>CM055120.1:120753961-123298961 GCA_029206835.1 Rana muscosa | reverse complement strand
GGGATTGGTTCCCGGTCAGGTGGAACTGATCTGCCCGCCCCGCCTATGTTTTTGGCACCAAATCGGCGTCATTTAGGCGAGGGAGAGGATGTCTATTTAAGCTTTGGCTTTTGTTTGGGTGGTATAGCTGCCGGTCTTGGAGGAACCTTATGTGTATCCAGACTGCTATTCAGGTACCTGGAGAGGAACTTTTTCATTTCAATCTTTTAAACCCCTTCTCTTATAGATTAAGGTTTAAAATCTATTTATCTGCTGTCATCCTTTATCTTTTGATAGATGGATTGCCGAATTTATCTCTCTTAAAACAGCACCCCACTCCTTGGATTTGCATCTGGTAGTGGTTGAATTAGGTATTTGTTGGAATCTTTTAACCATATCTATCCTGCCATATATAGTTTATTTACAAAATATTTCTAATTTCAATCTGTCCTTCAACAGATATTTCACATCTGAATGACACATAAAATCTTTGTTCCTTCTTGGAATATCAACACAATCTTGAGACAAGGTATACCTATTGAATTATACCCATATACCTATTTTTGCTTTAATGTCTATTGGATACCACATAATTATACCTTTTTTCCTTCCTTCAGGTGACTATTCACCTTCCATTGCTTTTACAGCACATTATGCATGTAGGTGCGTGTTTATGAGCGAGCATCCTCTCTAAGGTTCACCATATGACTCCACTATAGGAATACCCCTTGGACTCAGCCCCAGCTATATCATTATGAATTTTTTCAATAATGTACAGGTAATGATGTTTTTTTGTGGTGAATTTGAAGCTATCTTTATATCGCTCCTTTGTTGAATATTTAATATGTTACGTTGTATAATAATTCTTTGGTGTAATTTGGAATATTTATTGTATATGTTTTGTGTTTCAGTAATACATGACAATAATAACACTCCTGAAGAAGCCAGCTTAATTGGCGAAACGTCGAGATTATATGTCTGCATTTATCGCTTCCTACTGTAACTATGTTGTTTTTTTATTAATTATGTAAACGATAAAACTTTTCTATTAAATAAAATATATTTTTTATAAAATATTGTGTTGTGATTGCACCTTAAAAGTCCCATTTCTTTCTATTTAAATCTCAAATTCAAAGGGACACGGTGCTTACTAATTTACAGATGTCAGACAGTTTTCTTATCTCTCCTGTAAGAGTTAATATGGGAAAAAGTGTCTCCTCTCCACTGATGCTTTATCACCAATCCTTGTTTCAATAAAAAAAAAAAAATTTTCAAAAAACATTTGTCATTGGGACGGAAAGTGAGGTGAAATGTTCTGAACAGGTGCACAGTTAGCAAAACAAATGTTACAGGGGTGATAATCCTTCCCTATTTTTCCAAAAAGCTTAAAAATAGATTTTTGGGCTGGAGCTACACTTAAAAAATGTACCTGTTCCAAATTACAAACAGATTCTAGTTAAGAACAAACCTACAGTCCCTGTCTTGTTTGCACCGCCTGTATACTGCTGTTCAGAGTATATAGGGCCTTTTTTTAATTTGGGTGCGGAGTTCCCCTTAATATCCATACAACACCCAAAGGGGCTGGTAGTGGGCTGGAGAGGGGGGGAGGGGAGGTACCCATGCCATTTTTCTCAATGATTTTCATCCATATTGCCGGGACCAGACATTACATTAAAGCCGCAAGCAGTTTTAAACGACTTTTTTTCCTTTAGAAATGTCATTTTGTGCAGGGACAGTTCTAAACATGGGAAACACGTGCCACTTCACAGGCATGCTTTAAACACCCCCAAGTACGATATTTAAAGGAATATTTCACTTTTTTTTTCACTTTAAGCATCATTAAAATCACTGCTCGTGAAAAAAAGGCTGTTTTTAAAACTTGTTTTGCATTGATACATGTGCCCTGTGGCAGGACCAGGTCCCCAAACCCTTTTTAGGACAATAACTTGCATATTAGCCTTGATAATTAGCACTTTTGATTTCGAACGTTTGAGTCCATTGTATTTAATAGGGTTCTAAAGTTTGCGTGAACTTTCGGTCCGTTCGCAGGTTCTGGTGCGAACCGAACCGGAGGGTGTTCGGCTCATCCCTACTGCTAATAGCTCAGTGTTATGTATAATTAGCGATTAGCACTTCCTTTATAGTAGATTTGCTTTGAAACCCCAGAAAATTAGTAAGTGGAGAGAGAAAGTCTGAAGGCACATATCCTGTCCATGGGAAAGTATTTCACCCAGGCCAGAAGCAGAGACTGTTATGCAAGTATTCCTATGTTCTTATAGTTTAACTGCAGCTGCCCATAGCTTTTGGATTGTGCAATTGAATCCTTGTGACATGCAGAGTATCTTGGTCCTTTTGTTATTATTTTACATGCACCGATGTCTAGGTCTGTGCTACATGTAGTGGTCACCTTGCTGTATATTAGTCGGTGAACCTGTTTATTGTAATAGAGTTTATATACAGCTCATGTTATTTTGGCTAACACTATCCCTTCTGGTTTGGGATTCTATAGCTAGTTTTAGCTTAGGGCTCAATAACCAGCATAGGCCAGAGCCAGGTAGGCATCAAACAGCCACTTTTGATAATTAGAGGTCTTATTGCATGTCAGATTATAAACTATTAGGGACTACAGCATAGAGAAGATATTTTGGCTATGAGTTTCAGTGCTACAGCTTTCTGCATAAGAGAAGCTACATTCCAAGCTGGTTAGATAAAGGCTGGAGGGTCTCCTCATCACAGTAGATCTTGATTTCAGGTCTCCAACACCAAGATGAACACTACATCATGTTCATCCTCAGGGGCCCCTACAACTGGACTTTGCTGCAACATCACCTCTTTTAATACCTATACATATATACCTGGGTATAAGTGTTCAGTTTCACTGGGACTCATGTTGGGCCTTTGCATTGGATGTATGTATTTTTGTTAAACTTTTCTTACATAAAGCGTGTATTATTTCCAAGCTGGTGTGCGTCTATATACTTATGGTTAATGTTATATGCTGGTTGTAGTAGTTCCTCTGCTCCCAATTACTTTGATTAGATTACTGGTTAATACCCCACGAAGCGAATCCCCTCTGTACACAGAGGCCCTGTGCTAGGTGGAGGCACTGCCAACTTTATTATCAAACCTACTTTTCCACTTGGCAAAGTGCCTGGTTCTCTTATTTACCTACAGGTTTAGCACAATGGGCACAATTCACTAAGCGATATTTTACCACATCCGAGTATGCAGTAAAATAACGCACAGCGTCTAAAAAAAAATGTTTTATTGTAATTCACAAAGAAACTCTCCTTAAAATCTTGCATTTGTTATATTTCCGAATTATGCCTTAAATACCACATGAAACCGTGCAGTAAGTTATCGCAAGCATCTCTCTTATGTAAGTGTAAAAGGGTAAGGCAGCTAACAAATTAATCATGGCTGGTATGGCATGGCTGCTCTGGGTTGAGGGCTCAAGGTACCCTAAGAATTGGGTATACAGCTCCATGATTAGTGCCTTGGATAGGCAGAACTTCTTCAGGGAATCAGTATCCGTAAATTTATCCAGCAATTTCCTTTAAAAGGACCACTCAAGATCTTCTCCTCCTCCTCCTCTTCTGCATTACTTTAAATTCCAGAAGACTGGATTCAAAGGGCTCAATCTTCTGTGCTATGCCATCTGCCTGCCTCCAGAGACAACTCCTGACTAAAATCTAGCTGACGCCTGCTCCAGATTGTACTTTCCTGCCTATTTTTTTTAAGCCAATCACTTACCTCAAACCCAGGATCTGACCAATATCATAGTTATCGCAAGCTTGGACCAGTACTTGATTACCGCATACATTTATTTATTTATTTCCTTCTGTGAATTTACTTTAATGCCTTTTTATGCTGTATTTAACGGGCATTTTTAGTGTTCGAGCTAAATACCGTATACGAGCAATACAGAATTTACATTTTCATTATCGCATGCGTTAAGTGGTTACGTGACCGTTATAACGCATGCAATAACCTTTAGTGAATTGTGCCCATTATCCTGTTTGGGGAGGGTCATTTGTCATAACACCTCCCTCACCCAAAAAGAGTGCTACACTCATATACGGGAAGCCACAGCAAAAGGTACTCAGTAAAAAATTGGCTTTTTATAAAGGAACACATACTGTATGGAAACAATGGCCCATTTTTGTTTAATGAACCTAAAGAATTACTAAACCCAGGACACTGCATTCACTATATCTGGTCTCCCACAGTACACATGTAGCGCCCCTCTACTTTGAGGGGTGCTATGTGCCTAAATTTTGGGGTTGGTCTGAGCTAGTAGCCAGGCTCAGACCGCTTTTATTGATAGGTTCTGTTACTTTGTTCCTGCAGGTGTTATACTGGTGTGCAGTTCCCTGTGGCCTGTAGGTGGCACTGCCATGACAGGTCAGGGTTGAACCACTGGTGACAGTGCTGTGCCTTGGGATGTCCTCTCTTGGCAGTAGTAACGTGGGCGTGGTCGGCCTGCTGTGCATCCTCTAGAGGATACATAAGGGGCAGATGCCACCTGGAGTGAAAAAAGAGTTCCGAGAGTTCCGGGGTTCCGGAGTTCGGGTCGCGTGACCTGGCCCTCCAGGCCAGGGGTGCGTGTATGCATTGGTCCCAGGCACCTTTAGCCTGGGGCTGCAGCTTCACCATTGGGCCCAGCACCTTTAGCTGGGGCCCATCTCTAAAAGGAGGAATCCCAGGGTGCCCCTGAGAGGGGACTCACTCTAAGAAGAGGAGGCCAGGGGAGGACCTTTCTGATGGACCGGTGAGAGTTCACGGAGAAAGAGAGGCCCGGTAAACTTCTGGAGGGATTCCACTATTCATCTAAGGCCTTGTAATGTGCAGTAACTTGCACCTGTTCTTGAAATTACAAGCGCTGAGAAGTTCGGGGCTCAGAGATTCTGTGGCAGAGGATCTCCCGATCGTATCTCCAAGGAAAACTTAAGTGAACGCCCGAGTGTCATTCCGGTTGCTGGGACTGTGAGAGGGGACTATCCGGATAAGCAGAGACACTGGTGATTTAGTGGTGAGATTAAGTGCCGCGTGCCTGAACCTGCCTCCCTGTTCCTTTATTCTTCAACTCCAGCTTTCCTATCCAGTTTTCAGCATTGAAGAAAATAAACCTTCCTTCATTAAGGTTTAACCTTGCCTGGACATTGGCCTTATTGGTGCACGAGCTACAGACTCTTCCCTACACTTTAGGGGTGAGAACCAACTGAGGGAAGGTAAGTCGCTGCGGGACCCAACAATTTCTGAACACCGGCTCACCCTCTTATTCAAGAAGGAACCTGGGCATTGTGGTACGGTGTGTCCCGCCTTGAGGAGGTAAGGCCAGGTATCCGTGTGCTACACACAGAACATGGAAATGCACTTATTTTAGTAAATATAAACTGCTAAATACATTTTCTCATCAGCAGTATATAGCAGTCTTGGGACTTCTATCAGTGTCTAGCCGAGCACTGGTTAAAGCTTTTAGGAGAAGTTTTCTTTCTCCTCTGACTGTCCTATGAGGCTGCAGGACCCTTGACCCTCTGTTTGGACAGTTCTGATTGGCCCTGTGCCAATCACATGCTCTCTCCCAAGAGAAAAAAACTCTTTAGCAATACACACCAAACTGAGCAAGTGCAGAGTATCCCCAAGGCTCCGTACTATCAGGAAATGGATTGGGGACTGTGGAAGAAGGGTAGGATCAGAGAAGACAGGATCAAACAGCCTTTTTTACAGAATGCGGAGGATTAACTCTTTAGGTTCCACAGTGGCTATAACAAACATATTTTACTGCATATACAGACTGATTTTACTGTTGTGGGTTTAGTAACACGTTAAGGGATACATTAAATAATCACTAATCTACCCATATCTCATTAGATTATCTTATTTTTTATACAAAAATAATCTGCACATACTAATCATTTTTATACTTTGAAAATGTATGATCTGCTGTCTGCTGGGTATCTGTAGTAAACTAGTAAAGCAGTCATTTCTATAACTTATAAATTAATTTAGGAAGCACAGAGAACTATGGAGAATAATTCTTTATTCTGCAATGTAGCTAACCGAATAAAGAGCTACTATATTTCCTGATTGCCCAAAATTTTAAAGTAGAAGAAAACGCGATATGTTTCCTAGTTCAGACATTCTCCCATCATAGTACTATTCAGAGTACATATACAGAAGAGTGACAGAAAGCTGTAACCCCAATCAGGCAAATTTTTGATGATTTTGGTTACCTAGGCCAGGTAGTTATTGCCCGCCTCACCACCATACTTCCAAACATAATTACACTATCACCACCGTTAATGTTGTTTAGTGCTCATTTTGGTTTAACCACCTCCACACAAAGATTTCCTTAGACCTTCATTTTCGTCTAATAGTGTTATATATACTCCCGGTATGGTGACTCAGTACTTACCCCCACATTGTCTTCCCTTCTATACACTCCTCATATAACATTATATTAGTGAAAAGGCTGTACTAAACAGAATCACCTGTAATATCTACATACACCGTGTGTTAAGATAATTAAAGTCCACCATACTTTTTAAAGCGGCCAAATCACCTTAGACCCATCTTTCATTTACAGTATATTTAACTACATTGAGTACTGCAGATTCAGGAAGCTATCATTTTCCAGGGCAACAAAATAATATGTTTAGAAGAGATTTGGTAAAACAAATGTTTGCTGCAGAGGTAAATATTGTGGCATATGAAAGTACAAAAATCAAGATGCTTTAATACACTGCTATCTTATGGCTCCAGCCTGCTGCTTGGCAAGGAGCAGTAGCAGGGTGTAATATTGGGCCGCTGGAAATTTGCCCAGGTTCTTTTCCGCAGCCAGGCTCACATTCACAGTCACTCTTTGGCACAAAGACAAGTTTAGGAGTGTTCTTTTTGTTGTTGTTATTTTTGGAGTAACTGGCATAGGGTTGAGGGAATCGAGTGGGATACTCCAAAAACAAGAATTATGTACAGTTTGAGGACAGTAAACTTCTTTCTGAAAAGCTGAAGCAAAAGTCCTTGCAATAGCAAACTGTGGACTTGGCTTGTAGTAGAAGCAGTGAAAAGCAGGCTTCTTTAGAGCACCAACAGCAGAGTTCCTTCACAAATAACTGGATTGACTAAGCTCTTCTGAAAACCAGCTGATGTTCCCTTTGATCAAACACATAGCTGACTCTCTAGCACAAGAAGGGTAGCAGCAGCCCCAAAGTCTCTAAGGCCCCTTTCACACTGGGGCGCTTTGCAGGCGCTATAACGCTAAAAATAGCGCCTGCAAAGCGCCCTGAAAGAGCCGCTCCATTCACTCCAGTGTGAAAGCCCAAGGGCTTTCACACTGGAGCGGTGCGCTGGCAGGACGTTAAAAAATGTCCTGCAAGCAGCATCTTTGGAGCGGTGAAGGAGCAGTGTGTATACTGCTCCTCCAAAAATATGTGCTAAAGGAATATACTAAAAATGCAACAAATCTAATAAATCCAATAAATAGTGTATCACAACAAGTGTTCCAACAGACAATCACAGTCCATGTGAATAAAGTGTATATTTAATAGCATATAAGTCCATGTGTAAAGTGCATATGAAATTGTATCCACGGACAACGGATGACTCTGATGATCCAAAGAATCAGTCTTTAACACAACGGGACAGTTGAAAATATAAACAAGATGGGGAGAGGGATGGGTAAGGAGTCCAAATCTGCAGATGAAAGTGGGTAACACAGAAACAATCCTCGTGTCCTCCCCCGATAGTACCAGCCTCTCACCTCATAGATGAACCCCAATGGGTCTAATCGTGCATCAAGCAATGGTATCCAGCAGACGGTGATTCCTCTTTTCCTTGGTGAATCCTGGACAAAGGGCCACTGCAGTTATCTCTCCAGTCTTCCAAATTATTTCCTAGAAAGTACAGCCTCCAGCTCCACACATTTTAAAGATGAGAAAGAAGGAGGATCTCCATGGTGTAGTTATTTAAAAAGTATATGATTCCATTTATTTTAAAATTTGTAGATAACAATAAAATGGCAAAAAACGCCAAACAAGTAAAACAGCGTCAGAAATGCATTCGTAACCGGAAGTGACGTCACTAAGCTTCTCCTTCCGACGCGTTGCGTCACTGTCACGTGACTTTATCAAGGGTCATCCACTTTCATCTGCAGATTGGGTCTCCCTTACCCATCCCTCTCCCCATCTCCCCATCTTGTTTATATTTTCAACTGTCCCGTAGTGTTAAAGACTGTTTCTTTGGATCATCAGAGTCATCCATGGATACAATTTCATATGCACTTTACACGTGGACTTATATGCTATTAATTATACACTTTATTCACATGGACTGTGATTGTCTGTTGGAACACTTGTTGTGTTACCCTATTTATTATATTATATTTGTTGCATTTTTAGTATATCCCACAATTTTATGGGTGTTGACAACACTACAGAAGTTTAGCTGCTGTTTACACTTCTCACTTTAGCATCTTCAGCACTTTATTATTTATAACTATTGTTGAACACTTTGGTAGCACATTAGTACTTTATTGTTTATTTATACTGCTCCTCCACCGCTCTTGCCCATTGAAATGAATGGGCACCGCAGCCAAACTGCCGGCAATGTGCCGCTGCAGCGGTGCTTTGCGGGTGGTTTTAATCCTTTTTCGTCCGCTAGCGGGGGTTAAAAGTGGCCGAATACCTCTGTAAACATGACGGTAAAGCGCCGCGAAAAATAGCGGCGCTTTACCGCCGACGCCACCTGTGCCCCAGTGTGAAAGGGGCCTAAGATCTCTCATAGCAGTCTGTTACTCCCAAATGTCCAGAACAGTTGCTTGCCTCCTTCCAACTTCCAAGTAACACCTTTTTCCGGTGATATCAGACTAGATCTTCAGCAGACAGCTCCTCAGTCAGCTCAGTAGGTCGCCCACCTGAGGCCTCATGGACAACAAGCACATGGCAGCATTGCTCTGGAGGGCAGCAAGCTCTCCAGGCATGACCTTCCCTCTGCAGACAAAGACCCAGCTGTTCTGTGTCAAAGAGTATTTATACATACTCCCAGAATGCTTTATGGCCATCCTACCTGGGATTGGCCTGGGCTGTATAAATATTCATGCTTCTATTCGCATTGCTACATACCTTTGTTCCAGAGAGTTTCTCTTATCGTCCATGGACGGACACAGCCTTCTCAATCCTTGACAAAGTGGGTTTTGTTCCTGTTCATAGGAGAGGACTAGGCAGAACATGTTAAATGTTTAAACACATGTTATAACAATCAGAGTTGAACAGCCCCGCCCAGGGGGCGGTCCCTCCAGACATAACCCTCCGCCTCACAGTCAGCAGCTCAGTTCAGTTTTTTTCTGCCTATCAGAGGAGAAGGACGTGGCTCCCTTTGGGCCCAGAGTCCTAAAGAATTTTTTATTTTTTTTATGTGATATCTTCTATCAACTGCCGGCTGGGCGACAGGCTGGATATTATAGATCCTTGTAGTCTTCCCAGTTCCGGCTATCGAGCGTGCCAGTCCTTAGCTTCACGCTGGTTCTGCCACGACGTACCCTGTGACTCCAGGGGTGGCCAGTGAGCACATGCTCCGGGGTCCACATATGAATGGGCTGATTGTTGTCTCACTCACAGTGGACCGGGCCGACAGCTACTCCAACTCGGTTGTAGGCCTATCAGAGACGCACCAGCGAGTCCTCGCAGGACGGATAAGTACTATTTCTCCTTCCTCGGCAAGTGGGAACGGCTGGGCGTTTCAGGGAATTGGGGGTTCTCCTGTCCTCCCTTTCCCTGCTCTCTGTCACATTTCCCCTTCGGCTTTAGCAGGGCGTGCTGCGACCGGGGCGTACCTGTGAGGGGGCTCCGGATCCCGGTGGGGGACTGTGGGGTGCCTGGGCTTGCTTGTATGTGAGGGGTGCTCTGTTCTGGAGAAGTCCCTGTGTTTGGCCTTCTCGTCCACATCGCATCGCCATTTTTGCGGCGCCGCCGCCATTTCCTTGTATGCCTGCTGTTTACATGTCATTTTCCCATTGGCGGCCATTTTGCCGTGGCCGCGCTGTGGCGCAGGTTGTTATTGCGGGCAGCCATTTTCTTGTGGTCACGCCCTTTTCTTTCTGGCGGCCATCTTAGATGGGGTTTTGGCCTCTAGTGCTGTCTTCATGTAAGGCGCGCAGCACAATTCTCCTCAGTTTTCTCCTCACACACGCTGTATACAGACGGAGGCGGGCAGCGGCGCTGAACGGTCTCCTGCTGGGTGGTGAGTCCCCTGGGTAACCCCCCCCGGTCAGTGCAGCAAGGAGGGTGGACTTTTCAGTTGTTGTCTGAGTCCCTGAGAGCTGTCAGTAATGGAGTCAGTGTCTGGCCCTTCTTCCCCAAACATGCCAGAGGCAGTCCTGGAATCATTTGTTGCCAGGGTGGAAGCAACGTGCGAGCGTAAGGGGGGTAAAAAGTGCCCCCTCCCTCCGCCATCCCCAGGGGAATGCTCTGACTCAGATCCGGGCCTAGCTGCGGCACAGGAACCCGGTTCTGGGTTATCAGAGGATGCGGACCAGGACCTTCCTTGTGAGGAAGACCCTTCATCCGGGTCAGCGCATGACAGGGCACTTGTGGGTGCTCTTATCAATGCTGTGAGGGATACTCTCAAGCTGGATGGTGCAGCTGAGGCGTCCACCAAGGGGGTCAGTCTCTTTTGAGTCGCACCAATCGACCCGCTCTGTGAAGGTGTTTCCCTATGTGTCCTTTGTTGATAAATTCATAGATAAGGAATGGGAAAAGCCGCAGAAGTCCTTTGTGGTCCCTCAGCGCCTGGCTGTCAGGTATCCCTTTGAGGAGAGCCTTTTGAAAAAATGATCTTCTCCTCCGGTTGTTGACCCCCCTGGTCACTCGGTTAAATAAAGTAACCACTCTCCCTGTAGAGGGGACCCCTGCATTTAAGGACCAAACTGATAGGAGTTCCAAGGTGCTGAGCAGGTCCATGTTCACCTTGCTGGGGCATGCGTTGCGGCCTATATTGGCTGCAACTTTGGTGTCTCAGACACTCACTGAATGGGCAAAGATTTTGCACCAGGCTGTGGAGGAACATCAGCTCCCTCTGGAGTGTGTAAGACTGGCCGACCAGTTGGTGCAGGGCCTTGTATATGTATGTGATGCCACTCTGGATGCAGCCCCCTTAATCTCCAGGGCCTCTGTATCTGCGGTGGTAATGCGCCACCTAATTTGGCTGAAATGCTGGTCCGCTGACCAGACTTCCAAGAAAGCCCTGGCAGACTTACTTTTCAAAAGTGGGAGGCTTTTTGGTACCTCGCTGGATGACATCATTAAGGATGTCACTGGAGGTAAGAGCACTCTTCTCCCTCAGTCCACTAAGGGGAAGGAGCCGTGCCGTAAGCCGGGTCCTTTCTTTGCCACGCAGAAGCTGTATTTTCATCAGTCAGGGTTCACGGGTAGACCCTCCCAAGCTAAAAAGGGTCCAGCTGGGGGACAGAAGCGTCCCTGGGTGCGCAAACCCAACAAGCCAGCCTGCCACTGCATGAAGTTTTGCCGACTCATGGGTGGGGGGATGGCTTTGCAGGTTCACGGCACGGTGGACCTCCCTGCTCTCCGACCAGTGGGTCTGTGGGGTGTTTACTTCGGGGTACAAGATCGAGTTTTTTCCTGTCCACCGAACAGATTCTTTCCCTCAAATTCCCTCTTCTTCCGACTCGTCGGTCTGCCCTATTGGGGGCAGTGCAAGATTTGCTAGGGGCCGGAGTGAATTTACCTGTACCACTGGAAGAGAGGTTTCAGGGTTTTTATTCGAATCTGTTTTTGGTCCCAAAGAAGGACGGAGTCCGTCCAATCCTGGACCTCAAAGCCTTAAATGTCTTTGTAAAAGTGCGGAAGTTCCGCATGGAATCCATTAGTTCAGTGGTTCCTGAGCTCTATCCGGGGGACTTTCTGGCATCCCTGGACATCAGGACGCATACTTGCATGTCCCAATCTGCACGAGGCACAAGAGGTTTCTGCGCTTTGCAATTGGCGAAGACCACTGTCAGTTTGTGGCTCTTCCCTTTGGCCTAGCGTCAGCACCGAGGGTTTTCACCAAGATGCTCGCCCCGATTCTAGCTTTGTTGAGACAGCGAGGCATTGCTATCATGGGCTACTTAGACGATCTTCTTCTGAGAGCAGCTTCTGGCTCAGAATTAGAGGAGGATGTGGCTATAGCCAGTCAGACCCTCCGAGAATTCGGTTGGGTGTAAAACATTTAGAAGTCAGTCCTGACACCGACTCAGCGTTTGGAGTACCTAGGGTTGATTCTGGACTCCAAGAAGGTGAGAGTCTTCCTTCCCTTGGAAAAATTGCAGACTCTCCAGTCTGCGGTGAGGTTGTTGACATCCCGCAAATGGTCGTCTCTCCGCTTTTGCATGCGTGTTCTGGGTCTCATGGTAGCCTCTTTCGAGGCAGTACCGTATGCCCAATTCCACTCGAGTCTTGCAGAAGAAGATCCTGTCCAAATGGAACAAAGCTCCATTGTCTCTGGATCATCAGATTCAGGTCAGTCGCCTGGTCAGGGCTTCTCTGAGTTGGTGGCTGAGATCTCTGTCTCTTCAGTCAGGGAAGTCATTCCTTTGCTTCCATTGGACTGTGATTACGACGGACACCAGCCTCACAGGTTGGGGGGGAGTCTGGGGAGTCCAGTCGGCCCAGGGTCGCTGGACTCCGGACGAATCCCGTCTGCCGATCAATGTCCTGGATCTTCGGGCGATCAGACTGTGTCTCTCCTTGTGGTCGGGGAGACTACAGGGACGCCCGATCAGGATTCACTCAGACAACGCCACGGCGGTGGCTTATGTCAACCATCAGGGGGGAACAAGGAGCTCGGCTGCAGCGTCCGAGGTCGCTCACATCCTGCAGTGGGCGGAAAGAAGCGTGCTGGCTCTGTCGGCCGTCTACATTCCGGGCGTAGAAAACTGGCAGGCGGACTATCTGAGTTGCCAGATGCTAGACCAGAGGGAATGGTCATTGCACCCGGAGGTGTTTCAACTCCTTTGCCGGAGGTGGGGCACGCTGGACGTGGAACTCCTGGCCTCTCGGCTCAATCGCAAGGTGTCGAGATTCGTGGCCAGGTCCAGGGATCCCTGGGCTGACGCGTCAGACGCGTTGGTGGCCCGTGGGGTCAGTACCGGCTAATTTATGCCTATCCCCCACTGAAGTTGCTTCCTCATCTTCTCCGCAGAGTGGAGACTGGGGGGATCCCGGTGATTCTAATCGCTCCAGATTGGCCCCGTCATCCTTGGTACGCCGACCTCATGCGCCTGGTGGCGGACGTACCCTGGCGGCTGCCAATGCGGGAGGACCTTCTGTCTCAAGGTCCCATACTTCATCCTGCTTTACAGTCGCTGGCTTTAACGGCATGGCTATTAAAAGCCAGGTACTAAGGGATCGAGGTCTTTCGGATTCGGTCATTTCAACCATGCTGAGGGCATGGAAGTCTTCTTCCAGGAAGATCTACCATCGTACTTGGAAGGCCTACATCTCTATGTGTGAAGAGATGGAGTGGCGTCCACAGACGTATTAGGTTTCCAGGATCCTGCTGTTTTTACAGCATGGAGTAGATCAGAAACTTGCCTTAAGCACCATTAAGGGTCAGATTTCAGCCTTGGCTGTTTTCATTCAACGGCCTTTGGCGACCCATTCCCTGGTGGGTACTTTTGTGCAGGGGGTTCGACATGTGGCTCCCCCAATTAGACCATCTCTTCCTTCATGGGACTTAAATCTGGTGCTCTCGTTTCTTCAGGAACCTCCTTTTGAGAACATCAGAGAGGTTCCTCTCTTGACACTATCTCAGAAGGTGGCCTTTCTAGTCTCCATTACATCTGTCAGAAGGGTTTCTGAATTGGCGGCCTTGTCTTGCAAGTCACCTTACTTGGTCCTCCATAAGGATAAGGCGGTGCTACGCCCGCAGCCCTCTTTCCTTCCAAAGGTGGTTTTGGCCTTTCACCTAAATGAGGACATTGTGCTACCATCCTTGTGTCCTCAGCCGTTGCATCCCAGAGAGACTGCGCTCCATACTTTAGATGTGGTACGTGCCTTGCGGGTGTACTTGTCTGTTACGGCTCCGTTTCGGAGGTCTGACTCACTGTTTGTGTTGGTGTATGGTCCACAAAAGGGCCTGGCGGTCTCGTCGGCCTCCATTTCTCTGTGGATCGGACAGACTATCATTCAGGCCTATGCCCTCCATTTCTGGTCACGGCACATTCAACCAGGGCAATTGGTGCTTCTTGGGCTTTCCGACATCAAGCGTCTGTCTCACAGGTGTGCAAGGCGGCGACCTGGTCGTCCCTGCACACTTTCTCAAAATTTTACAAGGTTGATGTGAGTGCATCTTCAGATGCTTCCTTCGGCCGCAAGGTTTTGCAGGCGGCTGTTTGAGGTTGCAACTCCTCCGTTGAGGAGCTCTGCTTGTTTGGGGTGAAGTTAGGTGTTTTTTGATGCTGTTCCCACCCCTCGTTTTTTGACACTGCTTTGGGACATCCCACTTTGTCAAGGATTGAGAAGGCTGTGTCCGTCCATGGACGATAAGAGAAAATAGGATTTTTTGTACTCACCGTAAAATCCTTTTCTCTGTCGTCCATGGACGGACACAGCACCCACCCCTCCTTTTGTTAGGTTTGTACTGCTTGTTACGAACTGAGCTGCTGACTGCAGGGCGGAGGGTTATGTCTGGAGGGACCGCCCCCTGGTCGGGGCTGTTCAACTCTGATTGTTATAACATGTGTTTAAACATTTAACATGTTCTGCCTAGTCCTCTCCTATGAACAGGAACATAACCCACTCACCCAAGGATTGAGACGGCTGTGTCCGTCCATGGACGACAGAGAAAAGGATTTTACGGTGAGTACAAAAAATACAACTTTTCCAGCTCCAGGAAACAATCATAACTAGCAGCAGCTGAAACATTGAGCAGACCTAACTAATCACATGCAGCTGCGCTGATTACAGTAAACAACTACATTTACCTAACACAACAATTACAGCCACACTGGTTACAGTGAGGTCAGCTAAATTTACCTAGCAAACAAAAATATAGCTCCACTGAATGCAGTGAGCCAGCACAAAATCTAACTAATTCTAGCACCTATCTAGAAGGGTGCTACAAAAGTGATGAGATCATCTTTCTGCTCACTCTGCTCTCTCCTCCTATCAGTACATTTGCATGATTGGCTTTCAGTGGTGCTTCCCTCTCTGCTAGCCTAAATGATGCTTTACATGGGGATTGCAAGAAGTAGATACCAGGACAAATTCTGGGCACTTGGAAAAAAAATGATTTGTTAATGACTATAAATCTGCATTCATTTTTTTATTTTGTACCTGTCTGAAGTTTACCTTTAAGCAGCAAGGAAATTTGGCATACGTAGGACACCGTTTTCATTGTTCCAGGCACTTGCAAAGTTGGATTAATGTTTCACAATAATCATGTCACATAAGATTCTGGGAAATAATTTAGAAAATATGCCTTCAGGAAATTCTGTCCAGTTGCATGAGGCTGTCCCATAGGTATCAGTAGACCACATTGATTCCCCATAACTAAACTTTTTAAGTACATGAGATAATTCCCTTTATCTCTTAATCTGTTACAGAAAGAAAAAAAATATGAAGAAATGCATCATTTATCTTAACTTCATTTGTTTCTAAAATTGGAACACTGCTGGAAAATAAAATATTTATTACCAATGACAAACATCCCCGCAGTTAAAGTTGTTGGACAGAAGTTAGAGATAAATCATTGCTGTAGAAAACATGTCTTACCATCATCACTCTGTGGTTTCGCTCAGTTTATGGTAAACTACAACCCCAAAGCGTCAAGTGGTGGTCAGTAAATGCTTGATGTTTTATAAATATTTTGAACTCCAATGAGTTAAAAAGGCAGGCATCAGCAGTGTAGACCTTGCACTACACTTTTCAGTTAATTGTAATCAAAAAAAATTCCAGTGATTGTCAAACTTTTGCAGCCAAGCTTCCCTTTGGAAGCAGTGGATTTTTTATTTTTTCCATATACAAAAACATTTTACAAAATAATTGCATTCCCTCCATAAACCCACCCCCTCCTTATCCCGAAACCCCACCCCCATTGTACTTATGTTTCCTCTTCCCTTTCCCTTTATCCCAATCCATCCATCCCGTTCTTATCCACCATCAGTCTTTCAGAAAATGTCCTTGTATTCTTAAATATAGCCCACTTTTCCCATTATATTTTCAAATGTTCCTATTTGTTCTTCATCTTTACTACTAAGATATTCCGTACTATGTATGTATTCAATCCTATTAAACCACTCCTTTACCCAAGGTCTTTATTTTTCTTGGCATTTTTTTTGGTATCATGCTTTTTGCTGCGTTTATTAAGTATGGTAGTATTGAGTTCTGGTATTTTGCCTTTCCCATATCTGTAACATGGAATAGACAACTCCATGGGTCCTCTGGGATCTCCGATTCCGTGATCTCTTATATATTCTGTTGCTCCTCTAGTTGTGATCCCAACTAATTTTCCCATTTTTCAATGAATGGAGGCATTCCCTGTTCCACCAATGCCGTCAATATTTTGTACAATTGTGAAATACCAAGCTTTATTTTTGCTTGTGCATTACATAGTCTTTCTATTGGGCTTAGGTTCTCCTCCGACCGAATTGGTTTCGGTAAGGAGGACACAAAATGTTTTAACTGAGAATACCTGTCACATAGGAAGTGGGATATTACCTTAAATATGTACAGTACAAGGAGATGGTTATATCAACATTGGGGAGTACCATCATCCTTAAAAATTTTACTAAATGCAGATGCACATAGAGAAACCTATTTGGAACTTAATAGGTACTACAATGACTATCAAAACAGATATAAAACTAAAAACTATAAATTGTATTTCTAATTCAATAAAATCATATACTATAAATAAATAAAAGTCTGATACAAATTACAGTTTCATATTATTAGGGTACCTTCCCCAAGGCCTCATCATTGAAATATAGTATGTGCTACTCTTTATTCCATATAATATTTGATATCGCTGAAATTATGGGGCTGTACTTGATATGCAGTAATAGATTCATCATGATATGAAAAAAACAGCCATGTTAAAATATTTATGCCATGTGTGCGTGTATGAACCTATCCATCCAGGATCAGAACATGGAGCCACAGGGGACAACAGGGGCACCACACATAACCCTAATATTATCCAACTTCCACAATGGGAACATAAGGTTAGAATACTTGAATATATCTTCCCTCTATGGGAGGAGGTTGACAATGAACCCCAGTGTACAAAAATAGGGATATATCCTTATAATGTATGTCTGGCAGTAAAACATGTGAAACATTCTGTGAAATATCTTCCCAACCTCCAGGGTAGCTACCGTATATACTCGAGTATAAGCCGAGTTCTTCAGCACATTTTTGTGTGCTGAAAATGCCCCCCTCGGCTTATACTCAAGTCTGTGTCCGACTTCAACTTTGTGTGCCTGATCCTGGCCAACCGTAGGTCCACTGAACCCCAAACTTGGCACACATGTAGCCCCCCTCTTTCTATACAAGTGTGCAAAGTTCGGTGTCCGGGGGACCTACGGCTGGGGAGCACCGATTTTTCAAAGCCAGGCACCCTTCCATAGACTCCCATGTTAAAAGTCAGTCTAGTCACACAGCACTGGAGATCAGGTAGGGAGATTGGTCACAGTGAGGCATGGGCACAGTGACAGTGAGGCATGGGCACAGTGAGGCATGGACACAGTGAGGCATGGCCACAGTAAGGCACAGTGAGGCATGGACACAGTGAGGCAAAGTGAGGCACAGTGAGGCATGCAGATGGACACCCTAGGCTTATACGCGAGTCAATACGTTTTCCCATTTTTTGTGGTAAAATTAGGTGCCTCGGCTTATATTCGGGTCGGCTTATAGTCGAGTATATACGGTATTCACAAGTGTGCTTGTGCAAAGATACAGCATATAGTCAATCTATAAACTTGCTGAATATATACATTTGAAATGTCTGTGATGTTGGTATGTCACTCACCTGTAAGTAAGCCATTTGGTGTCCAGGTCCTCTCCAGGTCCTCTCTTTATCCACATACTGTAGGTCCCCCAGAGAGGCATTTATTTATATAATTTTACTGAATTATTAATACAATGATTATATTTTAGTGAGATATCTGTTTTAATATTCATTGTAGTAACTAGAAATTTTTAAATTTTCTGTATGCACCCGTGTTTAGTTCACATAAGAAGAGTGTGTCTGATGGTGAGTAAAGGGATTTGAGAGAAGGGAATTGTTGGGAAGAGGAGTGGCAGAGGAGGTGCAGAAAAAGGAGGGAGGAAGGGAAAGGTCTAAGAAGAGGGAGTGGGCTACAAGGGGGAGGGAGGGTGGCAGTGTAAGGCCTCAAATCCACTGAGCTGTAGGCCATAGAATAAAAAGATATACAGTCAGGTCCACACACCTACCCCCTGGAGAGTGTTCTTGATCTGGCCAACTGTTGTGAAGGGTGTTTTCTTCACCAGGGAAAGAATTCTTCGGTCATCCACACCAGTTGTTTTCTGTGGTCTTCCGGGTCTTTTGGTGTTGCTGAGCTCACCGGTGCATTCTTTCTTTTTAAGGATATTCCAAACAGTTGATTTGGCCACACCAAATGTTTTTGCTATCTCTCTGATGGGTTTGTTTTGTTTTTTCAGCCTAATGATGGCTTGCTTCACTGATAGTGACAGCTCTTTGGATCTCATATTGAGAGTTGACAACAACAGATTCCAAATGCAAATAGCACACTTGAAATTAACTCTGGACCTTTTATCTGCTCCTTGTAAATGGGATAATGAAGGAATAACACACACCTGGCCATGGAAAAACTGAGCAGCCAATTGTCCCATTACCTTTGGTCCCTTAAAAAGTGTGAGGCACATATACAAACTGTTGTAATTCCTGCACCGTTCACCTGATTTGCATGTAAATACCCTCAAATTAAAGCTGGGAGTCTTCAGTTAAAGCACATCTTGTTTGTTTAATTTCAAATCCATTGTGGTGGTGTATAGAGCCAAAAAGATTAGAATTGTGTCAATGTCCCAATATTTATGGACCTGACTGTAGGTTGGACAGCCTTATAACTGTTAGCCAACCCTTTTGCTCCATAGCAAACTAGTATGAGATTTCCTGATTCATTACCTAGTAATACACAACAGTGTAATAAGTGATTGTTTAGGGTTGGGGAATGGTATGCAAGTAAGTGCAGCAAATGTTGATATGTGTCTGTGTATTTAAAGAGATACCAGATTTTCAAGAAATGAGACACAATATCCTATATTGGATCAGCTGCTCTATGGCATCCATGCAAGAAATGTATTCCTGACGCTGAAATATTTTTCATGGTTTGGCAGGGCAGCTATAATTAAAATGTCAATCTTACCCAGAATACTATACTTCTTCCAAAGGGTAACCCATACTACTACCATCAAGCTTCTTTAGATCCCCTACATACTGTGTTGAGAAGATTTCTTTGGGCCTAAAAAAAAAAACAAGAATCAGTTTAAATATACTTACTATGAGTAAACAAACTGGAGGCATGCGTTTCCCCAATTTCAAAAATTATTACCTAGCTACACACCTAACTAGGATCATAGACTGGACCTGCCAAAAAGAGAATAAGGACTGGGTGAGGCTGGAGAATGACATAGGACCCATACCGGTGACGCATACCCCCTTGGATACCTTGGAACTTATGTCCGAAACAATTGAAACAACACCCTCTCATAGGGGCAACACTAAAAAACCTACAAACGATCACCCAGAGACACTCACTTACTCCTCACTAGGGCCATTAACCCAACTGACAACAAATCCTGACTTCCCACAGGAATAGATGGATCTATCCAATCACTTTGCAACAGAAACACACCACCTTCTAGTTGCACACTGCTTAAAGGACAACAAAATCAAGTCACAATCAGATTTAGAAAGAGAATAGGACAAACACCCCTTCACCCTTGGGAATACCGCCAAATACATGACTTCATCATGAACACCCAGAGACAAAAACATTTTACTAGACCCTTATCACCCTTCGAAACCATATGTTTTATGGCTGCTACGACCTCAAGGAACATCTCCTTAACATACAACTGGTTGCAGTCCTATGATGTACAGGAGCCGAACAGACACAAAACATTCTGGGAAACAACCCTAAACAGTTCTTTTACAAGAGATCAATCGCTACAAGCCTGTGTGTTCGCACACAAATGCGCAATCAGTGTGAGATTGCAAGAAACATAATTTAAAATTCTAACAAATTGGTACATCACACCAAGCAAATTACACAAATGGTTTTCATCAGTCCCTGGGCATTGTTGGCGCTGCAACCAAGAAGAATTCCTTTTGGAATAAAGTAACCAAAACCATAAAACACATTACAGAAACAAAGATTAAATTAGACGCTGCTTGCTGCCTCATAAACATCTCCAATTGCACATTGAGAAAATACAAGAACTCTTTGACCAGATTCTTGATCACAGCAGCAAAAACAGTGATACCAAGACACTGGAGAAGTGCCACCGCCCCCACGATCAAAGAATGGCTGGATGAGATACATCTCCTTAAGGGCATGGAGGAGATCAGGGCAACAACACAAGGGAACACAGAAAATTTCAATAAAACCTGGCAACTGTGGGTCATCTTTAGATATTCTGATTCCTATGCCACTCTCACACAGAGATAGATTTTTAACAGAGAGATCCTGAATAATTAATATCTCTCCTTTATTTTTATACATTCTCTTTTTGCTCTCTTTCCTTTTTCCTTTTTGTTATTATATTTCTCTCTAATGCCACCTTTTAGAGGCCCACAAAGTTTATATTTCTTCTTTGATGAATAACAGATTTCTCTACAAAAATCAGAGAATTTTCCAAATAAAGCATTGCGGTAAAAATTGGCTGATTGTGAAATCATTCTATTTGAGTGAATATTCATCCAGGCCACTAAATGTAGAAGCACAATATAATAATGTGATCTGCTTTAACATTGCCTCTCCTAATAAAATACTCTGCTGCTGAATTCAATTACACAATGTTATAATTTCTATGCAATTTCTTTATACAAATGTTAGCATGATTGTACAAATGCTACTTTTAAGCATCAATAAAAGCTTTATTGTTTAAAAAAAGAAATGTATTCCTGTGTGGTAGAAGGGTGGGGGGATCTCTAGTACTAAGGTACTAGAGATTTGCAGTATTTAGTAGGTGGATTATGACATGGCGCCTCATATTTCATGGTTATGTTGGTGTGGTAAAGCATTAATATTGGGGGTTTGAAAGAAGGAGTAAGTTCAGTGATCTTGGTGATAAGGTGGTAGACTTTGGTCCAGAATGGTTGAATCAGGAGGCATAGTCACCGAATATGTAGTAGGGAGCAGTAGTGTATTTAGGTTTTGTGCTACCCTAGGCCTGACTAAACTCGTGCAACCCCTAATTTAAATATGGCCCACCCCTTCCTGTCAAGGCCACATCCCTTTCTGTTTAAGACCCGCCCTGAAATTTCCGAGTGAGTCGGGGGCACTGGATTCCCTTTAATTTACATAGATTTCCTCTCACTTCCTGTTTGGCTATGGGGCAGGAAGGGAAGGGAAATCTCTGCAATGGGACAGGGATGGTAAAAATTAGAAGCAGCACCGCCCCCCCTCACAGTTGCAGAATGACGGCCGCACGCATACCGGAAGCAGTGCGGCCGCTTTATGAGGGGGCTAGACTAACTTGCCTCTTAGCCCAGTCCACCCCATAAGACTTGTGCTACACTAACAGTGTAGCGCAAGCCGGCGGGGACTCTTTCCGTGCTGCCCCCCTGCAAAGTGCTGGCTTGGGCCTGGGCCTTGTTGGCCTAGGCCAGGATACAGCATTGGTAGGGAGCCTGTATTGCATCTCCAATGTGTATCAGGTATTGTTGCTGAGATGCTATGCAGCATCACTGGGATTCAATACTACCTAAATCAACATTTATATTTAATTTCTTGGGTTTTTTACATTAATGGAACCCTTGAAAGATAGAATATGCACATGTTTCCTTTGATTTTCTGTACAGTTTTAGCGTAGGTCTGATTCCCATTCTTGGGAAAAGAAAAACTTTTGAGGGGGGAGAGGGAAAATGAAATAGGTTCAGGTAAGTGACCGATATGAGATGGGAAAATGGAGTAGGCAAGATGCCCAGAGATTTAAAGGAAATCAACAGATGGGCAAAATATTGTCTGATTTGAAGAGCGGTCAGAAAATGCAAATTTGAAAGTATCTCTAATATGGTAATGGCTATTCATGTTTTGTGTATTCAGTGCTTGAAGTTCACATAATTTGCCATTGGTGAAGAAATGTTTTAACTCTCAGGTTGGGGTTGAGGTATCAACTATCAAGAAAGTTCTTAACAAGGGGTGTTGCTAGGATTGTAAAAGATCTGGGTCACCTTGGGTGGACAGTGGGTGTGACCAAATTGCATTACCGTTGAGTGAGGCTTAAAGGGGAATGGTTTAATAAAACAAAATACTTGTTAAGCTGAAACCAAGCAGAGAATCAACAAGGCAATGATCAACACCAAAATGTAAGCAATCCCTCAGGATAAAGTAGCTCAATACTAGCGGCTGTGGCACCCTTGGGTGACATATTATTTGCCTTCTGATTTTTAGGACTCCTTATTGTTGCCTTGGTAACCCTTCAATCTGGTCAACTTATGCTAACTGAGTGTTCTGGGAGTTGTACTGCTCCTTGGGGACCCTTCTCCTTTTTTCCTTTCCTCCCCTTTTCTTTTCCTCTCGTTCCTCCTCTTCCTCTTACTTTTCCTGTTTACTTTTATGTTTTCTTGAGCTCATTGCAGCATCTGATTTCTTTATAGCCAGACTACTAGCGGTAGTTCTTTTTGCCTAAGTCCCCACAGACCATGTTTGTTTTGCCTAGCCCAGTGTTGTACCTACTGGGTTTTCTAGGCCCTCTAGGGTTACTTTAGTACTCCCCATCTGTAAGATATGTATTTGCTATAAAAGCTGCCACATTGGTGGTGTTGTGCCCACTGCCTTATTTATTTATATTTGGATATTGTGCACATTGCCTAAAATGGTTTGCTTGTTGTCTTATTCTTATTGTCTGGTGACAGGGAACAGCATTCAATGGAACCTCGAATACTGTACCTGAACATGATCTTGTGTTTTATTGTTTACATTTTTCAAAAAAACAAATTTGACAAGAAAAACAAAAGACATTATTTTTTTTAAATGAAGCTCTCCCATAACATGTGATTTTTGTGTACCCTGAAAGTAGACAGAGAGCTAACACTTTGTCTGAACCTACCTTAAAGCATAACTCAACTTTTGTTGAGAAAAAAAAGCCTAATGGAAGTCTAATGAGAGGGGTTTCATATTATCAATCAGCTGTGCACCTGCAGGGCTCTAATGAGGAAAACTGCTGGGCCTGTATCCCTTTAGCCATGATTTCCTATTAAACGTATCTCAGAAATTAGATCTTCGTTGCAGAGGATGCCTGAAATTGGACTTGTATCTTACGGCAGACTTCTGGGAAAATTGGTTAGCCAATCACACAAGCAGGAAATGATGTTCACACTCTGTGTACAGAACACCTCCAGGAAGCCATATTTGATTGCATTTTAAGAAAAGTACAGTGGCTGCGGATTGGAAGGGAAATGTAATTTTTAATAACATTTAATTACAATATGATTTGTGTAGCAATTGTATATGCCTTTATTATTTTTTCTTTAAAAGAAAGTGTATCTCGTGCCAAAAAATTAACAAAAATTAAGTGAATAAAAGCTGCACCTCAAAAAACAGTGAGAACCACTGCTGCATGTGAATCTGAAAAACGGGTGAGTACGCTGTTTATGATACTAAAAGAATAAATGGCTATAATAACAAATACAAAATTTATATAAATAGCAAGTAACACACAGCCTACCTAGTTGATCTAATAACCAAATGTCACAACACCGATAGCAGCTTGAAACAATGACGTAGCAAGTACCTGGTAAATTACACTTGGTAATACGTGCTCATTAATAAAAAATAATAAATATATACAACTGTGAATAATATTGCATAATCACAATACATAAATACATGTGCTGGTACAGTGGAGCTGATTTACGAAACGTTTGCGCCATGAGTATCGGCGCATCTGCGCGCGCAACGGCTGTTTTGGTATTTACAAAACATTAGCGCCGGTAGCGCAGTGCTATTTCCTATTTACTATAGTGTTCTCGGCGGACGGGAGGAGGCGCTCAGTGCGCCACTATGGACCTGGCGCACTGCATCTTAAAATATAAATATAAAGAAGCTGAAAGTGCCAATATAATGGGGGTGATGTGGGGTGATGTGAGGAAGTGTAGTGACACCTGCCCAAGTAACAAACATGCCCAAAATAGAGTGAGAAAGTAACTTTCAGAACCAGCCCGCTGCGCCGGCAATTATGTTTAGAACTGCGGGAGGTTTTTTTGAGCTCAGCGCGGGAATTTTACTCGTTCAAACGCGCCGGGACACTGCGCCGGCAAAATCTTAGTAAATGTCAAGTCACGTAAATCAATTTGCGTAAGTTGAACAGGCGCAGCTCTGAACTTGCCAGTGCGCCTGCAAAATGACATTTCTAAAGGAAAAAAAAAAAGGCATTTAAAAGCACCCGTGGCTATGATGAATTGTCGGCTCTCGTCAATATAGAGAAAAGTCATTAAAAGTCTTTGATAAAAAAAATAAAAAAAAGCGTGGAGTCCCCCCAAATTCCATTAGCAGGCCCTTCAGGTCTGGAATGGATATTAAGGGAACTCTGCCGCAAATTAAAAAAAAAATGCGTGCGGTTCCCCCAAATATCCATACGAGGCCCTTCAGATCTGGAATGGATTTTAAGGGGAACTCCACCCCAAATTTAAAAAAAAATGGCGTGTAGTACCCCCAAAAATTCATACCAGACCCTTATCCGAGCACGCAACCTGGCAGGCCGCAGAAAAGAGGGGGGGACGAGAGAGCGGCCCCCCTCCCTCCTGAACCGTACCAGGCCACATGCCCTCAAGATGGGGAGGATGTCCCCATGTTGATGGGGACAAGGCCTCATCCCCCACAACCCTTGCCGGTAGTTGTGGGGGTCTGCGGGCAGGGGGCTTATCGGAATCTGGAAGACCCCTTTAACAAAGGGGACCCCCAGATCCCGCCCCCCTATGTGAAATGGTAATGGGGTACAAATGTACCCCTACCATTTCAAAAGAAAGTGTCAAAAATGTAAAAAATGACAATAGCCGGTTTTTGACAATTCCTTTATTAATGTCTTTCCTTTCTTCCATCTTCTTCTTCCATCTTCTTCCATCTTCTTCTTTTCTCCATTCAGGTTTCTTCCTCTTCATCTTCCTCTTCATCTTCCTCTTCATCTTCCTCTTCATCTTCCTCTTCCTCTTTATCTTCATCTTCCTTCTTCCTTCGGTGTTCTCGTCCGCATCTTGCTCTGGCTTATTCTTCCCCTTCTTCTATCTTCGGCCGCTCCGTTTGAATTGGAGGTTCCCGCTGTGTGACGCTTCAGTTCTTCAGTTCTCCTCTTGGTCTGCAGCCACCCGGTGACCCCGCCCCCCTCTGACACCACGGGTAAAGTCCTCGTGAAATCCATGTGCGTCAGAGGGGGCTGGGGTCAACGGGTGGCAGCGGACCAAGAGGGAGAACTGAAGAACTGAAGCGTCACACAGCGAGGGCCTCCAATTCAAACGGAGTGCGGCCGAAGAAAGAAGGGGAAGAAGAAGCCTGAGCAAGATGCGGACGAGAACACCGAAGGAAGAAGGAAGATGAAGATGAAGATGAAGAGGAAGATGAAGAACAAGATGGAGGAAGAAACCCGAATGGAGAAAAGAAGAAGGTGGAAGAAGAAGAAGATGGAAGAAAAGAGAAGACATTAATAAAGGAATTGTCAAAAACCGGCTATTGTGGTGGGGATCACTTCAAATGCGACAGTAAATATTCCTTCCAGGAAATGTAGAGACAGAATGTCTACTGATGTCTGAATAAGTAAATTGGGTTAATTGGAGTCTGAGGTAGCTTCCCATTCATCTATTGTCAGTGTGTTAATGACCCCACCTATTATCTGGAATGTATTACACTCCTAGTAATGTGTCTGGCACAGTTTCATTGTTATGGGTAAATATGTGGAGCTCTGTCCATGGGGTGACAAACGTCTCACGCATACCAAATGTGTTAGAAATAGTTCCAGGTAATTAAATCACTGTCATCTGTTAGCTGCTGAAGGGAATGCCCTGGAAAATGAGTTAAGAACCCCTTGCATGGGGAATGATATAAAAAGCCAGCTGTGGCTAAATAAAGGGTTGATTTACTCCCAGAACTGTGTGTCGTCCAGTTACTGGGATAAAAGGTTGCCTTGGATGAGTTAGCACTTCCTCAGCTTCAAGGATTTCCCGGCGGACATTGGAGATCCGTTACAGACACTTTCTTTGTGAAATGGTAGGGGTACATTTGTACCCCATTACCATTTCACACGGGGGGGGGCCGGGGTCTTCCGGATTCCGATAAGCCCCCTGCCCGCAGACCCCCACAACCACCGGGCAAGGGTTGTGGGGATGAGGCCCTTGTCCCCATCAACATGGGGACATCCTCCCCATGTTGAGGGCATGTGGCCTGGTACGGTTCAGGAGGGAGGGGGGCCGCTCTCTCGCCCCCTCTTTTCCTGCGGCCTGCCAGGTTACGTGCTCGGATAAGGGTCTGGTGTGGATTTTTGGGGGGACTCCACGCCATTTTTTTGTAAATTTGGGGTGGAGTTCCCCTTAAAATCCATACCAGATCTGAAGGGCCTGGTATGGATATTTGGGGGAACCGCACGCATTTTTTTTTAAATTTGCGGCAGGGTTCCCCTTAATATCTATTCCAGACCTGAAGGGCCTGGTAATGGAATTTGGGGGTCCCCCACGCATTTTTTTTTTTCAAAGACTTTCATTGACTTTTATCTGTATTGACGGGGACCAGCAATTCATTACAGCCGCGAGTACTTTTTAATGACTATTATTTTACTTTAGAAATGTCATTTTGCTCTTGAACTGTTATAAACATGGAAAACATGCGCTACTTTACAGGCATACTATAGACAACCCCAGGTATGATATTTAGGGCCAGTTCACACCGGATGCAGTGCAGTGCGTTTTTTTGATGCATGAAAAACGCAAAGAAAGTTGATCACATTAATGCCAATGGCATAGTTCACACCACTGCAGTCCGTTCCAGTGTGTTTCAGAAAGGAAAAAAAAAATTGGTCATGCTGCATTTTTTAGGTACAGAACTGTACTGGGACCGCAGTAAAACACATCAAAAACTCAACGGAACGTACCAAAAACACACTGGAATGCACCGGAATGCACCTAAATGCACCAAAGACGCACTGCAACACACTTGTCCTAAGTGAAAAGAGGGGAAAAAACACTGGACTGCATCAAAAATTCATCAAAAATGCACTGGAACGTGTCAAAAATGCGCATGCAGAAAAGCACCTGGAGCGCATCCAGACTGCGTTTCTATGGTGTGAACTAGGGCCAGTTCACACCATAGAAACGCAATCCGGATGCGTTCCAGGTGCTTTTTTGCATGCACGTTTTTGATGCATTCCAGTGCATTTTTGGTATGTTTTTGATGCAGTCCAGTGCTTTTTTTTCACCCCTCTTTATTATTAACCATACATAAGGACAAGTGTGTTCCAGTGCGTTTTTGGTGCATTTAGGTGTGTTCCTGTGCGTTCCAGTGCGTTTATGATGCGTTTTGCTGCGTTCCAGTACAGTCCAGTGCAGGTAAATTGCAGCATGTTCTACTTTTTTTGTGGGACTGGAACGCACTGGAACAGACACTGCCATTTAGAACCATATAACCAACTTTCCATGCATTTTGATGCATAAAAAAACGCAATGGACTGCATGTGGTGTGAAATGGCCCTTAAGCAATTTGGCATATTTAAGGGCACTTCTCCTTGTTTTGTTTTTGGTGTTGTCCAAATTAGTGACATTGATATATGTCCCTTAGGGTGGGACCTGGGCCCCCATTTTAAGGCCAATAACTAGAAGATAAGCCAGCCAAGTGGGGACTAGCAAAATTAACAAGTGAGTTCCCATAGACTGCAATGGTATTTGTTGGTAAAGGGGGGGGGGGTGATTGTCCCATCTCTAATTTTGTATAGCATGCTGGATGATGTGCTTAATTTTGGCCGGGGGGGGGGGGTTATTTTCTGCTAGCTGCATTTGTGTTGCTCTGAGCATGCCCAGGCAGTTAGATTTTTTTTGGGGAGCTTTTTGTGTGGGAACAGCACCTGGATATTTCTGGGCATGCTCAGAGAGTGTTGTTATGGTTAGTAATTGAAGGACATCCTTAACAGGTGTAGCCACTTTGAAGTTCAGTCTCTACATTGGGTGAACATGCATTTTGGGTGTTTCATGGACTGTGCATGTGTTTTCAATTGCCTCATTAGCTCACAAACCTATGTTATATAAAGCTTGCAGATAGCATCCTCTCCCTTGCCCTGAAAAGAGGCGTGTGGAGGGGGGGGGGCAAAAAAGTACATTTTGGTGTCCTTATCGAGTTTGTAACACATGTACAGGTGTTTGTTTTACTTTTGTTGATTGTATTTTTTTGTGTGGGGGAATGTTCCCCTGAAATAATATTGATGTTGTTAATGTGTATTGTTCACTTTGATTTAATTGTCTGTGCTGCATTATTTTGCAAAAATACGTTCTCACGATGTTGTGAGTCTGTGACTGTTTCAAATTGACCATGTTTTTTATTTTGGCTTGCCTTTGTTTTGTTGACCAATAAAATTTGATGCAAAGTTTTGAGGTTTGTTTTGCGTTTTCTTTGCAACAAATGTGACAGCTGATTGGCATGTCAAAACAAAACAGGTGTGATTTGTCTACCCTGGTGCCTTCATGCTAGCATATGCATGTATTATGTGCTGCCATGGATGGTCACCAGGAAATGAAACTTACAGAGTGTTAAGTATTCATTTTTCCTTTTTACTGCAGTGGTTCTCAGCCTCAGTCCTCAAGTACCCCCAACAGGACATGTTTTGTGAATTTATCTTATTGAGAATTGCTGTCCAAAATACAAAACCATTGACTGTGATTTAAAGCACATGTGCAAGATGAAGGAAAAACCTGCAAACACGGCCCTGGTTGGGGGGTACTTTAGAAGCACTGATTTGGAGCACTGCACTTAAAAATAGCTCAAGGCAATACGATTCTAATTGTGGCCATTTTGAGGGAAACAAAGTGAGCTAAGTGTTAGAACCCCTGCTTTTTTTTTTGGTTGGGCTTTGTGTCCCCTTTAGTAAAATTGGCTTCCACTTCCTGTCACACAGCTAAACAGGAAGTGAAGGTAAAAACCCTACCAATGTCTTTTCTTGGGGACACACAGTTCAATCTAACTAGTGTCCTCATTAAGCAAATTGCACTCTAGCACTTTGTTGTGTACACCCCCAAATCATTGGGTAGTTTGGGGGTTTAGTAAAGACAAATCCACTCTGCAGTAAAAGTGTAGCTGCTGAAAATCTGAGGATCACTGGTGATTGTAACATCCAATCATGTAAAAGCAAAGATGGTGTTTTCTTTGTTTGCTTGGATGTCCCCCCTCGGATATCCAGCAAGTGCAAAGTAGATTTGGCCTTTAGTAAATAAACCCCAAAGTCCAAAATACCTAATAATTTGGGGGTGTACCCCGCAAAATGCTGGAGTGCAATGTACATAATGGGGAAAGTATTTAGATTGACCTGTGTGTCCCAAGGAAAGACATTGGTAGGGATTCCCCTCACTTCCTGTGTGGCTATGTAACAGGAAGTGAATTATTTGGAAGGATAAAGTGGCCAAATTTGGGAGTTGTCTTCACCGTATCAGGGGTGCAGACATCCCCAAAAACTGTCTAGACTTGTAATCCCTCTGCGCTCTATTCCCAAGCAAAACTAAGAAAGGATTTCATTTAGTTTAACTTTGCAAAGACACATTCCTAAGTTGAATTGTGATGCATGTCAATGGCCCATTTAGACCCTCTTTAATCACTTGAGATCAGCGCTATAACTGATCGACGGCCACAGCACGGTCCTCAATTGCTGGGAGTCCGTCAATAGACGTCCTCCCCTTCGCGCGAGCGCTGTGGTCACCGAGTCACTGAGACTCGGGTGATGACAGATCCGAGTAAGGGGCTGATCCCTGCCCTTTACCACGTGATCAGCTGTCAGCCAATGACAGCTGATCACGTGATGTAAACAAAAGCTGGGTAATGGTTTTTGTTTTCTCCTTGTGCTGACAGCGTGAGCATAAAAAAAGGCAATAACCGGCTTATGTGAAAGGGATGCAGTTGCAGGCATCATTCAGATATCATTCTTTTCAGCCGGCGATTCTGTGCACGATAAAAATGATCATAGCGGCAGTTCCGCCGCTTGATCATTCTTATAGGTGGCGGGAGGGGACGTCCCCCCCTCCCGCCGCCATCCGGTGCTTCTCCGGGCTCTCCCGTGCCATCTGGGGCTCGGAGAAATAATTGGCCGGCGCCGGTTGGGAAGCATAGAGATGACTGGTGGCCAGATGGTCACCAGTCATCTCTATGACCGTCGGAGGCCTGGGCGCGATGTTATGACATCACGCCGGGTTCCCGTATGTAAACAAAGCCGTGATCTCGGCTGTCAGCATGAGATCGGTGAATTTTTTTGACCGATCAAATGCTTTCCAGCCTGGAGGAGAGATGTGGGGTCTTATTGACCCTGCATTTCTCCATAAAGTGGACCTGTCACAATAGATTCCTATTACAAGGGATGTTTACATTCCTTGTAATAGGAATAAAAGTGATCAAAAAAAACAAAAAAAGTTAAAAAAAGAGTAATAAATACAAAAAAGTAAAAAAACAAAAACAAAAAAAAAAAGCCCATGTCCCCGGTAGCTCGCGCTCAGAAGCGAACACACACGCAAGTCCCGCCCACATATGTAAACACCGTTCAAACCACACATGTGAGGTATTGCTGCGTGCGTTAGAGTGCAACAATTCTAGCACTAGACCTCCTCTGTAATGCGAAAATGTTAACGTGTAAAAAAATTTAAAGCATCGCCTAGGGAGATTTTTAAGTACTGAAGTTTGGTGTCATTCCATGAGTGTGAGCAATTTTAAAGCGTGACATGTTAGGTATCTATTTACTCAGCATAACAACATCTTTCACATTATCCCAAAAAATTGGGCTAACTTTACTGTTTTGTAATTATTTTTAATTCATGAAACCATTTTTTTCCCCAAAAAAAGGCGTTTGAAAATTTATTGCGCAAATACCGAGCGAGCTAAAAATTTGCAATGACCGCCATTTTATTCCCTAGGGTGTCTGCTAAAAACATATATAATGTTTGGGGTTTTGAAGTAATTTTATAGCCATAAATTTATGATTTTTACATGAAGGAGAGAAGTGCCAGAATAGGCCCAGTGCTGAAGTGGTTAAAATATCCTATTTTTTTTTTTTTAGTCGGTCTTTTGTATTTATAGAAAAAAAAATGCAGAGGTGATCAAATAGCACCAAAAGAAAGCTCTATTTGTGTGCCAAAAAATAATACATTTTCATTGGGTTACAGTGTTGTATGAGCGCGCAATTGTCATTCAAAGTGCATCAGCGCTGAAATGTGAAAATTGGTCTGGGCAGGAAGGGGGTTTAAGTGGCCAGTGTTTAAGTGGTTAATATAAGGCTACATGCACACAGACGTTTTTCCAGCCGCTTGTTTGAGCGTTTTTTGCAGCTTAAAAACGTCTCTCCATGTTAGCCTATGGCCTCATGGCCACCGTGGCGTTTTTGAGCTGTAAATGGCATAGGCGTTTTTAGGCCCCATGTACACGGGACGCTGGTGCAAAGTCTTCAGAACTAAGGTTGAAAGGGGCATTTAGAAAGGCACGCTTTGTGGCGTTTGCATGCCGCGTTTTACCAGATTTGCGTCTATATGCGTTTAGTTAGGAAACATCATAAGGAGCCGCCCTAAGCTCCAAGAACAGTATTATTAGAGCTGGAATTCCCCGGGACTGTGACGTCATACGGGGCGGGGTCAGCGGGTGGCATCACCCGGTGACCACGCCCCATGCCAATATAAGTGGGTGCGCTTCGCGGACAGAGCATTGTAGCGGCAGACAGCGACGAGGCAACATCGGATGGAGAGAAGAGGGAAGAAGACGACGATGAAGACCGGGACCCCGCTAGCAAAAGAGCTGGAAGAAGATAGCGGGGCGCCCGGCAAAAGACAGAAAGAACCGGAGATCGTGGAGAAGGCACCGGAGGGCGGGAGAAGAACCGGAGAGCGCGGAGACGACACCAGAGAACAGAACAAGAGACCCCGCAAAGTCTGAAGAAGACGACGAGGAAGCCCGGGACCCCGCTAGCAAAAGAGCTGGAAGAAGATAGCGGGGCGCCCGGCAGAAAGACCCCCGGAGCTGCCTAATAAATTACTTTAAAAACCTGTGTTGTGTTTTTTATTTACTTTTTTTGCCACCAGGTGAATGGGTAGGGGTACGATGTACCCCATACTCATTCACATAGGGTGGGGGGGCCGGCATCTGGGGGCCCCCTTATTAAAGGGGGCTCCCGGATTCTTATAAGCCCCCCGCCCACAGACCCCAAAAACCAACGGCCAGGGTTGTCGGGAAGAGGCCCTTGTCCCCATCAACATGGGGGCAGGGTGCTTTGGGGTGGGGGGGCCGCAGGTCGCCCCCCTGCCCCAAAGCACCAAACCAGCCATGTTGAGGGCATGCGGCCTGGTACGGTTCAGGAGGGAGGGGGGGCCGCTCTCCCCCCCCTCTTTTCCTGCGGCCTGCCAGGTTGCGTGCTCGGATAAGGGTCTGGTTTGGATTTTGGGGGGACCCCCACGCTGTTTTTTCGACTTAGGGTGTTCCCCTTAAAATCCATACCAGACCTAAGGGCCTGGTATGCTCCTGGAGGTAAACCCATGCCGGTTTTTTAATTAAAATTTGGCGTGGAGTTCCCCTTCATGATTTATACCAAACACGGGACAGCGAGCAAGAGGCTGCTGAGAACCAGCGCGATGCCATCGCGCTGAAGACATTCTCGGCCAGGTAGTCGCCTCTAGGATATGACTTGAGCGGCTGCTTCACGCTCAGGTCGTGTCCAAGTTGCCTCGCAAATTCGCGCTGTCCCTGCGTCAGCCGGCACACGAGTCGCCCCGCGAGTCGGATCGGCTTTATCCGACTTCCCGGGCGACCTCTATTCAAATCAATGGGCTCCCATAGGGAACCATTCATTTTCAATAGAGCGCCGCTGACATTTTTAGTAACTATAACAGTACGCCGCTGGTTCCTGCGCCCAGTGAAGGATTTATTCGGCGCAACAATTAAGGTATCAACCAGCGCAGCGCACTGTTATTAGTAAATCACCCCCAGTGAGTCCTTGAAACTAAAGTGCACTGTAAAAGTCCACAACAATTTCTTCAAACATCAGTGAAAATAAAATCCAGTGATAGAAGCTGTAGATGATCCACCTTCACCGACAAATATAGGGACACCCCAAAAATGTGTTCAAAGGATGGCAGCTTACCACAAGTAGTTGACCCTTTTACTGAAAAAATTGGTCAAATGCGCTTTATATTGCTTGCTATTGGCAGATGGATGGACAGATTCTTCTTTTGGCTTACTGCAGTGCAAGGTGGAACGCACGCTAGCGCACACGAGTCGGGATCTTCTCCCCAATTTGATCCATGCCATCCAGCCTCAGTGCCGGGCCTTGGGCACTCCCTAAGTAAGCAGCCATTTGGCTTTTTATTTGTAAAATTTTTAAGTTAATAAACGGGATTACACTATTTCGGATCCATTTTCTTATTTGCATTTGCTGTTCCGAGCTTCCCTGGGCTAAGAGGTTATACCAGAATCTGTCCATAATTTTGTATTTGTTATTATAGCCATTTATTCTTTTAGTATCATAAACAGCGCACTCACCCGTTTTTCAGATAATTTTTTCTTTATCTGCTATTTCTTTTCTCCACGAAAGTGGAGCTACCCTTTCAAAATGAACTTCATCAACCACTTGCCGACCAGCTGCCGTCATTATACTGCGGCAGGTTGGTGCGGCTGCCCTAACCGCTCTAGGTGTACGTCGGATGCTTTAAGAGCTATAGGGGGCGCGGCGCCGGAGCCGATGCGTGTGGCCGGTGGCCGCGATGTCCGCCGGCGACCCGCGATCGTGCCTCAGAGAGCCATAACGGGGATCTATCAATGCAAACAGACAGATCTCTGCTCTGTCAGGGAAGTAGATAGAGATCAGCTGTTCCTACTAATCAGGAACAGCGATCTCTCTCTACTCCCTGTCAGTCCACTCCCCCCACAGTTAGAAACATCTCCCTAGCGGACACTTAGTCCCTTGATCGCCCCCCAGTGTTAATCCCTTTCCTGCCAGTGACATTTATACAGTAATCAGTGGCTATTTATAGCACTGATCACTGTATAAATGTCAATGGTTCCAAAAAAGTGTCAAAAGTGTCCGATCTGTCCGCCGCAATGTTGCAGTCCTGCAAAAAAAACGCTGATCACCGCCATTACTTATAAAAATAAAAAAATAAATAAAAATTGCATAAATATATCCCCTATATTGTAGACGCTATAACTTTTGCGCAAACCTATCAATATATGCTTATTGCTAATTTTTTACCAGAAGTATGTAGAAGAATACATATTGCCCTAAATTGATAGACATTTTTTTTTGGGATATTTATTATAGCAAAAGGTAAAAAATATTTTTTTTTTTTCAAAATTGTCTTTTTTTGTTTATAGCGCAAAAAATAAAAAGCGCAGAGGTGATCAAATAACACCAAAAGAAAGCTCAATTTGTGGGAAAAAAGAAGATACATTTTGTTTGTGTTCAACGTCGCACGACCGCGCAATTGTCAGTTAAAACGACGCAGTGTCGTATCGCAAAAAATGGCCTGGTCAGGAAGTGGGTAAATCCTTTCAAGGCTTAGCAACCAGCAACTGTTGAAACAATAAACAATTTGGTCAGAAGTATGTAATGTACAATATAATTTCAACTGTATAGTGCAGTAGTCTGCAACACACACAGTGTTGTGGTAAGTGTCAAGTTTAAGAGTACATAATGCACAGCCTGCAGGGGGGCAGGAATATGTAGCACACAGAGTGCAGGGGTCAGGAGTGTATAATGCAGGAGTCAGAACTTAGTACACAATGCACAAAATGCTTAAGTCAGGTATGTGTAATGTGCAGGTGACAGGAGTAAATACTGAAGAGAGTTGAAGAGTCCAAATGATGTAACCTCCTTGTACAAATCCTTCCCTCAACAATACCCCCTGCAATAATCCTCCCCCTCCAAATATCTCCTCCCCCAACAGAGATTTCCGACTGCTTCTGTAGTGGGGGATTGCAGCATTGGGGACAAGGGCACCCCACAGGAGATGTGAGGCACATGGGTGCCCAGCACTAGTGACGTCACTGATACTTAGTTTGGATTAGGGGGCATTATGGGGTCAGGGGATAGTACATAGATGGAAACTGGCTTTGGTACAAGCTTAGAAGACTAGTGTGAGGCAGGAATTTGATGGTGGAAAGGAGGGGATCAGCTCGAGCTCGAGAAATATTGTGAAAGTTGAGTAGAATTACATTTTAGAAAGTGTTGGATGATTTAATTACATAGTGAGAAATGGAAGAGAAGTTAGATAACATAAGGGTAGTAAATACAATTGGGAAGACATGAGGTGCACAATTTATGTTCACACTAAACACGAGGTTAAAGCAGTACAAACCAAGAATGAACGAGGGGGGCATTGTCAAACAGGACATACGAAGTCCCATGATTTTGAATAATGGCCCTGCCCTTATGTGCTGGTCTTTAATATGCTTAGTCTGGTATAGCTTTCTAATTGTTTTCAATATGTAAAGTGTTGTGTAAACTGTCAGGGCTATATAATTACCTGTAAAAAATAACATCAATAAAACTGTTTATTGCTAAGATTTTCTATCTCATTTACTTTCTGTAGCCCCTCCCACATCTAATTGTGCACACATACAGTTTTACACTTGCGTGTCTGCAAAATGTGATCACCATCTATGATCTGGGCATCATTTATGATCTGGGGTACAATACTTTGAGCTTTTTTTTCTTTCTTTGTCCATTCATCTGTAGTTCTGGTTTATCAGATTAGGAACTACAGGTAAAAACTTTGCTGAAACACTGTTAGCGGCCATCATATATCCTTTCTGATCTTTTTTCTTTTGCAGAATTTTGTAACTGTGAGCTGTATCTAGAAAGGGATTGCCTCATTGTTTGAACAAAGATAGGGGTGGGTGCCATCATCCTAAGATCCTTGTGTGGACGGCGGACCCCCGGGATCTTGCGTGACTCCATCGATAACCAGGTATGCACTCCCCACCATTGTACCTCTATCCATGCCTTTTTGATCCCAGAATGCTTTAGTTGTGGTGCCCCCCTATACTCTTGGGATGTGTGGCCCACTATGCACTGGGAAGGTGTTTGATATCATGCTAATGGCTGTTGCATCCATACTTTAGATTCACTGGATTGAAGTCTACACACTTCCTGGTGTGCTGGGGCTGTTCCATTGACCCAGTGAGCGCTGAGCCTGTGGTCTATCTCGGCTACCAGCCAGCTTTGTGATTCCGGTGTCATTAAACTCTTTAAACTGCAGCAGAGGGTGGGTAGCTTCACCAATTTCAATGTTGTTCCTGCTCTTGTGATTATGCAGGTGTCCTCACACTTTCTTCATCAATAGCACAACCTTGGGGTCCTGGTTTCTCAATTTTTCTCCCTCCCCTCTGTACCTTGTCGGTTATTTCCCCCCTTTTTTTTGCCTTGCCTAATCCCCCTTCCACTCGATTTCCCCGCCCCCCTTCCTTTTTTCTCCCCTCCCCTCCAGTCCCCACCCCCCTTTCTTTCCACCCCCCCTTTATCCCTGTTTTCCGGTTTTCCTATTTTCTCATTTTCTCCCCTTTCTTCCTCTTCCTTTTTTCTCCCCTTTTTTCTCCTCTTTTCTTCTTTTTTCTCCCAACTGTTTCTTTCTTCCCCTTCTGTTTTCCTTTCCCCCCTTTCTTCTTCCCTTTCCCTTTCCCCCCACCCTCCCTCCCCTTCTGCTTTTTTCCTTTCCACCCCCCTTTCCCCCCCTTGTTGCCCTACCCCACCCCCCCTTTACACACCATCCCCCTCCTTTACACACCATCCCCTCATGTTTTCCTTTTTCCCCCATCCTCCTCCCCTCCCTTTCCCTCTTCCACTATTCTCTCCCCCTCTCTCTTTTTACTCAATCTTCCCAACCCTCAGCTATCATTCTCTTCTCTTTTTCTTTTCTTATTTTTTTCTTCCTTTTCCTCTCCCTTTCCCCCCTTGTTCATCTATGTCCCAATCCTCCCTCCCCCTCCCCCTTTCCATCTCTCTTTTCTTTATCCCCCCTCTTTCCTCTTTTTTTCTCTACCTATATACCCACTTGACTGCTGCTTACCTTATGCCATATAATATATATCTTCTAGTACCGTCCAATGCCCTCCCGTGTCCGCCCCCGGGGGGAACACCCTTTTGGGTGTTCCATAATTGCTGCATACTGCCCATTGGGCCAACCTTGGTGAGTCATGTTTCTCATTGTTTTACCTTACTCCTCAAACAACTGTATTATTCGTAGCTTTGCTACAATGGAGTATATCTTGACTATATAATCATGAGACTACATATCATTCCAGATGTCAGAGCTAGAAGCCTCCTGAAGAAGTGACTTGGTCACGAAAAATGTCAAGGATATGTCACTAGCCACTAGGGATGAGCTCGGTGTTCGTGTCGAACATACGTTCGACTCGAACATCGGCTGTTCGATCGTTCGACGAAGATCAAACGATTTGGGCCGTTCGCGCCTAATTCGAGTGACGCGAACGGCCCACAATGCACTACGCTATCGCAGTGTCATCCAGGCGCTGTGATTGGCCAAGCATGCACTGTGACCCCGCATGCTTGGCCAATCACAGCGCCGGCAGCGAGGAGAGCAATGATTGGCCACAGGCAGGATGCCTGTGGCCAATTATTGCTGAGGGTGTTTAGTACACGCCCCACACTATAAAAGGCCGCCAGCACGGCGGCCTAGTGTAGTGTGTTCCGGAGCAGGGAAAGAGAAGCATAGGCAGGGACAGTGACATTTATTTTTTCTTGCTTAACCTGGATTCCTTTAGTTTAGGGAAAGAGAAGGATAGGTAGGGAGAGTGTCAGTGTGTTTTACTGTGCGAATCCTTGTTTCTAGGGACAGGGAAGGACAGTGAGGGAAATTCTACTTGTGCTATAGTGTGCTAAAGCATTGATCATCAATCAGCTTTAAAAAAACATTTTTTCTAGGGACAGAAAACTATAGGTAGTGTGACAGCAGGAAGGTAAAGTCACCTGGTTGCATCCAGGGGGGTAGATATATTTCTCCCAGATTCAGGCTTTATGCTGACTTATACAACTAGGGTGGAGAGTTGTATAAGCCCAGCTGAGGCTAGTAGGCTCATGGATGACTCATACCTCTAGGGAGAGGGCTGGGCGTCGTGCAGGCAGGGAGTTGATGAGGCCAGCTGAAGCCTGTCAGTTCGTTTAAGGCCTCTATAAAAACTCCCAGATTCATTAGATGTTAGCTCATGCCTGGAACCAGACCTGTGTGGACTGTCTAGGGAGAGTGAACCCCTGTGCGGTGAGGCAAAGCCTGTGTGGCTATTTGTTTGGACTTTTACTAAACCAGGGACTTAGGGACTAGGACAGCACCAGGCTGATCCCAGTTGTTAGTTTAGGAAACCTGCATGTTTAGTCAGAGGTCAAACTGACCAGGATTTATTTTGTTTGTTTCTTTTTGGCTTTGCTGTGTTTTTTGTCAGTCACTGTACATAGAGAAATAAACCGCACCTTTTGATTTTGAAAACCACAACCTCCGTCTGCTGGCCCTGTTTTTGTGTGGGGAGCCCAACCAGGGGGTCACACACACCCGCTACCGAGTTAACCCCCTCACAGTTGGTGGAGAACCAGTGGCAGTTTTTTTAAGCCAGCATGGAGGAGATACTGAAACAGCTGGCTCTAGCAAATGCCAATCAACAGCAGACAAATGCAGGTTTGCAAAGGAGCCTTGCAGCCCAGCAGCAAGCTCATCAACAAGCCCAGCAGCAATCTGAGGCCCGCTTCATAGACCTGTTACAGAAGCAAGAGCAGAGACTACAACAAATGGAAGCAGTAATGCAGCAACGTCCGCAGACCAGTGAGGAAAGCCGTCCCACTAATACCGCGTCCTTTGGGGTGAGTCGTTTATTGACAAAAATGACTGGAGAGGATGATCCAGAGGTATTTTTGACCACATTTGAAAGGACTGCTGAAAGAGAAAAGTGGCCTGAGGAGCAGTGGGCTGGACTGGTGGCTCCTCTGTTAACTGGTGAATCGCAGAAGGCTTACTATGACCTAGAGCCTGACCAAGCAAAAGACTATGTGATGCTAAAAGCTGAAATATTGGCAAGGCTGGGTGTCACCCTGGCTGTCCGGGCTCAGCGTGTGCATAACTGGACTTTCCAGCTTGGAAAACCCCCCAGGTCTCAAATGTATGATCTCATTCACCTGAGCAGGAAGTGGCTACAGCCAGAGACTTTGTCCGCACCGGAGATTGTGGAACGTGTTGTGATGGATCGTTTCTTGAGAGCTCTTCCTACCGCCATTCAAAAGTGGGTAAGCCATGGAGACCCAGAAACGGCCGGTAAACTTGTGGATCGTGTAGAGAGATACTTGGCTACAGAGAACCTGACGGCCTCTTCCAGAGACTCTCGGACTTTCCACCCTAAGATCAGACCATCCCCAGGGGCGGATAAGAGGATTCCAAGGGGTGAGGGTGGAGAGAGTGAGAGGGTGGGAGTTCTACCCCAAGTTTGGCGAGAACAGCCTGGGAAATCAGCGGCTCAAGAGGCTGCAAGAAGGATCGTTTGCTACCGCTGCCGGCAAGCGGGACATATTGCAGCAAATTGCCCGGTTGTGGAGGAACCCATGCAATGTGACTTTCTGATGGACAGACGTCAGTCGCTGTGTGCGACAGTCGCATGCACTGCCATTCGGGGAACTGAGAAACATTTATGCAAAATGTGTATTAATGGTAGAAATGTTGTGGTATTACTGGATTCAGGTAGCCTTGTGACCCTGATAAAGGCTGAATTAGTTAAAACAGAGGTCTCTGGGAATAGCAAGGTAGCTGTTATTTGTGTGCATGGGGACACCCGAGAGTATCCAGTGACTACAGTGTGTTTCGAGACCCCCAAAGGTACCCTCTCTCATCCAGTGGGGTTAGTATCTCAATTACCGCATGATGCCATTGTGGGAAGGGATTTTCCGAAGTTCTGGGAACTGTGGGATGATCCTGAGCCCCCCACTGGTGCCCCTATGTACCAGGAATGTGATAGCCAGAACTCCTCTGAGAGTGGTGAGGACTCTCCAGAATTTCCCTTGTCAGTATTGGCAGGGGAGACTCAAGAAACTGGAGAGGAGCCCACCTCCTCAGACGAAAACCTACCGTCTGTGGAGTTTTCTGATCTGGAGGTTCACAGGGAAAATTTTGCCACAGAACAGTTAAAAGACCCCGCCCTAATAAAGGCACGGGAAAACGTAGTGGAAATAGATGGCGAGTTAGTGAACCCAGATAATACCTGCACTTACCCATACTTCAGCGTAGAGAAGGACCTACTGTATCGGGTGGCAAAAAGGGCAGAAGAAACCGTTGAGCAGCTGGTGGTGCCCAAACCTTACAGGAAGTTGGTGTTGGAGTTGGCCCATGGGCACATTCTTGGAGGTCATCTGGGGACAGAGAAAACCCGAGAGAGGGTATTACAGAGATTCTATTGGCCTGGGGTGATGAAGGACATAGAAAATTATTGTTCCTCCTGCCCTGTGTGTCAGAGGTCGGCCCCGATGCCACATTTCCGTAGCCCGCTGGTCCCTCTACCCATCATTGAGGTCCCGTTTGAGAGAATCGCAATGGATTTGGTAGGTCCTATAATCAAGTCCGCTAGGGGGCACCAGTACATATTGGTTATAATGGACTATGCCACCCGTTATCCAGAAGCGATCCCTCTCAGAAATACCTCGGCCAAAACCATAGCCAAAGAGCTATCTCTTGTTTTTAGCCGGGTGGGTATTTGTAAAGAACTGCTTACGGACCAAGGTACACCCTTTATGTCCCGGGTTATGAAAGAGCTGTGTAAATTGTTCAAAGTGACGCAATTGCGTACATCTGTGTATCACCCCCAAACCGATGGGCTGGTTGAAAGATTCAACAAAACCCTAAAACAAATGTTGAAGAAAGTGGTGGATAGAGATGGAAAGGATTGGGACTGTCTACTTCCTTATTTGATGTTTGCTATTAGGGAGGTGCCCCAATCCTCTACGGGATTCTCCCCCTTTGAGTTACTGTATGGGAGACACCCAAGAGGGCTGTTGGATATTGCCAAGGAAACTTGGGAAAGTGAGAGTTCTCCCCACAGGAGTGTGATTGAGCATGTCGCCCTGATGCAAGATCGAATTGCACAGGTAATGCCCATCGTGAAGGAACATTTGGCCCAAGCGCAGTTGGCACAGCAGAGAGTGTACAACCGTGGAGCAAAGACCCGTACCTTTTCCCCGGGGGATAGGATATTGGTACTTGTCCCTACGGTTGAAAGTAAATTCCTTGCCAAATGGCAAGGCCCCTACGAGATAATGGAAAAAGTGAGCGAAGTGAATTACAAGGTCAGACAACCAGGAAGGCGAAAGCCCGAACAGATATATCACGTTAATCTGTTGAAAGCCTGGAGGGATAGAGAGTCCCTAGTCGCAGAAACTTGGTCACCAGCTCAAACTGGTTGCGTGATTCCGGAGGTTGGAATAGCAGCCACCTTGTCACAACCCCAACAACAGGAGGTTAAGGAGTTTGTGCTTCGCAACAAGGAGGTGTTCTCTGAGCTGCCGGGACAAACATCTGGGGTAGAGCATGATATTATTACCCCGCCCGGTGAAAGGGTGAAGTTAAAACCCTATCGGATCCCAGAGGCCCGACGGGAGGCAATACGGGAGGAAGTACAGAAAATGCTGAACTTAGGGGTGATAGAGGAGTCCCAAAGTGATTGGTCTAGTCCCATTGTGTTGGTGCCTAAACCGGATGGGAGCTGGCGATTTTGTAACGATTTTCGTCAGTTGAACAAAGTTACAAAATTTGACACCTACCCCATGCCACGTATAGATGAGTTGATCGACCGGCTGGGAACAGCCCGATACATGACGACTCTTGACCTCACAAAAGGGTATTGGCAAATTCCCCTGGCCAAGTCGGCCAAAGAGAAAACCGCATTTGTAACCCCAGACGGGGCGTTCCAATATAAGAGAATGCCGTTCGGGTTACAGAATGCGCCGGCCACATTCCAGCGGAAAATGGACCAGATGCTGAGGCCCCATCGGAAGTATGCTGCGGCTTACCTGGATGACGTAATTGTCCATAGCACAGATTGGGCCTCACATCTGCCAAAAGTGCAAGCAGTCCTGGACTCTGTTCGGGAAGCGGGGTTTACGGCTAACCCCAAGAAGTGTACCATTGGGCAGGAGGAGGCCAAATATCTTGGGTACACCATTGGCAGGGGAGTAATAAAACCCCAACTCAACAAAGTCGAGGCCATCCAGAGTTGGCCACGTCCCAACAGCAAGAAGCAGGTACGAGCCTTTCTGGGAATCGCGGGTTATTATCGGCGCTTCATTCCCCACTTTGCTTCTAAGGCTGTGCCCCTAACCAACCTGACGAAAGGGAAAGGGTCGGTCATGATTAAATGGACCCCCGAGGCTGAGGCAGCATTCCAATTCTTGAAACAAGCCTTATGTAGCCAGCCAGTGTTGTACTCACCCGACTTCTCTAAAGACTTTGTCGTACAAAGTGATGCGTCAGATGTGGGGTTAGGAGCAGTATTGTCCCAGGTCTGGAACGGGGAAGAGCACCCAGTCATTTACCTCAGCAGGAAGTTGAAGTCCCATGAGGTAAATTACGCCACCGTTGAAAAGGAGTGTTTAGCGGTGAAGTGGGCTCTAGATTCCCTTCGGTACTATCTGCTAGGTAGGCACTTTGACATGGTTACGGATCACGCTCCGTTAAAGTGGATGGCTCAAAACAAGGAGACAAATAGAAGAGTGAATAGGTGGTTCCTGGCCCTACAGGAATTCAACTTCACAGTAAAGCATCGCCCTGGCGTTCAAATGGGGAATGTGGATGCTTTGTCTCGAGTACATGAATGCCTGATTGCTGGTGTTCCAACCCCAAGGTTAAAACAAGAGGGGGGGGTATGTGACAGCAGGAAGGTAAAGTCACCTGGTTGCATCCAGGGGGGTAGATATATTTCTCCCAGATTCAGGCTTTATGCTGACTTATACAACTAGGGTGGAGAGTTGTATAAGCCCAGCTGAGGCTAGTAGGCTCATGGATGACTCATACCTCTAGGGAGAGGGCTGGGCGTCGTGCAGGCAGGGAGTTGATGAGGCCAGCTGAAGCCTGTCAGTTCGTTTAAGGCCTCTATAAAAACTCCCAGATTCATTAGATGTTAGCTCATGCCTGGAACCAGACCTGTGTGGACTGTCTAGGGAGAGTGAACCCCTGTGCGGTGAGGCAAAGCCTGTGTGGCTATTTGTTTGGACTTTTACTAAACCAGGGACTTAGGGACTAGGACAGCACCAGGCTGATCCCAGTTGTTAGTTTAGGAAACCTGCATGTTTAGTCAGAGGTCAAACTGACCAGGATTTATTTTGTTTGTTTCTTTTTGGCTTTGCTGTGTTTTTTGTCAGTCACTGTACATAGAGAAATAAACCGCACCTTTTGATTTTGAAAACCACAACCTCCGTCTGCTGGCCCTGTTTTTGTGTGGGGAGCCCAACCAGGGGGTCACACACACCCGCTACCGAGTTAACCCCCTCACAGTAGGAAGAGTGTCAGTTTCTTTCACTGTGATAATCCTTGTTTCTAGGGACAGGGAAGGACGGTGAGGGAAATTCTACTTGTGCTATAGTGTGCTAAAGCATTGATCATCAATCAGCTTTAAAAAAACATTTTTTCTAGGGACAGAAAACTATAGGTAGGAAGAGTGTCAGTTTCTTTCACTGTGATAATCCTTGTTTCTAGGGACAGGGAAGGACAGTGAGGGAAATTCTCCTTGTGCTATAGTGTGCTAAAGCATTGATCATCAATCAGCTTTAAAAAAACATTTTTTCTAGGGACAGAAAACTATAGGTAGGAAGAGTGTCAGTGTCTTTCACTGTGATAATCCTTGTTTCTAGGGACAGGGAAGGACAGTGAGGGAAATTCTCCTTGTGCTATAGTGTGCTAAAGCATTGATCATCAATCAGCTTTAAAAAAACATTTTTTCTAGGGACAGAAAACTATAGGTAGGAAGAGTGTCAGTTTCTTTCACTGTGATAATCCTTGTTTCTAGGGACAGGGAAGGACAGTGAGGGAAATTCTACTTGTGCTATAGTGTGCTAAAGCATTGATCATCAATCAGCTTTAAAAAAACATTTTTTCTAGGGACAGAAAACTATAGGTAGGAATAGTGTCAGTTTCTTTCACTGTGATAATCCTTGTTTCTAGGGACAGGGAAGGACAGTGAGGGAAATTCTCCTTGTGCTATAGTGTGCTAAAGCATTCCTCATCAACCATCTTTGAAATCCTTGTTTTTTGGACAGTCAGGGAAATTGTCGTTGTGCTATTCTGTGCAAAAGCAATCATCCTCAACCATATTTAGAAATCCTTAAGTAAAGGGACAGAGAAGGACACCTGAAGGTAGCCCTTATTGCTTTTTTCCCATCTCCCTGCAGGCCATCTATTAGAATGTCTGGAAGGCAAACAAGGAGAGGCAGACAGTCAGGAGGCAATAAAAGAGGGCAAGCAGGCTCTGTGTCTGGGGGCAACAGTGCTGGTCGTGGACGCGGTGCATTGTCATCAGCACATGGCCATGGGACACGCTTGTCCTTCTTTTCGGCAGCTGGACATGTTGAGCCACATCATGCCGAAGACTTGGTAGAGTGGATGACCAAGCCCTCCTCCTCATCCTCTCTCACCCAGGCTCAGGGTACTGGCAAAGCAGCTGCCAAAGCGTCCTCTTCCCTGGTATCAATGTCAGACTCATCATCAGTCACTCCTTCCCTAGACCCACCATGTCCTCCTCCTGAGGAGTCCCCCGAACTGTTTGAGCACAGTGTTGGGTACATGCTCCAGGAGGATGCCCAGCGTTTTGAAGGGTCTGATGATGAAACCCAGCTACAGGAAGGCAGTAGCGTGAGAGCAGACAGAGGGGATGCTCAAGAAGGACACCAATCTGGCAGTCATGTTCCAGCAGCTGCAGCATACTGCCAGATTGGCTCCAGTGATGAGGAGGGAGGGGATGATGAGGTCACTGACTCCACGTGGGTGCCTAATAGGAGAGAGGAGGAGGAGGAGGATGAGGAGGAGGCACATCTCCAACGAGGCAGGATGCCCTTTGGTGGCCAGCGTAAGGGCAGTACACCGACGGAATCACACCGCAGAGCTCCGCCTGTGCAGGGCGCTGCCTCTGCCCGTCATTCAAAAAGTTCTTTGGTGTGGGCCTTTTTTGAGGCTAGTGCATCAGATCGCACAGCTGCTGTTTGCAACATATGTCTCAAGCGTATATCGCGTGGCCAAAACATCAGCCGCTTGGGTACCACATGCCTGACCAGACATATGTTGACCTGCCATGCAGCTCGTTGGCAAGCCTACCTCAAAGACCCACACCAAAGAACAAAGCGGACCTCTCCTTGCACCGCATCAGCTGGGATCTCCAACCCCACTATAAATTCAGTCCTCTCTGAAACATGCACTGAGAGGAATGAAGGTGTAGAATTAGGTGTGTCACAGCCAAGTAGTTGCGGCCACTCTGCTAGCAGTACACCGACGTCCGATTCTAGCAGGCAAATTTCCCTGCCCCAGCTGCTGGACCGTCGAAAGAAGTTCACTCCCAGCCATCCACATGCCCAGCGGTTGAATGCTAGCTTGGCTAAATTGCTAGCGCTTCAACTGCTGCCTTTTCAGTTGGTAGACTCGGCCCCCTTCCGTGAGTTTGTGCAATGTGCGGTTCCTCAGTGGCAGGTTCCCAAACGCCACTTTTTCTCACGGAAGGCTATTCCGGCTCTCTACCGGCATGTGGAAGGCAATGTCTTGGCCTCGCTGGACAGGGCGGTCAGCGGTAAGGTGCATATTACCGCTGACTCATGGTCCAGCAGGCATGGACAGGGACGTTACCTTTCTTTCACGGCCCATTGGGTCACTCTTTTGGCAGCTGGGAAGGATGCAGGACAAGGTGCAGTAGTGTTGGAGGTTGTTCCACCGCCACGCCTCCAAAATGCTACTACTGGTTGTGACACACCTCTCTCCTCCACCCCTCCTCTTCTTCTTCCTCCATGGCCTCTTCCTGTGGTTTGTCCTCTGAACCAGCGGTGCTCCGTAGCCGTTCAAGGGGCTACGCAAGTACGCAGGCAAAAAGATGCCATGCCGTGCTTGCGCTGGTGTGTTTGGGGGACAGAAGCCACACTGGGGCAGAGGTCCTGTCTGCTCTGCAGGGCCAGGCCGAGAGGTGGTTGACACCACTCCAGCTTAAGCCAGGAATGGTGGTTTGCGACAATGGCACCAACCTCCTCTCCGCCCTCCGACAGGGACAACTGACCCATGTGCCCTGTGTGGCTCACGTCCTTAACCTGGTGGTGCAGCGGTTCTTGGACAGGTACCCGGGCTTACAGGATGTCCTGAGGCAGGCCAGGAAAGTCTGTGTGCATTTCCGCAGATCTTATAATGCCAGTGCTCGCCTGGCTGAGCTGCAAAAGGAGTTGAACCTGCCCAAGAACCGCCTTATATGTGACATGCCCACCAGGTGGAACTCAACGTTGGCCATGCTGCAGCGGCTGCACACGCAGCAGAGGGCCATCAATGAGTACCTGTGCGACTACGGCACCAGGACAGGGTCAGGGGAGCTTGGTTTTTTTTCTCCACGCCAGTGGGGCATGATCAGGGATGCATGCACTGTCCTGGCACCATTTGAGGAGGCCACGAGGATGGTGAGCAGTGACAGTGCATGCATCAGTGACACTGTACCTCTTGTCCACCTGTTGGAGCACACGCTGCGTGGAATAATGGACAGGGCACTTGAGGCAGAACAGAGGCAGGAAGAGGAGGACTTCCTTGCCTCTCAAGGCCCCCTTTACCCAGACAGTGTTCCTTCTGTCCCACCCATCGCACAGGAAGAGGAGGAGGAGGAGGAGGAGGATTGTGTCAGCATGGAGGTGGAGGCTGGCACTCAGCATCATCAGCAGCAGTCTTTTAGGGATGATTTACAGTCCCAAGAAACCAGTGGACTTGTACGTGGCTGGGAGGAGGTGGCTGCGGATCATGTCGTCCTTAGTGACCCAGAGGACTCCGGAGCGAATGCCTCAGCAAACCTACGCTGCATGGCCTCCCTGATCCTGCAAAGTCTGCGGAAGGATCCTCGTATTCTTCGGATCAAGGAGAGGGACCATTACTGGCTGGCCACTCTCCTTGATCCACGGTACAAGGGTAAGGTTGCGGACCTTATGTTACCATCGCAGAGGGAGCAGAGGATGAGACAACTCCGGGAGGCCTTGCAGAAAGGTCTGTGCAACGCGTTCCCAGAGACTGGGAGGTTACAAACTCCTGGTCCTGGACAATGAGTTGCTGAGGCTTCGGCCAGTCAAAGAAGGAGCGGTGGGGAAGGTGGCCGTCTGACCGATGCGTTCAGACAATTCTTTAGTCCGCAGCCCCAAAGTATGATCGGTTCCAGCAACCATCGCCAGCGTCTGATAAACATGGTGCAGGAATATCTAGGGGCAAGGTCAGACTTGGACACCTTCCCCACCGAAAATCCTCTGGCTTACTGGGTCTTGAGGATGGATCACTGGCCAGAGCTTGCACAGTATGCAATTGAGCTACTGGCCTGTCCTGCATCCAGCGTTCTTTCGGAACGCACATTCAGTGCTGCTGGAGGATTTGTCACGGATCACAGGGTGCGCCTGTCCACCGACTCGGTTGATCGACTGACTTTCATCAAGATGAACCAGTCTTGGATCACCACCAGCTACCACACACCTGATGCTGATATAACAGACTAATTGATTTTAACATGTCACATCCCTTCAAGACTGATGCTGATGCTGAGTGCCTGTGCTGTTATGTTGACTGGCTATCCTCCTCCTCCGAGTCCTCAATGATACGATTGATGATGATAGCTTGGAAGATCATTTTTGTTCATGGGTGCCGCCACCAGTGGCTAAGGCCCAATTTTTCAGCCCCTGTTTTACAGGGGCGTGTAATTACAATTTTTTTAGCAATAATTTGCCATAGGGCTCATTGCTGTGCTCCAAGTACAGTATCTGTGAGGGGTTGGAGTGTTGTGGCACCAGTGCCTAAGGCCCAATTTTTCAGCCCCTGTTTAACAGGGGCGTGTCATTACAATTTTTGAAGCAATACTTTGCAACAGGGCTCATTGCTGTGCTCCAAGTACAGTATCTGTGAGGGGTTGTAGTGTTGTGCCACCAGTGCCTAAGGCCCAATTTTTCAGCCCCTGTTCAACAGGGGCATGTAATTACAATTCTTGATCTAATAATTCACAGCAGGGCCCATTGCTGCACCCACCAAGAGTAACTCTGAGGGCTTACAGTGTTGTGGCAACGCCACCACCACCACCACCACGAAAGGCCCAATTTTTCAGCCCCTGTTCAAAAGGGGCATGTAATTACAATTCTTGATCTAATAATTCACAGCAGGGCCCATTCCTGCACCCACCAAGAGTAACTCTGAGGGCTTACAGTGTTGTGGCAACACCACCACCACCACCACGAAAGGCCCAATTTTTCAGCCCCTGTTCAACAGGGGCATGCAATTACAATTCTTGATCTAATAATTCACAGCAGGGCCCATTGCTGCACCCACCAAGAGTAACTGTCAGGGCTTACAGTGTTGTGGCACCAGCACCACCATCAAAGGCCCAATTTTTACTACCACTGTTCAACAATTATATGTAATTACAATTCCTGATATAATAGTTGACAGCAGGGCGTTCCAGCACCAACCAAGAGTAACTGTGAGTGCTTACAGTGTTGTGCCAACACCAACAACTAAGGGGCCTATTTCTGCAGAGTATATACGGCAGGTCCCTACTTTCAAACATCCAACTTACAAACGACTCCTACTTGCAAACGCAAGAAGACAACAGGAAGTGAGAGGAAATCTACCCCTTGGAAGGAAAATTCTCTCCTGTAAGAATTAATATGGGAGAAAGGTGTCTCCTCTGTACTGATGCTTTATCAGCAATCCTTGTTTCAAGAAAAACACCACATTTCAAAAACAGTTGTCATTGGGACGGAAAGTGAGGTGAAATGTTCTGAACAGGGGCACAGACAGCAAAACAAATGTTACAGGGGTGATAACCCTTACCTATGTTTTCCAAAAAGTTTAAAAATAGATTTTTGGGCTGGAGCTACACTTAAACAATGTACCTGTTCAAAATTACAAACAGATTCTACATAAGAACAAACCTACAGTCCCTGTCTTGTATGCACCACCTGTATACGGCTGTTCAGAGTATATAGGGCCTTTTTTTATTTTATGTGCGAGGTTCCCCTTAATATCCATACAAGACCCAAAGGGGCTGGTAATGGGCTGGGGTAGGGGGGGGGGGGTCATGGGGTAGCTATGCCATTTTTCTTAAAGATTTTCATCCATATTACCGGGACCAGACATTACATTAAAGCCGCAAGCAGTTTTAAATGGCTTTTTTTTCCTTTAGAAGTGTCATTTTGTGCAGGGACAGTTCTAAACACGGGAAACACGTGGCACTTCACAGGCATACTTTAGACACCCCCCAGGTACGATATTTAAAGGAATATTTGACTTTTTTTTTTCACTTTATGCATCATTAAAATGACTGCTCCCGAAAAACGACCGTTTTTAAAACTTCTTTTTGCATTGATACATGTCCCCTGGTGCAGAACCCGGGTTCCCAAACCCTTTTTAGGACAATAACATGCATAATAGTTGTTATAATTAGCACTTTAGAATTCGAACGTTCGCATCCATTGTATTTAATAGGGTTCTAATGTTCGTACGAACTTTCGGTCCGTTCGCGGGTTCTGGTGCGAACCGAACCCGGGGGTGTTCGGCTCATCACTACTAGCCACATCAATTTTGCTCTCTGCATACCTGTGGAGTCTGTAATGATTTTAATTTCCGGTGTCAAGTCACTATTGTGACTGTCAATTGTGTATTTATGTAATTTTCATTTGTAAATTTTTGTAATAAATTGTTAATTTTTATAAACCAAGCGTTTCTTGTCTGGGTGCCCCAACAGTCCAACCACTACTGGCGATCAGGGCCTTATTTTGGAGTGACCCTTGATTTATCTCCTTCCCTTTTTTCCATTTGTGCGGCGTTGTTTAGGACTTTCACTGTATCAGGGCCCATAACTTGTTGAAAAGCTGCTGCAGATATTATTCTTACTAGTCACGCTAGAAACATGGCTGAGCCATTCTTTCTTTTTTAGAAAATGGCAGAAACACAGAGGCAGGAAATTACTTCATACTAGACATGTGCACACTGAAATATTTCGTTTTCGTCCGAAAAATAAATTTATTTAGTTACTCCCGAAATTCGTTTTTATTTATTTAGTTTTTCGTTAGAAATTGCATTCGTCCGAAAATCTGAATTAATTAAGGTCGAATCTGTCATTGAAGGCTTATGGTGTCTGTCGAATGTTCAAAGAAGATTCGACGGAGCAGCGAAACTGTACGACGCTGCAATCATACATTTCCGGTCGATTGTTCCGCCCACAAGCTATAGTAGAATTCTAATGTTGTATGACTAGTAATAATTATATTTATTAATTACTATTTCTAGTCAACCAACATTAGAATTCTTCTATAGCGTATGGGCGGATGCATTTGACCGGAAATGTACGATTGCAGCGTCGTACAGTTTAGCTGCACCGTCGAATCTTCTAACTTTCGACAGACACCATGAGCCTTCAATGACAGATTCGACGTTTGTATGTTTTTCGATGCTTTGTCGAATCTTTGTCGTTCTAGCTATTTTACTGCTCCTCCTCTTTGGTTACAATCAGCCAATAACATTCATCGTCATCATTATTTTTATTTTATTTCCCCCACCCAATTCCAGCAGTGATCTTTTCTCTCTATGTCGAACCTTTTCTCTCTATAATGTCGAATCTTTTCTCTCTATGTCGAATCTTTTCTCTCTATGTAGAATAATCTTGGACTAATAGAGTTAAGGTTAGGCACATTCGACCACAGGTTTGATAGACACAGATTGTTATTGTCAGCCTCACGTCGAATCTCCTATCTATATCGAACTGCTGTCACAACGAAAACGAAAATAAAGCATTTGTTTATGTCGGATCTTTCGGTTTTCGGATTCTGTGCTTTCGTTTTCGTTTGTTAAAACGATAACAAAAATACCTGAAATTCAGACGAAAATGCATTCGGACGAAAACGAATGCACGTGTCTACTTCATACTCATGTAGTTCCACTAGGAAGAATCATACATTAAACTTTATAGATAGAACCAGATAGTAGCAGAATATATGAAAATAGTTGTTGCACCTATGCCTGAATAAACAGCAGGCTAACAACGAATCAATGAATAGAACCTGCAGGAAGGTGGTATGGCTGTCATACTGGGTTTTTTCTCTCTCAATCACAGTCAGACTTTCAAGGAAGATTTGAATCTGATTGGTTGCTCAGAGAACCCCATTGATACTGATGCACTTAAGGGTAATCTATTATATGAGGCTTTAAGTATATGAGTGACCTTGCAGTGTGCATTCCAGTATCTTCTTTAGGAGTGTTCCCAGATCTCCAGATTATTGGCAAAAGATATAGGATAGAAAAAGTGAAGAATTGATCAAGTAGGCTAATGTATGTTCCCTCTGTGTTTTTCAAGGTTTAATTATTTACTTGTGTTAGGCTAGACCATATCTTTAAGAGGAAGGTTCAAGTTTTTTTTTTATAAACTAACACTGACATAGGGTGTAACTCTTGTACATTTACCTAACTACAAAAAAACAAGTTTGACTTGAAATGGAATTATGATTTTTTTTACCACTACTACCCTTAATACTTGCATTTGCAATTATTTAGATGTCAGACACAAAATCAAGAGCAACATGAACATTTGTATTGAAGTGATTATAAAGATCACCTTGTAAAGCAACCTAGTCAGTTTAAAATAAAAATGAAAGGCAAAACATTTTTATATAGATATAAAAAATAAATATTTGAAATACCTTTTTTTATAAGTGATCACATTCCCTCTGTTCTCAGCTGCATAAGAGCTGGGGGAATAGAAGCAGCAGCACACAGAGCTTCCCAGTAAATGGCTGTGCAGTGCGGGCATGTCAGGACAAGTCTGATCATTGGAGGAGAGAACACTGAGTTCTCAGCATAGCTAGAAAACTGACCATGGTGTGCTCTACTGCTTAATGTGGTCAGCTTTTAATAGGAAAGCAAGGAGACTAGCAGGAACACCATAGATTTCACATAAAGTAAGCAATACAAAGAGAACAGGATGCTTTCTCATACAAGTACATGGTACACTATGCACATATCGGGAATATTAAGTTTTGGGGGTAACAAATGCTTTACGTAAATAGCACAATTATTTATACAGATCTCTACATTTGACCTAAAGGAGGGACAGTTGTAGCGTAAAGGGGGACATGGGGATATGGTTCCAATGTAGAGACTGACCATCAAACAAAAGATGCACAAGATATGTAAGGGTCTATAAGGAAGAGATTAATAATAGCATTTTCAATAATATTACTTATCTGTTTAATCTAAAATAACAATTCAAATACAAAAACAACCACCTTATTTCCTCGAAATGTGCAAACAATACATGTGTAGCGGGTATGTATATTCCCGGGTGTAATTTAAACCTGGCAGAGACACCAGTGATGTGTATTTCCCTGCGGCCCAGCAGGTGGCGCTGTCACCCTGGGCTGGGGTTGAACCATTGCTGTGTACCGGGTCTCCTTTTTGTCCTCCCTCGGCAGTGGTATGGTGGGGCGGGGAACCCGCCGTGCTTGCTGGGAGAGGGCATAAAGGGGCCGGCCATCTTGGTCACGGGGTCGAGTCCTAGGCACTTTCAGCCTGAGGGCGGTGGTTCGTGTCGGTCCTCTAGGCAGCCTAGGCCTAGAGGACGTCCGGATGTCGTGTTCCATCCCAGGCACCTTTAGCCTGGGGTGAGGTACTAGGATAGAGGTCTGGAGCTCAGTGCCCAACACTGAGTTCCGCGAGGGACGGAGGTCCTAGGGAACACAGGGATTGGGAACCCGAATCCGGAAGGCGTAATGGACCGGGGGGAGCTACTCACTTGAAGACCGGGTGCTGCAGATTGCCAGTGACAGGTGAGCCTCCCATCGGAGACCGCCTGGAAGGAAATTCCCCCCTCGCTCGGAGACCGCAACCCACTTTCAAGGAGGAAAGTGGAGAGTTCATTGTGTCTGGGCCTACTCGCATTTACACCTCCTTGTCTGTTCTGTTCTCTAAGGGAGTCTAACTGATTGTGCTGTTCACTTGAGAAGAATAAAGGAGTGTTGGACTTTAATGGTGTGGGGCTCTTTTCTGGCGGACATTGTTCAAGGTAACTCCAGGTGCACAGCGCTGACCCGAAGGTAAAGAAAGAACTTTGCTTACACCGCATAGACATCTACGGTGAAGGCTAGGCGTGGTGTCCCCGCTTTCTCCCCTCTAAGGTACCCCTAGACAAGAGACAGACGAGCTGATTCAAAGAGGGGAGTGAGGAGGCCGCTACACGTGGGGGCTCGGGTCCGGTATAGTGTTCGTGTACCACGGAATTGAATGTGTCTGCTGGAAGAGTTACGCGAGTAGGCAGGCCTTCATAGGCCGAAGTGCATCCCTGCTCGAAGTCGTGGACATGACCCAATGAAGGGAAAGGCCCGCGCAGAAGAGCAGGGAAAGGGGGAAGCTCAGCCGTGTGAAGGACTACACGTGGGGGTTTCTATTTGCACTGCGCCACCAGGCACACCCCCATCGCTTAGTTTGTGGGCGTGACTCAGAAAGGAAAAAGAAGAAAAGCCCGCGAACTGGAGCAAAGGGGAGGAGTCCAATACGTGTGAAGGACTACGTGTGGGATGTTGGCGCAAAAACCTTGCAGTGTGCGATGGATCAGCAACAGGTCACCATGTTCGGACATACATCGTGGATTCCGGTTCACCCTTCTACCACGACACTGACTGCTGCTGCTCCGGTAACAGATACGGGGATCCGGCTAAAGCCAAGGGGTCGATTCGCCCTGTATTCGTGCATGGACGTTGAGGCCCTGGGTGTGATTTGTCCCGGCTGTTCGGGACTGGTGTGCCAACTGAAGCCATTCGGGCGATGTTAGGCCTGTGGGGAGTTCCTTTTTGAAGTGGATCCAGCGGTTGAGAAGCCGAAAACCATTTACCCCGGCCGTGCTGCAGGCAACACCACTCAAAGAGGAGGAATCACTGCTTTGACAGCCATCCCTGCGCACACTGTAGCGACCGTGGAGGAGGTTGTGAATACTCAATGGGAGAAATCCAAGGATGCTGACATGGTCACCACTGTCTCGCAGCGTCCACCACCGAAGAGAAAGACCGGGATGGTAGCCCCGACCAGCTGTTGCGGTGGACCATCTCGCCCGCTTACGCCCGGCCCTGATGGATCCGTTGATAAGAGTTCCGGACGTCCCGCTTCAAGTAAAGGCCGAGGTAAGCCAGGCGGAGAGATTTGGTGTGTGGGAAGAGGTGAAAACTCAGTCTCCACTACAGGGTACCTGCCCGCGGAGGAGTGTGACACCTCTGACCTGGAGTCGCTCTCGGACATGGGAGATGATGTTGCTATAGACTAACTGTTTGCAGAAAAGGGCTGGGACAAAGTACCTCTCGCTTCATCCCACAGAACCAGGGATCCACCCATGTCTACAGGGGATAGTACACCCCGGGTGGAGGCACCAGCGCCTGAAGAGGGGTCCCGTCCCCGGCCTGCCTCTACATCCCCGGTACCATCTGTACCGAAGACCGGGGAAAAGAGACTGCTGCTGCGGGCACCAATGCCCAGACCAGATGTAATCAAGGTCCCTCGCCATCCGGACTCAATAGTTTTACCTGGCGAAGGGGACAAAGCCACCATGCCTCCTCTGGTGAGACTACAACGCCTATTTGGCCAGTAGGTTGCTGCAGAGTACGAATGGGAGTATCCATACTTGTCCAAGGAGTTGCTCTATGAGGTGGAAGTGTGCCGGGAGCGCTGGTACAATGACTTTGTGTGGACCCACCTTCAAGTTCCACACGCCCGCAGGTACCTGGCATGCTCTCCCAAGGCCTCTCAGCGTTTTAAGGACTGCAAGGCAGAGTGGATGTTGGGACGGCACATCCATGCAGACAAAGTGTTGATCCGGCGCAAGGAAGGAGAAGATGTAGAATATCATCTGGAGACCATGGACCAACACTTGAAGCCACTTGTTCTGCCGCATCCCTGCTTCTATCTGTAGGAGAGAAAAGGCTCCGTTCTTGTTATGCTGCTGAACTTTCTGGGGCCCGTTGTCCTTGTTACCCAGAGGAATGAAGGACTGTTCCTGTTTTGTTCTTCACTTTTCCAGCAAGAGATCATGGACTCTGGGGTAGATAGGGCTCAAGAGAAGAGGAAAAGTTCCACGAGTGCAGTTACTGTAATGCTGTCACCAGGTGGCAGTGTTGTGCAACGTTAACACTTTTCACACACTCACTCTATGGAGAAAAGGGATTTCTTCACAAAGAAGTTTCTTTCCTCTCACACGAATATATGTGTCAGGGTTTATGTGTGATAATTTTCTTTTTTCCCCTGCAGGAGAGCATCCCATCAAGACCACTGAGCATGGGGTGGGTCTTAGTCAGGATGGGTGGGAAAAGTATATGTGAATATGTGATTTTAAAAGTTGTGTTAAATGTTGTTGTTTCCCTTCACCTTTTATAGGGCCCAGACACAATTGCTTCAGTTGACCAAGTTTTTTTTCAAAAGTTTTATATTTTTGTACAATTGTTAGTCGGTCTCTGGATTGGATTATGCCAGCCCTTGAGGGTATGATTTGTTCCAGACACTGGGGACCAGTGTCAAATCACCAGGGGGAGAGTGTAGCGGGTATGTACATTCCCGGGTGTAATTTAAACCTGGCAGAGACACCAGTGATGTGTAGTTCCCTGCGGCCCAGCAGGTGGCGCTGTCGCCCTGGGCTGGGGTTGAACCATTGCTGTGTACCGGGTCTCCTTTTTGTCCTCCCTCGGCAGTGGTATGGTGGGACGGGGAACCCGCCGTGCTTGCTGGGAGAGGGCATAAAGGGGCCGGCCATCTTGGTCACGGGGTCGAGTCCCAGGCACCTTCAGCCTGAGGGCGGTGGTTCGTGTCGGTCCTCTAGGCGACCTAGGCCTAGAGGACGTCCGGAGGTCGTGTTCCATCCCAGGCACCTTTAGCCTGGGGTGAGGTACTAGGATAGAGGTCTGGAGCTCAGTGCCCAACACTGAGTTCCACGAGGGACGAAGGTCCTAGGGAACCCAGGGATTGGGAACCCGAATCCGGAAGGCGTAATGGACCGGGGGGAGCTACTCACTTGAAGACCGGGTGCAGCAGATTGCCAGTGACAGGTGAGCCTCCCATCGGAGACCGCCTGGAAGGAATTTCCCTCCTCGCTCGGAGACCGCAACCCACTTTCAAGGAGGAAAGTGGAGAGTTCATTGTGTCTGGGCCTACTTGCATTCACACCTCCTTGTCTGTTCTGTTCTCTAAGGGAGTCTAACTGATTGTGCTGTTCACTTGAGAAGAATAAAGGAGTGTTGGACTTTAATGGTGTGGGGCTCTTTTCTGGCGGACATTGTTCAAGGTAACTCCAGGTGCACAACGCTGACCCTAATGTAAAGAAAGAACTTTGCTTACACCGCATAGACATCTACGGTGAAGGCTAGGCGCGGTGTCCCCACTTTCTCCCCTCTAAGGTACTCCTGGACAAGAGACAGACGAGTTGATTCAAAGAGGGGAGTGAGGAGGCTGCTACACATATATTCTACATCAATTGATCCAGCTAGTCCATAAATAAACATAATTATAAACAGTTTTTAAGATTTAGATTGAAAGCAGAGGTTTTTGTTACATACATTTGCAAATATATTTTGAGACGCACTGCTGCTTCAAACCACCTCTGTGAAGTGTGGTTTTGGGCTTTATACTATATAAGCACCCAAACTGGAAAATATACTGTATATAGAAATAGTTCGATTCAGAGTAGGCTTACCCTGGAGCCGCAACCCTCTTACAGGTACAGCAACATATCAGGAAACCAGACTTATTGAAGGCAGCTGAAGACCCCCAGTGAGTGTTGGCACTAAGGGCTTGTTTAAGGGGGTGTTCCGTCCATTAAGGGCGCACAGGATGCCGTCCCCCCCCCCCATCCATTCGTCCGGTCCCTTTCAGGATATTGGCATATGGATTCCAATGTGGGGAGAGGGTTGTTTTTTTGAAGCACAGATAAGAGCCAGAGGCTCTAAGAGGCTTCAGTATAGGGGGGGCTTAGGTCGCAGAGAGTGTGCTCCGATCCCACTCAGGTGTGTTACAACAGTGAATGAACATTCGCTGTTGTAACACTGATCCTCCTCCCGGCCAATCAGGAAGCTGGTTTTGACACTAGTTACCTAATTGGCTAAAAGAACAGGCGATCCTATTGGATGCCTAGGAGGGGAGGAGCTGGAAGCCACCATGTTGGAGAGGACACAGAGCCCCTGCATCACGCTGCCTGCCACCCAAGGGCGGATCCAGAGTCTTTTCTCGGGAGGGGCACTGCCAAAAAATGTTTTTTTTGTGGGAAATTTATCGGGGAAATGGTTGGTGTCGGCGCTTCAATCATCCCGGCACCATGGTTGTTGTGGTATCAGGATGATTGAAGCGCATTATTTCTATTATTACATTGTAATATGAAATGAAATAGTTCAATGCAGAATCAGTGGGAGCCCCGAGTGTGTCACTTGCCACCGTCGCCTGCAATTAGTGGGAGCCCTGAGCGTGTCACTTGCCACACGTTGCGGATTGTCACTTGCCACGTCACCTGCCACATCTTGTGGATTATCACTTGCCACATCTTGTGGATTGTCATCTGCCACACCTTGCGGATTGTCACTAGCCACACCTTGCGGATTGTCACTTGCCACGTCACCTGCCACACCTTGCTGATTGTCACTTGCCTGCCACCAGATGCAGATTGTCATTTGCCACGTCACCTGACACAATTTGCGGATTGTCACTTGCCACGTCGCCTGCCACACCTTGCGGATTGTCACTAACTTGCCTGCCTTGCCCACGAACCGCGCCGCCCCCTGACAACAAACCGCGCCGCAAGCGGAGCTGCACGCTTTCGCACCTGCCCGCAGAGCGGCCTGACGTGACTCACTGACGTCACTCGTTGCTAGACGCCAAGCGGCCCAGGCGTTAGCAACGAGTGCAGGGAAGAGGCTCCACTCACCTCCTCCTCCGCTCCTGGTATCGTGTCAGTGCGCCACGTAACTACATTAGACGAGTCTCTCTCTCGGCGCCGCTGATCGGCTGATGTGAGAAACTGAGAGAGAGACTCAGAGAGGCAGCGGCAGCCGCAGAACAAGTACTGTATATACTCGAGTATAAGCTGACCTGAATATAAGCCGAGGCACCTAATTTTACCCAAAAAAACTGGGAAAACTTATTGACTCAAGTATAAGCCTAGGGTGTCCATCTGCATGCTTCACTGTGCCTCACTTTGCCTCACTGTGCCCATGCCTCACTGTGCCCATGAGTAGACTGATGTTTAACATGGGAGTCTATGGAAGGAGTGCCTGGCTTTGAAAAATCGGTTCTCCCCGGCCCTAGGTCTGCCAGACACCAAACTTTTCAAACTTATAGAGGAGACATGGGGCTACATGTGTGCCAAGTTTGGGGTCCAGAAGACCTACGACCGGCCAGTACCGGGTCTGCAAATTCACTGGAGAAATTACCGTTTAACATTGGAGTCTATGGAAGGGGTGCCCGGTTTTAAAAAATCAGTGCTCCCTGGCCGTAGGTTCCCCAGACACCAAACTTTGCACACTTATAGAGAAGACATGGGGCTACATGTGTGCCAAGTTGGGGTCCAGGACACCTACGGCCGGCCGGTACGGGGTCCCCAAATTTCGGGAGATCAGGCGCAAAAAAAAAAAAAAGAGCAAGCAAGTGAGTGTGACAGATGGTCTCGGGGGGGGGGCAATTGCCCTGTTCCCCCCCCCTGGATCCGCCCCTGCTGCCACCCGCCACTCACCATCTTCTACCACCGATGGAATAAGTGCCAGACCAACCGGCAAACAGGGGGGTGAGTGCTGCTTGGGGGGGTGGTTGTTTGCTGCCCCCCCCCCCCCAAAAAAAAACACCAGACGCCACTATCAGTGCCCTCTAAAAAGCATTCTGCCGTAGGTCGCTTTGCAGAGGAAACTCACTGCCTGGTTTAACCCCTTAATACTGACACCACTGTGACCCAATTTAGACATCAAAGACAAGGGATGTGTACACCCCTATTCACTGTCTTTTACAGTTTAAAGGGGAGTGGTTGTGGGAGCAGTACAAATGTGACTCAACCATGTGTTTTTGCTGTTCCCCAACTGCAGGTGTAAACCTAACCTAAAAATAAATCTGAAATCAATTTATAATTGGCTTGGGAAAGATGCATGTGGGTGGGACAAGACTCGCAGCAACACAAAATATCCCCAAAACTTTATCCAGCTAGTCAGTACAGAAAATCTAATTATTCGCTGTTTTAAACATTTTGATTTAAAAAAAAAAAAAAAAAATGTTGCACACATTTTCAAACAAGTGTGAAGCCACACTGAAGCACTAAAAAAAGGTCCACCTATGAAAAATATATGGTCAACTATGCAAATGGCTTAGAGTGAAGATAATGTCTGGTTAAGCAGTATTGATGCAGCTATTAATTTTTCTTAAAGGTATTTCCCTGCTGCTTTCATCATTACTTAAGTTTCATTTCTGTTTGCTTTGAAGCAGCTGCTACATGGTGAGAGAACTTCCACCGTTCAAAAAGACACACAAGCCTACAGGTGCTTAGGCTGTGTTTCAGGTGAAAGCAGTCAGTATTGTATACTCTCCTGTTTTAGTTTCAGTTTATCTTTAAACATACATTTTGGACAGTGTATGTTATGAACGAATTCCATTTATTTATTTTTCAGTTTCTTGCAAGTTTAGTGCTATGTCATATTTGTTTTAACTACTTGCCTACTGGGCAATTTTACCACCTTCCTGCCCAAGCCAATTTTCAGCTTTCAGCGCTGTCATGCAACATTGTACTTGTATGAATTTTTTTTGCATTTTTTTTTTTCACACAAGTAGAGCTTTCTTTTGGTGGTATGTAATCACCACTGGGTTTTTTTTTTTTGCTAAACAAACGAAAAAAAGACTGAACATTTTGGAAAAAAACAAATTATTCTTTGTTTCTGTTAGACAACTTTGCAAATAAATAATCTTTCTTTATATATGTAGGCCAAAATGTATTCTGCTATATTCTTCTGGTGAAAATAACCCAAATCAGTGTATATTATTTAGTGTAGGAAAGTTATAGAATAAACCATGAAATAATTAAAGTGGTTGTAAACCCACTAATCGTTTTTTTTTTTTTTAGCCACCCTGCAAGAGAAAGGCATAATGAGCTAGTATGACTAGCATACTAGCTCATTATGTACCACTTACCTTAGATCAGGGCCCCCGAAGCAGTCCGCGTCCCTCACTGCAGACGCAGCCATCACTGCGGCAATAGCCGGAATGTTACTTCCGGGTATCGCCGCACCAGCCAATCACAGCGCCGCTACGGCGCTGTGATTGGCCGGAGCGGCGAAGACGTGACTCCGCACATGCGCGCGGAAGCCGTCACATTCGGCTACGCCCAGCGATTGCTGGGAAGTAGCTGATTTTGTGAATGGGATTAACCCCATGAATGCGCCGTTGTCTACGGCGCGCATGCGCCGTAGACAGCGGCGCCTGTTATTTTTTGTAAATATCTCCTAAACCGTGTAGGTTTAGGAGATATTTCTTGCACCTACAGGTAAGCCTTAATCTAGGCTTACCTGTAGGTGCAAGTTGAAAAAGTGGGTTTACAACCACTTTAACTGCGCTCCCAATAAAGTGCATGTGCATCAATAAAATCAACTGTGTGACAAGTGAATAAAGTGCTAAAAAGTTATAAGAAATGTCAATGTAAACAAAAGATGAGGTTCCATGAACACTCCATAATATCCAAATGACTCTATTATCAAAATCACATGCATGCCTCGACATCATCCTCCTACTCCTAAAGAGGCACACCCACTGGCTAAGGATAACCTGTCAACTCTATGTAGCGGGTATGTACTTTCCCGGGTGTAGATTTGAACTTGACAGAGACATTGGTGATGTGTAATTTCCTGCAGCCCAGCGGGGGGGCGCTGTCGCCCTGGGCTGGGGTTGAATCATTGCTGTGTGTTGTGCCTCCTTTTTCTCCTCCCTCGGCAGCGGTATGGTGGGGTGGGGAACCCACCGTGCTTGCTGGGAGAGGGTATAAAGGTGCCGGCCATCTTTGTCGCGGGGTCGAAGTCCCAGGCACCTTCAGCTTGTGGACAGTGGTTCGTGTCGGTCCTCTGGGTGGCCTAGGCCTAGAGGACAACCGGAGGTCGTGTTCCATCCCAGGCACCTTTAGCCTGGGGTGAGGTACTCGGATGGAGGTCCGGAGCTCAGTGCCCAACACTGAGTTTCGCGAGGGAAGGAGATCCTAGGGAACCCTGTGAGTGGGTACCCGAATCCGGAAGGCGCAATGGACCAGGGGGAGCTCCTCACTTGAAGACCCGGTGCAGCATATTGCCGGTAACAGGTGAGCTCCTCGTCGGAGACCGCCTGGAAGGAAATTCCCCCTCGTGCGGAGACCGTAACCCACTTTCAGGAAGGAAAGTGGAGAACCAAATTGTGTCTGGGCCTATTCGCATCCACACCTCCTTTCCTGTTCTGTTAACCAAGGGAGTTCAACTAATTGTGTTCATTCGCAGAAGAATAAAGGAGTGTTGAACTTTAATGGTGTGGGGCTCATTTCCTAGCAGACATTGTTCAAGGTGACTCTTGGAGGGAGGATCCAGGTGCACAGCACTGACCCGAAGGTAATACAAGAACGTTGCTTATACCGCACTGACACATGTGGTGGAAGCCAGGCGTGGTGTCCTCGCTCCCTCCCCTCTAAGATACCCCTAGACAAGAGAAAGACGAGACGAGAGAACGAGGGGAGTGAGGAGGCCGCTACACGTGGGGGCTCGGGTCCGGTATAGTGTTTGTGCACCACGGAATTGAACGTGTCTGCTGGAGGAGTTAAGCGAATAGGCAGGCCATAATTGGCCAAAGTGCATCCCTGCTCAAAGTCGTGGACATGACCCAATGAAGGGAAAGGCCCGCGCAGAAGAGTGGAAAAAGGGGGAAGCTCAGCCGTGTGAAGTAGTACACGTGGGGGTTTCTATTGCACTGCACCACCAGGCACATTCCCATCGCTTAGTTCGTGGGCGTGACTCAGAAACAGAAAAGAAGAAAAGCCCGCGAACTGGAGCAAAGGGGAGGAGTCCAATACGTGTGAAGGACTACACGTGGGACATTGGCGCAAAAACTTTGCGGTGTGCGATGGATCAGCAACAGGTCGCCATGTTCGGACATACATCGTGGATTCTAGTTCACCCTTCCACCACGACATTGACTGCTGCTGCTCCGGTAACAGATACGGGGATCCGGCTAAAGCCAAGGGGTCGATTCGCCCTGTACTCGTGCATGGATGTTGAGGCCCTGGGTGTGATTTGTCCCGGCTGTTCGGGACTAGTGTGCCAGCTAAAGCCATTCGGGCGATGTGAGGCCTGTGGGGAGTTCCTGTTCGAAGTGGATCCGGAGGTTGAGAGGCCGAGAACCATTTACCCCGGCCGTGCTGCGGACATCACCACTCAGAGAGAAGGAATCACTGCTGTGAGAGCCATCCCTACGCACACTGCAGCGACCGCGGAGGAGGTCATAAAACCCCAACGGGAGAAATCCAAGGATGCTGACTCGGTCACCACTGTCTCGCAGCGTCCGCCACCGAAGAGAAAGACCGGCATGGTAGCCCCGACCAGCGGTTGTGGTGGACCGTCTCGCCCGCTTACGCCCGGCCTGGATGGATCCGTCGACAAGAGTTCCGGACGTCCCGCTTCAAGTAAAGGCCGAGGTAAGCCAGGCGGAGAGATTTGGTGTGTTGGTGGAGGTGTCGGGAAGTCATGGCCCAGCGAGTCAGCGAGAGGTGGTGGCTCCGTTTCTACAAACGGCTACATACCCGCGGAGGAGTGTGACACCTCTGACCTGGAGTCGCTCTCGGACATGGGAGACGACGTTGCCATAGACGATTTGTTTGCCGAGAAGGGCTGGGACAAAGTACCTCTCGCTTCATCTCGGAGGATCAGAGATCCACCCATGTCAACAGGGGAAAGTACACCCCGGGTGGAGGCACCAGCGCCTGAAGAGAGGTCCCATCCCCAGCCTGCTTCTACATCCCCGGTGCCATCTGTACCGAAGGCCGGGGAAAAGAGACTGTTGCTGCGGGCACCTATGCCCAGACCAGATGTGGTCAAGGTCCCTCGCCACCCGGACTCGATAGTTTTGCCTGGCGAAGGGGACAAAGCTACCATTCCCCCTTTGGCGAGATTACAACGCCTATTTGGCCAAAAGGTTGCTGCAGAATACGGATGGGAGTATCCGTACTTGTCGAAGGAACTGCTTTATGAGGTGGAAGTGTGCCGGGAGCGCTGGTACAATGACTTTGTGTGGACCCACCTTCAGGTTCCACACACTCGCAGGTACCTGGCATGCTCTCCAAAGGCCTCTCAACGTTTCAAGGACTGCAAGGCAGAGTGGATGTTGGGACGACACATCCATGCAGACAAAGTGCTGATCCGGCGCAAGGAAGGGGAAGATGTGGAGTATCATCTAGAGACCATGGACCAGCACTTGAAGCCGCTTGTTCTGCCGCATCCCCGCTTTTACTTGTAGGAGAGAGAAAGACTCCGTTTGTCCTTGATTATGCTGCTGAACTTTCTGGGGACGTTGCTTTTGTGCCCAGAGGAATGAAGAACTGTTCCTGTTTGTTCTTCACTTTTCCCGCAAGAGATTATGGACTCTGGGGTAGATAGGGCCAAAAGAAAAGAGGAAGGTTCCACGGGTGCAGTTACCGCGATGCTGTCATCAGGTGGCTGTGTTGCACAACGTTAAACACTTTTCACGCATTCACTCTTTGGAGAAAAGGGATTTCTTCCCGAAGAGGTTTCTTTTCTCTCACACGAATACATGTGTCAGGGTTATGTGTGTTGTTTCTTTCTTTTCCCTCTGCAGGAGAGCATCCATCAAGATCACTGAGAATGGGGTGGACCTTAGTCAGGATGGGTGGGAAGAGTATGATGTAAAATGTGATTCAAAGTTATGGTTTAATGCTGTTGTTTCTTTGTTCCTTTTTTTTTGTTTCAGGGCTCAGACACAATTGCTCCAGTAGGGTAGTTTTTCCTAAAAGTTTTATTTTTGTACAATTGTTAGTGAGTTTCTGGATTGGATTATGTCAGCCGTTGAGGGCATGATTTACTCCAGACACTGGGGACCAGTGTCAAACCACCAGGGGGAGAGTGTAGCGGGTATGTACTTTCCCGGGTGTAGATTTGAACTTGACAGAGACATTGGTGATGTGTAATTCCCTGCAGCCCAGCGGGTGGCGCCGTCGCCCTGGGCTGGGGTTGAATCATTGCTGTGTGTTGTGCCTCCTTTTTGTCCTCCCTCGGCAGCGGTATGGTGGGGCGGGGAACCCACCGTGCTTGCTGGGAGTGGGTATAAAGGGGCCGGCCATCTTTGTCGTGGGGTCGAAGTCCCAGGCACCTTCAGCTTGTGGACGGTGGTTCGTGACGGTCCTCTGGGTGGCCTAGGCCTAGAGGACAACCGGAGGTCGTGTTCCATCCCAGGCACCTTTAGCCTGGGGTGAGGTACTTTGATGGAGGTCCGGAGCTCAGTGCCCAACACTGAGTTCCGCGAGGGAAGGAGATCCTAGGGAACCCCGGGAGTGGGTACCCGAACACGGAAGGCGCAATGGACCGGGGGGAGCTCCTCACTTGAAGACCCGGTGCAGCATATTGCCGGTGACAGGTGAGCCTCTCGTCGGAGACTGCCTGGAAGGAAATTCCCCCTCGTGCGGAGACCGTAACCTACTTTCAGGAAGGAAAGTGGAGAACCAAATTGTGTCTGGGCCTATTCGCATCCACACCTCCTTTCCTGTTCTGTTAACCAAGGGAGTTCAACTGATTGTGTTCATTCGCAGAAGAATAAAGGAGTGTTGAACTTTAATGGTGTGGGGCTCATTTCCTAGCAGACATTGTTCAAGGTGACTCTTGGAGGGAGGATCCAGGTGCACAGCACTGACCCGAAGGTAATACAAGAACGTTGCTTATACCGCACTGACACATGTGGTGGAAGCCAGGCGTGGTGTCCCCGCTCCCTCCCCTCTAAGATACCCCTAGACAAGAGAAAGACGAGACGAGAGAAAGAGGGGAGTGTGGAGGCCGCTACATATATGTCCCTGAACTTTTTATCCCACAAAACACAACTTTGTATGCGCGCCAACGTTAAAGGACCCCACCTGAACCAGCATAAGCTAACATTCAGAACTGTCCAGATTTTGTGGCCTACCTGGATGCAGAATCTGGTTGAGGGAAGACTTCCAAACTCCCCAGGCTAAGCCTAGTCCCTCTGGTCTGAAAGTCCTCAAGTGAACTAGTCTCATATTTTGTTAATCTTCCTCATTCACCTGAGGCATAATCTCTCTGGCGGAGGGCTAATGTGTATGATTAGTACTGCAGTACATACCAAATTCACTCCTAGGGTTACTTGGGTTACAGTCGTGTATCAGTTATAACACTGATTTCTTATGTGTTAATGCCGAACTACTGATTTACTGTGTTACTTTTGCCAATACAGACTGTTCATTTTACAACAACCTATGCGTGCTATCCCTGTGTGACTACTGGAAGTCCCCAGCTGAGGTAAGTTGGTGGTGTCAGTAAGAGAGAAGCTCTGGGCAGGACCAGAGAATAAGCTGAGGACCCAGTAACAACAGCAGCCTTTTACGGGGGTAGCGCTACACAAACCACAAAACATGTGCGGAGTCACTAGCAAAAGCTAGTGCACGGACTACCGTACTGGTACGGCGATTCAGGCAGGGAAGCCAACCTGCCGCAGTATAACTGCGGCGGCTGGTCGGGAACTGGTTAAGCAATGATGCTCAAACTTTCCAGCCATCTGAAAACCAGTATTGAGACATTCTTAGACTTCACTGAGCCTACCTGTGCTTTCTGAAGCTCAATTTATGTGTGCGCTTTAATACTTCATTCTCACTTTGAGAAACCATCAAAATTTTATAATCTCATCCAAATGGTAAATAGCCTGGTCCAGATGGATTCTCTAGTGAGTATTACAAATTATACAAAACCCTCTTAAAGCATTTGTTAACAAAAAAAAAATCATATTGTGGTCCCTTATCGCTTGTGCTGTGTAATCGGCCCCCCTCTAAACTGTAAAAAAAAAAAAAAACTAAATATGCCATTTTTTGTATGGCCTCTCTAAACAGACCATGATAACCAGGGCTGCTCCACCCTAATCACTGTGATCTCCACCCTAATCACATGATCTCCCCGACTGACATCAGAGGGAGATCACGGCACCTCCCGCAGATGCCATGTGTCAGAGCTGGAAAGCAGCCACGGGTCATGTGACTGGCCTAAAGACAGCTGGAAACCGGTATTTACAGCGCTCGTTTAAAAAAAGGCTTAACACAGTGTGCTATGCCAGCCTCTAATAGAAGGCCTTGCATAGACTTTTACAAATGGGTTCACAAACCCTTTAACTTTTCATCTCAGTGCACTTTGCTCTAAGGCAGTTTTGACTACTTCCTTCCCCCCAGAGATGTTATAGGCTTTTATTGTCACCATACCCAAGCTAGAAAAAAAGCTGACAACCCCACTGAAAATGGACCATATGTGTTTCACCAAAGGTTGACAGGTCTCTGATGCTAATAGGAGAATTTTCAATGTGATTCATTTTGCAAAGACCATTCAAGTGCCCTCTTTGCTGCTCTCTATTGATGCAGAGAAGGCATTCAATAGAATCCCACTGGACAAATATGACTTTTTAAATTTGTGTTTTACTGGACATATACTTACAGGCATTTTAGCTTTATACACTGTCCCATTGGTCCAGGTTTATACCTCCAATATATTATCTAAATCCTCCCTTTTTACTAGTGGTACCCATCAGGGTTGTCTACTCTCTCTCTAGAGAACCTCTAGCAGAAGCCATTCCATCCCATCAGGAGATTACAGGCTTTGTCTTCCAACATAGATTGCATAAAATGTATCTTTTTGTGGATGATGTTATTCTGTTATTGAATAATGCAACTATATATTTTTCCATACACATTGGGTATCATTTTAGCACATTATTTTACTACAAAGTTAACTTTTCTAAATCACAAATACTAGACTTAGGAGTTGACCAATCCACCAAACAGCACTCACAAAAAAACCTTTCCTTGTACATGTAATGACAAAGGAATGCCATATTTGGGTATTACTCTTACACCTGAAACTGCATTAAAATAGCCTGAATTTAAAATTTCTCATTGATACATTTTCCAAAAGAAAATACATACAGTATCTAGCTAAATTTGACTTATATTGGTCAGGAAGATTTGTTTCCTTTAAAATACTTTTCTACCTCAAATGTTCTACCGGTTTAGAATTTTATCTATTCCCATTAAGTCTAACCATCTCTGGTCTTTAAATTCTGTATCGGGGTCCTAAATTTAGGGGAAGTGTTTGAGTGGTAGTTATGCTCAAACACCCCAATTGTCAGGGTTCTGTCAACCATTTTTGTCCACAGGGAGAGTATCGGTGTATAGTTCCCTGTGGCCTTCAGGTGGCGCTCCCATGGTAGGCCAGGGTTGAACCACTGATACAGTGCTGTGCCTTGTGTGTCCCCTCTCGGCAGCCATACAGTGGGTGTGGCAGGCCTGCTGTGCATGCTGGGAGAGGATATAAAAGGGGCAGATGCTGCCTGTTCGGGGTTCTGTCCGTTCTGTTATGGTCGGGGGTCCTACCCCAGGGAGTGTGTTCCTGTCCACCCTGGGCACCTTTGACCCAGGGGCGGAGGTCGGTGAATCAGTCCCAGGCACCTTTAGCCCTGGGACTGCAGCAAAGGCCTTGGGCCCAGCACCTTCGGCTGGGGCCCATCAAGGATCGAGGAATCCCAGGGTGCCGCCTTGCGATGGGACCCATATCTTAGATGAGTAGGCCGGGGGAGGAACTGTTCTGAGGGACCGGTGAGAAATCACGGTGAAGGAAGGGTCCCGGTCACTCTCTGGAGGGATGTCTTCTCCTTACAAAGAGGTCAAGCTTTGAAACACCAAGTTCACCAGGTCTGTGGCAGAGACCAAGTTCACCAGGTCTGTGGCAGAGACCAAGTTCACCAGGTCTGTGGCAGAGACCAAGTTCACCAAGTCTGTGGCAGAGACTGTGGGTTAAGTTAGAGTACCATTTGTCTGCTAGTCCCTACCTAGGGAGACTATCCATCTGGGCTGAGTCTGCTTGAGAAGCAGAGCAGTGAAGTGATTACATTTGTGCCTGGACCTCTCCCACACCTTATGCTGTCCTGTCTTCTTGCTCCAACATTTACTTATCAGAGACTGTTATTTATGAGAAATAAACTCTACGTTGGAGTTACAGCTGGTGTGGACATTCAAGTCACTGGGGGGGAAACGAGGACTTGTCTCTATTAACTACGGAGGTGAGAACCATTCTCTGGAGGATTCTAGTTCCTGGCTGTGGAGACCCACCAACAACACCACTCAACTTCTTTACACAGGAGGGTACGGGCTTGTGGTGTGGTGTGCCCTCTCTACCTGCGGGGAGCCAAAGCCAGGTGAAGGGGGTGAGTGCGCTACAATTCCTTACTAAAAAGTTTATTTGAAATAACAGAAGAGTCCAGAGCTCTCATATACAACTGATTAAACATAAGAAATATGAAGGAATAGGATATGTTGACATCAATTATTATTACAGTACATAGCGGTTCAATTTGATCAGTTTAATAAAATGGTTTAAATAAACCATCTTCTGATGTTTTGTAGACAGAAATTGAACAAAGTTTAATACCAAGAACAGATCACAATACTTGCCTACTGGATGAATGACACAAGACAACCATTGGTATTTAAAAACCTAGCCTGGTGAGTTCTTTGCGCTTTATCTAAGGAACATATGCATAGCAGTCTTATTTGTAAATCTATTTACGTACTTTAAACATTTATTTCACAGATCTCAATTAAATCATTGCTCCACAGAGGCACTGCTGTAATAGGAGATTTGTATAAGGATCAATGTGGACATGGTACCTAACTCTTTTTCGACTGGCCTTGTTTTCATCCTCTCATTCTCCTCTTTGTTTAAGGGGGTGTGGCGATAAAAAAAAACGTAAATAGTTTCTGGCAGAAAATCTTTCAGATCTTTTTAGAGATAGCAGTAATATTTGTCTTTCAGAAACCATCTTTGGATAGTCTCAGCCCTCGTACACACGGCCGAGATTCTCGTTGAAAAAAACATGTCGTTTTTTTTGACGAGATTCTTGGACAAGAAACTTGTCCCGGCCGAGTGTACACACGCTCGTTTCAAAGAACCCGCGGTTCTTTGAATGGAGCGTACGCGGTGACGTCATCGACTACGACGAGCATGCGCTCGTCACATTCGATGCCGTCGCCGCCATCTTGGTATACCCTACGTATGCCTAGGAAGCTACCGCGCATGTGTCGAATTCATTTCGAACATGCGCAGGCTTCCGGGAGGACAGGTAAGTGTACACACACTCACTTTTCTCGTTGAGAAACATGCCGAGGAGAATCTCGACGAGAAAATAGAGAGCAGGTTCTCTATTTTCTCGTCGAGGTTTCTTGTCGGTTTTCTCGACGAGAAACCCGATAGCCGCGTACACACGACCGATTTACTCGGCAAGACCTCTCTGCCAGCAAGTTTCTTGCTGGTTCTTGCCGAGAAAATCGTCCGTGTGTACGAGGCCTAAACCTTAAAAAACAATACTTGTGTATTATCATAGTAGTTACCCATATCCTATTGGCAGCTAGAATTACTATAAGCAGACATTGGAAAGAACAGTTAGCACCAAATCCTTTTCTGACTGTTAACTTGGTCAAATCTCATTATATATGAAAAAAAATGTTAGCTATGAGAAAGGACATCTTTCCTGCCTTTGAAAATGTTGGAAACCTTTGACCTGGATCGAAAAGTACGGTAATTTGATTGTGCAATTGCCTTATATTGTAAATATCACTTCATTGAGCTATGTGAATCATGCGCTGCTAATGTTTCTGGTGTTTTATATTGTTTATAAGTAACCTTGATGACTTTATACTGCCTTCATAGCCACTTTTCTGTACTCAATTTTGCAAAACCTAATAAAAAAGTTTAAAAAAAAATCTGCCAAGAGGTATGGGAGAAAAATCCTTTCAGCAGTACATATTTGCTGAGCAAGATCTGAACTTAAATTAAATAGAATCAACCCATGATATATGAAAATTCTTGTAAACCATACAACAGAAATCAAGCCATATTTCCATATTTAGGAAAAAATAACATTATATGCATGAGGCCAAACAGGAGATAATAAACTCGAAACCCATTTTGGAAATCTATTGCTAGCTTTACAATAGGCAAGCATACTGCTAGTTGTTGCATAACTTTATTGTCAATAAGCTTGTTTATTAATATTTTCCATGGCTGTCTTGGCCACGTGACATGTATTCAGGTTTGTTCAATAAGTAAGGATGAGGTTGGGGTTCATCTATACAATGAGTTCGTAGCAAATCTTGTATGTTTGAGGTTTGCAGACCTGGTGAACTAATGCGAAAAATGGTAATCATACATTGTCTAATGTCTAGCCTTTGAACTTACAGTCATGGCCGAAATTATTGGCACCCCAGAAATTTTTCCAGAAAATCAAGTATTTCTCACAGAAATGTATTGCAGTAACACATGCTTATTCCCTTTGTGTGTATTGGAACAAAAAAAAAGGGAGGAAAAAAGCAAATTGGACATAATGTCACACAAAACTCAAAAATGGGCTGGTCAAAATTCTTGGCACCCTTAACTTAATATTTGGTTGCACACCCTTTGGAAAAAATAACTGAAATCAGTCGCTTCCTATAACCATCAAAAAGCTTCTTACACCTCTCACCCGGAATTTTGGACCACTTTTTCTTTGCAAACTGCTCCAGGTCTCTCTTATTGGAAGGGCGCCTTTTCCCAATAGCAATTTTAAGATCTCTCCACAGGTGTTCAATGGGATTTAGATCTGGACTTATTGCTGGCCACTTTAGAACTCTTCAGCGCTTTGTTGCCATCCATTTCTGGGTGCTTTTTGATGTATGTTTGGGGTCATTGTCCTGCTGGAAGACCCAAGATCTAGGATGCAAACCCAGCTTTCTGACACTGGGCTCTACAGTGCGACCCAATATCCTTTGGTAATCCTCAGATTTCATGATGCCTTGCACACATTCAAGGCACCCAGTGCCAGAGGCAGCAAAACAACCCCAAAACATCATTGAACCTCCACCATATTTCACTGTAGGTACTGTGTTCTTTTCTTTGTAGGCCTCATTACGTTTTTGGTAAACATTTGAATGATGTGCTTACAAAAAGCTCTATCTTGGTCTCATCTGTCTACAAGACGTTTCCCCAGAAGGATTTTGGCTTACTCAAGTACATTTTGGCAAACTGTAGTCTTGCTTTTTTATGTCTGTGTCAGCAGTGGGGTCCTCCTGGGTCTCCTGCCATAGCGTTTCATTTCATTTAAATGTCGACGGATAGTTCTCGCTGACTGACACTGATGCTCTCTGAGCCTGCAGGACAGCTGAATTTCTTTGGAACTTGTTTGGGGCTGCTTATCCACCATCCGGACTATCCTGGACAAAGGCAAATCTACACCTCTGGAGATAGACTTGTAACCTTGAGATTGTTGATATTTTTCCACAATTTTGGTTCTCAAGTCCTCAGACAGTTCTCTTCTCCTCTTTCTGTTGTCAATGCTTAGTGTGGCACACACAGACACACAACGCAAAGACTAAGTGAACTTCTCTCCTTTTCATCTGCTTTCAGGTGTGATTTTTAGGGATGAGCCGAACACCCCCCTGTTCGGTTCGCACCAGAACCTATGAACAAACCTAAAGTTTGCGTGAACTTTAGAACCCTATTAAATAGAATGGACTTGAACGTTCGAAATCAAAAGTGCTAATTATAAAGGCTAATATGCAAGTTATTGTCCTAAAAAGGGTTTGGGGACCCGAGTCATGCCCCAGGGGACATGTATCAATGCAAAAAAAAGTTTTAAAAGCGGCTGTTTTTCCGGGAGCAGTGATTTTAATAATGCTTAAAGTGAAACAATAAAAGTGAAAAATTCCTTTAAATTTCGTACCGGGGGGGGGGGGGGGATAGTATGCCTGTAAAGCAACGCTTGTTTCCTTTGCTTAGAACTGTCCCTGCACAAAATGTAATTTCTGAAGGAATTTAAAAGCACTTGCGGCTATAATGAATTGTCGGCTCCCGGCAATATAGAAAAAAGTAATTGATAAAAATAAATAAAAATATGACGTGGGGTTCCCCCCAAATATCCATACCAGGCCCTTCAGGTCTAGTATGGATTTTAAGGGGAACTCCACCCCAAGTTCCCCCAAAAATCCATACCAGACCCTTTATCCGACACGCAACCTGGCAGGTCGCAGGAAAAGAGGGGGGGGACGAGAGAGCGCCCCTCCCTCCTGAACCGTACCAGGCCACATGCCCTCAACATGGGGAGGATGTTGATGGGGACAAGGGCCTCATCCCCACAACCCTTGCCCGGTGGTTGTGGGGGTCTGCGGGCAGGGGGCTTATCGGAATCTGGAAGACCCCTTTAACAAAGGGGACCCCCAGATCCCGCCCCCCCCCATGTGAATTGGTAAGGGGTACATTGTACCCCTACCATTTCACGAAGAAAGTGTAAAAAAAATGTAAAAAAAAAAATAAAAAACACACACAGACACCTTGGAAAAGTCCTTTATTAAAAATAAAAAAATAAAAAATAAAAAACCCATTCCAGCGATGTAATCCAGTGTCCCGTGGTGTTCCGATGTCCAGCGCTGCAGTCTCCACTTCACGCAAAACGTCATTGGCAGAGCGGACCTACACTGCGGAGGAAGTTTCCCATCAGGTCCGCTCAGCCAATGACGTAGGCGGGGTCTGAAGTACGAGGGGGCGGGGGCGCCCTCGTATCTCAGACCCCGCCTACGTCATTGGCTGAGTGGACCTGATGGGGAACTTCTCACGTTCCCCATTAGGTCCGCTCAGCCAATGACGTAGGTGTAAGGCTGAGCGGACCTGATGGGGAACGTGAGAAGGGGCGGGTCTATTCATTTTTTTACACTGCGGAGGAAGTTCCCCATCAGGTCCGCTCAGCCAATGACATAGGCGGGGTCTAAGATACGAGGGCGCCCCCGTCCCCTCGTACCTCAGACCCTGCCTACGTCATTGGCTGAGCGGACCTGATGGGGAACTTCCTCTGCAGTTTAGGTCTGCTCAGCCAATGACGTTTCGTGTGGAGTGGAGACTGCAGTGCTGGACATCAGATTGCCGCGGGACACTGGATTACATTGCTGGAATGGGTTTTTTATTTTACATTTTTTTATTTTTAATAAAGGACTTTTCCAAGGTGTCTGTGGTTTTTTTTTAAATTTTTTTACACTTTCTTCAGGAAATGGTAGGGGTACAATGTACCCCTTACCAATTCACATAGGGGGGGCCGGGATCTGGGGGTCCCCTTTGTTAAAATGGTCTTCCAGATTCCGATAAGCCCCCTGCCCGCAGACCCCCACAACCACCGGGCAATATTGAGGGCATGTGGCCTGGTACGGTTCAGGAGGGGTGGGGCGCTCTCTCGTCCCCCCCTCTTTTCCTGCGGCCTGCCAGGTTGCGTGCTCGGATAAAGGGTCTGGTATGGATTTTTGGGGGAACTCCACGACATTTTTTTTTAAATTTGGGGTGGAGTTCCCCTTAAAATCCATACCAGACCTGAAGGGCCTGGTAATTGAATTTGGGGGGACCCCCACGCATTTTTTTATTTTTTATCAATGACTTTTCTCGGGAGCCAACAATTCATTATAGCCGCAAGTGCTATTAAATGATTTTTTTTCCTTCAGAAATGACACTTTGTGCAGGAACAGTTCTAAGCAAGGGAAACAAGCACTGCTTTACAGGCATACTATACACCCCCCCCCCCCCAGGTACGAAATTTAAAGGAATATTTCACTTTTATTGTTTCACTTTAACCATTATTAAAATCACTGCTTCCGAAAAAACTGCAGTTTTTAAAACTTTTTTTGCATTGATACATGTCCCCTGGGGCAGGACCCGGGTCCCCAAACACTTTTTATGACAATAACTTGCATATAAGCCTTTGAAATTAGCACTTTAGATTTCTCCCATAGACTTTTACAGGGTGTTCCGCGGCTTTTCGAATTTGCCGCGAACACCCCAAATTGTTCGCTGTTCGGCAAACGTGTGAACAGGCAATGTTCGAGTCGAACATGAGTTTGACTCAAACTCGAAGCTCATCCCTAGTGATTTTTATATTGCCCACATCAAAGAATTGTCCAGAATGCACAATACACAGACATGTGTTGAGAAGATGTTTTCATGGAAGTTTTGGCTCCACCAATGATTATAGACTATCACCATAGAATGCACAATTACAAGTCCAGGAAACATCTGCACAGTTGTTGATAGGAGGAAGATCTCTAGAATGATTATTGAGTTGTTTCAAAAATAAGTGAATGAAAGGAATAAAAGTGGAAGCAATATTCTCCATGTGATAAGGAAAAGCTCATTGACATGATCAGCATTACAATGAGCACAAGCTCAATGTATAAGCAGTTGTGCACTCTGGAGAACACAGACGCGCCCGTGTGCAACACACATATTTAACAAGCTAAAGTGTGTGTGCCCTGTCAGGTGAGCATAAAATGGTGTGCTTTGTCAATGCACATGTGCAGTTGAGTAAGCTGAAAGAAGGGTGTAAAAAGGCTTGAGTAGTTGTAAAACAGATCTACATGTTCTGGACAGAATTTGTGCATTTAAACAATATTATATACATACTTTTTAGCCTGGTAACAGAAGATGGTAAACTAGTAAAGTTAGCTACAGTATTCAGATTACATTGGCTGCTCTTGCTAATGGTAGGCGCGAAAGATTGTGCAAGTGCACAACAGCGCTTCTTATGTAAATATGGTTTGGTGCATATAAGTGAACCATAATTTTTGATAAATGTTTTGAGTCCCGTTTTTTGTGCAATTGCTCCAATTTCTCCACTGCACCACAGGCGCAGGTCTTTAGTAAATCACCCCCATTATGTCCAATTTGTTTTTTTTCCTTCCTTTTTTTTGGTTATGTTCCAATACACACAAACGTGTGTTACTGCAATACTTTTCTGTGAGAAATACTTGATTTTCTGGAAAAATTTCTGGGGTGCCAACAATTTCGGGCATGACTGTAGGTCAGCAAGCTTAGAAGAGCAAATAAGGGGGCTTTTGCATAAGCCAGTCCCCTCACCGTAGAAGGGTGAGTCAAAGTAGCCATATTGACAATGTGTTTTAGTTGTGGTAGGGAAAGCACTGGGAGTGCTGTTAATAAAGTGCATAGGGAGAAATTAGTGCAGGGATCGTAGGCACTGGCAGGTGCCACCACCTATAACTCTTATTTGTTTGTTTGTTTTCCTGGATGTGAAGTTTTCATAAATGGATCTTAGGACATTCCTTTTGAATTCTGGGATGCTAGGAGAGCTGATATCAGACAAAGTGGCTGAGAGTTGGGAGTCCTCCAGACTAGATTCTTATCTCCTAAAGGATTCAGAAACAACAGGCCCCCCCAGCTTGGACCTCGATGAACCTGCAACAAACTCCAGCTTTCTGTCTTAGAGAGGCAGAGCTATCTGCCTTAGAGGGCCAGAGCTCCTGGGTAGTGTTGAGCGAATCCGAACTGTAAAGTTCGGGTCCGTACCGAACTTTAGCTTTTTCCCGAACCCGAACCCGGACTTTGCGCAAAAGTCCGGGTTCGGGTTCGGCAATCTAATTACGCATTTAGAAATGCTTCAGGGGCCAGCCAATCACCTTTTGATTAGCTGGTGTGCCCTTAGAGGCCATCATAGCCATGCCTACTAATGGCATGGCTGTGATTGGTCAGTGCAACATGTGACCCAGCTTCTATATAAGCTAGAGGCACACAGCACACACGTCACTCTGCTTCAGAATAGATAGGGAGAGGATCTTGGCTGCTGCTGTTGCTAATAGGGAGAGATTGTAAAATACATGAGGTAGTCCTGATTCTGCAATCTGAGGGAAAAGATAGAGAGATAGTGTAGTGTAGGGCCAGGTTCCTGTTGGTGCTTTCAGAGAGAGATTTATTATATAGGAGTCCAGATTCAGAGATATAACTCAGCGATCTGCATAGGTTTACCTGTTTGTGTTTAGTGATGAGCCGAACACCCCCGGGTTCGGTTCGCACCAGAACCCGCGAACGGACCGAAAGTTCGTACGAACATTAGAACCCTATTAAATACAATGGATGCGAACGTTCGAATTCTAAAGTGCTAATTATAACAACTATTATGCATGTTATTGTCCTAAAAAGGGTTTGGGAACCCGGGTTCTGCACCAGGGGACATGTATCAATGCAAAAAGAAGTTTTAAAAACGGTCGTTTTTCGGGAGCAGTCATTTTAATGATGCATAAAGTGAAAAAAAAAAAGTCAAATATTCCTTTAAATATCGTACCTGGGGGGTGTCTAAAGTATGCCTGTGAAGTGCCACGTGTTTCCCGTGTTTAGAACTGTCCCTGCACAAAATGACACTTCTAAAGGAAAAAAAAGCCATTTAAAACTGCTTGCGGCTTTAATGTAATGTCTGGTCCCGGTAATATGGATGAAAATCTTTAAGAAAAATGGCATAGCTACCCCATGACCCCCCCCCCCCTACCCCAGCCCATTACCAGCCCCTTTGGGTCTTGTATGGATATTAAGGGGAACCCCGCACATAAAATAAAAAAGGCCCTATATACTCTGAACAGCCGTATACAGGCGGTGCATACAAGACAGGGACTGTAGGTTTGTTCTTATGTAGAATCTGTTTGTAATTTTGAACAGGTACATTGTTGAAGTGTAGCTCCAGCCCAAAAATCTATTTTTAAACTTTTTGGAAAACATAGGTAAGGGTTATCACCCCTGTAACATTTGTTTTGCTGTCTGTGCCCCTGTTCAGAACATTTCACCTCACTTTCCGTCCCAATGACAACTGTTTTTGAAATGTGGTGTTTTTCTTGAAACAGGGATTGCTGATAAAGCATCAGTACAGAGGAGACACCTTTCTCCCATATTTATTCTTACAGGAGAGAATTTTCCTTCCTAGTGGTAGATTTCCTCTCACTTCCTGTTGTCTTCTTGCGTTTGCAAGTAGGAGTCGTTTGTAAGTTGGATGTTTGAAAGTAGGGACCTGCCGTATATACTCTGCAGAAATAGGCCCCTTAGTTGTTGGTGTTGGCACAACACTGTAAGCACTCACAGTTACTCTTGGTTGGTGCTGGAACGCCCTGCTGTCAACTATTATATCAGGAATTTTAATTACATATAATTGTTGAACAGTGGTAGTAAAAATTGGGCCTTTGATGGTGGTGCTGGTGCCACAACACTGTAAGCCCTGACAGTTACTCTTGGTGGGTGCAGCAATGGGCCCTGCTGTGAATTATTAGATCAAGAATTGTAATTGCATGCCCCTGTTGAACAGGGGCTGAAAAATTGGGCCTTTCGTGGTGGTGGTGGTGGTGGTGTTGCCACAACACTGTGAGCCCTCAGAGTTACTCTTGGTGGGTGCAGGAATGGGCCCTGCTGTGAATTATTAGATCAAGAATTGTAATTACATGCCCCTTTTGAACAGGGGCTGAAAAATTGGGCCTTTCGTGGTGGTGGTGGTGGTGGTGTTGCCACAACACTGTAAGCCCTCAGAGTTACTCTTGGTGGGTGCAGGAATGGGCCCTGCTGTGAATTATTAGATCAAGAATTGTAATTACATGCCCCTTTTGAACAGGGGCTGAAAAATTGGGCCTTTCGTGGTGGTGGTGGTGGTGGTGGCGTTGCCACAACACTGTAAGCCCTCAGAGTTACTCTTGGTGGGTGCAGCAATGGGCCCTGCTGTGAATTATTAGATCAAGAATTGTAATTGCATGCCCCTGTTGAACAGGGGCTGAAAAATTGGGCCTTAGGCACTGGTGGCACAACACTACAACCCCTCACAGATACGTTACTTGGAGCACAGCAATGAGCCCTGTTGCAAAGTATTGCTTCAAAAATTGTAATGACACGCCCCTGTTAAACAGGGGCTGAAAAATTGGGCCTTAGGCACTGGTGCCACAACACTCCAACCCCTCACAGATACTGTACTTGGAGCACAGCAATGAGCCCTATGGCAAATTATTGCTAAAAAAATTGTAATTACACGCCCCTGTAAAACAAGGGCTGAAAAATTGGGCCTTAGCCACTGGTGGCGGCACCCATAAACAAAAATGATCTTCCAAGCTATCATCATCAATCGTATCATTGAGGACTCGGAGGAGGAGGATAGCCAGTCAACATAACAGCACAGGCACTCAGCATCAGTATCAGTCTTGAAGGGATGTGACATGTTAAAATCAATTAGTCTGTTATATCAGCATCAGGTGTGTGGTAGCTGGTGGTGATCCAAGACTGGTTCATCTTGATGAAAGTCAGTCGATCAACCGAGTCGGTGGACAGGCGCACCCTGTGATCCGTGACAAATCCTCCAGCAGCACTGAATGTGCGTTCCGAAAGAACGCTGGATGCAGGACAGGCCAGTAGCTCAATTGCATACTGTGCAAGCTCTGGCCAGTGATCCATCCTCAAGACCCAGTAAGCCAGAGGATTTTCGGTGGGGAAGGTGTCCAAGTCTGACCTTGCCCCTAGATATTCCTGCACCATGTTTATCAGACGCTGGCGATGGTTGCTGGAACCGATCATACTTTGGGGCTGCGGACTAAAGAATTGTCTGAACGCATCGGTCAGACGGCCACCTTCCCCACCACTCCTTCTTTGACTGGCCGAAGCCTCAGCAACTTGTTGTCCAGGACCAGGAGTTTGTAACCTCCCAGTCTCTGGGAACGCGTTGCACAGACCTTTCTGCAAGGCCTCCCGGAGTTGTCTCATCCTCTGCTCCCTCTGCGACGGTAACATAAGGTCCGCAACCTTACCCTTGTACTGTGGATCAAGGAGAGTGGCCAGCCAGTAATGGTCCCTCTCCTTGATCCGAAGAATACGAGGATCCTTCCGCAGACTTTGCAGGATCAGGGAGGCCATGCAGCGTAGGTTTGCTGAGGCATTCACTCCGGAGTCCTCTGGGTCACTAAGGACGACATGATCCACAGCCACCTCCTCCCAGCCACGTACAAGTCCACTGTTTTCTTGGGACTGTAAATCATCCCTAAAAGACTGCTGCTGATGATGCTGAGTGCCAGCCTCCACCTCCATGCTGACACAATCCTCCTCCTCCTCCTCCTCCTCCTCCTCCTCTTCCTGTGCGATGGGTGGGACAGAAGGAACACTGTCTGGGTAAAGGGGGCCTTGAGAGGCAAGGAAGTCCTCCTCTTCCTGCCTCTGTTCTGCCTCAAGTGCCCTGTCCATTATTCCACGCAGCGTGTGCTCCAACAGGTGGACAAGAGGTACAGTGTCACTGATGCATGCACTGTCACTGCTCACCATCCTCGTGGCCTCCTCAAATGGTGCCAGGACAGTGCATGCATCCCTGATCATGCCCCACTGGCGTGGAGAAAAAAAACCAAGCTCCCCTGACCCTGTCCTGGTGCCATAGTCGCACAGGTACTCATTGATGGCCCTCTGCTGCGTGTGCAGCCGCTGCAGCATGGCCAACGTTGAGTTCCACCTGGTGGGCATGTCACATATAAGGCGGTTCTTGGGCAGGTTCAACTCCTTTTGCAGCTCAGCCAGGCGAGCACTGGCATTATAAGATCTGCGGAAATGCACACAGACTTTCCTGGCCTGCCTCAGGACATCCTGTAAGCCCGGGTACCTGCCCAAGAACCGCTGCACCACCAGGTTAAGGACGTGAGCCACACAGGGCACATGGGTCAGTTGTCCCTGTCGGAGGGCGGAGAGGAGGTTGGTGCCATTGTCGCAAACCACCATTCCTGGCTTAAGCTGGCGTGGCGTCAACCACCTCTCGGCCTGGCCCTGCAGAGCAGACAGGACCTCTGCCCCAGTGTGGCTTCTGTCCCCCAAACACACCAGCGCAAGCACGGCATGGCATCTTTTTGCCTGCGTACTTGCGTAGCCCCGTGAACGGCTACGGAGCACCGCTGGTTCATAGGACAAACCACAGGAAGAGGCCATGGAGGAAGAAGAAGAGGAGGGGGTGGAGGAGAGAGGTGTGTCACAACCAGTAGTAGCATTTTGGAGGCGTGGCGGTGGAACAACCTCCAACACTACTGCACCTTGTCCTGCATCCTTCCCAGCTGCCAAAAGAGTGACCCAATGGGCCGTGAAAGAAAGGTAACGTCCCTGCTGGACCATGAGTCAGCGGTAATATGCACCTTACCGCTGACCGCCCTGTCCAGCGAGGCCAAGACATTGCCTTCCACATGCCGGTAGAGAGCCGGAATAGCCTTCCGTGAGAAAAAGTGGCGTTTGGGAACCTGCCACTGAGGAACCGCACATTGCACAAACTCACGGAAGGGGGCCGAGTCTACCAACTGAAAAGGCAGCAGTTGAAGCGCTAGCAATTTAGCCAAGCTAGCATTCAACCGCTGGGCATGTGGATGGCTGGGAGTGAACTTCTTTCGACGGTCCAGCAGCTGGGGCAGGGAAATTTGCCTGCTAGAATCGGACGTCGGTGTACTGCTAGCAGAGTGGCCGCAAGTACTTGGCTGTGACACACCTAATTCTACACCTTCATTCCTCTCAGTGCATGTTTCAGAGAGGACTGAAGTTATAGTGGGGTTGGAGATCCCAGCTGATGCGGTGCAAGGAGAGGTCCGCTTTGTTCTTTGGTGTGGGTCTTTGAGGTAGGCTTGCCAACGAGCTGCATGGCAGGTCAACATATGTCTGGTCAGGCATGTGGTACCCAAGCGGCTGATGTTTTGGCCACGCGATATACGCTTGAGACATATGTTGCAAACAGCAGCTGTGCGATCTGATGCACTAGCCTCAAAAAAGGCCCACACCAAGGAACTTTTTGAATGACGGGCAGAGGCAGCGCCCTGCACAGGCGGAGCTCTGCGGTGTGATTCCGTCGGTGTACTGCCCTTACGCTGGCCACCAAAGGGCATCCTGCCTCGTTGGAGATGTGCCTCCTCCTCATCCTCCTCCTCCTCCTCTCTCCTATTAGGCACCCACGTGGAGTCAGTCACCTCATCATCCCCTCCCTCCTCATCACTGGAGCCAATCTGGCAGTATGCTGCAGCTGCTGGAACATGACTGCCAGATTGGTGTCCTTCTTGAGCATCCCCTCTGTCTGCTCTCACGCTACTGCCTTCCTGTAGCTGGGTTTCATCATCAGACCCTTCGAAACGCTGGGCATCCTCCTGGAGCATGTACCCAACACTGTGCTCAAACAGTTCGGGGGACTCCTCAGGAGGAGGACATGGTGGGTCTAGGGAAGGAGTGACTGATGATGAGTCTGACATTGATACCAGGGAAGAGGACGCTTTGGCAGCTGCTTTGCCAGTACCCTGAGCCTGGGTGAGAGAGGATGAGGAGGAGGAGGAGGGCTTGGTCATCCACTCTACCAAGTCTTCGGCATGATGTGGCTCAACATGTCCAGCTGCCGAAAAGAAGGACAAGCGTGTCCCATGGCCATGTGCTGATGACAATGCACCGCGTCCACGACCAGCACTGTTGCCCCCAGACACAGAGCCTGCTTGCCCTCTTTTATTGCCTCCTGACTGTCTGCCTCTCCTTGTTTGCCTTCCAGACATTCTAATAGATGGCCTGCAGGGAGATGGGAAAAAAGCAATAAGGGCTACCTTCAGGTGTCCTTCTCTGTCCCTTTACTTAAGGATTTCTAAATATGGTTGAGGATTATTGCTTTTGCACAGAATAGCACAACGACAATTTCCCTGACTGTCCAAAAAACAAGGATTTCAAAGATGGTTGATGAGGAATGCTTTGGCACACTATAGCACAAGGAGAATTCCCCTCACTTTCCTTCTTTGTCCCTAGAAACAAGGACTGGCACAGTGAAAGAAACTGACACTCTCCCTACCTACAGTTTTCTGTCCCTAGAAAAAATGTTTTTTTAAAGCACACTATAGCACAAGGAGAAATCCCCTCACTTTCCTTCTTTGTCCCTAGAAACAAGGACTGGCACAGTGAAAGAAACTGACACTCTCCCTACCTACAGTGTTCTGTCCCTAGAAAAAATGTTTTTTTAAAGCACACTATAGCACAAGGAGAAATCCCCTCACTTTCCTTCTTTGTCCCTAGAAACAAGGACTGGCACAGTGAAAGAAACTGACACTCTCCCTACCTACAGTGTTCTGTCCCTAGAAAAAATGTTTTTTTAAAGCACACTATAGCACAAGGAGAAATCCCCTCACTTTCCTTCTTTGTCCCTAGAAACAAGGACTGGCACAGTGAAAGAAACTGACACTCTCCCTACCTACAGTTTTCTGTCCCTAGAAAAAATGTTTTTTTAAAGCACACTATAGCACAAGGAGAAATCCCCTCACTTTCCTTCTTTGTCCCTAGAAACAAGGACTGGCACAGTGAAAGAAACTGACACTCTCCCTACCTACAGTTTTCTGTCCCTAGAAAAAATGTTTTTTTAAAGCACACTATAGCACAAGGAGAAATCCCCTCACTTTCCTTCTTTGTCCCTAGAAACAAGGACTGGCACAGTGAAAGAAACTGACACTCTCCCTACCTACAGTTTTCTGTCCCTAGAAAAAATGTTTTTTTCAAGCACACTATAGCACAAGGAGAAATCCCCTCACTTTCCTTCTTTGTCCCTAGAAACAAGGACTGGCACAGTGAAAGAAACTGACACTCTCCCTACCTACAGTTTTCTGTCCCTAGAAAAAATGTTTTTTTAAAGCACACTATAGCACAAGGAGAAATCCCCTCACTTTCCTTCTTTGTCCCTAGAAACAAGGACTGGCACAGTGAAAGAAACTGACACTCTCCCTACCTACAGTTTTCTGTCCCTAGAAAAAATGTTTTTTTAAAGCACACTATAGCACAAGGAGAAATCCCCTCACTTTCCTTCTTTGTCCCTAGAAACAAGGACTGGCACAGTGAAAGAAACTGACACTCTCCCTACCTACAGTTTTCTGTCCCTAGAAAAAATGTTTTTTTAAAGCACACTATAGCACAAGGAGAAATCCCCTCACTTTCCTTCTTTGTCCCTAGAAACAAGGACTGGCACAGTGAAAGAAACTGACACTCTCCCTACCTACAGTTTTCTGTCCCTAGAAAAAATGTTTTTTTAAAGCACACTATAGCACAAGGAGAAATCCCCTCACTTTCCTTCTTTGTCCCTAGAAACAAGGACTGGCACAGTGAAAGAAACTGACACTCTCCCTACCTACAGTTTTCTGTCCCTAGAAAAAATGTTTTTTTAAAGCACACTATAGCACAAGGAGAAATCCCCTCACTTTCCTTCTTTGTCCCTAGAAACAAGGACTGGCACAGTGAAAGAAACTGACACTCTCCCTACCTACAGTTTTCTGTCCCTAGAAAAAATGTTTTTTTAAAGCACACTATATCACAAGGAGAAATCCCCTCACTTTCCTTCTTTGTCCCTAGAAACAAGGACTGGCACAGTGAAAGAAACTGACACTCTCCCTACCTACAGTTTTCTGTCCCTAGAAAAAATGTTTTTTTAAAGCACACTATAGTACAAGGAGAAATCCCCTCACTTTCCTTCTTTGTCCCTAGAAACAAGGACTGGCACAGTGAAAGAAACTGACACTCTCCCTACCTACAGTTTTCTGTCCCTAGAAAAAATGTTTTTTTAAAGCACACTATAGCACAAGGAGAAATCCCCTCACTTTCCTTCTTTGTCCCTAGAAACAAGGACTGGCACAGTGAAAGAAACTGACACTCTCCCTACCTACAGTTTTCTGTCCCTAGAAAAAATGTTTTTTTAAAGCACACTATAGCACAAGGAGAAATCCCCTCACTTTCCTTCTTTGTCCCTAGAAACAAGGACTGGCACAGTGAAAGAAACTGACACTCTCCCTACCTACAGTTTTCTGTCCCTAGAAAAAATGTTTTTTTAAAGCACACTATAGCACAAGGAGAAATCCCCTCACTTTCCTTCTTTGTCCCTAGAAACAAGGACTGGCACAGTGAAAGAAACTGACACTCTCCCTACCTACAGTTTTCTGTCCCTAGAAAAAATGTTTTTTAAAGCACACTATAGCACAAGGAGAAATCCCCTCACTTTCCTTCTTTGTCCCTAGAAACAAGGACTGGCACAGTGAAAGAAACTGACACTCTCCCTACCTACAGTGTTCTGTCCCTAGAAAAAATGTTTTTTTTAAAACACACTATAGCACAAGGAGAAATCCCCTCACTTTCCTTCTTTGTCCCTAGAAACAAGGACTGGCACAGTGAAAGAAACTGACACTCTCCCTACCTACAGTGTTCTGTCCCTAGAAAAAATGTTTTTTTAAAGCACACTATAGCACAAGGAGAAATCCCCTCACTTTCCTTCTTTGTCCCTAGAAACAAGGACTGGCACAGTGAAAGAAACTGACACTCTCCCTACCTACAGTTTTCTGTCCCTAGAAAAAATGTTTTTTTAAAGCACACTATAGCACAAGGAGAAATCCCCTCACTTTCCTTCTTTGTCCCTAGAAACAAGGACTGGCACAGTGAAAGAAACTGACACTCTCCCTACCTACAGTTTTCTGTCCCTAGAAAAAATGTTTTTTTAAAGCACACTATAGCACAAGGAGAAATCCCCTCACTTTCCTTCTTTGTCCCTAGAAACAAGGACTGGCACAGTGAAAGAAACTGACACTCTCCCTACCTACAGTTTTCTGTCCCTAGAAAAAATGTTTTTTTAAAGCACACTATAGCACAAGGAGAAATCCCCTCACTTTCCTTCTTTGTCCCTAGAAACAAGGACTGGCACAGTAAAACACACTGACACTCTCCCTACCTATCCTTCTCTTTCCCTAAACTAAAGGAATCCAGGTTAAGCAAGAAAGAAATAAATGTCACTGTCCCTGCCTATGCTTGTCTTTCCCTGCTCCGGAACACACTACACTAGGCCGCCGTGCTGGCGGCCTTTTATAGTGTGGGGCGTGTACTAAACACCCTCAGCAATAATTGGCCACAGGCATCCTGCCTGTGGCCAATCATTGCTCTCCTCGCTGCCGGCGCTGTGATTGGCCAAGCATGCGGGGTCACAGTGCATGCTTGGCCAATCACAGCGCCTGGATGACACTGTGATGGCGTAGTGCATTGTGGGCCGTTCGCGTCACTCGAATTTGGCGCGAACGGCCCAAATCGTTCGATCTTCGTCGAACGATCGAACAGCCGATGTTCGAGTCGAACGTATGTTCGACTCGAACACGAAGCTCATCCCTATTTGTGTTGCAGTGCACAGTCTTTTCACACTCCCATGAGCCCAGTGTCAGAGAAAATCTAACTTTTATCTGCAAGCTCAGTGCACCAGCACTGCATATTACGTTGAGAGATACACCGTTTCCATACTGTGGGTGTATTCTGCTCTTTGAAAAAGATCCATTTAGGGGGAAAAAAAAAAGGAACTTTATTATGCTCTTTTCCAAAAGACCCATAGGGCAAAAAAAAATAAAAAATTTGCATTTTATTTTGCTCGTGCAAAAAAAGACCCATTTAGGGCAAAAATAAATAAAAAATTTGCACTTTAATGTACGCTTGCAAAAAGAGCCATTCAGGGCCACAAAAAATTGTTTGCAGTGTGTTATACATATGTGGAGGTGTGTGAAATAAACAATTTCTATATAGTTTTCTCCTACTGTGCTATACTAAAAAAAAAAAACATTTTTTTTAATAGCATTTTCTGCAGTTCTGTAGCTGTGCGATTCAGCGGTTACGTACTGTGGGTGTGTTCTGCTCTTCCAAAAAACGCAGTTTAGGGGCACAAAAATAGTTTGCAGTGTGTTATACATATTTGGAGGTGTGTGAAATAAACAATTTCTATATAGTTTTCTCCTACTGTGCTACACTAAAAAAACAACATTTTTTTTGAATAGCATTTTCTGCAGTTCTGTAGCTGTGCGATTCAGCGGTTACGTACTGTGGGTGTGTTCTGCTCTTCCAAAAAACGCCGTTATGGGGCACAAAAAATAGTTTGCAGTGTGTTATACATATTTGGAGGTGTGTGAAATAAACAATTTCTATATAGTTTTCTCCTACTGTGCTATACTAAAAAAAAAAACATTTTTTTTGAATAGCATTTTCTGCAGTTCTGTAGCTGTGCGATTCAGCGGTTACGTACTGTGGGTGTGTTCTGCTCTTCCAAAAAACGCCGTTTAGGGGCACAAAAAATAGTTTGCAGTGTGTTATACATATTTGGAGGTGTGTGAAATAAACAATTTCTATATAGTTTTCTCCTACTGTGCTATACTAAAAAAACAACATTTTTTTTTAATAGCATTTTCTGCAGTTCTGTAGCTGTGCGATTCAGCGGTTACATACTGTGGGTGTGTTCTGCTCTTCCAAAAAACGCAGTTATGGGGCACAAAAAATAGTTTGCAGTGTGTTATACATATTTGGAGGTGTGTGAAATAAACAATTTCTATATAGTTTTCTCCTACTGTGCTATACTAAAAAAAAAACCATTTTTTTTAATAGCATTTTCTGCAGTTCTGTAGCTGTGCGATTCAGCGGTTACGTACTGTGGGTGTGTTCTGCTCTTCCAAAAAACGCAGTTTAGGGGCACAAAAATAGTTTGCAGTGTGTTATACATATTTGGAGGTGTGTGAAATAAACAATTTCTATATAGTTTTCTCCTACTGTGCTACACTAAAAAAACAACATTTTTTTTGAATAGCATTTTCTGCAGTTCTGTAGCTGTGCGATTCAGCGGTTACGTACTGTGGGTGTGTTCTGCTCTTCCAAAAAACGCCGTTATGGGGCACAAAAAATTGTTTGCAGTGTGTTATACATATTTGGAGGTGTGTGAAATAAACAATTTCTATATAGTTTTCTCCTACTGTGCTATACTAAAAAAAAAAACATTTTTTTTGAATAGCATTTTCTGCAGTTCTGTAGCTGTGCGATTCAGCGGTTACGTACTGTGGGTGTGTTCTGCTCTTCCAAAAAACGCCGTTTAGGGGCACAAAAAATAGTTTGCAGTGTGTTATACATATTTGGAGGTGTGTGAAATAAACAATTTCTATATAGTTTTCTCCTACTGTGCTATACTAAAAAAACAACATTTTTTTTTAATAGCATTTTCTGCAGTTCTGTAGCTGTGCGATTCAGCGGTTACATACTGTGGGTGTGTTCTGCTCTTCCAAAAAACGCAGTTATGGGGCACAAAAAATAGTTTGCAGTGTGTTATACATATTTGGAGGTGTGTGAAAAAAACAATTTCTATATATTTTTTTCCTTCTGTGCTATACTAAAAAAACAACATAGTTTGCAGTGTGTTATACATCCTAAATTTGGAAAATATGAGGAGAAGGTCAAAGGGACGTGGTGGCCCCGGTCGTGGTGCTGCTGGTGGAGCTCCTGTTGCAGGGAGAGGACGTGGTGGATCTGTGCCAGATACACGCACAAGTGAAACACCTTCCTCAGGTGCGAGTAGGCGACCGAGCCTGCGGCGGTATTTTGTCGCACCTAATGAGGCTGTACGAATGTTTAGGCCAGGACAAGTACAGGCGATAGTAGATTGGCTTGCTGACAGTGCCTCGGGTTCCTTCACATTGTCTCCCACCCACTCTTCTGATGAAAGATCAGAGTTGGCACCTGAAACCCATGTCCATCAGTCTTTCACCTCACCCCCTTGCAAATCAGCCAAGCAGTCTGAGCCCCAAATCATGCAGCAGTCTCTTCTGCTTTTCGATGACTCTGTTAGCAGGATTTCCCAGGGCCATCCACCTAGCCCTGCCCCAGAAGTGGAAGAGATTGAGTACACCGATGCCCAACCACTTATGTTTCATGATGAGTACATGGGAGGACCATCGCAGTATGTCTCGGATGATGTCCAAACACAGGTGCCAACTGCTGCTGCTTTCGCAATTGTGCAGACAGACAAGGAGGGCAGGGGTGAAGACTGGGTGGAAGATGATGTGGAGGACGATGAGGTCCTCGACCCCACATGGAATGAACGTTATGCAGGTGACCAGTGTAGTTTGGAGGAAGTGGCGGTGGTCGCACAGAGCCACCAGCACAGCAGAAGAGGGAGCAGGGTGCAAAAGCGGAGCGTCCGTCCCCTAGACAGTATGTCTGCTACTGCCCAACGCAGCAAGGGACCGAGCACACCAAAGCCAGGTCCAAGGAGTTCCCTAGCGTGGCAGTTCTTCACACAATGTGCTGATGACAAGACACAAGTGGTTTGCAGGCTGTGCAATCAGAGGCTGAAGCGAGGCATAAACGTTCTCAACCTGAGCACAACCTGCATGACCAGGCATCTAAGTGCAAAGCACGAGCTGCAGTGGAGTAGACACCTCAAAAACCAAGAAAGGTCTCTGGCTCCTCCTGCTTCCTCTTCTGCAGCAGTCTCGGCCTCTTCATTCACCTCTGTAGTGACAGTGGCACCTGCCACCCCGCAAACAGAGGATCTGCCAGCAACACTACCACCTGGGTCACCAACCATCTCCACAATGTCCCATGGAAGCGTTCAGCTCTCTATCTCCCAAACATTGGAGCGGAAGAGGAAGTACCCCCCTAGCCACCCGCGATCCCTGGCCCTGAATGCCAGCATTTCAAAACTCCTGGCCTTTGAAATGCTGTCATTCCGTATGGTGGAGACGCAGAGTTTTAAAAGCCTGATGGCATTGGCTGTCCCACAGTACGTCGTGCCCAGCCGCCACTATTTTTCCAGGCGAGCCATCCCTTCCCTGCACAACCAAGTGGGGGACAAAATCAGGTGTGCACTGCGCAACGCCATCTGTGGCAAGGTCCACCTAACTACGGATGCGTGGACCAGTAAGCACGGTCAGGGACGTTATATCTCCCTAACAGCACACTGGGTAAATGCAGTGGCGGCTGGGCCTGAGGCAGATAGCAGTTTGGCGCATGTCCTTCCACCACCGAGGATTGCAGGGCGATTCAGTTTGCCTCCTGTTGCTAACTCCTCCTACTCCGCTTCCTCATCCTCTACCGCCTCCTCATCCGGTCAGCGTAACACCTTCACCACCAACTTCAGCACAGCCAGGGGTAAACGACAGCAGGCAGTTTTAAAACTTTCCTGTTTGGGTGAAAAACCCCACACCGCGCAGGAGTTGTGGAGGGACATGGAACAACAGACCAATGAGTGGTTGCTGTCAGTGAGCCTCAAGCCCGGCCTGGTGGTGTGCGATAATGGGCGAAATCTCGTAGCAGCTCTGGGCCTAGCCGGTTTGACGCACATCCCTTGCCTGGCGCATGTGCTGAACTTGGTGGTCCAGAGGTTCCTTAAAAATTACCCCAATATGCCAGAGCTGCTGCAGAAAGTGCGGACTGTGTGTGCGCACTTTCGCCGTTTTCACCCTGCTGCTGCTCGCCTGTCAGTGCTGCAGCGTGACTTTGGCCTTCCCGCTCACCGCCTCATATGTGACGTGTCCACAAGGTGGAACTCCACCTTGCACATGCTGGCCAGACTGTGCGAGCAGCAGCAGGCGATAGTGGAGTTTCAGCTGCAGCAATCACGCGTGAGTCGCTCTGCGGAACAGCACCACTTCACCACCAATAACTGGGCCTCAATGCGAGACCTGTGTGCCTTGTTGCGCTGTTTCGAGTACTCCACCAACATGTCCAGTGCCAATGACGCCGTTCTTAGCGTTACTATCCCAGTTCTATGCCTCCTTGAAAAAACGCTTCGGGCGATGATGGAAGAGGATGTGGCACAGGAGGATGAGGAGGAGGAGGAGGAAGCGGGATCATTTCAAAGGCTTTCAGGGCAGTCTTTCACAAGTGGCTACGAGAGTGGGTTCCTGCACCAACAAACGCCAGGTACACAATTATCCGGCAGAAAGGGCACAGTTCTGGAGGATGACGAGGTGGAGGAGGAGATGGAGGAGGAGGAGGAGGAGGAGGAGCCATTTTCACAGCAGGGTGGCACCCAGACCAGCTCGTGGCCATCACTGGTGCGTGGCTGGGGGGATACAGAGGACACAGACGATACACCTCCCACAGAGGACAGCTTTTCTTTGCCTCTGGGCAGCCTGGCACACATGAGCGATTACATGCTGCAGTGTTTCCGCAATGACCGCCGAGTTGCCCACATTTTAACTGGTGCTGATTACTGGGTGGCCACCCTGCTGGATCCCCGTTACAAGGACAACGTACCGTCCTTAATTCCCTCACTGGAGCGGGATCGTAAGATGCGCGAGTACAAGCGCACGCTGGTAGACGCGCTGCTGGTGGCATTCCCACCTGACAGCGGGCGTACGGTGGAAGCACAAGGCGAAGGCAGAGGAGGAGGAAGAGGTCGCCAACGCAGCCAGGGGCACCGGCAGCACCTCAGAAGGCAGGGTTAGCATGGCTGAAATGTGGAAAAGCTTTGTCAGCACGCCACAACAACCAGCACCACCAGCTGAGATGGAACGTCTTAGTAGGAGGCAGTATTTCACCAACATGGTTGAGCAGTATGTGTCCACAGGCCTACACGTACTGGATGACGGGTCTGCCCCCTTTAACTTCTGGGTCTCCAAATTGGGCACATGGCCTGAGCTTGCCCTTTATGCCTTGGAGGTGCTGGCCTGCCCTGCAGCCAGTGTATTATCTGAACGTGTATTTAGCACGGCAGGGGGCGTTATCACAGACAAGCGCAGCCGCCTGTCCAGAGCCAATGTGGACAAGCTCACGTTCATTAAAATGAACCAGGCATGGATCCCACAGGACTTGTCCGTACCTTGTGCAGAATAGACATGTATACCGGTGTTGTGACAAAAACTCTCCCTCCATCGGATTGTGTCCGGCCCATACTGCGAAGGCGCAGTGCTTGCGCAGTACAGGGGACAAGGAGATTCACAAAATCTCCGAAGATGAACTGCGCCTGCGCCGTGAGTGCAGGTTCAAGCCCCACCATCCAAGTGGACATACAGTAGCACATAGTAACAGGGCCCCTCACGGGCTCGGTTCGATCGCCACGCTTCGGGCACGGCCTCACTTGGCTCGGCTTGAACCACGGATGGTGTGGCCTTCACCTGAACTCACCACGCAGGCGCCGTTCGTCTTGGGAGATTTCCTAAATCCCCTCGTCCTACATACTGAGCAAGCGCAGTACAGGGTGGACACTATTTGACGGGGGGCAGAATTTGACACATCACCGGCCTTACCCAGCCATTGTTGTATTTTTGAACCAGTGTTGGCTACCTCATCCTCCTCCACCGCCGCTTCCACCTACACAGCCACATCCACCGCCACCTCAACCTCCTACTCCATATGGACCTCGTCCTCCTAGGTCAAGATTATAATTTTTATTTTATTTTTTGTAGCGCACAGATCCTTTCCCCCTTACCTGCCTTTATGTTGTTGGCTCCTCGCAGGAGGGAGAAAGGCACACCACACTACCAGCCCGTACCCTCCTATATAAAGAGGTTGAGCGGTGTACTTGACGGGCCGTGTCGACAGCCGGAGTCAAAACTCCTCCAGAGGATGATTCTCACCTCTACTGTAGGTAGAGGCAAGTCCTTTAATTCCCAGTAAAGTCAATGTCCACACCAGCTGAAATTACAACTCTTATTCTCTCATGGCAAAATAAACTCTACTCGGATAGAAAAGGTTAGAGCAAAGAAACAGGACAGCTTAAGGTGTGGAGGAGGTCCAGGCACAAACGTAGCACATTCACTTCACTGCTTAGGTTTCTCAAACAGTTTTAGGTGCACGGTCTCTGCCACAGACCTTGAGGTTGGTCTCTGCCACAGACCGGGTGTACAAGGCCCCTGCCACGGACCTGGAGAACTTTGGTCTCTGCCACAGACCAGGGTGTATAAGGCCCCTGCCACGGGCCGGGTGAATAAGGCCTCTGATACAGTCAAGATGACCTTGAGCTTCTCCTTCTACGAACCTAGCCCATATCAAGGGGAAGACATCTCTCCAGGGAGTCAACAGACCCTTCCTTCACCGTGACTCCCGCATCGGTCCATCAGAATGATCCTCCCTTCCCTGGAACATGGTCCCCTACACGAGGCGGCACCCTAAGACTCCTCGACCCTTAGCGGACTCCAGACGAAGGCTCTGGACTCCAGGCTTTACTCCCGCACCTAGGCCTCCATACCCATGGCAGCAGGAACTCCAGGATAGTACCTCACCCTGGGCTAAAGGTACCCGAGATGAAACAGGAACACATGCACCCAGGCCGAAGGCACCTGGGCGTGGACCCCACTGGACATCAGCCCCCAGGCCAAAGGTCTGCCCCTTTTATATGCTCTCCCGGCATGCACAGCAGGTTCCCCGCCCCGCTGTACTACTGCCAAGAGGGGACACAAAAGGCACAGCACTGTATCGGCGGTTCAACCCTAGCCTACCATGGCAGCGCCACCTGTAGGCCGCAGGGAACTGCACACCAATACTGTCCCCCGAGGACAAAATGGTCCATGAATCCTACAGAATTAGGGTGTTTGAGCCTATTTACCACTCAAACACTTCCCTTAAATTTAGCACCCCGCTACATTTTTATTTCAAAGTATTTTATTTTCCCACTAGCTTATCCATTAAATTTAATAATTTATTCCAGAAAGGGCGTATTTTGGGGCATTCCCACCATATGTGTGGCATTGTGCCGTTGAGTTTCTGAGGTTCTTAATGACTTCCCGTACCTCTTCTGCTGAAAAGGGGGCCTCCAGCATATTTTTTTATTTTTTTATTTTTTTAATGTTATTTTAAGTTATTTCCCTATCCACATTTGTTTGTAGAGCACTTGCCATGCTCTTAACAACATTTTGCTGCCATTTGCAGCCCTCTAGCCCTTTCCATTACTTTTTTAGAGCCTTTTTAGTCCTTAGAAGTCCGTGTCCCTATTGACTTCAATGGGGTTCGGGTTTGGGTCCGGGTTCGGGTTAAAGTTCGGTCCCGAACCCGAACTTTTTTCCGAAGTTCGGCCGAACCCGTCGAACCCGAACATCCAGGTGTCCGCTCAACTCTACTCCTGGGGTTGGGGAATCCTCCAGTAGGACTAGACCTGGGCTGTTCTAGGCCTCATGCTATTTATGTCCCTCTTCAACCACCTACTGGTCACACCTCCCCAGAGATTGGCTGAAGCACGATAAATATTTAGGCTGCTCATTTGAATTTCCTGCCCTCTATGATCCAGATTCAGTAAAAACTATGCATAAATCTTGTGGGTATTGAGCAAGATGGTAATAACTCCAGCAGCCTGGAGGGCAACGCAAAATAATTAGTGAGTCAGGGTAGTTATGTACCTACTTGGGAAGACTTTTTACCTTTACAATTGTGGGTCACCGCTTGCCAATCTGACAAAAAAATAGGTGGAAACATTGAGGGTGATTGAGAGTGATTGAGAGGAGGATGCATCAGGAAGTATCTCCCAATAACGTAGAAGTTTAAGACCCACAGTGGAAATAAAAGACGTAAAGCCATTTGTTGCGATGATAAACTTGGTGTAATTGTGCAGGCTGTATACATTCAGGGATGCCGTGGATCTTAAGGCTGTTATGGCGTGATCTGTCCTCTAGCTCCACCATCTTAGATTTAAGCCAGGACAGGTCCTCATCTTTTTTGTTATGTGCATCTAAACCCTATCTTCAAGGTCCTGCACTTCTGCTTTAAACTGCTGTATATACTGTATAAAGCATAAAAATCTTATTTTTTCTGAAATCCACGCTTTAGATAAACAAAATAAAGCAATGCTGGGCCTTATAATTTCTTCCACCCTGCTTAATTTCATACATGAATTACAGTACCCATTATGTGAACAATATGATAAATACTCCCTTAATTAAAATGTAAAAACGTTGTGCTATGCTAGTGGTAATTGGGCTGGGAAATTTTTGGCTAAAAGAGTCATAACACAGAGAGCTCAAATAAAAATATCAACTTTTATTCATAAACATAAAATCATTAATCCTAAAGAAATTGTTGATTCCTTTGCAGAGTATTATAACTCTGTTTAATTTAACCACTTCAGCCCTGGAAGAATTTACCCCCTTAATGACCAGGCCATTTTTTGCGATACGACACTGAGTCGCTTTAACTGACAATTGCGCGGTCGTGCGACGCTGTACCCAAACAAAGTTTGTTGTCCTTTTTCTCTCACAAATATAAACAAAAAAAGAGCAGCAATTTTGAAAAAAAACAACAATATTTTTTACTTTCTTCTATAATACATATTCAAAATAATATATAAAAAAACAAATGTATTAATCAGTTTAGGCCAATATGTATTCGGCTACATATTTTTGGGGAAAAACAATCGCAATAAGCGTATATTGATTGGTTTGAGCAAAAGTTATCGCGTTTAAATAACAGGGGAAAGATTTAGGGCCTTTTTTTATTATTGTTTTTACTGGCAATGGCGACGATCTGCGATTTTTTTGTGGGACTGCGACATTGCGGTGGACACATCTGACCCCAAGTAACACTATTTGGTGACCAGTGACACCAATACAGTGATCAGTGCTATAAAAATGCACTGATCACTGTATAAATGGCACTGGCAGGGAAGAGGTTAATACTAGGGGGCGATCAAGGGGTTAAGTATTCCCTAGGGAGGTGTTTCTAACTATATGGGGGATGGTCTAACTGGAAGTAGAGAGAGAATCACTGTTCCTGATCACTAGGAACAGCTGATCTCTCTCTCCTCCCCTGCAAGAACGGGGATCTGTTTGTTTACATTGACAGATCCCCATTCTGACTCTCTTTCATTCGATCGCGGGTGGCCACTGGCCAACAGACATCGAGTCTGCTGGATCCGCGGGTGAGCTTCCGCAGCCTGCGGCAGGAATGCGCTTACGCCTCCAGCGGCAGGCGCGCATCTACAAAAGCTAGTGCACGGACCGCCTTACTGGTACGGCGATTTAGGCAGGGGAGCCAACCTGTCGCAGTATAACTGCGGTGGCTGGTCGGGAACTGGTTAAGAAATGATGCTCAAACTTCTGAGCCATCTGAAAACTACCTCAATCCTTCTCACATAAGCTCTCATTGTCCGTCAATTATAAAGGGGCAACATAGTGACCCCTTCCCACAAACAAATCAGAGTTCATCTTTACTGAGCTTACTGGGGTTCTTTTTTAATGTTATCACACCTTTCATAAGCTCTTTCCTCTCTGCATTTATAACCTTTGCATAATAAACCTGCTTCACCCTACCCTTTTTTCATACTCTACTGCACACATTGCTAATACGTTTTGTAAACTGCCCACACTAATTTCAGTTTAAATGTTTCCGCTGTTTAAACTCGTAAAACAAACATATGTGGTTCCTGTGAACTGATATTCCAAACTAATAATAACTACTTTAGTAGGGAACAGACACACAAAAAAACACTCAGCATCTTTCTATATAACTGTTCTCTTTATTTGGTGCAGTAGAAGTTTTTTATGGCCATGCTTATGTAGGTATCACATTATTATTACAATTGTACTTTTAAGGTAACAACGGGTGTTACATAAAAAGGCTATTTTCTTATCAGAGTCTAAAAGGATGTGCATAAGTAATCAAAACATTATTAGAACCGTGTGCACAATATGAGTGCAGTGTGCAATACATAAGCAAAGCATACAAAATGGAACACAGTTTTATACAGAGTTTAAAATTTCTTTCACTAGACATCTTACATCTACTAACAGACAGGCAGAGAGTACAGGCCATAGGTGTGTGTAGGCGGTCGTGCCAGGTGTGCCTGGGCACACTCTAATCAGTCTAATCACCGTAATCACTCCTACTGCACAGGCTTCCCCCCGTGTTGCCCCCCCCGCAGTGCTGCTGGCTTCCCCTCACATCTCCCTTCGGCTGCTGTGGAGGTCCTGGGGGATGTTTCAGGATGGAGAGTGGGGGAAATGGTTAGACAATATGTCATTTACAGGCCCCTTCCTTTTCTAAATGAACACAGTGAACATACTCACTGTGTTTAATCACAACTGAAGCAAAGTAAACTGTGTTTACTATGCTTCAGTTTGCGATGAACAGGAAGCTGCACAGCACAGAGCATTTCCCATTCATTCACTGTCCAATGCAGCTGAGACTGCAGAGAAAGGCATGCGTGTTTGAGCTTTGAGGTGAACACCCTAATGCAATAGGCTGCTCACACCTATGGTACAAATGTCTTCATCCGTTTAGGCCAATATGTATTCTTCTACATATTTTTGGTAAAACAAATTGCAATGAGCGTATATTGATATTGGTTTGCGCAAAAGTTATAGCACCTACAAAATAGGGGATATATTTATGGCATTTTTATTATTATTGTTTTTTTACTAGTAATGACGGTGATCAGCGATTTTTAGTGGGACTGCAACATTGCGGCGGACAGATCAGACACTTTTGACACTTTTTTGGGTCCATTAACATTTATACAGCGATCAGTGCTATAAATAGCCACTGATTACTGTATAAATGTCACTGGTAGGGAAGGGTTTAACACTAGGGGGGCGATCAAGGGGTTAAGTGTTCCCTAGGGAGGTGTTTCTAACTGTGGGCGGAGTGGACTGACAGGGAGTAGAGAGAGATCGCTGTTCCTAATCACTAAGAACAGCAGATCTCACTCTACTTTCCTGACAGAATGGGGATCTGCCTGTTTACATTGACAGATCCCCATTCTGGCTCTCTGAGGAGCGATCGCAGGGCACCGGCAGACATCGCGGCTGCCAGCCACGTGCATCGGCTCTGGCGTCGCGCCACGATACCTCTTAAAGGGGCCGACGAACACCTGCGGTGGTTGGCACAGCCGTGCTAACCTGCCGCAGTATAATGATGGCGGCCGTTGAGCAAGAGGTTAAAGTGTATGACTCTGTGTATCTTGTTTAGAGGACAAGAGTCTGGAAAACATGGTACACAACTCCTAAAATTATTTCTGGCACAATATTACCTGTCTGTAATGCTGCAGACAGTGATCTCTGTTGAGAAAGCTAGTGCCAAAATATACACCTTGTTAAATAAAGTCATTCAGGAAACTAGTGAAAACATTTCAACATAACATAAGCACCTTTCACATATGAGACTGTAGCTACTACCAGTTTTCTTATGTCAAGAGTTTTCTTGTGCCAAGAAGCTTGTAGCTTGTAGTTTCAAGTGGGCTGTAAGTGGACTTGAAATAATGAGAGTGCGTGGCAAGCATAAACCTGTTAGGGTTGTACAGCCTCTGTTTATTTTAGGAATCTTAAAAGTGATACGTTTTTATATTTTTTTTTATTATGTGATGCCTAAAAAATTATATATTTTTACCTTTTATTACTTTTAGTCAGGTAATCATACTATATGAATAGTTCAATGCAAAAACAGGTACTTTCTGCAGCTCCTGTGCTACAAATATCTTAATTACAAGAGACGAAAAGATAGCACTGTCTTAATTAGTCCGTTTATACAGGCTGGCAACAAACTTGCAGGCAGTACTTGGCTTTAAAGAAGTCCAGCATGCTATGAAAACTGTCATACAAGTGGCATGAACAGTGTAGTAAGTGTATTATTTATTAAAGATTTTATATAAATATAGAAATAAAGTTTTAACAAAAACTGACCCCAAAAATGTAATTTAAAGCTAATCTGTTTTAAAACTAGCTTGTAACCTAAATAATGAGTGGCTGCAAAAAACTTATCTCCTTACAAATAACAACATATTCTCTCTGGTTGTCTTAAAATAATAGTAAACTTTTTCTCACTTGCGTATCTCGGTGTGATTTTTTTAATTTATTTTTTTCATGCCTATGATGTTTTTCCATGGCTGAAATCTTTCTATTCCATTTAAAGATAGTGGGAGATGGTGTCTGGGTGGACTATGTGAATTCCTGTGCTCACAGGGGAGTCTAGCCAGACTACAATGTTTGGTCTAAGAACATCTTAAGGCTGGTTTCACACTGGGGCGGTGGGTGCGGTGGTGGTATAGCGCCGCTATTTTTGCTGAGGTATTCGGCTGCTAGCGGTGCGGTTTTACCCCCACAACACAACACTGACACAACACTGTAAGGCCTCACAGTTAGTCTTGGTGGGCGCAGGAATGGGCCCTGCTGTGAATTATTAGATCAAGAATTGTAATTACATGCCCCTGTTAAACAGGGGCAGAAAAATTGGGCCTTAGGGACTGGTGCCACAACACTGCAACCCCTCACAGATACTCTAGTTGGAGTGCAGGAATGAGCCCTGCTGCAATGAGCCCTGTTGCAAAGTATTGCATCAAAAATTGTAATTACACGCCCCTGTTAAACAGGGGCTGAAAAATTGGGCCTTAGCCACTGGTGCTGGTGCCACGACACTGCAACCACTCTCAGATACTCTAGTTGGAGTGCAGGAATGAGCCCTGCTGCAAAGCATTGCATAAAAAATTGTAATAACACGCCCCTGTTAAACAGGGGCTGAAAAATTGGGCCTTAGCCACTGGTGGCGGCACCCAGAAACAAAAATGTTCTTCCAAGCTATCATCATCAATCGGATCATTGAGGAGGAGGAGGATAGTCAGTCAACATAACAGGACAGTCTCTCAGCATCAGCATCAGTCTTGAAGGGATGTGACATTTGAAAATAAATTAGTCTGTTATATCAGCTTCAGGTGTTTGGTAGCTGGTGGTGATCCAAGACTGGTTCATCTTTATGAAGGTCAGTCGATCAACAGAGTCGGTGGACAGGCGTACCCTGTGATCCGTGACAAATCCTCCAGCAGCACTGAATGTGCGTTCTGAAAGAACGCTGGATGCAGGACAGGCCAGTAGCTCAATTGCATACTGTGCAAGCTCTGGCCAGTGATCCATCCTTAAGACCCAGTAAGCCAGAGGATTTTCGGTGGGAAAGGTGTCCAAATCTGACCTTGCCCCTAGGTATTCCTGCACCATGTATATCAGACACTGGCGATGGTTGCTGGAACCGATCATACCTTGGGGCTGCGGACTAGAGAATTGTCTGAACGCATCGGTCAGACGGCCACCTTCCCCACCGCTCCTTCTTTGACTGACCGAAGCCTCAGCAACTCGTTGTCCAGGACCAGGAGTTTGTAACCTCCCAGTCTCTGGGAACGCGTTGCACAGACCTTTCTGCAAGGCCTCCCGGAGTTGTCTCATCCTCTGCTCCCTCTGCGACGGTAAGATAAGGTCCGCAACCTTACCCTTGTACCGTGGATCAAGGAGAGTGGCCAGCCAGTAATGGTCCCTCTCCTTGATCCGAAGAATACGAGGATCCTTCCGCAGACTTTGCAGGATCAGGGAGGCCATGCAGCGTAGGTTAGCTGAGGCATTCGGTCCGGAGTCCTCTGGGTCACTAAGGACGACATGATCCGCAGCCACCTCCTCCCAGCCACGTACAAGTCCACTGGTTTCTTGGGACTGTAAATCATCCCTAAAAGACTGCTGCTGATGATGCTGAGTGCCAGGCTCCACCTCCATGCTGACACAATCCTCCTCCTCCTCCTCCTTCTTCCTGTGCGATGGGTGGGACAGAAGGAACACTGTCTGGGTAAAGGGGGCCTTGAGAGGCAAGGAAGTCCTCCTCTTCCTGCCTCTGTTCTGCCTCAAGTGCCCTGTCCATTATTCCACGCAGCGTATGTTCCAACAGGTGGACAAGAGGTACAGTGTCACTGATGCATGCACTGTCACTGCTCACCATCCTCGTGGCCTCCTCAAATGGTGCCAGGACAGTGCATGCATCCCTGATCATGCCCCACTGGCATGGTGAAAAAACCCCGAGCTCCCCTGACCCTGTCCTGGTGCCGTAGTCGCACAGGTACTCATTGATGGCCCTCTGCTGCGTGTGCAGCCACTGCAGCATGACCAACGTTGAGTTCCACCTGGTGGGCATGTCCCATATAAGGCGGTTCTTGGGCAGGTTCAACTCCTTTTGCAGCTCAGCCAGGCGAGCACTGGCATTATAAGATCTGCGGAAATGCACACAGACTTTCCTGGCCTGCCTCAGGACATCCTGTAAGCCCGGGTACCTGCCCAAGAACCGCTGCACCACCAGGTTAAGGACGTGAGCCACACAGGGCACGTGGGTCAGTTGTCCCTGTCGGAGAGCGGAGAGGAGGTTGGTGCCATTGTCGCAAACTACCATTCCTGGCTTAAGCTGGCGTGGCATCAACCACCTCTCGGCCTGCCCCTGCAGAGCAGACAGAACCTCTGCCCCAGTGTGGCTCCTGTCCCCCAAACACACCAGCGCAAGCACAGCATGGCATCTTTTTGCCTACGTACTTGCGTAGCCCCTTGAACACCTACGGAGCACCGCTGGTTCCGAGGACAAAGCACAGGAAGAGGCCACGGAGGAAGAAGAGGAGGGGGTGGAGGACAGAGGTGTGTCACAACCAGTAGTAGCATTTTGGAGGCGTGGCGGTGGAACAACCTCCAACACTACTGCACCTTGTCCTGCATCCTTCCCAGCTGCCAAAAGAGTGACCCAATGGGCCGTGAAAGAAAGGTAACGTCCCTGTCCATGCCTGCTGGACCATGAGTCAGCGGTAATATGCACCTTACCGCTGACCGCCCTGTCCAGCGAGGCCAAGACATTGCCTTCCACATGCCGGTAGAGAGCCGGAATCACCTTCCGTGAGAAAAAGTGGCGTTTGGGAACCTGCCACTGAGGAACCGCACATTGCACAAACTCACGGAAGGGGGCCGAGTCTACCAACTGAAAAGGCAGCAGTTGAAGCGCTAGCAATTTAGCCAAGCTAGCATTCAACCACTGGCCATGTGGATGGCTGGGAGTGAACTTCTTTCGACGGTCCAGCAGCTGGGGCAGGGAAATTTGCCTGCTAGAATTGGACGTCGGTGTACTGCTAGCAGAGTGTCCGCAAGTACTTGGCTGTGACACACCTAATTCTACACCTTCATTCCTCTCAGAGCAGGTTTCAGAGAGGACTGAAGGTATAGTGGGGTTGGAGATCCCAGCTGATGCGGTGCAAGAAGAGGTCAGCTTTGTTCTTTGGTGTGGGTCTTTAAGGTAGGCTTGCCAACGAGCTGCATGGCAGGTCAACATATGTCTGGTCAAGCATGTGGTGCCCAAGCGGGTGATGTTTTGGCCACGCGATATACGCTTGAGACATATGTTGCAAACAGCAGCTGTGCGATCTGATGCACTTGACTCAAAAAAGGCCCACACCAAAGAACTTTTTGAATAATGGGCAGAGGCAGCGCCCTACACAGGCGCAGCTCTGCGGTGTGATTCGGTCGGTGTACTGCCCTTACGCTGGCCCCCCGAGAGCATCCTGCCTCGTTGGAGATGTGCCTCCTCCTCATCCTCCTCCTCCTCCTCCTCCTCTCTCCTATTAGGCACCCACGTGGAGTCAGTGACCTCATCATCCCCTCCCTCCTCATCACTGGAGCCAATCTGGCAGTATGCTGCAGCTGCTGGAACATGACTGCCAGATTGGTGTCCTTCTTGAGCATCCCCTCTCTCTGCTCTCACGCTACTGCCTTCCTCTAGCTGGGTATCATCATCAGACCCTTCGAAACGCTGGGCATCCTCCTGGATCATGTACCCAACACTGTGCTCAAACAGTTCGGGGGACTCCTCAGGAGGACATGGTTGGTCTAGGGAAGGAGTGACTGATGATGACATTGATACCAGGGAAGAGGACACTTTGGCAGCTGCTTTGCCAGTACCCTGAGCCTGGGTGAGAAAGGATGAGGAGGATGAGGAGGGCTTGGTCATCCACTCTACCAAGTCTTCAGCATGATGCGGCTCAACGCGTCCAGCTGCCGAAAAGAAGGACAAGTGTGTCCCATGGCCACATGCTGATGGCGATGCACCGCGTCCACGACCAGCACTGTTGTCTCTAGACACAGAGCCTGCTTGCCCTCTTTTATTGGCTCCTGACTGTCTGCCTCTCCTTGTTTGCCTTCCAGACATTCTAATGGCCTGCAGGGAAATGGGAAAAGCAGCAATACAGGCTAAGTTCAGGTGTAATATGGTCAGGAGGCACACTCCGCCCGCTGTAAGTGCCGCAAAATCCTGTTGGTGTAACACACCAGGAAAAAGCAGCAATACAGGCTAAGTTAAGGTGTAATATGGTCAGGAGGCACACTCCGCCCGCTGTAAGTGCCGCAAAATCCTGTTGGTGTAACACACCAGGAAAAAGCAGCAATACGGGCTAACTTCAGGTGTATAATGTGCAGGAGGCTTAGCAACAATGACACTGACACTGTCGCCTGCCTATCCTTCTCTCTCCCTGCACAAAAGGTTTATCAAAGTATATGACACTGACACTCTCCCTGTCTATCCTTCTCTCTCCCTACACACAAGGTTTAGCAAAGAATATGACACTGACACTCTCCCTGCCTATCCTTCTCTGTCCCTACACACAAGGTTTAGCAAAGAATAGATTTGACAAGATTTGACACTGTCCCTGCCTATCCTTCACTTTCCCTGCTCCGGAACACACTACACGAGGCCGCCGCGCTGGCGGCCTTTTATAGTGTGGGGCGTGTACTAAACCCCCTCAGCTATAATTGGCCACAGGCATCCTGCCTGTGGCCAATCATTACTCTCCTCGCTGCCGGCGCTGTGATTGGCCAAGCATGGAGGGTCACAGTGCATGCTTGGCCAATTACAGCGCCGGGATTACACTGCGATGGCGCAGTGTATTGTGGGCCGTTCTCGTCACTCGAATTTGGCGCGAACGACCCAAATCGTTCGTTGTTCGCCGAACGCGCGAACAGCCGATGTTTTAGTCGAACCTATGTTCAACTCGAACACCGAGCTCATCCCTAATGGCTAATTTAAATTGGGGTTTATTGAGAAAGGGAGGTTTAAGATAGAGGAGTGCAAGCCAAGGGTCTCTTGGAAAGGAACAACTAATTAAGTTTGTAGGAGCTTAAACACTTTGATCCAGAATCTGCCCACATAGGGCAAGTCCATTAAATATGTAACACATCTCCTACTGCATTGCAGTGTCTTAAACAATTGGTAAGTGAAGGACGGAGGTTTGCCAGTCTGAATGGAACCAATTCTGCCAAAGTTATATTTATGGAGCTTGTGGCCATCATGGATCTACTTTGTTTCCAGTCCTCCTCAGTATTTGTGCATTAGAGGTTGTTCTCCCATTTAGAAATGTAAGTTTGGTTGGCATGTTTGGTTAAGCAGTTGAGTTAAAAATAGATGGCGAGAATCCGTTTTTTTTTTTTTAAACTGCATCTTTTATTAATCTCAATAACACAAAGGATACAATAGAAACAGAATTGGTGCATTAGAAGTTGTTCTCCCGTTTAGAAATGTAAGTGTGGTTGACAATGTATGGTTAAGAAGTTGAGTTAAAAATAGATGGCGAAAATCAGTTTAAGAGCGGAAGGTGTATGATATTAAACGTGCTCAAAGGTAAATATTTGGGTGGTGAGGCCCCTTTTGACTCGAGAATGCAGTTTAGATGCATTCCAGCTACAAACAGGAGCCAGGGAAATGTAATATGGAAGACCAGTGGTGGGTAGTGCTGTGTGGTACTAACACTTACCAACTGTCTGTGGTGGTTGCACAAGCTCCCTGTGTATATACATGTATCAAAATGTGCAAATATGCAAAATAATATGCAATTATCAGCTTGTAAACATTATGCATGTGCAAAACCATGCATAAAGGGCAAGACCCAAATATATGCAACAGAGTCCACTATAGAGGCATAAATAGCAACTTGCCTCCAGGTACACTATCCAACACTCCACAGCTCTCATAAAAAAAACACAAGAGTCTGCAAAGCATGTCACAATGAAGACATAGAACATTACCATTGGCCCTCTAGGGGTCATTCTCTTGCTCTGGTATAACATTTAGACTGAAGGTTAATTTAAACAGCATTTTTTTTTTCTTTTTTTGAATGTCAGTTTTTCTGCAGTAGGTTGTATACATCTTACAGATGTGTCACTTTACTGGCTGGTTAAGGGCATCCCCAGGCATGTTATTTAAGGACTAACTCCACCTTTAGAGTATTTTACATGTTACATCCATATTTATGAAATCATTTAATATAATAAATGTTTGGAGGTCAATGAAAAATTAAAAAAAATTTTAAGGGGTCGGTGAGTTAAGGAATTTCAGGCCATTAAGACTTGGCACAAATTCCTGGGGAGGAAGAAGTCACTTGTGCAGAGGAAGAATAGACAGCATCAGCAAAGAATGGAGAAGATGTATGAAATAGGCTGATACTGCAAGATTCACCTGCAAAGGGTTGGTTCCAAAGACAGTGAACTTTAACAATAATTTAGAGGCGCCGCAACTAGACCCAATGCTGTATTATGTATTGTAGCGGGGTCTCCTTTAATACTCTCAGGACTACCTTACCCAGAACCCCATTCGGCATCCAGGATGCAATGTTTCCACCCCAGAGACTCATGGGTGGGGTTATATAAGGAGGAGGCGAGGCTGCACTCGGCCTCTTTGGGACACGAGACTTCAGTGGAGAGATCTTCTTGTGCGGATCCGCTGTGGTGCAAGGCCTGAAGCCTGGGGCCTTGCGCTGTTACCCAAAAGAGCCTTCCACCCCATTGCGAGCCTGGGTGGCATCTGACTCGGTTTCCTCAACCGCTGCTGAGCCGGAGACCAGACCGCTGCAGACGCTATGTGTGTGGAGACACAGCAGGTGGAAGTTCCCGGACTGGGATCGCGTCCGGAGGGGTGAGCGAGCACCTGCTCAATCCATATACTGTACCATATTGTTAGGCCTACAGACTGCCGTGGCCCACCAGTTCATATTTAAGTCCCCACTGGAGATCCATAGCAGAACTGAGTCAAACGGATCTCTAGTGGAGTGTTCTGTGTTGGCACTTTTACCCTTTGGATTACAAATGTGTTCCTGAAATGTGCACCACCGTTTAAAGACTTGCATGCAAAGAATTCATCCCCTGGAGACTGAGTTATACGGTCAGGCCTGGCCAGCCGGATAGTTTATTTAGTTGCTGCGCCATAGGGCGCATAGTGAAGTACTGTTACACGTGGCGCGTGTGCACCATATCTTATTAGTTGTAGTGTGTCTATTGCTGCAGGGCTCTGCAGATAGATTCCTGTGATTTGTTACAACTGTTGATTTTTATTGCCATTAGAAGTAAACTCGTTATTCTTCTATCATTGCATTGGAGTCTGAATTTAACCATAGAGCATAAGATATATATATATATTACCCTAGACTAACTGTGCCAGGGTGGGTCGAGTAAATTGCCGGGGGTTGGCGGAGCTGTCTTCAGGGCCCAAACTAAATCTGCAGCCCTCTTAGCTGAAGGTATCGCTACACGTGGGGGTTCTCGTCCGGGATCCTGATACAGCAGGTGAACACGCCAGAAGTGCCGGCATGGAACCACAGGCAGTGGAAGCGTGGTGCAAAGCTTCTAGAGCAGAGCCAAGCCAGTCGATAGTCATCAGCCTTCCTGGGGAGGAATGGTCGACTGAAACGGTAGAGGAGTTAATGAAGTCAGTGTCCCCAGATCACACACCGTGGGTGACGGAGATAAAGTCAGACCCAGACGTCTCATATCAGTATGCACTAGTGGAGTACTGGGACGGGATGCCAGAGGCTTGCAAGCGCAAGTGTGTGCAGACGCCAGACAACAGAACCTATAGGTAGGCGCACGCAGTAACTGTAAAGAAGGAGCCATCACCAACGGGATCACCGCAGGCTGCGGCCCGTACCCCACCTGAAAGAGGAGACAGGGCGACACCTCCGGTGGCGCCTGCACCTGTCACTGCTATATCACCAGAACTGATAAATGCAATAGGGGATCTGCTAACCAAGTGTCAGAAGACAAGTACGGTGCATGTAGAGACTAGCTACCGGAGACTAAAGACATTCTCAGAGAAGCTCCCTGTCCCTGCAGGGGAGGAAGACTTCGATACTTGGGTGGAGCAGGCATTACAAGCAGTGGAGGCATGGGAGGTGCCTAAAGCGCAGAAGAGGCAACGAGTGATAGAAAGCCTTAAAGGCGCAGCAGCAGAAGCAGTGAAAAGTTTTCGGTTTGGGAATGCAGACTGCACGGCTCAAGACTGTCTAGCCATGCTCCAGGAAGAGTTTGGTCAGTTAGAAAAGGTGACAGAGATGGTCTACCAATTCGAACATACTTTCCAACAGCCGAACGAGAAGCTTTCAGAGTATGTCAGAAGACTGAACAAGTTGCTGTGTAAGATTGTCTTGAAGAAGGGAATGATGCCCCAAGATACAGATGCGGCAAGAATGAAGCAAGTTTTAAAGGGAGCGTTGCGCTCTGATCCAGTCTGGTTGCACCTGAAAACCTCGGGAGGAGGAACGTCACTGACTTACTCTGAGTTGATAAAAATCATCAGAGATGAAGAGGCACTGCAGAAGGATCAGGCAATGATAAAGACAAGTCATGCTCCTACACCAGTGATAGTCAACTCGCTGATGACTCCAGAAAGGGATTTAGAAGTGGACACTTTGAAATCACAAATGTCTCAGGTGTTAGAGATGCTGACCTCTCTGATGGCGAAAGACACACAGGGTCCAGAGAAAGAGGTAGCAAGGAAGGAACTGTTCCCAAATGCTTCGGCACCCGCATCTCTGCAAGACTGGGGAGACATAATCTGTTTTAACTGTGGGGGAGTTGGCCACATTGCAGCTACATGTTCCAGTCCCAAGAAGAAGAAAACAGATAACCGCAAGCCGGCGGGAAACTCCAGAGGGCCCCGGTGAAGGAGTCAACCGAGTGCCCATTATCTTCAGTGAGCTCCAAGCTGAATGCGAAGCAGAAGAAAAGAGGAGACAAAACCCCTCAGAGGAAACACAACATTCCTCAACAGAGATACACCCCAGAGAAAGGGGGCAAGACCCCTCAGAAGAGGCACAACATTCCCCAGAAGGGATGCACACCTAAAAAAAACAATAATATCCCTCAGTGGGTCTGTACACCCATTGAAAGGAGGGAAATCAATGCATACCAGGCTCAAGAAAGACTAAAGTCCAAAGGGAGTTGGACGAGAGAGAGTCCGAAGGGAAAGGACCAGAAGAAGGCGACCCCTGCCAGGCCATATCCAGAGAAGCTGGTAGGCCCATCTCCTATAGTGCCCATTCAAGTGGAGGGAGTCTACACCAGAGCCATCTTGGATACTGGGGCACAAGTGACCCTATTATACCGGGATTTCTATGATAAGCATTTGAGTCATCTGCCCATCCAGAAGATAGAGGAACTGGAAATATGGGGGATTGGAACCCAGAGCTTTCCATACGATGGCTATCTGCCCATCAAGATGACCTTTGACCCATCTGTGGCTGGGAAGGCCGAAGTGTTTGACACCCTGGCAGTTGTGTGCCCTCGGCCGCCAGGAGCCAACAAGAGTTCCCTTATAGTAGGGACAAACACGGACCTGGTCCGAAGACTCCTGACCCCTCTAGTGAAAGAGAAGGGGCAAGCGGCCACCAAGATCCACCCCATGCTGAAGACGGCCTATCAACGGCTGGTCCTAGAGCAGAAGACCCCTGGAGAGGGGATAGGGAAGGTGTGGAGACTTGGAAGAGAAGGGGTAGTGTTGCAGCCCGGCGAAGTAACCTGTCTCTGAGCCACTGTGAAGCTTACTTGGGAGCAGCCTGGACCCTTTGTTGTGCTGGAGTCTGACCCAAGGGGAGAGTTCTCAGGTCTGGAAGTGATACCAGAAGTGATTCCGCTGAAGGCCCTGAAGAAGGCCCATTGAAGAGTTCCGGTGAGTGTTAGGAACACTACAGGTGACCCCATGGAGATCCCAGCCAGAATGCTGCTGGGCCAGGTGAGCCCTGCTGCCCCTGTTACCCTGTCAGAAGTCAAGGGGACGGGTGAAGGAGGAGATGTTTGGGAGAAGCTGTCCATGGAAAACCCGAATCTGCCCAGGGCTTGGAAAGAGAGAGCCAAGGCCCAGTTGACCAGATGGGAGAGGATCTTCTCCAAAGGTGAGTTTGATGTGGGGTGTGCAAGGAGTGCCACCCATTGAATCTGCCTCCAAGAAGACAAGCCCTTCAGAGAGAGGGTCAGGCGGGTCCCACTAGCAGATCTGGAGGATCTAAGGGAACAACTCGCAGAACTCAAGAGGACTGGTGTGATCTGGGAGTCTAGAAGCCCCTATGCCTCCCCGATCGTGGTGGTCAGGAAGAAGAATGGGTCGTTGAGGCTATGTATAGACTACAGGACTCTCAACAGGAGAACCATCCCCGACCAGTACACCACTCTGAGGATAGAGGACGCTTTACAGAGTATGTCTGGAGCCAAGTGGTTCAGCGTTATGGATCTCAAGAGTGGCTACTACCAGATCCCTATGCACCCGGAAGACAAGGACAAGACAGCCTTCATAACCCCAGTGGGGTTCTTCGAGTTTGATCGAATGCCTCAGGGACTGTCTGGAGCTCCTGCTACCTTCCAACGTCTCATGGAGAAGACTGTAGGAGACATGAATCTTATTGAAGTCCTTGTATACCTGGACGATGTCATTGTCTTTGGGAGAACCCTGGAAGAACACGAAGAGAGGCTGGAAAAAGTGTTGAGAAGACTCAGTGAGGAGGGACTCAAGCTTTCGCCTGAGAAGTGTCGGTTCTACCAGTCTTCTGTGAACTATCTGGGGCACATAGTGTCTGAAGAAGGAGTGGCCACAGACCCTGAGAAATTGGAGGCAGTTACCTCCTGGCCACGACCCACCACAGTAACAGAACTCAGATCCTTCTTGGGGTTCTGCTCCTATTACAGGAGGTTTGTGGAAGAATTCGCCCGAATTGCCAGACCATGGAGTGAACTACTCAAGACCGAGGGGGAAGAGGACGACTCAGGGCCAAGGAAGCCGGGAGAGTCGGTCAGAGATCAGTGGAACCAGAAGTGTGAAGAGGCCTTCCAGGCGTTGAAGAAGAGCCTAACCACTGCCCCAGTCTTGGCCTACGCAGACCCAACCAAACCCTATGAACTACATGTAGATGCTAGTCATGACGGTCTGGGAGGAGTACTTTACCAAGAACACGAAGGACAACTGCGGCCTGTTGCCTACGTGAGCAGGAGCCTGACCCCCTCTGAGAAGAACTACCCCACTCACAAGCTGGAGTTCCTGGCCCTTAAGTGGGCGGTAGTAGACAAGCTCAAAGACTACCTGTATGGGGCGGAGTTCACTGTGAAGACCGACAACAACCCCCTTACCTACCTTTTCACCACAGCAAAGCTGGATGCCACTGGACACAGGTGGCTGGCTGCAATGTCTGGATTCAATTTCAGCCTAAAGTACAGGCCAGGGGCTGGAAATCGAGATGCAGATGCTCTGTCCAGGAGATCTCATGCCCCGCCCAGTGACACAGAAGACTGGACTCAAGTGGCACCCGACGGGGTGCGGGCCCTTTATCAAGGGGCTGAATTACAAGCCAGAGGAGGCTCGAGGGCAGAAGAGATAGGAGTTACCATGGTAGGAGTCCCCAAACAATACTGTGGAGTAACCCAACTGGAGGAAGACAATCTGCCGAAACTGTCCAAGAAGGAGCTGAGATGCGACCAATTAGAAGACCCCATGGGGAAATTGGTTCTGGAAGCCCTGGAGAATCAGGATCCAAACAGACTCCTGCGCCACTCCTCAAAGGAAGCTCGCCTGTTGAGGAAAGAGTGGGACAGGTTGCAGGTGCATCAGGGAGTGGTCTACCGAAGGGGCCCTCTGATGACCTGGAAGATAAATGGCAATTGTTCCTTCCAGAAAAATATCGAGAGACTGTTCTGATTGCCCTACATGACAATCACGGCCACCTAGGGGCGGAAAGGACCTTTCAACTTGTCAGAAGTCAGTTCTATTGGCCCTACATGAGGGCAGAAGTAGAAGAGTACTGCCATTCATGTGCACGCTGCATCCAGAGGAAGACTTTACCCCATCAAGCTGCCCCAATGGGCCATCTACAAAGTCAAGGCCCAATGGATCTGGTATGCATTGATTTTCTCTGCCTCGAACCCAACCTGAGTGGACTAGGAAATGTTCTGGTGATAACCGATCATTTCACCCGGTATGCCCAAGCTTTCCCAACCAAAGACCAGAAGGCTTCCACAGTGGCCAAGGTACATATGGAGAAGTATTTTGTCCATTATGGGCTACCACAGCGACTCCATTCAGACCAAGGAAGGGACTTTGAGAGTCGATTGATCAAGAAACTGTTAGACTCTTTGGGTATCAAGAAAACCTAAACCACACCTTACCACTCACAGGGAGATGCTCAGCCGGAGAGGTTTAACCGAACCCTGCTCAACATGTTGGGAACTCTGGATAGTGAAAAGAAACAACATTGGAGCAAACACATAGCAGCTATAGTACACGCTTACAACTGCACCACAAGTGATGCTACAGGCTACTCCCCCTATTGACTCATGTTTGGGAGAGAAGCAAGGTTACCTGTGGACCTGGCCTTTGGCACCTCCATAGACCTTTACTCAGCCATCTCCCACAAAGGATATGTGGACAGGCTCAGACACAGCCTGAAAGTAGCCTATGAACAAGCTCAAGCGGCCTCAGATCAAAGGGGAGCTCGAAACAAAATAAACTTCGACCTGAAGGTCCGGGTGCAAGACCTGCAGCCCGGGGACCGAGTACTGCTACGCAATCTGGGGGTCCCTGGAAAACACAAACTTGCAGACAGATGGAGATCTGAACCCTATGTCGTCTGTAGGAAGCTGCCGGGCCTGCCTGTTTACAAGTTGAAGCCAGAAGGGAAGGTAGGACCACTGAAGACGTGGCATCAAAACCACCTGCTCCCACTTGCTGAAGCAGTCAGGATATCTCCAGTGAGGGACTCCCCTGAACCAGTCTCTATTCTGGATACTCCTAGGCCAAACACTCGGTCCCAGACCTCTCGGGCTGAAGATGGAGAGGCTTCTGAACTTAGTGGAGATGAAGGAGGAGAACTTGACTGGCTGTGGCCTTCCCCAACTCCAAGAACTTCTGCTATAGATCTTCCAATCACTGAAGACACTGTAGATGGAACACTGAATGCAGAAGCCACTGAGTTCATCCCATCTAGTCCTTCATCAGATTACTGGGAAGATGTCTGGGACACTTGCTCAGAGGAGGACCCTGGAGACTCTATGTATCCTTCGGCCCCTGAAGCAGATGTTCCAGAGCCCACCGCATTGCCCGAACCTGCTACGGAAGAAGAGCCTGTGGCGCCAGAGCCAGAAACCCCAAGAGAGCAAAGGGCTGGAAGAGTCATAAGGCCTCCCAAAAAGTTGACCTACCCACAAATGGGGAAGAGCTCAGAAGATTCTGTGGTCACTGCCAGGAGGAGTGCAGAGAATCCGGATCTCTCCACTGTTCATTTGGTGGAGGGCAACCCCCACTCACTCTCTGGCACAGTTAGGCAGGCCACTCATTAAAGTGTGACCTGTGGGCAAGGGAATTCAACCCCTCTGTTTTGGTGGGAATTCCCTATGCCAACATCATACGCAACGTTGTCTAGGGTTGTACGCAGTGTGTGTTAGAATTATCTTTGGGGACCAAAGCGTTTAAGTGGGGGGAGTGTGTAGCGGGGTCCCCTTTAAGACTCTCAGGACTACCTTACCCAGAACCCCATTCGGCATCCAGGATGCAATGTTTCCACCCCAGAGACTCATGGGTGGGGTTATATAAGGAGGAGGCGAGGCTGCGCTCGGCCTCTTTGGGACACGAGACTTCAGTGGAGAGATCTTCCTGTGCGGATCCGCTGTGGTGCAAGGCCTGAAGCCTGGGGCCTTGCGCTGTTACCCAAAAGAGCCTTCCACCCCATCGCGAGCCTGGGTGGCATCTGACTCGGTTTCCTCAACCGCTGCTGAGCCGGAGACCAGACCGCTGCAGACGCTGTGTGTGGAGACACAGCAGGTGGAAGTTCCCGGACTGGGATCGCGTCCGGAGGGGTGAGCGAGCACCTGCTCAATCCATATACTGTACCATATTGTTAGGCCTACAGACTGCCGTGGCCCACCAGTTCATATTTAAGTCCCCACTGGAGATCCATAGCAGAACTGAGTCAAACGGATCTCTAGTGGAGTGTTCTGTGTTGGCACTTTTATCCTTTGGATTACAAATGTGTTCCTGAAATGTGCACCACCGTTTAAAGACTTGCATGTGAAGAATTCATCCCCTGGAGACTGAGTTATACGGTCAGGCCTGGCCAGCCGGATAGTTTATTTAGTTGCTGCGCCATAGGGCGCATAGTGAAGTACTGTTACACGTGGCGCGTGTGCCCCATATCTTATTAGTTGTAGTGTGTCTATTGCTGCAGGGCTCTGCAGATAGATTCCTGTGATTTGTTACAACTGTTGATTTTTATTGCCATTAGAAGTAAACTCGTTATTCTTCTATCATTGCATTTGAGTCTGAATTTAACCATAGAGCATAAGATATATATATATTACCCTAGACTAACTGTGCCAGGGTGGGTCGAGTAAATTGCCAGGGGTTGGCGGAGCGGTCTTCAGGGCCCAAACTAAGTCTGCGGCCCTCTTAGCTGAAGGTATCGCTACAGTATTATGTATTATTATTATTATTCATATTATGAAAAATTGTGGAAACATGTGCCTTTATTTAACCTAATTGAGAACATAAACGGAAGTGATTCAAAACATGTTAACATATTACACAGATTATTGCAAGTTTAAAAATATAAATGTATCCTGGCTGGTTTACCGCCAGTGATAAAAACCAGTAACTAATAAAACAAGCAATTGTAGATAGACTTTCATCATTTATGATTAACCAGATTGCTAAAATGAAATGTGGATTGTGAAAGACCAAAGGGAAATAAATACTAGTACATAGTAGGGCACCATTACTGACCTCCTTCTGAAAATGCTAGCCCAATTAATTTTTTTTGTAGTTTTCATGGAAACTGTACAGTGCTTCAGGTGCTTCAGCTGTCCAACAGATCCCCCCCTACACAGCATTCCAATCAACAATGGTCATGTTCCCCGGAGACCTGGACGTCTGCATTCTATGTTAGAATGATAAAGGGGGCACATTCTTTGGACCCACTTTCTTGGGACAGCGGCCACCCAGCCCTGTTTGTTGTGTTTTACTCGTTTGGGTATTATTGGAAATGGCTTGGGGCACTGTCCCTTTAAAGGTAATTTGGAAAGAATTGAGAAAGGTCCAATGGGAATTGCTGGAAGGTTCTGGAGTTCCCTTGGGACTTTAAAAGAGGGCTGCAGAAGTTTGTACTTCCTCTGCGGTGTCCAGGAATACGGAAGGAAAAGCTCCCTCCCTCCTCATCTTGAGCATTTTGTGTGGTTGGGTCACCCCGGAATCTGGGGGGGAAGTTTTCTTGGTATATTAAAGTTTAAGCTGCTCGAGTTCTAATAACTGAGCAGAGCCTGCTCAATGTTTTATTTTATGCAAGTATTGAGTAATATATTTTGGTTATGAAAATTGTAAACCAATAAAGTGCCGCGGCCATTTTTTTGCCAAAATCCTAGGTTTCGTGTGTATTTTTATATGGTTGTATCTAGGGAATATGGTGGTGGGCGGGTGTGGTCAAACAATGGGTCACCTCTCCAGCTTTCTACTGGTACAAGGCAGTTTTATAGTTTTAATAATGAACACAAGAAAAAGTTAAAAATGCTATATTTTTACTTGTTATGCAGCCTGGCAGGTGAAGAGAGAATTCAACTTTACACTTGCAGTCATCTAAAAACTGAATTCAGAATTATGGTTAGGTAACTAACATTTTCTGAAGAAGAGGTCAATATTGGCAGCCTACACTCCCCAATATGGTTAGGGTTGATGTTTACCACCGTGTAGGATTTGCAAAATCTTTTGCAGATCAGTGGACAGGAAAACTTATTGGGGTTTTCACCACAAAGGAACCTCCAGTTGCAGCCAAAGGCCTTTTATTTAGCTGCGGTAATACTACCACCACTTAAAGCGGAGTTCCACCCAAAAATAGAACCTCTGCTTTTCACATTCCTCCCCCCTCCGGTGTCACATTTGGCACTGTTCAGGGGGGAGGGGGGAGCAGATACCTGTATAATACAGGTATTTGCTCCCACTTCCAGGCATAGATCGCCGCAGTATCCGCAGCGATCTACGCCATGTCAGACTCCTTCTCCATCCCCCCCCGCTGTCTTCTGGGAGACACACATGTCCCAAAAGACAGCAGGGACCAGTAAGATCCCGCAGCGCGACTCGCAAATGCGCAGTAGGGAACCAGGTTGGGAAGCAGCAAGGCTTCACTTCCTGATTCCCTTACCGAAGATGGTGGCGCCTCCACCCGGGAGCCGAGGGACGGATCGGCTTTGGGTGAGGACATCGCAGGCAGGTAAGTGTCCTAATAATAAAAGTCAGCAGCTGCAGTATTTGTAGCTGCTGACTTTTAATTTTTATCTTTTCAGCGGAACTCCGCTTTAATGAAAACATCCCCTGTTGCTAATGCAAGCACCTTTGGTTACTAGGATGCAAGCAGCTGCATGACTCCCAGCAACAAAGGATTCTGTGTTGGCTGGCTGCCCACATTCTTGCAACTGCTGATGACATCAGTTTCTAGGATGCTAGCAGCCACACAGTTATTGCTTTTTTTAGTGCACCACAACAAACAATGAAGGTTTAAAAAAATGCAACAACGTGGGGTCCCCCCTAAAAGTTCTATTTCAAAGCTAAGGATCTGGTACAAATTTTAAGAGGAACCTAAATAAATACAAAAGAAAAATGGTATGGTGTCACTCCCCTAAAAATACGTACCAGACCTTTCGGGTACATATGGATTTTAGGAGGGAACAAAAATCTATAACAGACTCTTATACAGTATGAGCATATAGTCTAGCTGTCCAAGAAAGAGGGTACAACAGGAAATAAGGCAGTTGGAGTTGGACTTCTCCTTTCTCCACAATGCACCTTCCAGGTCCTTCCTACACCTCCCTCTCTGTCCCTCTGCTCTTTTGAAGTGCACTGTGTTCACCTTTTTTATCCAGTTTCTCTGAGGATTGCAGTAATATATTGACCTCCTGGACCAATGTCACACTTTCTCGATGGCTTCTCTGCATGGCTACCTTAATTTCTCTCTACTGAAGTACCAACCATCATCCTCAATGACTCTACCATTCCAGTCATACTAACACCTCAGCCACCTCTCAACTACTCAACCTAACCTGCTCTAGTCCTGGTTCACACCTATGCATTTTTAGTGCTTTTTGTATTTTGCAGATTTGCACAACAGAACGTGTTCCATAGGAAACCATGTTAAATGGACTGTAGTGCAAATCTGCAAAATGCAAAAAGCACTAAAAATGCATTGGTGTGAACCAGGCCTTAACCTAACATAATGGACACAAATCACCACTTAGGCTTGGTTCACACCTATGTATGTTGCAGTTTGCAAATTCCAGGTGCATTTTGCATTTTTCAATACACATTTTTGATCCAATGAAGCCCATGGAACCAAAAAAAAAATGAAAAAAGTCCCTGGCCCTTTCCAAAAATGCACAGATGTGAACATGACCCATAGGAAACCATGTTAAATGGACTGTAGTGTGTTTCTTTAAAACTGAAAACGGACTAAAAAATGCATAGGTGTGAACCAAGCCTTGCTCCAACGGTAACACCCTCAACCTTGTATTCTCTTACCTCTGCACTCCTTGCAACCTCTCGAAGGCTCGATGCACATCTATGCATGTTGTTTTTGAGCGTTTCTGCAGTGCTTTTTGCGGTGCTTGCTGCTTTTTTGGACACATGTTTTTCCCGCGATTTTGCCGCGATTTGCGTTTTTTTTTTTACACTGTATATAGCTGGTTGATAAGGAGGGAGCCTGGAAGCTGGCTGCCACGTCCTTAACAACCAATGAGTCATTCCCGCTGAATGTAAAAAAAAGAATTGCCGGCTAAAAAAAAATTGTGAAAAAAAACGGCGTTGGGTCCCCCCCAGGTCCATACCAGGCCCTTGGGTCTAGTATGGATTCAGAGGGGACCCCCGTGGCACAATTAAAAAAAAAATGGCGTGGGCGTTGGTCCCCCCCAAAATCCATACCAGACCCTTAGCCGAGCATGCAGCCCGGCAGGTCAGGAAAGGGTGGGGACGAGCGAGCGCCCCCCTCCTGAACCAATACCAGTCTACATGCTCTCAACATTGAGGGAGGGGTCTGCGCCCCCCCCACCCCAAAGCACCTTGCCACCATGTTGATGGGGACAAGGGCCTCTTCCCGGCAACCCTTGCCTGGTGGTTGTCGGGGTCTGCGGACGGGGGGCTTATCGGAATCTGGAAGTCCCCTTTAACAAGGGGGCCCCCAGATCCCGCCCCCCTTATGTGAATGAGTATGGGGTACACTGTACCCCTACCTATTCACCCAAAAAAGTAGTATAGTGTTAAAAAATACAGTAGACAGTTTTTGACAAGTCTTTTATTAAAAATATCTTCTTCTTCTTCCTACGGTCTTCCTCCATCTTCTCCCACATCTTCATCCTTCGGTCTTCTCCTTCTTCCCTGCTTCTTCTTCCGCTCTTCTTCTTCGCCCCCCCCACCCCAAAGCACCTTGCCCCCATGTTGATGGGGACAAGGGCCTCTTCCTGACAACCCTAGCTGGTGGTTATCGGGGTCTGCAGGTGGGAGGCTTATCGGAATCTGGAAGCCCCCTTTTACAAGGGGACCCCCAGATCGCGCCCCCCCCCCCATGTGACATCGTACCCCTACCCATTCATCAAAAAGCAGTGAAATGTAAAATAAAACAAAAAACGGGTTTTGACAAGTCCTTTATTAAAAAAATAGCTCTGTCTTCTCCCCGAGCTGCCTTCTTCCCGAGCTATCTTCTCCTGCCATCGTCTCTCCTGGTGTTGTCTTCTCCCCAAGCCATCTTCTCCTGGCATCGTCTCTCCCGGAGCTGTCTTTTCCTGCGCTGCTGTCTTCTTCCTCGCTGCCAGTTACCCGCTAAAAATAAAAAAGTCTGCTCTTGTCCTGATGCTGTCTTCCTCCGTTGTGACGTCCCCCCGCTGTCTGACATCTCTCGGGCGTGGCCATCCGATGATGTCACAGGAGAGCCCGCCCCTTGTGTCTCCAGGAGACGCCATCAGATGGCCACGCCCCATGGCTAGAAGAAGACAGCGCCAGCGAGGAAGAAAACAGCCGCGTGGGAGAAGACGACACCGCAAGAGAAGGCGGCGGGAGGAGACGGCTTGGGGAGAAGACTGAGCTATTTTTTAATAAAGGACTTGTCAAAAACTGGCTCTTTTTTTTGTTGCATTTCACTGCCTTTTTGGTGAATGTGTGGGTAGTGGTACAATGTACCGATACCCATTCACATAGGGGGGCTGGGATCTGGGAGGCCCCCTTGTTAAAGGGGGATTCCAGATTTTCCGATAAGCCCCCCGTCTGTAGACCCAGAAAACCACCGACCAGGGTTGTCGGGAAGATGCCCTCCATCAACATGGGGGCAAGGTGCTTTGTTTTGGAGTGGGGGCGCAGAGCACCCACCCCCCCATGCTGAGGGCATGTGGTCTGGTATGGTTCGGGGGGGGGTGCTTGCTCATCCCCTCCCTTTCCTGACCTTCCTGGGCTGCATGCTCGGATAAGGGTCTGGTATAGATTTTAGGAGGGACTCCACACCATCTTGCATTTTGGATGCAGGTCCATTGAAGTCTATTACATACAAAACGCTGCATTTTGTGGAAAAAAAAGCAGAGGCACAAAAATGCATTGATGTGAACGTGTTCCATAGGAACCCATGTTAAAAAAAAAATTCCCTGCATTTCTTCAAAATGGAAAAATCATCAAAAAACACATTTATGTGAATCAAGCCTAACACCCCTTTTCCTCTTGTTGATCACAACCTTATCAGTTTTCCATTCTCCTTGTCTCCAATCTTCTATGCCTCCAACTAGCAAACAGTTACTCGTAGAAACCTTCACCACTTCAACTCTTCCTTCTTCACTCTGCTACTTTTATAACACTCTGCTGCTTTTATGACAAAATCGCACCCCTGTCCTGCCCAGACCTGGCCACTTCTGTCTTACTTACTGTCATCCTCCTTGGGGACACTCGCTCCTCTCTCTACATGAAAAACCAGGCCTCACCTGCTACAACCCTGGCAAACAGACGACACCAGAAGTCTCAAGAGACACAGCTGTGCATTAGAACCCTGCATCCTACCTCTGATGACGACACACATTGAAACATGTTTGGCAGAATCACGCTTTGAGTGATGTTTCCCGCACTTGTTCTGTAGTCTGCCTTGATCCGTAGCCTGTGTCTGCGGCTGCAGCCAGCAATGTTAGTGCACTTATTATAGTTTTTAGCAATAAATAGTGGATTTTTTACTCTATGAAGCCTTCCTTTCTGTTTTTGACATGTTGGCAAATGGTCTGTATCTGTGAGAACCTTGCATGACTGGTTTGCAAGTCCATTAATGAAGGGAGTGGATCCGTTAACCCATCTTTGGGTATTCGAGATTGTATAGTGCTCCAACAGGATCTGAAGTAGATTGTATAATGTATGACACCTCCTAAAAGTATGAATTTTTAATTAGTTTTTTTTAAAGAGGTGAGTCATTTACATGAAGAGGTGAAGGACACTAGGTGTTGTGGTATCACATTTTGAACAAAGTAGATTGTTTTACACGTTTTATTTTCTTTTATAAAATTTTTTTTTATACACATTGCAATTGAAGGGGAACATTAAGAACTTGTTTTTTGTTTATTTGGATTTATGAATAATTATTAGGCCCCTTTTACACATGTGCAACTTGTCCTGCGACTTGGGACTGCAAAGTCATACACCATGATTTCCAATGAGTACCATTCATATCTTTGCGACTTCAAAGTAGTCCCTGCACTACTTTGGTCCGACTTTGATGCGACTTGAGGTCCATAGACCTCAAGATTACACAGACATTGCTTCAAGTTGTGTCAAAGTCAAGGCAAAATTGTGTCAAAGTCGCAGCAAAGTCGCAGTCGCACAAGTGTGAAAGGGGCCTTTGTGAATTGAGCAGTATCATTTTTTTTTAGCACAATATTTTTGAAAGTGCCTATTTTTTAGATGATTGTTACACAGTGTTTTTATTTTTTATATAACCTTCTTGTTTTAGGTATTTAACACCTAATTTTTAAAGCGTAGTCACACACATGAATGGGTGCTGTAGCAATTACGAGCTAGAAAATAGTGTAAACATGAATCAAAGCCTATAATGGCAGCACACCAAGGATCTTGAAAAAAACGTGCAACTGCTTATTAAAACGATCACATAAGAGCGGAGTAAGCACAACATTTTAGAGACAGGCAGGACCCCTTCTCACATGCCCAAAAACATTCTAAAGATCCTTGATGTGCTGCCCATATATTCTTTGACAAAACAAGAGGAGGGTAACTTACCAGGAGGGATCCTCTTGGCAAAGCACCTTGTCCTCATGTTGATGAGAACAAGAGTCTCTTCCCCATATCTCTGGCCTGGTAGATGTTGCGGCCTGTAGGAGACTCTTATGGGCATCTGGAATATGAGGGGTTCCCCAGATACAATCCCTTCAAGTAAATAAACACAGAACACTTTTGAAAAAGTATTTTATTAAGCAAAAACATGCTCTTACAGTGTAAAGCCATCACCAACCAGTGTTGTAGATTCCCGTCAATCACTATAAACAACGGCTGAGTTATTTTCTGCCTAGTGTCCTACTTCTGTAGGTGGCGATATAACCCTATGGTCAAGATTCATAGGAGCTGTGTCTATAAATTAACTCAAGAGAAAGGGATTTTATGGTGAGTAACAAAAAATTACGTTTTTCTAATAAAATATATATTGACAAAAAAAAAAAAAACAGAGGCATAATGCTGCCCCTAGATTTTTATTTATCACCTGGAATATGCAATTAAGTTTAGTCACCAATTTACTGGATTTATACTTCAGATTTATAAAATATTGCTACTCTGCAAAAGGGAATAACAGCACGTAATTGCTGGTTATTTAGAGTTATTAAAATTAATAATTTGAATTAAACCATCTTTCAAGTCAGGTTTAGTTGAAAATTATTTAGCTCTTTGCATGCACATTATTACCCATGCCTCTACTTCCTACATTACTTAAAGGAGAAGTGCAGCCAAATCTTGTTTGACTGTACTTCTCCTGTCGATCACCGGAGTGCAGATCGTTCTGCACTCCCGTGACCCGTTTTCAGCAGACAGTGGGCTGAAGTCCGCTGTTTGCTGACATCAAAGAGCTGGTCCAGGCATGGGTGAGATTGTGTCAATGGAGTCAGGATCCGCCCACATGCCTGGACCAGCAGCCCACTCAGCCTCTCAGCAAACAGCTGAGAGCCTGGGCCAGCTGCTCCCGCCCCCTCCTCTAGTAAGTGCGGGGGGGACAGAGCAGAGAGACCATGACTGACAGCGATCTGCGGTGTTAAATCGCTTGTTTCTCACTGTTAAGCCCCATACACATGGTAGGACCTTTTGACAACAAACTTCAAAATGAGCAAGTTTTCAAAAAAATCAGAGCGTGTGTACGCTTCATCGGACAAACTTTTTTGTTTTTAATCGGACAAAAGTTCGCTCTGCAAACGGACAAACTTTTCGGCAATAAAAGTCCTACAATGCAAAGTCCTATCGTGTGTACAGAAATTCATCGGACTTTTGGCCCGAAGTACAAATACGCATGCCCAGAACCAATGTTAAAATCAACCAACAATAGCAGAAGTTGACCAAAGGGTGGCGGTAAAGAGCAGAAAAGAGCAGAAAAACCACGTGATGTTGGGAAAGTTTTGGGAAAGTTTGCAGAAAAGTCCTGCCGTGTGTATGCTATGGGTGTGCCCGGCCAACTCCCTTCGGACAAAAATCCACGGAAAAGTTTGTTTGAAGTCCGATCGTGTGTTTGAGGTTTTAGAGGCACCGGGGGACCGATGCTGCATCCACTTAGGTAAGTATGATTAAAAGTATTACTTTTCTTTTAAATTGTTCTATCCAATTGTCAAAGAATCACTGAGAGCTGTGTTCCCAGATTAATAATGTAATTTTGACTTTGTAAACCATATGTTGAATGTAAACATAACAAAGACACGTGCTAAGAAGCAGAATATATGACATGAAGATAGTTTATAGTAGCTAGTAGTTATCTGCTCTATACAAATACCCCACTAAGTAAATATTAACTACAACGGGAAGATTAGAATGAGAGGAAGGTTTTAGTGATACTCCAGGAGTAAAAACTGCTAGATGTATATACAGTGTATCTCTCATTTTCTGTAATAGTATTAACGGCTGCTAAATAGTGACAGTGACATTTCATTTTTATTACCTTACCGCTGAAACTTCCATATGAAAAAGAATATGTGGCAAATCTGCACCTCTGCATTCTCTTGGTTCATAACTGTACCTGTATAAAGCAAGGCAAGCGTTTTATTGGCATGTCCAACTCACAGATTGACACGTTTTGGTGCGCTTCTATGAAAAAATAAAAGTACAGGTCTGTTAAAACCTGCATTGCCCTTTGTTGACAGCCTATTTAAAATGTTGTCCTAACAAAATGCATGTTAACTTCCCTGGCGGTATTCCCGAGCGTGACTCGGGGTTGGTTTTTTCTGCTAGGAGCGGTAACCCCGAATCACGCTCGGGGTAACATTGCAGAGCAGTCAGCGGAGTCCCCTTACATTCTCCTGGCGATCCAGTGATAATGTCCTCCTCTGTGATCGCCGGCGAGATCACCGGCGAGAGTGCCGTTCGTCAGCTGACTTCCTGGTTCCGTTCCCTGCAAGCAGCAGCGGTGCATGGGAGCGGATCTGGGCGGGTAATTCAAAATTCAAAAAGTGACACACACATAAAAGAGGTGATACATTGTAATCTGAGAGGATTGCACTGTATCATCTCAGATCTGACACTTGATCACTGTACAGTGCCCCTTTTACTGTCATTTGTGCCCATAAAATATTTATAACATGGCATAAAAAAGCGCCACTTTACTATAAAGGTGCTTTTGGACCAGTTGAGTGACAGCGGCAGTGACACAGAGTTGCTCGCAGAACTGAGCGATAGTGAGTCGTGGGGAGATTTGTCGTCTGACACTGACACTGATCTGGCAAGTGACAACGGCGATGATCCTGCACTTGACCTCAGCGATGTGCGCACTTGGTGCCCTATAGACTGCGATACGGACCAGGTAGCGCCCCCAAGATACCCGTTCACTGGATCGCCTGGGATGAAGGTAGATGTTGAGCGTGACAAACCTCTGGCATACCTGCAATTATTCCTCACTGAGGAGGTAATTGAAAAAATTGTTACAGAGACAAATCGCTACCAAGATCTGCAATCCGCTACGCTGCATGCCAGGTTTTCCAGAAGCAGAAAGTGGGAACCGGTGACCACAGAGGACATCTGGCCGTTTCTGGGACTCATCATTCTTCAGGGTGTGGTGGGGAAACCGCTCCAGAAATGGTACTGGACCACCAATAAGTTACTGTTCACTCCGTTTTTTGGCACCGTGATTTCAGAATACCGGTATTTCCACTTCACGAACAATGAAGAATTTGATAATGCCACGCATCCTGCGCCCAAACTAAAAAAAATCTGGGAGGTATGCCAAATGATTGTGACCAATTTCCAGCGGATCTGCGTGCCAGAAAGGGACGTCAGCGTGGATGAACGTTTGATGGCCTACAAGGGACACCTAAGCTGGATACAGTTTATTGCATCCAAAAGAGCGCGGTTTGGCATCAAATTCTACATGCTCTGCGAGTCATCCACTGGGTACATCTGGAATTCGGTCATTTACACCGGTAAAGGCACGAAGTTCAACCCCAGGTACAGCGGCTATGGGATGGCCACATCATCTGTCCTTACACTGCTGGAGCCATTGCTGAACCAAGGATATTGTGTGACCACGGACAATTTCTACATGTCTCCGGAACTGTATGAGATTTTGCTACAAAAGAAGACTGATGCGTATGGTACCGTTAGGCCTAACCGACGTGACATGCCATCTATGTTTGCCAAGAAAAAACTCAAAACCGGAGAAATAGTTGCCTTTCAGAAGGGTGAGATGATGGCAATGCGATGGCGAGACAAGAAGGACGTGTGTCTCATGAGTACTGTGCACAATACCTCCACTGCCATGGTCCACACAAAAGGTGGGAAAGATGTGCTGAAGCCGCAAGTCGTTATGGACTATAATAACACAATGGGAGGTGTCGACAGAGCCGATCAGGCAATGACATTTTACCCAGCTATGCGCAAACAGCAAAAAAAATATTATAAGAAGATTTTCAGGCATCTTCTGGAACAATGCCTTTGGAATGCATATATCCTGTACAAAGCAAAGAGTAACATGCCTCTTGTTCATTCTGACTTTATCTGGAAGGTGGCTGAGCAGATTTTTGTCAACCACCAGACGCCATCAGTAGCTGTGAACAGACCCGGACGACGTGCTGTTGGCGTTGTCAACCCAGAACGCCTGGACTACATACCGCCAACCGTAAAGAAGGTAGCACCTACCAGGATGTGCGTGGTTTGCTGTTCAAAATAGAGATGGCAATGGAAAGAAAGTCCGGGAAGAAACAAGGTTCCATTGTCCAGATTGTGACGTCGGACTTTGTCCAGACTTTGTCCGGACTATGCTTCAAAATTTATCACACTCAGGATGTTTATTGAATTTTCTTTGTTTGACAAATTTCATAATTTTTTATTACATTATTGAATAAAATTATATTATTTATTAGATTATAATTCATAATTTTGTGTTTCAAATTTATCACATCTGGGATGTCTACTAGAGTCTTGTTTGGTCAGGTTTAAGTAAGTAATTACTAAGAATTGCAGGCCTACAATACATAAAACCAAATTTCCATGCACATTTTTTTTACCCCTTTTGCTACAAAATTCCAGACAGAATCATACCGCCAGGGAGGTTAACACACAACATACCACGAGTGTGGTATGGTAATGCACCGCAACAGTGTGAATCCAGCCTTAATGTCAAGATTTAATAAATTCTTTATGTGGTTAAACACACACATGAAGCATCTATTTACAATAGACTGTAAAAGAAGAATACCATTCTCAATAAGTTAATGGTGAATTTAAGGTTGTACCCACAAACACCTTTAACCACTTCAGCCCCGGAAGATTTGACTGCTTAATGACCGGGCCATTTTTTGCGATTCGGCACTGCGTCGCTTTAACTGACAATTGCGGGGTCGTGCGATGCTGCACCCAAACAAAATTTACGTCCTTTTTTCCCCACAAATATAGCTTCCTTTGGTGGTATTTGATCCTCTCTGCGATTTAAATTTTTTGCGCTATAAATAAAAAAAGAGCGTAAATTTTGAAAAAAACAATACTTTGTACTTTTTGCTATAATAAATATCCCCATTTTTTTTTTTAAAGCTATTTTTTTCTCAGTTTAGGCCGATATATATTCTCCTACATGTTTTTGCAATAAGCGTATATTGATTGGTTTGCGCAAAAGTTATAGCGTCTACAAAATAGGGGATTTATGGCATTTTAATTATTATTATTTTTTACTAGTAATGTTGAATAATGTCGAATATCTGCAATTTTTATTGGGACTGCGACATTATGGCAGACACATCGGACACTTTTGACACATTTTTGGGACCATTGGCATTTATACAGCGATCAGTGCTATAAAAATGCACTGATTACTGTAAAAATGTCACTGGCAGGGAAGGGGGTTTACACTAAGGGGCGATCAAGGCGTTAACTGTGTTCCCTGACTGTGTGTTCTAACTGTGGGGGGAGGGGACTGACTAGAGGAAATGACAGATCGTGGTTCCTAGCTATTAGGAACTCACGATCTGTCTCTCCTCACAGAACAGGAATTTGTGTGTTTACACACACACGTCCCTGTTCTGCCTCTCGTGCCCGCGATCGCTCGGGGGGCCCCGGTCATTGCGACCGCCGGTTACGAGCATCGGCACCCCCACGATGCAGCGGGTGCGCGCGCCTGCTATCCTGCTTAAAGGGACCGACGTACAGCTACAACGGTTCGCAGGATCTTGCCGACCTGCCGCAGTATAATGACGGCGGCTGGTCGGAATGTGGTTAATATTCATAGGCTGGTCAAACTTGGGACCCTTTCACACCAGCAGACCGAACGGGTTCACCTGTCCGTTTTTCAAGTGGACCCCATCGGACCACCCAATGTTCTCTATGGAGCAGCGGATGTCAGTGGACATGTGTACGCTGACGCTCGCCGGCATCCGATCTAGTCCGCTAAAAACAGACGGATGGAGATCCGTTTTCCCATCCGCCAGGCGAATCAGACCATATAACAGTCGGATGGAAATGGACAGGCAGTCCGTTTCCATCTGACCGCCTCATAGAGAACAGCGGGCTGTGTCTGTGTCCGCTCTGCATAACAGGGACCTGTTATCCGCCTGCTCAGTGGGGATCAGCGGAGAGATCCCCCGCTGAGCAGGCGAATCCGATTGATGGTGTCCGCTCCATCTGAAATTGGGCCTTAATGTACTGTAAAGATGCTTGGCTTCACTGTCACGATTTATGGCAACATGCATTTGTAATGTGCCCCATCAAATTATTCCACTCTACCTTAGATGAGTGCTGCTTGAGATATTTTAGCTGACAGCTCTAATACCAACTATATAGATGCATGGAATCCAGACCCTACACTTTCCGCTTCCCAGCTCCACCCGCAGCTTCTTTTCGGCAGCAGCACATGGTAAGGGGGCTGCACTATGATGTAAGGGAGGGTGGGGGACTCTTGACTTCTGATAGTAGGGGGCTCTTGACATATGAAGTAAGGGGGCAGGGAGTGCTCCTGACATCTAGTCCTACAGATACAATCAGCCCTTTGAGGGCAACCAAATTGCTGATGCGGTACACAATGAAATTGAACTTAACATTCCCGTATTAACATATCCTGCTGTCCCCACAGCTGATTCCAGTTTCATTGAAGATAAATATTATATATATATTAATAATAAAGTCTGCTGAAAAACGGACTCTTTCAACATGTACATTTTTTAGTTCTTTGATGGTCTCAGTGGTCCTTCTGATGACCTCCATTTCACTTATGTGTCCCGTGGTGATGTTGGAGTTGGTGGTAAGAAATACTCAGCATATTAAAGCGGAGGTCCAACCTTAAAAAAAAAAAAAGACATAAAAATGCTCCAAAAAAAACTTCAAAAAAAAAAATGAATTTTTACTTACCAGAAATGGCTGTTGCTAGGCAGATCTTCCTAATCTGCCTCTTCCTAGTCCGCGGCTGGTCTTCATTCTTGTCCTCCTCGCTTTGTCTGCTGGGAAATGGGGCGCGCTGTCTTCTGGGAACTGTGTGTATCCCAGAGAACAGCCGCCCATTCATAAAGCGCCACGCGCCTCGCGCATGCGCAGTAGGAAATGGGCAGTGAAGCCGCAAGACTCCACTGCCTGTTTCGCTTAGTGAGGGGACCTGCCACGATCGAGGGATCGGCCTCGGGGGGCCGACATCGCGGGCGCCTAGGACAGGTAAGTGTCCTTATTAAAAGTCAGCAGCTACAGTGTTTGTAGCTGCTGACTTTTATAAAAAAAAAAAATCACGGCTGGCACACCGCTTTAAGGAACACAAGAGATTTATACTCCTGGAATTGTCAGTTTCTCAGCAGACTTTTTTTGCAGGGACAACTTTGTGGCCGAACGTATTTACCTAAATGTAATTATTAATAACAAAATATTTTTTGCGTTTAATATCTTTTTATTAGTTGTTATCAAAATTTATACAATACAAAACATAAAATAATTCATCAACAATTAAATACATTATCCATTTCCACTGGTTTAAGGGCATATCTCTTATTTTGGGAACCAATGTCCCTTCTCTTTTTGTCTCTTCCCCTGTCCAGTTGTTAGGATCCCTTAAAAACTATTATCATTATGTACCATTCATACATCCATTCATATCATCATTCATCCTCTAAGAGAAAAAAAAAACAAAACACTATAATATTTTCTTCCCCTTTCCCTCTCTCCCGCCTCTCTCTTACTCTTTCCTCCTCTTTTCTCTTTCGCCACCTCCCTCTTATCCTATATATTCTATTATATTTGCCGATAGCCGAAATTCATCCCATTGTTGCCACATTTTTGGCAGTTGATTTTTTGTATAGCCTTCAATCCTTATTTTTTTTCTCCATATATTGTATTTCGTTCATTTCACATATCCACTCTATTATTGTTGGGGTTTCTATCTTTTTCCATTTACGAGCTATTATTGTTCTAGCTGCTGTTATCATATGATGAAAAATATCTATTTTTGTAGTTTTTATTGATCTTGATGTTATAGATAGTATTATATCATTTATATTTAACTGTATCTTTACTCCTGACACTTTTTGATAGATTTTATGTATTTTATTCCAGAAACCGCTCAGCCGCCCACATCCATTCCAGATATGTACCATTGTTCCCCTATCTTTCATGCATCTCCAGCACATTTCTGTATTGTCTTTATTTATTTTGTTCAAAGCTACTGGATTCCAGTACCACCTCATCAGTATTTTATAGTTTCTTTCTTGATGTTTCGTAGCTATTGATGCTTTATATATTATTGAAATTGCCTTTTCCCATTCTATAAGAGATATTGATACTTCTATCTCCTCCTCCCATTTTCTCATGTATGTCAATTCATTAATTGGACCTGAGGGAAGTAGTAATTTATAGATTTTTGAGAGATTTTGTTTCCTTTCTTGATCTTCTATTAGTAATTGTTCAAAATCTGTTAAAGGTCTGTTTAGTGCTATTAATTGTATTTTAAATTCTACATATGTTTTTAGTTGGTGATATTGGATCCATTTATTTTTATATTCTATTCCCATATCTTGTAGTTTAGGTCGTTTTCCCTCCTCCAGGACTTGTACTACTCTCCTGGTCTGTAATCTATTCCATTTCAAGAATTTCTTAACTTTTTTTGCTGGAGGGAATTCTGGATTGGCGAACAATGGTGCCATTGGACCCAACATCATGGATAGTCCCCCTTTTTTAATTATTGTATCCCATATTTTTAAAGTGTCTACAACAAAAATTGTTAATTCATTTTTTGCTGGTCGCAACTGAGGTTTTATCCATGGCAGGGCTTTAAGTTGTGTACCTATGATGTTTTCTTCTATTTCAATCCATTGCTTATTTTCTCTATTATGATACCAATCAATTATCCTAATTAATGATGCTGCTTGTAGATATTTAATAAAATCAGGGAGTGCAAGACCTCCATTTTTTTTTGTTCTTATTAATGTTTCCCTTTTTATTCTAGGTGTTTTTTGTGCCCAAATAAAACTTCCCATTGCTTTTCATAATTGTGTCATTATTTTTTTTGGAGGGTTCATAGGTATGGTTTGAAATATATACAGTATCTTAGGTAATATGTCAATTTTTACCACATTAATTCTCCCTATCCAGGAATGGATTATTTTGTCATATTTTTTGAATAGTTTTATAACTTCCTTTATTATTTTGGTATAATTCATTTCCTGTCGCATCATGGCAGCATACACCTTTGGGTTGTGGCTCCGCCCCCACAACCTGATAGGACCGTTTAGCTATTAAGCCCAGAGCGGGCCCCCACCCAGGTATTCTCTTTTTTTTCCTCACCTAAGACCTGACAAGGACATCAAAGATGAAGAACCCCCTTACCGCTTCGCCCCAGCCAGGTTAAGCCTCTCCTGGGTGGAAGTCCTATCCTGTACAGCCTCTAAATGAGCTCTATGGAAGGAACCCCACTCTGATGGTCTCAGGGGTATGTACCAGTTTCTTTCTTACAAACCTTAAATAGGTTTATGATGCAGCGACCTCCAGCTTTTTCTGTGCACCCTTTCACTAACCTGAGCCTTGTAGTCCCACAAGCATCCCGTCCAATAAGATCCAACTGTTCACAGACCTTAACCAGGTCTCTATAGTGGCCTCTAGCTCTCCTGGGTGTCTGTACAAAATCGGGCTTGCTGCGCCCTGTAGTTCCATAGCAGTCATAGCGCTGAGCGTCCAGCTACTTCCGCGCAATGTGCAGAGAGAGAGAGGCATCCCACAGGCTCTCCAATGCTAATTCCCTGTGTATGCCAGTTTCCAAGATGGCGCCGGCTCGCTCACGATGCTACGGCGCATGCGCGGTCATGACGTCATCACTGGGCGACGGCGGTGGCAGTTTTAAAAACCAAATCCTTTCTGATGTTTTTCTCTTGAACACTGCACCTGTCAAACAGCATTTTTGGTGGGATAGATTGCACTGCTGTCTCTTCTTTAAGGTAAGCTTCTTGGATCTAATTTCCTTTACTGGGTTTCACCTTACCTACTGCCTGCATGCTCATTTCCTACTATCTGTTGTAGAGGGGACTATATCACTCCTCATGGAGGTCGCTGCCCATCACCATCACCAGCCTAATAGGTAAGGGGGGGGGAAAGATTGGTAAGTAGTGAAGATCGAAAAAGAGAGCCTGTCACTAATGCTGTCTAAATTGGACAGCCCTATCAGGACGGCTAGATCGTCGGGTTCAAGACGACAAGAGCCATCTAGAAAGAGCCCAAGCCATAGATAAAGCCGCTCAGATCGCTGTAGAAGTCGCTCACGCATAATGCGAAGTCGCTCAAGTCGCAGAAGGAGCCGTTCAAAATCCTCTTCACGGTACAGACACTCCCACAGGAGGTCTCCTTCACGCAGACGCTCTCCTCCCCCTCAGCATTCCCATCCATCAGGGAATTCATGCTGGGTTTGCGGTGCCATAGCACTTCCGGACAAGCTGGCCTGTCGCACATGCTTGGACGAAGCAACTAGAGACAGAGAGCCAAGCAGAGAACCGGCTATATTTACATCCCTGCAAATTGCAGAATCTGAAACAAGCAGATCAGTGCAAGGCACTTCACCTGCGACTCCCTCCGCATCTAAAAAGTCAGAAACCCTATCTGACAATGAGGACTTGGAGGTATCTACCGGGTTTGACTTCTCACTTATAGAACCCTTCATACAATTAGTGAAGGAAGCTATAGAATGGCAGGAGGAAAAAGAAAATCTGCAAAACCGAAGAAATATTTTCTGAATCTCAAAAAAAAAACAGAAACCTTCCCATTTATCGAAGAACTGGAAGACTTAATTAAAGATGAATGGCAAAAACCTGAGAAGAAGTCCAGTCTCAGCAATAGACTTGCCAAACTGTATCCACTAAAAGAATCCAGTGTCAATCCACTAGTAACACCACCAGTGGTAGACTCCTCCCTGGTGCGCCTAGCCCGGCACGTAACTCTTCCAATAGAAGATGCAGTCACATTTAAGGATGTATTAGACAGAAAGATCGATCTGGATCTTAAAAGAGCCTACCTATCTGCAGGTGGTGCCTGCAGACCAGCAATAACGCTAGCAGCAGTGGGAAGGCCTATCTCAAGCTGGTCCTCCAACGCTGAGAAGTTGGTAGCAGAAGTCGTGTAACAAGAGCAAGTAATCACAGCTCTCCAGGAACTCAGCCTTGCAGGCGATTTAGTCGCAGAAGCCTCTGTAGACATGATAAAGTCAACATTCAGAGCAATGTTAAGCTCAGTGATGGCCAGGAGGGCACTCTGGCTAAAACCATGATCAGCAGACCCCTCCTCAAAGTCCAACTGGTGTAGGATCCCATTTGACAGCTCAAACCTCTTTGGGGAGAAGCTGGACTCGGCCATTTCAAAGGTCACCGGTGGAAAGTCTGGACTCATTCCTTCAGACAGAAGGCCTAGACAACAAAGGCCACCTACATTCAGACGGAACCTCCCATATAGATATAGGGAGGCAAAGTCCTACAAGCCCGGCAGGGAGTACAGAAAAAATTGGAAGAATCCACAGTCATCCTTCCTAAAACTCCAAAAGTCCAAGACCCCTACCCCGGGGGAACCGGAAGTCTTTTTGAAGATGCGTCCGCCCAACCAGCTGTAGTAGGAGCCAGACTAAAGGACTTCAAGCAGGTTTGGGCGGAGATAATAAGAGACCCATGGACAGTGGCTACTGTCCAGGGCGGACACAAATGGAGGTTCAAGATTCGACCTCCCAGAGACCAATTCATCAAAACCAGAATTCCAACATCCCGGGAAAAGAAGCTCATATTGGCAGAATATGTCCAAGATCTAATCCAAAAACAGGCCATAGTGGAAGTTCCACCTCCACAAAGGGGAAAAGGTTTCTACTCCACTCTGTTTTTGGTAAAGAAAAAGACCGGGGATCTGCGCCCCGTCCTAGACCTAAAAAGCCTCAATCACTCAATCCTGGTGGAGACTTTCAAGATGGAGAGTCTACAGTCAATCCTCTACGCCATAAATGTCGGCGATTGGATGCTCTCTGTGGATTTAAAGGACGCTTACCTGCATGTTCCCATTCACACCGCATTCCAGAAGTTTCTCCGCTTCTCGGTAAACCATCAACACTTTCAGTTTCAAAGCCTTCCGTTTGGGATTTCTACCGCTCCCAGAACATTTACCAAGGTCCTGCTACCAGTGATAGCTCTACTAAGGGAGCAAGGATTGAGAGCCCACCATTATCTGGAAGACATCCTATTGCATGCAGACAACCAAGAGTCTCTTCTACTCCACCGAGACACCCTAACATCCACCTTGCAAAAATTCAGGTGGCTGATAAACTGGAAGAAAAGCAATCTCAAACCTACTCAGAGAATGGTCTTCCTGGGGGCAGAACTGGATACCAGACTCAACACTATACAACTCCCTCAAGAGAAAATTCCCATCATAATACAGAGGGCAAAGAGATTACCCTTATCCAACACACTCCCAGCCAGAGAGTGTCTCAGCATCATGGGGTCGCTATCAGCAACCATTCCTATGGTACAATGGGCCCAGTGGAACATAAGACCTCTCCAAATGTCATTTTTGAGACAGTGGAACGGGGTATCGATGTCTCAGCGAATCCACATCCAAAAGAAGGTCAAACAATCCCTATGGTGGTGGACCAGATTGCACAACCTAAAAAGGTACAAACGCATAGTTACTAGAGTTGAGCGGACACCTGGATGTTCGGGTTCGACGGGTTCGGCCGAACTTCGGAAAAAATTTCGGGTTCGGGACCGAACTTTAACCCGAACCCGGACCCGAACCCGAACCCCATTGAAGTCAATGGGGACCCGGACTTCTAAGGACTAAAAAGGCTCTAAAAAAGTAATGGAAAGGGCTAGAGGGCTGCAAATGGCAGCAAAATGTTGTTAAGAGCATGGCAAGTGCTCTGCAAACAAATGTGGATAGGGAAATAACTTAAAATAACATAAAAAAATAATAATAATAATAATAATAATCTTGACCTAGGAGGACGAGGTCCATATGGAGTAGGAGGTTGAGGTGGCGGTGGATGTGGCTGTGTAGGTGGAAGCGGCGGTGGAGGAGGACGAGGTAGCCAACACTGGTTCAAAAATACAACAATGGCTGGGTAAGGCCGGTGATGTGTCAAATTCTGTCCCCCGTAAAATAGTGTCCACCCTGTACTGCGCTTGCTCAGTATGTAGGACAAGGGGATTTCGAAAATCTCCCAAGACGAACGGCGCCTGCGTGGTGAGTTCAGGTGAAGGCCACACCATCCGTGGTTCAAGCCGAGCCAAGTGAGGCCGTGCCCGAAGCATGGCGATCGAACCGAGCCCGTGAGGGGCCCTGTTACTATGTGCTACCGTATGTCCACTTGGATGGAGGGGCTTGAACCTGCACTCACAGCGCAGGCGCCGTTCATCTTCGGAGATTTTGTGAATCTCCTTGTCCTCTGTACTGCGCAAGCGCTGCGCCTTCGCAGTATGGGCCGGACACAATCCGATGGCCGGACAGTTTTTGTCACAACACCGGTATACATGTCTATTCTGCACAAGGTACGGACAAGTCCTGTGAGATCCATGCCTGGTTCATTTTAATGAACGTGAGCTTGTCCACATTGGCTCTGGACAGGCGGCTGCGCTTGTCTGTGATAACGCCCCCTGCCGTGCTAAATACACGTTCAGATAATACACTGGCTGCCACCCAGAAGTTAAAGGGGGCAGACCCATCATCCAGTACGTGTAGGCCTGTGGACACATACTGCTCAACCATGTTGGTGAAATGCTGCCTCCTGCTAAGACGTTCCATCTCAGCTGGTGGTGCTGGTTGTTGTGGCGTGCTGACAAAGCTTTTCCACATTTCAGCCATGCTAACCCTGCCTTCTGAGGTGCTGCCGGTGCCCCGGCTGCGTTGGCGACCTCTTCCTCCTCCTCTGCCTTCGCCTTGTGCTTCCACCGTACGCCCGCTGTCAGGTGGGAATGCCACCAGCAGCGCGTCTACCAGCGTGCACTTGCACTCGCGCATCTTACGATCCCGCTCCAGTGAGGGAATTAAGGACGGTACGTTGTCCTTGTAACGGGGATCCAGCAGGGTGGCCACCCAGTAATCAGCACCAGTTAAAATGTGGGCAACTCGGCGGTCATTGCGGAAACACTGCAGCATGTAATCGCTCATGTGTGCCAGGCTGCCCAGAGGCAAAGAAAAGCTGTCCTCTGTGGGAGGTGTATCGTCTGTGTCCTCTGTATCCCCCCAGCCACGCACCAGTGATGGCCACGAGCTGGTCTGGGTGCTGTGAAAATGGCTCCTCATCCTCCTCCTCCTCCATCTCCTCCTCCACCTCGTCATCCTCCAGAACTGTGCCCTTTCTGCCGGACAATTGTGTACCTGGCGTTTGTTGGTGCAGGAACCCACCCTCGTTGCCACTTGTGAAAGACTGCCCTGAAAGCCTTTGAAATGATCCCGCTTCCTCCTCCTCCTCCTCATCCTCCTGTGCCACATCCTCTTCCATCATCGCCCGAAGCGTTTTTTCAAGGAGGCATAGAACTGGGATAGTAACGCTGAGAACGGCGTCATTGGCACTGGACATGTTGGTGGAGTACTCAAAACAGCGCAACAAGGCACACAGGTCTCGCATGGAGGCCCAGTTATTGGTGGTGAAGTGGTGCTGTTCCGCAGAGTGACTCACGCGTGATTGCTGCAGCTGAAACTCCACTATCGCCTGCTGCTGCTCGCACAGTCTGGCCAGCATGTGCAAGGTGGAGTTCCACCTTGTGGGCACGTCACATATGAGGCGGTGAGCGGGAAGGCCGAAGTTACGCTGCAGCGCTGACAGGCGAGCAGCAGCAGGGTGAGAACGCCGAAAGTGCGCACACACAGCCCGCACTTTCTGTAGCAGCTCGGGCATATTGGGGTAATTTTTAAGGAACCTCTGGACCACCAAGTTCACCACATGCGCCAGGCAAGGGATGTGCGTCAAACTGGCTAGGCCCAGAGCTGCTACGAGATTTCGCCCATTATCGCACACCACCAGGCCGGGCTTGAGGCTCACTGACAGCAACCATTCATTGGTCTGTTGTTCCATGTCCCTCCACAACTCCTGCGCGGTGTGGGGTTTTTCCCCCAAACAGGAAAGTTTTAAAACTGCCTGCTGTCGTTTACCCCTGGCTGTGCTGAAGTTGGTGGTGAAGGTGTTACGCTGACCGGATGAGGAGGTGGTAGAAGATGAGGAAGCGGAGTAGGAGGAGTTAGCAACAGGAGGCAAACTGAAGCGCCCTGCAATCCTCGGTGGTGGAAGGACATGCGCCAAACTGCTATCTGCCTCAGGCCCAGCCGCCACTGCATTTACCCAGTGTGCTGTTAGGGAGATATAACGTCCCTGACCGTGCTTACTGGTCCACGCATCCGTAGTTAGGTGGACCTTGCCACAGATGGCGTTGCGCAGTGCACACCTGATTTTGTCCCCCACTTGGTTGTGCAGGGAAGGGATGGCTCGCCTGGAAAAATAGTGGCAGCTGGGCACGACGTACTGTGGGACAGCCAATGCCATCAGGCTTTTAAAACTCTGCGTCTTCACCATACGAAATGACAGCATTTCAAAGGCGCGGAGTTTTGAAATGCTGGCATTCAGGGCCAGGGATCGCGGGTGGCTAGGGGGGTACTTCCTCTTCCGCTCCAATGTTTGGGAGATAGAGAGCTGAACGCTTCCATGGGACATTGTGGAGATGGTCGGTGACCCAGGTGGTAGTGTTGCTGGCAGAGCCTCTGTTTGCGGGGTGGCAGGTGCCACTGTCACTACAGAGGTGGATGAAGAGGCCGAGACTGCAGCAGAAGAGGAAGCACGAGGAGCCAGAGACCTTTCTTGGTTTTTGAGGTGTCTACTCCACTGCAGCTCGTGCTTTGCACTTAGATGCCTGGTCATGCAGGTTGTGCTCAGGTTGAGAACGTTTATGCCTCGCTTCAGCCTCTGATTGCACAGCCTGCAAACCACTCGTGTCTTGTCATCCGCACATTGTGTGAAGAACTGCCACGCTAGGGAACTCCTTGGACCTGGCTTTGGTGTGCTCGGTCCCTTGCTGCGTTGGGCAGTAGCAGACATACTGTCTAGCAGACGGACGCTCCGCTTTTGCACCCTGCTCCCTCTTCTGCTGTGCTGGTGGCTCTGTGCGACCACCGCCTCTTCCTCCAAACTACACTGGTCACCTGCATAACGTTCATTCCATGTGGGGTCGAGGACCTCATCGTCCTCCACATCATCTTCCACCCAGTCTTCACCCCTGCCCTCCTTGTCTGTCTGCACAATTGCGAAAGCAGCAGCAGTTGGCACCTGTGTTTCGTCATCATCCGAGACGTACTGCGATGGTCCTCCCATGTACTCATCATGAAACATAAGTGGTTGGGCATCAGTGCACTCAATCTCTTCCACTTCTGGGGCAGGGCTAGGTGGATGGCCCTGGGAAACCCTGCTAACAGAGTCATCGAAAAGCAGAAGAGACTGCTGCATGATTTGGGGCTCAGACTGCTTGGCTGATTTGCAAGGGGGTGAGGTGAAAGACTGATGGACATGGGTTTCAGGTGCCAACTCTGATCTTTCATCAGAAGAGTGGGTGGGAGACAATGTGAAGGAACCCGAGGCACTGTCAGCAACCCAATCTACTATCGCCTGTACTTGTCCTGGCCTAAACATTCGTACAGCCTCATTAGGCGCAACAAAATACCGCCGCAGGCTCGGTCGCCTACTCGCACCTGAGGAAGGTGTTTCACTTGTGCGTGTATCTGGCACAGATCCACCACGTCCTCTCCCTGCAACAGGAGCTCCACCAGCAGCACCACGACCGGGGCCACCACGTCCCTTTGACCTTCTCCTCATATTTTCCAAATTTAGGATGTTGCCCTAAATGGGTGTTTTTGGAAGAGCAGAACACACCCACAGTACGTAACCGCTGAATCGCACAGCTACAGAACTGCAGAAAATGCTATTAAAAAAAAATGTTTTTTTTTTAGTATAGCACAGTAGAAGAAAACTATTTAGAAATTGTTTATTTCACACACCTCCAAATATGTATAACACACTGCAAACTATTTTTTGTGCCCCTAAAAGGCGTTTTTTGGAAGAGCAGAACACACCCACAGTACGTAACCGCTGAATCGCACAGCTACAGAACTGCAGAAAATGCTATTCAAAAAAAATGTTTTTTTTTTAGTATAGCACAGTAGAAGAAAACTATTTAGAAATTGTTTATTTCACACACCTCCAAATATGTATAACACACTGCAAACTATTTTTTGTGCCCCTAAAAGGCGTTTTTTCGAAGAGCAGAACACACCCACAGTACGAAACCGCTGAATCGCACAGCTACAGAACTGCAGAAAATGCCATTAAAAAAAATGTTTTTTTTTTAGTATAGCACAGTAGAAGAAAACTATTTAGAAATTGTTTATTTCACACACCTCCAAATATGTATAACACACTGCAAACTATTTTTTGTGCCCCTAAAAGGCGTTTTTTGGAAGAGCAGAACACACCCACAGTACGTAACCGCTGAATCGCACAGCTACAGAACTGCAGAAAATGCTATTCAAAAAAAATGTTTTTTTTTTAGTATAGCACAGTAGAAGAAAACTATTTAGAAATTGTTTATTTCACACACCTCCAAATATGTATAACACACTGCAAACTATTTTTTGTGCCCCTAAAAGGCGTTTTTTCGAAGAGCAGAACACACCCACAGTACGAAACCGCTGAATCGCACAGCTACAGAACTGCAGAAAATGCCATTAAAAAAAGTATTTTTTTTAGTATAGCACAGTAGAAGAAAACTATTTAGAAATTGTTTATTTCACACACCTCCAAATATGTATAACACACTGCAAACTATTTTTTGTGTCCCTAAAAGGCGTTTTTTGGAAGAGCAGAACACACCCACAGTACGTAACCGCTGAATCGCACAGCTACAGAACTGCAGAAAATGCTATTAAAAAAAAATGTTGTTTTTTTAGTATAGCACAGTAGGAGAAAACTATATAGAAATTGTTTATTTCACACACCTCCACATATGTATAACACACTGCAAACTATTTTTTGTGGCCCTGAATGGCTCTTTTTGCAAGCGTACATTAAAGTGCAATTTTTTTTTTTTTTTTTTTGCCCTAAACGGGTCTTTTTTTGCACGAGCAAAATAAAATGCCAATTTTTTTTTTTTGCCCTATGGGTCTTTTGGAAAAGGGCACAATAAAGTGCCTTTTTTTTTCCCCTAAAAGTTAGATTTTCTCTGACACTGGGCTCATGGCAGTGTAAAAAGACTGCACTGCAACACAAACAGGTAAACCTATGCAGATCGCTGATTTTAATCTCTGAATCTGGACTCCTATATAATATTCTCTCTCCCTGAAAGCACCAACACAGGAACCTGGCCCTACACTACACTATCTCTCTATCTTTTCCCTCAGATTGCAGAATCAGGACTACCTCATGTATTTTTCTATCTCTCCCTAAAAGCAGCAGCAGCAGCAGACTAGATCCTCTCCCTATCTATTCTGAAGCAGAGTGACGTGTGTGCTGTGTGCCTCTAGCTTATATAGAAGCTGGGTCACATGTTGCACTGACCAATCACAGCCATGCCATTAGTAGGCATGGCTATGATGGCCTCTAAGGGCACACCAGCTAATCAAAAGGTGATTGGCTGGCCCCTGAAGCATTTCTAAATGCGTAATTAGATTGCCGAACCCGAACCCGAACCCGGACTTTTGCGCAAAGTCCGGGTTCGGGTTCGGGAAAAAGCTAAAGTTCGGGTTCGCTCAACACTAATAGTTACCGCTCCCCAGGAGGTGATTACTTCGGATGCCAGCAGGGAAGGCTGGGGAGCACAATACCAGCATCCCGCAGTCCAAGGCCAGTGGTCTTTCGAGACACAGGATGTGGTATCGAACATCCTAGAGATGAAAGCAGCTTTCCAAGCTCTACTAGCTTTCAGTCCCCTCCTGAAAAGGAAAGAAGTCCTGTTGAAGATGGACAACAGGGTAGCAGTTGCCTATATCAACAGGCAAGGAGGCACCAAAAGCCGATCCATGATGCAGGAAGTCCGGGCAGTCCTCGAATGGGCGCAAGTGAATCTATCGGGGTTAAGGGCGATGTATGTCCCAGGAACCCAGAACCAACTGGCCAACACGCTAAGCAGAAACTTTGTTTCCAACAACGAATGGGCTCTGAGTCACCAAGCCTTTTCCCTCATAGCAAGAACTTGGGGCATGCCGGATATAGACCTGGCAGCGACTCCAAACAATGCGAAGTGCCGGCGGTACCTGACAAGAACCCCCTGCCCATTAGCGGAGGGGACAGGTTGCCTACAACACAAGTGAAACTTCCATCTGGGTTACAGAAATAAACCTAAGGCTAGGGTTGGGACTTTATATGAGGTAATGACTACATACACCTCCATCCCCGATATCGTGAAACAAGAAACTAGATGGTGGGACTTTATATGAAGCACACTACTGAATTATATGGACCAAATTATATTAAGCATAGTTTATTCTTTACAAAAGGGCATGGCATACACATAAAAGGATGGCAAAATAGTATTGATAGATAGCAATAATTGGAGTCTAGATATTACATGATTGTACATAGTGTTCCAACGTAACATACATGGTAATGCATGATAATCACAAGTCTCAGTAAATGAATTCTAGACACACCATAATAAGACATAAATCTCACAAGGTAACATAACAGTATAAAGCCTTGGGTATGTGAACCGCAATTGTAGGGGTAGCATGTAGACAATATAATAATAATAATTGGTTCATTAAAATGGGATAGTAAAATACAGATAATATGCATGTACACTGTGACGTATCATCATAGAAGAGCTCTACGCGTTTCGTGGTTAATATACCACTCGTCAGGAGCAGATACGCAGTATGGGGGTGTCTATAATGAAATAAAAGATGCCAAAATATTACGATAGTAAAATATTTTAGAGAAACATATAGAGTATAGAAGGAAGAGGGGGAACAAAAAAGTCCCAATCACTCTTACCTATCTGTAGTATATGGGTAGGTTTGTAGCATGGTATCAATGGTAAAGGAAGGGCAGCTATGAGAAGCATCCTCCCCGGGAGTTGAGACGGTAACACCTGGGACACGGTGGTGGCAACAGCAGCCAGCGGTGATGTGGAAGTGAAGTAGCCAGTAACAGCTGGGATAGATATAATCATATGTAATTCCTTATATAGTGAAATCCCAGAGGTATCTGTGGAAATCAATGGGTAAATAATAAGTTGTTTAACAGCTGATGAACTGGAAGGAGAGTACACGTGAAAGTGAGAAAGAGGGGTAAATTAAAACATGATAGATAGTATATTTAACATATCAAAAGAAGACATTAGTGGATACCAAGGTGAAAATGTGAAAAAATTGTGATAAGGGGGTTAAACCATAAGTACCTGCAAGGGTATAAAGGAGGAATTGGTCCAGGGGGTGCCGACGTGTAGAGAGAATGAATACAACTTAGGGTATTGGCGCGGTGCAAGCAGGGTATAAATACCAACCATGAACCAATGGTGACTATCAACGTCACGCAGCGTCATGGGAGGGGGGCGGCGTCATGCCCGAGCAGCATACCGTGCTTGACGTTTGGCGCTCAAACCTCCCTCGTGGTGAACGGCAGTCCGGGTTTAGCTTGCTTTCATCGTCCCCGGGAGTTACGACACACACCGAGACCTCCCCCTCCCCTCCCCTTGTGAGGGGCGGGTCGGATGCTCGCTGCGTGTTGACGCCACGCTCACATGGTCAGCGGGTGACGTCATTGGTGACGCCGCACCGCCGACATGGTTGTCACTCTGTGTTCACCACGAGGGAGGTTTGAGCGCCAAATGCCGAGCGCGGTATGCTGCTCGGGCGTGACGCCGCCCCCCTCCCATGACGCTGCGTGACGTTGATGGTCACCATTGGTTCATGGTTGGTATTTATACCCTGCTTGCACCGCGCCAATACCCTGGGTTGTATTCATTCTCTCTACACGTCGGCACCCCCTGGACCAATTCCTCCTTTATACCCTTGCAGGTACTTATGGTTTAACCCCCTTATCACCATTTTTTCACATTTTCACCTTGGTATCCACTAATGTCTTCTTTTGATATGTTAAATATACTATCTATCATGTTTTAATTTATCCCTCTTTCTCACTTTCACGTGTACTCTCCTTCCAGTTCATCAGCTGTTAAACAACTTATTATTTACCCATTGATTTCCACAGATACCTCTGGGATTTCACTATATAAGGAATTACATATGATTATATCTATCCCAGCTGTTACTGGCTACTTCACTTCCACATCACCCCTGGCTGCTGTTGCCACCGTCGTGTCCCAGGTGTTACCGTCTCAACTCCCGGGGAGGATGCTTCTCATAGCTGCCCTTCCTTTACCATTGATACCATGCTACAAACCTACCCATATACTACAGATAGGTAAGAGTGATTGGGACTTTTTTGTTCCCCCTCTTCCTTCTATACTCTATATGTTTCTCTAAAATATTTTACTATCGTAATATTTTGGCATCTTTTATTTCATTATAGACACCCCCATACTGCGTATCTGCTCCTGACGAGTGGTATATTAACCACAAAACGCGTAGAGCTCTTCTATGATGATACGTCACAGTGTACATGCATATTATCTGTATTTTACTATCCCATTTTAATGAGCCAATTATTATTATTATATTGTCTACTAGGGATGAGCTTCGTGTTCGACTCGAACATACGTTCGACTCGAACATCGGCTGTTCGATCGTTCGACGAAGATCGAACGATTTGGGCAGTTCGCGCCAAATTCGAGTGACGCGAACGGCCCACAATGCACTACGCCATCGCAGTGTCATCCAGGCGCTGTGATTGGCCAAGCATGCACTGTGACCCCGCATGCTTGGCCAATCACAGCGCCGGCAGCGAGGAGAGCAATGATTGGCCACAGGCAGGATGCCTGTGGCCAATTATTGCTGAGGGTGTTTAGTACACGCCCCACACTATAAAAGGCCGCCAGCACGGCGGCCTAGTGTAGTGTGTTCCGGAGCAGGGATAGAGCAGCATAGGCAGGGACAGTGACTTTTATTTCGTTCTTGCTTAACCTGGATTCCTTTAGTTTAGGGAAAGAGAAGGATAGGTAGGGAGAGTGTCAGTGTGTTTTGTGCTTGTGCTATAGTGTGCTTAAAAAAAACATTTTTTCTAGGGACAGAAAACTGTAGGTAGGGAGAGTGTCAGTTTCTTTCACTGTGTAAGTCCTTGTTTCTAGGGACCTGGAAGGACAGTGAGTGAATTCTCCTTGTGCTATATTGTGCTTAAAAAAAACATTTTTTCTAGGGACAGAAAACTGTAGGTAGGGAGGGTGTCAGTTTCTTTCACTGTGCAAGTCCTTGTTTCCAGGGACCTGGAAGGACAGTGAGTGAATTCTCCTTGTGCTATATTGTGCTTAAAAAAAACATTTTTTCTAGGGACAGAAAACTGTAGGTAGGGAGAGTGTCAGTTTCTTTCACTGTGCAAGTCCTTGTTTCTAGGGACCTGGAAGGACAGTGAGTGAATTCTCCTTGTGCTATATTGTGCTTAAAAAAAACATTTTTTCTAGGGACAGAAAACTGTAGGTAGGGAGAGTGTCAGTTTCTTTCACTGTGTAAGTCCTTGTTTCTAGGGACCTGGAAGGACAGTGAGTGAATTCACCTTGTGCTATATTGTGCTTAAAAAAAACATTTTTTCTAGGGACAGAAAACTGTAGGTAGGGAGAGTGTCAGTTTCTTTCACTGTGCAAGTCCTTGTTTCCAGGGACCTGGAAGGACAGTGAGTGAATTCTCCTTGTGCTATATTGTGCTTAAAAAAAACATTTTTTCTAGGGACAGAAAACTGTAGGTAGGGAGAGTGTCAGTTTCTTTCACTGTGCAAGTCCTTGTTTCTAGGGACCTGGAAGGACAGTGAGTGAATTCTCCTTGTGCTATATTGTGCTTAAAAAAAACATTTTTTCTAGGGACAGAAAACTGTAGGTAGGGAGAGTGTCAGTTTCTTTCACTGTGCAAGTCCTTGTTTCCAGGGACCTGGAAGGACAGTGAGTGAATTCTCCTTGTGCTATAGTGTGCTTAAAAAAAACATTTTTTCTAGGGACAGAAAACTGTAGGTAGGGAGAGTGTCAGTTTCTTTCACTGTGCAAGTCCTTGTTTCCAGGGACCTGGAAGGACAGTGAGTGAATTCTCCTTGTGCTATATTGTGCTTAAAAAAAACATTTTTTCTAGGGACAGAAAACTGTAGGTAGGGAGAGTGTCAGTTTCTTTCACTGTGCAAGTCCTTGTTTCTAGGGACTGGGAAGGACAGTGAGTGAATTCTCCTTGTGCTATAGTGTGCTTAAAAAAAACATTTTTTCTAGGGACAGAAAACTGTAGGTAGGGAGAGTGTCAGTTTCTTTCACTGTGCAAGTCCTTGTTTCTAGGGACTGGGAAGGACAGTGAGTGAATTCTCCTTGTGCTATAGTGTGCTTAAAAAAAACATTTTTTCTAGGGACAGAAAACTGTAGGTAGGGAGAGTGTCAGTTTCTTTCACTGTGCAAGTCCTTGTTTCTAGGGACCTGGAAGGACAGTGAGTGAATTCTCCTTGTGCTATATTGTGCTTAAAAAAAACATTTTTTCTAGGGACAGAAAACTGTAGGTAGGGAGAGTGTCAGTTTCTTTCACTGTGCAAGTCCTTGTTTCTAGGGACCTGGAAGGACAGTGAATGAATTCTCCTTGTGCTATATTGTGCTTAAAAAAAAACATTTTTTCTAGGGACAGAAAACTGTAGGTAGGGAGAGTGTCAGTTTCTTTCACTGTGCAAGTCCTTGTTTCCAGGGACCTGGAAGGACAGTGAGTGAATTCTCCTTGTGCTATATTGTGCTTAAAAAAAACATTTTTTTCTAGGGACAGAAAACTGTAGGTAGGGAGAGTGTCAGTTTCTTTCACTGTGCAAGTCCTTGTTTCTAGGGACCTGGAAGGACAGTGAGTGAATTCTCCTTGTGCTATATTGTGCTTAAAAAAAACATTTTTTCTAGGGACAGAAAACTGTAGGTAGGGAGAGTGTCAGTTTCTTTCACTGTGCAAGTCCTTGTTTCCAGGGACCTGGAAGGACAGTGAGTGAATTCTCCTTGTGCTATAGTGTGCTTAAAAAAAACATTTTTTCTAGGGACAGAAAACTGTAGGTAGGGAGAGTGTCAGTTTCTTTCACTGTGCAAGTCCTTGTTTCCAGGGACCTGGAAGGACAGTGAGTGAATTCTCATTGTGCTATATTGTGCTTAAAAAAAACATTTTTTCTAGGGACAGAAAACTGTAGGTAGGGAGAGTGTCAGTTTCTTTCACTGTGCAAGTCCTTGTTTCTAGGGACTGGGAAGGACAGTGAGTGAATTCTCCTTGTGCTATAGTGTGCTTAAAAAAAACATTTTTTCTAGGGACAGAAAACTGTAGGTAGGGAGAGTGTCAGTTTCTTTCACTGTGCAAGTCCTTGTTTCTAGGGACTGGGAAGGACAGTGAGTGAATTCTCCTTGTGCTATAGTGTGCTTAAAAAAAACATTTTTTCTAGGGACAGAAAACTGTAGGTAGGGAGAGTGTCAGTTTCTTTCACTGTGCAAGTCCTTGTTTCTAGGGACCTGGAAGGACAGTGAGTGAATTCTCCTTGTGCTATATTGTGCTTAAAAAAACATTTTTTCTAGGGACAGAAAACTGTAGGTAGGGAGAGTGTCAGTTTCTTTCACTGTGCAAGTCCTTGTTTCTAGGGACTGGGAAGGACAGTGAATTAATTCTCCTTGTGCTATATTGTGCTTAAAAAAAACATTTTTTCTAGGGACAGAAAACTGTAGGTAGGGAGAGTGTCAGTTTCTTTCACTGTGCAAGTCCTTGTTTCCAGGGACCTGGAAGGACAGTGAGTGAATTCTCCTTGTGCTATATTGTGCTTAAAAAAAACATTTTTTCTAGGGACAGAAAACTGTAGGTAGGGAGAGTGTCAGTTTCTTTCACTGTGCAAGTCCTTGTTTCTAGGGACTGGGAAGGACAGTGAGTGAATTCTCCTTGTGCTATAGTGTGCTTAAAAAAAACATTTTTTCTAGGGACAGAAAACTGTAGGTAGGGAGAGTGTCAGTTTCTTTCACTGTGCAAGTCCTTGTTTCTAGGGACTGGGAAGGACAGTAAGTGAATTCTCCTTGTGCTATAGTGTGCTTAAAAAAACATTTTTTCTAGGGACAGAAAACTGTAGGTAGGGAGAGTGTCAGTTTCTTTCACTGTGCAAGTCCTTGTTTCAAGGGACAGAGAAGGACACCTGAAGGTAGCCCTTATTGCTTTTTTCCCATCTCCCTGCAGGCCATCTATTAGAATGTCTGGAAGGCAAACAAGGAGAGGCAGACAGTCAGGAGGCAATAAAAGAGGGCAAGCAGGCTCTGTGTCTGGGGGCAACAGTGCTGGTCGTGGACGCGGTGCATTGTCATCAGCACATGGCCATGGGACACGCTTGTCCTTCTTTTCCGCAGCTGGACATGTTGAGCCACATCATGCCGAAGACTTGGTAGAGTGGATGACCAAGCCCTCCTCCTCCTCCTCATCCTCTCTCACCCAGGCTCAGGGTACTGGCAAAGCAGCTGCCAAAGCGTCCTCTTCCCTGGTATCAATGTCAGACTCATCATCAGTCACTCCTTCCCTAGACCCCCCATGTCCTCCTCCTGAGGAGTCCCCCGAACTGTTTGAGCACAGTGTTGGGTACATGCTCCAGGAGGATGCCCAGCGTTTCGAAGGGTCTGATGATGAAACCCAGCTACAGGAAGGCAGTAGGGTGAGAGCAGACAGAGGGGATGCTCAAGAAGGACACCAATCTGGCAGTCATGTTCCAGCAGCTGCAGCATACTGCCAGATTGGCTCCAGTGATGAGGAGGGAGGGGATGATGAGGTCACTGACTCCACGTGGGTGCCTAATAGGAGAGAGGAGGAGGAGGATGAGGAGGAGGCACATCTCCAACGAGACAGGATGCCCTTTGGTGGCCAGCGTAAGGGCAGTACACCGACGGAATCACACCGCAGAGCTCCGCCTGTGCAGGGCGCTGCCTCTGCCCGTCATTCAAAAAGTTCCTTGGTGTGGGCCTTTTTTGAGGCTAGTGCATCAGATCGCACAGCTGCTGTTTGCAACATATGTCTCAAGCGTATATCGCGTGGCCAAAACATCAGCCGCTTGGGTACCACATGCCTGACCAGACATATGTTGACCTGCCATGCAGCTCGTTGGCAAGCCTACCTCAAAGACCCACACCAAAGAACAAAGCGGACCTCTCCTTGCACCGCATCAGCTGGGATTTCCAACCCCACTATAACTTCAGTCCTCTCTGAAACATGCACTGAGAGGAATGAAGGTGTAGAATTAGGTGTGTCACAGCCAAGTACTTGCGGCCACTCTGCTAGCAGTACACCGACGTCCGATTCTAGCAGGCAAATTTCCCTGCCCCAGCTGCTGGACCGTCGAAAGAAGTTCACTCCCAGCCATCCACATGCCCAGCGGTTGAATGCTAGCTTGGCTAAATTGCTAGCGCTTCAACTGCTGCCTTTTCAGTTGGTAGACTCGGCCCCCTTCCGTGAGTTTGTGCAATGTGCGGTTCCTCAGTGGCAGGTTCCCAAATGCCACTTTTTCTCACGGAAGGCTATTCCGGCTCTCTACCGGCATGTGGAAGGCAATGTCTTGGCCTCGCTGGACAGGGCGGTCAGCGGTAAGGTGCATATTACCGCTGACTCATGGTCCAGCAGGCATGGACAGGGACGTTACCTTTCTTTCACGGCCCATTGGGTCACTCTTTTGGCAGCTGGGAAGGATGCAGGACAAGGTGCAGTAGTGTTGGAGGTTGTCCCACCGCCACGCCTCCAAAATGCTACTACTGGTTGTGACACACCTCTCTCCTCCACCCCCTCCTCTTCTTCTTCCTCCATGGCCTCTTCCTGTGGTTTGTCCTATGAACCAGCAGTGCTCCGTAGCCGTTCACGGGGCTACGCAAGTACGCAGGCAAAAAGATGCCATGCCGTGCTTGCGCTGGTGTGTTTGGGGGACAGAAGCCACACTGGGGCAGAGGTCCTGTCTGCTCTGCAGGGCCAGGCCGAGAGGTGGTTGACGCCACGCCAGCTTAAGCCAGGAATGGTGGTTTGCGACAATGGCACCAACCTCCTCTCCGCCCTCCGACAGGGACAACTGACCCATGTGCCCTGTGTGGCTCACGTCCTTAACCTGGTGGTGCAGCGGTTCTTGGGCAGGTACCCGGGCTTACAGGATGTCCTGAGGCAGGCCAGGAAAGTCTGTGTGCATTTCCGCAGATCTTATAATGCCAGTGCTCGCCTGGCTGAGCTGCAAAAGGAGTTGAACCTGCCCAAGAACCGCCTTATATGTGACATGCCCACCAGGTGGAACTCAACGTTGGCCATGCTGCAGCGGCTGCACACGCAGCAGAGGGCCATCAATGAGTACCTGTGCGACTACGGCACCAGGACAGGGTCAGGGGAGCTTGGTTTTTTTTCTCCACGCCAGTGGGGCATGATCAGGGATGCATGCACTGTCCTGGCACCATTTGAGGAGGCCACAAGGATGGTGAGCAGTGACAGTGCATGCATCAGTGACACTGTACCTCTTGTCCACCTGTTGGAGCACACGCTGCGTGGAATAATGGACAGGGCACTTGAGGCAGAACAGAGGCAGGAAGAGGAGGACTTCCTTGCCTCTCAAGGCCCCCTTTACCCAGACAGTGTTCCTTCTGTCCCACCCATCGCACAGGAAGAGGAAGAGGAGGAGGAGGAGGAGGAGGAGGAGGATTGTGTCAGCATGGAGGTGGAGGCTGGCACTCAGCATCATCAGCAGCAGTCTTTTAGGGATGATTTACAGTCCCAAGAAACCAGTGGACTTGTACGTGGCTGGGAGGAGGTGACTGCGGATCATGTCGTCCTTAGTGACCCAGAGGACTCCGGAGCGAATGCCTCAGCAAACCTACGCTGCATGGCCTCCCTGATCCTGCAAAGTCTGCGGAAGGATCCTCGTATTCTTCGGATCAAGGAGAGGGACCATTACTGGCTGGCCACTCTCCTTGATCCACGGTACAAGGGTAAGGTTGCGGACCTTATCTTACCGTCGCAGAGGGAGCAGAGGATGAGACAACTCCGGGAGGCCTTGCAGAAAGGTCTGTGCAATGCGTTCCCAGAGACTGGGAGGTTACAAACTCCTGGTCCAGGACAACGAGTTGCTGAGGCTTCGGCCAGTCAAAGAAGGAGCGGTGGGGAAGGTGGCCGTCTGACCGATGCGTTCAGACAATTCTTTAGTCCGCAGCCCCAAAGTATGATTGGTTCCAGCAACCATCGCCAGCGTCTGATAAACATGGTGCAGGAATATCTAGGGGCAAGGTCAGACTTGGACACCTTCCCCACCGAAAATCCTCTGGCTTACTGGGTCTTGAGGATGGATCACTGGCCAGAGCTTGCACAGTATGCAATTGAGCTACTGGCCTGTCCTGCATCCAGCGTTCTTTCGGAACGCACATTCAGTGCTGCTGGAGGATTTGTCACGGATCACAGGGTGCGCCTGTCCACCGACTCGGTTGATCGACTGACTTTCATCAAGATGAACCAGTCTTGGATCACCACCAGCTACCACACACCTGATGCTGATATAACAGACTAATTGATTTTAACATGTCACGTCCCTTCAAGACTGATGCTGATGCTGAGTGCCTGTGCTGTTATGTTGACTGGCTATCCTCCTCCTCCGAGTCCTCAATGATACGATTGATGATGATAGCATGGAAGATCATTTTTGTTTATGGGTGCCGCCACCAGTGGCTAAGGCCCAATTTTTCAGCCCCTGTTTTACAGGGGCGTGTACTTACAATTTTTTTAGCAATAATTTGCCATAGGGCTCATTGCTGTGCTCCAAGTACAGTATCTGTGAGGGGTTGTAGTGTTGTGCCACCAGTGCCTAAGGCCCAATTTTTCAGCCCCTGTTTAACAGGGGCGTGTCATTACAATTTTTGAAGCAATACTTTGCAACAGGGCTCATTGCTGTGCTCCAAGTACAGTATCTGTGAGGGGTTGTAGTGTTGTGCCACCAGTGCCTAAGGCCCAATTTTTCAGCCCCTGTTCAACAGGGGCATGCAATTACAATTCTTGATGTAATAATTCACAGCAGGGCCCATTCCTGCACCCACCAAGAGTAAGTCTGAGGGCTTACAGTGTTGTGGCAACGCCACCACCACCACCACCACGAAAGGCCCAATTTTTCAGCCACTGTTCAAAAGGGGCATGTAATTACAATTCTTGATCTAATAATTCACAGCAGGGCCCATTCCTGCACCCACCAAGAGTAACTCTGAGGGCTTACAGTGTTGTGGCAACACCACCACCACCACCACCACCACGAAAAGCCCAATTTTTCAGCCCCTGTTCAACAGGGGCATGCAATTACAATTCTTGATCTAATAATTCACAGCAGGGCCCATTGCTGCACCCACCAAGAGTAACTGTCAGGGCTTACAGTGTTGTGGCACCAGCACCACCATCAAAGCCCCAATTTTTACTACCACTGTTCAACAATTATATGTAATTAAAATTCCTGATATAATAGTTGACAGCAGGGCGTTCCAGCACCAACCAAGAGTAACTGTGAGTGCTTACAGTGTTGTGCCAACACCAACAACTAAGGGGCCTATTTCTGCAGAGTATATACGGCAGGTCCCTACTTTCAAACATCCAACTTACAAACGACTCCTACTTGCAAACGAAAGAAGACAACAGGAAGTGAGAGGAAATCTACCCCTAGGAAGGAAAATTCTCTCCTGTAAGAATAAATATGGGAGAAAGGTGTCTCCTCTGTACTGATGCTTTATCAGCAATCCTTGTTTCAAGAAAAACACCACATTTCAAAAACAGTTGTCATTGGGACGGAAAGTGAGGTGAAATGTTCTGAACAGGGGCAAAGACAGCAAAACAAATGTTACAGGGGTGATAACCCTTACCTATGTTTCCCAAAAAGTTTAAAAATAGATTTTTGGGCTGGAGCTACAGTTCAACAATGTACCTGTTCAAAATTACAAACACATTCTACATAAGAACAAACCTACAGTCCCTGTCTTGTATGCACCGCCTGTATACGGCTGTTCAGAGTATATAGGGCCTTTTTTATTTTATGTGCGGGGTTCCCCTTAATATCCATACAAGACCCAAAGGGGCTGGTAATGGGCTGGGGTAGGGGGGGGGTCATGGGGTAGCTATGCCATTTTTCTTAAAGATTTTCATCCATATTACCGGGACCAGACATTACATTAAAGCCGCAAGAAGTTTTAAATGGCTTTTTTTTCCTTTAGAAGTGTCATTTTGTGCAGGGACAGTTCTAAACACGGGAAACACGTGGCACTTCACAGGCATACTTTAGACACCCCCCAGGTACGATATTTAAAGGAATATTTGACTTTTTTTTTTCACTTTATGCATCATTAAAATGACTGCTCCCGAAAAACGACCGTTTTTAAAACTTATTTTTGCATTGATACATGTCCCCTGGTGCAGAACCCGGGTTCCCAAACCCTTTTTAGGACAATAACATGCATAATAGTTGTTATAATTAGCACTTTAGAATTCGAACGTTCGCATCCATTGTATTTAATAGGGTTCTAATGTTCGTACGAACTTTCGGTCCGTTCGCGGGTTCTGGTGCGAACCGAACCCGGGGGTGTTCGGCTCATCACTATTGTCTACATGCTACCCCTACAATTGCGGTTCACATACCCAAGGCTTTATACTGTTATGTTACCTTGTGAGATTTATGTCTTATTATGGTGTGTCTAGAATTCATTTACTGAGACTTGTGATTATCATGCATTACCATGTATGTTACGTTGGAACACTATGTACAATCATGTAATATCTAGACTCCAATTATTGCTATCAATACTATTTTGCCATCCTTTTATGTGTATGCCATGCCCTTTTGTAAAGAATAAACTATGCTCAATATAATTTGGCCCATATAATTCAGTAGTGTGCTTCATATAAAGTCCCACCATCTAGTTTCTTGTTTCTCCATCTGGGTTACATCTTCCCCCCGACACCTCTCATACCGAGATTTCTTCTCAGGCTCAAGAGGTCATCTTCCACAGTGGTAACAGTCCTTCCTTTCTGGCCGAGACGACCATGGTTTACCACTCTCCTTCAGCTGAATACAGTGAGACCCTTACCGCTTCCACCAGCAGCGGATCTACTCTCCCAGGGGCAACATCTTCATCCATCCCCGGAAAGGATGCATCTGACAGCCTGGAGATTGAAAAGGCTAGGTTCTTAAACCAAGGTTGCTCCCAAAAAGTGGTAGAAACTCTTCTTCAAGCCAGAAGATGCACCACCAACAGTACCTATAAGAGGATCTGGGAGAAGTTTCTCTCAGTTGCACAGCAACAAAACTGGAACCCATCATCTTCAACTGTTGCTCAAATCCTTGAGTTTCTCCAGTTAGGCCTAGAGAAAGGCCTTGGGTCAAGTACCTTAAAAGTTCACGTGTCAGCATTATCAGCTATGACAGGAATCAAGTGGGCGCAAGAGCCCCTAGTTATTCAGTTCCAGAGGGCCTGCCTAAAGATAAGGCCTCCTAGAAAGCCTTCCTTCCCGACTTGGGATCTTTCGTCGTACTAGAAGTTCTATCACACGAACCATTCTTTCCGTTAGAAAACATCTCCTTATGGGACTTAACACTCAAAGTCACTTTCTTAATTGCAATCACATCAGCCAAGAGAGTCTCAGAGATGCAAGCTCTACTGGCAAAAGAACCATACTTGATTGTCTACCCAGATAAAGTAGTCCTAAGACCATCCGATCGGTTTATTCCGAAGGTGTCATCCTCCTTCCACTTCGATCAGGAGATTAACCTTCCTGCTCTCTCCACAGAACAAGGGGATCCACATCCGCTGGATGTAAGAACTAACATTCTAACCTACCTGTCAACAAGAAACGACCTTAGGAAGTCGGAAAAACTCCTGGTCATCCCACACGGCTTTAGAAGAGGTCAAGCAGCAACCTCTCGCACCATCGCAGCATGGCTGGTGAAGATCATCAAAAAGGCTTATTCACTGAGTCAAAGGCAAATACCTGAGGGCTTAAAGGCACATTCTACAAGGGCAATGGCGACCTCCTGGGCGGCCTACTGCAGAGTGTCCTCGGAAACTATTTGCCGAGCAGCGACCTGGTCCTCAAGGAATACCTTTATTTCTCATTACAAGGTGGACTCTGCCAGATTATCCAGGGCAGAGTTTGGACGAGCAATTATTCAGTCCAACACCTCTATTCCATGTAAATAAAAAAATTGTCTTTATGCTCAGACCCACCCAGTCTGCGAGTTATTCACACAAAGGTGTATGCTGCCATGATGTGACAGGAAAATGGAAAATTGTATACTCACCTTTCCGTAATTTTCCTTTCCTGACGCATCTTCATGGCAGCATACAGATGCCCACCCATCTGAGGTGAGGTATTTATATACTAGAATACCTGGGCGGGGGCCCGCTCTGGGCTTAATAGCTAAACGGTCCTATCAAGTTGTGGGGGCGGAGCCACAACCCAAATGTGTACGCTGCCATGAAGATGCGACAGGAAAGGAAAATTATGGAAAGGTGAGTATACAATTTTCCATTTTCTTGTAACTTATTTAGATTAGTTGGAATGTATACCCCTAAATATTGAATTGCTTCCTTTTGCCATCTAAAGGGGAAATCTTTTTGCAGGAGCGTCTGTACTTTTACTGTCAATGATATATTCAACATTTCCGATTTGTCATAGTTTATTTTAAAATTACTTAGTTGACCAAAGTATTTAAGTTCCTGTATTAAATTTGGTATTGTTATAATCGGGTTGGTAATATATATTATTAAATCATCTGCATATACTGCTATCTTATACTCATTTCTTTTAATCTTTATTCCCTGGATGTTTTTATTCTCCCGTGTTGCTGTAGTAAGATGTTCCATTACTAATACATATAGTAACGGGGAAAGAGGACATCCCTGTCGAGTACCGTTTGCTATCTGTATATATTCTGAGTAGTTTCCATTAATTCTTACTTTTGCTCTAGGGCTCCGATATAATGCTAAGATCCTATTCAACATTTTAGGTCCCATTTCTAACTGAATTAGGGTTTCTTCCAAAAACCGTCATCCCACTCTATCAAACGCTTTTTCAGCATCTAATGATAAAAGACATGCTGGGATGGCGGTCTTCTGGGCATATTCCATTAATGTACATGTTTTTATTATATTGTCTCTGGTTTCTCTATTTTTAGTAAATCCTGTTTGATCTAGATTTATATTGTAGCGGCCTCCACTCTCCCCTCTTTCTCATCAGCTCATCTCTCTCTTGTCTAGGGGTACCTTAGAGGAGAGAGTGCGGGGTCACCACGCCAAGCCTCCACCACAGATGTTTGTGTGGTGTAAGCAAAGTTCTTGTTTTACCTTCGGGTCGGTGTTCTGCACCTGGAACCTCCAAAGAGAGTTACCTTGAACAATGTCTGCCAGAAAACGAGCCCCACACCATTAAAGTCCAACACTCCTTTATTTTTCTCAATGCAAAAGTGAACACAATCAGTTGGACCCCTTAGAGAACAGAACAGACAAGGAGGTGTGGATGCGAGTAGGCCCAGACACAATGAACTCTCCACTTTCCTTCCTGAAAGTGGGTTGCGGTCTCCCAGCGAAAGGGGATTTCCTTCCAGGCGGTCTCCAATGGAAGGCTCACCTGTCACCGGCAATATGCTGCACCGGGTCTTCAAGCAAGTGTCTCCCACTGGTCCATTACACCCTCCGGATTCGGGTACCCTCTCCCAGGGTCCCCTAGGATCTCCTTCCCTCGCGGAACTCAGTGTTGGGCACTGAGCTCCAGACCTCCATCCGAGTACCTCACCCCAGGCTAAAGGTGCCTGGCATGGAACACGACCTCCGAACGTCCTCTAGGCCTAGGCCGCCTAGATGACCGACACGAACCACACGCCCTCAGGCTGAAGATGCCTGGGACTCGACCCTGTGACAAAGATGGCCGGCCCTTTATACCCTCTCCCAGCAAGCACGGCCTGTTCCCTGCCCCACCATACCGCTGCCGAGGGAGGAAAAAAAGGGAGCACAGCACACAGAAATGGTTCAACCCCAGCCCAAGGCGACAGCGCCACCCGTGGGGCTGCAGGGAACTGCACATCACTGGTGTCTCTGCCAGTTTTAAACACACAGAAAAGTGTATACCCACTACACTATCCCCCTGGTAATTTGACACTGGTCCCCAGTGTCTGGAGCAAACTATGCCCTCAACGGCTGGCATAGCCCAGTCCAGAAACCAACTACAAATTGTACAAAATAAAACTTTTGAAAACTTGGTCAACTGAAGCATTTGTGTCTGAGCCTTACATGAAAGGGAAGGGAAACAACAACATTTTAACCCAAATGCCCCATACACACGATCATTTTTCATGCCGTTAAAAATGCCATTAAAAAAAATGGCCATTAAAAATGATCGTGTGTATGCTCCAGAGCATTTTTAACGACGCAAAAAACGGGCATTAAAAATTTCGAACATGCTCTCTTTTTTCACGTCGTTTTTCATGTCGTTTTTTTAACGACGTGAAAAACGATAGTGTGTATGCTTTAACGACGTGAAAAAAAATGCGCATGCTCAGAATCAAGTATGAGACGGGAGCGCTCGTTCTGGTAAAACTAGCGTTCGTAATGGAGATAGCACATTCGTCATGCTGTAACGGACTGAAAAGCACTAGACTGAAAAGAGCGAATCGTCTCTCAACAAACTTTACTAACATGAAGGGTGGCGCCATTCGAACGGAACTTCCCCTTTATAGTGCCGTCGTACGTGGTGTACGTCACTGCGCTTTTCTTGAACATTTTTTAAAATGATGGTGTGTACGCAAGACAGGCTTGAGAGGAAACAAGAAAAAAAATGACGAGAAAAACGTCAGTTTTAAAAATGACATTAAAAATGATCGTGTGTATGAGGCATAACTTTAGAATCACATATTCTCATTACACTTTTTCCCCACCCATCCTGACTAAGACCCACCCCATACTCAGTGGTCTTGATGAGATGCTCTCCTGCAGAGGGAAAAAGAAAATTAACACACATAAACCCTGACACATGTATTCGTGTAAGAGGAAAGAAACTTCTTCGTGAATAAATCCCTTTTCTCCAAAGAGTGAGTGTGTGAAAAGTGTTAACGATGCGCAACACTGCCACCTGGAGACAGCGTCGTGGTAACTGCACTCGTGGAACTTTCCTTCTTCTCTTGAGCCCTATCTACCCCAGAGTCCATGATCTCTTGTTGGAAAATTGAAGAACAAAACAGGAACAGTCCTTCATTCCTCTGGGTAACAGGGACAACAAACCCCAGAAAGTTCAGCAGCGTAAGAAGCAGGAACGGAGTCTCTTTCCTCCTACAGATAGAAGCGGGGATGCGGCAGAACAAGTGGCTTCAAGTGTTGATCCATGGTCTCCATATGATACTCAACATCCTCTCCTTCCTTCCGCCGGACCAGCACTTTGTCCGCGTGGATGTGCCGTCCCAACATCCATTCTGCCTTGCAATCTTTAAAACGCTGAGAGGCCTTGGGTGAGCATGCCGGGTACCTGCGGGCGTGTGGAACCTGAAGGTGGGTCCACACAAAGTAATTGTACCAGCGCTCCCGGCACACTTCCACCTCATACAGCAACTCCTTGGACAAGTATGGATACTCCCATCCGTACGGGGCTACCATACCGGTCTTTCTCTTCGGCGGTGGACGCTGTGAGACAGTGGTGACCGAGTCAGCATCCTCGGATTTCTCCCGTTGAGTAATCGCAACCTCCTCCGCGGTCGCTGCAGTGCACGCAGGGATGGCTGTGAAAGCAGTGATTCCTCCTCTCTGAGTGGTGCTGCCTGCAACACGGCCGGGGTAAATGGTTCTCGGCTTCTCAACCGCTGGATCCACTTCAAATAGAAACTCCCCACAGGCCTTGCATCGCCCGAATGGCTTCAGATGACACACCAGTCCCGAGCAGCCGGGACAAATCACACCCAGGGCCTCAACGTCCATGCATGAATACTGGGCAAATCGTCCCCTTGGCTTTAGCCGAATCCCTGTATCGGTCACCGGAGCAGCAGTAGTCAAAGACGTGGTAGAAGGATGAAGTGGAACCCACGCTGTTTGTCCGAACATGGTGACTTGCTGTTGGTCCATCGCGCACTGCAAAGTTTTGCGCCAATGTCCCACGTGTAGTCCTTCACACGTATTGGACTCCTCCCCTTTGCTCCAGTTCACAGGCTTTTCTTCTTTTTCTTTCTGAGTCACGCCCATGAACTAAGCGGTGGGGGTGTGCCTGGTGGCGCAGTGCAAATAGAAGCCCCCACGTGTAGTCCTTCACACGGCTGAGCTCCCCCCTTTCCTCGCTCTTCTGCGCGGGCCTTTCCCTTCACTGGGTCATGTCCACGACTTCGAGCAGGGATGCCCTTTGGCCAATAAATTGGCCCACCTACTCGGAACTCCTCCCGGCAGACACGTTCAATTCCGTAGTAACACGAACACCATACCGGACCCAAGCCCCCACGCGGCTTCCACTCTCCCCTCTTTCTCATCAGCTCATCTCTCTCTTGTCTAGGGGCACCTTAGAGGAGAGAGTGCGGGGTCACCACGCCAAGCCTCCACCACAGATGTTTGTGTGGTGTAAGCAAAGTTCTTGTTTTACCTTCGGGTCGGTGTTCTGCACCTGGAACCTCCAAAGAGAGTTACCTTGAACAATGTCTGCCAGAAAATGAGCCCTATACCATTAAAGTCCAACACTCCTTTATTCTTCTCAATGCAAAAGTGAATACAATCAGTTGGACCCCTTAGAGAACAGAACAGACAAGGAGGTGTGGATGCGAGTAGGCCCAGACAAAATGAACTCTCCACTTTCCTTCCTGAAAGTGGGTTGCGGTCTCCCAGCGAAGGGGGATTTCCTTCCAGGCGGTCTCCGATGAAAGGCTCACCTGTCACTGGCAATATGCTGCACCGGGTCTTCAAGCAAGTGTCTCCCACCGGTCCATTACGCCCTCCGGATTCGGGTACCCTCTCTCAGGGTCCCCTAGGATCTCCTTCCCTCGCAGAACTCAGTGTTGGGCACTGAGCTCCAGACCTCCATCCGAGTACCTCACCCCAGGCTAAAGGTGCCTGGGATGGAAACGACCTCCGAACGTCCTCTAGGCCTAGGCCGCCTAGAGGACCGACACGAACCACACGCCCACAGGCTGAAGGTGCCTGGGACTCAACCCCGTGACAAAGATGGCCGACCCCTTTATACCCTCTCCCAGCAAGCACAGCGGGTTCCCCGCCCCACCATACCGCAGCTGAGGTAGGACAAAAAGGGAGCACAGCACACTGCAATGGTTCAACCCCAGCCCAAGGCGACAGCGCCACCCGTGGGGCTGCAGGGAACTGCACATCACTGGTGTCTCTGCCAGTTTTAAACACACAGAAAAGTGTATACCCGCTACACTATGTTTAGGCAAAATTGGTGATAGTCTATTAGCAATAATTTTAGAATACAGTTGTATATCTATGTTAGTAAGGAAGATTGGATGGTAATTTCTACATAATGTGTGATCTTTTCCTGGTTTTGGAATCAATGTAATGTGTGCTTCCATACTTTGGGATGTAAATGCTTATGATGCAGAAATAGTATTATATGTCTTTTTTAAAATTGGTACAATTATATCTTGAAATGTTTTTAAAATCTTAGTGTATATCCATCTGGACCCGGGCTCTTGCCGGTAACCAGAGTGGATATAACTTGCTGTATCTCTTCTGTTGAAATATCCTTATCCAACTCCTCCATAGTCTCTTTAGAAAAGGTGGGTAAGGCTGTTTTATTGATATATTGACGTATTTCCTCTATATTTTAATTCCTTTCTTCTTTATTTTGTTGTCCTTTTATATTGTATAGTTTAGTATAATATGTATGGAATGTTTCCAATATTTCCTTAGGGTCATAAGTCATTTCCCCTGTAGGTTTCAAAATTTTTACTATGGATGTTAGAGGTTGTTGTTGTTTTAATGTTCTAGCTAGTTCTTTCCCAGTTTTATTTCCATAATTATATTGTTGGGCCCTGTTTTTTTCCCTTAATCGCAAGGACTATTCGTCAAGCAGAGTTTGTAATTCTCTTTGTTTATCTTTTAATTTAATTCCCTTCATTGTATCAGGTCTCTGTTTATGTATTTCATCTAGTAGCGATATTTCTTCCATTAGGTGAATTATTTTGTGTTCTTTTTTTAATCTTACTCCATGTTTGATAAAGTGTCCTCGTACTACGCATTTTAATGTTTCCCATTGTATGGGGATTGAAGTATCATCTGCTTCATGATTTCCTATAAAGTCTATTATTATTTGCCAAATATCTTCTTCGCATTTTTTATCATTGATCAGATTATCATTCAATCTCCATATGCCTCTTAATTTTATATGTTCTATTATCTGTAGATCCATATAAATTGGGGCATGATCTGACCAAAGAAAATTACCAATATCTGTGGAGGGAGTCATCATAAGGCCGGTTTGATTAATAAAAAAATAATCTATTCTATGATAGGTTTTATGTATATTTGAATAGTATGAATAGTTCCTCTCAGTCTGACGTTGAACCCTCCATATATCTGTCATTTGATATCTTTCCAATAGGTTTTTAAATTCTTCTAGTTGTCTATTATTCCTATGTGATTGATTTGCTGTAGTGAAAATTTTCGGATCCATGATGAAATTTAAATCTCCTCCTATTATTATTGTTCCTTCTGCTTTATCCATTGCATCCAAAAAGGCTTTTATTCCATTTTTAATTTGTTTGTGATTTGGTAAATAAAGATTTATAATTGTGAATATTTTCCCATATAATTGGATCTTTATAATTAAAGATCTCCCGTAATTTCCCTTCCAAATTTGTATTATTTGATGGGGTACATCTTTATGGATTGCAATGGACACGCCTCGTGATTTGGAGTATAGAAATGTGTCATGGATCCATGTTACGTAGTTCTTTTTGTTAATTTTAGGCATGTGATCTGAACGAAAATGTGTTTCTTGGAATAATATAATTCTGATTTTTTGTTTATGGAAAAAGTGTAGTATTTGTGTTCTTTTAGAGGGAGAGTTCAGGCCTCTGGCATTAAATGAGCAAAATTTCACCTTCTCCACTCAAAAAAAGGGGTACTGGGAAGGAGAGAAAAAAAAAAGGGCAAAAAAAAAACCCCTCCTTCTTATTAATTATAAACTAATATTAAACTAACTACCATTCATACTACATTCTTACCACATGCACTTCAAAAATGATTTGACTTTTCTAAAGTCTATTTTACTAGTAGTAAATTTTCCTATTAGGGGAGATTTGGAGCCGCTGAGATCTAATAAACGGCCCGTCGAGGTTTAACATGTTGCCTTATTATCTTTTTTCTCTTTTATTTTTTGACATCCAGAGCGGTAAAGAAAATTTCCTTTCTCTTTCTCTTTTCCTTCCTCTTTCCTTTCTTTTCTCTTTTCTTCCCCTTTCCTTACTCACTGTCCTTTACTAATTGTTTCCTTTTCATTATATTTATTATATTCCAAGATATGCAATATATCATTAATAATGCCGTCAAGAGAATAAAACAGAATCATTACTTAACCATTCTTAACCAATCCATTTTTAAGCGGTGGTTACTAGGGGATTCCGGCTGAAAAGGGGCACGAATGGGGGGGGGGGAGGGAAGGCAAGGAGAGAAAAAAAATGGGGGGGGGTCGTGATCTCTGGTCTAGTATCCTTTACCAGATCTTATTGGTGTATTATATATTGTGTTGTGTTGTGTGTTGATGTGTTATTGTGTTGTTATTATTACAACAAAATATTTTTAAACCATAGCCTAGAACTCCTCCTTACGTTCCCATCCCCCATACTCCCTGCCCTATCTTAATCTATCCAATCCCCTTAAGCCCACACAATAGCCCATAGTAGTTGTGGTCCTGAACCCGCCCACCAAACCCTCTCTTTCCCCAACCCCCCCCATCTTCCAAAGTTTTGATATGGACAGATGTGGATAACTCACTAGTTACAGTATCTAGTCCTTTCTTCTTAGGTTTAATAGTTGCTACTGGTTCAATTCAATGTTTTAGATTTTGCAAGAAGCACCCACAGAAAAGGCTTTGATGGTCTTAGTTTGTTAACATGAGTGAAGTTTTCACTTAGCCTGTATCAACCCTACCTGTATTTTGCCTGTTTAAATTTTTGTTGCTGTATTATATAATTTCCCTATGTCTTGTCTTGTAGACGATATCTACTAACCATCAATGAAATTCTTTGAAACCCAAAGTTTCCTTGAATCAAAAAGGGCTGGCAACTCGAATGCTCTTGAATAAAAGTCCTTTATTGGTTACATGGGTACACGGGTACAGGCTATACGTTGACGCGTTTCGGCTAAGAAGCCTTCATCAAAGCTTTTTGATTCAAGTATTGTATTTATGGGGCCTGAACGTCCTGGCTAGAGCACCTGATCACAGTTCGTGGACTTCTATATTGGCAGTGGAGCTGGGGTAACATTTTGTTTCTTCTACAAAGTTTGCTTGGTGGGATTCAGGTCCCCTTTCTCATACAAATTTAAGAATGTTCTGATGTGACTCTGTATGATTCTTTTGAGCAATGTGTTCATGCCCCTGCGTGGGTGTACTGGATGCTATGTTACTTCCTTTAAACAATAAAAATGATTGCAAGACAAAATATTTTTAATTTTAAACATTTCAGTGTAATCCTTATAAAATAAATAACAATTTTGCCAAAATCACTCCCAAAAGGATCTTTATAGATTTGATCCAGTGCATAGAATTTCAATAAATACTGTAATTATCACTGGCATTATTATAAAAATTACCATTTAGGGAAATATATGTTGAATATATTGTGTGTTCAGTGAGTTCATATTTTGAGTTAATATTGCTGCTACATTTAATTTGTATTTCCACATTTTCATATTTGTTTCTTTATATTTTTGCAACTGTATTACTTACTGTATATTTGATTTGTCAATTAGCCAGTAGAGGAAACTCCCAGTAGCTGCAATTACTCTGTCTCTGTTGATGTAAAATATCAGCCACACAGGGAATGCATTGTTTTCAGTGAGTGGGTTGTGAAAAGGATCTGCAAAGCATAACCACTATGTAGCATAGCAAGGTGAAAGTAAAGCCTGAGTATGCAATGAACAAATACGTCTGCCTCTATGTACATACCGTATTTATCGGCGTATAACACGCACCGGCGTATAACACGCACCCCAAGTTTAGGAGGAAATTTTAGGGAAAAAAACTTTTAGGAGGGAAGTTTAAGGAAAAATAACTTACATTTAAATGCAGCCTTGTCAGTGTCCATTGCAGCCTTGTCACAGTGCAGCCTTGTCAGTGTCCATTGCAGCCTTGTCACAGTGCAGCCTTGTCAGTGTCCATTGCAGCCTTGTCACAGTGCAGCCTGGTCACAGTGCAGCCTTGTCAGTGTCCATTGCAGCCTTGCCCCAGAGTCGCCGTGCAGCCTTGCCCCAGAGTCGCCGTGCAGCCTTGCCCCAGAGTCGCCGTGCAGCCTTGCCCCAGAGTCGCCGTGCAGCATTTTAAAATTGGCGCCGAGACTGTGCGGACGCCGCCGAGAACGCCGGGGACGCAGGGACGCAGGGACTGGGCGGAGCCGCCGCCGAGATACACATAGCCGAGTGTACTCGGCTATACTCGGCTTTTCTCGGCTCCGCTCACAGTCACGCCGAGTCCCGCCCTATGATGGACATAACACAGGTCCAATGGCGGGACTGGGCGTGACTGTGAGCGGAGCCGAGAAAAGCCGAGTATAGCCGAGTACATTCGGCTATGTGTATCTCGCTCCGCTCCGCTCCCAGTCAGCGGAGACAGCTCAGGGATGTGGATATCGGCGTATAACACGCACCCACTATTTTCCCCTGATTTTCAGGGGAAAAAAGTGTGTGTTATACGCCGATAAATACGGTATATAAATGAAATTATTAATGAAAACAGTTTTTAAAGAATGTACTGTACACTCATTGAGATTGTTTGCATTAGGTTAATCTCATTTACATGTTTATGTTTTATACATTATATTTTATTCTATTATTTACTACTCCATGGGGTTGATTTGATAAAACTGGAGAGTGAAAATCTGGTGCAGCTGTTCATGGTAGCCAATCCGCTTCTGACTTCAGCTTGTTCAATTAAGCTTTGACAAATTGGTTTCTAGACAGAGCTGCACCATATTTAGCATTCTCCAGTTTTAGTAAATCAACCCCAGTGTATATTGTGTTGTAATTATGGTTATAAATCTCTTCTGTAAATTGTCTGCTAGTTTTACCCATATTACATTCTCCACATTCACGTTAAAAAGTAAATCATCCCTTCAGAGCTGCAGATCACATATAGAGGACTGACAGCATTTTTCTTGAGTGTAAGTTTCTCATCTCATCTAAAATAGTGACATTTGTCATATTGTTGAGTCACTTTCCTAATAAAACCATTATCCTTATTATCGTGTAGCACTACCCCCATAGGAGCTGCTGGTTAGTTTTGGGCCTGTACTCTGCCTGTCAACCCCCTGTAAGTTTGGCTCGATTCCCCTTGGCACAACTGGACAATGCACGGATTGTGGAACCCACTGGCAGTTGGGAACCACATTGACACCATGTAACAATGCAAATACAGGTAAAGTTTGTTACCTTGTATTGGCCACCTTTCCTTTGACACCAGATAAGACCCCACACCAAATGCAGTTTAACCAAGAAGTGAATATTTTACTTGGTAAATGAGAAGAAAATAGACACAGTCAAACATTAACAGTTGACTTCACACAGGGCCCTGGGAGAGTCAATGGTATATTCAATAACAATCAGGTTGCACAATGCAAAATTGAGGCCTGACCTGGGTAAGTACACAGCGGAGGGATTCCCCCAGTGCAATACGTTAACACCGGAGGACCTCTCAACCAAGTCTCACTCAGCTCTTAGAAGTATAGTGACTGTACAACAAGTTATATTATAGTATGAGTCTATATGCTCAGTGCTAGCGGGTAATTCCCACACACGTGTCCTTCTATACTAGCTCAGATAGACAAGCTGAATCCTGTAATAGTTCCTTCTGGTTAACAGTAGTCTTCGCTAGCCTTGGTTGGTGCACATTAATAACTTGTAATCCAAAGGAAAATAGAAGAAGATTGAACAGTTAAAGTATATGATGAGAAGGAACAGATGAATGCTGATCCTTATCAAGGAGCTAACTTGGATGCAGTGTGACTCGGCTTGCGGTACTGCAGTCACCAGCAAGCCTAAGCAAGCAAGTAAAGTTGTGGAAGTCACCTTCCTGCAACACAGTTAGTTGCATTTGTGGGCAGGTGCCCTCTCACCACATGAGGCCTTGTCTCGCTGGGATCCTCCGACAGGGCCCTCTTGGTTTGCGGCCTCCGGACGAGTCGTTGTCCCCGGTCCTCCGCTTAGCCAGTCGCAAGGTGTTGGTGGATAGATGACTCTGGATGCTCAGGAGTCCCTCTCTCCGGTCCAATCAGCAGGGATGTAGATGAGATCCCTCCGACAGGCGGTCCGGACTCTGTCACTTTTGGCCCAGGCTTTTCCGGCCTAGCCCTCTCGCTGCAGGCCTCTTGCTGATTGCAAGATGGCGTCCCAAGAGACAGAACACAAGCCCCGCCTCTTCTTTTAAAGGGTCCTCCCAGCAGGCAGTGCGTGGCGCCACGCTCCTTCCCAGCAAGTGGCGTTGTGGGCCTTGTAGTCCATTCCTGACCCGTAACAATAGAGTCTGTGTCTCTTCGCACCACAAGATCCATCATGCATTGTCCTACCATAGATGAACCCAACAACTTGCAGCAATATGGGGCAATGGATAATGGAAAGAGCTAAGTTCTTATAGGCACAAACTGTAGTCCATGAGCTACGTGCCAAAGTAACAACTTGCTACATAGGATGGCTTGAAGGATCTATGGGCAATTTAATTCATGATGTACATAGCTAATCTATGAAATCTTTTTGGACAGAGAGAAAAAAAAAGGATATATTGTACATCCAGATGATCAATTAGAATACCCTCAGTGGCATATCAATAACATGTATAGTACACGCAGTGCACTCATGGCCCAGGGGGATAGGGCCCACTGTGCTCTCACTGCAGACATTGAGGATATGCCATTGTCCATGCCTCCCGAGTCCCAACTGTCCCAGACCTTGTGGGGCTGTTCCAGGACTTTCACAAAATCCCAGCGTCCTTCTGTCCAAGGCATGTCCCATTACTTGGTGCTTCATGACACCGGAGAGCTGGAGCTTTTGAGTCATGTGTCCCATTGTGTCAGATTAAAAAAGATATTTACTCACATTTTTTTTGCCAGCAGTATACAGCATAGGTAGGAGGAGGAGGAGCCTTTACTTCCACTTAGGCCCCTTTCACACTGGGGCGGTTTGCAGGCACTATTGCAGGCGCTATTGAGCTAAAAATAGTGCCTGCAAACCGACCTGAAACAGCGGCTGCTGTTTCTCCAGTGTGAAAGCCTAAGGGCTTTCACACTGGAGCGTTGTGCTAGCAGGACCGCTCCAAAAGTCCTGCTAGCCGCATCTTTGGAACCTTAGTACACACAGCCCCTTACCATGTACCTTAGCTCCTTACCATGTGATCAGCTGTCAGCCAATGACAGCTGATCACGTGATGTAAACAAAAGATTGGTAATCGGCTTTTTTTCCCTCCAGGGTCTCCTCCAGCCCCTCCCACTTCCCATTCCTCACCAGTCAGCTGACCTCTAGTCTCTTCCCCCAGCCATGCCATGAACTGAATGAGCGGCTGCGAAGAGGCTGAGTGGGCGGCCGCGGGCTCCGTGAACAATAGCCTCAACGCCAGACATCTGTACAGGTTTTTGGGAGACCGAATTCCCTGTGCTCGGTGAGACTACCTTACGGTGGTCATTTTAGTCGGTAAGGAGATTTATTACTCACTTGGGTGTGAAGCACTTTGGATAAAGGATTTCTTCTTACAAATTATTTCTTGCAAGTTTATTCCTGCACTCTACACAGACTTTTTTTGGTTAAATCTTTGATTTACAGATCCACAATACATTGGGACTTTGTTCTTGTAATTCCTTTTACTTCAGAGTTTTTCTTTATTTTATTCACGGATCTACATTATTTTGAGACTTATACTATTCATTTTGGTATCTGCCTTCGTTTTTCATTTTTAGAGTTTTTTCACCATTACTTTTAAATTTGGATTATCATTTTATTATTTCAATAATATTAGCGCTGCATCTATATTTAACTACACTGTATTGAGCTTTTTGTATTCAAGACTTTTGGTGCTGGCAGCTTTTACTCACTCTTCATTAGTTTTTAATATTTCTAGCGCAGCGTTAACCTTCGGGTTTCTTTACACATATTAATAGGGTTTGAAACATTCGAACTTTAGCCATGTTCAGCAATCCTCCCCCGAATTCCCAACCTAGGACAGTCAGCTCATTACTAGTCAGTGGTAGTGATGGAGGAATGAGGTAGATCATGGCTGTCGCAGAGCTAGGAGGATCCCTTTGGCAGGCAGTTCTACAATAGTGTGCATATATGCTGTGCATAGTTGTACAATATCACTAAAGCCCATTCAACATGAAGTTGATTATTTCCACTTTAATCATCACCCCTAATCTTTAGGTCTGGAAAGATTGATTATATTTTCCAGACCTAAGACCCCTTTCACACTGGGGTCGCTCGTCCCTTAGCGGTAAAGCGGCCCTCTACCGCTGTTTTAGCGGCACTTTTTGGGGAGTTAAAAACGCCCGTGTTGCGGCACTTCCGAAACGGTTTTCAGGCACTTTGGAAGTGCAGCCCATTCATTTCAATGGGCAGGGCTCCCAAACCGCCCCAAAGATGCTGCTTGCAGGACTTTTTCTAACGTCCCGCAAGTGCACCGCCCGAGTGTGAAAGCACTGGGCCTTTCACACTCGGGTGGCATGGGAGGCAGTTTTCAGGCCTTAATTATAGTGCTAAAAGGCCTGAAAACTGCCTCAGTGTGAAAGGGGTCTAAAGATTAGGGGTGATAATTAAAGTGGAAATAATCTGCTTCATGTTGGGTGGTTTTTAGTCTTAGGCCTCATGCACACTGGACGTTTTTACAGTTGCTGTTTTTGGCTTCAGACGTTTTTCAGACGCACATCATATATGCACATTATTGTAGAACTGCCTGCCAAAGGGATCCCTCTAGTTCTGCGACAGCCATGATCTACCTCGTTCCTCCATTACTACCAAATATATATATTTTTTATTGCATTTAAAACCACTTTCACAATGAGGCGCTTTTGAGGTGCTTTCACGCTAAAAAAAAGCGCATAAAAAGCTTCCGAAAACATATTTCAATTAAAATCAATGAATGAATGCTTTCACACTAGGGCAGTGCGCTGACAGAGCGGTGAAAAAACACCTCTCTCCATTGAAATGAATTGAAAGCTCTTCAAAAGTGCCTGAAAAGCTCTTCAAAGGCGCTCAGTGTTTTGCTGGCAGTTTTTCAAGCGCCTCAGTGTGAAAGAGGCCTTAGTGTAAATATGAGATCTCATATTTAAGAGGACCTGTCATGCTTTTTTTCTATTACAAGGGATGTTTACATTCCTGTAGAATTTTTTAAACGTCACCTATGGAGATTTTTAAGGGTAAAAGTTTGTCGCCATTCCACGAGCGGGCGCAATTTTGAAGCGTGACATTTTGGGTATCAATTTACTCAGCGTAATATTATCTTTCACAATATAAAAAAATTGGGCTAGCTTTACTGATGTCTTATTTTTTAACTCAAAAAATATATTTTTTCCCCCAAAAATGTGCTTGTAAGACTACTGCGCAAATACGGTGTGACATAAAGTATTGCAACGACCGCCATTTTATTCTCTAGGGTGGTAGGGAAAAAAATGTATAATGTTTGGGGGTTTTAAGTAATTTTCTAGCAAAAAAAATATGTTTTTAACTGGTTAAAACATCAACAAAGTTACATCAACTGGTTACTAATCCAGCCCAATAAAAGGAAAAGCAGGGAGTCCTATCACAAATAAAATAATCTTGCAAAAGTATGACATACCTGGAATTGTAGTGGAAGTTTTAATAAAAATAGGAAAGTTTTACGCATAGGTAAAAGGTCAAGGAAACCATGATGCAGTTCAAATGTTTTAGATGAATTTTAAGTGAAAAAATAGAAGCGCTCTGTTTGTGTAAAAACAATCCTAATACGTGATATACAAATAATAATATAATGTGTATATGAATAATAAATCACCAAGTGAAAGTGAACAAATAATAAATGTAGTAATGAAAATGAACCAATAATGAACGTAGTAGTCCTGTGTGTCCAGGACGTGAAGACAAGCAAAAAAACGATATATATAAATTGGGTGAGGAAGTTATTCATAAATGAAAGTCCATAAAACAAAGTTCAAGTGATGAAAACTCCAGTGCTGTCAGCGTGTGTTCTTAATCTTAAAAGTGTAATTATGCTCCTTCACCACAACAATTGTGTCTGTGAATCCACTCCCAAAGGAAAAAAACTCACCAGAAAGATATGCCTCACACTCTCATGTTTGGCATAAACGCTTGCTAACCAACCAGGGTTATTAGACAAATCCACCAGAATTTTACTAGAGAATCCACTCCACATGTAAAAAATGAACAAGTGCTTCCAATGGTGAAGTAAGTAGAAACAATTTATTTTAAAAATGCACACAAATCTTCAACCAACGTACTCACATTATTCAAAATTCAAAATAGGCACTTAAAATCAAAAAGTATCAATCAAGAATGAAGGAGACTTGCAGTGGCGTGCAGGGAATTGCGGTCACAGCGGACCTAAAATAACTAGCAGATCTCACCCTCCACCTGCTCGCTCTCCTTCACGGCCAGAATCGTATCAGCCTCGGTGGTGATGTTTACATTCAGAGTTCACAAAAAATTACTGTGCAGACCACACCATGGATTTGTCTAATAACCCTGGTGGGTTAGCAAGCATTTATGCCAAACATCAGAGTGTGAGGCATATCTTTCTGGTGAGTTTTTTTCCTTTGGGAGTGGATTCACAGACACAATTGTTGTGGTGAAGGAGCATAATTACACTTTCAAGATTAAGAACACACGCTGACAGCATTGGAGTTTTCATCACTTGAACTTTGTTTTATGGACTTTCATTTATGAATAACTTCCTCACCCAATTTATATATATCGTTTTTTTGCTTGTCTTCACGTCCTGGACACACAGGACTACTACGTTCATTATTGGTTCATTTTCATTACTACGTTTATTATTTGTTCACTTTCACTTGGTGATTTATTATTCATATACACATTATATTATTATTGATTTGTATATCACGTATTAGGATTGTTTTTACACAAACAGAGCGCTACTATTTTTTCACTTAAAATTAATCTACCACATTTTTCAATTTTTTAAGTAGCAGCTTCAGGATTATTTGTTTAAGTTCCATTCAGGCGCAGTGGTGGTTCGGGAAGTCAATCAGGGGGCGTTTATAGCTTTCCTTACCAGTCTTTACACAGTTCAAATGTTTTACTGCCAGTGTGTGACAATGAACTCTGATCTGCAGGAAGTACTAAATAAAAGGGAGAACACACATACAATGATTCTTTCTCTAAAGACATTAAAGTAGTTTTGAACCCAAAAACAAAAATATTATATATTGCATTTTTTCAATCCTTAAAGCAGAATTTCAGGTATAGCAATTTTACACACAGTAGTTACATTGGTCTAACTCTAAATGAATGAAAAGTATTCTCTGATTTGATGAGGGGGAGTTTGTGATGTCACTGTCTTGCCTTTCTGCCTCATACAATAAAAAAATGCTTTGCATTTATTAAAGCAGAGTTCCAGGCAAAATTGAACCCCGTTTGAAACCAACATACACCACAACCCCCCCACTTTTGGATAAAAAATAATTCATACCTTTTTGGTATGTTTTCTTCGGGACTTCCGTCCCATGGCGCTGCGGCGGGGTATGTCACTTCCGCAGTTTTTTTTTGTGCCCTCCTTCTTCCCCTTATCACCTTCTGGGACCTGTGTGTGAAGAAGTCAGGACCATTCAGAAAGTGCCACACAACTTGCGCGTGCGCAGTAGGAAACAGGTTGTGAAGCCGCTAGGCTTCACTTCCTGTCTCCCTTAGTAAGGATGTCAGCACCTGCACCCGGAGCCCGTGGACGGGTCGGCTTCAGGTGCTGACATTGAAGGCTCCCTGGACAGGTAAGTGTCCTTATATTAAAAGTCAGCAGCTACAGTATTTGTAGCTGCTGACTTTAATTTTTTTTTTCACCCAGGCTGGAACTCTGCTTTAGATCCCTTTCACACTGAGGGGCTTTGTAGGCGCTATAGCGCTAAAAATAGTGCCTGCAAAGCGCCCTGAAAAAGCGGCTCCATTCACTCCAGTGGGAAATAGTGAAAAGGGAAATAAATGCGCTACCCAAAAAAACATGTGAATAATAACAACCCTACAGAGGGAGGTGAAGCAGCTACACTGGAATGTGACAAATTCAAACAAAATGGAGGATAATAGTGCAGCGCTACGTGTAGACCAGTAAAAACTGGACTATATCTCAAAATTGGACCATAAATAAAGCACAAGGAAGGGGCAGGCTGGAAATGCCCAACCCAATACACAAAATATCCAATATGTGAACCACTAGACAAAGTGACAAATGTACCAAAAAGAAAGTAGGTGAGTAACATGGAATGGATAGGGAAATCCCAGCACAATTCTACACGTGAATGATGACATACATGTGCGCTTACCAGAAATGTTGGACCCGAATGTCATACGACAGCAGATCAATCAAGCTTAGGGGTATCCCAAACGACTGCTCCACAGGAACATCACCGAATCTCTGATGAGTGATGAGGTGTGCCCACTAGGCAGTCAGATGTCCTCGATCCAGATGGAGCGGATGGGTCCAATATTCATCAGCCACCAATTACCTCAACACTGAAGGTCTTACCAGAGAGTTGGTATTCTGGATCTTGGTGGGATATAATCAAGCTCGAATCAATGGATACCCTCGACAAGGGTATTGCAAAAGGACCAGCTGGAGAAAACTGAAAAAACTTTTCTGTTTAAAGGCTGACGAAATAGACATAGGTAAAGGAAAGTATAGGCAATGTCCTCCAGTTATCAGTAGGGGGCAGATGGGGCCAGGGCAATTAGCCTGAACTCCACTGGGAACGGTTAAGAATCAACACAGAAGAGAGTGAAAAAGAAGTGCTGGAAGGGGTTAATATTGTAGCAGTAGATGTGTTAAGATAAATTCTGCATCTCAAAGCATATGTAGTTGACAGCGAGGCATATGGGTCATTTTAAAAGGGAGATAATTCTGAATCATTCAAAGCTGAACTCCGGGAATAAGGAAGCGTTTCCCTTGTAGTGATCTCCCTCTGCACTCTGGGCTAGATAGGTGGTGCAAAGGTGAATGTGGAAGGAAAGTCTAATGCTTATACACTCTCTGCAATCCTTCATGTAAGATAAGTTTAGTGTTATGTCCCAAAATGCAGAAATCTCTCTTTCTACCTTTATTCTGCAGTATTCAGTGTCTGTCACATGACTTGGATCATGTGATCCATCTGGATCGAGGACATCTGACTGCCTAGTGGGCACACCTCATCACTCATCAGAGATTCGGTGACGTTCCTGTGGAGCAGTCGTTTGGGATACCCCTAAGCTTGATTGATCCGCTGTCGTATGACATTCGGGTCCAACATTTCTGGTAAGCGCACATGTATGTCATCATTCACGTGAAGAATTGTGCCGGGATTTCCCTATCCATTCCATGTTACTCATCTACTTTCCTTTTGGACATTTGTCACTTTGTTTTACTGGTCTACACGTAGCACTGCACTATTATCCTCCACTCCAGTGGGAAAGCCCGAGGGCTTTCCCACTGGAGCGGTGCGCTGGCAGGGCATCAGAAAAAGTCCTGCCAGAAGCTTCTTTGGAGCGCATTAGGAGCGGTGAACTCACCGCTCCTAAAGCGCCCCTGCTTATTGAAATCAATGGGCAGCGCCGCCGAACCACCGGGAAAGCGCCGCTGCATCGGCGTTTTGCAAGCGCTTTTAACCCTTTTTCGGCGCTAGTGGGGGTTAAAAGCGCCCCGCTAGCAGCCGAAAAGCACTGCAAAAACGGCAGTAAAGCACCGCAAAAAATAGCGGTGTTTTACCGCCGACGCCCGGGCGCTTTCAGTGTGAAAGCAGCATTAAGAAACGGTTCCCTGAATGGTGTCCATGCTGACCTAATGTGTTCACAATGCAGAAGAGCGGCCACTTGGCACAGGACTCAGAAGCTAGTGGAGAACACTACAGAGACTTCCATCTTTTATGGGGATCCCACAGGTATGGTACATACATACTTACATTAGTCCACAATAGACCAATGTAATTATGTAAAAATTGACATACCTGGAATTCATCTTTAAGTGTGGTGGCTGCATTAGTGTTCTTTTTTAGGCTTTTTTTTTTTCATTTATTTTCACTTGTTGATCCAGCCAGTGAGGCAGGCAATACGTTAATCTTTTTTTTTTTTTTTTTCATTCAACCAGCAGGTTGAGCGAAAAAATATGACCTGATTCCCGCATCCACACATTCTTTGCCATCTGTGGCCCATTGTGGAGATTTACCTTTACTTCCTATCCCATATCAAAAACAGGAAATGAGAGGAAATCCCTCCAAAGTGAGGGATTCACAGTGTGTCACCAGGGTCACTAGAACTAGTGCCCCCATTGGAAGATTTTCCCTTTATTAGTGTTCTGATGTCAACCCAAAATTTGTAATTTTCTTTTACTTTCACTTTCAATGATAATGGTAAACATTATGACAATAGAAAGGGTGAATCTCCCTAATGGGGGCAAAGACAGCAATAAAAACTGACAGTTGCTCTAATCTCTCTCCACTCTGTCCAAAATGTAAAAATAAATAAAAAGGTTTTGCCTTTAGCTATACTTTAAGAATTGGTAAGCTGCAATGTGTTACATTTTTGTGTTTGAGTTTAATACCGCTTTAAATTGGTTGTAAACCCACATTTAGTTTTTTTTTTTTTTTCCCCCACCTGTAAGAGAAAGGCATAATGAGCTAGTATGACTAGCATATTAGCTCATTATGTACCACTTACCTTAGATCGGGCCCCCCGAAGCCATCCGCGTCCCTCCATCTAGCCGCATCCATCGCTGCGGCGATAGCCGGAAGGTTTCTTCCGGGTATCGCCGCTGCAGCCTATCACAGCGCCGCTCCAGCGCTGTGATTGGCCGGAGCGGCGGTGACATCACTCTGCGCATGCGCGCAAGAGCCGTCACAATCGGCTACGCCCAGCTATTGCTGGGAAGTAGCCGATTTTGTGAATGGGATTAACCCCATGAATGCGCCGTTCTCTACGGCGCGCATGCGCCGTAGACACGGAGCAATGTCATTTTTACTAAATATCTCCTAAACCGTGTAGGTTTAGGAGATATTTCTTGCACCTACAGGTAAGCCTTAATCTAGGCTTACCTGTAGGTGCAAGTTGAAAAAGTGGGTTTACAACCACTTTAAAGAGTTTATGGCAGCACCAGAAGGTAAGAAGTATCTTTGAGACTACATCCACACCTTTCAGGCTATATTCACATGTTTTGGACACAAAATGGTTGTAAAACCTTTAAATATATCCAGTGAAGTGACTAGCAATACAGTGGATCCTCGGATTGCGAGTAACACGGTTAACGAGCGTTTCGCAATACGAGCACTGTATTTTGAAAAATCCTAACTCGGTTTGCGAGTGTTGTCTCGCAAAAACGAGCAGGATTCAGGCCAAAGCGGTGTGCAGTACCGCGTTTGGCCTGAGGTGGGGGGGTGCCGGAGCCGAGCAGCCCTTCGGAAAGACTCGGAAATACTATGTTCCCGAGCCTTTCCGAGCTCAGCCGAGCTGTCCTTGGGCCTTTCTGGCTGGAAGGAAGGCTAAGCCTACACCGTTGAAGTATAGGAACCACTCCTTCAGCTCCGCATCTCCTTTATCTGGGTACACGTACACGGGATATGAAGACCAGAAGGAGATAGAGGATTCCGCGAATATGGGACCACGGAATTCAGGAAATCCACAAATCCGTACATATGAGGGTCCCCCTGTGGCAGCTCCCCTAAGAAACAAAACAGATAATTTTTTAGGAAGAGGCCGAGGAAAGAAAGGAAGACTAAGAGAGGATGCAGAGGAGGGCAGCGGTGCCACTCCCAAAAAATCAAGGAGGAGGTAGTATGTCAGGGTGTGTTCAATCTAAGTGGAGAAGAACTTATCCGAGCTGAAAAAATAACTCTTAACCAAGGACTAAAATATGCCCCAAGGAAGCCCTTAAATAAATTCCAAATGTTCCTAGACGTACAAAAATACGCCAGGAAATTGAGTATAAAACGTAATTTCCTGTCTAACCCTATTGTCAGAAATGATATCCCTGTGGAAGGGCAAAACAGAGGAGGAACAGGATTAAGGAATGCATCCTTGTTTAACCCCCCAGGGAAACCAGCTCCCAGCATCACAGTATTCAAAGACTTGGTGTTACAGGACCTGTCCCAAGTTAAATTAAAAAAAGAGAATTCCAAAAGTTCCGAAGAAGGAATTAAGTCCCTATGTAAAAGAAAGAATCTGGTGATAAGACCGGCGGACAAGGGGGGGGGGTCGTAGTATTGAAGAAAGAGGACTATTTGAAAGAAATGGAGGTTCTATTATCAGATCGAGATACCTACAAAGTCCTAGATAAAGACCCTACAGAAAAATCACTCAATACTATTGTCATGGCGGGCCACCGAAAGGGAGTGATCAATGATGAAGAACTTGAATATCTTGTCCCCTTGGCCCCCCGTACCCCCATCATATATTACATCCCAAAAGTCCATAAAAACCCAGTACAACCCCCCGGCCGCCCCATAGTAAGCGGTATAGATTCTCTTACATCAAGAGTGGGGAAATTTGTGGATGTTTTTTTACAACCTGTGGTAACAAAAACCCAGGCCTTCCTAAAGGACTCTATGCAAGTCATTAGAGAGCTATCTAAGTGTGTAGTGGATGAGGACGTCCTACTTGTAACAGCAGACGTTTCCTCCCTATACACGATAATACCCCACAAACTGGGTTACAAGGCGGCAGAATTTTTTCTTAAAAAGGAACTTTCAGTGAAATCATCCACTTTGGAATTTGTTATGAAATTGTTGTGTTTCGGAATGGAACACAACTATTTTTACTACAGTGGCCAATTCTTCTAACAAAGCACGGGAGTAGCTATGGGGGCCAAATTTTCCCCCAGCTTAGCTGGCCTATTCATGGCCTTATGGGAAAATGACAAACTTTTTTCCCAGGAGGAGCCCCGCCTCCTTTTTTGGTGTCGCTACATAGACGACGCCTTTTTTCTGTGGAAAGGAGATGTAGGATCACTGAGTGAATTCATGACCATTTTAAATTCGAATGATTGGGGGATTAAATTTACATATGAATATAGTTTTACCTCTGTTAATTTTTTGGATCTGGTAATATTTAAAGAAAATGGTGCTCTTTTGACCAAAACTTTCTTCAAGGGCACAGACCGCAATGGTTACATCCCAACAGACAGTGGACACCACCCGAATTGGCTTAAGGCCATACCGAGGGGACAATTTCAAATAATCAGGCGAAATTGTTCACGTTTGGAGGATTTTGAATCGCAGGCCGCAATCCTCAAGAATCGTTTTTTGGAAAAAGGGTACCAAGCGACCGTATTGGACAAAGACCTCCGAGAGGTTACCTCTATGGACAGACAAGATCTTTTAGTCCCAAAAACAAAGGAAAAAAATAATATATCCAACGACCTACAATGGTCCTTTTTGACCACCTTTTTGTCCCATTTTTGGTGGGTCAATAAAATAATTAGGAAACATTGGCCGCTTCTTAAAAGCGATAAGGTCTTGGGACCCACGCTTCCGGATTGTCCCAAAATCTTATATAGAAGAAATCAAAACTTAAAAGATCTGGTGGCACCGAGTGTGGTTGACCCTCCACCCAGAATTCTTATGTTTGGTCATCTAAAGGTTTTTTTTCCGTGCAAGAGATGCAAGGTTTGCAGAACATCTAGAACTCTGAAAACCTCTACCTTTACCTCACATACTACCTCCCAAGAATTTAATATATCCGATTTTATAACCTGCGGTACTACAGGGGTAATTTACCTCTTACGTTGTCCGTGCGGTTTCCAATACATTGGGAGGACTACCCGTGCCCTAAAAGTGAGAATAGGGGAACACCTGTCCAACATACGTAGGGGGTTCAAAAAACATAGTGTGTCGTGGCTTTTCCGACAGTGCCACAACAGGGACCCCTCAGTATTGGAAGTAGTGGGCATAGAGAGGTATGTCCCACACTGGAGAGGCGACAACCTGAAATGCCAAATCTCACGCCGAGAGACTCGTGGATTTTTGACATGCGGTGTTACAGCCCTTGGGGCCTTAACATCGAATGGGACATAAACTGCTACATTAATAATAGCTGATGGGTCTCATTAAAACCACCCGTCCTACTCATAATGTCCTCATTATCATTATCCTTTTATCCTCTCTATATATATTCATCTACATATGTATATGTCTTCCTCCCTTTTCTCTTTTACCCAGAATTCCCCCCAGTCCCTTCTTGTGTTGTCCCCACCCCCCCCCCCTGTCCTGGTGCACTTAGATAGGCATTTGGTTTCCCTTAGGGGGCTTGTGGTAGTGGGGATATGTATAGGTGGTAGGGGACACATTTTATATGTATATGGTACTGTATAACCCTTCCAGTGCCTGTTTGCATTACAGACACTGTTTGGGTGAGCAGGAGGTTTTTGATTAATTTCGAATAATACCTTTGAATTTTTCCCAGCTTACAATATAGCATAATCTTTTAAAGATTTTTAATGTGTAACAATGACATGTTCATTTTTCATATCTGATCTTTACCTTGAGCAGGGTTGCAATCAATGTTAACTGGTACTGTTATAAGTAGGTGCTATGCGGTACTTTTTTATGTAATTTTTTTATTCAATTTTTTATTCAGTATGTATACTTTTAATTTCCTTTGAATGCAGATTGACTTCTGAATTTGTGTCTATCTAGGATAGATAAGACACACATAGCCGGCATACAGCACGGTTCTGACGTTCCGGTGTATGCTCACTATGTGTAAAGTCTGGTGCGCCGTGGAACCGATGAGCTGATTATCTTATCGGAGTTCCGGTGTCACCCTCCTGTTCGTCTTATATAAAGTGTGGTGAGTGACGTTTAGATCCAGCCTCCTTTCCCAGACGATGCCTCTTACGGAGAAACGCAGCGTAGGGCGGAGCTCAGGATCTCAACGTCACCACGCCCCCAGCTGATTGGCTCACGCCGCGGCGGGGTCTCAGTGCTGTTTTGAAAAAGTTTTTGTTTTTATCTTCGTATGGTTGTCAAGTTACCTGTTTGTCACAATAAAGGGTATTCGGTTTTTTACCAACTTACTGCACCATGAAGTTTCCTTATTTCTGCCTTTAAAATCGGTATCTACCACGGTTAATGAGCGTTCCTACGGACGGAAGGTACACTTACGTTTTGGAGATCGGTGAGCGGAGTTAGGACTCAGAGGACAGCATCGCTGACACCTGGATCTGGTGTACTTGCTGAGCTCGTTTGGTCCCCGTGACAGGGACCCATCTGCTCTGGTAAGCCTCCTGTTAGTATATTTCTGCTGAAGTGAAGGTTCCCTTTGAAGATCCACCATCCCCTGATATATGTTGGTTGTTTGCTTCATCAATGGACACTTCTTTTTTTCTATGTGAAGTTATTGCCTTTTCTGCTGCTGTGACATTTTGGCAGTAGAAGTGAATGGACTTCCTAAGTGTGTTTTTACACATCCACTTATTGGTTTAATAATTTTTCTTAGTGTTTGTGCTCATATAATTCATGAGTTCATATATATATATACACATATATCATCACCTTGGCACGCTGTTGCTATCCACAGGGTTGTGCATTTAATATTTTTTTATTGCATATGTTTCTAGCTGAATATTCCAGCTATTTCTTTATTTGCAGCACCATCAAATTCTTTTATTATTAATTTATGTGTTATAGTCTCTTTGTATGACCAGCATATATACATATTCACTTAATTTATTTTATTATTGGCTTAGTGTGTTGGCACTTGGGTACTATTACAGCTTAGGGAGAGAGCGCGGATTTTCCACATTACACGTATAGTAAAAAGTGAACCCAAGCAATAAAGCGTATACTGATGTTCAACACATACAGTACAGTATTAGTTTGACAAGTGCATTAAATATTCAAATACTGTTGATTTTGTGTCTTCTGTTCTGATAAGGTACACTGGGGAATATGTGTGTGAACATTAAACTTAGATAAAAATAGGAAAAATAAACTAAAGTGAATAGCTCTCTAGCACCAAGAACGGCAAAAGCAAGGTATGCACAGGGATTTTAACTGGACACCCTTTTAGAGGCAGCAGAATATGAAATTGTGTAAGCACTCTAGTTGTGGTCACAGTTTACATACATACACTGTATAGCCTGCATTCATGCATTGGAACTTTAATGGCATCCCAGTCTTAGTCCGTAGGGTTCAATATTGAGTTGGCCCACCCTTTGCAGCTATAACAGCTTCAAATCTTCTGGGAAGACTGTCAACAAGGTTTAGGAGTGTGTCTATGGGAATGTTTGACCATTCTTCCAGAAGCACATTTGTGAGGTCAGGCACTGATGTTGGACGAGAAGGCCTGGCTCGCAATCTCCGCTCTAATTCATCCCAAACGTGTTCCATCAGGTTGAGGTTAGGACTATGTGCAGGCCAGTCTAGTTCCTCTACTCCAAACTCACTCATCCACACTATATTGCCAAAAGTATTGGGCCACCCCTCCAAATCATTTGGTGAAGGGGGGATTATGGTGTGGGGGTTGTTTTTCAGGGGTTGGGCTTGGCCCCTTTGTTCCAGTGAAGGGAACTCTTAAGCCTCGTACACACGATCGGATTTCCATCGGACAAAGCGTAGGACTTTTGTCCAAAGGGCGTTGGCCATGAACTTGTCTTGCATGCAAACCGCAAAGAATTGTCGGCCAACAAACACGAAACACTGTGTTTTTTCAGCTCTTTAGCGCCATCTTTGGGCAACTTCTGCTAATGTTGCGTTATGGTTAGCATTGCTTCCGATCGGATAATCCGACAACACACATTTGTTGTCAGAAAATTTTAAAGCATGCTATCCCACATTTGTTGGCGGAAATACTGACAACAATTGTCCGATGGAGCATAAAAACGGTCGGATTTTCCGACAACAGCCTGTCATCACACTTTTCCCGTCAGATAATCCAATCGTGTGTACAGGCCTTAAAACCGTCAGCATACCAAGACATTTTGGACAATTTCATGCTCCCAACTTTTTTGGAACTGTTTAGGGGTGGCCCCTTCCTGTTCCAATATGACTGCCCACCAGTGCACAAAGCAAGATCCATAAAGAATTTTTATTTTTACTGTTTTTGTCACAGTTAACATTATTGATATACAGTGCTATGATTCATACCCCTTGAAATTTTCCACATTTTGTCATGTTACTACCAAAAACGTAAATGTATTTTATTGGGATTTTATGTTATAGACCACTACAAAGTGGCACATAATTGTGATGTGGAAGGAAAATGATAAATGTGAAAAGTGTGGCATGCATTTGTATTCAGCCCCCCTGAGTCAATACTTTGTAGAACCACCTTTCACAATTACAGCTGCAAGTCTTTTTGGAGATGTCTCTACCAGCTTCGCACACCTAGGGAGTTACATTTTTGCCCATTCTTCTTTGCAAAATAGCTCAAGCTCTGTCAGATTGGATGGAGAGCGTCTGTGAACAGAAATTTTCAAGTCTTGCCACAGATTCTTAATTGGATTTAGGTCTGCGCTTTGACTGGGCCATTCTAACACATGAATATGCTTTGATCTAAACCAGTGTTTCTCAACCCCAGTCTTCAAGGTGCCCCAACAGATTATGTTTTCAATCTATCCATTATTTTGCACATGTGATTTGATCAGTATCACTGCCTGAGGCCAGGTTCACACTTGTCCGACAAACGCTCCGACATTGGGAGCTTATGTCGCATGACGTGTGAAAATCAATGTTTCCCTATGGGAGCCGTCGTAACTGGTCCGACACATGTCGGTCCGACTTTGAAGATGCTCCCTGTACGACTTTGGTCTGACTTTGATCCTACTTCAGCCCCTTGACTATCATTGAAGTCGGATCAAAGTCGGACCGCGGTCTTGCATAATCCGACTTTGGCATGCGACTTGTGCGGGATTCACAGTGTGTCACCAGGGTCACTAGAACTAGTGCCCCCATTGGAAGATTTTCCCTTTATTAGTGTTCTGATGTCAACCCAAAATTTGTAATTTTCTTTTACTTTCACTTTCAATGATAATGGTAAACATTATGACAATAGAAAGGGTGAATCTCCCTAATGGGGGCAAAGACAGCAATAAAAACTGACAGTTGCTCTAATCTCTCTCCACTCTGTCCAAAATGTAAAAATAAATAAAAAGGTTTTGCCTTTAGCTACACTTTAAGAATTGGTAAGCTGCAATGTGTTACATTTTTGTGTTTGAGTTTAATACCGCTTTAAAGTGGTTGTAAACCCACATTTAGTTTATTCCCCCCCCCCCCCCCACCTGTAAGAGAAAGGCATAATGAGCTAGTATGACTAGCATATTAGCTCATTATGTACCACTTACCTTAGATTGGGGCCTCCCGAAGCCGTCCGCGTCCCTCCATCTAGCCGCATCCATCGCTGCGGCGATAGCCGGAAGGTTACTTCCGGGTATCGCCGCTGCAGCCAATCACAGCGCCGCTCCGGTGCTGTGATTGGCCGGAGCGGCGGTGACATCACTCTGCGCATGCGCGCAAGAGCCGTCACAATCGGCTAAGCCCAGCTATTGCTGGGAAGTAGCCGATTTTGTGAATGGGATTAACCCCATGAATGCGCCGTTCTCTACGGCGCGCATGCGCCGTAGACACGGAGCAATGTCATTTTTACTAAATATCTCCTAAACCGTGTAGGTTTAGGAGATATTTCTTGCACCTACAGGCAAGCCTTAATCTAGGCTTACCTGTAGGTGCAAGTTGAAAAAGTGGGTTTACAACCACTTTAAAGAGTTTATGGCAGCACCAGAAGGTAAGAAGTATCTGTGAGGGGGTTAGCTCGGCAGCGGGTGTGTGTGATCCCCTGGATGGGCTCCCCACACAAAAACAGGCCCAGCAGACGGAGGTTGTGGTTTTCAAGATCAAAAAGGTGCGGTTTATTTCTCTATTTACAGTGACAAAAAACACAGCAAAGCAAAAAGAAACATAAACAAAATAAACCCTGGTCAGCTTGACCTCTGACTAAACATGCAGGTTTCCTAACTAACAACTGGGATCAGCCTGGTGCTGTCCTAGTCCCTAAGTCCCTGGTTTAGTAAATGTCCAAACAAATAGCCACACAGGCTTTGTCTCACCGCACAGGGGTTCACTCTCCCTAGACAGTCCACACAGGTCTGGTTCCAGGCATGAGCAAACACCTAATGAAGCTGGGAGTTTTTATAGAGGCCTTAAACGAGCTGACAAGCTTCAGCTGGTCTCATCAACTCCCTGCCTGCACGACGCCCAGCACTCTCCCTAGAGGTATGAATCATCCATGAGCCCACTAGCCTCAGCTGGGCTTCATCAACTCTCTCCCTAGTTGTATAAGTCGGCATAAAGCCTGAATCTGGGAGAAATATACCTACCCCCCTGGATGCAACCAGGTGACTTTACCTTCCTGCTGTCACATACCCCCCCTCTTGTTTTAACCTTGGGGTTGGAACACCAGCTCCCATCCGGTTTAGGCACCAACACAATGGGACTAGACCAATCACTTTGGGACTCCTCTATCACCCCTAAGTTCAGCATTTTCTGTACTTCCTCCCGTATTGCCTCCCGTCGGGCCTCTGGGATCCGATAGGGTTTTAACTTCACCCTTTCACCGGGCGGGGTAATAATATCATGCTCTACCCCAGATGTTTGTCCCGGCAGCTCAGAGAACACCTCCTTGTTGCGAAGCACAAACTCCTTAACCTGCTGTTGTTGGGGTTGTGACAAGGTGGCTGCTATTCCAACCTCCGGAATCACGCAACCAGTTTGAGCTGGTGACCAAGTTTCTGCGACTAGGGACTCTCTATCCCTCCAGGCTTTCAACAGATTAACGTGATAGATCTGTTCGGGCTTTCGCCTTCCTGGTTGTCTGACCTTGTAATTCACTTCGCTCACTTTTTCCATTATCTCGTAGGGGCCTTGCCATTTGGCAAGGAATTTACTTTCAACCGTAGGGACAAGTACCAATATCCTATCCCCCGGGGAAAAGGTACGGGTCTTGGCTCCACGGTTGTACACTCTCTGCTGTGCCAACTGCGCTTGGGCCAAATGTTCCTTCACGATGGGCATTACCTGTGCAATTCGATCTTGCATCAGGGCGACATGCTCAATCACACTCCTGTGGGGAGAACTCTCACTTTCCCAAGTTTCCTTGGCAATATCCAACAGCCCTCTTGGGTGTCTCCCATACAGTAACTCAAAGGGGGAGAATCCCGTAGAGGATTGGGGCACCTCCCTAATAGCAAACATCAAATAAGGAAGTAGACAGTCCCAATCCTTTCCATCTCTATCCACCACTTTCTTCAACATTTGTTTTAGGGTTTTGTTGAATCTTTCAACCAGCCCATCGGTTTGGGGGTGATACACAGACGTACGCAATTGCGTCACTTTGAACAATTTACACAGCTCTTTCATAACCCGGGACATAAAGGGTGTACCTTGGTCCGTAAGCAGTTCTTTACAAATACCCACCCGGCTAAAAACAAGAGATAGCTCTTTGGCTATGGTTTTGGCCGAGGTATTTCGGAGAGGGATCGCTTCTGGATAACGGGTGGCATAGTCCATTATAACTAATATGTACTGGTGCCCCCTAGCGGACTTGATTATAGGACCTACCAAATCCATTGCGATCCTCTCAAACGGGACCTCAATGATGGGTAGAGGGACCAGTGGGCTACGGAAATGTGGCATCGGGGCCGACCTCTGACACACAGGGCAGGAGGAACAATAATTTTCTATGTCCTTCATCACCCCAGGCCAATAGAATCTCTGTAGTACCCTCTCTCGGGTTTTCTCTGTCCCCAGATGACCTCCAAGAATGTGCCCATGGGCCAACTCCAACACCAACTTCCTGTAAGGTTTGGGCACCACAAGCTGCTCAACGGTTTCTTCTGCCCTTTTTGCCACCCGATACAGTAGGTCCTTCTCTACGCTGAAGTATGGGTAAGTGCAGGTATTATCTGGGTTCACTAACTCGCCATCTATTTCCACTACGTTTTCCCGTGCCTTTATTAGGGCGGGGTCTTTTAACTGTTCTGTGGCAAAATTTTCCCTGTGAACCTCAAGATCAGAAAACTCCACAGACGGTAGGTTTTCGTCTGAGGAGGTGGGCTCCTCTCCAGTTTCTTGAGTCTCGCCTGCCAATACTGACAAGGGAAATTCTGGAGAGTCCTCACCACTCTCAGAGGAGTTCTGGCTATCACCTTCCTGGTACATAGGGGCACCAGTGGGGGGCTCAGGATCATCCCACAGTTCCCAGAACTTCGGAAAATCCCTTCCCACAATGGCATCATGCGGTAATTGAGATACTAACCCCACTGGATGAGAGAGGGTACCTTTGGGGGTCTTGAAACACACTGTAGTCACTGGATACTCTCGGGTGTCCCCATGCACACAAATAACAGCTACCTTGCTATTCCCAGAGACCTCTGTTTTAACTAATTCAGCCTTTATCAGGGTCACAAGGCTACCTGAATCCAGTAATACCACAACATTTCTACCATTAATACACATTTTGCATAAATGTTTCTCAGTTCCCCGAATGGCAGTGCATGCGACTGTCGCACACAGCGACTGACGTCTGTCCGTCAGAAAGTCACATTGCATGGGTTCCTCCACAACCGGGCAATTTGCTGCAATATGTCCCGCTTGCCGGCAGCGGTAGCAAACAATCCATTTGGCTGCCTCTTGAGCCCCTGACTTCCCAGGCTGTTCTCGCCAAACTTTGGGTAGAGCTCCCACCCTCTCACTCTCTCCACCCTCACCCCTTGGAATCCTCTTATCCGCCCCTGGGGATGGTCTGGTCTTAGGGTGGAAAGTCCGAGAGTCTCTGGAAGAGGCCGTCAGGTTCTCTGTAGCCAAGTATTTCTCTACACGATCCACAAGACCACCGGCCGTCTCTGGGTCTCCATGGCTTACCCACTTTTGGATGGCAGTAGGAAGAGCTCTCAAAAACCGATCCATTACAACACGTTCCACAATCTCTGGTGCGGACAAAGTCTCTGGCTGTAGCCACTTCCTGCTCAGGTGAATGAGATCATACATTTGAGACCTGGGGGGTTTTCCAAGCTGGAAAGTCCAGTTATGCACACGCTGAGCCCGGACAGCCAGGGTGACACCCAGCCTTGCCAATATTTCAGCTTTTAGCATCACATAGTCTTTTGCTTGGTCAGGCTCTAGGTCATAGTAAGCCTTCTGCGATTCACCAGTTAACAGAGGAGCCACCAGTCCAGCCCACTGCTCCTCAGGCCACTTTTCTCTTTCAGCAGTCCTTTCAAATGTGGTCAAAAATACCTCTGGATCATCCTCTCCAGTCATTTTTGTCAATAAACGACTCACCCCAAAGGACGCGGTATTAGTGGGACGGCTTTCCTCACTGGTCTGCGGACGTTGCTGCATTACTGCTTCCATTTGTTGTAGTCTCTGCTCTTGCTTCTGTAACAGGTCTATGAAGCGGGCCTCAGATTGCTGCTGGGCTGCAAGGCTCTGTTGATGAGCTTGCTGCTGGGCTGCGAAGCTCTGTTGTTGAGCTGCAAGGCTCTTTTGCAAACCTGCATTTGTCTGCTGTTGATTGGCATTTGCTAGAGCCAGCTGTTTCAGTATCTCCTCCATGCTGGCTTAAAAAAAACTGCCACTGGTTCTCCACCAACTGTGAGGGGGTTAGCTCGGCAGCGGGTGTGTGTGATCCCCTGGATGGGCTCCCCACACAAAAACAGGCCCAGCAGACGGAGGTTGTGGTTTTCAAGATCAAAAAGGTGCGGTTTATTTCTCTATTTACAGTGACAAAAAACACAGCAAAGCAAAAAGAAACATAAACAAAATAAACCCTGGTCAGCTTGACCTCTGACTAAACATGCAGGTTTCCTAACTAACAACTGGGATCAGCCTGGTGCTGTCCTAGTCCCTAAGTCCCTGGTTTAGTAAATGTCCAAACAAATAGCCACACAGGCTTTGTCTCACCGCACAGGGGTTCACTCTCCCTAGACAGTCCACACAGGTCTGGTTCCAGGCATGAGCAAACACCTAATGAAGCTGGGAGTTTTTATAGAGGCCTTAAACGAGCTGACAAGCTTCAGCTGGTCTCATCAACTCCCTGCCTGCACGACGCCCAGCACTCTCCCTAGAGGTATGAATCATCCATGAGCCCACTAGCCTCAGCTGGGCTTCATCAACTCTCTCCCTAGTTGTATAAGTCGGCATAAAGCCTGAATCTGGGAGAAATATACCTACCCCCCTGGATGCAACCAGGTGACTTTACCTTCCTGCTGTCACATATCTTTGAGACTACATCCACACCTTTCAGGCTATATTCACATGTTTTGGACACAAAATGGTTGTAAAACCTTTAAATATATCCAGTGAAGTGACTAGCAATACAGTGGAACCTCGGATTGCGAGTAACACGGTTAACGAGCGTTTCGCAATACGAGCACTGTATTTTGAAAAATCCTAACTCGATTTGCGAGTGTTGTCTCGCAAAAACGAGCAGGATTCAGGCCAAAGCGGTGTGCAGTACCGCGTTTGGCCTGAGGTGGGGGGGTGCCGGAGCCGAGCAGCCCTTCGGAAAGACTCGGAAATACTATGTACCCGAGCCTTTCCGAGCTCAGCCGAGCTGTCCTCTGGCCTTTCCGGCTGGAAGGAAGGCTAAGCCTACACCGTTGAAGTATAGGAACCACTCCTTCAGCTCCGCATCTCCTTTATTTGGGTACACGTACACGGGATATGAAGACCAGAAGGAGATAGAGGATTCCGCAAATATGGGACCACGGAATTCAGGAAATCCACAAATCCGTACATATGAGGGTCCCCCTGTGGCAGCTCCCCTGAGAAACAAAACAGATAATTTTTTAGGAAGAGGCCGAGGAAAGAAAGGAAGACTAAGAGAGGATGCAGAGGAGGGCAGCGGTGCCACTCCCAAAAAATCAAGGAGGAGGTAGTATGTCAGGGTGTGTTCAATCTAAGTGGAGAAGAACTTATCCGAGCTGAAAAAATAACTCTTAACCAAGGACTAAAATATGCCCCAAGGAAGCCCTTAAATAAATTCCAAATGTTCCTAGACGTACAAAAATACGCCAGGAAATTGAGTATAAAACGTAATTTCCTGTCTAACCCTATTGTCAGAAATGATATCCCTGTGGAAGGGCAAAACAGAGGAGGAACAGGATTAAGGAATGCATCCTTGTTTAACCCCCCAGGGAAACCAGCTCCCAGCATCACAGTATTCAAAGACTTGGTGTTACAGGACCTGTCCCAAGTTAAATTAAAAAAAGAGAATTCCAAAAGTTCCGAAGAAGGAATTAAGTCCCTATGTAAAAGAAAGAATCTGGTGATAAGACCGGCGGACAAGGGGGGGGGGATCGTAGTATTGAAGAAAGAGGACTATTTGAAAGAAATGGAGGTTCTATTATCAGATCGAGATACCTACAAAGTCCTAGATAAAGACCCTACAGAAAAATCACTCAATACTATTGTCATGGCGGGCCACCGAAAGGGAGTGATCAATGATGAAGAACTTGAATATCTTGTCCCCTTGGCCCCCCGTACCCCCATCATATATTACATCCCAAAAGTCCATAAAAACCCAGTACAACCCCCCGGCCGCCCCATAGTAAGCGGTATAGATTCTCTTACATCAAGAGTGGGGAAATTTGTGGATGTTTTTTTACAACCTGTGGTAACAAAAACCCAGGCCTTCCTAAAGGACTCTATGCAAGTCATTAGAGAGCTATCTAAGTGTGTAGTGGATGAGGACGTCCTACTTGTAACAGCAGACGTTGCCTCCCTATACACGATAATACCCCACGAACTGGGTTACAAGGCGGCAGAATTTTTTCTTAAAAAGGAACTTTCAGTGAAATCATCCACTTTGGAATTTGTTATGAAATTGTTGTGTTTCGGAATGGAACACAACTATTTTTACTACAGTGGCCAATTCTTCCTACAAAGCACGGGAGTAGCTATGGGGGCCAAATTTTCCCCCAGCTTAGCTGGCCTATTCATGGCCTTATGGGAAAATGACAAACTTTTTTCCCAGGAGGAGCCCCGCCTCCTTTTTTGGTGTCGCTACATAGACGACGCCTTTTTTCTGTGGAAAGGAGATGTAGGATCACTGAGTGAATTCATGACCATTTTAAATTCGAATGATTGGGGGATTAAATTTACATATGAATATAGTTTTACCTCTGTTAATTTTTTGGATCTGGTAATATTTAAAGAAAATGGTGCTCTTTTGACCAAAACTTTCTTCAAGGGCACAGACCGCAATGGTTACATCCCAACAGACAGTGGACACCACCCGAATTGGCTTAAGGCCATACCGAGGGGACAATTTCAAATAATCAGGCGAAATTGTTCACGTTTGGAGGATTTTGAATCGCAGGCCACAATCCTCAAGAATCGTTTTTTGGAAAAAGGGTACCAAGCGACCGTATTGGACAAAGACCTCCGAGAGGTTACCTCTATGGACAGGCAAGATCTTTTAGTCCCAAAAACAAAGGAAAAAAATAATATATCCAACGACCTACAATGGTCCCTTTTGACCACCTTTTTGTCCCATTTTTGGTGGGTCAATAAAATAATTAGGAAACATTGGCCGCTTCTTAAAAGCGATAAGGTCTTGGGACCCACGCTTCCGGATTGTCCCAAAATCTTATATAGAAGAAATCAAAACTTAAAAGATCTGGTGGCACCAAGTGTGGTTGACCCTCCACCCAGAATTCTTATGTTTGGTCATCTAAAGGTTTTTTTTCCGTGCAAGAGATGCAAGGTTTGCAGAACATCTAGAACTCTGAAAACCTCTACCTTTACCTCACATACTACCACCCAAGAATATAATATATCCGATTTTATAACCTGCGGTACTACAGGGGTAATTTACCTCTTACGTTGTCCGTGCGGTTTCCAATACATTGGGAGGACTGCCCGTGCCCTAAAAGTGAGAATAGGGGAACACCTGTCCAACATACGTAGGGGGTTCAAAAAACATAGTGTGTCGTGGCTTTTCCGACAGTGCCACAACAGGGACCCCTCAGTATTGGAAGTAGTGGGCATAGAGAGGTATGTCCCACACTGGAGAGGCGACAACCTGAAATGCCAAATCTCACGCCGAGAGACTCGTGGATTTTTGACATGCGGTGTTACAGCCCTTGGGGCCTTAACATCGAATGGGACATAAACTGCTACATTAATAATAGCTGATGGGTCTCATTAAAACCACCCGTCCTACTCATAGTGTCCTCATTATCATTATCCTTTTATCCTCTCTATATATATTCATCTACATATGTATATGTCTTCCTCCCTTTTCTCTTTTACCCAGAATTCCCCCCAGTCCCTTCTTGTGTTGTCCCCATCCCCCCCCCCCCTTGTCCTGGTGCACTTAGATAGGCATTTGGTTTCACTTAGGGGGCTTGTGGTAGTGGGGATATGTATACGTGGTAGGGGACACATTTTATATGTATATGGTACTGTGAAACCCTTCCAGTGCCTGTTTGCATTACAGACACTGTTTGGGTGAGCAGGAGGTTTTTGATTAATTTCGAATAATACCTTTGAATTTTTCCCAGCTTACAATATAGCATAATCTTTTAAAGATTTTTAATGTGTAACAATGACATGTTCATTTTTCATATCTGATCTTTACCTTGAGCAGGGTTGCAATCAATGTTAACTGGTACTGTTATAAGTAGGTGCTATGCGGTACTTTTTTATGTAATTTTTTTATTCAATTTTTTATTCAGTATGTATACTTTTAATTTCCTTTGAATGCAGATTGACTTCTGAATTTGTGTCTATCTAGGATAGATAAGACACACATAGCCGGCATACAGCACGGTTCTGACGTTCCGGTGTATGCTCACTATGTGTAAAGTCTGGTGCGCCGTGGAACCGATGAGCTGATTATCTTATCGGAGTTCCGGTGTCACCCTCCTGTTCGTCTTATATAAAGTGTGGTGAGTGACGTTTAGATCCAGCCTCCTTTCCCAGATGACGCCTCTTACGGAGAAACGCAGCGTAGGGCGGAGCTCAGGATCTCAACGTCACCACGCCCCCAGCTGATTGGCTCACGCCGCGGCGGGGTCTCAGTGCTGTTTTGAAAAAGTTTTTGTTTTTATCTTCGTATGGTTGTCAAGTTACCTGTTTGTCACAATAAAGGGTATTCGGTTTTTTACCAACTTACTGCACCCTGAAGTTTCCTTATTTCTGCCTTTAAAATCGGTATCTACCACGGTTAATGAGCGTTCCTACGGACGGAAGGTACACTTACGTTTTGGAGATCGGTGAGCGGAGTTAGGACTCAGAGGACAGCATCGCTGACACCTGGATCTGGTGTACTTGCTGAGCTCGTTTGGTCCCCGTGACAGGGACCCATCTGCTCTGGTAAGCCTCCTGTTAGTATATTTCTGCTGAAGTGAAGGTTCCCTTTGAAGATCCACCATCCCCTGATATATGTTGGTTGTTTGCTTCATCAATGGACACTTCTTTTTTTCTATGTGAAGTTATTGCCTTTTCTGCTGCTGTGACATTTTGGCAGTAGAAGTGAATGGACTTCCTAAGTGTGTTTTTACACATCCACTTATTGGTTTAATAATTTTTCTTAGTGTTTGTGCTCATATAATTCATGAGTTCATATATATATATATATACACATATATCATCACCTTGGCACGCTGTTGCTATCCACAGGGTTGTGCATTTAATATTTTTTTATTGCATATGTTTCTAGCTGAATATTCCAGCTATTTCTTTATTTGCAGCACCATCAAATTCTTTTATTATTAATTTATGTGTTATTGTCTCTTTGTATGACCAGCATATATACATATTCACTTAATTTATTTTATTATTGGCTTAGTGTGTTGGCACTTGGGTACTATTACAGCTTAGGGAGATAGCGCGGATTTTCCACATTACACGTATAGTAAAAAGTGAACCCAAGCAATAAATCGTATACTGATGTTCAACACATACAGTACAGTATTAGTTTGACAAGTGCATTAAATATTCAAATACTGTTGATTTTGTGTCTTCTGTTCTGATAAGGTACACTGGGGAATATGTGTGTGAACATTAAACTTAGATAAAAATAGGAAAAATAAACTAAAGTGAATAGCTCTCTAGCACCAAGAACAGCAAAAGCAAGGTATGCACAGGGATTTTAACTGGACACCCTTTTAGAGGCAGCAGAATATGAACTTGTGTAAGCACTCTAGTTGTGGTCACAGTTTACATACATACACTGTATAGCCTGCATTCATGCATTGGAACTTTAATGGCATCCCAGTCTTAGTCCGTAGGGTTCAATATTGAGTTGGCCCACCCTTTGCAGCTATAACAGCTTCAAATCTTCTGGGAAGACTGTCAACAAGGTTTAGGAGTGTGTCTATGGGAATGTTTGACCATTCTTCCAGAAGCACATTTGTGAGGTCAGGCACTGATGTTGGACGAGAAGGCCTGGCACGCAATCTCCGCTCTAATTCATCCCAAACGTGTTCCATCAGGTTGAGGTTAGGACTATGTGCAGGCCAGTCTAGTTCCTCTACTCCAAACTCACTCATCCACACTATATTGCCAAAAGTATTGGGCCACCCCTCCAAATCATTTGGTGAAGGGGGGATTATGGTGTGGGGGTTGTTTTTCAGGGGTTGGGCTTGGCCCCTTTGTTCCAGTGAAGGGAACTCTTAAGCCTCGTACACACGGTCGGATTTCCATCGGACAAAGCGTAGGACTTTTGTCCAAAGGGCGTTGGCCATGAACTTGTCTTGCATGCAAACGGCAAAGAATTGTCGGCCAACAAACACGAAACACTGTGTTTTTTCAGCTCTTTAGCGCCATCTTTGGGCAACTTCTGCTAATGTTGCGTTATGGTTAGCATTGCTTCCGATCGGATAATCCGACAACACACATTTGTTGTCAGAAAATTTTAAAGCATGCTATCCCACATTTGTTGGCGGAAATACTGACAACAATTGTCCGATGGAGCATAAAAACGGTCGGATTTTCCGACAACAGCCTGTCATCACAATTTTCCCGTCAGATAATCCAATCGTGTGTACAGGCCTTAAAACCGTCAGCATACCAAGACATTTTGGACAATTTCATGCTCCCAACTTTTTTGGAACTGTTTAGGGGTGGCCCCTTCCTGTTCCAATATGACTGCCCACCAGTGCACAAAGCAAGATCCATAAAGAATTTTTATTTTTACTGTTTTTGTCACAGTTAACATTATTGATATACAGTGCTATGATTCATACCCCTTGAAATTTTCCACATTTTGTCATGTTACTACCAAAAACGTAAATGTATTTTATTGGGATTTTATGTTATAGACCACTACAAAGTGGCACATAATTGTGATGTGGAAGGAAAATGATAAATGTGAAAAGTGTGGCATGCATTTGTATTCAGCCCCCCTGAGTCAATACTTTGTAGAACCACCTTTCACAATTACAGCTGCAAGTCTTTTTGGAGATGTCTCTACCAGCTTCGCACACCTAGGGAGTTACATTTTTGCCCATTCTTCTTTACAAAATAGCTCAAGCTCTGTCAGATTGGATGGAGAGCGTCTGTGAACAGAAATTTTCAAGTCTTGCCACAGATTCTTAATTGGATTTAGGTCTGCGCTTTGACTGGGCCATTCTAACACATGAATATGCTTTGATCTAAACCAGTGTTTCTCAACCCCAGTCTTCAAGGTGCCCCAACAGATTATGTTTTCAATCTATCCATTATTTTGCACATGTGATTTGATTAGTATCACTGCCTGAGGCCAGGTTCACACTTGTCCGACAAACGCTCCGACATTGGGAGCTTATGTCGCATGACGTGTGAAAATCAATGTTTCCCTATGGGAGCCGTCGTAACTGGTCCGACACATGTCGGTCCGACTTTGAAGATGCTCCCTGTACCACTTTGGTCCGACTTTGATCCTACTTCAGCCCCTTGACTATCATTGAAGTCGGATCAAAGTCGGACCGCGGTCTTGCATAATCCGACTTTGGCATGCGACTTGTGCTCTGCTGATCTTGAGGGGGAACTCCACGCCAAATTTTAAATAAAAAAAACGGCATGAGTTCCCCTCCAAGAGGATACCAGGCCCTTCGGTCTGGTATGGGTTTTAAGGGGAACCCCCTAAGCTGAAAAAACGGTGTGGGGGTTCCCCTCAAAATCCAAACCAGACCCTTATCCGAGCACGCAACCTGGCAGGCCGCAGGAAAAGAGGGGGGGCGAGAGAGTGGCCCCCCTCCCTCCTGAACCGTACCAGGCTGCATGCCCTCAACATGGGGGGGGTTTGGTGCTTTGGGGCAGGGGGGTGACCTGCGGCCCCCCCACCCCAAAGCACCCTGCCCCCATGTTAATGGAGACAAGGGCCTCTACCCGACAACCCTGGCCGTTGGTTGTCGGGGTCTGCGGGCGGGGGGCTTATCGGAATCCAGGAGCCCCCTTTAATAAGGGGGCCCCCAGATCCCGGCTCCCCACCCTAAGTACATTTATTTGTGGATGATCTGCTCCTGACCCTAATGCCCTGTACACATGACCAGTTTTCCCGTCAGAAAAAAAAAACAATGGTTTTCCCGACGGGATTCCTCTTAAGCCTGCCTTGCATACACACGGTCACACAAAAGTCCGGTGAACTTTTGTCTGCCAAGAACGTAGTGACATAAAAGACTACGACGAGCCGTCAAAATGAAGTTCTATGCTTCCAGGCATGCATCAAATTTTTTCCGAGCATGCACGTTTTTTTACCCGTCGGAAAAGCATACAGACGAACGGTTTTCCCGCCTAGGATTTTTTCCTGACGGGGAAAAAAAAGAGATCCTGCTCTCTTTTTTTCCCCGGCAGTTTTCCTGTGGGAAAAAAAAAGAGATTCTGCTCTCATTTTTTCCCCGGCAGTTTTCCTGTGGGAAAAAGTCAGATGGAGCATACACACGGTCGGTACTCCCGTCCAAAAGCTCTCATCACAGTTTTTCTGACGGGAAAACTGGTCATGTGTACAGGGCATTAGGGTTAATTTACACTTGCTTCAACTTCAACACACGGTAAAGCGCCTACCACTTCAACATGCTTTTTTGATGTGTTTTTGATGCTCCTGAAACGCTTCTGTGGTGCTTCAGTGGTGCTTCAGTGGTGCTTCGGTGGTGCTTCTTTGAAGGTTTAATCAAGCTTGGCAGATGCCCTGTGTGTGTGTGTGTTGATACCTTATACCTGCAATTTCTCCAAAACAAAGCAAAGCTAAAGCTGAAATAAAGCCTCTTAAAAGCTGTAGGTGCTTCAAGCGAGCTTTGTCATAGACTTCTGTGGAGGCTTTAAAGACGCTTTGAAGCATAATATAATTTTTGAGTGGCATAATTTTTGAAATGAAGCAAAGCAAACACGAGGTGTAAACAGGACTGTAAGCTAACCATTTTATTTAGTGACAGAAGCTTTGACTGGCGTTCAGAGAGCTTTAAAAAAGTGTAAACGAGCCCTTACACAACCATTTTTTCCACCCTTGCTGATATATTTCCTACCCTTAAGAAATGTACTGAAGCTGGAGCAGTCAGTACCTTAAGCAGCTGTGCACCGGGGTGGGCTGGGGCGGGGGGCAGAGATGCATTTTCCCCCTGGGCTGCTCTCATATGCTCTAGAAAGGCTGCTGTGTCGCCAGCTCAGAACCGCACATGCACAGTTTTTGAGCTGGTCGAGTGTGGCATATCCATCCAGTACTGTGAGCCAGCGATATCTCAGGGCTGACAGTCTGTGTTACAGAGCACAGCACAGCCCCGCCCAGCCCCTCCCTCCTCCACACGAATGGCTGGCAGAGGCTGGACCTGCTATGTTTCCCCACCCACACTCCGGCAGCCTGTGTGCTGTCTGTGAAGAGGATGTGTGGGTGGGAAAGTTTAATCTGAGCAGTCGGCTTGAAAACAGTGAGTCTCCTGGAGGCCTAGGACCGTAAATAATTGCGGTTGCTATGCCTAAATTTAAGGGGTAGCCTGAGAAAATAGTTAGGCTCAGGCTATTTGAATTCTTTAAATTGGTTTCTGCTTTGTTGTGGTGTTGCCTGGCAGTACAGTTCCCTGTGGGTGGCGCTGTCGCCCAGGTATCAGGTTGAACCACAGGTAGCATTGCAGCGCGATTGGGTGTCCTCTCTCGGCAGCCATGCAGTGGGCGTGGTCTACCTGCTGTGCATGCCGGGAGAGGGTATGTAAGGGGTGGACGCCATTAGGTCGGAGGTGATCCAGAGGACCCCTTGGTCCTAGGCATGTACCCCACCTTTGGTGGCCCTCATGGCCAGGGGTACGTGTGTGTGTATTCCGTCCCGGGCACCTTCGGCCCGAGGCTGCATCGTTCCAGGTAGGCCCAGCACCTTTAGCTGAGGTCTTTACCAGAAGAGGAATCCCAGGGTGCCCAAGTGGGGGTGACCCGCTCTGAAGGAGAGGAAACCAGGGGAGGACCTGTCCGCGGGGATCGGTGAGGGAACTCACGGCCTATCAGAGGGAAGGATTCCATAATCCGCCAAAAGCCTTGTAACGTGCCCCACTGGCACCTAAGGTAGGGTGACCAGACATCCCCAGGTTCAGGGGACAGTCCTCAGATTGAGGACACTGTCCCCGGATCAAGTCTGTCCCTGGTTTTGTCCCCGGATTGGATTTGAACAGGGGCTGGGGCAAATTCAAAGACAGTCAGTGCAGAATTGAAAAAAAAACATATTCTGAATTACACACCCTCGCTCCGCCGCTCCTACTAGCTTAGGCGGGGGGGGGGGGTGTATTTTTTCCATTATCTGTGCCCCTTTCTGATGATCATGTGCTGGTCAGAGCAGAGGGAATATTTCTTCAGTTTCGGGCGCATGCCCATTCAGCTCCGCTCGCATGTTCTTCTGCCTTGGCTCAAGTCCCGGCCAGCCGCCTGCCTGTTTATCACCTTGCCTTCCCTGGTGGAGTGATCTTCCTCCCCTTGCCACCCAGTAGTAGCCGGTGCTCGGAGAGTAAGACTTGAGAAGCTGTCAGGTGGGCAGGGGCGGCGGCAGTGACGGGCAGAGAGAGGCAGCTGGGCTCAGCTGACGGTGTCCAGCAGCAGGAACAGAGGGGAAGCGGATCCGATCGTGGGGCTGACAGTGCCTTCAAGGCCTCAACACAGGTGTGCTTGGGGGTGTCTGTGAATAGAATACATTGCACTGTGTCTGTCTCTCTGGCATCATGGATAGTATCATAACTCACAGGCAGCAGGCACTCTATCATGGCTCTGGCTGGCTCTGTCACAGTAGAGAAAGGGAGCCGCTCAGATGTAGATATCCTCCAAATGACCTCCTCCCAGCAACCAAGGGTGCAAGCAATGCAAGTATTAGCAAAACAGGAAAAGGATTTTTCTGGATAGCAGCACTCCAAGATAAAAAGCCTTAATTTCAAAAGTCCAGGAATCCAAAGCATACACTGCACATCACGACACACTGATCAAAAATTAGCTGACATGTTTCACATCAATTGATGCTTACTCATAGCCATGAGTAAGCATCAATTGATGTGAAACATGTCAGCTAATTTTTGATCAGTGTGTCGTGATGTGCAGTGTATGCTTTGGATTCCTGGACTTTTGAAATAAAGGCTTTTTATCTTGGAGTGCTGCTATCCAGAAAAATCCTTTTCCTGGCTCTGTCACAGTGTGTCACATAACATGGCTGCTCAGTGCTGATTTTGGTAACTTATTGATCATCTGTATCAGCACCCAGCAGCCATGTTAAGTGACACACTGTGACAGAGCCAGCCAGAGCCATGATAGAGTGCCTGCTGCCTGTGAGTTATCATAATGCTGATGATGTTGTTAACCAGTTGCTGATTGCAGGTTTACTACTACGGGATGGCCGCGCTGCGCAGGATCACGTATATACGTAATCCTGCCTTTCTGGGTATGGGAGCCAATCAGCGGCTCGGCTGGACTCGATTTCCACTAGTACCCGCTGATTGCTATGTTCAAAGACAGAACTGTGGTCTGCCTATGTAAACAAGGCAGATTGCCGTTCTGTCAATATGGAAGACATTGATCTTGTGTTCCTGCAAAGCAGGTACAGGGATATATGCCTTCACTTAGTAAAAGCACCTCCCCACAGTGAAAAAACACTTGTTAGGCACACATTTAACCCTTTGATTGCTTTAGATGTTAATTTTTTTCCCCTTCCCATTCAGTGTCATTAGTACAGTGACAGGGCATATTTTTAGCACTGATCACTGTATTAGTGTCACTGGTTCCCACAAAGTGTCATTAGTGTCCGATTTGTCCACAGCAATATCGCAGTCCCGCTATGAGTCGCTGATCACCGCCATTACTAGTAAAAAAAAAAAAAAGTACCCGGATTTCATTTAAAAAATCTGGTCACCTTAACCTAAGGTCTCAAGTGTTACAAGTGCTGGGAAGTTCGGGATTCAGAAGTTCATATCCTGATTGTATCCTTAGGAAATTTAAAGTGAATGTTCCGTGCTCCACAGTGGCTGATAGGACCATGAGAGGGGACTATCCGGGTGAGCAAAGCCCACTCAGGACTGAGTGGAGATAAATGACAGTTAAGTGCCGCGTGCCTGAACCTGCCTCCCTGTTCACTTCTCTTCATCTCCAACGTTTCATGTCACGTTCTTAATCAAAGCAAAATAAACCTTTTTATTGGGTTTGATACTGTCTGGACATTGGCCTTCCTTAAGACCTTAAGAGAGAGAATAGACTTCTACCTACACTTTAGGGTGAAGAATCAGCGGAAAGAGGTAACTCACCCAAAAATAGATAACACCGCTCACCCTCTTCATCAAGGAGGACACTGTGCATGTGGCATGGTGTGTCCCATTCTGCTTGTGGAGGTAAGCAGGGTAAACGGATCTGTGTGCTACACTAGCAGCTTGTGACACTCAGGGCCGCTGATAGGCCAGTACAACTGGCCCTGTTGTACCGGGCCCGGCCAGCAGGGGGGCCCGGGCAACCTGAACAGATAGCTAATTACTGTAATGTAAAAAAAAAAAATCCTCCAGCCATCGTTCGCCCGACGCCCAAACAAAGCGCGTCCTCTATATTGCCTTCTCTGGCGCCACGGAGTTATTCCTCTCCCTCCGCTTGAGAGAAGCAGTGAGGCGAGCGGCGGCGGCAGAAGAAGAAGCAGCTGGCATCTGACTGGAAATTTGTGTGGACAGTCCAGGCAGCAGCAGGATCAGGGAGGAAGTGACTCCTCCGGCCCGGCCGGATAACACAGGTGTGTCATGTGTGCTTGCTTGGGGGGGAGGAGGATTCAAGATCTACTACTACTGCAGCAGCCAGCTATACATTACAGCATTGGCAGCATGGATGGCACTGTCTGCAGGTACAGTGCCACCCATGCCGCCAATGCCGTAATGTGCTGCAGACAGTGCCACCCATGCCGCCAATGCCGTAATGTGCTGCAGACAGTGCCACCCGTGCCGCCAATGCTGACATGTGCTGCATAATGCCATTGGCAGCAAGGGTGGCACTGTATCTGCAGCACATTATGGCATTGGCGGCACTGTCTGCAGCACATTACGGCATGGGTGGCACTGTCTGCAGCACATTACAGCATTGGCGGCATGGGTGTCACTGTCTCTGCAGGCAGCACATGCGTTATAGGCCATAATGCATGTGCTACCTGCAGACAGTGCCACCCATGCTGCCAATGCCATATTGTGCTGCAGACAGTGCCACCCATGACGCTAATGCCATAAAGCATGTGCTACCTGCTGACAGTGCCACCCATGCCGCCAATGCCATATTGTGCTGCAGACAGTGCCACCCATGCCGCCAATGGCATAATGCCATTGGCAGCATGGGTGGCACTGTCTGCAGCACATTACGGCATTGCTGGCATAGGTGCGAAAAATAAATATAATTTGTAGACAAACCTGCACTTTGTTTCAAGGTGGGGTCTGGGGAGGGACCAGGGGCGGGGCGGGGCCAGGGTTGGAGCTGAAGGAGGGAGCAGGGGCGGGACCAGGGGTGGAGCTGAAGGGGGCCCCATCAGGTAGGCTGTACGGGGCCCCATGATTTCTATCAGCGGCCCTGGTGACACTACCTTGCCCTCCTAGGTGTTATGATGTGGGCTCACACTGGCATGCTGCAGTTTGTCTGCAGTGCTGGTGTAGTGGCACTCTTCCTGCATGTTACCCCTGGTCCCATAGAGCTTGCACATTTTTACTGCATGTTGTGAAAGTGCACAAAACATCCTGCATGCTGCATCTTTGGTGCACTTCCAGAAAATGCAGCAAAAATGTGCAACCTAAAAGAAATCTGAGGGACTATGGCTGTGGAAAACTGACAGTTCACCAGTGTGAGACCAAAGGCTTGTATTCACTTGCAGCAGGCACTGACACTCCTCTGAAAAGTGACAGGCAGAGGAGGTGATATCAAATTTCATCCCTGCCTGTTTTAACCCCCTAAATGCCAATCCCTCCAAGTAATGGCATGGTTCACTTTGAACTCCACCTTATTTCTATTACTCTCTGTAGGTATTAGATGTGCTCTCACGTTATTGTTTGCACATCTAATACCTAAAGAGTTCTGGAAATAAGGTGGAGTTCAAAGTGAATTTCTACACCTAAGTGGAGCGCCCCTTTCAGAAGGTTTGAGGATATTATTAAACCCAGAGACTGGTGAACTTAAGCCAACATAGACAGATTTAATTTTCTGCTAAACCAGCAGAATTTCGATCTATCTATGTGCAGAATGTGGTTGTACAGAATTAAATCTTTCAACTGACTTCAGTACAACCAGCGTCTTTCTTTTTTTTTGGGCGATCACTGCTGCCTGCTATAGCTGCCAGCAGTGATCATTGTATTCTGATGGCTGGAAAACGTTCACCCCCACAGAGAGTGACCCCTTTGTACTGTCCCCACAGAGAGTTATCCCTTTGTACTGTCCCCACAGAGAGTGACCCCTTTATACTGTCCCCACAGAGAGTGACCCCTTTGTACTGACCCCTTTGTACTGTCCCCACAGAGAGTGACCCCTTTGCACTGTCCCCACAGAGAGTGGCCCCTTTACACTGTCCCCACAGAGAGTGGCACCTTTGCACTGTCCCCACAGAGAGTGACCCCTTTGTACTGTCCTCACAGAGAGTAACCCCTTTGCACTGTCCCCACAGAGAGTGACCCCTTTGCATTGTCCCCACAGAGAGTGACCCCTTTGTACTGTCCCCACAGAGAGTGACCCCTTTGCACTGTCCCCACAGAGCGTGACCCCTTTGTACTGTCCCCACAGAGAGTGACCCCTTTGTACTGTCCCCACAGAGAGTGTACTGCCCCCACAGAGAGTGACCCCTTTGTACTGTCCACACAGAGAGTGACCCCTTTGTACTGCCCCACAGAGAGTGACCCCTTTGTACTGTCCCCACAGAGAGTGACCCATTTGTACTATCCCCACAGAGAGTGACCCCCTTGTACTATCCCCACAAAGAGTGACCCCTTTGCACTGCCCCCACAGAGAGTGACCCCTTTGCACTGCCCCACAGAGAGTGACCCCTTTGCACTGCCCCCACAGAGAGTGACCGCTTTGCACTGCGGGCAATGTGGAGCAGTCTCTCTTTCTCTCTGTGCAGGCAGTGTCAAGTGGGCTCTCGCTCTGTGCAGGCAGTGTCAAGCGGTCTCTCTCTCTCTCTCTGTGCAGGCAGTGCCAAGTGGTCTCTATCTCTCTCTCTGCAGGCAGTGTCAGATGGTCTCTTTCTCTCTCTGGGGCAATATGGAGAAGTCTCCCCCCCCCTCTCTCTCTCTGTATGCGGGGAATGTGGCGTAGATGGATGGTGAGCTGATTCGGTGGTTCAATAGGCCACTTGACTGGACTTTCCCCACAGGCCTAAGGCTGCCAGCCCTCCCCTGGCTGTGCAGGGCAAACAATCAGCTTCTAGCTTTCATTTTCAAAATTGAAAGTCATACTAAAGTTTCTTTTTTTTTTTTGTTACAATAACAAACATGTTATACTTACCTGCTCTGTGCAGTGGTTTTGCACAGAGCCGTCCAGATCCTCTTCTTCGGCGCTCCGGTCCCCTCCCTCTTGTTGGGTCCCCCCCAGAGCAAGCAGCTTGCTTTGTGGGCACCCGAACTGAGCTGCAGCTCCCTGTGTCCATTCAGACATGGAGCTGCGGCCCAGCCCCACCCCCTCTCTCTACTCATTGGCTCACTGACTTTGATTGACAGCAGCAGGAGCCAATGGTGCTTCGCTGCCGTCTCAGCCAATGAGGAGGAAGAGTCCCAGACAGCCGAGTCTCTCGTGCAACATCGCTGGATCGAGAAGGATTAGGGGGCAGAGGGGGGCTGCTGCACACAAAAGGCTTTTTATCCTAATGCATAGAAACCTTCTGCCTTTACAACAACTTCGACAGAACAAGCTGAAAATACAAGCTGATTGGTAACTATGCACAGCTGCTCCATATTCTTTCTGCTCCAGTTTTAGTGAACTCCTATCTCTGTGTCTTTTGGAGCCTTGCTCTCCAATGCACCCATCAGTGGAGTGGTGCTCAGCTCTCTAAAGACACAGAGCATTTGATCCTTTAGTACTGGATTATGCAGTATTGTGATTCCGATTTTTACTTGCTTTTCAAGTCTGTGCCATTAAGGACTAGGTCTTCTGTTTTATATAAATTTACCATTGAATTAGAGTGGTTGTAAAGGTTCATTTAAAAAAAAAAAAAATAACAAACATCCTTACAAACATACTTACCTCCACTGTGCAGTTCGTTTTGCACAGAGTGGCCCCGATCCTGCTGTTCTGGGGTCCCACGGCGGCTCCCCCCCGCAATAGCTAACCCCCTCTGGGAAGCTCTCTCCCGAGGGGGTTACCTTGCGGGCGCACTCCTTGTCATACACTCGGCGTCCATAGACACAGAGTGTATGACTCTGTCCCGCCCCCCAGCGCCCGCGTCATTGGATTTGATTGACAGCAGCGGGAGCCAATGGCTGCGCTGCTATCAATCTATCCCATTAATGCAGAGTATACATTATGGTGAAAAAACACGAACCTTTACAACCCCTTTAAATGTTGGGAGTGTATTGAGCAGTAACTATGGCAAAATACATCTTGCAATAGCGCTTACTGACCTTCCTATTAATTTAATAGGTCACTTTTAGCCACTGAGTTTGGTCATTTAGCTTATACCACTGTATTTATATATTTTATTATGAAGTCTGCCATACAAACTTGTTATCTTTAACAAAAAAAATCAATAAAAATCTATTAAAATACTGTGAGGATACAGTTCTCTGCACACAATCGATAGGCTGACATAAATGCATAACCTTAACAAGTCCACCTGTAAGATTTTTTTATCCTTGTAATCTGAACAATTGGTAAGGCATCTGAAATCTCACTCTACTTATGATTACCACTGTTTAATATCTTCAGGGTAATATAATTAATTACATTGAAAGTGTGTTTATAGCCAAATCTTTTCAATATCGGATAGACTGGTGAAAGGTTAAATGTGCTGTTGGTTTTTATTGCTGCCGTGTCTCCTTCTAGAAAGATTTTCCCCCTCTCTTCATGGGCTGGCAACCACTGTCATGACACAGAAAGCAATGGGAAATCCTGGGTTGGCAGCGGAACAAGAATAGAGGGAAAATTTTCCAACTTTGTCATCTGTTTGGCTGACAATTGTCTTAAGCCCCATACACACGGTCAGACTTTTTGACAACAAACTTCTAAATTCCCAGGTTTTTAAAAAAATCAGACCGTGTGTACGCTTTTTTGGTTTTCATCAGACAAATGTTCGCCCTGCAAGCGGACAAACTTTTCGGCAACAAAAGTCCTATGGTCAAACAAGGCGCCTCTAAGTGCAGAAGTATAAAACTTTTAATATCCCCTAAAAGGGTTAAAAACACTTTCAAGATAGTGGATAAAACAGGCATGTAGCAGGTAAGTGCGTCCAGGAGATGTTCCAGTGGCAGGGCAGTCCCAGTCTGTGATGGTAAAGCTTCCAGGGAAGTCCACAAGATAACAGCTAATTGTGCTGTGAATGTTCAGAGGACACAGTAACACTGGAGCCTGGGGATGACGTCAGAGGAAGCGAGACAGAAACCAGCATGGAACACAAACAGGAAGTGGACAGGAAGTGTGTCATAGAGGCGGGACGCGTTTCGGAACAGCTCATTGGTTCCTTCTTCAGCCAGTGACGTTTTTCTGTTTCCATTAGAGATTGCTTGTCTCCCTGAGTGCTGCCTAAAGTGTGTGAAGATTTGCTGCCCTCTCCCACACAGACTTTATCTGTCAGGCTTCAAATGCTTGGAGCGCCCTGGATATACACAGTTTTCTAAAAGTTCTATGGTGCAAAGTCCTGCCGTGTGTACAGTAATCCATCGGACTTTAGTCCAAAGTACAAACACGCATGCTGAGAACCAATGTTAAAATCAACCAACAATAGCAGAAGTTGACCAAAGGGTGGCGGTAAAGAGCAGAAAAAACACGTGATTTTGGGAAAGTTTGCTGAAAAAGTACTGAAGTGTGTATTAGGGTTGTCCCGATACCGATACTAGTATCGGTATCGGGACCGATACCGAACATTTGTGCGAGTACTTGTACTCGCACAAATGCTCCCGATGCCTGACCCGATACTTGGGCGAGCGAACTCAGTGGGCGGGCGGAGTCAGTAGGCGAATCGGGCCACCTCGGTGGGCGGAGCGGGAGAGAGGATGAGCGGATTCAGTGAGCGGGGAGGGAGCGGTTGGCGTCAGTGGGCGGGGAGGGCGGGCGGAGTCAGTAGGCGTATCGGGCCGCCTCGTTGAACGGAGCGAGAGAGAGGATGAGCGGATTCAGTGGGCGGGGAGGGAGGGTGGCCGGCGTCAGTGGGAGGGCCGAGTCAGTAGGCAGATCGGGCCGCCTCGGTGGGTGGAGCGGGAGAGAGGATGAGTGGATTCAGTGGGTGAGGAGTGCGGCCGGCGTCAGTAGGCGGATCGGGCAAAGTGGCCTCAGTGGGCGGAGCGGTCGCCGTCAGCTTGGACATCCCAACGCCCATCTTGGCACACCCTGCACTTGGCCACAGTAAGCCAGCAGCTGACATCTTGTTACACCCAGCCCATATAGTTCGGGCTGGGTGTAACAAGATGTCTGCTGATACTTACTGATGCCGAGTGCAGGGTGTACCAAGATGGGCGCTGCAGCATAGCATTTCCTCATGTCGTTAATTGCCACCTGACAGTGCCAGCCACCTGTCAGTGCCAGCCACCTGTCAGTGCCAGCAGTGCCCATAAGTGCCACCTGTCAGTGCCATCTAACAGTCCCAGCCACCTATCAGTGCCCATAACTGCCGCCTATCAGTGCCAGCCACCTGTCAGTGCCATCAGTGCCCATAAGTACCGCCTATCAGTGCCATCTAACCGTGCCAGCCACCTATGAGTGCCCATAACTGCCGCCTATCAGTGCCAGCCACCTGTCAGTGCCATCAGTGCCGCCTATCAGTGCCATCTAACCGTGCCAGCCACCTATCAGTGCCCATAACTACCGCCTATCAGTGCCAGCCACCTGTTAGTGCCCATAACTGCTGCCTATCAGTGCCACCTGTCAGTGCCGCCCATCAGTGCCAGCCACCTGTCAGTGCCCATAGGTGCCACTTATCAGTGCCATCAGTCAGTCCCCATCAGTCAAACTGTCACATGGCATTAAAAAAAAGTATCGGTAATCGGTATCGGCGAGTACATGAAAAAAAGTATTGGTACTTGTACTCGGTCCTAAAAAAGTGGTATCGGGACAACCCTAGTGTGTATGCATACCAACGCCCTTCAAACAAAAATCCACGGAAACGTTTGTTTTGAAGTCCAACCGTGTGTATGAGGCTTAAGAGTGATTTCCCATCACTTTTGTAAAGAATTCCTCTCAATTAATGTTGTCTCTGGGACAGAAAGTGATGGGAACTCCCATCAATGAGAAACAAATAGAAACCCGTGATAGGCGTTTTAACCTTTGCACTCTGTTCAAAACTAAAAGAACACAACGGAATATAGATAAACTTTAATGGCCTGGACATCTGTCCCTAACCGCAAGTAAGGCTTCATGTACACGGGACGTTGTTCAACCTCTCCTGATCGATTTAACTTGAGAGCTAGAAACTGGCATCTAAAAACGGCCGTTTAGCCGCATTTACATGCCACATTTAGCCGCATTTGCGTCTAGAAGCATTTGAAAAAAAAAGAATATTTTTTTTTGGTTAAAATGAAAAACGTCTGTAAACGAAACGCTGCTAAACGCGATTTGCCGCGTTTAGCTGCGTTTGGCACCTGAAATGCCTTTAAACACAGCTTCTGAACGCATTTCATTTTTTTGGGGTTCCAAAAAAAGCCTCTAAACTCAACTGCCTAGAAAAGACTATAAACGACCCTGTGTACATGTACTGATAAAATAACATAGAGGAGAGTTCAGGTGCAGTTGAAAAAAATGCCCAAATGCTCCTAAATGTCCGTTTACCAGCAGCAGTGTACATGAGGCCTAACTGCCTGGTGTGCAGGTACCTGAGAACAATTACTGCTGCTGTCAGACTCTCATTACTTGGTATAGGCTTAAAGCAGAGTTCCACCCAAAAATTGAATTTTCGCTTTTCGGATACCCCCCCTCCGGTGTCACATTTGGCACCTTTCAGAGGAGAGGGGGGAGCAGTTACCTGTCTAATACAGGTATTTGCTACCACTTCTGGCGAAAGATCACTGCAGAATCCGTGGCGATCTACGCCATGTCCGGTCCCGCCTTCGTCCCCCCGCTGTCTTCTGAGAGACACACAGGTCCCAGAAGACAGCAGGGACCACTCAGAACACGCAGCGCTACTTGCGCATTTGCAGTACGGGACCAGGCTGTGAAGCCGCAAGGCTTCACTTCCTGATTCCCTTACTGAAGATGCCGGCGCCTCCACCCGGAGCCGAGAGACAGGTCGCCTTCGGGTGAGGACATCGTAGGAACAGGTATGTGTCCTTATTTTAAAAGTCAACAGCTGCAGTATTTGTAGCTGCTGACTTTTAATTTAATATTTTTCGGCAGGAACTCTGCTTTAAGGCCCGAACACACGATCAGAAAATCGTACAAAAAATATTGCTTTTGAAGCGATCGTACGATAATCCGATCATTAGTACACAGCTTTCGAGAGCCAATCATGACAATTCATGTGAAATTATCTGACGGAACAAGCACTAAAAATTTTCTCATATGATACCCGATCAAACGATTTTCGTTTTAACCAGTACAGTTTTCGCCTGAAAATACAATACAAATACAATAAAATACATGTAATAAATTACATTACATCACTTCTGAATTTTTATTCTGTTGTAAGAGAATTTTCATAACTTTAGTAACCTCTTCATTTTCGATATGGAGATTAGCATGTAAAATTTTTTTATAATTCGTCCGAAATCTCATCATGTGTACCAGGAATTAGTGGTCACTACTATTTGTATACATGTGTCATTTCTGCTTCAAGAATCTGCTGATGCTTGCTTATGGAATCTGGTGTATGCAGGTAATCACTTCTGTGAAGGAAGCCTTAACCACTTGAGACCCGCGCTATAGACAAAAGACGTCTGCAGCGCGGCTCTCAAGTGCTGAGTGGACGTCCATGGACGTCCTCCTGTTTCTCTCCCCCTCTGCGCGCCGCCGAGGGCGCGCGGCGGGGAACAGCTGTGCCCGCCGTGGTCACGTGATGCCGATGCGCGTGCCTGGCGGCCGCGATGTCCGCCAGGCACCCGTGATCGGCTGTGACAGAGGCAGGACGTGGATCTCTGTGTTTAAACACAGAGATCCATGTCCTGTCAGGGAGAGAGGAGACCGATGCTGTGTCCCTTGTACATAGGGACACAGATCGGTCACCTCCCCCTGTCAGTCCCCTCCCCCCACACAGTAAGAATCACAAATAGGGAACATAGTTAACCCCTTCCTCGCCCCCTAGTGTTAACCCCTTCCCTGCCAGTCACATTTATACAGTAATCAGTGCATATTTATAGCACTGTTCGCTGTATAAATGTGAATGGTCCCAAAATAGTGTCAAAAGTGTCCGATATGTCCGCCGCAATATTGCAGGCCTGACAAAAATCGCAGATCGCTGCCATTACTAGTAAAAAAATATATATAATAAAAATGTCATAATTCTATCCCCTATTTTGTAGGCGCTATAACTTTTTCGCAAACTAATACGCTTATTACGAGAAGAAGCCAAGAGGCCCATGGTAACTCTGGAGGAGCTGCAGAGATCCACAGCTCAGGTAGGAGAATCTGTCCACAGGACAACTATTAGTCGTGCACTCCACAAATCTGGCCTTTATGGAAGAGTGGCAAGAAGAAAGCCATTGTTTAACCACTTAACAACCACCTGCCGACAAATAACGTCGACAAGGTGGTTGCTTAACTCTGGGAGGACATTATATAAAGTCCTCCCAGAATCGCACTCCCGCGCGCCCCCTGGGGCGCGCACACGGGAATCTCTGTGACCGCTGGGTCCTCTGGACCCGGCGCATCACGAATCGCGGTAAATCGCCGCTGATAGCGGCCGTTTACCACGTGATCGCTTCGTCAAATGACGGAGCGATCACTTGTAAACAGACCGGCGTCATGTGATGACGCCGGTTCCTCTCTCCCCTCTCTGTACCGATCGGTACAGTGTGAGAGGAGAGGGGGAGAGAGCGAATCATGGCAGCAGCACTGGGCTGGATCTGTGACAATTGCAGTCACAGATCCAGCCATCCATCCATCCCTGCTCAGCCATCCCTTTGCAATACCCTGCCAATACTCTGCAAAATACCCTGCGCAATACTCTGCAAAATACTCTGCAATACCCTGGTGCAATACTCTGCAATACCCTGCGCAATACTCTGCAATACCCTGCGCAATACCCTGCAATACCCTGCGCAATACCCTGCGCAATACTCTGCAATACCCTGCGCAATACTCTGCAATACCCTGCGCAATACTCTGCAATACCCTGCGCAATACCCTGCGCAATACTCTGCAATACCCTGCACAATACTCTGCAATACCCTGCGCAATACTCTGCAATACTCTGCAATACCCTGCGCAATACTCTGCAATACCCTGCGCAATACCCTGCAATACCCTGCGCAATACCCTGCAATACTCTGCAATACCCTGCGCAATACTCTGCAAAATACTCTGCAATACCCTGCGCAATACTCTACAATACCCTGCACAATACTCTGCAATACCCTGCGCAATACCCTGTGCAATACTCTGAAATACCCTGCACAATACTCTGCAATACCCTGCGCAATACTCTGCAATACTCTGCGCAATACTCTGTGCAATACTCTGCGCAATACCCTGCGCAATACTCTGCAATACCCTGCGCAATACTCTGCAATACCCTGCGCAATACACCCTGCGCAATACTCTGCAATACCCTGCGCAATACTCTTCAATACCCTGTGCAATACCCCGTGCAATACCCTGCCATACTCCGAAATGCCCTGCAATACTCCGCAATGCCCTGCAATACTCCGCAATGCCCTGCAATGCCCGGCAATACTCTGCAATAACCACTTCCCGCCCGCCGCCGTCATGTGACGTCCTTGACTTTGTGCGGGGATATCTGAATGATGGGAGCAGCTACAGGCATCATTCAGATATTAGCTTTTTCAGCCGGCGATTCCCTACACCATAACAACAATCATAGCGGCTGTTCCGCCGCTTGATCATTCTTACGGGAGGCGAGAGGGGATGTCCCCCCCCCGCCGCCCTCCGATGCTTCTAGCGACTCACAGCTACGATCAAAGCCAGGATTGTTTTTTTTTTTGTTTTTTTTTCAGGCTTCCCAGCCTAGAGGTGAGATGTGGGGTCTTATTGACCCCATATCTCACTGTAAAGAGGACCTGTCATGCCATATTCCTATTACAAGGGATGTTTACGTTCCTTGTAATAGGTATAAAAGTGATCAAAAAAAATTTTGGGACGGAAAAACATGTCAAACTAAAATAAATAAAGTAAAATGAACAATAAAAAAATATATCCTGTCCCCGTGAGCTTGCATACAGAAGCGAACGCATACGTAAGTCCCGCCCACATATGAAAACGGTTTTCAAACCACATGTGAGGTATCGCAGCGAACGTTAGAGCGAGAGCAATAATTTTGTCCCTAGACCTCCTCTGTAACTCAAAACATGTAACCAGTAAAAATATTTAAAGCGTCGCCTATGGGGATTTTTAAGTAGCGAAGTTTGGCGCCATTCCACGAGCATGTGCAATTTTTAAGGGTGACATGTTAGGTATCTATTTACTCGGCGTAACTTCATCTTTCACATTATGCAAAAACATTGGGCTAACTTTACTGTTTTTTTATTTTTTTTTTAAGCACAAAACATTTTTTTTCCGTAAAAAACGCGTTAAAAAAATTGCTGCGCAAATATCGTGCGAGATAAAAAGTTGCAACAACCACCATTATATTCTCTAAGGTCTTTGCTAAAAAAACATATATAATGTTTTGGGGTTCTATGTAATTTTCTAGCAAACAAATGATGATTTGTACATGTAGGAGAGAAATGTCAGAATTGGCCTGGGTGCTCCAGAACGCCTGATGGTGCTCCCTGCATGTTGGGCCTCTGTGTGTGGCCACGCTGTGTAAAAGTCTCACACATGTGGTATCGCCATACTTGGGAGGAATAGCAGAATGTGTTTTGGGGTGTAATTTGTGGTATGCATATGCTGTGAGTGAGAAATAACCTGCTAATATGACAATTTTGTGAAGAAAAAAAAAAAGAGAAGAAAAAAATCTTGATTTTGCAAAGAATTGTGGGAAAAAATGACAACTTCAAAAAACTCACAATGCCTCTTTCTAAATACCTTGGAATGTCTTCTTTCCAAAAAGGGGTCATTTGGGGGGTATTTGTACTTTTCTGGCATATTAGGGTCTCAGGAATTAAGATAGGCCGTCAGTACTTCAGGTGTGATCAATTTTCAGATATTGGCACCATAGCTTGTGGACTCTATAACTTTCACAAAGACCAAATAATATGCACCAATTTGTACTTATTTTTACCAAAGATATGTAGCAGTATAAATTTTGGCCAAAATTTATGAAGAAAAAATTGTAATTTGCAAAATTTTATAACAGAAACAAAAAAAAAAATCATTTTTTTACAGAATTTTTAGACTTTTTTCTCTTATAGCGCAAAAAATAAAAAACCCAACGGTGATTAAATACCACCAAAAGAAAGCTCTATTTGTGTGAAAAAAAGGACAAAAAATTCATATGGGTACAGTGTTGTATGACTGAGTAATTGTCATTCACAATGTGAGAGCACCGAAAGCTGAAAATTGGTCTGGTTATTAAGGGGGTTTAAGTGCCCAGTGGTCAAGTGGTTAAAGAAAGCCATAAAAAGTCCCGTTGCAGTTTAAGAGAGACCATGTGGGGGACACAGCTAACGTGTGGAAGAAGGTGCTCTGGTCAGATGAGACCAAAATTAAACTTTTTGGCCTAAAACCAAAACGCTATGTGTGGCGGAAAACTAACACTGCACATCACCCTTAACATACCATTCCCACATTCCCACCATGAAACATGGTGGTGCAAGCATCATGTTGTGGGGATTCTTTTCTTTAACAGGGACAGGGAAGCTGAGTTGATGGGAAGATGGACGGAACAGTCAAGGTCCAGACCTAAATCAAATTGATAATCTGTGCCAAGACTTGAAAATTGCTGTTCACAGACACTCTCCGATCCAATCTGACAGAGCGTGAGCTATTTTGCAAAGAAAAATGTCACTCTCTCGATGTGCAAAGTGGTAATTGCAGGAAAAGGTGGTTCTGCAAAATATTGACTCATGGGGGCTGAATACAAATGCAAGAACAAAAGGGGTTGTCCCCCTGACTAGGGGCTGGGACTTTAACGGCAACAAAGTATTGCAAAACACAATAGTATGATATAAAGTAATTTAATATTAAGAATTTTGGTTTAAGATGGTTTAAGAATCCAACTTAGTGGCAAGATAGAAATAACTGTAGAATATAGAAATTCATATACAGTAGATTACATATAAAAACAAAGAGTACAAATTGTTCTCCACACGTGGTTGAGCCTGATGCGTTTCAGTGAGGGTTCCCTTTCTTCAGGGGCGTGTCCTTATCGGAGATTGAAAGTACATCTATAAAATATGTACAAAAACATGGTCGGTGAACATAACAAACAGGGAATGAATGAACATCGTTGAAGGGGAAGGTGAATAACAGGGAAAAAAAAAAGAAGGGGAATAGGTCTAACCTGATAGCCACTTATGAATTAGTCCAGATGGTAATAGAGACAATAAGTCCTGATAGGAAATAAAAATTGGCTGAACCGTGAACTAAATAAATTTATTGGAAATTGATAAAGACTGAATAGTCATGCTGTAACAGAAAATTGTATCAGATCTCACCAAGGTCTGTCGCTGGTCAATAAAGACCATAGGTAGAGAGGCAAAGCCGGTAAGTTGATTAATGGCAAGTTCTATAAAAAGTAAAAAATGAAGAATAAGGTAAAAAATATCTGTATATATCTATATATAATGTAAACACAAAAGGGATATATATCACATGTATATGTATATCAACTAGAAAAAGGCAATAAGTTATATCACCCTATCCATGGAGTATAAATGTATATAATAATAATTCAGTTTTTTTAAGAAGCGGCAAAGCGTAAGCATATATGTCACTTTGATAGTGAACTAAGGGAAAACATTGGTGAAACTTCAAGATGTATCAACCAAGTATAGCCTTAGAAGCTTAAGGCAAGAAGCTGATCAACAGAAAAACAGCCTCATACACAGTGCCGATCCTGACCTCCCTGGGGCCCTAAGCAAAATTCTGCTAAGGGGCCCTTTACGGTGGCAAAAAATGGGTGTGGTTTACGCAGAATGGTGGGCGTGGCTTACGTGGGCGTGGCTCGGAGGGGTGTGGCTAGAGTCGGAGATGAATGAGGGATGGAGGAAGAAAGAGAGAAAGAAAGAGGGGTGGAGGGACAGCAGGCCCAGATCCTACACCACAATAGAAATATGTGTATTCCAGAAAGTTTAACAAATCAGCAGATAAAGATACTCCAAACACATGGTGTTAGTGCTTCAATCATCCCGGCACCATGGTTGTTATGGTGTCAGGATGACTGAAGCGCATTATTTCTATTATTACATTGTAATATAGAATGAAATTATTCAACTCACCATAATGCAGAATCAGTGGAAGCCCCGAGTCCCTCCTTACACCAGGCATTCCCAGCGGAGTCCCCCTTACACCAGGCATTGCCAGTAGAGTTCCTCCTTATATCAGGCATTCCCAGTAGAGTCCCTCCTTACACCAGGCATTCCCAGTAGAGTCCCTCCTTACACCAGGCATTCCCAGTAGAGTCCCTCCTTACACCAGGCATTCCCAGCGGAGTCCCCCTTACACCAGGCATTCCCAGCGGAGGCCCCCCTTACACCATGCCTCCCCAGCGGAGGCCCCCCTTACACCAGGCCTCCGCAGCGGAGGCCCCTCTTAACCAGGCATTCCCAGCGGAGTCCCGCCTTACACCAAGCCTCCCCAGCGGAGGCCCCCCTTACACCAGGCATTCCCAGCGGAGGCCCCCCTTACACCAGGCATTCCCAGCGGAGTCCCCCTTACACCAGGCCTCCCCAGCGGAGGCCCCCCTTACACCAGGCATTCCCAGCGGAGTCCCCCCTTACACCAGGCCTCCCCAGCGGAGGCCCCCCTTACACCAGGCATTCCCAGCGGAGGCCCCCCTTACACCAGGCATTCCCAGCGGAGTCCCCCCTTACACCAGGCATTCCCAGCGGAGGCCCCCCTTACACCAGGCATTCCCAGCGGAGTCCCCCCTTACACCAGGCATTCCCAGCGGAGTCCCCCCCTTACACCAGGCCTCCCCAGCGGAGGCCCCCTTACACCAGACATTCCCAGCGGAGGCCCCCCTTACACCAGGCCTCCCCAGCGGAGGCCCCCCTTACACCAGGCATTCCCAGCGGAGGCCCCCCTTACACCAGGCCTCCCCAGCGGAGGCCCCCCTTACACCAGGCCTCCCCAGCGGAGGCCCCCCTTACACCAGGCATTCCCAGCGGAGGCCCCCCTTACACCAGGCCTCCCAGGCGGAGGCCCCCCTTACACCAGGCATTCCCAGCGGAGGCCCCCCTTACACCAGGCCTCCCCAGCGGAGGCACCCTTTACACCAGGCATTCCCAGTGGAGGCCCCCCTATACACCAGGCCTCCCCAGCGGAGGCCCCCCTATACACCAGGCCTCCCCAGCGGAGGCCCCCCTTACACCAGGCATTCCCAGTGGAGGCCTGCCTTACACCAGGCATTCCCAGCGGAGGCCTTACACCAGGGTAGGCCCCCCTTACACCAGGCATTCCCAGCGGAGGCCCCCCTTACACCAGGCATTCCCAGCAGAGGCCCCCCTTACACCAGGTGTGATGCCCCAGCAGCAGAGACTCTCTCCGCCGCCATTTCGCAGAGGGGACAGTGGAGGAGCCGGCCGGGTGGCTGGCAATAGGAATTAAGCTGCGGCGTCGCCGCCCACCCCCACCCCTTCCCACATTTCACTCACACACAGACAGACATTAGCGGGGCGGGAGGTGGGCGGTGCCGCAGCTCAATTCCTATTGGCAGCCACCCTGACCCTCCTCTTGGTCTACAAGAAAATGAAAATTGTCTCCGCCCGGCCTGCGGACCTCTAGTGGCGGCGGCGGCGGTTGCGGCGAAGATTCGGGGGCCCCTAGTAATTACTCGGGGCCCTATGCAGCTTGCCTAGCAAGCCTATAGGGCGGATCGGCCCTGCTCATACACCAAGTCAAAAAGGGTTAAAAAAATAAATAAAATGAAACAGACTATATTAAAGGGGTTGCTCCGCCGGAAAAAAAAATATTAAAAGCCAGCAGCTACAGCTACAGCAGCTGCTGGCTTTTAATATTTGGACACTTACCTGTCCTGGAGTCCAGCGACGTCCGCAGCAGAGGACGAGCGACCGCTCGTCGCTCTGCTGCTCCCTCCGCCATCCTCGCTGAGGGAACCAGGAAGTGAAGCCCTGCGGCTTCATGCCCGGATCCCTACGGCGCATGCGCGAGTCGCGCTGCCCCATTCTGATTGGTGCTCCTGTGTTCTGGGAGCCGAGTGTCTCCCAGAACACCAAGGGAAGTCTGCGGGAAGTGACGTAACTCCCGCAGATTCCCGGAGACAGGACTCCCGGATGTGGGTGAAAATACCTGTCTTAGACAGGTATCTTCACCTCCCTCCCCCCTGAAAGGTGTCAATTGTGACACCGGAGGGGGGGAGGGTTCCAAATAGCAAAAGTTGCTATTTAGGGTGGAGCTCCACATGTGTAACAAGATAATAAGTTAGTAAGAAAAGGTTTGTTTAAAAATACAAAGGAACAGAATACCTGTTATAAGCAGCAGACTAATATATGGTCTTATCCCTCCAAATGGCAGTGTGCAAATGACCAACAAAGTCAGTTCATTTAAATAGCCAGGGTTGTTAAAGTGGTTGTAAACCCACTTTTTTTTTTTCTTTTTGGCCAACCTGTAAGAGAAAGCATAATGAGCTATTGTGACTAGCATAATAGCTCATTATGTACCACTTACCTTAGATCGGGGCCCCCGAGGCAGTCCGCGTCCCTCTGTCCAGCCGCAGACATCACTGCGGCGATAGCCGGAATGTTACTTCCAGGTATCGCCGCACCAGCCAATCACAGCGCCGCTCCGGCGATTGCTGGGAAGTAGCCGATTTTGTGAATGGGATTACCCCCATGAATGCGCTGTTGTCTACGGCGCGCATGCGCTGTAGACAGCGGCGCCTGTCTTTTTAGTAAATATCTCCTAAACCGTGTAGGTTTAGGAGATATTTCTTGCACCTACAGGTAAGCCTTAATCTAGGCTTACCTGTAGGTGCAAGTTGAAAAAGTGGGTTTACAACCACTTTAAACAGCGCATGTGTGCTGTGGATACACCTGATAAACCAGCTGAAGTAAATCTAGCATCAAGATGTGTAAATGAACTCTTTTTGACTTGGTGTATGAGGCTGTTTTTCTGTTGATCAGCTTCTTGCCTGAGGCTGGGTTCACACTGATACGACACGACAGTCATACGACTTTCATCCTACTTTACTCTGCGACATCGGTCCTACATCAGTACTACATTGGTCTGACATCCATCCGACATTCATGAACAGGATACTACTTTGATCCGACTTTGTGCTAGTCTGACTTGTCCTTTTGACCAATCAAAACAATCCCAGGGTGAGATAAATTCCTTCTACTGCTGCTGTAATCACCATGTCAGATGTCAAATGTCGGATGGTTAGGACAAGGATCCAACTTCAATGATATTCAATGGGCTGAAGTAGGAACAAAGTCGGACCAAAGTAGTACAGGGAGCATTTTCAAAGTCGGACCGACATGTGTCGGACCAGTTAAGACGGCTCCCATAGGGAAACATTGATTTTCACACGTCATGCGACATGAGCTCCCAATGTCGGAGCGTTTGTCGCCCCAGTGTGAACCAGGCCTCAAGCTTCTAAGGCTATATTTGGTTGATACATCTTGAAGTTTCACCAATGTTTTTCCTTAGTTCACTATCAAAGTGACATATATAGTGTCGTGTACCTGCGCTTAGGAATAAATGTAAGGATGTGACTCCTCACAGTGAAGAAATTAATTAATGATAAGAGCTGCAGCCCCCCTATTGGGACCCTTAAAAAAGGTCCTGACAGTAAAGATATAGGATTTATTTGGGGTACGGCGCTGCTCACTAATCCTAGTGGGATCAGCACTCCAGTGTAATTAGTGTAATAAACAAAAAATAGTGAATAAATGTGATCTAACCACCCTTAAAGCAGTGGTAGTGCCGCTATGTTCGTAAGATATCAAAATCAAAGAACAACACCAAATGCACACCACATTTGAACATGGGGGCTAATTGGGATTAGTGTAGGTAACAAACTATCTCTGTGCTTCTTAAAAGAAGCGGTGCCAGTTACACACACAATTGAAAATGAGTATATATAAATAGATATCTCATCTATGGCACCGCATATTCCAACCAAACAAACTTCAAACAGTGATGAGTCCAAAAAATGATGATAACAGTACAAATAGCTCCAAGTTAAGGCACCAGTCTATAGCTACAGGTTGCCTGACTCTGCCAGACAATGTGAATCTAGATGAAAAATGTGGCAGGTAAAAACAAGAAAAAACAAGAAAGAACAATGGCAAGAAAAAACACACAGTCCTCTTCATAAAGCTGGTAAGGTAACGTTCTGCTCTTCACTTAGATATGCAGTATATCCCCCACATGTGTCCCCACTCACCAGATCCTTTCACCCCCACAGGGGTAAACAGCATAGAGAGATATCCGGGTCACATGTCCAGAGAGAGATGTCAGCTGAGCAGGTTCCTCAGAAATGTTTTGGAATTCCGTGGGAGGAAGGATTCCCAATTACCTCGTTAATACAAGCACAAAGAAGCTCCCATAGTGCAGGTAAAAAAACTTCGGGTTTTATTAAAACATAGTGCAGCGAGTCTTCAGTAGACAAGATGCACGATCAAAAAGTAAAAACAAAACAGAAAACAAACACAGTCCCTAGCTCGCATACGAGCAGCGATCAGTACAAGCTGGTATACGCTGCATGCGTTCCAACTGCGTTCCAGCTGTACTTCTGGGTTAGCGTGGTGTGCGTAAAACGTAGCTCCGCCTTACGCGTTTCGTCATTGGACTTCGTCTAGAGGCGGTACCACCTTACGCTACCTCCATGCTTAAGAAGGGAGAGCGTCACTACAATCCCACCCACTCACTCCGGGCTAGCGAATCAGGCCACAATTCCGCAAGGCATCGCAGGCCAAAAGGCTGATCATGTTGGGATGAGAGAAAATATCTCCATAGAAAAATGTTTTCCCCGGGTCATACTATATATCGTGACACTCTTATAGGTGATTGATGTAGCAAGGTTAGGAGGCTGGAGAATCTGTCATATACATAAATAATATGTTTCTATCCAAAACTGACACATATACATATAACACCATATGCAACACTCCATCTATCCTATATATGCCTCTTTCTATGACAAGTGTTGTGCGCCCTCTGTGGTGATACTGGGTAACTTCACTGGATGCACTGTGCAAACCCAGCTACTGCCCAGTAAACATGTAGAAGTTACCACATATAAAATATAAATATCATGCGGCCTCTATAGTAAAGTAGCTGTACTGTATGCGCTAAGCAGATCCAGCTCGTATCTAGTTAGTCATCTGGATAGTGTAAGTACATGAGACAAAATTGAATACAATAAAAAAAAAAAATATATATATATATATATATATATATATATGTATACGTCATACCATATATGCATATATATCCAGGCTGGAACTGTAAACCCCACTGCAACTAGGGGGATAAGCTAGAAGTAAATATAAATTATACAATAGTGTATAGATATGGTGGTAGGCCCCAATTAGGGCAATGCATGATATGTATACCGGATTAAGTTATAATACACTCCTGGTTATACAGAGCATATGATGCCCATCCTTGTGTCCAGCCCACACCAAAGGCTACCAGTAAATGATAGCCAACTGGGAAAGGATTGATAAGGTGAATATTATGGGAGGGAGCTGCATCCATAATCTCTTATTGGTAAAGCCAGTATATTCATGGGTTAGCTATGAAGCAATTTAAATCTATGTCTATGTTCAACCCTTTCGGCGCCAAAGACCCGAGTCGATAGATCCAACTGGTTTCATTCTGGGAGATGCGGGTGGTTTTGTTACCCCCCCCTCCAATGATCCTTAATCAAATCAATCCCATAGAAAATGAGTCCAGTTGGATCTCTCCTATGGAATAAATCAAAATGTTGTGAAAGGTTATGTTTAGGGAACCCTTTCTTTATGTTATTTATATGCTCCCTAATGCGTACACACAATGGGCGTGTGGTCCAACCCACATATTGTAGGTGACACGGACATTCGATGACATAAGTAACGTGAGTGCTGTTACACGTTATCAGTTCACGAATTTTGTATTCCTTCCGGTCCGTCCTAGATTTAAATGTTACTTTCTTACGTGGCTGTTTCTTACTAACCCTACACGCCAAACATCTTTGGCATTTATAGAACCCCTTCATTTCGGGGAAGATATTAACTACTTTCGGAGCATTAATCACATTGTGAACTATGTGATTCCGCAAATTCGGGGCTTTTCTGTACACAAACGCTGGTTTGTTGGGTAAGACCGTAGATAATACTCTAACTTCCTTGAGGATAGGCCAATATTTCTTAATGATACCCTCTAAGGCCCTATGTTAGTTATTGTACCCAGTAATAAATGCCAATTCCATTTTGTTCTTCTTAGTAGTGGTTTTTTTCAACAGGCTAGATCTATCTGTCTTGGAGATCTCTTCCTTCATTTTAATCAAGGATGTCATCCCATAACCTTTTTCTTGGAATCTGTTGATGATAACATCCCGCTTGCTGATTGAAGTCTACCAGTGAACTGCAGTTTCTCCGCAATCGCAGCAATTGTCCTTTGGGGACATTCCCCTTCCATTTAGGGTGATGGCAACTGGAGGACGGGATGTATCCGTTACGATCCGTAACTTTAAAATACGTTTTTGTATGGAGAAGATCCCCCTGTTTGAAAATCTCCAGGTCCAGATAGTCGATTTTTTGTTGGTCACATTTTCCCGTAAAGGTCAGCCCGTACCTATTATTATTTAGTTGTTGAAGGAAGGTGTGGAAGGTTTCCATTGGTCCATCCCATAATATAACTAAGTCATCTATGTACCTCCGGTACAGTTTGACTTCAGGGAGATTTCTATGGTAAATGTACTCCTCTTCCCACATAGTCATTAGGAGGTTCGCTACACTAGGGGCATAGCGCGCCCCCATAGATACCCCCTTTCTTTGGACATAATAAGTTTTATCATGCCAGAAATAATTGCACTCCATGGCCATTTTAAGGCCTTCTAAGATATAGTCTATCTGTTGTTGTCTCATATTGGTACTCTCATGTGGTGCTTTTTCCACACTTTTTAGTCCGTCTTCTTAGAAAATACTGGTGTACAGGGAATTCACATCTACTGTTGCCAGTAGGAAGTCCTGTGCACCCCTGATTTCCTGTATTTCCTGTATGAGTTGTAGACTGTCTCTTAGATATGATTTACCTTCCTTTACAATAGGCTTCAAAAATGTGTCCAAATATTCGCCTAATCTTGAGAATACAGAATTGATTCCGCTTATTATCGGCCTACCAGGTGGTTTTATTAGCCTTTTATGGACTTTTGGCGTGTAGTACATAACTGGGGTTTTGGTAGAGTTGGATACCATATATTCAGCTTCCTTTGTGTTCAGAATTCCCATCAGTAGACCTTTCTTTACATATTCTTTCAATTTGTTCTCGAATTTGGTTTTAGGGTTCCCCTGAAGCTTCTTGTAGGTGTTCTTAATGCTCAATAGATTTTGCATTTCTTCTTCGTAGTCTTTCTTGTTTAGAATTACTAGCCCCCCCCCCTTTGTCGGCCGGTCTAATTACGACTTCATTCTTTTTCCCAATGTCTTTAATCGCTTTCCAAATCTCTTTTGTTTTAGTGTGTTTCTTCCCTGGATATTTCAATTTTTGTAGGTCATCTTCGACCATTTTTTTAAAAGCTCCTATACACTGATTACCTGGAGTATTAGGGTTAAAAATCGAGTTATTTTTTAAACTCGTATGTACATAATGTGTTTCCTCCATTATCCTAACATCCTTATTCAACGCAAAGTGTTTCTTCAGATTTACCTTCCTTAAAATTTTTTGGAGGTCAATGAATACCTCAAATTTGTTTAGAGGTTTATCAGGAGCATATTTTAGCCCCAAATCCAACACCTTCATTTCCTCCTCAGAAAACTCGATGTTACTCAGGTTGTAGATGCCTTTCCCTAATATTCTCTTGGACGCTTTCTTCTTCCCTCCTCTACATCCTCGGGTCTGCTTTCTCTTTCCGGATTTCTTTGTGGGGCCACTGTGTTTCTTTCTGGATAGCTGTCCCTGCCATTCCTCTGATTGCCGTAGTCTCTAGACATGTGCATTCGTTTTCGTCCGAATGCATTTTCGTCCGAACTTCAGCTATTTTCGTTATCGTTTTAACAAACGAAAACGAAAGCACAGAATCCGAAAACCAAAAGATCCGACATAAACAAATGCTTTCTTTTCATTTTCGTTGCTACAACAGTTCGATATAGATAGGAGATTCGACGTGACGCTGACAATAACAATCTGTGTCTATCGAACCTGTGGTCGAATGTGCCTAACCTTAACTCTATTAGTCCAAGATTATTCTACATAGAGAGAAAAGATTCGACATAGGAGAGAAAAGATTCGACATAGGAGAGAAAAGATTTGACATTATAGAGAGAAAAGATTCGACATAGGAGAGAAAAGATTTGACATTATAGAGAGAAAAGATTTGACATTATAGAGAGAAAAGATTCGACATAGGAGAGAAAAGATTCGACATTATAGAGAGAAAAGATTCGACATAGGAGAGAAAAGATTCGACATTATAGAGAGAAAAGATTCGACATAGGAGAGAAAAGATTTGATATTATAGAGAGAAAAGATTCGACATAGGAGAGAAAAGATTCGACATAGGAGAGAAAAGATTTGACATTATAGAGAGAAAAGATTCGACATTATAGAGAGAAAAGATTCGACATAGGAGAGAAAAGATTCGACATTATAGAGAGAAAAGATTCGACATAGGAGAGAAAAGATTTGATATTATAGAGAGAAAAGATTCGACATAGGAGAGAAAAGATTCGACATAGGAGAGAAAAGATTTGACATTATAGAGAGAAAAGATTCGACATTATAGAGAGAAAAGATTCGTTATTATAGAGAGAAAAGATCACTGCTTGTGGGCGGAACATTGGACCGGAAATGTATGATTGCAGAGTCGTACAGTTTCGCTGCTCCGTCGAATCTTCTTTGAACATTCGACAGACACCATAAGCCTTCAATGACAGATTCGACCTTAATTAATTCTGATTTTCGGACGAATGCAATTTTTAACGAAAAACGAAATTAATAAAAACGAATTTCTGGAGTAACTTAATAAATTTATTTTTCGGACGAAAACAAAATTCCGAAACGAAATATTTCAGTGTGCACATGTCTAGTAGTCTCCTTGTCTCCATTCTCCATCGTTTCTCTGATTCTCGGGTCCTCGTCTCGGTCCCCTTCGAGGTCCTCCTTGGTTCCCACTCATTCCTCTCCACCCAGGATTGCTGTAGGGTACTCGTGCCTTCCATCTCCCAGGCGGTCTGTCTTGGTGTCCTCTCCTTGGAAAATCCCAGTTATCTCTATGGTCTCTTCTATAGTGGGGACTAGATTCATATTGACGATTTCTCCTTAGTGGGGAGAATCTATTATTTGTAGGTATATTATACCTGGATGGATAAGGGCTACGGTATTCATGAGGATCCTGGTAGTTTACCCTCCTATGGTCTGGCCTATCATATTGTCAATTAGGTAAATTAGGCCTTCCACGGTTCCAAGGTCTCGGCTGATTAGTTGCAGTCATGTGGGGTATCGCTCTAGGTGTCGCTCTAGGTGTCCCCATATCAATTAGACCTAGAGATTCTACTGGACTTTCATCCATTAGTGTATCTTCCAGCTCTTCAGTTTGGTCTTCCATTGTTACTTGCCATTTATAAACTTTCATATTTTGGTAATCTAGAACATCCCTTTTAAATTTCTTTTGTTTTTTAGCCTGTATGTCTATATCATTCTTTTTTATGTGGTCTTGAAGTTCTTTTTCCTTGTCCTTATAGTCCTGATGACCGGCAAATGGTAGCAGTGAGTTTTTGATCTCAACAATGCTATTCTCTATCCCCCTGAGTTTGAAATTTCTTCTTTTAATAATGTTATGCAAAAGTTCATTTTCACAAGTATTGAAGAATGTATACCAATCATTCATCAGTCCTACATCTTCCACATTATCATTCGGGTGGATATCCCATCTAAGCCGTCTGGGGGTCATTTTGTCTTTGACATACATCTCAAGGGTGGCTATATCCCACCAAACTCGCAGCTGTTTCTCCATAGTGTGTTTCAGCTGTTTCATTAACCCCTGCATGTCCTGTTTATTAGTGATGTCTTCTTGACTAAAAATGCCCCCTACATCAATATTCCTACTATTCATATAGGCAAAGATATCCATAGCTGCAGGCTAGTCTCACCAAAAAAAGGTGATAAGTGTAGTAAATATAGTGTCGTGTACCTGCGCTTAGGAATAAATGTAAGGATGTGACTCCTCACAGTGAAGAAATTAATTAATTATAAGAGCTGCATCCCCCCTATTGGGACCCTTAAAAAAGGTCCTGACAGTAAAGATATAGGATTTATTTGGGGTACGGCGCTGCTCACTAATCCTAGTGGGATCAGTACTCCAGTGTAATTAGTGTAATAAACAAAAAATAATGAATAAATGTGATCTAACCACCCTTAAAGCAGTGGTAGTGCCGCTATGTTCGTAAGATATCAAAATCAAAAAACAACACCAAATGCACACCACATTTGAACATGGGGGCTAATTGGGATTAGTGTAGGTAACAAACTATCTCTGTGTTTCTTAAAAGAAGCGGTGCCAGTTACACACACAATTGAAAATGAGTATATATAAATAGATATCTCATCTATGGCACCACATATTCCAACCAAACAAACGTCAAACAGTGATGAGTCCAAAAAATGATGATAACAGTACAAATAGCTCCAAGTTAAGGCACCAGTCTATAGCTACAGGTTGCCTGACTCTGCAAGACAATGTGAATCTAGATGAAAAATGTGGCAGGTAAAAACAAGAAAAAACAAGAAAGAACAATGGCAAGAAAAAACACACAGTCCTCTTCATAAAGCTGGTAAGGTAACATTCTGCTCTTCACTTAGATATGCAGTATATCCCCCACATGTGTCCCCACTCACCAGATCCTTTCACCCACACAGGGGTAAACAGCATAGAGAGATATCCGGGTCACACGTCCAGAGAGAGATGTCAGCTGAGCAGGTTCCTCAGAAATGTTTTGGAATTCCGTGGGAGGAAGGATTCCCAATTACCTCGTTAATACAAGCACAAAGAAGCTCCCATAGTGCAGGTAAAAAAACTTCGGGTTTTATTAAAACATAGTGCAGCGAGTCTTCAGTAGACAAGATGCACGATCAAAAAGTAAAAACAAAACAGAAAACAAACACAGTCCCTAGCTCGCATACGAGCAGCGATCAGTACAAGCTGGTATACGCTGCATGCGTTCCAACTGCGTTCCAGCTGTACTTCCGGGTTAGTGTGGTGTGCGTAAAACGTAGCTCCGCCTTACGCGTTTCGTCATTGGACTTCGTCTAGAGGCGGTACCACCTTACGCTACCTCCACACTTAAGAAGGGAGAGCGTCACTACAATCCCACCCACTCACTCCGGGCTAGCGAATCAGGCCACAATTCCGCAAGGCATCGCCGGCCAATAGGCTGATCATGTTGGGATGAGAGAAAATATCTCCATAGAATTTTTTTTATTGTATTCAATTTTGTCTCATGTACTTACACTATCCAGATGACTAACTAGATATGAGCTGGATCTGCTTAGCGCATACAGTACAGCTACTTTACTATAGAGGCCGCATGATATTTATATTTTATATGTGGTAACTTCTACATGTTTACTAGGCAGTAGCTGGGTTTGCACAGTGCATCCAGTGAAGTTACCCAGTATCACCACAGAGGGCGCACAACACTTGTCATAGAAAGAGGCATATATAGGATAGATGGAGTGTTGCATATGGTGTTATATGTATATGTGTCAGTTTTGGATAGAAACATATTATTTATGTATATGACAGATTCTCCAGCCTCCTAACCTTGCTACATCAATCACCTATAAGAGCGTCACGATATATAGTATGACCAGGGGAAAAAAAAATTCTATGGAGATATTTTCTCTCATCCCAACATGATCAGCCTATTGGCCGGCGATGCCTTGCGGAATTGTGGCCTGATTCGCTAGCCCGGAGTGAGTGGGTGGGATTGTAGTGACGCTCTCCCTTCTTAAGTGTGGAGGTAGCGTAAGGTGGTACCGCCTCTAGACGAAGTCCAATGACGAAACGCGTAAGGCGGAGCTACGTTTTACGCACACCACACTAACCCGGAAGTACAGCTGGAACGCAGTTGGAACGCATGCAGCGTATACCAGCTTGTACTGATCGCTGCTCGTATGCGAGCTAGGGACTGTGTTTGTTTTCTGTTTTGTTTTTACTTTTTGATCGTGCATCTTGTCTACTGAAGACTCGCTGCACTATGTTTTAATAAAACCCAAAGTTTTTTTACCTGCACTATGGGAGCTTCTTTGTGCTTGTATTAACGAGGTAATTGGGAATCCTTCCTCCCACGGAATTCCAAAACATTTCTGAGGAACCTGCTCAGCTGACATCTCTCTCTGGACGTGTGACCCGGATATCTCTCTATGCTGTTTACCCCTGTGGGGGTGAAAGGATCTGGTGAGTGGGGGCACATGTGGGGGATATACTGCATATCTAAGTGAAGAGCAGAATGTTACCTTACCAGCTTTATGAAGAGGACTGTGTGTTTTTTCTTGCCATTGTTCTTTCTTGTTTTTTCTTGTTTTTACCTGCCACATTATTCATCTAGATTCACATTGTCTGGCAGAGTCAGGCAACCTGTAGCTATAGACTGGTGCCTTAACTTGGAGCTATTTGTACTGTTATCATCATTTTTTGGACTCATCAAGTTTGTTTGGTTGGAATATGCGGTGCCATAGATGAGATATCTATTTATATATACTCATTTTCAATTGTGTGTGTAACTGGCACCGCTTCTTTTAAGAAGCACAGAGATAGTTTGTTACCTACACTAATCCCAATTAGCCCCCATGTTCAATTGTGGTGTGCATTTGGTGTTGTTTTTTGATTTTGATATCTTACGAACATAGCGGCACTACCACTGCTTTAAGGGTGGTTAGATCACATTTATTCACTATTTTTTGTTTATTACACTAATTACACTGGAGTACTGATCCCACTAGGATTAGTGAGCAGCGCCGTACCCCAAATAAATCCTATATCTTTAAAGTGACATATATGCTTACGCTTTGCCGCTTCTTAGAAAAACTGAATTATTATTATATACCGTATTTATCGGCGTATAACACGCGCTGGCGTATAACACGCACCCCAAGTTTAGCAGGGAATTTTAGGGAAAAAAACTTTTAGGAGGGAAGTTTAAGAAAAAAAAAAATTTACATTTAAATGCAGCCTTACCAGTGTCATTTGCAGTCTTGTCACAGTGCAGCCTTGCCAGTGTCCATTGCAGCCTTGCCCAGTGTCCAGTGCAGCCTTGCCCAGTGTCCAGTGCAGCCTTGCCCAGTGTCCAGTGCAGCCTTGCCCAGTGTCCAGTGCAGCCTTGCCAGTGTCCAGTGCAGCCTTGCCAGTGTCCATTGCAGCATTGCCCAGTGTCCAGTGCAGCATTGCCCAGTGTCCAGTGCAGCCTTGCCCAGTGTCCAGTGCAGCATTGCCCAGTGTCCAGTGCAGCATTGCCAGTGTCCAGTGCAGCCTTGAATTTAAATTTGGCGCCGCCGAGATCGCCGCTGATACAGGGCGGAGCGGGGCGAACGCCGCTGAGAACGCAGGGACTGGGCGGAGCCGAGATACACATAGCCGAGTGTATTCGGCTATACTCGGCTTTTCTTGGCTTCGCTCACAGTCACGCCGAGTCCCACCCTATGATGGACATATCACAGGTCCAATGGCGGGACTGGGCGTGACTGTGAGCGGAGCCGAGAAAAGCCGAGTATAGCCGAATACATTCGGCTATGTGTATCTCGGCGGCGATCGCTCCGCTCCGCTCACAGTCAGCGGAGATCGCCGGGCATAGGTGAGTATCGGCGTATAACACGCACCCACGATTTTCCCCTGATTTTAAGGGGAAAAAAGTGCGTGTTATACGCCGATAAATACGGTACATTTATACTCCATGGATAGGGTGATATAACTTATTGCCTTTTTCTAGTTGATATACATGTGATATATATCCCTTTTGTGTTTACATTATATATAGATATATACAGATATTTTTTACCTTACTCTTCATTTTTTACTTTTTATAGAACTTGCCATTAATCAACTTACCGTCTTTGCCTCTCTCCCTATGGTCTTTATTGACCAGCGACAGACCTTGGTGAGATCTGATACAATTTTCTGTTACAGCATGACTATTCGGTCTTTATCAATTTCCAATAAATTTATTTAGTTCACGGTTCAGCCAATTTTTTTTTCCTATCAGGACTTATTGTCTCTATTACCATCTGGACTAATTCATAAGTGGCTATCAGGTTAGACCTATTCCCCTCTTTTTTTTTTTCCCTGTTATTCACCTTCCCCTTCAACGATGCTCATTCATTCCCTGTTTGTTATGTTCACCGACCATGTTTTTGTACATATTTTATAGATGTACTTTCAATCTCTGATAAGGACACGCCCCTGAAGAAAGGGAACCCTCCCTGAAACGCGTCGGGCTCAACCACGTGTGGAGAACAATGTACTCTTTGTTTTTATATGTAATCTACTGTATATGAATTTCTATATTCTACAGTTATTTCTATCTTGCCACTAAGTTGGCTTCTTAAACCAATTATATTAATTTACTTTATATCTGTCATGGATATGCATTAATGTCTGTCTGCCATCTTACCTTCCTCCTCATGTGTTCATCTAGAGACCAGACCTCCTTCACCTGGCTTCCTTTATAATCTCCTCCCAGCCTGACTCCACCCCAGGCCCTATCACAGAACACTATATTAACCTGTGCACTGCAAGCCTGCTTTGCTGATCAACGTGTTTGTTAGGCATTGTGTGTTTGGGTTCCTGCCTGCCGTGTGCTACGTCTGTCTCTCTGTTACGTTATTGGCTTGTCCCCGACTATCCCTGTCTGCTCGTGACCCTTGACCTTCGGCTCGTTCTTCGTTATCCTTGTCTGCTTGTGGCCCCTGACCTTCAGCTTGTTATTCGGTTCTCTCTTATCATGTGCTGCTGCTTCCCCTCTTTTCCCCTTATCTTACGGGGCGTGAGCTAGGAAACTCCAGGGGCCGCGACCTGGTCCCAGCCTGCAGCTAACATCCTCACCACTAGAGGCCCTGGAGAAGACCAGCTGGGTCTTAGACTCCGCGCCCTGGGGAATCTTGGCTCTAGCTTCCGTTTGGATCCCGGTTGTGCTCCTCTGGTCCCGCTTTCCACAACCACCCAGTTTCCTATCCGCAGAAGCCAGCCATAGGGTTCACTACCTCGCGGTGCACTCCTGTCCCCCTACGGTGTGCATCTGTCACCTGGCCACAGGTGACCCTGACAGTTTGATCAGCCATGAACCCGGCTGACATCCCGCTCCCCGCGGATGATCCATTGCAGGGCATAGTTCGCAGACTTGAGACCCAGGAATCAAATCAGACTCAGGTGATGCGATTCCTCCAGGATCTGGCTTCTCGATTCGAGCAGCTTCAGGTCTCCTTGGAAACCCCGAATCCGCAACCCCAAGTACAACCAGCGGCTGTACCTATCGCACCAGTCGCAGCCTCACACTCACTAAGATTGCCAGCTCCGTCCCGTTTCTCTGGGGACTCCAAGGCCTGCAGGGGGTTTCTCAGCCAATGCACAATTCATTTTGAGCTTCAGCCTCAAAGCTTCCTGTCTGACCGGGCTAAGGTAGCCTATATCATTTCCCTCCTCTCCGGTGAAGCTTTGGCCTGGGCTGCCCCCCTGTGGGAGAGGAACAATCCGGTGGTTTCCAGTCTGTCCGATTTCTTGAAGCTCTTCCGTAACATCTTCGAAGAGCCGGCTCGGGCTTCTTCAGCGGCTAGTGCTGTCTTACGTCTTCGCCAAGAATCTAGTTCAGTGGGGCAATATGCTCTTCAGTTCCGTATCCACACAGCTGAATTGAGCTGGAATAATGAGGCCCTGGTCGCTACCTTTTTACATGGCCTCTCTGACCGAGTGAAAGACGAATTAGCGGGAAGAGCCATTCCCGTCGGTCTGGACGATGTAATTTCATTATGCAACCAGATCGACATTCGTTTTCAAGAGAGGTCCTTAGAAAAAAGACGCCAGCACTCTCTGGGTCCTAGCCAGTCTGAGCTCCCCTCCCTTCATTCCGTGGAGCATCCTCTACCTGCTGAAGAACCTATGCAGCTGGGCCGGACCAGACTAACCCCCGAAGAACGTGCTAGGCGCAGAACTCTGGGCTTGTGCCTCTATTGTGGGGGCAAGGGTCATTTTCGTGACTCCTGCTCGCTTCGTCCGGGAAACGCTCGGGTCTAATACATTTGGAAGGTGGAGTATTGGACCCAGAAACATCACCTTCTCGCCTGCTCTTGCCGGTGTTCCTTCATGTAGGCACTTCTCCTCAGTCAACCCTTGCATACCTGGATTCCGGGGCTGCCGGCAATTTTATGGATTGGAGAACTGCTTCTTCTATGAAGCTTACCCTTTCACCTCTCACTACCCTATTGGTAGTCTCGGCAATTGATGGCACTGTTCTCCCAGGGGGCCCTATTCGCTTCCAGACGCTACCCATTAGGATGTCGGTAGGGATTCTCCACCAGGAGTGGATATCCTTTCTTATTCTACCCAAGGCCTCTACCCCAGTTGTATTGGGCCTCCCTTGGCTACAGCTCCACTCTCCACATGTGGACTGGGTCTCTGGGCAGATCCTGGCCTGGGGTTCCTCATGTTTCTCGTCGTGTCTTCTCAAGGTGACCCCCAAGGAGAGTCTTCCGGTTGCTGCCACTTCTGTTTCTTCTGATCTTCCTGCTGCATACAGCGATTACCGGGATGTGTTCTGTAAGAAATCAGCTGAGGTGCTTCCTCCCCACAGGTCTTTTGACTGTGCTATTGATCTTGTCCCCGGAGCAACTCTACCCAGGGGTCGTACCTACCCTCTGTCCATCCCAGAGACCCAGGCCATGTCGGAGTATGTCGCAGAGAATCTGGAGAGAGGTTTCATCCGGAAATCCTCATCGCCTGCAGGGGCAGGGTTCTTTTTTGTTGCCAAAAAGGATGGTACCTTAAGACCCTGCATCGATTATCGGGGTTTAAATGCGGTTACTATTAAAAATCGATACCCCTTACCCTTAATATCTGAGCTATTCGATAGGTTGAAGGGTGCCTCCATTTTCACCAAGTTGGATCTCAGAGGCGCGTACAATCTCATTCGAATACGGGAGGGTGACGAATGGAAGACTGCATTCAACACTAGAGACGGGCATTACGAATATCTGGTGATGCCTTTTGGTCTGTGTAATGCTCCAGCCGTGTTTCAAAACTTTGTCAATGAAATCTTCAGAGATCTGCTGTACCAGTTTGTTGTCATCTATCTGGATGACATTCTGATCTTTTCTGAAAATCTGCTCGTCCACAGAAACCATGTCCGCACTGTACTTCAACGTCTTAGAGAGAACAATCTCTATGCCAAGCTGGAGAAATGTTCCTTTGAATGTTCTGAGGTCCTGTTTTTGGGGTGCTTCGTCTCATGTTCGGGTCTTCGTATGGACCCTGGGAAGGTCTTGGCTATCACCAACTGGCCTCTTCCTGCTAGCCTCAAGGCCACACAGCGCTTTCTTGGCTTCACTAATTATTATAGGCAGTTCATAAGGAATTACTCTTCCATTGCCGCGCCTATTATCGCTTTGACCAAGAAGGGTGTGAATGCCAGAGACTGGCCTCCCGAAGCTGTCTCTGCATTTCACAACCTGAAACAGGCCTTTGTTTCTGGCCCCCTCTTGAGGAGACCAAATCCTGGGAATGCATTTTTTATTGAAGTGGACGCTTCCTCAATGGGGGTGGGAGCTGTGCTTCTTCAAATCTTTGAGAAGAGACGCCAACCATGTGCGTTCTTCTCCAAAAAAAATTCTCAGGCAGAGAGGAATTATGCCATCGGTGATCGGGAACTTCTCGCAATTAAATTGGCGTTAGAGGAGTGGCGTCATCTCTTGGAGGGTTCCCCTCACTCCATAACGATCTTTACCGATCACAAGAATTTACAGTATCTACAGAATGCTAAACGTCTGAATCCTAGACAGGCCAGGTGGAGTCTCTTCTTTGCCCGTTTTAATTTCACGATTACCTACAAACCTGGTTCCTGCAACGGTCGGGCTGATGCGCTCTCTAGGTCATTTGACACCTTGGACGAGGAGTCCGCCCCTGAACCTGAGCCGATCATTCCCACCTCATGCATTGTTGCCCACTCTACCACCCTGAAGTCAAAAATTCCGCCTGGTAAGACCTTTGTCCCCACTGAGCTAAGAGCTAAGATCCTTCGTTGGGGACATGATTCCAAGGTGGCAGGGCATTCTGGATTCCTCCGATCCTTCCTACTCATCAGTCGTCACTACTGGTGGCCTAATCTCCGCTCAGACGTCAAAGACTACGTTAAAGCTTGTCATGTCTGTGCTCAGTCCAAATCCTCCACACAAGCTCCTGCTGGTCTCCTCATGCCCTTGCCCATTCCTAAGGAACCCTGGGCCCATATTGCCATGGATTTTATCACCGATCTCCCACTGTCTGAGAATAATACTGTCATTTGGGTGGTAATCGATCGATTCTCCAAGATGGCTCATTTTGTTCCTCTTCCTGGTCTTCCTTCTGCCCCTGCCTTGGTTCCCATTTTCATTCGGGAGATTCTCCGCCTACATGGGGTCCCTTCTCATATTGTTTCCGACAGGGGAGTCCAATTCACGTCTCGTTTTTGGAGAGCCTTTTGCAAATCCCTCAATATTGTCTTGGATTTTTCTTCTTCTTACCATCCCCAATCCAATGGACAGACTGAGAGGGTTAATCAGGAGTTAGAGGTCTTTCTTCGCACCTTTGTGTCTTCTCACCATGACGATTGGTCCTCTCTACTCCCGTGGGCAGAATTCTCCCATAACAATCATGTGAATACCAGTTCGCAGAAGACACCCTTTTTCACAGTTTATGGAAAACACCCTCAACTTCCTCTTCCCATGATCTGTTCTCCAGACATTCCAGCTTTGGCTTCGGTTCAGGAGTCTCTCAATTCCGTTTGGGGTCACGTTCATGATTCCCTCCGGGCAGCTGCTGAAAAATTCAAAGGCTTTGCCGACCGCCGCAGGCGTAAACCGCCTTCTCTTCAGCCAGGGGACAAAGTCTGGCTCTCTACCAGGAACATCAAGCTCCGAGTTCCTTCTCTGAAGTTTGCTCCACGATTCATCGGTCAATACACGGTAACTGCTAAACTGAATCCGGTTTGTTTCAAACTCCAGATTCCTAAGAGCCTTAAAATCACTAACTCCTTTCATGTTGCTCTTCTAAAGCCTTTAGTCCTCAATAAATTCTCTCGTCCTCTCCCTACCGTGGCGCCTGTCTCTGAGGATAATCAGGAGTACGAGATCAGTCAAATTCTGGACTCCCGACTCTGTAAAGGCGTTCTTCAGTACCTCGTTCATTGGAAAGGGTTTGGTCCTGAGGAGAGGTCTTGGATCACTGCATCTGAGGTCTTTGCACCTCGTCTGTTAAAGGAGTTTCATCTGAAGTTTCCCTCTAAACCTGGGCCCAGGCGGGGAAGGGGGAGGCCTCGTAAGAGGGAGGGTACTGTCATGGATATGCATTAATGTCTGTCTGCCATCTTACCTTCCTCCTCATGTGTTCATCTAGAGACCAGACCTCCTTCACCTGGCTTCCTTTATAATCTCCTCCCAGCCTGACTCCACCCCAGGCCCTATCATAGAACACTATATTAACCTGTGCACTGCAAGCCTGCTTTGCTGATCAACGTGTTTGTAAGGCATTGTGTGTTTGGGTTCCTGCCTGCCGTGTGCTACGTCTGTCTCTCTGTTACGTTATTGGCTTGTCCCCGACTATCCCTGTCTGCTCGTGACCCTTGACCTTCGGCTCGTTCTTCGTTATCCTTGTCTGCTTGTGGCCCCTGACCTTCAGCTTGTTATTCGGTTCTCTCTTATCATGTGCTGCTGCTTCCCCTCTTTTCCCCTTATCCTACGGGGCGTGAGCTAGGAAACTCCAGGGGCCGCGACCTGGTCCCAGCCTGCAGCTAACATCCTCACCACTAGAGGCCCTGGAGAAGACCAGCTGGGTCTTAGACTCCGCGCCCTGGGGAATCTTGGCTCTAGCTTCCGTTTGGATCCCGGTTGTGCTCCTCTGGTCCCGCTTTCCACAACCACCCAGTTTCCTATCCGCAGAAGCCAGCCATAGGGTTCACTACCTCGCGGTGCACTCCTGTCCCCCTACGGTGTGCATCTGTCACCTGGCCACAGGTGACCCTGACAATATCATACTATTGTGTTTTGCAATACTCTGTTGCCGTTAAAGTCCCAGACCCTAGTCAGGGGGGGGACAACCCCTTTTGTTCTAGCTGCACACGGGATGTTGGCAACCTGTTAATCAAGCCTTGGTGTATAACCTTATCTTCGGTGAATACAAATGCACGCCACACTTTTCACATATTTATTTGTAAAGGATTTTGAAAACCATTTATCATTTTCCTTCCACTTCACAATTATGTGCCACTTTGTGTCTATCACATAAAATCCCAATAAAATGCATTTACGTTTTTAGTTGTGACAAAATGAATACTTTAAGGCATTGTAGGTATGACATGTTTATTATTTTTTTTTTTAAATGAAGGTTTAGAATCCCTTTAGAGCCAATTCACACAGGGGCAACACGACTTCCAGCATGACTTTGGGAGGCAACTTGGACACGACTTGAGTATGAATCACAGTGCGACTCCAGGCAACTTACAAGGCAACTTCAAGTTGCCTCCAGGACAGACGACTTTCCAGTGGCCAATCAAACAATAATCAGCTCTGTGAGAGGAAGGGGGGAGGGCGGGGGTTTGCCTGGAAAACAATTTTTACTTCCTGGAAAGTTGCTTCAGTTAAGACAGGGGATCCGACTTGGAGGCAACTTCCATTGAAATCAATGGGTACAAGTCCCCTAGAAGTCGGATTGAAGTCGTACAGGAACCTTTTCTGAAGTCTGAGCGACTGCAGTAGTGTACATTAAGACAACTCCATTCACTTCCATTACTTTTCTAAATAGCGTGACTTGGGGCGACTTGAAGTCGGATCCCAGGACGCCCCTGTGTGAACCAGCTCTTAGGATGCAACTGAACTATATCTCGTTAACAGAACACACATTCCATATCAGTTTCCTAATTATTAAAACAACAACAAAGAATCAAATGCAGTGACAGAGAGCTAAAACTTGATTTCAATAAAACAATAAACAATTACCAAACTCCATTAACCACTTGTCCCCCGCCCACTGTCAATTGACGGCGGGCGGAGGATACTCTCGTTCTGGGAGGACGTCATATGACGCCCTCCCTTTAAAACGAGCTAGGAGGCACGCGCTTGAAGCCAGCGGCGCGCGCGCGCCCGCCGCGTTCACGAGGCCCCGGTGCGCGTGCCCGGCGGCCGCGATTGCCGCCGGGCACCCGCGATTGCCCGGGAAACGAGCAGGAAAGTGGGTCTCTGTGTGTAAACACAGAGATCCACGTCCTGTGAGGGAGAGGGGACCGATGGTGTGTCCCTTGTACATAGGGACAACCATCGGTCACCTCCCCCAGTCAGTCCCCTCCCCCCACAGTAAGAACACATTGAGGGAACATATTTAACCCCTTCCCGCCCCCTAGTGGTTAACCCCTTCCCTGCCAATCACATTTATACAGTAATCAATGCATTTTTATAGCAGGGATCGCTGTATAAACGTGAATGGTCCCAAAAATGTGTCAAAAGTGTCCGATGTGTCCGCTGCAATATCGCAGTCACAATAAAAAATCGCAGATCGCCGCCATTACTAATAAAAAAATAAAAATGCTATAAATCTATCCCCTATTTTGTACACGCTATAACTTTTGCGCAAACCAATCAATACGCGCTTATTGCGATTTTTTTTTTTTTTACCAAAAATATGTAGAAGAATACGTATCGGCCTAAACTGAGGAAAATTTTATTTTAAAAAAAAATGGGTATTTATTATAGCAAAAAGTAAAAAATAGTGTTTTTTTTCCAAACTGGACGCTCTTCTTTTGTTTATAGCGCAAAAAATAAAAACCGCAGAGGTGATCAAATACCACCAAAAGAAAGCTCTATTTGTGGGAAAAAAAGGATGCAAATTTCGTTTGGGAGCCACGTCGCACGACCGCGCAATTGTCATTCAAAGTGTGACAGCGCTGAAAGCTGAAAAATGGCTTGGGCAGGAAGGGGGTTTTCGTGCACAGTAGAGAAGTGGTTAATATTAACACTGCAAATGTTATATTACCCTTTTTGTGAATTTCTTTAATGTTTGGGAATTATCAACATACTTAAAATGTACATGGCAAAAAAAAACAAAAGCATTTATTATATTGCAGCTTACCAATTCTGAGATATGATGGCTCAATAAGTCTTCTTTCTTAGGCTTTCATTCTTTTATTTTCAGCTAGTGATCCTGTCAATAAAGCCTCGTACACACGACCGGTTTTCTCGACAAGAACCAGCAAGAAAATTGCTGGCAGAGCTTTCTTGCCGAGTAAACCGTGCGTGTGTACGAGGCTTTCAGGTTTCTCGTCAAGAAAACTGTCCAGAATCTCGATGAGGAAAAATAGAGAACCTGCTCACTATTTTCTCGTTGGGATTCTCGTCGGCCTGTTTCCCGACGAGAAACCTGAGAGTGTGTACGCTTACCTCGAAATGACTTTGACACATGCGCGGTAGCTTCCTAGGCATAGGTAGGGTGTAGCAAGATGGCGGCGATGGCATCGAATGTGACGAGCGCACGCTCGTCGTAGTCAATGACGTCACCGCGTTCGTTCCATTCAAAAGAACGGCGGTTCTCTGAACTTCCCCCCCGGAACAACCGTGCCTTTCTTACTTCGCGAAGTGGGAGACAGACCTGCACCACACTTTCACTACATCCCAAAAACAAAACATGATTCATCTTTCTCCTAAGTCTTCTGTGTGTACTAAAATACAGGAGACCAACTACAAGATACTGACGAGATGGTACCTCACACCCAGTCGACTCCCCACTATCTTCCCAGACATGCCGGAAAACACTGTTGGCGGTGCTGTAAAGACAGAGAAACGATCCTACACATATTTTGGGCTTGTCCCAAACTGACAGCTTTCTGGACAGCTGTCTGCACCATCTCCCAAAAATTCACTGACTTCCAGATCCCAGATGACCCGGCATTTTTTTACTACATTTATCCACCCTATCGGCCAAGACCTATAAAAAGTCGTTACTACGTCACCTACTAAATGCCGCCAAATCTTGCATCCCCTTGCTTTGAAAGCAACAGACTCCACTGTCTACGGCGCTTTGGCTGCGGAGGGTGGAAGACGTTAAAGGAATGGAGGACCTGATACTGATGGCACAAGACAGATATGAGACCTATAAGAAGACTTGGACTCTCTGGAATTTGTTTATATACTCAGACGAAGGACAAGCCCTATATGGGACTTGAGCCCTCATAACCGATAAGCCACCTGTAATCCTTGCTGACTGGAGATATGGACATATCTGCCTACGAGCGAAGCCCCCCCCTCCCCTCCCTTTCTTTCTTTGCCTTTCTTTCCTTCTCCCTTTCTCCTGCTCCCCTTTTCTATTTTCTTTGCTAATTTCTATTATTACTACTATTTTTTCTTTTTAGTTAAGTAATTGTTTTATGTTCCAGGGAATGGAGAAGGGGCATCTGCTACCTTGACTATCCCGGGGTGCATAGTTCATAATATCAGCCTATATATAGATAGGAGATGACTGAAAAGTCATCTATGGAACCCCTAATATGCAAATGATAAACGTAGTATATGCTACTGTGAAATACTGATGAGAGGCTGCGACCTCCTCTGTTAATGACTACTGTTGTGACTATTGCTCCTTGTCCATTTCTGAAAACTTTATTGAAAATGATATTTGAAAAACAGCGGTTCTTTTAAATCGAGCGTGTGTACACTTGTCAAGAATATCGTCAGGGAAAAACTACGGGTTTTTTCCTGACGAGAATCTCGGTCGTGTGTACTAGGCTTTCGTCTTGTTTTTCAACAGAACAAGCTGGGCTTTGATAAACCATTTAACACTGACAGGAGTGTTGACAATGATTAGCTTTTATTTATGTAAAACCTTTATCCCAAAAGAGGAAAAAAACTTTGTTGTGACAAAAAAAGTGTAAAGCCCCATACACACGGTCTGACTTTTTGACAACAAACTTCGAAATGAGCAGGTTTTCCAAAAAAATCAGACCGTGTGTGTACGCTCCATCGAACAAACTTTTTCGGTTTTCATCGGACAAAAGTTCGCTCTGCAAACAGACAAACTTTTCGGCAACAAAAGTCCTATGGTGCAAAATTCTATTGTGTGTACAGAAGTCCATCGGACTTTAGTCCAAAGTACAAACACGCATGCTCAGAACCAATGTTAAAATCAACCAACAATAGCAGAAGTTGACCAAAGGGTGGCGGTAAAGGGCAGAAAAGAGCAGAAAAAACACGTGATTTGGTGAAAATTGGCTGAAAAAGTCCTCCCGTGTCTATACATACCAAGTTCTCGGCCAACGCCCTGTGAACAAAAATCCACGGAAAAGTTTGTTTGAAGTCCGACCATGTGTATGAGGCTTTAGTTGGTTTTAATTTGTTAGTCAAGTCCATTTTAATCTGCTTGTACATCTGAAGCCTCATACACACGATCGGACTTCCAACGGACTTTACCGTGGATTTTGTTCCGAAGGGGTTTGGCCGTGAATTTGGTATGCATACACACGGCAGGACTTTTTCAGCCAACTTTCGCCAAATCACATGGTTTTTCTGCTCTTTACCACCACCCTTTGGGCAACTTCTGCTATTGTTGTCTGATCTTTAGCATTGGTTCTGAGCATGCGTGTTTGTACTTTGGACTTTAGTCCGATGGACTTGTGTACACACGATCGGATTAGCCGACGTAGGACATTTGTTGCCGGAAAGTTTGTCTGTTCTCACAGCGAACATTTGTCAGATGAAAAAGCGAAAAATTTTGTCCGATGGAGCGTACACACGGTCAGATTGTCTGATCAAACAGGTCCGTCTGAGGTTTGTTGTCAAAAAGTCCGGTCATGTGTATGGGCCTTAATACTACCCTCCTTCCAGACTGACAATGCTGTTGTCCAAGGGTGTCTCTGTTGCTCCTCCATCCATAGTTTTGGCACCAGGTGAAAACAGAGCAAAGAAGCATAAAAAAGAAAACTAATGTAGCCATCACAGTAAGCTGCAATATCTTACATTAGTAAGCTGCATTATATTACATTTTACAGGCTTTAAATAAGCCATAATTAGGGATCATTCACACCACACAGTGCACATTATTGTGTGCAAAATGCACGTGAGCTGGCGTGCAGTGTGAACACATGCTGCCATGTATTCAAAAATGTGAAAAAAATTAGGCATTTAGGACTTGGTACAACTGAACTCACAACTCTAAATTCTTATTAAAATCATAATATTTTTTTCACCAATCTTTTGTTAAAAAATCTTTTCACGTGTATTTTTGTCAACAACATTCGACAAAACACAAAAACATTAAAACATATATATTCCCCTTCAAGGACTGGATATTGTAGTATAGTAACCTCCAAACCAAAAGAGATCTATTTTAATAACAATACAGTCTTTCACTCGACATGTTTCACGAGGAACCCACTTCTTCAAGAGTTTTATTAGAAAGAGTATTAATCTGTATTAATCTGTAAACCAGTGGCGGCTGGTGGTATTTATTTATTTTTTGGGGGGGGGCGGCAAGCCGTTCGTCGCCATCCCCCCAGCGGTTGGTCGGTCGGTCTCCTGCACCCCCCCGGTCGGTCCCCGCACTTAACCCATCTAGGTCGCGGGCTTCCTCTGGACGGCTTCACCCTGCATCTCTTTCTTCCTCTGCTTCAGAATCAGGAAAACAATAGTGAATATTAATTTGCTTTTGTCACACAACTGGGTGGGCTTGGGGGACAGTGCTCTGCGCCCTGAGCCCACCCTCTTTTGAAGCCAATTAGAGCCTCAGGCTCTAATCGCGTGCTTAAAAAAAAAAAAGAAAACCCCATTGGAATCCATGCGTCCGACTCCCTGCATGTAAATTATAGTCTGGGCGCATGGATAAGGGTGGGTGGCGACACTGCGTCCCGTATGGACGGGCCGCTGCTGGTGTCAATATTAATGCATATATAAGCATGCATGGCTGTCTACCGTGAAAGTAACTGCAGCGCACATGCCCTCAAACAATAGAATGGATAGTAAAACATCATACACAATACATAAAACAGACAGTGAACTGTGGCATTCCCTAAATCGTGCGTGTTGAACGAAAGGCTGATAAAGATGAGGCCGTACTCACCTTGTAGCTCACACCTGCCAAACAGCGAGGTGGTGGCGCCAAAATGACAGCCTCCCAGGCGATTATGGGGGCCAGGTGTAGACAAATAACGAAATCTACAGCAGAGAAACACACACATATACAGGTATATCTCTATATATAGATATATCTATATATATATAGATATATCTATATATAAATACACACGCACACACACACACACACGTATATATGCTGCCATATGTTGATGGACCTTTAATGCATTTTGTAAACTCCAAATGTGTACGATTGCCCCTCGCATACTAATGCAATGCTTTGGGGTGAGTTGGGCACATAGCAATAGTATTTGCTGTGTCCTTGCCTGAGTTGATCAATGCAGCTTACTGTATAGGTGTGAACAAGCCCTGATAGATAGTTTTAGTAGGTGGCGGTGTTTATAAGGCTTAGACAAGTGTATTTTATAACTTACTATATTCATGGGCTCTGTGCCTGAAACCTGAGTTCTTCCTTTCACACAGCAGCTGGTCAAACACAGGATGTTAAGATTATATAATCAGGTAATTATAGCAGTCTGGGTGCAGCAGGATCAGGAGAGGGAGATAATATCTGCAACGAGTATTGCTGGGGTCAAGTTAAAATATTAAAATCAAGATGGCCTCCTGCAGTGTTTTGTATTTGCTTCCCAGGAATTTCTCTTCACAAAAGTGTTGAAAATTATGTAAGGGGCTGTGACTCACTAATGGAATGGGAAGAAAAGGGGGATAGCCGTTTAGGTCAGGTGACAGTAAGGGCTATAGAGGTCAGTGGGTCATTTGAGGTCAGAAAGAGGGGAAGATTCTGGAAGGTTAGCAGTCCGGTTAAGGATTGATCAGTCAGGTCAGGCGCTTTTAGAGGGTTCTGGAAAGTTGAGAGGTCAAGCAGGAATTGGTCATTGAGGTCAGCTGACACTATAAGATTGTTCTAGAAGACAGTGCTGGTCTATTTAAGGGTCAGTTCTGAGTGGGTCAGTGCCAGTCACCAGAGGAAAATCAGCAGGAGAAGCTCCCCACTAGAGGCGTATTTGGCATCAATATGAAGACTCTAATCCGTCAGCTGCTGGAGAGAGCGGAGGCAGCGGGAGGAGAGGATTGGATTCGCCATTGCCTCACCTTACCTTATGATCCAGACACTGGAGAAGGCAGCGCAGCACCTGGGCCGAGCAGTATGAGTGACTCTCAGCAGCCATGTCGGATGGAAGCAGAGGCGGAGTTTCCAGCTGTTTTGGTTCCGGAGGTCGTATGAAGCAATGACGTCGCTCATGAGTAGGGTTGTCCCGATACCGATACTAGTATCGGTATCGGGACCGATACCAAGCATTTGCGCGAGTACTTGTACTCGCGCAAATGCTCCCGATGCCCAGTCCGATACTTTTTTTTTTCTCAGAGCGGGGGGTGGAGAGCAGGGCGGAGACCGGGGCGGAGAGTGTGTGGCGGGGGGCGGAGAGTGTGCGGCGGGGGGCGGAGAGTGTGCGGCGGGGGGCGGAGAGCGGGACGGAGAGCAGGGCGGAGAGCGTGGCGGGGGGCGGAGACCAGGGCCGAGAGCGGGACGGAGAGTGTCCAGCGGGGGGCGGAGACCAGGGCGGAGTGCGGGGCGGGGGGCGGAGACCAAGACGGAGAGCGTGGCAGAGACCAGAGCGGAGAGTAGAGCGAGTCTTCAGGCGGGTAAGTAAAATTAATCTGATCAAATTGCCTTGCCTGTCTGCTGCTCAAATGCTACCTGTTCCCCCTTCACCTCCATGCCGCTGTGCCCCCTTCACTTCCATGCCGCTGTTCCCCCTTCACCTCCATGCCGCCGTCCCCCTCCGTGCTGCCGCCCCCTCCGTGCCCCTCCTCCACCCCCTCGGTATCTCAGGATGGAGAGCGGAGGTAGGAGCCGATAAATCCGGCTCCTTACTTGTCTGAATGTACCGAGTCATCACTGACTGTCCATTCACATAACTGAAACATCGTAAACTGTGTTTACAATGTTTCAGTTTATGAATGGAGAGGAGCCGCTGTCTTCTCTCCATTCATTTTCAGCGCAGCTGAGGCTGCTGAGAAAGGGACTGGGGAATATGTGTCCCTAGTCCCTTTCCCTGTCTCAAAGGGGAGATGTCAGAGGTCTGTTAAGACCCCTGATATCTCACCAAAGCCCCCCACAACAGGGTTGATAAAAAAAAAAGAATAAAATAAAAATGAATTGTAAAAAAAAGAAAAGAAAAGAAAACACACACACTGACACTGTCCACCCCCCCCCCCCCTTAAAAAAATAAAGCATTGTAAAAAAAAAAAAAAAAAAAAAAATAGTAAAAAAAAAAAAAAAAATAGTAAAAAAAAAAAAAATACTGACACATGAGATTAAAAAAAAGTATCGGTATCGGTATTCGGTATCGGCGAGTACTTGAAAAAAAGTATCGGTACTTGTACTCGGTCTTAAAAAAGTGGTATCGGGACAACCCTACTCATGAGGAAGGAGAAGGGCGGAGGACGAGCAAGAGAAAACGTCCACAGAGGAGGAATTCGAGTCCGGCTCCACCCGCAGCAGTCGACGGATGCCTAGATAGGTCTTTTTTGTCTTCTAGGAGGCGGCGCGCATGCACATTATCGAGAAGGGGGAACCGAGGACGGGATTCCCTGGGGACATCAGCATCGGCTAGAGGATCACCCCAGCAGTCAGTCTTGTCCAGTAACCAGCCTGGTCTTCATAGGGGCAGAGGAGAAGGACGCAGGACAAGTGTGATACCCCTCCATGAGGAGCAGCAAACCAGCAGTATCCCTGTGCGGTGCGCATCGCCCATGTCAACCCCTGGAGTAAGTGGAGCTCAGTGGTTGGATGGTGAGTGTTATACAGTCTCTCAGCTCTCTGCACTATCTGCCTCTTTAGAGCAACTAATCTCTGTTATAAGGTCTAATGCCCCATACACACGATCGTTTTTCTTGCCATTTTTTTTCTTGCCGTTTTTCACGTCGTTTTTTTTCATGTTTCCTCTCAAGCCTGTCTTGCGTACACACGATCATTTTAAAAAACGATCAAGCAAAGCGCAGTGACGTACAACACGTACGACGGCACTATAAAGGGGAAGTTCCGATCGAATGGCGCCACCCTTCATGTTAGTAAAGTTTGTTGAGCGACGATTCGCTCTTTTCAGTCTCGTGCTTTTCAGTCCGTGACTGCGTGACAAATGTGCTATCTCCATTACGAACGCTAGTTTTACCAGAACGAGCGCTCCTGTCTCATACTTGATTCTGAGCATGCGCGTTTTTTTTCACGTCGTTAAAGCATACACACTATCGTTTTTCACGTCGTTAAAAAAAACGACGTGAAAAAAGAGAGCATGTTCGAAATTTTTAATGGCCGTTTTTCACGTCGTTAAAAATGCTCGGGAGCCTACACACGATCATTTTTAATGGCCATTTTTTTTAATGGCATTTTTAACGGCATGAAAAACGATCGTGTGTATGGGGCATTAGTCTTTGTCACAACAGGGCATGGCTGGAGTTCTGGATAATAACGTAGCAGGAGTTTGGTCAGCGGTGTCAGCTGACCCTAGAGCTATGCCTCAGTCCTCTTTTTCCTTAACTAAAGAATCTAGTGTTGATACAGCAAGAAGTGTAACCAAAAAAACTGATAAGGAGTGCATGCCATATTTTCTTTGTCCGTTAGGCTTCCATTTATCTGTATCTGTTAATGAGAAAATTTGGAAAAAGGAATATATAGATTTAAACACAATTCTTCCTACTTCTAGAGAGTCATCTAAATATGAGAGGAGAGATGACAAATCTGATGACGAGCGTCCTAGACCTTTAATTAAGTCAATTTACAGCTGGTTGCAAGGCTTTACCATTTACTCTAGTGTCTTATGTAAAAAGTTTCCTGAACAAAGCCCTTTATTGTTTCAGCATATTGATATAATCTTAGAAGCTTACAGGAGCTTTAGTGGCCTGTCATGGTTGACATATGACTAGGCTTTTAGACAAAAATTGGCGGTTCAACCATCATTACAGTGCGGTTCCAAGGACATTGACCTTTTGGCTAAATGTATTTTTGCCTCAGAAGCAGCCATTTGGATGCCCACCAGTAATGGCAACATCTTAGATCTCCTCTGTATCTAATTATAAAAAAGGGTTATGCTTTGCGTATAATGATACACAATGTAAATGGATGACTGCTTGTAAATACAAGCATGAATGTGCTTTTTGCTCTGGAAATCACCCAAAGTGTTTTCGTAAGCTACAAGCACACCCAAAGGACGGCTTTTCAAAAAGCAACCACGCCAGTGATGCTCCCAAGAATGCTGCCATGGTTATGCATTTATCCAAACCAGCAGATAGCTTCTCTGCTTATTGAAGGTTTTACGGTAGGTTTCCAATTACCTAGTTTTAAGGGTTTTGGTTGTTCAGTGGTGGAGAATTTAAAGAGAAGCACCTGATTTGATAAAGTCCAAATTGATTAAGGAAGTTCAGGCCGGTAGAATGGAGGGCCCCTTTGACCAACTACCTTTTGTAGGTTTTAGAATTTCGCCATTGGGCTTGGTTCCCAAAAAAGAGCCGAATAAATATTGGCTCATACATCATTTATCATTTCCTTTTGGCAGCTCCCTAAATGATCAAATTGACACCGATGCGGCATCAGTGTCATATACATCATTTGATTCTGCGGTAGAAAAGCTCAGTTTATTGGGTAGGAATACCTTATTGGCGAAACCAGATGTTCATTCGGCATTTCGGCTTCTTCCGTTAAATCCAGATTGTTTTAATTCTCTGGGTATTTGTTTTGAACATCAATTTTATTTTGACAAAGCTTTACCAATGAGTTGCTCAATTTCTTGTTTTTATTTTGAAGCATTATCATCCTTTTTGGAGTGGGTGGCGAGTATGGTGTCAAGTTCAAATTATTTTATTCATTATCTTGATGATTTTTTATTTTTGGGTCCTGAAGGCTCTAATGAATGTTTTCAACTATTGTCCTCATTCCAATTGGTATGTAAGCATTTTGGGATTCCGTTATCTTTCCTACAACCTGTATTGAATTTCTGGGAAATACTTTGGATTCAGTCGCTATAGAATTTAGGTTGCCCGATGAAAAAATGTATGGGTTGTCTCAGTTGTTAAAATTGTTCATTAGAAAGAGTAAAGTGACTCTGAAGGAAATGCAATCCCTTTTGGGGCTGTTAGCATTCCCAACAAGGGTGTTACCTATGGGTAGGGATGAGCTTCGAGTTCGAGTCGAACTCATGTTCGACTCGAACATTGCCTGTTCGCCCGTTCGCCGAACAGTGAACAAATTGGGGTGTTCGTGGCAAATTCGAAAAGTCTATGGGAGAAATCTAAAGTGTTTTAAATGACTTTTTTTCCTTCAAAAATGAAATTTTATGCAGGGACAGTTCTAAGCATGTGAAACATGCGCCACTTTACATGCATATCATACACACCCCCTAGGTACGAAATTTAAAGGAATATTTCACTTTTATTTGTAAATTTTAAGCATTATTAAAATCACTGCTCCCGAAAAAACGTCCGTTTTTAAAACGTATTTTTGCATTGATACATGTCCCCTTGGGCAGGACCCAGGTCCCCAAACCCTTTTTAGGACAATAACTTGCATATAAGCCTTTATAATTAGCACTTTAGATTTCGAACGTTTGAGTCCATTGTATTTAATAGGGTTCTAAAGTTCTGCGAACATTCTGTCTGTTCGCAGGTTCTGGTGCGAACCGAACAGGGGGGTGTTCGGCTCATCCCTGCTCTCCTCAGTGCAAGACACATGGAGTTTTCTAAAAAACACCTGAAGGACTCAAAGATGGTGAGAAATAAGATTCTTTGGTCTGATGAGACCAAGATAGAACTTTTTGGTCTTAATTCTAATTTGTGGAGAAAACCAGGCATTGCTCATCACCTGTCCAATACAGTCCCAACAGTGAAGCATGGTGGTGGCAGCATCATGCTGTGGGAGTGTTTTTTAGCTGCATGGACAGGACGACTGGCTGCAATCAAGGGAAAGATGAATGCGGCCAAGTACAGGGATATCCTGGACGAAACCCTTCTCCAGAGTGCTCAGGACCTCAAACTGGGCCAAAGGTTTACCTTCCAACAAGAGAAAGACCCTAAGCACACAGCTAAAATAACGAAGGAGTGGCTTCACAACAACTCCGTGACTGTTCTTGAATGGCCCAGCCAGAGCCCTGACTTAAACCCAATTGAGCATCTCTGGAGAGACCTAAAAATGTCTGTCCACCAACATTTACCATCCAACCTGACAGAACTGGAGAGGATCTGCAAGGAGGAAAGAAAGAGGATCCCCAAATCCAGGTGTGAAAAACTTGTTGCATCTTTCCCAAAAAGACTCATGGCTGTATTAGATCAAAAGGGTGCAAATACTAAATACTGAGCAAAGGGTCTGAATACTTAGGACCATGTGATATTTCAGTTTTTCTTTTTTAATAAATCTGCAAAAATTTCAACAATTCTGTGTTTTTCTGTCAATATGGGGTGCTGCGTGTACATTAATGAGGAAAAAAAATGAACTTACCGTATATACTCGAGTATAAGCCGACCCGAATATAAGCCAAGGCACCTAATTTTACCACAAAAACTGGGAAAACTTATTGACTCGAGTATAAGCCTAGGGTGTCCATCTGCATGCCTCACTGTGCCTCACTTTGCCTCACTGTGTCCATGTGCATGCCTCACTGTGCCCATGCCTCACTGTGTCCATGACTAGACATTAGAGTCTATGGAATGAGTGCCCGGCTTTGAAAAATCGGTGCTCCCCGGCCATAGGTCCCCCAGACAACAAACTTTGCACACTTGTAGAGAAGAAATAGGGCTACATGTGTGCCAGGGTGGGGTCCAGGGGACCTACGGCTGGTACCGGGTCCCCAAAATCACTGGAGAAATTACGGTTTAACATGGGAGTCAATGGAAGGGGTGCCCGGGTTTAAAAATTCGGTGCTCCCCGGCCGTAGGTCCCCCAGACAACAAACTTTGCACACTTGTAGAGGCAGAGTGGGGATACATGTGTAAAAAGAACAAATGCAAACAATTCCGCGCTGCCTAGTGGTATAGCAGCTCACACAACCAGTTGAACAGTGGTAAAGGACAAAACGAAACAAAAATGTGCAGCGCTAAATTAGATAAGAACTGCACTATGACAAGTGTAGTATATAACAGTGATATAAAACAATCAACAAAACATCTAATAGCCGGCCGGTACCGGGTCCCCAAAGTCAGGGAGATCAGGCGTAAAAAGGTGACTCGAGTATAAGCCGAGGGGGCATTTTCAGCACAAAAAAAGTGCTGAAAACTCGGCTTATACTCGAGTATGTACGGTAAATGATTTTAGCAAGTGGCTGCAATATAACAAAGAGGGAAAAATTTAAGGGGGTCTGAATACTTTCCGTACCCACTGTATATATACGAGACTGTATACAGTGGGTACGGAAAGTATTCAGATCCCCTTAAATTTTTCACTCTTTGTTATATTGCAGCCATTTGCTAAAATAATTTAACCACTTCAGATCCGCGCTATGGCCAAAAGACGGCCGCGGCGTGGACCTGAACTGCCGGGAGGGCGTCCCTGGACGTTCTTGTGTTCACTTCTGCAATGCGCGCCCGTGGCGGCGCGCAGCGCAGAAGAGCTGTGCCCGCTGTGTCACGCGGGTTTGCCGATGTGCGTGCCTGGCGGCCGCGATGTCCACCAGGTACTTGCGATCGGCAGTCACAGAGCCAGGGACGTGGATCTCTGTGTGTAAACACAGAGATCCACGTCCTGTTAGGGAGAGGAGACCGATGGTGTGTCCCTTGTACATAGGGACAACCATCGGTCACCTCCCCCAGTCTAAGTCCCTTCCCCCCCACAGTAAGAATCACTCATGAGGGAACACATTTAACCCCTTGATCGCCCCCTAGTGTTAACCCCTTCCCTGACAGTCACATTTATACCTTAATCAGTGCATTTTTATAGTCCTGTTCGCTGTATAAATGTGAATGGTCCCAAAATAGTGTCAAATGTGTCTGATGTGTCCGCCGCAATATCGCAGTACTGACAAAAATCGCAGATCACCAATATTACTAGTGGAAAAAAAAAACATTTCATAAATCTATCCCCTATTTTGTAGGCGCTATAACTTTTGCGCAAACCAATCAATAAACACTTATTGCGATTTTTTTTTTTACCAAAAATATGTAGAAGAATACGTATCGGCCTAAACTGAGAAAAATATATAAAAAAAAAAAAAAAAATGGGATATTTATTATAGCAAAAACTAAAAAATATTGTGTTTTTTTTTTTTCAAAATTGTCAGTCTTTTTTTGTTTATAGCGCAAAAAATAAAAACAAAAAGAAAGCTCTATTTGTGGGAAAAAAATGATAAAAATTGAATTTAGGTACAGCGTTGTATGACCGCGCAATTGTCATTCAAAATGCGTCAGCGCTGAAAGCTGAAAATTGGTCTGGGCAGGAAGGGGGTTTAAGTGCCCAGTAAGGAAGTGGTTAAGTTTTTTTTCCTCATTAATGTACACACAGCACCCCATATTGACAGAAAAACACAGAATTGTTGACATTTTTGCAGATTTATTAAAAAAGAAAAACTGAAATATTACATGGTCCTACGTATTCAGACCCTTTGCTCAGTATTTAGTAGAAGCACCCTTTTGATCTAATACAGCCATGCGTCTTTTTAGGAAAGATGCAACAAGTTTTTCACACCTGGATTTGGGGATCCTCTGCCATTCCTCCTTGCAGATCCTCTCCAGTTCTGTCAGGTTGGATGGTAAACGTTGGTAGACAGCCATTTTTAGGTCTCTCCAGAGATGCTCAATTGGGTTTAAGTCAGGGCTCTGGCTGGGCCATTCAAGAAAAATCACGGAGTTGTTGTGAATCCACTCCTTCGTTGTTTGAGCTGTGTGCTTAGGGTCATTGTCTTGTTGGAAGGTAAACCTTCGGCCCAGTCTGAGGTCCTGAGCACTCTGGAGAAGGGTTTCGTCCAGGATATCCCTGTACTTGACCGCATTCATCTTTCCCTCGATTGCAGCCAGTCATCCTGTCCCTGCATCTGAAAAACACCCCCACAGCATGATGCTGCCACCACCATGCTTCACTGTTGGGACTGTATTGGACAGGTGATGAGCAGTGCCTGGTTTTCTCCACACATACCGCTTAGAATTAAGGCCTGCCTGAAGTATATTAGAAAAAGTACACCAGGAACGGCCTGCAGTCAGATCTAGCTACACTGGATGCAGTGGATATATATATATACGAGACTGTATATATATATTAAATGTACTGAATGACCTGCCTGCCTGCCTGCCTGCTCAATCTAAATGACACTCTCTCTCCGTCCACGCCAGCAGCACACTACACAGGGCTGACGTGCAAGCGGCTTTATGTAGTGTGGGGCGTGCAATTAGTTCCCCTGAGCCATAATTGGCCAAGGGCACCCTGCCTTTGCCCAATTATGGCTCTCTTTGCCGACGGCGCTGGGATTGGCCAAAGGATGCGGGTCATAGTGCATGCTTTGGCCAATCATCATACAGCAATGCACTGCGATCTCACAGTGCATTATGGGGCGTGACGCGGCGCTCGAATTTGGCACGAACGCCCCATAATGTTAGTTTTTCGACGAACGGGCGATGTTCGAGTCAAACTCATGTTCGACCCGAACATAAATCTCATCCCTAATAGTAAGTAGTAATAAAATGTAGGGATGGCAACAGAAACATAATCGTACCACCTCTTCCCCAACAAGTGTATTCTAAGTCCAAAGAAGTGAACATCCATACCTGCTCAAAAGAATACCTAGAAAACAGAATTTTACTAGAATGATCATGACATTTTCCAATCAACATTCCAGGATCAGACACATTATGCAAAAACATTGACACCTAATTTCTCTGGATTCTAACATAGGGAGATTTGTATCCCAGACCCCGCAGATTACTTATGGACGCTCCTCGTCATTGCGAGATTCCATCACTCAGAGTGAATACAAAGGGGAAAAAAGAAGGATCCATGCAAGTACAGGGGTATCTACACCTGCGGAGGTTGCAATCAATGTAGATATATACATACAAGTGCTTCCATTGCAATGCCAAATGGACATCTACTTAAGGCACTTTGTGCATTGCAAAACCTGTGGTGTGGTGTATCTCTTGATTTGCAGTTGTGGTTCTATCTATGTTGGGAAAAACCAAAAATGAACCGTGTAAAAGAATTTACAGTTATGTACTCAGCATGCAAACTGCCAATCCTGAGTTGCCCCTTGGTAGACACGACCGTATCATACACGTGGGGGATTTTCCTAGGGTTAGGTTTTGGACCTTGGATCGGGTCCACCCCAGCTCCTGCAGAGGAGATTGGAATAAACTTCTCCTTCAGAAGGAGCTGAGGTGGATCCACTCTTTAACTACTTCCCACCCGGCCACTGTACATATACGGCCGGGTGGGTGCTCTCTCCTTCTGAGTGGACGTTCCTGAACGTCCCTCAGAAGGAGGGGGATCGCGCGCGCGTGCGCGCCACCGGCGGCGCGTGCGCGCGCCCGCCGCGTTACCAAGGACCCGGTGCGCGTGCCCGGCGGTCGCGATTGCCGCCGGGCACCCGCGATTGCCCGGGAACCAAGCAGGAAAGTGGATCTGTGTGTGTAAACACACAGATCCACGTCCTGTGAGGGAGAGGAGGCTGATGGTGTGTCCCTTGTACATAGGGACAACCATCGGTCACCTCCCCCAGTCAGTCCCCTCCCCCCACAGTTAGAACACATTGAGGGAACATATTTAACCCCTTCCCGCCCCCTAGTGGTTAACCCCTTCCCTGCCAGTCACATTTATACAGTAATCAATGCATTTTTATAGCAGGGATCGCTGTATAAATGTGAATGGTCCCAAAAATGTGTCAAAAGTGTCCGATGTGTCCGCCGCAATATCGCAATCACAATAAAAATCGCAGATCGCCGCCATTACTAATAAAAAAAATTTAAAAAATTAAAAATGCTATAAATCTATCCCCTATTTTGTAGACGCTATAACTTTTGCGCAAACCAATCAATACGCGCTTATTGCGATTTTTTTTTATACCAAAAATATGTAGAAGAATACGTATCGGCCTAAACTGAGGAAAATTTTAATTGAAAAAAAAAATGGGTATTTATTATAGCAAAAAGTAAAAAATAGTGTTTTTTTTTTCCAAAATGGACGTTCTTCTTTTGTTTATAGCGCAAAAAATAAAAACCGCAGAGGTGATTAAATACCACCAAAAGAAAGCTCTATTTGTGGGAAAAAAAGGACACAAATTTTGTTTGGGAGCCACATCGCACGACCGCGCAATTGTCATTCAAAATGTGACAGCGCTGAATGCTGAAAAATGGCTTGGGCAGGAAGGGGGTTTTAGTGCCCAGTAGGGAGGTGGTTAAGGGCCACTACATACCCAGGCCTCAATCAGCCCATTAATTACAAGCCCTTTTTGGAGGGCTTTGTTTCAGGAGGGATGGAGCTATGATGCTCTTTTGGTCCTTTCTGTTGTTTCCTCTCACTCCTAATATATCCCTGTCTGTATATATATATATATATATATTAAATTTTTTCCCCCTTGTGTTTCACATTAGGTTATATCTGTGTATATCACGTGGGCCCTGCCTGAGCCGGGGTTATCTTTTGCGCTCCCTTTACCCACTTCACTGGATCCTGCAATACTGTTTTTATATTCTGTTTGGCTGTGCGCTGTGTATGCACTCTCAGGAACCGTGAGTAATTCCTTTGTTGCCCTTCCTTTCCCTGTTTTCCTCTGCTTTGCTTATGCTGAAGACAGTCTGCGACTATGTTCTAATGTGTGTTTTATTTTATAGAAGATGTTTACCAAGACTGTTTAAACCTTCCCTGAAGAAGGAGCATATAGGACGCCGAAATATGTTGGCGTTTGATTTATACATATATTCTACCATTGTACATTGATTGGCGCTACTTTGTGCTTTGCGGCCACGGACCATTAAATTCTATGTAACATTGTTGAATAGACTATATTTTTTATCAATACTTTTTAACTTTTGATATCAATAAATACTTTGAATTTACACTTTGTCCAGCCTGCGTCTGTACACTCTTTGAGCAATAAAAGTCCCGCCTGTTTTTAAGGGAGTTTCCTTCCCATCTTTATTTCTTTCTTTTCATTTTCTTTCCCACTGTTCCTGCTCCCTTGAATTTTTTTTTAAGTGAGCATTGAACTTTACAAAGGACCTCTTCATTCGGTGGGTACCTTCTCATTATGTTCTAAAGCTAACAAGGAACCCATTTAATAGAACATCAGTTCATGTGTTATTCAGTAGTACACCCTGTGAATGTATGTATACCCCGAGGGCATACTTTATACAGTATGTTTTCACCAGGCCTGTCAGGGAGTTACTAATTTTGGTGTGATTGTTCAAGATGACATGCCAATGATAGACTTGTGCATACTTTTGTAACAACTAGCCTTATCTTCCTACAATGCACTGCAAGTTGAGCACAGACCTTTTTATGGAAATTAGAAAATTATTAAACCATTGTGTTCTACAGTATATGCTTTGTTAACCACTTCCATACCAGGCCTATTGTGGCACTTCTCTCCTACATGTAAAAATCATAATTTTTTTGCTAGAAAATTACTCAGAACCCCCAAACATTATATATATTTTTTTAGCAGAAACCCTAGTGAATAAAATGGCGGTTAGTGCAACTTTTTATCTCGCATGGTATTTGTGCAACAATTTTCCAAACGTGTTTTTTTGGGGGAAAAAAACAGTTTCATGAATTAAAGAATAACAAAACAGTAAAGTTAGGGCAAAAGTTTTTTTGTATAATGTTAAAGATGATGTTACGCCGAGTACATAGATACCCAACATGTCATGCTTTAAAATTGCGCACACTCATGGAATGGAACTTCGGTACCTAAAAATCTCCATAGGCGACGCTTTAATTTTTTTTACAGGTTACCAGTTTAGAGTTACAGAGAAGGTCTAGTGCTAGAATAGTTGCTCTCACTCTAACGCATGCGGCGATACCTCACATATGTGGTTTGAATGGCGTTTACATATGTGGGCGGGACTTACGTGTGCATTCGCTTCTGAGCGCGAGCTACCGGGGACAGGGGCGTTTTACATTTTTTACAATCGCGGCCCGGACGTGACATCATAACGTTGCGCCCGAGTCTCTGAGGGTCATAGAGATGACTGGTGACCATCTGGTCACCGGAAATCTCTATGGTCGTCATCCGGCGGCTGCTGATTCTTTTTCCAGGTCCCCGAAGGCACAGGAAAGCCCGGAGAAGCACCGGATGGTGGCAGGAGGGGAGATGTCACCTCCCGTCGCCTGTAAGAATGATCAAGCGGCGGAACTGCCGCTATGATCGTTCTTATGGTGCACAGAATCACCGGCTGGAAACAAAGATATCTGAATGATGCCTGTAGCTGCAGGCATCATTCAGATATTCCCACTGAAAGTCAAAAGATGTCCTTGGGCTGGAAGTGGTTTTTAAATAAAAATTTATTGGTACCTCAAGTTTAGAACTGTTGATTGACATATACTGCTTTAGAACATGGAACATCTGTTTGTATCTGACACTTCCTTACCTTGTCTTCTTTGTAAAACTTTAATAAAGAACTACTGAATTAAAAATGTATTGAACCAAAAAATTCCCAAATTCATCTTAAAGATTCGACTTCCATCGAGTTCAATGGGGGTTTGAATTTGACATCTGAAGTTCACCTATGTCTGGCAAATCTCTACTGCATCTGGACCCAGGATGTTTGGCTCATCACTATCCGGCTTGTACCCTTGCTTGTCTGCATTTCAGTGATGGTAAAGTGCATGTGCAGCCCAAAATGTTTCTAAAGTATAACCCTGCCAGGTTATAGTTTTGCAGTCTATATACCATTGTGGAAATTTCCCTTGGCTTTCTGTGCCAGAGACAGAACAGGAATTTTGAGGAAATCTCCTAAAATGGGGGAAATTCCCCTCTTAAGCCTCGTACACACGATCGAGAATCTCGTCGTAAAAACACCCGTCGTTTTTCTCGACGAGATTCTTGTCAAGCTTGATGGGATTCTTGTCAAGCTTTCCTTGCATATACACTATCAATTCCAAATATCGTTGTTGTAAAGCGCGGTGACGTACAACACGTACGACGGCAGTATAAAGGGGAAGTTCGATTCCAATGGTGCCACACCTTGTCCTGCTTTTGCTGATCTCGTATTACCGTGTGTTAGCAAAAGTTTGGGGAGAGACGATTCGCGCTTTTCAGTCTTCGTGCTTTTCAGTCCGTTACAGCATGACGAATGTGCTATCTCCATTACGAACGCTAGTTTTACCAGAAGGAGCGCTCCCGTCTCATACTTGATTCTGAGCATGCACGACTCGGAAAAGCATACACACGACCGGTTTTCTCGTCGGGAAACAGGCAGACGAGAATCCCGACGAGAAAAACAAGAATCCTGACAAGAAAATAGAGAGCAGGGTCTCTCGTCGAGATTCCCGGCAGTTTTCTCGACGAAAAACCATACACGAACGGTTTTCTCAGCAAGAAAGCTCTCCCAACAGTTTTCTTGTTGTTTCTTGATGAGAAAACCGGTCGGGTGTACGAGGCTTCAGACATTTGTTCCTGAAATAGGTGTTCCCATTGGAACATTTTCTTATGCTTTTTGTTTTTGGAACAATGCTAAAAGTTTTGATTTACACTCTCTTTTTTGGTGACAATGGTCACCAATAAAAATAGAGGGGTAAATCAGTCAGCAATCAAATCTTGAGGGTCTAAACCTTTCCGATGCTATCCAAAACTTAAAAAAAAAAAAAGAGAAAAAATTTGCCTAGAAGTACACTTTATTCTACTGAAGGAATAGAGTGTATTAACTTTGTAAAGTATGTTCACTTAGTTCAGTGAATGATCATAAGCAAGCAAAAATCATGTGCTTTACTTAAAAAATTGCAGAAACATGTAATAATGTAAGCTATAAACCAAGCACATACTAGACACTCTCCTGATGAAGAGAGCTGTTCTGAAGCAAATAGACCAAGAGGAAGTATTTTTAACAAAGGAGAAAGCATAAGTGAAAAGTGATTTAAAACATAATAACATAGTAGACAATTCATTGCAATTGTAAAAATGACAATACAACCTATATGGCTTGTCAACAGTGATAAAAAGCAGTAACTAATAAAGTATGCATTTGAAGGTAGACCTTTCTCATTTGCAATAAATAAAATTGGCAAAAGTTCAAAATGAAACTTACCGTAGGTTGCTGAAGATCAAGTCGGCAAGGAAAACCTTACTGTGAAAAATGTAAAAAAAATTTGTCTTAAAGCCCAAGTTTTGTTTTTTATACTTCCAGGCTCCACAGTCATGTTCCTCTAAATTTTTTATTGGGGTGAATCAAACATTTAAATGTTATGTTGTGGCATTGCCATACTTATGTTTTTTTATTCAGTATTAAAATAAAGTAGTTTTTCAGCTTCATAATCAATTTTAATTTAGGCCACCTGAAAGACGTTCTTCCCTTGCCAAAGTACAGTATATGTAAGAAAATAGAAGATAGACCAAAATAGGCAACTTTACAATATTATAATATAGAGCTAGTACCTAAGAAAATATTTTTACTCAAATAACTGACCCCTAGATTATGCATGCATTTTAGAATGCAAACATCTGGAAAAATGTATCTGGAAGGAGCAAAAGGATGCAGTATGTTTTTATACATAACATATACCTGTATTTTATGGAAATTTGCATTTTGTAATGGAAATAAAATAATTTCAAAGAAACCTAGTGCCCTTAGTGCTTAGCCAGTGTTTTTATAAAGGTTCAACACTCTAAGGGCTAATTTTTATTATTATTAACATGGTAAAATAAAACAGTGGCACTACAACATGAAACCACATTGTTTTATTAACGTGTTTTAATAAATAAAAAAATAGACATTAACCCTCCCAGTTTTAAATCTATATAAAACACAATTTGTATTCCTGAAACTATATAAAAAATAGAGGGGTTACTTGGTTGAGCAGAATGATTCTGAATTGATTTCACTGCCATTGGCAAAATTTCTTGTTTAATATTTTTATTAGATTTTACAAGTAAATAGCAAGTATAATGAACATTACATTCTGATCAAGTATAGAATTGTAAATAAATACAGCAATCACTAAAAATACATATTGAAAGAAAAGTAGTAGAGGATAAACCTCATTAACAATTATATCAATACAAATAGAGGTATAAAAGATTAGAGCAATGAAAATAAGCAATATTCAGGATAGAATATCTTGCCTCCAGACCATCCGCTCACCCCAAAAGGGAGCAAGCTGTGAGCAGATGGGGGCACGATTAAGTATGAGAGAGTATGCTGGATTATCCAGAAGGATACACCAGATGAACGTTGTCATACCTCAATTGTTTAATGATAGACCTTCCTAACAAATCTTTAACACACAAAGGTATTAGTGATTGATAAAGTTAAACTTAAAAGGTATATATATAAGTCATGTAATGGACATCGCATATGTATAAAATCCGTATTACACTAGTAACAAAACTAACCAGAGCAGAAAGATAGAAGAAGTACAGAGAGAAGAAGAAGAAATATGGGAGAAAAATAAAATATATAGAAAAGAAGGTATGGGTATAGAAAAATAGAGATAAAGGTAAAGGTTGTCTCCCTGGGTGGCGGTCCAGTCAGATCAAGGCCCCGTTTAAATATTATATCAATAGATAAATATTAAAGTATTTCAACAAGGCATCAACAATAATTGCTCAAAATCAGGGGGTAAGAAGTGTTTAATCCATGGTTTCCATATTTTATTGTATGTAGTAATGTTGTTATCTTCAATAGCAGACATTTTGGAAAAGATAAGGGCTCTGTTAATTCTATGTTTAGTTTCAGCCACAACTAAAGTTTGGGTTTTCCAGGCCTTAGCTATAGATTGTTTAGCCGCCGTGGTGAGATGTAGTAGTAATATGAATTGTGATTTATTCAATTCAGGAGGTTTGAGGTTGAGGAGAGCCAGTGCTGGGTCTGGCGGGATTGGTATTTCCAAGGCCGTAGAGGCCATGTTAAATATTTTACTCCAGAAGGATTGAACGATTGGACATTGCCACCAAATATGGAAATGCGTGCCCGGTTCAGAACAGCCTCTGAAACATAAATTTGGGTACATGGGGGCAAATTTGGCAATCCTGGCTGGAACCAGGTACCATCGAGAAAGGACCTTATAATTTGTTTCCAACGCAAAACAGTTTGGCGAGGAATGCTTAGTAGCTGACCATATATTATCCCAGTCACTTTTACTGAATGTTCTATCCATGTCATGTGCCCATTTAGTCGTATAGGATGGTAAAGTATCGTCAGATGTGGAATTGATGCGTTTATACAAAAGTGATATTAATCCTCTAGTATGGGGATTACTGTTACAGATACGTTCAAATTGAGTCATTTGGGTAAGAGGGGATCCCGTATCAACGAGGGGTGTATAAAAGTTCTTAATTTGTAGATAGCGGAAGAGCTCCTTCATGGGGAGTTTGTATATATCACATAATGTTGGGAACGTAAGAATATCATTGGAGGAAACTAGATTGTGAAATTGAAGTAGGTTTCTTTTGGACCAGGCTGCAAATGATAGGGGGAATTTCCAGGCGGGGTAAAATGAGGGATTTCGAAGAAAAGAGAGTAGAGGGTTATGAGTGGATTGTAGGCTTTTTGTGGATCTATATTTGTCCCAGATAGCTATAGAATGTTTGGTTACGGGGTTAGATAAGTTTAGTCTATATTTAGGAGCTAACCAGAGCAAATTATTCACAGAAATGGGGTCAATATCCACTGATTCAATCGCTACCCATAGAGGGGATTCTGTTGTAGAATGGTATTTGGGGAGTTGTGCTAGCTGAGCAGCAAAGTAGTATGAGGAAAAGTTAGGAATTCCCAAACCACCTTTCAATTTATCAAGATAAAGAGTCGATCTGGGTATACAGGGTTTTGTAGAGCCCCATATAAAAGACATCACTCTCTTTTGAGTGAGTCTCAATAAGTAAGGAGGTATATGTATGGGGAGAACTCGGAATAGGTAAAGGAACTTTGGTAAGATTGACATCTTAGTAGCGTTAATCCTCCCAATCCAAGATAAAGGAAGAGAAGACCATTGTTTCATCAGATTAGTAGTTGACTTCAATAAGGGTAAGTAGTTAGTTGAAAATAAGTCGGATATAGAAGAAGTGAGTTGGACTCCGAGATATGAAATATGGTGCAATTCCCAATTGAAAGGTAAAGACGTTTGAGCTTGTTGTAACTCAGATGGCGAAAGGGAAATATTAAGGGCATTAGATTTGGCATGATTAACACACAATCCAGAAATCTTTGCAAATTTGTCCAAAGTATTTACTAGATTTGGGGCTGACACATGGGGATGGGATAAAAAAATCAGGATGTCATCTGCAAAAAGACTGAATTTGTGGTGATGTCCACCTAATTCTACTCCTTTGATATTAGGATTATCTCTAATGATACATGCTAAGGGTTCAATAAGTAGGGCAAAAAGCAAAGGGGATAGAGGGCAACCCTGTCTAGTACCTCTTCTAATATCTATCATAGCTGATTTGTAACCCATATATTTAATATAAACTTTCGGAGTGCTGTATAGTGAGGAGACCCAAGTTAAGAAATTTTCCCCAAAACCCCATTTTTGAAGAGTATATTGTAGATATGGCCAGCTGATTGAGTCGAACGCCTTCCTAATGTCTAATGATATAAGGCAAGTTGGGATATGTCTTTTTTTGGCGGCATGAATTAATAAAAGTGCTCTTCTGACATTATCCCCTGCTTGACGCAAGGGCATGAAGCCAGTTTGGTCACGATGGATAAGTTTACCTATAATGCTATTTAATCTAGTTGCCAGGATCTTAGCTAATAACTTAATGTCTAGATTTAAAAGAGATATGGGGCGGTAATTAGACCAAGAGGTAGTGTCAGATTTAGGTTTGGGAATCATTGCTATGATGGAAGTTAGTGTTTCGGTTTTGAACGAATGACCAGCTAACAAAGAATTGAAGGCTCTAGTCAATAGAGGTGTTAAAATCGAATCAAATTGTTTGTAGTATAGTGCAGAAAACCCGTCGGGGCCCGGTCTCTTGTGAGGCTTCAATTCTTTAATAGCAGCTTTAACTTCCAAGGCCGTTATGGGACTCTCCAAATATTCACACTGTTCAGGTGTCATTGTGGGAAGTGTAACATCTGAGAACAACGTGTCTGCTTTGTTTTTATCAAAGATTAAGCCAGGGTCATAGAGCTTAGCTAATTTAGATTGAAAGATTTCCAAGATCTTTAATGGGTTACTGGTGTATGCATCTCTGGAGGTTCTAAGGCGGAATGCAGTCTGTGAATGATCAATAGACTTGAGGCTGCGGGCCATAGGGGTATCGGGCTTATTGGCTTTGCGGTATAGGGTATGTTGCCGCTTGCGTAAGAGTTTGTCTGCCGAATCTGTCAGAAAAAGATCCAACTCAAGCCGGGCCTTTTCCAATTTAGTGTTGGTGTTTGCATTCGGGGTAGCTTGATGAGCCAAAATGACAAGCGTTAAAATTTGCTTCAAGTTTGGTGAACAGAATCTTGCGATCTCTTTTAATAGATCTCGCCTTTTGTATCAAGCTGCCCCGAATGACAGCTTTATGGGCTTCCCATAGTGTAAGGGCAGAGACATCAGTAGTGTCATTAAATGAGATATAATCATTAAGAGCCAATTCAATATCTAAGCGGTGTGAGGGGTGAGTTAGGATGGAGTCGTTAATACACCAAGTGGTGTCATGTGACCTAGGTATTGGAGAGGTAATTGTAGCAGTAACCGCACAATGGTCTGTCCATGGAAATGGGATTATATTAGAGGATATTACTTCAGGGAGCATACTAGAGGGGAGGAAAATATGGTCTATTCGTGAAAAGGATTTGTGTGGATAAGAATAATGTGTAAAATTTCTGGAAGTTGGGTTAAGTTCCCGCCAGGTATCAACAAAATTAAAAGAAGTAAGTAGAGATTGGAAGGACCGCTTATGGGTAGGAGAGTTAGGAGATGATGGTGATTTATCCAAGAAGGGATAGATGGTAGTATTGGAGTCGCCACATAATATTATTGTTCCAAATTTATGTGATTCGATTAGTTGGAAAAGATGTGATAGAAAAGCTTCAGGACGCTTATTTGGGGCGTAATACGAAACTAATGTGACTTCAGTATCAGCAATAAAGCCTGTTAATAAAACATATCTACCCTCAGGGTCACATATTTGTGTATTAAGGGTAAATGGTGTAGAGCGGTGGAATCCAATCAGGGACCCACGTTGCTTAGTTGTAGCTGATGCTGTGTAGAATTGAGGGTAGGAGGAGGAAAGAAATTTAGGGGAGGCGTTATTGATTAAGTGTGTTTCTTGAAGGAAAATGATGTGAGCTTTTCTAGCTGAAAAGGAACGTAGAGCTTTAGTTCTTTTTTGTGGAACGTTGAAGCCTTGTACATTTAAGGACAAAATGTTTATGGGGGCCATGACATAGTAAGGGTAAGTTTTATGTAAGGGTTAATAAAACCCATATTAGGAGTTCGAACCGCCACCAAGGGAGACAGAAGAGGAGAAGAAATGAAAGACAGAAAATAAAGAATAAAGAAGAAACCAAATAAATAGGTAGCCCTAATAACTGCATTTAATGTCATAAAATAATGATGTGCTAGTAGGGCGCAGGAACATCTCGGAGAGATAACAAAAAATCTCCGAGGGGTTCCATGGTCACCGACCGACTCCTGCATAATAGTAGCAGGAGTCAGGGGGTATGTAGGGGGCCGCAAGAAGTTCCGGAGGGAAAAACAACGCCGGAGAACACTTAAGTATTATAATAGTAAACTTATATATTTCTCTATCAATAAGACTGGAGATGCAATAAACAAAAAAGAGAGAGAAAGGAAACATACCAACGTCAGGAATTATGTTGAGTCAATATTTAGATGAATGCGTCCATAAGGAGGCTAGAAAATATTAATCTTAACACTTGTGAAGCAAACCGTCTACTCAAGCGAAATAATTAATAAACAAGCTCGCAAATGTAGGGGAAAGGAAAAAAAAAAAAAAGGGGGAGGGGGAGGGAGGAGGATAATCTATCTATATCAATGACCATATAAGTCAAGGAAATAAACTTATTTGTCTATAAGGAGACAAACAAAGAAAACAAGAAACACTTGTCTCAAGAAGTAATAATTAAATTTTAGCCTTCTGGCTGGCAAAAACATAAATTAAATACATAAATTTATATAACATAAATAGGAAAAATAAAAAAATAAAAAATAAAAACACTTGTCTCAAAAATGTAAATGTAATATAGACCTTCTGGCTGACTAAAACAATAAATAAATACCTAAATTTATATTTCATAAGTACAATATAATATGCATATAAATTACTAAATAGACATATTTGTCAGTAAGGAGACGAGCAAAAAAAAAAAAAAACTAGAAACACTTGTCTCAAAAATGTAAATGAAATATAAACCTTCTGGCTGACTAAAACCATAAATAAATACCTAAATTTATATTTCATAAGTACAATTTAATATGCATATATAATGTGCATATAAATTAAAGAAATATACATATTTGTCAGTAACGAGACACCACCAAAGAAAAAAAAAAAAAAAAAATGGAGAACAGGATTCTAACTCTTCAATCATAGATAGTGCAATGCTTTTCAGAATAAAGCAATGGGGCTAGTACCCTATAAAAAGGGAGAAACATGGATAAGATTAATGAAAGTTGAACAATCAATCCATTGAGTCGACATTTATCGGTGCCTGACTATCAAAACGTCCTCGTTTATGAAGATTCTGTCTGGTATAACCAGAGGGGTTTGGGTCCAAGTCGGTTTCATTTGGAGGTGATCTAGAAGCCGCTCGTTTACGAGGTTGCTCCTTAGAATTGGTGTGATCCATCAGGCCTAGATCATTTAAGGCTGACGGTAGTTCATCGGACGTGCGACAGGTATATCTAGTTTCCAAGTGTGTAAAGCGGAGAGAGAATGGAAACCCCCAGTGGTATATGATTTGATGCTTTTGAAGTACTTGCAGCAGTGGTTTCATAGAACGCCTCTTAGTCACAGTTAGAGGGGAGAGGTCTGTAAAGAGCTGGTATATATTGCCCTGGAACTCAAGAGTGTTTTTTACCTCTAGCAGCAGCAAGTAATTGCTCCTTTGTTTTATAGTAATGAAATTTAACTATAATATCCCTAGGGGGTCCATTGGGTTTGCGTTGAGTTAGGGCCCTGTGGACTCCGTCCATTTCCAATCTCTCAGGTGAAATACCTGGTAACAGTTCCTGAAACAGTGCACATATAGTTCCCTGTAAGTCTATGATTGATTCAGGGAGGCCTCTGATTCTTAGGTTGGAGCGACGGTCCCTATTCTCCTGGTCTTCCAAACGGTTTTGTAATAAAGAGTTCTCATCCTTAAGCTGTTCAATAGTAGCATCATAATGGTGTGTGGTAGTTTCTATATCACCTACCCGCATTTCCAGTTCAGCTGTTCTATGCCCCAGCTCCCTAATCTCCCTTGTCAGCTTCTCAGTTATCTGGTCTGAAGTTTGTTTCAAAGCTTTCTGAAGCATTTTCTCAAATTGTCTAAACATATTAGACTGAATAACATTTTCAGGTGTTTCATAGTCAGAATCAATCTCACCAGCTGTGTCCAGAGTTTTGACACTGTGTGACAGGGATTTAGGAACCCGCTGTGTGCGAGTCTGTGAGGTACCAGGCGCTGCCATCTTGGATGTCTGCCGGGACAGTGTATCTTTAGAGGTACCAATCTTATATTTCGTTTTTGGGCCCCTCGTGACCATCCTCAATACGCCGAAGTGTACCTGGTGTGAATTTGCGGGAGCTGGTGCCGTTTGCGGTAAAAAGCAGCGGTCGGTTCTCCGGTTTGTTTAACCCAGGAGCGGAGCTCTAAGGGGATGCGACTTCTCCCTCAGGCATCCGCGCATGCGCCCCGCCATTGGCAAAATTTCATCAAAAAAAGAAGCGTTCGATTTCTGCTCCATTTAGAGTTTTATTTTGGGGGGCTATAATAAGGGCAGTTTCGTTTATTTAATTTAATGTTCTTTGCTCATCTAATGTTTCTGTTTTTTGTGTGTATTTAATCAGTATTTCTGTACTGTCTATTTTTTTTTTTTTTTGCTTTATCTGTGTTTTATTTTTTGTGGAAAAAAATTATACTACATTTTGGCCTCTTGAACACTACTTCCTTCAAAGCACCAGAAATCATACTGATCATAGCTTGTCCTCTTGACTTCTATGCTTTTTGCCAAAATATAACATTTTGTTGAAATATGTTGATTTGTATTGAGATTGTGGAGAAATGAAAAATGTCACTTTCACTCATTCCTAGTAGTTGCTAAACATAACATCTAGGGGGAAAACATACAATTGGAGGGATGAGTTTCTAAAGCTAGCAAAATACTTTCTTCTAATAAAAAAAGACAGAGAGACAGAGGCATAATTATAGCCCTAGATTTTTAACCACTTGCTGACCGCCGCACGACAATATACGTCGACAGAATGGCACGGCTGCGCATATGGGCGTACAGGTATGTCCCCTTTAAGATGCGGTGTCCCGCGATCGGGTCGCAGAGCTGAGGAAGGGGGCGAGGTAAGTGTAAACAAACCTCTCCCCGTGCTTCCTAGTGAGAGTGTCACTGATCGTCTGTTCCCTGTCATAGGGAATGACAATCAGTGATGTCACATGCCAAGCCACACCCCCCTACAGTAAGAATCACACATTAGGTCACACTTAACCCCTTTAGCGCCCCCTACAGGTTAACCCCTTCACTGCCAGTGTCATTTTCACAGTAATCAGTGCATTTTTATAGCACTGATCGCTGTAAAAATGACAATGGTCCCAAAATAGTGTCAAAAGTGTCCAATGTGTCAGCCATAATTTCGAGGTCATGATAAAAATCGCTGATTGCTCCCATTACTAGTATAAAAAAAAGATATTAATAAAAATGCCATAAAACGATCCCCTATTTTGTAGACGCTATAACTTTTGCGCAAACCGACCAATGAACGGTTATTGCAATTTTTTTTTACCAAAAATATGTAGAAGAATACGTGTCGGCCTAAACTGAGGAAACTTTTTTTTTATATATATTTTTTGGGGATATTTATTATAGCAAAAAGTAAAAAATATTGAATTTTTTTCAAAATTGTCGCTTTTTGTTTATAGCGCAAAAAATAAAAACCGCAGAGGTGATCATATACCACCAAAAGAAAGCTCTATTTGTGGAAAAAAAAGGACGCCAATTTTGTAATTTTGCGAATACGTGTCTTAGACAGGTATCTGCACCCCCCAGCCCCCCTGAAAGGTGCCAAATATGACACCAGAGGGGGGAGGGTTCCGATGAGCGGAAGTTCCAGTTTAGGGTGGAGCTCCGCTTTAATTAAAAATAGTAAGTTGGGTGAAATTGTCCATTATGTCACCTTTAGCTGAAAATTATTCTATCCAAATGTCAAATGATTACTGAGAGCTTCATTTTGTAAGGCATATGGTGAATGTAAACACACAGGAGCACATGCTAAGAGGCAGAGTACATGGCATGAAGATAAACAGTTCATGGTCAACAGAAGTTATCTGCTCTCTGTCCCACTAAGTAAACATTACCTACTACTTTAGTGATAATTAGGAAAATTAAAAATGGCCATATGTATGTATACCGGTGTTATCTCTCATTTTCCGCAATAGTACTTAAACAGCTGTTACATACAAAGTATCGCAATGACTGTGACGGTTCATTTTTTATTACCTTAACACTGAAACTTCCATTTGAAAAAAAATCAGTGCTAACATGTGGCAGATCTACACTTCCCCATTATCTTGGTTCATGAGCATATGTGAATACAGCAGTGTAAGGGCTCGCCCACACTGCTCTATTGAAAAAAAGGCTGTAAAAACACATGTATTTTTGATGTTTTTTCCATTCGTTTTATGGGGTAGGTGAGTTTTTGGTGCACTTTTTGAACATGCACCAAAAATGAAAATGCAGCACGCAGGACTTTTAGCCACTTCAATACGGGGGAATTTTTATCCCCTTCATGCCCTGGCCAATTTTTAGCTTTCAGCGCTGTCACACTTTGAATGACACTAGCACAATAAAGCAACACTGTACCCAAACTAAATTTTTATCATCTTGTTCACACAACTAGAGCCTCTTTTGGTGGTATTCAATCACCACTGGGTTTTTTTTTATTTTGCTAAATAAAGAAAAATAGACAGTAAATTTTAATACAGTGAACCGTCATCTGGTGATAGATCGCTCTGCAGTGTGGCCCCGCGGGACGTCACATGTCATCCACCTGGATCGATGAGAGTCCCGTCCAGCCGTCATTTTGCTATAGACTGGGGGCGGGAAGTGGTTAAAAATGCAACACACCTGCAGCACATTGGTATGAAGATTTCCATTTTTTGCATTTTCTTTCCGCTTTTAAACACCAAAAGCACATTAAAATCTGATCAGTTTTAAAGGGTCCTAAGCAATTTTATTGGCATGTCCAACGCACAGATGGTGAACCACCAGTGTGTTTCTTTGAAAAAAAAAATTGCTGGTGCCTTAACCACTACAGGCCCGCGCTATAGCCGAATGACGGCTACAGCGCAGACCTAGAATGCTGAAAGGACGTCAATTGACGTCCGCCCCTTGCTTCATTCCCTGCGGCCACTGGGGGGCGCGCGAGCGCCGCCAGTGGCGCACGCGCATGCCCGGCGTCTCACTGAGATGCCGATGCGCGTGCCTGGTGGCTGCGATGTCCGCCAGGCACCCGCGATTGGCCGGTACACAGACAAGGACGTGGATCTCTGTGTGTAAACACAGAGATCCACGTCCTGTCAGGGAGAGGAGACCGATGCTGTGTCCCTTGTACATAGGGACACAGATCGGTCACCTCCCCCAGTCAGTCCCCTCCCCCCACAGTAGTAATCACTCACTTAGGCATACTTAACCCCTTCAGCGCCCCCTACAGGTTAACCCCTTCACTGCCAGTGTCATTTTTACAGTAACCAGTGCATTTTTATAGCACTGATCGCTGTAAAAATGACAATGGTCCCAAAATGGTGTCAAAAGTGTCCGATGTGTCCGCCATAATGTCGCAGTCACAATAAAAATCGCTGATCGCCGCCATTACTAGTAAAAAAAAAATTATTAATAAAAATGCTATAAAACTATCCCCTATTTTGTAGACGCTTTAACTTTTGCGCAAACCAATCAATAAATGCTTATTGCAATTTTTTTTACCAAAAATATGTAGAAGAATACGTATCGGCCTAAACTGAGAAAAATGTAAAAAAATAAAAAATAAATTGGGATATTTATTATAGCAAAAAGTAAAAAATATTGTGTTTTTTTTCAAAATTGACGCTCTATTTTTGTTTATTGCGCAAAAAATAAAAACCGCAGAAGTGATCAAATACCACCAAAAGAAAGCTTTATTTGTGGGGAAAAAAGGACGTCAATGTTGTTTGGGAGCCACGTCACACGACCACGCAATTGTCAGTTAAAGCGACACAGTGTTGAAAGCTGAAAATTGGCCTGGGCAGGAAGGGGGTTTAAGTGCCCAGTAAGCAAGTGGTTAAACCATGCTGTGCCGTTTGTTACAGGCCTTCAAACTGATTGGGCTGTGTTGCCAAATGCATGGTAATGAATGGCATACCACACAATAAAGTCTACCACAACAATGTAAACTTGGCCTGTCAATATTTGATATGAAGTGGTTAAGTGCAAACACAAAGCTGTTGGTGACTGAAAACGAACAATGGTGACACCGGAAGAATTTTTGGCAGCATACACTCCCTAGCTCACATTTGGAATGCGCCCCAACAGGTAATTTCCGCTCTATTTTAGATTATAGCAGCTTGAGATATTTTTACAGCTCTCTTGCATGTTGGGTTTTTTAACATATGGCCCATACAAGTTGTCACAAATAAAAAATTTGGCTCACTTTTTTCACACTAGCGTTCATTTGTAAAGCATTAAAATAAGTGATATTTGACAAGCATTAACAGATTATGATTAAAAATCATAAAGTTTTATTCATTAACTACTTGCCTACTGGGCACTTTTACCCCCTTTCTGCCCAGGCCAATTTTCAGCTTTCAGTGCTGTCACTTTTTGAATGACAATTGCGCAGCCATGTAACACTGTACCCATATGAAATTTTTATTATTTTTTCACACAAATAGTTTTCTTTTGGTGGTATTTAATCACCACTGGGTTTTTTATTTTTTGCTAAGCAAACAGGTAATTTTTCTTCGTCACTGACATGTGCTGATGAGGCTGCACTGATGGGCACTGATAGGCTGCACTGATAGGCACTGATGAGGCAGCACTAATGGGCACTCATGAGGGGGCACTGATGAGGTTGCATTGATAGGTGGCACTAATGGGCACTGATAGGTGGCACTGGTAGGTGGCACTGATAGGCAGGACTTATAGGTGACACTGATGATGAGGCAGTGATGGGCACTGATTGGCAGCACTGATGGGCATTGATAGGTGGCACTGCTGGGCACTGATTAGCAGCACTGGTGGGCATTGTTGGGGTTAATCACAGCGGTCCTTTACCTTGTGATCAGCTGTCAGCCAATGACAGCTGATCACAGGATGTAAGCAGAAGCTTGTTACTGGCTTTCTTCTTTTGTCCTCACGCTCAGCGAGAGGAAAGAAAAGCCAATAACCGGCTTCTGTTTACATCCTGTGATCAGCTGTCATTGGCTGACAGCTGATCACAAGGTAAAGGACCGCTGTGATTAGCCCTTTACCCCGACCTTTCGGACTCGCAGGGGGCGCGCAGGCAGTGCGAGCACAGGAGGATGCCCATGTATGCACTCTTGGCATTGTAAGCCCGCACTGTAGTGGTTTTTCGACTATAGCGCAGGCAGGAACTAGTTAAAGTGGAGCTAAACTGTATCTGGACACCACAAGTCGAAGACACTATTTAATTCATTTGTAAAATCCAAAGCAAACTCCCCCCCATGTCTCCCTGCGTAATTTTGCTGAGAAATCACTTTGAAAAACACCACTACCATTTCTGGCTACGGCCCTCCTGAGTAAGGGCAAATAATTAATGTAAAGAGAAGCAGCCACTCCTAGCTCTTAGAGGTCCTCCACAGTTGGATTGGACTATGAAGCAACATATCCATAAACACACAAAATCCTTGGCAGATGCAGCCTTTCTCAGATGGGCGAAACCAATGTAAAACTACAAAAAGAACAGGCAGGAAGGTGCAAGCACCTAGTGCATTACATCAGATGTTTCATGAAGCATTTACTTCCTGGAACCCACCTGCCCTTAGGCCAGGCATGCAGGCAGGAGGGTGTGCTTAGCTGAGAAAACCCCTCCTCCCCTCCTGAAGACTCCTGGGATAAATTGTATGACATAATTTGCTTAATCCTGCAAACCAGGAACTAACTGAATAATGGTAAAAACTATTTAAAACAAGTAAATATGATATACCTTCCAAACTATTTAGGGATTGAAAATAGCCAATGTTTATTGAGCCTAGTTCCACTCTAAGGTAAAGAATGCATACACTATAAAGGGATAAAATGTGTGAATATTCCTGCGCTACCATATAGAGTAAGTGAGAAAATGAAACTGCCGCAGGCACCGAAAGGGTTAAACCAAACCCAAAAAATAAACTAAGAAAGAAGGAGGGTGGTGCTGCGCTGTTCCCAGAAAGGCATAAAATACTCAATCTCAATAAAAACAATAATAATAATAATATTCCAAAGTGCATAAATACTAAAAATGGTAGTGACCAATAAAAGAATATCAAAAGACGTGATAACAAAGTGCAGTGTGCATATAAATCAGTATGCATAAATGTCCATATAGGGGAGGTAACAAAAAAACAATGTGCAAATCAGCTGCAATGTGCAAAATAGAAAAAACAAAGGTATTGCAATGTTCGCTGCAATGTGCAAAACAAAAGAAACAAACGTACTGCTGTGCAAGTGCAAATGCTAAATACAAATGTGCAAAAACACACTAGGGTTCAAATGTGTCCAATCTGAAATGGAAAAAATTAAATCCAATCCAGCAAATTATGTGCAAAGAACACACATTCAGACTGTGACCATAGCAACAGTATATGCTTTCTTCAGAGTGTGATTATTTTCTTGTGCAAAAGAAGTGCTGGAGAGATAAAGGATCTCTTCTTCGTGTAACACACACAGTATTAGGAGTGGCCTCTTACCTTGCGGTAATGAGGTAACCACATGTATAAGAATACTAGGGGTGGTTGCTCCTCCTTTATGGTCCTGGACCAGGTATGGATCCTAAGTAGTGTCTTTGTCTCTTGGTGGAAGCAAGGATTAGAAAGAAAAAAGTGGGGTCTGGATCGTGTAGTACGTTTAAACCAATTTGGTATGTTTATTTAAAAGCAGTCAGTGGGTACTCACATTAAACATATAAAAAATACACTTATCTCCTTACGAGCGGCGAGCTTGTCAGCCTGCATCTATCTGTGTGCCTCTCCGTCCCTACGTGTGACGTCACTATCGCGTGACTTCATCAGGGGATACCCTTCCACCTACACCTCTGCTTTCAAGCAGTGTGCTACGTCTCATGGGCAGAGTAAGGCCTCGTACACACGACCGATTTTCTCGTCGTAAAAAACACGTCGTTTTTTTCGACGAGATTCTTGTTAAGCTTGTCGATTTTCTCGTCAAGCTTTCTATGCGTACACACTGTCATTTCCCAATTTCCTCGTGGTTCTCTGCGCTCACGTCCAGCACGTACGACGGCACTATAAAGGGGAAGATCTTTTTTCTTGGCGCCACCCCTTGGGCTGCTTTTGCTGATCTCGTGTTACCGCGTGTGAAGTAAAAGTTTGGGAAGAGACGATTCGCGCTTTTCAGTCTTCGTGCTTTCAGTTCGTTTTAGCGTGATGAATGTGCTATTTCCATTATGAAGGCTTGTTTTACCAGAAGATGCGCTCCCGTCTCATAGTTGCTTGTGAGCATGCGCACTTTTGGAAGAGTCGTAAAAGCATACACACGAACCATTTTCTCGTCACAAAACAGGCCGACGAGAAACACGACGAGGAAATCTGGAATCCTGACGAGAAAATAGAGAGCAGGTTCTCTATTTTCTCGTCGAGATTCTCGTCAAGTTTCTCGTCGTAAAACCATACACACGAACGTTTTTCTAGACAAAAAAACTCTCGCGGCACTTTTCTTGACTGTTTACGACGAGAAAATCGGTTGTGTGTACGAGGCCTCAGGCTTACAATAAGTGGGCTTCATGTTGCCTCTGACACATGCCATAAGATTAAACTGACAAGCTCATGTGGAACACAGTACTCTCCAAAGAACAGGTTGTCACAAAAATACTAGAAATAGATTAAAGTGGAGCTCCAGGCTCCTTCAGAAAAAATGTAAAGTCAGCAGCTACAAATGCTGTAGCTGCTGACTTTTAATATTAGGACACTTACCTGTCCACGAATCCAGCGGTGTCTTTACCTGAGCTGGTTTTTCAATTGGCTCTTGGGCGCTTCCGCTGCCATCTCAGCTAAGGGAAATCGACAGTGAAGCCTTGCGGCTTTACAGCCGGTTCCCTACTGCGCATGCGCGAAGCATGCTACGCTTTGTGAGTGGCCTGGTGGCAGGGGAAGGAAGAGGGGGGCCAAACTTCCTGCTGAGTTTGCCGCTGCAAAGTCAGACAGAAGTGGGAGGTACCCGCTCCTCCTCAACAGGTGTCAAATGTGGCAGCGGAGGGGAGGAGAAGGCAAACAAGCGGAGCTTCAACTTTTGGGTGGAGCTCTGCTTTAACTAATCTCACACTGCTGAATACACTGTGATCCAATTTAAAGTAACCCTGTCAAGTAAAGGAAATGGCCATAACATTCTCTCTACAAAAGATACAAGTAAATTCTTCTAATACCTGTGAACAGTCTACTACTACTAATACCTTTCCTGCTGCCCTCAATGTTGAACACTGTTCTGTTAAGGAGAAACATTTCATTGAAGTTTGCTGCCAAACCAACTGTTCTTGAGGGGGCAGTCTCCTGGTTCTAAGCTGCAATTCCCCCTACTGACTTTCACATCATTACTGTGTCCTGTAGTAACAATGGGTTTAGTGGTAGGAATGACTGAGCAAAGCGAGGCACTGTACAAAGAGCTGAAATAAAGTGATGAATTAAAGTGATACTAAAGTCTTGGGTTTTTTTTTTTGTTTAAATATAACAAACATGTTATACTTACCTGCTCTGTGTAATGGTTTTGTACACAGCAGCCCAGATCCTCCTCTTCTCAGGTCCCTCACCAGCGCTTCTGTCCCCTCCCCCCTGCTGAGTGCTTCTTGCTATGGGGGCACTCGAGCTGAGCCGCTGCTCTGTGTTTACATTCAGTCATAAAGCCCCGGCCCAGCCCCTCTCTCCCCTCATTGGCTCACTGACTTTGATTGACAGCAGCAGAAGCCAATGGCGCCCGCTGCTGTCTCAGCCAGTGAGGAGGGAAAGTCCCAGGTAGCTGAGCCTCTTGTGCAACATTGCTGGATCGAGTTGGGGAACAGGAAAGTATTAGGGGGCTGGGGGGGGCTACTGCACATAGAAGTTTTTTTTATCTAATGCATAGAATACATTAAAGTGGTTGTACACCCTGTACAACCACTTTCACCTACAGGTAAGCCTAGATTAAGGCTTACCTGTAGGTGCTGGAAATATCTTCTAAACCTACACGGTTTAGGAGATATTTACAATTCCCCGTATGATCATCTCTTCTGCGCATGCGCACGTTAGAAAGGGCACGCTATGCCGTTTTAGCTGGGGTCATGCCGTGACTGGCAGCTCCCGTGCGCATGCGTGGAGTGACGTCACGCGACTCCGGCCAGTCACAGAGCCGGAGTCCGTGGCCCCAGAAGGAAGAGGGCTGAAGATGGACGCTTCCAGCCGGCGGGGACATCGCAGGCTTTGGTTTCATGTAAGTGACACATAATGGGCTACTATGCGATGCATAGTAGCCCATTATGCTTTACCTTTGTAGGGAAATAAAGAGGAAGTAAAACCCATCAGGGTTTACTTCCTCTTTAAGATAAGAAGCTTCTGATTTCAGAATCAAATTCCAAAAACATGAGTGACATATAGTCCACAATTCAAAGTACATCACCACCAGTAGTGTAAGTAATAATATTAATAAATGCACAATAATCCTTCACTTGTTGTTCAATAGAGGCTTACACCAAAATACACAGAGGCTTACCAAACAATACAGTATGTGATCCTTATGTGAGAAGGAAATCTTCGCTTGTGGAAATTTTATTGGAACACTGCACAGAATTCCCCAGCTGATAACAAAGTTATCTCTCCATCTCCAGCAAACATTGTGTCACAAAACATGTTACATACAATTAGAAACCCCCAATAAATGCGATTGGTTTCTTTTAAAAGTGGTTAAAAACACTTACATTGATATGACACGTAAAATGGCTTTTCAAACTACAATGCCCAGAATCCTTGGCAATTACCACGTAAGCTGTGACGTCACCGCTTCTGGCTCCGCCCAACACGCGTTGTGTCCCTGATGGCGTAATTTATGACAAAACGCATTATATGTATTTACTTTGCATTTTACAAATGATCTCATATTAAAAATGATTAATAACAAATTCTATTCACTATTAGACACTTTAATGTAATCATTATAAAGCCAATTGATTTTTATGCCAAAATCACCCCCAAGGAGGGACCTGTCTACACCATCTATGTGCAATAAAGCATGTTGTTACACCATTGCACATTAAATACAGTTGTTGGTATCGATCATTCTAAATGCCAACCCATCATACCTTCTGACAAATGTGTATTGCCACATGCATTGTGGAGCACTGCCAAAAAATAGTAGTAATTAATAGGAAGTGCCTTTCCTCACTGAACAGAACAATGATGTGTGTGTTTACACACACACTTCCCTGTTCTGCCTCTCGTGTCTGCGATCGATCGCGGCCGGCGGTCATCGCGACCGCCGGTCACGAGCATCGGCATCCTCGCGATGCAGCGACCGACGTACAGCTACGACGTTTCGCGAAGTGGAGCCATCCTGCCGCAGTTTAACTGCGACGGCTGGTCCGTAAGCGGTTAAAGTATTATTAAACCCAAGCAAACATTTATTATTTTGTAGCTTACCAATTCTTAGATGTGATGGCTGCATAATTTTCTTTTTTAGTCTTTCTTTCCTTTATTTTTGTCTGGTGACCCCCAGTAAGCCTTTTGTTTTTCAGTAGAACAAGTTATACTGCAGATGTGGCAGTTAGAGTGTTGAAACAAACCATTTACCACTGACAGAGGCGCTTACCCCAAAAGAAAAAAAAAACTGTTGCTGTAACTGCAGTGTGAGCTGGAAAAGTGCAAAAGTGCTGCTTCATGCAGAGTGGGGGCATTCTAATACAGGAGGTGTGTTACTAAACAGGGGGGGGGGAGCCTAGAAAAACTAATGCAGCCACCACATCTAATAATTGGTAAGCTGCAATATATGCCTTTTTTGGTTTTGGGTTTAATACCGCTTGTAACCTCTTCCCGCCCGCCATATAGATAACCCCGGGTCACGGCGCAACCCAGATCTCGGTAAAGAGCCGATGACGCGGCTCTTTACTCATGTGATCGGCTGTGTCCAATCACAGCTGATCACATGTAAACACGAAAGTGCTGCGTATCTGCTCGCCTCACACTGACAGAGTGTGAGGAGTGTGAGGAGAGGATAGCTGATCACCAGTATAATGATGGCGACTGGTTGGCAAGCAGTTAAATACCACCAAAAGAAAGCTCTATTTGTGTGAACAAAATGCAAAAAAAAATATTTGGGTACAGCGTTGCATGACTGCACAGTTGTCATTCAAACTGTGACGGTACTGAAAGCAAAAAATTGGCCTGGGCAGGAAGAGGGTAAAAGTGCCATGTATTGAAGTGGTTAAATATGTTAAATGCAAATATAATATTATAGGAAGATTTTTGCTAAAATGAATGGTTGGGCAACAGGGTCTCTATAAAACCGTTACATTTACCCAGTGAAGTAAATAGTCTCAGGTGATTCACATAGATGAAACAAATCCTCTTACATGAGTTGTACCTGTTTATCAGGAATTCCTCTTTTCTCTACATCCATTAAAAGTAAAAAAAAAAAAAAGCAGGGGATGGGGAGCTGCAGAGCTCAGTGAGAGCTGATTGGAGGGAAGGGGCACCCCCCCCCCCTTCACGCAGCACACAAAAACAGAGCCGAGGCTGTCAATCCCAGGTTGTGTGACGGAGTCCCTTACCAGTCACCTTTTTACCTCTTGGTGTCAGGAAAACTTGTCATAAGTGACTCCTGTAGATAGCAGAGGAACGAGGCAGCAGACCGAAATTATACTTTGTGCTCTAGATTGTGACACTATAGGGGATATGTGTGTTCATATTTTATGTCACAGGTTTGCAACCACTTGAAAGTTAAACTACAGGCAGATATAAAAGACACACATTTAACCAGCTCTGTATTCATTAATACATCATTAAAAAAATTTTAGGCAGTTTGTGTAGGTACCTAACTGACTTGATATCATCCTCTTGCAGTCTCCTGTATGGCAGTACTCAGTCTGAGAGCCAATCAGTTGTGCTGCATGCAAATGTGCAGAGAAGGATCATGCTAAAGGAGGAGAGAGCAGAGGGATGGTCTCATTAGTCTGTGGCTGCTTGTCAGGATCCAGTCATAAGGCCGGTGTGGAGAACAGACACCACACTATTCCTTCTACAGTCTTCGCTGTAATAGAGAACGTAGTGTCATACATCTAGCTGTGCTGTTTGGCTGGGCTGTATGAATCTGTGGAGCACATGGACAGAAATATTCATCCTTTGGCATGTAAAACAGCTCCAGTATATGTTATTCATTTTGCTATTTAACCACTTCAGCCCCGGAAGAATTTACCCCCTTCCTGACCAGAGCACTTTTTGCCATGCGGCACTGCGTCGCTTTAACTGACAATTGCGCGGTCATGTGACGTTGTGCCCAAACAAAATTGACGTCCTTTTTTTCCCCACAAATAGAGCTTTCTTTTGCTATAATAAATATCCCCAAAAAATATATATAAAAAAACGATTTTTTTCCTCAGTTTAGGCCGATATGTATTTTTCTACATATATGTGGTAAAAAAAAAAAAAATCGCACTAAGCGTATATTGATTGGTTTGCGCAAAAGTTATAGTGTCTACAAAATAGGGGGTAGATTTATGGCATTTTTATTAATATTTTTTTTTACTAGTAATGGCAGCGGTCTGCGATTTTCTTATTGTGACTGCGACATTATGGCGGACACATCGGACACTTTTGACACTATTTTGGGACTATTGGCATTTATACAGTGATCAGTGCTATAAAAATTACACTGGCAGGGAAGGGGTTAAACACTAGGGGGTGATCAAGGGGTTAAGTGTGTCCTAGGGAGTAATTCTAACTATGGGGGGATGGGCTACAACTGACATGACAGTGATGATCAGTGCTCCTGATGACATGGAGCAGTAGATCCCTGTCATGTCACTAAGCAGAACAGGGAAATGCCTTGTTTGCATCTCCCTGTTCTGGCTCTCCGTGTCACGATTGCAGGCCACTGGCGAACATCGAGTTCACGCTCTCGCGGGCACGGTCACCGAGAGTGCATGCGCCTGCTAGCGGCAAAATAAAAGGGGACGTACCTGTACGCCCATTTGCCCACCGCTGCCATTGTGCCGACGTATATCGGCGTGCAGTGGTCGGCAAGTGGTTAACTGTTTGCAAAGGACTAGAGGGGGCATGTATTTTGGCCCTATAAATGTAGCAGCAGAGTTGTGTTGTGCTAAATCACCAATGGAAAAACGTATATAAAATACTCCACTCCTCTTCTGCCTCAGGGCCTGCTGGCCTGAGGCTTCCGTTACTGAATGTAGGCCCAGAAGCTATCTGGGGACTACTGGTTCGAGGGTGATCCTGTGCTGTCTGTCCTGCGGGAAGAAGCCGAGCAATTAGAGGAACCAGGGGAGGACTCATCTTGGAGAAAACGCAGCAGAAGGCTGGTATCTCGAGAGGAGCCTGGGGCCTCAATTGGAGGATGCATCCCAACCAATTTGCCTCACAGTATTGCCAGGTTGGCTTAAAGGACTTTCTTATACTGTGCAGTTGTGCTTGAGCTTTGGACATTCTGATTATCAAGTCTGTGGCAGAGACTTTCAATTTGTCCGTGCATCATCCCGGCTGCTAGGCCGGTGAGAGGGGCCTATCCGGGTGAGCAAGATCCAGTGACAGCAAGTGTACTTGTTTCCAGGATCTCAAGTGTCTCAGTGATCTGCACCAGGTACCTGAACTCCCCCTAATCCTCCATTCCTCATTCTTCCAACGTTGTGGTTAATAAAAAAGCACTGGAAAAGACTCAGTGACTGGCGACCTTGTTTATGCAACTTTTTAGCCCTAGACTTTGAGCCAACACGGAGAACAGTGGGGTAACGGCAGACCAAAACTAACCAGCAGCTCCTACGGGGGTAGTGCTACATGTGTATTACATCAACACAATATAATTAAAATTATAAACAGTTCATTAACCGGTTCCCGACCGGCTCACGTCTTTTTACCGGGGCAGAATGGCACCCCTGCGCGAAACCCCATACAAATACACCTCCCAGTATTCCCGCCCATTCCGGCCACCCCAGCACGCCCATCTTCTGCTGAGCAAAAGCGAAGCAAAGGCGGGGCTACGGTCCAGAGCTCCAGATACCCATGTCAATCAAAATACATGGGGGGCGGAGCTTCAGCGTCATCCTTGGCCGTGGCTCCCGTACCTGCGAGCGGAGCCAGCGTCTCCCCACAGGGATGTACAGTCCCTTGCAAAAGTATTCACTCCCCTTTGCTCTTTACCTATTTTGTTACATTACAGCCTTTAGTTCAATGTTTTTTTAATCTGAATTATATGTGATGGATCAGAACACAATAGTCTAAGTTGGTGAAGTAAAATTAGAAAAAAATATATACATAAAACTATTTTTCAGAAATAAAAAAATAATAATTGGCATGTGCTTTTGTTATGAAGCCCATAAAAAGCTCTGGTGCAACCAATTCCCTTCAGAAGTCACATAATTAGTGAAATGATGTCCACCTGTGTGCAATCTAAGTGTCACATGATCTGTCATTACATATACACACCCTTTTGAAAGGCCCCAGAAGCTGCAACACCTAAGCAAGAGGCACCAATAACCAAACACTGCCATGAAGAACAAGGATCTCTCCAAACAAGTAAGGGACAATGTTGTTGAGAAGTACAAGTCAAGTTTAGGTTATAACTAGGGATGAGCTTCGTGTTCGAGTCGAACATACGTTCGACTCGAACATCGGCTGTTCGATCGTTCGACGAAGATCGAACGATTTGGGCCGTTCGCACCAAATTCGAGTGACGCGAACGGCCCACAATACACTGCGCCATCGCAGTGCAATCCCGGTGCTGTGATTGGCCAAGCATGCACTGTGACCCCGCATGCTTGGCCAATCACAGCGCCGGCAGCGAGGAGAGCCATAATTTGCCACAGGCAGGATGCCTGTGGCCAATTATAGCTCACGGGGGTTTAGTACATGCCCCACACTATAAAAGGCCGCCAGCACGGCAGCCTTGTGTAGTGTGTTGGCATGCAGGGAAAGAGATACATAGGCAGGGACAGTGTGTTCTATGTTCTGTTTTATTTTCTCAGGCATCTGCAGGAGTTAGTGGCACAGTATACACCTGTATATCCGTCATTGCTGTTCTCAAATACAGGCATATGCAGGAGTTAGTGGCACAGTATACACCTGTATATACCCGTCATTGGTGTTCTATAATACAGGCATCTGCAGGAGTTAGTGGCACAGTATACACCTGTATATCCGTCATTGCTGTTCTCAAATACAGGCATCTGCAGGAGTTAGTGGCACAGTATACACCTGTATATACCCGTCATTGGTGTTCTATAATACAGGCATCTGCAGGAGTTAGTGGCACAGTATACACCTGTATATCCGTCATTGCTGTTCTCAAATACAGGCATCTGCAGGAGTTAGTGGCACAGTATACACCTGTATATACCCGTCATTGGTGTTCTATAATACAGGCATCTGCAAGAGTTAGTGGCACAGTATACACCTGTATATCCGTCATTGCTGTTCTCAAATACAGGCATCTGCAGGAGTTAGTGGCACAGTATACACCTGTATATACCCGTCATTGGTGTGCTATAATACAGGCATCTGCAGGAGTTAGTGGCACAGTATACACCTGTATATCCGTCATTGCTGTTCTCGAATACAGGTATCTGCAGGAGTTAGTGGCACAGTATACACCTGTATATACCCGTCATTGGTGTTCTATAATACAGGCATCTGCAAGAGTTAGTGGCACAGTATACACCTGTATATCCGTCATTGCTGTTCTCAAATACAGGCATCTGCAGGAGTTAGTGGCACAGTATACACCTGTATATACCCGTCATTGCTGTTCTCTAATACAGGCATCTGCAGGAGTTAGTGGCACAGTATACACCTGTATATACCCGTCATTGGTGTTCTATAATACAGGCATCTGCAGGAGTTAGTGGCACAGTATACACCTGTATATACCCATCATTGGTGTTCTATAATACAGGCATCTGCAGGAGTTAGTGGCACAGTATACACCTGTATATCCATCATTGCTGTTCTCAAATACAGCATCTGCAGGAGTTAGTGGCACAGTATACACCTGTATATACCCGTCATTGCTGTTCTCTAATAAAGGCATCTGCTGGAGTTATTGGGTGTTGTGTGCCTCTAGCACAATATACACTACCCAATTGCTGGTTTTCCCATCTCCCTGCAGGCCATTACTATGTCTGGAAGGCCAACAAGGAGAGGCAGACAGTCACGGGCCAATAAAAGAGGGCAAGCAGGCTCTGTGTCTAGAGACAACAGTGCTGGTCGTGGACGCGGTGCATCGTCATCAGCACGTGGCCATGGGACACGCTTGTCCTTATTTTCGGCAGCTGGACGTGTTGAGCCGCATCATGCCGAAGACTTGGTAGAGTGGAAGACCAAGCCCTCCTCATCCTCCTCATCCTCTCACCCAGGCTCAGGGTACTGGCAAAGCAGCTGCCAAAGCGTCCCCAATGTCATCATCAGTCACTCCTTCCCTAGACCCACCGTGTCCTCCTGAGGAATCCCCCGAACTGTTTGAACACAGTGTTGGGTACATGCTCCAGGAGGATGCCCAGCGTTTCGAAGAGTCTGAAGATGATACCCAGCTAGAGGAAGGCAGTAGCGTGAGAGCAGAGAGAGGGGATGCTCAAGAAAGACACCAATCTGGCAGTCATGTTCCAGCAGCTGCAGCATACTGCCAGATTGGCTCCAGTGATGAGGAGTAGTGATGAGCCGAACACCCCCGGGTTCGGTTCGCACCAGAACCCGCGAACGGACCGAAAGTTTGCACGAACGTTAGAACCCTATTAAATACAATGGATGCGAACGTTCGAAATCTAAAGTGCTAATTATAATGACTAATATGCATGTTATTGTGCTAAAAAGGGTTTGGGAACCCGGGTTCTGCACCAGGGGACATGTATCAATGCAAAAAGAAGTTTTAAAAACTGACGTTTTTTCTGGAGCAGTCATTTTAATGATGCATAAAGTGAAAAAAAAAGAGTCAAATATTCCTTTAAATATCGTACCTGGGGGCTGTCTAAAGTATGCCTGTGAAGTGCCACGTGTTTCCTGTGTTTAGAACTGTCCCTGCACAAAATGACATTTCTAAAGGAAAAAAAGCCATTTAAAACTGCTTGCGGCTTTAATGTAATGTCTGGTCCCGGTAACATGGATGAAAATCTTTGAGAAAAATGGCATAGCTACCCCATCACACCCCCCCCCCCCACCCCAGTCCATTACCAGCCCCTTTGGGTCTTGTATGTATATTAAGGGGAACCCCGCACCCAAAAAAAAAGGCCCTATATGCTCTAAACAGCAGTATACAGGTGGTGCAAACAAGACAGGGACTGTAGGTTTGTTCTTAAGTAGAATCTGTTTTTTAATTTTGAACAGGTACATTGTGTAGCTCCAGCCAAAAAATCTATTTTTAAGCTTTTTGGAAAACATAGGGAAGGGTTATCACCCCTGTAACATTTGTTTTGCTGTCTGTGCACCTGTTCAGAACATTTCACCTCACTTTCCGTCCCAATGACAAATGTTTTTGAAAAGTGGGGTTTTTATTGAAACAAGGATTGGTGATAAAGCATCAGTAGAGGGGATACACCTTTTTCCCATATTAACTCTTACAGGAGAGAATTTCCCTTCCTAGGGGTAGATTTCCTCTCACTTGTTGTCTCCTTCCGTTTGCAAGTAGGAGTCGTTTGTAAGTTGGATGTTTGAAATAGGGGCCTATATTTACATGCCATTGTTGAACAGTGGTAGGAAAAATTGGGCCTTTGGTGGTGGTGGTGGTGGTGTTGCCACAACACTTTAAGCCCTCACAGTTACTCTTGGTGAGCGCAGGAATGGGCCCTGCTGTGAATTATTAGATCAATAATTGTAATTACATGCCCCTGCAGATTAAATAATAATAATACTGCGCCAACTCTAAATACTAAATGAAGCAGCCAAACATAAAATCAGACAGGATATATAGAACGTATGAAAAATAGATAATGTGGCGCTGTGAGAGAAGTAGTAAAAAACCCTACTTCATGTATAGCACAATGGTGCACATAAAAATATGGTGTCAAAGAAAACTGTTTGTACACAATAGGTGAAACCTATTTTCAAACGATGCAGATCCTTGTTGGATTTTGACCTATGAACTTCTTTTCATATGTGATAAGATTGGACATTATTCTACATACTCATCTGTGACGCCTTATATGAGTTTGTCTCCACCTACATTATATTTTCATTTTTATTTTTGTTTATTTTTATTTTTTCAATTTATCACTCTTTTTTATTTTATTCTGAAGTAAAACACAGAGGCGTACAATCCGTAAATATCATACATAACATATCATACATAACATAACATATCACCCGTCTCTAGATATTAATTGCAGACCATTATATCATTCTATTCTCTGTGTTATATCTTTACCATCATTATTCCCCCTGCCGCCTTCCTCATGGCGTCCAGGGGGAGGCTTCCTAGAAAAAGCTTCCCAAGCAAAAAACAAACCCCCCCCCTCCCCCCATGTCTTGTCCCCTTCCCTTCCTGAATAGCATTTACTCAGTTTGCATCTATAAGGGATCTGCCCTCTTCTGTATATTTAAAATGATTCCACATGGACCATGTTTCTAAATAAATCCACCTTTTTTGCCGATTTGTCCACATCAGGTCTTCCATAATATTAATTTGTTCTACTCGTTTGAGCCACATTCCGACCGAGGGTGGTTGTGTCTGTTTCCATTTACCTAGGATGCATGCTCTTGCTGTGTTCAGGAGGTGGCACAGAACCGATTTTTTTATATTGTTTAACCACTTCTCTACTGTGCACGAAAACCCCCTTCCTGCCCAAGCCATTTTTCAGCTTTCAGCGCTGTCACACTTTGAATGACAATTGCGCGGTCGTGAGACGTGGTTTCCAAACGAAATTTGCGTCCTTTTTTTCCCACAAATAGAGCTTTCTTTTGGTGGTATTTGATCACCTCTGCGGTTTTTATTTTTTGCGCTATAAACAAAAGAAGAGCATCCAGTTTGGAAAAAAACACTATTTTTTACTTTTTGCTATAATAAATACCCATTTTTTTTTTTAATAAAATTTTCCTCAGTTTAGGCCGATACGTATTCTTCTACATATTTTTGGTAAAAAAAAAAAAATCGCAATAAGCGCGTATTGATTGGTTTGCGCAAAAGTTATAGCGTCTACAAAATAGGGGATAGATTTATAGCATTTTTTTTTATTAGTAATGGAAGCGATCTGCGATTTTTTTATTGTGACTGCGATATTTCGGGGGACACATCGGACACTTTTGACACATTTTTGGGACCATTCACATTTATACAGCGATCCCTGCTATAAAAATGCATTGATTACTGTATAAATGTGATTGGCAGGGAAGGGGTTAACCACTAGGGGGCGGGAAGGGGTTAAATATGTTCCCTCAAAGTGTTCTTACTGTGGGGGGAGGGGACTGACTGGGGGAGGTGACCGATGGTTGTCCCTATGTACAAGGGACACAGCATCGGTCCCCTCTGTCTCACAGGACGTGGATCTAAGTGTTTACACACAGAGATCCACTTTCCTGCTCGTTTCCCGGGCAATCGCGGGTGCCCGGCGGCAATCGCGGCCGCCGGGCACGTGCACCGGGGCCTTGTGAACGCGGCGCGCGCGCCTCCTAGCTCGTTTTAAAGGGAGGACGTCATATGACGTCCTCCCAGAACGAGAGTATCCTCCGCCCGCCGTCTATTGACAGTGGGCGGGGCCAAGTGGTTAACCGACATTTCGGTATTTTGCAATAAGAAAAAGGTCGGGTCCTCCGGGATCTCCCTGTCACTGAATTTTTGTGCAATCCTCCGAACCCCTTTCCAAAAACTTTTTATTCTAGGGCAGGACCAGAAAATATGACCCATCGTCCCACCTCTCCCCCCACATCGCCAACAGTTATCTGGTATACCAGGATAACATTTATGTATCATAGCCGGGGTACGGTACCATTGTGCAAGGATCTTAAAATTAGTCTCTTGCATTCTTATGCAAGTTGCAGATTCAAACGTGTTTTGTAGTATCTTGCTCTGTTGTAACTCTGTGAATGCCTGTTCTATCTCTGCCTCCCATCTCCTAAAAAATGGCAACCGGAAATCCTCGGCCGGTGCCACCACTAATGTTATCACTTTGGCTAGAGTTTGGTTCATCATCCCGCTCCCCGTATAGTATTCCTCAAACCTTGTTAACTTCCTCTCATAGCTACTTGATGGGGTCAAGCTCTCCAGGAAATGTCTCAACTGCGCTGCCCTCCAGAAATCCAGTTGGTAAGGTGTAACACCTGTTATCATTTCCTGTATTGTAGGCCAGGTTCCTGATCTCATAAAATGAGTGGCTTGAAAGAGCCCCTGGTCTATCAATTTTACAAACGGTCCATTTCTTAGTCCTGGGCTAAACTGCGGGTTTCCTAAGATGGGGAAAAGGGGTGAGTCTATTGTTGATAAATTACCTTTAGAGAAAAACCCATATCCTATTCGGAGGGTGGGGCCTATCAAAGGGTGTGTCTTTATGCTATTCTTTAGATCCCTAAAACACCAAGCGGCTCGTTGTAGGAGCACATTGCTCTGAGCCTGTTCTAAACCAGGTCAAATTTTCCACTCCTTATGTCTGCTCCAATCAACCAAGCGGCTCAGCAGGGCAGCTTGGTAGTGTTTATATACATCTGGGACCCCCAATCCTCCATATCGTTTAGGTAGGGACATCACTGATCTCTTGATTCTTGGGTGTTTATTTGCCCAAATGAACCTAATGATGAGAGAGTGTACTTGTTTGAAAAATTCTCTGGGTATGTTAATTGGCAATGTTTGGAAGAGGTATAAAAACTTTGGTAAGATATTCATTTTAATAATGTTACACCTCCCAAACCAGGAATGAAACCCCCTCTGCCATCCCTCTAGCATAACTCACACCCTAGATAGTAGTGGGGGGAAGTTCAGTCTATATGTCTGTGCCAAGTCTGTTGGAATAAAAGTTCCTAGGTATTTCAAAGCTTGGTCTGTCCATTTAAATTTATAATTGGATTTCAGTGTTCCCAATACTTCTTTAGATGTTGCTACCCCCATCGCCTCTGAGTTTGAGAAGTTAATCTTAAAATGTGATAGCGAGCCATACTTCTCCATTTCCTGAATTAGATTGGGGAGAGATACTAACGGGTTGGTCAGTGAGTACAACATATCATCTGCATAAGCAGAGATTTTATATTCTATTCCTCCAATTTTCAGACCTCCTATATCTGAGTTTGCTCGGATCTTGCATAGTAACGGTTCAACTGACAGAGCAAAAAGGATTGGGGATAAAGGACATCCCTGTCTAGTCCCATTAGCTACTCTTAAAAGGGGGGACACAATTCCATTCACCTTGACTTGCGCGGACGGTTGAGTGTAAATGCTTGAGATCCACTGAATCATATTTTTCCCCAACCCTAAATGTCGTAGGACCGCAAACATAAATTGCCAATTAATACGATCGAACGCCTTTTCCGCATCTGTCCCCAAGAATACGCAGGGCGTTCGAGATATATTAGCTACATGGATCAAATTTAGAGTCTTGATTGTATTATCCCGTGCTTCCCGCATCTTCACAAACCCTACCTGGTCCTGATGGACCAGAGAGTGTATCTGCTGTTGGAGTCGTGTTGCTATGATTTTAGAGAAGAGCTTCAGATCCGTATTTAAAAGGGATATTGGTCTATAACTCCCGCACTGTGATGGGTCCTTCCCCTCCTTAGGTAAGATCGTAATTAAGGCTTTCAGTGTTTCTACATGGAAGGAGCTTGTATCTCCCAATCCATTAAACATTTTTACAAGATACGGACCTAAGATTGGGAAGAAAAGCTTATAATATTGAATAGAGAAACCATCTGGGCCCGGCGTCTTTCCTCTTTTTGTCTCTTTTACTGCCTCCTGAATTTCTTCTAATGTAATCGGTCTTTCCAATTCCTGCCTTATAGGTGATGACAAACTAGGCATTCCTGAGTCTACTAAGTATTCTTCTATAACAGTCTGATTCTGGAGTTTTGGCTGTAGGTTGTACAGGGATGCATAATAATCTCCAAACCTTTGTGCTATCTCCCTCGGTAGTGTAATTTTCCCACCTTCCGCACCCGTAATCATTGGGACATACGTCTTAGCTTGGTGTTCCCTCCAGGAGTTCGCAAGTTGTTTCCCACATTTGTTACCATATTCATAATTCTGTTTCCTTCCTGTCTGAATTGCCCTCTTAGCTTTATAAAGGAGTAAGTCTGTAACCTGTCTACGCGCAGTCAATATATCTCTTTCCAATACTGAGTTGGCGTTCTGTTTATGTAATATTTCCAACCTGGAGATGTCTGCCATTAATAATGTTAATTTTGCTTCTCTTTCCCTTTTAATCCGTGCCCCATGTTTTATTAATACTCCCCATATCACCGCCTTATGGGCCTCCCAAATCACACCCGGGTCGCAGTCCAGAGTATCATTGGTCTGAAAGTACCATGTTATTTCCCTCCAGACATCTTCCAAAACTGTATCATCTTGTAAAAGACTTTCGTTTAGTTTCCAACTCGTTGCGCCGGGGAGTTGAATGTCCGAGAGCTTATATTTTAGGGATACTGGAACGTGGTCTGACCACGTAATCTTTCAAATTCCCACTTCCTTTACCGCATGTAATTGATTATGTGGGATAAAGAAATAGTCAATACGTGAGTATATCTTATGTGGAGCGGAATAGAAGGAGTAATCCCTTTCTCCTGGGTGAAACAGTCGCCATACATCTACTAGCCTCCCTCCCTGCAAAGACCGCAAGATCCGTCTCCGTGTACCTGGTGGTGCCGCCGAGACTCCAGCGGAAGTATCTTCGTTCGGAACCAAGGGTATATTCAGATCCCCCCCCCCATAATCAGTTGACCTTCCTGGAATCTCGAGAGTTTATCCAAAAATCTTTCAAAAAATATATCTTGTTGGGCATTCGGAGCATAAAAAGCGGCCAGGGTCACTTCAGATCCTCCAATGTTGCCCTTCAGGAGCAGATATTGTCCTCCAGCATCCGCCAGAGAGTCTGTACATGTCCATGGAATCCTGTTAGATATCAATATAGACACTCCCCCTTTTTTAGCCACCGGATTAGGGGCATGGTATCCAGTCGGAAAGAATCTATTTCTGAGAAAAGGGATACTACGTTCCCTAAAATGCGTTTCCTGAATAAATGCTATATCATTCCCTGCACGTTTCAGGTCCTGAAGGAGTATACGTCTTTTTTCAGAAGTATTTAACCCCTTGACATTGATTGATACTATTGACAACGTATCCATTTCTGGTCGTAAGATAGCAAATATTATTCACAGACAATCCGGGGTGGGAACAAGACAAAAAAAAAAAAGGAAAAACCCTCCCTCAAACCCCCCCCCTCCCCCCAACCTCTAATACCTCGGTGTACCGAAGTATGCAAAGCTATTTAGCTTTAAGCACTCCAATCCCCCCACCCTTTATGAGTGCTAGCCTACTAGGGGGAAGTGGATGCGCAAGATCCGTGGATGTGAGTCCCGGCTCTACCCCCCGCTCCATTTTCCACGTCTTGGTGCATATTTACATTCAATATATTTACATTCAAATCAAATCAGATCTTACATAAACCAGACCCAGCGTTGCCTTATCTCTACCCGTCCCTGGTTACAAATCCTGTCTTCCCATCTTCCTTACTCATGTATATAGAAAGAATGAGAAGTAGGGCGGAAAAGCAAAAACAAAAGACAAAGGGAAAAAAAAAAAAAAAAAATCCCCCAGCAATGGGTCCCTCTCCTCAAAGTGAAGGGCGTAGTATACCGTATGTTATATTACCATATTCCTTTGTATCACATTCCTGTATTTATCTTCATCTATGTCCGAGTTTCTTTAATTATGTCTATCTACACACCCCCACATATATATTTATATCCATTATCTTATTACAGTATATCCTTTAGCAAGTACACAAAAAGAGAAATACAGATAGATATGGGAAAGGTAAAAAAAAAAAAAAAAATTCTCCTTGGATCCACCCCCCAGGTTGCAAAAAATAAAAAAAAACTGGGGACCTCTTTAATTAAAAAGATGGTCACGAAAGGGGGGCGTGGCCTGCGCATGGCTGGGTGAGAGGTGTGAGGTGTAAGATGTGAGTTCCCGAGGTCTCTCTCCCCCCAGCTTCATGGTTCTTATGTGAGTGATCGGTGATTATCGGTGCTTCAGCGGTATACAAGTGACAGCGTTATACAAGTGGCGCTGTGGTGTGAGGCGTTGTACTGTACGGTATCCAAGTGACAGCATCGGCGCCTAAGCGGCACCTGTCTGGCCCCCTCCGGAGAGGTATGATTGCGGGGAGACAGCGGGAGACGAAAACCTCCCGCAAGATGTATAAGACTTAAGACTTACACAAGACTAGTAGACTAGTAGATAGTAGGTAGTGGGGACACAGGGAGACATAGGTAGGAGAAGAGGACTGAGATCGGGATTGGGATTGTACCTTGTCCCTCCCCCCTTCTCCCCTCTTTTAGAGGGTCACATCAAGGGGAGTAATCAGGGGGAATAATCACACACACTAGTAATAGTATATAGTAAATATAGTAAATAAAAGAACACAATAAAAGGGGGTCCTTTTTTTTTTTTTTTTTTTTTATACAATACATTCATTATTAATTATTAAAAACTATTAATTATAAATATATTCACGTACACATATTCACATACACGCAAGCAGGGACATATAGAAACACTTTACACCGTACACGGAAAGGAATGGTGGGGATCCTGTAGGGGAGGGGAGCAGGGTTAGGAGGGGGAGGGAAAGGGAATAAAATAAAAAATGGTGATGATAAAGTTAAAAGAGGTGGCTAGAAATTGTTATTGTTGATATTACTGATATTATTATCGCTATTTTTGTTTATTATGGGTATGATCAATATTCCAGTTTAATTGCTGGTTTTTGTTGTGCACCTATACCCCATACCAATTATTTCACTGTTAGTATTCACTTACATTTTTATCACATTCATTTGTGTACACCTATTGTGTACAAACGTTTTGTTTGACACCATATTTTTATGTGCACCATTGTGCTATACATGAAGTAGGGTTTTTTACTACTTCTCTCACAGCGCCACATTATATATTTTTTATATGCCCCTGCAGATGCCTGTTAGTGTAACACAAAAGAAAAAAAACTACGAGCAATAAGGGCTAGCTTCAGGTGTATAATGTGCAGGAAGCACACTACGCCTGCTTTAAGTGCTGCAGATGTCTGTTAGGGCTCTTTCACACGGAGGGTCCGTTCAGGTCCGCCTGTCAGTTTTTTAGGCGGACCTGAATGGATGCTACATGTCCTCCTATGGAGCCACTGATGTCAGCGGTGACATGTCCGCTGACATCCGACCCGCTCCGATCCGCAAAAGTGTGACGGAGGAAAACCCTATTTTTCCTTCCGTCTGCGGATCGGATGACAACGGACTCTACGGTCCGTCATCATCCGATCCCCCCATAGGGGAGAGCGACGCTCCTCTGACAGGGCGGTCCCTGCAAAGTGTGCGGGAACCGCCCAGTCATCCGCCGGCTCAGCGGGGATCAACGGAGCGATCCCCGCTGAGCAAGCGGAGCTTCACGGGGCGGATCATTACTGATCTGTCCCGTGTGAAAGAGCCCTTAGTGTAACACAAAAGAAAAAAAAACTACGAGCAATAAGGGCTAGCTTCAGGTTTATATTTTGCAGGAATCACACTACGCCTGCTTTAAGTGCTGCAGATGCCTGCCTGTGTTACACAACAGGAAATCACAGCAATAAGGGCTAGCTTTGGTTGTATACTGTGCAGGAGGCTTAGTAAAAATATCACTGACACTGTCTCTACCTATCGTTCTCTCTCCCTGCACACAAGGTTTAGCAAAATATCACTGACCCTGTCCCTACCTATCCTTCTCTCTCCCCACACACAATATCACTGACACTGTCCCTACCTATCCTTCTCTATCCCTACACACAATATCACTGACACTGTCCCTACCTATCCTTCTCTCTCCCTACACAGAATATCACTGACACTGTCCCTACCTATCCTTCTCTCTCCCTACACAGAATATCACTGACACTGTCCCTACCTATCCTTCTCTCTCCCTACACACAATTTCTCTAACACTGTCCCTACCTATGTACCTCTTTCCCTGCACGCCAACACAATACACAAGGCCGCCGCGCTGGCGGCCTTTTATAGTGTGGGGCGTGTACTAAACCCCCTGAGCTATAATTGGCCACAGGCATCCTGCCTGTGGCCAATTATGGCTCTCCTCGCTGCCGGCGCTGTGATTGCGGGGTCACAGTGCATGCTTGGCCAATCACAGCGCGGGGATTTTGGGTCGTTCGCGTCACTCGAATTTGGCGCGAACGACCCAAAACGTTCGATCTTTGTCGAACGATCGAACAGCCGATGTTCGAGTCGAACGTATGTTCGACTCGAACACCGAGCTCATCCCTAATGAGGAGGGAGGGCATGATGAGGTCACTGACTCCACGTGGGTGCCTGATAGGAGAGATGAGGAGGAGGCACATCTCCAACGAGGCAGGATGCCCTCTGGGGGCCAGCGTAAGGGCAGCACACCGACTGAATCACACCGCAGAGCTCCGCCTGTGCAGGGCGCTGCCTCTGCCCGTTATTCCAAAAGTTCTTTGGTGTGGGCCTTTTTTGAGTCGAGTGCATCAGATCGCACCGCTGCTGTTTGCAACATGTGTCTGAAGCGTGTCTAGCGTGGCCAAAACATCAGCCGCTTGGGCACCACATGCTTGACCAGATATATGTTAACCTGCCATGCAGCTCGTTGGCAAGCGTATCTTAAAGACCCACACCAAAGAACAAAGCGGACCTCTCCTTGCTCTTCATCAGCTGGGATCTCCAACCCCACTGTACCTTCAGTTCTCTCTGAAACCTGCACTGAGAGGAATGAAGGTGTAGAATTAGGTGTGTCACAGCCAAGTACTTGCGGGCACTCTGCTAGCAGTACACCGACGTCCAATTCTAGCAGGCAAATTTCCCTGCCCCAGCTGCTGGACCGTCAAAAGAAATTCACTCCCAGCCATCCACATGCCCAGCGGTTGAATGCTAGCTTGGCTAAATTGCTAGCACTTCAACTGCTGCCTTTTCAGTTGGTAGACTCGGCCCCCTTCCGTGAATTTGTGCAATGTGCGGTTCCTCAGTGGCAGGTTCCCAAACGCCTCTTTTTCTCACGGAAGGCGATTCCGGCTCTCTACCGGCATGTGGAAGGCAATGTCCATGCCTCGCTGGACAGGGCGGTCAGCGGTAAGGTGCATATTACCGCTGACTCATGGTCCAGCAGGCATGGACAGGGACGTTACCTTTCTTTCACCGCCCATTGGGTCACTCTTTTGGCAGCTGGGAAGGATGCAGGACAAGGTGCAGTAGTGTTTGAGGTTGTTCCGCCGCCACGCCTCCAAAATGCTACTACTGGTTGTTGTGACACACCTCTCTCCTCCACCCACTACTCTTCTTCTTTCTCCATGGCCCCTTCCTCTGCTTTGTCCTCAGAACCAGCGGTGAACCGTAGGCATTCAAGGGGCTACGCAAGTACGCAGGCAAAAAGATGCCATGCCGTGCTTGCGCTGGTGTGTTTGGGGGACAGGAGCCACACTGGGGCAGAGGTTCTGTCTGCTCTGCAGGGGCAGGGCGAGAGGTGGTTGACGCCACGCCAGCTTATGCCAGGAATGGTGGTTTGCGACAATGGCACCAACCTCCTCTCCGCCCTCCGACAGGGACAACTAACCCATGTGCCCTGTGTGGCTCACGTCCTTAACCTGGTGGTGCAGCGGTTCTTGGGCAGGTACCCGGGCTTACAGGATGTCCTGAGGCAGGCCAGGAAAGTCTGTGTGCATTTCCACAGATCATATAATGCCAGTGCTCGGCTGGCTGAGCTGCAAAAGGAGTTGAACCTGCCCAAGAACCGCCTTATATGTGACATGCCCACCAGGTGGAACTCAACGTTGGCCATGCTGCAGCGGCTGCATATGCAGCAGAGGGCCATCAATGAGTACCTGTGCGACTACGGCACCAGGACAGGGTCAGGGGAGCTCTGTTTTTTTTCACCACGCCAGTGGGGCATGATCAGGGATGCATGCACTGTCCTGGCACCATTTGAGGAGGCCACGAGGATGGTGAGCAGTGACAATGCATGCATCAGTGACACTGTACCTCTTGTCCACCTGTTGGAACATACGCTGCGTGGAATAATGGACAGGGCACTTGAGGCAGAACAGAGGCAGGAAGAGGAGGACTTCCTTGCCTCTCAAGGCCCCCTTTACCCAGACAGTGTCCCTTGTGTCCCACCCATTACACAGGAAGAGGAGGAGGATTGTGTCAGCATGGAGGTGGAGCATGGCACTCAGCATCAACAGCAGCAGTCTTTTAGGGATGATTTACAGTCCCAACAAACCCGTGGACTTGTACGTGGCTGGGAGGAGGTGGCTGCGGATCATGTCTTCCTTAGTGACCCAGAGGACTCCGGACTGAATGCCTCAGCTAACCTACGCTGCATGGCCTCCCTGATCCTGCAAAGTCTGCGGAAGGATCCTTGTATTCTTCGGATCAAGGAGAGGGACCATTACTGGCTGGCCACTCTCCTTGACCCACGGTACAAGGGTAAGGTTGCGGACCTTATCTTGCCGTCGCAGAGGGAGCAGAGGATGAGACAACTCCGGGAGGCCTTGCAGAAAGGTCTGTGCAACGCGTTCCCAGAGACTGGGAGGTTACAAACTCCTGGTCCTGTACAACGAGTTGCTGAGGCTTCAGTCAGTAGCAGAAGGAGCGGTGGAAAAGATGGTCATCTGACCGATGCGTTCAGACAATTTTTTAGTCCGCAGCCCCAAGGTATGATCGGTTCCAGCAACCATCGCCAGCGTCTGATATACATGGTGCAGGAATACATAGGGGCAAGGTCAGACTTGGACACCTTTCCCACCGAAAATCCTCTGGCTTACTGGGTGTTGAGGATGGATCACTGGCTAGAGCTTGCACAGTATGCAATTGAGCTACTGGCCTGTCCTGCATCCAGCGTTCTTTCGGAACGCACATTCAGTGCTGCTGGAGGCTTTGTCACGGATCACAGGGTGCGCCTGTCCACCGACTCGGTTGATCGACTGACCTACATAAAGATGAACCAGTCTTGGATCACCACCAGCTACCAAGCACCTGAAGCTGATATAACAGAATAATTTATTTTCAAATGTCACATCCCTTCAAGACTGATGCTGATGCTGAGTGACTGTCCTGTTATGTTGACTGACTATCCTCCTCCTCCTCAATGATCTGATTCTTGATTATAGCTTGGAAGAACTTTTTTGTTTCTGGGTGCCGCCACCAGTGGCTAAGGCCCAATTTTTCAGCCCCTGTTTAACAGGGGCATGTAATTACAATTTTTGATGCAATACTTGCAACAGGGCTCATTGCTGTGCTCCAAGTACAGTATCTGTGAGGGGTTGCAGTGTTGTGGCACCAGTGCCTAAAGCGGCGTACACACGATCGTTTTTCATGCCGTTAAAAATGCAATTTTTAAAAATGGGCATTAAAACCGATTATGTGTATGCTCCAGAGCATTTTTAACGGCGTGAAAAACGGCCATTAAAAATTTCGAACATGCTCTATTTTTTCACGTAGTTTTTCATGTCGTTTTTTTTAACGACGTGAAAAACGATAGTGTGTATGCTTTTACGAGGTGAAAAAACGCGCATGCTCAGAATCAAGTATGAGACGGGAGCGCTCGTTCTGGTAAAACTAGCGTTTGTAATGGAGATAGCACATTCGTCACGCTGTAACGGACTGAAAAGCACGAGGCTGAAAAGCGCGAATCGTCGCTCAACAAACTTTACTAACATGATGGGTGGCGCCATCCGAACGGAATTTCCCCTTTATAGTGCCGTCGTACGCGATGTACGTCACTGCGCTTTGCTTGAACGTTTTTTTTAATGATCGTGTGTACGCAAGACAGGCTTGAGAGGAAACATGAAAAAAACCGGTATAAAACGGTATAAAGAATGGCATGAAAAACGATCAAGTGTACGCCGCATAAGGCCCAATTTTTCTGCCCCTGTTTACCAGGGGCGTGTAATTACAATTTTTGATGCAATACTTTGCAACAGGGCTCATTGCTGTGCTCAAAGTACAGTATCTGTGAGGGGTTGCATTGTTGTGGCACCAGTGCCTAAGGCCCAATTTTTCTTCCCCTGTTCAACAGGGGCATGTAATTACAATTCTTGATCTAATAATTCACAGCAGGGCCCATTCCTGCGCCCACCAAGAGTAACTGTGAGGGCTTACAGTGTTGTGGCAACACCACCACCACCACCAAAGGCCCAATTTTTCTGCCCCTGTTCAACAGGGGCATGCACTTACAATTCTTGATCTAATAATTTACAGTAGGGCCCATTCATGCGCCCACCAAGAGTAACTGTGAGGGCTGAGAGTGTTGTAGCACCAGCACCACCACCAAAGGCCCAATTTTTCCTACCACTGATCAACAATGGCATGTAATTACAATTCCTGATATAATAGTTCACAGCAGGGCGTTCCAGCGCCCAACAAGAGTAACTGTGAGGGCTCACAGTGTTGTGGCAACACCAACAAGGGGCAAATTTCAGCATAGTATATACGGCAGGCCCCTACTTTCAAACATCCAACTTACAAATGACTCCTACTTGCAAACGGAAGGAGACAACAGGAAGTGAGAGGAAATCTACCCCTAGGAAGGCAAATTCTCTCCTGTAAGAGTTAATATGGGAAAAAGATGTCTCCTCTCTACTGATGCTTTATCACCAATCCTTGTTTCAATAAAAACCCCACTTTTCAAAAACATTTGTCATTGGGACGGAAAGTGAGGTGAAATGTTCTGAACAGGTGCACAGACAGCAAAACAAATGTTACAGGGGTGATAACTAGGGATGAGCTTCGTGTTCGAGTCGAACATACGTTCGACTCGAACATCGGCTGTTCGATCGTTCGACGAAGATCGAACGATTTGGGCCGTTCGCGCCAAATTCGAGTGACGCGAACGGCCCACAATGCACTACGCCATCGCAGTGTCATCCAGGCGCTGTGATTGGCCAAGCATGCACTGTGACCCCGCATGCTTGGCCAATCACAGCGCCGGCAGCGAGGAGAGCAATGATTGGCCACAGGCGGGATGCCTGTGGCCAATTATTGCTGAGGGTGTTTAGTACACGCCCCACACTATAAAAGGCCGCCAGCACGGCGGCCTAGTGTAGTGTGTTCCGGAGCAGGGAAAGAGCAGCATAGGCAGGGACAGTGACTTTTATTTCTTTCTTGCTTAACCTGGATTCCTTTAGTTTAGGGAAAGAGAAGGATAGGTAGGGAGAGTGTCAGTGTGTTTTGTGCTTGTGCTATAGTGTGCTTAAAAAAAACATTTTTTCTAGGGACAGAAAACTGTAGGTAGGGAGAGTGTCAGTTTCTTTCACTGTGCAAGTCCTTGTTTCTAGGGACTGGGAAGGACAGTGAGTGAATTCTCCTTGTGCTATAGTGTGCTTAAAAAAAACATTTTTTCTAGGGACAGAAAACTGTAGGTAGGGAGAGTGTCAGTTTCTTTCACTGTGCAAGTCCTTGTTTCTAGGGACTGGGAAGGACAGTGAGTGAATTCTCCTTGTGCTATAGTGTGCTTAAAAAAAACATTTTTTCTAGGGACAGAAAACTGTAGGTAGGGAGAGTGTCAGTTTCTTTCACTGTGCAAGTCCTTGTTTCTAGGGACTGGGAAGGACAGTGAGTGAATTCTCCTTGTGCTATAGTGTGCTTAAAAAAAACATTTTTTCTAGGGACAGAAAACTGTAGGTAGGGAGAGTGTCAGTTTCTTTCACTGTGCAAGTCCTTGTTTCTAGGGACTGGGAAGGACAGTGAGTGAATTCTCCTTGTGCTATAGTGTGCTTAAAAAAAACATTTTTTCTAGGGACAGAAAACTGTAGGTAGGGAGAGTGTCAGTTTATTTCACTGTGCAAGTCCTTGTTTCTAGGGACTGGGAAGGACAGTGAGTGAATTCTCCTTGTGCTATAGTGTGCTTAAAAAAAACATTTTTTCTAGGGACAGAAAACTGTAGGTAGGGAGAGTGTCAGTTTCTTTCACTGTGCAAGTCCTTGTTTCTAGGGACTGGGAAGGACAGTGAGTGAATTCTCCTTGTGCTATAGTGTGCTTAAAAAAAACATTTTTTCTAGGGACAGAAAACTGTAGGTAGGGAGAGTGTCAGTTTCTTTCACTGTGCAAGTCCTTGTTTCTAGGGACTGGGAAGGACAGTGAGTGAATTCTCCTTGTGCTATAGTGTGCTAAAGCATTCCTCATCAACCATCTTTGAAATCCTTGTTTTTTGGACAGTCAGGGAAATTGTCGTTGTGCTATTCTGTGCAAAAGCAATCATCCTGAACCATATTTAGAAATCCTTAAGTAAAGGGACAGAGAAGGACACCTGAAGGTAGCCCTTATTGCTTTTTTCCCATCTCCCTGCAGGCCATCTATTAGAATGTCTGGAAGGCAAACAAGGAGAGGCAGACAGTCAGGAGGCAATAAAAGAGGGCAAGCAGGCTCTGTGTCTGGGGGCAACAGTGCTGGTCGTGGACGCGGTGCATTGTCATCAGCACATGGCCATGGGACACGCTTGTCCTTCTTTTCGGCAGCTGGACATGTTGAGCCACATCATGCCGAAGACTTGGTAGAGTGGATGACCAAGCCCTCCTCCTCCTCCTCATCCTCTCTCACCCAGGCTCAGGGTACTGGCAAAGCAGCTGCCAAAGCGTCCTCTTCCCTGGTATCAATGTCAGACTCATCATCAGTCACTCCTTCCCTAGACCCACCATGTCCTCCTCCTGAGGAGTCCCCCGAACTGTTTGAGCACAGTGTTGGGTACATGCTCCAGGAGGATGCCCAGCGTTTCGAAGGGTCTGATGATGAAACCCAGCTACAGGAAGGCAGTAGGGTGAGAGCAGACAGAGGGGATGCTCAAGAAGGACACCAATCTGGCAGTCATGTTCCAGCAGCTGCAGCATACTGCCAGATTGGCTCCAGTGATGAGGAGGGAGGGGATGATGAGGTCACTGACTCCACATGGGTGCCTAATAGGAGAGAGGAGGAGGAGGAGGATGAGGAGGAGGCACATCTCCAACGAGGCAGGATGCCCTTTGGTGGCCAGCGTAAGGGCAGTACACCGACGGAATCACACCGCAGAGCTCCGCCTGTGCAGGGCGCTGCCTCTGCCCGTCATTCAAAAAGTTCCTTGGTGTGGGCCTTTTTTGAGGCTAGTGCATCAGATCGCACAGCTGCTGTTTGCAACATATGTCTCAAGCGTATATCGCGTGGCCAAAACATCAGCCGCTTGGGTACCACATGCCTGACCAGACATATGTTGACCTGCCATGCAGCTCGTTGGCAAGCCTACCTCAAAGACCCACACCAAAGAACAAAGCGGACCTCTCCTTGCACCGCATCAGCTGGGATCTCCAACCCCACTATAACTTCAGTCCTCTCTGAAACATGCACTGAGAGGAATGAAGGTGTAGAATTAGGTGTGTCACAGCCAAGTACTTGCGGCCACTCTGCTAGCAGTACACCGACGTCCGATTCTAGCAGGCAAATTTCCCTGCCCCAGCTGCTGGACCGTCGAAAGAAGTTCACTCCCAGCCATCCACATGCCCAGCGGTTGAATGCTAGCTTGGCTAAATTGCTAGCGCTTCAACTGCTGCCTTTTCAGTTGGTAGACTCGGCCCCCTTCCGTGAGTTTGTGCAATGTGCGGTTCCTCAGTGGCAGGTTCCCAAACGCCACTTTTTCTCACGGAAGGCTATTCCGGCTCTCTACCGGCATGTGGAAGGCAATGTCTTGGCCTCGCTGGACAGGGCGGTCAGCGGTAAGGTGCATATTACTGCTGACTCATGGTCCAGCAGGCATGGACAGGGACGTTACCTTTCTTTCACGGCCCATTGGGTCACTCTTTTGGCAGCTGGGAAGGATGCAGGACAAGGTGCAGTAGTGTTGGAGGTTGTCCCACCGCCACGCCTCCAAAATGCTACTATTGGTTGTGACACACCTCTCTCCTCCACCCCCTCCTCTTCTTCTTCCTCCATGGCCTCTTCCTGTGGTTTGTCCTATGAACCAGCGGTGCTCCGTAGCCGTTCACGGGGCTACGCAAGTACGCAGGCAAAAAGATGCCATGCCGTGCTTGCGCTGGTGTGTTTGGGGGACAGAAGCCACACTGGGGCAGAGGTCCTGTCTGCTCTGCAGGGCCAGGCCGAGAGGTGGTTGACGCCACGCCAGCTTAAGCCAGGAATGGTGGTTTGCGACAATGGCACCAACCTCCTCTCCGCCCTTCGACAGGGACAACTGACCCATGTGCCCTGTGTGGCTCACGTCCTTAACCTGGTGGTGCAGCGTTTCTTGGGCAGGTACCCGGGCTTACAGGATGTCCTGAGGCAGGCCAGGAAAGTCTGTGTGCATTTCCGCAGATCTTATAATGCCAGTGCTCGCCTGGCTGAGCTGCAAAAGGAGTTGAACCTGCCCAAGAACCGCCTTATATGTGACATGCCCACCAGGTGGAACTCAACGTTGGCCATGCTGCAGCGGCTGCACACGCAGCAGAGGGCCATCAATGAGTACCTGTGCGACTACGGCACCAGGACAGGGTCAGGGGAGCTTGGTTTTTTTTCTCCACGCCAGTGGGGCATGATCAGGGATGCATGCACTGTCCTGGCACCATTTGAGGAGGCCACGAGGATGGTGAGCAGTGACAGTGCATGCATCAGTGACACTGTACCTCTTGTCCACCTGTTGGAGCACACGCTGCGTGGAATAATGGACAGGGCACTTGAGGCAGAACAGAGGCAGGAAGAGGAGGACTTCCTTGCCTCTCAAGGCCCCCTTTACCCAGACAGTGTTCCTTCTGTCCCACCCATCGCACAGGAAGAGGAGGAGGAGGAGGAGGAGGAGGATTGTGTCAGCATGGAGGTGGAGGCTGGCACTCAGCATCATCAGCAGCAGTCTTTTAGGGATGATTTACAGTCCCAAGAAACCAGTGGACTTGTACGTGGCTGGGAGGAGGTGACTGCGGATCATGTCGTCCTTAGTGACCCAGAGGACTCCGGAGCGAATGCCTCAGCAAACCTACGCTGCATGGCCTCCCTGATCCTGCAAAGTCTGCGGAAGGATCCTCGTATTCTTCGGATTAAGGAGAGGGACCATTACTGGCTGGCCACTCTCCTTGATCCACGGTACAAGGGTAAGGTTGCGGACCTTATGTTACCGTCGCAGAGGGAGCAGAGGATGAGACAACTCCGGGAGGCCTTGCAGAAAGGTCTGTGCAACGCGTTCCCAGAGACTGGGAGGTTACAAACTCCTGGTCCTGGACAACGAGTTGCTGAGGCTTCGGCCAGTCAAAGAAGGAGCGGTGGGGAAGGTGGCCGTCTGACCGATGCGTTCAGACAATTCTTTAGTCCGCAGCCCCAAAGTATGATCGGTTCCAGCAACCATCGCCAGCGTCTGATAAACATGGTGCAGGAATATCTAGGGGCAAGGTCAGACTTGGACACCTTCCCCACCGAAAATCCTCTGGCTTACTGGGTCTTGAGGATGGATCACTGGCCAGAGCTTGCACAGTATGCAATTGAGCTACTGGCCTGTCCTGCATCCAGCGTTCTTTCGGAACGCACATTCAGTGCTGCTGGAGGATTTGTCACGGATCACAGGGTGCGCCTGTCCACCGACTCGGTTGATCGACTGACTTTCATCAAGATGAACCAGTCTTGGATCACCACCAGCTACCACACACCTGATGCTGATATAACAGACTAATTGATTTTAACATGTCACATCCCTTCAAGGCTGATGCTGAGTGCCTGTGCTGTTATGTTGACTGGCTATCCTCCTCCTCCGAGTCCTCAATGATACGATTGATGATGATAGCTTGGAAGATCATTTTTGTTTATGGGTGCCGCCACCAGTGGCTAAGGCCCAATTTTTCAGCCCCTGTTTAACAGGGGCGTGTAATTACAATTTTTGAAGCAATACTTTGCAACAGGGCTCATTGCTGTGCTCCAAGTACAGTATGTGTGAGGGGTTGGAGTGTTGTGCCACCAGTGCCTAAGGCCCAATTTTTCAGCCCCTGTTTAACAGGGGCGTGTCATTACAATTTTTGAAGCAATACTTTGCAACAGGGCTCATTGCTGTGCTCCAAGTACAGTATCTGTGAGGGGTTGCAGTGTTGTGCCACCAGTGCCTAAGGCCCAATTTTTCAGCCCCTGTTCAACAGGGGCATGTAATTACAATTATTGATCTAATAATTCACAGCAGGGCCCATTCCTGCACCCACCAAGCAAGAGTAACTCTGAGGGCTTACAGTGTTGTGGCAACACCACCACCACCACCACCACCACGAAAGGCCCAATTTTTCAGCCCCTGTTCAACAGGGGCATGCAATTACAATTCTTGATCTAATAATTCACAGCAGGGCCCATTGCTGCACCCACCAAGAGTAACTGTCAGGGCTTACAGTGTTGTGGCACCAGCACCACCATCAAAGGCCCAATTTTTACTACCACTGTTCAACAATTATATGTAATTACAATTCCTGATATAATAGTTGACAGCAGGGCGTTCCAGCACCAACCAAGAGTAACTGTGAGTGCTTACAGTGTTGTGCCAACACCAACTAAGGGGCCTATTTCTGCAGATTATATACGGCAGGTCCCTACTTTCAAACATCCAACTTACAAACGACTCCTACTTGCAAACGCAAGAAGACAACAGGAAGTGAGAGGAAATCTACCCCTAGGAAGGAAAATTCTCTCCTGTAAGAATTAATATGGGAGAAAGGTGTCTCCTCTGTACTGATGCTTTATCAGCAATCCTTGTTTCAAGAAAAACACCACATTTCAAAAACAGTTGTCATTGGGACGGAAAGTGAGGTGAAATGTTCTGAACAGGGGCACAGACAGCAAAACAAATGTTACAGGGGTGATAACCCTTACCTATGTTTTCCAAAAAGTTTAAAAATAGATTTTTGGGCTGGAGCTACACTTAAACAATGTACCTGTTCAAAATTACAAACACATTCTACATAAGAACAAACATACAGTCCCTGTCTTGTATGCACCGCCTGTATACGGCTGTTCAGAGTATATAGGGCCTTTTTTATTTTATGTGCGGGGTTCCCCTTAATATCCATACAAGACCCAAAGGGGCTGGTAATGGGCTGGGGTAGGGGGGGGGGTCATGGGGTAGCTATACCATTTTTCTTAAAGATTTTCATCCATATTACCGGGACCAGACATTACATTAAAGCCGCAAGCAGTTTTAAATGGTTTTTTTTTTCTTTAGAAGTGTCATTTTGTGCAGGGACAGTTCTAAACACGGGAAACACGTGGCACTTCACAGGCATACTTTAGACACCCCCCAGGTACGATATTTAAAGGAATATTTGACTTTTTTTTTTTCACTTTATGCATCATTAAAATGACTGCTCCCGAAAAACGACCGTTTTTAAAACTTCTTTTTGCATTGATACATGTCCCCTGGTGCAGAACCCGGGTCCCCAAACCCTTTTTAGGACAATAACATGCATATTAGTCGTTATAATTAGCACTTTAGATTTCGAACGTTCGCGTCCATTGTATTTAATAGGGTTCTAAAGTTCGTGCGAACTTTCAGTCCGTTCGAAGGTTCTGGTGCGAACCGAACCGGGGGGTGTTCGGCTCATCCCTAGTTATAACAAAAAAAAAAATCTAAATATTTGATGATCCATAGGAGCACCATCAAATCTATCATAACCAAATGGAAAGAACATGGCACAACAGCAAACCTGCCAAGAGACGGCCGCACACCAAAACTCACGGACCGGGCAAGGAGGGCATTAATCAGAGAGGCAGCACAGAGACCTAAGGTAACCCTGGAGGAGCTACAGAGTTCCACAGCAGAGACTGGAGTATCTTTACATAGGACGACAATAAGCCGTACGCTCCATAGAGTTGGGCTTTATGGCAGAGGGGCCAGAAGAAAGCCATTACTTTCAGCAAAAAACAAAATAGTAAGTTTTGAGTTTGCCAATAGGCATGTGGGAGACTCCCAAAATGTATGGAGGAAGGTGCTCTGGTCTGATGAGACTAAAATTTTACTTTTTGGCCATCAAAGAAAACGCTATGTCTGATGCCTCACCCCCGTTGGATATACCCGTGTGGATAGACTTGATTCAGTGGGTTTTTCCTGTTAGCCTAAAACTCTGGGTTTCTTCCTGCTGGACTTTATTCCTGCAAGAATATTGCAACTTTTTTGAATTTCAGATCATATATGTGCCTGTACTACCATAGTATACAAACTATATGGAATTTTTTCACTCCTGTGTAAATCTTCGCTGTCTGGACCCTTCTTGGAGACAGTGAGATTTGTCCCAAGTGTGTATCCCCCCTGTCTGGCTGTCCTGACGAAGCCTCATGGCGAAACGCGTCAACGTTAGACGTACAAGGGACTCCACTCATACTGTCTTATACATTGTATGGTTTTTAATTTTTGTGAACATTGTATTTTTATTATTAAAGCATTTTTTCATTCCATTTGTGTGTTGCCTCTAAAGTCCGACCTTTGCTTTGCTCCTCCTGAGTAATTCTTTTTTTGTTTCTCATGTTATTACGGATGTGGCAATGTGAGTGTTCCCTCTCCCCTTCTTTACTGTGGTTCTACATAGTATTGACTTTAGGGGGGTGAATAGTTATGCACATTGTCTTTTTCAGTTTTTTGTGTCCTATTTGTTGTTTGCTTCACAATAAAAAAAAAACATTTTCAAAGTTGTGGGTATGTTCTGTAAATTAAATGATGCAAATCCTCAAACAATCCATGTTAATTCCAGGTTGTGAGGCAGCAAAACATGAAAAATGCCAAGGGGGGGTAAATACTTTTGCAAGGCACTGTATAGTCTACACTGAATAAATATATATTGTGGTAGTGTGGTACCCCAACTGTGGAAGAATACAGGATTCTCAACCAGGCAGGTTGAGGGGCTCCAGGGTATTTGCTTGTTTTGGAGGAAACTGGCTTTTCAGTTCCCTCGTGATTTACTAAAGTCCACTTTGGGACCTGGAGCCTGGGATTTCTTAGAGATCCGGGTGCGATGAAATCCCCAGTCCTGGATCAGGGTTTTGAGACTCACCGGCACACTGATTGTTCAGCTGTGTGTGGGCCTGATAGAGTCAGGACCAGCATTCTAAGCTCCACTCTCCCGACAAGTGCAGGTGTGCACTGGGGAGGCCATAGAGTGCATGTGTGCACAGTGGAAGCCAGAGACCCAAGTCTGAGGATCAAAGCAGTGAGGGGCTGCTATCTAAACGGATAGTCTTTGCAAGGGAACAGTCTGAAGGAGTCAGACCAGAGCCTGAAGTAGAAGGACTGAGCAGCACTGCAGTATGTATAAGCCAGGAGGCTGAATGTCATTTTGTTGATGAAAAGGAGTGCTGAAACCCCTGTGAGGGAAACCTTTGATTTTGTTGTGAACTTCTTTTAATAAAAATGGGCAAACAAAGCCCTTAAAAAGAAGAACCAGCTCTACCTTTGATGCTAGTCCTTCACAAAATATATATATATATATATATATATATATATATATATATATTGATATTGTGGGAGATTAGCTCGTGGGGATCACCTTTTTCACAGAATGAAGGTCAGCGTACAGGCAGTTTCTTTAAAACCTGGCGTATTGCCAGCTTTATTTACAAGTGGTTTGCAATAGTCATACAAAAATAAACAAAACAGTAAAACAAATCCTTGCCGTCCGGCGCTAAACTATACAGTAACCGCTCTCTATACGGTGAGGGGCTGGTCCCCATCACCCACAAAACACAAGGTGAAGTAAAGCAAACCTTTTCTTTCAGCCCAAAATAACCAGTGCTCCTCTTACTCAGATTCCCTTCTGAGTCTCAGGCCAGAGCCATGCTGTGCTCTCTTCCTGGATCTTTAAAGCCCAGCTGCCTATGGATTCCAGTGAACCTGAATATCCGGACCGGAACCCAGCCAACTACAGAGGCTTGAAAAACCTGGGCCGGATTCTGGTTCAGTCCCTTACAATGGACCGAATGCGAGGTGAAACATAGCGACTGTCATATATCTCACCTCGCAAACCGTCACAATATATATATATATATATATATATATATATATATATATATATATATATATATAAAATTAATTAATACACTGCCTGCACTGTATATGTAGTCTACACTGACTACACTGTGTGTATAAATATAGTGTGTGTGTGTGTGTGTATATATATATATATATATATATGTATGTATATATATATATATAGCGCCCTCCTCACTCCCCTCTTTCTCTTTCTCTTTGCTCGTCTGTCTCCTGTCTAGGGGTATCTTTCAGAGGGGAAGGGAGCGGGGACACCACGCCTGGCCTTCACCACAGGTGTCAGTGTGATACAAGCAAAGTTCTTTTTTTCCCTTCGGGTCAGTGTTGTGCACCTGGAGCCTCCACCAAGAGTTACCTTGAACAATGTCTGTCAGGAAATGAGCCCCACACCATTAAAGTTCAACACTCCTTTATTCTTCCTGAATGAACACAATCAGTTGAACTCCCTTGGTAGAAACAGAACAGAAAAGGAGGTGTGGATGCGAGCAGGCCCAGACACAATGTGTTCTCCACTTTCCTCCCTGAAAGTGGGCTGCGGTCTCCGAGCGAGGGGGAATTTCCTTCCAAGCGGTCTCTGATGAGAGACTCACCGTCACTGGCAGTATGCTGCACCAGGTCTTCGAGTGAGGAGCTCCCCCCGGTCCATTACGCCTTCTGGATTCGGGTACCCACTCCCGGGGTTCCCTAGGATCTCCTTCCCTTGCGGAACTCAGTGTTGGGCACTGAGCTCCAGACCTCCATCCGAGTACCTCACCCCAGGCTAAAGGTGCCTGGGATGGAACACGACCTCCGGCTGTCCTCTAGGCCTAGGCCCGCCTAGAGAACCGACACGAACCACCGTCCACAGGCTGAAGGTGCCTTGGACTCGACCCCGTGACAAAGATGGCCGGCCCCATTATACCCTCTCCCAGCAAGCACAGCGGGTTCCCCGCCCCACCATATCGCTGCCGAGGGAGGACAAAAAGGAGACGCGACACACAGCAATGATTTAACCCCAGCCCAGAGCGACAGTGCCACCTGCTGGGCTGCAAGGAATTACACATCACCAATGTCTCTGCCAAGTTCAAATTTACACCCGGGAAAGTACATACCCGCTACACTCTCCCCTGGTGGTTTGACACTGGTCCCCAGTGTCTGGAGTAAATCATGCCCTCAACGGCTTACATAATCCAATCCAGAGACCAACTAACAATCGTACAAAAATAAAACTTTTAGAAAAACTACCCAACTAAACATTGTGTCTGAGCCCTGTAATAAAAAAAGGAATACAGAAAGAATAAAAACAACAGCATTAAACCATACTTCGAATCACATATTCACATTTTACTTTTCCCACCCATCCTGACTAAGAACCACCCCATACTCAGTGGTCTTGATGGGATGCTCTCCTGCAGAGGGAAAAGAAAAGGGATTAACACATATAACCCTGACACATGTGTTCGTGTGAGAGAAAAGAAACTTCTCCTGGAAGAAATCCCTTTTCTACAAAGAGTGAGTGCGTGAAAAGTGTTTAACGTTGCGCAACACTGCCACCTGGTGACAGCACCATGGTAACTGCACTCGTGGAACTTTCCTCTCTTCTTTGGCCCTATCTACCCAGAGTCCATGATCTCTTGCAGGAAAGTGAAGAACAGGAACAGTCCTTCATTCCTCTGGGCACAAAAGCAACGGGCCCCAGAAAGTTCAGCAGCATAACAAAAACGGAGTCTCTTCTCTCCTAAAGGTAAAAACGGGGATGCGGCAGAACAAGTGGCTTCAAGTGTTGATCCATGGTCTCCAGATGATACTCCACATCTTCTCCTTCCTTGCGCTGGATCAACACCTTATCTGCATGGATGTGCCGTCCCAACATCCACTCTGCCTTGCAGTCTTTAAAACGTTGAGAGGCCTTTGGAGAGCATGCCAGGTACCTGCGGGCATGGGGAACCTGAAGGTGGGTCCACACAAAGTCATTGTACCAGCGCTCTCGGCACACTTCCACCTCATAGAGCAGTTCCTTCGACAAGTATGGATACTCCCATCCGTACTCTGCAGCAGTCTTCTGGCCAAATAGGCGTTGTAGTCTCGCCAAAGGAGGCATGGTAGCTTTGTCCCCTTTGCCAGGCAAAACTATCGAGTCCGTGTGGCGAGGGACCTTGATCACATCTGATCTGGGCATGGGTGCCCGCAGTAACAGTCTCTTTTCTCCTGTCTTCGGTACAGATGGCACCGGAGATGTAGAGGCAGGCTGGGGATGGGACCTCTCTTCAGGCGCTGGTGCCTCCACCCGGGGTGTACTTTCCCCTGTAGACATGGGTGGATCCCTGGTCCTCCGGGATGAAGCGAGAGGTACTTTGTCCCAGCCCTTTTTTGCAAACAGTTCATCTATTGCAACGTCGTCTCCCATATCCGAGAGCGACTCTAGGTCAAAGGTGTCACACTCCTCCGCAGGCAGGTACCCTGTAGTGGAGACCGAGCTTTCACCTCTTCCCACACACCAAATCTCTCCACCAGGCTTACCTCTGCCTTTTCATTGAACCAGGACGTCCGGAATTCTTGTCGACGGATCCATCCGGGCCGGGCGTAAGCGGGCGAGACGGTCCACCACAACCGCTGGTCGGGGCTACCATACCGGTCTTTCTCTTCGGTGGTGGACGCTGCAAGATCGTGGTGACTGAGTCAGCATCCTCGGATTTCTCCCGTTGAGTTTTTACAACCTCCTCCGTGGTCGCTGCAGTGTGCGCAGGGATGGCTGTCACAGCAGTGATTCCTCCTCTCTGAGTGGTGTTGCCCGTAGCACGGCCAGGGTAGATGGTTCTCGGCTTCTCAACCGCCGGATCCACTTCGAACAGGAACTCCCCACAGGCCTCACATCGCCCGAATGGCTTCAGCTGGCACACCAGTCCCGAACAGCCGGGACAAATCACACCTAGGGCCTCAACGTCCATGCACGAATACAGAGCGAATCGACCCCTTGGCTTTAGCCGGATCCCCGTATCTGTTACCGGAGCAGCAGCAGTCAATGTCGTGGTGGAAGGGTGAACTGGAATCCCTGATGTATGTCCGAACATGGCGACCTGTTGCTGATCCATCGTACACTGCAAATTTTTTGCGCCAACGTCCCATGTGTAGTCCTTCACACGTATTGGACTCCTCCCCTTTGCTCCAGTTCGTGGGCTTTTCTTCTTTTCTGTTTCTGAGTCACGCCCACGAACTAAGCGATGGGGGTGTGCCTGGTGGCGCAGTGCAATAGAAGCCCCCACGTGTAGTACTTCACACGGCTGAACTTCCCCCTTTTTCCACTCTTCTGCGTGGGCCTTTTCCTTCATTGGGTCATGTCCACGACTTCGAGCAGGGATGCACTTTGGCCAATGAAGGCCTGCCTACTTGTAACTCTTCCACCAGACACGTTCAATTTCTGTGGTGCACAAACACTATACCGGACCCGAGCCCCCACGTGTAGCGCCCTCCTCACTCCCCTCTTTCTCTTCAGCTCGTCTGTCTCTTGTCTAGGGGTATCTTTCAGAGGGGAAGGGAGCGGGGACACCACGCCTGGCCTTCACCACAGGTGTCAGTGTGATACAAGCAAAGTTCTTTTTTTCCTTCGGGTCAGTGTTGTGCACCTGGAGCCTCCACCAAGAGTTACCTTGAACAATGTCTGTCAGGAAATGAGCTCCACACCATTAAAGTTCAACACTCCTTTATTCTTCTCGAATGAACACAATCCGTTGAACTCCCTTGGTAGAAACAGAACAGAAGAGGAGGTGTGGATGCGAGTAGGCCCAGACACAGTGTGTTCTCCACTTTCCTCCCTGAAAGTGGGCTGCTGTCTCCGAGCGAGGGGGAATTTCCTTCCAAGCGGTCTCCGATGAGAGACTCACCCGTCACTGGCAGTATGCTGCACCAGGTCTTCGAGTGAGGAGCTCCCCCCGGTCCATTACGCCTTCCGGATTCGGGTACCCACTCCCGGGGTTCCCGAGGATCTCCTTCCCTTGCAGGACTCAGTGTTGGGCACTGAGCTCCAGACCTCCATCCGAGTACCTCACCCCAGGCTAAAGGTGCCTGGGATGGAACACGACCTCCGGCTGTCCTCTAGGCCTAGGCCCGCCTAGAGAACCGACACGAACCACCGTCCACAGGCTGAAGGTGCCAGCAAGCACGGCGGGTTCTCCGCCCCACCATACCGCTGCCGAGGGAGGACAAAAAAGAGGCGCGACACACAGCAATGATTCAACCCCAGCCCAGAGCGACAGCGCCACCTGCTGGGCTGCAGGGAATTACATATCACTAATGTCTCTGTCAGGTTCAAATTTACACCCGGGAAAGTACATACCCGCTACACTTATATATATATATATATATATATATACACACTAATCTGCCTGCACGCCACTAACTAACCTGCCTAATCTAGCTCGAGTTCTCTCAATCTCCTTCATGTATCACACTATATACGGCCACCTTGTAAGCAGTCTTAAATAGTGTGGGGTGTGGACTTTGCCTTTGGCCAATCATGGCTCAGGGGGCTTTCTGCCTTTGGCCAATCATGTCTCTCACAACAGATCACGCTGTGATTGGGCAAAGCATGCAGGTCAGGTGCATGCTTTGGCCAATCAGCAGCCGTCAATGCATTGCGATCTCACAGTGCATTATGGGGCGCTCCGGGGCGCACGAATTTGCCGCAAACGCCTCATATGTTCAGTTCATTTGCGAACAAACGAACACCCGATGTTTGAACTTACATTTGATTTGAATATCGGGACCATCCCTCATCAGAGGAATCATAAATTATATTTAATGGTATTTATAGCCTAACCAGGTGGTACAGGGTCCCCACAAGGCTCTATATAGTATTCCCCATGGTTCCTTCATTGTGTTGGAGATGTAGTAAAGATGAAGACACTCTTTCATCCTCTTAATATTTTCTGGTCTTTCCCAAATGTGTAACCCTATTGGAGAGATGTGTGTAAAATATTACCGTAATAATACAAACAAAAATTATCTAACTGTGATCAGATTAAAAGATAATCCTGCGGCTCTACGTCTACACCTCACTCCACTCTCTAAGAAACAATATCAATGTCCATTACTTATTCGCTTAATAAATGTAGCAAGGGCCTGTATTTCAGGCAAGTGGAAGAATAGTAGTCCACCAGTGGGCCAACAGTGGATGTTGTAGGTCAATGAGACCATGAGGATTGAGAATCTCACTCTATATCTTATGCCTTGTACACATGGTCAGAATTTCCGATGGGTTAAAATCCGATGGAATTTTCAGTCGGAATTCCGTTCAAGCTGTCTTGCATACACACTGTCAGACCAAATTCCGACCGTCCAAAACGCGATGACGTACAACATTACGACGAGCCGAGAAAAATTAAGTTCAATTCTTCCGAGCATGCGTCAACTTGATTCTGAGCATGCGTGTTTTTTTTTCTCCGTTGGAGTTCCATACAGACGATCGGAATTTCCATCGGAAAGAAATAAAACATGTTCTATTTCTAAAGTCTGACGGAAAAAAGTCAGATGGGGCCCACACACGGTCGGAATATCCGATGAAATGGTTCCATCAGACTTTTTTCATCGGAAATTCTGATCGTGTGTACAGGGCATTAGACATCATGCAGGCAAATTTAGAAGATTTGGTTTAACTGGCAGCAATTCAGATTCACTTTAGAATATAAGGAGGCCATAGAAAATCATACCAATGTTAGTGGGACAAATATTATATAGTAAAGGAACAGTTGGAAATCTTTTCCTAAGAGGGGATGTACAGGTGACCCTGAGAAGCTGAAACGAGGAGCTTGAATCAATCTGTGAATTTCTGATAATCAGCCGGCTGAGGTAAGCCTTTTGTTTACATTTGAGTTATGAGACTTTCTTCATCGGTAAGGCATTTTTTTGGACAAAGGGTACATATTTTTACTCCCCTTAAAGGGTAACTCTACTTTCATGGGGAAAAAAATAGCAAATGAAGAAAAAATAAAATAGGGTAATAAAATTGCGACACAAGTCATATTGTAAATGAATGTTATTAAAAATTACCTTTCCTTTTTAATCTACAGCCGCTGTAACTTTCTGAAAATGCAATGCAATATGGCTACCTGGAGGTAAGCATAATTTCCTGCTTGTGTGATGGCTCCCTGATTTTCCCAGAAGTCTGCACCAAGTTGCAAGTCAGATTTCAGGCATCCCCCTGCAACATAAATGTAATTTTTGGTGAGATACTCCCAATAGGAACATGTCTAAAGGGATGCAGGCCCAGCAGCTTTCCTCATTAGTGCCCTGCAGCTGATTGATAATTATGAAACCACTCCCATTAGATTCACTTTACCACACGGACACAGAGAAAAACACAGGGATTTCTTCAGAATAAGAAAAGGTAGGTATCTGCAAGAAAATTTGTTAAAATCCTTGCAGTGTACATAGATAACCCAGAGAAAAAATTATTATTTTTTTTCAACAAAAGTGGAGCTTTAATCAAACTGTATTGATTGGTGGGTATATGTTAAATATGCATTAAATTAAAGCAGAGTTCCACCCAAAAGTGGAACTTCTGGTCATTGTACTCCCCCCCCCCCCCCATCCGGTGCCACAATCGACACCTTTCGGGGGGGGAGGGGGAACAGCATATCTGTCTTTCACAGGTATGCTTTCCCCACTTCCAGGAGCCTCAGCTGTGGGTATTGGCTGGGGCTCCTCTCTCCTCCTCCCCCGGCCGCCTGGGCCAGTAGGAGAGAGGAGCAGAGCCCCGCGTATGCGCAGTAGGGTTCCCGGTGTCAAGCTGTAAGGCTTCACTGCTGGGTTCCCTTACTCGCAATGGAGGCGGCAGCACCCGACAGCTGATGGAAACATGAGCTTCGGGTGCCGACATTGCTGGACTCCGGGACAGGTAAGTGTTCAAATATTATTCTATAAAGTGCATCAATAAGGGAAAAAATTGTAATTTCCCTTATTGATGCACTCTATGTGGAGTCTGTTCTCACCCAATACCTCTTTCCAGGCAATTCTCCCTTATCAATACATACTTAAGATCTCTTGTTCTTTTTGTCCACCAGGCCTCCATTCCTTTCTCCTTTGTTTTTGGCTCTCGTGAGCCCTGACTTGCTGCTTCCAGTCAGTGGGCATAGGCCTAAGCCAGCCATTGACACAGTTATTGAGAATGTTCTCACTGTGTCTAGAAGGAACTCAGTAACAGTGTCTTCCAATGAGCCCAGTAACTATGTCCGGGGAATGAGTGAATACATATCCTCCACTCCCCTGGTTTACATCTAATCCTGTAAGCTACTATCAAGAACGTTTTTCTGGTCTCTTGCTTCTTTTGGATCTGGGAAACCATCCATTTGCAATAACGCTGTGCACTTTATATCTTTAAGAAACACATGATTTGTGAGTACCTGTACAATATTTTTGTGACATACATGTCTGCCCTCTGCTCTCTTCTCTACTTCTTCCCCTTTTTCCCCCCTTTTTCCTCCTTTTCTCCTCTTTTTTTTTTTCTTATCTCTCGCTCTTCCTCTATTCTTTCATGCTCCTTCCCCTTTTTCTCTTTCTTCCCCTTCCCCACCCCCCCTTTTTTTTTCTTTTCTCCTCTCTTCCCACTTTTTGTCCTACTTTTCCTTCCTCCCTTCTTTTCCTTCTCTCCTCTTTTTCCTTTCTTCATCTCTCCTTCTCCTTTCCTCTCCTTCTTTTCCTTTTCCCCATTGGTTGGGACAACAGTTATTACTCAATTTCTTTGTTTATTTACATATATATATTTGTATACTCTTTTTCTATAGAAATATACCAGCAAGCTCGCACCCAACCCCTGAAGAAGGAAATATACCCATCACAATAGGAATGATATACCTTTTATGCTTTTCTGAAACATGTAGGGTTGTGGCCGTGTTCACGTTTTGTTTCTGATTTCTATCAGTACATCATGTATTGCGACAATTGAGCAGCTGTATTATTTCTTAATCATGTTAAAATTTATATTTTTATACAACTCTTTACTCCTTCGTTACCCTGTTTTGGCCTCCTGCCCATACTATCCCTTGGGGCCTCCATTTTCTCTTTCTACAATTTGGCAAATGGCGGGGTAAAGGTGACGACTAGCGAGCTGTGTCAAAAACCATTGAAGGTGCAATCACTAACACATTTACATACAAAAAAAATCGCATAGTAATATGACATAATTAATTCAAAACAGATGTGATTGCTTCAGTGATTGAATCCATATGTTCTGTTCCTTGTTTCCAGTTAGAGAGGTCACACAAAATAAAGAGCGATTCACATTGCTGAAGATAGACCTAGAGAACATATATTACAGAAGACTAAACCTAAATCCAATGCAGTCAAGATTCCTGTTTTAAAGCATTGAATTTAGTAAGATCAGGAAAATAATGGAACGTCATCTTCCAGTTTTATATGAAGATGAACGATATTGGAGTATTCTATCTAAAGGGTTTCAGCCTTGGTTCACACTGGTGCGTTTAAATCGGCGGCAATTGCCGGCGCTGCACCGATTTCAAAAGGTAGTTTCTGTACTACTTTTTTAGATTTCGGCCCGCGATTTACATTGACATCTGTGCAGAAACCTGCACAGATGTCTCTGTAATCGCGGCCGAAATTGGGACTGACAAGCGGGAGTGAAATTGTGCGAGTTCAGCTGAACTCGCACGGCTTCACTCCTGCAGCCCAGTGTAAACCTGGGCTAAAACTGTATCTAGGTGTGCTCCCTCTTTAGCAAACACACTATCTCCTAGTGTCTTTGCTTCTCGTGCTCACAAGGGTACATGGCGGGACTTCACTGGTTTGTACAAATGTGGAACTAATAATTGTCCATGCTGTCCCCGGTTAATTAGGAGTGATCAATTTCGCTCTACTGTTAATCATAGATCTTTTAAAATAAAAACCTTTGTTAATTGTAACACTAACATCATTTATTTGATTACTTGTAGGGTATGTGCAATACAATTTGTTGGTTGCACCACGTGGAGACTCCGTGGTCGTTTACATGATCATGTCTATGACATTGAAAGAACACGGGACCAATGTAGCTAGACATTTTAATGAGGCTCGTGAGGGTGATACATCTCTATTGCAAATACAAGTTATAGAAAAGATTCACACACCTAGGAGAGGTGGGGATAATTTTAGGATACTTTGTAAACGCAAGGTATTCTGGATTATTTTTTTTACAAACAAGGATACCGGGGGGGTTTGAATTTTGAATGGGATTTAACCCATCTTTATGATTGACTTAATGCCCTGCCTCGTGACATCATATTTATCCAGTATGGTTATACAGTACTTACTATTACATTTTTTTGAATTGGGAGATATTTTGTTGTCATGTGGCGGGCTTGTCAAAACAAACACAAGAGTCTATATCTTATATATCAAGTGTGTTTTCTTCCCTTTTTTTTTCCTTCTTTTAGAAATGGAGGTATGTTGTATCTTTTTTATGTTTTGTTTTTTGTTTTTTTATTTGTAATGTTGTTTAAATGATGTTCATACTTGTATAGTGATAATTGTGGTTTTTCTTTTGTTTGTTCTCTCTTTTCTTTCTTTATACAGAAATTGTTTGATTTATCTAATATCGTTGCACCATATTTATACCACCGATATCATCTACAGTAAAACCTTGGATTGCGAGCATAATTGCGTACACACGGTCGGAATTTCCGACAGAAAAAGTCTGATGTGAGCCCCATCTGACTTTTTCTGTCGAAATTTCCGACGAACTTAGATAGAGAGCAGATTCGGAAAATCCGTTCGTCTGTATGCAATTCCGACGGGGAAAAAAACACGCATGCTCGGAAACAATTCGAAGCATGCTCAGAAGCATTGAACTTATTTTTCTCGCCTCGTCGTAGTGTTGTACGTCACTGCGTTCTTAACGCTCGAAGGTTCAGCGAACTTTTGTGTGACCGTGTGTATGCAAGCCAAGCTTGAGCGGAATTCTGTCAGAAAAACCATCCAACTTTTTTCCGACGGAAATTCCGCTTGTGTGTACAGGGCATAAGTCGTATCAGAAACATGCTTGTAATCCAAAACACTTGTATAAGAAATAATGGAAACTCCGATGATTCGTTCCACAACCTTTTATTCATAGGTCCTTCTGTTTATAGTCCATATAAAAAAATTATAGTAATGTGACCAGGTTGTGTAACCATAAAATGTCCATCCACAAATGGAAGCCTCCACAAGGGGATTAGAAGCAAAATCCAACAGGAGCTACAGAGTATAAAAGAGAAGACAGGTGCCTCTAAGGCTACTTTCACACTGAAGCACTGGATGCGCTTGCGGTATAGCAGCGCTATTTTTAGCACCGCTATACCGTTTTTGCCGCGATTTGCGGGGTGATTTTAACCCCCGCTAGTGGCCGAAAAAGGGTTAAAAAACGCCCGCAATAACGCCACTTTGATTTCAATGGGCAGGGGCGCTATAGGAGCGGTATTTTTATCGCTCCTATAGCGGCTCAAAGATGCGGCTTGCAGGAGTTTTTTTACCCTCCTGCAAGCGCAACGCTCCAGTGTGAAAGCAGCTTTTTTAAGGCGCTTTGCAGTCGCTATTTTTAAGCCAGGGTCTATCTATGCCCTATCTTTTTCCTTTTTCCCCTCCCCCTCCCCTCCATCTCCTAACTTTGGTTGTTGAACAGTATATTATATGCTATAAACAAATTCTCTCATTAATCTGTATGGAACAAATAATTAGATGCATTTAATGTATAAGGATTTAATAGTCTATAGGAATTTATCTTTTGTTATTTAAGTTTATTATTATATTAAAAATGTAATTAATTATGTATTATAATCATATTGTGTGCTTTAGTGCACTGCCTTTGATCCCTATTGCTTTTGGAACCTGCCCTCTGTGTCATCCCCCTGTATACATGTCAGAGGTAACAGTTCACCTCCCATGTCTTGCGAGGAGGATGACTCTCTTAGCCGATCAATGGGAGCACTTGTGAACATGGTGTTCATTCCCATGTTCCCCTCCTTGCACTGTGCGATTCTATGCTATTGGGCGTTTTCTTTTGCCGTATGGACACCCAATGGCTTCAATTCTTCTGAAGCCCGATTCGTGCTGCCATGCACTTGTCCAGCCTCCATACCACCATTGGTCCGCCCTTTCCATCTATGCCCCACCTCTTGTGCCGTCTCAGGGCGTTATTCGCCCTATCCATCACCGCCCACTCCACTCGGCGGCTTGCGTACGCTACTGGCGTCAGACGTTCTCCATTGACGTCACCATGACGCGTGCGTATGTCGCTCAGCACTATGGGGTTTGTAGGCCCCAGGCGTGTTACCACCTGGTACATGCGCAATGGTGCACCTTCTGTGTCCGCGCTCGCTCGGTGACGTCAGACTCCTGAGCGAGCGGGAGGTTTAAATGGCCAGCACTCCAGCTGCTCCATCAAGCTGGAACACGGGGGCGACCTTATTTTATGCTACCTTGATACAGGTAATATATCTTATCTATGGGGTTAACTCTGTAGAAGACCTTCTACTTATCATTCATCTATACTCAGTCAGACTACTTTCCTATAATTGCTTGTCTAACCCCATTAATATTTTCTTGCATTTGTTTCACCATGCCTGGCATTTTCCATTCTATTCAATTATATTTTTAAGCCTGCAAATGGACAATTGATCTCAATTATACTTATTGGTGATTAATTTACTCTGTATTTATAATGGGATGCCAGACATGGGTTACATTTGTCTTTCTTGTATATCCTTCCTTTACCTTCACATTAGTTCCCCTATATAAAATTCCTATTTGTATCCATTTCTTTCAGTGTTTGCCAATCTGTCAGACTGACTCACGGCCAATCATCTTGTGGCATATGTACCATACAATTTGCTTGCCTCCGCCATTACTCATATTCAAAGGCTGGACAATTTTGAACATAGTAAATCCCTTGTGAGCCTTTGGCCTCCCAATTTTATGTTTTCTATTTCCTTTTTCAATCACTCTATATTTGGAACTTGGCATTCATTAGGTTCTCTGTTCCTTAGAGCTGGGTCCTGTTTTTGCCCCCTACGGCTGAATTTTGCTCTCTGCATGATCCTAAAGCCTCGTACACACGACCGAGTATCTCGTCAGGAAAAAACACGTCGTTTTTCTTGACGAGATTCTTGGACAAGAAACTTGTCCCGGCCGAGTGTACAGACGCTCCATTCAAAGAACCCGCGGTTCTTTGAATGGAGCGAACGCGGTGATGTCATCGACTATGACGAGCGTGCGCTCGTCACATTCGAAGCCGTCGCCGCCATCTTGCTACACCCTAACTATGCCTAGGAAGCTACCGCGCATGCGCATAGTCATTTCGAGCATGCGCGGGCTTCCCGGAGGACAGGTAAGTGTACACACACACACACACTTTTCTCATCGAGAAACAGGCTGACAAGAATCTCGACGAGAAAATAGAGACCAGGTTCTCTATATTTCTCGTTGAGATTCTTGTCGGTTTTCTTGACGAGAAACCGTACACACGAACGATTTTCTCGGCAAGAAAGCTATCTCTGCAGTTTTCTTGTCGTTTCTTGCCGAGAAACTCATTCGTGTGTACGAGGCTTACATGTTTGGAATCTTCTACACACTCCATGTGGGGCTCCACATGTAGGTTCCTCTTGCCCGGACTGAGTGAAGGTTGGTTCCTCTAGGTGACTTTGGCAGTGCACTTTCTCTACATATATGTAAATGCTGTATAAAGCTTGGTGGTCATAATGTACTCCCCTGAGGAAGCCAAAGATTGGCGAAATATATTGGGACATTACATCTTACCCAACCACCCCTACACTCTATTTGGGAATACCAGCGTCCCACAAAGCTATGTTATATGTTTGATTAATTGTTTTTATCAATACTCTCTTATGTATTATATGCTTTGTATCAAATCTATATGAATTGATATTTTAATAAATATATTAAAATCCAAGGTTTTACTGTATTTAGTTTTATTTTGTGTGAACTCTCTAACTGGAAACAAGGAACAGAACATATGGATTCAATCACTGAAGCAATCAAATCTGTTTTGCGTTTAATTATGTCATGTGACTATGTGATTTTTTTGTATGTAAATGTGTTAGTGATTGCATCTTCAATGGTGTTTGATGAATCTAGTCACCTTTGCCCCGCCATTTTCTTATGTCATGCTCGTTTAAATAAATTTTCTATTTTGCATTGTATTAGGAGTGCAGCCATCCTATTTTTATTCACATATGGTTTCTGCAGAAGTGACAGGGCGTGCACCCAACCTGATGCTGGTTTACCTACAGCCTAGAAGACTTCACCTGGAGCAGTTATTTTGTTTCCTCTATCCCCTATTTTGTAGATGCTATAACTTTTGTGCAAACCAATCAATATACGTTTTTTTTTTTTACCAAAAATATGTAGAAGAATTCATATTGGCCTAAACTGATGAAGAAATTTGTTTTTTTACATGTTTTTTTTTGGGATATTTATTATAGCAAAAAGTAAAAAATATTGTTTTTTTTCAAAATTGTATTTTTTTGTTTATAGCGAAAAAAAATAAAACCTGCAGAGGTGATCAAATACCACCAAAATAAAGCTCTATTTGTGGGGGGGGGGGGAAGGGTACAATGTCGCACAACTGCAAAATTGTCAGTTAAAGCGACGGAGTGCCGTATCGCGGAAAATGTTCTGGTCATTAAGGGGTAAATCCTTCCAGGGCTGAAGTGGTTAAAGATATAATCGTGTATGTGTGTGAATACTGGAACTTTTAGGGCGTCTTTTTAGCTCTGTGTAGATGTGACTCCTTACTTTTCTCTTTCTCGTGAAAGGAATGTGCTGGATGTGACATCAGTGATAAGCTGGAAGGACACCCATGCTAATTTCTGTTTTTGAGACAAAACATTAATAAGATTATGTGCCAGTTTAATTAATCTAATGATAAACAAGGTGATCACATGTTTTAAATATTTCCCAAACATGGTAAAATGAAAGTTACATTTAAAATTGCACGTAGTTTGTTAACACTAATTACCTGTAATTATCTTTTGATAGTGGAAACAGTGAATTAAAAAAAGGGAAATGAGATATAATGCTATATCTGTGTAATTGGAATAAGGGTGTGATATTATTATAATTTCAGGTACTTATAACGCTGTCAATTTATGCAGCGCTTTACATATATATTGTACATTCACATCAGTCCCTACCCTCAAGAAGCTTACAATCCTAAGGTCCCTAACTCACATTCATACATACACTACAGACATTTTAGATAGGATCCAATTAACCTACGAGTATGTCTTTGGAGTGTATGAAGAAACCGGAGTACCCAGAAGAAACCCACACAGGTACTATCGTGGTCGTGATTCGAACCAGTGACCCCTTTTACTGCTAGGTGAAAGTGCTATCCACTACACCACTGTGCCGCAACATTGAGATTATCACTTAAATATAAATTGAGGATATGATGTTATCGATTTTATTAATGATATACAGTATCTCACAAAAGTCGGTACACCCCTCACATTTTTGTAAATATTTTATTATATCTTTTCATGTGACAACACTGAAGAAATTACACTTTGCTACAATGTAAAGTAGCTTATATAACAGTGTAAATTTGCTATCCCCTCAAAATAACTCAACACACAGCCATTAATGTCTAAACCGCTGGCAACAAAAGTGAGTACACCGCTAAGTGAAAATGTCCAAATGAAGCCCAACTAGCCATTTTCCCTCCCTGATGTCATGTGACTTGTTAGTGTTACAAGGTATCAGGTATGAATGGGGAGCAGGTGTGTTAAATTTGGTGGTATCGCTCTCATTCTCTCATACTGGTCACTGGAAGTTCAACATAGCACCTCATGGCAAAGAACTCTCTGAGGATCTGAAAAAAACAATTGTTGCTCTACATAAAGATGGCCTAGGCTATAAGAATAATTTCAAGACCCTGTAACTGAGCTGCAGCATGGTGGCCGAGATCATACAGCGGTTTAACAGGACAGGTTCTACTCAGAACAGGCCTCGCCATGGTCGACCAAAGGAGTTGAGTGCACGTGCTCAGCTTTATATCTAGAGGTTGTGTTTGGTAAAAAGACGTATGAGTGCTGCCAGCATTGCTGCAGAAGTTGAGGGGGTGGGGGAGGGTCAGCCTGTCAGTGCTCAGACCATATGCAGCACACTGCATCAAATTGGTCTGCATGGCTGTCATCCCAGAAGGAAGCCTTTTCTAAAGATGATGCACAAAAAAGCCTGCAAACAGTTTGCTGAAGACAAGCAGACTAAGAACATGGTTTACTGGAACCATGTCCTGTGGTCTGATGAGACCAAGATAAACTTATTTGGTTCAGATGGTGTCAAGCGTGTGTGGTGGCAACCAGATGAGGAGTACAAAGACAAGTGTGTCTTGCCTACAGTCAAGCATGGTGGTGGGAGTGTCATGGTCTGGGGCTGCATGAGTGCTACTGGCACTGGGGAGCTACAGTTCATTGAGGGAACCATGCGTGCCAACATGTACTGTGACATACTGAAGCAGAGCATGATCCCTTCCCTTTGGAGACTGGGCCACAGGGCAGTATTCCAACATGATAAGGACCCCAAACACACCTCCAAGAGGACCACTGCTTTGCTAAAGAAGCTGAGGGTAAAGGTGATGGACTGGCCAAGCATGAGTAGCGGAGTATCGTTTTCACCCACAAAACTACAGTTCCCAGCACGCTTTGAGGCACCCAGGGTGCATTTCCCCGTTTAAGGACTGCTGGGGTGGACTTTAAAAGGGAGAGGAGGGGCCTCTCTTTCTCTTTGACGCCGCCCTCCCTGCAAGAGGATCCCTGCACTTACCTGCTGCGCGTGTAAGGCCTGAAGCCTGGGCCTTACATTGTTCCAGAGAGCCTTCCGCTCCACCGAGGTGCCTGCGGAGCGTCCGATCCACCTGAGGTGCCACCATCTTCTGGAGGACCAAAGACCCGGCGCATCGTGGGCACTGTGAAGCAATTCACAATAGCGGAGGTACCGGTCAGGAGTCGGTCCGGTCTGGGTGAGAGAGCGCCAGCTCAGAATCGCATCTAAGTAACTTTGTTGCCTATTAACTTTGCCTAGGCCCATCATTGATTACAGTTATACTTTGGAGAGACTGTCTGCTGAACTGAGTTTATTAGTCTCTCCAGCTTTACCAAGTTAGCGATCATTCGCTACCCCCTTTGGATTACAGTTTGTTCTTTATGTGCACCACCGAGAGTTGCTAGCGAAGATTTTCGTGTAAACTATACCCCAAGTTATAGTCAGGCCTGACTGGGTGGTATAGGACGCCATTTTTTGCTCACAAGGGAGGATAGCTGCAACGGGGTTAATATATTGTCATTGCATTACTGAATGTTATACCCTTTTTAATGTGTACATCTAAATTGCAGGGATCTGCATGAGATATTGTATACAAATTACCTTTTATACTTTTACCAATAGTAAAAAGTTATAGTTAAGTAATTTGGTTGTCAGTGTCAATTACTGTGCTGGGATAAAAAGGGGTTGTACCATATAACAGTATAGATATAGTACAGTTATACCATCCTTCCCCTTTTTCCTAACTGTGCCACGAGAGGTTAGAGCCGATTGCAAGGGGTTGACGGCGGTGCATTACAAGGCCCAAAACAAACAAGCAGCCCTCTTAAACTGAGGGTATCGCTATACGTGGGGGCTCGGTTCCGGGATCCTTGTATATTGCACGCTGCAATCAAGCCGGTCTGAAGTACCAGCATGGACTCGCAGGCAGTGACACAATGGTGCGCAGAGGAGGCTGTGGATCCAGTCCGGACGGTAGCTATTGAACTCCCGGGAGGGATCCAGGAGAAAGAAGAGGTAAAGCAGCTAATAATGTCAATATCCCCAAACTGGAAAGCATGGGCGGTGGATGTAAAGACAGATACTTTGGGGGCATATGCACTAATAGAATGGACAAGAGGAATCCCAGAAGAGTTCAAAGGGCAGAGTGTAAAAGGCATAGATGACAGAACGTATCGCTTAGTGCATACTGGGGCTGTGAAGAAAGAGTCCCCACGGACCTCCCCACCGTTGTCTCCGTCACTTTTCCACAAAGCGGGAGGCAGTCAAGAGATGAAAGCTCCAAAGTTACCCCTGGCCGCTATAGGGCCGGAACTGCTGACTGCCCTGGGAGACTTTGTTGTTAAGTGCCAGAAAAATAGCACGGTGCATGTAGAAGCCGGGTACTGGAAACTCTGGGTGTTTTCAGGAACACAACCTGTGCCACCCGGGGAGGAAGACTTAGATACCTGGATTGAGCAGGCAATGCAGGCAGTAGAAGGTTGGGAAGTTCCAGAAGCGCAGAAGAAGCAGCGCATCAGTGAAAGCTTGAAGGGTCCTGCTGCTGAGGCTGTGAAAAACCTTAGGTGCAGCAATACTGTGTGTACAGCAATGGATTATCTGTCTATGTTGCAGGAGGAATTTGGCCAGCTGGAGAAGGTGTCGGAGCTGGTGTATCAATTTGAACATACTTTCCAACAGCCGAGGGAGAAGTTGTCCGAGTATGTCCAGAGACTGAATAGAATGCTGTGCCAGATTGTACTGAGAAAGGGAATGCAACCACAGGTCATAGACACTACCAGGATGAAGCAGATCCTAAGGAGAGCCTTGCGGTCGGATCCAGTTTGGCTTCACCTGAAGACCTCTGACGGAGTCATGGCTCTGAATTACACAGACCTTGTGCGGATCATAAGGGACGAAGAGGCCTTGATGAAGGATCAAGAGGGGGTTGAGAAGACCACCCCACCTGTTTTGGTGGGATTCAGAACGACAGTAGTTACCGAACGTGACTCAGAAGTAGAAACCTTGAAGTCTCAAATGGCACAAGTGCTGGACTTGTTGACCTCTTTGTTGGCCAAGAACTCAGAAGCCAAGGAGAAAGAAGAGATCCGGAAGGAACCGGACCGGAATGTCCCTATTCCAGCATCCCCAAAAATAAGCAAGGAAATTATCTGCTCAAATTGTGGAGGAGTTGGCCACCCTGATAGAAGGTGTCCCAGTCCAAGGAAGAACCGAGGCACTCAATACCAGCCGGCGGAAAACTTCAGAGGGCCCCGGTGAAGGAGTCAGCCGGGCGCCCGCTAACTACAGAAAGCTCCAAGAAGATCCAAAAACAAGCAGAGCAAAAAGAAAAGAGAAACAATGCCTCTCCTAAAACCTCCCATACCGCCTGTCGGGAGTTGAAATTTGACAACCGGAAAAAGATCAATGCATACCAGGTCCAAACAGGGTTGAGGTCCAGAGAGAAATGGAAAAAAAAAGAAAATACCATTGGAAAAATCAAGGAGTCCAAAAGAGAAAATACCTCCTAAAAAGTTCCCGGATAAATAGGTTGGACCCTCCCCTCTAGTCTCTGTTCAAGTGGAGGGAGTCTACACAAAGGCACTCCTAGACACAGGAGCCCAAGTGACTCTCTTATACAGAGACTTTTATCAGAAGCATTTGAGTCACGTGCCTTTGCAGAAGCTGGAAAACATGAAGATAGGGGGGATTGGCACTCGTAGCTTCCCCTACGACGGTTATGTTTCAATCAGGCTGTGTCACGTACCTGGTGAGGGAGCCCAACGTGCAGGGAGTGACCTCTCGTAATCCCCTGGCTCGAGAGCCCCTGGTAGAGCAGACAGGGGCTCCGGAGAACAGAGGGCACAAGTGCCTGGTTGGTGAGCAGGGTAGAAGGCAGATGCAGCGGCAGGTGGTGCACAGCGGACTGGAGAAGGCCTACGGCAGCTGGGAGGTGCACAGTGAAGCTAAACTGGATACAACAGCGGGTTGAAATATCAGAGTCCAGAACTAGTCTGCAACAACAAGGAGGTGTACTGTAGTCCGGGCTGAACTGCAACAGCAGGGAAGGTACTTGTAATCCAGGTAGCTCTGCAACAGCAAGGAGGTGTACTGTAGTCTGGGCTGAACTGCAACAGCAGGGAAGGTACTTGTAGTCCGGGTAGTACTGCAACAACAGGTAGGTGCGGATAAGCAGGTTCAGGGGAGACCGAGAGAGTAGTCAAGACAAGCCGAGGTCAGGGCAGGCAGCAAACGGAGGTAACAGAGGCAAGCCGGGTCAGATAACTGGTATTCAGGATCAGAAGCCAAACAGCAGGGGTCTCAGGAATGCTGTAGACCAGACAGCAAGGAGCAGAATGTCAGAGGGGTTTAAATGCCATCTCTGGCGCCAAACGCTGTCACCGCGCGCGCGTGTGCACGCCGATTGCGCACGCTGATTGCGCTATTGCGCGAGCTGATTGCGCTATTGCGCAAGCGCATGCGCCGGATGGCCCTTCCACGCACAGGTGTTCTCCTGGCAACACTGTTGCCAGGCAGAGTATGAAAACGTCTTTCCTGACAGGCTGTCCTTTGACCCCTCTGTGACTAGGAAGGCCGAAGTTTTTGACACCCTGGCGGTGGTTTGCCCTTGCCCACCAGGAGTGAACACAATGTCCATGTTGATAGGGACCAACACTGACTTGGTCCGGAGACTGCTGACCCCGTTAGTGCAAGAGCGGAGTTCTCCCAAACAGAAGATTCACCCCATGCTGCAACAGGTCTACCAGAAGTTGATCCTGGAGCAAAAGGCCCCGGAAGAGGGGGTGGGAAGAGTCTGGACACTGTCTAGAAGAGAGAAGATACTGCAGCCTGGTGAGGTGATCTGTCTTCAGGCTACGGTAAAACTCTCCTGGGAGCAGCCGGATCCCTTTGTGGTCGTGGAGCCAGACCCCTTCAACACTCGTCAAGGATTGGAAGTGATCCCTGAAGTGGTCCCGTTGAGGGCATTGAAGAAGGCCAAGGGCCAGATTCCAGTGAGTGTCAGAAATTTCACTAATTCTCCTGTGAAGATCCCAGCCCGGGTGCTACGGGGAAAAGTGAATCCTGCTACCCCAGTGACCCTGTCTGAATTGAAGTCCAAAGAAGGAGAAGCCACCCTGGAGGAGCTCTTCCTTGAAGATACCGCCTTGCCACTGAAATGGAAGGAGAGAGCCAAGGCTCAGCTGACTAGGTGGAGAAGAATATTCTCAGAAGATGAGTTTGATGTGGGGTGTGCGAGAAGTGCCACCCATAAAATCCGTCTTCAAGAAGACAAACCCTTTCGGGAGAGGGTCCGAAGAGTTCCACTGGCTGACTTGGAACATTTGTGTGAGCAGTTGGCAGAGCTAAAGAGGACAGGGGTCATCCGAGAGTCCAGAAGTCCATATGCCTCCCCCATCATGGTGGTAAGGAAGAAAAACGGGTCGCTGAGACTCTGCATAGACTACAGGACTCTCAACCGGAGGACCATACCCGACCAGTACACTACCCCCAGGACAGAAGATGCTTTGCAGAGCCTGTCTGGGGCCAAGTGGTTCAGTGTCATGGAACGGAAGAGTGGGGACTATCAAATCCCAATGCACCCTGAAGATAAGGAGAAGACGGCCTTCATCACCCCAGTGGGATTCTATAAATTCAATAGGATGCCCCAAGGCCTGTCGGGAGCCCCCGCTACTTTCCAGAGGTTGATGGAGAAGACTGTTGGGGACATGAATCTGATCGAAGTCCTGGTGTACATAGACGACATCATTGTCTTCCGGAAGACTCTGGAGGAGCATGAAGAAAGATTGGAGAAAGTCCTGAAGAGACTCAGTGAAGATGGATTAAAACTCTCCAGAGAAAAATGCCAGTTTTACCAGTCCTCGGTCCACTATCTGGGACACATAGTATCTGCAGAAGGAGTGTCTACAGACCCTGATAAACTGGATGCAGTCACCTCCTGGCCCAGACCAACTACAGTGACCGAGCTCAGATCCTTCCTAGGTTTCTGCTCCTACTACCGTAGATTTGTGGAAGGGTTTGCAAAAATTGCCAAACCCCTAAATGAGCTACTGAAGACGGAAGGGGAGGAAGATGATACTGGCCCCAGGAAGCCCGGAGAGTCCGTGGAAGACCAGTGGACAGGGGAGTGCGAAGAAGCCTTCCAGATGTTAAAGAAGAGTCTTACCACTGCACCAGTCCTGGCCTATGCTGATCCCAAGAAGCCATCCCAAACTGCATGTAGATGCCAGCCATGATGGTCTAGGAGGGGTGCTATACCAAGAATATGAAGGACAGTTGCGCCCAGTTGCCTACGTTAGTAGAAGTCTGGCACCTGCAGAAAAGAACTACTCCACCCACAAGTTGGAATTCCTGGCCCTAAAGTGGGCAGTCGTGGATAAATTCAGAGATTACATATATGGAGCTGATTTCACAGTAAAGACTGACAATAATCCACTCACCTATCTCTTCACCACGGCCAAGCTGGATGCCACTGGTCACCGTTGGTTAGCAGCCCTAGCTGGATTCAACTTCAGCCTGAAGTATAGGCCCAGAGCTGGAAACCGTGATGCAGACGCATTGTCCAGAAGAAGCCACGCACCCACCCACAATCCAGAAGATTGGACTCAGATAACCCCAGATGGGGTACGGGCCTTGTGTCAAGGAGTACAACTTCAAGCTAGTTGTGGGTCAAGGGCTGGAGAGACCGGTGTTTCTGCGGTGGGGGTGCTTAAGTGTTACTGCAATGTGACCCAAGTTGGAGAGGGTGACCTGCCAAAACTGTCCAAAAAGGACCTAAGGAGAGACCAGCTGGAGGATCCTTGGGGAAGATTGGCATTGGAGGACCAGGATCCGGGCAGACTTCTGAAGGACCCCTCAAAGGTGGCCCGGTTGGTCCACAAAGAATAGGACAAGTTGCTGGTGCATCAAGGGGTGGTCTACCGAAGGGGCCCCTCTGATGACCTAGAAGAGAAGTGGCAGCTGTTTCTGCCGGAGAAATACAGAAGAACTGTTTTGGCTGCCTTACATGATAATCATGGCCACTTGGGGGCCGAACGAACTTTCCAGCTTGTAAGGGATAGGTTCTATTGGCCTTGTATGCGGGCTGAAGTGGAGGAGTACTGTCACTCCTGTGCTCGCTGTATCCAGAGGAAGACATTGCCACGTCAAGCTGCCCCAATGGGCCATCTGCAGAGTCAAGGACCCTTGGACTTGGTGTGCATTGACTTTCTCTGTCTAGAACCTGACTTAAGTGGACAAGGAAATGTTCTGGTGATAACCAACCATTTCAGCCGTTATGTTAAGGCCTTTCCAGCCAAAGACCAGAAGGCATCCACTGTAGCTAAAATCTTAGTGGAGAAATACTTTGTGCATTATGGGCTGCCACAACGCTTACACTCAGACCAAGGGAGAGACTTTGAGAGTCGATTAATCAAGAAATTGCTGGACTCTTTGGGTATCAAGAAAACCCGCACTACCCCTTATCACCCCCAGGGTGATGCTCAGCTGGAGAGATTCAACAGGACGCTGTTAAATATATTGGGAACTCTGAGTAGCGAGTAGAAGCAGCATTGGAGCAAGCACATAGCAGCCATAGTGCATGCTTACAACAGTACCACTAGCGATTCCCCAGGGTACTCTCCATATCGCCTTATGTTTAGCAGAGAAGCAAGACTGCCTGTGGATCTGGCATTCGCCATATCAACGGATCGCACTTCAGCCACCTCACATAAGGGATATGTAGATAGACTGAGGAAGAGTTTGAAGATAGCTTTTGAACAGGCCCAAGTGGCATCAGAGCAAAGAGGGTCCCGGAACAAGAGGAACTTTGACCTACTTTGTACTACTAGACAAAGTTACTCACATTCTTTGCAGTAAATTTTGCAAACGGCCAAACTAAATATTTGTCTAATGAAATGTTCACAAAATACGTATGTATTTGTATTTGCATTTGCATATGTTTATGCACAAATATGACAATGAAAACGTTGAACCATTGAATCCAGCCACCTTATTTCCTGTTTTGGAGGAGACTGGAGACAAAGAAAAAATGTGGTAAATTGATGATGTAGGAATCAGCTGCTGTAAGCCCAGTGCAGGACACACTCCTTGAAGACCCAGATGTTTGACCTTTTATAGATTTGATCCTAGTTTTATTAGGATGGGAAGACCCATACTGAGCGTACTGTTAGCCAGGCCTTTTTTTTTCTCAGAAAATAGGTACAGGAACTAAACCATAACCCCCCAAACCCCACCCCCCACCCCACCCCCACCCTCCAAACCACATCAAATAGTGGGTATGGTGAAATCATACTAATAGTGGGAGGGTTTTAAAGGGGCATTAAATACAAGGAGTGCATTATGTATAGAGTGCAGAGTTCGGTAGGGTTACACACAGAGTGCAGAGTTTAGGGGTGCGCTAAACACAGAGTGCAGAGCCTTCTCCCACAGCTGCTTACTTTTGCATCCTCCATTCACGTCTCACCTTCACCCCTCTTCTTCCCTAGTACCTCCTGTACTGTAGGTGGCTCCACCTCTCTCATTTGCAGGGAGATCATCCAGTGGGGGTGTCAGCAGCCACACTGCATCCCAGGCACCTACATCTCCCAGGTCCCCATACTGCACTCAGTGGGAGCCGCTCAGGAGATCGGGAGCCATTGGAAGAAAATCTGTCACTTGTAAACACAGAAGCCGGGCTTCTGTGTTTACAAGTGATAGTGGTGAGCAGGGAGCAAAGGGTCTGAGCCAGAGGTGGTGGAACTGAGTTCCACCAAGTTCCAGCTGAAAAAAAGCCCTGCTGTTAGCACCCAAAAAGGATGCTCTGCATTCACAGTCATTGAATCCTTCTTCCTCAGCTCAAGAAGCAGAGCTTCATGCTTTAGCAAGGTCTGTGAGCAATCAAAAGAGTATTCATTTACTGTAGATATTAGAGAATTAGAAAGCATTTGGTGCATGATTTTGGCTCCATTTGAAGGGATAAAGGGTTTTTACTTCGACAAGTCGATCAAGCATGCTAAGTTAATTCATTGGGTCTTCAGCCTTCCAGCTTCTTGCTGAGGTAGCCATACTAAAATTAAAACGCACACATTGAAGCAGACCAGGAGACTAATGCCTCGTACACACGACTGGTTTTCCTGGCAGGAAAACTGCCATGACTGCAGGAAAAATAATGTGAACTTGTTCTCCATTTTCCTGTCAGGAAAAATACCGTCCAAGAAAACCGGTCGTCTGTAGTGTTTCTTGAGGGCAAAAATACAGCGCATGGTCGTAAACAATTTGACGCATGCGCGGAAGCATAGAACGTAATTTTTCCGTCTCGTTGGAGTCTTTGACGTCACCGCCTTCTTGAAATTCAAAAGTTCAGCGGTATTTGGTCTGAACGTGTGTATGCAAGGCAGGCCTGACAGGAATCCCGGCAAGAAAAATGTCAGTTTTTTTCCTGCCGGGAAAAATGGTTGCATGTACGAGGCATAAGACTGCTGCATCACAGTCCAAGACACTTGCTTGGTCTGTGCAACTCACAGATTCAACCCTAGTTCTGGTCCAGTAGAGCTGTGATTAATATTTAAACTTTGAGGACCCCAGAACAAGAAGAACAAGTGGTCCACAGGGGGGCAACTTTTTATGTGCTTGACTAATGGAACGTGTCATCAGATATTACAAAAAGATATAACCAGATATATACCCAAGCTTGTAAGTACATAGTCCCAGAAGCTACAGAGAATAACAGAGGGACTCATTTTATGGGAGAGTTCTTACAATATGTTTTGATGTTGTATTTTACATCCCCTATTGTCTAAAATGTCGTGGAAGAAGTAGAGTAACTAATGCCGCGTACACACGATCATTATTCACGGCGGTTAAAAAACCGCCGTGAATAATGACATTAAAAACGAGGGAACGGCTTGTTCCCCACACACGGTCGTTTTTCACGTCATTTTTTCTCTTGACGAGAAAAACGACCGTCTGTGGGCTCCGCGGCAGTGTTTCCCTATGGGAAAACTGCCGCAGGAAACATGTAAAAAAAACGACGAGAAAAATTAGAACATGTTCTAATTGTTCTCGTCGTTTTTAATGCCGTTTTTCTCATCGAAAAAAACGGCAAAAAGCCCACAGACAATCGTTTTTCTCGTTGAAAGGAAAAAAAATTGTTTTTCTCGAATAGGAAAACGGGCGTGTGTACGCGGCATCAGGGGATTTCAGTAACTAGAAAACAATGGCCTGAATGTTTTCTTATATTTTTTTAAGCCCCTAAGGGGATATTGGACTCTTTCCCAAAGAGATTTGGTTTGAGAGTGTATTGCATGTATGTGGTTTCTCCCCAATTTCAGATCCTAAGGGCCCTTTCACACGGGCTGTCCAATCAGGTCCGCCTATCAGTTTTTCAGGCGGACCTGACCAGACCCTCTAGTATCCCCTATGGAGCGGCAGATATCAGCGGTGACATGTCTGCTGACATCTGCCACTATCCGAGCTGATCCTGTCCACAAAATCCAGATCGATGGTGGTCCTATTCTTCATCCGTCTGGCGGATCGGATATGATCGGCTGAAAATGGACAGGCGGTCTGTTTTCACCCGATTACCTCATAGAGGAGAGTGGGACTGTGTCCGTCTTCGCTCTGCACGGACCTGTCATCCGCCTGCTCAGCGGAGATCAGCGGAGCGATTCCCCTGCTAAGCCAGTGGATTCCATTGCACGGAGGAGCTTGTGTGAAAGGGGCCTTTCAATTTGGAGGGATCTCACTGACTAAAGCCAGGTGACTTGTGGATTGTTAGGAGACATTTATATACTGTATATAGGAAATGTTTGGAGACACAATACAGAGTTTATTTCATGTACAGTTTATAAAACGTACTAAAAGAATGTAATAAAACTCTTAATGATTCTGCGGGTAGGTGCTGGTTCTGGGCTGCGGCCCCTCCTGAAGTACCCAAAAGGGCCCAACGGAAGTATTGTATGTAAAAGAAAGGGGGTAGGTGGTGCTGCCCTGTGCCTGATGTGGGTGGAGGCCTAAAGCCAAACTTGCTATATCCTTAATGATGTATTCCAGCAAAGGGGGTGGGTGCTAAGATAAAAAATGGCTGTGTCCTTAGTATGAATGCCAGCAATAGTGAGTAAATCCCCGTAAGTGATAATAAGTGGGGATAAATTAACCAAATGTCGGGTAGCCAGTAGCCAGGATATACCCACATATGGTGTGGGCTCCCTTTACCTGCTCAGTGGAACTAAATGGAGAACCAAAACATGCATGGTAGGCTCCAGAGCCAGTGGATTACCCTGATGCTGAAAAGCGATAAGTGAGTGGGTCACTCTTCCTGCGGTGTGTATGGTTGACTGTGTCCAATGTTAGAATAGGTGGACCCAATCGACCTAAAAACTTTAAAGTGGAAAATTGTGATGTGTCAGCAGTGGTAAATAGTTGATCAAATGCTGAGTCTCCTAAGCAACAAATGCTGACAAAAGAATGTGTGGTGCTAGATGAACAAATTCCTTAAACCTAAACACAAGTATGTGACGTGAACCAATAATGGAGAATATTACCATGGCAACAAAATAAATGCAATAATATTAAAGTCCAAATATGGCTTCCCAGCCTCTCTAAGGTAACAATAAAAGTGCAAAATACAGTGCAAGCTGAAGTAGCCAGTATAGGCTAGTATACTCAAAAATCCGTATGCTGTAGCTGTGGCGTGGATTACTTAAAGCTGATGCATCCAAATAGTAAGAGTTCAAAAAGTATTAATGAAATTAAGAAATTAATTAACAAAGAAAAATGCAGAAGAAAAGTTCCACACAACGTGATTATATGGTGACTTAGGTGAAGTGTTCAAACGCTGGCCATAAGGTAAGTATCACAGTGACTTCGTGCTCCCCGCCTTTTAGATCCCCACTCACCAGAACTGTGTACCCCTGCAGGGGTGATGTGCATAAGAGTGGTAAGGTGGATGAGCCACTCCTCCTCGGTCAGATGATCACCTGTTGCTATCCCTGTCCCAGCTGCAATCCTGGATGGACAATCCGCTGCCATCGGCGTATCTCATAGGCAGATCACAAGTGAAGAAAAAGCCCACATAGTGTGATATTGCTTTTTAAAAATGTGGGTTTATTAAAATAAAAAGTCCCAAAAGGACTGAATGCCATACAAGGTATGCACATCACCCCTGAAGGGGTACACAGTTCTGGTGAGTGGGGATCTAAAAGGCGGGGAGCACGAAGTCACCGTGATACTTACCTTATGGCCAGCGTTTGAACACTTCACCTAAGTCACCATATAATCACGCTGAGTGGAACTTTTCATCTGCATTTTTCTTTGTTAATTAATTTCTTAATTTCATTAATACTTATTGAACTCTTACTATTTGGATGCATCAGCTTAAAGTAATCCACGCCACAGCTACAGCATACGGATTTTTGAGTATACTAGCCTATACTGGCTACTTCAGCTTGCACTGTATTTTATTGTTACCTTAGGGAGGCTGGGAAGCCATATTTGGACTTTATTATTATTGCATTTATTTTGTTGCCATGGTAATATTCACCATTATTGGTTTACTTCACATACTTATGTATGAGGTTTAAGGAATTTGTTCATCTAGCACCACACATTCTTTTGTCAGCATTTGTTGCTTAGGAGACTCAGCATTTGATCAACTATTTACCACTGCTGACACATCACAATTTCCCACTTTAAAGTTTTTAGGTCGATTGGGTCCACCTATTCTAACATTGGACACCGTCAACCATACACACCGCAGGAAGAGTGACCCACTCACTTATCACTTTTCAGAATCAGGGTAATCAACCGGCTCTGGAGCCTACCACGCATGTTTTGGTTCTCCATTTAGTTCCACTGAGCAGGTAAAGGGAGCCCACACCATATGTGGGTATATCCTGGCTACTGGCTACCCGACATTTGGTTAATTTTTTCCCACTCATCATCACTTACGGCAGGGGTCTCAAACTGGCGGCCATCCAGCTGTTGCAAAACTACAAGTCCCATGAGGCCTTGCAAGGCTGACAGTTATAAGTATGACTCCCACAGGCAGAGGCATGATGGGACTTGTAGTTTCACAACAGCTGGAAGGCCACCAGTTTGAGACCTCTGACTTACGGGGATTCACTCACTATTGCTGGCATTCATACTAAGAACACAGCCATTTTTTATCTTAGCACCCACCACCTTGGCTGGAATACATCATTAAGGATATAGCAAGTTTGGCTTTAGGCCTCCACCCACATCAGACACAGGGCAGTACTAAATGAATGTATCGGTTAGATTTGTTTTCCTCTTGGAATCACAGTCTGGGTTACTATTTATTCAAATGCTTTATTTGTGAGGGATATACATTTATACTGTATATTTAATGTGAATAGAAAAGTGTTCATGTTGAAGTCATATTATCTTTTATATGTTTTCCATTTTATGTAGAATTATCTTTGTTTAACTATGCTAAGTCAGCATGACTACAATTGAACCACAACTGAACCACAACAACATTCTGGCCACAGGAATGTACAGCCACATACTCTGTAAATATTTCTTATTAATAATTTTTTTTTTTATAAAGAAAAGTAATTTTTGTAATAATATAGCTGCTTTATTCTCCACAATGGAGTTAAGCATATGGAGATTTCAAGTTAAAGGTGATCGCAGGTATGGTTAGTGATCAAAATGTAAAATATTGATCAAAAGAGGGGAGGTTGTAAAGGAAATTAGTCAATTCTGTATAAAATTGTATTGCTATTTTGTATGTATTGCACACTGCTCTCATTGTGCACACGACACTAATAATGTTTTGAATACGTGTTGCATTCTTTCAAGTCCTGATTAGAATTTAGCCTGCCTATGTTACGCCCCTTGTTACCATAAAAGTACAATTGTAATATTAATGTGATACCTATGTAATCATATGTATAAAAAACTTGCGCTGAATAAACAGAACAGTTGCTGTAATTGGAAATAGAACAAGTGAAGGCGCAACAACTCAGAAATCATATATGTCCCAATACAACTCTGCGATAAAAATCGTATTCTGTATTAGATCAATGATCTGACCATAAAATAAATTCACAGTCTGAGAAAGTCTATGTAAAGGTGATGCAAGGGGTTAAAAACGTCCAAAGGATGCAAGCAGGGCTGCTATCATGATAGGATAGAAACCATATTCCACGGGCTGCAAACAAACACAAGAAGAGAGGCGCCTCTGGGTGCAGTCGTTTTTAACATAAGCTTTTAATGAACATAAAAAGTAATCAACTCACATTTGAGTGAAAGTTACAGGCATGGTATAATGATGTCAGGGTGAGGTTCCCGAGTCTATGGCCATGTAGATTCCTTGATGACAGCAATGTCTCTTCCGACAGATGGAAACGCTGGCTCCGGAAGGTGGCCTCAAAACAAGGCTTGGAACACAAGAAACAACAGGCTGCAAGGGATGAGGTCACCAAAAATGGACGCGTTTCGTGAGCATGCGCACTTGGATGTATTGGCAAGTCGCACGCCTTTGTCAACAGACATAAAGCAGATACCATGAAGGGCCATTTTTAAGGAAATAGGGAGGAACGTAGGCGGGACCGAACGATAAAAGCGAAACTAGAATATATAAATGAATGAGAGATGCGGCTTTTCGACAAGTTAAAATGTATATTAACCACTTAACGACCGCTCACTGTATATATACGTCGGCACAATGGCACCGACAGGCACAATCACGTAGAGCATACGTGATTGCCTTTGTACAGTTGGGGGGTCCGATCGGACCCCCCTTCTGTACAGTGAGCGGTCGGAATTCGTCTGGGAGCGTTCCGAGATGGGGGGCGGCCGTTCGATTCCGACCACCCCCCCCCGCGATCGCTCCCGGCGAATAGAAATGCCCCCTCTGTCTGTGTAATGTTTACACAGACCGAGAAAGCAGGAGGAAGTGATGTCATCTCCTGTGCGGCGCTCACATATACCGAGCGTCGTACAAGAGAAGACACACAGGTCAGTGCACTAACACTACACTAACACCAGCACACATAGGCACATAAATCGCCCCCCCAGATCACCCCCCAGCCCCCCCCAGATCACCCCCCAGCCCCCAGTCACAGTGTCACTGATTGCAGTGACCATTTATTTACTGATCACTGCAATCAGTGACATTTGTGACTGTAAAAGTGTCACTACATTTAGTTTTAGGTCCAGTGTAGCCCCCTAACCCCCCCCTAATAAAGGTTTAACCCCTTGATCACCCCCCAGATAACCCTTTCACCCCCTAGCACCGCCGTCGCTTGGCGATCATTTTTCTGATCGCTGTCTTGGCGTCGGTGATGCAGATCGGTACCCAGTAATTTTTTTTAGGTTCGCCGCAGGTTTTTATAGCGTCGGGTACCCCCATAAATTATCTAATAAAGGTTTAACCCCCTTGATCGCCCCCCAGGTAACCCTTTCACCCCCTATCACCACTGTCACTAAGCGATCGTTTTTCTGATCGATGTCTTAGCGTCGGTGATGCAGATCGGTAGCCAGTATTTTTTTTTAGGTTCGCCGCAGGTTTTTATAGCGTCGGATACCCCCATAAATTATCGAATAAAGGTTTAACCCCCTTGATCGGCCCCCAGGTAACCCTTTCACCCCCTATCACCACTGTCACTAAGCGATCATTTTTCTGATCGCTGTCTTGGCGTCGGTGATGCAGATCGGTACCCAGTAATTTTTTTAGGTTCGCCGCAGGTTTTTATAGCGTCGGGTACCCCCCATAAATTATCTAATAAAGGTTTAACCCCCTTGATCGCCCCCCAGGTAACCCTTTCACCCCCTATCACCACTGTAGCTAAGCGATCATTTTTCTGATCGATGTCTTAGCGTCGGTGATGCAGATCGGTAGCCAGTATTTTTTTTTTAGGTTCGCCGCAGGTTTTTATAGCGTCGGGTACCCCCATAAATTATCTAATAAAGGTTTAACCCCCTTGATCGCCCCCCAGGTAACCCTTTCACCCCCTATCACCACTGTCACTAAGCGATCATTTTTCTGATCGATGTCTTAGCGTCGGTGATGCAGATCGGTAGCCAGTAATTTTTTTTAGGTTCGCCGCAGGTTTTTATAGCGTCGGGTACCCCCATAAAATATCTAATAAAGGTTTAACCCCCTTGATCGCCCCCCAGGTAACCCTTTCACCCCCTATCACCATTGTCGCTAAGCGATCATTTTTCTGATCGCTGTCTTAGCGTCGGTGATGCAGATCGGTAGCCAGTAAATTTTTTTAGGTTCGCCGCAGGTTTTTATAGCGTCAGGTACCCCCATATATTATCTAATAAAGGTTTTAACCCCCTAATTGCCCCTAGTTAACCCTTTCACCAGTAATCATCATATAAGTGTTACGGGTGACGCTGGTTAGTTAGTTTGCTTTTTATAGTGTCAGGGCACCCGCCGTATATAACCCAATAAAGGTTTAACCCCCTGATCGCCCGGCGGGTGATATCAATTAGGTTTTAGCGTCAGAGAGGGTCTGCGTCACACCCCAGGCAGCGTCAGGTTAGTGCCAGTAACGCTAACACCCACGCGTGAAGCATACACCTCCCTTAGTGGTATAGTATCTGAACAGATCAATATCTGATCTGATCAGATCTATACTAGCGTCCCCAGCAGTTTAGGGTTCCCAAAAATGCAGTGTTAGCGGGATCAGCCCAGATACCTGCTGGCATCTGCGTTTTGCCCCTCCGTCCAGCCCAGGCCACCCAAGTGCAGTATCGATCGATCACTGTCACTTACAAAACACAACACACATAACTGCAGCGTTCGCAGAGACAGGCCTGATCCCTGCGACTCCAGTGCTGTAGGAGGTGATTTCACCACCACAGTTAAAAAAAAAAAAGCAAATATGCCGAAGCATTGGGGCAGCAGGGGCGGAGGAGCGATTTTGCTCCTAATGCCGCGTACATACAGTCGAAATTCCGACGGAGGCTTGCCCGTGGAAAAGTCCGACCATGTGTGTGCGGCATAACTTTTTTGCGGGAGGATGCCCCCATGCTTCGGCATATATAAATGGTGCATGTATGCCCATCATTAGAAGTGGGTGGATGAAGGGCGGTATTCTAATGGTGGGCATACCCACCGATCAATCTCTTTTTTCGTTCAGCCACCTGGCTGCATGAAAAAAAAAGATTACAATACATGTCCAACAAGGACCAGCAACGTACTGGTATGTTGCTGGACTTTGAATGGTTATACCAGATTGATGCCTGCGGGTTTAGGTATCATCTTGGTATCATTCTTTTCAGCCAGCGGCCGGCTTTAATGTAAAAGCAACCCTAGTGGCTAATTAGCCTCTGGACTGCTTTTACAAGCAGTGGGAGGGAATGTCCCCCCCCCGGATATAAAAAGTGCCATTGGGAAATTGGGAAAGCATTTTATCACACCGATCTTGGTGTGGTCAGATGCTTTGAGGGCAGAGGAAAGATCTAGGGTCTAGACCCCAGTTTTTTCAAAAAAAGAGTACCTGTCACTACCTATTACTATCATAGGGGATATTTACATTCCCTGAGATAACAATAAAAATGATAAAAAAAAAAAATATGGAAGGAACAATTTAAAAATAAAATAAAAAAGCAAAATTAATAATAAAAAAAAAAAAAAAAAGCACCCCTGTCCTGCCCTGCTCTTGCCCAATGGCGAACGCAAGCGTCGGTCTGGCGTCATATGTAAACAGCAATTGCACCATGCATGTGAGGTATCACCGCGAAGGTCAGATCGAGGGCAGTAATTTTAGCAGTAGACCTCCTCTGTAAATCTAACGGGGTAACCTGTAAAGGCTTTTAAAGGCTTTTAAAAATGTATGTAGTTTGTCGCCAATGCGCGTTTGTGCGAAATTTTAAAGCATGTCGTGTTTGGTATCTATGTACTCGGCCTAAGATCATCTTTTTTATTTCATCAAACATTTGGGCAATATAGTGTGTTTTAGTGCATTAAAATAAAAAAAGTGTATTTTTTCCCCAAAAAATGCGTTTGAAAAATCGCTGCGCAAATACTGTGTAGAAAAAAAAAATCCAACACCCACCATTTTATTCTGTAGGGCCTTTGCTTTAAAAATATATATTATGTTTGGGGGTTCAACATAATTTTCCTGCAAAAAAAAATATGTTTTCATGTAAACAAAAAGTGTCAGAAAGGGCTTTGTCTTCAAGTGGTTAGAAGAGTGGATGTAAGCTTCCTAATGTTGTGTATAAAATGCCAGAACAGTTCAAAACCCCCCCAAATGACCCCATTTTGGAAAGTAGACACCCCAAGCTATATACTGAGAGGCATGTCGAGTCCATGGAATATTTTATATGTTGACACAAGTTGCGGAAAAAAGACAATTTTTTTTTTTTTTTTTTGCACAAAGTTGTCACTAAATGATATATTGCTCAAACATGCCATGGGCATATGTGGAATTACACCCCAAAATACATTCTGTTGCTTCTCCTGAGTACGGGGATACCACATGTGTGAGACTTTTTGGGAGCCTAGCCGCGTACGGGACCCCAAAAACCAATCACCGCCTTCAGGCTTTCTAAGGGTGTAAATTTTTGATTTCACTTCTCACTGCCTATCACAGTTTCGGAGGCCATGGAATGCCCAGATGGCACAAAACCCCCCAAATGACCCCATTTTGGAAAGTAGACACCCCAAGCTATTTGCTGAGAGGTATTGTGAGTATTTTGCAGATCTCGCTTTTTGTCACAAAGTTTTGAAAATTGAAAAAAAAAAAAAGAAAAAAAAAAATTCTTTCTTCATTTTCAAAAACAAATGAGAGCTGTAAAATACTCACCATGCCTCTCAGCAAACAGCTTGGGGTGTCTACTTTCCAAAATGGGGTCATTTGGGTGGGTTTTGTGCTATTTTGGCATTTTATGGCCTTCAAAACTGTGATAGGTAGTGAGGAGTGAAATCAAAAATTTGTGCCTAGAAATCCTGAAGGCGGTGATTGGTTTTCGGGGTCCCGTACGCGGCTAGGCTCCTAAAAAGTCCCACACATGTGGTATCCCCGTACTCAGGAGAAGCAGCAAAATGTATTTTGGGGTGCAATTCCACATATAACCATGGCATGTGTGAGCAATATATCATTTAGTGACAACTTTTTGTATTTTTTTTTTTTTTGTCATTATTCAATCACTTGGGACAAAAAAAAAAATATTCAATGGGCTCAACAGGCCTCTCAGCAATTTCCTTGGGGTGTCTACTTTCTAAAATGGGGTAATTTGGGGGGGTTTTGTGCTATTTTGGCATTTTATGGCCTTCAAAACTGTGATAGGTAGTGAAGAGTGAAATCAAAAATTTGCGCCCTTGGAAATCCTGAAGGCGGTGCTTGGTTTCCGGGGTCCCATACGTGGCTAGGCTCCTAAAAAGTCCCACACATGTGGTATCCCCGTACTCAGGAGAAGCAGCAGAATGTATTTTGGGGTGCAATTCCACATATAACCATGGCATGTGTGAGCAATATATCATTTAGTGACAACTTTTTGTAATTTTCTTTTTTTTATTTATTTTTTGTCATTATTCAATCACTTGGGACAAAAAAAAAATATTCAATGGGCTCAACATGCCTCTCAGCAATTTCCTTGGGGTGTCTACTTTCCAAAATGGGGTCATTTGGGGGGGTTTTGTACTGCCCTGCCATTTTAGCACCTCAAGAAATGAGATAGGCAGTCATAAATTTAAAGCTGTGTAAATTCCAGAAAATGTACCCTAGTTTGTAAACGCTATAACTTTTGCGCAAACCGATAAATATACACTTATTGACGTTTTTTTTACTAAAGACATGTGGCTGAATACATTTTGGCCTAAATGTATGACTAAAATTGAGTTTATTCGATTTTTCTTATAACAAAAAGTAGAAAATATCATTTTTTTTCAAAATTTTCGGTCTTTTTCCGTTTATATCGCAAAAAATAAAAATCGCAGAGGCAATCAAATACCATTAAAAGAAAGCTCTATTTGTGGGAAGAAAAGGACGCAAATTTTGTTTGGGTACAACATTGCATGTCCGCACAATTTACAGTTAAAGCAGCGCAGTGCAAAATTCTGAATTCACCTCTGGTCCTTTAGCTACCAAATGGTCCGGGGCTTAAGTGGTTAAAAGAAAGGGGTGAAAAATATTTTATTTTAATATATATATGTGACTGGATATCGAATATACGGCTATGGTGGATATTGGTATAAGCTGAGCTGGCTCGGAATGAGGCTAAAAATTAGGTTAAAAATTAAGAGTAATGCGATATACTAAATAGCGTCTATGTGACTTGTCATACAAGACATACATAAGAGGGATATAATAAAGAGGAATGTATATATGTGCAGTATCTAGTGAGTGGTGAAACATGCATACATAAAGTTGACCCATGTGTGTATGTGTATAACACACACACAAACATGGAATTGGAAAATACATATGTAGCGCTACCCCCAGTTAAGAGAGCCGCTGGTTTGTTTTCTCGGGCCCTGTATACAGCACCGCCAACCCCCGGCAATCTGACTCGACCCACTCTGGCACAGTTAGTCTAGGGATAGCTTCCTATCACTCTCAAGTGTATGATACTTAACAGTTCCTAAATAGACAGACAACACTCTGAGGCAGGAATATGAATAGGTAATAGCTTTACTATAAAATGGTGGCATAAAAACATGACATGCAACACTTACATGGGTCTGCAGAACCCTGTATCAACCAATGCTACAGAGGCAGCACTATAAAATGGTGCCGCGCAGTATCCACCACGCGGAGCTATTATGGCGTGCGCGCCCTAAAACACAGCAACACAAACTTTATAACTTTCCCCACCTATGTCAGGCCTGACAATGTATGAAATAGTCCCCTTTCCCTAAGGGAGTAAGATTTTCTTCACCGGCCAGCTTTCGTTGGAGCACTTGAAGAAATGAACCAATTGTAATCCAAAAAGGTGGTAACTCGTAGCAACAGTATGCAAACAGGGGGGGTAGGCACTTCAACTCTGTCCCAACTACCGGACCCCCAAAGAACACTGGTGAGCGAACAGTGGACCTAGGCAGTCTATAGGCCTGAATATAACTCAGTCTATGGATATGGGCAGGTGCCCGCTCACCGTTCCAGGCGCGATCCCAGCCTGGGTCTTCCACCACGTGTGTCCGTCGCACACAGCGTCTGCAACCGATCGGGTCCCCGATCCAACTGGAGTCCTACACTGACGATCCAGGATCCACCCAGGCTCCGCAGGACGGTGAAAGGCTCTTCGGACTTCGGGTAAAGGCCTTAGGCTTCAAGCCTTACCCCACAGCAGATCCGCGCAGGATGACTTGTTGCTTGAAGCACGTTGTCCCCAGAGACCGAGCTTCCCCCCGCCCCTCTCTTAAGTAACCTCTCCCATGAGTCTCTGCGGCGGAACCTCCGCCCTGAGGCCAAATGGGGCTCTGGGTACTGTAGTCCCGGGGCCTTAAAGGAGACCCCGCTACACACTCCCCCCACTTGAACTCTTTGGTCCCCAAAGATAACATAATCTCCAACTACAGATCTCATAACTTACATCAATCCTTCATATGATGTCGGCAGAGGAAATTCCCACCAAAAACGAGGCAGTGAACCCCCCTGCCCACAGGACACACTAACATTAGTATCCTGTCTAACTGTGCCAGAGAGTGAGCTGGGGCTGCCTCCCACCAAATGAACAGCGGGAGGGTCATGGTCTTCCATACTCCTTCTAGCAGTGACTACAGTGTCTTCCGCACTTTCACCCATCTGTGGGTATGTTAGTCTCCTGGGAGGTTTTATTGCCCTCCGCTTCCTCTGTCCTCTTGGGCTTTCTGTTGGAGCAGACTCTTCTTCTGTTGCTAACTCAGGACTTCCCCCTTCCTCAGGAACATCCGGTTCCGGAGCAGGAAGGTACATGGCTTCTCTTGGATCTTCCTTTTCAGATGGTTCACTGGCACTTTCCCAAGCACCCAACCAAGAACAGGAAGGGATAAACTCTGTTGCTTCTGCATTCAGTGTATGATCCTCGGTGTCTTCGTCAGGCGGAAGATCAATAGCAGAAGTCGTTGGTCCCTGGGAAGGCCAAAGCCAGCCAATTTCCTCTCCCTCATCTTCACTCATTTCTGAATCCTCTGTATCCCCCATCCGAGGGGTCTGAGACCGAGTGTTGGGTCTAGGGGTGTCTAGAATGGACATAGGTTCAGGGGAATCCATGCTAGGAGGTAACCAAACAGCTTTAGCCAGAGGAAGTAGGTGGTTCCGATGCCAAGTCTTCAATGGCCCCAACTTTCCCTCAGGTTTAAGTTTGTAAACGGGTAGGCCCGGTAGTTTTTTGCAAATGACACAAAGTTCGGGTCTCCATCTATCCGCAAGCTTATGTTTTCCAGGGACTCCCAGGTTCCGCAGCAATACTCTGTCTCCTGGTTGCAAATCTTGGATTCTAACTTTTAGGTCAAAATTTCTCTTATTGCGAGCCCCCCGTTGATCCGATGCAGCCTGGGCTTGCTCATAGGCCATTTTCAGATTGTGCCTAAGTCTATCCACATATCCCTTGTGGGAAGCAGCAGAACAATAGTCTATGGAAGTGCCGAAGGCAAGATCCACTGGCAATCTAGCTTCCCTCCCGAACATAAGTCTGTAAGGGGAATACCCTGTAGCGTCGCTGACAGTGCTGTTGTAAGCATGCACAAGGGCCGCTATATGATTACTCCAATGTTGCTTCCTTTCGCTACTTAAAGTTCCCAGCATGTTGAGCAGGGTTCGATTGAACCTCTCCGGTTGAGCATCACCTTGTGGGTGATAAGGGGTAGTCCTGGTTTTCTTGATGCCCAAGGCATCCAGGAGCTTCCGTATGAGTTTACTCTCAAAGTCCCTTCCCTGATCTGAATGAAGCCTTTTTGGCAATCCGTAATGTATAAAGTATTTCTCTACGAGTGTTTTGGCCACAGTGGAGGCCTTCTGGTCTTTGGTAGGAAAGGCTTGTGCATATCGGGTGAAATGGTCGGTTATCACCAGAACATTTCCTTGTCCGCTCAGGTCGGGTTCGAGGCAGAGGAAATCAATACATACCAGGTCAAGCGGACCTTCACTTTGTAAATGACCCATTGGGGCCGCTTGATGGGGTAGTGTCTTTCTCTGTATGCACCGTGCACAGGAATGGCAGTATTCCTCAAATTCAGCCCTCATGCAAGGCCAATAGAAATGGTCTCTAACAAGTTGGAAAGTCCTTTCCACTCCTAGGTGTCCATGGTTGTCGTGCAGAGCAATCATGACAGTTTCTCTGTGTTTTTCCGGCAGGAACAACTGCCACTTGTCCTCTTGGTCATCAGAGGGGCCCCTTCGGTAGACCACCCCCTGACGCACCAGCAGTCTGTCCCACTCTTTCTTAAGTAGGCGAGCTTCCTTTGAGGGATGACGTAGGAGTACATTTGGATCCTGATTCTCCAATGCTTCTAGGACCAACCTCCCCACAGGGTCTTCCAATTGGTCGGATCTCAACTCCTTCTTTGTTAGTCTGGGTAAGTTGTCTTCTCCCAGTTGGGCTACTTTGCAGTACTGCTTGGGGACTCCTACGATAGTGACCCCTATCTCTTCCGCTCTTGAGCCTCCCCTGGCCTGGAGTTCAGCCCCTTGGCAGAGGGCCCGCACCCCGTCAGGTGCTACTTGGGTCCAGTCTTCGACACTGTATGTAGGGACATGAGACCTTCTGGACAGGGCGTCCGCATATCGGTTTCCCACCCCAGGTCTGTATTTCAAACTGAAATTGAAAGCAGACAGTGCCGCCAACCATCTATGTCCAGTGGCGTCCAGCTTGGCTGTGGTGAACAGGTAGGTGAGAGGATTGTTATCCGTCTTGACCGTGAAGTCTGCCCCATACAAGTAATCTCTAAGTTTGTCGACTACGGCCCACTTGAGAGCCAGGAACTCCAGCTTATGGGTGGGATAGTTCTTTTCGGAGGGGGTCAGGCTTCTGCTCACATATGCAACAGGTCTCTGCTGTCCTTCATGCTCCTGATAGAGCACTCCTCCCAGTCCATCATGGCTGGCATCCACATGGAGTTCATAAGGCTTCTTCGGGTCCGCATAGGCCAGGACAGGAGCAGTGGTCAAGCTCTTTTTTAGCATCTGGAAGGCATCTTCACATTTCTCGTTCCACTGGTCCTTGACTGACTCTCCCAGGCCTCCTGGGGCCCGAGTCATCCTCTTCCCCCTCCGTCTTCAGCAACTCATTCAGGGGTCTTGCTATTCGAGCAAACCCCTCCACGAACCTTCTGTAATAAGAACAGAACCCCAAGAAGGACCTAAGTTCTGTTACGGTGGTGGGTCTTGGCCAGGAGGTGACAGCCTCCAGTTTTTCAGGGTCCGTAGACACCCCATCTTCAGACACTATGTGTCCCAGATAGTTGACTGAGGATTGGTAAAATTGACATTTTTCAGGGGAGAGCTTGAGTCCTTCCTCACTCAGTCTCTTCAAGACCTTCTCCAGCCTCTCTTCATGTTCCTCCAAAGTTCTTCCGAAGACTATGATGTCATCCAAGTATACAAGGACCTCGATGAGATTCATGTCTCCCACAGTCTTCTCCATAAGTCTTTGGAATGTGGCTGGGGCTCCAGACAGACCTTGAGGCATCCGGTTGAATTCAAAGAACCCCACTGGGGTTATGAAAGCCGTCTCTTTGTCCTCTGGGTGCATCGGGATCTGATAATACCCGCTCTTCAGGTCCATAACACTGAACCATTTGGCTCCGGACAAGCTCTGCAAGGCGTCTTCTATCCTTGGAGTGGTATACTGATCCGGAGTGGTTCTCCTGTTGAGAGTCCTATAGTCGATACACAACCTTAGTGACCCGTTCTTCTTTCGTACCACCACTATGGGGGAGGCATACGGACTTCTGGATTCTTGGATTACCCCTGTTCGCTTGAGCTCGGCAAGCTGTTCCCTTAAATTCTCGAGGACTGCCAATGGAACCCGCCTCACCCTTTCCCTGAAGGGCTTGTCTTCATGGAGGCGGATTCGATGGGTGGCACTCCTAGCACACCCCACATCAAACTCATCATGGGAGAAGATCCTCTTCCACCGAGTCAACTGGTTCCGGGCTCTCTCTCTCCAAGCCCTGGGCAGGTTTGGATTCTCCATAGAGAGCTTTTCCCACACAGTACCTTCTCCATCTGTCTTCTCTACATCTGAGGAGGCAACTGGTGTGGCTGAGCTCACTCGACCCAGCAACAGTCTGGCTGGGATTTCCATTGGACCATACGTGGTATTTCTGACACTCACTGGCACCCTGCAATGGGCCTTCTTCAGGACCCTCACTGGGACCACTTCCGGGATTACTTCCAGGCCCGAGGGTTCTTCCCTTGGATCGGGTTCCAACATCACAAAGGGGCCCGGCTGCTCCCAAGTGAGTTTTACTGTGGCCTTCAAACAGGTAACTTCACCGGGTTGCAGTACTATCCCTTTACTTCCCAGTCTCCAGACCTTCCCTACGCCCTCTTCCGGGGCCTTTTGTTCTAAGATCAACCGTTGGTAGGCGGTCTTCAACATTGGGTGGATCTCAGTGACTGTGGGGTTCTCCCTTTTTGTTAGTGGGACCAAAAGTCTCCTGACCAGATCCGTGTTGGTCCCTATTATCAAGGAGCTCCTGTTGGCTCCAGGCGGTCGGGGGAACACCACAGCCAAGGTGTCAAACACTTCCCCCTTCCCAGCTATGGATGGGTCAAAAGTCAATTTGATGGGCAGATATCCGTCATAAGGAAACTTTTCCGTTCCGATTCCCCATATCTCCAAGTCTTCAAGCTTTCGGATGGGCAAGTGACTCAGGTGTCTGTCGTAGAAGTCTCGGTACAACAGAGTCACCTGTGCCCCACTATCCAACAGGGCTCTTGTGTAGACTCCCTCCACTTGAATGGATACGATTGGAGAGGGGCCCACCAGCTTCTCTGGGTACTGCTTCAAAGGGGTCTCCTTCTGATCTTTGCATTTCCCTTTCTGACTTTCCTTCTTCCGTTTGTCCCTAGACCTAAGTCTCTCCTGGGCCTGGTATGTACTGATCTCCCTCCTCTGTCTGGGTGTAGCTACACGCTGAGGGACATTACTATGCTTCTTTGGAGTGCGTTCCTTCTGAGGACCCCTTGGTTTCTTATGTGGGGTCCTGGCCCCTTCTCTCATGTGCTTCTTATTCAGTATGGAGTTCCGTAAGAATGATGGGCACCCGGTTGACTCCTTCACCGGGGCCCGCTGAAGTTTTCCGGCGGCTTGCGGTTGTTCATCTTCCTCTTTTTGGGACTGGAACACACTCTGGCTGCGTGACCAACTCCTCCACAGTTGAAACAGATCATATCCCCCCTATCTTCCAGGGATGCGGGTGCTGAAGTATTTGGAAACAACTCCTTCCTTGGGCTGTTCCTCTCAGGTACCTTTGACTCCTTTTCCATCAGGGAGGTCAACATTCCCAACACTTGGGACATCTGTGACTTTAAAGGTATCCACCTCTGCGTCTCTTTCTAAGGTCGTGGCGGCCCTGACCATCACTGGAGGGGGCTGCACCAGCTCATCTGGTTGGCTTCTTTTCTTCTCCTCCAGCATAGCTTCTTCTTCTCTGACTACTCGGATCAAGTCAGGGTACTCCAGGCTCTTCCCGTCCTGTCTTGTACGTAGCGCCAGTGTGATGGGATCCAGGGGTTGAGATCCTCTCATAACCTGCTGCACCCGGGCCTCATCCACCTTCTTCGGGTCAATCCCCTTATTTAAGATCATCTTGTGCAGTATTTTATCTAGGCGCATCATAAACTCTGAAAGCTTCTCCCCTGCCTTCTGGTAGCAGTGCTCTAGTTGGTAGGTAAGCTCAGTGATCTTTTCTGTTCCTCCAAACACATTCTGCAGAATGTCTAGATAGTCTTGCGCAACACAGTCTTTCTTGCTCATCTTAAGGTTGCGTATGGCCTCTAGGGCAGGCCCCTTTAAGCTCTCAGCAATTCTCTGCTTCTTTCTGTGGTCTGGGACTTCCCACTCCTCTAAGGCCTGAGTAGCGCCATCTAACCACTCCTCAAATCCTTCCTCTCCTGAGGGTACAGGCTTCCTTCCTGAAAACATTCTAAGTTTCCGGTATCCTGACATTTGGTAATCCGCAGGATCTTTCTTGCAGCGCGCTATGATTTCCCCTAGGACCGCGCATAATTCTGTGCTGAGAGAGCCCTGTGGCGACCCAGGATTCATCTCTGTCTTCACATCTTTTAAGTCGGGTGGAGCGCGTATTAACTTAAAGATTTGTTTATCCCCCGTTTCTAGGCTCGGCTTCTTGAAGTCTTCTGGGACTCCATCCTTCCACTTCACCAGTACATATGTCAAAGGAGGTTCTGATCTGACATCCACTATGTATGCTTTTTGTTGCGGGGACAGTGACACCCCTAACTGTTTCACTGCATCATCTTGCCAGGTCCCTGCAAGTTCTATGATCACTACTTCATGTGGATCTGTTTTTACTACTGCGCACCACTTTTCTATCTCTAGTGGGTCCATGCTGGTACCTTTTGGCTGCTATTAGCTGCAACAGAATTCCGGACTCAAGAGCCCCCACGTGTAGCGCTACCCCCAGTTAAGAGAGCCGCTGGTTTGTTTTCTCGGGCCCTGTATACAGCACCGCCAACCTGACTCGACCCACTCTGGCACAGTTAGTCTAGGGATAGCTTCCTATCACTCTCAGGTGTATGATACTTAACAGTTCCTAAATAGACAGACAACACTCTGAGGCAGGAATATGAATAGGTAATAGCTTTACTATAAAATGGTGGCATAAAAACATGACATGCAACACTTACATGGGTCTGCAGAACCCTGTATCCAGTGGCGTCTCCAGCTTTCATATTTAGGGGGGGCACATGGGGGGACAGGGACAAAAGTAGGGGGGCAACTATAAAATGCAAATATATATATATATCCTCGGGCCCTTTACTACGGTCCCACAACGGGCCCTTTCACATGTTCTGTAGTGAGCTCCCTTCCTACTATACTGGGGCCCCACCAGGGTGGCAGAAAACAAGAGATATATGTCACCAGCACACCAAGAAAATATAAGGGTCCAAAGCAGTGGGAGAACTATCAGGGTTGCAAAGGTTGTCTTGCCACCGGGCCCTGGTGTTCTGCCACTGTGGGGTTCCCCAGCTGTCCTGTCCCTGTTATTGACAGCGCTGGTCTGGCATCTGTCTCCTTGGCACCGGCGGCAGTCTATTAGGACTTTGTGCTGGTGACATTATGGGTGCATGCAGGGGAAGGCTGGCACTATTGGTTATAGAGAGCCGAGCCCCCAGCTGGTCACCTAGCAGCAGAAATGCTGTATAACCTTCTGTGTTGACATGCTGATCGGGATGTGATCCTAGTGATGCTCCCAGTCAGATCTAATAAACACAGTATTTATTAGCATCAAGAGTACAACCACATATATATATATATATATATATATAAACTGTATGTTCAGCGGCCATGTGGGCTCTATGCCTGTAAAGTGTGGGCTTTGATCAATAAAATCACTGATATTTAACACTAGGATTTGACTAGGAGCATCACCTGGATTGCATCCCGATCAGCATGTCAGAGAAGGCGCCACTGCTGCTAAGCAACCTGCAGGGAGCTCAACTGTCTACAACCAATAGAGATGGGCTCGGGTGTGTTTAAAATCCCACATGCCCGATCTCCCACAAGGAAGCCGACACTCCACAGTGCTAATCACAGACAGTGAGACATTTCCTGATCTGTGCAGCTGCGGAGCGGGAAATGTCTCATTGCCTGTGATTAGCGCTGTGCAGTGTGGGCTTTCTGGCAGGCTCTGGCATGTGGAATTTTGAACATCCCCAGCCCATCTCTAACAACAAATTGAGCTGGCCCTCCTGTACATCAGCCCCATAAAGTAACCAGCACTGGGTTCCAATGTGCTGCCGCCGCTGCCATGGAGACAGAGACCAGCGCTGTGAATAGCCGGGACAGGACAGCAACTCTGGTTGTTCCAGCACTGGTCCACACTGGGAACATTCCCCCATCCACCTATAATGTGTAGATGGGGGAATTGGATAATTTCCTTTTTTTTTCATTCAACCTAATAGTTGAATGAAAAAAAGTGATCAATGTATGGGCTGCCTAAGAGCTAAGACCAGCCATAGACAGTTTAAATCTCAGCTGGTTCAGCAGGAACTGGCTGAGATTTGAACCATTAATGAGCAGATTCTCTTATGATTATCACTAGTGGTTGCTATAGTCACTAGTGATAATCACTGTTTGTCGGGGGAATACAATTGCTGGGCAGGAGGGATATTCCCCTGTCAGCACTGTCTGTGTTGATGGGGGAATCATGCAAGTTTCTTTCCTGCAATCTGTGGATGCGTATATTCCCTGCCTAACTGAAAGCGAAAGTAAATTGTGAATGTCTTGAAAGAACAGGAGAGGGGGAGGGAGACAGATGGGGGAGAGAAGGGATGGAGATAATGCAGTTCAGTGATTACAGTGTACTGCAGTCTGCAGTGCACACACTTACCCATGGTCTACGCTAGAATCTCAGGCATCATTCACACACAGCCTGGAATGCTGCTGATTTTCATATTTCCCGCCCACACATCCCCTCTCTTCAGATACAGCACGCTGGGACAGTGTGGGCGGGACTGGAAGGAGGAGGAGGAGCTGTATTCCTCCCTGCTCGTATGTGAGGAGAGTGAGGGGGGGGGTGGCTGGACTCGCTGGGCTGTGAAAGAGTGTCATAGACTGACACTCGGCTCAGCTTGCAGTCACCACTCTCGGAATTTATAGGCTGGTTCTCCTGTCCTAAGGACGGGAGAAATCAGTCTGTTTTTTCAGTAACTGAGATGAAGGCTTGGGCCCCCCTCCCCCCCTCCCACAGTGCTTGTGGAGTCCTTCCTGCAACTCGCTCTTCTCCATGCCAATGAGGATGCAGGGAAAGGAGCAGATTGAGCGGCTGTGGTTGTGTGAGCGCTCGCATTATGCAGTGTCAGCGAGCAGAGGGAGGGGGAGGAATCCCCCACAGGAGCTGACTGGGGACGCTCTCCCTCTCAGGAGAGACTATGTTACCCCAGCAGAAGCCCGAGCAAAAAAAAAAAATTTTTTTTTGGGGGGGGCACATGGTGGGGCACAGCATAATGTTGGGGGGGCCAGGGCCCCCTCTGGTCCCCCCCTAGGGACGCCATTGCCTGTATCAACCAATGCTACAGAGGCAGCACTATAAAATGGCGCTGCGCAGTATCCACCACGCGGAGCTATTATGGCGTGCGCGCCCTAAAACACAGCAACACAAACTTTATAACTTTCCCCACCTATGTCAGGCCTGACAATGTATGAAATAGTCCCCTTTCCCTAAGGGAGTAAGATTTTCTTCACCGGCCAGCTTTCGTTGGTGCACTTGAAGAAATGAACCAATTGTAATCCAAAAAGGTGGTAACTCGTAGCAACAGTATGCAAACAGGGGGGGTAGGCACTTCAACTCTGTCCCAACTACCGGACCCCCAAAGAACACTGGTGAGCGAACAGTGGGCCTAGGCAGTCTAAAGGCCTGAATATAACTCAGTCTATGGATATGGGCAGGTGCCCGCTCACCGTTCCAGGCGCGATCCCAGCCTGGGTCTTCCACCGCGTGTGTCCGTCGCACACAGCGTCTGCAACCGATCGGGTCCCCAATCCAACTGGAGTCCTACACTGACGATCCAGGATCCACCCAGGCTCCGCAGGACGGTGAAAGGCTCTTCGGACTTCGGGTAAGGCCTTAGGCTTCAGGCCTTACCCCACAGCAGATCCGCGCAGGATGACTTGTTGCTTGAAGCACGTTGTCCCCAGAGACCGAGCTTCCCCCCGCCCCTCTCTTAAGTAACCTCTCCCATGAGTCTCTGCGGCGGAACCTCCGCCCTGAGGCTGAATGGGGCTCTGGGTACTGTAGTCCCGGGGCCTTAAAGGAGACCCCGCTACACATATAAAAATACATGAATAGCATATAAAATATAAAACACATTTTGTAATGCATAATACACAATATACTTATTAAATTACATATACAATTAAGTAAATAGGTAATTCCTAATGGAGATATATAACAAATAGAGGAATGAGATATGTAGCAAATAGAGAAAGACTGATGCTGATATAAAACTATCTTGTGTGTATCAAAGAAGGATTTATCATAGAATAGTGGAAATTTTGATTCCTTCATTGATACCGCCAGGTGAGAGAATGTCTAAATTGTAGATCCAGAATGTTTCTCTGGCGCAAAGTTTTTTGAAGTGTTCTGCAACCGGGAGAGAGTTGGGAATTTGTTCAATCACCCAAACCTGCAGACCTTCTGTAGACTGTTGATGAGCTTGAGTAAAATGTCTGGGCACACTATGTGGGTCAGTGCCCCTTCAATCAGTCTCCTATGTTCTCCAAATCTGGTCCTAAGGGCTTGTATCGTGCGGCCTACATAAACCAGGCCGCACAGGCAAGTGAGCCCATATACAAAAAAATCTGAGGAACAGTTGTAGAAGTTTTTAAGTACATAGGTTTTGCCTTTTGTAGTGAAGGACTTTTGGCCAAGTTTGACATATTTGCAGGTTTTACAAAGAGATTTGCGGCACTGGTACATCCCAACCAGCGGTATAAGGACAGGTATTTTGGGGAGAATACATCTGGGTTTGATTTTGCTCTGGGCTATTTTGCTTCTTAGATTGGGCGCCCTACGGTATGTAACCCTGGGTCTTTCTGGAATAAAGGGTTTTAGGAGTGGATCCTGCAATAGGATACTCCAATGATTCGCCAATATTTTCTCCATCTTTTTAAATTGAAAATGGAAGGTTGTGGTGAACCGCACAAAGTGGTTGTCTGGTTCACGAGGCGTTTTCTGAGGTTTTCCTTTTAAGTAGTGTTGGGAGGTTTGATCTAAGAGGATCTCAGGGTATTCTTTGTCACTAAACTTCTTCTTAAGTAGAATACTTTGGTCGGCATAATCACTTTCTCTTGTACAATTCTGTCGTAGTTGACAGAACTGGCCTTTTGGGATATTGTCGATCCATTTAGGAAGATGGCAGCTGTTATGATGCAGATATGAGTTACCTACGGTAGGTTTCACATAATTCTTGGAAACAATGATGGAGGTCACTTCATCATGACCTAACTCAAGGTCTAAGAAGGGTAGTGTATCTGGGTTAGTGACAAAGGTATTGATTGTTGTTGCAATGTTCTACAAATTGGTTGATCACACCGACAGAACCATCCCAAATTATGATTATGACGTCGATGTAGCGACCAAAAAAAAAAACATGACGTGAAAAGGGATTCTTTTGGAGAATATGAAGATTCTCCCAAAAACCCATAGCTAGGTTAGCACAGGAGGGCGCAAAATTAGCCCCCATAGCTGTTCCCTGTAGTTGTACATAAAAGTCACCGTCAAAATTAAAATAGTTATGTGTCAGACAGAAGGAAGTGGCATCCAAAATGAAGGAAGCCTGGCGGGGATTGATGAAAGGATCTTTAGCTATGAAGTGTTCCAACGCCAATAGGCAAAATTAATGGGGAATGGATGTGTACAAGGAGTTGACGTCAAGTAAGAGCCAAACATTGCTGTCATTAAGGAATCTACATGGCCATAGACTCGGGAACGCCACCCTGACATCATTATACCATGCCTGTAACTTCCACTCAAATGTGAGTTGATTACTTTTTTGTTCATTAAAAGCTTATGTTAAAAACAACTGCACCCAGAGGTGCCTCTCTTCTTGTGACTGTAATTGGAAAGATGCTGAGTGTAACTTTTTGTGTCTGTTCCCTACTGCAGTAGTTAATAATTTGGAACTGCTGATCAATATAAGGATAGGAGTTGCCTATCTATAAATTTCTAGAACAATCCTGATTCACAACCTTTTATTATCTCTTCCTTCTACTGCTTCTCTCTAACCTCGCACACCCCCCTTCCCCCCTATCATCTGTACCCCAATCTCCTGTTTCCAACCTTCTTCTCCCACTCTCTTTTTTTCTCTTTTCCATGCCATACTTGGGCATGAAAATGTAAAACTAAGCTCCACTGTTATACCACAGTATACATTATGCCGCACAACCCTATGCATATGGTTAGAACAAGACAGAAGACCTCTATTGAATTGTTTGCTTTAGTACCTATTTTTAATGGCTTCAGGCTTCTCATGCAATTTTCACTTTCTTCACAGTACTCTGATAATATGCATATCTATAGCCAAGTCTTTTTTCAAGTTTTAAATAGAATGATGAAGGGTTAGTTCCTGTGGCCATTCCCAGGGCTCAGAAACCAATGGGAAAGTCAGAGTTCACACCAGAAAAAGAATAGAAGGGAGATACAGCTTGGACACCTGTTGGATGACAACTGGCTAAGAGGGGTTTCCCCTCACTTTGGAGAGATTCCTCTCCTCTCACTTCCTGTTTTCTTTGATGCAGAAAGAGATGGGAAATCTCTTCAATTAGGCACAAAAAAAAAAGTAACAGAAGTTTTAACCTTTTCTAACTTGCTAGCAACGGTGAGATAGAATTGAACTGTGAATTGCATTGGAGATACACTTTCATGACTGCTGAACCATTAAAGCTTCATCTGTACCTTATTCCATGAGCAGAACATACATCACACACCAGTTTGCTGAGTAATAAAACCACAGTAAAAAAATGATTGTAGTATTTTAATATGTGATTGGATATCAATACTTTATATAGATTAACCAAGCTCTGTTAAAGTGGTTATAAACCGCTGGGTGCTTCTTTTTTTTCTTCTTTCAGACCTGCAAGGTAAAGGCATAATGTGCTAGTATGCATCGCCACAATAATAGGGGGTTTTAGTAGGATGTAGTGTTTTCAAGACTTTGACAAGTATATTTTATAACTTCCAAATGGACTCAGTGTCTAATGCCGCATACACACGGTCAGAAAAGTTGTGAGCTTTTCGTCGGAAATTACGACCGTGTGTATGCTCTATCGGACTTTTACTGTCGGAATTACCGCCAACAAAATATTGAGAGCAGGTTCCTATCGGAAATTCTGTTTGTCTGTATGCAATTCTGACGCGCAAAAAAAACACGCATGCTCGGAAACAATTTGACGCTCGGAAGCATTGTACTTAATTTTCTCGGCTTGTCGTAGTGTTGTATGTCACCGCGTTCTTGACGGTCAAAAGTTCAGAAAACTTGTGTGACCATGTGTATGCAAGCCAAGCTTGAGCGGAATTCCCGTCGGAAAAAACCTTCAATGGTTTTTCCGACGGAAATTCCAACCGTGTGTACGCGGCATAATACTTTCATTACAGAGCAGAAGCCCTGGATGTTACTATTACTGTATATAACTCAGGTATTATAAGCAGTGTGGGTGCAGCACAATCAGGGCAGGGAAATGATACCTGTCTAGAGCCTAGAGCACCAATGGAGCAAAGGTACTGTAACATAATAAAATCAGGATGCCCTTCTACGGTGGATATTTTTATTTTTTCATTTCCGTCAAAGGACTTTCTTTGATAATGACAGTGATGTAAGAAACTTTGACTCACTACAGTGATAATTCCAGCGTTAAACTGGCACTACACCAAATTTAGAGAGAGAGAGAGCTGTAACACAGTATAAAGACTAAAGCTGGACATAGACTTGTAGAATTTAGTTTTGCAGTTTTTGTTGTAAGCTGTTGTAAGTTTGTCGTTCATTTTTCTTATCATTAGTGGGGGCAAATCAGCATTCATTTTTTACCTTTTTTTTTCCTACAAAAAAAAAAATTTGACGCAGCAGGGGGGAAAATTTATCTTGAATGTACGAATTTTTAACAGTGTATGTAATTTTCATTGGTTAAAGTCCCTGCATTCAAAAATCGAATGTTAAAAAGCAAACAAAATCTTGAACTACTTTCAAATGCCATTTTAGAATTTTCGTATAAATTTTTCTAAAATTCTCATTCAAAATTCTACTAGTGTATACCTAGCTTATGCCTAAATGCACACATACACAATTAAAATGCATTCAAATGTAGGATGTATCCAATATATCTGTCACGCTTACCCCAAATGCAGGTGGTCAGACTCTATAGCTGGCTATTGTGTTTTTTAACCTATAGCAACCCCCTTTCCCATAAGGCAAGCAGGCCTACCGGTATTTGGTGGCCCCCAGGTCTTATACACAATGCTATAGTTCCTGGCCACCACGCCAGGGCAGGCACGAACTGAGCAAAGCAAACAGGTACTTGGTTGGCAGACAGGCAGAGTGGTTCAATGACAGTCCAGGTAAAAGGCAGGCAGAGTTCAGAGAATAGTCTGATATCCAGTCCAAGATCATAAACAGATAAATACAAACTAGCAGAGCAGACAGACAGGGGGGCTTGATCAGGAATTACACACAATATCACTCTCTATCACAAGCATGAGACTGAACGTTTGGCTGGTCTAACCACCTCCCGTCCGCGCTATAGCCGAATGACGGCTACAGCGCGGGCCTTAATTGCCGGGAGGGCATCAATAGGCATCCTCCCATGCATGAGCTGCCTGCAAGCCCCCTGTAGGGCACACGCGGCATGCTCTGTGATCACTGAGTCAATAAAAATAGCCCCTTACCACGGCCGCTTACCACGTGATCAGCTGTCAACCAATGACAGCTGATCACATGATGTAAACAGAAGATAAGTAATTAGCTTCTTTTTTTTCTCACGCTGATAGCATGAGGGAAAAAAAAGGCCAATCACCGGATTCTGACAGAGGGACATCGGTCCCAAACAGGGAGAGGCACTGCTGCTATGCAGTGCCCACCAGTGCCACCTACCAGTGCCCACCAGTGTCGCATGCCAGTGCCCACCAGTGCCACCTATCAATGCCCACCAGTACACCTTATCCGTACTGCCAACCAGTGCCCATCAGTGCCCCATTATTAGTACCACCTATAAGTGCTGCCTATCAGCGTCGCCCATCAGTGCCACCTATCAGTACACATCAGTGCCACCTATCAGTGCCGCCTATCAGTGCTGCGTATCAGTGCCACCCATCACTGCCCTTCAGTGCCGCCCATCAGTGCCATCCATCAGTGCCACCCAACAGTGCCACCTCTCAGTGCCACCTCTCAGTGCCGCCTCATCAATGTCCACCAGTGCCACCTATCAGTGTTTCTCCACCCCCACAATCAGCATGCCTCTTACCAAATTTTAAGACCTCTTAACTACAGGAGGTCCAAAAAGCAATGTCACCAAAATGTCAGAAAACCAATGGCCAAGCAGCAATCTTTCCCTATTCTATTCTCCTGGCCTCAAATCCAGTATTATATGGTATCCAAAAGAAAGAAAGGCTCCACACAGTTGACAGTAAAAGCAAAAGATGGCACAATGCCAATCAACATTTGTGATGACATCAGATCGTTAAGTCCCACCCAATGCATTTAATCAGAGTTGATATCATCAGGAGACTAGGGTTGCCTGTTTCTATGTTTGGGATTTGAGACCGGGAGGATGGAATGGTAAGAAATTGCTGCGTGGCCATTTGGTTTTATGCCCTTTTAGGGACATCCCTTTTGTAGTTAAAAGGTCTTAAAATTTATTAAGAGGCATGTTGTTTGTGATGGTGGAGAAACGCTAATGTCATTTGAGCTACAGTATCATGGCTCCTGTGGAGTTTTGGAAGTGGACTCTTTACACTAATTAACTCTTTTTGCACTAGACACAATTTAAATATGTTTTATGTTCACAAGTATATTTACTGTTTGATTCACTATTAGGGTTGAGCGAACCCGAACTGTAAAGTTCGGGTCCGTACCGAACATTTGAGTTTTTGGGTACCGGACCCGAACCCGAACAATTGCGTGTATGTTCGGGTTCGGGTCCGGTGTTCGGCGATGTAATGGCGCATTTAGAAAAGCTTCAGGGGGCAGCCAATCACCTTTTGTTTAACTGGTGTGCCCTTAGAAGCCATCATAGCCATGCCTACTAATGGCATGGCTGTGATTGGCCAGTGCAACATGTGACCCAGCTTCTATATAAGCTAGAGGCACACAGCACAGCACGTCACTCTGCTTTAGACAGGATAGGGAGAGGATCCTGGCTGCTGTTGCTTATTAGGGAGAGATTGAAATACTATGAGTTAGTCCTGATTCTGCAATCTGAGAGAAAAGATAGAGAGACAGTTTAGGGCAAGGTTCCTGTTGGTGCTTTTAGGGAGAAAGATTTATATAGGAGTCCAGATTCAGAGATCTAATAACTCAGCGATCTGCATATTTTTACCTGTTTGTGTTGCAGTGCACAGTCTTCTTACCCTGCCATGAGCCCAGTGTCAGAGATATATTAACTTTTATCTGCAAGCTCAGTGCACCAGCACTGCATATGTTACGTTGAGAGATACACCCTGTACATACTGTGGGTGTATTGTGCACTTGCAAAAAGACCCATTTAGGGCAAAAAAAATAAAGCAAAAAAATTTGCAGATTTACAATTTATATATTTTTCTTGTATTGTGCTATTCCCCCCCAAAAAATTTAGGGCAAAAACTTTTTTTTTTTTAATAGCATTTTCTGTATTGCTGTAGGTGTGAGATACACTGTTTCCATACTGTGGGTGTATTGTGCTCTTGCAAAAAGACCCATTTAGGGCAACAACAAAAAAAATTGCAGTGTTGTCTGCATATATGCAAGTGTGAGATTTACAATTTATATATTGTCCTTGTATTGTGCTATTCCAAAAAAAATTTTTTAGGGGAAAAAAATATTTTTTTTATTAGCATTTTCTGTATTGCTGTAGGTGTGAGATACAGCTTTTACATACTGTGGGTGTGTTGTGCTCTTCCAAAAACACCCATTTAGGGCCACAAAAAATATTTTGCAGTGTTTTCTGCATATCTGGAGGTGTGTGAAATAAACAATTTATATATTTTTCTTCTACTGTGCTATCCTAAAAAAATAATTGTAGGACAAAAGCATTTTTTTTAAATAGCATTTTCTGCAGTTCTGTAGCTGTGAGATACAGCGTTTACATACTGTGGGTGTGTTGTGCTCTTCCAAAAACACCCATTGTAGCGCACAAATCCTTTCCCCCTTACCTGCCTTTATGTTGTTGGCTCCTCACAGGAAGGAGAAAGGCGCACCGCACTACCAGCCCGTACCCTCCTGTATAAAGTGGTTGAGCGGTGTACTTGATGGGCCGTGTCCACAGCCGGAGTCAAAACTCCTCCAGAGGATGATTCTCACCTTTACTGTAGGTAGAGGCAAGTCCTTGAATTCCCAGTAAAGTCAATGTCCACACCAGCTGAAACTCCAACTCTGAGTTTATTCTCTCATGGCAAAATAAACTGTGCTCGGATAGAAAAGGTTAGAGCAAAGAAACAGGACGGCTTAAGGTGTGGAGGAGGTCCAGGCACAAACGTAGCACATTCACTTCACTGCTTAGGTTTCTTAAACAGTTTTAGGCGCACGGTCTCTGCCACAGACCGTGAGGTTGGTCTATGCCACAGACCCGGTGTACAAGGCCCCTGCCACAGACCTGGAGAACTTTAGTCTCTGCCACAGACCAGGGTGTATAAGGCCCCTGCCACGGGCCGGGTGAATAAGGCCTCCGATACAGTCAGGATGACCTTGAGCTTCTCCTTCTAAGAACTAGCCCATATCAAGGGGAAGACATCTCTCCAGGGAGTCAACAGACCCTTCCTTCACCATGCCTCCAGCATCGGGCCATCAGAAGGTTCCTCCCTTCCCTGGAACAGGGTCCCCTACACGAGGCGGCACCCAAAGACTCCTCAACCCATAGCGGACTCCAGACGAAGGCTCTGGACCCCAGGCTTTACTCCCGCCCCTAGATCTCCATACCCAGGGCAGCAGGAACTCCAGGATAGTACCTCACCCCGGGCTAAAGGTGCCCGAGATGGAACAGGAACACGTGCACCCAGGCCGAAGGCACCTGGGCGCGGACCCCACTGGACATCAGCCCCCAGGCCAAAGGTGCCTGGGGTTCGGACTCCGATCAGGAAGCGTCTGCCCCTTTTGTATCCTCTCCCGGCATGCACAGCAGGTTCCCCGCCCCGCTGTACTACTGCCATGAGGGGACACAAAAGGCACAGCACTGTATCGGTGGTTCAACCCTAGCCTACCATGGCAGCGCCACCTGTAGGCCGCAGGGAACTGCACACCAATACTGTCCCCCGAGGACAAAATGGTCCATGAATCCTACAGAATTAGGGTGTTTGAGCCTATTTACCACTCAAACACTTCCCTTAAATTTAGCACCCTGCTACATTTTTATTTTAAAGTATTTTATTTTCCCACTAGCTTATCCAATAAATTTTATAATTTTTTACAGAAAGGGCGTATTCTGGGGCATTCCCACCATATGTGTGGCATCGTGCCGTTGAGTTTCTGAGGTTCTTAATGACTTCCTGTACCTCTTCTGCTGAAAAGGGGGCCTCCAGCATATTATTTTTTTTATGTTATTTTAAGTTATTTCCCTATCCACATTTGTTTGCAGAGCACTTCCCATGATCTTAACAACATTTTTCTGCCATTTGCAGCTCTCTAGCCCTTTCCATTACTTTTTAGAGCCTTTTTAGTCCTCAGAAGTTCGGGTCCCCATTGACTTCAATGGGGTTCGGGTACGGGGTCAAGTTTGGGTCAAGTTCGGTCCTGAACTCGAACTTTTTTTCCAAAGTTCGGCCGAACCTGTCAAACCCGAACATCTAGGTGTCCGCTCAACTCTATTCACTATACCATTATACGAAATGACAAATTTTATGGTTTATATGATTTAATGAGATTGTATTTGCTATTTTTAAAATTCATTATAAGATTTAAGGGGGAAGTAAAATACAATGGATTTGGTATTATTTTGATACTAGTTTATGGGTATTGGTGTTTGCTGCTGCCAGATGAACTCCCTCTTATGTTTATCCTTTATAAATGTAGAGTAGTGTATATACACAGTTTATGAGAATTAATGCTGCTGTCAATTTCTGTGAGCTAAGTGCAGAGTTATTTGTATACAACATCCAGTCAAGTGCCTCAAAAATTATATTATTATTTATTTTTTTAACATGATTGGATATTTAAAGCCCTACTCCAGGATATTAACAGCCCCCCTCCCCCCAACTAACCACTGGTATTAAAACTATCCAAATGCCTATTTTACTTATTTGAATCCACAGTCAAGCAATGATGTTTCTCTCTTCTGTTTTCTTCCTGTGGTCTTTCTTTAGTTGCCACATCACTGCCTGCCTGATATGAACACCTCCTATTGGTGGAGGCAAAACTTCCAGCGGTCGGGTCCTTACTTATAGGCTCCAGAGGCAGTGAAACAAGGGCAGTGGAAGTTATGACTTTGATCCATTACACTGCAGGATGGCGTAGGAAGAGGTTTTTGCAATCAAGACTGAGTAAAGTAATTGATACACAATGCATTATTTGAATTACATTTTTGCCTGGAGTTGGGCTTTAAAGTAAACCAAGTTTTACCTTATTAACTAAGCTAAATTAACATTTACATTGAGTAGAGAAGGGATAGATCTTTTGTCAAGTTTGTGTTGATGTCCCTATTGGAGAGTCTCACCTATTTGTCCAGGTAACCATTGTTATCGATATTTTTGAAATGAAAGCTGAAATCTGAGAATGTGATGGGGAAAAAAATCCCTGCATTTCAAGGGTTTAAAGCTGGTTTAGTCTAGGAGTGCCCAAATAAGAAGAAATACTCACCTGGCTTTGTCAGGCTCCCTAACTATGGACATTGTGACTGGTCCCCTGCTGCATTCTCTCTTTAGGCAGTGGTTTAAAGTGGTTCTAAAGCCTTATGGTTTTTCACCTTAATGCATTCCATTAAGGTGAAAAATCCTCTGTACTGCAGCTCCCCCCAGACATCCATTTTTCTTACCTGAGCCCGATCTGATCCAGCGACGTGCACGAGTGGAGCGGCTCCAGCTCATGTCTCCCTCTTCATTAGGCAGACTGATTGCAGCAAGAGCCATTGACTCCCACTACTGTCAATCAAATGCTGTGACATGGGAGCAGGGGACGGAGTCGAGTCCCGCTGTCTGTGTCTCTGTCACGTGTGCCCCCATGGAAAACAGCTCTCCGTGGGGACACCCGCTGAAGAGGAGAGGCCTGGAGCGCTTGAGGGTGACCCCAAAAGAAGAGGATCAGGGCTGCTCTGTGCAAAACCATTGCACGACCATTCCACGACCGCGCAATTGTGAGTTAAAGCAACTAAAGATTTTTCTGAAGAATGGACAAACCATCATGCATAAATTCAGGAAAATAAAAAAGGTGAGTTGCTTGTTCACCTGATTTGTGATTGGTCCACTGATGTGTGATTGATTACTAGTCATGCACTGACTAGTAATAATTATTCATTTTGTGTAAAATATTGACAGTGATAGTAAACATATTCATACTAATCTGTTTGAAGAAAAGTAAATGTTCTCTACATCAGTGTATTTTGTGGTTTTTTAATTATCCTTTATTAAATGTTTGTGGTCCAAAAGCTCTTCCAGTAATATGTGAAAAGGGTGATGAATAAACATTGTTTTATGTGAAGTTGTTAAATATCTTTCAAGTCTAAGCTGCAGATTATGAAATCAAGTTCTCTGTTTAAATTTTGCTTTTTTTTTTACTGTACATCTAATTACGTAGTTAATTTTACAGTTACTATAGCGGTGCACAGAAATGACAGATAACTGTAATTTACGACATTCGGTGAAACACATCTTAACGTGAAACCTACTCAACTTAAACTTTTAGAAGTAAAAGTCCAGCTTAAAAACAGACGCCAAAATATTTTTGTTAATACCCCTATCAGTCAGAACAGTACCCTATGTGCCCTTCTCTAACTTGGTTAAACTTTTTTTACTGGAGCCTAACTTTCTCTGACTTCAAGGAAAAACTCCACCAACTGCCACCCACCTTTTCCTGTCTATGTGTCCTTGTTGCTTACTAAGGCAGCTATTTTGGAATGGTATTTGGCAGGGCATAGTCGTGACCCAGTAACAAAATGAAATTAAATCAGAGAAGGTCACATAATTAGCATTTTTTGCTAATGATGAAGAACAATTTCAATTTAAGACCCCTTTCACAATGAGAAGAAAGACGGACGTTTCTGCGGTGCTTTTAAGGTCACGTGACAATGTGACCTTAAAAGAAGAAAAAAGAGCCATTTTGCTGCGCTTTTGCAGCACTTTTGAAATGCTTCCCATCCATTTCAATGACCAGGGGCATTTTTTAGGTGCTTTTTAAAGTGCTCCAAACATGCCCCAAAGATGATGCTAGCAAGACTTTTTGCACTGTAGCAAGACTACAGGAGAGTCAGGATGCCCACTAACACACAGCTCCTTTCTCTATCTGCAATGTAGAGAGAGTCCTGACTCTCCTGTAGTCCAAGGGAGGGGGCGAGCACGACACTCCACACCAGGGAGAAAGCCTTGCATTACTGTGTGGAGTTACAGACAGAAGAACAGTAAGAGAGGATTTCTCAGAAGAAATAAGGACATTTAAAAGCAAAATCGAAGGATGACGCAAGTGAAGGAGGACTGCACTAAGGTAAAGGAAGCTATTTAGGAAAAAAAAATTGTACCTTTACAACCCCTTTAAATGACATGTATGGGGTTTTCAAAAAATAAACACACATAATCACCCCTATGCTGCAGCATCGGTGTGATGCTGCAGCTGTCCCTTGTCAGCTCTAAGACCCAGAATAGAGAGATCAGTTCTCAGCCTTCTGTGTTTTAGTTCACGACCGCACCAGTCTCAGAGAAACGAGACCAGTGTAAGCCAACAACAGTGTTCCTGATCACTGCCACACCAGTGACAATGTCAACAGACCAGTGCAGCCAGCAACAATGTTCCTGATCACTACCACATCAGTACAGTGTCACCAGAGCCAGTGCAGCCAGCAAAAGTGTCCCTGATCATACCCAATTATGCGAACCATAATGTACACAAGAAAGATCATTTAAACCCACTGGGTTTGTTTCACCATTACTTTTTCTTTTAGAATAAGATCTAAAAATAACCATTGCAAGAATGTGTAAGCAGGGGCGGATCCAGAGACTAGTCTTGGGAGGGGCACTGCAAGAAAATAAGGTGTTGCTTACAGAACTGTATTTAACGTATCATACAGTCCTAACCTTGATAAAAAACAGTGACACGTTTATCCTATCCCCCACTTGTGTTACCTTCTTCTTCATTACTGTCCCCCACTTGTGTCACTTTCTTCTTCATGACTGTCGCCCACTTGTGTCACCTTCTTCTTTATTACTGTCCCCCGTTTGTGTCACCTTCTCCTTCATTACTGTCCCCTGCTTGGGTCCCCTTCTCCTTCATTACTGTCTCCAGCTTGTGTCACCTTCTTCTTCATTACTGTCCCCCATTTGTGTCACCATCTCCTTCATTACTGTCCCCCATTTGTGTCACCTTCTCCGTCATTACTGTTCCCAGTTTGTGTCACCTTCTCCTTCACACACACGTCCCTGTTCTGCCTCTCAGTCACGGGCATCGGCACCCCCCAAAGCAGCGGGCGTGCGCGCGCGCCTGCTATCCCACTTAAAGGGGTAGACATACAGCTACGACAGTTCGTGGGATAGTGCCGACCTGCCGCCGTATAACAATGGCGACTGGTCTGTAATTTGTTAAAAAGACTATTTTAACAGTGTTTCTTTATCTGGTTTATGTGTTTTTCAGCGTCAGCATTTTGGGGTATTTTTGTAAAATCACACCAACTTACATTCAGCTCTGCATTGTAAAAAAACGCTGATAAAAGGCCATTTATGCGTGTTTTTCTTGAATGTGATTTTAGGGCATTTAGACAACAGTCCATAAACTCCCCTGCTGATAAACTTTAAAAAACATCCATGTGTGCATGGACACATAGGATAACATAGAGGGGAGTTTAAGGGCTGTTAAAAAAAAACGCCCAAACTCACAAAAGCGTAAGTTTATCAGCTGCAGTCTGCCTAATGGATTTATGTCAGTTGTATGTTTTTTCAAATTTATGTTTTCAAACTGATGTTTCATAACACATACATACCTACCATAACACATCTCGTAAATCAATTGTTCAAGAAGGTATTGTTCCGATCTCCTCCAAGCAAGCCATAATCAAACCCCTCCTAAAGAAACCCAACCTCGACCTCAAAGACCCTAACTAAGGCAGACCGGTAACAAGCCTTAACACCATCTCCAAGGTTATGGAGAAAGCAGTAGTACAACAGCTACAACTCCATCTGGACACCCCCAAACTTTGGACCCACTACAATCAGGCTTCCGCCCAGGCTATGGCACAGAAACAGCACTTCTCAAAATATGGGATGACGCCCTCGAAGCAGCAGATGACGGAGAACCATGTCTCCTGGTGCTGCTGTACCTCAGGGCAGCGTTCGACACAGTAGACCACAAAACTCTACTCATTTGCCTTAAAGAAGTAGCAGGAGTCACAGGCTCAAATCTACCCTGGTTCGCATCCTTCTTAGAAAATCATTCCCAGACAGTGAAACTAGGAGCCTTCACCTCTGAAACTCGCGCAATTTCTTGCGGAGTCCCTCAAGGATCACCCCTGTCACCCATGCTCTTCAACATCTACCTCCGCCCACTCCTCAAAATCATCAGCAAACAGGACCTGTGCTACCACTCATACGCTGATGACACTCAACTCTACTTTCGCATCACCGAAAAAAAAAGACCAATATCACGGACTAGAAAAATGCCTCACATTGATCGATGATTGGATGACGGAGAGCTCCCTCAAACTCAATGGATCCAAAACAGAACTTCTCCTCCACACAAACCGAAAGACAAAAGCTAAAACTTCATGGACACCACCCACCAACCTTGGACAGACCATCACCCCAAGCACCAAAGTGAAAAGTCTCTGAGTCATCTTTGACTCAGAGATGTCGATGGATGCACAAATAGGATCAGTAGTCAGCAGATCTCACCATCTTCTCCGCCTGCTGCATAGACTCATCCCCTTCATACCAGAAGAGGAGATAGCAGTAGTAGTTGGAACAATCATCAATTCCCGACTCGACTACGCAAACTCCCTCTACATAGGACTACCTAAATACCAGATTTTGCGCCTACAAGTTGTCCAGAACACGGCAGCCAGACTGGTAACGGGGAAAAAACCCTGGGAATCCATCACCCCATCCATGAGGACCCTTCATTGGCTAACCGTAAAGGATCGAGTCACATTCAAGACCCTCTGCCTCACCCACAAATGCACACAAGGAAACGCTCCTCAATACTTATGTGAGAAAATAAAACACTACACACCCAATCGCATTCTCCGATCAACTAACCAAAACCTCCTCTACATCCCCAAGTCCCGCTACAAATCGAAGGGAGAACGAAGATTTGCAGTTCAAGGACCACGGCTATGGAATGCTCTACCAACAAACATCCGCATGGAAGAAAACCATCGGGCCTTCAGGAAAAAACGTAAGACCCACCTCTTCTGAAGGATCAGGACGACACTGGATGGAAATAAGCGCCTTGAGGCGATTTAGTTCGCATTTGTAGCGCTATACAAGTTATTCACTCACTCACACTCACTTACAGGTATATGTTTTTACTATTTATTTATACATTCTTTATTTTGTATACAAATATTTAAAGTGCAAAAAAGGATTCCTAGAGCACTATAGGTGAGCTAAACAGACAGCACAGCTCTACCTATAGTGAAATGTCCACTAGGGGACGAGTCACTGGTCTGATTCACTTACTGTATGTGGTTATATTTCTTCAATAGCTTGAGCTATTAAGCCTCGTCAACAACTATATTTATAAAGCAAAGTTGCAATGGAGACAGAGGAAAACAGCAAAACATGTACAAAACAAACCCACGTACTAGCTGGAAATATGGCTGCCTAATATTTTTATGCAATATTACCTTGTTAATTCTTTTTTACATTTTTGACATTATTTTTTTTTAGACCCAACCATAAAAATAAATAATGAAAATATATGTAATAAAACTATATATCTCCTTTAAAAAGGAAGGCTCCCTGACCATACAATTTAATTTATATGTCTGAATCTAAGGACTAAAGGTACACCTTTTGATAAGAGGGTTAGGAGGTGTAGGAAAGGGAAACTGAACCATGACTTCAATCATTCTGGCAAAGATACACTGCATGAATGCTTATGCAAGAGTCAACAATAACCAGAAAAACCTGTCTTTGTGCTTTTGTTTCAGACACTTACTACCAAGCAAAAAGACAGTGTGGTGTTAATTGCGTATATACTATATGAAAGCCCAGCAGCATAAAAAAGCCTACATCTAAACCCCTTCAAAATAGAAGTAAAGAGAAATTTTTTTTATTACTAATATTATACAGGATTCATGTGACGCCGACAGTTTGTGCAGCACTTTACAAAATAAGGCTGCATTCACACCTGAGCGTTTTGTAGCCTGAAGCTACAAAACGCTAGAGGGGGAAAAAAACATTATTCTCTATGGAGATGGTTCACATCTCCACTCCAAAACGCCTGAAGCCGAACGCCTGAAGCTCAAACAAGTTCCGGACCCTTTTTTGTCACGCGAATCGGGCAGATTTGGGCGTTTTAGGAGTCACAGAATGTAATAGAAACGCTCGATTCAAGCATTTAGCGCGACAACAAGCATTTCGACGGGCGCAAATTCGCGCGACAAAACACCGGTAAAAACGTTGGTAAAAACGCTTGAAGCGCTACGCTCAGGTGTGAATGCAGTCTTAGGGCAGACAGTGCAGGTACAATGTGATTCAACACAAGAGGAGTTTGTTTACAATTTAAAAGAATACACAACAGTATTAAAGTGGTTGTAAACCCTTACATACCACTTTATGCTACAAGTAAGACTATAATAAGGCTTACCCGTAGCTACCCTGGATATCTCCTAAACCTGCACGGTTTAGGAGATATCGGCACATGCGCACTGGAGCAAACTGAAAGCGGAGGTTCACCGGGAATTTTTTTTTTTAAAATCCAGCAGCTACAAATACAGCAGCTGCTGACTTTTAAAAAATGGACACTTACCTGTCCAGGTCGCCCGCAATTTCGGCAGCCAAAACTGAGCTACTGCTCGGCTCTCGGCTTCCCCCGCCGCCATCCTCGGTGAGGGAATCGGGAAGTGAAGCGCTGTGGCTTCACTGCCCGGTTCCCTACTGCGCATGCGCGAGTCGCGCCCTAACAGGTCCCCGCTGTGTCCTGGGAGCCGAGTGTTTCCCAGCACACAGCAGGGGGGGTGACGCAAAGGGGCGGGACTCCCGCGGGACTCTGATCCCGGAAGTGGTGCAAATACCTGTTTTATACAGGTATCTGCACCCCCTCCCCCCTGAAAGGTGTCAAATGTGACACCGGAGGGGGGGTAGGGTTCCGAAATACGGAGGTTCCATTTTGGGTGAACCTCCGCTTGAAGCAATAGAACGTATGTGCCGTTGCTTCAGTAAGTGTGCCGTTACCGGCAGCTCCCGCGCGCAGGTTTTTTTTTTTTCCTAGGGTTTATAACCACTTTAATTGTTGTCAAAGAAGATGCAGAGACTCATAGTTATGGAATCTTTTCTGGCTGAATTTTATTGTGGTTTTGTTAATATGCTTGCATCACCAAGGCATTTACAGGAAGTCATTCTGTTATTTCAAGCAGAATGCAAATGAATCTGCAAAAGTCTAATGGTTATTGGGGCAGTTGTTAAGTACTAATGTAAAACAGTAAAATGAATCACAAACCGATGGATGTCATATTTTGGCATGGGCATTCTTCTTTAGGTCAAGTAAAGTGCTATGGGTTCTACGCTATTAAGAGATACAACAGATATGCAGTGATAACAGACACATTCTCATTTAAATTCCTGAAGAATTAGGGCCAATTCATCTGATTATAACACAAAATAAAAAATAAATAAAGAGGAACTGAGAACAGCACCAGCACCAGGGCATACACACACATTATATATATATATATATATATATATATATATTGTGAGGGGGTTAACTCGGTAGCGGGTGTGTGTGACCCCCTGGTTGGGCTCCCCACACAAAAACAGGGCCAGCAGACGGAGGTTGTGGTTTTCAAAATCAAAAGGTGCGGTTTATTTCTCTATGTACAGTGACAAAAACACAGCAAAGCCAAAAAGAAACATAAACAAAATAAATCCTGGTCAGTTTGACCTCTGACTAAACATGCAGGTTTCCTAACTAACAACTGGGATCAGCCTGGTGCTGTCCTAGTCCCTAAGTCCCTGGTTTAGTAAAAGTCCAAACAAATATATAGCCACACAGGCTTTCTCTCACCGCACAGGGGTTCACTCTCCCTAGACAGTCCACACAGGTCTGCTTCCAGGCATGAGCTAACATCTAATGAATCTGGGAGTTTTTTATAGAGGCCTAAATGAGCTGACAAGCTTCAGCTGGCCTCATCAACTCTGTCTGCACGACGCCCCACACTCTCCCTAGAGGTAAGAGTCATCCATGAGCCTACTAGCCTCAGCTGGGCTTATACAACTCTCCACCCTAGTTGTATAAGTCAGCATAAAGCCTGAATCTGGGAGAAATATATCTACCCCCCTGGATGCAACCAGGTGACTTTACCTTCCTGCTGTCACATACCCCCCCCCTCTTGTTTTAACCTTGGGGTTGGAACACCAGCAATCAGGCATTCATGTACTCGAGACAAAGCATCCACATTCCCCATTTGAACGCCAGGGCGATGCTTTACTGTGAAGTTGAATTCCTGTAGGGCCAGGAACCACCTATTCACTCTTCTATTTGTCTCCTTGTTTTGAGCCATCCACTTTAACGGAGCGTGATCCGTAACCATGTCAAAGTGCCTACCTAGCAGATAGTACCGAAGGGAATCTAGAGCCCACTTCACCGCTAAACACTCCTTTTCAACCGTGGCGTAATTTACCTCATGGGACTTCAACTTCCTGCTGAGGTAAATGACTGGGTGCTCTTCCCCGTTCCAGACCTGGGACAATACTGCTCCTAACCCCACATCTGACGCATCACTTTGTACGACAAAGTCTTTAGAGAAGTCGGGTGAGTACAACACTGGCTGGCTACATAAGGCTTGTTTCAAGAATTGGAATGCTGCCTCAGCCTCGGGGGTCCATTTAATCATGACCGACCCTTTCCCTTTCGTCAGGTTGGTTAGGGGCACAGCCTTAGAAGCAAAGTGGGGAATGAAGCGCCGATAATAACCCGCGATTCCCAGAAAGGCCCGTACCTGCTTCTTGCTGTTGGGACGTGGCCAACTCTGGATGGCCTCGACTTTGTTGAGTTGGGGTTTTATCACTCCCCTGCCAATGGTGTACCCAAGATATTTGGCCTCCTCCTGCCCAATGGTACACTTCTTGGGGTTAGCCGTAAACCCCGCTTCCCGGATAGAGTCTAGGACTGCTTGCACTTTTGGCAGATGTGAGGCCCAATCTGTGCTATGGACAATTACGTCATCCAGGTAAGCCGCAGCATACTTCCGATGGGGCCTCAGTATCTGGTCCATTTTCCGCTGGAATGTGGCCGGCGCATTCTGTAACCCGAACGGCATTCTCTTATATTGGAACGCCCCGTCTGGGGTTACAAATGCGGTTTTCTCTTTGGCCGACTTGGCCAGGGGAATTTGCCAATACCCTTTTGTGAGGTCAAGAGTCGTCATGTATCGGGCTGTTCCCAGCCGGTCGATCAACTCATCTATACGTGGCATGGGGTAGGTGTCAAATTTTGTAACTTTGTTCAACTGACGAAAATCGTTACAAAATCGCCAGCTCCCATCCGGTTTAGGCACCAACACAATGGGACTAGACCAATCACTTTGGGACTCCTCTATCACCCCTAAGTTCAGCATTTTCTGTACTTCCTCCCGTATTGCCTCCCGTCGGGCCTCTGGGATCCGATAGGGTTTTAACTTCACCCTTTCACCGGGCGGGGTAATAATATCATGCTCTACCCCAGATGTTTGTCCCGGCAGCTCAGAGAACACCTCCTTGTTGCGAAGCACAAACTCCTTAACCTCCTGTTGTTGGGGTTGTGACAAGGTGGCTGCTATTCCAACCTCCGGAATCACGCAACCAGTTTGAGCTGGTGACCAAGTTTCTGCGACTAGGGACTCTCTATCCCTCCAGGCTTTCAACAGATTAACGTGATATATCTGTTCGGGCTTTCGCCTTCCTGGTTGTCTGACCTTGTAATTCACTTCGCTCACTTTTTCCATTATCTCGTAGGGGCCTTGCCATTTGGCAAGGAATTTACTTTCAACCGTAGGGACAAGTACCAATATCCTATCCCCCGGGGAAAAGGTACGGGTCTTTGCTCCACGGTTGTACACTCTCTGCTGTGCCAACTGCGCTTGGGCCAAATGTTCCTTCACGATGGGCATTACCTGTGCAATTCGATCTTGCATCAGGGCGACATGCTCAATCACACTCCTGTGGGGAGAACTCTCACTTTCCCAAGTTTCCTTGGCAATATCCAACAGCCCTCTTGGGTGTCTCCCATACAGTAACTCAAAGGGGGAGAATCCCGTAGAGGATTGGGGCACCTCCCTAATAGCAAACATCAAATAAGGAAGTAGACAGTCCCAATCCTTTCCATCTCTATCCACCACTTTCTTCAACATTTGTTTTAGGGTTTTGTTGAATCTTTCAACCAGCCCATCGGTTTGGGGGTGATACACAGATGTACGCAATTGCGTCACTTTGAACAATTTACACAGCTCTTTCATAACCCGGGACATAAAGGGTGTACCTTGGTCCGTAAGCAGTTCTTTACAAATACCCACCCGGCTAAAAACAAGAGATAGCTCTTTGGCTATGGTTTTGGCCGAGGTATTTCTGAGAGGGATCGCTTCTGGATAACGGGTGGCATAGTCCATTATAACCAATATGTACTGGTGCCCCCTAGCGGACTTGATTATAGGACCTACCAAATCCATTGCGATTCTCTCAAACGGGACCTCAATGATGGGTAGAGGGACCAGCGGGCTACGGAAATGTGGCATCGGGGCCGACCTCTGACACACAGGGCAGGAGGAACAATAATTTTCTATGTCCTTCATCACCCCAGGCCAATAGAATCTCTGTAATACCCTCTCTCGGGTTTTCTCTGTCCCCAGATGACCTCCAAGAATGTGCCCATGGGCCAACTCCAACACCAACTTCCTGTAAGGTTTGGGCACCACCAGCTGCTCAACGGTTTCTTCTGCCCTTTTTGCCACCCGATACAGTAGGTCCTTCTCTACGCTGAAGTATGGGTAAGTGCAGGTAATATCTGGGTTCACTAACTCGCCATCTATTTCCACTACGTTTTCCCGTGCCTTTATTAGGGCGGGGTCTTTTAACTGTTCTGTGGCAAAATTTTCCCTGTGAACCTCCAGATCAGAAAACTCCACAGACGGTAGGTTTTCGTCTGAGGAGGTGGGCTCCTCTCCAGTTTCTTGAGTCTCCCCTGCCAATACTGACAAGGGAAATTCTGGAGAGTCCTCCCCACTCTCAGAGGAGTTCTGGCTATCACATTCCTGGTACATAGGGGCACCAGTGGGGGGCTCAGGATCATCCCACAGTTCCCAGAACTTCGGAAAATCCCTTCCCACAATGGCATCATGCGGTAATTGAGATACTAACCCCACTGGATGAGAGAGGGTACCTTTGGGGGTCTCGAAACACACTGTAGTCACTGGATACTCTCGGGTGTCCCCATGCACACAAATAACAGCTACCTTGCTATTCCCAGAGACCTCTGTTTTAACTAATTCAGCCTTTATCAGGGTCACAAGGCTACCTGAATCCAGCAATACCACAACATTTCTACCATTAATACACATTTTGCATAAATGTTTCTCAGTTCCCCGAATGGCAGTGCATGCGACTGTCGCACACAGCGACTGACGTCTGTCCATCAGAAAGTCACATTGCATGGGTTCCTCCACAACCGGGCAATTTGCTGCAATATGTCCCGCTTGCCGGCAGCGGTAGCAAACGATCCTTCTTGCGGCCTCTTGAGCCGCTGATTTCCCAGGCTGTTCTCGCCAAACTTGGGGTAGAGCTCCCACCCTCTCACTCTCTCCACCCTCACCCCTTGGAATCCTCTTATCCGCCCCTGGGGATGGTCTGGTCTTAGGGTGGAAAGTCCGAGAGTCTCTGGAAGAGGCTGTCAGGTTCTCTGTAGCCAAGTATCTCTCTACACGATCCACAAGTTTACCGGCCGTTTCTGGGTCTCCATGGCTTACCCACTTTTGAATGGCGGTAGGAAGAGCTCTCAAGAAACGATCCATCACAACACGTTCCACAATCTCCGGTGCGGACAAAGTCTCTGGCTGTAGCCACTTCCTGCTCAGGTGAATGAGATCATACATTTGAGACCTGGGGGGTTTTCCAAGCTGGAAAGTCCAGTTATGCACACGCTGAGCCCGGACAGCCAGGGTGACACCCAGCCTTGCCAATATTTCAGCTTTTAGCATCACATAGTCTTTTGCTTGGTCAGGCTCTAGGTCATAGTAAGCCTTCTGCGATTCACCAGTTAACAGAGGAGCCACCAGTCCAGCCCACTGCTCCTCAGGCCACTTTTCTCTTTCAGCAGTCCTTTCAAATGTGGTCAAAAATACCTCTGGATCATCCTCTCCAGTCATTTTTGTCAATAAACGACTCACCCCAAAGGACGCGGTATTAGTGGGACGGCTTTCCTCACTGGTCTGCGGACGTTGCTGCATTACTGCTTCCATTTGTTGTAGTCTCTGCTCTTGCTTCTGTAACAGGTCTATGAAGCGGGCCTCAGATTGCTGCTGGGCTTGTTGATGAGCTTGCTGCTGGGCTGCAAGGCTCCTTTGCAAACCTGCATTTGTCTGCTGTTGATTGGCATTTGCTAGAGCCAGCTGTTTCAGTATCTCCTCCATGCTGGCTTAAAAAAAACTGCCACTGGTTCTCCACCAACTGTGAGGGGGTTAACTCGGTAGCGGGTGTGTGTGACCCCCTGGTTGGGCTCCCCACACAAAAACAGGGCCAGCAGACGGAGGTTGTGGTTTTCAAAATCAAAAGGTGCGGTTTATTTCTCTATGTACAGTGACAAAAACACAGCAAAGCCAAAAAGAAACATAAACAAAATAAATCCTGGTCAGTTTGACCTCTGACTAAACATGCAGGTTTCCTAACTAACAACTGGGATCAGCCTGGTGCTGTCCTAGTCCCTAAGTCCCTGGTTTAGTAAAAGTCCAAACAAATATATAGCCACACAGGCTTTCTCTCACCGCACAGGGGTTCACTCTCCCTAGACAGTCCACACAGGTCTGCTTCCAGGCATGAGCTAACATCTAATGAATCTGGGAGTTTTTTATAGAGGCCTAAATGAGCTGACAAGCTTCAGCTGGCCTCATCAACTCTGTCTGCACGACGCCCCACACTCTCCCTAGAGGTAAGAGTCATCCATGAGCCTACTAGCCTCAGCTGGGCTTATACAACTCTCCACCCTAGTTGTATAAGTCAGCATAAAGCCTGAATCTGGGAGAAATATATCTACCCCCCTGGATGCAACCAGGTGACTTTACCTTCCTGCTGTCACAATATATATATACACACATACATATACACACACATACAGTATATATTGTATATTTATGGCCGGAACCCTCAAACCGAGATAGACGGGAAACTACATAAAGACGCCACAAGACTCACAACATAACATAGACCTGAGGTGTGCCCTGGTCAGCTGGTGGGTACACCAAAAAGGGGGCATACCCAAGATAAGTAATGGTTGATTGTGATTGTAGGAGAGGGATGTGAAGGAAGTGCCCTTTAAAGGGGATGGGAGGGAGGGTAACGCGCACTGGAACCGACAAGGAACACAGGTGAGTCGGCTGTTTAACTACACCCCCCCAGGCTCCTACCATAAATTCAGGCCACCATACTGGCCCTCTAATTTATGGTCGAAGCCTTCCAATGATAGACGTGAAACCACATAAAGAGGCCACAAGACTCACAACATAACATAGACCTGAGGTGTGCCCTGGTCAGCTGGTCGGTATGCCAAAAAGGATAGGGAAAGCTGTTTTATTGGTATACATGACATTTATTGGGCAAGCTTAATGAAGGCTTGCAACATCTCAACCTGGGGATTCGGAATGTACTGGATAAAGGAGGCGGATTTCCATCCTATGGTCACAGTTGTCCTTTATTTTCGATATTTCTATTTTTATATTCAATATTTTAGTATATCTGTTTGTTTTCTTTTTTTGCCCTTAGAGTATTGACAATTCCCTATTTACTTCCCAACACTTGCAGCATCCTGTCTTTTTCAGGTCATTGCTGTGATTTTATTAGACTACTTTCATTCCTTATCCGTTTTTTTAACTCTACATATATTCATCTGTTTTTGTTTCTTTAACCGTCTTGTCTTTCCCTTCCTTTTCCCATGTTCTGACGTTTAATGTTTTATGTCTTCATGCTCCACGTTTCTCTTGCTAGTTTCCATATACTTTGATATGGTTGCTGATGTCAGTGTCCACGCCCAGTTCTCCCGCCCCTCATCACGCCCATAGTCTCTACATAAAGGACTGAATACTGGCTCAAAAATCACGGCATGAAGAAGGAGCCTATTAGATGCTCTAAAACGTGTCCCGTCCATTAGACGTCATTTCCGGGTCTCTGTGTTCCACGCTTGTTCCGGGCACACTTCCGCTGATGTCATCCATGAGTCCAGCGTTCCACACTGGTTCCACACAGTGTGGCTGTTTCCTCCCTGATCCTTTTCTCTGCGGCTTCCCTCTGCTGGACGATTGGGACCCCTGACACCTCATTGCAGAATGAAGCATGTTGGTACTATAAGATGCTGGATTCCTCCCACCATATGATGAGCTGATTTACTTCTTATGTCTTGTACACACGGTCGGATTTTCCATCGGATAAACTCCGATGGGTTTTTCCGACGGAATTACGCTCATGCTGTCTTGCATACACATGGTCACACCAAACTTCGCCCGTCATGAACGCGGTGACGTACAACACTACGACGAGCCAGAAAAATGAAGATCAATGATTCCGAGCATGCATCGAATTGATTCCGAGCATGCGTGGTTTTTAGTCCGTCGGAATTGCATACAGACGAACGGAATTTCTGATAGAAATTTTTTCCGCCGGAAAAAAGAGAACATGTTCTCTATCTAAGTCCTTCGGAATTTCCGACGGAAAAAGTCAGATGGGGCATACACCTGTCGGACTTTTTCCATCGAAAATTTCGACCGTGTGTACGCGCCATTACTTTTAGTAAGTGTTTTTAATCTCCTGGCTATTAATGTTAAAAGGTTTTTCTGCACTTAGAGGTGCCTTTTTTTCTGATTTGGAGTCCTTGCTTTCCTCTTATGCCGTGTACACACGACCGTTTTTCTCGTCGAAAAATTAAATTTTTTTCTTTTGACGAGAAAAACGATAGTCTGTGGGCATTTTGTCATTTTTCCCGACGGGAACAACGGAATTAAAAACGACGAGAAAAATTAGAACATGCTCTAATTTTTCTTGTCGTTTTTCTCGACATTTTTTTCCGCTGCAGTTTTCCCATAGGGAACACTGCCGAGGAGCCCACAGACGGTCGTTTTTCTCGACAAGAGAAAAAATGACGTGAAAAACGACCGTGTGTGGGGAACAAGCCGTTCCCTCGTTTTTAATGTCATTATTCACGGCGGTTTTTTAACCGCCGTGAATAATGATCGTGTGTACGCGGCATTAGAGTGCTGCCCTGGTGTCTTGAACCGGCATCCATAAGCCTGTCTTTTGCATTAACTGTCCTATTGGGAACACTCCCTCTGGTAAATCTGTCTGAACTGGCTAGCTGTTAGTGGGCTGGAAGGAAAAGGCAAGAATGGGCTGGATCTAGACTGGCTCAACGGGTATGATAACAACTGGTCCAGAACCGCTACTGGACACCATTCGTTGTGGGTCTGGAAGAAATTGACGTCAACCCCGGTGTCGTACTGATGAGTTTTGGACACTACCAGATGTAGGAAAAAATGGTCTTGAAGGTGGGCCAGATGGCACCTGCGTATCACCTGGCAACCGGAGGCCACTGTAAGTGAACTCACCGGGATGTAGGAAGCCATAGAAGGCCAGGTATATAGCCGGTTGGATGACCAGGCTGGGCAGCAACCCAAAAGGGGACCGTGACAGGATGGCTGACATGTCCCAGAATGTGGAACTTGATATGGGAAAACGTTTGCTACTGGCTACGGGCTGATGTTTCTGGATGCCACGCACTAAGGCTTTGACCGCATGGGTCACAAACAATGAGATTTTCCCAGGGGCTTGTAGGGGGAGAAAATGCTTGATGTCAGATAGGTACAGTCTGACAGTGTTGTGGGACAGACCCAGATGAGTGTGGCAGTAAGACACGAAGGCCAGGACATGCTTGATGTGACCCTTTGCACGTCCCGGGGTATGTGGCTAGGAATTTGTAGTAGGCTTTCCAGGCAGTGCGGTAGGCCTTCAGCGTGTTGGGTGACAGTGACCGGTTTATGAGCAGCATAGTGTTGTGAAGGTGGTCTCTTAGCCCATTGTTAGCTGCGATTAAGGTGGGATAGGAAATGAGGTCGGGTTGGCTCTGCGTCTCTGTAAGAAATACAAAGTAAAGTTGAGGCGGGAAAGTGTGTCTGCTGCGCAATTGCACTTGCCAGGTATGTAAGTACAGTGCACATTGAAATTGTAGTGAAGGGATATCTGCACCAGCCTGCGTAGGAAGGACATAATGGCCAGAGACTTGGACATGCCTTTGTTGACATACTCAGCCGTGGCTAAGTTGTCAGTGGAGAAGACCACGGTCTGCCCCGCCCAGGTGTGTCTCCAGACCTGAGCTGTCACGATGATGGGGTAAAGCTCGAACAATGAGGACGTCTGGCTGAACCCAGGGACCAGGAGGATTCCTGCGGCCATGGACCTGCAAACCAATGGGTGCCAAAAACAGCAGTAAAGCCTTTTGAGGCTGCTGTATCTGTTACTATATGAGGTGAGGAGGCTGAAGCTGCTGGGATGAACATAGATACGCCGTTCCATTTCTCAAGGAAGTTGTCCCACATTGCTAGATCTGCAGCAGCTGCCTGGTCTAGGTCAGGTGGTGAAGGCGTGAATGATTGCCCTAACCTAGGACAGCTTGTCAGGGGGTAGGCTGGCCTGCATAGAGCAGGTGTCAAGAGTGATTCCTAGGAAGGTGATGGACTACACGGGGCCTTCCACTTTATGCTCCGCTATGTGCACTTTGAGGTTGCCAAACACTACCCTTAATTTGCCTAGATTTGAGGGGGACTTGTCGGGTCATTCGATCAGCAGGAAGTAATGGATGGTAATGGATGACTTTTTGGCACTGCGTCTGGTGAGTTAAGATCCAGGTGAGGGACTGAGCGAACGTTTCGAAGAGCCATAGACTGCTCTTTTGAGCCGGAGGTCAGTTTGGTAGCAAATTAGTATGAATCTCTCCATATGATGCCGTGCCACTGCCACAAGGAAGGTTCAATGGGTAAGAGCTTAAAAGCATCTGAAATGTCCGCCTTGGACAGCAATGCGCCCGTGCCTACACTAATGATGGACTGTATAGCTAAGTCAACGGACGCATATTTGAGAGAGAACTCTTCGGAAGGAATGAGGCGTGTACAAGTCATAAACCAAAACTTAATTTATTTGAGAATTTGCCCTTGACAAGACCAATAGGGCTAACTCTCCATGTCTCAAATGGCGACTCAGGGGCCGATAATGAAGCCTCGGTCTGCAACGGATTGTCAATAGCCTGCTCGTCGGTGGAGGCTGAGCGGAGGTTCCTGAACTCATGGGTGGTGTGGGGTAGGGTGATGAGCCCCATGTGGAATCCGGAGATAAACCCTCACACTAGGAATATGTATGCAGGTGATGGGTGAGAGGAAAACTAGAACTCCAGCCACAGTACATTCACCCAGGTCAGTCAAGATGAGTTGGGATGCTTGAGGGTGCATGTGCTCTTGGGATGAGCTCTATGACAGTTGACACAAATGTGGAGCAGTCGGCATTGGTTGAAGCTGCAGGTGCCATAGTTGAAGTTGTTGCAGATAGGCGTCTTGCCTAGTAACTGGATGGGCCGTCCCAACTTGTCCACCTGAGGATGTTGCATAGGGTCAGGCATGCCTTGAGCGGCACTAGAGGTAGAGGAGAAGGAACGTCTGGTGTCCGTGTTAGTGCACCAGTTCGCCGTGTGCGCGGAGTACTGGCAAACGGCACAAAGCTGGGAACACAGACCCGCAAAGCAGCGTCAGAACAACTTGGTGTCCACGATGCTCCAATTCGTGCTGGTTTGGAACTGGGCACGTTTGGTTGCGGCTCTGGCTGCGAACAAGCGGTGGTAGACGTAAAACGCAGAGCCTCCGTATTTGTACCCTAAGTCAACCACGGCATGGAGGTACAAATCCATCTCTTTCCTCCTGCCGGGGTTGGCTGAGCACAACACATCCCTGAACATGCTGAAGGCCAAACAAATGAGGAGATCTACAATTTGCGATTGAGCCTGGGGACTTTGGCCTTCAGAACCACAGATACGTTCTTCTAGACATAGGACTTATTCTCGGCCAGATCATGGACCGAGATGAGCAGGGAGGCCAGGTTAACATCCTTTATCTCCAGGATGTCCTTCCTGATGCTGGCAGGGACAAGGTGTGCAAAAAAAAATTGTGGAACTGGTGTCCGGCGTAACCTGTGGGTGGTAGTGCCAAGACGGACTCTGCGACCAGCTCTAGGGGGGTCACCACTGGCCACACCTCTAGGACTCCTACTCTTGCCTGCACTTTAGAGACTGTGGTCAGCGTGTCGATCATGGTGTGCAGCTGGGTGAGATCTGAGGAGATGGACAGCAGGGATGCCTGCTGGGTGGCGGGTGCAGCTGCTGCTGGTGTTGGGAACAGTAGCCTGAATAATTGGGCTTTTCTGGCCATGGCGGAGTAGGGACTGAGTGCTGCCTGGCTCTGAACCAGCAGTGGATGACAGAGGGGCGGAGGCAAGGTCCTCACTGCCTGCCGGTGACATGACTCCAGCTATAATGAGAAAAGAGTGGGGGGGGGAGGGTGTATGTTTAAGAAGAATTTTTGCAAAATTAGAACAGTGGAGGAGAGATGGAGTACGGAAGAATAAGTAAAAAGCAAGGGGGAGGAAGAACAGAAAATGGAACGACAGGTGTAGTGAAGAACACGATGCGTTCTGGCAAACGCTGAAGAGTGGAAATGTAGAAAACTCGAAGAGTGCGGGGTAACCGAAGTTAGCCAGGAGGTGACTGGCCAAATATCTGATAGCTCAGGTGCCTGGTCAGTGTCAGGCACGGACTTGTGAACCAGAGCCCCAGGGTGTACTGGGGTGGGAAGTTGCAGTCTGGTTGTGACCTAAGTAGGAATGTTGCGTTCTGTAGTAGGTGACGTATGGTTGGCCTGCTAACTGTTTAGCAACTGTGTCTGCGTAGTTTGAATGTGATGAACTTCAGAAGATAGGTAAGAAAGAAAATGTGACAGTAGATAAGCGCCAGACCAGCAGCCCAATTCGTGTATGTGAGGTATCAATATGAATAAAGGGTGTTGCAGATTGATGTGGTAGAGTGTCCCCTGTACTACCCACCTGACTCGTGCCGTGACAGAATAGAGGTCCTGGTTGTGACCGAGACAAATCTGGTGACCGGGAACCTAAAAAATGTAACATGGAGGTCCAGACTTAACCTGGCATAAAGTAAGGATGAGCCGAACACCCCCCAGTTTGGTTTGCACCAGAACTTGCGAATAGTGATGAGCCGAACACCCCCGGGTTCGGTTCGCACCAGAACCCGCGAACGGACCGAAAGTTTGCACGAACTTTAGAACCCTATTAAATACAATGGATGCGAACGTTCAAAATCTAAAGTGCTATTTATAACGACTAATATGCATGTTATTGTCCTAAAAAGGGTTTGCGAACCCGGGTTCTGCACCAGGGGACATGTATCAATCCAAAAAAAAGTTTTAAAAACGGCCGTTTTTCGGGAGCAGTCATTTTAATGATGCATAAAGTGAAAAAAAAAAAGTCAAATATTCCTTTAAATATCGTACCTGGGGGGTGTCTAAAGTATGCCTGTGAAGTGCCACGTGTTTCCCGTGTTTAGAACTGTCCCTGCACAAAATTACATTTCTAAAGGAAAAAAAGCCATTTAAAACTGCTTGCGGCTTTAATGTAATGTCTGGTCCCGGTAATATGGATGAAAGTCTTTAAGAAAAATGGCATAGCTACCCCATCACAGCCCCCCCCCCCCACTACCCCAGCCCATTACCAGCCCCTTTGGGTCTTGTATGGATATTAAGGGGAACCCCGCACACAAAATAAAAAAGGCCCTATATACTGTGAACAGCCGTATACAGGCGGTGCATACAAGACAGGGACTGTAGGTTTGTTCTTATGTAGAATCTGTTTGTAATTTTGAACAGGTACATTGTTTAAGTGTAGCTCCAGCCAAAAAATCTATTTTTAAGCTTTTTGGAAAACATAGGGAAGGGTTATCACCCCTGTAACATTTGTTTTGCTGTCTGTGCAGTGTGCACCTGTTCAGAACAGTTCACCTCACTTTCCGTCCTAATGACAAATGTTTTTTGAAAATTTGGGGTTTTTATTGAAACAAGAATTGGTGATAAAGCATCAGTGGAGAGGAGACACTTTTTTTCCCATATTAACTCTTACAGGAGAGAATTTGCCTTCCTAGGGGTAGACTTCCTGTTGTATCCTTCCGTTTGCAAGGAGGAGTCGTTTGTAAGTTGGATGTTTGAAAGTAGGGGCCTGCCGTATATACTCAGCTGAAATTTGCCCCTTACATGTTGGTGTTGCCACAACACTGTGAGCCCTCACAGTTACTCTTGGTGGGCGCATAAATGGGCCCTGCTGTGAATTACTAGATCAAGAACTGTAATTGCATGCCCCTGTTGAACAGGGGCTGAAAAATTGGGCCTTTGGTGGTGGTGGTGGTGTTGGCACAACACTGTAAGACATCATATTTAGTCTTGGTGGGCGCAGGAATGGGCCCTGCTGTGAATTATTAGATCAAGAATTGTAATTACATGCCCCTGTTAAACAGGGGCATAAAAATTGGGCCTTAGGCACTGGTGCCACAACACTGCAACCCCTCACAGATACTGTACTTGGAGCACAGCAATGAGCCCTGTTGCAAAGTATTGCATCAAAAATTGTAATTACACGCCCCTGTTAAACAGGGGCTGAAAAATTGGACCTTAGCCACTGGTGCTGGTGCCACGACACTGCAACCTCTCCCAGATACTCTAGTTGGAGTGCAGGAATGAGCCCTGCTGCAAAGCATTGCATAAAAAATTGTAATTACATGCCCCTGTTAAACAGGGGCTGAAAAATTGGGCCTTAGCCACTGGTGGCGGCACCCAGAAACAAAAATGTTCTTCCAAGCTATCATCATCAATCGGATCATTGAGGAGGAGGAGGATAGTCAGTAAACATAACAGGACAGTCTCTCAGCATCAGCATCAGTCTTGAAGGGATGTGACATTTGAAAATAAATTAGTCTATTATATCAGCTTCAGGTGTTTGGTAGCTGGTGGTGATCCAAGACTGGTTCATCTTTATGAAGGTCAGTCGATCAACAGAGTCGGTGGACAGGCGCACCCTGTGATCCGTGACAAATCCTCCAGCAGCACTGAATGTGCGTTCTGAAAGAACGCTGGATGCAGGACAGGCCAGTAGCTCAATTGCATACTGTGCAAGCTCTGGCCAGTGATCCATCCTCAAGACCCAGTAAGCCAGATGATTTTCAGTGGGGAAGGTGTCCAAGTCTGACCTTGCCCCTAGGTATTCCTGCACCATGTATATCAGACGCTGGCGATGGTTGCTGGAACCGATCATACCTTGGGGCTGCGGACTAAAGAATTGTCTGAATGCATCGGTCAGACGGCCACCTTCCCCACCGCTCCTTCTTTGACTGACCGAAGCCTCAGCAACTCGTTGTCCAGGACCAGGAGTTTGTAACCTCCCAGTCTCTGGGAACGCGTTGCACAGACCTTTCTGCAAGGCCTCCCGGAGTTGTGTCCTCCTCTGCTCCCTCTGCGACGGTAAGATAAGGTCCGCAACCTTACCCTTGTACCGTGGGTCACTAAGGACGACATGATCCGCAGCCACCTCCTCCCAGCCACGTACAAGTCCACTGGTTTCTTGGGACTGTAAATCATCCCTAAAAGACTGCTGCTGATGATGCTGAGTGCCAGGCTCCACCTCCATGCTGACACAATCCTCCTCCTCCTCCTCCTCTTCTTCCTGTGCGATGGGTGGGACAGAAGGAACACTGTCTGGGTAAAGGGGGCCTTGAGAGGCAAGGAAGTCCTCCTCTTCCTGCCTCTGTTCTGCCTCAAGTGCCCTGTCCATTATTTCACGCAGCGTATGTTCCAACAGGTGGACAAGAGGTACAGTGTCACTGATGCATGCACTGTCACTGCTCACCATCCTCGTGGCCTCCTCAAATGGTGCCAGGACAGTGCATGCATCCCTGATCATGCCCCACTGGCGTGGTGAAAAAACCCGAGCTCCCCTGACCCTGTCCTGGTGCCGTAGTCGCACAGGTACTCATTAATGGCCCTCTGCTGCATGTGCAGCCGCTGCAGCATGGCCAACGTTGAGTTCCACCTGGTGGGCATGTCACATATAAGGCGGTTCTTGGGCAAGTTCAACTCCTTTTGCAGCTCAGCGAGGCGAGCACTGGCATTATAAGATCTGCGGAAATGCACACAGACCTTCCTGGCCTGCCTCAGGACATCCTGTAAGCCCGGGTACCTGCCCAAGAACCACTGCACCACCAGGTTAAGGACGTGAGCCACACAGGGCACATGGGTCAGTTGTCCCTGTCGGAGAGCGGAGAGGAGGTTGGTGCCATTGTCGCAAACTACCATTCCTGGCTTAAGCTGGCATGGCGTCAACCACCTCTCGGCCTGCCCCTGCAGAGCAGACAGAACCTCTGCCCCAGTGTGGCTCCTGTCCCCCAAACACACCAGCGCAAGCACGGCATGGCATCTTTTTGCCTGCGTACTTGCGTAGCCCCTTGAACGCCTACGGAGCACCGCTGGTTCCGAGGACAAAGCACAGGAAGAGGCCACGGAGGAAGAAGAAGAGGAGGGGGTGGAGGACAGAGGTGTGTCACAACCAGTAGTAGCATTTTGGAGGCGTGGCGGTGGAACAACCTCCAACACTACTGCACCTTGTCCTGCATCCTTCCCAGCTGCCAAAAGAGTGACCCAATGGGCCGTGAAAGAAAGGTAACGTCCCTGTCCATGCCTGCTGGACCATGAGTCAGCGGTAATATGCACCTTACCGCTGACCGCCCTGTCCAGCGAGGCATGGACAGTGTCTTCCACATGCCGGTAGAGAGCCGGAATCGCCTCCCGTGAGAAAAAGTGGCGTTTGGGAACCTGCCACTGAGGAACCGCACATTGCACAAACTCACGGAAGGGAGCCGAGTCTACCAACTGAAAAGGCAGCAGTTGAAGCGCTAGCAATTTAGCCAAGCTAGCATTCAACCGCTGGGCATGTGGATGGCTGGGAGTGAACTTCTTTCGACGGTCCAGCAGCTGGGGCAGGGAAATTTGCCTGCAAGAATCGGACGTCGGTGTACTGCTAGCAGAGTGCCCGCAAGTACTTGGCTGTGACACACCTAATTCTACACCTTCATTCCTCTCAGAGCAGGTTTCAGAGAGGACTGAAGGTATAGTGGGGTTGGAGATCCCAGCTGATGCGGTGCAAGGAGAGGTCCGCTTTGTTCTTTGGTGTGGGTCTTTAAGGTAGGCTTGCCAACGAGCTGCATGGCAGGTCAACATATGTCTGGTCAAGCATGTGGTGCCCAAGCGGGTGATGTTTTGGCCACGCGATATATGCTTGAGACATATGTTGCAAACAGCAGCTGTGCGATCTGATGCACTCGACTCAAAAAAGGCCCACACCAAAGAACTTTTTGAATAATGGGCAGAAGCAGCGCCCTGCCCAGGCGGAGCTCTGCGGTGTGATTCCGTCGGTGTGCTGCTCTTACGCTGGCCCCCCGAGGGCATCCTGCCTCATTGGAGATGTGCCTCCTCCTCATCCTCCTCCTCTCTCCTATTAGGCACCAACGTGGAGTCAGTGACCTCATCATCCCCGACCTCATCATCCCCTCCCTCATCACTGGAGCCAATCTGGCAGTATGCTGCAGCTGCTGGAACATGCCTGCCAGATTGGTGTCCTTCTTGAGCATCCCCTCTCTCTGCTCTCACGCTACTGCCTTCCTCTAGCTGGGTATCATCATGAGACCCTTCGAAACGCTGGGCATCCTCCTGGAGCATGTACCCAACACTGTGCTCAAACAGTTTGGGGGACTCATCAGGAGGACATGGTTGGTCTAGGGAAGGAGTGACTGATGATGACATTGATACCAGGGAAGAGGACGCTTTGGCAGCTGCTTTGCCAGTACCCTGAGCCTGGGTGAGAGAGGATGAGGAGGATGAGGAGGGCTTGGTCATCCACTCTACCAAGTCTTTGGCATGATGCGGCTCAACACGTCCAGCTGCCGAAAAGAAGGACAAGCGTGTCCCATGGCCACGTGCTGATGGCGATGCACCGCGTCCACGACCAGCACTGTTGTCTCTAGACACAGAGCCTGCTTGTCCTCTTTTATTGGCTCCTGACTGTCTGCCTCTCCTTGCCTCTCCTTGTTTGCCTTCCAGACATTCTAATGGCCTGCAGGGAAATGGGAAAACCAGCAATACAGGCTAAGTTCAGGTGTAATATGGTCAGGAGGCACACTCCGCCCGCTGTAAGTGCCGCAAAATCCTGTTGGTGTAACACACCAGGAAAAAGCAGCAATACAGGCTAAGTTCAGGTGTAATATGGTCAGGAGGCACACTCCGCCCGCTGTATGTGCCGCAAAATCCTGTTGGTGTAACACACCAGGAAAAAGCAGCAATACAGGCTAAGTTCAGGTGTAATATGGTCAGGAGGCACACTCCGCCCGCTGTAAGTGCCGCAAAATCCTGTTGGTGTAACACACCAGGAAAAAGCAGCAATACAGGCTAAGTTCAGGTGTAATATGGTCAGGAGGCACACTCCGCCCGCTGTAAGTGCCGCAAAATCCTGTTGGTGTAACACACCAGGAAAAAGCAGCAATACAGGCTAAGTTCAGGTGTAATATGGTCAGGAGGCACACTCCGCCCGCTGTAAGTGCCGCAAAATCCTGTTGGTGTAACACACCAGGAAAAAGCAGCAATACAGGCTAAGTTCAGGTGTAATATGGTCAGGAGGCACACTCCGCCTGCTGTAAGTGCCGCAAAATCCTGTTGGTGTAACACACCAGGAAAAAGCAGCAATACAGGCTAAGTTCAGGTGTAATATGGTCAGGAGGCACACTCCGCCTGCTGTAAGTGCCGCAAAATCCTGTTGGTGTAACACACCAGGAAAAAGCAGCAATACAGGCTAAGTTCAGGTGTAATATGATCAGGAGGCACACTCCGCCCGCTGTAAGTGCCGCAAAATCCTGTTGGTGTAACACCCAAGGAAAAAGCAGCAATACGGGCTAACTTCAGGTGTATAATGTGCAGGAGGCTTAGCAACAATGACACTGACACTGTCCCCTGCTTATCCTTCTCTCTCCCTGCACACAAGGTTTATCAAAGTATATGACACTGACACTCTCCCTGCCTATCCTTCTCTCTCCCTACACACAAGGTTTAGCAAAGAATATGACACTGACACTCTCCCTGCCTATCCTTCTCTGTCCCTACACACAAGGTTTAGCAAAGAATGGATTTGACACTGTCCCTGCCTATCCTTCACTTTCCCTGCTCCGGAACACACTACACGAGGCCGCCGCGCTGGCGGCCTTTTATAGTGTGGGGTGTGTACTAAACCCCCTCAGCTATAATTGGCCACAGGCATCCTGCCTGTGACCAATCATTGCTCTCCTCGGTGCTGTGATTGGCCAAGCATGCAGGGTCACAGTGCATGCTTGGCCAATCACAGCGCCGGGATTACACTGCGATGGCGCAGTGTATTGTGGGCCGTTCGCGTCACTCGAATTTGGCGCGAACAGCCCAAATCGTTCGTTGTTCGCCGAACGCGCGAACAGCCGATGTTCGAGTCGAACCTATGTTCGACTCGAACACCGACCTCATCCCTACTTGCGAACAGGAAAAATATTTGTTCAAATACACGAACACCGTTAAAGTCTATGAGACACGAACATGAAAAAACAAAAGTGCTAATTTTAAAGGCTTATATGCAAGGTATTGTCATAAAAAGTGTTTGGGGACACGGGTCCTGCACCAGGGGACATGTATCAATGTAAAAAGATGCTTAGTGAAACAATGAAAATGAAATATTCCTTTAAATATCGTGCCTGGGGGGTGTCTATAGTATGCCTGTAAAGTGGCTCATTTTTCCAGTGTTTAGAACAGTCCCGCAGCAAAATGACATTTCTAAAGGAAAAAAAGTCATTTAAAACTGATCATGGCTGTAATGAATTGTCGGGTTTTGGCAATACAGATAAAACTCATTGAAAAAAACGGCATGGGTTCCCCCCCAGTCCATTACCAAGCCCTTTGGGTCTGGTATGAATATTAGGGGAACCCCCCAGAATCCATACCAGGCCCTTCAGGTCTGGTATGGATATTAAGAGGAACCCTGCACCAATTATTATTTTTTTTAAATGGCATAGGGGCCCCCCAAAATCCATATCAGACCTGATTTTAAGGGAAACCCTATGCCAAAATAAAAAAAATGGCGTAGGGGTCCCCCCAAAATCCATACCAGGCACTTATCCGAGCACGCAACCTGGCAGGCTGCAGCAAAAGAGGGGGGACGAGAGAGCACCCCCCCTCCTGAACCGTACAAGGCCACATGCCCTCAACATGGGGGGATAGGTGCTTTGGGGGAGGGGGGCTCTGCACCCCCTCACCCCAAAGCACCTTGCCCCATGTTGATGGGGACAAGAACCTCATCCCCACAACCCTTACCCGGTGGTTGTGGAGGTCTGCGGGCAGAGGGGTTATCGGAATCTGGAAGCCCCCTTTAACAAGGAGACCCCCAGATCCTGCCCCCCCCCCATGTGAATTGTACCCTTACCATTTCATAAAAAAAGTGTCAAAAATAGTAAAAAAGACAGGAGACACTTTGGGGCAAGTCCTTTTTTAAAAAATAAAATCATTTTTAGTTATTTTTAATTTTCTTCGTTCGGTTTTTTTTTTCCGTCTTTTTTTTTTTGTATAAAGCACGTCCAACCTAGTGGAGGATGGAATAACCTGAACACGACTGACCTAAGGGAGAAACGACTGACAAGAAAACATGAGTGGTCGGATCCGGTGCCACTGGAGAGGTGCTTGCAACGATTGCAAGAAAGTAGCCTCATCAGGAAGGCGAAAACAAGGACAAATCATGCCAACTCGGGTCAGAGTTATGAAGCGGGAGTATCGTATGTGTTTGTGAGTAAGTGCGACTGTATGAAGGGTCTGAGTAATGGCTGGTTGCTTGTGGTAGGTTCCTCCCGAGAGAGACCGAGCTGCAAGAAGCTTGTGTTGTGTGTGACAACTGAAATCAACTTGTGTCGTGCCGAGGATACGAAACACTGTCGCCGACGCGACCGGGATTTGAATTGGGCCGTCGTAGAGTGTTAGGGTGCCACTCCCTTCAAAACCAAACACATACCAACCACCCAGCCCCCAGACACTAATCAAAGTGCCGGCAAGGCACCGGGTGGGTCTAATTACCACCTAAATCAGCCACAGAACCCTTACAATCAATACATGCTAATCTCCAAATGGATGAGGCGGCAACCCCATAGACAGTGAATCCTATAAGCCTGTGTTGAGTGATATCGGACTACGACCGACAGTGGCTTGGAGGCTTGGATCTACGAACGAATTGTATGTTTGTGGATGGGGCGACAACAACTAGGAGGCAGCTATGATACGGGAGAGGTTTAAATCCTACCTGCAACAGCGAGTGAGAACCGCCGACAAAAACCACGAACGGAGGAAACACAACACACTTGTTGAACGCACAGACTCACGAAGTGAACTGGTGAGAGTCGACCTAGTGACTTGTAGTATCGTGCACTGGAACCGACAAGGAACACAGGTGAGTGGGCTGCTTAAATACCCCACCTCCTCCGGGCTCCTCCCATAAATTCAGACCACCATACTGGCCTTCTAGTATATATATATGTTTATTCACTGCATCATTCTAATTAACCACTTGCCCTTCAGAAGGTTTTACCCTCTTCATGACAATGCCATTTTTTGCTAATCATCATTGTGCTAATTTAATTGATAATTGCATGCAACACTGTATGGAAATTAACATTTTTTTATCATTTTTTTTTTTTTTTAACACAAAAAGAGCTTTCCTTTGGTGGTATTTGATCACCACTTGGTTTTTTGTAAAAAAATAAATGAACATTTTGAAATGAAAAAAAATGAACATTTTGAAAAAAATATATATTTTTCCTTCTGCTATAAAATATATCCAATAATAAATTTAAAAAAATCTAATTTCTTTATGAATTTAGGCCAAAATTTATTTTGCTACATGTCTTTAGTAAAAAAAATCCCAATAAGTTTATAATATAGTTTTTGGTTTGCGTGAAAGTTATAGCATCTACAAACTATGGTATATACAGTAATTGTAATTCTTGGCTGTCATGCTAATCCAGTGGCTTTCAGGACTTTCGGATTCACTAACTTAGAACCAGTAGACAGATTTGGAGCTAGAATTTCAATATAAATATGAGTTTTGTATGCTTGTTGCAGGTCTGTTGTTTGCAAAGACTTGAAGCCAGAGACAGTTAATTTTAGATGCAGGCCAGCCCGAAAATTCCCCTCAGTCAAGTTTCATTTAACACTTTCAGTCTGGTGTCGATTGACTCTCTATATGTGCTTTTCCCTACTACCTACATCTAGAAACACACACTGACATTTCCAACCATTATCTTGAGAACGTGCATAGTAGTATGTCAATATTTACTCGTCAGTCTGCGAGGTTTCATTATGTTATCTGCATACCATCAGGTTCACTATTTAAAAAATAAAAGTCCAACATTGCTTTTCCCCCTAAGGGCCCTTTCACACGTGCAAACAATAATGCACATTATTGTATTATTACAGTGCACCTGGAAAGTATTCACAGCGCTTCACTTTTTCCACATTTTGTTATGTTACAGCCATATTCCAAAATTTATTAAATTCATTATTTTCCTCAAAATTCTACTGACAACATGAAAGAAGTTTGTTTGAAATCTTTGCAAATGCATTAAAAATAAAAAACAAAAAAATTACATGACACTCAAAATTGAGCTCAGGTGCATCCTGTTTCCACTGATCATCCTTGAGATGTTTCTACAACTTGATTGGAGTCCACCTGTGGTAAATTCAGTTGATTGGACATGATTTTGAAAGGCACACACCTGACTATATAAGGTCACACAGTTACCAGTGCATGTCAGAGCACAAACCAAGCCATGAAGTCCAAGGAATTGTCTGTAGACCTCCTAGACAGGAATGTATCGAGGCACAGATCTGGGGAAGGGTACAGAAAAATGTCTGCAACATTGAAGGTCCCAATGAGCACAATGGCCTCCATAATCTGTAAATGGAAGAGGTTTGGAAACACCAGGACTCTTCCTAGAGCAGGCCGCCTGGCCAACCTGAGCAATGGGGGAGAAGGGCCTTAGTTAGGGAGGTGGCCAAGTTCCTGATGGTAACTCTGACTTTCTCTGTGGAGCAGAGGCGTACCTAGGGTCTCCAGCGCCTTTGGCGAGAATCTGTATCGGTACCCTCCCTTCATTAAAGAGTTAGAATTTCAGTTGTTTGTTTTTTTACATCAATTTCCTTTAATTTTTAATTGTCTGCATATCCATTAAAGATAATGTTTAGGCTATAGAGTCCCTTTTCAATTGTTTTGACTTTTGAAAAAAGATATTACATATAAACATACTAGTCAGATGAGATTTAGGATAAACACGTGGTATCACATTCAGAAGAAACATAAAACCTTATAAACCTTAAAGGGGTTGTAAAGGTTCGTTCTTTTTCACCTTAATGCATCGTATGCATTAAGGTGAAAAAAAAACTCGCAATGACGGCCCCCCAACCCCCCCGTTTTACTTACTTGAGTCCCGAATCTGCTGTAATCGTCCCCCGGCGTCCTCTTCTCCTAGGAAGTCTGGCCGTCGATTGGCTAGATTTGCTAGATTGATAGCAGCGCAGCCATTGGCTCGCTCTGCTGTCAATCACATGCAATGACGTGGCGCGCTGGGGGGCGGGGCCGTGTGATACAGTCGGCGGCTATGGCCGCCGGCTGTATCACAGGAGCGCGCCTGCAAGCTAACCCCCTTGGGAGAGTGCTTCCCATGAAGGGGGTTAGCTGATGCGGGGAGGAGCCGAGACAGCCGCCGAGGGACCCCAGAAGACCAGGATCGGGGCCACTGTGTGCAAATTGAGCTGAACAGTGGAGGTTTTTTTTTTTTAAACGGGAACCTTTAGTGTCCCTTTAATAGGTTTTATATTTTTTCTAATATAACTAATTTTACATTTTTAAAGGTGCTAAATATAATAAAAGATAATAATCTGTATTCATATTATGCTTATGCTTCATATTGTGCTTAGCTTGGCTATCTAAAATTTCAACGTGACCTCATATCAGAAGAGGTCCCTGGTGTGCGCTGGGAAGGGAACAGAGTGATGTGCTTATTACAATGCATCACACTATTCAACTTTTTCTTTTTTTCATTTTGCAGCTTTTTGAAATGTCACAAACTGACATATCATTCCTGTTTATGCGACGACGTACACAGTGTTGTAGTGCGCCAAAAACAGTATAGTAATAAAGAACATCCTACTTGTTTTCACTTCAGTGGTGTGAACTGAACACACGGCACACAAAGCGAATTGCCCCGTCTATCCGCTACACATCACAGCTCAACGCAGGGTGGTGTGAATGGGCTTGGTTGCCATTATTGCTTGTGTGGGTGCCTCTCTGCATGCTCTTGCGCATAGGACAGCCCTTTCATTTTAATGCACTCCCCTACATGTGAAAAACACGGAAAAGAAGCCCCCAACTCTTTTCTAAATACATGCTGCATAGAACCGCATTCTGCTGCAGCACCATTCAGTTTAGGATGTGTGTTTGCAGATGCATGGGGGGTGCCATTGACAATTAGTGGCACCCCCACTCAAGTGCAGTGCATTTCCCTGTGTGCTGGGAAAGTATGCGCTTTTGTGGGCTTTCCCAGCACACATAGCTGTCGATCTAGAATGAATGTTCTATTTAAACCTATAGGTTCCTGGGAATGTCCTGTGTTCTATACAATCAGCAGCACCATAATACCTGCCACTGTTATTGAACCATCACCTGTTCATATTCTCCTGACAGGGTATGAGTATTAGTGTCACGGTTGCCAAACAATCCAGAATAGGCTGTCGGTAAAAAAGAGAAAAAAAAAGACAAAAAATAAATAAATCTTATTCACCCAAATTAAATAAAAAGTGGAATACTATTGGATTGTAAACTCTTCTGAGCAGGGCCCTCCTAATCCACTTATATGTTATTGTATTATAACTGTATTGTCTCCCTTTTATTTTCTAAAGTGCTGCGTAAACTATTGGTGCTATATAAATCCTGTATAATAATAATAATAATAATAATAAATGTTCTAGTACAGGGGTAGGCAACGTTTTGAGCACAGTGTGCCGAAAAATGTTTTCAAAGAAATTGAGCGTGCCGATTTTATAACAAAAAAATGTCAACTTCACACTCTCAATCACTAAAAGGTTTTTTTATAAAGTAAATGCTGTAAACTACTTTAGTAGTGAGAAATTAACATCCTACACTCTAATGCCTCAGATCAGCCCCAATTCCTGCAACTCCACACCTCAGATCACTGTCCCCCATGCTCATCTGCCCCACCCCTGCAACCGCCTGCTCATCTGTCTCACCACTGCAACCCCCTGCTCATCTGCCCCACCACTGCAACCCCCTGCTCATCTGCCCCACCACTGCAACCCCCTGCTTATCTCCCCCACCACTGCAACCCCCTGCTCATCTGCCCCACCACTGCAACCCCCTGCTTATCTGCCCCACCACTGCAACCCCCTGCTTATCTGCCCCACCACTGAATCCCCCTGCTAATCTCCCCCACCACTGCAACCCCCTGCTTATCTGCCCCACCACTGCAACCCCCTGCTTATCTGCCCCACCACTGAATCCCCCTGCTAATCTCTCCCACCACTGCAACCCCCTGCTAATCTGCCCCACCACTGCAACCCCCTGCTCATCTGCCCCACCACTGCAACCCCCTGCTCATCTGCCCCACCACTGCAACCCCCTGCTAATCTGCCCCACCACTGTAATCCCCTGCTCATCTGCCCAACCACTGTAACCCCCTGCTCATCTGCCCCACCACTGTAACCCCCTGCTCATCTGCCCCACCACTGTAACCCCCTGCTCATCTGCCCCACCAGTGTACCCCCCTGCACATCTGCCCCACCACTCTACCACCCTGCTCATCTACCCCACAACTGTACCACCCTGCTCATCTGCCCCACCACTGTAACCCCCTGCTCATCTGCCCCACCACTGTAACCCCCTGCTCATCTGCCCCACCACTGCATCCCCCTGCACATCTCCCCCCCCCCACTGTACCACCCTGCTCATCTGCCCCACCACTGTAACCCCCTGCTCATCTGCCCCACCACTGTAAACCCCTGCTCATCTGCACCACCACTGTACCCCCCTGCTCATCTGCCCCAACACTGAACCCCCTGCTCATCTGCCCCACCAGTGTACCCCCCTGCACATCTGCCCCACCACTGTACCACCCTGCTCATCTGCCTCACCACTGTAGCCCCCTGCTCATCAGAGAGGCACGGAGCATCGCCGCAGGCGTCAGTGGAGGGCCGGCATGACAGGGGTTAACGGGGCGGATCCTTCAGGACACAGGTTTAGCGTGGGGTTGGCAGAGCTTAAAGGGGGAGGAGGATGCTGAGCTCAGGGAGAGGAAGAGGAAGGGGAGGGGCTAGTTTGCCCCAAGGTAGCGCAAGTTAAGAAGCTTCCCACCCTCCCGCCCTGTTGTTAAGGGATGATTATTTACAGGAATGGGGGTTCTTGATGGCCGCGAGTGGCGGACGTGTTGGCGGGGTGCAAGGTCCTTGCTAGGTCAGATGGGCACCTAGAAGGCATGGTTAGGGACCCGTCTGAGGTACAGCTCCCAGTTGGTATATGGGTACCTGCTAGTTGTCTCCGAGTCAGAGGTTTTTAGCGGCTGGAGGCCTAGAAGTGACTAGCAGGTACAGTGATGGGTTATGCCGATTGGACCTTGTGCCCCAGGGTGGTGGAAATACTGGAAGTTTATAAATAAAAGGTTAATGTGTTATTATGTTTAATTATGTTTAATTATTGAGAGTTATATATTTGGGTTATATATATTTTGGTTAATAAAACGGCCCATTTGGCCAATTTACCCCATTCGAATCTTGTGTGGTTACTAGGGGAAGGGATGGGGTTATTGTTAATAACACAAGTTGTAGTTAATACCATAGTCATGCCCCACCACTGTAACTCCCTGCTCATCTGCCCCACCACTGTAACCCTCTGCACATCTGCCCCACCACTGTACCACCCTGCTCACCTGTCCCACCACTATACCACCCTGCTGATCTGCCCCACCACTGTAACACCCTGCACATCTGCCCCACCACTATACCACCCTGCTCATCTGCACCACCACTGTACCCCCCTTCTTATCTGCCCCACCACTGTACCCCCCTGCACATCTGCCCCACCACTATACCACCCTGCTCATCTGCCCCACCAGTGTACCCCCTGCACATCTGCCCCACCACTGTACCACCCTGCTCATCTGCCCCACCACTGTAACCCCCTGCACATCTGCCCCACCACTGTACCACCCTGCTCATCTGCCCCACCACTGTAACCCCTTGCTCATTTGCCCCACCACTGTAACCCCTTGCTCATCTGCCCCACCACTGTAACCCCTTGCTCATCTGCCCCACCACTGTAACCCTCTGCTCATCTGCCACACCACTGTAACCCCCTGCTTGTCTGCCCCACCACTGTAACCCTCTGCACATCTGCCCCACCACTGTACCACCCTGCTCACCTGCCCCACCACTGTAACTCCCTGCACATCTGCCCCACCACTATACCACCCTGCTTATCTGCCCCACCACTGTAACACCCTGCACATCTGGCACATCTGCTCCACCACTAAACCATCTTCTCATCTGTCTTAACACTGAACTTATCTTCTCATCTGCGCCACCAATGTAACCCCTTTCTCATCTGCACCACCACTGTACCTCCTGCACATCTGTCCCATCTCTGTTCCCCCTGACCTTCTGCCCCACCACTGTAACCCCCTGCTCATGTGTTCCACCAATGTACCTCCTTTCTCCTCTGCACCCCTATGCACATCTGCCCCACCTTTGTACCCCCTGCTCCTCTGCCCCACCGCTGCAACCCCCTGCTCATCTGTCCCACCAATGTACCCCCTGCTTTTCTGTCCCACCGTTAAACCCCCTTCTCATCCCTTCCACTACTGTACCTCCTGCACATCTGCCCCACCACTGTACCCCCTTGCTCATTTGTCCCACCACTGTAATCCCCCTGCTCATCTGCCCCATCAATGTACCCCTTTTCTTATCTGCCCCACCACTTTACCTCCCTGCACATCTGCTCCACCGCCATATCCCCATGCTCTTCTGTCTCACTACTGAATCACTATCTCATCTGTCTTAACACTGAACCCATCTGCCCCACCAATGTAACCCACTTTCTCATCTGCCCCACCAATACACCTCCTTTCACATCTGCCCCACTGCTTTACATCCCCTGCTTTTCTTCCCCAACACTGAACCCTCCTGCTCATCTGGCCCAACACTGTACCTCCTGCACATCTGTCTCACCTCTGTAGCCCCCTGGTCTTCAGCCCCACCTCTGTACCCCCCTGGCAGGGATGGACTGGCCATCAGGACTACCGGGAGTTTCCCTATGGGCCGATGGCTCAGTGGGCCGATTTTCAGTGACAGTCCCGAGTCTCTGCGCTCCGCTGACCGCTCATTATGAGAGTACTGTATAAGCGAGGACTTGCTCTGCTCCTCCCACACATCCACAGCCAGTCAGCAGGCAGTGTAACCCTCCCCCTCTCCAGCCCATGACATTTGACTACATGGGTGCTGGAGCGAGGCTGAATGGGGGCGCGAGGAAGGAGAAACACAAAGTATCTGAAGCCGATGAGACACAAGAAGGTATGACCACAGCTACAGGATAGCCAGTCCTGCAGTACACAGATCATCAGGACTCAGGAGAAATGTCACATCTCACATGTACACTGGCTGCAGTGTCTTCCAGAAATCTAGGCAGTGTGCAGGTTACCGATCACTCACCTCTCCCCCTCTCTCTCCCTCCCTCTCGTCTCGCTCCGTACTTTTTTTTTTATATATAGCTGCTTATCCTGCACACTAATAAGATCTGCTCGGCATTCTGTGTCCAGTGGCAGTGTGACACATGGCTGGCTGTTAACCATTTCAGTTATTTAGCCAGAGCTCTGTGTGTGCTGCATGGTTTGTGTGAGGTTTTTTGGAAGGATTAACTGCTAGTTCAGGCTAGAAGCTTCACAGACCAATTAACTGTTTACTGCCCTCCACTAATCCTGACCAGATCACTGTTTGTAAGACAATTTGTATTTTGGAAATTGGATGGGCTGTTGTCTTCTGTTACATGGGTGTTCTTTCAAAGGAAGATTACCAACTTGATCTTTTCAGAGCTGGTTTAAATGGAGTGGAGCAACCCTGCAATACTATACACTGTTACACTGGGTTCAGCCATAAATGCAGTCTCTGACCATCTCCTGTACTATGTCTGCAGTCTCTGACCATCTCCTGTACTATGCTCGCAGTCTCTGACCATCTCCTGTACTATGCTCGCAGTCTCTGACCATCTCCTGTACTATGTCCGTAGTCTCTGACCATCTCCTGTAGTATGTCTGCAATCTCTGACCATCTCCTGTAGTATGTCTGCAGTCTCTGACCATCTCCTGTACCGTGTCTAGTTTATATACTGTTTTTGTGCATGTTCACAAAATTAAAGTGGGCCAGTCTGGATAAAGTCCAGGGCCAAATTTTTTCCCCAGTTCAGCCCTGCCCCCTGGTCTTCTGCCCCACCACTGTAAAGCATGCTGGGACTTGTAGCCCTATCACAGGCTGTAATGCTCCTGCAGAGCATAGTGGGACTTTTAGTTCTATCATAGGCTGCAATGAAAGTGCAGAGCATGCTGACACTTGTAGTTCTATCACAGGCTGCAAGAGAGGTGCAGAGCAAGCTTGGACTTGTAGCTCTATCACAGGCTGCAAGAGAGGTGCAGAGCATGCTGGGACTTGTAGCTCTACCACAGGCTGCAAGAGAGGTGCAGAGCATGCTGGGACTTGTAGTTCTATCATAGGCTGCAAGAGAGGTGCAGAGCATACTGGGACTTGTAGTTATATTACAGGCTGCAAGGGAGGTGCAAAGCATGCTGGGACTTGTAGTTCTATCGAAGGCTGCAAGAGAGGGGTGTGTGTGTGTGTGTGTGTGTGTGAGACAGGCTGCAGGGACGGGAGGCATGCATCTGCATCTGAAGCGTGTGAGGGGATGTGAAGGTGGGCGCTAGCGGTAGCCTCGGTGTTGGGCTTGGAAGCGTGTGAGGTGATGTGAAGGCGGGCTGTGTGTGTGAAAACAAGTTAGGAGAGCAGTAGAACACTGCCAATTTGCACCCCCCCTCGGCCTGCGCCCCTGATGGGCGCTGGTCTCGCCAACCTCTTGGTATGCCCCTGCTGTGGAGAGAGAAGAACCTTCCAAAAGAACAACCATCTCTGCAGCACTCCACCAATCAGGCCTGTATGGTAGAGTGGCCAGACGGAAGCCACTCTTTAGTAAAAGACACATGACAGCCTGCCTGGAGTTTGCCAAAAGGCACCTGAAGGACTCTCAGACCATGACAAACAAAATTCTCTGGTCTGATGAAACAAAGATTGAACTCTTTGGCCTGAATGGCAAGCGTCATGTCTGGAAGAAACCACGCTCATCACCTTGCCAATATAATCCCTACAGTGAAGCTTTGTGGTGGCAGCATCATGCTATGGGGATGTTTTTCAGCGGCAAGAACTGGGAAACTAGTCAGGATCGAGGGAAAGATGAATGCAGCAATGAACTGGGACATCCTTGATGAAAACCTGCTCCAGAGCGCTCTGGACCTCAGACTGGGGTGTAGGTTCATCTTCCAATAGGACAACGACCCTAAGCACACAGCCAAGATAACAAAGGAGTGGCTATGGGACAACTCTGTGAATGTCCTTGAGTGGCCCAGCCAGAGCCCAGATTGAACCCGATTGAACATCTCTGGAGAGATCTGAAAATGGCTGTGCACCGACACTCTCATTCCAGCTGGTGGAGCTTGAGGGGTCCTCCAAAGAAGAATGGGAGAAAAAATAGGTATGCCAAGCTTGTAGCATCATACTCAAAAAGGCTTGAGGCTGTAATTGGTGCCAAAGGTATTGAGCAAAGGCTGTGAATACTTATGTACATGGGATTTTTTTTGGGTCTATTTTAAATAAATTTGTAAAGTTTTCAAACAACCTTTTTTAACGTTGCCATTATGGGGTATTGTTTGTTGAATTTTGAGGAAAAGAATGCATTTAATACATTTTAAAATAAGTCTGTCTAGCGACCTCACCCCTTTCCTCCCGTCTATTTTGGCTCACTCATGAGAGGAAAAGGCGCAAGGTGCAACCATGCCCGTACCCTCTGGTTTTAAGAGGTTAAGCACACTTGTTTCACCTACGGGTCTTGCAGCGAAGTTCTCCTCAAAGTTGGTTTCTGTCCTCAGTGTGCAAGGACAGAGTCTCTATACTCCAAGTAACTCCAAGGTCCACACAAGTATATCTCTCCAACGTAGAGTTTTATTTTTTCTTTGCATGAAGAGAGAAAGGTGTTAAAAGGATAGACAGCATTCAGGCACTTCTGGCTTCGTCGCCACTCGGTCCCGAGTGGGTATAGCTCACCCGGATAGCCACCTATGGTGCTAGCAGCCGGCGTGCAGCTTGAACAGTCAATCTAGATCTCTAATAGATGCGTCTAGGTGATCCTCTGCCACAGGATCTATAGTGTCCCAGACCTCCTGATGGTCCATATTGTTAGGCCCCTGGGTTCCGGATGGATGACATCCCCCTGGAGAGTTACTGGGCCCCTTCCTTCACTGTGATGGCTCACCAGTCCTTCGGGAACGGTCCTCCCCCAGCCTCCTCATCCAGAAAAGGGTCTCCTTGCAAGGCAGCACCCTGAGATTCTTCCTTCTGAAGCGGGCTCCAGCTAAAGGTGCTGGGCCCAGGGCTGAAGTTGCAGTCCCAGGACTAAAGGTGCCTGGGACTGAGGCGTACATGGCCCCATGGCCTGGAAGGCCACGCACTCGACTCCCGAACCCGCTGGTTCCCTCGGCTACAGGTCCCCGGATCACTCTCCTGGATCTCCCCTCCTACAATGGCGTCCGCCCTTTTTGTATCCTCTCCCAGCATGCACAGCAGGCCGACTCCGCCCACCACACGGCTGCCGAGAGAGGACACCTGTGGTTCAACCCCGAGTACAAGCGACAGCGTCACCCATACTGCTTAGGGGAACTGCAGGCCAGGTGAAGCAGCAGCAAGGCAGAGTCCAGTATTTGAAAGACTTGAGCCAACTATCACTCAAGTCACCCCTAAATTTGGCATAACATAACCTCAATTTAGGACCCCGCTACATCTGTAACATAACAAAATGTGGAAAAAGTGAAGCTCTGTGAATACTTTCCAAATGCACTGTATACATGTTTATATGCCTTTAAAACATGTTTAGGTGTTGTGGTGAAAGAGAAACCTCCCAAGTGTTTCTATAGTGACAGTTTTCATAGGTACAAGTGTCCCCACTGAAATATTACCCCTCTACTGTATTCCTAGTCTGGTGGCAGCTCAAAAATTTTAATTTACCCTTACTTGACATTGGTGATCAGGATTATAGAGTGAATCTCTATAAGTGGTTACACAGAGAAATAAAAACCTGAAAGCACTTCTAACTCCTTAAAACTCTATCTGTCTTAAAAATTTAAAAGCTAAACCACCCACATCAATCATTGGGAAATATCACAGAAAATCCTCTCCAGATGGTATATGACCCCCTTCGTTGGAGGGAATGTGGCCAAACTGGTACCCTTCTCCATATTCTATGGTCATGCAAAAGCTCAATGAGCTACTTGCACAAAGTCTTTTAGTTAAAGGGGTTGTAAAGGTTCGTTTTTTATTTTCTAAATAGGTTCCTTTAAGCTAGTGCATTGTTGGTTCACTTACCTTTTCGTTTGATTTCCCTTCTAAATGTTTTTTTTCTTTGTCTAAATTTCTCACTTCCTGTTCCTCCTCAGTAAGCTTGCCCCCATCATCCGAGCCGTTCTGGCTGGGGGTTAGTCAGCATGCTCGCCCCCTCCCTTGGGACTACATCCCTGCGGGGAGCCTCCCATGCCTGTGAACGTTCACAGCGTCTCCCCACAGGGATCTAGTCCCAAGGGAAAGGGCGAGCACGCTGACTAACCCCCAGCCAGAACGGCTCGGATGATGGGGGCAAGCTTACTGAGGAGGAACAGGAAGTGAGAAATTTAGACAAAGAAAAAAAACATTTAGAGGGGAAATCAAAGGAAAAGGTAAGTGAACCAACAATGCACTAGCTTAAAGGAACCTATTTAGAAAATAAAAAACAAACCTTTACAACCCCTTTAGTCACGGGTTACTTCCTCAAGCCTGACCCAGCATTACCTCTATTATACCTGGATATAGAACGCATCCCTAGGGAAGTCCATACTGTCACTGTGCTTATTTTGCTAGCCGCCAAAAACTCTTATAACCAGACCCTGGCGAACAATCCAAGCTCCTTATGTCCCTGAACTTACCATATACCTTTAAATATGAAAAAGCTCTGGCTGTCAGCGCTAATACTTACCCCAAATTCCAAAAAATTGGAAATATTGTCTTCCAATGATCCCCAAATAACCACTCAGGACATATCTCTAGGTTGCTATAATCCTATGACAATAGATCTGTAACATGGATGTATTGTATATGACAATTTTTGACTTATTTTTTGTGTCCTATGTCACTTGTATTATGTTCTTAAAACTCAATGTAGCGGGGGTTAACATTTAGGGGGAGTATCTGGGCGGTAGCATGGCCCAGATACACTAATTGTTAGTGATCTATGACTAGGGATGAGCTCGGTGTTCGAGTCGAACATACGTTCGACTCGAACATCGGCTGTTCGATCGTTCGCCGAACAATGAACGATTTGGGCCGTTCGCGCCTAATTCGCGACCCACAATGCACTATGCCATCGCAGTGTCATCCAGGCGCTGTGATTGGCCAAGCATGCACTGTGACCCCGCATGCTTGGCCAATCACAGCGCCGGCAGCGAGGAGAGCAATGATTGGCCACAGGCAGGATGCCTGTGGCCAATTATTGCTGAGGGTGTTTAGTACACGCCCCACACTATAAAAGGCCGCCAGCACGGCGGCATAGTGTAGTGTGTTCCGGAGCAGGGAAAGAGAAGCATAGGCAGGGACAGTGACATTTTTTTTCTTGCTTAACCTGGATTCCTTTAGTTTAGGGAAAGAGAAGGATAGGTAGGGAGAGTGTCAGTGTGTTTTACTGTGCTAATCCTTGTTTCTAGGGACAGGGAAGGACAGTGAGGGAAATTCTCCTTGTGCTATACTGTGCTAAAGCATTGATCATCAACCATCTTTAAAAAAACATTTTTTCTAGGGACAGAAAACTATAGGTAGGGAGAGTGTCAGTGTGTTTTACTGTGCTAATCCTTGTTTCTAGGGACAGGGAAGGACAGTGAGGGAAATTCTCCTTGTGCTATACTGTGCTAAAGCATTGATCATCAACCATCTTTAAAAAAGCATTTTTTCTAGGGACAGAAAACTATAGGTAGCGAGAGTGTCAGTGTGTTTTACTGTGCTAATCCTTGTTTCTAGGGACAGGGAAGGACAGTGAGGGAAATTCTCCTTGTGCTATACTGTGCTAAAGCATTGATCATCAACCATCTTAAAAAAAACATTTTTTCTAGGGACAGAAAACTATAGGTAGCGAGAGTGTCAGTGTGTTTTACTGTGCTAATCCTTGTTTCTAGGGACAGGGAAGGACAGTGAGGGAAATTCTCCTTGTGCTATACTGTGCTAAAGCATTGATCATCAACCATCTTTAAAAAAACATTTTTTCTAGGGACAGAAAACTATAGGTAGCGAGAGTGTCAGTGTGTTTTACTGTGCTAATCCTTGTTTCTAGGGACAGGGAAGGACAGTGAGGGAAATTCTCCTTGTGCTATACTGTGCTAAAGCATTGATCATCAACCATCTTTAAAAAAACATTTTTTCTAGGGACAGAAAACTATAGGTAGCGAGAGTGTCAGTGTGTTTTACTGTGCTAATCCTTGTTTCTAGGGACAGGGAAGGACAGTGAGGGAAATTCTCCTTGTGCTATACTGTGCTAAAGCATTGATCATCAACAATCTTTAAAAAAAACATTTTTTCTACGGACAGAAAACTATAGGTAGGGAGAGTGTCAGTGTGTTTTACTGTGCTAATCCTTGTTTCTAGGGACAGGGAAGGACAGTGAGGGAAATTCTCCTTGTGCTATACTGTGCTAAAGCATTCCTCATCAACCATCTTTGAAATCCTTGTTTTTTGGACAGTCAGGGAAATTGTCATTGTGCTATTCTGTGCGAAAGCAATCATCCTCAACCATATTTAGCAATCCTTAAGTAAAGGGACAGAGAAGGACACCTGAAGGTAGCCCTTATTGCTTTTTTCCCATCTCCCTGCAGGCCATCCATCCATTTGAATGTCTGGAAGGCAAACAAGGAGAGGCAGACAGTCAGGAGGCAATAAAAGAGGGCAAGCAGGCTCTGTGTCTGGGGGCAACAGTGCTGGTCGTGGACGCGGTGCATTGTCATCAGCACATGGCCATGGGACACGCTTGTCCTTCTTTTCGGCAGCTGGACATGTTGAGCCACATCATGCCGAAGACTTGGTAGAGTGGATGACCAAGCCCTCCTCCTCCTCCTCATCCTCTCTCACCCAGGCTCAGGGTACTGGCAAAGCAGCTGCCAAAGCGTCCTCTTCCCTGGTATCAATGTCAGACTCATCATCAGTCACTCCTTCCCTAGACCCACCATGTCCTCCTCCTGAGGAGTCCCCCGAACTGTTTGAGCACAGTGTTGGGTACATGCTCCAGGAGGATGCCCAGCGTTTCGAAGGGTCTGATGATGAAACCCAGCTACAGGAAGGCAGTAGCGTGAGAGCAGACAGAGGGGATGCTCAAGAAGGACACCAATCTGGCAGTCATGTTCCAGCAGCTGCAGCATACTGCCAGATTGGCTCCAGTGATGAGGAGGGAGGGGATGATGAGGTCACTGACTCCACGTGGGTGCCTAATAGGAGAGAGGAGGAGGAGGAGGATGAGGAGGAGGCACATCTCCAACGAGGCAGGATGCCCTTTGGTGGCCAGCGTAAGGGCAGTACACTGACGGAATCACACCGCAGAGCTCCGCCTGTGCAGGGCGCTGCCTCTGCCCGTCATTCAAAAAGTTCTTTGGTGTGGGCCTTTTTTGAGGCTAGTGCATCAGATCGCACAGCTGCTGTTTGCAACATATGTCTCAAGCGTATATCGCGTGGCCAAAACATCAGCCGCTTGGGTACCACATGCCTGACCAGACATATGTTGACCTGCCATGCAGCTCGTTGGCAAGCCTACCTCAAAGACCCACACCAAAGAACAAAGCGGACCTCTCCTTGCACCGCATCAGCTGGGATCTCCAACCCCACTATAACTTCAGTCCTCTCTGAAACATGCACTGAGAGGAATGAAGGTGTAGAATTAGGTGTGTCACAGCCAAGTACTTGCGGCCACTCTGCTAGAAGTACACCGACGTCCGATTCTAGCAGGGAAATTTCCCTGCCCCAACTGCTGGACCGTCGAAAGAAGTTCACTCCCAGCCATCCACATGCCCAGCGGTTGAATGCTAGCTTGGCTAAATTGCTAGCGCTTCAACTGCTGCCTTTTCAGTTGGTAGACTCGGCCCCCTTCCGTGAGTTTGTGCAATGTGCGGTTCCTCAGTGGCAGGTTCCCAAACGCCACTTTTTCTCACGGAAGGCTATTCCGGCTCTCTACCGGCATGTGGAAGGCAATGTCTTGGCCTCGCTGGACAGGGCGGTCAGCGGTAAGGTGCATATTACCGCTGACTCATGGTCCAGCAGGCATGGACAGGGACGTTACCTTTCTTTCACGGCACATTGGGTCACTCTTTTGGCAGCTGGGAAGGATGCAGGACAAGGTGCAGTAGTGTTGGAGGTTGTTCCACCGCCACGCCTACAAAATGCTACTAGTGGTTGTGACACACCTCTCTCCTCCACCCCCTCCTCTTCTTCTTCCTCCATGGCCTCTTCCTGTGCTTTGTCCTCTGAACCAGCGGTGCTCCGTAGCCGTTCAAGGGGCTACGCAAGTACGCAGGCAAAAAGATGCCATGCCGTGCTTGCGCTGGTGTGTTTGGGGGACAGAAGCCACACTGGGGCAGAGGTCCTGTCTGCTCTGCAGGGCCAGGCCGAGAGGTGGTTGACGCCACGCCAGCTTAAGCCAGGAATGGTGGTTTGCGACAATGGCACCAACCTCCTCTCCGCCCTCCGACAGGGACAACTGACCCATGTGCCCTGTGTGGCTCACGTCCTTAACCTGGTGGTGCAGCGGTTCTTGGGCAGGTACCCGGGCTTACAGGATGTCCTGAGGCAGGCCAGGAAAGTCTGTGTGCATTTCCGCAGATCTTATAATGCCAGTGCTCGCCTGGCTGAGCTGCAAAAGGAGTTGAACCTGCCCAAGAACCGCCTTATATGTGACATGCCCACCAGGTGGAACTCAACGTTGGCCATGCTGCAGCGGCTGCACACGCAGCAGAGGGCCATCAATGAGTACCTGTGCGACTACGGCACCAGGACAGGGTCAGGGGAGCTTGGTTTTTTTTCTCCACGCCAGTGGGGCATGATCAGGGATGCATGCACTGTCCTGGCACCATTTGAGGAGGCCACGAGGATGGTGAGCAGTGACAGTGCATGCATCAGTGACACTGTACCTCTTGTCCACCTGTTGGAGCACACGCTGCGTGGAATAATGGACAGGGCACTTCAGGCAGAACAGAGGCAGGAAGAGGAGGACTTCCTTGCCTCTCAAGGCCCCCTTTACCCAGACAGTGTTCCTTCTGTCCCACCCATCGCACAGGAAGAGGAGGAGGAGGAGGAGGAGGAGGAGGAGGAGGAGGATTGTGTCAGCATGGAGGTGGAGGCTGGCACTCAGCATCATCAGCAGCAGTCTTTTAGGGTTTACAGTCCCAAGAAACCAGTGGACTTGTACGTGGCTGGGAGGAGGTGGCTGCGGATCATGTCGTCCTTTGTGACCCAGAGGACTCCGGACCGAATGCCTCAGCTAACCTACGCTGCATGGCCTCCCTGATCCTGCAAAGTCTGCGGAAGGATCCTCGTATTCTTCGGATCAAGGAGAGGGACCATTACTGGCTGGCCACTCTCCTTGATCCACGGTACAAGGGTAAGGTTGCGGACCTTATTGTCATGGATATGCATTAATGTCTGTCTGCCATCTTACCTTCCTCCTCATGTGTTCATCTAGAGACCAGACCTCCTTCACCTGGCTTCCTTTATAATCTCCTCCCAGCCTGACTCCACCCCAGGCCCTATCACAGAACACTATATTAACCTGTGCACTGCAAGCCTGCTTTGCTGATCAACGTGTTTGTTAGGCATTGTGTGTTTGGGTTCCTGCCTGCCGTGTGCTACGTCTGTCTCTCTGTTACGTTATTGGCTTGTCCCCGACTATCCCTGTCTGCTCGTGACCCTTGACCTTCGGCTCGTTCTTCGTTATCCTTGTCTGCTTGTGGCCCCTGACCTTCAGCTTGTTATTCGGTTCTCTCTTATCGTGTGCTGCTGCTTCCCCTCTTTTCCCCTTATCCTATGGGGCGTGAGCTAGGAAACTCCAGGGGCCGCGACCTGGTCCCAGCCTGCAGCTAACATCCTCACCACTAGAGGCCCTGGAGAAGACCAGCTGGGTCTTAGACTCCGCGCCCTGGGGAATCTTGGCTCTAGCTTCCGTTTGGATCCCGGTTGTGCTCCTCTGGTCCCGCTTTCCACAACCACCCAGTTTCCTATCCGCAGAAGCCAGCCATAGGGTTCACTACCTCGCGGTGCACTCCTGTCCCCCTACGGTGTGCATCTGTCACCTGGCCACAGGTGATCCTGACACTTATGTTACCGTCGCAGAGGGAGCAGAGGATGAGACAACTCCGGGAGGCCTTGCAGAAAGGTCTGTGCAACGCGTTCCCAGAGACTGGGAGGTTACAAACTCCTGGTCCTGGACAACGAGTTGCTGAGGCTTCGGCCAGTCAAAGAAGGAGCGGTGGGGAAGGTGGCCGTCTGACCGATGCGTTCAGACAATTCTTTAGTCCGCAGCCCCAAAGTATGATCGGTTCCAGCAACCATCGCCAGCGTCTGATAAACATGGTGCAGGAATATCTAGGGGCAAGGTCAGACTTGGACACCTTCCCCACTGAAAATCCTCTGGCTTACTGGGTCTTGAGGATGGATCACTGGCCAGAGCTTGCACAGTATGCAATTGAGCTACTGGCCTGTCCTGCATCCAGCGTTCTTTCGGAACGCACATTCAGTGCTGCTGGAGGATTTGTCATGGATCACAGGGTGCGCCTGTCCACCGACTCGGTTGATCGACTGACTTTCATCAAGATGAACCAGTCTTGGATCACCACCAGCTACCACACACCTGATGCTGATATAACAGACTAATTGATTTTAACATGTCACATCCCTTCAAGACTGATGCTGATGCTGAGTGCCTGTGCTGTTATGTTGACTGGCTATCCTCCTCCTCCGAGTCCTCAATGATACGATTGATGATGATAGCTTGGAAGATCATTTTTGTTTATGGGTGCCGCCACCAGTGCCTAACGCCCAATTTTTCAGCCCCTGTTTAACAGGGGCGTGTAATTAAAATTTTTGAAGCAATACTTTGCAACAGGGCTCATTGCTGTGCTCCAAGTACAGTATCTGTGAGGGGTTGCAGTGTTGTGCCACCAGTGCCTAAGGCCCAATTTTTCAGCCCCTGTTTAACAGGGGCGTGTAATTACAATTTTTGAAGCAATACTTTGCAACAGGGCTCATTGCTGTGCTCCAAGTACAGTATCTGTGAGGGGTTGCAGTGTTGTGCCACCAGTGCCTAAGGCCCAATTTTTCAGCCCCTGTTCAACAGGGGCATGTAATTACAATTCTTGATCTAATAATTCACAGCAGGGCCCATTGCTGCACCCACCAAGAGTAACTCTGAGGGCTTACAGTGTTGTGGCAACGCCACCACCACGAAAGGCCCAATTTTTCAGCCCCTGTTCAAAAGGGGCATGTAATTACAATTCTTGATCTAATAATTCACAGCAGGGCCCATTCCTGCACCCACCAAGAGTAACTCTGAGGGCTTACAGTGTTGTGGCAACACCACCACCACCACCACCACCACCACGACCACGAAAGGCCCAATTTTTCAGCCCCTGTTCAACAGGGGCATGCAATTACAATTCTTGATCTAATAATTCACAGCAGGGCCCATTGCTGCACACACCAAGAGTAACTGTCAGGGCTTACAGTGTTGTGGCACCAGCACCACCATCAAAGGCCCAATTTTTACTACCACTGTTCAACAATTATATGTAATTACAATTCCTGATATAATAGTTGACAGCAGGGCGTTCCAGCACCAACCAAGAGTAAGTGTGAGTGCTTACAGTGTTGTGCCAACACCAACAACTAAGGGGCCTATTTCTGCAGAGTATATACGGCAGGTCCCTACTTTCAAACATCCAACTTACAAACGACTCCTACTTGCAAACGCAAGAAGACAACAGGAAGTGAGAGGAAATCTACCCCTAGGAAGGAAAATTCTCTCCTGTAAGAATTAATATGGGAGAAAGGTGTCTCCTCTGTACTGATGCTTTATCACCAATCCTTGTTTCAAGAAAAACACCACATTTCAAAAACAGTTGTCATTGGGACGGAAAGTGAGGTGAAATGTTCTGAACAGGGGCACAGACAGCAAAACAAATGTTACAGGGGTGATAACCCTTACCTATGTTTTCCAAAAAGTTTAAAAATAGATTTTTGGGCTGGAGCTACACTTAAACAATGTACCTGTTCAAAATTACAAACAGATTCTACATAAGAACAAACCTACAGTCCCTGTCTTGTATGCACCGCCTGTATACGGCTGTTCAGAGTATATAGGGCCTTTTTTATTTTATGTGCGGGGTTCCCCTTAATATCCATACAAGACCCAAAGGGGCTGGTAATGGGCTGGGGTAGGGGGGGGGGGTCATGGGGTAGCTATGCCATTTTTCTTAAAGATTTTCATCCATATTACCGGGACCAGACATTACATTAAAGCCGCAAGCAGTTTTAAATGGCTTTTTTTTCCTTTAGAAGTGTCATTTTGTGCAGGGACAGTTCTAAACACGGGAAACACGTGGCACTTCACAGGCATACTTTAGACACCCCCCAGGTACGATATTTAAAGGAATATTTGACTTTTTTTTTTTCACTTTATGCATCATTAAAATGACTGCTCCCGAAAAACGACCGTTTTTAAAACTTCTTTTTGCATTGATACATGTCCCCTGGTGCAGAACCCGGGTTCCCAAACCCTTTTTAGGACAATAACATGCATAATAGTCGTTATAATTAGCACTTTAGAATTCGAACGTTCGCATCCATTGTATTTAATAGGGTTCTAATGTTCGTACGAACTTTCGGTCCGTTCGCGGGTTCTGGTGCGAACCGAACCCGGGGGTGTTCGGCTCATCACTATCTATGACCAATTTGATTCGTGGAGGATATAATGGTGTTCAGTTCCCTACGGCCCCTGGGTGGCGCTGCCGCCTTGGGCTGGGGTTGAACGATCATTGTAGGGCCGTACCCTTTGTGTCGTCTCGCGGCAGTAGTACGGCGGGGCAGGGAACCCGCTGTGCCTGCTGGGAGAGGGTATAAAGGGGGCGGACTTCTTGCGCACGAGGTCCGAGCCCCAGGCACCTTCAGCCTGGGGGCTGCTGTTCTGTCGTCCGTGCCCAGGTACCCTCGGCCTGGGTGAAGGGAGTTTGAGTTCCATCCCAGGCACCTTAAGCCTGGGGTGAGGTACTAGCCAAGGCCTGGGGCCCAGTACCTTCGACTGGGTCCCGCATGGGAGAAGATGCCTAGAGGGCCCACCGAGTGAGGGGACCCGAGTCTCGGGCGAGGAGAACCAGGGAGGTGACCTGGTCTAAAGACCCAGTGCAGCATTGGCTGGTGACAGTGCAGGCCTCTGGGGACCGTCCGGGATGGATCATCTCCCTAACAGGGGTCGCCATTAGAAGGTAGTTCATGTTCTATGGGCTTTGCAGAGACCCAGCTATATCAGGTCGGTGGCAGAGACCTCATCATTCACCCGGTCTGTGGCTGGGACCAACCTCACGGTCGGTGGCAGCGACCGTGCGCCAAAAGTTGTTGTGAGCTTCTAACAGCTTCTCTGATCCGAAAGGATTGTGCCTGAACCCTCTCCCCACCAAGTTCGTGTTTGTATCAACCTGTCTGCTTGCAAAGAGGCATATTTATCTCTGCGGATATAAATATAGATGTTGTACTGTCACCTGGTGTGGGCTTACTTTTCTGGGAGCAAAGTGTTCTACATTCACCTATCTACTGGTCATTTTTGAAGTGGAATCTCTGGACAGGGACACAGACCCGAAGGTAAAGATCTTAGCTCAAACCTCTACACACATAATAGGGGCGAGCTGGTGGCAGCACCTCACCCCTCCCCCCTGGTCCCCCTAGACGAGTAAACCAGCCGAGAAGAAGAAGGGAGAGAGAGGGTGGGACCACTACACGTGGGGGCTCTGAGTCCGGGATTTGTGTCCCGTGTCAATGGAGCTGAAACTGTCAAAACTTGACTTTTACCCCCCAGAAAAGTTCAGAGGAGGTCGGCCATGTTGGCCGGCACGCCACGAGGCACACCCTCCCTGCTCAGTTCGTGAGTGTGACGAGAAAAAGGCCCACAAAGTGTTGCACCAAAGGGGAGGAGTCTGGCCATGTGTGGAGATGCACGTGGAGACTTTGGCGCCAGTTCTTTAGTGTGCGATGGAGCAGTCAATGGTCAGCATGCTTTCTACCGCATCATGGGTCCCCACTGCATCTACTACAAGTGCAACCCCCGTTGTGCAACCCCCGTTGCTGTCTCTGCTATGGATACAGGGATTCGGCTCAAGCCCCGGGGACGATTCGCCCTGTACACATGCAAGGACGTTGAAGCCCTGGGTATGATTTGTCCCAGCTGTTCGGGACTGGTGGTACAGCTAAAGCCCTTCGGTCGCTGCGAGGCCTGTGGCGAGTTCATTTTTGAAGTGGAGCAACCAATAGAGAGGCGGAGAGCCTTCCACCTCAACTGCCTAACAGGCGCCACTACTCTACAAGGAGAAGTCAGAGCTTGTACAGCCATTCCCCAGCGCACTGCAGAGACTTCCGTGGAAGTCACAAACAAATGGACGGAGGATTTTAAAGCTGAAGATGCTGCTTCGGTCACCACAGATTCCCTACTCCCAGCGCCCAAAAGGAAGGTCGGTTTCACAAAAGCTTCCAGCGGCCGAGATGGAGGACAACCCCTGCGCTTGCCTGGCCCGGATGGATCCAGTGGGAAAATTCCCGGACCTCTATGTTCAAGTATCGGCCGAGGTAAGCCAGGGAACGGGACTTGGTGTTTTGTTGGAGGTGTCGGGGATCCGCATTTATCGGAGCCCATAAAAGGGGGTGATTCCACATCTACAGAGAATTACCTACCCGCAGAAGAGTATGACACCTCCGACCTAGAGTCAGTCTCCAATGCAGGAGATGATGGACAAATAGATGAACTATTTGAACGGAAGGGTTGGGACAAAGTACCCCTGGCCTCGTCCCGTACACCTAGGGACTCACCTATGTCTACAGGGGATAGTACACCCCGGGTGGAGGCCTCGGTGCCTGAGGAGGGATCCAGTCCCCTGCTTGCCCTTCCGCCCCCAGAGTTACCTGCGCCATCTGCTCAGGTGAAGAGAGTGCCGCTGCGGGCACCTACGCCCAGTTTGGAGGTGGTCAAGGCACCTCAGCACCCAGAGTCGATTGTCCTGCCTGGTAAGGGAGACCGTTCCACGATGCCACCCTTGTCCAGGCTACCTAGGGACTCACCCATGTCTACAGGGGATAGTACACCCCGGGTAGAGGCCTCGGTGCCTGAGGAGGGATCCAGTCCCCTGCTTGCCCTTCCGCCCCCAGAGTTACCTGCGCCATCTGCTCAGGGGAAGAGAGTGTCGCTGCGGGTACCTACGCCCAGTTTGGAGGTGGTCAAGGCACCTCGGCACCCAGAGTCGATTGTCCTGCCTGGTGAGGGAGACCGTTCCATGATGCCACCCTTGTCCAGGCTACAGAGACTTTTCTGCCAAAAGGTTGCCAGTGAATACGGGTGGGAGTACCCGTATTTGTCCAAGGAGTTGTTGTACGAGGTGGAGGCCTGCCGGCAGAGGTGGTACAATGACTTTGTATGGACACACATTAAGGTGCCCCATGTCCGTCGCTACCTCGCATGTTCACCCACAGCTTCCAAGTGGTTTAAGGACTGCAAGGCAGAGTGGATGTTGGGTCGGCATATCCATGCTGACCGAGTCGTTATCTGTCGGAAAGATGGGGAAGATGTGGAGTATCACATGGAGACCTTTGATCGATATTTGAAACCTCTTGTGCTGCCGCATCCAAGGTTTTACCTGTAGGAGGAAAGACTCCTGTTTGTTTTTTTATTACTGAACATTCCGGTACTCTGGAACTGTACCCTGTCTAGGGGTGTTTTACTCTCTGGAGGCATGGGAGCAGTTGTGTTTTATGTTGGTCTCCCTCTGCCTCCCACCGCAAAGATGATCAGGACTTTGGGGTGTAGTCAGGGCCACAGTACAGAGAAGAATCTGGATTTCACAAGTGCTTTTACCACAGCGCTGTCACCAGGTGGCAGTGTTGTGCACCGTTCATCACATTGCATTGCACACTTCTTGGAAGGAAAGAGGTTTCTTTTCGGAGAGATCTGTTTCACTCCAACACTCACATATGTGTCAGGAATTGTGTGTTTCCTTCTTTTCTCTTCCCTCTGCAGGAGAACATCGGTCAAGACTGCTATGAATGGGCGGGTCTTAGTTAGTGATGTGGGAGGGGGAGAATGTCATTTGTGTGTAATGTAGTGTGTGATTACAATGAGTGTTTCCCTCATGTTCACCTTTTCCTTTTCCCTGTTGGGTTCAGGCACAACTCCCAAGTTTTTTTTTCAATTTATTTTTGATGGTGTTTTTGAGAAGCAAGTCTCTGGATTGGGTCTATGTTGGCTCCCTTTGGAGCATGGCTTGTTCCAGACACTGGGGACCAGTGTCTATCTGCCGGGGGTGTGTGTAGTGGGGGTTAACATTTAGGGGGAGTATCTGGGTGGTAGCATGGCCCAGATACACTAATTGTTAGTGATCTACAGTATGACCAATTTGATTTGTGGAGGATATAATGGTGTTCAGTTCCCTACGGCCCCTGGGTGGTGCTGTCGCCTTGGGCTGGGGTTGAACCAACATTGTAGGGCCGTACCCTTTGTGTCCACTCCCGGCAGTAGTATGGCGGGGCGGGGAACCCGCTGTGTCTGCTGGGAGAGAGTATAAAGGGGGCGGACATCTTGTGCACGAGGTCTGAGCCCCAGGCACCTTCAGCCTGGGGGCTGCTGTTCTGTCGTCCACGCCCAGGTGCCCTCGGCCTGGATGCGAGGGAGTTCGAGTTCCATCCCAGGCACCTTAAGCCTGGGGTGAGGTACTAGCCAAGGCCTGGGGCCCAGTACCTTCGACTGGGTCCCGCATGGGAGAAGATGCCTAGGGGGCCCACCGAGTAAGGGGACCTGAGGCTCGGGCAAGGAGAACCAGGGAGGTGAACTGGTGGTGGTGGAACCTCTCTCTATCAAGGACATAGCACTATTCATTGGGTGTTTGATGTTTGAAGTCACTTATGTTCCAACAAGGAGATTCTTATCCACATCATTGTGTTTTTCAAGGGGTTATTATTACCTAATTTATTCATAGGACTTGGTTTATTCATTCAAGGGACTTTGTTCTTCACATTATCAGGAGTTTCTTGATTGTTTCTGGCAATAGAGAATGAGCTCTTGACATTCTGTTTCTGAATAGTGATGAGCCGAACACCCCCGGGTTCGGTTCGCACCAGAACCCGCGAACGGACCGAAAGTTCGAACGAACATTAGAACCCTATTAAATACAATGGATGCGAACGTTCGAATTCTAAAGTGCTAATTATAACAACTATTATGCATGTTATTGTCCTAAAAAGGGTTTGGGAACCCGGGTTCTGCACCAGGGGACATGTATCAATGCAAAAAGAAGTTTTAAAAACGGTCGTTTTTCGGGAGCAGTCATTTTAATGATGCATAAAGTGAAAAAAAAAAAGTCAAATATTCCTTTAAATATCGTACCTGGGGGGTGTCCAAAGTATGCCTGTGAAGTGCCACGTGTTTCCCGTGTTTAGAACTGTCCCTGCACAAAATGACACTTCTAAAGGAAAAAAAAGCCATTTAAAACTGCTTGCGGCTTTAATGTAATGTCTGGTCCCGGTAATATGGATGAAATTCTTTAAGAAAAATGGCATAGCTACCCCATGACCCCCCCCCCCCACCCCAGCCCATTACCAGCCCCTTTGGGTCTTGTATGGATATTAAGGGGAACCCCGCACATAAAATAAAAAAGGCCCTATATACTCTGAACAGCCCTATACAGGCGGTGCATACAAGACAGGGACTGTAGGTTTGTTCTTATGTAGAATCTGTTTGTAATTTTGAACAGGTACATTGTTGAAGTGTAGCTCCAGACCAAAAATCTATTTTTAAACTTTTTGGAAAACATAGGTAAGGGTTATCACCCCTGTAACATTTGTTTTGCTGTCTGTGCCCCTGTTCAGAACATTTCACCTCACTTTCCGTCCCAATGACAACTGTTTTTGAAATGTGGTGTTTTTCTTGAAACAAGGATTGCTGATAAAGCATCAGTACAGAGGAGACACCTTTCTCCCATATTTATTCTTACAGGAGAGAATTTTCCTTCCTAGTGGTAGATTTCCTCTCACTTCCTGTTGTCTTCTTGCGTTTGCAAGTAGGAGTCGTTTGTAAGTTGGATGTTTGAAAGTAGGGACCTGCCGTATATACTCTGCAGAAATAGGCCCCTTAGTTGTTGGTGTTGGCACAACACTGTAAGCACTCACACTTACTCTTGGTTGGTGCTGGAACGCCCTGCTGTCAACTATTATATCAGGAATTTTAATTACATATAATTGTTGAACAGTGGTAGTAAAAATTGGGCCTTTGATGGTGGTGCTGGTGCCACAACACTGTAAGCCCTGACAGTTACTCTTGGTGGGTGCAGCAATGGGCCCTGCTGTGAATTATTAGATCAAGAATTGTAATTACATGCCCCTGTTGAACAGGGGCTGAAAAATTGGGCCTTAGGCACTGGTGGCACAACACTGCAACCCCTCACAGATACTGTACTTGGAGCACAGCAATGAGCCCTGTTGCAAAGTATTGCTTCAAAAATTGTAATGACACGCCCCTGTTAAACAGGGGCTGAAAAATTGGGCCTTAGGCACTGGTGGCACAACACTGCAACTCCTCACAGATACTGTACTTGGAGCACAGCAATGAGCCCTGTTGCAAAGTATTGCTTCAAAAATTGTAATGACACGCCCCTGTTAAACAGGGGCTGAAAAATTGGGCCTTAGGCACTGGTGGCACAACACTGCAACTCCTCACAGATACTGTACTTGGAGCACAGCAATGAGCCCTGTTGCAAAGTATTGCTTCAAAAATTGTAATGACACGCCCCTGTTAAACAGGGGCTGAAAAATTGGGCCTTAGGCACTGGTGGCACAACACTGCAACTCCTCACAGATACTGTACTTGGAGCACAGCAATGAGCCCTGTTGCAAAGTATTGCTTCAAAAATTGTAATTACACGCCCCTGTTAAACAGGGGCTGAAAAATTGGGCGTTAGGCACTGGTGGCGGCACCCATAAACAAAAATGATCTTACAAGCTATCATCATCATCAATCGTATCATTGAGGACTCGGAGGAGGAGGATAGCCAGTCAACATAACAGCACAGGCACTCAGCATCAGCATCAGTCTTGAAGGGATGTGACATGTTAAAATCAATTAGTCTGTTATATCAGCATCAGGTGTGTGGTAGCTGGTGGTGATCCAAGACTGGTTCATCTTGATGAAAGTCAGTCGATCAACCGAGTCGGTGGACAGGCGCACCCTGTGATCCGTGACAAATCCTCCAGCAGCACTGAATGTGCGTTCCGAAAGAACGCTGGATGCAGGACAGGCCAGTAGCTCAATTGCATACTGTGCAAGCTCTGGCCAGTGATCCATCCTCAAGACCCAGTAAGCCAGAGGATTTTCGGTGGGGAAGGTGTCCAAGTCTGACCTTGCCCCTAGATATTCCTGCACCATGTTTATCAGACGCTGGCGATGGTTGCTGGAACCGATCATACTTTGGGGCTGCGGACTAAAGAATTGTCTGAACGCATCGGTCAGACGGCCACCTTCCCCACCGCTCCTTCTTTGACTGGCCGAAGCCTCAGCAACTCGTTGTCCAGGACCAGGAGTTTGCAACCTCCCAGTCTCTGGGAACGCGTTGCACAGACCTTTCTGCAAGGCCTCCCGGAGTTGTCTCATCCTCTGCTCCCTCTGCGACGGTAACATAAGGTCCGCAACCTTACCCTTGTACCGTGGATCAAGGAGAGTGGCCAGCCAGTAATGGTCCCTCTCCTTGATCCGAAGAATACGAGGATCCTTCCGCAGACTTTGCAGGATCAGGGAGGCCATGCAGCGTAGGTTTGCTGAGGCATTCGCTCCGGAGTCCTCTGGGTCACTAAGGACGACATGATCCGCAGCCACCTCCTCCCAGCCACGTACAAGTCCACTGGTTTCTTGGGACTGTAAATCATCCCTAAAAGACTGCTGCTGATGATGCTGAGTGCCAGCCTCCACCTCCATGCTGACACAATCCTCCTCCTCCTCCTCCTCCTCTTCCTGTGCGATGGGTGGGACAGAAGGAACACTGTCTGGGTAAAGGGGGCCTTGAGAGGCAAGGAAGTCCTCCTCTTCCTGCCTCTGTTCTGCCTCAAGTGCCCTGTCCATTATTCCACGCAGCGTGTGCTCCAACAGGTGGACAAGAGGTACAGTGTCACTGATGCATGCACTGTCACTGCTCACCATCCTCGTGGCCTCCTCAAATGGTGCCAGGACAGTGCATGCATCCCTGATCATGCCCCACTGGCGTGGAGAAAAAAAACCAAGCTCCCCTGACCCTGTCCTGGTGCCGTAGTCGCACAGGTACTCATTGATGGCCCTCTGCTGCGTGTGCAGCCGCTGCAGCATGGCCAACGTTGAGTTCCACCTGGTGGGCATGTCACATATAAGGCGGTTCTTGGGCAGGTTCAACTCCTTTTGCAGCTCAGCCAGGCGAGCACTGGCATTATAAGATCTGCGGAAATGCACACAGACTTTCCTGGCCTGCCTCAGGACATCCTGTAAGCCCGGGTACCTGCCCAAGAACCGCTGCACCACCAGGTTAAGGACGTGAGCCACACAGGGCACATGGGTCAGTTGTCCCTGTCGGAGGGCGGAGAGGAGGTTGGTGCCATTGTCGCAAACCACCATTCCTGGCTTAAGCTGGCGTGGCGTCAACCACCTCTCGGCCTGGCCCTGCAGAGCAGACAGGACCTCTGCCCCAGTGTGGCTTCTGTCCCCCAAACACACCAGCGCAAGCAGGGCATGGCATCTTTTTGCCTGCGTACTTGCGTAGCCCCGTGAACGGCTACGGAGCACCGCTGGTTCATAGGACAAACCACAGGAAGAGGCCATGGAGGAAGAAGAAGAGGAGGGGGTGGAGGAGAGAGGTGTGTCACAACCAGTAGTAGCATTTTGGAGGCGTGGCGGTGGGACAACCTCCAACACTACTGCACCTTGTCCTGAATCCTTCCCAGCTGCCAAAAGAGTGACCCAATGGGCCGTGAAAGAAAGGTAACGTCCCTGTCCATGCCTGCTGGACCATGAGTCAGCGGTAATATGCACCTTACCGCTGACCGCCCTGTCCAGCGAGGCCAAGACATTGCCTTCCACATGCCGGTAGAGAGCCGGAATAGCCTTCCGTGAGAAAAAGTGGCGTTTGGGAACCTGCCACTGAGGAACCGCACATTGCACAAACTCACGGAAGGGGGCCGAGTCTACCAACTGAAAAGGCAGCAGTTGAAGCGCTAGCAATTTAGCCAAGCTAGCATTCAACCGCTGGGCATGTGGATGGCTGGGAGTGAACTTCTTTCGACGGTCCAGCAGCTGGGGCAGGGAAATTTGCCTGCTAGAATCGGACGTCGGTGTACTGCTAGCAGAGTGGGCGCAAGTACTTGGCTGTGACACACCTAATTCTACACCTTCATTCCTCTCAGTGCATGTTTCAGAGAGGACTGAAGTTATAGTGGGGTTGGAGATCCCAGCTGATGCGGTGCAAGGAGAGGTCCGCTTTGTTCTTTGGTGTGGGTCTTTGAGGTAGGCTTGCCAACGAGCTGCATGGCAGGTCAACATATGTCTGGTCAGGCATGTGGTACCCAAGCGGCTGATGTTTTGGCCACGCGATATACGCTTGAGACATATGTTGCAAACAGCAGCTGTGCGATCTGATGCACTAGCCTCAAAAAAGGCCCACACCAAAGAACTTTTTGAATGACGGGCAGAGGCAGCGCCCTGCACAGGCGGAGCTCTGCGGTGTGATTCCGTCGGTGTACTGCCCTTACGCTGGCCACCAAAGGGCATCCTGCCTCGTTGGAGATGTGCCTCCTCCTCATCCTCCTCCTCCTCCTCTCTCCTATTAGGCACCCACGTGGAGTCAGTGACCTCATCATCCCCTCCCTCCTCATCACTGGAGCCAATCTGGCAGTATGCTGCAGCTGCTGGAACATGACTGCCAGATTGGTGTCCTTCTTGAGCATCCCCTCTGTCTGCTCTCACGCTACTGCCTTCCTCTAGCTGGGTTTCATCATCAGACCCTTCGAAACGCTGGGCATCCTCCTGGAGCATGTACCCAACACTGTGCTGAAACAGTTCGGGGGACTCCTCAGGAGGAGGACATGGTGGGTCTAGGGAAGGAGTGACTGATGATTTGTCTGACATTGATACCAGGGAAGACGACGCTTTGGCAGCTGCTTTTCCAGTACCCTGAGCCTGGGTGAGAGAGGAGGAGGAGGAGGGCTTGGTCATCCACTCTACCAAGTCTTCGGCATGATGTGGCTCAACATGTCCAGCTGCCGAAAAGAAGGACAAGCGTGTCCCATGGCCATGTGCTGATGACAATGCACCGCGTCCACGACCAGCACTGTTGCCCCCAGACACAGAGCCTGCTTGCCCTCTTTTATTGCCTCCTGACTGTCTGCCTCTCCTTGTTTGCCTTCCAGACATTCTAATAGATGGCCTGCAGGGAGATGGGAAAAAAGCAATAAGGGCTACCTTCAGGTGTCCTTCTCTGTCCCTTGAAACAAGGACTTTCACAGTGAAAGAAACTGACACTCTCCCTACCTACAGTTTTCTGTCCCTAGAAAAAATGTTTTTTTTAATCACAATATAGCACAAGAACAATTCACTCACTGTCCTTACAGGTCCCTGGAAACAAGGACTTGCAGAGTGAAAGAAAAAAAACACTCTCCCTACCTACAGTTTTCTGTCCCTAGAAAAAATGTTTTTTTTAATCACAATATAGCACAAGGACAATTCACTCACTGTCCTTCCAGGTCCCTGGAAACAAGGACTTGCAGAGTGAAAGAAACTGACACTGTCCCTACCTACAGTTTTCTGTCCCTAGAATAAATGTTTTTTTTTAAGCACACTATAGCACAAGCACAAAACACACTGACACTCTCCCTACCTATCCTTCTCTTTCCCTAAACTAAATGAATCCAGGTTAAGCAAGAAAGAAATAACAGTCACTGTCCCTGCCTATGCTGCTCTATCCCTGCTCCGGAACACACTACACTAGGCCGCCGTGCTGGCGGCCTTTTATAGTGTGGGGCGTGTACTAAACACCCTCAGCAATAATTGGCCACAGGCATCCTGCCTGTGGCCAATCATTGCTCTCCTCGCTGCCGGCGCTGTGATTGGCCAAGCATGCGGGGTCACAGTGCATGCTTGGCCAATCACAGCGCCTGGATGACACTGCGATGGCGTAGTGCATTGTGGGCCGTTCGCGTCACTCGAATTTGGCGCGAACGGCCCAAATCGTTCGATCTTCGTCGAACGATCGAACAGCCGATGTTCGAGTCGAACGTATGTTCGACTCGAACACGAAGCTCATCCCTATTTCTGAACCCACAGTGGCAGTGTTTTCACATGTGCGCAGCTTTTTCTTTCTAATATTATCTTTACTGTGTGTGTCTCACATTTAAGTTGCAGCCTATTGTTTATTATCACTACTAATTACAATTTATGAGTGGTACTTCAGCGCAGTATATATTCACACTTTTAAGTTCATGTTCTATGGTCTTTGCAGAGACCCAGCTACATCAGGTCGGTGGCAGAGGCCTATTCTAAGGTCTGTGGCAGAGACCTCATCGTTCACCCGGTCTGTGGCAGGGACCAACCTCACGGTCGGTGGCAGCGACCGTGCGCCAAAAGTTGTTGTGAGCTAACAGCTTCTCTGATCCGAAAAGATTGTGCCTGAACCCTCTCCCCACCAAGTTTGTGTTTGTATCAACCTGTCTGCTTGCAAAGAGGCATATTTATCTCTGCAGAAATAAATATAGAGGTTGTACTGTCACCTGGTGTGGGCTTACTTTTCTGGGAGCAAAGTGATCTACATTCACCTATCTACTGGTCATTTTTGAAGTGGAATCTCTGGATGGGGACACAGACCTGAAGGTAAAGATCTTAGCTCAAACCTCTACACACATAAGAGGGGCGAGCTGGTGGCAGCACCTCACCCCTCCCCCCTGGCCCCCCTAGACGAGTAAACCAGCCGAGAAGAAGGGAGAGAGCGGGTGGGACCGCTACATCAATAAAAATGTATTGATGGAAAAAAAAAAAAGCTATATGACCTACCTACTGGTTAGTCAGCATCAATCTTTTTGTGTGAAAGAACTTAGAATGCAACTGCAGACAAAACATTTTTTTTCTGTGTTGAATTGAAGTGAAGATTGGAAACGTTGTCAGGTATCTATTGATGTCTGCCTGTTGTATAGGATTTCCTTTACTTCCTGTTCCAGTGAGAGTGAACAGGGGCTTTCCAATACATTACAGGTACGCTTTTTTTTTTTCTTGGGCAGCAAACCTGCAATGTTTTTGGCTAAATGTTAGCAATTTGCAAACTTTGTGAATACCACAGATTCACTGTGAACTAGAACTGCACGATTCTGGATAAAATGAAAATCACAATTGTTTTGCTTAGAATAAGGATCACGATTCTCGCATGATTATCGGCGTAACATCATCTTTCACATTATACAAAAAAAAAAAAAATTGGGCTAACTTTGCTGTTTAGTTTTTTTTTAAATTAATTGAAGTGTATTTTTTCCCAAAAAATTGCGTTTGAAAGACCGCTTCGCAAATACAGTGTGACATAAAATATTGCAACGACCGCCATTTTATTCTCCAGAGTCTTTGCTAAAAAAATATATAATGTTTGGGGTTCTAAGTAATTTTCTAGGCTCAGGCCTCGTACACACGACCGATTTTCTCATCGTAAAAAACACGTCGTTTTTTTCGACGAGATTTTTGTTAAGCTTGTCGATTTTCTCGTCAAGCTTTCTATGCGTACACACTGACATTTCCCAATTTCCTCGTTGTTCTCCGCGCTCACGTCCAGCACGTACGACGGCACTATAAAGGGGAAGATCTTTTTTCTTGGCGCCACCCCTTGGGCTGCTTTTGCTGATCTCGTGTTACCGCGTGTGAAGTAAAAGTTTGGGAAGAGACGATTCGCGCTTTTCAGTCTTCGTACTTTTCAGATCGTTTTCTGCGGTTCAGTTTGTGCTTGTGGGTTCGTATCTTGACTTTCAGGGCGTCTAGGCAGGTCGTATCTGTTTTACAGTGCGTTCTTGCCTGTTCGTTTCTGTTTTTCAGTTCGTTATTCATAGGCCTTGCTGTTCTAAAGTGCGTTCTGTTCTGTACGTTCTGATTAGATGACCGTTTCCTAGCCATGTCGCCTGGACGTTCTCGTCGTCGAGTTCGTGCTGTGCGTGCGCTTGGTGTTGGTCTGCTTGTTTTGGACCAAGACCAGTCCATGAATGTTGTGAGGAGGAGTTCATGGACCAAGAATTGGTTGCTCCAGCGGGACCAATTCTGCCATATGCCTCTGCTGCGGGAGATCGTCCAGAATAATCCTGAGGACTACAGGAATTTTCTGCGGATGTCTGACCCCGTATTTCAGGAACTGTTGGCTTTGGTGTCCCCCTATATTACCAGGCAGGACACCGTTATGCGGGAAGCCATCAGTGCTGAGCAGAGGCTCATCACCACGTTACGTTACCTGGCGACAGGGAGAAGTCTTCAGGACTTGAAGTTCACCACAGGCATCTCCCCCCAGGCTCTGGGCCTCATAATCCCAGACACCTGTTCTGCTATTATACAAGTCCTGCAGGAGGACTATATTAGGGTAAGTTTTCTCCATTAACATCACATTTTATGTATTACATGTATGCTAATGTATTGTATTTCTTTCATCCTTCCCTAATTACCATGATTGTAATATGCTGAGAATGTCCCCTTTGTCCCCATGCATGCTGGAAGCTTTAGATTGCCCCTTTTTTCTCCTCCATAAATATTTCCCTTCACTAACTTTTCCAGCAGGGGCGCCTGTTCCTCCAAATGTTTGGGGGTCCCACCCCAGTTTATGAACTAAACTTCCTCCTTTTTTGCTCAGGTGCCTATTAAACGCCCCCAGTTGTCCCCTCTAATGCAGCCATTTGGTTCCCTCCAATGCAGCCATTTTCCCCCCAGCCCTGCACTTACCTTCTTGTGGTCAGCGCCATCCTTCTTCTGTCCTTGATGTCTTCTCCTTCCCTTGATGTTGCATCAGCCGATCATGTTACCATTAAACAGACTTGGTGAACATGATTGGCAGAGCAGCCTGCCAGTGTTTCCCCAAGGAATGCCCCCCCCCCCCCCTGCGTCCCCTATTTTACTTTTCGGAAGCCAATTACATCCCTCAGGTTGTAATGTGCAAGACTATTTTACTACCCGTTTCTGCTATGCAATTTGAACCCCCTAAATGCCGCAATTATTCATATGTCGGTCGCTAAACAAGAGGCCATCCACCTGAATAGTGGGCGGCATAGACAATACATAGGTTAATGCAACGCATGAACCTATGTATTGTTCTGAGTGATGGGCACAGGAGAGAGGGGGCAGTGCTCCAGCGCCCACTCTGGACGCACCGCCACTGCAATGCTATCCTGTGGCCAAACACATTTCCCCCCCCCAAATAATTTAGTAATGGCCCATCAGAGGGGGGGATGAATCTGATAAATGAGCCTTCCCTTATACTTATTTTAAACACCTTAATAAACGTAGAATTTGATTGATGTTGGCCTTGATTTTTTTATAATCAAATTTCCTTGTAATGTCTGACTTTGGTATTCTAATATTTCATCTTGTTTCACTCCACATCTTCCTTCCACGCCACAGGAATGGCAGACTGTGGCATCGGAGTTTGCCACGCGGTGGGACTTCCCCAACTGCGGTGGTGCCATAGACGGGAAGCACGTCCGCATCGTGCCGCCACCCCGTTCTGGGTCCTACTACTACAATTACAAGGGGTTTCATAGCATTGTGCTGATGGCGGTGGTGTCAGCACGGTATGAATTCCTCTATGTTGATGTAGGGAAGAATGGCCGGATGTCCGATGGGGGATCCTTCATCCAGACGGAGTTTGCCCTCCGTCTCCAGAGTGACGACCTTGCATTGCCACCGGATGCAGGGAATATTGAAGGACTCCCCTTTGTTTTCTTGGCTGATGAAGCCTTCGGACTCGGACGGCATCTTATGAGGCCATTTCCACAGAGGACCCTGACCCCAGAGAAGAGGGTGTTCAATTACCGGCTGGCCAGGGGCCGAAGAGTTGTCGAAAATGCCTTTGGCATAATGGCCAGCCGGTTCCGCCTTTTTATGACTTCAATACACTTGGCGGACTACAAAATAAACTATGTCGTATTATGCTGCTGTGTGCTACACAACTTTCTGAGCCAAAAATCAAATTCCTATATGGCCTCAGTTTTGCCAGAGGCTGGACTTTCCCCTGCAAATCCCCTGCCGGGCCTGGAATCTGCCCGTCCTGGCTTGCCCTCCCAAAATGCCCGTGAGGTTCGGGACAAATACATGGAGTATTTCACGGGTAGGGGGGCAATTCCTATGCCAGCCTATGTCTAAGGATCCCAATAAAAAGCTTGTTTAAACCTTTAATTATTTGTTCTTTCCTGTCTCCTAGTTTGTCTTTGTGCATTTGTAGTGCCAAGTGTATTTTACTTTAGTAAATAACAACCATTTCACTATGTAACCTTACAAAATAACCAAATAAGCTTAGAGGGTATTATAAAAAGAAGCTACACGTTGTTTGTGGTCAAATATTTTACTCTGTGCACATTCTCACCATTTTTAGTTTTTTCTGTTTTTTTGGGTTGGCCTGGCCCCAACCCAGCAATTTTTTGCTTATGAAAATACAAAAATAACAGTTGCATTCCAAAAATTACAACATTGGATACCTCTGAGCAATCTGAGACATTCACTTACACAAACTATGTCTCTATGTGCCCGTCCTAATATGGGGTCCTGCCACCCCTTGCCCAGGCAAAAATTGAATATGCACACATTTGGGATTTTTTTCATCTAGGAAGTTTACAATCCTGATCCCTATTGTCAACATGTGCTATCTGCCATCAGGGGTGATCAATGGACGTGTTTTGGGGGTGCAACCCCTTCCTCAGTTAACCGACTTTAGATACGAGGAAGGGGTTGCACCCACAAAAGACGTACATGGATATCCCCTGATGGCAGATAGCACATGTTGACACACTGTGTGCAGATTCAATTTTTGGCTGGTTTGATTGTCCAAAAAATTTGAAAAGTTGCAAAAACAAACATGTAAAAACAAATGTGTTTGGATGGCTTATTGAATTCTCCCCAAAACATCGAGAATGTCTTTAAATGTTTGTTCCATGGACATGGATTCTTTGTTTAATAAGGTCCAGTTCCGTGCTACATTCCATCACTTGCTGGATGAGGCGGAGGGCACTGTCAGCAGAGAACCGTGTACTATCCTTCACAACATTTATATCCCCTAAAAACAAAAGGTATTATAACTCTGCAGGCCTACATCTCTTACCTGAAGCTGTGGTGACAGATACTGACCTGTTGTGGTGACCAGATCCACAACGTCATCCACCTCTCCTTCCTGCACTTCTCCTTCCTCCACCTCAACTTCCTGCACATCTTTCGGTTGTGGGTCTTTGGGAGTTTGGGGTTGCTTGGAAGTTGTGGGGTGCATGTGCTCCCTGGAGTGTCCTCCTCCCAGTCTTCTCTCCCCTATGAGAATCAAACAAAAGGTCTATTTATCACACTGTAAATCTCAATGTTAAAATAAAAACAGGCTAAATTGATTGGAAGTGTGGTATAAGTGTGTGTTTGGGCGGAATTTAAAGAAGAATGCATTATTTATGACCAAGAATATGCTTAGTATTCACCTTTGGATGTAATTTATTTGACATGGAGGCACCACAAAAATTCTCGTATGCACCTGCGTGGGACACCCAAAAAAGGCGGGTCTGGTGGCCCACACTATAGTGCTCCAAAGTACAGATGTGGAAGCAGCTGCTGAGTGTCCTCTCCTTTACACTGATAAAAGTTTGCATTTCATTCTCTTTACAAACACATCATCTAGACGAAAAAACACGCCACAATTTTGGAGCAAAAATGGCAGATGTATAATTACTTTTGTGGCTCTAAAATAAGCCAAAACCGCAGATAGTGGCCGAACGAAGTGTCGGTAACGTAACGAACGATTACTGTGCCCAACCAAGTTCAAAATATTACATTTTGGAAGCGAGTCCAATATGAGAAACCAAAATAAAGAGCAACATGTCAGTTTAGAAAAAGATTAATATCATAAAAGTCTACATTTTACTTACTTTTAGCGAGCATTCTCTTTATGCTCCTCAACTGCTCTGGCTCCCTCAGTTTGAGGTCTGACCACCTCTTTCTGAGCTGCTCATTTGAGCGTTTCACCCCGAAATTCGCCTTCAGACTCTTCACGACTTTAGTGAGGATTTTGGCCTTCCTTCTATTTGGTTTGCTATACGGCCCATGCTTGGCATCATAATCAGCCTTGAGCAAGATGTCCACCATCTCCGCCAAAGACATATTCGATGCCTTGAATCTCCTCCTTGATCGTGACGTTTCCTCGGTCTCCGGGCTTGTCTCCTCCTTGTTAGTTGCGGAATTATCAGACACCTGCTGTAACTCCGCCATATCTGTCTGCGCGCCGAAAGAGAAGGGGCGGGGAAAAGATGTTAGTTAGAACGTCATGGGCGGGCGACGTGTGCGGAGCGACGTGTTCGTATTTTGACGCATGCGTGGTGTGTATATAGCAAACACACATGTGACTATAGTACGTTCGGTGTGCGGAGAGAGGAGTTCAAGTGACGGACGTGCGAACGAAGGTATGTGATTTTGTGACTTGTACAAATTGTTGGCCTATACTGTCTTGAGAATGTTGGAGGATATATATGGTGACTAGCATGTTAAGGAGGTTAGACTGTTTGCCTCACATTAGTTATATATAAATTATTTAACTTGCAGATACAATATGAATGTCTTTATAAGCGACAAGGATTTCATGGCGGAATTTATTGACCGGGTAAGGGAGCTGCCCGCTCTGTGGGAGACGAAAAACCCCATCCACAAAAAAAGAGGGGTGAGAAAAGCAGCGCTGGAGAAGCTGCTCCCATTTGTGCATACCAAGGTTCCCACAGCCACAGCAAAACAAGTGGACACTAAAATTGGGAGCTTGAGAGGTACCTACAGGACTGAACGCTCTAAGGTGCCGGCTTCTCAGAGGTCAGGAGCAGCAGCAGATGATGTGTATGTCCCGATTTTGTGGTACTACAACAGGATGTCCTTCCTGGATGACCACATTGACACAAGGCCATCACTCTCCACTCTTCCCCCCAGACTTCCCTGCAGCCAACCTGAGCCTTCTCTGGAGCAAGAGGAGGCAGCCATCCTGGATGATCCTGATTTGGCCATCTGGAGCCAGGTATAGTATTTTTCGAAAATGTATTGGGATAAACTTAATGTTTGACAAATATGTCAAGATGACAAACATAAACTATTTTGGATTGCACAAGTGAAATCAAGATCTGTAGACATTATTCTGCACTTAATTGGGTGCTAAATAGTCAATCTGATGTAGTGGTAAATTGAAAGCAAGGATTTATGGATTTACATTCTAATTGCTTCAATCCGGATTACAAAGTTTGATGCAAAGATTAAACGAACATATTAAACTATGTCCCTTTTTCATACACAGGATGAAATCAGCCAGGAGGAGGGTCTGGAAACTGTCAGGCAGGAGGAGGAAGGGCCCAGTGGCAGCCAGGAGGTGGCAGGGCCCAGTGGCAGACAGGAGGTGGCAGGGCCCAGTGGCAGACAGGAGGTGGCAGGGCAAAGGAGAAGCACCAGATCCCAGGGACAGGAGCACGAGTGAGGCAGCAATGGCCCTTATTTGTGAGGCCCATGCCACCCTCCAGGAGCCCATATCCCCTGAAGAGGCCATTGCCGGCCTAGTGGAGGCTAAGTTCAAGGTGATGAGCATGGAGCAACGCCTCCTATGCGAGCCCCTGCTCATCACCTTGCTCAACAAGGGGGTGATGGAGAAAATTACCCCCAATACCGCCATATGTGAGGTGGCACAACTGACCCAACCTCAACCTCCACCTCCCCCTTCTTCTTCTGCCCCACCCCCTTCTGCTACACCTCCCCCTTCTTCTTCTGCCCCACCCCCTTCTGCTACACCTTCTTCTTCTGCCCCACCCCCTTCTGCTACACCTCCACCTTCTTCTTCTGCCCCACCACCTTCTGCTACACCTCTCCCTTCTTCTTCTGCCCCACCCCCTTCTGCTACACCTTCTTCTTCTGCCCCACCCCCTTCTGCTACACCTCCACCTTCTTCTTCTGCCCCACCCCCTTATGCTACACCTCCACCTTCTTCTTCTGCCCCACCCCCTTCTGCTACACCTCCACCTTCTTCTTCTGCCCCACCCCCTTCTGCTACATCTCCTCCTCCTCCTCCTGACAGGAGTACCCCTCCAGTGGGCCAGCCTCCAGCCAAACGAAGAAGGAAGGCTGCAGGGAAGGCTTCAGGGAAGATTGCCAGGAAGAAGAGGAAGTGATGGCCTTGCTTCATTGTGGTCGGACAGAAGGCAGCCTGTTGTAGTACCACAGACTTGGGACATATATCTCACCTGCTGCTGTTCCTGACCTCTGGGAGGCCAGCATCAGATTGTGTTCAGAAATGTTGGCCTTCTCAAGCTCCCAATTTTAGTGTCCACACAGGGTTGCTGTGTGCTCTGGGGTCCCTGGGATGCACAAATGGCAGCAGGTTCTCCAGCGCTGCCTTCTCTTTATTTTATTTTTAAACATGAATAAATGTGATTTTTGTTTACGTTCATACTTGACTATGGGTCCTTTCACACGGGGTGGATCCGTGCAGATCCGCCCCGTGGAGCTCCGCTTGCTCAGCGGGGATCGCTCCGTTGATCCCCGCTGAGCCGACGGATGACTGGGCGGTCCCCGCACACTGTGCAGGGACCGCCCTGTCAGAGCGCCGCTCTCCCCTATGGGGAATCGGATGACGACGGGCCGTAGAGTCCGTTGTCATCCGATCCGCTCCGCCGACGGAAGGAAAAATAGGGTTTTCCTCCGTCACACTTTGGCGGAGCGGAGCGGATGTCAGCGGACATGTCTCCGCTGACATCCGTGCTTCCATAGGGGTACATGGAGGATCTGTTTCAGGTCCGCCTAAAAAACTGACAGGCGGACCTGAACGGACCTCCGTGTGAAAGGGGCCTTAGTGTATTTGTAAAAATAAAAAATCTAGCTTTGGAGTAGGCAGATACATTTGACTGACAAAAAAAAAGGGACAGATAACAACCCCCCAAAAGAATAACTAAATCTGATTATCAAAAAAACATGGTGGCAAATTTAACTAATATAGAGTCCAAAATTTAATGGGAGATCACTACCAAAACATTGCGAAATTATAATTAACATCATTTTTAAAAATATTACCATTTAAATTATTCCTAAAAACTTGCACGATATAATACACATAAATCTTCTTAAGAGCAGCATGAAAAAGGTTAAAAAATAAGTCATAACTCTGTGTGAATATCAGCAGCAAAAGAAGGTCACTCGTTTTGATTAATGTAACATTCTAACGAAGATTTCAAGGCAGAACATTTAAATGATGCAATATTTTTGAGCGTGACTAATGTGCTCTCTCCATTACGAAGGCTTGTTTTACCAGAAGATGCGCTCCCGTGTCATAGTTGCTTGTGAGCATGCGCGCTTTTGGAAGAGTCGTAAAAGCATACACACGAACCATTTTCTCGTCACAAAACAGCCCAACGAGAAACACGACGAGGAAATCTGGAATCCTGACGAGAAAATAGAGAGCAGGTTCTCTATTTTCTCGTCGAGATTCTCGGCAAATTTCTCATCGTAAAACCATACACACGAACGTTTTTCTCGACAAAAAAGCTCTCGCGGCACATTTCTTGCCGGTTTTGGACGAGAAACTCGGTCGTGTGTACGAGGCTTCAGTCTTTAATGCCCTGTACACAAGTTCGGATCTCCGATGGAATAAAATCCGATGGATTTTTCCGTCGGAATTCTGATGAAGCTGACTTTCATCAGTCTTGCCTACACACCATCAGACAAAATTCCGACCGTCCAAAACGCGGTGACGTAAAACACTCCGACGAGCCGAGAAAAATGAAGTTCAATGCTTCTGAGCATGCGTCGACTTGATTCTCAGCATGCGTGGGTTTTTTCTTCGTTGGCGTTCCACACAGACGATCAGAATTTGCTATCGTTTTTTTTTCCATCTGAAAAATGTAAAACATGTTCTATTTTTTTACCGATGGGGCCAACACACGATCGTTTTTTCTGATGAAAAAAGTCCATCTGTCTTTTTTCATCGGAAAAAATGATCATGTGTACGCGGCATAAGTGGTTAAACTGACCTCATTTACACACCAAAGTTCATCCCTATGATCTCTAAAAGAACTTAATCAACAATGTTTCTTTTTATCTCTCTGTCAGCGCTGAGAAATGTTTTGCCGGCTGCTTTTTTTTTTTTTTTGACAGCTCTGAGCTCTGCACTTGTTACATGAAACGTGGAAATGCCGGATTAAGATCGTGAGGGGGATTGAATTGAGATCTCGATTTTTTAAAGCAGCTTTACTGTGAACCCACTGTAGTAGTGAAATCAAACCTCATCCCTATAAACTGTTTTTTGCTTTGTTTTTTCAGCAGAGGAGTAAAAATAAAGTAGTAAATGCATGAAAACGACTATAGAGCTCCACCTACTTAGTAGTTTTAATTTTATTTATTAAGTCTTGACCATAACGATTAAAGATAATATGTATAAACCCCAATATATTCCCTTCAAAGGCTGCCCCATCCTTTCTCTGGCCTATCTGCTTGATATTCTTGAATTCAAAGGATATATCTTCAGGTATTTTACTCTAAAAAAAAACTTAAGGAATATTCTTTGAATTCAGGTAAAAAAATAGTACTGAAAACCACAGACGTTTCCAGTACTATCCCATTCATTGCCAATGCTAGTTTGGTTTCTGTATATCCAAATTTGCCTCGGATAGTTTGTTTATACTGTATATTCACTAAAATGTAAATAAAGGTTATTCAAGATACTGCAAACTATAAAAAATAAGTGCAAGGCAACACTTTAAAAAAAATTTGAATAGAATGGTAAGGGAATAGAAACACTGTCAATTCTTTTTTTTTTTTTTTTTTTTTTGCTGACTGTGTCCCTATTAGGGAGATTTACCCTCTAATGCTCCTGATCACCAGTGTCACCAGGTTTATCCAAAATGTTTTGTTTCTCTCAGAACAAAATTACAGTGGAAATCTTCCAATGGGGACATTGGCCAACTGTCCATGAAGGGATTTCCCTTGCTTTGGAAAGATATTCTCTCACTTCCTGTTGAATGTACAGGATAGGAAGTAAAGGGAAATCTCCTAATGAGACACAGATGGAAAAAACTGATAGTGGTTTCACCCCTCCCCTTCTTCTCTATCCAACATTTTAATAAAACATTTTAGCTTTATGTAGCGGCCTCACCCTCTCTCTCTTCTTTAGTGGTTACTTTGGCTTCGGTCTAGGGGTACCTTGAAGGGGAGAGCGAGGTGCGCCACGGCCCATGTCCTCTAGATTACAGCATGTAGAGGTGAAGGCCAGCACCAGATTACCTTCGGGCTGTGTATACGCTCAGAGCCAAGTCTGTTCTGCTGATAACCCCCTTTGCTCCCAGTAATTGGAGTACCACACACACTGAAAAGGTCCAACACTTATTTATTCCATAACGGCAAACAAATAGTCCTTTGCGAGCAGACAGTTTGAGACCCATAGAACAGTTCAGTATTGGTGGGGAGTAGGTCAAGGCACAATCCCCAAAGAAAACTAAACCGTTGAGGTTTCACCAACGGTTGCTAAGCACAGTGGCTGTTAAATGGACTTTTTAGTTGCAGAGTCTCTTCCAGCAACTCTAGTGAACAGGAACTGGAGTTACCTTTGCTACGTTGCAGCCCCTGTCAGGGGGAAGACATCCCTCCAAGGGAGTTACCAGAGGCCCCACCGTCACTGGATTAATGCTGTACCGGGCTATTCGGAAGGGTTACACTCCCCGGCCTCCTCACCTCAGATACGGGTCCCAACACCTTAGGGCCCCTCGGACTCCTCCACCCTCGCGGAACCCAGTCAAAGTTACTGGGCCCCAGGCCTTGGCCGTAGTACCTCACCCCATGCTTAAGGTGCCTGGGATGGACTCCATCCCTCGCTCTGGCCAGGTCAAGGGCACCTGGGCCCAGAACTCCGGAACGCCAGCACCCAGGCCGAAGGTGCCTGGGTGCGGCCGCGTCCTCCAACTCTGAACCCCCGAGGTCAGGGAATCCGCCCCTTTTATCTCCTCTCCCTTTGCGCCACAGTGGGTTCCCCGCCCGTCTGTACCGGCGCCAGGAAAGGACAAAAAGGAAGTCTTACGGTGCAGGTTCAACTCCGGCCCAGGGCGACAACGCCACCTGCAGGCCGCAGGGAACCTTGCACCACCAGAGTCCTCCAAGAACCACAAAAGGGACTCTCAGATTCCCTAACAATTAGCACATCTGGGTTAAATGACCCAGATTCTCCCCCCCAAATTTAAATACCCACTACAGTTAGATTTACTTTAAGCAGCCAGTTAGGCTTTAGGTTTCTGTAGTCAGACCTGTCAGTTCTTTTTCAGTCATAACCATGGTTTGCTGTACTTTGCACACCCTCATACTGTATATCACAATTTAATCTGCAATTTTCCTGCCTGTGTAATTCTTACCACCTTGCTGCAGTGCTTACCCTAGACCTGATTTCTTTCACATGTTGTTTGGCTTCTGTGCTCACCTATGGGCATCGCCTGCTATTCTGTGGGTGTTTATTTCTTTCCTCTTCCAGCACTTCCTAGCCTGGCTCCCAGTTCGCTTCCTTTATATAAGACATTTTTAGTGAAGCCCAGTTTGCCTGAGCAACTTTCCAGTTCTCTGGGCTCTTGTTTGACTACTATTATTGTGTATTCTGTGTCTGACTTGCTGTGTACTAACCCGGCTTTGTCTACCATCTCTGCTTGCCTCCCACTCGCCCTGACTTCTGCTTGTTTTATGGATTGCCTTCTGTCTCCTGCCATTTGCACTCTGCACAAACAAGTGGTTTCTGTATCCTCAGCTGGGCGTACCTGGGGACAGAAACTTGGTTTCAGCTTGCTGCAAGTCTATCCCGACCATCAAGGGGCTCCTGGTGAAGAAGCAGGCTGTGGCTTAGACTTTGCACCATGGGGAACGCCAAGTTGGTGATTCACAATCACAACGACTCACTATCACAGACATCTAACAGTTTGCTCAGTCCATTAGTTCCTCTGAGACACCACGGCCTCTTTTGGAACAACTTCAATGTTTGGCACAGAGAGTTCAAATTCAGCAGGCCTATCAAAAGCAGATCATGCAATGTCTGCAGGAACTTTCCTCCCATTTGGACCAGCTGTAGGTTGTGTTCACTTCCTTTCCCTTCATTACTACCCCTGCTCCGGTTCCTTCTGCTCCGGCTCCCATTGTGCCTCCTTTGTCAGACAGTCCTTCAAAACCCCAGCTGCCTCTGCTTCGATTTTCTGGTAATCTAAATGCTTGTTGGGGCTTCATCAATCAGTGCTCAATTCATTTCAAGCTACCAGCCCACTATTTCCCTACTGTTCATTCCAAGGTGGTGTACATGATATCACTCCTTTCCGGTGATGCTCTGACTTGGGCTTCCCCACTGTGGGAGCATCAAGATCCTGCGATTTCCAGTCTTACTGCCTTCCAGCAAGCTTTTTGTAAGACCTTCAATGTACCAGACAAGACCACATCCGCTGCTGGAGCACTTCTACGGCTTCGTCAAGAAAGCATGACTGTTGGTCAATATGCAGTTCAGTTTTGCACCTGGGCCTTGGAACTAGCATGAAGTAATGAGGCCCTTATGCCGTGTACACACGGTTGGAATTTCCGGCGGAAAAACCTTGGATGGTTTATCCGACGGAATTCAGCTCAAGCTTGGCTTGCATACACACGGTCACACAAAAGTTCTCTGAACTTTCGACCGTCAAGAACGCAGTGACGTACAACACTACGACGAGCCGAGAAAATTAAGTTCAATGCTTCCGAGCATGCGTCAAATTGTTTCTGAGCATGCATGGTGTTTTGCACGTCGGAATTGCATACAGACGAATGGAATTTCCGATAGCAACTTTTTCCATCTGGAAAGGGCTTGTTTACGTCGCCCCCCACCCCCTCCAATGGGTCATTTGGCACCTGTTTCCCAGAAAGGGCCTGAACAACCCACCTCTGCAGATATTCTGGCATCTGAAGAACCTATGCAATTAGGGCAGACATGCTTCACACCATAAGAACAATTGTGTCGTCTGAAACTTGGCCTATGCTTTATTGCAGTGCTGACGGTCGCATATCAAAGTCCTGTCCTGTCTACCCGGGAAACTCTCGGGTCTAGGTTGCTTGGAGGGACGTGATCTAGACCAGAACTCCACCCCTTTCCCTCGATTTGTCATACCTGTCTCCATTCATTGGGCCCTGAACTCATATCAAGTATCTGCACATGTGGACTCTGGGAAAGCCGGGAACTTCACTGAGCAGGTCCTGGCTGCTGAATTGGGTATTCTTTTTGTTTCACTTGGCAATGCCAATCCCCAGCTCTGTGGTCGAAATGTCCTTTCTGATCCTTCCTAAGTCTTCTTGTCCTATCAGAAAATCTGATTACAGGGAACACATACAAAAATGACATTTAAATCCTGCAAGGCTATTTAAAACACCTGAACATATTCAGCAAATAAGCAAAAAATATGGGGATTTGGTCACACTATATGGCCATATAGTGCTTAAGCCCACTACTGCGTCAAAGTACCTCATTATCAGTGGGTCCTACACTATTCATAGAATGAAAGATCCTGCTTCTCAACCATGGGAGAAATACACTCCTCTACATGGGAGAACTAAAAGGACTCCTCCTATAACACAGGTATATAACATTGGTCCCCTTACAATCCTCTGCCAGGTCAATCCTGTTGCTTTCAAGCTCCAATTCCCTCCACATTTAAGGATCCCTAATGTCTTACATGTTTCTCTCCTAAGATTGTACATCATTAATAGGTTTTCCCGTTCTCTTAATCGTCTTTCTCCAACAATCACTACCACGGATTAGTATGAAATCTAGTAAAGCTTGAATTCCAAATACTCCAGGGGAAGGCTTTTATGTCTAATTGACTGGAAGGGCTATGGTCCTGAGGAAAGGTGTTGGATTCCTTCTACTGATGTTTCTACCTCCCGTTTTGATGAAACTTTTTTATTAGAATTTAACTCTTAAGCATGGCTCTAAACTAGTGGGGATGCCTTGTAAGAAGGGGGTACTGTCACGATTTAGCCTGCCGTTTTCCTGCCTGTGTAAATCTTACATTCCTCGCTGCAGTGCTTCTCCAAGACCCGATTCCTTTAACATGTGTTGTTTGGGTTGCATGCTCACTTATGGGCATTGTCTGTTATTCTCTGGGATTATATTTTCATTCCCTTACAGGTTACTGTCACTTTAAGGTTCATGAGGAGAAATTTATTAGCCAATTAAAAGCTATGGAACCTTTTGGAATATCTTGGTCCCCTATATAAAGGGGGGTTCTACAGAGGATTTCTCACAGCTGGTCAAGCCTTGGCAAAAGAGCTACCCACCCTTCCCACCCTGTCGTTGGCACTTATGTGGTTTAAGTCACCATGGATTTCTGGGGGGGATATTTAATGTTAATTTAATTTATTATGGCTCAAGTCCAATAACTGAGCTTATATTTATATAGATTTCTGATTTACTGGAATACGTTTTGGTTTAATAAAATTTTAATAATATTTACAATTTATACCAATAAAGTGCCACGGCCATTATTTATGCCAATATACAGTTTCGTGTTTTTTCTTTATTAGGCTATAAGTTTGAGGAATGGTTGTTTATTTTGGAAAAGTTCTTGAAGGGGTGTGGGCGGCATGCAATCCCATGTTACAACGTTTCTTGTTTCCCTTGGAGTAAGTGATAGGTCGTCTGGGCCTGGGGCTATGATTCCAAGAAACTAATCCTTTGTGGATTGAATGTGTGTCTGTACCTTTCTGTTTCTTACTGGAATTTGGAAATGGGGAGAAAAAACTGCACTAGAACATAAAATAAATAAGTGAAGGAAAGCAGCTGGCACTCAAACAAACAAAGTCTAGCATGGGTGATAACAATATAGTGCAGCGTTAATGATATATGAGAGTACTGGTGGGTGTACTCAAAATGATAATATGATGACTAGAACAAGTAGATAAAGGTACTCTTACCAGCTGGGATGGACACACATGTCTTACGATCCCCACTCTCAGCTGATAGACACGGCAAGTGCAGCAGGGTTGAAATGGACGGACAATGAATGAACGCCAAGATGACTCCTCATGGACTCCAATGGAAAAGGGATAAAAAGATGCTCCAAATGGTGCAGGTCAACCTATTTTGGTTGACCTGCACCATCTGGAGCATCTTTTTATCCTTTTTCCATTGGAGTCCATGAGGAGTCATCTTGGTGTTCATTCATCCGTTTGTCGTCCTTCCATTTCAACCCTGCTGCACTTGCAATGTCTATCAGCTGAGAGTGTGGATCCTACATCTTGATCCACCAGGCCATCCTTCTCATCCAGCATCAATCCAGACCTTCTTGGATTACAAGCACAGCTGACCCACTGTCGTAAGACATATGTGTCCATCCTAGGGTTGCCACCTTTTCGTCAAGCCAAACCCGAACGCTTAAGCAGCGCATGCCATTTTTTTTTTTGTAGTACATTAAATTAATTTACAAAGCAATGCACAGATATTGTGTTATGTAGTATACACTATACATATATTTTTGTGATTAAATAACATTTCTAATCATATGGAATTAATCACAAGAGTCCCCCTTTACATCAGAGTCAATAGAGTTCCCCTTTACATCTAAATCTGCAGAGTTCCGCTTTACATCTGAATGCACAGGGTTTGTTCCCCTTTACATCTGATTCTGCAGTTTCCCTTTACATCTGAATCTGCAGGAGAGGAGTGCGGAGGGTATGATGGGGGCAGTATGTAAAGGAGAGGAGTGCAGAGGGGATGATGGAGGTAGCATGTAAAGGAGAGGAGTGTGGAGGATATGATGGGGGCAGTATGTACAGGAGAGGAGTGCGGAGGGGATGATGGAGGCAGCATGTAAAGGAGAGGAGTGCGGAGGGGATAATAGAGGCAGTATGTAAAGGAGAGGAGTGCGGAGTATATGATGAAGGCAATATGTACAGGAGAGGAGTGCGGAGGGGATGATGGAGGCAGCACATAAAGGAGAGGAGTGCGGAGGGGGATGATGGAGGCAGTATGTAAAGGAGAGGAGTGCGGTGGGTATGATGGAGGCAGTATGGAGAGGAGTGTGGAGGGTATGATGGGGGCAGAATGGGGAGGGATTTCCTGCAGTGTCTGTGGGGTGACCAGGGAGTGATGTAGGGAAGGAAAGTAACTATGGAATGATGTCCCTCAGCTGGATGTATAAAGTGGTCTGGAGGTGATGTAACCTGGGGGAGTTGGGGGCTGAGAAGTGGTCAGATAGTAATGTCTATAATCAAAAAAATCATCTACTAATATATACAGCAATAAATCATACAGCAGTATTATTCAATGAAAACAATCTGTTATCAGATGTAAGTACAGATCTATATAATCCAGCTCCTAGCACTCTGTATGTACAGATGATGTGAAGGTAATTGATGACCATTCATGTAACTCTGTGATATCCAAGCTCTGTTCAATCAGAGGTGCAGACTCATCACATATATACAGGGTTACATGAATGGTCACACATTACTTTCACATTATCTAGTCTGAGCGATTGGGGGATGTTTATATACACATGTGTGCTGCTCAGGACATATCTGTCAGCTGTGATCGGGCTGCACATTCCCCCCCTCCCCCCACACTCATGATCTCGTCTGATTCTCCTGTCACCTTAACCCTTCACTGCATCTCCTGCAATACAATACTCCTAAACTTTGCAGCTTTGCTTCCTATGAGACTTTTCTCAGAAAAAAAAAGTTCAGCTCACCTCCTCCCTTCCTCTGGCCAGCCCGACAGGAGCTTCAGTGAGCTCTATCCCGATTCTCTCAGCACTCTGCACTGGTGATTGGAAGGGGGGGGGGTTGATTCAGCGATACCAGCGACTGTGCAGGACACTGGAGGAGAGAGGGGAGAGAGACAGAAAGGAGCTTTTGGATTCCAGCACACACCGCAGGCACTGTGTTCTTATTTAAAAGCAACGCTGCTGCTGTCTCACAGTGAGAGGTGTGCCGATGGTCCCCCCCACCTGAATGGTTTGTCCCTGTTCTGGGCTGAATCATGTGCCTGGGTTACAGGCAGCACAAAACCCGGGCACATGATTCAAGACCCGTACTGTCCGGGTGAATCCCGGACAGGTGGCAACCCTAGTCCATCCCAGCTGGTAAGAGTACCTTATCTACCAAATTTTTTGAAGATTTGAGAGTGACTACAGGCAACTCCCTCTTTCTCTCATTTTGGTGTCATCCCAATGGGAAGAAATTTTCTTCACTTTTATTCCATTCATGTGGACTTACATTATATTATGATTTAAGTTTTCACTCAAAATTGGACTTTTTCCCATACTGTTCATGTTGTGTTATGCACATTGGTTTTCACATAGATTTTGTGTTAACTTGTTCTAGTCATCACATTATAATTTTGAGTATACCCACCAGTACTCTCGTATATCATTAGCACTGCACTATATTGTTATCACCCATGCTAGACTTTGTTTGTTTGAGTGCCAGCTGCTTTCCTTCACTTATTTATTTTATATTCTAGCGCAGTTTTTTCTCCCCATTTCCAAGTTCCAGTAAAAAAACAGAAAGGTACAGACACACATTCAATCCACAAAGGATTAGTTTCTTGGAATCATAGCTCCAGACGACCTATCACTTACTCCAAGGGAAACAAGAAACTATGTAACATGGGATAGCATGCCGCCCACACCCCTTCAAGAAATTTTCCAAAATAAATAACCATTCCTCAAACTTATAGCCTAATAAAGAAAAAACACGAAACTGTATATTGGCATAAATAGTGGCCGTGGCACTTTATTGGTATAAATTGTAAATATTATTACAATTTTATTAAACCAAATTGTATTCAAGTAAATCAGATATCTATATAAATATAAGCTCAGTTATTGGAACTCGAGCCATAATAAATAAATTAACATTAAATATACCCCCCAGAAATCCAGGGTGACTTAAACCACATAAGTGCCAACGACAGGGTGGGTAGGGTGGGTAGCTCTTTTGCCAAGGCTTGACCAGCTGTGAGAAATCCTCTGTAGAACCCCCCTTTATATAAGGGACCAAGATATTCCAGAAACTTCCAGAGCTTTTAATCGGCTAATAAATTTCTCCTCATGAACCTTAAAGTGACAGTAACCTAAAAAACCTATGACCTAATTACCTCATAAGTATTGTGAAATTTGAGCGGGAAGGAGGCGGGCTGCAGCAAGCCCATGAAGGTGGGCCCAAATAGCTGTTCCCTTTTTTTCCATGGGATTACATGCCGCCCACACCCCTTCAAGAAATTTTCCAAAATAAATAACCATTCCTCAAACTTATAGCCTAATATAGGAAAAACACGAAACTGTATATTGGCATAAATAATGGCCGTGGCACTTTTCTGGTATAAATTGTAAATATTATTAAAATTAAAATAAACCAAAACGTATTCAAGTAAATCAGAAATCTATATAAATATATGCTCAGTTATTGGAACTCGAGCCATAATAAATTAAATTAACATTAAATATCCCCACAAGCCGGGTGTCACAATGGTACTGATGTGAGCCCACAGGCGAGCAGGTGACACGGGATCGCCCAGAGCGTGGAATCTAAGGGCCAGCCGGTATTCTGCCAGGGACCCCCTCACGAGGGTTTGGGCTTAGCTACGTGCTGACCCCAGGTCACTACCCCCAGGTTCACCCTGCTCGCGAGGAGAGTATCAGAAGACACAGTCAGACACGGATGGATGGATGGATGAAGCAAAAGGAGAGCCGGATAGCGAGCCAAGGTCGGGGCGGGCAGCAGACAACGTAATCGGGAGAACTAGTTGAGTCGGTACACAAGAGATCAGTTCATAAGAAGTCAGGTTAAGCAGGTTACAGGAAGGGTGCTCAAAAACAAGTGTTGCTTAAGAAACCAGAAACTGATCTGAGTGGAATTTAAATAGCGAGACACATGGGAGGCTGGACAGGAAGTAGCAGGAAGGAAGGATATATTAAGCAACAGGTGAAGCCGGTGACACCCATAGCTGCTGAGTGCAGCCAGAGCTGAACACAAGCTTGTGGAACAACTGGTGCCAGCTGACCTACAGCAATAAAGGTAAATCACAGATCAGCTCCGCAGCTGATCTGTGACACCGGGATTTGTTTTGAAAAAACAAAAAACCGGCCTAACCCACAACCACGGCCATTTCAATACAACTCTGTAACCCCAGGTTAAAAAGATCAATGCCAATATCAGAAAGGTGTATTCCATCCTGTCGATAAAAACCCGGAATGCCACCTTCTAAATCTATATGCCGATACGCAAAACCACGAACGACTGGTAAGAATTTAGAAATTGCTCTGTTAGAGGCGCATGCACGGAGGCTAGAGCGGCGGTAATGTCGGGCTAGAGCTCCGCTCCGTGAGGGGGAGAATACCGCTAAATAAAGGAAGACCGCAGACATGCAAACACCTGCAAACACCCGCAAACAAGACATTTCACACCGGAGAGGTGAGGGGGACATTTCTATGTTAAAATGGTTTTTGGTGGTGCCCGTAACAAGTCCAAAACCAATCCTCACAGCGGGACCCAAGCGAGAACAAATACTATAAAGGCGCCAGTCTCCTCAGACACACTCACCTCAGAGAAGAGGAACAAGTGTAAGCTGCCTAAACTAATCTCCCCAGAAGATTCTGAATCTGATACAAATCTAAACATGTCAGGTGTATCACAACAAGATGTTACAATTCCCTCAAGCATATTGAAACAATTTGAGAAAATGCTACATAGAGCTTTAAAACAAACGTCAGTACAAATCACCAATAACCTAACCAAGGAAATTAGAGAATTGGGGCACCGCACTGAAGCTCTGGAGTAGGGATGAGCTTCGTGTTCGAGTCGAACATACGTTCGACTCGAACATTGGCTGTTCGATCGTTCGACGAAGATCGAACGATTTGGGCCGTTCGCGCCAAATTCGAGTGACGCGAACGGCCCACAATGCACTACGCCATCGCAGTGTCATCCAGGCGCTGTGATTGGCCAAGCATGCACTGTGACCCCGCATGCTTGGCCAATCACAGCGCCGGCAGCGAGGAGAGCAATGATTGGCCACAGGCAGGATGCCTGTGGCCAATTATTGCTGAGGGTGTTTAGTACACGCCCCACACTATAAAAGGCTGCCAGCACGGCGGCCTAGTGTAGTGTGTTCCGGAGCAGGGATAGAGTAGCATAGGCAGGGACAGTGACTGTTATTTCTTTCTTGCTTAACCTGGATTCCTTTAGTTTAGGGAAAGAGAAGGATAGGTAGGGAGAGTGTCAGTGTGTTTTGTGCTTCTGCTATAGTGTGCTTAAAAAAAAACATTTATTCTAGGGACAGAAAACTCTAGGTAGGGACAGTGTCAGTTTCTTTCACTCTGCAAGTCCTTGTTTCCAGGGACCTGTAAGGACAGTGAGTTAATTTTCCTTGTGCTATATTGTGATTAAAAAAAACATTTATTCTAGGGACAGAAAACTCTAGGTAGGGACAGTGTCAGTTTCTTTCACTCTGCAAGTCCTTGTTTCCAGGGACCTGTAAGGACAGTGAGTTAATTTTCCTTGTGCTATATTGTGATTAAAAAAAACATTTTTTCTAGGGACAGAAAACTCTAGGTAGGGAGAGTGTTTTTTTTTTTTCACTCTGCAAGTCCTTGTTTCCAGGGACCTGTAAGGACAGTGAGTTAATTGTCCTTGTGCTATATTGTGCTTAAAAAAAACATTTATTCTAGGGACAGAAAACTCTAGGTAGGGACAGTTTCAGTTTCTTTCACTCTGCAAGTCCTTGTTTCCAGGGACCTGTAAGGACAGTGAGTTAATTTTCCTTGTGCTATATTTTGATTAAAAAAAACATTTTTTCTAGGGACAGAAAACTGTAGGTAGGGAGAGTGTTTTTTTTCTTTCACTCTGCAAGTCCTTGTTTCCAGGGACCTGTAAGGACAGTGAGTTAATTTTCCTTGTGCTATATTGTGATTAAAAAAAACATTTTTTCTAGGGACAGAAAACTCTAGGTAGGGAGAGTGTTTTTTTTCTTTCACTCTGCAAGTCCTTGTTTCCAGGGACCTGTAAGGACAGTGAGTTAATTTTCCTTGTGCTATATTGTGATTAAAAAAAACATTTTTTCTAGGGACAGAAAACTCTAGGTAGGGAGAGTGTTTTTTTTCTTTCACTCTGCAAGTCCTTGTTTCCAGGGACCTGTAAGGACAGTGAGTTAATTTTCCTTGTGCTATATTGTGATTAAAAAAAACATTTATTCTAGGGACAGAAAACTCTAGGTAGGGACAGTGTCAGTTTCTTTCACTCTGCAAGTCCTTGTTTCCAGGGACCTGTAAGGACATTGAGTGAATTGTCCTTGTGCTATATTGTGATTAAAAAAAACATTTTTTCTAGGGACAGAAAACTGTAGGTAGGGAGAGTGTTTTTTTTCTTTCACTCTGCAAGTCCTTGTTTCCAGGGACCTGTAAGGACAGTGAGTTAATTGTCCTTGTGCTATATTGTGCTTAAAAAAAACATTTTTTCTAGGGACAGAAAACTCTAGGTAGGGACAGTGTCAGTTTCTTTCACTCTGCAAGTCCTTGTTTCCAGGGACCTGGAGAGACATTGAGTGAATTGTCCTTGTGCTATATTGTGATTAAAAAAAACATTTATTCTAGGGACAGAAAACTCTAGGTAGGGACAGTGTCAGTTTCTTTCACTCTGCAAGTCCTTGTTTCCAGGGACCTGTAAGGACAGTGAGTTAATTTTCCTTGTGCTATATTGTGATTAAAAAAAACATTTATTCTAGGGACAGAAAACTCTAGGTAGGGACAGTGTCAGTTTCTTTCACTCTGCAAGTCCTTGTTTCCAGGGACCTGTAAGGACATTGAGTGAATTGTCCTTGTGCTATATTGTGATTAAAAAAAACATTTTTTCTAGGGACAGAAAACTGTAGGTAGGGAGAGTGTTTTTTTTCTTTCACTCTGCAAGTCCTTGTTTCCAGGGACCTGTAAGGACAGTGAGTTAATTGTCCTTGTGCTATATTGTGCTTAAAAAAAACATTTTTTCTAGGGACAGAAAACTCTAGGTAGGGACAGTGTCAGTTTCTTTCACTCTGCAAGTCCTTGTTTCCAGGGACCTGGAGAGACATTGAGTGAATTGTCCTTGTGCTATATTGTGATTAAAAAAAACATTTATTCTAGGGACAGAAAACTCTAGGTAGGGACAGTGTCAGTTTCTTTCACTGTGAAAGTCCTTGTTTCAAGGGACAGAGAAGGACACCTGAAGGTAGCCCTTATTGCTTTTTTCCCATCTCCCTGCAGGCCATCTATTAGAATGTCTGGAAGGCAAACAAGGAGAGGCAGACAGTCAGGAGGCAATAAAAGAGGGCAAGCAGGCTCTGTGTCTGGGGGCAACAGTGCTGGTCGTGGACGCGGTGCATTGTCATCAGCACATGGCCATGGGACACGCTTGTCCTTCTTTTCGGCAGCTGGACATGTTGAGCCACATCATGCCGAAGACTTGGTAGAGTGGATGACCAAGCCCTCCTCCTCCTCCTCATCCTCTCTCACCCAGGCTCAGGGTACTGGAAAAGCAGCTGCCAAAGCGTCGTCTTCCCTGGTATCAATGTCAGACAAATCATCAGTCACTCCTTCCCTAGACCCACCATGTCCTCCTCCTGAGGAGTCCCCCGAACTGTTTCAGCACAGTGTTGGGTACATGCTCCAGGAGGATGCCCAGCGTTTCGAAGGGTCTGATGATGAAACCCAGCTAGAGGAAGGCAGTAGCGTGAGAGCAGACAGAGGGGATGCTCAAGAAGGACACCAATCTGGCAGTCATGTTCCAGCAGCTGCAGCATACTGCCAGATTGGCTCCAGTGATGAGGAGGGAGGGGATGATGAGGTCAATGACTCCACGTGGGTGCCTAATAGGAGAGAGGAGGAGGAGGAGGATGAGGAGGAGGCACATCTCCAACGAGGCAGGATGCCCTTTGGTGGCCAGCGTAAGGGCAGTACACCGACGGAATCACACCGCAGAGCTCCGCCTGTGCAGGGCGCTGCCTCTGCCCGTCATTCAAAAAGTTCTTTGGTGTGGGCCTTTTTTGAGGCTAGTGCATCAGATCGCACAGCTGCTGTTTGCAACATATGTCTCAAGCGTATATCGCGTGGCCAAAACATCAGCCGCTTGGGTACCACATGCCTGACCAGACATATGTTGACCTGCCATGCAGCTCGTTGGCAAGCCTACCTCAAAGACCCACACCAAAGAACCAAGCGGACCTCTCCTTGCACCGCATCAGCTGGGATCTCCAACCCCACTATAACTTCAGTCCTCTCTGAAACATGCACTGAGAGGAATGAAGGTGTAGAATTAGGTGTGTCACAGCCAAGTACTTGCGCCCACTCTGCTAGCAGTACACCGACGTCCGATTCTAGCAGGCAAATTTCCCTGCCCCAGCTGCTGGACCGTCGAAAGAAGTTCACTCCCAGCCATCCACATGCCCAGCGGTTGAATGCTAGCTTGGCTAAATTGCTAGCGCTTCAACTGCTGCCTTTTCAGTTGGTAGACTCGGCCCCCTTCCGTGAGTTTGTGCAATGTGCGGTTCCTCAGTGGCAGGTTCCCAAACGCCACTTTTTCTCACGGAAGGCTATTCCGGCTCTCTACCGGCATGTGGAAGGCAATGTCTTGGCCTCGCTGGACAGGGCGGTCAGCGGTAAGGTGCATATTACCGCTGACTCATGGTCCAGCAGGCATGGACAGGGACGTTACCTTTCTTTCACGGCCCATTGGGTCACTCTTTTGGCAGCTGGGAAGGATTCAGGACAAGGTGCAGTAGTGTTGGAGGTTGTCCCACCGCCACGCCTCCAAAATGCTACTACTGGTTGTGACACACCTCTCTCCTCCACCCCCTCCTCTTCTTCTTCCTCCATGGCCTCTTCCTGTGGTTTGTCCTATGAACCAGCGGTGCTCCGTAGCCGTTCACGGGGCTACGCAAGTACGCAGGCAAAAAGATGCCATGCCGTGCTTGCGCTGGTGTGTTTGGGGGACAGAAGCCACACTGGGGCAGAGGTCCTGTCTGCTCTGCAGGGCCAGGCCGAGAGGTGGTTGACGCCACGCCAGCTTAAGCCAGGAATGGTGGTTTGCGACAATGGCACCAACCTCCTCTCCGCCCTCCGACAGGGACAACTGACCCATGTGCCCTGTGTGGCTCACGTCCTTAACCTGGTGGTGCAGCGCTTCTTGGGCAGGTACCCGGGCTTACAGGATGTCCTGAGGCAGGCCAGGAAAGTCTGTGTGCATTTCCGCAGATCTTATAATGCCAGTGCTCGCCTGGCTGAGCTGCAAAAGGAGTTGAACCTGCCCAAGAACCGCCTTATATGTGACATGCCCACCAGGTGGAACTCAACGTTGGCCATGCTGCAGCGGCTGCACACGCAGCAGAGGGCCATCAATGAGTACCTGTGCGACTACGGCACCAGGACAGGGTCAGGGGAGCTTGGTTTTTTTTCTCCACGCCAGTGGGGCATGATCAGGGATGCATGCACTGTCCTGGCACCATTTGAGGAGGCCACGAGGATGGTGAGCAGTGACAGTGCATGCATCAGTGACACTGTACCTCTTGTCCACCTGTTGGAGCACACGCTGCGTGGAATAATGGACAGGGCACTTGAGGCAGAACAGAGGCAGGAAGAGGAGGACTTCCTTGCCTCTCAAGGCCCCCTTTACCCAGACAGTGTTCCTTCTGTCCCACCCATCGCACAGGAAGAGGAGGAGGAGGAGGAGGAGGAGGAGGAGGAGGAGGAGGAGGAGGATTGTGTCAGCATGGAGGTGGAGGCTGGCACTCAGCATCATCAGCAGCAGTCTTTTAGGGATGATTTACAGTCCCAAGAAACCAGTGGACTTGTACGTGGCTGGGAGGAGGTGGCTGCGGATCATGTCGTCCTTAGTGACCCAGAGGACTCCGGAGCGAATGCCTCAGCAAACCTACGCTGCATGGCCTCCCTGATCCTGCAAAGTCTGCGGAAGGATCCTCGTATTCTTCGGATCAAGGAGAGGGACCATTACTGGCTGGCCACTCTCCTTGATCCACGGTACAAGGGTAAGGTTGCGGACCTTATGTTACCGTCGCAGAGGGAGCAGAGGATGAGACAACTCCGGGAGGCCTTGCAGAAAGGTCTGTGCAACGCGTTCCCAGAGACTGGGAGGTTGCAAACTCCTGGTCCTGGACAACGAGTTGCTGAGGCTTCGGCCAGTCAAAGAAGGAGCGGTGGGGAAGGTGGCCGTCTGACCGATGCGTTCAGACAATTCTTTAGTCCGCAGCCCCAAAGTATGATCGGTTCCAGCAACCATCGCCAGCGTCTGATAAACATGGTGCAGGAATATCTAGGGGCAAGGTCAGACTTGGACACCTTCCCCACCGAAAATCCTCTGGCTTACTGGGTCTTGAGGATGGATCACTGGCCAGAGCTTGCACAGTATGCAATTGAGCTACTGGCCTGTCCTGCATCCAGCGTTCTTTCGGAACGCACATTCAGTGCTGCTGGAGGATTTGTCACGGATCACAGGGTGCGCCTGTCCACCGACTCGGTTGATCGACTGACTTTCATCAAGATGAACCAGTCTTGGATCACCACCAGCTACCACACACCTGATGCTGATATAACAGACTAATTGATTTTAAAATGTCACATCCCTTCAAGACTGATGCTGATGCTGAGTGCCTGTGCTGTTATGTTGACTGGCTATCCTCCTCCTCCGAGTCCTCAATGATACGATTGATGATGATAGCTTGGAAGATCATTTTTGTTTATGGGTGCCGCCACCAGTGCCTAACGCCCAATTTTTCAGCCCCTGTTTAACAGGGGCGTGCAATTACAATTTTTGAAGCAATACTTTGCAACAGGGCTCATTGCTGTGCTCCAAGTACAGTATCTGTGAGGAGTTGCAGTGTTGTGCCACCAGTGCCTAAGGCCCAATTTTTCAGCCCCTGTTTAACAGGGGCGTGTCATTACAATTTTTGAAGCAATACTTTGCAACAGGGCTCATTGCTGTGCTCCAAGTACAGTATCTGTGAAGGGTTGCAGTGTTGTGCCACCAGTGCCTAAGGCCCAATTTTTCAGCCCCTGTTCAACAGGGGCATGTAATTACAATTCTTGATCTAATAATTCACAGCAGGGCCCATTGCTGCACCCACCAAGAGTAACTGTCAGGGCTTACAGTGTTGTGGCACCAGCACCACCATCAAAGGCCCAATTTTTACTACCACTGTTCAACAATTATATGTAATTAAAATTCCTGATATAATAGTTGACAGCAGGGCGTTCCAGCACCAACCAAGAGTAACTGTGAGTGCTTACAGTGTTGTGCCAACACCAACAACTAAGGGGCCTATTTCTGCAGAGTATATACGGCAGGTCCCTACTTTCAAACATCCAACTTACAAACGACTCCTACTTGCAAACGCAAGAAGACAACAGGAAGTGAGAGGAAATCTACCACTAGGAAGGAAAATTCTCTCCTGTAAGAATAAATATGGGAGAAAGGTGTCTCCTCTGTACTGATGCTTTATCAGCAATCCTTGTTTCAAGAAAAACACCACATTTCAAAAACAGTTGTCATTAGGACGGAAAGTGAGGTGAAATGTTCTGAACAGGGGCACAGACAGCAAAACAAATGTTACAGGGGTGATAACCCTTACCTATGTTTTCCAAAAAGTTTAAAAATAGATTTTTGGTCTGGAGCTACACTTCAACAATGTACCTGTTCAAAATTACAAACAGATTCTACATAAGAACAAACCTACAGTCCCTGTCTTGTATGCACCGCCTGTATACGGCTGTTCAGAGTATATAGGGCCTTTTTTATTTTATGTGCGGGGTTCCCCTTAATATCCATACAAGACCCAAAGGGGCTGGTAATGGGCTGGGGTAGGGGGGGGGTCATGGGGTAGCTATGCCATTTTTCTTAAAGATTTTCATCCATATTACCGGGACCAGACATTACATTAAAGCCGCAAGCAGTTTTAAATGGCTTTTTTTTCCTTTAGAAGTGTCATTTTGTGCAGGGACAGTTCTAAACACGGGAAACACGTGGCACTTCACAGGCATACTTTAGACACCCCCCAGGTACGATATTTAAAGGAATATTTGACTTTTTTTTTTTCACTTTATGCATCATTAAAATGACTGCTCCCGGAAAACGACCGTTTTTAAAACTTATTTTTGCATTGATACATGTCCCCTGGTGCAGAACCCGGGTTCCCAAACCCTTTTTAGGACAATAACATGCATAATAGTTTTTATAATTAGCACTTTAGAATTCGAACGTTCGCATCCATTGTATTTAATAGGGTTCTAATGTTCGTTCGAACTTTCGGTCCGTTCGCGGGTTCTGGTGCGAACCGAACCCGGGGGTGTTCGGCTCATCACTACTCTGGAGTTGAAAACAGAAGACATTGAAAATTCGACTCAGGACATTCTATCTGAACTGGACACCCTTAAAGAGGAAAATATTACCTTACAAAATAGACTTGAAGATTATGAGAACCGCGCTAGAAGGTCAAACCTGCGCTTCAGAGGGATACCTGAAACAGTAATAGACTTACAATCAACCATAACAGCGTTATGCCAAGAGCTTTATCCAGGTATTCCTTGGGAATGGCTGGAGATGGACAGAGTCCATAGGGCTCCTGTACACAGCCAGAGAAAAGAATAACTTAACTTTTCAGGGCCATAATTACCAAATCTTTGCGGACCTCTCCCAGTTGACAATTTCAAAGAGACGCGCAATGAAACCCCACTTAATGGATTTACAACGCCATGGTATTAAATATCAGTGGGGATTCCCATTTTCCCTGCGGTTTACCCATATAGGTTCCAGAATCTACTGTAAAACTCCACAAGAGCTTCTGCAAGCACTCCAGGACCTCAACCTAACAGAAAACTCTTCAGCAGCTTCAACATCGCGAAGAAGAACAGCCTCTTCCTCATCTCTTCACAACTCATCTCAACTAGGGATGAGCTCTGTGTTCGAGTCGAACATATGTTCGACTCGAACATCGGCTGTTCGATCGCTCGACGAAGATCGAACGATTTGGGTCATTCGCGCCAAATTCGAGTGACGCACAATACACTGCGCCATTGCAGTGCAATCCCGGCACTGTGATTGGCCAAGCATGCACTGTGACCCCGCATGCTTGGCCAATCACAGCGCCGGCAGCGAGGAGAGCCATAATTGGCCACAGGCAGGATGCCTGTGGCCAATTATAGCTCAGGGGGGTTTAGTACACGCCCCACACTATAAAAGGCCGCCAGCGCGGCGGCCTTGTGTAATGTGTTCCGGCGTGCAGGGAGAGAGAAGGATAGGCAGGGACAGTGTCTTTTCTTTGTTCATTAACCTTGTGTGCAGGAAGAGAGAAGGATTGGCAGGGACAGTGTCAGTGATATTATTTGCTAAACCTTGTGTGCAGGGAGAGAGAAGGATAGGCAGGGACAGTGTCAGTGATATTCTTTGCTAAACCTTGTGTGCAGGGAGAGAGAAGGATAGGCAGGGACAGTGTCAGTGATATTCTTTGCTAAATCTTGTGCATTTACAGTGTGTTGGCGTGCAGGGACAGAGAAGGATATGCAGGGGACAGTGTCAGTGTCATTTTTGCTAAGCCTCCTGCACAGTATACACCTGAAGCTAGCCCTTATTGCTGTGTTTTCCTGTTGTGTAACACAGGCAGGCATCTGCAGCACTTACAGCGGGCGTAGTGTGCCTCCTGCACAATATACACCTGAAGCTAGCCCTTAATGCTGTGTTTTCCTGTTGTGTAACACAGGCAGGCATCTGCAGCACTTACAGCGGGTGTAGTGTGCCTCCTGCACAGTATACACCTGAAGCTACCCCTTATTGCTCGTGTTTTTTTTCTTTTGTGTTACACTAACAGGCATCTGCAGCACTTACAGTGGGCGTAGTGTGCCTCCTGCACAGTATACACCTGAAGCTACCCCTTATTGCTTGTGTTTTTTTTCTTTTGTGTTACACTAACAGGCATCTGCAGCACTTAGAGTGGGCGTAGTGTGCCTCCTGCACAATATACACCTGAATCTAGCCCTTATTGCTGTGTTTTCCTGTTGTGTAAAACAGGCAGGCATCTGCAGCACTTACAGTGGGCGTAGTGTGCCTCCTGCACAATATACACCTGAAGCTAGCCCTTATTGATGTGTTTTCCTGTTGTGTAACACAGGCAGGCATCTGCAGCACTTACAGTGGGCGTAGTGTGCCTCCTGCACAGTATACACCTGAAGCTACCCCTTATTGCTGTGTTTTCCCATCTCCCTGCAGGCCATTAGAATGTCTGGAAGGCCAACAAGGAGAGGCAGACAGTCAGGAGCCAATAAAAGAGGGCAAGCGGGCTCTGTGTCTAGAGACAACAGTGCTGGTCGTGGACGCGGTGCATCGTCATCAGCACGTGGCCATGGGACACGCTTGTCCTTATTTTCGGCAGCTGGACGTGTTGAGCCGCATCATGCCGAAGACTTGGTAGAGTGGATGACCAAGCCCTCCTCATCCTCCTCATCCTCTCTCACCCAGGCTCAGGGTACTGGCAAAGCAGCTGCCAAACGTCCTCTTCCCTCGTATCAATGTCGTCATCAGTCACTCCTTCCCTAGACCCACCATGTCCTCCTGAGGAGTCCCCCGAACTGTTTGAGCACAGTGTTGGGTACATGCTCCACGAGGATGCCCAGCGTTTCGAAGGGTCTGATGATGATACCCAGCTAGAGGAAGGCAGTAGCGTGAGAGCAGAGAGAGGGGATGCTGAAGAAGGACAGCAATCTGGCAGTCATGTTCCAGCAGCTGCAGCATACTGCCAGATTGGCTCCAGTGATGAGGAGGGAGGGGATGATGAGGTCACTGACTCCACGTGGGTGCCTGATAGGAGAGAGGAGGAGGAGGAAGATGAGGAGGAGGCACATCTCCAACAAGGCAGGATGCCCTCGGGGGGCCAGCGTAAGGGAAGCACACCGACTGAATCACACCGCAGAGCTCCGCCTGTGCAGGGCGCTGCCTCTGCCCGTTATTCCAAAAGTTCTTTGGTGTGGGCCTTTTTTGAGTCAAGTGCATCAGATCGCACCGCTGCTGTTTGCAACATATGTCTCAAGCGTATCTCACGTGGCCAAAACATCAGCCGCTTGGGCACCACATGCTTGACCAGACATATGTTGACCTGCCATGCAGCTCTTTGGCAAGCCTACCTTAAAGACCCAAACCAAAGAACAAAGAGGATCCTCTTCTTGCTCCGCATCAGCTGGGATCTCCAACCCCACTATACCTTCAGTCCTCTCTGAAACCTGCACTGAGAGGAATGAAGGTGTAGAATTAGGTGTGTCACAGCCAAGTACTTGCGGCACTCTGCTAGCAGTACATCGACGTCCGATTCTAGCAGGCAAATTTCCCTGCCCCAGCTGCTGGACCGTCGAAAGAAGTTCACTCCCAGCCATCCACATGCCCAGCGGTTGAATGGTAGCTTAGCTAAATTGCTAGCAATTCAACTGCTGCCTTTTCAGTTGGTAGACTCGGCGCCCTTCCGTGAGTTTGTGCAATGTGCGGTTCCTCAGTGGCAGGTTCCCAAACGCCACTTTTTCCTCACGGAAGGCGATTCCGGCTCTCTACCGGCATGTGGAAGGCAATGTCCATGCCTCGCTGGACAGGGCGGTCAGCGGTAAGGTGCATATTACCGCTGACTCATGGTCCAGCAGGCATGGACAGGGACGTTACCTTTCTTTCACGGCCCATTGTGTCACTCTTTTGGCAGCTGGGGAGGATGCAGGACAAGGTGCAGTAGTGTTGGAGGTTGTTCCGCTGCCACGCCTCCAAAATGCTACTACTGGTTGTGACACACCTCTCTCCTCCACCCCCTCCTCTTCTTCTTCCTCCATGGCCTCTTCCTGTGCTTTGTCCTCGGAACCAGCGGTGCTCCGTAGGCGTTCAAGTGGCTACGCAAATACGCAGGCAAAAAGATGCCATGCCGTGCTCGCGCTGGTGTGTTTGGGGGACAGGAGCCACACTGAGGCAGAGGTTCTGTCTGCTCTGCAGGGGCAGGCCGAGAGGTGGTTGACGCCACGCCAGCTTAAGCCAGGAATGGTGGTTTGCGACAATGGCACCAACCTCCTCTCCATCCTCCGACAGGGACAACTGACCCATGTGCCCTGTGTGGCTCACGTCTTTAACCTGGTGGTGCAGCGGTTCTTGGGCAGGTACCCAGGCTTACAGGATGTCCTGAGGCAGGCCAGGAAAGTCTGTGTGCATTTCCGCAGATCATATAATGCCAGTGCTCGGCTGACTGAGCTGCAAAAGGAGTTGAACCTGCCCAAGAACCGCCTTTTATGTGACATGCCCACCAGGTGGAACTCAACGTTGGCCATGCTGCAGCGGCTGCACATGCAGCAGAGGGCCATCAATGAGTACCTGTGCGACTACGGCACCAGGACAGGGTCAGGGAAGCTCGGGTTTTTTTCACCACGCAAGTGGGGCATGATCAGGGATGCATGCACTGTCCTGGCACCATTTGAGGAGGCCACGAGGATGGTGAGCAGTGACAGTGCATGCATCAGTGACACTGTACCTCTTGTCCACCTGTTGGAGCATACGCTGCGTGGAATAATGGACAGGGCACTTGAGGCAGAACAGAGGCAGGAAGAGGAGGACTTCCTTGCCTCTCAAGGCCCCCTTTACCCAGACAGTGTTCCTTCTGTCCCACCCATCACACAGGAAGAGGACGAGGACGAGGAGGAGGATTGTGTCAACATGGAGGTGGAGCATGGCACTCAGCATCAACAGCAGCAGACTTTTAGAAATGATTTACAGTCCCAACAAACCCGTGAACTTGTACGTGGCTGGGAGGAGGTAGCTGCGGATCATGTCGTCCTTAGTGACCCAGAGGACTCCGGACCGAATGCCTCAGCTAATCTACGCTGCATGGCCTCCCTGATCCTGCAAAGTCTGCGGAAGGATCCTCGTATTCTTCGGATCAAGGAGAGGGACCATTACTGGCTGGCCACTCTCCTTGATCCACGGTACAAGGGTAAGGTTGCGGACCTTATCTTACCATCGCAGAGGATGAGACATCTCCGGGAGGCCTTGCAGAAAGGTCTGTGCAACGCGTTCCCAGAGACTGGGAGGTTACAAACTCCTGGTCCTGGACAACGAGTTGCTGAGGCTTCGGTCAGTAGCAGAAGGAGCGGTGGAGAAGGTGGCCGTCTGACCGATGCGTTCAGACAATTTTTTAGTCCGCAGCCCCAAGGTATGATCGGTTCCAGCAACCATCGCCAGTGTCTGATATACATGGTGCAGGAATACCTAGGGGCAAGGTCAGACTTGGACACCTTTCCCACCGAAAATCCTCTGGCTTACTGGGTGTTGAGGATGGATCACTGGCCAGAGCTTGCACAGTATGCAATTGAGCTACTGGCCTGTCCTGCATCCAGCGTTCTTTCGTAACGCACATTCAATGCTGCTGGAGGCTTTGTCACTGATCACAGGGTGCGCCTGTCCACCGACTCGGTTGATCGACTGACCTTCATAAAGATGAACCAGTCTTGGATCACCACCAGCTACCAAGCACCTGAAGCTGATATAACAGAATAATTTATTTTCAAATGTCACATCCCTTCAAGACTGATGCTGAGTGACTGTCCTGTTATGTTGACTGACTATCCTCCTCCTCAATGATCCGATTCCTGATGATAGCTTGGAAGAACTTTTTTGTTTCTGGGTTCCGCTAAAGCCCAATTTTTCAGCCCCTGTTTAACAGGGGCATGTAATTACAATTTTTGATGAAATGCTTTGCAGCAGAGCTCATTCCTGTACTCCAACTAGAGTATCTGGGAGAGGTTGCAGTGTCGTGGCACCAGCACCAGTGCCTAAGGCCCAATTTTTCAGCCCCTGTTTAACAGGGGCGTGTAATTACAATTTTTGATGCAATACTTTGCAACAGGGCTCATTGCTGTGCTCCAAGTACAGTATCTGTGAGGGGTTGCAGTGTTGTGGCACCAGTGCCTAAGGCCCAATTTTTCTGCCCCTGTTTAACAGGGGCATGTAATTACAATTCTTGATCTAATAATTCACAGCAGGGCCCATTCATACGCCCACCAAAAGTAACTGTGAGGGCTTACAGTTTTGTGGCACCAGCACCACCACCAAAGGCCCAATTTTTCCTACCACTGTTCAATAATGGCATGTAAATACAATTCCTGATATAATAGTTCACAGCAGGGCGTTCCAGCGCCCACCAAGAGTAACTGTGAGGGCAAAGATTTTCACCCATATTGCTTTTTTTTCCTTTAGAAATGTCATTTTGTGCAGGGACAGTTCTAAACACGGGAAACACGTGCCACTTCACAGGCATACTTTAGACACCCCCCAGGTACGATAGTTAAAGGAATATTTCACTTTTTTTTCACTTTATGCATCATTAAAATGACTGCTCCCGAAAAACGTCCGTTTTTAAAACTTCTTTTTGCATTGATACATGTCCCCTGGGGCAGAACCCGGGTCCCCAAACCCTTTTTAGGACAATAACATGCATATTAGCCGTTATAATTAGCACTTTAGATTTCGAACGTTCGCGTCCATTGTATTTAATAGGGTTCTAACGTTCGTGCAAATTTTCGGTCCGTTCGAAGGTTCTGGTGCGAACCGAACGGGGGGGTGTTCGGCTCATCCCTAATCTCAACCTGAGATGAATAATGGCAACCATCACACCCACAAAAGAGGACGGTTTGCAGCTTCACCCCAAGCTCAAGATAACTCCATGGACGGACAGAACTCTACGACGACACCCCTCTAACTGATACGGCTGCAGCAGCATCCTGTAGGAAAACAGAATACAACAACTGCTGAAACAACCTCCTTCACTTAAACCTTAACATTCTTTCTGACCTAAGGCCCCTTTCACACTGGGGCGGGCATATGCGGTGGCGGTATAGCGGCGCGATTTTCAGCGCCCTATACCATCGTGTTTACCGCGATATTCGGCCGCTAGCGGTGCGGTTTTAACCGCCGCTAGCGGCCGAAAAAGGGTTAATACCGCCCGCAAACCGCGGCTACAGCCGCGGTTTGCGGGCGGTATTACCGCGGTGTCCCATTGATTTCAATGGGAAGGAGCGGTAAAGGAGCGGTATACACACCGCTCCTTCACCGCTCCAAAGATGCGGCTTGCAGGAGATTTTTTTGTCTCCTGCCAGCGCACCGCCTCAGTGTGAAAGCCCTTGGGCTTTCACATTGAGAATGCTGGGGCAGGAGTATTTCAGGCGTTATTTATGCGCTATTCTTAGCGCAAAAACGCCTGAAATACGCCTCAGTGTGAAAGGGGCTTAACAGTAAACGCCCCAAACCTTTGGGGCATTCTTAACCCTAATACATTTATAAAACTTTAACGGAAAATGTCCAGACTTATGGAACAAACTTTCCATCCTGCAATAATTTTATTTTTATTTTTTATTTTTCATTTATTTTTATCTTACTAATTTTGCCTCATTTTTATACAAGATTGAAATGAGCTAATGATAAAACCAATGGAAATTAGCTAGCAAAACTTTTTCTTGCAGTTAATTGCTGAACTAATCTCCTCTACATAATTTTCAAAATTCTCTCTGACCTAATAATAAGCTTTCTAACTTTTGAGTCAATTCTGGTCCTCATTTATTATAAAACTTTAATGAATCTTGCCTAAATAATAGATCCATTAATCTGTTTAACAATATTTTTATCTTTTATTATTTTTACTTTCATTTATCAATTTTGCTTCATTTTCACATACAATATTGATGTGAACTTATGCTATAGCTAAAATAAGTTGGCTGTCTCTTTTTATTACCCTTTTTGGCTATATGGCCTTTATTGTAGTTAAAATGTTAATCAATCTTTTTCTATTAGGTATTTTTAATAAGTTACCAACGTTGAAAATTGTTCCTACAACTATAAGTTTAAGTTTATTTTATTCCGCTTATCTGAAACATACATTAATCAAGCAACTACACTCCCACAGGTTAATACACATCTTGGTTATGTTACTTTACTGAATTATCAGGTTTCATTAGTGTCAGCCCTTTTGATGAACTCCTGATTCCCCCCCACATATTATACTCTATTATCTCCTCTTACACAGAGGAACATCCAATACACTTAACATAAGATCCTACTAAATATACATAGTCAGGACCTATAATTTCATACATTTGGGCTATAGATTTTTCTATTTTTTTTTAAAAAAAAGCGGATTCCCTGTGCACGAATGTTACATCTGCCTCCACCTGCTTTCCTCTGATCCTCGCGGAAATATGCGGGGACCGGACGAGGCATGGGAAACTTCTAAATCTTCATATGCCTATATGAATCTAATGAATTTTTTTTTCTTTTGTTTTTTTATTCCCTTTTTATGACAGACTGTACTGGATTTTCTTTCCTAACTACTTCAACTAATTTCGCGTGGATCAAGCCGAGTAGTCACTACCCTGGAACAATTGGTAAGAGCGATTTGCTGTTTCAGTTGCCATGGCCCCTTAAATATTCTATCCCTTAATGTCTTAATGTCTAAGGTTTCAATGTGCCGCAAATAAGGACGAAAGCTTTTCGATCTTTCTAAGCCAAAAAAGCACATATTGTGTGTTTTACAAGAAACTCACTTTACTCCAGCCTCCACTCCTAAATTTTATAGTTCCTCATATCCGCAAGTATACACAGCTTCGGCTTCCACTAAACAACATGGCACACTCATTGCATTCCACCGTAATACACAATTTACTTTGCATTCTGAAACCAAAGACCCAGAGGGTCGCTACCTAATTTTAACAGGGTATATTATGGACACCCCAGTAACTGTGGTTTCATACTATGCTCCTAACCACCAACTTTTACCCTTTCTTTCACACCTTTTCCAGGTTATTAATTCACATAAAATGGGTTCACTATTTGTATGTAGAGACTCCAATCATGTCCTCCTCCCGTTTCTGGACAAAACCCCATATTCCCCCCCACGTTATCAAGCCAGTAGATCCCTCGCTCAACTTCTCAATAGATACAAACTAATCGACTCCTGGAGAGAATCCAACCCAACGAAAAGAAACTATACATATTTCTCAAACCCACACCAAACATTCAGCCGTATAGACCACATATTTGTAACGATAGGTATGGTGCCTGAATTGATAGCCTCCAATATTATCCCTATCCCCTGGTCAGACCACAACGCAGTTTTTAACTCAATAGCATCTATTTTACTTAGAGCACATGACCGCACCTGGTACCTGCCAGATGTATTACTTAAACATCCCTCATTCCGCTTGTCAATTGAGAAGGCCTTAATGGAATATCTAGAACATAATACAAATACTGATATCCCTTTTCTCACACTTTGGGAAGCTCACAAGCCGGTTCTGAGAGGAATACTCCAACTGTCATGGATATGCAGTAGTGTTTGTCTGTCAGCTTACCTTCCTTCCCATGTGTTCATCTTAGAGGCCTGAGCCCTTTCACCTGGCTTCCTTTATAATCTCCTCCCAGCCAGACTCCACCCCAGGCCCTATCACAGAACACTATATTAACCTGTGCACTGCAAGCCTGCTTTGCTGATCAACGTGTTTGTTAGGCATTGTGTGTTTGGGTTCCTGCCTGCCGTGTGCTACGTCTGTCTCTCTGTTACGTTATTGGCTTGTCCCCGACTATCCCTGTCTGCTCGTGACCCTTGACCTTCGGCTCGTTCTTCGTTATCCTTGTCTGCTTGTGGCCCCTGACCTTCAGCTTGTTATTCGGTTCTCTCTATCGTGTGCTGCTGCTTCCCCTCTTTTCCCCTTATCCTACGGGGCGTGAGCGAGGAAACTCCAGGGGCCGCGACCTGGTCCCAGCCTGCAGCGTAACATCCTCACCACTAGAGGCCCTGGAAAAGACCAGCTGGGTCTTAGACTCCGCGCCCTGGGGAATCTTGGCTCTCGCTTCCGTTGGGATCCCGGTTGTGCTCCTCTGGTCCCGCTTTCCACAACCACCCAGTTTCCTATCCTCAGAAGCCAGCCATAGGGTTCACTACCTCGCGGTGCACTCCTGTCCCCCTACGGTGTGCATCTGTCACCTGGCCACAGGTGACCCTGACAGTTTGATCAGCCATGAACCCGGCTGACATCCCGCTACCCGCGGATGATCCATTGCAGGGCATAGTTTGCAGACTTGAAACCCAGGAATCGAATCAGACTCAGGTGATGCGATTCCTCCAGGATCTGGCTTCTCGCTTCGAGCAGCTTCAGGCCTCCTTGGGAACCCTGAATCCGCAACCTCAAATACAATCAGCGGCTGCACCTATTGCACCAGTCGCAGCCACACACTCGCTACAACTGCCAGCTCCGTCCCGTTTCTCTGGGGACTCCAAGGCTTGCAGGGGGTTCCTTAGCCAATGCACGATTCATTTTGAGCTCCAGCCCCAAAACTTCCTGTCTGATCGGGCTAAGGTAGCCTATATCATTTCCCTCCTCTCTGGTGAAGCTTTAGCCTGGGCAGCCCCTCTGTGGGAACTGAATGATCCAGTGGTTTCTAGCCTGTCTGGCTTCTTGAAACTTTTTCGGAATATCTTCGAAGAACCGGCTCGTGTCTCTTTAGCGGCCAGCGCCCTTTTACGTCTCCGCCAAGAGTCTGCTTCTGTGGGACAGTATGCCCTTCATTTCCGCATACTGTCGGCTGAGTTGAGCTGGAACAATGAGGCCTTAGTCGCAACCTTTTTGCATGGCCTGTCTGATAGAGTGAAGGATGAATTAGCTGGAAGAACCATCCCCACTGATCTGGCCGGCGTTATCTCCTTGTGTAACCAGATTGATATTCGCTTTCAGGAGAGGACCTTAGAAAAGCAACGCCAGCACTCCTTGGTTCTTAGTCAGCCTGAGCTCCCCTCTCTTCGACCCGTAGAGCATCTCCTACCAGCTGAGGAACCCATGCAGCTGGGTCGGACCAGGCTATCCCCCGAGGAACGTGCTAGGTGCAGAACTCTTGGTCTGTGTCTTTACTGTGGGGGCAAAGGTCATTTTCGTGACACTTGCTCTCTTTGTCCAGAAAAACGTTCGGGTCCACTTCATCTGGAAAGTGGAGTATTGGACCCAGAAATATCACCTTCCCCTTCTCGTCTTCTGCTTTCTGTGTTCCTTCATGTTGGTGCTTCTTCTCATTCGGTCTCAGCATATCTGGATTCCGGAGCCGCTGGTAATTTCATGGACTGGGAAATCGCATCGTCCATGAGACTTACTCTTTTGCCCCTCACCACGCCATTGGTGGTCTTGGCGATTGATGGTACTGTTCTCCCAGGGGGACCTATCCGCTTCCAGACCCTCCCTGTTAAGATGTCGGTAGGGACACTCCACCAGGAGTGGATATCCTTCCTTATCTTACCCAAGGCCTCAACGCCTATAATTTTGGGTCTCCCATGGTTACAGCTCCATTCTCCTCATGTGGACTGGACTACTGGACAGATCCTGGCTTGGGGTCCCTCCTGTTCCTCGTCCTGCCTACCCAAGGTTGCCCCCTGTGAATCTGAGCCGGTCATTCATTCCAGGTTGCATAACCATTTACATTTCTCTGTCCCTAACCACCCTTGGACGCACAGCCAGGCTAGCTTGTCTACAAGTCCTGCAGTCGCTACGTCTTGCGATGCGATTCAGGTAGTCGCTACACCTGACTCAGCTATTCACTCTGCCTCTGTACTAGTTATGCCAGTCCAGCCCATGCCCAGTGAGCCTCTTACTTTTTCTTGTTTGGGACATTCTGCTTGTCCTTCAGCTATTCAGCTTGACTCCGGCGACATGTCACCTTCTAACCAACCTGACTTCAGGGTTCCACTGACATCTGCCCAGTCTGATAGTCCTGTGCAAGATGACCAGTTCCCCTTTAAGGGTCTAGGGGACCCTCCTCAGATTCCTGTTGATCCTCTCATGCCCTTGCTTATTCCTAGAGAGCCTTTGGTCCTCAATAGATCTTCTTGTCATCTCCCTACCTCGTTTTCGGTCTCTGAGGATAATTTTAAGTACGAGGTTAGACAAGTTCTGGATTCTCGGCTCTGCAGAGGCATTCTTCAGTACCTTGTGCATTGGAGAGGTTTTGGTCCTGAGGAGGCGTCTTGGATCGCTGCATCTGAGGTCGCTGCACCTCATCTGTTGAGAAGGTTTCATCAGAGATTTCCCTTTAAGCCTGGGTCCAGGCGGGGGAGGGCCCATAAGAGGGAGGGTACTGTCATGGATATGCAGTAGTGTTTGTCTGTCAGCTTACCTTCCTTCCCATGTGTTCATCTTAGAGGCCTGAGCCCTTTCACCTGGCTTCCTTTATAATCTCCTCCCAGCCAGACTCCACCCCAGGCCCTATCACAGAACACTATATTAACCTGTGCACTGCAAGCCTGCTTTGCTGATCAACGTGTTTGTTAGGCATTGTGTGTTTGGGTTCCTGCCTGCCGTGTGCTACGTCTGTCTCTCTGTTACGTTATTGGCTTGTCCCCGACTATCCCTGTCTGCTCGTTCTTCGTTATCCTTGTCTGCTTGTGGCCCCTGACCTTCAGCTTGTTATTCGGTTCTCTCTATCGTGTGCTGCTGCTTCCCCTCTTTTCCCCTTATCCTACGGGGCGTGAGCTAGGAAACTCCAGGGGCCGCGACCTGGTCCCAGCCTGCAGCGTAACATCCTCACCACTAGAGGCCCTGGAGAAGACCAGCTGGGTCTTAGACTCCGCGCCCTGGGGAATCTTGGCTCTCGCTTCCGTTGGGATCCCGGTTGTGCTCCTCTGGTCCCGCTTTCCACAACCACCCAGTTTCCTATCCGCAGAAGCCAGCCATAGGGTTCACTACCTCGCGGTGCACTCCTGTCCCCCTACGGTGTGCATCTGTCACCTGGCCACAGGTGACCCTGACACCAACAACAACTAGGGGTACTTAACCACTTAAGCCCTGGACCATTTGGTAGCTAAAGGACCAGAGCTGTTTTCCCAATTTTGCACTGCGCTGCTTTAACTGTAAATTGTGCGGACATGCAATGTTGTACCCAAACAAAATTTGCGTCCTTTTCTTTCCACAAATAGAGCTTTCTTTTAATGGTATTTGATTGCCTCTGCGATTTTTATTTTTTGCGATATAAACGGAAAAAGACCGAAATTTTTTAAAAAAAAAATGATATTTTCTACTTTTTGTTATAAGAAAAATCGAATAAACTCAATTTTAGTCATACATTTAGGCCAAAATGTATTCAGCCACATGTCTTTAGTAAAAAAAATGTCAATAAGCGTATATTTATTGGTTTGCGCAAAAGTTATAGCGTCTACAAACTAGGGTACATTTTCTGGAATTTACACATCTTTTAATTTATGACTGCCTATCTAATTTCTTGAGGTGCTAAAATGGCAGGGCAGTACAAAACCCCCCCCCAAATGACCCCATTTTGGAAAGTAGACATCCCAAGGAAATTGCTGAGAGGCATGTTGAGCCCATTGAATACTTTTTTTTTTGTCTCAAGTGATTGAATAATGACAAAAAAAAATAAAAAATTACAAAAAGTTGTCACTAAATGATATATTGCTCACACATGCCATGGTTATATGTGGAATTTCACCCCAAAATACATTTTGCTGCTTCTCCTGAGTACGGGGATACCACATGTGTGGGACTTTTTGGGAGCCTAGCCGTGTACGGGCCTCCGAAAACCAAGCACCGCCTTCAGGATTTCTAAGGGCGCAAATTTTTGATTTCACTCCTCACTACCTATCACAGTTTCGAAGGCCATAAAATGCCAAAATAGCACAAAACCGCCCCAAATGACCCCATTCTGGAAAGTAGACACCCCAAGCTATTTGCTGAGAGGCATGGTGAGTATTTTACAGCTCTCATTTGTTTTTGAAAATGAAGAAAGAAAATATATATTTTTTTTTTTCAATTTTCAAAACTTTATGACAAAAAGCGAGATCTGCAAAATACTCACAATACCTCTCAGCAAATAGCTTGGGGTGTCTACTTTCCAAAATTGGGTCATTTGGGGGGGTTTGTGCCATCTGGGCATTCCATGGCCTCCGAAACTGTGATAGGCAGTGAGAAGTGAAATAAAAAATTTACACCCTTAGAAAGCCTGAAGGCGGTGCTTGGTTTTTGGGGTCCCGTACGCGGCTAGGCTCCCAAAAAGTCTCACACATATGGTATCCCCGTACTCAGGAGAAGCAACAGAATGTATTTTGGGGTGTAATTCCACATATGCTCATGGCATGTTTGAGCAATATATCAATTAGTGACAACTTTGTGCAAAAAATAAAATAAAATAAATTGTCTTTTTTCCGCAACTTGTGTCAACATATAAAATATTCCATGGACTCGACATGCCTCTCAGTATATAGCTTGGGGTGTCTACTTTCCAAAATGGGGTCATTTGGGGGGGTTTTGAACTGTTCTGGCATTTTATACACAACATTAGGAAGCTCACATCCACTCTTCTAACCACTTGAAGACACAGCCCTTTTTGACACTTTTTGTTTACATGAAAAAATTTTTTTTTTTTGCAAGAAAATTATGTTGAACCCCAAACATTATATATATTTTTAAAGCAAAGGCCCTACAGATTAAAATGGTGGGTGTTGCATTTTTTTTTCTACACAGCATTTGCGCAGCGATTTTTCAAACGCATTTTTTGGGGAAAAAATACACTTTTTTTAATTTTAATGCACTAAAACACACTATATTGCCCAAATGTTTGATGAAATAAAAAAGATGATCTTAGTCCGAGTACATAGATACCAAACACGACATGCTTTAAAATTTCGCACAAACGCGCATTGGCGACAAACTACATACATTTTTAAAAGCCTTTAAAAGCCTTTACAGGTTACCCCGTTAGATTTACAGAGGAGGTCTACTGCTAAAATTATTGCCCTCGATCTGACCTTCGCGGTGATACCTCACATGCATGGTGCATTTGCTGTTTACATATGACGCCAGACCGACGCTTGCGTTCGCCATTGGGCAAGAGCAGGGCAGGACAGGGGTGCTTTTTATTTATTTATTTTTTTATTATTAATTTTGCTTTTTTATTTTATTTTTAAACTGTTCCTTACATATTTATTTATTTTTTATCATTTTTATTGTTATCTCAGGGAATGTAAATATCCCCTATGATAGCAATAGGTAGTGACAGGTACTCTTTTTTTGAAAAAACTGGGGTCTTCTAGACCCTAGATCTTTCCTCTGCCCTCAAAGCATCTGACCACACCAAGATCAGTGTGATAAAATGCTTTCCCAATTTCCCAATGGCGCTTTTTATATCCGGGGGGGGACATTCCCTCCCACTGCTTGTAAAAGCAGTCCAGAGGCTAATTAGCCACTAGGATTGCTTTTACATGAAAGCCGGCCGCTGGCTGAAAAGAATGATACCAAGATGATACCTAAACCCGCAGGCATCATTCTGGTATAAACATTCAAAGTCCAGCAACATACCAGTACGTTGCTGGTCCTTGTTGGACATGTATTGTAATCTTTTTTTTTCATGCAGCCTGTTGGCTGAACGAAAAAAAGAGATTGATCGGTGGGTATGCCCACCATTAGAATACCGCCCTTCATCCACCCACTTCTAATGATGGGCATACACGCACCATTTATATATGCCGAAGCATGGGGGTATCCTCCCGCAAAAAAGTTATGCCGCACACACATGGTCGGACTTTTCCACGGGCAAGCCTCCGTCAGAATTTCGACCGTATGTACGCGGCATTAGGAGCAAAATCGCTCCTCCGCCCCTGCTGCCCCCATGCTTCGGCATATATGCTTTTTTTTTTTTTAACTGTGGTGGTGAAATCACCTCCTACAGCACTGGAGTCGCAGGGATCAGGCCTGTCTCTGCGAACGCTGCAGTTATGTGTGTTGTGTTTTGTAAGTGACAGTGATCGATTGATACTGCACTTGGGTGGTCTGGGCTGGACAGAGGGGCAAAACGCAGGTGCTAGCAGGTATCTGGGCTGATCCCGCTAACACTGTGTTTTTGGGAACCCTAAACTGCTGGGGACGCTAGTATAGATCTGATCAGATCAGATATTGATCTGTTCAGATACTATACCAATAAGAGAGGTGTATGCTTCACGTGTGGGTGTTAGCGCTACTGGCACTAACCTGATGCTGCCTGGGGTGTGACGCAGACCCTCTCTGACGCTAAAACCTAATTGATATCACCCGCCGGGCGATCAGGGGGTTAAACCTTTATTGGGTTATATACGGCGGGTGCCCTGACACTATAAAAAGCAAACTAACTAACCAGTGTCACCCGTAACACTTATATGGTGATCACTGGTGAAAGGGTTACCTGGGGGGCTATCAAGGGGGTTAAACCTTTATTAGATAATATATGGGGGTACCTGACGCTATAAAAACCTGCGGCGAACCTAAAAAAAATTACTGGCTATCGATCGGCATCATCGACGCTAAGACAGCGATCAGAAAAACGATCGCTTAGTGACAGTGGTGATAGGGGGTGAAAGGGTTACCTGGGGGGCGATCAAGGGGGTTAAACCTTTATTAGATAATATATGGGGGTACCTGACGCTATAAAAACCTGCGGCGAACCTAAAAAAAATTACTGGCTATCGATCGGCATCATCGACGCTAAGACAGCGATCAGAAAAAGATCGCTTAGCGACAGTGGTGAAGGGGGTTAAACCTTTATTAGATAATATATGGGGGTACCTGACGCTATAAAAACCTGCAGCGAACCTAAAAAAAAAAATTACTGGCTACCGATCGGCATCACCGACGCTAAGACAGCGATCAGAAAAATGATCGATTAGCGACAGTGGTGATAGGGGGTGAAAGGGTTATCTGGGGGGCGATCAGGGGGTTAAACCTTTATTAGGGGGGGTTAGGGGGCTACACTGGACCTAAAACTAACTTTAGTGACACTTTTACAGTCACAAATGTCACTGATTGCAGTGATCAGTAAATAAATGGTGCAATCAGTGACACTGTGACTGGGGGCTGGGGGGTGATCTGGGGGTGATCTGGGGGTGTCTGGGGGGGTCTGGGGGGGCGATTTATGTGCCTATGTGTCCTGGTGTCAGTGTAGTGTTTTGTGCACTAACCTGGCATCTTCTCTTGTGCGGCGCTCGGTATATGTGAGCGCCGCAGGAGAGATGACATCACTTCCTCTGCCTGTGTTTACATTACACAGGAAGAGGAAGCATATCATTCGCCGGGAGCGATCGAGAGGGGGTGGCCCGAACACTTAACCACCGCTCACTGTAAAGAAGGGGGGTCCGATCGGACCCCCCAACTATGCAAAGGCGATCACGTAGATATACGTGATTCTGCCTGTCGGTGCCATTCTGCCGACGTATTTTTACAGTGGGCGGTCGTTAAGTGGTTAAAAGAGAACGTATAGCACTTGCACGACACTTAGAAACTGAATTTAATGCATCTTACATAGAATTTCAAAATAACCCCACTCCCAAAAAAAAAGTGCGCCTTGAAAAAGCTTGTCTTGAATATGACCTATTCCCTTCAGAATGCGCCAACAAATCAATACACAATACCAAACATGCATTTTATATGAAATCCATTAAAACAGGTACTTTTTAAGCATGAGCGCTGAAATCTATCAATAAATATTTCAAACCTATAAGACTCAAATTGGCCAACAATGTATATACCAGTAACCCCCTCAAAATTGTAAAAAAATTCAGTACTCACCATAAAACATTATATACAGAGACAAATAAATGTAATATAAATATGGCTAACTCCTTCTTTTCAAATATTAATCTTCCCCAGATGTCTCAATCTCAAAAAAAGTCACTAGAAGAACCTATCACGGTGAAGACGTGATAGCAGCAATCAAAACATTAAAAATAAATAAAAGGCCTGGTCCAGACGGGTTCTCAGCTCTGTACTATCGAACCTTCACTACACTATCTCCCCCCTATTAGCAAAAGCTTTTAATGACTTACTACAAAATAAATCTTTTAGACAAGAATCACTATTTGCTACAATTTGTATGATTCCAAAACCAAACCATTATCTGATGACACTCTTAGCACAAATTATCGCCCCATCTCCATGCTAAATACAGATATTAAGGTATTAGCCAAAATATTAGCTGCCCATCTTAACAAAATTAATCGGCATTCTCATACACCGGGACCAGGTCGGCTTCATGCCCTCACGCCAAGCGGGGATAACGTACGCAGAGCAGTCCTCTTGGCTCATATTGCTAGGACGCGCAGAATCCCAACCTGCTTCCTCTCATTGGACATTAAAAAAGCTTTTGACTCTGTCTCATGGCCCTACCTGAATTATACCCTGCAGATGTGGGGCTTCGGCCCGAACTTCATCAACTGGGTTATGGCTTTATACAACAAACCTAAAGCACACGTTAAGTATGCAGGATATAAATCAGAGCCTTTTATCATAGAGAGAGGCACATGTCAAGGATGTCCTTTATCTCCCTTATTATTTGCCCTACTCATTGAACCATTGGCACAAAAGGTTAGATCTGACCCCACTATAACTGGTATTGAACTTGGTGGATATCAGCACAAACTTTGTCTATTTGCGGATGATATCCTCTTATTTCTCTCATCACCCTAAGTATCTGGCCCAAATCTCCTTCCCATACTCAATAAATTTGCAGAATTTACTGGTTTATCCATAAATCCTAAAAAAAAAATTAGCGCTAAACATATCCCTTTCGGAATTGGAACTGAGATCTGCAAAAATTGGTCTCCCTTTCACATGGAATAGCAAATCGATTCCATATTTAGGGATACATCTCACATCATCCTTATCGGACTTATTCTCACTTAATTATCCCCCAATTCTGAAACAGTTATCAAATCTGATGAAATCATGGTCCCATCTCCCGCTATCATGGTTTGGAAGATTAAAAGCTGTCAAAATGACATTATTACCAAGAACTTTTATATTTATTTAGAGTCTTGCCAATTTCCATTCCAGCTTATCATCTGCGAATAATACAAAGAAAATCACTGTCATTTATACGGGGATCTTCCAAACCACGAATACAAACGCATACACTCTATCTTCCCAAAATTAGCAGCGGTTTAGGATGCCCTAATTTTGTCTATTTCTATAGAGCAGCACACATAGCAAGTCTTACTAAATACCAGGCATACCAACAAACCCCGTTAAGGTGACCCTTTCCCAATATCCAACTTATTATGGATGTCACCAGAAGACTGTAAAAAACTAAAATACCCTATAACTAAACATTTAATTTCTCATAAGGGGGTGGCGTGGCCGGATGGTGAAGAGAGCAGTCGCATAGGCACACTGCTCCGGGTCTCAACCAACATCCTTACCTTATCTTGGGTCCATTATCCCCACCAAAGGTACCGATCTGTTCCCCACGGAGGTGGGCATCTGGCAGGCTGGCTGAAATGGTGAAATACGGGCAGCCTCGGCCCCCATCTACAGCAGAGCAACTAGCGCAGTTCAGGAGGCAAGATGGCGCCGGGACACATGCAGGGCAGACAGACACGCTGCAGGCCTCCTTCTCTGCTGACAAGAACCATGCTACAGGAGTGAGTGCTTCTATTCCTGCCCTTTTTCGCTCTCAAGCAGACCCCCTGATGTCCCAAGACTCCCAGCCATTAACTGAGACTGGCCGGTCTGTGGATTCTCCTACCCCTGCTGAACATACACTGTCCACCATTATGCTAGCTATCCAGGACTGTAAGGCCTCCCTTTCTACTCAGATAGCATCAATCCGCATGGATTTTTCACTACTTAAACAGGATGTCCAGAACCTCCGTGATAGAACCGGAGAGACAGAGGACCGTATTAGCTCCCTGGAGGACACTGTCAATCCCGTATTAGTTAACATGCGGGATGTCACTAGTGAAATGGCGGCACTCCTCGCCAAAATCGACGATTTGGAAAATCGTTCTCGTAGGAACAACCTCAGATTTGTAGGGTTCCCAGAAAGGGCTGAAGGCCCTCATCCTGAAAAATGTCTTTATTCCTGGCTACGGACATTTTTGGTACTGATGCGCCATCCTTCTCCCATGTCATTGAACGAGAGCATCACACCCCTCCCCGCCCTCCCAGCCCTCCCCCTGAGGGTGCCCCACCACGCTCCGTTATTGCTCGCATCCTTAACTTCCAGGATAAAGTCGCCATACTGCGCCTGGCTAGGGAGAAAGGCCCTCTCAAATATAATGGGAACACCATCTCAGTCTATCCTGACTTTTCTGCTGAGGTTCAACGCCAGCGAATCTCCTTTTCTGCAGTAAACTCTCGCCTGCGCACAGAAGGTTCGTCCTATGCCATGCTCTTCCCTGCCAAACTGCGCATCATTTATGATGGCAAGGCTCATTTCTTCACCAGCCCCAAGGAGGCCATGGCGTGGCTGAATGATCATTTTGGAGCTGCTTACAGACGCAGAGCTGACTGATGGTGTCAGTAGTCTCAGTGCATCACATTCCAACTGCCTTACTAACAGACCTCTGTGCACCACCATGTGTATCCTGTGCCTTTTTTACAATTTAAACTGACTGCTTTTTTAGCCACCTAGTCTCCTCTGATAGGTGCTACCCCTTCCCTGATGTGCCGGATGCTGTGATTTCTATGCTTATCCCACCAGGCCTTCGCTTCTGGAACTTCTCCCCTATTTGCACTGTTTGCTATCCTGCCCTGCCTGGATTGATGGACAGCAAATCCTGCACTTTCCCACGGCCGTCAGGACTCTGCACTCTACACCCGGACATGTTTGCATAATTTTTTCTGCCACTGGTTGAGAGCCTCACCTGACTCCACACTACCCTCACATCAGCTAGTGGTGAGGCCACGGAACAATTTTTTTTTGTGACCTTTCCTGACCCTTTTTGTCAGGAACGTCTTCCAGTTTGGGATCACAGTTAAAATACAAAACTCAGCTGCAAAAAAAGAAAATTAGAAAAAAGGGAAAAAAAAATCCCAAAAAGAAAGTTCTTTTTTTTGGGGATTTTTTTTTCCCTTTTTTCTAATTTTCTTTTTTTGCAGCTGAGTTTTGTATTTTAACTGTGAAATTGTCTTCTCAGGTTGCTGCCTAAGGCAGATTGTTACTATTTTTTTTTTCCAATGCGGGCTCCTACTCTCCTGCTGGCAGATCCACACACTTTTTTGTTTCTGTGCTTGTATGTGCTTCAGGGGGTGTGGCCTATCTGGTCATTTATGTGTATGTTTCCATGTTACTCTATGATTACTTATGACTGCACTTATTACTGTAAGTCTGACTGCACCCCAGAAGAGATCCCTGGTCTTTTCAGTTTTGAAAAATGTCACCCTCATATCATCTGCCTCCAAGAGACTCACCTCACAGGCTCTAAAACGAGGGCCTTAAAATGCCCTTGGTTGTCCGACTCTTACCATGCCACTCATACTAATTACTCCTGGGGAGTTTTGATTCTTTTGGCCAAATCTCTCCCAGCTGAGACACTTCAGGTTAAAACTGACCCTGAGGGGAGGTTCATTATTCTCACCTTACAGATTTCTAAAGTGACACTTACCCTGGTGAATGTTTATATCCCCCCTCCATTTTCGGCGGAGCTACTTTCTAAACTGTCACTTCAATTGCTGACTAGACCTCCTGGCCCCCTACTTTATGTGGGGGACTTTAATGCTATTTTAGATCCAGCAATGGACCGACTGGGGGGTGGGGGCAGACCCTTTCCCTCCTTCCTAGATTGGATCCAGGTCCATGGCCTTACAGAAGTATGGCACTGGAAACATCCGGATGTGCGTCATTTTTCCTGTCATTCGGATTCTTTTTACACCATGTCCCGATTAGATATGGCGTTTGTCCCAGCCGAGACTCTTCCTGTTGTCTCTGCTGCTTCATATCTACCCAGGGGGGTTTCAGATCATGCCCCTCTCTCAGTGGATCTCCTTCTCCTTCCAGCCTGAACTCCTACTGGCTGGAGGACGAGATCGTGCAGGATGAATGTAAGAAGGGCATTGCAAACTACTGGAGAGACAACTTGAGGAAGGTAGACCCCCCCACTGAATGGGATGCGTTTAAGACCACCCTGAGGGGCACCTTCATGTCCATCACAGGGGTCTTGCGCAAAAATAACCGAATGCTTACTGAGGATCTTGAGACTGCTATGGTGAGTGCGGAGTCTGATTATGCCTCTAACCCTGCCTCTGACACGAGAGAGACATGGTTACAGTGCCGCAGGGAGTATGAACTCCGCCTGCTGGACCTCACGCAAAAACGCATGTTACACGTTACTCAGAAATCGTTTGAACATGGCAATAAAGCTGGATGTCTCTTGGCCTACTTGACTAGACCTGACCACTCCCCCATCTCCATCCCACGTATCGTTACTACCCAAGGCTGTATCAGCGACGACCCAGGGGATATGTTAGATTCATTTTTCTGTTTCTATAAAGATCTATATACCTCTAGAGTTGATTATGATGACGTCCAACTGACTGATTATCTGGCTGACATATCTCTCCCTTCCTTGTCTACCGAGGGGCGGGATATGTTGGAGGCACCTATCTCGGTGGAGGAGATTGCTGCAGCCATTTCACAAATGCCTGCTCATAAGACCAACTGGGCTAGATGGTTTCCCGACCGAATGGTATAAACAATTTAAAGACCTTTTGTGCCCCCTCCTTTTGCGGACATATAACAAAGCTTTAGAGGCCGTGGTCCTCCCCCCAACGATGCGGAAGGCTCTGATTGTGCTTCTTTTAAAACCCCGTAAGGACCCACTTAAATGCAAATCTTACCGTCCCATTTCTCTGATCAATGTGGACGTTAAGATTCTGGCCAAAATTCTAGCTAACCGCTTAAATAATGTAGTACCGTCCCTGTTTAACAGTGATCAAGGGGGCTTTATTCAGGTCCACCAGAATGAATATTCGCAGGCTGTTCCACAACCTGCAGTATCCTCATGACTGTCCTCCCACTCGTGCCATTGTGTGCTTGGACACATGCAAGGCATTTGATAGTGTGGAATGGCCATATCTTTTCCGGGTACTACAAATGTATGGCTTCGGCCCACGGGTGGCCCACAGGTGGTAGCATGGGTAAAACTCCTTTACACTTCTCCGGTGGCTCGGGTGCGGGTCAACTCCTCTATAACTGAACCCTTTCCGATAACTAGGGGCACACGACAGGGGTGCCCGTTGTCACCCCTCATGTTTGCCCTGGCCATGGAGCCACTAGCGGTACATATCTGGTCCTCCCCCTCCATCAGGGGTCTCCCAATTGCCACTATAGAAGAACGTATTTCATTATATGCGGATGACACATTGGTGATACCGATGGGTCGCTGCAGGCTTTGCTGATGGAGATTACCACCTTTGGTGATTATTCAGGCTTCCAGGTGAATTGGGATAAGTCCAGTCTTTTTCCACTGGACGTGGCTGTGCCCCCCCGATTCACCCGGATTCCAAACTTCAGATAGTGTCCTCCTTTAGGTACCTTGGAGTTGTGGTACAAACCCCTTTATCTACATATATCGCCAATAACCTCTATCCCCTGTTGGTCCTCCTCCAGGAGCAGACCAAGCAGTGGGTGGACTTGCCATTGGACCTCATGGGAAGGGCCAATGTCCTAAAAATGATTTACTTACCAAGATTGCTTTATATGCTTGCTAACTCCCCCTTCAAGGTGCCTAAAGCTATCTTTAAACGCATAGACACAATATGCACGACTTTCCTGTGGAAAGGCAGCTCCCCCAGGGTGGCACTTGAAATGTTGAGGTTGCCGGCACACTTGGCGGGCCTGGCATTTCCAAATTTCTTTCTCTATTACTTAGCATCCCAGTTAGTGCACATCCATGATTGGCTGTGTCCAGCCCCGGCAAATGCCTGTACCTCCACGGAGGGGGCCATAGCATCCTCCCTGGAGACTCTGCATAATATCATCTACAGAGGACGGGTCCCTGATCGCCCCGGTAACCTCTATACTGGCCACCTCCCTTTCAACTTTCCGTTACATTATCAAGAAGGTATCTACGCATACCTGGACGCAGTCTCCCAACAACTCTGTGGTTCAACCCCAATCTGCAGGAATTGTACTCTCTTCCTGATCCCAATCGCTGGTACTCTAAGGGGGTTAAATATCTATGTCACTTATACAACGCTCAGGGCTTTAAAACCTTCTCTCAACTGCGCTTAGATTTTGACCTGCCAAACTCATACTTATTTTACTACTACCAGCTTCGGCATGCTATACAGGCCCAGTTTGGTTTCCTAAAAGACCCCACTGACCTGCCACCATTGAAAAAATTGCTCCGAAAACCAGATCCCATTAAACTTATTTCCACTTACTATGCTATCCTGCTGACTGATTCTAACCCCAGGTTTCACAAGGCTCAGGACAAATGGACCTCTATGAACATCCCCTTGGAGAATGAGGACTGGTCGGAATTTAGGGATACCTACAAAACATCTGTCATTGCTTCCAGAGACCGTATCATACAAATTAAGATTTTCCACCACACCCACCTTACTCAGGTGAGGTTGCACAGGATGGGTCTCTTGTCCTCAGCGCTTGCTTTCGCGGCTGTGGCCAGGAGGACGATTTCTTGCACTGTTTTTGGTCATGCCCGATAGTTCGGGACTTCTGGGAGGAGGTGGGTGCCTTTATTTCCTCAGCATTGGGCCTCCCAAACATAATTCACCCCAAGAACTGCCTACTAGGCATTTTTGGTGACTTACACCTATCAACGCATGCCAAGAGACTGCTCCGTATACTATATTTTTATGTTAAAAAAGCCATTCTACTATCCTGGAAGGGTGCACAGACCTCTTTGAAATCCCTTTGGTTGAAACGTATTAATGATTCCATCCTGTTATATAAGCTTACTTTTGAAATCCGGAAACGGACCACAACCTTTCATAAAATTTGGGGTAGGTGGCTGGCTAGCCCACTGACTCTTTCTCAGCACTAATTGGAATACCCTTGCTTAACCACTGATGGACAGTGCCCTGAGGATTTCTAGTGTCTAGACTCTCACTTTTGTTGTGCCCGTGTTGGTATACATGCCCTTTTACCAGTGTGCCTACTGTATATCCTGTATATCCTTTGTATTGATATTTCTTTGTTTTTATATGTCTGAGCATATTGCTTGTTGTTTCAGGCCAGTCTATCTGGTACAGTGATTGTTTTTTTTTTGTGTATTGTTGTTTTTTTTTTTTTTTTTTTTTTTTTCTTCGTCTATGGAAAACTTTAATAAAAATATCTTTTAAAAAAAAAATTTAGCCATAAACCGACATCCTTCATCCCAAACTTAAGGGAGGGGTGAATGGCCAACTTCTGTTGGAAAGATTTGTCATATTGGAACCACCCCATACCCCCAAAGTTTCTATATGCCTCCAATACATGTTCTAAGTGCTGAAATAAATCACTACATAATTCATGCTTTCTTTCAGCAAAAACACTGGAAAAAATACAGTAACCTTATAGCCAGTTGAAAAAAGATCTAGGTATAAACTTAAAATCATCCTGTTTTTCATCAGACTTTTTTTCATGACGAAAAGAAAAATCTTTTTCAGCTGGAAGCAGTGACATAACGTCAATAAAATCACACTTCCAGATCTTTTCTTTTAAAGTAATAGACAAGTGAAAACCTAATGGAGAAATTTCACAAGGCATAACTTCTTTAAATAAGGCTTCAGGAACTGTATTTTTATTACCTACTGTATTGACTGACTGAACGTTTGTTATATCAGAAATACCAGTAGTAATAACAGAAGTACAAGCATTTGACTGTGATAAAGAATTATCCACAACATTAGTAGTACTAGGTACAGTAGGAACAGATGGAAGAGAATTCTTTGCAAAGACTTGTACTAAAGTATTTAAAGAACCAACCAACCAATTCTGTTAACAATTGGTCAAGCCTTAAAGAGAATGTACTATAGCTATAGCTCTTTTGCCCAGGCTAATATTAGCATTAGACAACTCACCTGAACTTACAGGAGTATAATTGCCTTCAGCCGCCTGTGAAACCATAGGAAACACAGCGCTGCTTTCTTGACTAGCTGATTGTTGCACTCTACTGCCTCCTGTGGCGGCCGCTGAATACAGCAGCTCTGATGCTTCCACAGAAATGGAGGGGAGTAGCTTCTGCGCTTTTTCTTAGCGCGCTTCACTGTCCCCGACTCCATAGCCGCTTTTTGTCCCACCTCCGGTCCCGCCTCCCAACTCGCGCCACGACGAGCGCTCCTCCTCACCGCCGCCGAACTTCCTGCTGGGCTCCTATGGACCTCCTCTTGACGCGAAGCCGTCATTACACTTCTTTCCGGTGGCCGGCTCCTGAGTCTGCGGCGCCGAACATACAAATTAAGATTTTCCCAGTTTGGTTCCCTCTTCTGCGGAGGGCTCCGGAGGCGAATTCCCAAGTACCTCTTCTGCTCGCTCCGCTTCTTCAACCACTGGGGGTCCGGCTTCTTCTCCCTCCGCTAGCGCCAGGCATCTCCGCAGCCAGTCATCTGCCCCGCCGCTCTCCAAAATCTTCCTGAGGAGAGTCTTCAGGGTCAAGCCTTAAAGAGAATGTACTATAGCTATAGCTCTTTTGCCCAGGCTTGACCAGCTGTGAGAAATCCTGTGTAGAACCCCCCTTTATATAGGGGACAAAGATATTCCAGAAGTTTCCAGAGCTTTTAATTGGCTAATAAATTTCTCCTCATGAACCTTAAAGTGACAGTAACCTAAAAAGCCTATGACCTAATTACCTCATAACTATTGTGAAATTTGAGCGGGAAGGAGGCGGGGCTGCAGCAAGCCCATGAAGGCGGGCCCAAATAGCTGTTCCCCCCTTTTACATTCTCTAATGCAAATAGAACATTGTGCCCAAAGTATTACATAACTCACTATGATGAAACTAGAGCCTGTTTTTCTGGGATGGCTAGTTGGCAAAAACAGTTTTTAACTTGTAAATACCAAATCTCAGAAAGAGGCTTGGTCCTTAAGTGGTTAAGTCATTGATTCACAGTGACCCTGTATTAAAGCCAGAGAGTGATGCAGCTAGTGATTTCTGAAAGAGTTTAGCAATGGCAGCCCTCATATTACTCTTATAGCACGTTTATTCTATGTATTGCACTGAACCTAAACTTTTCCCTCTAAAGGCGGTTTGAATTTCAAAATACACGGTTTGAATTTCGAAATTATTTTCTTTCAAAAATCGTATCAAAGAATTTTCGTACGAATTTCGCACCGTTAGTGGGCTGCAGTAACAGCCGATTTTCGTGCGGCAATAAAATTTGAGGAATCCGACATGTTGGAAATTTTTTGAAAAAAGAACGATTTTCTGATCAATGATGGGAGAATCGTGGGAGAAATGTAATAGAAAAAAAAATGCGCATGTGCAAGAAAAGAATATTCCCGGAGAGAAAAGAATATTCCCGGAGAGAAAAGAATATTCCCGGCAACATGAAGGTTTGGTCGGCCGAATTTCGAAAATCAATGGTGGCATCGTCGGATCACAAAAAAAACGTACTTTCTGATTTTGAAAAGAAAATGTGTTCGAAATTCGACAGTGTATGGCCTGCTTAAGCTTTTTTTTTTTTTTTTTTTTAAGAAATGAACAGTAACATCAGGGTTATTGCTTGGCTTTTAAAAGACTTGGATCCCATCTGGGCTCTGCAGTACATATAGATGGGTAGTTGTGCACATCATGTGGATGTAGTTTAAGGGGGTGTGGTTAAATAGTTCCTGGGTACTAATATCTACATGATAACAGAATAGCAACTGAAAACAAGTATTATATCATTATAGAAAAATAAATAATATTGTTCACATCCACAAAATTCTGACCTTGATAAAGGACTTACCCTTCAAAATTCTCAAAAACGTTGCTAAGACTTAAGCCCTGTACACACGATCGGATTTCCGATGGAATAAAATCCGATGGATTTTTCCATCGGATTTTCGATGAAGCTGACTTCCATCAGTCTTGCCTACACGCCATCAGTCAAAAATCCGACCGTCCCAAACGCTGTGACGTAAAACACTCCGACAAGCCGAGAAAAATGAAGTTCAATGCTTCTGAGCATGCGTCGACTTGATTCTGAGCATGCGTGGGTTTTTTCTCCGATGGAGTTCCACACAGACAATCAGAATTTTTCTGCACCAAAAACTGACCGGAAACTGACTGCATGGTGTGAACTAGAGCCAACAAGAGCCATTGGAATACATGGAAAACACTGTGCATGCATTTTTAGTGCAGAAAAAATGCGCACAAAACTGTACGGAACTGCGTCTGGTGTGAACTGGCCCTTAGAGTGGAGGGATTTTAGATGCTTTTTCAGATCATTATTACTGTCTATGTTAACGCTGGAGAAATAACCACTGTCAGCAAGACAGAAACCTCAAAGCATGTTTGCATTAAGATAAACCTTCTGTGTGTAGCAGCCTCCCCAGCACCCCCCTAATTACTTACCTGAGCCCCATCTCTCTCCAGCGATATCCACGAGTGTCTTAGCCATCCGGGACTCTCCTCCTGATTGGCTGAGACACAGCAGCGGCGCCATTGGTTCTGGCGGCTGTCAATAAAAGTCAGTTAGCCAATCGGGTCGGAGCTCAATGTCTGAAAGGGCAGACGAAGCTGTGACTCGGCTCGGGTGCCCCCATAGCAAGCTCTTTGCTGTGGGGGCACTGGACGGGAGAAGGGGCAGGAACAGCGAAGAGGGACCCGAGAAGAGGAGGATCAAGGCTGCTCTGTGCAAAAGCAACTGCACATAGGAGGTAAGTATAACATGTTTGTTATTTAACCACTTCCCGCCCCGTCAATAGCAGATTGACGTCCGGGAAGTGGTTCAGTTATCCACACTGGACGTCATATGACGTCCTGCGGGATAACAGCCGCCGCGCGCATCGCGGCGATCATTGGAGCGGTGGGTCAGTCTGACCCACTGCTACACTGATCTCGGTAAAAAGCCTCCGGCGGAGGCTTTTTACCACGTGATCAGCCGTGTCCAATCACGGCTGATCACGATGTAAACAGGAAGAGCCGTTGTTGTAGACAGAAGTGGCTAGGTGGGTGCAGGACAGGGGTGCGATTTTGTCATAAAGGTGGTCAGTTGCAGAGCATAGAAGAGAAGGCTTGATATTGTGAAGGTTTCTACGTGTAATCGTTAGGCGTTTGGGGGAGGAGGAGGAGAGGGTGAGCGTGAAATTAATAAGGTGGTGATCAGAGAGGGGGTAAGGATAGTTGGAGAGGTTGCATGGAGTGCATAGGTGGGAAAAGACAAGGTCAAGGGTATTGCCTTCGGAGTGAGTAGGAGCATGTATCCATTGCTTCAGATCAAAGGAGGAGGTTAGACTGAGAAGTTTGGAAGTTGCAGGAAAGTTATTATTAATAGGGATGTTGAAGTCGCCAAGAATGATTGTGGGGATTTCGGAAGAGAGAAAGTACGGTAACCAGGCGGTGAAGTCATCAAGAAAGGAAGATAGTGGGCCGGTAGATCACAGCTATTCTTAGTGAAACTGGGGAGTAGAGGCGAATGCAATGTGCCTCAAATGAGGAGAGTGACAGAGAGGGAGGTGGGTGAAGTACCTGAAAGGTGCTATGTGGGGCTAAAAGGATTCCAACACCCCCACCTTTGCGTCCACTGGGTCTGGGGGAGTGAGTCCAGAGAAGACCACCGTGGGATAGAGCAGCAGAAGCCGCAGTGTCGGATTCGTGAAGCCAGGTTTTGGTGACGGCGAGCAGATTAAATGAGTTAGCGATAAAGAGATCGTGGAGGGAGGAGAGTTTATTACAGACAGAGCGAGCGTTCCAAAGGGCGCAAGAGAGAGGGAGTCTGGTCTTGGGAAGGAGAGGAATGTGAACTAGATTGTGTGCATTGCGGCTGCAGCCAGAGGGTGTAGGGTAATGGGTGCGTTGAGCACAGTTAGATGAAGGAGGCCCAGGGTTTGGGGATACATCACCAGAGGCGAGGAGAAGCAGAAGGGTGAGGGAGGTGATGTGGGAATGTGATTTATGTGAGGGGACATGCCTCAGTGGTTTGGAATATTGGGCGTGTGAATATACAATTAGCCAGATTTGATGAGTGCAGTAGTAGGGATAGGACAGAAGTGAGGATGATATGTATAAGCTGTGGGGTGGAGAAGGGGGGTGTAGGAAGGACAGTTTAAGTATAGAAGATACAGCTGTCAGAAGGAGTGGTAGACAGAGCATTTTAGAAGGGGAAGGAAGTTTTTAAATATTTTTGGGGGAAAAATAAATAAAAAGTGTTTTAAATGCTGAGGACTGTCGTGTTGCCTTGCTTTGTGCATCCGCTGAAGTGCAGAGTCAGATGTGCATCACTTATAAAAATCGCCCACTTTTAAAAGAGCCCAAGATGCGAGCCCCCTGCTAAAGCTTCCCCCAAAAAGAATGCCTACATTTATACTGATGGAGATAGGGGAGGTTGTAGTCAATTATCTAATCAGGAGGTAATAAAGTTTGCTGGTCAAGAGGGGAACAATTCTTGGTTCAGAAACAGATCAGAAAGAGGGCACTAAAAGTCACTGGGCCATAATTTTGGGTAAGACAGGAGAGATAATTAAGCAATGTGATGTGGACAGGTCTAGAGAGGGCTAAGCAAACATAACATGCCAGTAATAAATAGACACAAGCAAAGCATATAGCAGTGTTTCACTTCAGGGTGAACTGGTCACATCACCTGACACATACCATTGCAAAAATTAAACTAGACAAAAACACTTTGCAGATTTCACTTCAGGGTGGATGTCTCTCAGCTGACACATACCATTGCAAAAATTAATATTAATTAATTAATATTAATTAATTCATTAATTATTATGGACTACAGTAAACCCCCGTTATATCGTGGTTCAGTTTTCACGGTCATGGTATATTGTTTTTTTTTCTGTAAGACCTATTAACATTATTTTATTGATAAAATCATTGTTAATTAAATGTTTTTGTGTTTTCCATTGCTCTTGCTATGTCTCTCAGTATCTTTTATGTGTTTAAATGTGTTTCTATTCTTTTAAAAGTGTGTTTAAAGACCTTAAAATGCTTTTAAAAGTACAGTGAAAGTTATAAAAACATGCCTAGTGTGTATTTAAATAGGGTATTTCTATTTCGAGAATTTTCACTTATTGCTGGTGGGTCTGTAACGATGGAGGGGGGTTTACTGTACTACCTTCTGGAAATATGCCTGCACAGCCAAGTAGAGGTAGTTAGGGACATTTTCAAGGTTATTGTTCACGTTGAACGTTCCTGCTAAAGACTTTATAGTATAGATGCATCGACTGTTCTAAGCCTGATCTGAAGTCATTTAAATGTGATGGTTGTGATGATAAAATATGATGGTTCCTGATGTATCAAAAAAACTAGGACCAGTATAGCACATATGGGGTATTAAGTAAAGCCACTACCAATGACCTACTTGACAAGACAAGCAGGAGGAATAATGCAGTTGCTATGGGTAACCAAGAACCAGTGCAAGGTACATTGCAGCCTGTCATGAAGCGTGGTGCCTGGTGTAGGTGGCGGTTCCTCCAGTAGTGAAGGGGTCAATGTTCTGGCTCCCTCCCCAGCAGTTGGTTCCCATAGCAACTGGAACCGAACCCAAGTTACAGAGACCCATAGACTGGTTACATGGTACAGGAATTAAGGATTTAACAAGTGCATGCATGGCGTCCATGCTCTGTGCACAGAGGGTCCCCATTCTGTCAAGGGGAGTAAGTTGGCAGAGGTACGCTGGACAGGTGGATAGAGCATGGGCTCAGCAGTGCCCCTCCTAAATGCAACATACTCTACATCAGACAAAAGTGTGTAGTGATATGGGACAGCACTTTTCAGAGGACATCCTTAACAATGGATAACTCATCAGTTGTCAGTGGGATTACCCTTTACAACAGATGACTCATCAGCTGTCAGCAGGATTCCCCACTGACCGCTTAATTCAAAAAATTGCGTGCCCCCCCCCATCCATACCAGGCCATTTTGGGTCTGGTAAGGAATTTAAGGGGAACCCACACCAAAATGTAAAAAATAAACGGTGTGGGGCCCCCAAATCCATAGCAGACCCTTATGTCTAGTGTGGATTTTGAGAGGAACTCCCAACCCAAATTTTTTAGAAAACCATACCAGGCCACGTACCCTCAACATGGGGAGGTGCTTTGGGGCAAGGGGCCCCCAGATCCTGCCCCACCTATGTGAATGAGTAGGGGGTACATTGTACCCCCTACTCATTCACCAAAGTGTCAAAAAGAAAAAAAGAGGCACAAAGACAGTTTTTGACAATTACTTTATTAAAAAAACAAAAACAATGTCTCCTGGTGTAGATCCATCGTCAATCACGCCACCCGCCACCGACCCGAAATAAGAAAAAAACAGAGAGGTCCATTTGCGCTGAAGGCTCCTGCCATCTGCTTCCATATTCCAATAAGCCCTCTGCCCGCAGGCCCCCACAACTACCAGCCAGGGTTGTGGGGAAGAGGCCCTTGTTCCCAATAACATGGAGTCAAGGTAAACCTCCCCCACTCCAAAGCACCCTCCTTGTTAAGGATATGTGGCCTAGTATGGTTCAGGAGGGAGGATGCTCGCTCGTCCGTCCGTCCGTCCCCCCCCCCTCCTGCTTGCTTGGATAATGGTCTGGTATAGGGCTTTTGTGGGAACCCACACGCCTAAATAAAAAAAAATGAAGTGGGAGTTCCTCTCAAAATCCATACCAGACCTGAATTGCACCACAGTGCTCAGAAATTGCTCGGGACTGTTTTTAAATTTGCAGCAAATTCACACTGCAGCTGCACCACATATATATGAACCGGCTCCATAGAAAGCCGGTTAAGTTCACATGTCATGCGAATCAGATGCGGTTCAAAATGCATCCAATTCACATATATGTAAATAGAGCCTCAAATATTCCCAGAAAGTTCAGCTTTGTTAAGAAAAAAATATTGAAACCAATTAACTTCCAGTTTTTTTTGGTCAAAGTTTAATTGAACAAGCTGAAATGAGAAGCTGATTGGCTACAATGCACAGCTGCACCAGATTTTGCACTCTCCAGTTTTAGCAAATCAGCCCCATTGTTTACATAAAACAATAAGTGCATCATACAATACATATGACAGTCTTTGAAATTTACCAAATGCTAGTGTCTCAGTAACATACACTAACACAGGGAGTTTCCCAGTAAATGAGCACTAAGTATTTTTTTTGAAAAAATATTTCCCCAACATAGTTAGGTATACCCTTATAACCTGCAGCAGTTTTAGTTTCTCTTCTTGTGCACCAAATTAAATTTAAAAGAAAAATAAAAGAAAAATGTTTTTAAATGATGAAATAAAACGGAATTTGTTTGCATTGCAGTTTAAAAATAAACTGGCAGAACCTGCTTATAAATTGGTCTCGGAATGAAAAGAATGCTTCCTCAAAAAGTATTAAAGGGAAACTATAATGGTTTGGCAGGTTTTCATTTTAAAATATGTTTTGAATGCTTATGATGACATAATCTAAAACCATATAATCAACTTTTAATAAATTGTGCATGTATGATTTTGTGTTGACAAAGCTACAGTATCTGGGCTTTCTATCAAGAAAAAAAATATATATATATATATATATATATATATATATATATATATATCTGACATTCAAGTACTCTTCTGTCATCTTGATTTTGAAAAAATTATTATATCAAACTTTATTTTATATTAAAAAAGTAGCAGTTAAAAATTTCACATAGAATATCCTCCAAATGATCATTCTGCCAAACTACCGCCACCAGAACACCAATGTGCTAAAAGACGTAAGAAAAATTTGATGTTTTTCTTTCTTTAAACACAAGTTCCCCATGTCAGGGCAGGGGCGGATCCAGAGTCTAGTCTCGGAGGGGCACTGCCAGAAAATAAGGTGTACCTGTACACCATTTTGTGCAATAGCCAGCAAAGGCATATGTGCTGATTGGCCAGAGGGGGAGCCAATCAGCGGGTCCGGCGGAAGTGATGTCCGCTGGCCACCTGCAATCGCTCCCCACAGAGATAGAACAGCGGTCTGCTGATGTAAACAAGCAGATGGCTGTTCTGTCAGAGATGAACAGAGTGATCTTGTGTTCCTGCTAACCAGGAACACGGATCACTCTGTTCATCTAGTGCAGTGGTTCTCAACTCCTGTCCTTAGGACCCACTAACAGGCCAGATTTTAAGTATTACCTTGGTGAGATGCAGACTAGAATACTGCAATCCCTGAGCAGCAAATTATATCACCTGTGATGCATTTCAGTTATCTTGCAAACCTGGCCTGTTGGTGGGCCCTGAGGACTGGAGTTGAGAACCACTGATCTAGTGAGTCCATCCCCACACAGTTAACTGTGTCCCTAGGGTGTGCTTGCTAACTCTTTGATCAGTCACCCCTGATGTTAACCCTTCCCAACCAGTGTCATTAGTACAGTGACAGTGCATATTTTTTTGCACTGATCACTGTATTAGTGTCACTGGTCCCCAAAAAGTGTCAGTTAGGTGTCCGATCTGTCCGCCACAATGTTGTAGTCCCGCTAAAAAATTACTGATGGCCGCCATTACTAGTAAAATATAAATAAAAATGCCGTAAATCTATCCCCTATTTTGTAGATGAGATAACTTTTGTGAAAACCAATCAATATACATTTACAGGGGGTCCCCGGGTTATGAACCCGTTAGGGACTTTCCTCCTGTTTGTAGATCGGAAATGTTCGTAAGCTGGCCGCGCATGCGCAGACCGGCAATTACGGACATTTCCGATGTTTTCCGATGTTCCGTTGAATGCCGTTCTGCGCATGTGAGGCCAATTACGGACATTTTTGACATTTCCCGAGGCTCCGTCTGGCCGCGCATGCGCAGAACAGCAGACGGTCCCCCCAAAATGGCAGAGGGTCCCCGCAGCGCCCAGTTCGTAAGTAGGAGAAGTTCGTAACTCGAGCGTTCGTAAGTAAGTAAATCTACCCTTCTAATGCCCTGTCCTCTGCGCTACTGACTTTTTATATTGTTTGGATATTTGTGTTGAATAGTCTTGGATTTATGACCTGTTTTCTTATTGTTTAAAATTTATTTTGAAAGTGCTAATACATATATGTTTAATTCTATCATCTATTTGTACTTTAATTCTTAAAAATAGGTGTGTAAATTGGGGCAGGCTGGTAGGGGCTCCAGTGCATAACTTTGTCTAGGAGCCAATCAGTCTATGATGTCCCTGCCCTGTGTCAGTTAAACAATTTTCAACAATAAGGTTCTCAGTAGACATGTGCAGTTCGTTTCGTTCCGAATAAATATTCGGACAAATTTTTCATTATTCAGAGATTTGGATATATCCGAATTACAGAATAGACAAAGTTAACAAAATTATTTTATTATTATTATACAGGATTTATATAGCACCAACAGTTTACGCAGCACTTTACAATATAAAAGGGAGACAATACAGTTATAATACATAAAAATACAAGAGGATTAAGAGGGTCCTGGTCAGAAGAGCTTACAATCTAATATACTCCAAATAACAAAATGAAATCCGTCCAAATTTCCGAGATTCGAATTGAAATTCGAATCAAATTTTACGTCGAATTCCAGTCGAATTCGAACTGTAAACATGTTTCTGAGATCAAAGACTGTGTGTGTTATTAGAGTACCATTTCAAAATAATGCTGTTTTAGTTAAGCCAAAGGTAATTTAAAGAGTCATTGTAATCATTTGATTTGAAATCGAAAACAAAAACAAATCTAAAGTTTTCGATTCAGCCAATTCAAAATGTATAGATTTAAACACTTTGAATCGAAAAAAATCCGTAAATTCGTCGAAAATTTGTAAAAAGACATAAAACTAATTCCGAATACAAATCCCAAATACGAATTGAACGAATCAACCAAATTTAATGAAACTAAATAGCTAGATTAATAAAAATAGTGAAAACAAGGAAATAATGCGTACCCCTCTTCCTTCTTACACCCCACTGCGCCCAGGAACAAACTTAACTGATAAAGCTTGTATGTGCAACACCTAAAGCTGCTGCTTTAAATTGGATAATAGTGTAATAATTTTGAGTGAGCAAAATAGTAGCGCTGTGTTCAGTGAATGAACAAATCTAAACATGTATATGATTAAATCACCCTGTGAAAGGAATATCACACATATATCAAATATATATAAAGAAAAAACGTAAAAGGTAAGTGTCCATAACGTTCATCCAGTACCCAAAAAACAAGTGGTAAAAAACTCCAAAAAATGAGTCCAAAAGTGATTGTAATAATTCCAAGTGATTAACCACTTAACGACCGCTCAATGTATATATACGTCGGCAGAATGGCACCGACAGGCACAATCACGTAGAGTGTACGTGATTGCCTTTGTACAGTTGGGGGGTCCAATCGGACCCCCCTTCTATACAGTGAGCGGTGGCTAAGTGTCCGGGAGCGTTCCGGGATGAGGGGGCAGCCACTCGTTTCTGGCCACCCCCTCGCGATTGCTCCCGGCGAATAGAAATGCCCCCTCTGTCTGTGTCAGACAGAGGGAGCAGGAGGAAGTGATGTCATCTCTGGTGCGGCGCTCACATATACCGAGCGCCGTACAAGAGAAGATATCAGGTCAGTGCACACAACACTACACTGACACCAGGACACATAGGGACATAAATCGCCCCCCCCCAGACACCCCAGATCACCCCCCCAGCCCCCAGTCACAGTGTCACTGATTGCAGTGACCATTTATTTAGTGATCACTGCAATCAGTGACATTTGTGACTGTAAAAGTGTCACCAAAGTTTAGTCTTAGGTCCAGTGAAGCCCCCTAACCCCCCCTAATAAAGGTTTAACCCCCTGATCACCCCCCAGATAACCCTTTCACCGCCTATCACCACTGTCGCTTAGCGATCATTTTTCTGATCGCTGTCTTAGCGTCAGTGATGCCGATCGGCAGCCAGTAATTTTTTTTAGGTTCGCCGCAGGTTTTTATAGCGTCAGGTACCCCCATATATTATCTAATAAAGGTTTTAACCCCCTGATTGCCCCTAGTTAACCCTTTCACCAGTGATCACCATATAAGTGTTACGGGTGACGCTGGTTAGTTAGTTTGCTTTTTATAGTGTCAGGGCACCCGCTGTGTATATAACCCAATAAAGGTTTAACCCCCTGATTGCCCGGCGGGTGATATCAATTAGGTTTTAGCGTCAGAGAGGGTCTGAGTCACACCCCAGGCAGCGTCAGGTTAGTGCCAGTAACGCTAACACCCACGCGTGAAGCATACACCCCCCTTAGTGGTATAGTATCTGAACAGATCAATATCTGATCTGATCAGATCTATACTAGCGTCCCCAGCAGTTTAGGGTTCCCAAAAACGCAGTGTTAGCGGGATCAGCCCAGATACCTGCTGGCACCTGCGTTTTGCCCCTCCGTCCAGCCCAGGCCACCCAAGTGCAGTATCGATCGATCACTGTCACTTACAAAACAAAAACACACATAACTGCAGCGTTCGCAGAGACAGGCCTGATCCCTGCGACTCCAGTGCTGTAGGAGGAGATTTCACCACCACAGTTAAAAAAAAAAGCAAATATGCCGAAGCATTGGGGCAGCAGGGGCGGAGGAGCGATTTTGCTCCTAATGCCGCGTACATACGGTCGAAATTCCGACGGAGGCTTGCCCGTGGAAAAGTCCGACCATGTGTGTGCGGCATAACTTTTTTGCGGGAGGATGCCCCCATGCTTCGGCATATATAAATGGTGCGTGTATGCCCATCATTGGAAGTGGGTGGATGAAGGGCGGTATTTTAATGGTGGGCATACCCACCGATCAATCTCTTTTTTTGTTCAGCCAACTGGCTGTATGAAAAAAAAGATTACAATACATGTCCAACAAGGACCAGCAACGTACTGGTGTGTTGTTGGACTTTGAATGTTTATACCAGCATGATGCCTGCGGGTTTAGGTATCATCTTGGTATCATTCTTTTCAGCCTGCGGCCGGCTTTCATGTAAAAGCAATCCTAGCGGCTAATTAGCCTCTGGACTGCTTTTACAAGCAGTGGGAGGGAATGCCCCCCCCCGGATATAAAAAGCGCCATTGGGAAAGCATTTTATCACACCGATCTTGGTGTGGTCAGATGCTTTGAGGGCAGAGGAAAAATCTAGGGTCTAGAAGACCCCAGTTTTTTCAAAAAAAGAGTACCTGTCACTACCTATTGCTATCATAGGGGATATTTACATTCCCTGAGATAACAATAAAAAAAAAAAAAAAAAAACTTGGAAGGAACAATTTAAAAATAAAATAAAAAAGCAAAATTAATAATAAAAAAAAAAAAAAAAAAAAAAAAGCACCCCTGTCCTGCCCTGCTCTTGCCCAATGGCGAACGCAAGCGTCGGTCTGGCGTCATATGTAAACAGCAATTGCACCATGCATGTGAGGTATCACCGCGAAGGTCAGATCGAGGGCAATCATTTTAGCAGTAGACCTCCTCTGTAAATCTACTGGGGTAACCTGTAAAGGCTTTTAAAGGCTTTTAAAAATGTATGTAGTTTGTCGCCAATGCGCGTTTGTGCGAAATTTTAAAGCATGTCGTGTTTGGTATCTATGTACTCGGCCTAAGATCATCTTTTTTATTTCATCAAACATTTGGGCAATATAGTGTGTTTTAGTGCATTAAAATTAAAAAAAGTGTATTTTTTAACCCAAAAAATGTGTTTGAAAAATCGCTGCGCAAATACTGTGTAGAAAAAAAAAATGCAACACCCACCATTTTAATCTGTAGGGCCTTTGCTTTAAAAATATATATAATGTTTGGGGGTTCAACATAATTTTCTTGCAAAAAAAAAATGTTTTCATGTAAACAAAAAGTGTCAAAAAGGGCTTTGTCTTCAAGTGGTTAGAAGAGTGGATGTAAGCTTCCTAATGTTGTGTATAAAATGCCAGAACAGTTCAAATGACCCCATTTTGGAAAGTAGACACCCCAAGCTATATACTGAGAGGCATGTCGAGTCCATGGAATATTTTATATGTTGACACAAGTTGCGGAAAAACGACAATTTTTTTTTTTTTTTTTTTGCACAAAGTTGTCACTAAATGATATATTGCTCAAACATGCCATGGGCATATGTGGAATTACACCCCAAAATACATTCTGTTGCTTCTCCTGAGTACGGGGATACCACATGTGTGAGACTTTTTGGGAGCCTAGCCATGTACGGGACCCCAAAAACCAAGCACCGCCTTCAGGCTTTCTAAGGGTGTAAATTTTTGATTTCACTTCTCACTGCCTATCACAGTTTCGGAGGCCATGGAATGCCCAGATAGCACAAAACCCCCCCAAATGACCCCATTTTGGAAAGTAGACACCCCAAGCTATTTGCTGAGAGGTATTGTGAGTATTTTGCAGATCTCGCTTTTTGTCACAAAGTTTTGAAAATTGAAAAAAATATATATATATATATATATATATATATATATATATATATATATATATATATATATATATATATATATATATATATATATATATATATATTTTCTTTCTTCATTTTCAAAAACAAATGAGAGCTGTAAAATACTCGCCATTCCTCTCAGCAAATAGCTTGGGGTGTCTATATTCCAAAATGGGGTCATTTGGGGGGGTTTTGTGCGATTTTGGCATTTTATGGCCTTCGAAACTGTGATAGGTAGTGAGGAGTGAAATCAAAAATTTGTGCCTAGAAATCCTGAAGGCGGGTGCTTGGTTTTCGGGGTCCCGTACGCGGCTAGGCTCCTAAAAAGTCCCACACATGTGGTATCCCCGTACTCACTAGAAGCAGAAAAATGTATTTTGGGGTGTAATTCCACATATAACCATGGCATGTGTGAGCAATATATCATTTAGTGACAACTTTTTGTAATTTTTTTTTTTTTTTTTTTTTTTGCCAATATTCAATCACTTGGGACAAAAAATAAAAAATTCAATGGGCTCAACATGCCTCTCAGCAATTTCCTTGGGGTGTCTACTTTCCAAAATGGGGTCATTTGGGGGGGTTTTGTACTGCCCTGTCATTTTAGCACCTCAAGAAATGAGATAGGCAGTCATAAATTTAAAGCTGTGTAAATTTCAGAAAATGTACCCTAGTTTGTAAACTCTATAACTTTTGCGCAAACCAATAAATATACGCTTATTGACATTTTTTTTACTAAAAACATGTGGCTGAATACATTTTGGCCTAAATGTATGACTACAATTGAGTTTATTCGATTTTTCTTATAACAAAAAGTAGAAAATATCATTTTTTTTTTCAAAATTTTCGGTCTTTTTCCGTTTATATCGCAAAAAATAAAAATCGCAGAGGCAATCAAATACCATTAAAAGAAAGCTCTATTTGTGGGAAGAAAAGGACGCAAATTTCGTTTGGGTACAACATTGTATGTCCGCACAATTTACAGTTAAAGCAGCGCAGTGCAAAATTCTGAATTCACCTCTGGTCCTCTAGCTACCAAATGGTCCGGGGCTTAAGTGGTTAAACTCAGATGAACATTCAATCTTCTTATGACAACTTGAATGAGATCTTCCACCACACCATAAGTGCTCAGTGATTCCACACCCTAAGGACTTGCACTCACCAATAGGATATGCCTTGCACTCTCATGCTCGGCATTACAGCTTAATAAACCCCCAAGGGTATCAGAGGTGGCTCAAATTTTTTTTGAGCCCCCCACATATACTACATATACACACATACAAACATAACCGCAGGTGTTGAGGGCTCCTATGCATGAAAATGCTGATTGCAATACACATGTTACATATGGCCGCGCATGCCAGTGTCATATTTACTTGTTATATATTTTTTTGCATTTATTCATTTGCGTCCTGGTTTCTGGCCTAGGCCAAATGATGTCATATAACATATCAGTCTTCATGGGCATTTTTTTTCTTTCATCTGGAGGAGTGCAGATCCATCAAATGCAGATATTGGGCAACACAGCACAGATAACAAGGGTTGGTCCAGACTCATTCTAATGCTATATAATAGCTCTACTAGAAAGGTAAATAGGGCACATAAGGCAGACAATGAGTGGGGATAATATTCTATATGGTCACCTGTTCATCTAATGAGACGCATGTAAACTGTCACATAGTGGACATTTTGGACTACCTTGCCAATAAGAATGTTTAAAAAAAGAAGAGAAAATATATCTGCAAAATTATATGTTACAACACAAGGGGTTAAAGTGGTTGTAAACCCACTTTTTTTTTTTTTTACAACCTGTAAAAGAAAGGCATAATGAGCTATTATGACTAGCATAATAGCTCATTATGTTCCACTTACCTTAGATCGGTGCCCCCAAAGCCGTCCTCGTCCCTCTGTTCAGCCGCAGACATCACTGCGGCGATAGCCGGAATGTTACTTCCGGGTATCGCCGCACCAGCCAATCACAGCGCCGCTCCGGCGCTGTGATTGACCGGAGCGGCGGAGACGTCACTCTGCGCATGCGGGCGGGAGGCGTCCCACTCGGCTACGCCCAGCGATTGCTGGGAAGTAGCCGAGTTTGTGAATGGGATTAACCCCATGAATGCGCCGTTGTCTACGGCGCGCATGCGCCGTAGACAGCGGCGCTTGTCATTTTAGTAAATATCTCCTAAACCGTGTAGGTTTAGGAGATATTTCTTGCACCTACAGGTAAGCCTTAATCTAGGCTTACCTGTAGGTGCAAGTTGAAAAAGTGGGTTTACAACCACTTTAACCAAGCGCACTCCAGATAGAAGTATGTAAACAAACTGATATATAGGCAGAGGATGAGTGTTTAGGGGATAATAATTGTTTGTAGTCCATGACATATTAGTCCATAAGTTATACAGAGTAACTAGTCTGTAGAGAAGGCTGCCAGATAGAAGAGATCTGAAATAGAAAAAAAGGAACAGAAGCAGCGCCTTCTAAATGTAGCAGTCAAAGGAGATTTAAAGCGGAAGTAAACCCATTGATTTAACAGTTTCAAAAAGCAGTTACATTCCCGGCATGCCGGGAATGCCAACTGTCACATTGGTTATGCTCTCAACCAAACTGTCAAACCATCCAATGGCTGGTGTCATAACTGATCACATGTGCAGCCACATGGCAGTTGAAGATTAAACAGAGGCCAAGATGGCAGCTTCCTTGCCTGAAAATGATAGGAGGGTTTACTTCCACTTTAATTAAAAATAAAACCAATGCAAGTATTATGCCGCGTACACACGATCGTGATTCACGGCGGTGAAAACACCACCGTGAATCACGACATGAAATTAAATGAAAAACGAGGGAACGGCATTTTCCCCCACACACGACCGTTTTTCCCGTCATTTTTTTCTTTGTCGAGAAAAACGACCGTCTGTGGGCTCCGCGGCAGTGTCTCCCTATGGGAAAACTGCAGCGGAAAAAAATGATGGAAAAAACGATGAGAAAATTTAGAACATGTTCTAATTTTTCTCGTCGTTTTTCCTGCCGTTTTTCTCAACGAGAAAAACGGCATAAAGCCCACAGACGATCGTTTTTCTCGGCGAAAAAAAAAAAATTACATTTTTCCAGACGGGAAAAATGATCGTGTGTACGCGGCATCACACTCACAAAAGAATAGGTATGAAAGGCTTATCTGGATAAGTGTACAATTCATCCGCTCTTCTCGGAAGGGGGGTGCTGTATATCCTGATGTAGAGGGGGGATGATGTCTCTGGGTGTCCTCTCAGATGTCCTAAGCGATGGCAGAACCAAACACTCATGGCAGTGGGGACGGGAGACAGCTGGAGCATAGCAGCAGATGATGAAGGCTCTGATGAAGAAGTATGCATGCTTCGAAAGCGCGCACCCTCCCGCTGACCCCACAACCCAGAAGTGACATCTGCTGCTATGCTCCAGGGAAGCTGTCTCCCGTCCCCGCTGCTGTGAGTGTTTGGTTCCGCCATCGCTTAGGACATCTGAGAGGACACCCAGAGACATCATACTTGTGAGTGTAATACTTGCATTGGTTTTATTTTTAAATAAATCTCCTTTGACTGCTACGCTTAAAATTATATGTTACAATCTTCTCGTCAAATTTGTTTATTGGGTTTGAAATAAAGAGAAAACAATAGATACAATTGACAATAAATAATTACAAGAAATGGTATAATGTGCTAAGAGAGCATTAGAAACATAGAATCAGCTGATATATATTTGAAGATCCTGAGATAAATATATAAGGAATTGTTGAACCAGATTATAGTCAATCAAATCATGTAAAACTATTACATTTGAACAAATATGTAAATATTATAGAATTTTATATTAGCGAAACTGGATAAAATTGAAACAGACTATAGCTATAAAAGAGTACTAAATTAGTAATAAATTGGCTCAAAAATATGAAGAGATAGGGGGGAGAGGGATCATATTTATATAAAATATTATATTATTAGAAGTAGAAGTAAATATCGTATTTATATATTCAAATATACCATTTTATATATTAAAATATATAAAGATATAAAAAAAAAAGAAAAATAATTAAAGGAAATAGGACAAATTGTGGAATATAAAAGATAGAGAGTGAATAGAAACAAAAGGATAGGAAAGAAAGTACAGGATAGAGAGAAGACTCAGAAATTATTACATATAAAGGGGTAGAGATAATATTGAGATAAAGTATCTAGAATATTACTGGCCTTCAATTATGTGTTACAATCTTATGAGCTGCTATGTGCAATTAATCAGAAATAGTTGCCCTTTTAAGATGTGTATAAGGCCCCTTTCACACTGAGGCGTTGAAAAAACGCTAAAAAAGGATGACATTTTTTACCGCGATTTTCCCGCGTTTTTACCGCATTCGTGGTAAAAATAGCGCTAACGCCTATGCGTTTTTACGGTAAAAAGGATTATTTGGTATCCCACAATCCTCCACTCTACTGCGGTCATGTGATCTTCCCACAGCTTCTGGGTGTTTTTTACCGCGTTTTTACAGCGGTACTCATTCATTTCAATGGGGATAGGCATTTTTACAGCGCTATTTTTTGCGCCCCAAAGATGCTCCAAAAAAGCTGTTTGCAGGATTTTTTCCAACGCACAGCCAGCAAAACGCCTCAGTGTGAAAGCCCTCAGGGCTTTCACATTGAGAATGATGGGGCAGGATTATTTCAGGCATTTTTACAGCGCTGTTTTTACTGCAAAAACGCAGTAAAAATGCCTCAGTGTGAAAGGGGCCTAAGTATCAAATGTCTAAATGGTGCAGCACTTATTAAAATATTCATCTGTTGAACACATGTGCATCAAATAAAATGAATAAATTAGGCAAATAAAACATAAAAAAAAAGTGCATATAAATATAAAGTCCAATAGTTGTTGTCCCTTTAGCCCTGGTTCATACTGGAGCGTTTTGACATGCGATATGACATGTCAAATCGTATGTCAAATCGGCGGCAATTGCCGTCAATCGCACCATCCTAATCGGTGCAACGCCGCATCTGCGTCTGTGCTAAAATCTGCAACAATGTCTCTGTCAGGGCTGAAATCGGGACTGACATGCGGGAGTGAAATCGTGCGAAGTCAGCTGAACTCGCACGGCTTCATTTCGGCAGTCCAGTGTGAACCTGGGCTTAAAGCCACATTATCACCATGTGAAATCACACAATTAAAATGATTTTCGTTGCTGCAAAGTGCTGTAATCTTTTAAGTTCAGAATTATCATCCAATACCATACAGAGTGACTAAAGCGCTGATACTATAATAAGTGAAATAAAATTATTAAATATGTAAGTGGAAAACTAAATGATAAAGCTGCTTCCAAATAAAAGTGAACCTGACACTGATATAGTATATAATATGGAGTATGAAAGCGCTAAAATCAACCCACCAATACATATATTGCACAATATAGAGTGAATAAAACAATATATAAAACAATATACAATATGTAGCGGGTATTTGAATTATGTGAGGACTCTGGTGGTGTGAGGTTCCTTGGGGTCCCTGGGTGGCGCTGTTGCCTTGGGCCGGAGCTGAACTCACACCGCAAAATGTGCCTTTTTGTCCTCCCCTGGAGCTGGTACAGCGGGGCGGGGAACCCGCTGTGATGCAAAGGGAGAGGTCATAAAAGGGGCGGAGGCCCTGATTTTGGGAAGAGAGTCGGAGGACGTGGCCGCGCCCAGGCACCTTCAGATTGGGTGCTGGTGTTCCGGTGTTCCAGGCCTAGGCGACCCTTGGTCTAGCTGGAGCGGAGATGGAGTCCATCTCAGGCACCTTTAGCCTGGGGTGAGGTACTATGGCGGATGCCTGGGGCTCAGTACCTTCGACTGAGTTCCGCGAGGGTGGAGGAATCCGAGGGGGCCCTAACGCCTTGGGTGCCCGTGTCTGAGTTTGTGAGGACTGGTGCGCAGTAACTTCTCTGAAGAGTCCGGCGCAGCATCGCTGGTGACGGAGAGGCCTCCACTTCTCCCTTGGACGGATTTCTTCCTCTGACAGGGGCAAAGTGAGCGAGGGTAATTCACGTTCTATATTACCTAGTCAGTGGCAGTGACTATCCACCACTGGTGACAGCACAGTGGGCAGCAGCAAGAAGGGAAAGGATTGTGCCTGAATCTGTCCCCCCCCCATTATTCAAAAGGAGAAAGACTGTTTTATTGCTTGGCAAGAAGAATAAAACTGAGTTGTACCTATTCACGGTGTGGAACTTGGGTTACTAAGCAAAGGAGTCAGGGACAAAGGACTGGACTTGACTCTAGGACACCTACACAAAAGCCCAATCTTCTGGCCTTCACCTCTTAGCTACGGGAGGACACGGGCTGTGGTGTGTATCATCTCTCTCTCCCAGGTACCCCTAGACAACAGCCATGTAACCGATAAAGCATGGGAGAGGGGTGAGGCCGCTACAAATATATAAAAGGATCAATGAGGAGGAAGCTCTGTATCTGATCGTATCCAGCGCTTGTTTGTTTTTGAAAGCATGCGAGTCTTTTCTTTACACATATTCAAACCATTATCAGTTTCAGCATATTGCGCTATGGTTGTTTCCTTTCTTGCATGTTTATAAATGCTGGAAGTATTTCTGAAGTGGAGATAAAGCACCGGACCTTTTGTTTTGTTTGTTTTTTGCTAAGAACCATCCAATACCAAATACTTTTACTGTGCCTTAATCTCATTTTTTTTTTGCCAACATTCCCCAGATGTGCCCTCACTATAGAAATGTAAGTATTCAGCCTCCAGTCTCCAGCTTATTATCCCACTCCGTCCTATGTAAGGAATTGAAAAAGTGCAATTGTGCTTTTGGCCCCTTCCACACGAGGCGGATCTTTTTCAGCGGAGTCCGCCAGCTCAGCGGGAGATCTCTCTGTTAATCTCCGCTGAGCCGACGGATGACAGGTCCGTCACTGAGCGGGGAGGAGCCTGTCTAGTGCCGCTGATTCCTATGGAGAGATCGAACGAAAGCGGATCTCTTCCGATCCAATCTGCCAGGATGGATGGCGAACATAACGCCATACGTCTGATTTTAGTGGGTCGGAGCGGAATGGATGTCAGCGGACATGTCACTGCTGACATACGTCGCTCCATAGACCTACATGGAGCATCCGTTCAAGTCCGCCTAAAAAACTGACAGGTGGACCTGAACCCACTGGGCCCATGTGAAAGGGGCCTTATCCTTATGACCTCATTCACATATGTGCGATTTCGCATGCAATTTGACAGGTCAAATCGCATGTCAAATCAGAGGCTATTGCTGGAAATAGAAGCGTCCCAATCGGTGTGACGCTGACATTGCGGCACCGCACTGGTTTCCAAAAATAGTTCCTTCACTACTTTTGGCAACTTTGGGGGCAGTTTCAATAGACATCTGTGCATAGGGTTGCCACCTTTTCGTCAAGCCAAACCCGAACACTTCAGCAGCGCACGCCGATTTTTAATTTTTTTGTAGTACATTCAATGTATTACCTCTGTACAAAGCAATGCACAGCAATTTTCTGATTAAATAACATTTCTAATCATATTGAGTTAATTACAGGAGTTCCCCTTTGCATCAGAGTCAACATAGTTCCCCTTCTACATCTGAATCCACAGAGTTTCCCTTTATAGCTAAATCTGCAGGAGAGGTGTGCGGAGGGTATGATGGGGGCAGTATGTACAGGAGAGGACTGTGGTGGGTATGATGGTGGCAGTATGTACAGGAGAGGACTGTGGTGGGTATGATGGGGGCAGTATGTACAGGAGAGAATTGTGGTGGGTATGATGGGGGCAGTATATACAGGACAGTAGTGTGTGGGTATGATGGGGGCAGTATGTACAGGAGAGGACTGTGGTGGGTATGATGGTGGCAGTATGCACAGGAGAGGACTGTGGAGGGGATGATGGGGGCAGTATGTACAGGAGAGGACTGTGGAGGGGATGATGGGGGCAGTATGTACAGGAGAGGACTGTGGAGGGGATGATGGGGGCAGTATGTACAGGAGAGGACTGTGGAGGGGATGATGGGGGCAGTATGTACAGGAGAGGACTGTGGAGGGAATGAGGGGGGCAGTATGTACAGGAGAGGACTGTGGAGGGGATGATGGGGGCAGTATGTACAGGAGAGGACTGTGGTGGGTATGATGGTGGTAGTATATACAGGAGAGGACTGTGGTGGGTATGATGGTGGCAGTATGTACAGGGGAGAAATGTGGAGGGAATGATGGGGGCAGTATGTACAGGAGAGGACAGTGGAGGGGATGATGGGGGCAGTATGTACAGGAGAGGACTGTTGAGGGGATGATGGGGGCAGTATGTACAGGAGAGGACTGTGGTGGGTATGATGGTGGTAGTATATACAGGAGAGGACTGTGGTGGGTATGATGGTGGCAGTATGTACAGGGGAGGAATGTGGAGGGGATGATGGGGGCAGTATATACAGGAGAGGACTGTAGTGGGTATGATGGGGGCAGTATGTACAGGAGAGGACAGTGGAGGGGATGATGGGGGCAGTATGTACAGGAGAGGACTGTGGTGGGTATGATGGGGGCAGTATGTACAGGAGAGGACTGTGGAGGCGATGATGGGGGCAGTATGGGGAAGGATTTCTTGCGGTGTCTATGGGGTTACCAGGGAGTGATGTTGGGAAGAGGAAAGTGACCATGGAATGATGTCCCTCAGCTGGGGAGGGGGGGTGGGTAGGAAGCAGCTCGGAGTGATGTCTGTATGAAGTGGTCTGGGGGTGATACAAGCTGGGGGGAGTGGGGGGCTGAGAAGTGGTCAGATATTGATCTCTATAATGAAAAAAAAGCTCATCCACTACTATATTCAACAATACTGCTCAATGAAAACTATCTGGTATAAGAAGTACATATGTATGTACTGTAAGCCAGCTCCTAGCACTCTGTATACCTGGATGATGTGAAGTTAATGGATGACCATTCATGTAACACTGTGTTATCCAGGCTCTGAGTCTGTACAACCACATACACACACTGGTTACATGAATGGTCATAAATGACTTCACATTATCTGGACTGAGGATTTGGGGATGCTTGTACAGAAGTGTGTTCAGGCATGGGAGATAGACTGTCAGCTGTGATCCTGCAGACTCCCCACCCCCACACACACTCACTATCTCTTCCAATTCTAATGTCCCCCTTCACTGCATCAGTGAAACAAATCTTCCTGAAAGGTTACAGCTTTCCACCCACAGAGACTTGTCACAAAACTCAGCTCACCTCTCCCTGCATGCAGTGTGAACCAGCGTCATCCCGACAGTAGTTCCAGTGAGCTCCGCCTCCCGATTTTCTCACTACACCGCACTAGTAATAGGGGGGGGGATAACAGTCAGAGATCAGAGAGACCCTGCCTGCAAGAGACTGGAGGGGGGGGGAGACAGAAAGGAGCTTCGGATCCTCAACACACACCACAGGCAGTGTATTTAGAGGAAATGCCTCTTCTGCTGTCTCCACAGTGACAGGTGTTCTAATGTTTCCCCCTGCACAAATGGTCTATCCCTGGTCTGCGGAGACCAGTCACCAGCTAGCCTCCACTGGCCCAATCACAGACCGCTTGCACAGACGTCACATGACCCATGCAGCCAATCTCGCACAGGCTGATGTTACAGTGAGTGTGTAATGGCGGCCGACATGGGAATCGCCGCTCTAGATGTTGCTATTATGTGCCCGGGTTTCAGGCGGCTTGAAAACCGGGCACATGTGTCCAAACCCGTACTGTTCGGGTCAAAACCGGACAGGTGGCAACCCTATCTGTGCATGAACCCGCTCAGATGTCTTTCAAGTTGCCCCCGAAGTCGGACTGAAATGCGGCTTTGAAATTGTGCGAGCTCAGATGAACTTGCATGATTTCAAAGCCGTGCTTAGGTTGAACGAGGGATAAAAAACACTTTTTATGCCATCAGGATCTCTTTTTTCCTGTGAGGAAAAAAACTGTTCGGAATTTCTGTCGTATGTACAAATCCTGACGCGCTAAATTCCGACGCATGCTCGGAAACAAATCGAGGCATGCTTGAAAGCATAGAACTTAATTTTCTCAGCTTGTCGTAGTCTTTTACATCACCGCGTTCTTGGCAGTCAAAAGTTCACCGGACTTTTGTGTGACCGTGTGTATGCAAGGCAGGCTTGAGAGGAATTCCGTCGGAAAAAACATTGGTTTTTTTTCCGACGGGAAAACCGGTCGTGTGTACAGGGCATAAGACTGGGATGCCATTAAAGATCATGTGCGTGTGGGCATCCCAATACTTTTGGTAATATATATATATATATATATATATATATATTATATATATATATATATATATATATATATATATATATATTTATGGTTGAAGCCCTATATCCGATACAGATATGAATAAGATAGATAGACTTAACATAAGACTTACAACATGAAATGGACCTGAAGTGTGCCCTGATCTGATGGACGGTATGCCAAAATAAGGGGGCATACCCAAGATTAGAATGAATATTTTGTGGAGAGAAATGAATTTTTAGAAATGCCCTAAAAAAGGGAATGGGAGGGTGGGTATCACTCACAGGAAACCAACGAAGACTGCAGGTGAGTGGGCTGGTTAAATAGCCCCCCGGGCTCCTCCCATAAATTCAGGCCAGCATACTGGCCTTCTAACTTATGGTTGAAGCCCTATATCCGATACAGATATGAATAAGATAGATAGACTTAACATAAGACTTACAACATGAAATGGACCTGAAGTGTGCCCTGATCTGATGGACGGTATGCCAAAATAAGGGGGCAAAAACATTCAGGTAGGGATGTAGTTTTATTGGTTTTAGCTTTGTTCATTGAGCAAGTTTGGGGAATGCTTGTGCCATTTCCACCTGAGTATTGGAGGATGTGCTGGACGAAGCAGGCAGACTTCCACCTGTCAAGTCTCTTAATAGTCGTGATCTGGGACCCCACACTGGGATGTGGCCGAGGCCGCTCCAATACGATAAGAGCGACTGGAGCACTGACTGGGGTTGAGGTGTGGTAGCGTGGAAGAGTGAGTGAGTGAGTGTGAAGGTGACAGGACCCAAATTGACCTAACCGCCCCACCGTTGATCCAGAGGAAGGCGAAAACCCCAGCCGAGCCTAGGCCAATTGCTACAGCAGGGGAGAAAATTCCTTCCTGATCCCCCGAGAGGCGACCGGGTGAACCCTGGATCAACTTCCTATGGTTGGTTGTGCCCCGATGAATTCTCATGTGTTTGATGAACTGGCAGGCACTCAAGGGTTTGATCGGGAAAGGTAGTAGGGGACAAGAGTTTGACTGTTCAGGTAGGAGTGACAGAAGGCGATCGAGTAAGGTTACTGCACACCAGAGATTGTTTGTTTTTAAAGTTAAATGTGTAACCCGATGCCTGATCGCTGGGTTTTGGATAGTGCCAGGTGGAGGATGAAACGATCTTGGTAGCGAGCCAAGTGAGGTCTACGTAGAACTTGGCCGGCGGGGTAGCTGCGGGTGAACTCGCTAGGCCGCAAGAACCCGTGGTAGGCCGAGTCGAAGGCTGCTTGAATGACCAGGCTGGGGAGAAGGCCAAATGGGGAACTTGCGAGGGTAGTGGACATTAACTGGTGCTGAGGGCATAGTTGTACGGGCCTGCGTAGGAAGGACATGACTTGGACTTGCCTTTACTAATAATATCAGCCGTGGCCTGGTTGTCGGTGGTGAAGGCCACGGTTTGTCCTGTCCAGATATGACCCCCAGAGCTGAGTGGCTGCCACGATCTGGTATTGTTCGAACATGGAGGAAGTCCAGGTAAACCCTGGGATTAGGAGCGTCTCTGGAAGCCATGGTCCTGCAAACCAATAGTGGCCAAAAATTGCAGCGAAGCCTGTGGAGGCTGCGGCATCTGTCACTACCAGCGTGATGGGGGCGATATTGATGGTATACTTTGATACTGTTTCACGTAGTAAGGAACTCCTCCCATAATGACAGGTCCACTACTGCCGCGGTGTCTAAGTTAAAGATCTGAAGTTAAGGATCTGATCGGGGTCCTGTGTCTGGGAGAGGAAGACCAGGAGGCGTGATACAAAAAGATCGACCCTCGGGAATGATCCTTGCTGCAAATTGAGCATTCCCGGGAGAGACTGAAGCTGCTCCTTAGTACACCCCCGTGTACGGGTGAAGTCTTGGAGAACTGACCTGACGCGGGTCGGCTTTAGGGACGACAAACGTAGTGAAAGCTAGTTTGAGTGTTTAGCACGACAGAGAATAGGTGAGCAGCCAAGTTGCTACTGGAGATGAGTGACCGATTCGAGTCGGAATGCTTGCAGCGACTGCAATTAAGCCACTTTATTGGAAAAATGAAAACAAAGTTAGCGGAAATTTTGAGTATGTAGGAACGACCGTGCGCAACATTGTACATGCAGATGGAGTGAGATGTAAAGGTTTATGCTTGATAACGGATGTAAAGCCAGGGATCTGAATTGTAAGTACCACTTTATTGGTATCACTGATGCGAATAGTTCGAATCGGGCTGAGGTGTGAGCACCGGTGGGGTTTGGTTTGTAAAGGATCTTAAACGTTGAGCCGGTGCTGGGACTGGACTCGGATCAGTCGGTGAAGTTTGTATTGCCGAGGATCCGAATCGTTGCGCCGATGATGCGACTAGATTTGGAACGGCTGTAGATGTAAGGTGATGAGGGAGCTCATGTTCCGGATCCGCGTCGTTGCACTGATGATATGACTAGACTCAGATCGGCTGATGGTGTTAGTGGTTGAAGGGGTTTGTGATTGCTGAGGATCCGAATCATAGGGCCGACGTTGCGACTAGATTCAGATCGGCTGTTGGTAAGTGCTTGGTACACATACTTTTTTTTTAGGGAAAATTACATCCAACCTGGTGCAGGGTGGACCTACTTGACTGACCTGGAGGAGAAATGACAGGTGGTGAGGGGTTTGACTAGCTGATTTGAACACGACGGACTGCATCTGTTTCATACACGCTGTTACACTCGGCACTGGTTTAGTGCCTTTTACATGCAAGTGCATTTCTTTTTATTAAATATCCTTTTATATGCGGAGAACACTATGGTCTGCCTGTCATATATATATATTTATATACACACCTCATTGGAGTCATTTGTGATCCGGTCCATCTGCTGTTGTCATCCAACTATCCCGGAGCTGCAATACATGCCTGAGACGTATATACCCATATGGGAAGGTATCTGTGACTCTCTATAACCAAAGGGTCCACTTTGGGAGGTGAGCGGCCATTCTTATTACTGGTGGAGGTCTCTCACTGTGTTCACATCATCTGCATGTCTCCGATTCTATAAATCACTCTAGAAGATCACTGGGATTGTCTTTTGATCTATGGGACTTGTTCAGTGCTGCACTGCCTTTTTATATAGGTGAGCGGATCGGATGGTGGAGCGTGTCGGAGAAATTAGTGACAAAAATGTCCCAAGACAGAGGCATGAATCGGTGCGCCGCAGGTGCGACTGACAACGACCGGGCTCTGAAGCATGTACTGAATTGAGGCCAACTACAACTGGGGCACGCTTAAGACGAGCCTGCACACGAGAATGCAAGGGGGTTCGAATCAGATGCGTGACAGTGAAACAAGTGACAGAAATTTCCCATGACAGACACGAATCGGTGCTGCGCTGTGCGAGGAACAGCAAGCGATCTCTGGAGCATGTACTGAAACGGGGCCAACAGCGACTGGGGCACGCTTGAGACAAAGCTGCACCTAAGGATGGGCGTGGACTCGAATCAGATGTGTTACAGTGGAACGAGTGACAAAAATGTCCCATGACAGAGGCATGAATCAGTGCGCCGCAGGTGCGACTGACAACGACCGGGCTCTGGAGCATGTACTGAAATGAGGCCAACAACAACTGGGGCACGCTTAAGACAAGTCTGCACACGAAAATGCACGTGGATTCGAATCAGATGCGCGATAGTGAAATGAGTGACAGAAACTTCCCATGACAGAGACTTGAATCGGTGCGGCGCTGTGCGTTTAACAGCAAGCGAACTCTGGAGCATGTACTGAAATGGGGCCAACAACGACTGGGGCACGCTTGAGACGAAGCTGCACCCAAGGATGCACGTGGATTAAAATCAGATGTGTTACAGTGCAATGAGTGACAAAAATGTCCCATGACAGAGGCATGAATCGGTGCGCCGCAGATGCGACTGACAACGACCAGGCTCTGGGGCATGTACTGAGATGAGGCCAGCAATTGGGGCACACTTGGCGAACCTGCACACGAAAATGCGCGTGGATTCAAATCAGATGCGTGGCTGTGACATGAGTGACAGAAATTTTCCATGACAGAGGCATGAATCGTGCTGCGCTGTGTGACTATCAGCAAGCAAACTCTGGAGCATGTACTGAAATGAGGCCAGCAACTGGGACATGTATGGGACGAACCTGCACATAAGAATGCGCGTGGATTCAACTCAGATGCGTGATGGTGACGTGAATGACAGAATTCTCCCATGATCTAGGCATGAGACGGTGCGCCGCATGTGCGGCTGACAACGAGCAAACTCTGGAGCATGTACTAAAATGAGGCCAGCAACTAAGGCCCACCGGGACGAATCGGTGCATTGTGGATGCGACTTGGATTCATATCAGAATGATGCAGAGGAAATCACTATCAATGCAAGACAAATCAGTAGCTATGTGCAGGGTTTCATGAGGAGAGAGAAGGGTGTGCGAGATGAGACAAGTGAAATTACTATCAGTGGAATGAGATGACAAACTAGCGGGGACGAACCAGTGAGTCGCTGATGCGACTAGATTCCACCGGAGGGTAATGCAAAGTAAAATAACTAATGATAGACAGTGCATTCTAAGTGACATAAGCCTACTACTTGGCGTGAAACGACAAGAAAGAGAGAGGAAAAAAAAAAGCACAAAACTAAACTGATAAACAGCTCTGCGTTTGTGTTCACGAATTGCACGACAAGACTGTGGTCTTGCACGAGGCTGAAATAAGGCCGCATATGGAGACTTGACTAATGACTCGCAAGTTCCACAGCGGGGTTTTGATGACATGGTTTACCTGGCAAACAGTGCGTTAAGCAAAGAAATTGCACGAATCCTACCTGTGACAGTTTGAAAACTTGATGTACGAAAAGCATGGTGGGTGTCCAAGACATCCAAAAAGTGTGGTGTTACGCCATGCATGATGCACAAAAAATTACTTTGGTTTGGTAAACGAGTGAGAGGAAAAAACGTGACAAACAATACGCAAGTTCCGCTGCAGGAACTAAAACACACGGCATAAATGGCAACGATGGAAAGTATGCAACGTATGTGACCCGAATCAGTTCGTAAATATACGAAAGGAATCCGATACGAATCGATAGTGAGGAGTATAGAATTAATGTAATGCAAATTGGTTGTATAGTGTATGCCGCCCTTTACTCTAAAGCTGAACACCAATCAATCACCCCTCCCCCAGGCTAACCAGTGCAGAGAGGCAGCAGGTGGGACTAATTAGAGTCTCCCTTTTTTTTTTTTTTTTTTTTTTCCCCCCCCAACTGGAAGAGACGTCAACCTTATGGACAGTGAATCTTTACGTCCAGTGAAACCTACGGCGAGTGATATCGGACAATGACCGAAAGCGACTCGGAGGTTTGGATTTATAAATGAATCGTATGTATGGGACAGACAATAACTCAGAAGCAGACTTTTAAAGAAAGGAATGCAGGACAGGAAGCATTACTAATTGCAAGATTGTACCTGACAAAAGATTCGAAAAGTACCTGCGATAGTGAGCGGGAACCGCCGACGAAGACCACGAACGAAGACGCCGAAATGCCCTGAGATCGAAACGCCAGGACTCACAAACATGAGGTGAGCTGGTAAGAGTCGGCCCAGTGAGATCCATTATCACTCACAGGAAACCAACGAAGACTGCAGGTGAGTGGGCTGGTTAAATAGCCCCCCGGGCTCCTCCCATAAATTCAGGCCAGCATACTGGCCTTCTAACATATATATATATATATATATACTGTGTATATATTTATTTTTCAAGTGTCTCCATGACCTTAGTCCTCAGCTGCATAGGGAGCTTAGAGAACTGGGGGTAGAGACTGCAGAGGGCACAGGGCCGCTATTAGGGGCGAGAGCCAATACACACATAGAGTGCCCAAGCATTAGGAGGGGTCCAGCCACTGAGCAGCCCCGAGAGGAGCGTGCCCGTCCTGTCTTTTTCTATACATTCCTTTGTTACAGAAGAGTCGGCAGCTGCTGTCATTCTCTGTCTCTGTGTCATTCTGATGACATCAGGCTCTTTACTGCTACCTCTGGCTACTTCATGCATGTACACTCCTCGTGTGTGTGCTGCCTGTACTGTATGGTGGACTGTGCTCTGCTCCAGCTCCTCTCCTCTCAGGGACACGTGTCAGCTTTTCTGTAAACAAGAACAGGGACTAAAGACCTCCTTTACAAGTAGGGGCAGTAAGTGAGGGGAAGGGGGCTGAGTGCGTACAGGTGTGGGGGGGCTGAGTGCATACAGGTGTGGGAGGGCAGAGTGCGTACAGGTGTGAGGGATGCTGAGTGCGTACAGGTGTGGGGGGCTGAGTGCATACAAGTGTGGGGGGGCTAAGTGTGTACAGGTGTGGAGGGGTTGTGTGCATAGAGGTGAGGGGTGCTGAGTGCGTACAGGTGTGAGGGGTTGAGTGCGTACAAGTGTGGGGGTGGCAGAGTGCGTACAGGTGTGGGGGGGCAGAGTGCATACAGGTGTGAGGGGTGCTGAGTGCATACAGGTGTGAGGGGTGCTGAGTGCGTACAGGTGTGGGGGGCTGAGTGCATACAAGTGTTGGGGGGGCTAAGTGCGTACAGGTGTGGGGGGCTGAGTCCGTACAAGTGTGGGGGGCTAAGTGTGTACAGGTGTGGGGGGGCTGTGTGCATACAGGTGTGGGGGGCTGTGTGCATACAGGTGTGGGGGGCTGTGTGCATACAGGTGTGGGGGGCAGTGTGCATACAGGCGTGGGGGGCTGAGTGCGTACAGGTGTGGGAGAATTGAGTGCGTACAGGTGTGGGAGAACTGAGTGTGTACAGGTGTGGGGGAGCTGAGTGTTTACAGGTGTGGGGTAGCTGAGTGTTTACAGGTGTGGGGGAGCTGAGTGTTTACAGGTGTGGGGGGCTGAGTGCGTACAAGTGGGGGGCTGAGTGCGTACAGGTGTGGGGGGGCTGAGTGCAAACAGGTGTGATGGGGCTGAGTGTGTACAGGTGTGGGGGGGCTGAGTGCATACTGGGGTGATGGGGGCTGAGTGCATACAGGTGTGGGGGGCTGCCTGCAGGACTGCTTAGTGTTTACTGTGGACTGATCTGGAGACAAGTTGTTGCACTTACCTGACACCCATCGCGATCCAGCGATGTGCATGAGAGCCTTGGCTCTCCGAGGACTCTCCCTCCTCATTGACTGATCAATAATCATGTCATATGTCAATCACAACCAGTGAGCCAATAAGTAGAGAGAGGGGGCTAGGGTCAAGCCGTGGCTCTGTGTGTGAATAGACACACAGAGCAGCGGCTTGGGAGCACGCCTGCTCGGGTGCCCCTATAGCAAGCTGCTTGCTGTAAGGGCACTTGGCAGGAGGGAGGGGGCAGATAAGAGGATCAGGGCTGCTCTGTGCAAAACCATTACACAGAGCAGGTAAGTATAACATGTTTGTTATTTTTTTCTTTAAAAAAAATGAAGCCTTTAATACCAGTATTAGAATAAAAGTGGGTGCACTGAAGGACTCGAGCGGATGGCCAGTGGGTAGATTCAGTGGGATGGTCGGTGGGCAGGCCCTGAGGAGTATTGGTGGTCAGGCCCGGGAGGGGGGGCCCTAAAGCTGTGTAAGGGGCCCCAGAGGGGACATGTCAGCTTGAGGCAGAGAAACAGCAGTACAATGATCTTTCCAATGATGGACTGTGTAGGGGGTGTGTCAGTACAGGTCTGATCACTGGCGTATAGGCAGACTGTGCTCCCAAGTAGAATGCAAAGAAGAAAACTGACCACATAGGATAGATGTGCTTTTTATGACTAGCGTGATCATTTTCAAATAGGAAAGCAGGGGACTGTCAGGATCACCAGGTATGTTCACACAAAGGATGCAATGCAAAAAAAACAGGATACTTTTTCATACAAGTACATAGTACAACAGACACACATCAAAAAATATGAAATGTTGAGGTAACATAGACTTTAAAAAAAATCCACTAGAACTTAGGCTTAATGTTTACTTAAACTACTTTGACCGCCGGCCGCGGTAAAACGCCGCAATTTTGCACGTTTTGCGGCCAGCGATTCTTCCTCGTTCAAGAGAGGCCCTAACCGCAGCAGCTCCTAAACGATCCTAAAAGCCTATTTGTACATGTAATGGAGTTGAATTTAGGAGCTTTGACAAAAAAAAAAAAACGCCAAAAGCTCCTAAACTCGAGGTTAAAGGGGTTGTAAAGGTTTGTTTTTTGTTTTCTAAATAGGTTCCTTTAAGCTAGTGCATTGTTGGTTCACTTACCTTTTCCTTAGATTTCCCTTCTAAATTATTTTTTTTCTTTGTTTTCTTTGTCTGAATTTCTCACTTCCTGTTTATCCTCAGTAAACTGTTCAGTAAGCTTTTCTGGCTGACTCCACACCACTCGGATGATGGTGTGAAGTTTACTGAAGAGAAACAGGAAGTGAGAAATTCAGACAAAGAAAAAAAATAATTTAGAAGGTAAATCAAAGGAAAAGGTGTGTGAACCAACAATGCACTAGCTTAAAGGAACCTATTTAGAAAATAAAAAACGAACCTTTACAACCCCTTTAAGGAGCTGCTAGTGTACATGGAGCCTAAAACTCTGCTATACAACCCCCTAAACCTTTAGCATCTCACAATGCTGTGCATGTGCTTTAGTGATCAGTGCAGGAGTGCAAGCATTACATTATTGACTGTTAGGAGGGGCGTGTCAGACTTTTTACTATGATCTCATTTCAAAGCTCAGAGTTCAGTTTGAAGGCTCCTAGGGCGCACATAAGCAGCTGAGAAGGAAATACATATGTAGCCATCCTGTGGAGCCTTTTTTTTTTTGTGGTATTTTAGACTTTGCATTACTTTTTGAGGCCAGGTTCCATTCAAAGCGATATCGCCTGTTTGATCAGTCGTGAACCTGAGAAATACAGCTAACAATATGAGAGGTAAATCATGAGTCAAACAAGACATCTGCTTTAGGTACAGCTGGATATCATAACAATGTCGGTGTCACCCAAATTTTTCTATTTTTTATGCCACTAATCATTGTGCTATAATATAGTTTACGCTGCTATCAACTTTTTTATATATGGATGACAAATTATTTTCCGTTTCCCGAGTTGCCACTCAAGTATTTTTTTTCGCTTCTCCACCAGCAGATTCATAAAAAGTTTATGGAGGGAGGGGCAGACGAGCTGGGCCATCACAGAGAGTAATTAAATATTCCCAGAAGAGGAGAGGGCTAAAATTATGAAGAAGAGAAGAGGTGGTACTGGAGAATTGATTCCGCTAGGAGTAGTCAAATTTTCTAGCACGTTCAAAGGCATAATGCAAGGGAATAAAAAGTAATTCTTGATTGTTCTGTGTTTTTTACTGCATTTTTTTAAGTTGGTGATTAGGGATGAGCTTTATGTTCGAGACGTTTGGCGAACAGCGAACAATTTGGGGTGTTCGTGGCAAATTCGAAAAGCCGCAGAACACCGTTATAAGTCTGAAGGAGAAATCAAAAGTGCTAATTTTAAAGGTTAATATGCAAGTTATTGTCATAAAAAGTCTCCCCAGGGGACATGTATCAATGCAAAAAAAAGTTTTATAAACGGCCGTTTTTTCAGGAGCAGTGATTTTAATAATGCTGAAAGTGAAACAATAAAAGTGAAATATTCCTTTAAATTTCGTACCTGGGGGGTGTCTAAAGTATGTCTATGAAGTCGCGCATGTTTCCCGTGTTTAGAACTGTCCCTGCACAAAGTGTCATTTCTGAAGGAAAAAAAGTCATTTAAAACCACTCACGGCTATAATGAATTGTCGGCTCCCCGGCAATACAGATCAAAGTCATTGAAAAAAACGACAGGGGTCCCCCCCCACAGTCCATTACCAGGCCCTTTGAGTCTGGTATGAATATTAAGGGGAACCCCAAACCCCCAAAAAAAACGTTGGGGTCCCCCAAATTTCATATCAGGCCCTTCAGGTTTGGTATGGATATTAAGGGAAACCCTGCACGAAATTAAAAAAAATGGCATGGGGTTCCCCCCAAAAATCCATACCAGACTCTTATCCGAGCACGCAACCTGGCAGGACGAGAGAGCGCCCCCCCCTCCTGAACCGTACCAGGCCACATGCCCTCAACATGGGGAGGCTGTCCCCATGTTGATGGGGACAAGGGCCTCATCCCCACAACCCTTGCCCGGTGGTTGTGGGGGTCTGTGGGCGGGGGGCTTATCGAAATCTGGAAGCCCCCTTTAACAAAGGGGAACTCCAGATCCCGGCCCCCCTATGATAAAGACGGAATAAAATAAATACAAAAGGAATTCCGCGCTGCCTGATAGATAGCCGCTCACACAACCAATTGAAAAATGGTGAAAAACAAACTAAACAAAAAAGTGTAGCGCTAAAAATGAGTAAGAACTGCCCACAATTAAGGAGCAGTGTATAACAGTGATATATAATTAGATAAACAATATAACATCTCTGCTAAACAAACTGAATAAATGAAATATTCAAAAAGTCCTCAGTAATGTGACATCTTAGCCAAACAAACTGAATAAATAAAGTGTTCAAAGAGTCCAAGAGTCCTCAGTGATGCAAATTAAATGCCACAATGGACACCAAAAATGCTGAGTTCATAATAAAAACAAATAGAACATATATTGATGAAAGGTGAGTGACAATCAAATTATGGTGCTCATAAGTAAACTTGACGTGAAGAGAGTGCACTCAAAGTGACCACCACCAATCGGTTGTAAGAAAGGCTTACCAGAAAGAGTGGACCCCAAAAACCTACGTTCAGAGGGTCAACCAAGCATAGGTAAGCCGCTGTGGACAGCAAATCTCCAACTGCGATTCAAATGGGGGACATCAAACTTCAATCCAGTCCAAAGGATAGAAAAAAAATATCTCTCATATCCAGATGACAATGGGGCTTGTATGCAGTGCCCAATTAGAATCAGGTAGCGATGCCGGGTAGATTGCAGAATTTAGAAGGAAAGAAAAGGCACATAGTGTGATACTGTATAAAAAGGGGTATTTAATGTAGGTAGGTACACTTACATTTAGATGAATATAACAGCGCTTTGTCAAAATGATCAATGGCAACAGTAGGGTCTCCCGACGCGTTTCGCACCCCAGATGATGCATTTGGATGCGAAACGCGTCGGGAGACCCTACTGTTGCCATTGATCATTTTGACAAAGCGCTGTTATATTCATCTTTCCTGCGGCCTGCCAGGTTGCGTGCTCGGATAAGAGTCTGGTATGGATTTTTGGGGGGACTTTGGTGCGGGGTTGGTGCAGGGTTTAATTTTGGTGCGGGGTTCCCCTTAAAATCCATACCAGACCTGAAGGGTCTGGTATGGATTTTTGGGGGGGGGCCCACGCCATTTTTATTTTTTTTTGGTGCGGGGTTCCCCTTAATATCCATACCAAACCTGAAGGGCCTGATATGGAATTTAGGGGGACCCCCACGTTTTTTTTGGGTGGTTTTCATGTTCGTGTCCCATAGACTTTAACGGTGTTCGCGTGTTCAAACTAATTTTTTGCCTGTTCGCATGTTCTGGTGCGAACCGAACAGGGGGGTGTTCGGCTCATCCCTATTGGTGATAGTGTCCCTTTAATAACTGGCTCAGCTGACAATGTACAATATGTTTATAGCTATGTACAGGGAGGAGAGGAGGAAAAGTCAGATGCTACAGTACTTATTTTGGGTTGTGGAGTACAGTAAAGATCGGAAAAGGTCTTCTGTGTAAGTGTTCAACTAAAAGAAGTCTTCTGGAATCACCGGCACCAGACACGGGGCAACAGTATTAAATAGGCAGAATAGGCTGCTATCACCTCATGTCTTTGGCCAGCTTTACAAAGGTCCAGTTTTTTTTTTGTTCTGTATGGGGGGCATGTAGCATGTAGTAACACACATCTGCAACAAGAATTCTTCTAAACCCCATTGACATCCCAGTGAATTCCGAGTTTGGAACTGTTTGCACTGTGCTAAATGTGCCAAAAGCAGATGAGGAAAGAGGAAGGCACCAGCATTCCAATTAAATGTGTATTGAATGTTCTATGATGAAGACAGTGTCACATAAATCCAAGAATACTATTAACACCAATGCTATTCTGGGTATTGTGACACTGTCGTAACCATAAAATATATTATACGCATTTGATTGGAGTGCTGGTGACTGCCTGTCTCCTCATTCACATCCCAAGTACTTCAACTTTTTTTCCTTTTGGCAACTGCTCATAGTAATATTAGACAATTGCTTGTAAAACAGGAAAGTTGAACATTTTCCAAACAAAGCCTACTATTTTCCATACTATTTTACTGTACAGCAAAAGCATAGAAAAACGTCATACATTATAAATGTAGTGGATGATATTGACATTTGTTGGACTTATAGAGTTAGGCAATTCAAAGTGCAGTAACCACGCATAACTGCAACGCCTCAAAGACTTGCTCACATTAAAGTGTCACTAAACCCACATCATAAAAAAAACTATCAATAAATTGTGTATTACATGCTGTTCATACTCACTCAGAGATTTGTTTTCTGTATTCTGCATAAAACCTTGCTGATCCTGCTGCTCTCTATCTCCCCCTTCTGTTCATGTCCCCAATTCAGCTAGGGATTTTGCAGCTGTGGTGACTCTGCACATGCTCAGTTTTCAGTGAAACTCTAATGCTGAGCATTTCCTCCCTATCTGAGCAGACAAATGTACTATAGAGTCACACATGTGGGCGTATACACAGTGGTAAAGGGCAACCCCCTCCCTCCCTCCTCCTCCTACATGTCCACTAACCAGCTAAACACAATGGAGGTGGGATATTACATGTAGATTGACCACTTGCCTACTGGGCACTTTTACCCCCCTCCTGCCCATGCCAATTTTCAGCTGTCAGTGCTGTCACACTTTGAATGACAATTGCACAGCCATGCAACACTGTACCCATTTGTCATTTTTATAATTTTTTTCTTACACAAATAGAGCTTTCTTTTGGTGGTATTTAACCGCTTGCCGACCGCCGCACAAACTTATACGTCGGCAGAATGGCACGGCTGCGCAAAAGGACGTATATATACGTCCCCTTTAAATTGCCGCATGTGGTCACGCGCGTGCCGGTGCCGCCGCCGGCGTGCTCGTGACCCTGCTGTGAGCTCCGTGACCGTGCCCGCGGGACCCATGGACTCGATGTCCATCGGTGTCACGGAGCTGAAGAACGGGGAGATGTTAGTGTAAACACAACATCTCCCCATTCTGCCTAGTGATACTGTCACTGATCGTGTTCCCTGTCATCGGGAACAGCGATCAGTGACGTGTCACGGAAAGCCACGCCCCCTAATGCCGAGTACACACGATCGTTTTTAATGTCATTTTCAAAAACGATGTTTTTCTCAACGTGATTTTTCTTGTTTCCTCTCAATCCTGTCTTGCATACACACGTTAACCCCTTCACTGTCAGTGTCATTTTTACAGTAATCAGTGCATTTTTATAGCATTGATCGCTGTAAAAATTACAATGGTCCCAAAATGGTGTCAAAAGTGTCCGATGTGTCCGCCATAATGTGGCAGTCACGATAAAAATCGTTGATCGCCGCCATTACTAGTAAAAAAAATATATTAATAAAAATGCTTTAAAACTATCCCCTATTTTGTAGACGCTATAACTTTTGCGCAAATCAATCAATAAACACTTATTGCGATTTTTTTGCCAAAAATATGTAGAAGAATACGTATCGGCCTAAACTGAGGAAAAAATAATTTTTTTATAGATTTTTTTGGGGATATTTGTTATAGCAAAAAGTAAAAAATATTGAATTTTTTTCAAAATTGTCGCTCTATTTTTGTTTATAGTGCAAAAAATTAAAACCGCAGAGGTGATCAAATACCACCAAAAGAAAGCTCTATTTGTGGGAAAAAAAGGACGTCAATTTTGTTTGGGAGCCACGTCGCATGACCGCGCAATTGTCAGTTAAAGCGACGCAGTGCCGAATCGCAAAAAGTGGCCTGGTCTTTGACCAGCCAAATGGTCCGGGGCTGAAGTGGTTAATCACCACTGGGTTTTTAATTTTTGCTAAATAAATGAAAAAATACCCAGAATTTAGAAAAAAACAACCAACTTTTTTTATAGTTTGTTATAAGAATTTGCAAACAGGTAATTTTTCTCCTTCACTGATGTGCGCTGATGAGGCTGCACTATTGGGCAGTGATAGGCTGTACTAAGGGGCACTGATGAGGCCCAACTGATGGGCACTGATGAGCTGCACTGATGGGCACTAATGAGGCGGCAATGGTGGACACTGATGAGGCTGCACTGATATGTAGCACTGATAGGCAGCACTGATAGGCAGCACTAGTGGGCACTGATTGGCAGCACTGGTGGGCACTGATAGGCACCACTGTTGGGCACTTGTGGGATTTTACTGATAATTAGAACACTGATAATCAGTGCCTTGATTATCAGCATAAATTGCCCTTTTAACACTTCAGCTATCCTCTCCTCAAGTTGTCAGAGTGAGAAAAGGAATGCCGATAACCAGCTTGTGTTTACATCGTGATCAGCTGTGATTGGACACAGCTGATCATGCTGCAAAGAGCCACTGATTGGCTCTTTACCTAGAGTTGCCACCTCATCCCTTTAAACCCAAACACATATTAATTACACAGGTTCTGTGGCTGATTAAGGTGGTAATTAAACTCACTTAGTGCCTTATCTGCATTCATTTAGCCTCAGAACCTGTGTAATTCATATGTGTTCGGGTTTAAAGGGATGAGGTGGCAACCTCAACCTGTTATCAGGAGGACACAAGATCACAGACCATGCCACCCACACACCGCAGTGGGCGCAATCATGGTAGGACATCATATGAACTGGTTGGCCGTGCTGTAGCAGTCATTCAGCTATAGTGCAGTCGACAAGTGGTTAATGGTGGCTTAACCTCCTACCTATTCTAAGACACATGCTGGAAGGGTGTGACACAGCCTGTGACTGGCAGAAATCCACCCACACCATGTTAGTGCCAAAAAATAATAAAGATTAGATAGAAGCTCTTCCTGCTTATTTTTCCCTGCAGTCAGGCTGGGAAAGATCTGGGTCATGTGACACCTGTATATCGATTAGAAAAAGGGTACTTAGATGTTTTTTTTTTTTAATAAAATAATTACAGTGTCAACATCCATATACAGAAATAGAAGGGACGACGTAAATTAAACAGTGTGTGTTTAGTATCACTTTAATGCAAGAGAAATGCAGAAATTGCTGTGTGAATGTGCCCTTATGCACACGTACACACGACCATTTTTCTCGTCGGGAAAAATGCAATTTTTTCTCTTTGACGAGAAAAACTACCGTGTGTGGGCTTTTGATCATTTTTCTCGACGAGAAAAACGGCATTAATCACGACGAGAAAAATTAGAACATGCTCTAATTTTTCTCGTCGTGATTCACGCCATTTTTTTCTGCAGCAGTTTTTCCATAGGAAAACACTGCCGGGGAGCCTACACACGGTCGTTTTTCTCGACCAAGAGAAAAAATGTCGGGAAAACCGGCCGTGTGTAGGGGAACAAGCCATTCCTCGTTTTTCCCATCGATTTTCTCGACTGTGTTTTCACCGTCGAGAAAATCGATCGTGTGTACGCGGCATTAGGCTTGTTTAGTGCTTATTGAGCACATATAACAATTTTATTCTACAAAAAAGGAAAATGGAATATACAAAAGACAATATCACATTTCCAATGCACGGATACCCAAAATAAACAAATACAAAGGCATATAATAAGAAAAGTTCTATAGGTCTCTGTCAGGACACGTGTCTCGACCACAATTGGAGACATATACTGTATTTATTGGCGTATAACAGTCACTTTTTTACCCTGAAAATAGAGGGTAAACTGTGCCTGCGTGTTATACGCAGGGGGCTGTGGAAAGTTTTTTTCCTGAAACTTCCCTCTTAAAGTTAGGGTGCGTGTTATACGCCTGTGCGTGTTATACGCCTGTGCGTGTTATACGCCGATAAATACGGTAACTACCAGTATTTAAATGTCCATAGCCCGGGCAGAGATGCACTTTAAAAATTCTAAGTATAATAACCCATATCACTGACCAGCTTTGATTGAACTGATTGCATTAAAATGAGGGCAGCGCTCCCTTGAGTTTACACACTGCCTAATTGTGGAGATGAGCTTGTACTTACTTGTGTTGTGTAGGTCTGTGTATCCAACTTTGGGATGACGATATTTTGCCTATCACCTACATTTGGTAAAGTTTTTTTCTTCTACTATCTATCCCTATGCTGGGCCAATAGTTCACCACAAAACTTAGCAGTACTTGTTGATATTCTCTAATGCCGCGTACACCCGACCATTTTTCATGATGAGAAAAATGCAATTTTTTAAATTGGTCATTAAAAACAATCGTGTGTAGGCTCCAGAGCATTTTTCTAGACAAGAAAAATGGGCATTAAAAATTTAGAACATGCTCTATTTTTTCTCGTTGTTTTTCATGTGGTCGTTTTTCTCATCGTGATAAACGGCCGGGTGTACGCTTTAATGACGGGAAAAAAACGTGCATACTCATAAGCAAGTTATGAGACGGGAGCGCTCGTTCTGGTAAAACTAGCGTTCGTAATGGAGATAGCACATTTGTCACGCTGTAACGGACTGAAAAGCACGAGGCAGAAAAGCACGAATCGTCTCTCACCAAATTTTACTAACACGAGATCAGCAAAAGCAGCCCAAAGGGTGGCGCCATCCGAATAGTACTTCTACTTTATAGTGCCATCGTACGTGTTGTCGTACATGTTGTACATCACCGCGCTATGCTCGAGCATTTTTTTTTCACGATCGTGTGTAGGCAAGGCAGGCTTGAGAAGAATCACGTCGAGAAAAACTTTGTTTTTTTCAATGACATTAAAAACGTCCGTGTGTACGCGGCATCAGTCGTGAGATGTGAGGATTGGGAGCCTTACCTCATTTTAACAAGAATGCCAAATACTATGGATATATGACTCTAGCTTGGACCAAAGTAACTTTGTACTGTACTGTATGTATCATACCTGTGGGATCTTTTTGGAAACTTCTAGAAACTAGACACTGCTACTATAGTGATCTCCACTAACTGCTAGGTCTTGTTCCGAGAGGCTGCCTGGTTTCATTTTGAAGACAGAAGGCTGGTTGCACCATTCAGAGATCGCTTTGCGTTTACTTAATGAATGCAAAACGTTTTCTGATTGGACAAGTTGGAAAAATGGAGCAGTGACATCACGCTCTGAAGCTTGTCCAATCAGAGAACACTGAAATATTTCAGAAAGGAATGCAAAGTATTCTTTAAATGGTGTCCATACCCCGTGGTCATTTTCCTGTGTTCACAATGCGGCAAGCCAGTCACCTGGCCTAGGATCTTGAAGATAGTGGAGTCACTAAGTAATGATGACTAGCTTCTAGCTTTTAGAAGCTTCTAGTGTAATCCTAGGTATGGTATATGCATAGCTATATTGGTTCAAGCTGGACCAATGTAACTATGTAAAAATATCCATACCTGGTATTCTTCTTTAAACAATGACAACAGTCTGCTTTATGTATAAGGCCAGTCTGGGTTGGTAGGTTACAACATCAGCCGTAATGCAAATTCAATAAATAAAATAATAAAAAAAACTGAGGTTAGAAGAGATCTGGTTGCTGTAAGATACTGCTTTCTTTGCACTGACTCATGATATACATCTGAACACTACTGTGCAAACTTGCTATATCTGCCAATGATTAGAAAGCCATAATGACTAATACACAGATTTACGCCAATATGCCAAAATTTTATTTTTCTACTTATTTATTTGACTCGTATATCTCCTCCAGACAATTTTTCAAATACACTTTTGTTAAAGGAGCCGGGTGGAAAATTGTCAGCAGAGTTGAACAGCGACTGAACAGAGACTGTATCATTTAGATGCTGTCACTTTTGGGTATCCAGCACCCACAGGTCCCACTGGCTGCTGAATACGTTGAGCAATAGCCAGCAGGGGAGAGTCCTTCATCCATGCTTTTTATTGTGGATGGAGCAATCTATTAGATTTAAAACCAAATAAATCAAAAAAACAAGCAATATATATAGCAGCTTAACAATCCTTAAATGTGGTGGTTGCATTAGTTTTCTTTTTTTTTTATTTCACCTGGTAATCTGAGCCAAAGGTACATTTCCTGTCTTAGGGTGTCTCCACTCTAGATGGAAAGAGCAATGGAAAAACCTTTGGACAGCAGATTTGCAGGTAGACTTGTGCACGACGGAAAATTTTGTTTTGTTTTCATTCGTAAAATGCATAATTTCATTCTGTTATATTCGTTGAGTTACGTTAATTAGTTTTCGGATAATTTGTTATTTCTGTAGAGTATAGATAATCATTATAACAAATTGATTTGTTTCATTGTTTAATTGTTTCATTTTCAGATAATTCGTTATCTATGTTTTTATATATATTCGTGATAACAATTCGTAGTTTAGAAAGTCGTTTGTTTATTGAATCCATTAACGCACACAATGACAATATCTCTTCTCCTCTGCTCAAATACAATACAACACCCTTCTCACTTGGTTCTCAGGAATGCACTTTTCCAGTAATCCAACCTGGACTGTAAGATTTACTCTTAAGCCGTGTACACGCGATCGGTTTTACCGATGAAAACAGTCCGATGGACTTTTTTCATCGGACAAACCGATCGTGTATGGGACCCATCGGTCTTTTTTCTATCGGTTTTAAAAAATAGAACATGTTTTAAATTTTTCCGATGGATCAAAAAACGATAGCAAATTCAGATCGTCTATGGGCAAGTCCATCGGATAAAAAACCCACGCATGCTCAGAATCAAGTCGACGCATGCTCAGAAGCATTAAACTTAATTTTCCTCGGCTCATCAGAGATTTTTACGTCATCGCGTTTGGAACAGTCGGCTTTTTGACTGATGGTGTGCAGGCAAGACTGATGGAAGTCAGCTTCATCGGATTTCCGATGGACAAAACCATCGGATTAGAATCCATAGGATATCCGATCGTGTGTACGAGGCTTGAGTTGACCTTTTGTTTCAATTAGTTGAAATTCGTAATTTTTTTCTTCGGACATTCGGTCGCATCCAAATGTCCGAAAGATGCAAAATTCAGCTGGATTTTTTGATTTGTTACTAAACAAATTGCACATGTCTAATTGTCAGTCTGAGGAGAGGACAATATTAGATGCATTAGTAGATTTAGATAAACTTGATTAATAAATTAAATCCAGACTACAACTAACACTTAAATGGTTTATCTAAACCTTATAACTGCCACTTTTGCTGGACAGCTTAGAAGTTGAAACATACCAGACTCATGGCCAGATCACCAGGTTAAAGTGGTTGTAAAGGCTAAAGGTTTTTTTCCTTAATGCATTCTCTGCATTAAGGTAAAAAAACCTTCCATGATCAGCTCCTCCCGAACATTTACCTAAGCCTGATCTCAATCCAGTGCTGTGCCTGTGAGCAGCAGCGCTGCTTTCTCTCCTCATGGGACACATAGGCAGCAGTGGGAGGCCTGTTGCTGCTGTCAATTAAATCCTGTGAGGAGGGGGCGGGGCTGAGCCATGCTGTGTATGTCAATAGACGCACACAACCCGTTTCGGGTTCCAGCCTGCACGAGTACCCCCATATGGGGCACTGGGAAGGGAGGAGGAGCTGCAAGTGCTGATAGGGGAACACCAGGAGAAAAAGTTCCGGGCCTCTCTGTACAAAACCATTGCACAGAGCAGGTAAGTTTAACATCTAGATTATTTTAACATAAATAAAAAAGCCTTTACAACCACTGTAAAATAAAGAATAAAAAAAACTAAAAAAGAAAGGTAAATAATGCAGCCACCACATCCTAAGAACTAAAAAGCTGGAATGAAAAAAAATGTTTTGGGGTTTAATACCTCTTTAAAGGAGTTGTAAAGGCAGAAGGTTTTTCATCTTAATGCACTGTATGCATTAAGATAAAAAACCTTCTGTGTGTAGCAGCCTCCCCAGCACCCCCCTAATTACCTATCTGAGCCCCTTCTCTCTCCAGCGATGTCCACAACCCCCTCAGCCATCCAGGACACTTCTCCTGATTGGCTGAGACAGAGCAGCGGCGCCATTGGCTCCCGTAGCTGTCGATCAAAGTCAGTCAGCCAATCAGGGGAGAGAGGGGTTGGGTCTAGGTCAGGGCTCCATGTCTAAATGGATACACGGAGCTCTGACTCAGGTTGGGTGCCCCCATAGAAAGCTGTTGACTGAGGGACACTCAAATGAGGGAGGGGCTAGGAGCAGCAAAGAGGGACCCGAGAAGAGGAGGATCCGGTCTGCTCTGTGCAAAACCAACTGCACAGAGGAGGTAAGTATAACATGTTTGTTATTTTTTTTTTAAAACAAGCCTTTACAATCACTTTAATCTTTGCATGTATGGTTAGCTTTAGTTCTTCTGTGCAAGGGATGACAAAAGGTTCATATAAAGATAGATTTAGGTATTTATGCTAATTGTATGCAGTAGCACATTTAATTATTTCTAAAACAATACAAAACCGTATGAACTGCATTTTTATATTTGCCTGGAGTGTAGCTTTAAAAAATAATAATAAAACGTTCCATGTATGAAACTTATTGCTGGCTTCCTCTGTAAACTGTTGCACGTTCAGGATTGCGTAACCGGTGAGCCTTTCGTCATCTGCCTCAAGTAAACACTGGCGGCTTGCCAGACAGTCTGAGTTTCACAGAGAACTACAACACTGTCTTATCTGCCAAAGTATGACCATGCTGAAAAGGGAAGGGAAAGGGATTCCCACTTGTGTAACTCCACCCCATCCTTAATAGAGTATAAATTGGCCATTCTAAAGCTGTCATCCTCACTTTCGCAATGACATCTAACAGTTGCACAGAAATGGAGAGGCTGAATGGTGAAATTGCTGGACCACCAAATGGCCCCAGGAGGGCTTCTTTCCGTACCTGGTTCATATGGTCTGCATTGTTCTTACTACTTACATCTGCAATGTTTTCCTTTTGCTTTTTTTCACATCATTATCATCGGGTAAGTAGAAATGTGTTTTATGGATATGGATCACTTGTTTTTGTTTGTTTATTATAAAATTAGTACAGTTCTATAAATTGGGCAATGGCCCATTGAAATGTTTTTTTATGTTATTTAGGCTACTTTATAAAAATAAAAAAAAGTATAGGCTACCATTGTTGTCCATTCCCTCTTAAAATGCTAAATGCCTGGCTATCACGTTTATTAAATGCCCCCTGAAATATTCAAGTCCTGCATATTTACTGAAAAGAAGCTTTGACTCCACCTTCTGCATGCTTGGCTGCATTACAAGTTCCCTGCAAATTGTTACTCTACTTTTGTGGCACATTTGATATTCCAAGGTCATTTATTCAGCAACATAATAATCTTGGTAAATAGTCAATTACCAGATTTAATTGGTTACATCTGTGCCAGTTTGTAAATGATAATGTCAATGTGCCTTACTGGAAATGATTAAATTTTGTTTGATGACACATAGGAGTTCCTCCAAAACTGTCCACAGTTAACTATGGAATGTTGTGTAGATGTAACATTACATCTATTGTTATAAAGTTCCTACCTGGCAAAAATGGGAATTTTCTTGATTGGTTTGTACAGAAAGTTTTATACCTAATACAAGCAAGTCATAAATATCAATTACAAAACTGACTATCTAGCCTGGCTTAGAATATTGACTTAGTCAGAAAAGTTCCTAAAGGTAGAATTACCCTTTAGGTCATCAACATTTGCAATGCTATATGCAGACACAGTTGGCAAGATAAAAGTTAAAGCCACACTCCAGCCAAAATTGTTTTCAGGTTTCAGTAGAATTGATTTCTGTCAAGTTTTTAATGCCATGTGTAGCTTCAGTCCCTTCACTTCCAGTTCTGTTGACAACTAGACTAGAATTGAGAAAATGCACGTGTACCCAAGACACAGAGAGCAGTAAAAATCTGACAGATGTTCTAACCAGTGGCGTAGCGTGGGTTGTCAGCGCCCGGGGCAGGGCAAGAGATTTGCGCCCCCTAACCCACGTATTTTTAGCACTCTCTGAGTCCCTTCCGCTCGTACAGTAGTACTGACAAACCTGATTCCTACACCGACCTACCTGACCACTATACTAACCTACCTGATTCCTATACCGACCTGCCTGATTCCTATACTGACCACTAAACTGACCTGATTGCTATACTGACCACTACACTGACCTACCTGATTGCTATACTGACCTACCTGATTCCTATACTGACTACTACACTGACCTACCTTATTCCTACACATGTCCGCTACACACATTATTATTGCTCACTGATTGGTTGCTAATCAATACTGCACATAATTACCACTTACCCATTGTTTGCTAGAGGTTACTGCACATTATTACTATAAACTGATTGGTTGCTAGAGGTTACTGCAAATTATTATTGCTCACTGATTGCTTGCTAGAGATTACAGCAGATCATTACTGTTTACTGATAAGTTGCTGAAGGTTACTGCACATCATTATCACTAAAAATATTACAAACTTGATAGACTACACAGGTGACACTAAATGAATAGTATCAAGTAATACCTGTAAAAATAGTCCCACCATATATATTTCTCTCAGTGAAGTATAAATATAATGAAAACGTGCAAACATAAAATAAACACTGATTGCTGAAGGCCGATCAGACCATCAGGTTGAATAATTAGCTAACCAGAAGCTGAGCAACAATAATGTGCAAATGAATATGAAAATGAACATTGAAAAAAAGTCCTTAAATAACTTAAAAAACACAAAATTGCAAAAGATAATGTCCACCACATATAGAAATGTTTCCTTCACGCTGGAAAGAAGGGGAAGAAAAAAAAAAAAAAAAAAAAAGGAACTTTGAAAGATGTAATCAAGGGGGAGGATGATGGTGTAAGGAGATAAGTCCCAAAGAATCCACAGATGTCGAAGAAGACCACATCCACCGCGGTGAGTAAATAGGTAAAAGATGGGTACGTTACCAGAAATGATGGACCTCCACTATGGCAAGGTCTAGCAGGCATGCAGATATCACCCTCTGCGGGGTACAGGAGTTAATCCACCTGATTTCGCGAAACGATGATACCAGTGTAGATTCTTAGCCTCTGTTATACTGATCCTTTTACTGCAGGTGCTGCGAATGATCACTCCAAACCAGGAAAAAACCGAACGGCAAGCACTCCAGTGGAGCAGGAGAAGCATTTGAAACTCCCAGTGCTCGAGGTGGCCGCACTGGGAGTTTCAAATGCTTCTCCTGCTCCACTGGAGTGCTTGCCGTTCGGTTTTTTCCTGGTTTGGAGTGATCATTCGCAGCACCTGCAGTAAAAGGATCAGTATAACAGAGGCTAAGAATCTACACTGGTATCATCGTTTCGCAAAATCAGGTGGATTAACTCCTGTACCCCGCAGAGGGTGATATCTGCATGCCTGCTAGACCTTGCCATAGTGGAGGTCCATCATTTCTGGTAACGTACTCATCTTTTACCTATTTACTCACCGCGGTGGATGTGGTCTTCTTCGACATCTGTGGATTCTTTGGGACTTATCTCCTTACACCATCATCCTCCGCCTTGATTACATCTTTCAAAGTTCCTTTTTTTTTTTTCTTCCCCTTCTTTCCAGCGTGAAGGAAACATTTCTATATGTGGTGGACATTATCTTTTGCAATTTTGTGTTTTTTAAGTTATTTAAGGACTTTTTTTCAATGTTCATTTTCATATTCATTTGCACATTATTGTTGCTCAGCTTCTGGTTAGCTAATTATTCAACCTGATGGTCTGATCGGCCTTCAGCAATCAGTGTTTATTTTATGTTTGCACGTTTTCATTATATTTATACTTCACTGAGAGAAATATATATGGTGGGACTATTTTTACAGGTATTACTTGATACTATTCATTTAGTGTCACCTGTGTAGTCTATCAAGTTTGTAATATTTTTAGGGGCGCAACATTTTTTATATTTATATTTATATTGCTTGTATATGGTTTCACATATTATATTGTTGCAGCCCTGGTGTGACTAGCACTAACATTTTTCCATCATTTTACTTTCCACATTAGCGCAGTTAAACACCTTTTTATCCACATCATTATCACTCACTGGTTGCTAGAGGTTACTGCATATTATTATTGCTCCCTAATTGGTTGCTAGACATTGCAGCACATCATTACGGCTCACTGATTGGTTGCTAGAGTTTACAGCACATTATTACAACCCACTGATTTGTTGCTTAAGGTTACAGCACATCCTCTCACTGCCTGCACACCACAGACTGTGGAAGTGACAGGACCCACCATTAGACAGAAAAGAAGAACTAGAACTAATTATTAGCAATGAGGGTTGAGGGTGTGCTGTGTATGGAGTGCAAGGCTGAGGGATGCGCTTTGTACGGAATGCAGGGTTCAGAGGTGCGTTGTGTATGGAGTGCAGGGTGGAGGGTTGTGCTGTGTACAGAATGCAGGGTTTAGAGGTGCGCTGTGTATAGAATGCATGGTTTAGAGGTTCCCTGTGTACGGAATGCAGGGTTGAGGGGGTGCGCTGTGTGCAGCGTGCAGGGTTGAGGGGGGTGCGCTGTGTGTGGCATGCAGGGCTGAGGGGGTGCGCTGTGTGCGGCCTGCAGAGTTGAGGGGGGTGTGCTTTGTGTGGCTTGCAGGGTTGAGGGGGGTGCACTGTGTACATCCCTCCCCAATACAAAGCTCTCTTTCCCATAAATTTGAGTTGAGAACTCAGCTCCAGCCCCCCTCTGGCTGCCCTCATCCCATACAGAGCTTTCCTCTGTAGAGGAGTAATCACAATGTCCGTGCAGCTGCCGGTAAGGAGGGGCTTCTGTCTGTGTGGATGATGCCTCATCCTCTTCCTCCTGGGCCCGGTTTCCTCCAGTCCTGGGGTGGTCGGCGCAGGGTCAGAGTGCCGGTGCCGCGTAGCAGCACACTGACAGGCACAGGCAGGACTCAGGAGAAGCGGCGGTGGTCGGAAGTCCAGGCTGTGGGGCAGGCTAAGTGGACGGACAGCATGTCGCACGAGCCAGGATTCTGTACCTCGTGTGTGGGGAGTGGCGTGTAATGGAGAGGATGCCTCATGTGTCGCCTGCCCTCCTCCTCCCCCCCCCCCCCAATCTCCGAAAGGTCACAATCACTGGGATCATCATGGATGGTCTTCGGTGTTCATTTACTCACTGCTGTGTCAGTGTCACTGCTGGAGCCTAAGCCGGGACTGCACTGCAACTTCTTCCTCATAGCAAAGCGGAAGAGCTCACAGTCTCCTAGACTGCACAGTGCAGGAGAAGAGCTGCAGGTAACCTGCCGCTGCGCCCCTCTAAATTTTGCGCCTCCCTCGCCCTCCCACGCTACGCCACTGGTTCTAACAGCTCCTACATACTCAGGTCAGTGTGTGGTTGTCTATGTTCAACAAAAGTCAAAGGGACATGTTGGAAGATCTTCCTTGATCAGTAGCTTCAGCCAATAAGCTGCAGCCATTGACCAGTGTATACAATGTGCGGTGGGCAGGATTCCTCCATCCACCTTGTTTGTGTGAACCCATAAAAATCAGTGTACGCCCAGCTTAACTCTACTAAATGATAGATTAAATCACAAAATGTGGCATAAGGGCAATTTCAAGCATTTTTCTACTGTGTTTAGGTGTTTTGCTGTCTTTGTCCCCATCAGAGAGATATCCCATCACCTCCTGTCCTGGTGACAACCTGGACAGTGAGTTAAGGGAAATCTCCTGATCCTGAACAAGGCACAAATAACAATAAAACCTGCCAGAGGTTCTAACTTTTCCTCTCTGTACAAAAATAAAAAATAATGGTTTGGTTAAAGTTGCCCTTTAGTCTAACCAAACTTTTGTTTAGTGTTACTGCCTTTGCCAGTTGCTTTTTGAAGATCGTTACTAGAACAGTTAAAAGATAATTAACTCACATCTCTTAGTAACACTATTTCACAGAACAGTTGACAGGTGCAAATGTGATGTAAGGTAAATTTGGTTTTTAGCCTGCACTGAAAATAATCATTGCTTCAATCTGATTTACTACACTAGGCAGACAGATCCTCATTTGCTTGCTGTAGGCTAAAAGAAAAAAACCCTTGTCATAGCTAGTTTTGCTTTTATATGCTTCCTAAGCTTCTGTTAGTCAGCATTTCCTGCAGCGTGTGTTTATCAGTGACAATAGGGAAGTCAGTTTTCGCACATGGCTGTATATGCGAAGTGTCAATATACACTCTATTAAGCCTCGTACACATGATCGGATTTTTCAACGGGAATTGTGTGTTTGACAGTCTGTTGGCGGAAAATCCGACCATTTGTACGCTCCATCGGACAATTGATGTCAAATTTTCCGCGGACAAATGTTGGATGGCAGGCTTTAAAATTTTCCGTGGACAACGGTCTGTTGTCAGATTTTCCGATCGCGTGTACGAGACTTTAGGCTCAGCTCAAACATGTCATCTATTCATTTACCATGATGTACCATCATGTAATTAATGCAGAATGTTTGAAGGTGGTTGCATTTATAAAACATTGATATAGCTGTTCATCCATCAAAACTGCATGTAAATTCGCAAATGCAAATAGGGCAAACAGTGCCGGGACAAAGTCAACCAGTGCCTAGGGTGAAGATGGGAGATTGCGCCTATCGAACACCCCCCTGCTGCCCATTGAATAAAGAAGGAGACAGGGCCATTAGCGGCAAACACCAAAATGCTTATAGCATGCATTGTAATAGTACCAGTGAGAAGTTTAAAATCAGTGCACAAATATAGGGCTAACAGTAGCAAAGAAAAATTCTCCATGGGTTGGTGGTGTCACTGAAAGGAAAAAAAGGTCAGTAGTAGTCCACCCTAACACTAAAATCCCTGCATCTATAGACATCCATGATCTACCCAGGGACCTATCTAGCCCTTTAAAGAAATCAGTATACATACCTTTTTTGAAGCCGATCCGACCCGATCCCACGCTGAGCTGTCAGCTGCGGCTTCCCTGTGTGGGTGGGTGCAGAGGACACATCCAACAATGGAAGCCCCATAGTAAGTCTATGGGTGACGTCACTCCACATTAATTTCAGAGCCGTTGTCGGCTGTGTCCTCTGCAGTGCTTTGCCCGCTAGAGACCGGATCGGACCAGCATCAGAAAAGGTATGTATACTGATTTCTTCTTTACAGGGCTAGATAGGATAGTATTAGATCGTGGTTGTCTGTAGATGCAGGGATTTTAGTGTTATGCCTCGTACACACACTCAGGATTTCCGACGAGAAAAAGTCAGTCAGGAATCCTGACGGGAAAAAAGAGAGCCAGTTCTCTTTTTTTTGCCGGCAGTTTTTGCCAGTTTTCCCGCCAGAAATCCCGGCCGTGTGTACAAGGCATGAGGGTGGACTTACACTTTAAGTGAAAATATGTCCCTGAGCTGGTGTTACTGAAAAGAAAACATGTCAATGAGTCAGGGCATTGTTTTCCTTCCAGTGACACCACCTATGCAGGGACATTTTTATTTATTTTTTTCTTATCAGTGACCTAAGTTAGTAATGTTTCTGAAAGAAGAAAAATGCCCTTGTGTCAGTGGCGCTATTAAAGAAAGACATTTCCCTGCCCCGGTGGTGTCATTGGAAGAAATTACACTACAAAGCTCTCCCACCTGCACCTCCAGTACAGAGCTCTTCCTCAACATCGACCCCCACTACAAATCTCACTCCCCATACTCTGCCCAGTACAGAGCTCCCCCTCACCCCTCCAGTACAGGGCTCATCCACATACCCCCCAGCTATTTACCCAGTCATCAGTATAGGAGAGGTGGCTGCCAGGAGACTGGGCTGTCATGCTGCAGAGTGAGAAGAGCTCCATGTGACCACTCCTTGCTCTGAAGCATGACCGCCCAGCCTCCTGGCAGGCACTTTTCCTGTACCAAGGACGTGCTGACACTTGAGGCATTGTGTCACTTGCAAACAAAGAAGCTGGCACAGGAAGCCGGCTTCTCTGTTTACAACAAGTGACAGCAGGGAGCACTAGGCTGGTGCCAGAGGTGGCGGTACCAAGTACTGCTGTGCGCAGGACAAAAACCCTGCTGACAAGAGTAGTACTGCAGTCACTGCAGTTCCCAGCACGCCCCCCCTCAACATACAGCCGCTTGGCCCGGGCCGTGCCCTTCTTCCTCCTCCTTGTCCTCACCCTGGGGGTAAAATAAAATGTTCTCAGGATATATTATGTGCAGATCGAAAGTGAGAATAGCCACTAGACTAGATATCATGGAAAGTAAGTACAGTATGATCCTCATCTCCATCTAATAGCCATAGTGGGGTAGTTTCCCCATTTACGCATTTGATCTGCAGATGGGTGAACAGCTAGGCAATTGTTTTATAAATACACCCCTAAGTGGTACCCTTTCATGGCCCAATGGAATTATTAAAGATGCAAGCTTTCAGGATAACTTTGGAAAACTCTATACATTCCTGAGAAATGGTCCTGAAACCCATATTTATACATAGAGTTACAAGGAGAAGCAATGACAACTATAAAAAAAGACAACTACTTTTTAGACTGTAGCATGTTACTATGCAGCACCCCTCCTCACCCCCTTCACCTTCCGATGACCCCTGTGACCCCCCCCCTCCTTGTATCTACTGTCACTTTTAAAAAGATACATGGCTGTATGGGGTCCGTCCATACAGCTACGTTATTCATTCACAGGAATACGACAGACAGCTTGTGGTTCTCTATGGACTGCAGGGGGGCCAGTCTATTCATCCTGCTTCCAGCTTTGTAACTGAAAGCCCATATGGAGGTACAAGCACAAAGCGGGAGGGAGAGTCTGCAGGAGCCTGACATTGCACCTGCGGTCCACTGATCGTGGATACAATGCTCTGCAGGCTCCATAGGAAAATATAATAAATGCATGTTTTTTACCTGTTTTTTAATGTAAAAGTGAATTTAAAGTATAACTAAAGGGAATACTTTTTTTTTTTTTTTTTTTCGTTTTGGATGGAGTGGAGAGGAATTAGAACACCTGTCTGGTTTTTATTGCTGTCTGTCTTAAGGAGGTTCATCCTCTCTATTTGTCCTGTTTACCATTATTATTAAGGTTGAATATATTTTTATTAACCATTTTTTTAAGTAAAGCAATAGGGGGTACAGATTAAAGAAAAAAGGGGGGGTCAGGGGGTAGTGGTGGACGGGTGCCACCATATGAATATTATACATAGTTAGGTCATATAAATGTAGATAACATCATGTGAAAGTTGCAATCAATATCCTAAGTATTTAGTGTATCTTATCAATTGGATATATAAAATCGTATATAAACCAGGGGTAAGGAGGGATAAGGGGGAAAAAAATGGGAGGGGGATAAGGGGGGTATAGATATACAGTTGGTGTAGTTGATAACTTACATTCTCAGTATGGTTGAGATAGGGTGCTCAGGGGTACCATTATGATTAAAAGTGAAAGTAAAAGAAAATCCCAAATTTTGGGTTGCCCCCAGAAAAGTAATAGAGGGAAAATCTTTCAATGAGGACACTAGTTTTGGTGACCTGGGAGTCACCAAGAAATTCCCTTATTTTGCAGAGATTTTTTCTGCGGGGTAATCTCTGCAATGGGACGCAGATGGCGAAAAAATAATCTGGCAGGGGCTCTATCCAAAAGAGAGGAAAAAAAAAAAAGTTTTGCCTGTAATTCTACTTCAACCTTTAGGCCTCATGCCCACGGACGTTTTTACAGCTGCGTTTTTGAGCGTTTTTTACAGCTTAAAAACGCCTGTCCATGTTAGTCTATAGCTTCATGCCCACCTAGACATTTTTGAGCTGCAAATAGCATAGACGTTTTTAAGCTGTAAAAAAAACCCAGGACCAGTGCGTTCCTCAGCGTCAGAATTAGGCGAAAACGCGCAAAAACGCCACGATTACGTTTTTTAGCTCCGCGTTTTTTTTCTTTTTTAAAAAAAATAAATAAATACAATAACATGCACAGGCGTTTTTAAGCTGTAAAAAACGCAGCTGTAAAAACGTCCGTGGGCATGAGGCCTTAAGGCACAATTCTCACCTCAAATGACAGTCCTTTTGAATTGCCCATAGAAGCAATGAATTACAACTATTGCCACCTCATTGGGAAAGAAAATAATGTTGTACTTTTTGCTGATGTTAGAGTCTCAGATTATTCATCTGCCAGGATGATGAAATGAAATGAAATGGGTTGGGATACACTGATGTTTACAATTCCTTACTATTTAAGATTCAGCTGCTTGTTGGCAGTCGGTTGGCTTCTTGGCTTCAGCACACTCAAATCAATGTGATACCAATGAGATCACTGTCAACAAGTAGTTATACCTATCAATAGCAGAGAAATGTAAGTGCCCTAGGCTAAGACCGAAACTGATCATACGATTATAATTGGAACTTCCTTCTTCATAGCTCTCACTTTTAACCTGTGCACCTGCATGACCTTTCTCCACATCTACAGTATAATAGCAGATACGTATCGGCAATAAAGCATGTTCAAATTCTTGCAATATACAGTATAAATAGTTAACTTGGAAGGGAGTTTTTTCCATAACAAATACAAACTTTTTTTTTTTGTTAAAGATACTGCTATTAAATCAAACCAATTACCTTATGCCTGTACATCACCAGACTGTGCAATGCCAAGCTTCTGGCAATGCAGGTGGAAATAAAGAAGTGGCTATATCATAACTGTAAATTAAACATATCAGTGTATAATTCCATCAATAATTTTGCAAGAGCACTTAAAGAAGAACTCCAGGTTCTAAAGATCTCTAGAACAGGATGAAGTATGTGTAATTGTGTACATTTACCATCAATCCCATGATACAGATATTTTCATGAGCATGCTTTTATGTCTAGTGCACCACTATGCACCACTATGCAAGCATAAAGTTGTTGGTTAATTAAAGAGACTTCCTTGATGCCGACAAATGATTCCAACAGGCTGCAGAGCTGCACACTGGAAGTCAAGCTATAACTGCTCCTAATTTTTACATGTGAATAGCCCTGAATTGGAAAGACGGATGTAAGTGCAATTAGAGTTGCCACATCATCCCTTTAATCCAGGACATACATTAATTACACAGGTTCTGTGGATGGTTAAGGTGGTAATTAAACTCACTTGGTGCCTTATCTGCATTAAATTAGCCTCAGAACTTGTGTAATTCATATGTGTCCTGGATTAAAGGGATGATGTGGCAACCCTAAGTGCAATGCGCACAAGTATAAAGCCTTTACCAAGCCCCCCCTCCACCCCAAACCCTTTATACTCCCTTACCAGAGGTCACGCATGGTTGCTTCCTCCTCCATAGCCAGTGGTAACACTTGGCACATACAGGTATGTGCCCACCTACCTAGTGACATTGCTCAGGTCTGGCAGCCAATTATTACAATCAAACACTGTCACATGACCAGGGTAGTGACTTCACTGCTCCCCCTGGTCATTTCAGTGGAGGAGGAGGGAGCACTGGTAAGGTGAGTATGGGGGGGTGTTCCTTCTCAGAGACACTGTCACCTTATCTTGCAAGGGGAAGATGGCATCATCTCTTTAAACCATTCTAACATGATCACTTGGGAGGCACCTTAGCGCCTCACTATCACAGCTTGATAAATCAGGTGAATTTATAAACCATGGTCATCAAAAGCTAAAATAATTGTGTCCCATCAGAACAGCGTGGTACAATTATAAGAAATTAACTTTGAGTATGATTTAGGCCGGGTTCACACTATTGCGAATTGGATTGCGAATGTGAATGGCTCTCTATGCAGCCGGTTCACATATCTCCGATGCGACTCCGGTGCGAATTTGCACAGGAGCCCTGTGCGTCTTTTGGTCCATTTCAGGTCTAAATTCAGCCCAAAATTCAGGCTGAAATCGGACCTGAAACGGTGAACCAGGACGCACAGGACCCCCTGCTGGGAGCCGCATCGACATCCAGTGTGAACCAAGCCTCACACATTCTTTGTTGGAGCAAGTAAGGAATTATGTTTTCCAGTTATCTTACCTAAGATATGTGTTTCAAGTCTGAAATGTGAGAATAAAATGCAAATCTTTTTCTGTCATTGTAGGTTAACGATCTCTGTGATGCATACGCAATCTATAGTAAGTGTCTAACTGAATTTCTATGACCCTCTTGTCATTTTATGTAAACTGAAAATGCAGTCATTTGATGAGTTAACAGTGTTGTGCATGTCCCTCTTTTACTTTAAAAGAAAAAAACTGTACTAAGCTGCCATTGCTGACCTGTCCTTCTGAAAATGTTAACTGTCTGGCTGTCATGCTGTTCTAATGGTTTAAAAGTGAACTCCAACTCACCTTTAGATTTGCACAGTTGTACAGACTCCTCTTCTGTAGGGATGAGCTTCGAGCTTTGCCGAATTTCGAACATTATGGGCCGTTCGCGCCAAATTTGAGTGGCGCGTCACGGCCCATAATTCACTGCGGCATCTCAGTGCATTGCTGGCTGATGATTGGCCAAGCATGCACTATGACCTGCATGCTTGGCCAATCACAGCGCCGTAAGTACAGAGAGCCGTAATTGGCCAAAGCCAGGGTTGCTTTGGCCAATCATGGCTCAGAGGAGTAGGTAAACGCCCCACACTATATAAGGCTGCCGGCTTGGCGGCCTTGTGTAGTGTGTTGCGGCGTTGGTTAAAGAAAAGAGACAGAGAGAGAGACAGTGTCATTTATATAGAGTTATATAGAGCAGGCAGGCGAGTCAGTTAGCTGCAGTTACAGTGTGTAGAGGATATATATGCATCCTAGGTGTTGTATATATATTTACACACTGTATTCAGTTTAGCTAGATCCGTTCCTGTTATTCTCTATACTGACAGGCAGGCAGGTGATTGTGCTAGCTGCAAGGTTTCACTTAGTGTACTGTGTCCTTTGCACAGTGTGCACCAAAAGCTTACCTGAATACAATTGCTGGTGTTCTGATACAAATACAGGCAGGGAGCTGCAGTATTTTGCTTTAGTGTCCTTTGCACAGCGTGCACTTAAAGGTACCTGAATACAATTGGTGGCGTTCTCATACTAATACCACAGGCAGGGAGCTGCAAGTATTTTCACTTAGTGTACTGTGTCCTTTGCACAGGGTGCACCTAAAGGTACCTCAATACAATTGGTGGTGTTCTCATACTAATACCACAGGCAGGGAGCTGCAGTATTTTCAGTTAGTGGTCCATATTGCCGGGACCACACATTACATTAAAGCCGCAAGCAGTTTTAAATTACTTTTTTTCTTTTAGAAATTTCATTTTGTGCAGTGACAGTTCTAAACACGGGAAACACGTGCCCCTTCACAGGCATACTATAGACACCCCCAGGTACGATATTTAAAGGAATATTTCACTTTTTTTTTTCACTTTAGGCATCATTAAAATCACTGCTCCCAAAAAAACGGCCGTTTTTAAAACTTTTTTTTGCATTGATACATGTCCCCTGGAGCAGGACCCGGGTCCCGAAACCCTTTTTATGACAATAACTTGCATATTTGCCTTTATAATTAGCACTTTTGATTTTGAACGTTCGATTCCCATAGACTTTAATAGGGTTCTAAAGTTCAAGCGAACTTGCGGTCCGTTCGCAGGTTCTGGTGCGAACCGAACCAGTGGGTGTTCGGCTCATCCCTACTCTCCTGTACTGAAATTGCTTAGTCTGAGCCTTTCACAGTGTGCAAACAACCAAAAATACTAAACTAAACTAAACTAATCGCTCACTAGCAGTTAAATATACAAGTCTATGTCTGCCAAAGATCAAATTATTGGCACAGAGTCTCTTTCTTCAACATCATATAGTAGAAAAAACATTCAATTCTCTCCAGACTGGGAAGCCCTCAGAAAAACAGCAAATTAAACAATGAAACTGCGCACTCTTCAACTGGTTAAAATAAACAATGCTCACAAATTTGATTAAGGAACATCTCATTTGTCCAATAGTGCTTCATTCGAAGACTGACCTCTAATATCCCGACTAACACGTTTCAAGGCATTTTCTTCATCAGGGCCAACTTACCAATACTAGAAGATACTATAGCTACTGTCTTCGTCTCCCTACATACATACATACATACTTATAAAGACCACTCCCCTTCAATTGGCATATAATTATACAATAATAAAATCATGAATTTACTGCATTATAAAGCCTAGAATGGCATAATATATCTCCTTGCTTTCCTTATATCTCAACACTTTAGCTGATCAACCACTTATCAGTGACTATCTGAGAGCAACAATAATTTTGAACAACCTGTATTACATACTTTACATCATCGAATCCAACACGTCATATACAATATGGGACACCGCTACGTTGGACATTAGTACTGCACAGGTTTTTTTTTTTCTTCAGAGATGCAGCAACTGCATTGTGGTGCGCACCATGTCATAGGGTGATTCTGGCCACATTGCAATGTGTGTGTGTGTGTGGGGGGGGGGGGGGTTATAAATGGACATTGTTAAATAAAACTAAGACCGTGTAACACACAGAGTGCAGGGTTCAGGAGTGCAATACGCACAGAATACAGGGATCAGAAGTGCACTACTTACAGAGCGCAGGGTTCAGTAGTGCGCTATACACAGAGTGCAGGCTTCAGGAGGTTGCTATGCACAGAGTGCAGGGTTCAGGAGTGCACTAAGTATAGAGTGCAGGGTTCAGTAGTGCATAACGCACTTCTGAACCCTGCACTCTATACAGAGTGCAAGGTTTAAGAGTGTGTTACACACAGAGTGCAGAGTTTAGGAGTGCATATTTTACAGGCCAGTTTACAACCAAAAATGACTTCTCCCAAAATCTTTCCAAATCCCCTCAATACAAAGCTCTCTCCCCAAATTCCTCGCCACAAAATCCCTAACTTTTGCATTAAATACTCTTTATCACTGAAATCTGTATGCTGTGCTGTCCCTCCCCAACAAGTAAAAATCTAAAATCTTCACAATGAAAGCTTCCCCCCCCCCCTTAAAAAAGCAACACTCATTATTCACCTCTGCAACCCTCATCCACAGCTGACCTCTGCAACACTTGTCCACAGCTAACCTCTGTATCTCCAGTCCACAGCTCACTTCTGCACCTCCTGTCCACAGCTCATTTCTGTACCCTACTGTCCACAACTCACCTCTTCCCCAATCCAAAGTTCACCTCTGCACTTCCTGTCCAGAGTTCACCTCTTTACCCCACTTTCAACAACTCACTGAAACCCCATCCAAAGCTCACCTCTGCACCCTTGCCCAAAGTTCACTTTTACACTTCAAATTCATAACTCACCTCTGCACCCCGTTCAACAACTCACCTTTGTCCTCTGCACCCTCATCCACAACTGTCTGAAGCTCACCTCCACACCCCTCTGCCCCTGTCCACAACTCACCCCCTGTTTGCAACCCACCTAAGCTCACCTCTGCATCCCCAAACGAAACTCACCTCTGCACACTTCCCTACATTCTACAGCTCACATCTGCACTCCCTGATCACAGTTTGCCTCCTCACACATCTCCCACTTCCACAGCTCCACACTACACCCCCCACCATAGCTAACCCCTGTCCACAGCTTTTCTCTTCAACCCCCTCCCCCCATCCTCCTAAGCAGCTGTAGTTCTGTTGCACAGCTGTGGGGGTTCAGGGGTCAGACCTGAGAGGGGGGTGCAAAAGTAAGATGTGCATGGGGGATGAAAAGGTAATGCCCTTGTAATCTATTTTTCATTAAATAATTTATCATTGTGTTTTTCTACCGCCTTGTAATGTCCTCCATGAGCTCCTGAACCTCTCCCTTTCCTTCTCACTTTCATTTGGAATGAGCAGTGGATGTTAATTGCATTCATGTTCACTGCTCTATGCACACTACACTTCCCATAATCCATAGTCCACAATTCATCTTGGGAGAGAGCAAGAGTGAGTGGCTACGTTGCTACATACAGTGGAACCATAGAAAACCAATATAGCCACCCTCTAACAGGAAGTCGGTTCACAGCAGCAGAAAAAAGGAATTTGTAGATTTGAAGGAGATGAAGAGCAATTAACGGAAAAAAGATGGGAGGGGGGCATTGTGTGCGTTTACACGCTCCACCCTTCCCAACCATACCAGGCCACATGCCTTCAACATGAGGGGCTACCGTTCCGGGGGAGACCCCGATAGCAGAACAGCTTGTCCCAAAGGCGATGAGGACAAGGGACTTGAATACAATTTTATTTTTATTTATTTTTTAAGAAGAGTTTGATGTCACTTTATATCTGTAGATCCTTGCTTATTTTCAGCCTGCCTCGTTCTCCATTACAAAATAACTTTTCTGGCTTTTGGAAATATCATAGCTGATCAGAATTTCCTTTATAGGAAATGAAAGCAGCACTCCACTCCACTTATTATTGTTCTTGACCCGTTTGTAAGGGCACTGCGTGGGTTGTCTGCCTTATCATTCTTTACTGCTTAGTGTGTCATTGAGCCAGTATAAGTAGGCGCATATCAGGAGTCCAGACACTTCACCGATAAGATAATATTTACCAGAAGATTCTGTCACTCTGCCAATTCTGATATCTTGGTCCTCTGCAGCACTCAGAGTCACTAGTCACTGCAGCACCTATTTAGGCCTCATGCACACTGGGTGTTTTGCAAATTCTCCTAGAAGCCTTTCCTCCTGGCAGTAGAATTTTGGCAGAAAAAAGCCTGATGCTTGTAAAAGTGTGTAAGGCATTTAGGGGTGTTTTCAGGCGTCAAGTGGTTGGGCGTTAATTCATTTAATTGGAAAAGGAAAAAGTCCGGGAATTGGTAAATCTCTGCAAAACCCCTTAAGAAGGTGTATGACAGCCTCAGTTTGGGCTCCAACCAGACCATGTCCCAACGCATTTCACTCTGCTCTGTGCAACTTCCAGGACTTTTCCCTTTTCCATTAAATGTCTAGAGCTGAGATGAGCTCTGACCTTGTTGGCCCTCCAACTGGTTGCTACATAAGAAAACCTGGTGGAGCCTTGAGCAGCACCTGTAAATTTTGTTTGGATCACAATTCATTTCATTGGCCAGAAATAATAATTTATTCTGGCCATTGAAATTAATTAATGCTCTAGTACTAAATGTGCCTAATGTTAACATGTGTTTAGATGCGTTTACACGTGTTTACAAGCATCAAGCATTTTTCCTGCTAAAACTCTGCTGCTCCAGGATGCTCTGGCAGTGGAGGTTTTTTCTGCCTCTAAAAGCCTCATGCCACTAAACGCTTCTAAAAGTCTATGTGTGCATGTACACATAGGCTAACCTGCTGGGGAGTTTAGAGGCAGGAAAAAAAATGCCTGACTCCACTAGACGCCAGCCTGACCTGACGCCAGCTGCAAAAATATCCAGTGTGCATAAGGCCTTAGAATTCATGTGACCGATGACTGTGAGTTGTGTGAAAAGGGTACTTCAGACACTTTCTGGCTACATGCCTCTTCTGGGTCAGGGACTCACTGGGGTCAATATAGGGCCCACTTACACCAGTCCAGTCTGCTGCAGTGGGCCATTCATTTAAATGAACTGTCTAATGCACTACCGTGTACCATAAATTATTATTGGCTGCCAAACGAGCAGCTGACAAGACCTGTGTTTGAAATCACATTGGAATAAGTAAGTTACTATTAAAGGTCCATTTCATTTCTAGTCTTTTCACATTTCTTTCAATTAAGCCCTCATGAAGGGGGAGTTTTTGGACCTTCGAAATGCATTGAATACATTTTGGATCGTCCCCCTTACTTTTATAAGGAAAAAGGTTATATCTGGACCTCTTAGCAGTGGTGTGGCGCTTCAATTCCCATTTTTGTTACATTATGCTACAAGCTAAAGAGATGGCAGAGGTCTGTGGTGTAGAAGTCACCTGCCCAGAAACCAGTATACTTACATAAACATCAGTACTTTAACCGCTTGTGGACCACACCAAGCACATATACTGCGGCAGGGCGGCCGCTCTGTGCCAGATCATGTAGCTGTACGTGATCTGACTCTTCTGAGTCTGAGGCGTGCACGCATCGTTGGCGATCAGCTTCCACTGTGGTTGGACACAGCGGAAGCCAATCAGCGTGTTTGGCAGACACAAAATGCACCAGGACCCGCCGATCATTTGGGAGACAGGCAGAACGGCGATCTGCCTATGTAAATAAGGTAGACTGCCATTCTGTGAGGGAAATGTACTGATTCTGTGTTTCTGCTAAGCAGGAACATGGATCTTTACCTTCCCCCAGTCAAAGAACCTCCCCCACAGTTAGTAAGCACTCCCTAGGAACACATTTAACCCTTTGATCGCGCCTGATGTTAACCCCTTCCCTGCCAGTGTCATTTGTACCGTGATAGTGCATATTTTTTTTGAACTGGTCACTGCATTATTGTCACTGATTCCAAAAAAAGTGTCAGTTAGGTGTCCGATATGTCTGCCATAGTCCCGCTTTAAGTCCCTGCTCGCCACCATTACTAGTAAAAGAAAAAAAATACACACTTATTGGGATTTTTTTTTTTTGACCAAAAATATGAAGCAGAATATATATTGGTCTAAATTGATGAAGAAATTCGATATTTTTTTCAAAATTGGCAGTCTTTTGTTTGTAGCACAAAAAAATAAAAGCCACAAAGGTGATTAAATGCCACCAAAAGAAAGCTCTATTTGTGGGAAAAAAGGACAAACTTTGGGTACAGTGTTGCACGACTGCGCAATTCTCAGTTAAAATAATGCAGTGCTGTATCGCAAAAAAATGGCCTGGTCCTGAAGGGGGGGGTAAACTTTCTGGAGCTGGAGTGGTTAAGATAGCAATGCCAATAAGATAACTTTACAGGTGCAAGGCTTCCACTTTTCTCAATACCCTTTTCCTGCTTCTGTGAGAACCACAACATTGGACTTCCCATTACTTGCTTGACAATGGTCACCAAGACAAACAGAGAGGCTGAACATTCCCACTGGGGACACAGACAGCAATAAAAAGCTGACAGTGGTTTTAATATATTTCTTCCTTATGCAAAGCAATACACATATAGTATATGCATTGCATTTTCAGTAGTTTTTGTTCTTTCGGTTGATGTTTACATTGCATTATTTTACAGTCATCTTTTTAGGAATAATTAGTTATCTTAGCATTAATGTCCAATACATTTAGACCCAATTAATCCTAATATAATTGTACACATCATTTGTACTTCTTGTAAAATATTAGCTATTAAGGACCTTGGCATTTTTCCACAATATCCACACAGAGCAGGGCATTCACTTTGTGACTGTTAGTTTATGTGTATATTTCATAACACCTGTGTGTGGCCTGTAATCTACTAAAATGTTTTATCATAGATAAAGACTTCTGTGCTAATAATTAAAAGCTAATCAGCACTCAAGTGTTATAAAACACAAACAATAAAATAATAATACTAATCAATAAGATCATAAGCGGTGTTCTATTATAATCCCTTTAGTGGGAAAAGCCCCGCTTGACCTTTCTCTGTCCGTAAGGTCCATCCTTAAAATGTATGTTTGCCTTTTCAGAACTGCTGCGTGCTGCATCCACCGCGGTGCAAACTCAGTCCATACAAGTGGATGCAGACATAGTGGCTGCATGGACACAGTTGCATGTCAACATTTTGGCAACCAACTAGAGTACTGTGTGTTCATATCCGTGCACCCGGTCCAGAATTGTAATATGTGACTGTATCCATGCAGTCACTGTATCTGCATCCACTTCTATTGGCTGCCAGCAAGTGAGCATTTTTTCGTAGGAGGGTGCAATGGAAGCACATATCAAGGGTGAATTTGCACAGGAGTTAATGGCTTTGATTGAATAATTATTGATGCATTAATTAAAGTGTTATATTCAACAGAAAAAACATGCACTTTGGACTTTGTGGTTTCATGTTTTTAATGACACAAGGAATATATATATATATATATGTGTGTGTATGTATATAATAAATATATATATACACATACTATATTGCCAAAAGTATTGGGATGCTGCCTTCACACGCACATGAGCTTTAATGGCATCCCAGTATTAGTCCATAGGGTTTCATTATTGAGTTGGCCCACCCTTTGCACCTATAACAGCTTAAGCTGTTCTGGGAAGGCTGTCCAGAAGGTTTAGGAGCGTGTCTATGGGAATGTTTGACCATTCTTCCAGAAGCGCATTTGTGAGGTCAGGCGCTGATGTTGGACAAGAAGGACTGGCTCGCAGTCTCTGCACCAATTCATCCCAAAGATGTTCTATCGGGTTGAGGTCAGGACTCTGTGAAGGCCAGTCACATTCCTCCACACCAAACTCGCTCATCCATGTCTTTATGGACCTTGCTTAGTGCAATGGTGGGCAGTCATGTTGGAACAGGAAGGGGTCATCCCCAAATTGTTCCTACAAAGTTGGTAGCATGAAATTGTCTAAAATGTCTTGGTATGCTGACACCTTAAGAGTTCCATTCACTGAAACTAAGAGGCCAAGCCCAACTCTAGAAAAACAATCCCACACCATAATCCCCCTCCACCAAATGATTTGGAAGAGTGGCCCAATACTTTTGGCAATATAGTGTAAACTCAACCTGATAGAACACCTTTGGGATGAACTAGAGCAGAGACTGCGAGCCAGGCCTTCTCCAATATTAGTACCTGACCTCAAAAATGCGCTTATGGAAGAATGATCAAACATTCCCATTGACACACTCCTAAACCTTGTGGACAGCCATCCCAGAAGAGTTGAAACTGTTATAGCTGCAAAGGATGGGCCACCTCAATATTGAACCCTACGGACTAAGACTGGGATGCAATTTAAGTTCATGTGTGTGTAAGGCAGGTGTCCCAATACTTTTGGCAATATAGTGTGTATATGTGTGTGTGTATATATATATATATATATATTGTGAGGGGGTTAGCTCGGCAGCGGGTGTGTGTGACCCCCGAGATGGGCTCCCCACACAAAAACAGGCCAGGCAAACGGAGGTTGTGGTTTTCAAAATCAAAAAGGTGCGGTTTATTTTCTATTTACAGTGACAAAACACAGCAAAGCAAAAGAAACATAAACAAAATAAATCCTGGTCGACTTGACCTCTGACTAAACATACAGGTTTCCTAACTAACAACTGGGATCAGCCTAGTGCTGTCCTAGTCCCTAAGTCCCTGGTTTTAAATGTCCAAGCAAATAGCCACACAGGCTTTGTCTCACCGCACAAGGGTTCACTCTCTCCAGGAAGTCCACACAGGTCTGCTTCCAGGCATGAGCTAACACCTAATGAATCTGGGAGTTCTTATAGAGGCCTAAATGAGCTGACAAGGTTCAGCTGGTCTCCTCATCTCTGTCTGCACGACGCCCCACACTCTCCCTAGAGGTATGAGTCATCCATGAGCCCACTAGCCTTATACAACTCTCCACCTAGTTGTATAAGTCGGCGTAAAGCCTGAATCTGGGCGAAATATATCTACCCCCCTGGATGCAACCAGGTGACTTTACCTTCCTGCTGTCACATACCCCCCCTCTTGTTTTAACCTCGGGGTTGGAACACCAGCAATCAGGCATTCATGTACTCGAGACAAAGCATCCACATTCCCCATTTGAACGCCAGGGCGATGCTTTACTGTGAAGTTGAATTCCTGGAGGGCCAGGAACCACCTATTCACTCTTCTATTTGTTTCCTTGTTTTGAGCCATCCACTTTAACGGAGCGTGATCCGTAACCATGTCAAAGTGCCTACCTAGCAGGTAGTACCGAAGGGAATCTAGAGCCCACTTCACCGCTAAACACTCCTTTTCAACGGTGGCGTAATTTACCTCATGGGACTTCAACTTCCTGCTGAGGTAAATGACTGGGTGCTCTTCCCCGTTCCAGACCTGGGACAATACTGCTCCTAACCCCACATCTGACGCATCACTTTGTACGACAAAGTCTTTAGAGAAGTCGGGTGAGTACAACACTGGCTGGCTACATAAGGCTTGTTTCAAGAATTGGAATGCTGCCTCAGCCTCGGGGGTCCATTTAATCATGACCGACCCTTTCCCCTTCGTCAGGTTGGTTAGGGGCACAGCCTTAGAAGCAAAGTGGGGAATGAATCGCCGATAATACCCAGCGATTCCCAGAAAGGCTCGTACCTGCTTCTTGCTGTTGGGACGTGGCCAACTCTGGATGGCCTCGACTTTGTTGAGTTGGGGTTTTATTACTCCCCTCCCAATGGTGTACCCAAGATATTTGGCCTCCTCCTGCCCAATGGTACACTTCTTGGGGTTAGCCGTAAACCCCGCTTCCCGAACAGAGTCCAGGACTGCTTGCACTTTTGGCAGATGTGAGGCCCAATCTGTGCTATGGACAATTATGTCATCCAGGTAAGCCGCAGCATACTTCCGATGGGGCCTCAGCATCTGGTCCATTTTCTGCTGGAATGTGGCCGGCGCATTCTGTAACCCGAACGGCATTCTTTTATATTGGAACGCCCCGTCTGGGGTTACAAATGCGGTTTTCTCTTTGGCCGACTTGGCCAGGGGGATTTGCCAATACCCTTTTGTGAGGTCAAGAGTCGTCATGTATCGGGCTGTTCCCAGCCGGTCGATCAACTCATCTATACGTGGCATGGGGTAGGTGTCAAATTTTGTAACTTTGTTCAACTGACGAAAATCGTTACAAAATCGCCAGCTCCCATCCGGTTTAGGCACCAACACAATGGGACTAGACCAATCACTTTGGGACTCCTCTATCACCCCTAAGTTCAGCATTTTCTGTACTTCCTCCCGTATTGCCTCCCGTCGGGCCTCTGGGATCCGATAGGGTTTTAACTTCACCCTTTCACCGGGCGGGGTAATGATGTCATGCTCTACCCCAGATGTTTGTCCCGGCAGCTCAGAGAATACCTCCTTGTTGTGAAGCACAAACTCCTTAACCTCCTGTTGTTGGGGTTGTGACAAGGTGGCTGCTATTCCAACCTCAGGAATCACGCAACCAGTTTGAGCTGGTGACCAAGTGTCTGCGACTAGGGACTCTCTATCCCTCCAGGCTTTCAACAGATTAACGTGATAGATCTGTTCGGGCTTTCGCCTTCCTGGTTGTCTGACCTTGTAATTCACTTCGCTCACTTTTTCCATTATCTCGTAGGGGCCTTGCCATTTGGCAAGGAATTTACTTTCAACCGTAGGGACAAGTACCAGTATCCTATCCCCCGGGGAAAAGGTACGGGTCTTGGCTCCACGGTTGTACACTCTCTGCTGTGCTAACTGCGCTTGGGCCAAATGTTCCTTCACGATGGGCATTACCTGTGCAATTCGGTCTTGCATCAGGGCGACATGCTCAATCACACTCCTGTGGGGAGAACTCTCACTTTCCCAAGTTTCCTTGGCAATATCCAACAGCCCTCTTGGGTGTCTCCCATACAGTAACTCAAAGGGGGAGAATCCCGTAGAGGATTGGGGCACCTCCCTAATAGCAAACATCAGATAAGGAAGTAGACAGTCCCAATCCTTTCCATCTCTATCCACCACTTTCTTCAACATTTGTTTTAGGGTTTTGTTGAACCTTTCAACCAGCCCATCGGTTTGGGGGTGATACACAGATGTACGTAATTGCGTCACTTTGAACAATTTACACAGCTCCTTCATAACCCGGGACATAAAGGGTGTACCTTGGTCCGTAAGCAGTTCTTTACAAATACCCACCCGGCTAAACACAAGAGATAGCTCTTTGGCTATGGTTTTGGCCGAGGTATTTCGGAGAGGGATCGCTTCTGGATAACGGGTGGCATAGTCCATTATAACTAATATGTACTGGTGCCCCCTAGCGGACTTGATTATAGGACCTACCAAATCCATGGCGATCCTCTCAAACGGGACCTCAATGATGGGTAGAGGGACCAGCGGGCTACGGAAATGCGGCATCGGGGCTGACCTCTGACACAGAGGGCAGGAGGAACAATAATTTTCTATGTCCTTCATCACCCCCGGCCAATAGAATCTCTGTAATACCCTCTCTCGGGTTTTCTCTGTCCCCAGATGACCTCCAAGAATGTGCCCATGGGCCAACTCCAACACCAACTTCCTGTAAGGTTTGGGCACCACAAGCTGCTCAACGGTTTCTTCTGCCCTTTTTGCCACCCGATACAGTAGGTCCTTCTCTACGCTGAAGTATGGGTAAGTGCAGGTATTATCTGGGTTCACTAACTCGCCATCTATTTTCACTACGTTTTCCCGTGCCTTTATTAGGGCGGGGTCTTTCAACTGTTCTGTGGCAAAGTTTTCCCTGTGAACCTCAAGATCAGAAAACTCCACAGACGGTAGGTTTTCGTCTGAGGAGGTGGGCTCCTCTCCAGTTTCTTGAGTCTCCCCTGCCAATACTGATAAGGGAAATTCCGGAGAGTCCTCACCACTCTCAGGGGAGTTCTGGCTATCACATTCCTGGTACATAGGGGCACCAGTGGGGGGCTCAGGATCATCCCACAGTTCCCAGAACTTCGGAAAATCCCTTCCCACAATGGCATCATGCGGTAACTGAGATACTAAGCCCACTGGATGAGAGAGGGTACCTTTGGGGGTCTCGAAACACACTGTAGTCACTGGATACTCTCGGGTGTCCCCATGCACACAAATAACAGCTACCTTGCTATTCCCAGAGACCTCTGTTTTAACTAACTCAGCCTTTATCAGGGTCACAAGGCTACCTGAATCCAACAATACCACAACATTTCTACCATTAACACACATTTTGCATAAATGTTTCTCAGTTCCTCGAATGGCAGTGCATGCGACTGTCGCACACAGCGACTGACGTCTGCCCGTCAGAAAGTCACACTGCATGGGTTCCTCCACAACCGGGCAATTGGCTGCAATATGTCCCGCTTGCCGGCAGCGGTAGCAAACGATCCTTCTTGCGGCCTCTTGAGCCGCTGATTTCCCAGGCTGTTCTCGCCAAACTTGGGGTAGAGCTCCCACCCTCTCACTCTCTCCACCCTCACCCCTTGGAATCCTCTTATCTGCCCCTGGGGATGGTCTGGTCTTAGGGTGGAAAGTCCGAGTGTCTCTGGAAGAGGCCGTCAGGTTCTCTGTAGCCAAGTATTTCTCCACACGATCCACAAGACCATCGGCCGTCTCTGGGTCTCCATGGCTTACCCACTTTTGGATGGCAGTAGGAAGAGCTCTCAAAAACCGATCCATTACAACACGTTCCACAATCTTTGGTGCGGACAAAGTCTCTGGCTGTAGCCACTTTCTGCTCAGGTGAATGAGATCATACATTTGAGACCTGGGGGGTTTTCCAAGCTGGAAAGTCCAGTTATGCACACGCTGAGCCCGGACAGCCTGGGTGACACCCAGCCTTGCCAATATTTCAGCTTTTAGCATCACATAGTCTTTTGCTTGGTTAGGCTCTAGGTCATAGTAAGCTTTCTGCGATTCACCAGTTAACAGAGGAGCCACCAGTCCAGCCCACTGCTCCTCAGGCCACTTTTCTCTTTCAGCGGTCCTTTCAAATGTGGTCAAAAATACCTCTGGATCATCCTCTCCAGTCATTTTTGTCAATAAACGACTCACCCCAAAGGACGCGGTATTAGTGGGACGGCTTTCCTCACTGGTCTGCGGACGTTGCTGCATTACTGCTTCCATCTGTTGTTGTAGTCTCTGCTCTTGCTTCTGCAACAGGTCTATGAAGCGGGCCTCAGATTGCTGCTGGGCTTGTTGCTGAGCCTCCAGACTCTGTTGCAAAGTTGCGTTTGTCTGCTGCTGGGCTGCAAGGCTCTGTTGATGAGCTTGCTGCTGGGCTGCGAAGTTCTTTTGCAAACCTGCATTTGTCTGCTGTTGATTGGCATTTGCTAGAGCCAGCTGCTTCAGTATCTCCTCCATGCTGGCTTAAAAAAAAAAAACTGCCACTGGTTCTCCACCAACTGTGAGGGGGTTAGCTCGGCAGCGGGTGTGTGTGACCCCCGAGATGGGCTCCCCACACAAAAACAGGCCAGGCAAACGGAGGTTGTGGTTTTCAAAATCAAAAAGGTGCGGTTTATTTTCTATTTACAGTGACAAAACACAGCAAAGCAAAAGAAACATAAACAAAATAAATCCTGGTCGACTTGACCTCTGACTAAACATACAGGTTTCCTAACTAACAACTGGGATCAGCCTAGTGCTGTCCTAGTCCCTAAGTCCCTGTTTTTAAATGTCCAAGCAAATAGCCACACAGGCTTTGTCTCACCGCACAAGGGTTCACTCTCTCCAGGAAGTCCACACAGGTCTGCTTCCAGGCATGAGCTAACACCTAATGAATCTGGGAGTTCTTATAGAGGCCTAAATGAGCTGACAAGGTTCAGCTGGTCTCCTCATCTCTGTCTGCACGACGCCCCACACTCTCCCTAGAGGTATGAGTCATCCATGAGCCCACTAGCCTTATACAACTCTCCACCTAGTTGTATAAGTCGGCGTAAAGCCTGAATCTGGGCGAAATATATCTACCCCCCTGGATGCAACCAGGTGACTTTACCTTCCTGCTGTCACAATATATATATATATATATATATATATATATATATATATAGTGTGTGTGTGTGTATATTTCACTCTTTGAAACTATTTATAGCTTATTTATATGTATTTTACACATTTGAGTGTAGAATATGAGTTACACTTTTTATTGATTACACAGGCCAACACACATTTTAGTGCCTCAAATGTTAAACCTGTTTCTGGGTATGATTAACCCAGTGATTCAAAACATGGCACAATTTTTTCCCTATCCGCTCTAGTTTTTGAGATACAGCATAAATGCCATACAGCCCTCTTCGCTCTGATCACCCATCAAAAATCAGGTTATAAATATAGCAAAATATGTTTGGATGATTCAGACAGCACCATTCTGAAGTAGCCATAACCTCTATGGTACTCGATCTGCAAAAATGAAACGATATGAGGGGCAATACACACACCTCCTATATGATTAATGTGAAAGTGAAAAAACTGTGCTAAACCCAAAAGTGTAAGCTGCTGACACTCAAACAAACAAAGTGATATAACAGATAAAAAACAAATAGTGCAGCGCTATAAAATATAAAAAATTGCTGCTGAAAGCAACTACAAACATGAATAACTTATATCTAAAGTGCAATTTATGCTGAAAAACAAATATGTGAATAAAGTTCATGAAAAATCTACTCCAATGGGCAGCCTCACATTGAAACTGTCCACCGTAGGAGTCATACGAGTGTAACCCCTGCGGTTAACACAAAACTGAAATAGACAAACAAAAAAAGTCCAAACAATATATGTGCAATTCGGATGGATGTCTTCTTATGGACAACACCACCACAGCATGGATTGATGGAAGAACCCCAATAGGATGGTGGGACTCCCAATACAAGGTACAAATGATGCAGTTGGGTACTCTTACCACAGATGTTGGACCCACCTGTCATACGACAGTGGGTCAATCGGGCTTGGTGGTCACCATGACCAAAAAGATGGAACTGGATATCCCGAATGCCTCAGACCGTCTCAAACAGGGTGGTTCGATGGACGACTCAAACGATGGAGATGCCTCCAATCATATAGGCTCCATACCAGTCCAAAGTAAACACAAGGGTGGGAGAAAAGAAAAAACTCCAGATGGTGCAGGTCAATAAAACCAATGAAATGGTTTATTGGAATAAAATTTGTCTTACAATCAAATAGACAAATATAAAAGTGATCACAAAAACAAGGGGTATAAAAGCAATGTGGGGTGCAGCATCAGCAAGCCCTATGTGTTTTGACTGCAGCAGTCTTCAACAGGGGCATGATTGATAGCTATAATACAGTTAATAATTTACATTTTAGAATCCATTGTATAAAATTACAGTTGGAAGAACATAAACTAGGTAATAGAAGAACAAATTTATTAGCAAGATCTTTTCAAAAACGGTCAAAAAACGTATATAAATTCGACCATATCTAAGAAACTAGAGGTCATATAGTCTAGCCAATTACATTTTCCGAATCAGTGCCCCAAATAACCCTAAGAACAGGTCTAAAAAGCAAGGCAACAAGAAAAAAAAAAAAAAATTGGCGTTATATATAGTATCTTGATTTTGCGCATTTTGAGGATGCTTTAAATGTATTATATTAGGACAGGATATATTTAGTTAATCATGCATAATTAAGATGGTTTAAATAATAAACCTTTAGCCCTGCACTGATTAATATTGCTATATTAAAATGTTTGCACTTTTTCAAACATTATAGCAGACAGGAAAGATTTTATTAACAGTAGCAAAGTGCTTCAAGACTGCTGTTTTGATAACTGAAAATCAAAAATGGTAATATAAAGCTACGCAATGCCATGAGTTATGGGTCTAAGAGGATTTATAAACTTATTGGCCTGGATTTTGGCAGGATCAACAGGTAATTTTCTGGTACATAGCCTGAAAAAGAAAATAAATGCAGCCATCACATATACAGTATCTCACAAAAGTGAGTACACCCCTCACATTTGTGTAAATATGTTATATTTTTTCATGTGACAACACTGAAAAAATTGCACTTTGCTACAATGTAAAGTAGTGAGTGTACAGCTTGTATAACAGTGTAAATTTGCTGTCCCCTCAAAATAACTCAACACAGCCATTAATGTCTAAACCGCTGACAACAAAAGTGAAATTGTCCAAATTGGGCCCAAAGTGTCAATATTTTGTGTGGCCACCATTATTTTCCAGCACTGCCTTAACCCTCTTGGGCATAAAGTTCACCAGAGCTTCACAGGTTGCCACTGGAGTCCTCTTCCACTCCTCCATTATGACATCACGGAGCTAGTGGATGTTAGAGACCTTGCGCTCCTCCACCTTCCATTTGAGGATGCCCCACAGATGCTCAATAGGGTTTAGGTCTGGAGACATGCTTGGTCAGTCCATCACCTTTACCCTCAGCTTCTTTAGCAAGGCAGTGGTCGTCTTGGAGGTGTGTTTGGGGTCGTTATCATGTTGGGATACTGCCCTGCAGCCCAGTCTCTGTAGGGAGAGGATCATGCTCTGCTTCAGTGTGTCACAGTACATGTTGCCATTCATGGTTCCCTCAATGAACTGTAGCTCCCCAGTGCTGGTGTCTTGTCGAGCTGGTTTCCCTATCGATATGGTTCCGAGCTCGACTGCGCATGCGCACTCGGAACACACGGAAATCTACGAACATCTACAGCTGTTCGTAAGCTGTAGACATGTTCGCTCCCGAGGATACACGCCGCTCAGCAAGGGGCGGGGGCAGAGACTGGGACACGCCGCTCTATAGGGCGGGATTAAACATGTTGATGGGAGGGTGACACGCCGCTCTGTATTTTTTTAAATGTTGATGAGCGGGCGCAAGGGGCGGCAAAAGGGGCGGGGCCGGAGACTGTGACACGCCGCTCTATAGGGCGACAATGTCTCAAGGGCGGGTTTTTCTAAAAGGGCGGGTTTGCAGCACCTATTTACCGCTGTATACATTACTCCCACTGTTTAACAAGATGGCCGTGCTGGAATATCACTTCTCTTGCATTGAGAGAACATGAGAAGTGTTGTACATATAAATCTCTAGGCTTGGCGTCTAACATTGCAGGGAGCGCACACTCACTGATCCGCCCCTTGCTGTATAGAGCGGTGTCTTGTCGAGCTGGTTCCCCTAGCATCGGGAGCGAGTGCGTCTACAGCTGCCGAACAGCTGTTCACGCTCAGAGAATTCCGTCGCCTCGGATTGCGCCTGCGCAGTCAAGCTCGGAACCATATCGATAGGAGGAACCAGCTCGGCAGAACACCGGCAGCACTCATGCAGCCCCAGACCATGACACTCCCACTACCATGCTTGACTGTAGGCACACATGGTACTCCTCATCTGGTTGCATCACACACGCTTGACACCATCTGAACCAAACAATTTTATCTTGGTCTCATCAGACCACAGGACATGGTTCCAGTAATCCATGTCCTTAGTCTGCTTGTCTTCAGCAAACTGTGCTTTCTTGTGCATCATCTTTAGAAGAGGCTTCCTTCTGGGATGACAGCCATGCAGACCATTTTGATGCAGTGTGCGGCGTATGGTCTGAGCACCGACAGGCTGACCGCCCCCCCACCCCTTCAACCTCTGCAGCAATGCTGGCAGCACTCATACGTCTATTTCCCAAAGACAACCTCTGGATATGACGCTGAGCACGTGAACTCAACTTCTTTGGACGACCATGGTGAGACCTGTGAGTCGAACCTGTCCGGTTAAACTGCTGTGCTGCAACTCAGTTTCAGGGTCTTGGCAATCTTCTTATAGCCTAGGCCATCTTCTCTTTTATTCAAAGAGTTTTTTGCCATGAGGTGCCATAGTGAACTTCCAGTGACCAGTATGAGAGAGTGAGTGCGAAAAAACACCAAATTTAACACACCTGCTCCCCATTCACACCTAAGACCTTGTAACACCAATGAGTCACATGACACTGGGGAGGGAAAATTGCTAATTGGGCCCAATTTGGACATTTTTACTTAGGGGCATACTCCCTTTTGTTGCCAGTTATTTTGAGGGGACAGCAAAGTTACACTGTTATACAAGCTGTACACTCATTACTTTACATTGTAGATAAGTGTCATTTTCTCAGTGTTGTCACATGAAAAGATATAATAAAATATTTACAAAAATGTGAGGGGTGTGCCCCCTTTTTGTGAGATACTGTAAAAGCTGTCAAGCTGCAATATATTCAGATTTTGTTTGTGGGTTTAGATATACATACATTTAGATAGCATGTGTCAAACAGATTCCTTATACAGCTCCTGATACTTTAAGATTGGTAAAAAAACGCTTTAACTGTGTTTTTTTTTTTCTCTTTTCTTATGTTTGCTTAACAGACAAATCGTCAGATGACTGGGAATGGAACATGACAAATTGCCTTGAACAACTGGAACGGTGCGATAACTCCACAGTCTGCATCAAGACTGACGGCGTTTATCTGATTGACATTCAGATTTATACACTACTAGATAAACATATTCCCGACATTGAACTGAAAACAATGCCTAGCAAAAATCACATTGTGGCGGGCTCATACAAAAATCCCAAGAATTCTTCGTACGTTGTGCTGGGAGCAAATTTAGCACTTAAAAAGGGGGATAAAATAAATCTAAAAATAAATGGTAATAAGTCTCAAATCATGTCTCGTTTAGAATCTACCTACTGGAAAATAATTAAACCTGGAGGCTAACATTTTACTGACAAGACTTTAAAAGATTTATTGCTTGATTTATTAGCTTTATATAAACTAATCGGCTATAAACTTCTTACTTTGCTGATATTATTGGTTCCTTTAAGTCCTAATGAAGTAGAGTCATCACATTTTGAAGGAAGCCTGTGGTGAGGAAGTAAGAAGTCAGGCCTCTCCTCAACCCCAGGACAGTCATTTGAATGCTATCAATAAAATGTGCTTGGTTTAGCATAATTCTGGTGAAATTAAATTCAACAGCTAAAGGCTTTTATAAAGCTGAACTCCAGACAGATGTAAAAGACACAAATGAATTTATCTCTGTATTTAATAATGCATCATTAAATGTCTATTTAAAGCCAAGGGAGCCAAGTACCAGAACTTGACTTTGTATCAGCTTCTTCTCATCCCTTTATAGCAGGGCTAGAGTTTGGGAGGAAGAAGCAGCATAAGAAACCAATCAGTTCATGTACTGTTCTTTTTTTCACTGTCCAGTCACAGGCTGGGGTGAGTCCAGGGTGACAGGAAGTGGGTTGAACGATGCTGGCCATCAGACTGAGCAAATTTCATGGTGGACAAAAAAATCTACTGTGGGAGAAACCTTTGACTTTGGTTTTGTCTGGAGCTGATTTTATTTATTTATTTCTTTTAAAGCAGTAGTAAAGTCCCAAAATAAAAACATAAAAAAATTGGGCCCCCAGAAGGCTTAAATCATAATGTGCTAGTATGCACTAGCACATTATGACAGACTTCCATTAAAACAAAGCCCTCCAGCGGCACGCTGTCACTGCTGTCAGCACTTCCATCTTCACCCGGTCTTCCTTCCAGGTTCATGCTCTCCGGACATTTGAATGGTCGGGCCACGATGACATTTACTTCCACGCATGCACATGGAAGTCACAGTCATGGCACAGTGTTCTTAGAGCCCTTTCACACTGGTGCCGCCCATAGCATCGGTGGTAAAATAGCGGTAAAACGCCGATATTTTACCGTCAGATTTGCGGCGCATTTTGTCCGCTAGCGGGTGCTTTTAACCCCCGCTAGCAGCCGAGAAAGGGTTAAAACCGCCCGCAATGCTCCGCTACAGCGGCGTATTGCCGGAGGTACGGCGGCGCTGCCCATTGATTTCAATGGGCAGGAGTGCATTAAAAGCGGTGAGTTCACCGCTCCTAATGCGCTCCAAAGAAGCTGCTGGCAGGACTTTTCCTGACGCCCTGCCAGCGCACCGCTCCAGTGTGAGACAATAGAGCAGCTGTTTTAGGGCGGATTGCAGGCGCTATTTTTAATGCTATAGCGCTTGCAAAACGCCCTCATTGTGAAAGGGGTCTAAATGAACGGCATACTCCAGTGTGCCGTCCATTGAGAGCTCAGTGTGTATGCACCCGTAACATCACCGGACACTAAAAATGTGAATATCTCCTAAATGGTACAAGTTTAAGAGATATTCACTGTACCTACAGGTAAGACTTATTATAGGCTCACCTGTAGGTATAAGTCATAAAGCAAAGCTTTAATGAGCTAGTCTATTGTATCTGGAGTTCTTTATCAGTTTTCTAACTTTCAGTATTGTGCATTAAAACCAGTGAACATAAAATAACCCGTTTTTGTGTGAAGTTCAGAACAATAGGCCCACTAAAAGCCTTTTTTACAGGCTTATCAGAGTGGGGCTAAGATAACCGTTAAAAGTTTAGTAAGGCCGGCCATACACGGTTCGAAATGTTAATGGGCAGGCTGAATGTACCAATTTGATCAATCGATCAACTTGGGTACAACCAGCCTGATGGATTCTCTTACTATTATTGCTATAGGCTACTATCACTCACCCCCGCCCCCCCCCCCACCACCGGGAGCTGACAATTGCCCGGCAGGAGGGATTCCCCTGTCAGCACTGTCTGTGATGATGGGGGAACCATGCAGGTTTCTTTCCTGGTTGCAGGAAAGAAATTTACACCGTGTATGGCTGGCCCTACCTCACAATTTGTTTGAAGCTGGACTTCGAGCATACAGCTAAATTCACAGTTGAACTGTTTTAAATGCCAGTGAATTTTGAAGTCTATAAGGCTAGTCTTATGGTCCAGACATCACTGCCAGGTCTTTGAAGTGTCTACAGTGTAGTGAAAAGCCCATATAGTGGCCATACATGCTATTTTTTTTTATCTGATTATGATGTGCGATTCGATCAAAGCTATTTAATCTGCAAAAAATTAAACAGACATGGCTTCCCTTTTGCTTGATTAATCCTAAAATCTGATTAGATTACATTCAATCAAATTCAGTTTATCAGCCAGTGTGGAATATTATTGATTGTTTTGCATTGACTGTCACCACCAAGATACTTCATTCATGAATATAATCGTATGTTAACCAATGAGTTTATGAGATTAAATGGTGGAAAAAGAGCTGCAAAATTAAGTTACAATCATATTGATCGAAATCCATTTCCCCATGTGTGGTATATTAATCAAATGGGTTGTCGACCATGTATTGAATATTCCTAAATCAATCAGAAAAGAAATTGCGGTGTGTATGGCCACCACTTAATTTAGTTTGACATGGTAAATGACCTAAAATGAATGTATTGTACCTTTATCTTTAAAAGTTAAATGGAACTGGGAATCTGGATTTCTCATGCATGCTGCTAGACAGTGCAGAAGGGGTGAGAGGGACAAAGCAGGACTATTTGTTTCCCTAGGAAGTGAAATCTCTTGCAGATAAATCATTGTACTGTGTTGAACCAAAAGACTGTGGTATCACAGGAACTGACATTTAAGCTGCTACCAACACTGAAGTGATTTCACTGCTAAAGGGAGAATGTTGTCAATTAAAAGATGTGCCAATCTTTCTATCCAGTGGTTCTGCTGGCAGGAACAACAGGTATTTACAAAATGTCCCAGGAGGTACTTTGTAAACCAAAGAGACCAATATTACTGGAATGGGCAGCCTACCACACATATGTGGTTTTATAGTTTAGCTATAGTTCTAATTTACACACTACAGTCTGGTCAAGGACTTGTCCCAGCCTATGAATAATCAATGAAGAAGCCTCAGAATATTCATAAATGCATCCCTGTATGTAATTATGTTTAACGAATACTAAATCAGATTAAATTGTGTTTACAAATTTCTGCCTGGAGGTCAGCTTTAAAGCTAATGAAGCCAAACCAGTAAAATATCTTTACTAATTGGTTACTATAGAGCAATTATTTTTTTTTGCACTGGAATCCTGAACATGCTTGTAATAAAATATGTATATTATGTACGTATCTAGACACACAAATCATTGACATTGATCAGGTTGGGTATGATTACCCAGGTTCTTACACCTACCACAAATTCCTACTAATGCAAGTAGGAACATACTACCCTTCTTCATATGGTTAGATATTGCCATAAAACATCTAGGACACTGATCTAAAACATCGGTGATGCATCTACTACCTTTTTCAATCACCATGTTTGCCAAACATAGCTCAGGCACAAATTAAAATAATTTATATTTTTTTCTTATTTTTTCGAACGCATATATATTTTCCTCTTCTGATAATGTACAAGCTTACCAGAACATGTTTAATTATTGCAACAGTTATACTGGTGAAAGGGGAATATCATACGTAAACAAAATGTTCTAATTGCACTATAACTACAATTTTTCACACGTTGATGTTTAATCATTCTGCTTTTACTCATATATTGTTATAGCACGATTGGTGGTGCTTTGATTTTATATAAAATATAATATTTTCATATTTGTAACTTTTCATAGTTATTTGGGGAAAAAAAATGAATGTATAAAAGGATAATTTTTAAATATGAATTTGTTATATTGATTACTTATGTGAATATCTTGAATTTGGAATTTTATAAAATATTTACATACATTTTTATTTTATACAAATAGTTTATTTTGTTTCAAAGATGGGCATTCTATGCTCCAACAGAAAATTATTAGATTTTTTTTTTCTATTTAAATTAAAAAATGAATGTAAAAATGTATAAACTAGGGATGAATTACCAAAGGATTACATTTTCACCTAAGCCTAGTGCACCTGCATTCATTTTGGTCACTAAATTATGCACAGAGGAATTAAAAAAAAACTGACATTTCCTTTGAACATATTTGGACAAAATGAATACATCTTTATTGAGCTAAGTAAAGTATGTACTTCTTTAGTGAATCAGTACCAATAGGTTAAATATATATATTGTGACCTTCACATACATAAATAGAAAATAGTAATTTAAACAAATATAAATAGAAAATAGTAATTTAAACAAATATAAATAGAAAATAGTAATTTAAACAAATAGAAATAGAAATTAGTAATTTAAGTTTAGGCAGGCATAAATGTTTAAAGGTGAAATATTTAAATTAAGTGAAATAAATATATATATATTTATATTTTTATAGAATTGGATTTTAAGGTAACATAAGGTTTCTCAAAAAAACAAAGGCAACATTTTAAATTCAGGATGAAAAAGTATTTGTAGTGCCCGGATCCACCGCTAGCTCTGTTACTACGTAACATTTTAAATTAAGTATAATACTTCTAAATAATTGGTACTGTGAAATAAGGGAAATTAAACAATTTCAGCATGTTAGTGTGGAATATTTGCACCTTTTTCAGTGGAACCGTGTAAAACACTACCCTGTAGTGTAAATAAAAGTTAAATTTTTCTTCAAAAATAATAATAAAGGTTGATTGGTTAGCCCCCCTACCGCATTGGCTAATGATTTTACTCTCATGACAAATAAAAATTTAACTGGACTGCCAACCATATATTTGGGGTACTCTATTTTGTACTAAACCTGCTACTGACATTCTGAGGACTTTCTCTTCAGACCCTTCAACTCTAAAGAGCAACCTCTTGACTAGAATATCAACAGTTCTAAATATTTACCTACATCCTCATCCAGTGCTCTATTAATATATTTTCATTTATGTCTTTTAATTGGCGTATAACACTCACTTTTTTACCCTGAAAATAGAGGGTAAACTGTGCCTGCGTGTTATACGCAGGGGACTGTGGAAAGTTTTTTTCCTGAAACTTCCCTCTTAAAGTTAGGGTGCGTGTTATACGCCTGTGCGTGTTACACGCCGATAAATGCGATACATCCCTCCAGAAAAACTTGTATAGGCTTGTTCCAGGTTACTGACTTATTATCATAGGTCACCATAATGGCATATTGCCCTCAGGAAAAGTTTACTTTAAAGTGGAAGTAAACCCTCCTATCTTTTTCAGCCAAGGAAGCTGCCATTTTGGCCTCTTTTTCATCTTCAACTGCCATGATGCTGCACATATGATCAGTAAATTGGATGGTTTGACATCAATCAGCCATTGGATGATTTGACAGTTTGGTTGAGAGCATATCCAATGTGACAGAGGAAACTGTCTTGCACTATGAAATGGATCATTTCAGCATGTGGCTAGTGTGAACATGTATGTATAAGAATGTAATATAAAAACGCCCAATATAATTTTGGTATGAATGAGTCTTAGCACAATATTTGCTGTAATTTGTTTTAGTAAAATATGATTTTTTTAATTGGGATTCTTCATGTTTTACTGCTTATGTTCATTTTTTTTAATGGTTTATTATAAATAAATGTTAATGCTGTTACAATGAAAGAAACATTGTTTGTTGTAATTATTTTCCTAAAGAAAATATATTTATTCAGAATGTTATTTTTAAGCCACCACTGCTCAGAACGAACATATATATTCGCCCTTAGATGCTACGTGATCGGTTTCCTCTGTGTTGAGCTACTGGCTTCCAGGTTACGGCACCACAGCAAATTATAGAGTCTTAGGCTGGGTTCTCATATACAGTATGCAAATTGGATGCTGGTTTCTCCACATCCAATTGGCATGACAGGTGAGTGTAACCGACTCACAATAGAGCCGGTTCACACAGGTCTGGGGCGGCCATGGTCTGGATTGCAGAAGGATTCTGGGCGCCTTTGGGTCCGGTTTAGGTACGAATTCAGGCAAAAATGCAGAACTGAATCGCAATTGAACCGGTGAACAGACGCGCACCGGACCCCAGGAACGAACCCACAGCTGTATTTGTATTATAATAATAATAATAAAACTTGACTCTGACAAGAAACTATATAGAATTTTTTGTCATGCGTACTCAAAGCAGATAAAATTATGTAAACGGACATACTATAAGCATCTAATTAACAATGCACCTAACAAAGACAGTGCACTGTTTAAAATTGTACGCTCCATTACAACGCCTAGTCAGTGTGTACCGTCCATATCGGCCTCGTTAAAACTTTGTACAGACTTACATGAAACATTTATTAGAAAAATTGATAACATTTGTGATATATCAGCCTCATCTAGTTATCAACCATTATATGATTCTACCAATATTAATATACCATTATTGGACAAATTTAAACTTGTATCTATACTAGCCATTTTAAAGATCATGAACGGCCTAAAAGCCTCCACATATTTAGACGATACATGCCCAGCATGGTTTTATAAAAAACATGCTGTGACCTTGGCGGCTGATATCACAATGTTAGTTAATAAATGCCTTGCAATTGGCCTTATGCCTACTCAATGGAAACATGCCATAATTTCACGGCTGCTGAAGAAGGCAGGCCTAGATCCTGCCAACCTAAATAACTTTAGACCGATAACCTCGATTCCATACCTGGCCAAGATCCTCGAGCGTGTGGTCTTTGATCAGCTACAACATCATATAGAAATAAACAATCTTTTCCACGACACCCAATCAGGATTTAGGCCAGGTCGAGGCACAGAAGTATGTGCACTAGCCATGCGTGAAAGACTCCTTATGATTAAGTACACCGGAGGATCAGCCGCATTAGTGTTATTAGACCTTTCGGCGGCGTTCGATACGATCGACCACGACATTCTGACGAATCGCATGGAATTCCTGTTCGGAATAAAAGGCAAAGTACTGAATTGGGTAAAGTCCTTTCTCTCAAATCGCACACATGTAGTTAGCTTAGGAGATTATAGATCTCTCCCTCGCCATCTACACTGTGGAGTTCCTCAAGGCAGTGCCATTTCACCACTGGCCTTTAACTGTTACATGCGGCCACTGCCAGACATTATAACGAAATATGGCTTGGAGGCTCAAATATACACGGATGACACACAAATACTGGTAGATATGGCTAGCGGTACAGATATGCAACTAAAACTCCAACTCTGTTTAGCTGAAATACATCAATGGATGCTTACCAGTAGACTTGGTTTTAATACTGCTAAGACTGAAGTTCTTTTAATTGGTAAAATTACATCTATATCACCAATTTCTAATTGGCCCATATCATTTGGCCCTATTCCAACGCCTGCCAAAAAGATTAAGAACTTAGGGGTCTGGTTCGACTCGGAACTCACATTTATACCACATGTCTTATATATCGCGAAAAATGCAAGCTACTATCTACATTTTCTTCGAAAGCTGAAAAATCTGTTTACCGAATTGAATCGGAAAAAAATAGTACAAGCATTTATACTTTCCAGGTTGGATTACTCGAATGTTTTCTTATTAAATCTCCCAAATAAATGGATTGCTAAGCTGCAGCTAGTTCAAAACCTGGCCGCTCACCTGATTAAAGGACTAAATTACAGAGAACACGTCACAAGCTCTCTTTGAGAGCTTCACTGGCTACCCATTGCTAAAAGGGCCGAATTCAAGGCCCTCTGCCTTGTTTTTAAGGCATACTGGAGTCAAGGTCCAATTTATTTATCTAGTATAGTTTCCCACTATACTCCCACAAGATCTTTACGCTCGGCGAATCAAAACCGCCTTATGCCTAAACTATATAATTGTGCAGCAGCTGGTGGAAAAAATCTCCAAGTCTTTGGTGTATTTTTATGGAATAATCTTCCTGAGAATATGCGAAAAATCAACTCGCTAATTCACTTTCGCAAGGTACTAAAGACTCACTTACTTTCCAATGTATATGGATAAGGGACGTCTGCTACCTTACTACTAACCAGCTGATAAGCCCACCCTGACTTGTTGCTGCTTCCTAAATGTGGACTGTTACTCTGCTTCTCTTACTTTTTTATTTTTCCCTCTGTTGTTATTTATTATTAATTTATCCTGTATGTGTTATCTGTTATGTTTATCTTTGAAGGTCAGTATATGTATTTGGTCTATCTAGCGCTTAGGCGCAGTTCTTAAACTGTATTTGGCGCTTTACAAATAATAAAATCAATCAATTAATCAAGTATGTCGTTTAGTTTCTCAAAATTCTATATTTTAGAATGCCCGTGTCATCTTCTCTATGTAGGGAATAGGGATGAGCTTCGTGTTCGAGTCGAACATACGTTCGACTCGAACATTGGCTGTTCGATCGTTCGACGAAGATCGAACGATTTGGGCCGTTCGCGCCAAATTCGAGTGACGCGAACGGCCCACAATGCACTACGCCATCGCAGTGTCATCCAGGCGCTGTGATTGGCCAAGCATGCACTGTGACCCCGCATGCTTGGCCAATCACAGCGCCGGCAGCGAGGAGAGCAATGATTGGCCACAGGCAGGATGCCTGTGGCCAATTATTGCTGAGGGTGTTTAGTACACGCCCCACACTATAAAAGGCCGCCAGCACGGCGGCCTAGTGTAGTGTGTTCCGGAGCAGGGATAGAGTAGCATAGGCAGGGACAGTGACTGTTATTTCTTTCTTGCTTAACCTGGATTCCTTTAGTTTAGGGAAAGAGAAGGATAGGTAGGGAGAGTGTCAGTGTGTTTTGTGCTTCTGCTATAGTGTGCTTAAAAAAAACATTTATTCTAGGGACAGAAAACTCTAGGTAGGGACAGTGTCAGTTTCTTTCACTCTGCAAGTCCTTGTTTCCAGGGACCTGTAAGGACAGTGAGTTAATTGTCCTTGTGCTATATTGTGCTTAAAAAAAACATTTATTCTAGGGACAGAAAACTCTAGGTAGGGACAGTGTCAGTTTCTTTCACTCTGCAAGTCCTTGTTTCCAGGGACCTGTAAGGACAGTGAGTTAATTGTCCTTGTGCTATATTGTGATTAAAAAAAACATTTATTCTAGGGACAGAAAACTCTAGGTAGGGACAGTGTCAGTTTCTTTCACTCTGCAAGTCCTTGTTTCCAGGGACCTGTAAGGACAGTGAGTTAATTTTCCTTGTGCTATATTGTGATTAAAAAAAACATTTTTTCTAGGGACAGAAAACTGTAGGTAGGGAGAGTGTTTTTTTTCTTTCACTCTGCAAGTCCTTGTTTCCAGGGACCTGTAAGGACAGTGAGTTAATTGTCCTTGTGCTATATTGTGCTTAAAAAAAACATTTATTCTAGGGACAGAAAACTCTAGGTAGGGACAGTGTCAGTTTCTTTCACTCTGCAAGTCCTTGTTTCCAGGGACCTGTAAGGACAGTGAGTTAATTGTCCTTGTGCTATATTGTGCTTAAAAAAAACATTTATTCTAGGGACAGAAAACTCTAGGTAGGGACAGTGTCAGTTTCTTTCACTCTGCAAGTCCTTGTTTCCAGGGACCTGTAAGGACAGTGAGTTAATTGTCCTTGTGCTATATTGTGATTAAAAAAAACATTTATTCTAGGGACAGAAAACTCTAGGTAGGGACAGTGTCAGTTTCTTTCACTCTGCAAGTCCTTGTTTCCAGGGACCTGTAAGGACAGTGAGTTAATTTTCCTTGTGCTATATTGTGATTAAAAAAAACATTTTTTCTAGGGACAGAAAACTGTAGTTAGGGAGAGTGTTTTTTTTCTTTCACTCTGCAAGTCCTTGTTTCCAGGGACCTGTAAGGACAGTGAGTTAATTGTCCTTGTGCTATATTGTGCTTAAAAAAAACATTTATTCTAGGGACAGAAAACTCTAGGTAGGGACAGTGTCAGTTTCTTTCACTCTGCAAGTCCTTGTTTCCAGGGACCTGTAAGGACAGTGAGTTAATTGTCCTTGTGCTATATTGTGATTAAAAAAAACATTTATTCTAGGGACAGAAAACTCTAGGTAGGGACAGTGTCAGTTTCTTTCACTCTGCAAGTCCTTGTTTCCAGGGACCTGTAAGGACAGTGAGTTAATTTTCCTTGTGCTATATTGTGATTAAAAAAAACATTTTTTCTAGGGACAGAAAACTGTAGGTAGGGAGAGTGTTTTTTTTCTTTCACTCTGCAAGTCCTTGTTTCCAGGGACCTGTAAGGACAGTGAGTTAATTGTCCTTGTGCTATATTGTGCTTAAAAAAAACATTTATTCTAGGGACAGAAAACTCTAGGTAGGGACAGTGTCAGTTTCTTTCACTCTGCAAGTCCTTGTTTCCAGGGACCTGTAAGGACAGTGAGTTAATTGTCCTTGTGCTATATTGTGATTAAAAAAAACATTTATTCTAGGGACAGAAAACTCTAGGTAGGGACAGTGTCAGTTTCTTTCACTCTGCAAGTCCTTGTTTCCAGGGACCTGTAAGGACAGTGAGTTAATTTTCCTTGTGCTATATTGTGATTAAAAAAAACATTTTTTCTAGGGACAGAAAACTGTAGGTAGGGAGAGTGTTTTTTTTCTTTCACTCTGCAAGTCCTTGTTTCCAGGGACCTGTAAGGACAGTGAGTTAATTGTCCTTGTGCTATATTGTGCTTAAAAAAAACATTTATTCTAGGGACAGAAAACTCTAGGTAGGGACAGTGTCAGTTTCTTTCACTCTGCAAGTCCTTGTTTCCAGGGACCTGTAAGGACAGTGAGTTAATTTTCCTTGTGCTATATTGTGATTAAAAAAAACATTTTTTCTAGGGACAGAAAACTGTAGGTAGGGAGAGTGTTTTTTTTCTTTCACTCTGCAAGTCCTTGTTTCCAGGGACCTGTAAGGACAGTGAGTTAATTTTCCTTGTGCTATATTGTGATTAAAAAAAACATTTTTTCTAGGGACAGAAAACTGTAGGTAGGGAGAGTGTTTTTTTTCTTTCACTCTGCAAGTCCTTGTTTCCAGGGACCTGTAAGGACAGTGAGTTAATTGTCCTTGTGCTATATTGTGCTTAAAAAAAACATTTTTTCTAGGGACAGAAAACTGTAGGTAGGGAGAGTGTTTTTTTTTTTTCACTCTGCAAGTCCTTGTTTCCAGGGACCTGTAAGGACAGTGAGTTAATTGTCCTTGTGCTATATTGTGCTTAAAAAAAACATTTATTCTAGGGACAGAAAACTCTAGGTAGGGACAGTGTCAGTTTCTTTCACTCTGCAAGTCCTTGTTTCCAGGGACCTGGAGAGACATTGAGTGAATTGTCCTTGTGCTATATTGTGATTAAAAAAAACATTTATTCTAGGGACAGAAAACTCTAGGTAGGGACAGTGTCAGTTTCTTTCACTGTGAAAGTCCTTGTTTCAAGGGACAGAGAAGGACACCTCAAGGTAGCCCTTATTGCTTTTTTCCCATCTCCCTGCAGGCCATCTATTAGAATGTCTGGAAGGCAAACAAGGAGAGGCAGACAGTCAGGAGGCAATAAAAGAGGGCAAGCAGGCTCTGTGTCTGGGGGCAACAGTGCTGGTCGTGGACGCGGTGCATTGTCATCAGCACATGGCCATGGGACACGCTTGTCCTTCTTTTCGGCAGCTGGACATGTTGAGCCACATCATGCCGAAGACTTGGTAGAGTGGATGACCAAGCCCTCCTCCTCCTCCTCATCCTCTCTCACCCAGGCTCAGGGTACTGGAAAAGCAGCTGCCAAAGCGTCGTCTTCCCTGGTATCAATGTCAGACAAATCATCAGTCACTCCTTCCCTAGACCCACCATGTCCTCCTCCTGAGGAGTCCCCCGAACTGTTTCAGCACAGTGTTGGGTACATGCTCCAGGAGGATGCCCAGCGTTTCGAAGGGTCTGATGATGAAACCCAGCTAGAGGAAGGCAGTAGCGTGAGAGCAGACAGAGGGGATGCTCAAGAAGGACACCAATCTGGCAGTCATGTTCCAGCAGCTGCAGCATACTGCCAGATTGGCTCCAGTGATGAGGAGGGAGGGGATGATGAGGTCAATGACTCCACGTGGGTGCCTAATAGGAGAGAGGAGGAGGAGGAGGATGAGGAGGAGGCACATCTCCAACGAGGCAGGATGCCCTTTGGTGGCCAGCGTAAGGGCAGTACACCGACGGAATCACACCGCAGAGCTCCGCCTGTGCAGGGCGCTGCCTCTGCCCGTCATTCAAAAAGTTCTTTGGTGTGGGCCTTTTTTGAGGCTAGTGCATCAGATCGCACAGCTGCTGTTTGCAACATATGTCTCAAGCGTATATCGCGTGGCCAAAACATCAGCCGCTTGGGTACCACATGCCTGACCAGACATATGTTGACCTGCCATGCAGCTCGTTGGCAAGCCTACCTCAAAGACCCACACCAAAGAACCAAGCGGACCTCTCCTTGCACCGCATCAGCTGGGATCTCCAACCCCACTATAACTTCAGTCCTCTCTGAAACATGCACTGAGAGGAATGAAGGTGTAGAATTAGGTGTGTCACAGCCAAGTACTTGCGCCCACTCTGCTAGCAGTACACCGACGTCCGATTCTAGCAGGCAAATTTCCCTGCCCCAGCTGCTGGACCGTCGAAAGAAGTTCACTCCCAGCCATCCACATGCCCAGCGGTTGAATGCTAGCTTGGCTAAATTGCTAGCGCTTCAACTGCTGCCTTTTCAGTTGGTAGACTCGGCCCCCTTCCGTGAGTTTGTGCAATGTGCGGTTCCTCAGTGGCAGGTTCCCAAACGCCACTTTTTCTCACGGAAGGCTATTCCGGCTCTCTACCGGCATGTGGAAGGCAATGTCTTGGCCTCGCTGGACAGGGCGGTCAGCGGTAAGGTGCATATTACCGCTGACTCATGGTCCAGCAGGCATGGACAGGGACGTTACCTTTCTTTCACGGCCCATTGGGTCACTCTTTTGGCAGCTGGGAAGGATTCAGGACAAGGTGCAGTAGTGTTGGAGGTTGTCCCACCGCCACGCCTCCAAAATGCTACTACTGGTTGTGACACACCTCTCTCCTCCACCCCCTCCTCTTCTTCTTCCTCCATGGCCTCTTCCTGTGGTTTGTCCTATGAACCAGCGGTGCTCCGTAGCCGTTCACGGGGCTACGCAAGTACGCAGGCAAAAAGATGCCATGCCGTGCTTGCGCTGGTGTGTTTGGGGGACAGAAGCCACACTGGGGCAGAGGTCCTGTCTGCTCTGCAGGGCCAGGCCGAGAGGTGGTTGACGCCACGCCAGCTTAAGCCAGGAATGGTGGTTTGCGACAATGGCACCAACCTCCTCTCCGCCCTCCGACAGGGACAACTGACCCATGTGCCCTGTGTGGCTCACGTCCTTAACCTGGTGGTGCAGCGCTTCTTGGGCAGGTACCCGGGCTTACAGGATGTCCTGAGGCAGGCCAGGAAAGTCTGTGTGCATTTCCGCAGATCTTATAATGCCAGTGCTCGCCTGGCTGAGCTGCAAAAGGAGTTGAACCTGCCCAAGAACCGCCTTATATGTGACATGCCCACCAGGTGGAACTCAACGTTGGCCATGCTGCAGCGGCTGCACACGCAGCAGAGGGCCATCAATGAGTACCTGTGCGACTACGGCACCAGGACAGGGTCAGGGGAGCTTGGTTTTTTTTCTCCACGCCAGTGGGGCATGATCAGGGATGCATGCACTGTCCTGGCACCATTTGAGGAGGCCACGAGGATGGTGAGCAGTGACAGTGCATGCATCAGTGACACTGTACCTCTTGTCCACCTGTTGGAGCACACGCTGCGTGGAATAATGGACAGGGCACTTGAGGCAGAACAGAGGCAGGAAGAGGAGGACTTCCTTGCCTCTCAAGGCCCCCTTTACCCAGACAGTGTTCCTTCTGTCCCACCCATCGCACAGGAAGAGGAGGAGGAGGAGGAGGAGGAGGAGGAGGAGGATTGTGTCAGCATGGAGGTGGAGGCTGGCACTCAGCATCATCAGCAGCAGTCTTTTAGGGATGATTTACAGTCCCAAGAAACCAGTGGACTTGTACGTGGCTGGGAGGAGGTGGCTGCGGATCATGTCGTCCTTAGTGACCCAGAGGACTCCGGAGCGAATGCCTCAGCAAACCTACGCTGCATGGCCTCCCTGATCCTGCAAAGTCTGCGGAAGGATCCTCGTATTCTTCGGATCAAGGAGAGGGACCATTACTGGCTGGCCACTCTCCTTGATCCACGGTACAAGGGTAAGGTTGCGGACCTTATGTTACCGTCGCAGAGGGAGCAGAGGATGAGACAACTCCGGGAGGCCTTGCAGAAAGGTCTGTGCAACGCGTTCCCAGAGACTGGGAGGTTGCAAACTCCTGGTCCTGGACAACGAGTTGCTGAGGCTTCGGCCAGTCAAAGAAGGAGCGGTGGGGAAGGTGGCCGTCTGACCGATGCGTTCAGACAATTCTTTAGTCCGCAGCCCCAAAGTATGATCGGTTCCAGCAACCATCGCCAGCGTCTGATAAACATGGTGCAGGAATATCTAGGGGCAAGGTCAGACTTGGACACCTTCCCCACCGAAAATCCTCTGGCTTACTGGGTCTTGAGGATGGATCACTGGCCAGAGCTTGCACAGTATGCAATTGAGCTACTGGCCTGTCCTGCATCCAGCGTTCTTTCGGAACGCACATTCAGTGCTGCTGGAGGATTTGTCACGGATCACAGGGTGCGCCTGTCCACCGACTCGGTTGATCGACTGACTTTCATCAAGATGAACCAGTCTTGGATCACCACCAGCTACCACACACCTGATGCTGATATAACAGACTAATTGATTTTAAAATGTCACATCCCTTCAAGACTGATGCTGATGCTGAGTGCCTGTGCTGTTATGTTGACTGGCTATCCTCCTCCTCCGAGTCCTCAATGATACGATTGATGATGATAGCTTGGAAGATCATTTTTGTTTATGGGTGCCGCCACCAGTGCCTAACGCCCAATTTTTCAGCCCCTGTTTAACAGGGGCGTGTAATTACAATTTTTGAAGCAATACTTTGCAACAGGGCTCATTGCTGTGCTCCAAGTACAGTATCTGTGAGGAGTTGCAGTGTTGTGCCACCAGTGCCTAAGGCCCAATTTTTCAGCCCCTGTTTAACAGGGGCGTGTCATTACAATTTTTGAAGCAATATTTTGCAACAGGGCTCATTGCTGTGCTCCAAGTACAGTATCTGTGAAGGGTTGCAGTGTTGTGCCACCAGTGCCTAAGGCCCAATTTTTCAGCCCCTGTTCAACAGGGGCATGTAATTACAATTCTTGATCTAATAATTCACAGCAGGGCCCATTGCTGCACCCACCAAGAGTAACTGTCAGGGCTTACAGTGTTGTGGCACCAGCACCACCATCAAAGGCCCAATTTTTACTACCACTGTTCAACAATTATATGTAATTAAAATTCCTGATATAATAGTTGACAGCAGGGCGTTCCAGCACCAACCAAGAGTAACTGTGAGTGCTTACAGTGTTGTGCCAACACCAACAACTAAGGGGCCTATTTCTGCAGAGTATATACGGCAGGTCCCTACTTTCAAACATCCAACTTACAAACGACTCCTACTTGCAAACGCAAGAAGACAACAGGAAGTGAGAGGAAATCTACCACTAGGAAGGAAAATTCTCTCCTGTAAGAATAAATATGGGAGAAAGGTGTCTCCTCTGTACTGATGCTTTATCAGCAATCCTTGTTTCAAGAAAAACACCACATTTCAAAAACAGTTGTCATTAGGACGGAAAGTGAGGTGAAATGTTCTGAACAGGGGCACAGACAGCAAAACAAATGTTACAGGGGTGATAACCCTTACCTATGTTTTCCAAAAAGTTTAAAAATAGATTTTTGGTCTGGAGCTACACTTCAACAATGTACCTGTTCAAAATTACAAACAGATTCTACATAAGAACAAACCTACAGTCCCTGTCTTGTATGCACCGCCTGTATACGGCTGTTCTGAGTATATAGGGCCTTTTTTATTTTATGTGCGGGGTTCCCCTTAATATCCATACAAGACCCAAAGGGGCTGGTAATGGGCTGGGGTAGGGGGGGGGTCATGGGGTAGCTATGCCATTTTTCTTAAAGATTTTCATCCATATTACCGGGACCAGACATTACATTAAAGCCGCAAGCAGTTTTAAATGGCTTTTTTTTCCTTTAGAAGTGTCATTTTGTGCAGGGACAGTTCTAAACACGGGAAACACGTGGCACTTCACAGGCATACTTTAGACACCCCCCAGGTACGATATTTAAAGGAATATTTGACTTTTTTTTTTTCACTTTATGCATCATTAAAATGACTGCTCCCGGAAAACGACCGTTTTTAAAACTTATTTTTGCATTGATACATGTCCCCTGGTGCAGAACCCGGGTTCCCAAACCCTTTTTAGGACAATAACATGCATAATAGTTTTTATAATTAGCACTTTAGAATTCGAACGTTCGCATCCATTGTATTTAATAGGGTTCTAATGTTCGTTCGAACTTTCGGTCCGTTCGCGGGTTCTGGTGCGAACCGAACCCGGGGGTGTTCGGCTCATCACTAGTAGGGAAGACAAAAGGCCAACTTAGGGTAAGATTTGCAGAACATCTCAAAAGTATTCGCCTTAAAGAAGACACCCCCATTGCTCAGCATTTTTTGAAATACCATAATGGGAAGACAATGGTACTCCAAGTTAAGGGTTTCTATGCACCTAACGGGGAGACTTTGATTCAGTGTTAATTAAAAATTAAAAGTGTTAATTAAAAATGAAAAATCTTGGATATTCAGGCTCCAGACACTTCAACCTATGGGCCTGAATATCGAACTTAGCCTAAAGCCCTGTACACAGGATCGGTTTTACCGATGAAAACAGTCCGATGGACTTTTTTCATCGGGCAAACCGATCGTGTATGGGACCCATCGGTCTTTTTTCCATCGGTTTTAAAAAATAGAACATGTTTTAAATTTTTCCGATGGATCAAAAACCGATAGCAAATTCCGATCGTCTATGGACAAGTCCATCGGATAAAAAACCCACGCATGCTCAGAATCAAGTCGACGCATGCTCAGAAGCATTAAACTTAATTTTTCTCGGCTCATCTGAGTGTTTTACGTCACCGGGTTTGGAACGGTCAGTTTTTTGACTGATGGTGTGTAGGCAAGACTGATGGAAGTCAGCTTCATCGGATTTCCGATGGACAAAACCATCGGATTAGAATTCATAGGATATCCGATCGTGTGTACGAGGCTTTAGAGTTTTCCTGGAGCCCTGACATATTAATTGCGACCAGGGAATTCTCTGAGTTTTTGAATTCTTTGAATCCTCTGATTTTTGTATTCTTTGAATTCTTTGAACTGTCTTAAACTCTTTTAATTTTTCGATCTTGCCAGCCTACTCGTACGGGGTTGCCCTTACCCTATTTGGTCTCCCTCTAAGAATTACCTGGGTGAACCACGTGACTTGATGACCCATCATGGACCCATTTTTGGTTCTGTGTATGGGTGGTGGGGGGAAAAAAACCTTTTTGTTAATCGGTTTCCCTTACCTTCTATGTGGGTATGCCATGCCAGACATTCATATTTTTATTTTTATATAATTATCATCCATGTACTGTTTGCATTGATTACTTTTTTTGAATTATTAGTGTATGTATATACATATGCTTTCCTTGTCTTTTCTTTTTCCCACTATATACATGGAAAAACTTTCTGTTACCACCACAAGATGGTGCTATATTATCCTTCAGCATTTATGGCTCTTGATTGGCTAATGAGCACTATTTAAATCAAGCATTTCATACTGCCGACACATCCAGATGAAGAGACTTGTGTGTCACGAAACACGGCATGTCTGACAAGAACCAGAGTTTGGGCTAGCCCCCCCATCTCTCCATTCACTCTGAGATGCCCTCCGTTAATAGTGACTGTGTCTCTTGAGGGTTGCTGGAATTCCTATTTTGCCCCCGGTGGCTGGACATTTTTACTGCATCTACTCTACCTGATTGGAGTCCGTTGATTCAAGCCTCCGCACTAACGCCGGTCACGTCCTGTGATCTTTGAACTCGCTGGAGAGCGATCACGTGACTGGACGCTGGACGCCGCCCGCACTGACTGTCAGAGGACATTGTATGCGAGCATACTGAGTTGACACAGTGCAGTGAGGCGTACATCTACTGGACTGTCCCTCACAGGATAATATACTCAATGTGCAATTTGTAGAGGTTTCTACACTATAATCCAGTGAACTTCCGTGATCCCGGCAGTTGTATCTTGACCGGAAATCTAGGATGGGTAAGCCTATTCTGAACAAATCAGCTTTTCAACCCTGCTCCTACATCACTCTACTTTGCACTTATACCTGTAGATGCCTCCAGCCTTACCGGGTACTTCCATTGTTTATTGCTCTAACTTGCAACATTCTTCATAGGAGACATATTCCATCAGAATTTGTTCCTATTGCACACAGGTGACGCACAGTGGGTTCACCACATCAGTGTATGCAATCAATGAACTCTTTTGACTCAAGCATCAATCACCTGTAATGTTTTGGGTGTATCCATACTGACCACTGACACCTTGGTGTTTTATGGATTACTTCTGTGATGAAGCCGTCAGTATAGTATCCAAACCCTTTTTTCATCCAGGTCCATAGTTGCTTTACAGTCCATATTCAGATGATTGCCTCCCATTTTTTCATTTGACACGTTGCTTTTTTGACTCAATCATGTCCGGACAATAGGGGTCACTATTCTCAGGGTTTTGGGGAAAAGGGTGGGGGGTTGTAATCCTACTCTGGTTTTTTAGCTTATTTAACAGTGCACTGTGTGTTTTTTTCATGTATTTTTATGTTGTGATTTATATGTTCTGGAGAAACCCTTCTCTCTTTTAGGATGTTTTACAACCTTTAGATGAGTTGTGATTTTTGATTGATTTTTTTTGCATTCAATTAATAAAGCCTTTGCATTAAGCTGATGGATGTTGTGGTTGATTCACCGATAAATTTTCTGTTGGGCTCCCTTGTCCCAACATAATCAGGTTTTACTACAGTTAGTCTTGTTTACAGGAGTATTCCGTTTATATTGAACAAATCAACCCATCAGCATATGCAGGAGGTACCCCATCGGGAATCAGACATTTTACCCTCTTTTTATTCTAGATGCATAGAGTGTTCCAAAACCCAAGGAGAACCTTCAGGCTTTCAAGGGGCATAAATAATCAATCTGATTTCCTGTCTTCTAATCGTAATTCTTGAGGCCCTGAGGTGCCAGGACAGGAGAAACATCCACAAAATAACCACATTTTACAAAGCAGACCCTCCAATGTATTTAATTAGAGGCATAGTGAGCCCTTTATGGGTCAAGTTTTTTTGTCACAAGTTTTTGAAAAATTAAGAATTTTTTTTTTTTTTTTTTTTTTTAAACACAGCTGTCAATTAATTAGATATTTCTCACACACATGGGCATATTTAGAATGACACCCAAAACCACTCTCCACTGTTAAAGGGGTTGTAAAGGTTCGTTTTTTATATTCTAAATAGGTTCCTTTAAGCTAGAGCATTGTTGGTTCACTTACTGAATTTCTCACTTCCTGTTCAGTAAGCTGTTCTGGCTGACTCCACACCACTCGGATGATGGTGTGAAGTTTAGTGAGGAGAAACAGGAAGTGAGAAATTCGGACAAAGAAAAAAAACATTTAGAAGGTAAATCAAAGGAAAAGGTAAGTGAACCAACAATGCACTAGCTTAAAGGAACCTATTTAGAAAATAAAAAACGAACCTTTACAACCCCTTTAAATCCTAAGTATAGTGGTACAACATATGTGAGACTTTTTGCGGACTTGCTCCAAAGAGAAGCACATAATCCTAATAGCATCTTCAAGCTTTCAAGGTGCATAAATTACATATATAATTGTCAGTATAAAAGAAACATAAAAAACAGCCACTTGTCAGATGCTTTCAGAATATAAAATGACACTAGACAGGGTTGCCCCCATCACCTATTATTTTCATCCTGTCTCTTGAACCTTTACTATGTAGCCTTCATGCCAACCCAGATATTAAAGGCATACTAGTTAACAATAAGAAGTATAAGGCTATAGCCCACGCTGACAATGTGCTCCTCTCCCTAACTTATTGAAAGTATAGAGAATTTTGGTCAGCTATCAAACTTACAAATTAATTATGCTAAGTTGCATGCACTCAATGTTACTTTTCCATCCAACTTGGTTATATGATGCAAACACGAATTACCGGTTACCTGGAAAGCGGAGGCAATTACATTTATTTATTTCATTTATTTCAGGTACTTATATAGCGCCGTCAATTTAGGCAGCGCTTTACATATACATTGTACATTCACATCAGTCCCTACCCTCAAGGAGCTTACAATCTAAGGTCCCTAAATCACATTCATACATATACTAGGGCCAATTTAGACAGGATCCAATTACCGTATATACTCGAGTATAAGCCGACCCAAATATAACCCGAGGCACCTAATTTTACCACAAAAAAATGGGAAAACTTATTGACTCGAGTATAAGCCTAGGGTGTCCATCTGCATGCCTCACTGTGCCTCACTTTGCCTCACTGTGTCCATGTGCATGCCTCACTGTGTCCATGCCTCACTGTGTCCATGCCTCACTGTGCCCATGCCTCAGTGTGCCCATGCCTCAGTGTGCCCATGACTAGACTGACGTTTAACATTAGAGTCTATGGAAGGGGTTCCCGGGTTTGAAAAATCGGTGCTCCTCGGACGTAGGTCCCCCAGACAACAAACCTTGCACACTTATAGAGGAGAAATGGGGCTACATGTGTGCCAAGCCTCGGGTCCAGGGGACCTACGACAGGCCAGTACCGGGTCCCCAAAGTCCGGAAGATCAGGCGCAAAAAGGTGACTCGAGTATAAGCCGAGGGGGGCATTTTCGGCACAAAAAAATGTGCTGAAAAACTCGGCTTATACTCGAGTATATACAACCTACCAGCATGTCTATTTAGGTATAAAATTGTCCTCTGATTAGGAGAAATACTCCCGGAATTTCTTCTTTGGTTATGGACCTTTCAGTAAGACATCAAAGGATGGGAGTTTTTCATTAATTGGGAGAGCACCAATTTTAAAAATGAATGTACTACTCAGATTGCTGTACATTTTGCAGGTGATCTCTATTAAAATCACGCTTTTTAGTACATCTGGAAAAATGCTAAAATTAGTCTAGCCCAGGGTTTTTCAACTTCATTCCTCGAGGCGCCCCAACAGGTCATGTTTTCAGGCTTTCCATTATTTTGCACAGGTGATTTGATCAGTTTCACTGCTTTAGTAATTACGACAGCCGTTTTATCTGAGGGAAATCCTGAAAACGTGACCTGTTGGGGCGCCTTGAGGACTGGAGTTGAGAAACACTGGTCTAGCCAACTTATCGCTTTCAAAACACAAAGGGGATTTACTGTAGGCCTCCCAACTGTAAAGCTGTACTATAAAGCCTGTCAACTGACAAGAGTGATAGACTGGCATATTCATGCATATCTGAAAAACTGGATTTCCCTGGAATGATCTTTTACATTGGTTACCCTGGAGGAAGTCCCCTGGATCAGCACTAAGGGAATTTATAACGATTTGAACAATCATCCACTCATTGGGATGGCATTGCGCTGTTTTTGCATAATATTGTGCCAGAGAGGAACTAGCAAGAGATAAACAGTAAAAAAGAAACATCAAGGTGCTGTACACACACATAAATGATGCATAAATCAACCAATAAGGGGATGTCATAAATAGGAAAACATTTCTCCCAGTTCTCCAACTCAAATGGCCGCAACAAGCAAAATTTAAATAATGTGTCCAGCCTCTGCACATAGTTGAAGCAAGTTTAAAAGATGAGATTATGTAGCATTCTCCAGACCAGTGGCGGCTGGTGCTCCAAAAAAAACAGTTTCCCCCCCCAAATGCAACCAGTTTGTCCCCAAATACAGCCAGTTTGTCCCCAAATGCAGCCAGTTTGTCCCCAAATGCAGCCAGTTTGTCCCCAAATACAGCCACTTTGTCCCCAAATACAGCCAGTTTCCCCCCAAATACAGCCAGGTTCCCTCCAAATGCAGCCAGTTTGTCCCCAAATGCAGCCAGTTTCCCCCCAAATGCAGCCAGTTTGTCCCCAAATGCAGCCAGTTTGTCCCCAAATGCAGCCAGTTTCCCCCAAAATACAGTCAGTTTCCCCCCAAAATACAGTCAGTTTCCCCCCAAATACAGCCAGTTTCCCCCCCAAATGCAACCAGTTTGTCCCCAAATACAGCCAGTTTCCCCCCAAATGCAGCCAGTTTGTCCCCAAATGCAGCCAGTTTGTCCCCAAATGCAGCCAGTTTATCCCCAAATACAGCCAGTTTCCCCCCAAATACAGCCAGGTTCCCCCCAAATGCAGCCAGTTTGTCCCCAAATGCAGCCAGTTTCCCCCAAATACAGCCAGTTTTTCCCCAAATGCAGTCAGTTCCCCCCCAGCCCTGCAATGCATGAACCTATGTATTGTTGTTGTGAGTGACGGCGCAGGAGAGAGAGGGGGCGGCACTCCTGCGCCCACTATGGACGCTCCAGACTCTGTGCCTGAATAAAGCAGGGAATGCTCAGCCAGCATTCATGCACAGATGGTGGGTTTTGTTACATGGCTTGTTAAACTTGTGTAGCACTTACCCCCATTTAAGGGACCGGCTGGTTTTGTTGGGTCTGCAAACTACCTCCAAGGCTTCCGTTGTCAGGGTATAGAAAGAAAGTCTCCAGAAAGTCCAATGTCCACACAAATGTAAAACCCAAACGGTCAGGCTTTATTTACTTTTGCTGAGGGAACTTGAGAGGAAAGTAGAATACGAGAGAAGAACAGTGGAAGGTTCAGATACACAGCACTAAAGTTACAATCGTCGCCACTCAAGCCTGAGTGGGTATTGCTCACCCGGATAGTTCCGTTTAGTGGTCCTAGCAGCCAGAATGAAGCACAAATCAATCTTTCTTTTGAGAACTAGGGAAACGATCAGGAATCCCCTGCCACAGGATTATTAAAAGTCCCGAACCTCCCAGCCAAGTAATAGTGAGAGAAACTTTATGCCGGATTGGCGTATTGCAGGGCTTGTAATGATGACGATGGATCCCTCCTTAGGTGAGCTCCAGGCCTCCTCCTGAGACAGCAGTATTGTCACTAGTCTCCTTTGGGGCAGATCCTCCCCTGGCCTCCTTCCCTAAGCATGGTCTTCCCGCAGGTAGGTAGCCTGGGATCCTTTCCTGAAGTGTAGGCCTCAGCCAGCAGAGCTGGGCCTAACAGGTAGCAATGCAGCCTCGGGCTGAAGGTGTCCGAGGCCAGAACACACGCGCACCTCGTGGCATGCGGGCCACAAGGCGTGCACACAGGACAGGCCTGACCGGCCTTCAGGAACGAACTCTCTCAGGAACGAACCCCAATTAATGGTGTCTGCCCCTTATGTACCTTTTCCCAGAATTCACTGCGGGTAGACCACGCCCACTGCATGGCTGCCGAGAAAGGACACCCAAGGTGTTGTGATACCCCCTGTAGTTCAACCTACGCCGGTGGTGACAGTGCCACCTACAGGCGAACAGGGAACATTACTGCCAGGCAGCATCACACCCAGAGCAGAAGCAAATTTAGAGCAATCAAGTCTGAGCCCAACTACTAGCCCAGACTACCCTTAAATTTAAGCATAGCGCCCCCAAATATTGGGGGGGGCGCTACACATGCTTCAATATGTACAGAGACTAGACTGACACATTGTTTCAATTTTGCTTATTAAGGTCATTTGAGTTGGAAAACTGGGAGGAATTTGCAGCCACACCAGTCTCTGTGTCACCAGACCAGTGTAAGCCATTGACAATGTTCCTGACTGCTGCCACACCAGTGTCAGTGTCACAGAGCCAGTGCAGCCATCAACAGTGTTCCCGATTTACTCCACATCAGTGCAGTTTGACCAGAGCCAGTTCAGTCAGCTATTGTTCTTGATCATAAAATTCTGAAAGTTTATAGTAAAAGAATAATGCCGTGTACACACAATCGATTTTTTCGGCGGTGAAAACACCGTCGAGAAAATCGACGTGAAAAACGAGGAACAGCTTGTTCCCCTACACACGGCCGTTTTAAATGACATTTTTTTTCTTGGTCGAAAAAAACGACTGTGTGTAGGCTCCCCGGCAGTGTTTCCCTATGGAAAAACTGCCGCGGAAAAAAATGACCGGAATCACGAAGAGAAAAATTAGATCATGTTCTAATTTTTCTCGTCGTGATTAATGCCGTTTTTCCCGTCTGGAAAAATGACAAAAAGCCCACACACGGTCGTTTTTCTCGTCCAAAAGAAAAAATGTAATTTTTCCCGACGGGAAAAATGATCGTGTGTACGTGGCATTAGGCACCAAGAAAATTTAAAATGGTTGATAAATATATAGGAAAATTCTAAGCTGCGCAAAATAATGTGACAATGCAAATGACACGTGAATATATGTAAAGGCAGAGGGTACATAACTTTCAAACGACCCCAAACACACCTCCAAGATGACCGCTGCCGTGCTAAAGAAGCTGAGGGTAAAGGTGATGGACTGGCCAAGTATGTCTCCAGACCTAAACCAAATGGAAGGTGGCGGAGCACAAGGTCTCTAACATCCAGCAGCTCAGTGATGTTGTCATGGAGGAGTGGAAGAAGACTCCAGTGGCAACCTGTGAAGCTCTGGTGAGCTCCATGCCCAAGAGGGTTAAGGCAGTGCTGGAAAATAATGGTGGCCACTAGGGATGAGCTTCGAGTTCGAGTCGAACCTGAGTTTATATTTAGTTTTTACCATTTTACTGTTTTAACATTTTAGACATCTATCTCATACTTGCTCCTGAAGAGTGGTAATGGCCACGAAACGCGTCGAGCCAATAGATGCCCCCTCGCACATATATTGCTACCAGTCTACCAACTACATCAAACACCAATTGGACTCTACCTACCAATCAGTGTTACAGCTACTATGGAGACTCTACTTCAATGAACTTGGTTTTTCAACGTTCTACTATGTACCAATTATGTTGCTATATCATGTTTACTTGAGCCCACAGATGCTCATCTGCCCCCACTTTATCAGCATCTTTAATAATTTCTATATATCAATCGGACTGTACCAATATGTCTAGGCCCTACCTACTTACCACGGAGACACCCCACAAACTGGCTCTGTACATCCCAACTTTTAACCAATATACTAGGTATGCTGTGTTATTTTTTGTTGTTGTCATATTTTTTACCCAATTAAAGTAATGACTGCCAATTGTTATGCAATGCTTTCATTTAACGGTTCAAGTTCCAGTGCTACAGTATACTGCCATAGTTATTTCTTGTCGGGTGTCTCCTGAGATGTATGCTTCATATAAAGTCCCACCCATATTCTCCCTTTTTTTTTCATTGCTCGAAACATGTTGGGTTTCTAGTCTGCTGTTACTCTTGCCATCACGCACTATTACCATTTTTACCTCGAGGATACTATTTTTATTTGCATCTATTAATGCTGCATGTAATGCCATTTTATACCATGATGTTATGCCAATAAAAGCTATACCTTTTACCTAATATCCTGGATTTACTTACACCATATGGAGCTATCTTTTTCTTCCTTTACGATATCCTGCTTTAAAGTGATACCCCTAACAGAAAATTTACAGAGAGATACATCTTTCATGTAAAAACCATCGGGTGAGCATCCTGTTATCGCAGTTCTGATGTTTTCTGGAAGTTGGATTTGAGACATCCATATTGGAGTATCTATCCCAGAGTTCCCGTCCATGCTTACTTACATCTGATTCACGGTAAGAGTATTCATTACCTACCTGTCTATTGTGGATGCCGGAACGTACCCCTATATCCATCTTGGGTGTTTTGATACAACACATCTGCAAAGTGAACATTTCTAACTTCACAGTGGATTCCATCACAGAATAACATAGACTTTGTTTTCTTTATTTGTGTTATAGGACACTTTACTGTTGGGCCTATTCAGATAGGTGTATTATTGTGACACAGGTTCTCACGTATACATCATGTATAATGCATGTTTTTCTCACCAACAATAGTTTGAATGCTTAAGTGGAGTCACGTTCAAGTATTCATTTTTGAATTTATTTTCACAGATATTTACTTGGCTGAGATCTTAGGTTTAGCGCTGCATTTTTTCACTTTTATATTTTCAGTGCAATACTGTCTTATTGTTTATGTCAGCAGCTTTTTCCTTACAGGTAGCGCAATTTTTCTCCATATTTTTGAGTGCACTACGACCCGCATGCTTTGGCCAATCACAGTGCCGTCAGCACAGAGAGCCATAATTGGCCAAAGTCAGGGTGCCTTTGGCCAATCATGGTTTAGGGGAGTAGGTACACGCCCCACACTATATAAGGCCGCTTGCATGTCAGCCTTGTGTAGTGTGTTCTGGTGGCGTACTTAGAGACAAATTGAGAGAGAGATTGTTGTTTTATTTCAGTTAGCAATAGCTAGATTGAGCAGGCAGTTGATTGAGCTAGTTAGATCCAGTATATTTAATATATATGCATTGCACGCATTGTATATATATATATATATATATATATATATATATACTGTATACAGTTTAGCTAGATCTCGCTGCAGTATATTAAGTCAGTGTACTGTATACTGGGCACAGTGTGCAGGTAAAGCTGACTCCAGACAATCCCTCTTCTTTTCCTAGTAATACAGGCAGGCAGTTGATTGAGCTAAGCTGCAGTATATTAAGTCAGTGTACTGTATACTGGGCACAGTGTGCAGGTAAAGCTGTCTGCAGACATCCCTGTTCTCATCCTAATAATACAGGCAGGCAGTTGATTGAGCTAAGCTGCAGTATATTAAGTCAGTGTACTGTATACTGGGCACAGTGTGCAGGTAAAGCTGCTGCAGACCATTCCTGTTCTCTTCCTAATAATACAGGCAGGCAGTTGTGTAGTTGCAAAAAATCTGAGGAAAACGCTTGGACAGCCGCACTCCAAAAAAGGTTCTTTTATTTTTTTAAATGTAATTTTTTTTTTTTTTTTATTAATTTTTTTTTTTTTTTTTAAGGACATTTATTTTGCAAATATGTGGATAAAAAAGATGCCAACTTGGAGAGTTTACACCTAAATGTCCAAGCAAGAGCTAGTTTATATCAATCCATTGATTTACACGCACACTGTCCTCACTACCGCAATCACATAATTAGTTCTCTGGTTTCCTCCCCCCCCTTTTTTTTTCCTTTTTTTTTTTCCTTTTTTTCCTTTTTTTTTCCTTTTTTTTCATTTCTCCTTCTTTCATCCCTATCTTATGTTTTTAGATTCACTTATTGTCCATATGGGTCACTCATCCCATATTTATATTCTTGAACGTATGGGGATAGTTTGATTGAATTTTCTCACATATGCATATACATATTATTAATACACATTGCACATGTGATCATACACTTTATATGCATTAGGTGAGGTCTTTTCCTGCACTATTGTAATCATGCCACACAGGCAGAGGGTTTATGTTTATGTTTATGTGTATGTTACATGTTCGTGCAAAAGTATATGCATTTACTTGTGTATATATTATAAATGGTCTTTATGAGTTGGTATATAAAATGTAGGTGTGTGTGTTTCTGATAACATGATATGTCTTAATTGTACTAATGGGACACAGCTGCTAGCCTATCCATCAGTCAATTGAAGTCTTAATTGCTTTGTTCTTATCATGAGTTTATGTGAGTATATATAAGAGGTGCATTAGATGTGTATGTCAGCTATGATTAAGCACTGAATCGCAGTGCGAAACGTCAGCTCATACTTGCTGTTTTTTTGCTGTGGCATGTTGTTTATGCTTTTGTTTTAAATAAAAGAACCTTTTTTGGAGTGCGGCTGTCCAAGCGTTTTCCTCAGATTTTTTGCATTGTCATATGCATTGCCTGCACCCACGGCTCTGGATCTTGTGAATGAGTCACCAGTCACATCTGAGCGGTAACTCTCTCCTTCCGGCAGTTGTGTAGTGATGTAATATATAGTGCAATAGATAATTGATATGTAGTTATTATAATGATGATATAAGTTATGTTTCCGCAGCAACACTCAAGTTCTCCAGAGAATGCACTTTAATTGACTTCCAATACAGAACAAAGTCCAATACTTGCACAGATGACAACGAATCCAACAGAGTATATATATAATTCAGAGTCCCATTTCTCCTAGATCAATTCTAGACCTGTGCCTTCCTTCCTATCCATACAGAGAGACAAGACTGACTGAATACCAGCTTGAATGTCTCAAATACTGGTCTGACACTGGGGGGGGGGGGGGGGGGATCTGCCAGGTCAACCAAATGTTTCCATGAATGAATACCCCCTCAAGTCTAATTACCATCAATAAATACTTCTTCTCAGGTCCTAAACAATATACCCTTTGATATGTTTAATTAAGTTAACAGGCCACCTCACACACCTTGCATAAGATCAACACATCAAAGGGTCTTCAGCTGTCCCTTTGATATGCGTAATTCAGTTGGCTCTGACAACTCGACCATTGTCACTATTATCAACTGAAATCTGGCCTGGTCAATCTTGTACTTATACATATATATATAATAATATATTGTCCCACATAAATCGACCAACATATTACAACAAGTTGATTGAGCTAAGCTGCAGTATATTAAGTCAGTGTACTGTATACTGGGCACAGTGTGCAGGTAAAGCTGACTGCAGACCATTCCTGTTGTTCTCTTGCTAATATACTACAGGAAGGTAGTTGATTCAGTTAGCTGCAGTATAATCAGTATATATATATACATCCCAGCTTTGTGCAGTTACATCTCACTGCAGGCCATTCCTTGTGTACCTATTCCATTACATCAAATACAGTATGTCTGGAAGGCCAACAAGGATAGGCAGACACTTACAGGCAAATAAAAGAGGGCAAGCAGGCTCTGTGTCTAGAGGCAACAGTGCTGGTCGTGGACACGGTGCATCCTCATCAGCACATGGCCGTGGGGCACGCTTGTCCTTTTTATCGGCAGCTGGCCGTGTTGAGCCACAACATGCAGAAGAGTTGATTGAGTGGATGACCAAGCTGTCCTCATCCTCCTCATCCTCTGTCACCCACGCTACCTTGGCTTCCAATGCAGGTGCCAAAGCGACCTATTCCATCAGCTTGAGGTCATCAGTTACTCCTTCCCTAGCCCCACCATCATGCAAGGAGGAGTCCCCCAAACTGTTCAACCACAGTGTTGGGTACATGCTGCAGGAGGATGCGCAGCGTTTTGAAGGCTCCGATGGTACCCAGCTTAAGGAAGGCAGTAATGTGAGCCCAGACAGAGGGGGTGCCCAAGAAGGACAACAAACTGGCAGTCATGTTCCCCCAGCTGCAGCATACTGCCAGGTTTGCTCCAGTGACGAGGAGGGAGGGGATGATGAGGTCACTGACTCTACGTGGGTGCCTGATAGGAGAGAGGAGGAAGAGGAGGAGGAGGCACATCTCCAATGAGGCAGGATGCCCTCCAGGGGCCAGCTTAAGGGCAGCCAACTGACTGCATCACACCGCAGAGCTCCGCATGTGCAGGGAGCTGCTGACTCTGCGCGTTTTTCCAAAAGATCTTTGGTGTGGGCCTTTTTTCAGACGTGTGCAGCAGATCGCTATTTGCAACATATGTCTGAAGTGTATCAAGCGTGGCCAAAACAGAAGCCGCTTGGGCACCACATGCTTGACCAGACATATGTCGACCTGCCATGCAGTCCGTTGGCAAGCGTACATAAAAGACCCACACCAAAGAACAAAGCGGACCTCTCCTTGCTCCTCATTAGCTGGGATCTCCAACCCCACTATACCTTCAGTCCTCTCAGAAACCTGCACTGAGAGGCATGAAGGTGTAGAATTAGGTGTGTCACTGCCAAGTACTTGCGGGCAATCTGCTATCGGTACACCAACGTCCGATTGTAGCAGGCAAATTTCCCTGCCCCAGTTGCTACACCGGCGAAAGAAATTCGCTCCCAGCCATCCACATGTCCAGTGGTTGAATGCTAGCTTGGCTAAATTGCTAGCACTTCAACTGCTGCCTTTTCAGTTGGTAGACTCTGCCCTCTTCTGTGAGTTTGTGGAATGTGCGGTACCTCAGTGGCAAGTTCCCAAATGCCACTTTTTTTCACGGAAGGCGATTCCGTCTCTCTACCGGCATGTGGAAGGCAATGTCTTGGCCTCGCTGGACAGGGCGGTCAGCGGTAAGGTGCATATTACCACTGACTCATGGTCCAGCATGCATGGACAGGGACGTTACCTATCTTTCACGGCACACTGGGTGACTCTGCTGGCAGCTGGGAAGGATGCAGGACAGGGTGCATTAGTGTTGGAGGTTGTTCCGCCACCACGCCTCCAAAATGCTACTAGTGGTGATTCTGACACACCTCTCTCCTCCACCCCCTCCTCTTCTTCTTCCTAATGGCCTCTTCCTCTGCTAATTTGTTCTCGGAATCAGCGGTGCTCCGTAGGCGTTCAATGGGCTACGCAAGTACGCAGGCAAAAAGATGCCATGCAGTGCTTGAGCTGGTGTGCTTGGGGGCCAGGAGCCACACTGGGGCAGAGATTCTGTCAGCTCTGCAGGGGCAGGCTCAGAGGTGGTTGACGCCACACCAGCTTAAGCCAGGAATGGTGGTTTGCGACAATGACACCAACCTCCTCTCCGCCCTTCGATAGGGACAGCTGACCCATGTGCCCTGTGTGGCTCACGTCCTTAACTTGGTGGTGCAGCGGTTCTAGGGCAGGTACCCGGGCTTGCAGGATGTCCTGAGGCAGGCCAGGAAAGTCTGTGTGCATTTCCGCCGGTCATATAATGCCAGTGCTCGGCTGGCTGACCTCCAAAAGAAATTTAACCTGCCCAAGAACCGCCTAATCTGTGACATGCCCACCAGGTGGAACTCAATGTTGGCCATGCTGCAGTGGCTGCACACGCAGCAGAGGGCCATCAATGAGTACCTGTGCGACTATGGCACCAGGACAGGGTCAGGGGAGATTTTTTTTTTGCCACACCAGTAGGTCATTATCAGGGTTGCATGCACTGTCCTGTTACCATTTGAGGAGGCCACAAGGATGGTGAACAGTGACAGTGCATGCATCAGTGGTACTGTCACTCTTATCTACCTGTTGGAGCACACGCTGCGTGGAATAATGGACAGGGCACTTGAGGCAAAACAGAGGGAGGAAGAGGAGGACTTCCTTACCTCTCAAGGCCCCCTTTATCCAGACAGTGTTCCTGCGGGCCCGCCGATAACACAGGAAAAGAACGAGGAGGAGGGGGTGGAGGAGGAAGATTGTGTCAGCATGGAGGTGGAGCCTAGCACTCAGCATCAGCAGCAGTCTTCAAGGGATCATTTACAGTCCCCAGAAACCCATGGACTTACACGTGGCTGGGAGGAGGTGGCTGCGGATCATGTCGTCCTTAGTGACCCAGAGGACTCTGGACCGAATGCCTCAGCAAACCTACGCTGCATGGCCTCCCTGATCCTGCAAAGCCTGCAAAAGGATCCTCGTATTCGTGATATCAAGGAGAGGGATAATTACTGGCTGGCAACCCTCCTTGATCCACGTTACAAGGGTAAGGTTGCGGACCTTATCCAGCCGTCGCAGAGGGAGCAGAGGATGAAACATCTTCGGGAGGCCTTGCAGAAAGGTTTGTGCAATGCGTTTCCAGAGCCTGGGAGGTTACAAATTCCTGGTCCTGGACAACGTGTTGCTGAGGCTTCGGTCAGTGACAGAAGGAGCGGTGGAGAAGGTGGCCATCTGACCGATGCGTACAGACAATTTTTTAGTCCGCAGCCCCAAGGTATGATCGGTTACAGCAACCATCGCCAGCGTCTGATTCACATGGTGCAGGAATACCTAGGGGCAAGATCAGACTTGGACACCTTTCCCACCGAAAATCCTCTGGGTTACTGGGTCTTGAGGATGGATCACTGGCCAGAGCTTGCACAGTATGCAATTGAGCTACTGGCCTGTCCTGCATCCAGCGTTCTTTCAGAATGCACATTCAGTGCTGCTGGAGGCTTTGTAACCGATCACAGGGTGCGCCTGTCCACCGACTCGGTCGATCGGCTGACCTTCATAAAAATGAATCAGTCTTGGAAAACCAGCTGCCAAGCACCTGATGCTGATGTAACCAAATAATTTTTTTTGAACGTGAAATCCCTTCAAGAGTGACTATCCTGTTATGCTCAGTGACTATCCTCTTCCTCCTTAATGTTAATGTTGATAGCTTGTAAGAACATTTTTGTTTCTGGGCACCGCTACCAGCGGCTAAGGCCCAATTTTTCTGCCCCTGTTTAACAGGGGCGTGTAATTACAATTTTTGCTGCAATACTTTGCAGCAGGGCTCATTTCTGCACTCCAACTAGAGTATCTGTGAGGGGTTGCAGTGTTGTGGCACCAGCACCAGTGCCTAAGGCCCAATTTTTCTGCCCCTGTTCTACAGGGGCATGTAATTACGATTCTTGATCTAATATTTCACAGCAGGGCCCGTTCCAGCGCCCACCAAGAGTAACTCTGAGGACTTGCAGTGTTGTGGTACCAGCACCACCACCACCAAAGGCCCAATTTTTCTGCCACTATTCAAGAGTGGCATGTAATTACAATTCTTGATATAATAGTTCACAGCAGGGCATTCCAGGCCCCTATTTTAAAACATCCGACTTTCAAACGACTCCTACTTACAAACGGAGGGAGACAACAGGAAGTGAGAGGAAATCTAACCCTAGGAAGGGAAATTCTCTCCTGCAAGAGTTAATATGGGAAAAACGTGTCTCCTCTCCACTGATGCTTTATCTCCAATCCTTGTTTCCCTAAAAACCCCAAATTTTCAAAATCCAATTGTCATTGGGACAGAAAGTGAGATGAAATCTTCTGAACAGGTGCACAGACAGCAAAACAAATGTTACAGGGGTGTTAACCCTTCCCTATGTTTTCCAAAAAGCTTAAAAATAGATTTTTTGGCTGGAGCTACACTTTAAAAATGTAACAGTTCAAAATTACAAACACATTCTACTTAAGAACAAACCTACAGTCCCTGTCTTGTTTGCATCGCCTGTATACTGCTGTTTCTCATATATAGGGCCTAGGGGCCCCACGCCTTTCCTGTTTTTAATTTGGGTGCGGGGTTCCCCTTAATATCCATACAAGACCCAAATGGGCTGGGGGGGGGGTACCCATGCCATTTTTCTCAATGATTTTCATCCATATTGCCGGGACCAGACATTACATTAAAGCCGCAAGCAGTTTTAAACGACTTTTATTCCTTTAGAAATGTCATTTTGTGCAGGGACAGTTCTAAACACGGGAAATACGCACCACATTACAGGCATACTATAGACACCCCCTAGGCACGATATTTAAAGGAATATTTCACTTTTATTTTTTCACTTTAAGCATTCACTGCTCCTGAAAAAACTGCAGTTTTTAAAACTTTTTTTTGCATTGATACATGTACCCTGGGGCAGGACCCAGTCCCCAAACCCTTTTTAGGACAATAACTTGCAAATTAGTCTTTAAAATTCGCACTTTTGATTTCTCACGTTCGAGTCCCATAGACTTTAACGGTGTTCAAAAGTTTGCGCAAACTTTCGGTCCGTTCGCATGTTCTGGATGCGAACCGAACTCAGCTCATCCCTAGTGGCCCAATTTGGACATTTTCACTTAGGAGTGTACTCACTTTTTTTTGCCAGCGGTTTAGACATTAATGGCTGTGCGTTGAGTTATTTTGAGCGGACAGCAAATTATACAAGCTGTACACTCAATACTTTACATTGTAGCAAAGTGTAATTTCTTCAGTGTTGTCACATGAAAAGATATACTGTAATAAATTATTTACAAAAATGTGAGGGGTGTACTCACTTTTGTGAGAAACTGTAACTCTTTAACTACTTGGAGTATCTTGGCGTGCTTTAGCAGCAGGTAGGTAGTGGAGGGGCCCCAGGTCAACTTTTGTATCTGGGACCACAAGCTTCAAGCTTTGTCTCTGCCTGGAGCACCTTAAAATACCTGAACTTTCAATGTAAAATTATGATCAAACTGTAAAACCACATATGTGATGTAGGTTTCTCAAACCAATAAGACTGGGCTCTCTTTTTTTGTTACATACCCCTAGAACATTTTGGAACTACCTGTTGATCCTGCTAGTAGAACAGGATACTTCAACAGAACAGGATACAAAGAACACTTCCTTTGATTGGATGACAACAATCTTCCTTCTAGGGCTGTGGAAATTAACTATTAATTCATCGATTAATCGATTAATTGTTTTGATCGATTAAAATTCTCTTGATCGATCAAAATTCTTTTGATCGGTACTCACCTCTCCGCCGGCTTCCGGGTCTTCAGGGAGATCCGGTGACGTCACGGACACCGGCAGGGCTTGCCGTGTCCATCTGAAGGGCTCCTTTGCTGTGCCTTCATATCTGCATGCCGGCGGGACTTTACTATCTGCCACACGCAAGGGCTGTTACACTTCCCTCTATCACTTTCCTCTACTAACCTGGGATTCTACAGCCATCCACTGGGAGTTATGATAGTTCCCTTCACGGGACATCTACATGCCGACGGACTGATGTTAGCCCCTTCTCATCTGGATTCAGCAGTGGTATCGTTGTACACATTTTTATACCAGTATCATACTTAGCTACATGTTTTTATGACTGCTTTTGCTACCGTTTGGTATTACAGTTTATGTAGCTACATCGATTTTATCTCCAGGGCAATATTTATTTTGTTACCTACTTGAAGACTATAAAAGTTTTAATGCTATTCCCATCGAGCGCTGCCTTTTGTGTGTTTTTTGTATCCTGCTATCGATTTTTCCAGTGGTTGGTAGCTGCACTGGGAATCGGCCTGCAAGGAGATCAGCTAAAAGCAGTTGGATCTATGTGCGTTAAAATTAATCGAAATTAGTCGATTAATCGATTTAAAAAAAAACAGATTAATCGAACACGAAAATTTTAATCAGTAACAGCCCTACTTCCTTCTGCAGTGAAATTACTGCAGTGTAGTCACCCTTCTCGCTGTAGCTGTTAAAGTGGATCTTCAATGCATCTGAGCACCAATCACTTTGAAAAACAACCCCCTAGCAGCATTTCTGTCCGTGGCCATCTTGAGTAAGGGCAAATGATTCATGTAGCATTTTTCTTCCTGGAATCCATTTGCCCTTAGCTCAAGAATGCATGCAGGAGAGTATGCTTAGCTGAGAAAACCCCTCCTCCTCTCCTCCCCTCCTAAAGATTCCTGAGATGTATGGCATAATTTGCCTAGGCAAGATACCAGGAAGTAACTGAAGAAGTGTAGAAAAAAAGTTTAAAACAAGTATATATGATATACTTTCCTATTTACAGTTGTGCTCATAAGTTTACCTACCCTGGCAGAATTTATGATTTCTTGGCCATTTTTCTGAAAATATGAGTGATAACACAAAAACTTTTCTTTCACTCGTGGTTAGTGTTTGGCTGAAGCCATTTATTATCAATCAACTGTGTTCATTCTTTTTAAATCATAATGGCAACAAAAACTATCCAAATGACCCTGATCAAAAGTTTACATGCCCTGGTGATTTTGGCCTGATAACATGCACACAAGTTGACACAAAGGGATTTGAATTGCAATTAAAGGTAACCATCCTCATCTGTGATCTGTTTGCTTGTAATTAGTGTGTGTGTATAAAAGGTCAATTAATTTTTGGACTCCTGACAGACCATTGTATCTTTCATTCAGTGCTGCATTTACATTTCCGGATTCTGAGTCACGGGGAAAGCAAAAGAATTGTCAAAGGATCTGTGGGAAAAGGTAGTTGAACTGTATAAAACAGAAAAGGGATATAAAAAGATATCCAAGGAATTGAGAATGCCAATCAGCAGTGTTCAAACTCAAATTAAGAAGTGGAAAATGAGGGGTTCCGTTGAAACCAAACCACAGTCAGGTAGACCAACTAAAATTTCAGCCACAACTGCCAGGAAAATTGTTTGGGATGCAAAGAAAAACCCACAAATAACTAAGGTGAAATACAGGACTCTCTGAAAACATGTGGTGTGGCTGATTCAAGATGCACAATAAGGAGGCACTTGAAGAAAGATGGGCTGCATGGTTGAGTCGCCAGAAGAAAGTCATTACCACGCAAATGCCACAAAGTATCCCGCTTACAATACACCAAACAGCACAAAGCTGAGCCTCAACATTTCTGGCACAAAGTCATTTGGAGTGATGAGACCAAAACTGAGCTTTTTGGCCACAACCATAAACACTACATTTGGAGAGGAGTCAACAAGGCCTAAGATGAAAGGTACACCATTCCTACTGTGAAACACGGAGGTGGATCGCTGATGTTTTGGGGATGTGTAACCACTTGCCGCCCGCCCTATAGCGGATTGACGTCGGCAAAGTGGTTTTAAAATCCTGACTGGACGTCATATGACGTCCGCCAGGATTCGGCGTTATTGCGCGCCCCCGGGAGAGATCTGTGAGTTTTTGGATTTTCTTCTATAAAAAATACTGTCTGCACTACACGCCCCCCCCTAATAAAGAGAACCTGTCACAGCCCATCTGGACCTGTCACAGCCCATCTGGACCTGGCCCACCATCAGTACCGCCATCAGTACCATCTGGATCTGACAGCCCATCTGTCACACAGGCCACCAACGGTACCGCCATCAGTACCGCCATCAGTGCCGCCATCGGTACCGCCATCAGTACCGCCATCGGTACCATCTGGATCTGACAGCCCATCTGTCACAGCCTATCTGTCACACAGGCCACCAACGGTACCGCCATCAGTACCGCCATGGGTACCGCCATCGGTACCGCCATCAGTACCGCCATCGGTACCATCTGGATCTGACAGCCCATCTGTCACAGCCCATCTGTCATAGCCTATCTGTCACACAGGCCACCAACGGTACCGCCATCAGTACCACCATCGGTACTGCCATCGGTACCGCCATCGGTACCATCTGGATCTGACAGCCCATCTGTCTCAGCCCATCTGTCACAGCCCATCTGTCACACAGGCCACCAACGGTACCGCCATCAGTACCGCCATCAGTACCGCCATCGGTACCGCCATCAGTACCGCCATTGGTACCATCTGGATATGACAACCCATCTGTCACAGCCCATCTGTTACACAGGTAGCCATCAGTACCGCCATCGGTACCGCCATCACTACTGCTGCACAGTCCCGCCATAAGTACCATCACACAGGTCATCAGTAACCTGTCATTACCCTCACACAGGCCCGCCATCAGTGAGCTGTCAGTAGCACCACCAGTACCGCCATGTCTCAAAGAATGTACACACCTGAGGAGGCATATAACATCCTCGCCATGTCGGATGATGAGAGCAACGGGGAGCTCCCATTATCCGATTCTGGTTCGGAATACGAGCCAGTGGAGGGTAGTGGATCAGAGTCCGAGTCAGCGGAGGAAACCGCCCCTCCTAAAAGAGTAAGGAGATCAGGACCTAGATCAGAAGACCTGCCTACCACCAGCAGTGCCAGACAACAGGAAGAGGAGCCGAATACCAGTACTGGAATTACTCATCCAGCCCAAAGAATCCGGGCCCAGTCCTACCTTCCTGATACCCTGGCAAACCCCTATGGTTGCCTGCCAACTCAGGATCCGCTACAATCCCCCCTTTCACCGCACAGCCAGGTGTGCAGCCCAACACGTCAAATTTTTCCCAATTGGACTATTTTTATTTGTTTTTCCCCGAAGATTTGTTGCAGTACATGGTGGACCAAACCAATCTTTACGTAGAGCAATTTATTGCTGCCAACTCCAGTTCGTCCTACGCCAGTATGTTTAATTGGCGATGTCTCACACTAGAGGAATTCAAATTGTTTTTGGGCCTTAGTTTTAATATGGGGCTTACAAAGAAAAGCGAACTGCATGCCTACTGGTCCACCCGCCCCATCCACCACATGCCCATATTTTCTGCTGTAATGTCCAGGACACGGTACGATATGATAATGCGCTTTCTTCATTTTAATGACAATTCGCAGTGCCCTCCCCGAGATCACCCCAACCATGACAAATTATATAAGCTTCGCCCCATAATAAATTCTTTTTCCCAACGGTTTTCTGAAGTGTTTATCCCCGACAAAAATATTTGTGTAGACGGATCCCTTATCCACTTTACTGGCCGGCTGCAGTTCAAGCAGTACATCCCAAGTAAAAGAGCCAGGTACGGGGTAAAATTGAACAAATTGTGCGATCGAGCCACTGGATACGTGCACAAATTTCGTATTTACGAAGGCAAAGATTCCCAGCTCCAGCCCCGTGATTGCCCCACATATATAGGAACCAATGGTAAAATTGTCTGGGACCTTGCATACCCCTTGTTCAAAAAAGGGTACCACATATATGTAGATAATTACTACAGCAGCTTGCCCCTTTTCCGTCACCTGTATCGTGAACAAACCCTGGCCTGCGGTACCTTCCGAAAAAATAGAAAGGGGTTCCCACAGAATTTGCTTTCAAAACAGCTACAAAAGGGGGAAGCCGCATTCATGAGGAATGAGGAGGTGTTGGCCATGAAGTGGCGGGACAAGAAGGATGTTCATATGATGTCTACAATCCACGATGACAACTTGGTGGAGGTTCAGAGAAGACGTGGCCCCGTAGTAAAGCCTGAATGTGTTCATGACTACAATATGTACATGGGGGGGTGGATTTAAACGATCAAATGCTACAACCCTATTTATCAACCCGAAAGTCAAATTATTGGTATAAAAAAGTAGCATTTCATCTCTTTCACATGGCCTTGTTCAATTCATTTGTCTGCTATCAAAAATCATCCGAAAACCAACCCACCTCCTACCTCAAATATTTGGAAGACATTGTCACTGCCCTGATTTACCAGCAAGGACCCGCCCCAGGAAGCATTCGCTCCGATAGTGTGAGTCGACTGCATGAGCCACATTTGTCCTATAGCATTCCCCCCGCAGAATCCGGAAGAAGACGCCAAAAGAGATGTCGTGTATGCTCAAGAGGAGGAGTTAGAAGAGATACAAGTTATCATTGTCCCATTTGTCCCTCCCAACCTGGCCTGTGTATCGGTGATTGCTTCAAAAATTATCACCGATCTATCAGATACTAGTCCCCCTTATTAGTAACAGACTGCCATTTCCCCCTTTCTAATACCTGTGCCTGCCTGCTACTGACCCTGGCCTGTTTACCGACGATGCCTCTGCCTGCCGTTTTAACACCTTTCTGACTTCCACGTGCTCCAACCTCAGCCTGTTTACTGACGATGCCTCTGCCTGCCGTTTTAACCACGTTTCTGACTTCCACGTGTACCGACCTCGGCCTGTTAATAGACCATGTTTTTGCCTGCCACTTGGACTGATCTTTGCCCTTCTACTTTAGCACACAGGGGTCTCACATATGTGAGGGGCTCCTGAATAGCATTCTGAGTACAGACAATCCGTTTTTGGATTTCTGTGTTCCCAGAACAGGGTCTGGTTGCCCGGAGGCTTCAAAGAGATTTGGGTGGGAGAAGCCTCTACCCCTGTCCCCCTGGCTCTTAGCTTGACGGTCCTTCCTGCTGCCTGGACCAATTCTTTGGCTGTGCTGACCATATCGCTGCCTGTAATGACCCAAGACTTTATGGACTATGTTTCTTTCTGCTGCCTGGACCAATACTTTGGCTGTGTTGACCATTTATCTGCTTGCTGCCTCTACTGACTATGGACAGTATTTCTTCCTGGACATCTCTGCCTGCTGCCTGGACCTGTGCTTTGGCTGTGCGGTTTCTCTGCCTGTCTATTCCTGCCTTCTGCCTGGACCGATGCTCTCCTCTGTGGACCACTGCACTACTAAAACCACAGGTAATCTTTTGTTATTTGGTATGTACCTGCTATGTGTTAGAAATATGAAGGGCCTTCAAAAATTTGATCGGTAGTCAGAAAATTATATGTGTAATTTTATGCTGCTAGAATGCCTGGAGGTGCTATTTGGATGTTGGGCCTCTGTATATGGCCAGGCTGTGTAAAAGTCTCACACATGTGGTATTGTTCTACTCAGGAGGAGTAGCAGAATGTATTTTGAGGTGTAATTTTTGCTATGTACATGCTTTGTGTTGGAAATATTTTATAAATGGACAACTTTGTGTAAAAAAAATGCGTGTTCATTTTTTTCCCACGTTTTCCGAAAACTTCTGGAAAAAAATGAACCGTTCAAAAGACTCATTATGCCTCATAGATTATACGATGGGGTGTTTGCTTTCCAAAATAGGGTCACTTTGTGGATGTTTCCATTGTCCTGGTGCTCCAGGGCCTTCAAAATTGAGATAGGTCATCATGAAATTATATGTGTAATTTTGCTCCTAAAATGCCTGGAGGGGCTACTTGGATGTTGGGCCTCTGTATGTAGACAGGCTGTGTAAAAGTCTCATGCATGTGGTATCGCCATACTCAGGAGGAGTAGCAGAATGTATTTTTGGGTGTAGTTGCAAGTATGCATATGCTGTGTTCAAGAAATAACCTATCAATACAATAAGTTTGTGTAAAAAAAAAAAAAAAAATTCTTAATTTTCCCAAGAATTGTGGGAAAAAATTACAACTTCAAAAAACTCACCATGCATCTTACTAAATACCTTGGACTGTCTACTTTCCAAAAAGGGGACATTTTGGGGGTATTTGTACTTTCCTGGATTGTTATTGTATCAAGAAATGAGATAGGCCTTCAGTACATCAGGTGTGATCAGATGTGATCAATTTTCAGTGATTTGCACCCTAATTTGTAGACTCTATAACTTTCACACAGACTAAATAATATCCACTAATTTGGGTTATTTTTACCAAAGATATGTAGCAGTATAAATTTTGGCCCAAATTTATGAAGAAAAATTACTTCTTTGCAAAATTTTACAATAGAAACTAAAAAAAAGTGTTTTTTTTTTCAAAATTTTCGCTCTTTTTCCGCTTATATCGCAAAAAATAAAAAACCCAGCAGTGATTAAACACCACCAAAAGAAAGCTCTATTTGTGAGAAAAAAATGATAAAAATGTTGTTTGGATACAGTGTAGCATGACTGAGTAATTGTCAATCAAAACGTAAGAGCACTAAAAGCTGAAAATTGGTCTGGGCGGGAAGGAGTTTAAGTGCCCTGTATGGAAGTGGGTAAGCTACAAAGGCACAGGAAATTTGGTCAAAATTGATAGCAAGATGAATGCAGTATGTTATCAAAAAATACTGGAGGAACATTTGCATTCATCAGCCAGGAAGCTGCGCATGGGACGTACTTGGACATTCCAACATGACAATGATCCAAAACACAAGGCCAAGTCGGCCTGACATTGGCTACAGCAGAATAAAGTGAAGGTTCTGGAGTGGCCATCTCAGTCTCCTGACCTTAATAACATGGAGCCACTCTGGGAAGATCTCAAACATGCAGTTCATGCAAGAAAGCTCAAACTTTTCAGGAACTGGAGGCTTTTTGCCAAGAGGAATGGGCAGCTTTTCCATCTGAGAAGATAAAGAGCCTCATCCACAAATACCACAAAAGACTTCAAGCTGTCACTGATGTTTAAGGGGGATATACACGGTATTAAGGACTGGGGTATGTAAACTTTTGATCAGGGTCATTTGGGTAGTTTCTGTTGTCATTATGATTTAAAAAGAGTAAACACAGTTGATTGATAATAAATGACTTCAGCCAAACACTAACCATGCGTGTGTAGCGGGGTCTCCTTTAAGGCCCCGGGACTACGTTACCCAGAACCCTGTTCGGCACCCAGAGTGCAATTGGCCACCGCAGAGACTCATGGGAGGGGCTATTTAAGAAGGAGGCGAGGCGGAGCTCGGCCTCTTTGGACACCGCGCTGCAAGCAACAGTTTTTTCCTGTGCGGATCTGCTGCAGTGTAAGGCCTGAAGCATGGGGCCTTGCACAACTTCTGAAGAGCGGCCTTCCACCCCACTGTGGGGCCTGAGTAGCATCTGACTTGTCGAGTGAGGACATCAGTCGGATCGGGGACCCGATCGTGACAGACGCTGTGTGCGGAGACACAGCAGGTGGAAGTCCCGGACTGGGATCGCGTCCGGAGTGGTGAGCGAGCACTTGCTCAAGCCAATAGACTGTACCGTGTTTAGGCCTATAGACTGCCTTGGCCCACCGATCGTTTGTTTGTTGTTCTACTAGGAGATCAGTAGCAGGACTGAGTTAAAGGGTCTCCAGTATAGTGTTCCTTGGGACTGCCTACTTGTGGATTACAAATACTGTTTCATCAAGTGCACCACCGAAAGTTTGCATGCGAAGAAATCCTAAGTGAAAAGACTGAGGCCTCGTACACACGACCGAGTTTCTCGGCAAGAACCAGCAAGAAACTTGCTGGCAGAGATGTCTTGCCGAGAAATTTGTTCGTGTGTATGGTTTCTCGTCGAGAAAACCGACAAGTAACCTCAACGAGAAAATAGAGAACCTGCTCTCTATTTTCTCGTCGAGATTCTCGTCGGCATGTTTCTCGACGAGAAAAGTGAGTGTGTGTACACTTACCTGTCCTCCCGGAAGCCCGCGCATGTTCGAAATGAATTTGACGCATGCGCGGTAGCTTCCTAGGCATACGTAGGGTATACCAAGATGGCGGCGACGGCATCGAATGTGACGAGCGCATGCTCGTCGTAGTCGATGACGTCACCGCGTACGCTCCATTCAAAGAACCGCGGGTTCTTTGAATCGAGCGTGTGTACACTCGGCCGGGACAATTTTCTTGTCCAAGAATCTCGTTGAAAAAAACGACATGTTTTTTTCGACGAGAATCTCGGCCGTGTGTACGAGGCCTGAGATTTCTTCTATGTCAGGCCTGACCAGGGAGGGGAGATAGTAATATTGTTTAGTGCGCCACAGGGCGCGTACACCATAATAGCTGCGCGCGGTGGGTTACCGTTCTGGGCCATTGTTGTGTGCTACACCTATTGCTGCAGGGCTCTGTAAGCAAGTTGCATGTGTTCTGTTCTGCCTATGCCCTTTTGATATAAAAGTAAACCTGTTATATTTGATCTCTCGCCTCAGTGTGTTGTCTTATTGCAAAGAGATTACTCCTTGCAATACTATATTGAATGTGATATAAGTTTAACCCTAGACTAACTGTGCCAGAGTGGGTCGAGTAAGATTGCCGGGGGTTGGCGGTGCTGTATACAGGGCCCGAAAGGAAACCAGCGGCTCTCTTAACTGGGGGTAGCGCTACACGTGAAAGAAATGTTTTTGTGTTATCATTTATATTCTCTGAAAAATGGCCAAGAAATCATAAATTCTGCCAGGATATGTAAACTTACGAGCACAACTGTATTTACTAATGCTAGCAGCATGAGGATTGAAAATAAGCAATGTTGATTGGGAGAGTGAAGCTTTAAGATGCTGGCACCTTTGATAGCTTATCAATAGCCAGGCCTAGCTCAACCCACAACCCTTTTGGTTGACAGTTTTATCTGCAGGAGCTCACTAAAAAATTATGTAAAACCACTCCCACCCCCTCCAGCACCATCTAGCAGTTTGCACAAGAAATCCAGCTTCCTAGCTGCATTTACCAATAAAATTAGGTCAATTACTTTTTTTAGGACACCTAACAAATCAGCTTGCCTTTAAAATGCCTGCTTATCTTGGAAATATTATATGGAGAAAAAGCTGACCTTATACTGTATGTTACAAAATAATTGTGCACCTACCTGTTTAGGTAGGAACTGTTTAGGTAGACCAATATATTTTAATTAAACCCAAATGAGATTGTACAATCAAACTGGAATATGTTTGGCCAGTTATTTAATTGGATCCATAGCATCAGTAAATACAGTGTACTTTAATGGACACAGATATAGGTAATAAAAAACAAAACAAAACATGGGGTGGCAGAGATGCCTATAGATGTGGGCAGTTTCAAGAAGACACCGATAATACATTTTGTGACCATTGATCACTTCCTCAGATAAGGTGTGGCACAAGCTCTACAGAAAATAAATGAATAGGAAGGAATGCAGTTTTCTCCATGAATGTTTTTAGCCTGCTAGGGAAACCACAAACAAAACTTTAGAACAATAACACAAGCATTTCGGTATTTTTAGTTATCAATGTTCCAGATTAGGGATGGGCCCGGTGCTCGATTCGAACCCACGTTCGAATCGAGCACCGGGCATTCGCTCGCTCGGCGAGCCCAGAACTATTTGGGCCGTTCGCATCACATTCGTGTGATGCGAGCGGCCCCGCAATGCATTGCGGCCGGCGCGGCCGGCGCAGTGCATTGCTGGCTGATGATTGGCCAAGCATGCACTGTGACCCCGCATGCTTGGCCAATCACAGCGCCCGAAACTCGGAGAGCAATAATTGGCTACAGGCAGGACGCCTGTAGCCAATTACAGCTCAGGGGCTTTAGTACACGCCCCACCATTTAAAAGGCCGCCACGCCGTCGGCCCCGGTCACATGAGTTCCGGCTTTAGGAGAGATCAGTCTGCTGATTCTGTCTTTGCTTGATAATGAAAGATTTGCTCTTCTTTGCTAAACCATTGGCTATTTCTTTGCTAAACCATTGCTACCTAAGTCATTGATCGTTCATTGCTGCTGATTGCACAGTTAGTGTGTTATTAGCTGCTGCTGGGGATTAGTCTGGTGCGTGCTTACTGTTAGTACAGTATTGCAGTAGTACCAACCGCAGTGTTGTTAGCACAGCATTGCACCCCAACAGCACCCATAGGACTTCTAGTGTGTTAGTGGCAGCAAACAGAGCTCCTATATTTTCTTCTCAGCAGCACCCATAGGACTTCTAGTGTGTTAGTGGCAGCAAACAGAGCTCCTATATTTTCTTCTCAGCAGCACCCATAGGACTTCTAGTGTGTTAGTGGCATCACACAGAGCTCCTATATTTTCTTCTCAGAAGCACCCATAGGACTTCTAGTGTGTTAGTGGCATCACACAGAGCTCCTATATTTTCATCTCAGAAGCACCCATAGGACTTCTAGTGTGTTAGTGGCATCACACAGAGCTCCTATATTTTCTTCTCAGCAGCACCCATAGGACTTCTAGCGTGTTAGTGGCAGCAAACAGAGCTCCTATATTTTCTTCTCAGCAGCACCCATAGGACTTCTAGTGTGTTAGTGGCATCACACAGAGCTCCTATATTTTCATCTCAGAATCACCCATAGGACTTCTAGTGTGTTAGTGGCATCACACAGAGCTCCTATATTTTCTTCTCAGCAGCACCCATAGGACTTCTAGTGTGTTAGTGGCATCACACAGAGTTCCTATATTTTCATCTCAGAAGCACCCATAGGACTTCTAGTGTGTTAGTGGCATCACACAGAGCTCCTATATTTTCTTCTCAGCAGCACCCATAGGACTTCTAGTGTGTTAGTGGCATCACACAGAGCTCCTATATTTTCTTCTCAGAAGCACCCATAGGACTTCTAGTGTGTTAGTGGCATCACACAGAGCTCCTATATTTTCTTCTCAGCAGCACCCATAGGACTTCTAGTGTGTTAGTGGCATCACACAGAGCTCCTATATTTTCATCTCAGAAGCACCAATAGGACTTCTAGTGTGTTAGTGGCATCACACAGAGCTCCTATATTTTCTTCTCAGCAGCACCCATAGGACTTCTAGTGTGTTAGTGGCATCACACAGAGCTCCTATATTTTCATCTCAGAAGCACCAATAGGACTTCTAGTGTGTTAGTGGCATCACACAGAGCTCCTATATTTTCTTCTCAGCAGCACCCATAGGACTTCTAGTGTGTTAGTGGCATCACACAGAGCTCCTATATTTTCATCTCAGAAGCACCAATAGGACTTCTTGTGTTATTGGCATCACACAGAGCTCCTATATTTTCTTCTCAGCAGCACCCATAGGACTTCTAGTGTGTTAGTGGCAGCAAACAGAGCTCCTATATTTTCTTGTCAGCAGCACACATAGTACCTATAGTGTGTTAGTGTCAGCACCCATAGGACCTACAGTGTGTTGTGAGCACACATAGGAGCTCTATTTTTTATACTATATACACTACCGACTACAATGGCTGGAAGACCGCCAAGGAGAGGCAGAGCGTGCAAGAACACAGGGCAGGCAGGCTCTGTTTCTAGAGACAACAGTGCTGGCCGTGGACGTGGTCGTGCATCGTCATCAGCACGTGGCCATGGGACACGCTTGTCTTTGTTTTTGGCAGCTGGACATGTGGAGCCGCATCATGCCGAAGGCTTGGTAGAATGGATGACCAAGCCCTCCTCATCCTCTCTCACCCAGGCTCAGGGTACTGGCAGAGCAGCTGCCAACGCGTACTCAATGGCATCATCAGCCACCCCTTCCCTAGACCCACCATGTCCTCCTGAGGAGTCCCCCGAACTGTTTGAGCACAGTGTTGGGTACATGCTCCAGGAGGATGCCCAACGATTCGAAGGCTCGGATGATGATACCCAGCTTGAGGAAGTCAGTAGTGTGCGCGCAGAGAGAGGGGATGCTGAAGGACAGCAATCTGGCAGTACTGTTCCACCAGCTGCAGCTTACTGCCAGGTTTGCTCTAGTGGTGAAGAGGGAGGGGATGATGAGGTCACTGACTCCACGTGGGTGCCTGAAGGGAGAGAGGAGGAGGAGGAGGAGGAGGAGGAGGATGTGGCGTCACATGTCCAACGAGGCAGGATGCCCCCTGAAGGCCAGCTAGAGGCCAGCACAGCAACTGTACCACACCGCAGAGCTCCGCCTGTGCAGGGCGCTGCCTCTGCACGTTATCACAAAAGTTCTTTGGTGTGGGCCTTTTTTGAGACGAGTGCATCAGATCGCACCACTGCTATTTGCAATATTTGTCTCAAGCGTATCTCGCGTGGCCAAAACATCAGCCGCTTGGGCACCACAAGCATGAGCAGACATATGTCGACCTGCCATGCAGCTCGTTGGCAAGCACACATAAAAGACCCACACCAAAGAACAAAGCGGACCTCTCCTTGCGCCTCATCAGCTGGGATCTCCATCCCCACTATATCTTCAGTCCTCTCTGAAAGCTGCTCTGAGAGGACTGAAGGTGTAGAATTAGGTGTGTCACAACCAAGTACTTGCAGTACACCGACGTCCGATTGTAGCAGGCAAATTTCCCTGCCCCAGCTGCTGGACCGTCGAAAGAAGTATACTCCCAGCCATCCACATGCCCAGCCGTTGAATGCTAGCTTGGCTAAATTGCTAGCACTTCAACTGCTGCCTTTTCAGTTGGTAGACTCGGCCCCCTTCCGTGAGTTTGTTCAATGTGCGGTTCCTCAGTGGCAGGTTCCCAAACGCCACTTTTTCTTACGGAAGGCGATTCCGTCTCTCTACCGGCATGTGGAAGGCAATGTCCATGCCTCGCTGGACAGGGCGGTCAGCGGTAAGGTGCATATTACCGCTGACTCATGGTCCAGCAGGCATGGACAGGGACGTTATCTTTCTTTCACGGCCCATTGGGTCACTCTATTGGCAGCTGGGAGGGATGCAGGACAAGGTGCAGTAGTGTTGGAGGTTGTTCCGCCACCACGCCTCCAAAATGCTACTACTGGTTGTGACACACCTCTCTCCTCCACCCCCTCCTCTTCTTCTTCCTCCATGTCCTCTTCGAGTGCTCTGTCCTCGGAACCAGCGGTGCTCCGTAGGCGTACAAGGGGCTACGCGAGTACGCAGGCAAAAAGATGCCATGCCGTGCTTGCGCTGGTGTGTTTGGGGGACAGGAGCCACACTGGGCCAGAGGTTCTGGCAGCTCTGCAGGGGCAGGCCGAGAGGTGGTTGACGCCACGCCAGCTTAAGCCAGGAATGGTCGTTTCTGACAATGGCACCAACCTCCTCTCCGCCCTGCGACAGGGGCAGCTCACCCATGTGCCCTGTATGGCTCACGTCCTCAACCTGGTGGTGCAGCGGTTCTTGGGCAGGTTCCCAGGCTTACAGGATGTCCTGAGGCAGGCCAGGAAAGTCTGTGTGCATTTCCGCCGATCTTATAATGCCAGTGCTCGGCTGACTGAGCTGCAAAAGGAGCTGAACCTGCCCAAGAACCGCCTAATATGTGACATGCCCACCAGGTGGAACTCAACGTTGGCCATGCTGCAGCGACTGCACACGCAGCAGAGGGCCATCAATGAGTACCTTTGCGACTACGGCACCAGGACAGGGTCAGGGGAGCTTGGCTTTTTTTCCCCACGCCAATGGAGCATGATCAGGGATGCATGCACTGTCCTCTCACCATTTGAGGAGGCCACGAGGATGGTGAGCAGTGACAGTGCATGCATCAGTGACACTGTACCTCTTGTCCACCTGTTGGAGCATACGCTGCGTGGGATAATGGACAGGGCACTTGAGGCAGAACAGAGGCAGGAAGAGGAGGACTTCCTTGCCTCTCAAGGCCCCCTTTATCCAGACAGTGTTCCTTCTGTCCCACCCATCACACAGGAAGAGGATGAGGATGAGGAGGAGGAGGAGGAGGAGGATTGTGTGAGCATGGAGGTGGAGCCTGGCACTCAGCATCAGCAGCAGCAGTCTTTTAGGGATGATGTACAGTCCCAACAAACCAGTGGACTTGTACGTGGCTGGGAGGAGGTGGCTGGCGATCATGTCATCCTCAGTGACCCAGAAGACTCCGGACCGAATGCCTCAGCTAACCTACGCTGCATGGCCTCCCTGATCCTGCAAAGCCTGCGGAAGGATCCTCGTGTTCTTCGGATCAAGGAGAGGGACCATTACTGGCTGGCCACTCTCCTTGATCCACGGTACAAGGGTAAGGTTGCGGACCTTATCTTGCCGTCGCAGAGGGAGCAGAGGATGAGACATCTCAGGGAGGCCTTGCAGAAAGGTCTGTGCAACGCGTTCCCAGAAACTGGGAGGTTACAAACTCCTGGTCCTGGACGACGAGTTGCTGAGGCTTCGGTCAGTAGCAGAAGGAGCGGTGGGGAAGGTGGACGTCTGACCGATGCGTTCAGACAATTTTTTAGTCCGCAGCCCCAAGGTATGATCGGTTCCAGCAACCATCGCCAGCGTCTGATATACATGGTGCAGGAATACCTAGGGGCAAGGTCAGACTTGGACACCTTTCCCACCGAAAATCCTCTGGCTTACTGGGTCCTGAGGATGGATCACTGGCCAGAGCTTGCACAGTATGCAATTGAGCTACTGGCCTGTCCTGCATCCAGCGTTCTTTCCGAACGCACATTCAGTGCTGCTGGAGGATTTGTCACCGATCATAGGGTGCGCCTGTCCACCGACTCGGTTGATCGACTGACCTTCATAAAAAGGAATCAGTCTTGGATCACCACCAGCTACCAGACACCTGAAGCGGATATAACGGAATAATTTATAATGTCACATCCCTTCAAGACTGCCTATGCTGATCCTGAGTGACTGTCCTGTTATGTTCACTGACTATCCTCTTCCTCCTCCTCAATGATCCATGCCACCACACCAGTGCCTAAGGCACAATTTTTCAGCCCCTGTATAACAGGGGCGTGTAATTACAATTTTTTAAAAAGATGCTTCGCAACAGGTGTGACTGCTGTGCTCCAAGTACAGTATCTGTGAGGGGTTGCAGTGTTGTGGCACCAGCACCAGTGCCTAAGGCACAATTTTTCAGCCCCTGTTGGGGCGTGTAATTACAATTTTTAGGCAATGCTTTGCAACAGGTCTCATTGCTGTGCTCAGAGTACAGTATCTGTGAGGGGTTGCAGTGTTGTGGCACCAGCACCAGTGCCTAAGGCACAATTTTTCAGCCCCTGTATAACAGGGGCGTGTAATTACAATTTTTTAAAAAGATGCTTCGCAACAGGTGTGACTGCTGTGCTCCAAGTACAGTATCTGTGAGGGGTTGCAGTGTTGTGGCACCAGCACCAATGCCTAAGGCACAATTTTTCAGCCCCTGTTTAACAGGGGCGTGTAATTACAAATCTTGATCTAATAGTTCACAGCAGGGCCCATTCCTGCGCCCACCAAGAGTAACTATGAGGGCCTACAGTCTTGTGGCAACACCGTCCACCACCACCACCACCACCAAAGGCCCAATTTTTCTGCCCTGTTCAACAGGTGCATGCAATTACAAATCTTGATCTAATAACTCACAGCAGGGCCCATTCCTGCACCCACCAAGAGTAACTGTGAGGCCTTACAGTCTTGTGGCAACACCGTCCACCACCACCACCAAAGGCCCAATTTTTCTGCCCTTTTCAACAGGTGCATGCAATTACAAATCTTGATCTAATAACTCACAGCAGGGCCCATTCCTGCACCCACCAAGAGTAACTGTGAGGGCTTACAGTCTTGTGGCAACACCGTCCACCACCACCACCACCACCACCAAAGGCCCAATTTTTCTGCCCGGTTCAACAGGTGCATGCAAGTACAAATCTTGATCTATTAACTCACAGCAGGGCCCATTCCTGTGCCCACCAGTCTTGTGGCTACACCAACATCTAATAGGGCAAATTTCTGCAGAGTATATACGGCAGGCCCCTACTTTCAAACATCCAACTTACAAACGACTCCTACTTGCAAACGGCAAGAGAAAACAGGAAGTGAGAGGAAATCTACCCCTAGGAAGGGAAATTCTATCCTGTTAGATTTAATTTGGGAAAAAGGTATCTCCTCTCTACTGATGCTTTATCACCAATCCTTGTTTCAATTAAAACCCCACTTTTCCAAAAACATTTGTCATTGGGACGGAAAGTGAGGTGACATGTTCTGAACAGATGTGCAAAGACAGCAAATGTTACAGGGGTGATAACCCCTCCCTATGTTCTCCAAAAAGCTTAAAAATAGATTTTTTTGGGATGGAGCTACACTTCATAATGTACCTGTTCAGATTCTACTTAAGAACAAACCTACAGTCCGTGTCTTGTTTGCACCACCTATATACTGCTGTTCAGAGTATATAGGGTTGTAGGTATAGGGTTTTATTTTGGGTGCGGGGTCCCCCTTAATATCCATACAAGACCCAAAGGGGCTGGGGTGGGGGGGGGGGTGATGGGGTAGCCATGCCATTTTTCTCAAGGATTTTCAGCCATATGGCGGCCAGGACAAGACATGACATTAAAGCCGCAAGTGGTTTTAAATGGCTTCTTTTTTTCCTTTACAAATGTCATTTTGTGCAAGGACAGTTCTAAACACGGGAAACACATGCCACTTCACAGGCATACTTTAGACACCCCCCAGGTACCATATTTAAAGGAAAATTTCACTTTTTTTTTTTTCACTTTATGCATCATTAAAATGACTGCTCCCGAAAAAACGTTAGTTTTTAAAATTTCTTTTTGCATTGATATATGTCCCCTGGGGCAGGACCCGGGTCCCCAAACCTGTTTTATGACATTAACATGCATATTGGCCGTTGTAATTAGCAATTTTGATTTCGAACGTTCGCGTCCATTATAACGAATAGGGTTCGAAAATTCGCGCGAACTTTCGGTCCGTTCGAAGGTTCTGGTGCGAACCGAACCCGGGGGTGTTCGGCTCATCCCTATTCCAGATGTAGGAATTGTTCTATGCTAATTAATAGGACTACCATGCTTGAACACAAATACATCAAAACTAATATAACATGTGAATTTGATTGTATATCTCTCAGCTAGAATGTCCAGTGGTTTTTAAAATGAAGATAGACCACACAGAAACTCAGTCCAAGAAAAATTATATTTTTTTTTTTCCCACAGTATGTCCAATTCTTACACCTATGGAAAAAATAGCAATTTCCACAAAAATTTACAGATTCAGAAGACTAAAAGCCCAGTGAAGTTTTTTTTTTATAGTTCTTTAAAACATTGCACTCTGACAGACTAATAAGAATCAGCAAACCAATATAGAAAACTGACAAATTAATACCGTATATCATATTTAGAACCCTGTTACTCTCCAATATAGACCCAACCCTTATGCATTGCTGGGAAAGCATAATATATTTTGGTAAAATTTTATTCTAACATTCATTTAATCTTATGTGAAGTCTAAAAAACATGAACTAAAAATTTAATCCTAACCCTCCTATGGGAAAATCTTTATAATTAATTCTGCCCATATTAAAAGTGGTTGTAAACCATCTCCTTGTAAAACAACCCATTCAGTTTAAAATAGAAATTAAAGGCAAAACATTTGTGTATAGATATAAAAAAAACACATCATAAACACCCTTTCCCTTTTCCTTTCCCTTCTGTTCTCAGCTGAATAAGAGCTAGGGGAGGAGAACAGCAGTACACTGAACTTCCCAGTGAAAGGCTGTGTAGGGGGCATGTCAGGACAAGTCTTATTATTTGGTCATTGGAGGAGAGCAGCCCGAGCTCCCAGCATACCTAGAGAACAAACTACAGTGTGTTTTTCTGAGCTTGAAAGTGGGCCCTAAAATGGTTGTTGTCTCATCCTGGCTTGCCTGAAAATGCCACACCTTGCTGCCCTCAAAAGATGGGAAGTCTAAAAGTACTGAAATCACAATATCCTCAATAATAGTCTTTAATAAGTAAAAAAAGGTAAGTATTATACTGTACCCCACGTATTATTTTCCACCTACAGGAGACCACAGGGGCAAATAAGTCCATTAACAACATATGATGTGCCCGCAATTCTTAAATTGTTTGATCACATACTTGCAACCATCAGTCCCCAAGACTTATTTCTTCTGGTGACACATGAACGTGCAGGTCCCACAGTTTTTCACCCCGCAATTTTGCAAGAGAGAGACATATTGGATATTCACTCTACAATCTATCGTCCCTGCTGGCCTCAGTACAGATTTTGAGATACATGGTGTTGTACACTGATAAAAGATGATGTCTCTAGGCCTCTGTCAAAGAACGGTTCGTATTAAAATTGGCACACCTGCAAATGCCCAGCAAAACCGAAGATTGGCACATAGAAATTCTCCATTGGCACTTAGAAATTCGCCAATGCGCATGCGCAGGTTTGCAAGAACGGCCGGGAGAATTCATGTGCCAATAAGCATGCACGCATGCCAAAGCGCACGCAATGTGGATTCGATTCAGAACCCATCAGTCATCAGATCCAGGCCAATGATTTATAGCCTAGACCTGGTGACCGGTTCTGACCAATGGAAGAACCTCCTTTGCCTGTGTAATGTAAACACAGGCACAGGAAATTATGCAATCTCCCCTTCTGGAGCCCTTTTCGATTCCAGCGAGGGAGGAGAGAGCATCTACTGTGAGTACACAAGCACTACACTTACACCAGTACAAGTAGGCACATATTTCACCCCCTGATCACCCCCCTCCCCCCCAGTTAACCCCCCCTCCCCCAGTTAACCCTTTCACTCCATGTCACAGTGTCATCAAGTACAGTGTTCATATTTTTTACTGATCACTGTATTGGTGTCATTTGTGATGCTAAACAGCGTTAGGGGCAGTTAGCGGTAGTTAGCATTAGTCTCAGATAGGTTCAGGGTACATATAATCCCTATTAAAGGTTTAACCCATTGATCGCCCCCAGTTAACCCTTTCACTCCCTGCCTCAGTGTACAGGATTTTTTTCTTATCACTGTATTAGTGTCACAGGTGAAGCTAGTTAGCTAGTTATCGTCAGTGTCAGTCTTATATAGCGCCAGGGTCCCGCCACATATTCTCTAATAACGTTTTTCCCCCTGATCACCCCCCAGTTAACCATTTCACTCCCTGTCACAGTGTCATTCGTACAGTGTACAGATCTTTTTTTCTGATCACTGTATTAGGGTGACATAAATTAGTGTCAGCGTCAGTTAGTGTCAATCCCAGACAGCATCAGATTTTAACCCTTTGATTGCCAGGAACACTAACACACACACACACCTCCATTACTAGTATAGTGCCTTAACAGATCAATATCTCTGATCTGATCAAAACTATACTAGCGTCCCCCTAGTATAGTGTTCCCTCAAAAACGCGACCTTAGCAGGATCAGCCCCAATACCTGCCAGCACCTATGTTTATCCCCTCCGCCCAGCCCCCCCCCCCTCCAAACAAGTGCAGGATCAGTAGATCACTGCCAATTCCAACACACAAAACCGCAGCATTAGCAGGGTCAGGCCTGAACTCTGCTAGCACTAGCAGTTAAAACATTTTGTAGCGGTTCAAGCAGTCCCTGACAACAAGGTGCTTTTTTACTGGGAGTCACACTAGGTACCTGTAAATTTATTGGCCAAAATGTCAAAGGAAAAATACTCTAGTGAAGAGGCTTACAGGATGAGCATAACAGATGAGAGTGATGGGGAGTCCTCACTGTCAGATTCAGGCTCAGTATTGGAACCTGTGGAGAGCAGCGGCACCCTGACAAATAGCTCTGATGACACAGTAGAGGTCCCTGCTAAGGTCAGGCGTACCCGACCCCGTTCTTCTGTTGCTGAGGTGCTATTCCTGAATGCAGCAGAGTGTCATTACTAGTGCCGCTCTACCTTCTGGTGAACTGGCGAGCACTAGCGGCCTAGTATACCCTGGTCTTAGACAAACCAACACTGCAGTATCACTTGGTGATGTGGCGAGTCCCATAACTGCAGTTCAAGCTGGTGCGGTTGGCTAGCACAAGTAGTGGCCCGCAGCCACCAAGAATTAAAACACAGGCCCGTAGAGCCCATAGTGTCCTCCCTGATGCACTTGCAAGTCTTGATTGGCAGCCCACAGATTCTGCAGTGCCCGTACTTCCCCTATTCACTGGCCAACCCGGAATTGAGGTGGAAACCGCAGATTTGTTGCCCCTTGATTTTTTTAAGCTGATTTTCATGGAAGATCTGTACAGATCTATTGTTGACCAAAGCAATTTATATGCTGGTCAATTTATCGCCCAAAACCCAAATTTGACCCTTGCCAGACAATTTGGCTGGAAACATATAACTATTCCTAAATTTAAGACCTTTCTGGGGCTATCCCTCAACATGGACATTACTAAAAAGAATGAGTTGCGGTCATATTGGTCCTCTGACCCATTTCATCATATGCCCGTGTTCTCTGCTGCTATAGATTCAAGCAAATATTGCGGTTTATGCACTTCAATGACAAGGAACTCTGTTGTCCTTGGGGTTACCCTGAATATGATTGGCTCCACAAAATTCAGCCCCTCGAAAACCACTTCAACCAAAAATTTGCAGCCTTGTACATCCCCGAACAAGATGTCTGCATTGATGAGTCCCTGATTAAATTTTCTGCCTGCCTTGTTTTCAAACAGTTTCTCCCCAGAAAGCGTGCCAGATATGGGATCAAAATGTATAAGCTCTGTGACAGGGCAGCAGGCTATATATGGAGTCTCCTTGTTTACAAGGGAAAGGATAGCAGTGTGGAGCCCCGTGACTGTCCAGACTACATAGGGAGCAGCGGCAAGATTGTTGGGACTTGGTGTCACCCTTATTTGGAAAGAGGTATTTATACGTGGACAATTTTAATTCAAGCGTGCCACTCTTTAGACACCTCTTTCAATTAGGATATGGCGCATGTGGCACTGTGCAATCTAATCGCCGGGGCTTCCCCCAATGGCTTGTAAATGCCCCACTTAGTCAGGGGGAGAGAGCCTGCTTGAGGTGCAATGAATTACTTGCAGTGAGGTGGAAGGACAAATAGAACGTTTTTGTTCCATTAACGCAAATACGACAGTCCAAATTACAACGTCGACTGGTGTTCTTGTGAAGCCCCTCTGTGTCCACGACTACAAACGTAAAATGGGAGGGGTGGGAGGGGTGGACTTCAACGACCAGTTGCCCGTAAGGTCAGACGCTGGTACAAAAAAATTCTGTATACTTATTCCAATTGGCTCTGTTCAATGCTTATGTACTATACAAAGCATCAGGAAGAAGTGGATCCTTCCTAAAATTTCAGGAAGAGAAGAAATCATCACAGCCCTTTTGTATCCAGAAGGTGCTGTGGCCCATGTTCCCAATCAAGATGCAGTGAGCTGGTTGCATGAGAGGCATTTTCCGGATGTCCTCCCTGGTACCCCTACCCAAAGATCACCCCAAAAAAGATGCCATGTCTGTAGCAAGCGCGGATACAGGCGTGACACCCGCTATTTTTGTCCCTCCTGTCCTGACGAACCCGGTCTCTGCATTGGGGACTGTTTCCGTCGCTACCACACACTAGTGGAGTATTAGTATAGGGTACAGCATGGCACAGTCATAGGGCACATTTTCAAACAGGGTCTCAAAATATGTTAGATGGCCATCGCATTTTGAGATACCCTAACCTGGAACATTTATAGTTATAAAAGTGTAAAGAAAAAAGAAAAAAAAACTATAAAAAAAATAAAAAAGCCCAAAATAGTTGTTGTTTTATTGTTCTCACTGTTTTACTGTATTTTATGCTATAATGTAATGTTTTATTGTGTTTGCTTTGTAGATATGTCATTCTACTGTTTTCTTGTACTGTTGCTGTGTTTTATTGTTAACCGTTGTTTACTTTGCAGGTACGCCATTCAGCTGCAGCACTGATTTGTTTATTTTGACAGCAACAGGGTTTGCTCTCACAATATGTAAAATCATCGGCTCCAGCGCTATAGGAAGTGATTTCACCACCACAGTTAAAAAAAAAGGATATATGGCAAAGCATAGTGGCTGGGGTGGACATAGAGGCGGATTGCCCCTATGCTTTGCTATAAAGTTGCTTTCGCCATAAAGTCCCAAAAAGTCTCAGACATGTGGTATTCCTGTACTCAGAAGAAGCAGCAGAATGCATTTTGGGGTGTAATTCCACATATATCCATGGCATGTGTGAGCAATATATAATTATAGTGACAACTTTGTGTAAAAAAAATGTTTTGTCAATTAAAATCACTTGTGACAAAAAATGAAATATTCAATGAGCTCAACATGCCTCTCAGCAAATTCCTTGGGGTGACTACTTTCCAAAAAGGGGTATTTTGGGGGGGTTGTACTGCCCTGCCATTTTAGCACCTCAAGAAATGAGATAGGCAGTCATAAACTGAAATCTGCTTAAATTACAGTAAATGTACCACAATTTGTAGGCGCTATAACTTTTGCGCAAACCTATAAATATACCCTTATTGATTTTTTTTTTACCCAAGACATGTGGCTGAATACATTTTGGCCTAAATGTATGACAAAAATTTAGTTTATTGGATTTTTTTAATAAGAGAAAGTAGAAAATATATCTTTTAAAAAAAAAATCGGTCTTTTTTCATTTATATTGCAAAAAATAAAAAAACGCAGAAGTGATCAAATACCACCTAAAGAAAGCTTATTTGTGGGAAAAAAGGACGCACAATTATTTTGGGTACAGCATTGCATGACCACGCAATTACCAGTTAAAGCAGCGCAGTGCCAAATTGCAAAAAGTGCTCTGGTCAGGAAGGGGGTAAAACCTTCCAGAGCTGAAGTGGTTAAGATGCTGGCACCTTTGATAGCTTATCAACAGCCAGGCCTAGCGTAACTCACAACCCTTTTGGTTGACAGTTTTATCTGCAGGAGCTCACTAAAATTACAAAAATTGTGTTGCCTTGACTGGTTGCCTATCTGGCGGAAACCGGAAGTGATTGCAATTTTACTGCGCACTCAGTGAGAGTAGTGGGAGTTACCAGGTGTAGTAGGTGGGGCTAAATATTTATAAGGCAACCAGTCACGGGCGCCATTAGCTTCTGAAGACGCCTAGTGGGAGGGGCAAAACGCGTCAAGATGAGGAGACCTAGTGACGGTTGTTTGCACGACAAGGCTGTGTTTTTTATGCACGTTTTATAAAGCTTGATGTAAGTGTAATGATTTGGGATTTTTATGAATAAAATTAGCAGTATTATACTACTATACACGTCTAATATGGATATATGATCACCGGGAAAGTTGGGAAGGTGATAATCATATCTGAATATAGAATATATCTGACATCCTTTATATATAGGTGGAAGGATGGTGATATTTTCACCCACATATTGATTGCATCCAGCAGCCCCAGCCATTGGTGGGAGTCGCCATTTTAAATTTTATACCAGGCGCATTTAAAGATTATTGCTGGTGAGTGGGGACCCAGGAGTGGAGCAGGGAGTGTCACCAAAATCTACACCAACTGCATAATTTTAACACACCATATTATGATATGGATGGACTTTATATGATTAAGCCCTGTACACACGATCGGTTTTACCGATGAAAACCGTCCGATGGATTGTTTTCATCAGACAAACCGATCGTGTATGGGACCCATCGGTCTTTTTTCCATCGGTTTTAAAAAATAGAACTTGTTTTAAAATTTTCCGATGGATTAAAAACCGATGGTAAATTCTGATCGTCTATGGGCATTGGTTAAAAAACCCACGCATGCTCAGACTGAATTAGGAGACGGGAGCGCTCGTTCTGGTAAAACTAGCGTTCCTAATGAAGAGAGCACATTCGTCATTCTGCAAGTTATTGCCTTGTTTAATGCAGCGCATCGTTTTCTGCTTTAGAATGGTGTTTAAAATGTCGTTTTTGCTGCAGATCTTTATCACGAGTTCTGACAAACTTATGTCTTTCTTCTTTCTTGTGATCTTATGAATAATTAGTTTGATTCTGAAAGGCCGACCTCACAAATTACACCAAACCTTTTTTATTTTTTTTTTATTTGTTGTGCATTTTTTGGTGTGTCAATTTCTCACAACATTTTATATTTTCACGTTTCCTCATGGAGGTTGGTGTCCTTTGTTATTAATTACACATTGTATATATGAAATGTTTTTGCTACTCATAAAAAAAACACATCAGGCATGTATGTTGGCTGAAATCAAATCTCCATTTATTTTGGCAAAAAAGCAAACAAAAAAGGAAGGGCAACAATTCAGAAATTAGCAGAAAATATGAAGTCATTGGACCCCAAATGCAGACATGACTATGATGAACAATAAGATATAAACAACAGCATGAAATTAGGAGCAGCAGCCAAAGACATACATCATCCCAAGCTGTGGTACTCCATCAAACTGCAACTTCTGGAAGAGCAGCTCGAGGCCAGAGAATCACCTCCTGCTCTTCGCTGTAGCCTTCCTTCCACGCTTCCCTGCAGCGTTCTCTCCACGGCCCCGTCCACGCACCCTTGCAGGCTGGGCCACTGTGGGTGGTAATGTGGCAGGAGGAGGAGGAGAAGGAGGAGAAGGATTGGCCTGATGAGAGATATGGGTGGCCTCAGTCAGCTGCCCCCTCACCCCCATGTTAACTGCCATATAGATAATGTGCTCACAGAGGGCCCGTTGTCACGCCTCCATTAGGATCAACTTATCTGCCAGATAACTACTAAAACCCTCCGTAGGGTTGAGGGGGGCCCTCAAGATGGCAGCAGCCTCACGGATCATCTTTAGTGACTCCTGCTCCACTTGTGTCATCCGCCGATGTTTTGGCGGTCTGACGTGGAGGGGAGCCACTTGTGAGACTGTGCTGCCACTAGGCCTGGGGACCTGCTGAGTCCCCCTTGGCCCTGCCTCCTCCTGCCTGCCACATTCCTGAGCCTCTTCCTCCTGGCTGGCCTCATCCTGTTTTTAAATAAAAAAACATAGTTAGATTTTTTGGGGAATCTTTCACACACAATTTGGATATCATGACTGGTGCATTTTTTTTTTTTTGGGGGGGGATGTTACCATTTTGGGCTATTCCAACAATTTCATCACAATATTACTTAGAGGGCAATAATTATGTGCAAAAATACTATACCTGGCTGAAGATGCGAAGATCTGGCTCTTCAAGTTCAGGTGGCTCCCCCTCCCCCTCTGCAGGGGTGGATTGAAGGGTGGAAGGAACGCTGGAGGGAAGGGTGAAAGGAAGGGTTGAGGGAAGGCTGGAAATAGATTCCCTGGCCTCGATCTGGTCATCCAGAAATTGAAGATGTTTGTAGTACCACAGCTTGGGCTGTACTACATCGTCGGCTGCTGCTCCTGATCTTTTCGACTCGCGCACTTCTTTGTATTTTTTTTTATAGGAATTACGCAGGTTGTTGATTTTATTATTTATCATAATGTAGTCTGCATCTGGGATCCATGGCTTCATATCATCTGCTAATTTGGTAATAGTTGCCCGACGTACATCACTCTTGTGGTACGCTGGATGTTTCAGTTCCCACAGGTTGCGCAGTTCTTTATATTTCTCAATAAAAATCAACATGACATCCGGCTCACGTAGTTTATGCATATTTTATTGTCTGCAAGTAAAAAAACAAGGAACAAAAAAGACAGATCAGATTTGATTATCCTCAACTTATCACAATATTGCCCTTTACAATCATGAACCATTATAGGCCACTGCAGGCCCCAGTTCCCTTCTTACCTTAGTTGTGTACGTTTGTGCACTTCCGGTCGTCCTTACTCCGCGCATCCCTAATAACTTCTTTACCCTTTTTATACCTTGCGCATGCGTGTAACTCCGCCCTCGTCGCCCGCCCATGACGGTCTTTTTTTGCATTTCCCCGCCCCTTAATGATCGGCGCACAGTGTGAGACTGCGACATGTCGCAGACACAGGTGGCTTCTTTATTACAAATTACCGACGAGGAAAGCCCGGAGGCGGAAACGTCCCGATCCAGTAAAAAAAGATACAAGGCGACTAATATGTCATTTGCTGAGATGGCGGAGATGGTGGACATTCTGCGGAGGAAGGATTACAATGGCAAGCATGGCCCATACGACACCCCTAATCTCCAGAAGTCTCAAATTATGGACAAAGTGGCGAGGACTCTCTATAAAAAATATGGGGTCAGGAGATCCAAGGAACAACTCCGTAAAAGGTGGTCTGACCTAAAGCTGAGGGAGCTGGAGCAGTATAGGAGGCTTCAAAAAAGCATAGAAAAAAGTAAGCTTTTATTTTTACTGTGTTCTTTCACATTGTAATATGTATTCTTCCATGTTTTGCACCATGTGCTTGGCTTGACTGGTTTCACATTTTAAAATGACAACTTTTATGTTAAGTTGAGAGTCCACTTATTTGGTAAATGTGTCGTAAAAAACACTTGATCGTCTTCCCCAAAACATGTTTGGCACATATCCACCTAAACTACATGTGGGCATGCCTCATTTTAATTAAACAATGTTTATCTACACATTGTTGGCTAGATGATGTGTTGTAAGTAAAACTAGAATGTGAATGAAAGGCTAAACTGGATTCTGGGTAAAGGAGATGATACTTCAGCAGTTGTGTACTCTGGGCCACATGACCAAATTTATAAACGGTGTCACACACAGGTGGTCCAGCGGATACCTTGGTGGTTATCCAAGTGTATTTGTGAGTGTCCTAAAATATAACATGCTGCTTTGTAGAGTTCGCAAGATCTCATATGTTCATCTTGGAACTCAGGCCCAAATATCAATTGTACCCCACTTCAAAACAATGAATCAATTTTCAGGCCTAAAATCTCTGTGTGCTAAAGGATACATTATTTTTGCCATTCCCATAGGGGAGATGTCACGTACCTGACGGTGACGAGCCCGGTTAGCAGAGGGAGGCCTCCCTTACGGCTCCCACCGGCAGCCCCTGGTGGTATAACAGGAAGCACGGAGGTGGAAGGGGTACGAGTGCCTGGCAGGATCAAGAACTACCGCAGGTGATCAGGAACCAGCAGGTGAGGAGGCAGGAACCAGGAACTACAGCAGGTGAGTGGGCAGGAACCAGGAACTACAGCAGGTGAGTAGACAGGAACCAGGAACTCAGAAGATGACCCGGACCGGGAGGCACAGCAGGTAGACTGGAACCACTGGGCAGCAGCAGATGAACAGGAACCAGCAGATGAGCAGACAGGAACCAGCAGATGAGCAGACAGGAACCAGGAACTGCAGCAGGTGAGTAGACAGGAACCAGGAACTCAGCAGATGACCCGGACCGGGAGGCACAGCAGGTAGACTGGAACCACTGGGCAGCAGCAGGTGAACAGGAACCAGCAGATGAGCAGACAGGAACCAGCAGATGAGCAGACAGGAACCAGCAGATGAGCAGACAGGAACCAGGAACTCAGCAGATGACCCGGACCGGGAGGCACAGCAGGTAAACTGGAACCACTAGGCAGCAGCAGGTGAACAAGAGCCAAGGTCAGGCAGGATCATCAGACAAGCCGGGGTCGGGTAAACTGGCAGGCAGCGAGGCACAAAAGGATCAGGCAATACCGAAGTCAGAAAACAGGCCGATGGTCAGGTACAGGCAGATAGCAGGAGGGTCACAGGAAGCCGGGTCAGATACAGGTAAACAAGGCAGATCAGGTCACTTGGGATAAACGCTGTAGAGCAGACAGCAGGGACTGTCTGCAAGTGAGGAGTTTAAATAGCCCTTCGGGCATCACCTGCGGGGGCGGGAACCAGGAAGTCCAGGGCGTCTGTTCCTGACAGGGTTTCCATGACATTGCCCCCCCCCCCCCAAGGGGCAGCCTCCGGATGCCCCTAGGAGCAAACTTCTCGGGGTGAGACCTCCTGAAGGCTTGTATCAGGTCTTTGGCGTGAATGTTCTCTTCGGGTTCCCAGGAGTTCTCCTCTGGTCCGTGACCCTTCCATTTTATTAAAAATTGACTCTGGCTATTTCTTCTTCGTGCGTCTAAAATAGCTTCTACCTCGAATTCCTGTTCCCCGTCTATGATGACGGGATCAGGGCGAGTCGGGGTCCGACCTGGGAATGGGTTGGAGACTGACGGTTTCAATAGAGAAACATGAAAAACAGGGTGGACCCTCAGGGAGTCGGGGAGCTCAAGCTCGTAGGCCACCTCGTTGATTTTCCTTTTGATAGGAAAAGACCCTAGAAACTTGGGGCCCAATTTCTTGGACGGGCAAGCCAATCTTAGATTGATGGTGGAAAGCCATACTTGGTCGCCCGGTGCCAGCGCTAATTCACCCCGTTTCCTCCTGTCGTAGACCGTCTTGTTATACTCCTGAGTTTTTGCCATGGCTTCGCGTAGAAGCTGGTTGTTAGAGGAGAAGAAATTCACTTTTTCCAGAACTGCGGGCACTGAGCACTCAGGGAGAGAGTTGGGCAGAAATGTGGGGTGAAACCCGAAGTTCGCAAAAAATGGGGTCTGGTTAGTTGCGGAGTGGATGGAGTTATTGTAGGAGAACTCCGCTAGCGGAAGCAGGGAGAGCCAGTCATTCTGAGCAAAGGAGGAGAAACAACGCAAATATTGCTCGAGGGTCTGATTTGTTCTCTCAGTCTGTCCGTTGGTTTGAGGGTGGTAAGCCGAAGAGAATGATAGCTCTATTCCCAGAGTCTTGCAGAGGGACCTCCAGAACCGGGAGGTAAATTGTACCCCCCGATCGGAGACTATATTAGCAGGTACCCCGTGGAGCCTGACGACTTCTTTAATGAACATTTGTGCAGTTTCCGGGGCCGAGGGGGTCCCTCTCATAGGAACAAAATGTGCCATCTTGGACAGACGGTCCACAATCACAAAGATGGTGGTGTGATTCTCAGCCGGGGGGAGTTCAACTATGAAGTCGATAGAAAGCATTTTCCACGGTCTCTCTGGAACGGGTAAGGGCTTCAGTAGTCCCCAGGCTTTGGATCTGGACCCTTTATTCCGGGTACATGTAGTACAGGACTCCACGAACCTCCTGCAATCCTCGCGTAGTCGAGGCCACCAGAAGGTACGTTGTACCAACTCAGTGGTCTTAGCCACGCCAAAGTGCCCAGCAAGGGCATGATCGTGGCAGAGCTCTAGCATGGTTATCTTTAGTTCTTCTGGTATGAATATCCTGTCTTGGTGCCAGAGTAATCCATCCTTGGTTTGCAGATCCAGTTCAGGAGAGGGTTCCTGTCTAGTGGTGGCTTGTCTGATCCGGGAGAGTAGGTCCTCCTGAAGTAGGAGAAAATTCCCAGGAGCGAGGATTGTATCGGGTGAGGAGAGTTCTTTGGATCCATGAAACATTCGGGACAAGGCGTCAGGTTTAGTGTTCTTGGCACCGGGGCGGTATGTCACATGGAAGGAGAACCGGGAAAAAAACAGGGCCCATCTGGCTTGTCGTGGTTTTAGTCTTTTTGCAGTTTTCAGGTACTCTAAGTTCTTATGGTCGGTGAATATTAAGATCGGGTGAGCAGCACCTTCAAGTAAGTACCTCCATTCTTCCAGGGCGGACTTAATCGCCAAGAGTTCCCGGTCTCCCACGTCATAGTTCTTTTCTGCCGCAGATAATTTGCGAGAAAAGAAAGCCACCGGATGAAGCAAAGCTTTGGTTCCTTGCCTCTGTGACAATATTGCCCCTACTGCAACCTCAGAAGCATCTACCTCAAGTACAAATGGTAGGGAGGAATCTGGGTGTTTTAAGATGGATGCAGAGGTGAAGAGCCCTTTGAGATCCTCAAAGGCCTTTTGGGCCTCAGGGGACCAGTGGAAGCGGGTACCTTGCTTGGTTAGCTGAGTAATGGGTGCAATGATGGCGGAGAACCCCCGGATGAATTTACGATAAAAGTTGGCGAATCCAACGAACCGTTGGATTCCCTTCTTATCCACTGGCGCTGGCCAGTCCAAGATTGCGGTGATCTTCTGTGGGTCCATCCTGATGCCTTCGCCAGAGATGATTAATCCCAGAAATGCTATGCTCTCCCGCTCAAACTCGCATTTCTCAGCCTTCGCATATAGTTTATGCTGCCGAAGCCGGTCTAACACACTTCTGACATGCCTGCGATGAGAGTCAAGGGAGGAAGAGAAGATTAGTATGTCATCTAAATAAGCAATCACAAAGAGATCTAAAAAGTCCCGAAGAACATCATTAATTAAATACTGGAAGGTGGCAGGGGCATTGCACAGCCCGAAGGGCATCACTAAATATTCGAAATGTCCGAACCGGGAGCGGAAGGCGGTTTTCCACTCATCGCCCTCCTTGATTCGGACCAGGTTATAGGCTCCCCGGAGGTCAAGCTTAGTAAAAATAACGGCAGCTCCCAATCTTTGGAACAACTCTGGTACCAGAGGAAGAGGATAACGATTTTTAATGGTGACCTTATTTAGTTCACGGTAGTCCACACATGGCCTGAGGGTATGGTCCTTCTTTTCTACAAAGAAAATGCCTGCGCCTGCTGGCGACGTAGAGGGGCGAATGAACCCCTTTAAAAGGTTCTCATCGATGTAGTCCTTCAGGGCCCCCTGTTCCACCTCCGTTAAAGGGAAAATCCTACCGAAAGGAATAGCTGCTCCGGGAAGTAGATCAATGGGGCAGTCGTAGGCTCGGTGGGGTGGTAGTGTCTCTGCCCCCTGTTTACTAAACACATCGAGAAAGTCCAGGTAAGCGTCAGGGATGGCCTGACGTATTCCGGCCTCAGTGTCAGTACACATTAAGGTGGCAGGCCCAGGGAGTTTGTGTGAGCCACAGGACCGTTGGCAGTAGGAGGAAGGAAACGTGATCACCCCCGTGACCCAGTTAATGGTAGGATTATGGGCTTGTAGCCAGGGCATACCGAGAATAATGGGGAACAGTGGAGAGGAGATAATATCCAGCCGTAGATATTCTCGGTGCACCCCGGTAGAGGAGAAGACAGTGACAGGTAGGGGAGCCGTCTCTTCGACCACGGGCCCCAACTTGATAAGGGACCCATCAGCCAGGTGAACCCGTAGTCCATGGGTCTTGGGAAGTAGAGGAATAAGTTGAGTACGGGCAAAAGTTGAGTCCATGAAGCAACTACAAGCCCCAGAGTCAATAATTGCGACGACTTGCAGGGTCCTTCCTGGGAGCTGCAGGGAGATAGAAAGAGCGAAGTGAGAGGAGGATTTAGTCTGAGGGTTGATCACAGCAGGGAATACTGACAAGCACTTACGGAACTTCAGGGGACAGTTCCTAACGAAGTGACCGGGCTCCCCGCAGTACAGGCACAGGTTGTGCGCGCGTCGGCGTTGGCGTTCCTCCGGAGTAAGGGAAGGGCGGAGGACCGCAAGCTGCATGGGTTCAGGAGCATCGTACGAGGGGGTCAAGGGTGCTGCAGAAGCTGGGTGCGGATGACTGGGGACCCGAGGAAGCATCCAGGTCGGCCGGGTGAAGCCCGTGACCCTCTCAACCCTCCGTTCCCTCAGGCGTCGGTCGATCTGAATTGTCAGATCGATCAGTAGGTTCAAATTTTCTGGTATTCCTACCCTAGCCAGTTCGTCCTTCAGGGGGTCAGAAAGGCCTATACGAAACTGGTGACGGAGGGCAGCGTCATTCCAGCTGGTGTCTGCGCTCCAGCGCCTGAATTCAGCTACATAGTCTTCCGCTGCTCTGCGTCCCTGCTGAAGGGTCCGCAGGGCGTTCTCTGCAGTGACCGAGAGCTGAGGGTCCTCGTACAATTGGGCAATGGCGTCAAAAAAAAGTGTAAGGCTGTCCAAGGATGCATCTTTGCGTTCTAGCAGGCGGTGGGCCCAGTTCTGTGGGTCTCCGGAAAGCAGCGAAATTACAAAGCCCACCTTGGTAGCTTCTAAGGAAAAGGTGCGGGGCTGTAAGGCAAAGTACAACTCACAAGAGTTCCGGAAAGCCCTGAACTTGTTCCGGTCCCCAGAGAATCTTTCGGGTGTAGGGACCCTGGGTTCAGGGGGAAGCATGACCACCGTGGGCACAGCTCCTGCCCCGGCGGAAGAAGTGGAGGCACGTGGACCCCCTTGAGCTCCATCGGGGTTGGTGAGGGCCCGGACTTGTCCTTCCAGGTGAGTGTAGCCTTGCTGGAGGCTCTTAACGGCCTCGGTCAGTCCCGCCAGGTGTCGGCATAGTTCCTCCATAGGTGAGGCTCCCTGCTCGGGCTCAGACATGGCTGTCTGCTACTGTCACGTACCTGACGGTGACGAGCCCGGTTAGCAGAGGGAGGCCTCCCTTACGGCTCCCACCGGCGGCCCCTGGTGGTATAACAGGAAGCACGGAGGTGGAAGGGGTACGAGTGCCTGGCAGGATCAAGAACTACCGCAGGTGATCAGGAACCAGCAGGTGAGGAGGCAGGAACCAGGAACTACAGCAGGTGAGTGGGCAGGAACCAGGAACTACAGCAGGTGAGTAGACAGGAACCAGGAACTCAGAAGATGACCCGGACCGGGAGGCACAGCAGGTAGACTGGAACCACTGGGCAGCAGCAGATGAACAGGAACCAGCAGATGAGCAGACAGGAACCAGCAGATGAGCAGACAGGAACCAGGAACTGCAGCAGGTGAGTAGACAGGAACCAGGAACTCAGCAGATGACCCGGACCGGGAGGCACAGCAGGTAGACTGGAACCACTGGGCAGCAGCAGGTGAACAGGAACCAGCAGATGAGCAGACAGGAACCAGCAGATGAGCAGACAGGAACCAGGAACTCAGCAGATGACCCGGACCGGGAGGCACAGCAGGTAAACTGGAACCACTAGGCAGCAGCAGGTGAACAAGAGCCAAGGTCAGGCAGGATCGTCAGACAAGCCGGGGTCGGGTAAACTGGCAGGCAGCGAGGCACAAAAGGATCAGGCAATACCGAAGTCAGAAAACAGGCTGATGGTCAGGTACAGGCAGATAGCAGGAGGGTCACAGGAAGCCGGGTCAGATACAGGTAAACAAGGCAGATCAGGTCACTTGGGATAAACGCTGTAGAGCAGACAGCAGGGACTGTCTGCAAGTGAGGAGTTTAAATAGCCCTTCGGGCGTCACCTGTGGGGGCGGGAACCAGGAAGTCCAGGGCGTCTGTTCCTGACAGGGTTTCCATGACAGGAGAGGAGACTGGGAGGACACCAAGCTGAGGAGACGAGGAACCAAAGACCACAGAAACTCCCCGAAGATCACAAAGCAGACCAAGATCAGCATGTTCAGGAAGCGGAGGTGGAGGAAGCGGAGGTGGAGGAAGGGGAGGTGGAGCTTATCAGCACAACAGGTCAGTGTCTGTCACCACAACTTCAAGGTAAATACAGATGTAGGCCTGCATATTTCAATTTTTTTTATTTTTTTTTTAGGGGCTGAACGTGGTGGTGTGTCAGGAACTGCAAATCCAACATTCTCGAGTGCTAGTGCGAAAATAATCATTCAGGAAATAATGGAATGTAGTAGCGAAATGGACATTATGCGAACTCCAATGAATGTGATTAAGCAGAAATATAAAAATATTATCGATATTTTGGGGCGAATAGTCTGAACCCCCCCTTTTTAAGTGTGCTATTTGGCATCCAAAATGTGCAACAGTATTTCAACCTGCCCAAATGTGAAAATGCACACAGTGACTCAACATGTGCTATCTGCCGTCACAGGATATCTATGTCCCTGTTTTGGGGGTGCAACCTCTTCCTCCCTACTCAAGTAGGTGAAAGGAAGGGTTTTCACCCCCAAAGCACGTCCATTGATCCCCCATGATGGCAGATAGCACATGTTTACCTTAGCCATGGGATCATGTTGAAGATACCCATTTGAGCCCCAAAAAGAAAGTGTGGTTCTTCACATTTGGGATGGATCAGGGGTGACATCACCCCATCTCATGTTTGTCTTTTTCACTGTTATTTTTTTAATTTGTTTAAAAAAAGTTTGGGATTTTGACCCATGCATGTTTCTGCAAAAAAAAACTCCCCAAATTTTTTTTTTTTTAAAAAAATAGTTTTATCTAGAAAACCACAAAAAAATTTGGTGCACAAAGTAAAAAGATTCTGGAAGTCTAAAAAAGGTGTGGCTTGTTCTTTCTATGCTCAATAGCAGTTCTGTAGATGCAAAAACAAGGTTTTTACCAGTGAGAATTGAGGCTATTTACTAAGGACAAATACACTTGGCACTACTAGAACCTGGGAGACACATAAACCAAAAATACAAGAATGACAAAACAAGTTTGTAGTAAATATAAAACAAATTTTTATTAACAAAAAGCTAAAGGTCAGATGTGGTCTGGCATTGCGATGGCCCCCCTACCCGTGAAGTACTCAACGTATTTCTCACGTACTTCACGGGCACTTTGGGGGGCCAAACCAGTACGGGCAGTGTTGAGGCCGGTCAGAATGGTCATTTCGGATGGACCGGCCTCAGGCCCAACTGATGACACATATGTAGATGATAATTGTCTTAGAAAGTTGTGCAATATGCAGCAGCAGTACACAATGTGGTTCAGCTTGTATTCCGCCAAATGTATAGCTGTCTGAAACAGGCGGAACCAGCTGCCCATTATCCCCAAGGCATTCCCCACAACTCTCCGGACTCTGGCCAGCCGGTAATTAAAAACCCTCCTCTCCGGGGTGAGGGTGCGTTGGGGAAACAGGCCGCATGAGGTGTGGTCCAAGTCCAAAAGCTTCATCCGCGATAAAAACGAACGGTAGTCCTTCCACGTTGTCTGCATCTGGAGGCAGTGCAAGACCCCCAGCCTGCAGACGGTGAGCGAACTCTGTCTCTGCGAATACTCCGCCATCTGACATCCGGCCGTTCTTCCCCACGTCCACATATATGAACTCGTACCGTGCCGACACCACCGCCATTAACACTATGCTATTAAAACCTTTATAGTTGAAATAGTATGACCCCGAACGGGGTGGCGGCACTATGTGGACATGCTTCCCATCAATTGCCCCTCCGCAGTTGGGGAAGTCCCACCGCTGGGCAAATTGATCAGCCACAGTCAGCCATTCCTGTGGTGTGCTAGGGAACTGTGGAGTCAAACAAAAAGAAGACATTAGTATGTTTTCTGTTTACAGTGCAAGCAGATTACACACAAAGACATTGTTGACCAACATCATTCTAACATTATTATTTAAGGGAGTATTTCCTAACAAAAAACAAAGGCCCACTTAGCAGATGCCTCACCCCCTCTGAGTGGACATTCTCAAATAATCTAAGGGGGGGGGGGTTTGAGGTGATTGTGGGGGATCAAAAAAAAGGCTCTACCACTCTGCTGATCTTGATTGAGAACTAAAACTATTTTAACATTTTTAGGGGGGGAGGGAGGGTTGTCAAACTACGAGGGCACTGACCCAAAAAATTAAAAAAGGAAAAAAGAAGGCTAGCTGTGTTTGGGCCCAGGATAGCATGCTGGAGAGGTTAGTGAAGGGAAATAGGCATGCAGGCCGGAAAAAAGGCCATTACAGGTAAAAAGATGCATGGGGAAAATGGGGACATTACCAGGATATTACAAACAGGCAAACTTGTGAAGGAGGATAAAAATTAATAACATTATCAAACAATCCAAACATATAATGTGATGTTACAGGAGAAAACTTACCTTCATATAGTCCTTCTGCAGGACCTGAATAATGGCCGAACACGTCTCAGGGATAATGATCCCGAGAGCCTGGGGGGAGATGCCTGTTGTGAACTTGAGGTCCTGCAAGCTTCTCCCAGTCGCCAGGTATCTCAACGTGGCAATAAGCCTCTGCTCGGCAGTGATGGCCTGGCGCATCACAGTGTCCTGCCTCGTTATATAGGGGGACAGCAAATCCAACAGACGGTGAAAAACAGGGTCCGTCATCCTAAAATAATTCCTGAAATCATCAGGATTATTCTCATGGATTTCCCGCAGCAGAGGCATATGAGAGAATTGGTCCCGCTGGAGCAACCAATTCTTAGTCCATGAACTCCTCCTCACCCTGTTCACAGACTGAACTCGGGTTACAGTGTTAACTGCAACACCAAGTCCAAAGCCAGCACGAACTCGAGAACGAGAACGCACTTCAAACATGGTCTTAAACCGGTCGGCTGGTCAGAACGCACTCAAACAGAACGCACCGTGGAACAGCAAGGCCTGAGAAGAACGACCTGAAAAACAGTAAACGAACGGCCAAGAAGGCACTGCAAGGCAGTAACGACCTGACTGCACGCACTGAATAACAAATACGAACCCACAAACACAAACTGAACACCAGGAAACGATCTGCAAAGCACGGAGACTGAAAAGCGCGAATCGGTTCTCACCAAACTTTTACTAACACGCGGTAACACAAAGTCAGCAAAAGCAGCCCAAGGGGTGGCGCCATTAGATTTGTTCTTTCCTTTTATAGCGCCGTCGTACATGTTGTACGTGCCCTTGTTTTGTTGCCGTCGGTTTTGGAACTGATGGTGTGTGGCCAAGACTGATGAAAAACAGTTTCATCGGATTTCCGATGGACAAATCCATTGGACGAAAATCCATAGGTTATCCGATCGTGTGTACAGGGCTTTACACTTTATCTGTTTTGCACTATCATTGCACTGAGCACTTTATATTATTAGGCAATATCAGGTGATTGATTACATTGATGTAGGTACTTTATTATATATTGTATTATTGTTTATTGGAGCAGCGCTGAGTATAACATTTATATTTTTCAAGTATTCAGTACGTTGACATTTTAAACAATACCACAGTGGGGACTCGTCTGGTATGAGAGTCTTCGGAATCAAGGCAATAAGAGGCGACTCATATAGTGATAGGAAATTCCAAAAAATATGCAAGAGAGATACATAATGGATATTCACTCACATGCACATGTTTTTGTATAGGACTCTGTATGGAGCATTATTGTATTGTGTGCACGTGTGGGTGCTTGTTCTCTGTTATACATGTGACATCCACTCACTCCCCTATATATAGTTCCCCTAATCCTAGAGTAATAGAAAGGGGAATCAATTTAACACCTCATCAAAGATGTCCTTTGGACATCTGTTCTCCTAGGGTGTTCCGTGTGCAAAGGTCTTGGGCACATTTTGCACATCTGCCCATTAATATATGTATATATCCTTACACTCTGGAGTTATAGTAACATGAACGAGTCTAGCACCTTATACAGGATACCCTCCCAGTAAGCTGCCTGAGAGACATACTGTATATACAATAATAGTAGGGTGGAGGAACTTGACTGGCCTGCACAGAATCCTGACCTCAACCCGATAGAACACCTTTGCGATTAATTAGAGCAGAGACTGCGAGCCAGGCCTTCTAGTCCAACATCAGTGGACAGCCTTCCCAGAAGAGTTTAGGCTGTTATAGCTGCAAAGGGTGGGGCAGCTCAATAATGAACCCTACAGACGAAGACTGGGATGCCATTAAAGTTCAAGTGCTTGTAAAAAGGCAGATGTCTCAATATTTTTTTTTTTAGTATACAAATATACAGTATATATAAAATGCCATTGCCGGGTCCAACCACTGGGGGGGCTGGTAATTGCTGTTTAAGCCTTCCCCACATAATACTGAGTCTATTCAGACACATTGGATATAGTATATTGTAAGTTAGTCCTCCAGCCATTTGGAGCTCTAGCTAGTGATTCCTCTATTCTAGCTGATGATTCTAGCTCCTTATCTTGGAGCACATCACGTGACCGCAGTAACCGGTTATGACATAATAGGAAGTGATGCTATTAGGCTGAAACACGTTCCAGGGGATTCTACTGGTATTTAAATATAATTTAAATGAAACAGCACATACAATCAGAGGCAAAGTATATAAGTAATAAAGCTAAAAAAAACAGGGCATTGGAGGGGGAGATTTGTGATTTTGCATGAGGCAAATGACAGAAAATTGCATAGAAAAATCAGCATATTTATTGTCACAAAATATGAACATAGCACTTTGCAATAAATACAAGCAAAATAACAATCTCATATATATACACACATGACATGAATACATTGATATATATGCACACATGTATTTTGGAGCAGCGCATTCCAGTTGCCAATCTATAAAAAAGTAGTAAATGCTCCATATTGTGGAGTGATGGACATTATATAGAATAATGGACCTTAGTTGGCCCAGACAGTAGTAATATTAAAAATCATGACTGCATCACATAAAAGATCTACGCGTTTCGTGGTGAAGACCACTTCCTCAGGAGAGGATGCCTGATCATGTATAAAGATGGAATACTGACATGTGGTACTATGGAGCAGAGATCACTGGGATAGTCTGTCACAGGAGTTAAGGTGGCGAGATCGGCATACGAGGCGGACGCACCCAAAGTGTCCCCAAAGATGAAACATCTCCTTGAAAATTAAATGGTAATAGAGAAGGTTTCAAAATGATCTTGTGTATAGATTAGGTGATAAATACACATGTGAAGTATGGCATGCCAAGACAGCAAATCTCCCCCTCCAATTTCCTGCTATAGGGATGGAGGAATGCGTTAGTACATGCTTTATATAAAGTCAAACATACCTTTCCTTCATACAAAGCTAAAAAAGCAGACATAATCAAACACATCAAATGGGGTATATAATACATCTATGCATTTACTATTTGTAGTTCAGAAGCATTCTTGCACCAGAAAACTCCCCTGGATATGTGCACTCCCCATTCCCATGTGGACTGTGTTATAGGGTTACACATAATGTGTTTAGTATGAACAGTATTTGATTGGTGGGTGGTGAACTCACACCCATGGGGCAGGATAAAGATATCCCCATCTGATTTTTGCTATGTTACACTACATTATTTAAGTGAGGGAGCAAGACATGGTCTTGTTGGCTCTGAGGAAGAGGCGAGTCCTTAAAACGCGTCAGCCTTCTGCACTTCTGGCATTCAATCTGTTATGTGATATGTTGTATCGTGGACCTAAAGCTGTTGTTCTATATGAAAAGCTGCGATGCATGTGTCAATTTGTGAGTATAATACTGACCTTTTTTTTTTCTTATTAAAGACTATTATTAAGGATCATGAACTAGGCCTGTACTCCCTCTGTTTTGTGATTTCTGTTCTTCTGATTAGTGTAGTCAGAGGGACAAGTCTGATCATTTGGTCATTGGAGGAGAGCGAGCAGGCTGAGTTGACAGTATAACTAGAGAACTGACCACAGTGTGTTCTTCTGCTTAGTGTGGTCAGTTTTTAATAGAGAAACAGAAGGAATGGCAGGAACACCAGGTATTTTACACAAAGGAAGCAATATAAAGAGAACAGGATACTTTATCAAACAAGTACATGGAACAGCAGGCACATATCGAGAATAGGAATTGTTGGGTTTAAAAACTCTTTAAGTAATTGTCAAAAAGGACACAGGGAGCTGAACACTATCATATGTAAAAAAAAGTGTACGGTTAAAGGTCCTCCTTTTAATATGACTTTGAGGGCAACAAGGGAAATACACCAATCTTTTCATTTACAGTCTTGGGAGCAGGACTCAAGTCCTGGGAAAAAAGTGTGGGAACTCACCCAAGATTCCCCCACCTCAAAAATAAAAAAGTGTGTGTGTGTATATAATATACATACTCCTTTTTTAACAAATAAAGTGCAACATTTATTGTAAAGTGCCAGTTTATAAGGACACTTCCAAAATTCACATGCATTAAACAAATAAATATAGAACAGATGTAACAACAAAATAATTTAACTTGTATGCTATACTAACAAAAAAGAAACACCACAATGTGTGATAATGGTTCAATGCAGACTCATTGTGCCTATTAATGAAGCCTCACTTTGCCCATCAATGCAGCCTCACTGTGCCCATCATTGCAGCCTCACTGTGCCCATCATTGCAGCCTCTGTGTGCCCATCATTGCAGCCTCACTGTGCCCATTAATGTAGCCTCACTGTGCCCATCATTGCAGCCTCGCTGTGCCCATCATTACAGCCTCACTGTGCCCATCAATGCAGCCTCACTGTGCCCATCAATGCAGACTCACCTGTGCCCATCAATGCAGATTCACTGTGCCCATCAATGCAGCCTCACTGTGCCCATCTTTGAAGCCTCACTGTGCCCATCAATGCAGCCTCACTGTGTCCATCATTGCAGACTCACCTGTGCCCATCAATGTAGACTCACCTGTGCCCATCAAAGCAGCCTTACTGTGCTCATCAATGCAGACTCAATGTGCACATCATTGCAGCCTCACCGTGCCCATCACTGCAGCCTCACTGTGCCCATCATTGCAGCCCCACTGTGCCCATCAATGCAGACTCACTGTGCCCATCAATGCAGCCTCACTATACCCATCAATGCAGCCTCACCGTGCCCATCATTTCAGACTTACTGTGCCCATCAATGCAGCCTCACCGTGCCCATCATTGCAGCCTCACTGTGCCCATCATTGCAGCCTCACCATGCCCATCATTGCAGCCCCACTGTGCCCATGACATGCAGACTCACTGTGCCCATCATAACAACCTTACTGTGCCCATCAATGCAGCCTCTGTGCCCATCATTGCAGCTTCACTGTGCCCATCAATGCAGACTCACTGTGCCCATCAATGCAGACTCACCATGCCCATCATTGCAGTCTCACTATGCCCATCAATGCAGCCTCACTGTGTCCATCATTTCAGCCTTACTGTGCCCATGAATGCAGCCTCACCATACCCATCATTGCAGCCTTACTAGGCCCATCATTGCAGCCTCACTGTGCCCATCATTGCAGCCTTATTGTGCCCATCATTGTAGCCTTACTGTGCCCATCATTGCAGCCTCACTGTGCCCATGAAATGCAGACTCTCCTGTGCCCATCATTGCAGCCTCACTGTGCCTATCATTGCAGCCTCACTGGGCTCATTAATGCAGCCTCACTGTGCCCATCATTGCAGCCTCACTGTGCCCATGAAATGCAAACTAACTATGCCCATCATTGCAGCCTTACTGTGCCCATCAATGCAGCCTAATGATTGTCCATCATTGCAGTCTTACTGTGTCCATCATTGCAGCCTTACTGTGCCCATCATTGCAGCCCCCCCCCCCAAGCCTAAGGTAGGAAGTGCTGCAAGCCAATGGGAACTTGCAAAAATCTAAACACATGATGTCCTTCTCTGTGGCAGAGTGTAGCGTGTATAGTACTGCAGCAAGGGTAAATAGATCACTGGGCACTCGCCGAGCTCATGTTGTTTCACCACCTGATTGTCGGGCTTGGACTGACTGACACGGTTCTATACCGCCAGGCAGCATTGAACACAGTGGGAGCTGTGCCCATAGTCCCACCCACCGCTAGAGACTGGTGGTCAGGACTAGGGACACCGCTCCCGCTGTGTTCAATGCTGCCCGATGGTATAGAACCATGTCAGTCAGTTCGAGCCCGACCATACATCGGTGAACAGCGTGAGCTCGGCGAGTGCCCAGTGATCTATTAACTTTTGCTACAGTACTATACATGCTACACTCTGCCACTGACAGGGACATTCCTGCTGCAGTACAGTAACAACGTTCCCATGCGTTCCTGCACGGCTCAAGCTCTGCTTGCGTGATGCCTTTGTGCTGTACGTGGTCTTATGAAACAGTACAATTTTGATGGACAGTGGCAGAGACACTGTATTATGGCATCATGAAGTTTCCATGTGTAATTGATTTTTTTACTTTCAGGCCCCTTTCACACGGGCAGACTGATCGGACCATCCATTGCCCTTTATGGAGCAGCAGGTGTCAACAGACATGAGCCCATTGACACATGCCGACATCCAATCCTATCTGCCAAAAACAGAAGGATGAGGAATCTATTCCCCACCTGTCTGCCGGATCGTATCAGATCTGATAGCAGTCGGGTGTGAACACAGATAGTCAGTTTACATCCAACTGCCCTATTCATAGAGGACATCGGGCTGTGTCTGTGTCCGCTCTGTATAAGCAGAGCAGACACGAACAAGCAATCCGTCTGCTCAGTGGGGATCAGCAGACAGATTCCCCACTGAACAGGCGGACTCCTGGCGGTTTTCCCCATATGAAAGGGGCCTTACTTTTAGATTGTCTTAAATACAGCAGCAGCCCCCCAATCAGATTAATTTACAAATTTAGTTTTTTTTTTAGGTAGTCTGAGCCTGATTTGACTGGTGGACATAGCAGCCACAACAGATCTATAGAAGTTATATGAAAGTTAATTGTTAAAAAATAAAGCTAACTGTACAAATTGGCCAGTGGTAAAACAGTTCAAAAAGATATTTGGTAAGTTTTTTGTGCTACCACACTGCATTGTCCTAAAAGTCTCATACAATGTCAAAACAGAGTGCACAACAAAAAAACTTTTATGCCTCGTATACCCGACCGGTTTTCCCAGCAAGAAAACTGCCATGAGAGCTTTTGGCCGTGTGTATGCTCCATCACAGTTTTCCCGACAGGAAAAATGCAGGAAAAAAAAGAGAACATGTTCTCTTTTTTAAATAGTGCTGTATGCCCGCGCTTAGGAAAAATAAGTGATTTGATAGTGTGAGGGGGTTAGCTCGGCAGCGGGTGTGTGTGACCCCCGGGATGGGCTCCCCACACAAAACAGGCCCAGCAAACGGAGGTTGTGGTTTTCAAAATCAAAAAAGGTGCGGTTTATTTTCTATTTACAGTGACAAAACACAGCAAAGCAAAAGAAACATAACCAAAATAAATCCTGGTCAAGTTGACCTCTGACTAAACATACAGGTTTCCTAACTAACAACTGGGATCAGCCTAGTGCTGTCCTAGTCCCTAAGTCCCTGGTTTAGTAAAAGTCCAAACAAATAGCCACACAGGCTTTGCCTCACCGCACAGGGGTTCACTCTCCCTAGACAGTCCACACAGGTCTGGTTCCAGGCATGAGCTAACATCTAATGAAGCTGGGAGTTCTTATAGAGGCCTAAATGAGCTGACAAGGTTCAGCTGGTCTCCTCATCTCTGTCTGCACGACGCCCCACACTCTCCCTAGAGGTATGAGTCATCCATGAGCCCACTAGCCTTATACAACTCTCCACCTAGTTGTATAAGTCGGCGTAAAGCCTGAATCTGGGCGAAATATATCTACCCCCCTGGATGCAACCAGGTGACTTTACCTTCCTGCTGTCACATACCCCCCCCTCTTGTTTTAACCTCGGGGTTGGAACACCAGCAATCAGGCATTCATGTACTCGAGACAAAGCATCCACATTCCCCATTTGAACGCCAGGGCGATGCTTTACTGTGAAGTTGAATTCCTGGAGGGCCAGGAACCACCTATTCACTCTTCTATTTGTTTCCTTGTTTTGAGCCATCCACTTTAACGGAGCGTGATCCGTAACCATGTCAAAGTGCCTACCTAGCAGGTAGTACCGAAGGGAATCTAGAGCCCACTTCACCGCTAAACACTCCTTTTCAACGGTGGCGTAATTTACCTCATGGGACTTCAACTTCCTGCTGAGGTAAATGACTGGGTGCTCTTCCCCGTTCCAGACCTGGGACAATACTGCTCCTAACCCCACATCTGACGCATCACTTTGTACGACAAAGTCTTTAGAGAAGTCGGGTGAGTACAACACTGGCTGGCTACATAAGGCTTGTTTCAAGAATTGGAATGCTGCCTCAGCCTCGGGGGTCCATTTAATCATGACCGACCCTTTCCCCTTCGTCAGGTTGGTTAGGGGCACAGCCTTAGAAGCAAAGTGGGGAATGAATCGCCGATAATACCCAGCGATTCCCAGAAAGGCTCGTACCTGCTTCTTGCTGTTGGGACGTGGCCAACTCTGGATGGCCTCGACTTTGTTGAGTTGGGGTTTTATTACTCCCCTCCCAATGGTGTACCCAAGATATTTGGCCTCCTCCTGCCCAATGGTACACTTCTTGGGGTTAGCCGTAAACCCCGCTTCCCGAACAGAGTCCAGGACTGCTTGCACTTTTGGCAGATGTGAGGCCCAATCTGTGCTATGGACAATTACGTCATCCAGGTAAGCCGCAGCATACTTCCGATGGGGCCTCAGCATCTGGTCCATTTTCCGCTGGAATGTGGCCGGCGCATTCTGTAACCCGAACGGCATTCTTTTATATTGGAACGCCCCGTCTGGGGTTACAAATGCGGTTTTCTCTTTGGCCGACTTGGCCAGGGGGATTTGCCAATACCCTTTTGTGAGGTCAAGAGTCGTCATGTATCGGGCTGTTCCCAGCCGGTCGATCAACTCATCTATACGTGGCATGGGGTAGGTGTCAAATTTTGTAACTTTGTTCAACTGACGAAAATCGTTACAAAATCGCCAGCTCCCATCCGGTTTAGGCACCAACACGATGGGACTAGACCAATCACTTTGGGACTCCTCTATCACCCCTAAGTTCAGCATTTTCTGTACTTCCTCCCGTATTGCCTCCCGTCGAGCCTCTGGGATCCGATAGGGTTTTAACTTCACCCTTTCACCGGGCGGGGTAATGATGTCATGCTCTACCCCAGATGTTTGTCCCGGCAGCTCAGAGAATACCTCCTTGTTGCGAAGCACAAACTCCTTAACCTCCTGTTGTTGGGGTTGTGACAAGGTGGCTGCTATTCCAACCTCAGGAATCACGCAACCAGTTTGAGCTGGTGACCAAGTGTCTGCGACTAGGGACTCTCTATCCCTCCAGGCTTTCAACAGATTAACGTGATAGATCTGTTCGGGCTTTCGCCTTCCTGGTTGTCTGACCTTGTAATTCACTTCGCTCACTTTTTCCATTATCTCGTAGGGGCCTTGCCATTTGGCAAGGAATTTACTTTCAACCGTAGGGACAAGTACCAATATCCTATCCCCCGGGGAAAAGGTACGGGTCTTGGCTCCACGGTTGTACACTCTCTGCTGTGCCAACTGCGCTTGGGCCAAATGTTCCTTCACGATGGGCATTACCTGTGCAATTCGATCTTGCATCAGGGCGACATGCTCAATCACACTCCTGTGGGGAGAACTCTCACTTTCCCAAGTTTCCTTGGCAATATCCAACAGCCCTCTTGGGTGTCTCCCATACAGTAACTCAAAGGGGGAGAATCCCGTAGAGGATTGGGGCACCTCCCTAATAGCAAACATCAAATAAGGAAGTAAACAGTCCCAATCCTTTCCATCTCTATCCACCACTTTCTTCAACATTTGTTTTAGGGTTTTGTTGAATCTTTCAACCAGCCCATCGGTTTGGGGGTGATACACAGACGTACGCAATTGCGTCACTTTGAACAATTTACACAGCTCTTTCATAACCCGGGACATAAAGGGTGTACCTTGGTCCGTAAGCAGTTCTTTACAAATACCCACCCGGCTAAAAACAAGAGATAGCTCTTTGGCTATGGTTTTGGCCGAGGTATTTCGGAGAGGGATCGCTTCTGGATAACGGGTGGCATAGTCCATTATAACTAATATGTACTGGTGCCCCCTAGCGGACTTGATTATAGGACCTACCAAATCCATGGCGATCCTCTCAAACGGGACCTCAATGATGGGTAGAGGGACCAGCGGGCTACGGAAATGTGGCATCGGGGCCAACCTCTGACACACAGGGCAGGAGGAACAATAATTTTCTACGTCCTTCATCACCCCCGGCCAATAGAATCTCTGTAATACCCTCTCTCGGGTTTTCTCTGTCCCCAGATGACCTCCAAGAATGTGCCCATGGGCCAACTCCAACACCAACTTCCTGTAAGGTTTGGGCACCACAAGCTGCTCAACGGTTTCTTCTGCCCTTTTTGCCACCCGATACAGTAGGTCCTTCTCTACGCTGAAGTATGGGTAAGTGCAGGTATTATCTGGGTTCACTAACTCACCATCTATTTTCACTACGTTTTCCCGTGCCTTTATTAGGGCGGGGTCTTTCAACTGTACTGTGGAAAAGTTTTCCCTGTGAACCTCAAGATCAGAAAACTCCACAGACGGTAGGTTTTCGTCTGAGGAGGTGGGCTCCTCTCCAGTTTCTTGAGTCTCCCCTGCCAATACTGATAAGGGAAATTCCGGAGAGTCCTCACCACTCTCAGGGGAGTTCTGGCTATCACATTCCTGGTACATAGGGGCACCAGTGAGGGGCTCAGGATCATCCCACAGTTCCCAGAACTTCGGAAAATCCCTTCCCACAATGGCGTCATGCGGTAACTGAGATACTAAGCCCACTGGATGAGAGAGGGTACCTTTGGGGGTCTCGAAACACACTGTAGTCACTGGATACTCTCGGGTGTCCCCATGCACACAAATAACAGCTACCTTGCTATTCCCAGAGACCTCTGTTTTAACTAACTCAGCCTTTATCAGGGTCACAAGGCTACCTGAATCCAGCAATACCACAACATTTCTACCATTAACACACATTTTGCATAAATGTTTCTCAGTTCCTCGAATGGCAGTGCATGCGACTGTCGCACACAGCGACTGACGTCTGCCCGTCAGAAAGTCACACTGCATGGGTTCCTCCACAACCGGGCAATTGGCTGCAATATGTCCCGCTTGCCGGCAGCGGTAGCAAACGATCCTTCTTGCCGCCTCTTGAGCCGCTGATTTCCCAGGCTGTTCTCGCCAAACTTGGGGTAGAGCTCCCACCCTCTCACTCTCTCCACCCTCACCCCTTGGAATCCTCTTATCCGCCCCTGGGGATGGTCTGGTCTTAGGGTGGAAAGTCCGAGTGTCTCTGGAAGAGGCCGTCAGGTTCTCTGTAGCCAAGTATTTCTCCACACGATCCACAAGACCATCGGCCGTCTCTGGGTCTCCATGGCTTACCCACTTTTGGATGGCAGTAGGAAGAGCTCTCAAAAACCGATCCATTACAACACGTTCCACAATCTTTGGTGCGGACAAAGTCTCTGGCTGTAGCCACTTTCTGCTCAGGTGAATGAGATCATACATTTGAGACCTGGGGGGTTTTCCAAGCTGGAAAGTCCAGTTATGCACACGCTGAGCCCGGACAGCCTGGGTGACACCCAGCCTTGCCAATATTTCAGCTTTTAGCATCACATAGTCTTTTGCTTGGTTAGGCTCTAGGTCATAGTAAGCTTTCTGCGATTCACCAGTTAACAGAGGAGCCACCAGTCCAGCCCACTGCTCCTCAGGCCACTTTTCTCTTTCAGCGGTCCTTTCAAATGTGGTCAAAAATACCTCTGGATCATCCTCTCCAGTCATTTTTGTCAATAAACGACTCACCCCAAAGGACGCGGTATTAGTGGGACGGCTTTCCTCACTGGTCTGCGGACGTTGCTGCATTACTGCTTCCATCTGTTGTTGTAGTCTCTGCTCTTGCTTCTGCAACAGGTCTATGAAGCGGGCCTCAGATTGCTGCTGGGCTCGTTGCTGAGCCTCCAGACTCTGTTGCAAAGTTGCGTTTGTCTGCTGCTGGGCTGCAAGGCTCCTTTGCAAACCTGCATTTGTCTGCTGTTGATTGGCATTTGCTAGAGCCAGCTGCTTCAGTATCTCCTCCATGCTGGCTTAAAAAAAACTGCCACTGGTTCTCCACCAACTGTGAGGGGGTTAGCTCGGCAGCGGGTGTGTGTGACCCCTGGGATGGGCTCCCCACACAAAACAGGCCCAGCAAACGGAGGTTGTGGTTTTCAAAATCAAAAAAGGTGCGGTTTATTTTCTATTTACAGTGACAAAACACAGCAAAGCAAAAGAAACATAACCAAAATAAATCCTGGTCAAGTTGACCTCTGACTAAACATACAGGTTTCCTAACTAACAACTGGGATCAGCCTAGTGCTGTCCTAGTCCCTAAGTCCCTGGTTTAGTAAAAGTCCAAACAAATAGCCACACAGGCTTTGCCTCACCGCACAGGGGTTCACTCTCCCTAGACAGTCCACACAGGTCTGGTTCCAGGCATGAGCTAACATCTAATGAAGCTGGGAGTTCTTATAGAGGCCTAAATGAGCTGACAAGGTTCAGCTGGTCTCCTCATCTCTGTCTGCACGACGCCCCACACTCTCCCTAGAGGTATGAGTCATCCATGAGCCCACTAGCCTTATACAACTCTCCACCTAGTTGTATAAGTCGGCGTAAAGCCTGAATCTGGGCGAAATATATCTACCCCCCTGGATGCAACCAGGTGACTTTACCTTCCTGCTGTCACAATAGCTAAACACAGTGAAAAAATGTATAAATAATAATAAAGAGCTGCAGCCCCCCCTAGTGGGCCCCTCAAAGAGGGTCCTAACAATGAAAAGGATAAATGGATGGGGTATGGTGCTGCTCACTAGCCCTAGCAAGGACCTGTAGTGGTAGGTGAGTGTGTCAGGTTAGTATGTGTGGCAATTGCTCATGTGCAATCGTGCCCCCTAAATAGTGATAATGTTGTGTCCCTACTAGGTAAAGGGATACCAGAGACACAACACAAATATCAAAACTGTGATGATGTGCAATATTAGTGATCAAAAGATATCTCGTAAATTGCATCACATATTATTAACCAACAAGTGCATCAAGGCTAAATATAACGCTCAAAAATCAGCAAGTGAGCAAGTTAAAAATAAAAATTAAATTAAATATAAAAAATAATTAGAAATGAAACCAATCCAATGTGCTATGCCTCCGGGCAGAAGCACTCGTATATAATAATAGTCTGAGTGACTGACCACTAGTATAAATTATAAAAGTCTGTGGTGACAAATATGTGGTTAACTTGATAGTGAAATAGGAGCTTCCACGCATGCAGGAAGAGATGTCAGCGGTGTATTCTGGTTTGGTCTCGCTCCAGCTTCCCCAGAGAATTCAATTTCCGTGGATAGGACTTCCAGTTAGTGGTATAAACACAGGGATGCTCCCATAGTGCGGTAAAAAATTGGGCTTTATTTAAAATGTATAATTAAAACAAACAAAAAAGAAGAAATAAACAGTTCCACAATCGCGTAAGTATCCGCAAACGGTACAAGCTGGTGTTCGCAGCGTGCGTTCCGGCTGCGTTCCAGCTGGACTTCCGGGTAAGGTTAGCGTGGTGTGCATATTGCGTGGCTCCACGTATTGCGTGGCTCCGAAGAGGATTGTTTATTTCACTATCAAGCTAACCACATATTTGTCACCACAGACTTTTATAATAGGAGGCCAAACAGCAATGAAGGATAACATTAGGCTGTCTTCCTAGTAAACCTGATTCATAAGACTGTTCCCTACGGGATATACTTTAACTTACACAGGGAAGTGGCAAGGATCTTTTTGTTTTCTCCTTCATGTTTTGATCTTAACGATTTCATGGGAACTTCAGTCAACAAATAAGGAAGATATACCAGCAAGACAGTTATGACTTTTACTCCTTAAAGTTTATTTTCTTCAGCAATTTTTTCTACTTGCATTTCTAACACAGATGTCAGCATCTACTTCAGTTCCATTTCTAGGATTTTATTTCCACACCTGCTATTTCCATCTATCACCCCCGGGGGGCCATATGTGTTTTGATATGTTCACTTTATAATAAAATAATTTTTTGTTTAACCACTTGACCACTGGCCACTTAAACCCCCTTCCTAACTAGATGAATTTTCAGCTTTCGGTGCTCTCACATTTTGAATGACAATTACTCAGTCATGCAACACTGTACCCATATGACATTTTCATCCTTTTTTTCACACAAATAGAGCTTTCTTTTGGTGATATTTGATCGCATCTGGGTTTTTTATTTTTTGTGCTGTAAATAAAAAAAATACCGAAAATTTTGTAAAAAAATGAATTTTTCTTCATTTCTATTATAAAATTTTGCAAATAAGTAATTTTTCTTCATAAATTTGGGCAAAAATGTATACTGCTACATATCTTTGGTAAAAATAACCCAAATTAGTGGATATTATTTAGTCTGTGTGAAAGTTATAGGGTCTACAAGCTATGGTGCCAATCACTGAAAATGTATCAATTTGATTACACCTGATGTACTGACAGCCTATCTCATTTCTTGAGACCCTAACAAGCCAGTAAAGTACAAATACCCCCCAAATGACCCCTTTTTGGAAAGTAGACATTCCAAGGTAGTTAGTAAGAGGCATAGTTAGTTTTTTGAGGTTGTCATTTTTTCTCACAATTCTTTGCAAAATTAAGATTTTTTTTATTTTAATTTTTTTTCACACCAAATTGTCATTATAACCGGTTATTTCTCTCACATGGCATGTACATTCCACAAATGACACCCCAAAATATATTCTGCTACTCCTCCTGAGTATTACGATACCACATGTGTAAGACTTTTACACAGCCTGGCCACATACAGAGGCCCAACATTGAAGTAGCAACTTCAGGCATTCTAGGAGCATAAATTACACATCTAATCTCTCAAACACCTATTACACTTTTGAAGGCCCTGGAGCACCAGGACAATGGAAACGCCACCAAAGTGACCCCATTTTGGAAAGCAAACACCCCAATGTATAATCTATGAGGCATTATGAGTCTTTTGAACTGTTCATTTTTTTCCAGAGGTTTTTGGAAAATGTGGAAAAAAAATGAAAACGCATTTTTTTTACACAAAGTTGTCCGTTTATAAGATATTTCCAACACATGGCATGTACATAGCAAAAATTACACCCCAAAATATATTCTTCTACTCCTCCTGAGTATGGCGATACTACATATGTGAGACTTTTACACAGCCTGGCCACATACAGAGGCCCAACATTGAAGTAGCAACTTCAGGCGTTCTAGGAGCTTAAATTACACATCTAATCTCTCAAACACCTATTACACTTTTGAAGGCCCTGGAGCACCAGGACAATGGAAACGCCAACAAAGTGACCCCATTTTGGAAAGAAAACACCCCAACGTTTAATCTATGAGAAATAATGAGTCTTTTGAACTGTTCATTTTTTTCCAGAAGTTTTTGGAAAATGTGGGAAAAAAATGAAAACGCATTTTTTTTACACAAAGTTGTCCATTTATAAGATATTTCCAACACATAGCATGTACATAGCAAAAATTACACCCCAAAATATATTCTCCTACTCCTCCTGAGTATGGCGATACCACATGTGTGAGACGTTTACACAGCCTGGCCACATAGAGGCCCAATATCCAAGAAGCACCATCAGGTATTCTAGGGACATAAATTACGCATCTAATTTCCTTATAATCTATCACATTTTTGAAGGCCCTTCATATTCCTAGCATATAGCATGTACATACCAAGAATTACACCCTGAACTACATTCTGCTGAGTAAATGGTAAACAAAAGATTACCTGTGGTTTTAGTAGTGCAATTGTCCACAGAAGGAGAGCCCTGATCCAGGCAGCAGGCAGGGACGTGGTCAGCGTCAGTGAATGGAATTGTCCAGGCAGCAGGCAGGAATATTGTCCATAGTCAGTACAGGCAAAGATACTGTCCATATACAGTCCAAGGTCAGTGCAAGTAGAGACATTGCCAGCAGTGCCAAAATATTGGTCCTGGTAGTAAGCAGGAACATGGTCCAAGTAGCAGGCCAGGAAATAATGGGGACAGGGGTAGAGGCTTCTCCCACCCAAATCTCTTTGAAGCCTCCGAGTCTCCAGACCCTAATCCGGGAATGAGAAAACTAAAAAATTAGTTTTCTTCATCCAGAAAAACAATTCTGGAGCCCCTCACATATGTGAGACCCCTGTGTTGCCATTAGCATAGCAGGGTAAAAGATCAATCCAAGAGGCAGGCAAAAAACGTGGTCAAACAGTCCAGGGTCAGTTCCAGAGCAGGCAGAGGTAGGTACAGTTTTGGGTTAGGCAGAAGCGTGGTCGTATAACAAGCCAGGGTCAGTTCCAAAGCAGGCAGAGGTAGGTACAGTTTAGGGTTAGGCAGAAGCGTGGTCGTATAACAGGCCAGGGTCAGTTCCAGGGCAGGCAGAGGTAGGTACAGTTTAGCGTTAGGCGTAGGCGTGGTCGTTTAGCAGGTCAGGGTCAATTCCCGGAGAAGGCAGCTGTATGTACAGTGGCATAAGGGGTGTGGCGGTAAATGACAATTACGTTTACCATACTTTCCTAATGGGGCCATACTGAAAAGATATAAGGAGACCTTTTTATACCAATAGCCGCTTTTTCTTGTGGGAAGATAGGGTTCAATCATTTGATCATTAAATTCGAATCCCCCCATGAACAAATTATAATCATGAACACATGCTGCTTTTTGGATAGGGCCGTTTCTTCTGGGGACTTCCACGTAGGTGTCGTTATGTATCGTTGAGAGCATGTGGACGTTTCTTCTGTCCCTCCACCTGATAGCCAATAGCTCTTCATTCCGCAAAGACGCTGTCTCCCCTTTTCGTAGTCTTTCAGTAACGAGCCTTTGCAGGAAACCCTTCCTGTTGGCTCGCACTGTACCACACGCTGGAGTGCCCTTCCGGTGAAGGTTGCGGAAGAGGGGCAAGCTCGTATAGTCATTATCCACATAAAGGTGGTAACCCTTTTCAAGGAGTGGATATATAAGCTCCCAAACAACCTTTCCGCTGGCACCGATGTACTCTGGACATTCAGGGGGATGCAGTTGGGAGTCCTTCTCTTCATACACCAGGAAGGCGTAAATGTAGCCCGTGGCTCGGTCACATAGCTTATAGATCTTAACCCCATATCGGGCCCTTTTGCTTGGAATAAACTGCTTGATGCCAAGCCTGCCTGTGAAGTGGACCAATGACTCATCCACTGATATATTTTGGTCGGGGATATATAACTGGGGGAATTTCTCAGAGAAAAAATTTAGAAGTGGCCGAATTTTAAATAATTTGTCATGTGATGGGTCATTTCGGGGAGGGCACTGGGTGTTGTCATTGTAATGGAGAAAGCGCAATATCATGAGGTATCTGGATCTTGACATAAGGGATGAAAAGACTGGCATGTGGTGGATGGGTTTGGTGGACCAATAGGAGTATACTTCTTTTTTTTTTGAGAACCCCATGTTGAACGTTAGGCCTAAAAATTATTTTAATTCCTCCACTGTCAATGCTCTCCACTCATAGAGACGGGCATAACTTGAACCAGGGTTGTTTATTATGAATTGTTGTGCAAAGAGGTTGCACTGGGTCACGATGGAGGATAATAGGTCTTGGGTAAAAATTTAATTAAAAAAATCAATAGGGGCAAAATTCTCTGTGTTCACCTGAACACCTGGCTGGGCGGTGAAAGGGGGGATGTTTGCTGCTCCTGAATTGGGGGGAAGCCACAGAGGGTTTTCAAGGGCATAGGGAAGGCTGGCATGGGTCCTAATCCTTTGGGGTTGAGATGACACCCCGCTAGTTCTTGGCCTTTGCTGTAGTGGTACTTCATTTCTTGTGGATGGCACTGTGCTACTGGTGGATGGCACTGAGCTGCTGGTTGATGCCACAGCACTACTTGTGGTAGCCTGCTGCTCCATGTCAGAACGCCCTTGTTTCCTGGGCACACTTTCCACTTCCTTTGAATCTGTAGAAGACCCACTGCTTATAACAGGTTCATATTCTGAACCAGAATCAGACTCAGAGAGCTCCCAGCTGCTCTCGTCAGTCAAGCAAAGCTGTTGGTATGCCTCCTCAGCGGAAAACATTTTTTTCGCCATACTGGTGACTGTGGGCTGTGGTGACAAACTGTGGTAGGAAAACTGGAACAGATATGGCTGCACTGATGGGTGCTGCTGAGGCTGGTCTAATGAGGCTGCACTGCTGGGTTCTGATGAGGGTGCTGCTGGGTTCTGAGGAGGGTGCTGCTGGGTTCTGATGAGGGTGCTGCAGGGTTCTGATGAGGGTGCACTGCTGGTAACTGATGAGGGTGCACTGCTGGTAACTGATGAGGGTGCACTGATGGGTACTGATGAGGGTGCACTGATGGGAACTGATGAGGGTGCACTGATGTACACTAATGCACCACACTGATATGCACTCATTGGAGGGAGGGATCAGGTGGTAAAGAGCCGCTATCATTGGCTCTTCACCGCGATCCTTGTTGCGCTGGGTCCCCTGCGAGCACGGACACTTCTGCGAGCGCGCCCGGAAAGCGCAAGTGCACGAGGACGTCCCAGGGACGTGAACCCGGGATAACTCGACCGCGCTGTAGCCGTCTTTCGGCTATGGCGCGGTCGGCAATTGGTTAAAGGATATATAGCGGAATTTTCCGCAGGACTATCCAAACACATATGACATATTAGGCGTCCGGACCTTTTTGTTATTTGTTTATTGTTTGTATTTGTCCTTGTATACGTCTGTTGTTACACCCATTGCTTTAACAAACTTACTTGGTGGGATGCTACTTGCAATTGAGCTGGACTGGTCTCTATTAGCTCTTTTTTAGAGCAGGAAATGTATATTTTTGTATGTGACATTATTCAACTGTTTGATACCTTATTAAAACTATTATTAATTTTATAATTTTTTTTTGGTTTATTATTGCCCAAACAATGCCAAAAGTAGCCGTCTTCATTTTCTCTAGAGGGAATCGGTGTCCTTGATCCCAATAGGGGAAAACCCCTTCATGTGCAGCATTTTTGGCTACGGCAGAAACCCATACTGGGGAGTGGCAGAGAACCAATTGTCATCTACTACATTCTTGACATGCAGTGAAGGGTATGCGCTATTTTTCTTTTTGCAGCTCCACACCGACCAACCTGCTCTAGCCTGCGTTCATGCCAGTTGAACCTGATGACCCACTTAAATCTGCCAACTCTAGGCCTGCTACCCAGTCTGACATCCCAGTGCCTTTTACCTAGTCTGACGTCCCTGTGCCTCTTACCCAGTCTGACGTCCCTGTGCCTTTTACCCAGTCTGATGTCCCAGTGCCTGCCGTCCAGCTTGATGACTCCGTTTCTGCTTTCCAGCCCGAGGTGCCAGTGTTCCAGCCTCAGGTGCCAGTGTTCCAGCCCGAGGTGCCAGTGTTCCAGCCCGAGGTGCCAGAGTTCCAGCCTGAAGAGCCAGTGCCAGCGTTCCAGCCTGAAGAGCCAGAGCCAGCATTCCGGCCTGAGGTTGTGGTGCCCATTTCCCAGCCTGCGGTTGCTGTGCCCGTTTCCCGGCCTGCGGTTGTGGTACCCATTTCCCGGCCTGCGGTTGTGGTGCCCATTTCCCAGCCTGAGGTTGTGGTGCCCATTTCCCGGCCTGAGGTTGTGGTGCCTGTTTCCCAGCCTGAGGTTGTGGTGCCCGTTTCCTGGCCTGAGGTTGTGGTGCCCGTTTTCCAGCCTGCGGAGCCTGCTGCCCAGCTTGATGTGTTCCTGTCTGCTGCCCAGCCTGATGAGCTTCTGTCTGCTGCCCAGCCCGAGGTGTTCCTGCCTGCTGCCCAGCCTGAGGTGTTCCTGCCTGCTGCCCAGCCTGAGATGTTCCTGTATGCTGCCCAGCCTGAGATGCTCCTGTCTGCTGCCCAGCCTGATTTGCCCCTACCTGCTGCCCAGCTTGATGTGCCCGTTCCTGCTGCCCAGCTTGGTGTGCCTGCTGCCCAGCTTGGTGTGCCTGCTGCCCAGCTTGGTGTGCTCGTGGCTGCTGCCCAGCTTGATGTGCCTGTGTCTGCTGCCCAGCTTGATGTGCCCGTGCCTGCTGCCCAGCTCGATGTGTCTGTGTCTGCTGCCCAGCTCGATGACCCGGTGCCTGCTGCCCAGCTCAATAACCCGGAGCCTGCTGCCCAGCTCAATGACTCGGAGCCTGCTGCCCAGCTCGATAACCCGGAGCCTGCTTCCCAGCTCCATGATCCGGAGCCTGCTGTCTGCCCTGAGGTACCGCTGTCTGCCCTGAGGTGCCCGCTGTCTGCCCGGATGTGCCCGCTGTCCGCTTCAATGTGCCTGTTGTCCAGCTTAAAGTGCCTGATGACCAGCCTGAAGTAAGCTCATCCTTTGTGCGACTCGATACCATAGACGATGGACAATTAAGACTGGTTGGAGCGCCGGAGGCCGCTCCTTTAGGGGGGGTACTGTCAGGAAAGGCTTCACCCGCTGGTGGCGCTGTTGGTCCTATGGATTGCAGTACTAGTGTCCACCAGCAGGTGTCCTCTTGCCCCTTCTGTTACCTGTTGACCTTGGATTCCTGCCCCGCAGCCTGTACATTCATCCTCTCCATGCCCTGTTGTGTTCCCGTCCTCACCCATCTACTGATATCCCCTGGTGTATGATCTCGGCCTGGCTTTGTTTACGGTTACGGTATCTCCCCTTGAATTGTATATACTATTCCTTGTTGGTTGTGCACTGGTTGTTTTCACTTGTTTGTCACCTTGTAAATAAACACCTTTTTATTTCACTTACATGCATTTTTGGTCTCCTCTGTGTAGTCACACAGTCTGGTCTACTAGTTCCCTGACATCGTGTCTCTGTAGACTTTTTAAGGTTAAACAGGAAAGGTGGTTGTTACTGACGTCAATTATTATTATTAACATTTTTCTTTGTCACAGTTTTTATTTGTGCAATTGCCGCCTCCATGTTTTGAAGGTGGATTTATATTTTATATTTGATATTTAGCCATTATTGCATGTCCTTTTTAAGTTTACAAGAATAAGGAGGGAGGGTTTTGTAGATCCTGTTTGTTTGGCCTGGCTCTGGTGCCGTTAAATACTGAGTCGGACCAATTTTTATTTCAGTAGATCTATTCTAGTTGAACTATCTGACACTAGTTATACATAATAAGATTTCCACACATTAGGGTGGTGTATACTTTTTATGTCCCCTGGGCAGGGTCTATGTCAGTGTAATTACTGGCTGGCGGACCGATTGAGGCTTTATTTATGTAGTGATTTGGTTTGATGCTCGAGTGACGTGAACGATTCGGGAGGACTGTCCGTCCCCTATATGTCGTTATACATTGCTATGGCAGTGGCTGATTAGGGGAGAGGTCCTAGGAGGCTTAGTATGGATCATATGTTTCCTGATAATCGTCCACGCACTACGAGACATCTAGGGGGTGTGAGACGTGGGAACCAATCACTCCCGGACTGTGATTTTGGAGTTGCCCTGACGCTCGAGTGACGTGGTGGATGAGGGCGGGCTTGCCCGTTCACCGTCGTCGCCGAGCGTTGCTATAGCACTGAATCGCAGAGAGTGATGTTCCCGGAAGTCACCAATGAGTCACGGGTTCCCCGATAGCCAATCACGTAGCACGAAGTGCCCCGATGAAGGATGCACAGTGAATACGTTCGTTTTCAAACACCCTGTTTACTAAGGAGAGTCTCTTCTTTCTGTTAGTGTACCTGCTGGTGACATTCCTGGCTTTCGAGTTCTACACTTTGGCACTTTTTTATATGCTCTATACAGCCAATATAGCCAATATAGTGATTTTATTTTGTATGGTATTTTAGCGCTGCACTATTCTATTTTACTGTACATTTCCAGTCCGCTGTACCCGGGTTGTGCTATCAATCATTGATTCCATGCAGAGGTTAAAGTCGCCGGCCATAATAACTCCTTCTTTCTTAAAATCCATTAACTTTACAATAACACCCTTTAAAAATTTTATTGGGTTTTTATTAGGACAATAGATATTTGCCAAGGAGCACTCCACCTAGTTTATTCTTCCCCTCAAGAACAAATAGCGCCAATCTCTCCTCCAGGGTTAACCTTACTCCTCTGGCAAATCCTATGGCTACTCCCTTTGCACATTTAGTTGTAGAGTCCCCATAGTACCGTACTGGGAAATTTTTTGATATTATTTTAAGATTCGATTTGTGGGAGAAGTGTGTCTCCTGTAATAGGACTACCTCTGCCTTGAGATGCTTAATTTCTCTTAGTATGTTATATCTTTTTGCAGTGGTGTTTAGCCCATGCCCAAATACGACACAAAATTTTGTATTCTCATCTTTGCTCATTGTGCTCCCTGCCCCAGCTCCCCTCTCCATGGTTCGGCCCGACTACTTGATCCAAATATTGTTGCCCAATTGCCGTATATGATAACCTTACAAGGAGCCCTATGAGCAAGGGGTGTCAAGACTTCTACTATCACCCTTATTCTGGTTCAGAGAGGTTGTACATTTGCAGTGGGCGGAAAAGCACTGTTCATGCCAAATCTTGATTCAACAGTAGTAACAAGATGTTTTTTAGATACAGAATATTACTTGTGCCAAACATTTCAACACATTTTAGTACATTGGAATGCTGTAGGAGGAATATATTGAATTTGTTTTATTATGTTTAGGTATAAGATACAATTAACAAATTTCCAGGAATTCCAAATCCTGAATAGTTTTCCTGTCATAGCTAAAGAATGAGACTTCTCTATTTTTACTGTTTGTTGTGAGTGATCAAATAATTCCTTAATTGCTCTTACTGTAAACTATTTAGTGTTTTGTGGTTGTTTTTACTGTTTGCTGTATTACAGCAAATTTCCTTCAAGCCCGACTCTTGGATAAGCAAATATTGTCTAATTACAAGAGGCATATGGAGGGCGTATCATTAAATCAGTGGGCCCCCGTGCAAGATCAAAAGTAGACCCTAGCAACGGAGAAAATTTAAAATGCGGCACTCGCAGCGCACTTCTGCGGAAAGTGGGTGTGGTTTAAATTGCACTAAATATTTGGTGTGGCTTAAAGGGGGTGTGGTTAATAGTGTCTGAGATGATTACATAATAATGTTAAAGCAGAGTTCCACCCACTTTTGGGAGGTGGTCTTAAACGAAAGACCACCTCTCCATCCCTCGTTTTTGGATATTACATTTTTTTTTGCTTCTCTCGTACCTTTTTATGAAGTACAGCCTGTACTTTCAATCCATCTGGTCCACGGCACAGGACGTCATTTCCTTTTTGTGCTGCGAGCCCCCCGTTTGTCTTCTGGGACCTGTGTGTGTCCCAGAGGACAGCTGGCCATTCACAAAGCACCGCACGACTCACGCATGCACAGTAGGAAACGGCAGTGAAGCCGCAAGGCTCCACTGCCGGTTTCCCTTAATTAGAATGGTGGCGCCTGCATCTGATCCGATGGACGGATCAGCCTTAGGGGGCTGACATTGCGGGCTCCCTGGACAGGTAAGTGTCCTTATTAAAAGACAGCAGCTACAGTGTTTGTAGCTGCTGACCTAAAAAAAATATATAATTTGCGGGTGGAACACCACTTTAAATAGGTAATGTACAGTGCAGAGTTTACGGTAGTAGGTAGTATGTGCAGGGAGAGTAGTGGAGCGTGTAAGGCAGTGTGTAGTATATACAGGACAGGAGTGTGGAGTGTATGGCGGTGGGTAGTATGTGCAGAAGAGGAGTGTGGAGTGTATGGCGGTGGGTAGTAGGTGCAGAGAGTGGGGTACGGAGTGTATGGAGGTGGGTAGTATGTGCAAGAGAGGAGTGTGGAGTGTATGATGATGGGTAGTATATACAGGAGAGGAGTGCAGAGTATATGGTGGTGGGTAGTATGTTCAGGGAGAGGAGTGCGGACTGTATGGTGGTGGGTAGTTAGTGCAGGGAGAGGAGTGCAGATGGTAGGAAAGTATATGGTCCTAAGTCATTGCGCCAGCACTACACAGGACGCTGGGCAGTAGACATGTGCGCCGTCAATAAATTAGTTTTGTTTTGTTTCGTTCCGTTCCAAAACGAAAATTCGTATTTCGTAATTCGTGTCCAAAATTTAATTTGGATTTGTTTCGTAAGAAATACGAATTTTCGTTAGATTCGTTAACTTTTCGTAACAATTACGAACATTCGTTATGATGAATTTAACAAGCAAAAAATACCTTTCCCAATATGGCAGTCGTCGACTCATTATGCTCATTATGAGGGGCTCCCATCATCCCTGTGCTGTGCTGACTTTCTGGGTTTGTAGTAGCCCGTTAATTCATATTTCGTAATTCGTGTCCGAAATTCAATTTGGATTCGTACGAAATACGAAAGTTTGTTAGGTTCGCTAACTTTTCGTAACAATTACGAACATTCGTTATGATCGGCTCCCACCATCTCTGTGCTTTGCTGACTTCCTCCTGGGGCTGTACCCCTGCTGTGCTCATTATGAGGGGCTCCCATCATCCCTGTGCTGTGCTGACTTCCTCCTGGGGCTGTACCCCTGCTGTGCTCATTATGAGGGGCTCCCATCATCCCTGTGCTGTGCTGACTTCCTGGGTTTGTAGTAGCCCGTTAATTCGTATTTCGTAATTCGTGTCCGAAATTCAATTTGGATTCGTACGAAATACGAAAGTTCGTTAGGTTCGTTAACTTTTCGTAACAATTACGAACATTCATTATGAGGGGCTCCCACCATCCCTGTGCTGTGCTGACTTCCTGGGTTTTTAACTTCATCATAATGAATAATCGTAATTATTAAGACAATAGTGAAACGATATTAACGAACATTCTTATTTTGTCCAATTCTGAATCTCCCATCGACTACCAGTACCAGTCTGAGCAGTCTCCCACTCCCGAAACGAAATTCGTCAACGAAATTTCGTATTTCGTATAAAATTCGTAAGAATAGAAATTCGTATTTCGGATGCTTCCGAATGTAGGAATTTTCGGAAATTCGTACGAATTTTCGATTTGTGCGAAACAAATCGCACATGTCTACTGGGCAGTGGCATGCATGGAGCAACGCTGACTACAGGCACACAGCAGCAGTACTGGCCTTCCCCCCTCCCTGCCATCTCAATCCCCCTCCTCAAAAGTCCCGGCACACAAGTACCTCCTGACATCTTACAAAATCCCGCCAACTTACCACCCTCCCACACATCCGCCTGCCACTAAATACATACAGCGCCGCTAAGGTGATACACCGCCGGCCCCGATTCTCCCTCCACCTCTCTTAGAATAAACTCCTGCAGCTAGCATCCCTCCCAACGGTAACTCAGGCAACAAGCTCCCATCCAGCCAGCACTTGTCAGCGGCAGACGGCAGCCCTGCCTCCACCCTGTAGACAGGCAGCATTGGAGCACACTGATTGAGAGCGCTGGGAGAAGTGGAGGGAGGAGAATCCAGGCTGCTGGTGTTTAAACTTAGCAGCACTGTATGTACTTAGTCAGCGGATCGTAACCTTTTTGGCACGATATTTCACCATGCTCAATATGGTGTCAGGATAATTGAATCACATTATTTATATTAATACATTGTAATATACAATGAAATAGTTCAACTCACCAAAATGCAGGATCAGTGGGAGCCCTGAGTGTCACTTGTCACCGTCGCCTGCCACCAGATGCAGCGTGTCACTTGCTACCGTCGCCTGCCACCAGGTGCAGCGTGTCACTTGACATCATTGCCTGCCACCAGATGCATGTCACTTGCCATCGTCACCTGCCACCCGATGCCAAGTGTCACTTGCCACCCATAGCCTACCACCAGATGTAGCGTGTCACATGACACCCGCAGCCTACCACCAGATGTGCCACTTGGCATCATTGCCTGCCACCAGATGCAGCATGTCACTTGCCACCGTCGCCTGCCACCAGATGCAGCGTGTCACTTGCCACTGTCGCCTGCCACCAGATGCAGCATGTCACAGCACAGTGGAGTAGTGGTTAGCACTTTCACCTAGCAGCAAAAGGGTCGCTGGTTTGAATCCCAACCAAGACACCATCTGCCTGGAGTTTGCATGTTCTCCCTGTGTCTGCGTGGGTTTCCTCCGGGTAGTGCGGTTTCCTCCCACACTCCAAAGACATGCTGGTAGGTTAATTGGATCTTGTCTAAATTGGCCCTAGTATATGTACGAATGTGTGTCCCAATCGCGCCGAGATCCTACAGAATAAATGACCACGCTATATCAAGATGCAACTCAACTCAACTTGCCACCATCGCCTGCCACCAGATGCATATCACTTGCCATCATCGCCTGCCACCAGATGCAAAGTATTACTTGCCACCCGTAGCCTATCACCATATGTAGCGTGTCATTTGACACCCGTAGCCTACCACCAGATGTGTCACTTGCCACTGTCGCCTGCCACCAGATGCATGTCACTTGCCACCCGTAGCCTGCCACCAGATGCTGCGTGTCACTTGCCACCTGTAGCCTGCCATTAGATGCAGTTTTCTTTTTGCAGTAAAACCTCTCAATGTATGGCTATGCAGCCTCTCCCCAGTGCTACAGACTCAGCCAGATCAGCTGGCATTAGATTCTCAAGGAGGGAACCATACAATCAGCACATGCGCAGTTGACAATAGGGTTCCCCTCCTATGAGAATCTAACCGCTGATGTGTTCATCTCACAGGAGGCGATCTGACACAGCAGAAAAAAGCAGCCTCTCTCATCCCAGGGTCAGTGCGGCCCGGCGTCTGACAGGCCATGGACTGGCATGGTCCGCAGCCTGGGGGTTGGGGACATCTGTACTTAGTGACAGGCGTAGCTGTAGTGCCTGACACGTTTCATCCATGGGTGTGGTGCATACATTGTACCGAGGGATGATACTCCTCTGGCTCAGAGGTGGATAACACATTGGCCAGTATACAACAAATATTGACCCCCCCCACCACCACCATTCCCAGTACAGACTATGCTCCCCCTAAATTACACCAATACAGACTTTTCTTTACTTCTGCCTCTCTCTTCTCTGAACAGATGGTACAGCTGGACATTCTGTCTGTGACATGCTTCTTAGTAGACTTGTGCACAACGGAAAAATTCGTTCCGTTTCGGTTCGTTTCTTTCCGGTCCTGTTGATTCGTAATCATTCGTAATTTTGCTAGACGGGATTTTTCGTGTTCGGACTCATTCGTATTTTTGCAAGCGACATTTTTCGTTGAATTTTTTGTTGCTTTATAATTCGTACTTTCGGTAGAGTACGTTGTTTTTCGTTGATTCTGGACACAACTCCTACTTTCGTAACTTTTTTTGGGTTTGTTGATTCGTAATTTTCCGTGTCTCTCTCACAACGACGCTGCCTATTATGCCTAATGTGCTTCGAATGGATTTGTACTTTTCTAAATACATAGCGGTTATTTGTAACGATTCGAAATCTCGTATTTTACTTTCGTTTTTTACATGCGGCTATAGGCTCCGCCCCTGTACACCATTTTGAGAGGGTTCAGCACGGTGAGGGAGAAGCAGAGAGCAGAGCAGAGTGAGTGTTATTGTGCTTCGAATGGATTTGAAATCTCGTATTTTACTTTCGTTTTTTCATGCGGCTATAGCCTCCGCCCCTGTACACCATTTTGAGAGGGAGTTCAGCATGGTGAGGGAGAAGCAGAGAGCAGAGTGAGTGTTATTGTGCTTCGAATGGATTCGTACATTCGTAACTTTTTTCATAACGAATTATGCCGAAGACCTTCGGGCATTCGCTATTTTGCGGTATAATTTATTTCGGATTCGGTTTTATTCGTAATTGCTCTGTTCGGAAATTCGAATGCTTCCGAATGTCCGAAAGTTGCTAAATTCGGACGAATTTTGATTCGTTACGAAACGAATTGCACAAGCCTACTTCTTAGAGCTCACTGTCTGCTACAACACAACCCTCTGTTCTGAGTGTTAGCCTACTGCTTGCCCCTTGCAGCTTACTACATGGATGTAAAGGGTGGTTAGTCAGGGAGGAGCCAGCAGGGAGCTACTGTATAGATCAAATACATTCACTGCCCCCACTTCAGGCCTCTGACCTTCTGTGTGTGTGTGTAGGAGCTGGACATCTTATCTTACAGATACAACTGGCCCTTTTGAGAACAATCATAATGCTGATGCGGCCCACGATGTAATTGAGTTTGACACCCCTGGACCTATGACATAGGTCAAGCAGAACCTACATACTGCCAGTACATAACTTTTCAGGTATTACCGAACATCTAGCTAGTAGGCATCCCTAGCGCCTCAGACTGCTAGTTCAACATCATTATAGCAATAGTCTATCTAATACTAGATCTATCGGAGAGAGGTTAGGGGTATCTAACCATGGCGCCCACAGTTTGTCAAATTTGCCAAAGGATCATCTAAGCTGGAAGATAAACTTCTCCAGCAATAGAGTATCCCCATTCTGAGCTATCCATTCTGTCACCGTTGGAGGGTCGGCTGCCTTCCAATGCTGAAAAATGAGCCTACGAGCCTGAAACAAGGCTCTAGCAATGGCCCACTTTGGATGATCCTCAATCGGGAGTTTTCCAAAATACGCAGAATACATGGTTTATGGTCCGTCGGTACAGTGACCTGGAAAACTCTATTAACAGTAGTCAGAACATCTGTCCAATATAAATGCAGCTTGGGACAGCGCCATAGCAAATGAATAAGATCCCCATGGACCCTCCGACATCTGGGGCAGTTCGAATCTGGTCTCAGCCCCATCCTGAACAGTCTAGATGGTGTCAAGTGTACCCTCAATATGATGTATAGCTGAGATAGGCATTGAGCCACATTCAGGGAGCACATCTGGACAGCCTATAGGGCCTCCTCCCACTGTTCATCCTCAAAGGAGCCCACATCTCTTCCACTTGCTCACCGCTCCCAGAGGAAACCCGTCCCTTTATTATTATCTTATTCGTGTATTTTCTTCTTACTCAAATCTTGGTATGTTTTCTGAATTTCCTTCACATCTGTACAGTAATCCAGTGTGAAACTTTACCTCCGTGCAGGATCTTCCTATAATAATAATAATCAGTCATTGCTGCTCTCACCCCTTGTCAATGTTGCCAACCCCCTGAAGTGAAATTTACTAACAGGGCGCTCAAAATTGACAAACCGCACCAAATTTTTTTACAGGCAGAAATCATGAAATTTACTGACAGGGCCGCAATTTTTTACTGCCACTAAAAAGTACATAAAATTGTTGTTTTAAGTGCAAAACTGTGTAAATATCAATATTTAAGCTATACACATATAGCTAGTGCTATTAGCAATGTGTTTAACCACTTAAGGACCGGTAGAATTTTCCCCCATAGTGACCTGGTAATTTTTTGGGATACGGCACTGCAACGCTTTAACTGACAATTGTGCGGTCGTGTGATGCTGTACCCAAACAAAAAGTATTTTTTTTCCCCACAAATAGAGCTTTCTTTTGGTGGTATTTGATCACCTCTGCGGTTTTTATTTGTTGCCCTATAAACAAACAAAGAGCGACAATTTTTTTTGTACTTTTTGCTATAATACATATCCAAAACAAAATATATTAAAAAAAAAAAAAAATATTCATCAGTTTAGGCTGATATATATTCTTCTACATATTTTTTTTTTTTTTAATTGCAATAGGCATATATTGATTTGTTTGCGAAAAAGTTATCGCTTCTAAAAACTATGTGATAGATTTAGGGACTTTTATTTATTTTGTATTGTTTTTACTGGTAATGGTGGCGATCTGCGATTTTTTGCGGGACTGCGACATTGCAGCGGACAAATCTAAACTCAAATTACACTTTTTGGGGACCAGTGACATTATTACATTGATCAGTGCTATAAAAATGCACTGATCAATGTAAAAATGACACTGGCAGGAAAGGGGTTAACACTGGGGGGTGATCAAGGGGTTAAGTGTGTTCCCTGGGTGTGTGCTAGCTGTAGGGGGGATGGGCTGCCTGGGACATGACAGAGATCACTGTTCCTGAAGACTGGAGACAGTAGATCTTGTCATCTGTCAGAATGGGGATCCGCCTTGTCTACAAAGGCAGATCCCCATTCTGCCTCTGTGCTAGGCGGGTCGCCGGTGGACATGGAGTCTGGCAGCGCTGTCACTGACCTCCTCTCAGGTGCACCGTGCTCAGTCAGATGGTTCTCTCTGAGCTCCAGCTTGACAGCTCTGGTTTCATCCTATATTCTCCTCTCCACAGTCACACATTTGACTCCTTCTGTGACCCCTGTTTTGGCGGCGCTCCTGCCCTTGACCCCCCTCCAGGCTCCTCCTCAGAAACTACAGATACAAGAGTTGGTTAGAGAATGTAGAAATGATACAAGAGATGGTCAGGGACTGAAGACATGATACAGGAGATGGTCAGAGACTATAGAAATGATTCAAGAGATGATCAGAGACTACAGACATGATAGAAGAGTTGGTTATAGAATGTAGAAATGATACAAGAGATGGTCAGGGACTACAGACATGATACAGGAGATGGTCAGAGACTATAGAAATTATACAAGAGATGATCAGAGACTGCAGGTACGATAGAAGAGGTGGGCAGAAACTGCAGACATGATACAGGACATAGTTAGAGATTGTGGTCATACTACAGGAGATGGTTGGAGGCTGAGGACATACTACAGGAGATGGTTACAGGCTGCAGGCATAGCACAGGAAATAATTTCAGGTTGCTGGAATGGCACAGAAGATGGTTACAAGGTGCGGGCATGGCAAAGGAGATGGTTACAGGCTGTGGGCATGGCACAAAGCTTGGTTACAGGCTGCGAGCATGGCAAAGGACTTGGTTACAGGTTGCGGGCATAGCACAGGATTCATGGGCTAGCACAAAGGTATTCAAAAATAAAAGAGACAACACAACAATATAATCCAACACATATTTATTTCAACTTGGAATTTATATGGCCACGGTGTTATCCATAAGGGGTTAACATAAATCTTTTAAATAAAATTAAATAAGCCATCTTGGCCAAATTATATTATCAAAATTTAACTGGTGTCCATCCAGTCAAAGCTGGACGACTACTGCCCCGTTTTGACAACAACATGACTCCGAAAATAGGGAGGGAGGGCGGGCGTCGCTGTCTGGTCAGGAACGGTCTGAGGTACACTGCTCCCGGTCCTTTGCTAGCTTCACCCGCGCGGGCTAGTAACCGCCAAAACTGCCCAATCAGCTGCTTGCCTGCATCCACCAATCCCATGGCTGTTGCTGCCCAGGGATCCTGCAGTAACCCACAGCAACCTGTGGGAATAAAATAAAGCAGAAGAACTGCAAGTTTTCTCCCTTTGAGCTAACCCATGGTGGTCCAGCTTAATGCTGTGACCTTTCATGGGCTAGCACAAAGGTATTCAAAAATAAAAGAGAGGGGTTAACATAAATCTTTTAAATAAAATTAAATAAGCCATCTTGTCCAAATTATATTATCAAAATTTAACTGGTGTCCATCCAGTCAAAGCTGGATGACTACTCCCCACCGGCCGGAGCCAGTAACAAAAAGTACTGGCTGAGGCCCCCCACCACCGTGGCTGATTCAATCAAGTTTTGCAGACCCATATTGAAAATATCCAGGCCTATAGGAGATAAATGGACCATATCTTTCTGAAACAAACCTGGAACAAACCCTTCCAATTCAGAATGGCGAAAGGAAAAACCGCCAGACGAAATTAGAAACCTATGAATTTTCCTATTAAGTCTCCTCCGTATCCTATCCAAATAGAACAGGCCACCATGAGGAGACCACAAAAGCATGGGGATCATCTCAGAAAATGTCAAGACCGTGGATGGGAACATAATCTTTATGGAATGCAGATCCCTCTTTATTTCACGTAATAAATCCCAGGTACCCATTTTACCAATATCATTTGCACCCGCATGAATGACCAAAATTTGGGGGGAAGGCCATATGCTGGCCAAATAGGATAATTGTTCCCTAAGATTCATCCAACGCAAACCTCTGACACCCGACCATAAAACCATAAAAGACTTAGAGTCCAGACCTAGATTGGTGGGGTAAGTTCTGGATTCGGAATGTTTGGCCGCCCAAAACAAGTAGGAGTGGCCTACTATCCAAAAAATTGTCCTGAGGTGATCTGAAAAGAAAAAATTCACAAGATTAGAAGCTCAGGTCGAACATATAACTTATATCTGGCACTACCCCAACGGCCTATACTTTTCAATTTTTCTTCTGAAAAACCCAAGGAATCAGCTGTAGTGGCCGCCCCGATTTGAAAAGAATGGGAAGAAAAGCAAAAACCAGACAGGTTCAGGCGTTTCAAGCAGGCAGCCAATACAGCTGAGAATTGGTACCTAGTCAAAGACGATAAGTCCTTGTGAACAAAAAAGGAATCAAAAGAAACAGGTCTAACTGACATATATTTTGTAACCTGAAGGACAGGACATATGGACTCATTCGATGAGCTCGCTAAAGAGAACCATTGACCCTTCCCGACAGTAGAAGACTTGGACCTACAAAGGAAAAGGTGAAGAAAACCTCCTTCTATATGAACATGAGAAAACTGAAGAAAAGATAAAGATTGTTTATTTGCAGCCGTAAATTCCCCAATCCTAAGGGCTCCAAAGAAAGCGACTGAGAAAGCAGCTCTGAAAAGAAGGGACTCAAATTCCGATGAACAAACCTCCTGTAGAGTTCTAAGGAGATCAGCCAACAAGGCGACTGAAATTGGACGCCTATTGTCCTGAGAAGGCCTGGCCTTCCTGAATCCTTTGAGAACTTGGGTAACCTGAAAGAAAGAGGTTAGAGCCGGTAGACCTGCAAATTTCAGAAAAAATTAGACCCCGGCTAAAATTTTGCTAATGAAAGCCGGGCTAAGGTGTGACTGGATAAGAAAAGATAAGAAAGATAAAGCGACATAAGAGGTGCTGCTCAATGGATCCAAACTCAAACCTTGACAGAAAGAACACCACCTAGACCATGAAAGTTTATAATCCAACCACGTCTTTCTTGACACTGAGTTCCTGAGATTACAGAGTATAATGCCGCGTACACACGATCGTGATTCACGGCGGTGAAAACACCGCCGTGAATCACGACATGAAAAAAAATGAAAAACGAGGGAACGGCATGTTCCCCCACACACGACCGTTTTTCCCGTCATTTTTTTCTTTGTCGAGAAAAACGACCGTGTGTGGGCTCCGTGGCAGTGTTTCCCTATGGGAAAACTGCCGCGGAAAAAAATGCTGGAAAAAACGATGAGAAAAATTAGAACATGTTCTAATTTTTCTCATCGTGATTAATGCCATTTTTCCCGTCGGGAAAAAGGGCAAAAAGCCCACAGACGATCGTTTTTCTCGTCCAAAGGAAAAAATGTCATTTTTCCCGACGGGAAAAATGATCGTGTGTACGCGGCATTAGTCTCAGATTAAGCCCCAGAGGAAATCTGGGCAAGGGGTCCCCTGTTGATATGCCGCTGGAGCCAAGTCCCGAAACTTCTTGAACTGTGAACGAGACAAAGCATCAGCAATGTTATTATGTGCTCGGCTTTCAACCAAATGTTAAAGCGCATACAATGTAAAACCAGAAAACGCAATAATTTTATCACAGGTTCAGACTTAGAAGATAAGGTATTGACAGCAAAAAAAGACACCTTTGTTGTCAGTGAGAAGTAGGATCCTACGATTCATAAAGGCCTCTTTCCAAATTACCACAGAAACTATGACCGGGAATAATTCCAGAAGGACCAGATTCTGTAGAACATCCTTCTGCAGCCATTCCTCATGCCATTCACTAGCACACCAATGACCGCTCAAAAATGCCCTGAAGCCTACAGACCCAGACGCATCTGTAAAGAATTCCAACTGAGTGCTATCTGCAAATTCTTGTTGCCATATCGTGGGACCATTAAAGTTACTCAAAAAAGCATCCCAAATTTTAATGTCCTCCCTAATCCCTTTAGAGATACGAATGTGAGCGCATGGGTTTTTAATACCCCTGATGGCAAGGGAAAATCTGTGTGAAAAAACCCTAGCCATAGGAATAATTCTCGCTGCAAATACAAAAAGCCCCAGCAGAGACTGGGCTTCTTTTAGAAGAACCTTCTTTCTGGATAGGAAAACTGAGATCAATGATCTCATCTTCTGGAGCTTCTGTTCCGGCAACCTGAATTCCATGCATTCAGAATCAATCGTTCTTCCCAAAAATTTGAGGGAGGTAGGGGGGAAAAACTTTTTCTCAGATGCAAGAGGCACACTGAAGTATTTGCAAATACCGAAAAATGCCTGCAAGGTTTCCAGGCATTCAGAGGAACCTTCTGGTCCAATAAATAAAAAATCATTCAGATAATAGAGAATAGCCCCATGGGGTGAAAATTCGGACAAAACCCAATGTAGAAAAGTGGAGAATACTTCAAAATAAAAGCAAGACAATGAAAACCCCATGGGCATACATTTGTCAAAATAGAATTGACCCATAAACTGAAAACCCAGTAAGCGAAAGGCCGATTTAATGTTAGCCTTAGCTAACAAAGAACCTTGGCCAGATAGCCTTAGCATGACTAACGCCTCATCAAAAGAAGAGTAGCACATGGGGGCTACCACATCAGAGACTTCATCATTCAGTGAAAAGTTTGGGGGATAAGAAAGATGGTGTATCATCCTGTAACAGCCCGTCTCCTTTTTAGGAACTATTCCTAACGGTGAAAAGCGAAAATCCAGAAATGGCGGACCGAAAAGGGGCCAGCAATCCTGACGTCTGACAGTTCTTTAGATATTTTATCCTGGACCACATCAGCATGTGTATAGGCAGATAACAAATTCTGTACCTGGGTACAACCCGGACCTTGAAAAGAAGGGACCAAAAACCCATCCTGGAACCCTTCAATTAACAGAGCCGCCATCCTGTGATCTGGATAGCGCTCTAGCCATGGGCGCATTCTTGACAAACTCACCGGAGTCGGTGCTTTTCCCATGAGTGTCCCTGGGCAATGACTGAAAAGAGGTTGCATTTTATTTTACGAAAACACCTACTTGCCGCATGTGCTCCATTACAGTAGGAGCATTCATGCTTATATCTGCAATTTGTCAGAAATTTGCACTGTCCTTCATTGAAGGCAAAACAAAAGCCTTTGCGAAATGTACTTTGAGTGCTGGGTTGCAGTCTAGGAGTGAACTGCGGTTTTGTTGGTAACATAAGATTGAGCCACAAACCCACGTCCTTCGAACCCCAGTGTAACGAGGGATGGACTGCCAATTTTTGGCGAAAATTCTCGTTGTATGTGAACCAAGCAGATCCTCCAAAGTGGCAAAATGCTTCGGCAATTATATCCAAGTGTTGGAACAAACCTGAGCATTTCCTAGGGAAGCGTTCACCCATGACTGCTGCATAGATGCAAAAAGCTTGCAACCAGTTCTGGAAGGTTTTAGGGATAGCCCTTCTCCTATCTTCCTCAGCCTTATCACCAGCTTGTCTATCAGACTTAGATAAGAATTCTTTGGAAGCTGGTAACAATGATAGTATATCAAGGACTTCGCCCCTTCAAATCTTGTCTTTAACCGCCTTGGGTAAATGAAAACCAGTGGTGATAAAACACATGGAAGGGGCTCTTTAAAGGAAGATTCCCCCACCGTGCTAGCTGAGGGTCTGAGAGGCAATGAGGGGTTAATAGACATTGGAGGGCTAACAGCCCTAGAGCGGGTAAACATTTTTTCTTGGTCCTGCAACATAGAGACACCAGAATCCTGCCAAATGGCACCAACATCATTCATATAATAAAAAAGATATCAAAATATAACCGCTCCTAATATCTTGTACCACCACTGCGCAAATGCAAAAAAATGTGAATAAAAAATATTAAATTAAAGCTGCCACTTAAAATGATAAATATGAAAACAGAATTTAAACCTAAAAACACACAGGTGAAAAATAGGAAAAAATGTAGCGCTAATAAAAGAAAAACACTAAACTAATATAATAGCATTCACTGGTGACACTGTGATAATCAAATTGTACCCCACGTGACATGTGATAAAATTCAAAAACAATAGTCCATAAAGTGAAGTAATATTCCAAAGAAGAAAGAAATATTCCAAAAAGAGAGATGTAGTCTTCTTAATAGAGAATATATTCCACCACACCGTGCACGTATCAGCTCCCCTTTGAAAATGCACTCACCAGCTGTAAATGCCTCCCACTCTCGTGTTCGGCGCAAAGGCTTGTTAGTTACCCACTAGAGGGTGATCGACCATCAATTGAAAGCTTGTGTGTCAACACAGGATATTCCATACATGTAAAAATGAAAAGGTGCTCCAATAGTGTAAAATAGTAACGACCAAATTTATTAAAATACACAACCACACTTCAAATATTGCACTCACATGATATGAAAATAAAACCAGCCTTAAATCAATCACAGCAAGCAGAAAAAAGTGTAAGATAGCACTGCAGTGATTTGCGGTCACGGCGGACCCAAGATGTACGCTCTGTGTAGGTCTCTCACCCCCTCCTGAGCTCCGGGTCACAGCAGCCGTGTAGCGTTCTTAGCCTCAGCGTGTCACGATAATGTCAATGATAATGCAGCCACGCACCCGACGTTTCGTCACTTGGACTTATTCATGGGATTTTGAATTTTATCACATGTCACGTGGGGTACAATTTGATTATCAGTGTCACTAGTGAATGCTGTTATATTAGTTTAGTGTTTTTCTTTTATTAGTGCTACATTTTTTCCTATTTTTCACTTGTGTGTTTTTAGGTTTAAATTCTGTTTTCATCATTCATATAATGCATATTATCTATAGCAACACATTTATTCGCTTCATTGGAAGCATTATAAATCATTTGTTCAGCACCAGTCACCTGTGCTCTCTGACATTCTCCCACTGCATTACTCCGCAGCTGAATGCCTTGTTCTGCACCAATAACTTGTGCCCCTAAAAATTCACCATCACCACTGTTCCTAGATTTTAAAGTATGTTTAGCATCAGCCACCTGTGCTCCTTGTATATTCACAACATTATCAGCACCATTAACATGTGCCCCTTTAAACTGTTGTAACACATTTGACAAAGAATCAATTAGCACTGAAAATTTTGATATAGGAGAAAACACACACCTCACCATCAGGAACCACCTCTTTATGCTCACTCGCCTCCTCAGGTATAGGGTGAGTAGCACTGCTCTCCCGCGGACGAGATGCACTTTGTGACAGGACACTGTCTGCCCTCTCCTGACCTGCCAGCTGAGGAGAAGCCGCTGTTCTCTGACGTTTCTTCTTTCTTCCTGGCTGTAGTCTTGTTCCAACCCCGCCCAAAGCTGAGCCCTCTTCCATCACAGGGGGAGTAAATTCGGGGGGAGCCGAGCCGCTCTCCTCCTCCAGGCACCAAATCAGCCATTCTTCTCCGCCTCTACTCTCCGCCTTTTCTAACAGCTGACACAGGAGGGCCTCACGGCTGTTGGTAGAACAGCGATTCATGATGCAGGAGCTCCGCGACGCTGTCTGGTCAGGAACGATCTGAGGTACACTGCTCCCGGTCCTTTGCTAGCTTCACCCGCGCGGGCTAGTAACCGCCAAAACTGCCCAATCAGCTGCTTGCCTGCATCCACCAATCCCATGGCTGTTGCTGCCCAGTGATCCTGCAGCAACCCACAGCAACCTGTGGGAATAAAATAAAGCAGAAGAACTGCAAGTTTTCTCCCTTTGAGCTAACCCATGGTGGTCCAGCTTAATGCTGTGACCTTTCAGGAGATGGTACAGGCTACGGACATGATATGGTTAAAATGTAAACACCAGTCACCTTAGTGGCTATGCCAGCCGCTTCCTCATCCCCACAGCTAAGCTCTTCAGTGAGTACTGACAGTCACAGGCTCACTGTTCACTGAAGACTAAGAACTAAACGATCTGCAGTCTTTAATCGCTTAGTTCTCAGTCTTAGAAGCTGTGGGGGGACAGATGAAGCATCATATTGATGTTGCATCCACCTAGGTGAGTATAAATGTTAATTTATTGAAACCCATACTTCTCTTTTAAAGTCTTTTACTTATAAGAAATGTATAATTTGTGACTCATTTACACACCATATAACTTATAGCCATAAAACAAGTTAGAGGGCATTTATGGCACTCAGTTTGCAAAGCATTCCCGATTTTTTAATATGAAAGGACAGCAATGCCTAGATGGATTGGTCACATAGGGAATAGAGAGAGGAAGCATTAAACAACTGTGTGATATGTGTAATATGATTTCATATGCCATTTAGCAGTTGTTATGAGCCTTTAGATAGATAGCTGGTAAATATTTTATTTTATCTCTTCATGTGACAACACTGAAGAAATTACACTTTGCTACATTGTAAAGTAGTGATTGTACAGCTTGTATAACAGTGTACATTTTATGTCCCCTCAAAATAACTCAACACACAGCCATTAATGTCTAAACCACTGGCAACAAAAGTGAGTACACCCCTAAGATAAAATGTCTAACCTGGGCCCAAAGTGTCAATATTTTGTGTGCCCACCATTATTTTCCAGCAGTGTCTTAACCCTCTTGGGCATGGAGTTCACCAGAGCTTCACAGGCTGCCACTGGAGTCCTCTTTCACGCCTCCATGATGACATCACAGAGCTGCTGGATGTTAGAGACCTTGTGCTCCTCCACCTTTCATTTGAGGATGCCCCACAGATGCTCAATAGGGTTTAGGTCTGGAGACATGCTTGGCCAGTCACCTTTACCCTCAGCTTCCTTAGCAATGCAGTGGTCGTCTTGGAGGTGTGTTTGGGGTCGTTGTCATGTTGGAATACTGCCCTGCGGCCCAGTCTCCAAAGTGAGGGGATCATGCTCTGCTTCAGTATGTCACAGTACATGTTGGTATTCATGGTTCCCTCAATGAACTGTAGCTCCCCAGTACTGGCAGCACTCATGCAGCCCCAGACCATGACACTTCCACCACCATGCTTGACTGTAGGCAAGATACACTTGTCTTTGTACTCCTCACCTGGTTGCCGCCACACATGCTTGACACCATCTGAACCGAATAAGTTTATCTTGGTCTCATTAGCCCTCAGGACATGGTTCCAGTAATCCATGTCCTTAGTCTGCTTGTCTTCAGCAAATTGTTGCAGGCTTCTTGTGCATCATCTTTAGAAGAGGCTTCCTTCTGGGATGACAGTCATGCAGACCAGTTTGATGCAGTATGTAGCGTATAGTCTGAGCACTGACAGGCTGACCACCCCACCCCTTCAATCTCTGCAGCAAGGCTGGCAGCACTCATACGTCTATTTCCCAAAGACAACCTCTGGATATGACGCTGAGCACGTGCACTAAACTTTTTTGGTCGACCATGGCGAGGCCTGTTCTGAGTGAAACCTGTCCTGTTAAACCCCTGTATGGTCTTGGCCCCCTTGGTCTATGGTCTGATAATTTAACACACCTGCTCTCCATTCACACCTGAGACCTTGTAACACTAATGAGTCACATGACACCGGGAAGGAAAAATGGCTAATTTGGCTAAATTTGGACAGTTTCACTTAGGGGTTTACTCACTTTTTTTGCCAGCAGTTTAGACATGAATGGCTGTGTATTGAGTTATTTTGAGGGGACAGCAAATTTACAACAACCTGTACACTCACTACTTTACATTGCAGCAAAGTGTAATTTCTTCAGTGTTGTCACATGAAAAGATATAATAAAAGATTTACAAAAATGTGAGGGGTGTACTCATTTTTGTGAGATAGTGTGTGTCTATATATATATAGACACACATATACTGTATATATATACACATACCCAGGGGTTGGACAAAAATATAGAAACACTACATGATTTGCAGGTAGGAAAGTGACGACATATTTTGTGTTGAAAGTGGGAGTGATGTAATATACTTTTGCTTCTGCTGTATGATGAGACATCTAGCTAACAGGTGGGAAGCCTCACTTTCATCATTCACTGCATGCTCTGCTAGTAATATGGAATCATGTCAGAGCTTACCGAGTTTCAATGTGGGCAAATTGTTGGTGCCTACTTAGCTGGTGCCTCTGTGACCAAAGTTGCCAATTTATTTGCAGTGTCTAAAGGTACAGTATCAAAGGTTATGACAGCATATACAGTTTGTGGAAAAACTTCATCTGATAAGCATAAGTGCAGTTGACATGGTCAACTGACAGAAAGAGACAAAGAGTAATTGTGCAGGATTGTAACCCAGAATAAGAAAACAACCGCTGCAAAAGTGACTGCAGAGCTCAAGCTCAGTCTTCCAAAGCCCATGTCCACAAAAACTGTGCGGAGGGAACTCCATAAGAAAAACATTCACGGGGAGCTGCAATTGCCAAACCACTAGTGACTGATATTAATGCTCAGAAGAAGAGAGAGTGGTGCAACACCCATAAATCTTGGACTATCGATCAATGGAAGACTGTTATATGGCCAGATGAATTGAGCTTCACAATGTTCCCAACCACTGAAAGTGTTTGTGTGGCGAACACCACCACAAGCTTATGACCAGGACTGTCTTGTGCCAACGGTAAAGCATGGTGGCGGCGCATTTATGGTTTGAGCATCCATAGCTTGGTATTCTGCAGGCCCCATCATTCCCGTGAAAGGTAGAGTCACTGCCAGCGACTATGTACAAATTTTGGGCAACTATGTGCACCATATGGTGCAGAAATTGTTTCCCAAGACAGCACCATTTATCAAGACCATAATGCTTAACTTCACACAGCTGGTGTTGTCACATTGCGGTTTGATGAGCATGCAGACAAGTATCGTGCCTTCCCTGGGCGCTGCATTTGCCAGACCTCAAAACTGAAGAGCCACTATGGTCAATTTTGGAGAACAGGGTTCAGGCTCGTTTTCCACCTCCGGCATCTCTACAAGAACTGGAACGATTTTTTCAAGAAGAATGGTATTAGATTCCATTATCCACCATTCAAGGCTTATATTTGTCGATTCCTAGTAAAATTTAGGCTGTTTTGGATGCCAAAGGCGGTCCAACACCGTATTAGGTAAAGATTTTGTTCTTTTACCTGGTGTTTCCATAATTTTTTCCAACCACTGTGTGTGTGTGTGTATATATATATATATATATATATATATATATATAAATATATATATATACAGTTGCAATAAAAAGTATGTGAACCTTTTGGAATGATATCGATTTCTGCACAAATTGGTCATAAAATGTGATCTGATCTTCATCTAAGTCACTACAATAGACAATCACAGTCTGCTTAAACTAATAACACACAAAGAATTAAATGTTACCATGTTTTTATTGAACACACCATGTAAACATTCACAGTGCAGGTGGAAAAAGTATGTGAACCCTTGGATTTAATAACTGGTTGAACCTCCTTTGGCAGCAATAACTTCATCCAAACGTTTCCTGTAGTTGCAGATCAGACGTGCACAACGGTCAGGAGTAATTCTTGACCATTCCTCCTAACAGAACTGTTTCAGTTCAGCAATATTCTTGGAATGTCTGGTGTGAATCGCTTTCTTGAGGTCATGACACAACATCTCAATCGGGTTGAGGTCAGGACTCTGACTGGGCCACTCCAGAAGGCGTATTTTCTTTTGTTTAAGCCATTCTGTTGTTGATTTACTTCTATGCTTTGGGTCATGGTCCTGTTGCAACACCCATCTTCTGTTGAGCTTCAGCTGGTGGACAGATGGCCTTAAGTTCTCCTGCAAAATGTCTTGATAAACTTGGGAATTCATTTTTCCTTTGATGATAGCAATCCGTCCAGGCTCTGATGCAGCAAAGCAGCCCCAAACCATGATGCCCCCACCACCATACTTCACAGTTGGGATGATGTTTTGATGTTGGTGTGCTGTGCCTCTTTTTCTCCACACATAGGGGGTGATTTACTATCAACAATGCGCTGCGCCAATTCATACCTTAATTGGTGCGCCGGATAAATCCTTAATTGAGCACATGAACCGGCGGTGCACTGCTATAGTAAATAAAAATTTCAGCGGCGCGCTATTGAAAATGAATAGTTCCCTATGGGAGCCCATTGATTTGAATAGAGGTCGCCCGGGAAGTCGGATGAAGACGATCCGACTTGTGGGGCGACTCGTGTGCCGGTTGACAGAGGGACAGCGCGACTTTGCGAGGCAACTTGGACACGACTTGAGCGTGAAGCAGCCGCTCAAGTCGTGTCCTAGAGGTGACTACCTGCCCGAGAATGGCTCCAGCGCGATGCCATCGCGCTGGTTCTCGGCGACAGAGTACTGCAAGCCTCACGCTTGCTGTCCCGTGTTTGGTATGAATCATGAAGGGGAACTCCACGCCAAATGTTAATAAAAAAACCGGCATGGGTTCCCCTCCAGGAGCATACCAGGCCCTTAGGTCTGGTATGGATTTTAAGGGAAACCCCCACGCCGAAAAACAGCGTGGGGGTCCCCCCAAAATCCATACCAGACCCTTATCCGAGCACGCAGCCCGGCAGGTCAGGAAAGGGGGGCGAGCGAGCATGCCCCCCTCTCCTGAACCATACCAGGACGCATGCCCTCAACATGGGGGGTGGGTGATTTGGGGCAGGGGGCGCCCTGCGCTCCCCCACCCCAAAGCACCTGCCCCCATGTTGATGGAGACAAGGGCCTCTTCCCGACAACCCTGGACGTTGGTTGTCAGGGTCTGCGGGCGGGGAGCTTTTCGGAATCCGGGAGCCCCCTTTAATAAGGGGGCCCCCGGATCCCAGCCCCCCACCCTATGTGAATGAGTATGGGGTACCCTACCCCTACCCATTCACCTGGTGGAAAAAAAGTCAATAAAAAACACAACACAGGTTTTTATTTATTAGGCAGCTCCGGGGGTCTTCTTCCGACTTCGGGGGTCTTTCTGCCGGGCGCCCGCTATCTTCTTCCAGCTCTTTTGCTAGCGGGGTCCTGGTCTTTATCGTCGTCTTCTTCCGACTTCGGGGGTCTTTCTGCCGGGCGCCCCGCTATCTTCTTTCAGCTCTTTTGCTAGCGGGGTCCCGGTCTTCATCGTCGTCTTCTTCCGACTTCGGGGGTCCTTCTGCCGGGCGCCCCGCTATCGTCTTCCAGCTCTTTTGCTAGCGGGGTCCCAGTCTTCATCGTCGTCTTCTTCCGACTTCGGGGGTCTCTTGTTCTGTTCTCCGGTGTTGTCTCCGCGCTCTCCGGTTCTTCTCCCGATCTCCGGTGCCTTCTTCACGATCTCCGGTTCTTTCTGCCTTCTGCCGGGCACCCCGCTATCTTCTTCCAGCTCTTTTGCTAGCAAGGTCCCAGTCTTCATCGTCGTCTTCTTCCCTCTTCTCTCCGCCCGATGTTGCCTCGTCGCTGTCTGCCGCTACAATGCTGTGTCCACGGAGCGCACCCACTTATATTGGCATGGGGCGTGGTCACCGGGTGATGCCACCTGCTGACCCCGCCCCCGTATGACGTCACAGTCCCGAAGTCGGAAGAAGACGACGATGAAGACCAGGACCCCGCTAGCAAAAGAGCTGGAAGAAGATAGCGGGGCGCCCGACAGAAAGACCCCCGAAGTCGGAAGAAGACCCCCGGAGCTGCCTAATAAATTACTTTAAAAAACTGTGTTGTGTTTTTTATTGACTTTTTTGCCCCCAGGTGAATGGGTAGGAGTACGATGTACTCCATACTCATTCACATAGGGTGGGGGGCAGGGATCTGGGGGGCCCTTTATTAATTCCGATAAGCCCCCCGCCCGCAGACCCCGACAACCAACGGCCATGACATCCTCCCCATGTTGAGGTCATGTGGCCTGGTACGGTTCAGGAGGGAGGGGGGGCGCTCTCTCGTCCCCCCCTCTTTTCCTGCGGCCTGACAGGTTGTGTGTTTGGATAAAGGGTCTGGTGTGGATTTTTAGAGGGACCCCCACGCATTTTTTTTTTAAGTTTGGTGCGGGGGTTCCCCTTAAAATCCATACCAGACCTGAAGGGCCTGGTACGGATTTTGAGGGGGAACCCCACGCCATTTTTTTTAAATTTTGGTGGGGGGGTCCCTTTTGAATCCATACTAGACCCAAGGGCCACGTTGCTTTTTTTCTAGATTTTTTTTTTTTTACAGCCGGCAATGTTTATTTTTTTTACATTTAACAACCAGCTATAAACAGGTGAAAAAAAAATAAGCAAATCGCCACAAAATCGCGGTACTTGCGTTTTGGATGCGGGTCCATTGAATTCTATTACATCCAAAACACTGTTTTTGGCCTGGAAAAAAAAATCTGCAGTTGCATTTAACCTCGTTTTTCACAAAGCCAAAAAATGCCTTCAGACGCCAAAGATTTCCACATTTCAAACGCGGTACCGGCGTTTAGCCGCGTTTTAGTTTAGAAGCGTTTTTAAAGGTGACCTATTTTTTTACATTGATAAACTCAAAAATTATGGCAAATGAGGAAAAACCATTAAAAATATATATATATAAAAAAAAAAATGTAATTGCTTCCATTGCATTGTGGACAATCCACAACTTGTGGCAGGTGACGTGGCAAGTGGACAATCCACAACTTGTGGCAAGTGATGTGGCAAGTGACACGTTAAATACAACTACACTGCTGCTCTCTCAGCTGCTAATACTCACTCTGGTCTCACAAAATAGCTGAAATCGTTAATAATACTGTTTTTGGAGCTTAGGGCGGCTCCTTATGATGTTTCCTAACTAAACGCATATAGACGCAAATGTGGTAAAACGCGGCATGCAAACGCAACAATGCGCGCCTTTCTAAACGCCGCTTTCAACCTTAGTTCTGAACACTTTGCACCAGCGTCCCGTGTACATGGGGCCTAAAAACGCCTATGCCATTTACAGCTCAAAAACGCCATGGTGGCCATGAGACCATAGGCTAACATGGAGAGACGTTTTTAAGCCGCAAAAAACGCTCAAACAAGCGGCTGGAAAAACGTCTGTGTGCATGTAGCCTTATATTAACCACTTGCTTACTGGCCACTTAAACCCCCTTCCTGCCCAGACCAATTTTCAAATTTCAGCGCTTATGCACTTTGAATGACAATTACGCGCTCATACAACACTGTAACTTAATGAAAATGTATTATTTTTTGCACACAAATAGAGCTTTCTTTTGGTGCTATTTGATCACCTCTGCGTTTTTTTTTTATATATATATAAATACAAAAGACCGACTAAAAAAAAAGAAATTAGGATATTTTAACCACTTCAGCGCCGGGCCTATTCTGCACTTCTCTCCTTCATGTAAAAATCATAAATTTATGGCTATAAAATTACTTCAAAACCCCAAACATTATATATGTTTTTTTTTAGCAGATACTCTAGGGAATAAAATGGCGGTCATTGCAAATTTTTATCTCACTCGGTATTTGCGCAATAAATTTTCAAACGCCTTTTTTGGGGAAAAAAATGGTTTCATGAATTTAAAAAAATTACAAAACAGTAAAGTTAGCCCAATTTTTTGGTATAATGTGAAAGATGTTGTTATGCTGAGTAAATAGATACCTAACATGTCACGCTTTAAAATTGTGCACACTCATGGAATGACACCAAACTTCAGTACTTAAAAATCTCCCTAGGCGATGCTTAAATTTTTTTTACACATTACCATTTTCGCATTACAGAGGAGGTCTAGTTCTAGAATTGTTGCACTCGTTCTAACGCACGCAGCAATACCTCACATGTGTGGTTTGAACGGCATTTACATATGTGGGCGGGACTTACGTGTGTGTTCGCTTCTGAGCGCGAGCTACCGGGGACATGGGCGTTTTTTTTTTTTGTTTTTTACTTTTTTGTATTTCTTACTCTTTTTTTAACTTTTTTTGTTTTTTTGATCACTTTTATTCCTATTACAAGGAATGTAAACATCCCTTGTAACAGGAATCTATTGTGACAGGTCCTCTTTAGGGAGAGATGCAGGGTCAATAAGACCCCACATCTCTCCTCCAGGCTGAAAAGCATGAGATCGGTCAAAAAAATTCACCGATCTCATGCTGACAGCCGAGCTCACGGCTTTGTTTACATACGGGAACCCGGCGTGATGTCACGCCCGGGCCTCCGACGGTCATAGAGATGACTGGTGACCATCTGGCGCCGTCCCCTCCCGCCACCTATAAGAACGATCAGCGGAACTGCTGCTGTGATCGTTTTTATCGTGCACAGAATCGCCGGCTGAAAAGAATGATATCTGAATGATGCCTGCAATTGCAGGCATCATTCAGATGTCACCGCACAAAGCCAAGGACGTCATTTGACGGTGGGCGGTAGGAAAAAGGTTAATATTTCGAAAATTTCGAAAAAAGGCAGATTTTCTCCTTCATTGATGTACACTGATGAGACTGCACTGATGGGCTGCACTGATGGGCACTGATAAGGTGGCAAGGGTGGGCACTGAGAGGTGGCATTGCTAGTTGGCACTGGTGGGCATTGAGAAAAGGCACTGCTAGGTGGCAATGATAGTTGGCAGTGATGGGCACTGATAGGCAGCACTGCTAGGTGGCACTGATTGGCACCAGTGGTGGGCATTGATAGGTGGCACTGGCAGGGGCTACTGATTGTCACAGATGACGCAGAATTGCCTCTTCCTCTTCGGGCCCGATGTCCCTTGCACATAAGCCGGTGATTGTCTTTTTTTATGCTCACGCTGTCAGTACAAGGAGAAAACAAAAACCATTACCCAGCTTTTGTTTACATCACGTGATCAGCTGTCATTGGCTGACAGCTGATCACATGGTAAGGGGCAGGGATCGGCCCCTTACTCGGATCTGTCATCACCCGTGTCTCAGTGACTCGGTGACCACAGGGTGTGCGTGCGAAGGGGAGGACGTCTATTGACGGACTCCCGGCAATTGAGGACCGTGCTGTGGCCGTCGATCAGTTATAGCGCTGGTCTCAAGTGATTAAAGAGGGTCTAAATGGGCCATTGACATGCATCACAATTCAACTTAGGAATGTGTCTTTGCAAAGTTAAACTAAATGAAATCCTTTCTTATTTTTGCTTGGGGATAGAGTGCAGAGGGATTACAAGTCTAGACAGTTTTTGGGGATGTCTGCACCCCTGATAGGGTGAAGACAACTCCCAAATTTGGCCACTTTATCCTTCCAAATAATTCACTTCCTGTCACATAGCCACGCAGGAAGTGAGGGGAAATCCCTACCAATGTCTTTCCTTGGGGACACACAGGTCAATCTAAATACTTTCCCCATTATGTACATTGCGGGGTACACCCCAGATTATTAGATATTTTGGACATTGGGGTTTATTTACTAAAGGCAAATCTACTTTGCACTACAAGTGCACTTGCTGGATATCCGAGGGGGACATGCAAGCAAACAAAAAAAACACCATCTTTGCTTTTACATGATTGGATGTTACAATCACCAGTGCTTCCCCTCAGATTTTCAGCAGCTACACTTTTACTGCAGAGTGAATTTGTCTTTACTAAACCCCAAACTACCCAATGATTTGGGGTGTACACAACAAAGTGCTAGAGTGCAATTTGCTTAATGGGGACACTAGTTAGATTGATCTGCGTGTCCCCAAGAAAAGACATTGGTACAGTTTTAACTTCACTTCCTGTTTAGCTGTGTGACAGGAAGTGAAGCCAATTTTACTAAATGGGACACAAAGCCCAACCTAAAAAAAACAAAAAAAACAAGCAGGGGTTCTAACACTTACTTGGTTTCCCTCAAAATGCCCACAATTAGAATCATATTGCCTTGAGCTATTTTTAAGTGCAGTGCTATAAATCAGTGCTTCTCAAGTACCCCCAACAGGCCATGTTTGCAGGTTTTCCTTCATCTTGCACATGTGCTTTAAATCACAGTCAATGGTTTTGTATTTTGGACAGCAATTCTCAATGAGATAAATTCACAAAACATGTCCTGTTGGGGGTACTCGAGGACTGAGGCTGAGAACCACTGCAGTAAAAAGGAAAATTAAATACTTACCGCTCTGTATTTTTCATTTCCTGGTGACTATCCATGGCAGCACACAATACATGCATATGCTAGCATGAAGGCACCAGGTTAGACAAATCACACCTGTTTTGTTTTGACATGCCTGTCAGCTGTCACATTTGTTGCAAAGAAAACACAAAACAAACATCAAAACTTTGCATCAAATTTTATTGGTCAACAAAACAAAGGGAAGCCAAAATAAGAAACATGGTCAATTTGAAACATGTTGATGGGGACAAGGGCCTCATCCCCACAACCCTTGCCGGTGGTTGTGGGGGTCTGCGGGCGGGGGGCTTATTGGAATCTGGAAGACCCCTTTAACAAAGGGGACCCCCAGATCCCCGCCCCCCTGTGTGAAATGGTAATGGGGTACAAATGTACCCCATTACCATTTCACAAAAAAAGTGTCAAAAATGTTAAAAATGACAAAAGCCGGTTTTTGACAATTCCTTTATTAATGTTTTCTCCTTTCTTCCATCTTCTTCCATCTTCTTCTTCCATCTTCTTCCATCTTCTTCTTTTCTCCATTCGGGTTTCTTCCTCCATTTTGCTCTTCATCTTCCTCTTCATCTTCATCTTCCTTCTTCCTTCGGTGTTCTCGTCCGCATCTTGCTCCGGCTTCTTGTTCCCCTTCTTCTTTCTCCGGCAACTCCGTTTGAATTCGAGGTTCCCGCTGTGTGACGCTTCAGTTCTTCAGTTCTCCTCTGGGTCCGCTGCCACCCGGTGACCCCGCCCCCCTCTGATGCACATGGATTTCACAGGGACTTTCCCCGTGGTGTCAGAGGGGTTTGGAGCCACCGGGTGGCAGCGGACCCAGAGGAGAACTGAAGAACTGAAGCGTCACACAGCGGGAACCTCGAATTCAAACGGAGCGGCCGGAGAAAGAAGGGAACAAGAAGCCAGAGAAAGATGCGGACGAGAACACCGAAGGAAGAAGTAAGATGAAGATGAAGAGGAAGATGAAGAACAAGATGGAGGAAGAAACCCGAATGGAGAAAAGAAGAAGCTGGAAGAAGAAGATGGAAGAAGAAGATGGAAGAAGAAGATGGAAGAAAGGAGAAGACATTAATAAAGGAATTGTCAAAAACTGGCTATTGTCATTTTTAACATTTTTGACACTTTTTTTTGTGAAATGGTAGGGGTACATTTGTACCCCATTACCATTTCATACAGGGGGGGTGGGATCTGGGGGTCCCCTTTGTTAAAGGGGGCTTCCAGATTCCGATAAGCCCCCCACCCGCAGACCCCCACAAACCACCGGGCAAGGGTTGTGGGAATGAGGCTCTTGTCACCATCAACATGGGGACATCCTCCCCATGTTGAGGGCATGTGGCCTGGTACGGTTCAGGAGGGAGGGGGGCCGCTCTCTCGTCCCCCCCTCTTTTCCTGCGGCCTGCCAGGTTGCGTGCTCGGATAAGGGTCTGGTGTGGATTTTTAGGGGGACCCCCCCTGCTATTTTTTTTTTAAGTTTGGCGCGGGGGTTCCCCTTAAAATCCATACCAGACCTGAAGGGCCTGGTACGGATTTTGAGGGGGACCCGCACGTCATTTTTTTTTTAAATTGGCGCGGAGTTCCCCTTAATATCCATACCAGACCTGAAGGGCCTGGTAATAGAATTTGGGGGGTCCCCACGCATTTTTTATTTTTTTTATCAATGACTTTTCTCTATATTGACGGTAGCCGACAATTCATTATAGCCGCGGGTGCTTTTAAATGCCTTTTTTTTTCCTTTAGAAATGTAATTTTGCTGGCGCACTGTTATATAATGGCAAGTTCAGAGCTGCGCCTGTTCAACTTATGCAAATTGATTTACGTGACTTGACATTTACGAAGATTTTGCCGGCGCAGTGTCCCGGCGCATTTGAATGAGTGAAATTCCCGCGCTGAGCACAAAAAAACCTCTCGCAGTTCTAAGCGTAATTGCCGGTGCAGCGGGCTGGTTCAGAAAAAGTTACTTTCTCACTCTATATTGGGCATATTTGTTACTTGGGTAGGTGCCACTACACTTCCTCACATCACCCCACATCACCCCCATTATATTGGCACTTCCAGCTTCTTTATATTTAGATTTTAAGATGCCGTGCGCCAGGTCCATAGTGGCGCACCGAGTGCCTCCTCCCGTGCACCAAGAACACTATAGTAAATGAGAAATAGCGCTGCTCTACCGGCGCAAATGTTTTGTAAATACCAAAACAGCCGTTGCACACGCAGATGCGCCGATACTCATGGCGCAAACGTTTCGTAAATCAGCCTCATAGTGTTGCGTGTTTCTTCCAAACAACTCAAATTTGGTTTCATCTGTCCACAGAATATTTTGCCAGTACTGCTGTGGAACATTCAGGTGCTCTTGTGCAAACTGTAAACGTGCAGCAATGTTTTTTATGGACAGCAGTGGCTTCCTCTGTGGTATCCTCCCATGAAATCCATTCTTGTTTAGTGTTTTACGTATCGTAGATTCGCTAACAGGGATGTTAGCATATACCAGAGACTTTTGTAAGTCTTTAGCTGACACTCAGGATTCTTCTTCAACTCATTGAGCAGTCTGCGATGTGCTCTTGCAGTCATCTTTACAGGACGCCCACTCCTAGGCAGAGTAGCAGCAGTGCTGAAGTTTCTCCATTTATAGACAATTTCTCTTACCGTGGACTGATGGACAGCAAGGCTTTTGGAGATACTTTTATAACCCTTTCCAGCTTTATGCAAGTCAACAATTCTTAAATGTAGGTCTTCTGAGAGCTCTTTTGTGCGAGGCATCATTCACATCAGGCAATGCTTTTTGTGAAAAGCAAACCCAGAACTGGTGTGTATTTTATATAGGGCAGGGCAGCTGTAACCAACACCTCCAATCTAGTCTCATTGATTGGACTCCAGTTGGCTGACACCTCACTCCAATTAGCTCTTGGAGATCTCATTAGTCTAGGGGTTCACATACTTTTTCCACATGCACTGTGAATGTTTACATGGTGTGTTCAATAAAAACATGGTAACATTTAATTCTTTGTGTGTTATTAGTTTAAGCAGACTATGATTGTCTATTGTAGTGACTTAGATGAAGATCAGATCACATTTTATGACCAATTTGTTTAGAAATCCATATCATTCCAAAAGGTTCACATACTTTTTATTGCAACTGTATATATATATATATATATATATATATATATATATATATATGTGTCCTTATAAATAACTGGTCTATTATAATCCAAAATCTCCTGGATGCTGAATTATAACCATGAAATTATGATAAATTACTGTAAGAGATGTGTCTAAGGTGGGCTTTTTGAAATCTGTACAGATGAATATACGGTAAACCATTTAGTTACATAGCACAATGTTTTACAAGACATTTGCCTGATTTAGACAACTTGTTAACAAAAGTCTTGGGAGTTATTAATGTCTCCTGTCCCAGGAAAACCACAGCATAATGATCTTACTTTCAGTTCCCTTTAAGATTTCTTTACAACTGGAAAAGAGAGAAAGAGAGAGAAAGGAAACTATGCACTGCTCAGTGTTTAGGGGCTGCCATTGTAGTTTTGAGTGTAATAAATAAAGATTAAAATGACCTAGAGCAGAGGTCCCCAACCCCCCCCCCACCCCCGTGGCCTGTTGGAGTCTGAGCTGTGCATCAGGGGGTGGGCAGCGAGTGAGGCTCGATCTTCATCCACAGCCACTAGCATTGCCGCCTGGGTTCTGCCCCTTGTCGGGGGCAGGGCCTGCTGTGGGCTGCATGTTTTGGGGATCTGAATCCTTGTGTGGGTTTAGTTCATTGCACTACCCCCCTCCCACCACCAGAGGGCACCTGCTTCCCTTTTCCCAGCAATACTACTCCCCTCCCTCTCTGTGGTCATGTCACTCAGTGTTTATGTAAAATATATATATATATATATATATATATATGTGTATATATATATATGTGTGTGTATATATATATATATATATATATGGGAGAAAAAGAAACCCTGGACTGCCGCACTCTGTATAGACAGTTATTTATTCCAAAATTTCAAGTAAAAAATCCAAATTCAAAATAAATCCATAAATCCAAGCTATCCAATCACAGCTATGTGTAAGCGTCAATTCGTGACGTGACGTGAAACGCGTTAGCCACCCTTCCCTGCATGCACACTATCTGCATTTGTTGTTTTGGATTTATGGATTTATTTTGAATTTGGATTTTTTACTTGAAATTTTGGAATAAATAACTGTCTATACAGAGTGCGGCAGTCCAGGGTTTCTTTTTCTCCCATGCATCAGTGCAGAGCCAGCACCTGTGTGAGTGACTGGGCGGAAGCAGCTATTTGGTGAATTCTTAAGCTTTTGAGCGGTACGTTTTTCCTTTCCTCTATATATATATATATATATATATATATATATATATAGATATATATATATATAGATATCTATCAATATATAGATCTATATATAGATATATATCTTTATTTCTATCTGTTTGGCTAACCACATGAGCTCAATCTATTTATTTTTATTATTATTATATAAAAAAAAAAGTATCTTTATTTCTATCTGTTTGGTATAGAGGTTTGGCATAGATTGTATTCCTGTTGCCATAACTTTGGTTGCATAAAAGATTTACATTTACATCAATACTAAAAAAGGCTCTAATGTACCCCATCCCAATGATATTTTGCACATTGAATTTCCCAAAATGAAAACATTATTAGTTTGTTCCCCATTAATTCCAAAACAGTTGCAGTACAAAATACAGAAATGTTCTATATACTGTTATCTGAAACCTTTTTATAGACAATGGACCAAAACCAGACAAGAGGGTCGCTGACCCACACATCGTTGCTACTAGGGATGAGCTCGGTGTTCGAGTCGAACATAAGTTCGACTCAAACATCGGCTGTTCGACCGTTCGGCGAACATCGAACGATTTGGGCCGTTCGTGCCAAATTCGAGTGACGCGAACGGCCCACAATACACTGCGCCATCCCGGCGCTGTGATTGGCCAAGCATGCACTGTGACCTCGCATGCTTGGCCAATCACAGCGCCGACAGCTAGGAGAGCCATAATTGGCCACAGGCAGGTTGCCTGTGGCCAATTATAGCTCAGGGGGTTTAGCACACGCCCCACACTATAAAAGGCCGCCAGCGCAGCGGCCTTGTGTAGTGTTCCGGCGCAGGGAAATAGAAGGATAGGCAGGGACAGTGTGATATTCTTTGTGCTATTCTTGTATGCAGGGAGAGAAAAGGATAGGCAGGGATGGTGTGTGTCATATTCTTTGCTAAACCTTGTGTGCAGGGAGAGAGAAGGATAGGCAGGGGACAGTGTCAGTGTCACATTATTTGCTAAACCTTGTGTGCAGGGAGAGAGAAGGATAGGCAGGGAGAGTGTCAGTGTCATATTCTTTGATAAACCTTGTGTGCAGGGAGAGAGAAGGATAGGCAGGGAACAGTGTCAGTGTCATATTCTTTGCTAAACCTTGTGTGCAGGGAGAGAGAAGGATAGGCAGGGAAAGTGTCAGTGTCATATTCTTTGATAAACCTTGTGTGCAGGGAGAGAGAAGGATAGGCAGGGGACAGTGTCAGTGTCATTGTTGCTAAGCCTCCTGCACATTATACACCTGAAGTTAGCCCGTATTGCTGTGTTTTCCTGGTGTGTTACACCAACAGGCATTTGCAGCACTTACAGCGGGCGGAGTGTGCCTCCTGCACATTATACACCTGAAGTTAGCCCGTATTGCTGTGTTTTCCTGGTGTGTTACACCAACAGGCATTTGCAGCACTTACAGCGGGCGGAATGTGCCTCCTGATCATATTACACCTGAAGTTAGCCCGCATTGCTGTGTTTTCCTGGTGTGTTGCACCAACAGGCATTTGCAGCACTTACAGTGGGCGGAGTGTGCCTCCTGCACATTAGACACCTGAAGTTAGCCCGTATTGCTGTGTTTTCCTGGTGTGTTACACCAACAGGCATTTGCAGCACTTACAGCGGGCGGAGTGTGCCTCCTTCACATTATACACCTGAAGTTAGCCCGTATTGCTGTGTTTTCCTGGTGTGTTACACCAACAGGCATTTGCAGCACTTACAGCGGGCGGAGTGTGCCTCCTGATCATATTACACCTGAAGTTAGCCCGTATTGCTGTGTTTTCCTGGTGTGTTACACCAACAGGCATTTGCAGCACTTACAGCGGGCGGAGTGTGCCTCCTGCACATTATACACCTGAAGTTAGCCCGTATTGCTGTGTTTTCCTGGTGTGTTACACCAACAGGCATTTGCAGCACTTACAGCGGGCGGAGTGTGCCTCCTGCACATTATACACCTGAAGTTAGCCCGTATTGCTGTGTTTTCCTGGTGTGTTACACCAACAGGCATTTGCAGCACTTACAGCGGGCGGAGTGTGCCTCCTGATCATATTACACCTGAAGTTAGCCCGTATTGTTGTGTTTTCCTGGTGTGTTACACCAACAGGCAGTTGCAGCACTTACAGCGGGCGGAGTGTGCCTCCTGCACATTATACACCTGAAGTTAGCCCGTATTGCTGTGTTTTCCTGGTGTGTTACACCAACAGGCATTTGCAGCACTTACAGCGGGCGGAGTGTGCCTCCTGCACATTATACACCTGAAGTTAGCCCGTATTGCTGTATTTTCCTGGTGTGTTACACCAACAGGCATTTGCAGCACTTACAGAAGGCGTAGTGTGATTCCTGCAAAATATACTCCTGAAGCTAGGCCTTATTGCTGGTTTTCCCATCTCCCTGCAGGCCATTAGAATGTCTGGAAGGCAAACAAGGAGAGGCAGAAAGTCAGGAGCCAATAAAAGAGGGCAAGCAGGCTCTGTGTCTAGAGACAACAGTGCTGGTCGTGGACGCGGTGCATCGCCATCAGCACGTGGCCATGGGACACGCTTGTCCTTCTTTTCGGCAGCTGGACGTGTTGAGCCGCATCATGCCGAAGACTTGGTAGAGTGGATGACCAAGCCCTCCTCATCCTCCTCATCCTCTCTCACCCAGGCTCAGGGTACTGGCAATGCAGCTGCCAAAGCGTCCTCTTCCCTGGTATCAATGTCATCATCAGTCACTCCTTCCCTAGACCAACCATGTCCTCCTGAGGAGTCCCCCGAACTGTTTGAGCACAGTGTTGGGTACATGCTCAAGGAGGATGCCCAGCGTTTCAAAGGGTCTGATGATGATACCCAGCTAGAGGAAGGCAGTAGCGTGAGAGCAGAGAGAGGGGATGCTCAAGAAGGACACCAATCTGGCAGTCGTGTTCCAGCAGCTGCAGCATACTGCCAGATTGGCTCCAGTGATGAGGAGGGAGGGGATGATGAGGTCACTGACTCCACGTGGGTGCCTAATAGGAGAGAGGAGGAGGAGGAGGAGGATGAGGAGGAGGCACATCTCCAGCGAGGCAGGATGCCCTCGGGGGGCCAGCGTAAGGGCAGTACACCGACGGAATCACACCGCAGAGCTCCGCCTGTGCAGGGCGCTGCCTCTGCCCGTTAATCAAAAGTTCTTTGGTGTGGGCCTTTTTTGAGTCGAGTGCATCAGATCGCACAGCTGCTGTTTGCAACATATGTCTCAAGCGTGTATCGCGTGGCCAAAACATCACCCGCTTGGGCACCACATGCTTGACCAGACATATGTTGACCTGCCATGCAGCTCGTTGGCAAGCCTACCTTAAAGACCCACACCAAAGAACAAAGCGGACCTCTCCTTGCACCACATCAGCTGGGATCTTCAACCCCACTATACCTTCAGTCCTCTCTGAAACCTGCACTGAGAGGAATGAAGGTGTAGAATTAGGTGTGTCACAGCCAAGTACTTGCGGGCACTCTGCTAGCAGTACACCGACGTCCGATTCTAGCAGGCAAATTTCCCTGCCCCAGCTGCTGGACCGTCGAAAGAAGTTCACTCCCAGCCATCCACATGCCCAGCGGTTGAATGCTAGCTTGGCTAAATTGCTAGCGCTTCAACTGCTGCCTTTTCAGTTGGTAGACTCGGCCCCCTTCCGTGAATTTGTGCAATGTGCGGTTCCTCAGTGGCAGGTTCCCAAACGCCACTTTTTCTCACGGAAGGCAATTCCGGCTCTCTACCGGCATGTGGAAGGCAATGTCTTGGCCTCGCTGGACAGGGCGGTCAGCGGTAAGGTGCATATTACCGCTGACTCATGGTCCAGCAGGCATGGACAGGGACGTTAACTTTCTTTCACGGCCCATTGGGTCACTCTTTTGGCAGCTGGGAAGGATGCAGGACAAGGTGCAGTAGTGTTGGAGGTTGTTCCGCCGCCACGCCTCCAAAATGCTACTACTGGTTGTGACACACCTCTCTCCTCCACCCCCTCCTCTTCTTCTTCCTCCATGGCCTCTTCCTGTGCTTTGTCCTCGGAACCAGCGGTGCTCCGTAGGCGTTCAAGGGGCTATGCAAGTACGCAGGCAAAAAGATGCCATGCTGTGCTTGCGCTGGTGTGTTTGGGGGACAGGAGCCACACTGGGGCAGAGGTTCTGTCTGCTCTGCAGGGGCAGGCTGAGAGGTGGTTGACGCCACGCCAGCTTAAGCCAGGAATGGTGGTTTGCGACAATGGCACCAACCTCCTCTCCGCCCTCCGACAGGGACAACTGACCCATGTGCCCTGTGTGGCTCACGTCCTTAACCTGGTGGTGCAGCGGTTCTTGGGCAGGTACCCGGGCTTACAAGATGTCCTGAGGCAGGCCAGGAAAGTCTGTGTGCATTTCCGCAGATCTTATAATGCCAGTGCTCGCCTGGCTGAGCTGCAAAAGGAGTTGAACCTGCCCAAGAACCGCCTTATATGTGACATGCCCACCAGGTGGAACTCAACGTTGGCCATGCTGCAGCGGCTGCACACGCAGCAGAGGGCCATCAATGAGTACCTGTGCGACTACGGCACCAGGACAGGGTCAGGGGAGCTCGGTTTTTTTTCACCACGCCAGTGGGGCATGATCAGGGATGCATGCACTGTCCTGGCACCATTTGAGGAGGCCACGAGGATGGTGAGCAGTGACAGTGCATGCATCAGTGACACTGTACCTCTTGTCCACCTGTTGGAACATACGCTGCGTGGAATAATGGACAGGGCACTTGAGGCAGAACAGAGGCAGGAAGAGGAGGACTTCCTTGCCTCTCAAGGCCCCCTTTACCCAGACAGTGTTCCTTCTGTCCCACCCATCGCACAGGAAGAGGAGAAGGAGGAGGAGGATTGTGTCAGCATGGAGGTGGAGCCTGACACTCAGAATCATCAGCAGCAGTCTTTTAGGGATGATTTACAGTCCCAAGAAACCAGTGGACTTGTACGTGGCTGGGAGGAGGTGGCTGCGGATCATGTCGTCCTTAGTGACCCAGAGGACTCCGGACCGAATGCCCCAGCTAACCTACGCTGCATGGCCTCCCTGATCCTGCAAAGTCTGCGGAAGGATCCTCGTATTCTTCGGATCAAGGAGAGGGACCATTACTGGCTGGCCACTCTCCTTGATCCACGGTACAAGGGTAAGGTTGCAGACCTTATCTTACCATCGCAGAGGGAGCAGAGGATGAGACAACTCCGGGAGGCCTTGCAGAAAGGTCTGTGCAACGCGTTCCCAGAGACTGGGAGGTTACAAACTCCTAGTCCTGGACAACGAGTTGCTGAGGCTTCGGTCAGTCAAAGAAGGAGCGGTGGGGAAGGTGGCCGTCTGACCGATGCGTTCAGACAATTCTTTAGTCCGCAGCCCCAGGGTATGATTGGTTCCAGCAACCATCGCCAGCGCCTGATATACATGGTGCAGGAATACCTAGGGGCAAGGTCAGACTTGGACACCTTCCCCACCGAAAATCCTCTGGCTTACTGGGTCTTGAGGATGGATCACTGGCCAGAGCTTGCACAGTATGCAATTGAGCTACTGGCCTGTCCTGCATCCAGCGTTCTTTCAGAACGCACATTCAGTGCTGCTGGAGGATTTGTCACGGATCACAGGGTGCGCCTGTCCACCGACTCGGTTGATCGACTGACCTTCATAAAGATGAACCAGTCTTGGATCACCACCAGCTACCAAACACCTGAAGCTGATATAGCAGACTAATTTATTTTCAAATGTCACATCCCTTCAAGACTGATGCTGATGCTGAGAGACTGTCCTGTTATGTTGACTGACTATCCTCCTCCTCCTCAATGATCCGATTGATGATGATAGCTTGGAAGAACATTTTTGTTTCTGGGTGCCGCCACCAGTGGCTAAGGCCCAATTTTTCAGCCCCTGTTTAACAGGGGCATGTAATTACAATTTTTTATGCAATGCTTTGAAGCAGGGCTCATTCCTGCACTCCAACTAGAGTATCTGGGAGAGGTTGCAGTGTCGTGGCACCAGCACCAGTGGCTAAGGCCCAATTTTTCAGCCCCTGTTTAACAGGGGCGTGTTATTACAATTTTTTATGCAATGCTTTGCAGCAGGGCTCATTCCTGCATTCCAACTAGAGTATCTGGGAGAGGTTGCAGTGTCGTGGCACCAGCACCAGTGGCTAAGGCCCAATTTTTCAGCCCCTGTTTAACAGGGGCGTGTAATTACAATTTGTTGATGCAATACTTTGCAACAGGGCTCATTGCTGTGCTCCAAGTACAGTATCTGTGAGGGGTTGCAGTGTTGTGGCACCAGTGCCTAAGGCCCAATTTTTCTGCCCCTGTTTAACAGGGGCATGTAATTACAATTCTTGATCTAATAATTCACAGCAGGGTCCATTCCTGCGCCCACCAAGAGTAACTGTGAGGCCTTACAGTGTTGTGTCAACACCACCACCACCACCACCAAAGGCCCAATTTTTCAGCCCCTGTTCAACAGGGGCATGCAATTACAATTCTTGATCTAATAATTCACAGCAGGGCCCATTCATGCGCCCACCAAGAGTAACTGTGAGGGCTCACAGTGTTGTGGCAACACCAACATGTAAGGGGCAAATTTCAGCTGAGTATATACGGCAGGCCCCTACTTTCAAACATCCAACTTACAAACGACTCCTCCTTGCAAACGGAAGGATACAACAGGAAGTGAGAGGAAATCTACCCCTAGGAAGGCAAATTCTCTCCAGTTAATATGGGAAAAAAGTGTCTCCTCTCCACTGATGCTTTATCACCAATTCTTGTTTCAACACTAATTTGTCATTAGGACGGAAAGTGAGGTGAACTGTTCTGAACAGGTGCACACTGCACAGACAGCAAAACAAATGTTACAGGGTTGATAACCCTTCCCTATGTTTTCCAAAAAGCTTAAAAATAGATTTTTGGGCTGGAGCTACACTTAAACAATGTACCTGTTCAAAATTACAAACAGATTCTACATAAGAACAAACCTACAGTCCCTGTCTTGTATGCACCGCCTGTATCCGCCTGTTCAGAGTATATAGGGCCTTTTTTATTTTGTGTGCAGGGTTCCCCTTAATATCCATACAAGACCCAAAGGGGCTGATAGTGGGCTGGGGTAGGGGGGGGGTGTGATGGGGTAGCTATGCCATTTTTCTTAAAGATTTTCATCCATATTACTGGGACCAGACATTACATTAAAGCAGAAAAGCAGTTTTAAATGGCTTTTTTTCCTTTAGAAATGTAATTTTGTGCAGGGACAGTTCTAAACACGGGAAACACGTGGCACTTCACAGGCATACTTTAGACACCCCCCAGGTATGATATTTAAAGGAATATTTGACTTTTTTTTTTCACTTTATGCATCATTAAAATGACTGCGCCCGAAAAACGTCTGTTTTTAAAACTTCTTTTTGCATTGATACAAGTCCCCTGGTGCAGAACCCGGGTTCCCAAACCCTTTTTAGGACAATAACATGCATAATAGTCGTTATAATTAGCACTTTAGATTTCGAACGTTTGCATCCATTGTATTTAATAGGGTTCTAAAGTTCGTGCAAACTTTCGGTCCGTTCGCGGGTTCTGGTGCGAACCGAACCCGGGGGTGTTCGGCTCATCACTAGTTGCTACTAGTTGCAATCAGTTCAGGTTACTAGCCAGGCCTGTTAGGGTTACAAACATTCTTCAACATTGGCCCACATTAGAGACAAGTACATTGCTGCCCTTTTTTGCTGCAAACTGTCATTCCTTGTTGGTCATCGTAATTACTGCCCGCAGGTTGTTTAACTTAGTTAACCCGTTGCTCCCTGCAAGGCAGAATCTTTTCCCCACAGCTGCATCCATGTTTGCTCAGGTCATATGAAGAGGGAGCTTTTTGCCACCTAAGTTCATGCTTAACTTTTAAGGTGAACCACGCTTACCATTTCACACCTTCTCTTAAAGTAACTCACGCCAACAACCTGACATAATAAAGAAACCCATACCAACAACCGTATCTCTTAAAGTGACCTATGCCCACAACCTTGCCTCTTAAAGTGCATTATCTCATTCATTCCACCTCCTAAAGTAACAGCATCTTGTATTGGGTGCCAACTTAAGGGCCCCAACCAAGATGGCAGAAGAACCAACCTTTGGACTGTTTATACCCAGAGTCTATATTTTTAGAAGTGCTGGAGTGCAGAAGGTCTAATATATTTTTCAGGTTTAAACCTAAACTCTCCTGACTGATGGCCTACAAGTGAGCTAGCTAGCTTGATTCCTTGATATCAATTCACGTCTTACTTGGGAAGCTATCTTCCAGCTGGAAGGCTATTGTTTATAGTATACCTTCAGTCCTGCGGGACAGATGGTCACACCTTAAAGATAAAGAGTATTTGACCGTACTGCGTTGTATTCAGTCTGACTGGCTGCCAGTAACTGCCAGGTAAAAAAAAGGAACCAACACCAAATGCAATCTTCTTTGCTTCCGGTTTCTGACATCTCATAGTGGGAGGAACAACATCAGTTCCTCTTGCTGTGTCTCAGGAACCAGATGCCGTTGGTCGCATACTTAACAGACACCCGGATTGCTCAAGATATCACATTTCCTGTCCAGCAACGTACCGTATGATGCTGGACAGGAAGTGGTTAAATATTAAGAACTATATTCTGACATATAAAGGAAGGCCAGAAAAGTAACACTTTGCTTATGGTAAATTACTAAATGTTTAAAGTGAAACTAAAGGCATAACTTTTTTTTTCTTTTTTTTATAGTGTAGAGGGATTAGACCTGCTGTCTGTGCCCCCATTAGGGAGATTCACCCTGTCTAATTGTCTTGTTTACCATTATAATTGATAGCAAATGTAAAAGAAAATCACAAATTTTGGGTTGTCCCCAGAAATGTAATAGGTCCCCAAGGGATTCCCTTAATTTGCAAGAATTTCCTCACACTTTCTTCTTTGGCTATGGGACAGGAAGTGAAGGGAAATCTCCCCAATGGGACACAGATGCCAAACAATAAACTGACAGGGGTATGACCCTCCCTTACGCTATCCAAAATGAAAATAAAAGTTTTGTTTATAGTTCTACTTTAACTTAAAATTAATGTGGATGTAAACTCTCACATATACCCAGTGAAGTGAGCAGCCTCAGATGATACATAGAGATGAAACAAATCTCCCTACATAAGTTTTATATATATCTATATATGTCTTCAGCTTTCTATATTCTTTAGAAAGTGCACATCGTGTTAGATATTTTTCTTCCTGTTTCAGCAGTGGGAGGGAAGTCTGGGCATACACTGTGTTATGGAGGAAAGGCACACCCCCACTCCACAGAGGAATGAAGAAACTTGGAGAGCTGTGCTGTGAATAGACAAGCTCTCTACTTATCTGTCTCTGTTACCTCCTCGACAGAAGTTGCTTGTATCAATTGTGTCGGAGAGCTTGTCAGAGGTTATCATGCTGAGGAACAGAGGAACGGAGCAGCAGAAAGACAGGGGACTTAGGGCTTTGGAGAGATAAGTAATCACTACAGATATATTTGCCCAGGTCAGAATTCATGAATGGGGTTTACATCCACCCTAATGTTAATAGGTTTACTTTCTTCTGATGGCTTGGGCTTTCTGATAAAAGTTGACCTCCAAGCTCACATTTAAATATAGAGATGAAATGCATATAAGGGAGCTGTTTGTTCTGCCAAATGATTTGCATTGCTGTCAATTACCAGTCATTAATTTTATACATTTCTCCTATACAGCATAGACCCCCATTTAAAAAAGTATTTTTTTTTTCTCTGCTGCATTTAGGTAACACTTACAAGTCTTGTCCCTCTCCTAGTCTGTGACTGGACAGTGAAAGAAAAAGCAGCACATTAATGAACTCATCTCTGTCACTCTGCTCTCTCTTCATATCAGCCTGTTCCTTATAAGCACATGAGCTCTGTGGCATGAGTGGTTGGCTTATTGTGCTGCTTCTTTTCTCTTTTAGTCTGATGTCTGCTCTACAGTACATAGACTACACAATTCTGATACCAAGTCAAATGCAGGTGCTCAAAGTGATTGCATTTAAAAAATACACTTAGTCTGCATTCAAATTTAGCTTTACGTGAATGGGCGAAAATCGTTTTTTGCACATTTTTTTCATTGTACGGATGGCAAAGTAGTTCATGTACCTTTTTGAGTGTAGAGATTCACGCATTTTGCTGTATTTTTCCAATGAAAAGATGTGTCTTTTTTGCTGTGTTTGGGGCACCATAAACAATGAATGGCAACGCAAGACTCCCACGTATTTTTCCAAGCAATTTGTAAATGCTCATGATACTGTGCGAAAATTCACGCATTCACAAAATACTAAATGCGTATGCAGGCTTAATGTTAGTGATTACAGAGTGATTATAATATTGATGAAAAAATAAACAGTGAGACATAATGTGTGCTGTAACTTCTAGCAGCCAGTCAGTGAGCGGTAATGATGCACTGTAACCTCTGACAACCAATTGCAATCGCTATCTGATCTGATTCAGTAAACTGATTTTGAGTCTAGCTGCTATTTATGGTATGTCTCAAAGCATGTAGAGAACAAAAATGCATGGAAGAGGGGGCCCAAGAAAATGTTTTCCCAGGGTCCAGTCAATATTAAAGACGGCCCTGCTCCCATTACAACCCATGTGCAGGTTCTATTATGTGGTTTGTTCGCTATATAGACGACCTGCTCATAATATGGGACAGTTCCTCTATTGATTGCGCTACTTTTGTGTCTCTGGCAAACAATAATTCCCTTAATTTGGAGTTCAGTTTTGACAACCATAAAGATATTATTAATTTTTTATATTTAACTTTAATAGGTGATGTTGTTCAGTGTAATGTTACAACTTACACATATAAGGAATGTGCAGGTAATTTGTTACTTTTGGCCTCCAGTTGCCCTTCTGCACATACCAAACGATCAATTCCCAAAAGAGGAGTTTACCAGGGCTATATGCAACTGCTCCACTGAAGAAGATTTCAACAAGGCGTGCAATATAATTGCTTTGAGACTCCACTCACCACAGTATGATAAATGGATTATCTGTAGAGCAGCTCATCTGGCCACGGAGAAAAATAGATTGACCCTTTCTAGAGAATGCTGGTCATAGGAAAGGTACTAATCGTATTAGTAGTTTGAATAACAAGGAAAAAAGTCTAGTTACATTTGTCACTGCCTTCTTTTTGGAATTCAATAAAATAAAAAATATCATATATAAACATTTACCTATACTCTCTATGGACAGTGACTTGGCACCAATACTTATGGCAGACTGTAGATTTTTCAGCCGCCGTGCAAAAACACTAGGCAGCCTTCTGTCCTCTAGTTTGAGTCTCATAAACACCAAAAAACCTGTTTAAATACTATGGGATCGTACATCTGTGGCAAAAATACATGTCGCGTTTGTAGTAGACATTCAAGCCAGCACAAGACATTTGTTTCTTGTGCCACTGGACGGGAATTTTCCATCCGTGAATATATTATTTGTGGCACCAGCAATGTTGTCTATGCTGTACAGTGTAGTAAATGCAACAAACAGTATGTGGGATGTACCTTGAGACCATTGAGAACGAGAGTAAAGCCCTGTACACATGATCGGATTTCCTATGGATTTTAAACTGATGGATTTTTCCATCGGAAATCCGATGAAGCTGACTTCCATCAGTCTTGCCTACACACCATCAGTCAAAAAAACGATCGTCCCAAACGCTGTGTTGTAAAACACTCAGACGAGCCAAGAAAAATTAAGTTCTATGCTTCCGAGCATGCGTCGACTTGATTCTGAGCATGCGTGGGCTTTTTATCCGATGGAGTTCCCCACAGATGATAGTAATTTGCTATCGTTTTTTTTTCCATCGGATAAATTTAAAACATGTTCTATTTTTTAACACCGATAGAAAAAAGACCTATGGGGCCCATACACGATCGGTTTGTCCGATGAAAAAAGTCCATCGGACTGTTTTCATCGGTAAAATCGATCATGTGTACAGGGCTTTAGTGAACATTTTTTATGGGGCATCTTATAGTTCAGAGAAAATGTATCTAATGTTAATTTTAAGTATGAACACAGCGGTAATATGGCATCTCTAAACCTAGAAAGGGTTATACTGTCTTCTCGTGGTGGGGATATTCGCTGCATACTTCTTTTACGTTAAGTTTGGTGGATATTCAACCTACAAATGAGAGTACCCCTGGGAATGAATCATCACTACGATGTGGATCTGTTTCTTAAATAGTCCTGTACAATTGGGCATTGATCTACATGCTTATTGCTTCTGACATGTAATCTTATGTATACTACTGTATATATATCGTTTTTGTATATTAAATATTTTTTTCTATTATTTTTCCCTTTATATTTTATTCAACATTTTTCTTCTAAATATATTGGGATATGATTGTAGTTTTGTTTTATATGTGTTGTATTAACACATAATTTTTCACTCTCCTTCTGCCAACATTACACCTGTTGACACTTTGTGATTAACCAAGTGCTACTTAATTGAGTGTGTTGCTAATTGAAGGAGGGGCGTTAATCATGTGATAGATATGTGTATATACAGTATGTGTATATATATATATAAGGCTGGGCACGGAGCAGCAGTGACGTCTGTACACCCGGACGAACTAATGTTTCCATATACCGATAAGCCTATTTTATTTGATCTGTTGTAAGTAGAACTTTTAATAAACTCGTGTGTGCCTTTTAAACGAATGTTGCGCAATTAATCTTCCTCTTCCATGTGATTTGTTGAATGGTCAGATAATCACTGTGAGGGATATCTCTCTGGAATCCAATCAAGTTGGCTGGATAGCTAAAGTGGTTATACCTGTAGTGAGGGGTGAATACTCACTGAAGTGTGTATAGATCTTGGGAGGTCTTAGTATCTGGTAAGCGGATATATTTACCATACTTATCCTGTGGGGAGCACCCGGTGTCTGCACTGATTGAAATTGAATTAACACTTCTTTTAAGTTCACTATATGGACTCTTATTTTGAATTTTGGAAAAAAAAAAATCCTTTTTCACTACATTTTAACCACTTCAATACAGGGCTTTTATACACCCTTCCTTACCAGACCAATTTGTAGCTTTCAGCGCTCTCACACTTTGAATGACAATTACTCAGTCATGCTACACTGTACCCAAACCAAATTTTTATCATTTTTTTCTCACAAACAGAGCTTTCTTTTGGTGGTATTTAATCACCGCTAGGTTTTTTATTTTTTGCAATATAAGCGAAAAAAGTTAGATTTTTTTTTAAAAAAACACTTTTTTTTTTGTTTTTATTGTAAAATTTTGCAAATAAGTAATTTTTCTTCATAAAATTGGGCCAAAATGTATACTGCTACATATCTTTAGTAAAAATAACCAAAAAAGTGTATATTATTTGGTCTCTGTGAAAGTTATAGAGTCTACAAGCTATGGTGCAAATCATTGAAAAATTATCACATCTGATCACACCTGATGTACTGAAGGCCTATTTCATTTCTTGAGACCCTAACAAGCCAGGAAAGTACAAATACCCCCCAAATTACCCCTTTTTGGAAAGCAGACATTTCAATGTATTTAGTAAGAGTCATTGTGAGTTTTTTGAAGTTGTACTTTTTTCCCACAATTCTTGGGAATTTTTTTTAATTTTTTAAAATTTTTATTTTTTTGCACAAAATTGTCATAATAACAAGTTATTTCTCTCACACAGCACATGCATACTTGCAATGACACCCCAAAATACATTCTGCTACTCCTCCTGAGTATGGCGATACCAAATGTGTGAGACTTTTACACAGCCTGGCCAAATACACAGGCACAACATTGAAATAGCACCTTCAGGCATTCTAGGAGCATAAATTACACATCTCATTTCTCAACCACCTATTACAGTTTTGAAGACCCTGGAGCACCAGGACAATGGAAATGCCCATAAAATTACCCCATTTTGGAAAGCTAACACCCCAACGTATAATCTATGAGGCATAATGAGTCTTTTGAACGGTTCATTTTTTTCCAGAAGTTTTTGGAATATGTGGGAAAAAAATGAAAATGCATTTTTTTTATACAAAGTTGTCCATTTATAAGATATTACCAACACATAGCATGTACATAGCAAAAATGACACCCCAAAATACATTCTGCTACTCCTCCTGAGTATGGCAATACCAAATGTGTGGGACTTTTACACAGCCTGTCCAAATACAGAGGCCCAACATTGAAATAGCCCCTTTAGGCATTCTAGGAGCATAAATTGCACATCTCATTTCTCAACCACCTATTACAGTTTTGAAGACCCTGGAGCACCAGGACAATGGAAATGCCCATAAAATGACCCCATTTTGGAAAGCTAACACCCCAACGTATAATCTATGAGGCATAATGAGTCTTTTGAACGGTTCATTTTTTTTCAGAAGTTTTTGGAATATGTGGGAAAAAAATGAAAACGCATTTTTTTTATACAAAGTTGTCCATTTATAAGATATTACCAACACATAGCATGTACATAGCAAAAATTACACCCAAAAATACATTCTGCTACTCCTCCTGAGTATGGCGATACCAAATGTGTGAGACTTTTACACATCCTGGCCAAATACAGAGGCCCAACATTGAAATAGCACCTTCAGGCATTCTAGGAGCATAAATTACAAATCTCATTTCTCAACCACCTATTACAGTTTTGAAGGCCCTGGAGCACCAGGACAATAGAAACGCCCATAAAATGACCCCATTTTGGAAAGCTAACACCCCAACGTATAATCTATGAGGCATAATGAGTCTTTTGAACGGTTCATTTTTTTCCAGAAGTTTTTGGAATATGTGGGAAAAAAATGAAAACGCATTTTTTTTATACAAAGTTGTCCATTTATAAGATATTACCAACACATAGCATGTACATAGCAAAAGTGACACCCCAAAATACATTCTGCTACTCCTCCTGAGTATGGCGATACCAAATGTGTGAGACTTTTACACAGCCTGGCCAAATACAGAGGCCTAACATCTAAGTAGCACCGTCATGTGTTCTAGGAGCATAAATTACACACATAAATTCCTGACAACCTATCACATTGTTGAAGGCCCTTCATATTTCTAAAACATACCATGTACTGTACATACCAATTATAAACCAAAATACATTCTTCTGAGAAAAAGGGTAAAGAAAAGATTACCTGCGGTTTTAGTAGTGCAGTGGTCCAAAGAGGAGAGCATCGGTCCAGGCAGCAGGCAGGAACGTGGACAGCGACAGCAAAACAGGCAGCAGGCAGGAATAGTCAGTACAGGTAGAGATGATGTCAGCACAGCCAAAGCATTGGTCCAGATAGCAGGCAGAGATGTGGTCAGCAGTAGCAAAAGGAACAAAGGATCGTCCATGCAGCAGGCAGGAATACTGTCCATAGTTAGTACATGCAGCAGGCAGAGGTATGGTCAGCACAGCCAGAGTATTTGTCCAGGGAGCAGGCAGGACCTCAAGCTTAGGGCAACGGTCAGGAAAGAATGGGGACAGGGGTAGAGGCTTCTCCCACCCAAATCGCTTTGAAGCCTCTGGACAACCAGACCCTGTTCTGGGAACACAGAAAACCAAAAACTGGTTTTCTGAACTCAGAACACTATTCTGGAGCCCCTCACATATGTGAGACCCCTGTGTAGCAGGGTGAAAGATCAGTCCAAGGGGGCAGGCAAAAACATGGTCAACAGGCCGAGGTCAGTGCAGGTAAAAGGCAGAAATAAACGGTAGGCAGAGGCATAATCCATACAGTCCAGGGTCAGTTCACGTGAAAGGCAGAAACATGGCGGATAAACAATGCAGACGGTAGGCAGAGACATAGTCGAGAAACAGGCCAGGGTCAGTTCACATGGAAGACAATGATATGGTTGGTTGAGGCAGGGAAATATTCAGGACATATTGAAAACGGGGAAATGGCAGTATTAGAAATATGGGCTAATAGTTTTCGAGAGTGTGATATCGCTTGAAGCATTTTCCGATGCAAAGGCCAGGTTGGGAGGGACAGTCGGGACAATGGAAGCTGGTGTCTTTCCTAATTCCTCTTCTGGTGCACACCCGACATTTTTTTTGGCGCCGTCTTCCGGATCGTGATGGTGGAATATGGTCTGAAAAATGGCGCTCATGTAGTCTGCTGACACAATCTGAGTGAATGCTTTCTGGGGGGGATGTTTGTTGGTAGATCAGGGCAGTGACAATGTCTTCAATAAATCTCATGAAGGTGGTGGGTCTATGTGTGGATTTTTGGTAGACTATGAAAGAATTTAACAGGGCCAAATGAAAAAAGTAAATTGCGATTTTTTTATACCAGAAGAGGGATTTTCGGGTTGAAAGATAGGGCTGCAACATTTGATCATTTAAATCCACACCCCCCATGAATTTATTGTACTCATTGATGCAGGAAGGCTTGCGAACGGTACTGCGTCTTCTGTGAAGTTCCACCGAGGTGTCATCGTGGATGGTGGACATGATGTACACATCTTTCCTATCCCTCCACTTCACAGCCAACACTTCCTCGTTCCTCAAGCTTGCCGATTCCCCCTTTTGAATGGTTGTGGTGACAAGACGCTGTGGGAAGCCCTTTCTGTTTATTCTTGTTGTACCACACGCCAGAGTTTTTTTTAGGTAGAGGTGGCGGAGAAGGGGCAGGCTGGTATAATAGTTGTCCATATAAATATGATACCCCTTTTGGAGGAGTGGAAATACCAACTCCCAAACAATTTTTCCACTTATTCCCATGTACGATGGACACTCAGGGGTCTCGAGCTGGGAATCTTTGCCTTCGTACATGCGGAATGAGTGCACATAACCAGTGGCGCTTTCACAGAGCTTGTTGAGCTTCAAGCCGTACCTCGCCCGCTTACTGGGGATATATTGCTTGATTCCCAGCCGGCCTGTGAAATGCACCAGGGATTCGTCCACAGAAATGTTTTGGTCAGGGACATAAAGTTCGGCAAACTTCTTGGAAAAAAAATTAATTAGGGGGCAAATTTTATATAATTTGTCAAAGTTTGGGTGATCTCGGGGGGGGGCACTGTGAGTTGTCACTGAAATGCAGGAACCGCATTATAAGTTCGTATCGGGACCTGGACATGGCCGGTGTAAAAATTGGCATATGGTGGATGGGTTTCTTCAACCAATACCTATTCATTTCATTTTTTTTTGTAAGCCCCGTGTTAAACGTTAGGCCTAAAAACAATCTAAGCTCCACCACTGTTAGGGGTCTCCATTCAAAAGGGCGGGCATAGCTGGAGCTGGGGTTGTTTTCAATGAATTGTTGAGCAAAAAGATTAGTTTGCTCCACAATGCCTTGAACCAATTCATCAGGGAAAAATAAATTAAAAAAATCAAGTTTGGAAAAACCCTCAGTGTTGACCTGCACACCTGGCTGTGCTGTAAAAGGGGGGATCGTGGCTGACCCTGAGGTAGAAGGCAGCCACAATGGGTTTGCCAAGCCATCTGGAAGCTGGGTTCGGGTCCTACTTCTTTGGCGTGTACTTGCACTGGGCCTTTCCTCCTGGGGTCTAGCAGCGCTTGCACTGGGCCTTTCCTCCTGGGGTCTAGCAGCGCTTGCACTGGACCTCGCCTCCTGGGGTCTACCGCCGTTGGCACTGCTGGTCGCTGCCTGGTGTTCAGACCGTCTTCTTTTTGGACGGACTGTGTCCTCCTCTAATTCGGATCCGGATGTGCTGCCTTCGGGGGGTTCATATTCCGAACCAGAATCGGAATCAGAACTGAGCGGTGAGAGCTCCCCGTTGCTCTCATCGGTCAGACTGAGTATTTGATATGCTTCTTCTGGGGTGTACACCTTTCTGGACATAGTGGGTACGCTGGTGAGGTGGCAGGTACTCTGGTGGCAGGTTCTCTGGTGAGGTGGCGGGTACTCTAATGGACAGGTACTCCTGATGGATTGGTGGTGGGTACTCTGGTGAGGTGGCGGGTACTCTGGTGAGGTGGTGGGTACTCCTGATGGACAGGTACTCCTGATGGACTGGTGGCGGGTACTCCTGGTGAGGTGGCGGGTACTCCTGGTGAGGTGGCTGGTATACCTGATGGACAGGTACTCCTGATGGACAGGTACTTCTGATGGACTGGTGGCGGGTACTCTGAGGTGGCGGGTACTCAGGTGAGGTGGCGGGTACTGCTGATGGACAGGTACTCCTGATGGACTGGTGGCGGCTACTCAGGTGAGGTGGCGGGTACTCCTGATGGACAGGTACTCCTGATGGACTGGTGGCGGGTACTCTGAGATGGCGGGTACTGCTGATGGACAGGTACTCCTGATGAACAGGTACTCCTGATGGACTGGTGGCGGGTACTCTGAGGTGGCGGGTACTCAGGTGAGGTGGCGGGTACTCCTGATGGACAGGTACTCCTGATGGACTGGTGGCGGGTACTCTGAGGTGGCGGGTACTCAGGTGAGGTGGCGGGTACTCCTGATGGACAGGTACTCCTGATGGACAGGTACTCCTGATGGACTGGTGGCGGGTACTCTGAGGTGGCGGGTACTCAGGTGAGGTGGCGGGTACTCCTGATGGACAGGTACTCCTGATGGACTGGTGGCGGGTACTCTGAGGTGGCGGGTACTCAGGTGAGGTGGCGGGTACTGCTGATGGACAGGTACTCCTGATGGACAGGTACTCCTGATGGACTGGTGGCGGGTACTCTAAAGGTGGCGGGTACTCAGGTGAGGTGGCGGGTACTCCTGATGGACAGGTACTCCTGATGGACTGGTGGCGGGTACTCTGAGGTGGCGGGTACTCCTGATGGACAGGTACTCCTGATAGACAGGTGGGTGGCGGGTGATCTGGTGGCAGGTACTAGATGACAGGTACTCTTTATTTAGGGGGGGCAATCTGGGCACAGTAGTACATATGTATATGTGTATAACATATGTGTAACTCACTGTTAGCTGATCTCCTCCTCACAGGTGTGTGGAGAGGAGAACCAGGCAACAGTGAGTTACACACAATTGTGTGTTTTGTTTACATTTAGTGACCTGCTGTGATTGGACACAGCCGGTCACGTGGTAAAGAGCCAATTTCATTGGCTCTTTACCCTGATCGAGGCTGGGCTGTATCCAAGGGAAAAACCTCAGCCCCGATCGCCGCGCTGCGCAGCTCTGCATCATCAATTCCGGTAAGTTTATACCGGAATCTCCGCCGCCCGCCGCCACATTACTTGAATCGGTGTGTCCATAGGGACACACCGGATCCCAGATCGCCGCACTGCGCGCCCCCGGGGGCGCGCGCGGGCGCCGTGCACGCCGCTGCTGCAGCTCTGCATATGGGAGCCGGTAAGCCGCTCCGCTGCCCGCCGCGCCGCACAGAAAGCTCCGCTGCCCGCCGCTGCTGCTCCGCCACCACTCATTTACCCCCATCAGGGAACTGCTGTGTCCTAAGGAACACAACGGTACCTGGGAGAGCCGGCGAAGCACCGGATGGCGGCGGGAGGGGGGGGGGTGCCCCCTCCCGCCGCCTATAAGAACGATCAAGCGGCGGAACCGCCGCTATGATCATTCTTATGGTGCAGAGAATCGCTGGCAGAACAAAAGGATATCTGAATGATGCCTCTAGCTGCAGGCATCATTCAGATATTCCCCTACAAAGCAGAGGACGTCATATGACGTCCACCCAGGATGGGAGATCCCATCTGTGGACGTCATATTACTATGGCTGGGTAGGGAAGTGGTTAATGACCAGAGCATTTTTTGCGATTCGGCACTGCGTCACTTTAACTGACAATTGCACGGTTGTGCGCCGTTGTACCCAAACAAAATTTACGTCATTTTTTTTTTCCACAAATAGAGCTTTCTTTTGGTGGTATTTAATCACCTCTGCGGTTTTTTTTTTTTTTTTTTTTGTGCTATAAACAAAAAAAGAGCAAAATTTTGAAAATATTTTTTTTTTTACTTTCTGCTATAATAATTATCCCACATTTATTTTTTTTAAAACAAATTTCTTCATCAGTTTAGGCCAATATATATTCTTCTTCTTTTTTTGGTAAAAACAATCGCAATAAGCATATATTGATTGGTTTGCGCAAAAATTATAGCGTCTACAAAATAGGGAATAGATTTATGGACTTTTTATTATGATTTTTTTTTTTTACTAGTAATGGCGGTGATCTGCAATTTTTATTGGGACTGCGACATTGCGGCGGACAGATCGGACACTTTTGACACTTTTTTGGGACCATTGACAGTTATACAGCGATCAGCTAAAAATAGCCACTGATTACTGTGTAAATGTCACTGGCAGGGAAGGGGTTAACATTAGGGGGGAATCAAGGGGTTAACTGTGTTCCCTATGAGTGTTATAACTGTGTGGGGGGGGGGGGGTGGTGGGCTTACTAGGACATGACAGAGATCACTGTTCTTGACCACTGGGAACAGTAGATCCCTGTCATGTCACCTGTCAAAATGAGGAAATGCCTTGTTTACATAAGCATTTCCCCATTCTGCGTGTGTACAAGGCAATGGCGGGCCGCGGGAGGACTTCAAGTCCTCCCGACACATGGGCACACTCCCGCAGTGTGCAGCGGGAGCAAGCGTGCACCGCTAGTGGCGAGCGCCTGCCCGCAACTGAGCCTGCGTGAGCCGCCGTACAGCTACAAAGTGGTTAACAGTGTAAATTTGCTGTCCCCTCAAAATAACTCAACACACAGCCATTAATGTCTAAACCGCCGACAACAAAAGTGAGTACACCTCTAAGTGAAATTTTTTCCCTCCCTGGTGTTATGTCACTCGTTGTGTTACAAGGTCTCAGGTGTGAATGGGGAGCAGGTGTGCTAAATTTGGTGTTATCGCTCTCACTCTCTCATACTGGTCACTGGACGTTCAACATACCACCTTATGGCAAAGAACTCTCTGAGGATCTGAAAAAAAAATTGTGCTCTACATAAAGATGGCCTTGGCTATAAGAAGATTACCAAGACCCTGAAACTGAGCTGCAGCACAGTGGCCAAGACCATACAGCGGTTTAACTGGACAGCAGCATAATCCTGGAATCAAATGAGTGTAAGCCAAATAGAGATTGGAACTCTTTTCATAAAACTTTTCATCTACAGGTTAAGAATGAAATAGAAGATTTAATTTTAAAAATCTTATCAGAAGGTAGTTTAAAGTGCAACAAATTAGGATTGATATTGATACACAGGAAATCAATAGAGACCGAAGGAAAAACTGAATCTCAGAATTACAATAGTACAGAATTTAAACAAATCAAAAATAAGGAATAACATTCAAATCGATTTGAATAGTTTTCGAATCAATTTCGAATAGTTTTCGAATTTAAATAGTTTTCAATAGTTTCCTGAACCACATTAGGCCACATGCTCTCAACATGTTGATGGGGACAAGGGCCTCTTCCCCACAACCCTGGCTGGTGGTTGTGGGGACTTATAAGAATCTAGAATCCCCCTTTAACAAGGGGGCCCCCCAGATCCCCCCTATATGAATGAGTATTGCCCCTACTCATGCATCAAAAAAGTGTAAAAATAAAACAAAACTTTTGTCTGATTTGGATAATGTCAATCATTATTTAGATGATTTTTTGTTTATAGGTCCACCTAATTCTTCTCGTCTCGCTTCTATTTTTTCTCTTCTGCTGAAACTTTTTTTACATTACATAGTTACATAGTAGGTGAGCTTGAAAAAAGACACAAGTACTTCAAGTCCAACCTATGTGTTTGATTATATGTCAGTATTACATTGTATATCCCTGTATGTTGCGGTCGTCCAGGTGCTTATCTAATAGTTTTTTGAAACTACTGATGCCCCCCGCTGAGACCACCGCCTGTAGAAGGGAATTCCACATCCTTGCCGCTCTTACAGTAAAGAACCCTCTACATAGTTTAAGGTTAAACCTCTTTTCTTCTCATTTTAATGAGTGGCCACGTTTCTTGTTAAACTCCCTTCTGCAAAAAAGTTTTATCCCTATTGTGGGGTCAGGATTTGTAAATTGAAATCATATCCCCTCTCAAGCGTCTCTTCTCAAGAGAAAATAAGTTCAGTGCTCACAACCTTTCCTCATAACTAATATCCTCCAGACCCTTTACTAGCTTTGTTGCCCTTCTTTGTACTCGCTACATTTCCAGTACATCCTTCCTGAGGACTGGTGCCCAGAACTGGACAGCATACTCTAGGTGCAGCCGGACCAGAGTCTTGTAGAGCCAGAGAATTATCGTTTTATCTTTGGAGTTAATCCCCTTTTTATTGCATTCCAATATTCTGCTTGCTTTGTTAGCAGCAGTTTTATTTTCCGTTCCTAGTCGATGCTTCTTACAGGGAAATGCGTTGGGTGGAGCAACTATCAGTGACGTCACCATGCACCAGCCTGCAAAGTGAGCTCCGCGGCTGTGTCTATATGGTTTTCTTCGTTTGAATTTGTGAAGTGCAATGACTATTGGAAGTTAAAACATTTGTTTTCTACTGCACCATGAAGTCTCTTCTTTTAAATTTGATATATGCTGGAGAGCATTAAGCCGACCTATTGGAGTTGGAATCCTTTAAAAATTATTCCTAAATCTGTGGCGGAGTGATAATTCTGGAGGAGGTTTGCATATTGTAGCCAGCAGAGAGGAAAATCGCAGGTGGTTACCTTAATAACGAGCGTGTTTGATCCTTATAACTTGGGATCCATCTTGTCTGTAAGAGGCTTTAACTTTTCATTTGACACAAGAGAACACACCGCTGAACATCATGGATATTCATGCTTCATACTGAATATATATGGACAGTCACTATATATTAATTTATTTGTTCATTTGACGTGGACCTTATCGTCAAAGGATTTTTTCCATTTTACCAGTATTGCGTACTTCTGTTTTTGTATGTGTATGTTGAATTGAGTATTTTGATTTTAGAATTGCAGCACCTACGCGTTATTTTTTCATTTTTTATAAATCTTATATCTTTTTCATATCAATATATTTTCACTACTATTTGGGTAAGCGCAAGATATTAAAACATATATTAACAAATATTTAGCTGTCATGCCTCAAGCTTTAGAAGTTTGTTTGATTGATTTTAATAACTTACCTGTCATGAAGTTTAAATTTTCATTTGTTCTCAGGAAAGTCTCCATCATTTAGGTTTTCAACTATTTAAATTGACTTATTATTTTTGAGTTGGTGCTGTCTGTGAAGCAGCTAGGCTGGGTTTGGATGGCCCTGCTATTAAAATATTAGCAAGATGGAAGTTCGATTTAATCTGTATTTACGTCCTAGCCTTTTTCTCAAAATTTTACAGGTAAAACAATCTGATTTGGAAGGGCATTAGAGGTTTGAAATGTTGTAATCTGTATTTTCAACTTTTTGTTTGTGTAGCTGTGCTGGCCCTTTAAATACATAAATCAAACACCGTATTATTGTGCTAATTATTTTCCATCAAAAAAACATATTGTACAAATGTGAAAAGTCCCATAGCAGTAATATAAAATAAAAAATAAACAATAAAGTCCAAATTAGTTAGTCCACCGAGGCTGAAAAAATGGTGACTTCCAAAGCAATCATGTTGTGATTGACCACCACCATCCAATCTATGTGCTTACCAAAAAGCATTAATAAACAAGCCTGCGTATTGTCTTTCTTTAATCCTCCACGTAGGAGAGTACCGTATTTGCCGGCGTGTAAGGCGACTGGGCGTATAAGACGACCCCCTAATTTTCCAGATAAAATTTGGGTTTTGGGATATACTCGCCGTATAAGACGACCCCCTTCCGACTAGCCATGCCTCACCATGCCTCACCATACCTCACTGTGCCATTGCATACCTCACTGTGCCATTGCATAACTCACTGTGCCATTGCATATCTCACTGTGCCATTGCATACCTCACTGTTCCATTGCATACCTCACTGTGCCCCTGCATGCCTCACTGTTCCATTGCATACCTCACTGTGCCCCTCGACGATCACATACCTTATCCCTGACGTGTAGAATCTCAGTCAGACCGCGGCCGTCCATTTTTCAAAAGCCGCTCCTCCTCCTCGTGCTGTTCTGTGATAGGCGGAACACTCAGCTGGAGCAGACACTGTGTTCAGTGTTCCGCCTATCACAGATGCCCTCTCATCCGATGGCTGAGGACGTTCAGCAGGAAATTACCTCAGTGTCGCACAACCAGCCCAACGCGTTTTGCATAAATAATGCATCACCAGGAAGCTTGATATTTTCAATTTTGGTTTGCAGTCTTGTATAGAAATGTCCACAGCTGTTGGTTAAGCCTTTACCTGTTCAAAAGGTAAGGCTGGCGGTAACTTTATTTTAGTAAATTAATATTCCAGTGGAGTCCTATGATTGAGCAGGTTTTCATGTTATGCCTTTTGGATTTTAATTAACCACTTAAGCCCCGGACCATTTTGCTGCTAAAGGACCAGGCCCCTTTTTGCAATTCGGCACTGCGTCGCTTTAACTGACAATTGCGCGGTCGTGCGACGTGGCTCCCAAACAAAATTGACGTCCTTTTTTTCCCACAAATAGAGCTTTCTTTTGGTGGTATTTGATCACCTCTACGGTTTTTATTTTTTGCACTATAAACAAAAATAAAGCAACAATTTTGAAAAAAATTCAATATTTTTTACTTTTTGCTATAATAAATATCCCCAAAAAATAAATAAAATTCTTTTTTTTCCTCAGTTTAGGCCGATACGTATTCTTCTACATATTTTTGGTAATGATTTATTGATTGGTTTGCGCAAAAGTTATAGCGTCTACAAAATAGGGGGTAGTTTTATTAATATTAATTTTTTTACTAGTAATGGCGGCGATCAGCGATTTTTATCGTGACTGTGACATTATGGCGGAGACTTCGGACACTTTTGACACATTTTTGGGACCATTGTAATTTTTACAGCAATCAGTGCTATAAAAATGCACTGATTACTGTGAAAATGACACTGGCAGTGAATGGGTTAACCACTAGGTGGCGCTGTAGGGATTAAGTGTGCCCTGATGAGTGCTTCTAACTGTAGGGGGGTGGGCTGTGTGTGACAAGACAGTGATCACCGCTTCCGAGTACAGGAAGCGGCGATCACTGTCATTGTCACTAGGAAGAGCGGAGAGATGCTTGTTTACATAAGCATCTCCCAGCTCTTTCTCTCCGTGAGACGTTCGCGGGTGTCTCCGCGGCGATCGAGTCCGCAGGACCCGCGCTCGGGCTCACAGAGAAAGCGGCAGGGTCGCAAGCGCGTTAGCGGTGCGCGCTCAACCACACGGCGGAATCTTAAAGAGGACGTACCTGTACGTGCTTGTGCCTGTCCGTGCCATTCTGCCGACGTATATATACAGGAGGCGGTCCTTAAGCGGTTAATGATTTTAGTATGCAGGGTTTATATTATTATGTTTAAAACCAATAAGGGTGCCGCAGCCAATTTTCTGTCACAATGCTATTGTGTGGTTTAATTTAATTTGATGTATAGTTTGTAGAAGACATGCAGCCTGCAACCCCATGACAGGAAAAAGGGCTCAATTTATTTGGGTTAGTTTCCATGGGCTGCAGTCCCTCATTTAAATTTCAATTATTTAAATTACATCAGGTAAAGGTGTTTTTGGAGGCTACTGTCCCTTAACATTTTTGAGCTTGCCTGTACAGGTATATTTTAAAGTGGAACTTTAGTCAGAAAATTAAGTTCTGCTAGATCACTTCAGTCTGACCCCTTTTGCAGGGATAGCTATGTAAAACATAAAAAAATAAGCGCCTATACTGTTTAAAATCCAATAATATACTGCTCTGCTTATTGACTAAGAGCCAAGAAAAAGGGTTTAAGTTGGTGACTAGATGGTACAGATGCCCAACAACCATCAGACATTTTCATCCATCTCTACCGGATACCTGTTGGAGGTGTCTGTCCTCAAGAGGTTCCTTGCTCCACATCTGGTGGGATTACCCTCCTGTATGGAAACACTGGCAATCAATATTTGATCTTTATTGCAAACTGATGGTGACTTCCAATCAACCCTCGCCAGAGATGGCCCTTTTATCCATGATCCCGGGCCCTCTTAAAACTGCAAAAAAGATGTACTGCGACACTTCATAGCCGCAGCAAGGACAGTGATCCCTCATCACTGGAGATCGACAGATATGCCTTCCCTGGGTGATTGGCCTATTGAAGTGGATCATATTAGAGAGACCTGGAACATCTGTAGGCCCAGAAAAACGGGAGAGAAGAACAATTTTCCGTTACATAGACTTCTTGGTCCATGTTTCAGTACTCTACAGAGTTTGTCTACTGGGCCAAAGGTGAATCGGACATTACCACGCCTTAGCCTAGATAGAGTGTTCCTTTACTTTTACTTTAGATTCTTCTGCGCTTTTTCCCCCTTTCTTTTATTGTACTCTCCTGTAAGCTGTATACCAAATCGAACTGCTCTTTGAGCATTAGCTATGCAATGTTCTCCCTTCGTAGGAAATAATATGTAGTCCTTACAGCATATCAATCTCTGCAAATGAAAGTGTCTTAGTACAGTATGTGATACCATATAGTCTGTACATGTGCTCTGACACCACCTATGTTACCCGGACTTTGATTGCTCAGCTATATGTTTCTCATTATCGGCCATACGTTCTACCTAATAGTTTTTATTTCAAAGCCATTGGCAGAGAGTAGAGTATACAATATGGTACTTTATGTGATGTTTATTACATGTATGACAATATTGATTGATTATGTTAACTCTTACCTGTTAATTTTCTTATGGTCTTTCAATAAAATATGATTGAACCAAATATGTTATTTAAATTTCATCAGGTAAAGGTGCATTTTGGGGCTTCTGCCACTTTACATTTTTGAGCTTACCTGTACAGGTATATTTTAAAGTGGAACTTTAGTCAGAAAATTAAGTTCTGCTAGATCACTTCAGTCTGACCCCTTTTGCAGGTATAGCTATGTAAAACATTAAAAATAAGCGCCTATACTGTTTAAAATCCAATAATATACTGTTTTGCCCTGCTCTGCATATGCCCAGTTGCTCTCCATTTTAAGGCATTTTTAGGCACTGCTGAGTTTGTAGAGACTGATATGCTGACAGCCTTAAAGTGGAAGTAAACCCTCCTATCATTTTCAGGCAAGGAAGTTGCCATCTTGGCCTCTGTTTAATCTTCAACTGCCATGATGCTGCACATGTGATCAGTTATGACACCAGCCATTGGATGGTTTGACAGTTTGGTTGAGAGCACAACCAATGTGACAGTTGGCATTCCCGGCATGCCGGGAATGTAACTGCTTTTTGAAACTGTTAAATCGATGGGTTTACTTCCGCTTTAAAGTGGAATTAATCCCTTCTGTCTTTTGAATCGAAGGAAGCTGCTTCTTTATGAACTGCAACTGTCATTGTGCTGCATATGTGATCAGTTATAACACCAGCCATTTCATTGTTTGACAGTTTGGTTGAGGATACTATCAAATGTGACAGTTTGCATTTCCAGCATTGTAACTATTTTTTGAAACGGGTAAATCAATGGGTTTAGTTCCACTTTATGATTTAGAGCTGGGGCTTTGGCCTTCAGCAAAATGGCAGCCTCCAGCAAGAATAAACAGGAACAATGCTGGAGCCAATTTACGGCACACACTAATTTTGGTAGCATAATTATTAATGGGGAATGTTTGTTCCTTGCTAAAGGACATTATTTTTTTATCAAGTTGTTATGGGTAAAGTTCCGCATTAAGTTAATGTGGTTTAATATTATTTAATGCATAGTTTATAGGAGACATGTAGCCCGCAACCCCATGATAATAAGAAGGAGCTGTAGGATAAAAGGTTAACTGAGTGATAGATTGGTTGATGGGAGTAGGTTAGAGGGTGGATGGAGGATTTTGCCATATCAAGCATATTGCTGGGTTTTCCATATCGATTGTTCTCAATTGTGAGGATGGAAAGAAGTATGCGTCAGCATTTCACAATGCTCAGTGGTAGTCTCTTAGATGTAACATGGGATTCACATGATGAATTCCCAGAGAAGAGTTGATAGTCAGGACAGGAGAGAATTTGACACGGTGTGAAGCGATAGGAAGGAAAGAATGTTTATTTGACTGCCAGTGATGCATATTAAGCTCATTGAAAAACTATTTTGTGGTTTTACACTATATGTTGTTTATTCTGTCTTCAATGAATTGTTACTGTGAAGAAAAAATGCCCAGCTGAAAGAAATACGATTACCAACCATTGTGTGGTGAAACAAGATTGTCACAAATATATTTCAGTGTGGACTTTATGCAGGACAGAATGGAATATGACAGAGGCTTTAGACATTGCCCACTGTATCCAAAATGAAGAAAACAGTTTAGACTGGAATCTTGCTTAAAGGGTAAACGCCACTTTCGTGGAAAAATAAAAATGGCAAATAAAGAAAAAATAATATAGCACATATAATTGCGACACTTTATCATATTGTAATTAAATGTTATTAAAAAATAACTTTCCTTTTTCAATCTGCAGCCACTGTAATTTTCTGAGAATGCATTGCAATATGGCTACACGGAGTTGTTTTGTACGGAGTGGGTTCTGACCACTCCCCAGAAACATAATTTCCTGCTTGTGTGATTGGCTCACCAATTTTCCCAGAAGTCTGCCTAAGATACAAGTCAGATTTCAGGCATCCCCTGCAACAAAAATGTTTAGAGAGATACTTTCAATATGAGCACGTCTAAAGGGATGCAGGCCCAGCAGATTTCCTCATTAGTGCTGTGCAGCTGCACACCTGACAGTTAATTCTGAAACCACTCGCATTAGACTCACTCAGTACAGCGGCACAGACAAACACACATGGATTTCTTCAGAATAACAAAAGGTAGGAAACCGCAACAAAGGTTGTTATAATCCTTGCAATGTACATAGATCACCCAGGGGGGAATGTTTTTTTCTCAACAAAAGTGGAGTTACGCTTTAATGGTGTATAAAGCCAAAGCTTTTGCTTTTTAGATTTAGATTTAGATAGTATGGTGATGGGTTAGAACTCCTGTCAAGTTTTAATTTTCTTTGTCCATGCTGGGGAGATTCACCCTCTCCATTGGTCCGGATGACCACTGGTGATATTTTATTTTATTTCTGTTCTGAGACAGGAAATGAAGAGAAATCTCCCTGACACAACAGCAGCAGAAAAAAAAAGTCAAAGAGCTAAATGCACAGATGAAATTAATGTCAAGGAGCTGTTATATCTGCCAAATAATTTGTATTTCTGCCCATCCAGTCCTGAGATTCACACAGCTCTGCTGTACAGAATAGTCTTGCCTGCCAGATAACACCTGTAAGTTAAGTAACGCTTACAGGTTACAGGTCTTATATCCCCCCCCCTCCCCAACTTTTTCTGGACAGTGAAAGAAAAAGCAGACTGATGAACTCATCTCTCTGTCACTCTGCTTTCTCCCCTCATCATCATGATCCTTTCACTACAGCACAATTGATTTGTTATCAGTGCTGCTTCTACTAAAAGAGGCTGATGCCAGGTCAAATTCAGGTACTTACACTATTTCATTAAAATACAATTTATTGATGTTTTAATAAATACAGAGCTCCATTAATTTGTATATTTTACATTTATCTGGACTTTAATTGTATATTTTAGTCACAGATTTTGAATTCATAATTTGAACCTTGGCAGAGCAATCTTACAACTTTTTATTGAGGTTGTTTACCCCATCATTCATGTCCAAATATATTGAGGGGGTTTTATTTAATAATTCATCAAATATTTTATTAGAGTTTATAACACACAAACCAGTATATACAGAAGTAGTTTTCATAGTTTAAATTAAAACAATTTTTTTTTTTTTAGGTGGTACCAAAATTACTGAATTACCATGTGGGTTTTATAAGTAAAGATCTTAAGGAAATAATGTGATTGGCAATGACTTTGGGGAAAAAAATGTGTGGAATGGAAAATATCTTACATATCCAGACACTTGTCTGGTTCCAATCCACTGTCTATAAACACTTATGTTTTGTACTGCATCTGAGTTAGAATTAAAAAAAAAAAAGAACAGAATAATATTGTCATTTCTGGAAATTCACATGCAATTGGGGTGGAGTACATACATACATAGCTTTTTTTTAGTATTGATGTAATCGAATAGCTTGTATGAAACTAGAGAAGTGATGAAAACATGAATACAATAGAACATAAGAAGGATAATACAATTCTCAAGACATACTGTAAAACTGTTATAAATCTGACTCTGTATAGTATAGTGGGATATACAGTAGAAGAATTTTATTACAAAATCAAAGTTGTTGTAAACTAAATTAAATATGGCATGATTTAGCATGGAAAAGCAAATGTGGATAGATGATGTATTACATAGATGCAATTAATATTGTTAATTTGTCTGTTAGAAATATATTTTAAATTGCAACCCAACCATTGTATCCTCCCATTCTCAACAGGAATCGTGAAGATCTACTCTGAATTTGATATAAAATTATGTTATTATTGTGTGTTAATGTATAAAAAAAAAATATTTTCCTGATACGAAGGATAACTAGTCCCTAATTTATAAAAAAACAATAAAAATATTTCTATGTATAGTTTATGTATGTACAGTATATGCTGTGTACACTTGAAAGCCTATTTTGATACTAGAGCCTTCTTTCTCATACTCTCAAGCTGGCCATAGATGGAACAATTCTCTTTCCTGCAACCATGGGTTAACAGGGGAATCCCTCCCGCCAAGTCATTGTGATCTCCCAGCAGAGGTGGGGGGGGGGACCATCCCCTCCAGGAGAACACAGTGCTAGCAATAATCACATGTAAAATTCGGCAGGCTGGTTGTATACAAGTTGATCGATCAATCAACTTGGGTACATTTAGCCTGCCCATACATAGTGTGAATCTCGGCTGGTTCCTGCTGAACTGGCCGATATTGGAACAGTCTATGGCTGGCTTTACTTGGCAACACTGCACAATTGCTTTGCTCAAGGTGCTCACCACAGATGCAAAACTCTAATTTGCATGAACTTTTTTCTGCTCATTTTCCTACGCCTTACTGCTCCTTACTATGCCTGACTACGCAGAATCACTTTATTTCTAATTGCCCATATTCCCACTTGTATGCTCATTTCCCCTATGCTCTATGCCCTAAGCTTTTTTTGAGAGTAGTCAAATGTTTTTACACAAGCAATGTATGGCTCAGAACAATGGAACTTTGATGTCGAGCTGGAAGTTAAAATTGGGGTGCACAAGCTGAGGTGTCCTCCCATCCACCGAAAGACAATGTAGTCATCAGAAAAAATTGCTGGCAACTCCATAACCTCAAATCGTATTATTATTTTATTGTAAAGCCATCCCAGTGAGTACAAACAGTAGCAGACGCGTTTCTGAGATAAGCCTTGTTCACAGCACACATATAAGTTAAAAAGATGAACATGTATTTATATATATATATATATATATATATATATATATATATATACACACTGTATTTATTGGCGTATAACACTCACTCTTTTACCCTGAAAATAGAGGGTAAACTGTCCCTGTGTGTTATACGCAGAGGGCTGTGGAAAGTTTTTTTCCTGAAACTTCCCTCTTAAAGTTAGGGTGCGTGTTATACACCTGTGCATGTTATACGCCGATAAATATGGTATATATATATATATATATATATATATATATATATATATATAAAAATGTGCACTATGTGTAAATAAGTGATGATTTCAAGTAAATAAAGCAAGTGAAAAAACAAGTGAAAAGCAGCAGCACTCACACATATGTACAAAAATTTAAAAATAAAAGAGTTTTGCGCCGTTACTCCATGTTCATTATATATAACATGCACTAAAGTCCATCTATTAATGGCATCCCAGTCTTAGCCTATAGGATTCAATATTGAGTTAGCCCAACTCTTCTGGGAAGGCTGTCCACAAGGTTTAGGAGTGTTTCTTTGGGAATGTTTGACCATTTTTCCAAAAGCAAATTTGTGAGGTCAGGCACTGATGTTGGACGAGAAGACCAGGCTCGCAGTCTCCATTCTAATTCATCCCAAAGGTGTTCTATCGGGTTGAGGTGAGGTCAGTCAAGTTCCTCCACCTCTTCTAGCAACCTCTACTAGAAAGGTGTACCTAATAAAGTGGTCTGTGAGTATATATATATATATATATATATATATATATATATATATATATATATGTAGCGCTACCCCCAGTTAAGAGAGCCACTGGTTTGATTTCAGGCCCTGTGTACAGCACCGCCAACCCCCGGCAATCTTACTCGACCCACTCTGGCACAGTTAGTCTAGGGTTAAACCTATATCATAAGTAATGGTATTGCATGGGTTAATCCCCTTATAGTAAGGCAACACACTGAAGCGAGAGATTAAATATAACAGTTTTTACTTTCATCAATTTGGCATAGGAAGAACAGAACACATACCACTTGCTCTCAGAGCCCTGCAGCAATAAATGTAGCACACAACAATGGCCCCACGCGGTAACCCACCGTGCGCAGCTATTATGGTGTGCCCGCCCTATGGCCAACGCTGTATCCTGGCCTAGGCCAACAAGGCCCAGGCCTAGGACAGCACTTTGCAGGGGGGCAGCACGGAAAGAGTCCCCGCCAGCTTGCGCTACACTGTTGGTGTAACGCAAGCTGCTTCTAATTTTGACTGTCCTATCATCCTGGACCACAAACCTTCCTCACTGTGCTATATGTTTTCTGCTGCACCATTGGCATGGTTATACTGTATCTTCTTAGTCCTCTCCATAAAATTATCAGAAATTTGTGCTTAAAGTAGAACTATAGGCAACACTTTTTTTTTCCTTTTGGATAGAGTAAGGGAGGGTTATAGCCCCTGTCCGTTTATTTTTTACCATCCCTGTCCCATTGCAGAGATTTCCCTTCACTTCCTGCCCCATAGCCAAACAGGAAGTGAGAGGAAAACTATGCAAATTAAGGGAATTCAATGCCTCCCCCCCCCAGGCCCTCAGAACTAGTGTCCCCACTCAAAAATTTCAGGGTCGGTCTTAAACAGAAAGGGGTGTGGCCTTGACAGGAAGGGGTGGGTCATATTTAAATTAGGGGGTCACGAGTTTAGTCAGGCCTAGGGCAGCACAAAACCTAAATACACCACTGCCTATGGCGCATTAAACAATACTCTATCACCCCTCCCTGGTCAGGCCTGACTTAAAAGAAATCTCAGTCCTTTTCCCTAGGATTTCTTCGCATGCAACTTTCGGTGGTGCACTTGATGAAACAATAATTGTAATCCACAGGTAGGTAGTCTCTTTTAAACTCTATCCTGGAGACCCTTCAATTCTGTCCTGCCACTGGTCTCCCAGTGGAACAACAAACTAACGATCGGTGGGCCAAGGCAGTCTATAGGCCTAAAACGGTAAAGTCTACTTGATTGAGCAAGTGCTCGCTCACCACTCCTGACGCGATCCCAGTCCAGGACTTCCACCTGCTGTGTCTCCGCACACAGCGTCTGCAACAATCGGGTCCCCGATCCAACTGATGTCCTCACTCGACCAGTCTGGTGCCACCCAGGCTCCGCAGTGGGGTGGAAGGCTCTTTGGAAGTTGCACAAGGCCTCAGGCTTCAGGCCTTGTGCTGCAGCAGATCAGCACAGGAAGAAGCTGTTGCTTGCAGCGCGGTGTCCAAAGAGGCCGAGCTCCGCCTCACCTCCTCCTTAAATAACCCCTCCCATGAGTCTCTGCGGTGGCCAAACGCCAAACGGGGTTCTGGGTAATGTAGTCCCGGGACCTTAAAGGAGACCCCGCTACACACTCCCCCCACTTAAACTCTTTGGTCCCCAAAGATAACATAAACTTAAATTACAGAACATACAACATCAATCAAAGTTTCGTATGAAGTTGGCAGAGGAAATTCCCACCAAAAACGAGGTAGTGAACTTTCCTGCCCACAGGTCACACTATCATCAGTGTCCTGCCTAACTGTGCCAGAGAGTGAGTTGGGGTTGCCTCCCACCAAATTAACAGTGAGAGGATCAGGGTCTTCCATTCTCCTTCTGGCAGTAACCACAGTGTCTTCCGCACTCCTCCCCATCTGTGGGTAAGTTAATCTCCTGGGAGGCTTTATGGCTCTTCGCTTCCTCTTTCCTCTTGGACTTTCTGTTGAACCAGGCTCCTCTTCTGGAACCGACTTAGGAATTTCGTCTGGTTCGGGAGCACTGGACTCCGGAGCAGGGAGATACATGGATTCCCTGGGATCTTCCTCTGGGAGTAAGTCACAGGCACTCTCCCAAGCATCTGACCAAGGGCTGGACGGGATGAACTCAGTAGCTTCTGCATTCAGTGTCTGATCTTTGGTGTCTTCTTCAGGTGGAAGATCTATAGCAGAAGTTTCTGGGGCCTAGGAAGGCCAAAGCCAATCAAGATCTTCTTCCTCATCTTCACTTATCTCCGAGGTCTCTGTATCCCCAATCTGACGGGTCTGAGACCGGGTGTTTGGTCTGGGAGTATCCAGGACAGAAGTTGATTCAGGGGAATCCATCACAGGGGGTATCCGAACTGCTTCAGCTAATGGGAGTAGGTGGTTCCGATGCCAGGTCTTCAAAGGTCCCACCTTCCCTTCTGGTTTAAGTCTGTAAACGGGCAGGCCCGGTAGCCTTTTGCAAACAACATAGGGTTCAGGTCTCCACCTGTCTGCAAGCTTGTGTTTTCCAGGGACCCCCAAGTTCCGTAGCAACACTCTGTCTCCTGGTTGCAAATCCTGAATCCTAACTTTCAGGTCAAAGTTTTTCTTGTTGCGGGCCCCCCTTTGCTCCGAGGCCGCCTGGGCCTGTTCATAGGCCAATTTCAAATTGCGTCTGAGTCTATCGACATATCCCTTGTGGGAAGCAGCAGAACAATGGTCTATGGAAGTGCCAAAGGCCAGATCCACTGGTAGTCTTGCTTCTCTCCCGAACATAAGTCGATAGGGTGAGTACCCTGTAGCGTCACTGGTGGTGCTATTGTATGCATGCACAACTGCCGCTATGTGGTTGCTCCAATGTTGCTTCTTCTCACTGCTTAAAGTCCCCAGCATGTTGAGCAGGGTTCAGTTGAACCTCTCCGGCTGAGCATCACCTTGTGGATGGTAGGGGGTAGTCCTTGTCTTTTTAATTACTCAAGGAATCCAGGAGCTTCCGGATCAGTCGACTTTCAAAGTCCCTTCCCTGGTCTGAATGGAGCCGTTGTGGTAGCCCATAGTGTACGAAGTATTTCTCCATAAGCACTTTGGCCACAGTGGAGGCCTTTTGGTCTTTGGTTGGGAAAGCCTGGGCATACCGGGTGAAATGGTCGGTTACTACCAGCACATTTCCTAGTCCACTCAGGTCGGGTTCGAGGCAGAGAAAATCAATGCATACAAGATCAAGCGGGCTTTGACTTTGCAGATGGCCCATTGGGGCAGCTTGATGGGGTAGAGTCTTTCTCTGGATGCATCGTGCACATGAATGGCAGTATTCCTCAACTTCAGCCCTCATGCAAGGCCAATAAAAACGGTCCCTAACGAGTTGGAAAGTCCTTTCCGCTCCTAGGTGGCCATGGTTGTCATGCAGAGCAACCATGACAGTCTCTCTGTGTTTCTCGGGCAGGAACAACTGCCATTTGTCTTCCAGGTCATCAGAGGGGCCCCTTCGGTAGACCACTCCCTGACGCACCTACAACCTGTCCCACTCCTTCTTCAACAGGCGAACTTCCTTTGAGGGGTGACGCAGGAGTCTGTTCGGATCCTGATTCTCCAGGGCCTCCAGAACCAATCTCCCCATGGGGTCTTCCAATTGGTCGGATCTCAACTCCTTTTTGGACAGTTTTGGCAAGTTATCTTCCCCCAGTTGGGTTACCCCACAGTATTGCTTGGGAACTCCTACTACGGTAACCCCTATCTCTTCTGCTCTTGAGCCTCCACTGGCTTGGAGTTCAGCCCCTTGACAGAGGGCCCGCACCCCGTCGGGTGCCACTTGGGTCCAGTCTTCTGTACTGCAGGTGGGGACATGAGATCTTCTAGACAAGGCGTCCGCATCTCGGTTTCCAGCCCCAGGCCTGTATTTCAGGCTGAAATTGAAGGCAGACAGCGCCGCCAGCCACCTATGTCCTGTGGCATCCAGCTTTGCTGTGGTGAAAAGATAGGTGAGGGGGTTGTTGTCCGTTTTCACAGTGAAGTCGGCTCCATACAGATAATCTCGGAGTTTGGCAACTACGGCCCACTTGAGGGCCAGGAACTCCAACTTATGAGTGGGATAGTTCTTTTCGGAGGGAGTCAGGCTTCTGCTCACGTATGCAATGGGCCTCAGTTGCCCTTCATGCTCCTGGTAGAGCACTCCTCCCAGACCATCATGGCTGGCATCTACGTGGAGTTCATAAGGCTTCTTTGGGTCTGCATAGGCCAGAACAGGGGCAGTGATTAGATTCTTTTTCAACATCTGGAAGGCATCTTCACACTTCTCATTCCACTGGTCCTTGACTGACTCCCCTGGCTTCCTAGGGCCCGAGTCATCCTCTTCTCCCTCCGTCTTGAGCAGCTCATTCAGAGGCCTGGCTATCCGAGCAAACCCCTCTACGAACCTCCTATAATAGGAACAGAATCCCAGGAAGGATCTGAGTTCTGTCACAGTGGTGGGCCTCGGCCAGGAGGTAACTGCCTCCAATTTTTCCGGGTCTGTGGCCACCCCATCTTCAGACACTATGTGTCCCAGATAGTTAACTGATGACTGATAGAATTGGCATTTTTCAGGTGAGAGCTTGAGCCCCTCCTTACTCAGTCTCTTCAAAACTTTCTCCAGCCTCTCTTCATGTTCTTCTAAGGTCCTCCCGAAGACAATGATGTCATCTAAGTAAACTAGGACTTCGATGAGGTTCATATCTCCCACAGTCTTCTCCATGAGACGTTGAAGGTGGCTGGAGCTCCAGACAGACCTTGAGGCATCCGATCGAATTCGAAGAACCCCACCGGGGTTATGAAAGCCGTCTTCTCTTTGTCTTCTGGATGCATCGGGATCTGATAGTACCCGCTCTTGAGGTCCATAACACTGAACCACTTGGCTCCAGACAAGCTCTGTAGGGCATCCTCTATCCTCGGAGTGGTATACTGGTCTGGTATGGTTCTCCTGTTGATTGTCCTATAGTCTATGCACAGCCTCAATGACCACCACTATGGGGGAGGCATAGGGACTTCTAGATTCTCGAATCACCCCTGTTCGCTTGAGCTCGGCGAGCTGTTCCCTCAAATCTTCGAGGTCTGCCAACGGAACCCGCCTAACCCTCTCCCTGAAGGGCTTGTCTTCCTGGAGGCAAATTCGATGGGTGGCACTCCTAGCACACCCCACATCGAATTCATCTTGGGAAAAGATCCTTTCCCACCTGGTCAACTGGGCCTTGGCTCTCTCTTTCCAAGCCCTGGGCAGGTTTGGGTTCTCCATGGAAAGTTTCTCCCATACAGTACTCTCTCCATCTGTCTTCTCCACATCTGATGAAGCAACTGGGGTAGCTGGGCTCACCCGGCCCAGCAACAGCCTGGCTGGGACCACCATGGGACCATCCGTGGTATTTCTGACGCTCACAGGCACTTTACAGTGAGCCTTCTTCAGGGCCCTCACCGGGACCACTTCTGGGACTACTTCTAAGCCTGAATGTTCTTCCCTTGGGTCGGGTTCCAACATGACAAAAGGGCCAGGCTGCTCCCAAGTGAGTTTCACTGTGGCTTTCAAGCAGGCTACTTCACCGGGCTGCAGCACTATCCCCCTTCTTCCCAGCCTCCAGACCTTCCCTACCCCCTCTTCCAGGGCCTTCTGTTCCAAGATCAGCCGTTGGTAGGCTGTCTTCAACATTGGGTGGATCTCAGTGACTGTGGGGTCTTTCCTTCTTGTCAGAGGGGCCAGAAGTCTTCAGACCAGATCCGTGTTGGTCCCTATTATTAGGGAACTCTTGTTAGCTCCAGGCGGTCGCGGGCACACCACAGCTAAGGTGTCGAACACTTCAGCCTTCCCGGCTATGGACGGGTCAAAAGTCAGTTTTATAGGCAAATAGCCATCATAAGGGAAACTCTCTGTCCCAATTCCCCATATCTCCAATTCTTCAATCTTCTGGATGGGTAGGTGACTTAGATGCTTGTCATAAAAGTCCCGGTACAACAGGGTCACTTGCGCCCCAGTATCCAATATGGCTCTTGTGTAGACTCCCTCCACTTGAACAGGTACTATCGGGGAGGGACCCACCAGCTTCTCTGGATATCGCTTCGAAGGGGTCTCTTTCCTTTGATCTTTGCATTTTCCTCTCTGACTTACTTTCTTCCATTTCTCTTTGGACTTAAGTCTCTCTTGGGCCTGGTATGCATTGATCTCCCTCCTTTTGATGGGTGTAACTACCCGCTGAGGGACATTACTCTCTTTCTTTGGGGTGCGTTCCCTCTGAGGAACCTTGCGTTTCTTCTGAGGGGTCTTGTCCACTCTTTTCATGTGCTTCTCATTCAGTTTGGAGCTCACTGGAGATGATGGGCACCCGGTTGACTCCTTCACCGGGGCCCGCTGAAGTTTTCCGGCGGCTTGCGGTTATTCATTTTTTTTCTCTTAGGACTGGTACATACTTTGGCCGCATGACCAACCCCTCCACAGTTGAAACAAGTCATGTCCCCCCAATCTTGTAGGGATGCGGTCGCTGAGGTATTTTGAAACAGCTCCCTCCTCTGACTTTCCCTCTCCGGTTCCCTTGACTTCTTTTCCATCAGGGAGGTCAGTATCCCCAATACTTGGGACATCTGCGACTTCAAGGTATCCACCTCTGAGTCTCTTTCCAGGGTCATGGCCGTCCTGACCATCACCGGGGGAGGATTTACCGACTCAACTGGTTGGTTCCTCTTCTTCTCCTCCAGCATAGCTTCTTCCTCTCTGACTACTCCGATCAAGTCAGGGTACTCCAGACTCTTCCCGTCCTGTCTTGTGCGTAGCGCCAATGCGATGGGGTCCAAGGGCTGAGATCCTCTCATCACCTGCCAAACACGGGCCTCATCCACCTTCCGCGGATCAATCCCCTTCTTCAGGATCATCTTATGCAGGATCTTATCCAGGCGCCTCATGAACTCTGACAGTTTCTCTCCTGTCTTTTGGTAGCAGTGCTCTAGCTGGTAAGTGAGCTCAGTGATTTTCTCTGTTCCACCGAACACATTCTGCAGAATGTCCAGATAATCCTGTGCATCACAGTCTGTCTTACTCATCTTGAGGTTGCGTATAGCCTCTAGCGCAGGCCCCTTCAGGCTTTCAGCAATTCTCTGCTTTTTCCTATGATCAGGGACTTCCCATTCTTCTAGGGCCTGAGTGGCACCGTCTAACCACTCCTCAAACCCCTCTTCACCTGAAGGTACAGGTTTCCTTCCTGAGAATATTCTGAGTTTTCTGTATCCTGACATTTGGTAATCTGTAGGATCTTTCTTACACTGGGCTACAATCTCCCCTAGGACCGGGCATAATTCTGCGCTGAGGGTGGCCTGCGGCGACCCGGGACTCTCTTTCCTTTCCCATTTCTCTGCTTTTAGGGTGGGTGGTGGAGATAGTTTCGGTGTCTGAAGCCGTCCTCCTGGCTTGGGCGGCAGCGCGTGTATTAGGCTATAAGTCTGATCATCTATGGCTTCTACACTGGGATTCTTGAAATGCTCTGGGAATCCATCCTTCCACTCTATTAGTGCGTGGGTCAGTGAGGAATTCGTCCTGACATCCACCACCCATGCCTTCTGATACGGGGACAGTGACATCACTAGCTGCTTCACCGCTTCTTCTTGCCAGATCCCTGGGAGTTCTATGACTACTACCCCGGCTGGATCTGTGCCAACCGTCTTGCACCACTGTTCTACTTCTAGTGGGTCCATGCTGGTACTTTTTGGCGCGTTACCTGCTGCAACAGGATCCCGGACTCGAGAGCCCCCACGTGTAGTGCTACCCCCAGTTAAGAGAGCCGCTGGTTTGATTTCGGGCCCTGTGTATAGCACCGCCAACCCCTGGCAATCTTACTCGACCCACTCTGGCACAGTTAGTCTAGGGTTAAACCTAAATCATAAGCAATGGTATTGCACAGGTTAATCCCCTTATAGTAAGGCAACACACTGAAGCGAGAGATTAAATATAACAGTTTTTACTTTCATCAATTTGGCATAGGAAGAACAGAACACATACCACTTGCTCTCAGAGCCCTGCAGCAATAAATGTAGCACACAACAATGGCCCCACCCTGTAACCCACCGAGTGCAGCTATTATGGTGTGCGCGCCCTATGGCACATTAAACAATACTTTATCACCCCTCCCTAGTCAGGTCTGACTTAAAAGAAATCTCAGTCCTTTTCCCTAGGATTTCTTTGCATGCAACTTTCGGTGGTGCACTTGATGAAACAATAATTGTAATCCACAGGTAGGTAGTCTCTTTTAAACTCTATCCTGGAGACCCTTCAATTCTGTCCTGCCACTGGTCTCCCAGTGGAACAACAAACTAACGATCGGTGGGCCAAGGCAGTCTATAGGCCTAAAACGGTAAAGTCTACTTGATTGAGCAAGTGCTCGCTCACCACTCCGGACGCGATCCCAGTCCGGGACTTCCACCTGCTGTGTCTCCGCACACAACGTCTGCAACGATCGGGTCCCCGATCCAACTGATGTCCTCACTCGACCAGTCTGGTGCCACCCAGGCTCTGCAGTGGGGTGGAAGGCTCTTTGGAAGTTGCACAAGGCCCCAGGCTTCAGGTCTTGTGCTGCAGCAGATCCGCACAGGAAGAAGCTGTTGCTTGCAGCGCAGTGTCCAAAGAGGCCGAGCTCCGCCTCGCCTCCTCCTTAAATAACCCCTCCCATGAGTCTCTGCGGTGGCCAAATGGGGTTCTGGGTAACGTAGTCCCGAGGCCTTAAAGGAGACCCCGCTACATATATATATATATATATTGTGAGGGGGTTAGCTCGGCAGCGGGTGTGTGTGACCCCCGGGATGGGCTCCCCACACAAAACAGGCCCAGCAAACGGAGGTTGTGGTTTTCAAAATCAAAAAAGGTGCGGTTTATTTTCTATTTACAGTGACAAAACACAGCAAAGCAAAAGAAACATAACCAAAATAAATCCTGGTCAAGTTGACCTCTGACTAAACATACAGGTTTCCTAACTAACAACTGGGATCAGCCTAGTGCTGTCCTAGTCCCTAAGTCTCTGGTTTTAAATGTCCAAGCAAATAGCCACACAGGCTTTTTCTCACCGCACAAGGGTTCACTCTCCCTAGACAGTCCACACAGGTCTGGTTCCAGGCATGAGCTAACATCTAATGAAGCTGGGAGTTCTTATAGAGGCCTAAATGAGCTGACAAGCTTCAGCTGGTCTCATCAACTCCCTGTCTGCACGACGCCCAGCCCTCTCCCTAGAGGTATGAGTCATCCATGAGCCCACTAGCCTTATACAACTCTCCACCTAGTTGTATAAGTCGGCGTAAAGCCTGAATCTGGGCGAAATATATCTACCCCCCTGGATGCAACCAGGTGACTTTACCTTCCTGCTGTCACATACCCCCCCCCCCCTCTTGTTTTAACCTCGGGGTTGGAACACCAGCAATCAGGCATTCATGTACTCGAGACAAAGCATCCACATTCCCCATTTGAACGCCAGGGCGATGCTTTACTGTGAAGTTGAATTCCTGGAGGGCCAGGAACCACCTATTCACTCTTCTATTTGTTTCCTTGTTTTGAGCCATCCACTTTAACGGAGCGTGATCCGTAACCATGTCAAAGTGCCTACCTAGCAGGTAGTACCGAAGGGAATCTAGAGCCCACTTCACCGCTAAACACTCCTTTTCAACGGTGGCGTAATTTACCTCATGGGACTTCAACTTCCTGCTGAGGTAAATGACTGGGTGCTCTTCCCCGTTCCAGACCTGGGACAATACTGCTCCTAACCCCACATCTGACGCATCACTTTGTACGACAAAGTCTTTAGAGAAGTCGGGTGAGTACAACACTGGCTGGCTACATAAGGCTTGTTTCAAGAATTGGAATGCTGCCTCAGCCTCGGGGGTCCATTTAATCATGACCGACCCTTTCCCCTTCGTCAGGTTGGTTAGGGGCACAGCCTTAGAAGCAAAGTGGGGAATGAATCGCCGATAATACCCAGCGATTCCCAGAAAGGCTCGTACCTGCTTCTTGCTGTTGGGACGTGGCCAACTCTGGATGGCCTCGACTTTGTTGAGTTGGGGTTTTATTACTCCCCTCCCAATGGTGTACCCAAGATATTTGGCCTCCTCCTGCCCAATGGTACACTTCTTGGGGTTAGCCGTAAACCCCGCTTCCCGAACAGAGTCCAGGACTGCTTGCACTTTTGGCAGATGTGAGGCCCAATCTGTGCTATGGACAATTACGTCATCCAGGTAAGCCGCAGCATACTTCCGATGGGGCCTCAGCATCTGGTCCATTTTCCGCTGGAATGTGGCCGGCGCATTCTGTAACCCGAACGGCATTCTTTTATATTGGAACGCCCCGTCTGGGGTTACAAATGCGGTTTTCTCTTTGGCCGACTTGGCCAGGGGGATTTGCCAATACCCTTTTGTGAGGTCAAGAGTCGTCATGTATCGGGCTGTTCCCAGCCGGTCGATCAACTCATCTATACGTGGCATGGGGTAGGTGTCAAATTTTGTAACTTTGTTCAACTGACGAAAATCGTTACAAAATCGCCAGCTCCCATCCGGTTTAGGCACCAACACGATGGGACTAGACCAATCACTTTGGGACTCCTCTATCACCCCTAAGTTCAGCATTTTCTGTACTTCCTCCCGTATTGCCTCCCGTCGAGCCTCTGAGATCCGATAGGGTTTTAACTTCACCCTTTCACCGGGCGGGGTAATGATGTCATGCTCTACCCCAGATGTTTGTCCCGGCAGCTCAGAGAATACCTCCTTGTTGCGAAGCACAAACTCCTTAACCTCCTGTTGTTGGGGTTGTGACAAGGTGGCTGCTATTCCAACCTCAGGAATCACGCAACCAGTTTGAGCTGGTGACCAAGTGTCTGCGACTAGGGACTCTCTATCCCTCCAGGCTTTCAACAGATTAACGTGATAGATCTGTTCGGGCTTTCGCCTTCCTGGTTGTCTGACCTTGTAATTCACTTCGCTCACTTTTTCCATTATCTCGTAGGGGCCTTGCCATTTGGCAAGGAATTTACTTTCAACCGTAGGGACAAGTACCAATATCCTATCCCCCGGGGAAAAGGTACGGGTCTTGGCTCCACGGTTGTACACTCTCTGCTGTGCCAACTGCGCTTGGGCCAAATGTTCCTTCACGATGGGCATTACCTGTGCAATTCGATCTTGCATCAGGGCGACATGCTCAATCACACTCCTGTGGGGAGAACTCTCACTTTCCCAAGTTTCCTTGGCAATATCCAACAGCCCTCTTGGGTGTCTCCCATACAGTAACTCAAAGGGGGAGAATCCCGTAGAGGATTGGGGCACCTCCCTAATAGCAAACATCAAATAAGGAAGTAAACAGTCCCAATCCTTTCCATCTCTATCCACCACTTTCTTCAACATTTGTTTTAGGGTTTTGTTGAATCTTTCAACCAGCCCATCGGTTTGGGGGTGATACACAGACGTACGCAATTGCGTCACTTTGAACCATTTACACAGCTCTTTCATAACCCGGGACATAAAGGGTGTACCTTGGTCCGTAAGCAGTTCTTTACAAATACCCACCCGGCTAAAAACAAGAGATAGCTCTTTGGCTATGGTTTTGGCCGAGGTATTTCGGAGAGGGATCGCTTCTGGATAACGGGTGGCATAGTCCATTATAACTAATATGTACTGGTGCCCCCTAGCGGACTTGATTATAGGACCTACCAAATCCATGGCGATCCTCTCAAACGGGACCTCAATGATGGGTAGAGGGACCAGCGGGCTACGGAAATGTGGCATCGGGGCCAACCTCTGACACACAGGGCAGGAGGAACAATAATTTTCTACGTCCTTCATCACCCCCGGCCAATAGAATCTCTGTAATACCCTCTCTCGGGTTTTCTCTGTCCCCAGATGACCTCCAAGAATGTGCCCATGGGCCAACTCCAACACCAACTTCCTGTAAGGTTTGGGCACCACAAGCTGCTCAACGGTTTCTTCTGCCCTTTTTGCCACCCGATACAGTAGGTCCTTCTCTACGCTGAAGTATGGGTAAGTGCAGGTATTATCTGGGTTCACTAACTCGCCATCTATTTTCACTACGTTTTCCCGTGCCTTTATTAGGGCGGGGTCTTTCAACTGTTCTGTGGCAAAGTTTTCCCTGTGAACCTCAAGATCAGAAAACTCCACAGCCGGTAGGTTTTCGTCTGAGGAGGTGGGCTCCTCTCCAGTTTCTTGAGTCTCCCCTGCCAATACTGATAAGGGAAATTCCGGAGAGTCCTCACCACTCTCAGGGGAGTTCTGGCTATCACATTCCTGGTACATAGGGGCACCAGTGAGGGGCTCAGGATCATCCCACAGTTCCCAGAACTTCGGAAAATCCCTTCCCACAATGGCGTCATGCGGTAACTGAGATACTAAGCCCACTGGATGAGAGAGGGTACCTTTGGGGGTCTCGAAACACACTGTAGTCACTGGATACTCTCGGGTGTCCCCATGCACACAAATAACAGCTACCTTGCTATTCCCAGAGACCTCTGTTTTAACTAACTCAGCCTTTATCAGGGTCACAAGGCTACCTGAATCCAGCAATACCACAACATTTCTACCATTAACACACATTTTGCATAAATGTTTCTCAGTTCCTCGAATGGCAGTGCATGCGACTGTCGCACACAGCGACTGACGTCTGCCCGTCAGAAAGTCACACTGCATGGGTTCCTCCACAACCGGGCAATTGGCTGCAATATGTCCCGCTTGCCGGCAGCGGTAGCAAACGATCCTTCTTGCGGCCTCTTGAGCCGCTGATTTCCCAGGCTGTTCTCGCCAAACTTGGGATAGAGCTCCCACCCTCTCACTCTCTCCACCCTCACCCCTTGGAATCCTCTTATCCGCCCCTGGGGATGGTCTGGTCTTAGGGTGGAAAGTCCGAGTGTCTCTGGAAGAGGCCGTCAGGTTCTCTGTAGCCAAGTATTTCTCCACACGATCCACAAGACCATCGGCCGTCTCTGGGTCTCCATGGCTTACCCACTTTTGGATGGCAGTAGGAAGAGCTCTCAAAAACCGATCCATTACAACACGTTCCACAATCTTTGGTGCGGACAAAGTCTCTGGCTGTAGCTACTTTCTGCTCAGGTGAATGAGATCATACATTTGAGACCTGGGGGGTTTTCCAAGCTGGAAAGTCCAGTTATGCACACGCTGAGCCCGGACAGCCTGGGTGACACCCAGCCTTGCCAATATTTCAGCTTTTAGCATCACATAGTCTTTTGCTTGGTTAGGCTCTAGGTCATAGTAAGCTTTCTGCGATTCACCAGTTAACAGAGGAGCCACCAGTCCAGCCCACTGCTCCTCAGGCCACTTTTCTCTTTCAGCGGTCCTTTCAAATGTGGTCAAAAATACCTCTGGATCATCCTCTCCAGTCATTTTTGTCAATAAACGACTCACCCCAAAGGACGCGGTATTAGTGGGACGGCTTTCCTCACTGGTCTGCGGACGTTGCTGCATTACTGCTTCCATCTGTTGTTGTAGTCTCTGCTCTTGCTTCTGCAACAGGTCTATGAAGCGGGCCTCAGATTGCTGCTGGGCTCGTTGCTGAGCCTCCAGACTCTGTTGCAAAGTTGCGTTTGTCTGCTGCTGGGCTGCAAGGCTCCTTTGCAAACCTGCATTTGTCTGCTGTTGATTGGCATTTGCTAGAGCCAGCTGCTTCAGTATCTCCTCCATGCTGGCTTAAAAAAAAACTGCCCGCATTCTCCACCAACTGTGAGGGGGTTAGCTCGGCAGCGGGTGTGTGTGACCCCCGGGATGGGCTCCCCACACAAAACAGGCCCAGCAAACGGAGGTTGTGGTTTTCAAAATCAAAAAAGGTGCGGTTTATTTTCTATTTACAGTGACAAAACACAGCAAAGCAAAAGAAACATAACCAAAATAAATCCTGGTCAAGTTGACCTCTGACTAAACATACAGGTTTCCTAACTAACAACTGGGATCAGCCTAGTGCTGTCCTAGTCCCTAAGTCTCTGGTTTTAAATGTCCAAGAAAATAGCCACACAGGCTTTTTCTCACCGCACAAGGGTTCACTCTCCCTAGACAGTCCACACAGGTCTGGTTCCAGGCATGAGCTAACATCTAATGAAGCTGGGAGTTCTTATAGAGGCCTAAATGAGCTGACAAGCTTCAGCTGGTCTCATCAACTCCCTGTCTGCACGACGCCCAGCCCTCTCCCTAGAGGTATGAGTCATCCATGAGCCCACTAGCCTTATACAACTCTCCACCTAGTTGTATAAGTCGGCGTAAAGCCTGAATCTGGGCGAAATATATCTACCCCCCTGGATGCAACCAGGTGACTTTACCTTCCTGCTGTCACAATATATATATATATATATATATATACTGTATACAGGAATTTTTTTCAGGGGGAACTTGGTTTTACAAGTGACAGCTCTGCACTCTGTATGTAATGCAATCCCTGTATTTAATGCCCCTTTAAGACCCTCCATCGATTTTTGTGAAATTTGACTGACCACACCCACAATTCGATGTGATTTGGAGGGTGTGTGTAGGGGAAGGGGTTTTGTGGGGCCATGATTAAGTTCCAGCACCTATTGTTTGAGAAAAAAAGTCCTGTGTATATATATATATATATATATATATATATATATATATATATATACTGCATATATAATTGTGCCACAGTGATAAAAAAATAAGAATGAGCTATAGGGTAAAGTGTTAACAAAAGGAAGCGGAGGAAGAATGTTGCTGATTGTAATTAAGAATAAATAGCAGTGTACATCTGCATTTCCCAATCCTCAGTGGAACTTATGTTTAGATGTAACACAAGGTTTGTATGACTCATTCCCAGAGGAGAGTTGATAGTCAGGACAGGAGAGGATTTGACACAGAGTTTGGAGGCAGGAAGGAAAAAGGGTTTATTTGACTGCTACTGATGCATATTAAGCTCATTGATCTTGTGAGTACACTTTAACTGTTTCCATTGTTACTGCAAAGTGAACTCGCCCAGCTGGAGGCGGATTTTGACGCATTCCCAGAGGAGAGTTGATATCCTGCGTAGGAAAGGATTTGACTGGGTGTGTGGCAGGAAAAAGCAAAGAAAGTTTATTTGACTGCTGGTGATGCATATCAAGCTTGTTGAAAATGTGACTACTTTTTAACCATTTTTTAATAAAGTTTAAAAGTAGTTTTACTCTATATTTGATTTAATGTCTTCAATACATTGTTACTGAAAACCTGACCTAACTGATATATATATGTAGCGGGGGTTCCAAATTTAGGGACTGCTATGCCAAATTTAGGGGTGATTTGAGTGGTAGTTGACTCAAATCTTTCAATTGTTGGACTCTGTCTTGTTGCTGTTTCACCTGGTGTGCAGTTCCCCTAAGAAGTATGGGTGGCGCTGTCATCTATACTCGGGGTTGAACCACAGGTGATAGGGCAGCGATTTGGTGTCTCCTCTCGGCAACCGTACAGTGGGTGTGGTGGACCTGATGGGCATGCCGGGAGGGGGTACAAAAGGGGCAGACGCGATAGGAGGTAGAAGGTTGGAGTTTGAGTTGCCACCCCAGGGACCTGTACCCGGGGGAAGGTATCGTGTGGAGTGCAGTTCCGAGTGCATGGCCCTCCAGGTCATGGGGCCACGTGTGCCTCAGTCCCAGGCACCTTTAGTCCTGGGATTGCAACTTCAGCCCTGGGCCCAGCAACTTTAGCTGGAGCCCACTTCGGGAGGAAGAATCCCAGGGTGCCGCCTTGCGAGGGGACCCGTTTCTGGAAGAGGAGGCTGGGGGAGGACCGTTCTGAAGGACTGGTGAGAAAATCACAGTGAAGGAAGGGGCCCAGTAACTCTCCAGAGGGATGTCATCCATCCGGAAACCAGGGGCCTAACATCTGGACCATCAGGAGGTTTGGGACACCATAGATCCTGTGGCAGAGGATCTCCTAGACGCATCCATTAGGGAACTAAATTGACTGTTCGAGCTACACGCCGGCTGCTAGTGCCATTGGGTGACTATCCAGGTGAGCTGTACCAACTCGGGATCGAGTGGCGACGAAGCCAGGAGTGCCTGAATTCCATCTGTCTTCCTAACGCCTTTCTCCTTTCATGCATAAGAAAATAAAGCTCTAAGTTGGAGTGATATACTGGTGTGGACCTTGGAGTTACTTGGGACATAAAGACTTTTGTCCTTACACACTAGGGACAGAAACCAACACTGAGGGGATTTCTGCAAAGACCCGTAAGGAAACTAAGTGTGCTTAACCTCTGCAACCCAGTGGATACGGGCATGGAAGAGACCACGTGCTCCTTTCTCTCCAGTGAACGAGCCAAGGAGTGGAGAAGGAGGGTGGCGTGGGCGCTTCACGTGGGGGCTCGTCCAGGATTTTTGTGGTGTGTGCCCTGGGAGAAGTTGGACTTTATTCCCCTATGAAAGCTCCGTGGAGGTCGGCCATGTTTGTGTGAAATTCAACCTGCGTCACAAGTAAGAGAAAGGATTCAGGCCTGGCAATTTCTGGCTGCATAGTTCGTGGGCGTGTCAAGTCTGGAAAAGCCTGCGAAGTAAGTGCAGCAAAGGAACAAGAAAGGGGAGGAGCTCGGAAAGTGTGAGCTTCTCATGGTGCGTTTGGCGCGAAAAGGGGACATTATCTGATGAACTGTTGATGAAGCGACATGTTCGCTCCTTCTTGGAAACCTGCTTTACCAGGATCTTGTGCTGTATTGCCCGGTCCAACCATGGATGTGACCCCTATTGCCGCCTCATTGACTGACACAGGAATCCGACTGAAGCCCAGGGGCCGCTTTGCACTTTATGCATGTAGAGATGCAGAGGCCTTGGGCATGATCTGTGGAAAGTGTCAGGGACTGATCGTACATCTTCGGCCTTTCGGGAGATGTACCCACTGTGGGGAATTCCTGTTCGAGGTAGAGCAGCCGACAGAGAAGCCAAAAGTCTACCGAGTAAACTGGATCTCAGGTGCTGTTACTCCTGAGGAGGAGGTGTGTGCTATCACCGCCATTCCCAAGCACAGTCCCGCAGAGGTGGCGATCGTGAAGACTGAAGCTCCGGCCATTGAGGAATTCGAGGCGGAGAACCCAGCGGATGCTGCATCAGTCTCAACGGAGCCCTTCCTTCCGCCTGCTAAAAGGAAGGTAGGACTCGTAAAAGCTTCCCGCAGCCGCGGTGGAGGCCCACCCCAGCGCCCGCCTGACTCGGATCGTCCTGCCGGACAAGTTTTCCTGACGGTTAGAGGTCGAGGTCGGCGGGGGAAAGGAACCAAGGTCAGTGTCCGTTCTATTGGGGATGCCTGGGTGCCTGACCCAAAGGAACTGTTAAAAGATGATCCTGTGTCCACTAGAGTGTGCCTGCCAGCAGACATGTGGGACTCTTCGGACGTGGATTCTTCCTCTGATATGGGAGATAATGCAGAGATTGATGAACTGTTTGTCAGCAAAGGATGGGACAAAATTTCTTCAACTTCTCCTCGTAATGCAAAGGGATCGCCCATGGACTCTAGGGATACTACACCCCGGGTGGAAACCCCTGTTAATGCTGGAGAAATTGTACCCGTGCCTGCTCTGCACACTCCGGTGTCTTCTGCGATGGTATAGTGACTTTGTATGGGATCGCTTAGAGGTGAAGAAAGGCCACAGATACTTCAGTTGCTCAGCAGTGATGACTAGAAGATATAAGGACTGCCGAAAAGACTGGTCTCTTGGTCGCCATATACATGCGGATCGAGTCGTGATCTGCAGTAAAGACAAAGATGATGCGACCTACTCCATTGAGACTTTGGACAAGGACTGGAAGTCTCTGACTCTACCTGACCCACGTTTTTACCTTTGAAGTGGAACTTGCTTTTTTTGTTACTGCTTTAAGAGATGCCTTGAACTGCTGTACTGACTCTAGTCCCGGAAATTCTTTTACTTTTTGAAGGACTGTTTTTGTTGTTGTTTTTTTTCATCAAGTGAAAAGAACTTTGGGTGGAGCTAGTCAGGGCCAAGCTGGAAGCCGCCTAGATCAACAAGGGGATCCTTGTGTGGTAGTGCGTTAGAACGCACTTAGGCTAAAGAGAGTCACATGTGTGTGCTGCCACTAGGTGGTAGTGTTCTGCAAAACTTTTAAAAGGCACTATCAGGCTTGCACGTACCTGATCAGCGAGTCCGCTGGAGCAGAGGAAGGTCACCCGTACGGATCCGACTCGCGGCCCCTGGTAGTGCAGACAGGAGGCACGGGAGTACGGAAGGGTAAGAGAGCCTGGAAGTAGTTGCAGGAAGACAGCTCAGGATCCGGGTACAGGAGAGTAGATGAGCCGGGTCGGCTGCGGGCAGGCAGGTAGGAAGGCAGGTGTACTGAGAAGCGCAGCTGGGTAGGTGCGGGGAAGAATGGTCAAGGTGAGCAGGGTTCAGCAACGGTCAGGCAGCACGGTACAGGGGAGCAGGCAAGTTCGGGGTCAAAGACAGGCCGAGGTCAGATGCTGGCGGAGAGCAGGAGAAGTCCAGTAACAAGCCGGGTGGTCGGGAAATCAGGTTTCAGGCAATTAGCAGGGGCAGGATACACAGGAGACTGTAGATCAGACAGCACCAGTCTGAAGTGTTCCAGGGGTTTAAATGGGCAACTTGGCGCGCATCGGCACGCGCAATGGCGTACGCGCAATGGCGTACACGCGCGTCATGCGTGCACATGCACCCGCGCGCACAGGCACATCATCGCGCACAGTGCAATACACTTATTTTGTATTGCACATTTATTGCACCATTTTAGCGCTTTAGTATTCCTATTTTTATTCACGAGCACTCTGATATACCACTAAAGCAGCCATAATGGATATATTTAAATTTGTGGAAAATCGTACAGTACACCTCAAAGATGTTTTCACTGTAAATCCCATCACAGAAACTGGGGATTTGGATACTAATTTTAGGAAATTTGGCCACCTTATGGAGAAGAAGGTGAGCCTTTGGTGGGATTTGACATCCCATGAGCAGTATGTCAAAGAAGGGATAGTACCCAGAAGGCTCAGGTGGGATGTCCCAATAAATGATGGACTACTTGATAAAGAATCCGTAGATGAATGATTAATATTTTTTAATGGAAAAGGGATAGAGGTGTTGCAATTTTTAACTAAGCGGAAACAACGTAAACTTGCTATTATTAATAAACAAATTATGGATTGCAAGGTTATATTGGAGGGATACAAGGACACCCCCTCCTTTATAACACTCACAAACCAATTAAATAAGGTACTGGAACAGAAAGATATAGAGTTAAAACAAAGAAAAAAGAGAAAATATTTACAGGATACTAATGACTACAAATTAGAACAGGCCTACAAGTGGCAACTTAATTTAAAAGATGGCAAAAAGGGATCAGTAACATCCTCTCCGGTTAGAGAGGTGCGGATTGTATCCCCTACTAGGGATCGTAGATACAGATCACCTAAACCATCTAGACAATATAGAGATAATGTGGGCAGTCATGATAGACCCTATAGAGATAATGGGAACGAAAGACCATATAGGGATGATCATACAGGACCCAGAACACCCAAACCGTGGTGGAAAAACAAGAACAATCAAAAACCATGGTCAAAATATCCAAAAAAAACATTTTGGAAAAATAATGAAAAACAACCAAAGACCCCGTAACCCCCCACAAAATTATCCGGGACCTCAGGGTGGTTATGAACAGGGGTACCATGGGGACTATATTCAGTACAACCATGAAAGAAGGGACATGAGAGATGGACATCCCTATTCAAATCAACAATATCAAGGTGGTTATGAACAGCAATATCCACACCAGGGTCCTCAAAATTATCTGGACTAGTGATGAGCCGAACACCCCCGGGTTCGGTTCGCACCAGAACCCGCGAACGGACCGAAAGTTCGCACGAACATTAGAACCCTATTAAATACAATGGATGCGAACGTTCGGATTCTAAAGTGCTAATTATAACGACTATTATTCATGCTATTGTCCTAAACAGAGTTTGGGAACCCGGGTTCTGCACCAGGGGACATGTATCAATGCAAAAAGAAGTTTTAAAAACGGACGTTTTTCGGGAGCAGTCATTTTAATGATGCATAAAGTGAAAAAAAAAAGTCAAATATTCCTTTAAATATCGTCCCTGGGGGGTGTCTAAAGTATGCCTGCGAAGTGCCACGTGTTTCCCGTGTTTAGAACTGTCCCTGCACAAAATGACATTTCTAAAGGAAAAAAAAGCCATTTAAAACTGCTTGCGGCTTTAATGTAATGTCTGCTCCCGGTAATATGGATGAAAATCTTTAAGAAAAATGGCATAGCTACCCCATCACCCCCCCCCCCCCTACCTCAGCCCATTACCAGTACCTTTGGGTCTTCTTTGGATATTAAGGGGAACCCCGCAACACAAAATAAAAAAGGCCCTATATACTCTGAACAGCAGTATACAGGCGGTGTAAACAAGACCGGTGTAAACAAGACAGGGACTGTAGGTTTGTTCTTAAGTAGAATCTGTTTGCAATTTTGAACACGTACATTGTTTAAGTGTAGCTCCAGCCAAAAAATCTATTTTTAAGCTTTTTGGAAAACATAGGGAAGGGTTATCACCCCTGTAACATTTGTTTTGCTGTCTGTGCCCCTGTTCAGAACATTTCACCTCACTTTGCGTCCTAATGACAACTGTTTTTGAAATGTGGTGTTTTTATTGAAACAAGGATTGGTGATAAAGCATCAGTAGAGAGGAGACACCTTTCTCCCATATTAATTCTTACAGGAGAGAATTTTCCTTCCTAGGGGTAGATTTCCTCTCACTTCCTGTTGTCTTCTTCCGTTTGCAAGTAGGAGTCGTTTGTAAGTTGGATATTTGAAAGTAGGGACCTGCCGTATATACTCTGCAGAAATTGACCCCTTAGGTGTTGGTGTTGGCACAACACTGTAAGCACTCACAGTTACTCTTGGTGGGTGCTGGAACGCCCTGCTGTCAACTATTATATCAGGAATTGTAATAACATATAATTGTTGAACAGTGGTATAAAAAATTGGGCGTTTGATGGTGGTGCTGGTGCCACAACACTGTAAGGCCTGACAGTTACTCTTGGTGGGCGCAGCAATGGGCCCTGCTGTGAATTATTAGATCAATAATTATAATTGCATGCCCCTGTTGAACAGGCGCTGAAAAATTGGGCCTTTGGTGGTGGTGGTGGTGGTGGTGGTGGTGGTGGTGTTGACACAACACTGTAAGGCCTGACAGTTACTCTTGGTGGGCGCAGCATTTAGCCCTGCTGTGAATTATTAGATCAATAATTATAATTGCATGCCCCTGTTGAACAGGGGCTGAAAAATTGGGCCTTAGGCACTGGTGGCACAACACTGCAACCCCTCCCAGATACTGTACTTGGAGCACAGCAATGAGCCCTGTTGCAAAGTATTGCATCAAAAATTGTAATTACACGCCCCTGTTAAACAGGGGCTGAAAAATTGGGCCTTAGCCACTGGTGGCACAACACTGCAACCCCTCAAAGATACTGTACGTGGAGCACAGCAATGAGCCCTGTTGCAAAGTATTGTATCAAAAATTGTAATTACACGCCCCTGTTAAACAGGGGCTGAAAAATTGGGCCTTAGCCACTGGTGGCGGCACCCATAAACCAAAATGATCTTCCAAGCTATCATCATTAATCGGATCATTGAGGAGGAGGAGGAGGATAGCCAGTCAGCATAACAGCACAGGCACTCAGCATCAGCATCAGTCTTGAAGGGATGTGACATTTTAAAATCAATTAGTCTGTTATATCAGCATCAGGTGTGTGGTAGCTGGTGGTGATTCAAGACTGGTTCATCTTGATGAAAGTCAGTCGATCAACCGAGTCGGTGGACAGGCGCACCCTGTGATCCGTGACAAATCCTCCAGCAGCACTGAATGTGCGTTCTGAAAGAACGCTGGATGCAGGACAGGCCAGTAGCTCAATTGCATACTGTGCAAGCTCTGGCCAGTGATCCATCCTCAAGACCCAGTAAGCCAGAGGATTTTCGGTGGGGAAGGTGTCCAAGTCTGACCTTGCCCCTAGGTATTCCTGCACCATGTATATCAGACGCTGGCGATGGTTGCTGGAACCGATCATACTTTGGGGCTGCGGACTAAAGAATTGTCTGAACGCATCGGTCAGACGGCCAACTTCCCCACCGCTCCTTCTTTGACTGCCCGAAGCCTCAGCAACTCGTTGTCCAGGACCAGGAGTTTGTAACCTCCCAGTCTCTGGGAACGCGTTGCACAGACCTTTCTGCAAGGCCTCCCGGAGTTGTCTCATCCTCTGCTCCCTCTGCGACGGTAACATAAGGTCCGCAACCTTACCCTTGTACCGTGGATCAAGGAGAGTGGCCAGCCAGTAATGGTCCCTCTCCTTGATCCGAAGAATACGAGGATCCTTCCGCAGACTTTGCAGGATCAGGGAGGCCATGCAGCGTAGGTTAGCTGAGGCATTCAGTCCGGAGTCCTCTGGGTCACTAAGGACGACATGATCCGCAGCCACCTCCTCCCAGCCACGTACAAGTCCACTGGTTTCTTGGGACTGTAAATCATCCCTAAAAGACTGCTGCTGATGATGCTGAGTGCCAGCCTCCACCTCCATGCTGACACAATCCTCCTCCTCCTCCTCCTCCTCCTCCTCCTCCTCTTCCTTTGCGATGGGTGGGACAGAAGGAACACTGTCTGGGTAAAGGGGGCCTTGAGAGGCAAGGAAGTCCTCCTCTTCCTGCCTCTGTTCTGCCTCAAGTGCCCTGTCCATTATTCCACGCAGCGTGTGCTCCAACAGGTGGACAAGAGGTACAGTGTCACTGATGCATGCACTGTCACTGCTCACCATCCTCGTGGCCTCCTCAAATGGTGCCAGGACAGTGCATGCATCCCTGTTCATGCCCCACTGGCGTGGTGAAAAAAACCCGAGCTCCCCTGACCCTGTCCTGGTGCCGTAGTCGCACAGGTACTCATTGATGGCCCTCTGCTGCGTGTGCAGCCGCTGCAGCATGGCCAACGTTGAGTTCCACCTGGTGGGCATGTCACATATAAGGCGGTTCTTGGGCAGGTTCAACTCCTTTTGCAGCTCAGCCAGGCGAGCACTGGCATTATAAGATCTGCGGAAATGCACACAGACTTTCCTGGCCTGCCTCAGGACATCCTGTAAGCCCAGGTACCTGCCCAAGAACCGCTGCACCACCAGGTTAAGGACGTGAGCCATACAGGGCACATGGGTCAGTTGTCCCTGTCAGAGGGCGGAGAGGAGGTTGGTGCCATTGTCGCAAACCACCATTCCTGGCTTAAGCTGGCGTGGCGTCAACCACCTCTCGGCCTGCCCCTGCAGAGCAGACAGGACCTCTGCCCCAGTGTGGCTCCTGTCCCCTAAACACACCAGCGCAAGCACGGCATGGCATCTTTTTGCCTGCGTACTTGCGTAGCCCCTTGAACGCCTACGGAGCACCGCTGGTTCCGAGGACAAACCACAGGAAGAGGCCATGGAGGAAGAAGAAGAGGAGGGGGTGGAGGAGAGAGGTGTGTCACAACCAGTAGTAGCATTTTGGAGGCGTGGCGGTGGAACAACCTCCAACACTACTGCACCTTGTCCTGCATCCTTCCCAGCTGCCAAAAGAGTGACCCAATGGGCCGTGAAAGAAAGGTAACGTCCCTGTCCATGCCTGCTGGACCATGAGTCAGCGGTAATATGCACCTTACCGCTGACCGCCCTGTCCAGCGAGGCCAAGACATTGCCTTCCACATGCCTGTAGAGAGCCGGAATCGCCTTCCGTGAGAAAAAGTGGCGTTTGGGAACCTGCCACTGAGGAACCGCACATTGCACAAACTCACGGAAGGGGGCCGAGTCTACCAACTGAAAAGGCAGCAGTTGAAGCGCTAGCAATTTAGCCAAGCTAGCATTCAACCGCTGGGCATGTGGATGGCTGGGAGTGAACTTCTTTCGACGGTCCAGCAGCTGGGGCAGGGAAATTTGCCTGCTAGAATCGGACGTCGGTGTACTGCTAGCAGAGTGGCCGCAAGTACTTGGCTGTGACACACCTAATTCTACACCTTCATTCCTCTCAGTGCAGGTTTCAGAGAGGACTGAAGGTAAAGTGGGGTTGGAGATCCCAGATGATGCGGTGCAAGGAGAGGTCCGCTTTGTTCTTTGGTGTGGGTCTTTAAGGTAGGCTTGCCAACGAGCTGCATGGCAGGTCAACATATGTCTGATCAAGCATGTGGTGCCCAAGTGGCTGATGTTTTGGCCACGCGATATACGCTTGAGACATATGTTGCAAACAGCAGCTGTGCGATCTGATGCACTCGCCTCAAAAAAGGCCCACACCAAAGAACTTTTTGAATGACGGGCAGAGGCAGCGCCCTGCACAGGCGGAGCTCTGCGGTGTGATTCCGTCGGTGTGCTGCCCATACGCTGGCCACCCAAGGGCATCCTGCCTCGTTGGAGATGTGCCTCCTCCTCATCCTCCTCCTCCTCCTCTCTCCTATTAGGCACCCACGTGGAGTCAGTGACCTCATCATCCCCTCAAGGTGGGCTTGGTCATCCACTCTACCAAGTCTTCGGCATGATGTGGCTCAACATGTCCAGCTGCCGAAAAGAAGGACAAGCGTGCCCCATGGCCATGTGCTGATGACAATGCACCGCGTCCACGACCAGCACTGTTGCCCCCAGACACAGAGCCTGCTTGCCCTCTTTTTTTGCCTCCTGACTGTCTGCCTCTCCTTGTTTGCCTTCCAGACATTTTAATGGATGGCCTGCAGGGAGATGGGAAAAACAGCAATAAGGGCTACCTTCAGGTGTATACTGTGCAGGAGGCTTAGCAACAATGACACTGACACTGTCCCCTGCCTATCCTTCTCTGTCCCTAAACACAAGGATTTGCAATATGCTTCAGCAAGATTGGTTTAGCACAGAATAGCACACTGACAGTTTCCCTCACTGTCCTTCTCTGTCCCTAAACTCAAGGATTTCAAATATGGTTCAGCAAGATTGGTTTAGCACAGAATAGCACACTGACAGTTTCCCCGAGTGTCCTTCTCTGTCCCTAAACTCAAGGATTTCAAATATGGTTCAGCAAGATTGGTTTAGCACAGAATAGCACACTGACAGTTTCCCCGAGTGTCCTTCTCTGTCCCTAAACTCAAGGATTTCAAATATGGTTCAGCAAGATTGGTTTAGGACAGAATAGCACACTGACACTTTCCCTCACTGTCCTTCTCTGTCCCTAAACTCAAGGATTTCAAATATGGTTCAGCAAGATTGGTTTAGGACAGAATAGCACACTGACACTTTCCCTCACTGTCCTTCTCTGTCCCTAAACTCAAGGATTTCAAATATGGTTCAGCAAGATTGGTTTAGGACAGAATAGCACACTGACACTTTCCCTCACTGTCCTTCTCTGTCCCTACAAACAAGATTTAGCACAGAATAGCACACTGATAGTTTCCCCGAGTGTCCTTCTCTGTCCCTAAACTCAAGGATTTCAAATATGGTTCAGCAAGATTGGTTTAGGACAGAATAGCACACTGACACTTTCCCTCACTGTCCTTCTCTGTCCCTAAACTCAAGGATTTCAAATATGGTTCAGCAAGATTGGTTTAGGACAGAATAGCACACTTACACTTTCCCTCACTGTCCTTCTCTGTCCCTACAAACAAGATTTAGCACAGAATAGCACACTGATAGTTTCCCCGAGTGTCCTTCTCTGTCCCTAAACTCAAGGATTTCAAATATGGTTCAGCAAGATTGGTTTAGGACAGAATAGCACACTGACACTTTCCCTCACTGTCCTTCTCTGTCCCTACAAACAAGATTTAGCACAGAATAGCACACTGATAGTTTCCCCGAGTGTCCTTCTCTGTCCCTAAACTCAAGGATTTCAAATAGGGTTCAGCAAGATTGGTTTAGGACAGAATAGCACACTGACACTTTCCCTCACTGTCCTTCTCTGTCCCTACAAACAAGATTTAGCACAGAATAGCACACTGATAGTTTCCCCGAGTGTCCTTCTCTGTCCCTAAACTCAAGGATTTCAAATATGGTTCAGTAAGATTGGTTTAGGACAGAATAGCACACTGACACTTTCCCTCACTGTCCTTCTCTGTCCCTAAACTTAAGGATTTCAAATATGGTTCAGCAAGATTGGTTTAGGACAAAATAGCACACTGACACTTTCCCTCACTGTCCTTCTCTGTCCCTACAAACAAGATTTAGCACAGAATAGCACACTGATAGTTTCCCCGAGTGTCCTTCTCTGTCCCTAAACTCAAGGATTTCAAATATGGTTCAGCAAGATTGGTTTAGCACAGAATAGCACACTGATAGTTTCCCTCACTGTCCTTCTCTGTCCCTACAAACAAGATTTAGCACAGAATAGCACACTGATAGTTTCCACGAGTGTCCTTCTCTGTCCCTAAACTCAAGGATTTCAAATACGGTTCAGCAAGATTGGTTTAGAACAGAATAGCACACTGACAGTTTCCCTCACTGTCCTTCTCTGTCCCTACAAACAAGGATTAGCACGGAATAGCACACTGACACTTTCCCTTACTGTCCTTCTCTGTCCCTACAAACAAGGTTTAGCACAGAATGACACACTGACACTCTCCCTACCTATCCTTCTCTGTCCCTAAACACAAGGAATCCAGGATTAGTAAAGGAAAAAAATGACACTGTCCCTGCCTATGCTTCTCTTTCCCTGCTCCGGAACACACTACACAAGGCCGCCGCGCTGGCGGCCTTTTATATTGTGGGGCGTGTACTAAACCCCCTCAGCAATAATTGGCCACAGGCATCCTGCCTGTGGCCAATCATTGCTCTCCTCGCTGCCGGCGCTGTGATTGGCCAAGCATGCGGGGTCACAGTGCATGCTTGGCCAATCACAGCGCCTGGATGACACTGCGATGGCGTAGTGCATTGTGGGCCGTTCGCGTCACTCGAATTTGGCGCAAACGGCCCAAATCGTTCGATCTTCGTCGAACGATCGAACAGCCGATGTTCGAGTCGAACGTATGTTCGACTCGAACACGAAGCTCATCCCTAATCAGGACCAGTACCATTATGAAAGCAGAAAAAGCCCGGTGCATACACAAAATAGGTATGAACCATTAACCAATTATAGGGAGGAAGATGAAACAAGATCTTTTTTGGAATACCGCAGGAGCGACAGAACTCCCCCTCGATACGAACAAATGACAAGCGCCCGAAGTCCAAACACAAGAGGGGATGTCGAGGAGGATTCAAAGTCCAAAAAAAGAAGAATGAGGTAGGCGAGGGCATTTATAATATTAGTGGAGTTGAATTAACAAGGACAGAAATGATAACATTGGATAAGGGACTTAAGTATGCACCTAAGAGAAATCTAAACAAATTTGATGCGTATGTAGACATCCAAAAATACACAAGGAGGCTCAACATCAAAAAATACATGCTGAATAAACCTCCTATGAGGGCCAAGGGAAGTACAAATATCCCAGGAAGTGTAGTTCATAGTGAACTGAGGAACAAATCCCTCTTTAATCCACCGGTTTATAATAATGAGCATATTGAGGTGTTCAATAAAATGGTGTTGAAAGACTTATGCCCCATACACACAATCGTTTTTCTTGCCATTTTTTTTCTTGCCGTTTTTCACGTCGTTTTTTCTCATGTTTCCTCTGAAGCCTGTCTTGCGTACACACGATCATTTTAAAAAACGATCAAGCAAAGCGCAGTGACGTATACCACGTATGACGGCACTATAAAGGGGAAGTTCCGCTCGAATGGCGCCACCCTTTATGTTAGTAAAGTTTGTTGAGCAACGATTCGCGCTTTTCAGCCTCGTGCTTTTCAGTCCGTTACTGCGTGACGAATGTGCTATCTCCATTACGAACGCTAGTTTTACCAGAACGAGCGCTCCCGTCTCATACTTGATTCTGAGCATGCGCATTTTTTTTCTCGTCGTTAAAGCATACACACTATCGTTTTTCACGTCATTAAAAAAAAACGACATGAAAAACGACGTGAAAAAAGAGAGCATGTTCGAAATTTTTAATGCCCGTTTTTGACGTCGTTAAAAATGCTCTGGAGCATACACACGATCATTTTTAATGACCATTTTTAAAAATGGCATTTTTAACGGCATGAAAAACGATCGTGTGTATGGGGCATTAGAAAGATTAAAAGTTAAAAGAATGACTGATCCTATAGCCATTCACTGGGGTATAAAAGAATTAGAGAAAAATAAACAAGTGGTAATAAGGCCAGCTGACAAAGGAGGAGCAATTGTGGTTATGTCAAAGGACTATTACCATGAAGAATTACTTGGTCAATTGAGTGACACAAATACTTACATTAAGCTTAGGGGAAACCCCACAAAGGAATATAGAGATGAATTGTCAGAGTTGGTTCTCAGGGGCACCATGAAAGATATCTTATCAAAAAGGGAAGAACAATATCTAGTCCCAGATGTATGCAGAGTCCCAATTATATACACAATTCCGAAAATCCACAAGGACCTGCATAAACCACCAGGAAAGCCCATAATAAACGGCATCCAATCGATAAATTCAAGGATTGGTGAATATATTGACAAATTCATGCAGCCATTAGTCCCAAAAACAAGATCTTATTTGAGGGATACTAAGCATTTAATCCAGATCTTGGACAAAGTAGTGATTAAATCGCAACAGAAATACTTGATAGCCACAGCGGATGTAGCATCATTGTATACGGTGATAGATCATGAAGATGCCATTAGGGCCTCAAAATGGGCCCTGGATAAATTTAGTGACCTCATCTCCAAACAAAAATGTTTTGTGCTAAGAAGTTTGGCTTTTGGACTCCAGCACAATTACTTCTGGCATTGCTCCGATTACTATAGGCAGCTCAATGGAATTGGGATGGGTGCGAAGTATGCACCAAGCGTGGCAAATATATTCATGTCAGAGTGGGAGGAGACGGCCATCTATGAAAATATACCTCAACAACTCACGCTATACCGTCGATTCATTGATGATTGCATAGTGATCTGGGAGGGGGATGAGAGCACTTTAGTTCAATTTTTTGAAAAATTTAATGAAAATGAACAAAATATAAAATTAACCTATACAATGAGCAATACAAATATACAGTTCCTAGATTTGGAAATTGCATTGGAGGGTAATACAATAACTACCAAAACATATTTTAAGCCAGTTGAACGGAATAGTTATATTCCAACAGACAGTTGTCATTTCGAACCGTGGCTTATTAATATACCAAAGGGTCAGCTGATTAGACTGCGCAGAAATTGCACGGATGAACAAGTATTTCTGGAACAAGCAAAATTACTGGGACAGAAGTTCACTGCAAAAGGTTACAATGAAGATTTTGTCAACACCAAAATACAAGAAGTTCTGGAGATGCCAAGGGCTGGGTTAATAAAGGATAAGGATAAAAAAGAGACAACATCAACCTTTCAGGAATTGCCCATTATAATGAATTATAATGTCCAGCATAGACAAACTGAGTCTATATTCAGGAAGCACTGGCCTATACTCAGAGGAGATAGTCAATTGCAGAGTATTTTGCCAATTGTACCCCGGATTATTTATAGGAGGGCTCCCACGCTTAGAGATATAGTGGCTAAAAATTTACCAGATCCACCAACAAGGTTATCTACACTTACCTTCTTTCAAGGAAAGGGGTTCTTCCCATGCAAGAGATGTTTTGCTTGTAGGAAGACGAATATGAATGGCCAAAAAGGTTCCAAATTTAAATCAAATGCTACACAACAGAGTTATGAAATTAAAGATTTGATCACGTGTAGGACGGAGGGTGTAGTATATGTACTGGAGTGCTCTTGTTCACTCCAGTACATAGGTCGCACCAAAAGACCGATGTGGAAGAGGATAAGGGAGCACGTGCAGAATATTGAGAATGGTTTTCCGAAGCACAGTGTCTCCCGCCATTTTGCACGATGTCACCAAAATAATCCTACAGAGTTAAAATTTTGGGCCATAGAAAAATATACACCCCATTGGAGGGTAGTCATAAAGTGAGGGAGCTTAGCAAGAGTGAGTCCAGATGGATACATGAAATGCTTACTCTTGCGCCTAACGGTTTAAACATCGAATTTGATTTGAATTGTTTTATATCTAATTATTAATGCCGCGTTTTTATGTATTTTAATTGGATTTTATGTGGGTCCTCATTTTAAATAATAATTTTTAATAATATTTTTAATATTCTTATTTTTATATTGAATATTCTAACATCTCTCCCATATATTTTATTAAGATTGGTTTTATAATATATTGTTGTTTTATTAGGTTGTAGATTATATGTTTTACCTATTGAATTAGTTACAGCACATCTGATTACCTTGCACGTCTATTCATTTGAGTGTGCAATATGGTTGCAACCACTGGAGGGGGTGTTTATACAATATATAGTAGTTTAATATATATCAATAGGTTTTTTTAAATGGTTGTGTATTATCAATTATGTATATTGTTGTGATATTTTCAGTCTCAATTGTAGACGATTAAAGTTGCCCTAATTGTATAACTGATTATTATATGAAATCAGCATAGCGCCTATCAGCAATGATGTTCTAATGATCCCTGTCGCTGTCAAGGCAACCAGTACGCCACTGTGTATAAATACACTGTCTTTTCCGGTCACATGGCAAACCCATGACTAAGTCACGTGACGTGTGATGTAACGCGTAGGGGGAGGAGCCTAATCACGCTACCAGCGATACTCGGAGTTGGGGGCTGTGTGCTGGCGTTCTATGCGATACAATTTATTTGGTCACGTGAGTGGAAGCGCTGTATGCTATTTATGCCTTCGGGTTTTGAGAGCATTGCGCAATGAGTTTTTTATTCCTTTTTTCTTCCATGATTGATCCATCTGTATGAGATAATACCAAACCTGCTCAAGTTACCAGATTCAACAGCCGTGCTGAACTGTGATGTGGAAGAATGGGATATAGTGAAATAGTGCTTTGAATGGTCTACAAGGATTGAGAGACTGTTTATGCATATAACATAGTGTGGGTGCAAAGCAGCTCTATCAGGATTATTGTTCCTGGCTGTGTTTGTTTTCAGCACAAGATTTAACCCATCAAGGTGGTTGTGTTGGACACTGTTTATTATTGTAGCACAATATATTTTTGGCACCATTCATATATATATCGTGTGTATAGGTTGCATCTGGGTCACATTACATGTTATGATTTATACACCTAGGGTTGATTTATAGCGCATCAATATCACTTTCAAAATACTTACTTATATGTTTTCAGGCACATTGATTGATTGCAGCTGTATCATTTGGGTATCCTTGGTTTATTTTCACTTATTTTGTATTGCACATTTATTGCACCATTTTAGCGCTTTAGTATTCCTATTTTTAGTCCGGGACGTGAGCCAGCACGCACAGGAACATGCACAACATCAGCGCGCATCGGTGCGTGAACGCGCACCAAAGCGACAACCAACACGCCCGGCAAGGTACGTTCTCTGACAGTCCCCCCCCCCCTTAAGGGCAGCCTCCGGATGCCCAATTGAGCGATCTTCGCGGCATGAGACCTTTTGAAAGCTTGCATGAGTTCCTCCGCATGTATGCCGCTTCCCGGGTTCCCAGGAATTATCTTCCGGTCCGTAACCCCTCCATTTAATTAGATATTGGATCTGTTTGTGTCTTTTCCTACAGTCTAAGATTGCCTCCACCTCAAATTCCTCCTCGTTATCAATCACAACAGGTTCCGGTGGGCCAGTGTTACGGCCAGCAAAGGGATTATGGACAACCGGCTTTAATAGTGTCACATGGAAAACTGGGTGGACCTTCAGGGTGTTAGGCAAGTCAAGCTCATATGCCACATTGTTGATCCTCCTTTTTACCGAGAATGGTCCCATGAATTTAGGACCCAGCTTCATGAAACATCCTCTTGTTGTAATCCTGGGTCTTGGACATGGTCTCCTGTAGAAGTTTGTTGTTGAAGATGAAAAAGTCCATTGTTTCAGACACTGCAGGGATGGTACATTCGGGTATGGTGCTGGGTAAAAAGGATGGATGGAAACCATAGTTGGCAAAGAACGGGGTTTGATTAATGGCAGAGTGCAGGGAGTTATTGTAAGCAAATTCCGCGATGGGTAATAGAGGGACCCAATCATCCTGGGAAAAGGAGGAGAAGCCCTGGAGGTACTGTTCTAAGGTTTGGTTGGTTCTTTCCGTTTGACCAATCGTCTGAGGATGATAAGCCGAAGAGAATGCCAACTCGATTTCAAGAAAACCACAAAGAGCCTTCCAAAATCTGGAGGTGAACTGGACACCTCGGTCCGAATCAATACTTGCCGGGACTCCATGGAGCCTCACTATCTCCCTGATAAAAACCTTTGCCGTCTCCATGGCCGAAGGTGTGCCCTTCATGGGCAAAAAGTGAGCCATTTTAGACAGCCTGTCGACGATAACAAAAATCGTGGAGAATCCTTCGGACAGAGGGAGCTCCACGATGAAGTCCATCGATACCATCTTCCAGGGTCTTTCAGGGACAGGTAAAGGTTTTAATAGACCCCAGGCTCTCATCCGGCTATTCTTGTTCCAGGAGCAGGTGTTGTAGCAGGTGTTGTAGTCCACGTAGCTTTTGCAGTCGCTACCCAGCTGCGGCCACCAAAACGTGCGCTTTATTAGTTCGGCCGTTTTCAGGGTACCGAAATGTCCGGCCAAATTATAGTCTGGGACCAAGATCTTGCCCTCGTGCCTGATCAGACCATCTTGTGCCCTGACACAGTTCTCCGGGAGAGAGGTCAAGCCAGCAGACGCCTGCTTAATACGGGACATGAGGTCCTCTTGGAGTAGCAGGAAGTTCCCAGTCAATAGGTAAGTGTTCTTCAGGATTGCTGAACATTCGGGACAGTGCGTCCGGTTTAATGTTTTTTGAACCAGGCCTGTAGGTGATATGGAACAGAAACCTTGAGAAAAAAAGTGCCCACCTTGCCTGCCTTGGTTTCAACCTCTTAGCTGTTCTCAGGTACTCAAGGTTCTTGTGGTCTGTGAAGACCAAAATAGGGTGTGCAGCCCCCTCGAGCAGGTAACGCCACTCCTCTAACATGGCCTTGATAGCCAGGAGTTCCCGATCTCCCACGTCATAGTTCCGTTCTGCAGTGGAAAGTTTGTGCGAGAAGAAGGCCACTGGAAAGAGTAGGGCTTTGGCCCCCTGACGCTGGGATAGCACAGCCCCCACTGCATTTTCGGAAGCGTCCACCTCAAGGACAAAGGGTAGTGCAGGGTCAGGGTGCTTCAGGATGGAGGCAGAGACAAATAATTCCTTTCGTTTGTCAAAGGCAGATTGAGCTCTAGGGGACCAGGAGAATCGGTTTCCTTGTTTGGTCAATTCAGTAAGAGGAGCGACAATTGCAGAAAAACTCCTGATGAACTTCCGGTTGTTAAATGTAGAAAATAACGGTTGCGTTCTTGATGTATTCGTCTGAGACAAAATTTGTGAATCAGCTTGAAATCAAACCGTGTGTTTTATTATACACACTAAAAAGGAATTAATACAGTTACAGTATATTAATTCAATAGCTTCATAAAGGTTCCAAAATAATGTTCAAGTATAAAATAGTTCTTAAGACATGTGCTCTTCTGAATTCTTAAAATGTCCTTAAAATATGTCCTTAAAATGGCCGATTAACCCTGTGTATGCTGAATAGTCTGTGATCTGTAGCATAGATGTTTCAAGCTACCCTGGCTGGTCAAGAAGAGAGACCTCTAACCCGAGCAAACAGCTTTTAAGACAGTCCTTTCTTTGTTGAAATTCGCGCTCAAAAGTGACCACACCCACATCATTCCTTCAACATTTCCTCCCTCACTGCCCACGATGGAGAAATATGAGGACACAATTTCCATAGGAAGTATCTGAGCTTGACATCTGTTTCGACTGCATAGGAAATGCCTCGGTGTAAATTACAATATGTGGGGGAGGGAAGGTGAAACTAGTCTAACTAAAAATGCATCTTTTTAAACAAAAAATCAGTCTACATGCTTAAAACATAAGATATTTAGAATATTAATAAATATGTCTTGACATCTTCTAGAAATTGATAACTTCAGGTTCAAATGTCACATTTGGAATTATTAGCTTAAAAATCACCATTCATAATTATAGGAATTCATATTCTCAATTTTATGGCCAATTAATTTTAGATATTAAGAATATAACATTCCCCTCTGAAATATGAATTCTAATCATTTGTACTTCATTCATGTCACATCCACTCCGTCTTTAATCCATTAACTCCAAATGTTTTATCATTTGTAACCGAGTTTGCAACTCCAAAACCCATCCCTCTCTTAAGCTTATTTTGCAACATATCATCACCTTTCTTCTTAATTTCTGATTTGCTTATACAATTTATTTATTTATTTTTTCATTCTAAACATTAAACATAATTGATATATAATGCATAACATAATAATAATAAAAATAATAACTATAAAATGCGATAAAATATTTCTTGCTGCGGAAGTAATGAAAGTTTTTCCCCAAATGGATATACTAGTTCTGAATTGTCTCCACCAGGTGGCGCCTGCAAAATCCGACCATTGATGACGAGACACTTTCTCTGAGTCTGTCCTGATCTGAAAACAAACCTTCTTTTTATCTACAAGAGTAATCAATTCAGAAGTAGTTCCAACTTTTTCTATTCTTGCTGAACATAATGTATGATTATGATAACAAGAATGAAATATACTTTTATCTTGATTAGGTAAACAAATGACTTTAGATTGAAAATTGTAAACATGATGACAGATCTAATTGTTCTAAGTCAAAATTATCCTTGTTAAACACAAAATCTGTAAACTGCAATTTATAATATAATAATTGAGTATCACTAATTGGTAATCCCAAAACAGTAATTGGAACCAAAATGTCTTCTTCCCCTGCTATTGGAATCATAGAAGAACTATAACACTCATTCTGATTACATCCTATCCATTTATTTACCCATAAATCAGTATGATTTATTGCTAATGCATATTCTCTGGGTAAATTCTGCAAAATGCCAAGAGGAATTATTCCACCCTGAAATGCTTGCGCAATTATTTTAAAGTTAGTGGAATATTCTGTCTGGATCTCTAAACATGCTCTGGCTATATGAGAATGTTCTTCACTTGTCCTTAGATTTAAAGTAATATTCTGAAGATGCAATATGGATGGACCCATTACATTAGCTGTTTTAATAACCATTTCTTCTAATATTTGATTCAAATTTCTTTGGATTGTAATACCTTTACTTCCCACTAAACCAGCGGTCTCGAGATCAGACTTTAAAGTGTTAATATCCATACTATTTGTTATACTTCCCACCATACCAACTCCTAAAATGCCTTCAATGATACCACGTTTATTCCTGTTATGATTCCTAATATTGATTCCAAACTATCTTTCAATACCCAATTCCATATTAACCAAATGTCCTTGACATTGTGGAAACCTTGTAGAAATTTTCCATTCTGAAATATTAAAGTTCCACAATATAATGACAAACTTTCCTTCTCTCAATAGAGCTCTGGATTGGAAATGGTTAATCTGGAAAGGATTAGCAAGAACGCTATCTTTAGGTACACATGGAGTCTTCCTTGGAAACACTACAACAACACTTGCATTAGCACATTTCCACGGATAACCTTCTATTAATATGCAGCACTCATATATACCGGTATCATTTAAAGATACACCTGATTGATGATAAATAAATGTATCTTTGATCCAATTCACAGTACCAAAAACTCCTTTATGAATGATATTAGTGGTACTGTGAAGAAAGCTACCCAAAAATTCACCATTCCTTTTCCAAGTTAACAATGAACTTTGAGGTAAAAATATCTGAGTACTACATACCAAATTCATACCATCTTCATCTATCAATGATTTTTAAGGACTGTGGAGACACTTCTATTTCTGGAACAATAATATCTACCACCACAGTACGACTAATTTTAACTATCCAATATTTTTCCAAAACTTTGTAGCAGGTAATAATACTGTTCTACTGAATACCACAGTAATTTCCCAGTGATTTCAACATCATTATTTCATCTATATCAATATCAAAATGCTTTTTTCACTTTTGTCCTCCGTATTAATATCAATATTTATCATTTTTGTCCTCTATATTAATATCAGTGTCTATATCTCTTTTGTTTCTGAATAATGGAATGTCTTTGCTGTGAAAATCTTCCATCCTGTTAACCTCTGCATGGCTGGAACAGTTTGTGATATAATTTTACCACTGACAAAATTGTCACTAGAGAATGAATCCGTTGATCAACTTTTTCTTTTTAGAACTTTTCTTTTGTTGTCATTTTCCTTCTTTAATCAGGTTTGTTCAAAAACCATTCCTAGGAAAAAATAAAAGCAGTATCATTTATCTAAATATAATTTTTTTATCTCATAATATACAATTCTTGTCTCATAATATACAATTTCCACTGATCATTGTGTACCCACATTTTTGTTGTCTACGTCCATTATCCACTGAATTGAGAGGTCTTTGAACTTGCACCATTAATTATTATGTTTTCTCTATTGCCCCTCTGTGCAGCGTAGACAAAAAACTCATTGGGAAACACAAGTGACATTTTCCTTCCTGTCATAGGTTCAAACGGAGAATACTTTGTTGCAGAAGATGCTGTGCTTCTAACACTCATCAAAACAAATGGTACAGCATCAACCCAAGTATTTCCTCTGTCCAACAATATTTTAGCAATTCTAGATTTAATGGTACGATTCATTCTTTCTACAATACCTGCAGACTGTGGATGATAAGGCACATGAAATCTCTGTTCTATTCCCAAAATTTTACACATTGCCTGCATGATTTTTCCTGTAAAATGAGATCCTCTGTCACTACTGAGATTTTTTGGTATTCCCCATACTGGAAAAACATGATTCACTAGCATCCTAGCAGTTGTCAAAGCATCATCTTTGCGAACTGGTAAGATTTCAACCCACTTTGAAAAAACGTCAACCAAAACTAAAGCAAATCTGAATCCATTTTTCCCTGATGGTAAAGGACCTATATAATCTATTTGTATTGAAGACCAAGGTCCGTCTGCTGAAGGAATTCTTTGTAAAGGAGGTTTCTGCCCCTTTGGTCTAGGATTCACTTGTGCACTAATCATACAGAATTTGATTACACTGTCTGCTGTCTCTTCCATTCTTCCCAATATAACTATTCTTTAAAAATTTAAAGCATTTCTGCTTACCCATGTGACAATAAACATTCATGATTAAATTTAGTGAATTCCACCTGTAGGTGTTGACGTATAACGAGACACAGACAACTTTTTGTCATGTCATGAGGCCAAAGTTTTCATAAACCAAATGAGGTCTTATGACAACCGAAGAGGAAGAAAATAGACGCATCCATTCTCTATTCCTCTACAATTTAAGAAATCTGTGTGTCTGTTTTCCTGGCAACATTAAAATTCAGGTTGAATCACCAATTCACCATGCAAAACTGCTTCCTTTGCTAAACCTGTCACTATACAAACTTCAAAGTACTATGTGGGGTTATAAAACCTGCAATATTCTCAGTTGCTTTTACTGTAAAGGCTTTTCTTTCCTAAACCAATCAAAATCCCTAAAAATGTTTCTTCACTTATCATAAGCTGAACCTTGCATAAATTCAACTTAAAACCTCTTCTTCCAGAATTCTCAACAATTCTACCAAAAGAATAAAATGTTCCTTAAATCAATATATATCTTGCTGTAAAACAAAGATAAACAAAATTGCTCAAAATGTTCCTATTTCAAACATTCTTTCTGTAAACAATTAACATATCCTATTTCCTGTGTTCTGTCTGTGACGTGTATCTCATCATATCTGTGTGTTGCCATACACGTGACAATTCTGAGTTCACCATCTTTCTTGCATGGCTGCAGCTTTATTCAATATTTTGTTTAAACAAAATTTCATGTTCCTGGCCAAATTCCCCTATTGACCGCATAACTTGTACAGCAGACTTTTACTTAGAATCATCACTAACATTACTGTAGCTTTACTCTGCTTTAAACTCAAACAACTGAATTGCTCTTTTCAAATCATTTATTCGTTCAGTCAAAATCGAACAATTAATTGTCCTCTTTTTTCCCTGTTGTACAAACATTCCTCTTTGGAGTTTCTAAAAACATTGCATCAAAAACTTTCACAAGCAAATTCCTAATCATTATATTAGCTTGTAAACATTCATTGAACATGTATTCATCATCTTGTTTCTTAATCCAAAAAAACTAAGAATGTGAGTGTATGTGTGTGTGTGTGTGAGATTTCAGCATGTAAGCTGATCACTCCTAGCTAAAAGAGTCTGACCCCCACCTTTTCTACTCCGGGAGGGGCTGTAAACTGACATTAAAACCTTATCCGTAGCCAAGAAACGTTAACCAGTAAATTCTCACCATCCATACAGCTCACTAATAACTGTATTGATTGTTTCCCTCCATTGCTATATTTGAAAAAATATTCGGCTCACTGCACTTCATATAGTTATGCTTTTCCTGTCTTAATTGTATATGGCTTTTAAAAGGGAAATACATCTGTGTACTCTGGCTTTTATGCCTAGAATTTTTACTCCATCTTACAGAGTAAACCTCAAAACGCCTTGGTTTAGTTTTTTAAGATCTTCTTCGCATATAATAAGGATTCACTGTCCAACAAAATTTTGCTTTATGCCCCCTTCTGTTACACAAACAACATTTGAAAACTGGTTTGTTTGTATAAACCTTTCTCTGAACACATGGTGATGGAAAATCACATTGCTGTACAACAAAATCACTTTCATCCTCTGAGATCTCTATTGATTCACAACCTGAATTATTTTCCATTACATCTAATTTCTCTGTTTGTTTTTCCTCTAGGTTAGCTGAACTTTGAACAAATTCAGTAAATTTAATATCTGACTGCGTAATTTCTGTACTATTCTTTTCTAATTTGTTCTCTGCACAAATCAAATGTGTATCTGTTACATCAGAAACCATAGAATTAAAAACTGTAACTAACTTCATTACATTACGTAACTTTTTCTTTGTTTTAGCTAATGAGAATCTTTCCTTATCAATTTCCATATTTGACTGTAAACACTGTTCATACATAGATTTCCATAAAACAGAATAAGAGACCTGTTTCGTTAAACTTGTACATTCATTAGCTAAACATTTAAAACTTTGCATAATAACGATTCTACTTACCGGATAAATCGAAGCAAAAATTCTCCCGATCACACAAATACATCGATCGAATTCTTCTTCTAGGTTCTTGTCAAACGATTCAAAAGTAATTACAGTACGCACCGTCCCCTCTGTTAGCACTGAGACAGTGGTAAATAACTGGAATCGATGATAGCCTGGCTGCTAGCCAATGTTAAATGTAGAAAATAACGGTTGCATTCTTGATGTATTCGTCTGAGACAAAATTTGTGAATCAGCTTGAAATCAATTTATTATACACACTAAAAAGGAATTAATACAGTTACAGTATATTAATTCAATAGCTTCATAAAGGTTCCAAAATAATGTTCAAGTATAAAATAGTTCTTAAGACATGTGCTCTTCTGAATTCTTAAAATGTCCTTAAAATATGTCCTTAAAATGGCCGATTAACCCTGTGTATGCTGAATAGTCTGTGATCTGTAGCATAGATGTTTCAAGCTACCCTGGCTGGTCAAGAAGAGAGACCTCTAACCCGAGCAAACAGCTTTTAAGACAGTCCTTTCTTTGTTGAAATTCGCGCTCAAAAGTGACCACACCCACATCATTCCTTCAACATTTCCTCCCTCACTGCCCACGATGGAGAAATATGAGGACACAATTTCCATAGGAAGTATCTGAGCTTGACATCTGTTTCGACTTATCAGACTGCATAGGAAATGCCTCGGTGTAAATTACAATATGTGGGGGAGGGAAGGTGAAACTAGTCTTACTAAAAATGCATCTTTTTAAACAAAACATCAGTCTACATGCTTAAAACATAAGATATTTAGAATTGTGACAGCAGGAAGGTAAAGTCACCTGGTTGCATCCAGGGGGGTAGATATATTTCGCCCAGATTCAGGCTTTACGCCGACTTATACAACTAGGTGGAGAGTTGTATAAGGCTAGTGGGCTCATGGATGACTCATACCTCTAGGGAGAGTGTGGGGCGTCGTGCAGACAGAGTTGATGAGGCCAGCTGAAGCTTGTCAGCTCATTTAGGCCTCTATAAGAACTCCCAGCTTCATTAGATGTTAGCTCATGCCTGGAACCAGACCTGTGTGGACTGTCTAGGGAGAGTGAACCCCTGTGCGGTGAGAAAAAGCCTGTGTGGCTATTTGTTTGGACATTGACTAAACCAGGGACTTAGGGACTAGGACAGCACTAGGCTGATCCCAGTTGTTAGTTAGGAAACCTGCATGTTTAGTCAGAGGTCAAGCTGACCAGGGTTTATTTTGTTTGTTTCTTTTTGCTTTGCTGTGTTTTTTTTTTTGTGTCACTGTAAATAGAGGAATAAACCGCACCTTTTTGATCTTGAAAACCACAACCTCCGTCTGCTGGGCCTGTTTTTGTGTGGGGAGCCCATCCAGGGGATCACACACCCCCTCTACCGAGTTAACCCCCTCACAGTTGGTGGAGAATGCGGGCAGTTTTTTTAAGCCAGCATGGAGGAGATACTGAAACAGCTGGCTCTAGCAAATGCCAATCAACAGCAGACAAATGCAGGTTTGCAAAGGAGCCTTGCAGCCCAGCAGCAAGCTCACCAACAGAGTCTGGAAGCTCAGCAACAAGCCCAGCAGCAATCTGAGGCCCGCTTCATAGACCTGTTACAGAAGCAAGAGCAGAGACTACAACAAATGGAAGCAGTAATGCAGCAACGTCCGCAGACCAGTGAGGAAAGCCGTCCCACTAATACCGCGTCCTTTGGGGTGAGTCGTTTATTGACAAAAATGACTGGAGAGGATGATCCAGAGGTATTTTTGACCACATTTGAAAGGACTGCTGAAAGAGAAAAGTGGCCTGAGGAGCAGTGGGCTGGACTGGTGGCTCCTCTGTTAACTGGTGAATCGCAGAAGGCTTACTATGACCTAGAGCCTGACCAAGCAAAAGACTATGTGATGCTAAAAGCTGAGATATTGGCAAGGCTGGGTGTCACCCAGGCTGTCCGGGCTCAGCGTGTGCATAACTGGACTTTCCAGCTTGGAAAACCCCCCAGGTCTCAAATGTATGATCTCATTCACCTGAGCAGAAAGTGGCTACAGCCAGAGACTTTGTCCGCACCAAAGATTGTGGAACGTGTTGTAATGGATCGGTTTTTGAGAGCTCTTCCTACTGCCATCCAAAAGTGGGTAAGCCATGGAGACCCAGAGACGGCCGATGGTCTTGTGGATCGTGTGGAGAAATACTTGGCTACAGAGAACCTGACGGCCTCTTCCAGAGACACTCGGACTTTCCACCCTAAGACCAGACCATCCCCAGGGGCGGATAAGAGGATTCCAAGGGGTAAGGGTGGAGAGAGTGAGAGGGTGGGAGCTCTACCCCAAGTTTGGCGAGAACAGCCTGGGAAATCAGCGGCTCAAGAGGCGGCAAGAAGGATCGTTTGCTACCGCTGCCGGCAAGCGGGACATATTGCAGCCAATTGCCCGGTTGTGGAGGATAGGGATGAGCTTCGTGTTCGAGTCGAACATACGTTCGACTCGAACATTGGCTGTTCGATCGTTCGACGAAGATCGAACGATTTGGGCCGTTCGCGCCAAATTCGAGTGACGCGAACGGCCCACAATGCACTACGCCATCGCAGTGTCATCCAGGCGCTGTGATTGGCCAAGCATGCACTGTGACCCCGCATGCTTGGCCAATCACAGCGCCGGCAGCGAGGAGAGCAATGATTGGCCACAGGCAGGATGCCTGTGGCCAATTATTGCTGAGGGTGTTTAGTACACGCCCCACACTATAAAAGGCCGCCAGCACGGCGGCCTAGTGTAGTGTGTTCCGGAGCAGGGATAGAGTAGCATAGGCAGGGACAGTGACTGTTATTTCTTTCTTGCTTAACCTGGATTCCTTTAGTTTAGGGAAAGAGAAGGATAGGTAGGGAGAGTGTCAGTGTGTTTTGTGCTTCTGCTATAGTGTGCTTAAAAAAAAACATTTATTCTAGGGACAGAAAACTCTAGGTAGGGACAGTGTCAGTTTCTTTCACTCTGCAAGTCCTTGTTTCCAGGGACCTGGAAGGACAGTGAGTGAATTGTCCTTTTGCTATATTGTGATTAAAAAAAACATTTATTCTAGGGACAGAAAACTCTAGGTAGGGACAGTGTCAGTTTCTTTCACTCTGCAAGTCCTTGTTTCCAGGGACCTGGAAGGACAGTGAGTGAATTGTCCTTTTGCTATATTGTGATTAAAAAAAACATTTATTCTAGGGACAGAAAACTCTAGGTAGGGACAGTGTCAGTTTCTTTCACTCTGCAAGTCCTTGTTTCCAGGGACCTGGAAGGACAGTGAGTGAATTGTCCTTTTGCTATATTGTGATTAAAAAAAACATTTTTTTCTAGGGACAGAAAACTGTAGGTAGGGAGAGTGTTTTTTTTCTTTCACTCTGCAAGTCCTTGTTTCCAGGGACCTGTAAGGACAGTGAGTTAATTTTCCTTGTGCTATATTGTGATTAAAAAAAACATTTATTCTAGGGACAGAAAACTCTAGGTAGGGACAGTGTCAGTTTCTTTCACTCTGCAAGTCCTTGTTTCCAGGGACCTGGAAGGACAGTGAGTGAATTGTCCTTTTGCTATATTGTGATTAAAAAAAACATTTTTTTCTAGGGACAGAAAACTGTAGGTAGGGAGAGTGTTTTTTTTCTTTCACTCTGCAAGTCCTTGTTTCCAGGGACCTGTAAGGACAGTGAGTTAATTTTCCTTGTGCTATATTGTGATTAAAAAAAACATTTATTCTAGGGACAGAAAACTCTAGGTAGGGACAGTGTCAGTTTCTTTCACTCTGCAAGTCCTTGTTTCCAGGGACCTGGAAGGACAGTGAGTGAATTGTCCTTTTGCTATATTGTGATTAAAAAAAACATTTATTCTAGGGACAGAAAACTCTAGGTAGGGACAGTGTCAGTTTCTTTCACTCTGCAAGTCCTTGTTTCCAGGGACCTGGAAGGACAGTGAGTGAATTGTCCTTTTGCTATATTGTGATTAAAAAAAACATTTATTCTAGGGACAGAAAACTCTAGGTAGGGACAGTGTCAGTTTCTTTCACTCTGCAAGTCCTTGTTTCCAGGGACCTGGAAGGACAGTGAGTGAATTGTCCTTTTGCTATATTGTGATTAAAAAAAACATTTATTCTAGGGACAGAAAACTCTAGGTAGGGACAGTGTCAGTTTCTTTCACTCTGCAAGTCCTTGTTTCCAGGGACCTGGAAGGACAGTGAGTGAATTGTCCTTTTGCTATATTGTGATTAAAAAAAACATTTATTCTAGGGACAGAAAACTCTAGGTAGGGACAGTGTCAGTTTCTTTCACTCTGCAAGTCCTTGTTTCCAGGGACCTGGAAGGACAGTGAGTGAATTGTCCTTTTGCTATATTGTGATTAAAAAAAACATTTATTCTAGGGACAGAAAACTCTAGGTAGGGACAGTGTCAGTTTCTTTCACTCTGCAAGTCCTTGTTTCCAGGGACCTGGAAGGACAGTGAGTGAATTGTCCTTTTGCTATATTGTGATTAAAAAAAACATTTATTCTAGGGACAGAAAACTCTAGGTAGGGACAGTGTCAGTTTCTTTCACTCTGCAAGTCCTTGTTTCCAGGGACCTGGAAGGACAGTGAGTGAATTGTCCTTTTGCTATATTGTGATTAAAAAAAACATTTTTTTCTAGGGACAGAAAACTGTAGGTAGGGAGAGTATTTTTTTTCTTTCACTCTGCAAGTCCTTGTTTCCAGGGACCTGTAAGGACAGTGAGTTAATTGTCCTTGTGCTATATTGTGCTGAAAAAAACATTTATTCCAGGGACAGAAAACTCTAGGTAGGGACAGTGTCAGTTTCTTTCACTCTGCAAGTCCTTGTTTCCAGGGACCTGGAAGGACAGTGAGTGAATTGTCCTTTTGCTATATTGTGATTAAAAAAAACATTTTTTTCTAGGGACAGAAAACTGTAGGTAGGGAGAGTATTTTTTTTCTTTCACTCTGCAAGTCCTTGTTTCCAGGGACCTGTAAGGACAGTGAGTTAATTGTCCTTGTGCTATATTGTGCTGAAAAAAACATTTATTCCAGGGACAGAAAACTCTAGGTAGGGACAGTGTCAGTTTCTTTCACTCTGCAAGTCCTTGTTTCCAGGGACCTGGAAGGACAGTGAGTGAATTGTCCTTTTGCTATATTGTGATAAAAAAAAACATTTTTTTCTAGGGACAGAAAACTGTAGGTAGGGAGAGTGTTTTTTTTCTTTCACTCTGCAAGTCCTTGTTTCCAGGGACCTGTAAGGACAGTGAGTTAATTTTCCTTGTGCTATATTGTGATTAAAAAAAACATTTATTCTAGGGACAGAAAACTCTAGGTAGGGACAGTGTCAGTTTCTTTCACTCTGCAAGTCCTTGTTTCCAGGGACCTGGAAGGACAGTGAGTGAATTGTCCTTTTGCTATATTGTGATTAAAAAAAACATTTTTTTCTAGGGACAGAAAACTGTAGGTAGGGAGAGTGTTTTTTTTCTTTCACTCTGCAAGTCCTTGTTTCCAGGGACCTGTAAGGACAGTGAGTTAATTTTCCTTGTGCTATATTGTGATTAAAAAAAACATTTATTCTAGGGACAGAAAACTCTAGGTAGGGACAGTGTCAGTTTCTTTCACTCTGCAAGTCCTTGTTTCCAGGGACCTGGAAGGACAGTGAGTGAATTGTCCTTTTGCTATATTGTGATTAAAAAAAACATTTATTCTAGGGACAGAAAACTCTAGGTAGGGACAGTGTCAGTTTCTTTCACTCTGCAAGTCCTTGTTTCCAGGGACCTGGAAGGACAGTGAGTGAATTGTCCTTTTGCTATATTGTGATTAAAAAAAACATTTATTCTAGGGACAGAAAACTCTAGGTAGGGACAGTGTCAGTTTCTTTCACTCTGCAAGTCCTTGTTTCCAGGGACCTGGAAGGACAGTGAGTGAATTGTCCTTTTGCTATATTGTGATTAAAAAAAACATTTATTCTAGGGACAGAAAACTCTAGGTAGGGACAGTGTCAGTTTCTTTCACTCTGCAAGTCCTTGTTTCCAGGGACCTGGAAGGACAGTGAGTGAATTGTCCTTTTGCTATATTGTGATTAAAAAAAACATTTATTCTAGGGACAGAAAACTCTAGGTAGGGACAGTGTCAGTTTCTTTCACTCTGCAAGTCCTTGTTTCCAGGGACCTGGAAGGACAGTGAGTGAATTGTCCTTTTGCTATATTGTGATTAAAAAAAACATTTATTCTAGGGACAGAAAACTCTAGGTAGGGACAGTGTCAGTTTCTTTCACTCTGCAAGTCCTTGTTTCCAGGGACCTGGAAGGACAGTGAGTGAATTGTCCTTTTGCTATATTGTGATTAAAAAAAACATTTATTCTAGGGACAGAAAACTCTAGGTAGGGACAGTGTCAGTTTCTTTCACTCTGCAAGTCCTTGTTTCCAGGGACCTGGAAGGACAGTGAGTGAATTGTCCTTTTGCTATATTGTGATTAAAAAAAACATTTATTCTAGGGACAGAAAACTCTAGGTAGGGACAGTGTCAGTTTCTTTCACTCTGCAAGTCCTTGTTTCCAGGGACCTGGAAGGACAGTGAGTGAATTGTCCTTTTGCTATATTGTGATTAAAAAAAACATTTATTCTAGGGACAGAAAACTCTAGGTAGGGACAGTGTCAGTTTCTTTCACTCTGCAAGTCCTTGTTTCCAGGGACCTGGAAGGACAGTGAGTGAATTGTCCTTTTGCTATATTGTGATTAAAAAAAACATTTTTTTCTAGGGACAGAAAACTGTAGGTAGGGAGAGTATTTTTTTTCTTTCACTCTGCAAGTCCTTGTTTCCAGGGACCTGTAAGGACAGTGAGTTAATTGTCCTTGTGCTATATTGTGCTGAAAAAAACATTTATTCCAGGGACAGAAAACTCTAGGTAGGGACAGTGTCAGTTTCTTTCACTCTGCAAGTCCTTGTTTCCAGGGACCTGGAAGGACAGTGAGTGAATTGTCCTTTTGCTATATTGTGATTAAAAAAAACATTTTTTTCTAGGGACAGAAAACTGTAGGTAGGGAGAGTGTTTTTTTTCTTTCACTCTGCAAGTCCTTGTTTCCAGGGACCTGTAAGGACAGTGAGTTAATTTTCCTTGTGCTATATTGTGATTAAAAAAAACATTTTTTCTAGGGACAGAAAACTGTAGGTAGGGAGAGTATTTTTTTTCTTTCACTCTGCAAGTCCTTGTTTCCAGGGACCTGTAAGGACAGTGAGTTAATTGTCCTTGTGCTATATTGTGCTGAAAAAAACATTTATTCCAGGGACAGAAAACTCTAGGTAGGGACAGTGTCAGTTTCTTTCACTCTGCAAGTCCTTGTTTCCAGGGACCTGGAAGGACAGTGAGTGAATTGTCCTTTTGCTATATTGTGATTAAAAAAAACATTTTTTTCTAGGGACAGAAAACTGTAGGTAGGGAGAGTGTTTTTTTTCTTTCACTCTGCAAGTCCTTGTTTCCAGGGACCTGTAAGGACAGTGAGTTAATTTTCCTTGTGCTATATTGTGATTAAAAAAAACATTTATTCTAGGGACAGAAAACTCTAGGTAGGGACAGTGTCAGTTTCTTTCACTCTGCAAGTCCTTGTTTCCAGGGACCTGGAAGGACAGTGAGTGAATTGTCCTTTTGCTATATTGTGATTAAAAAAAACATTTTTTTCTAGGGACAGAAAACTGTAGGTAGGGAGAGTATTTTTTTTCTTTCACTCTGCAAGTCCTTGTTTCCAGGGACCTGTAAGGACAGTGAGTTAATTGTCCTTGTGCTATATTGTGCTGAAAAAAACATTTATTCCAGGGACAGAAAACTCTAGGTAGGGACAGTGTCAGTTTCTTTCACTCTGCAAGTCCTTGTTTCCAGGGACCTGGAAGGACAGTGAGTGAATTGTCCTTTTGCTATATTGTGATTAAAAAAAACATTTTTTTCTAGGGACAGAAAACTGTAGGTAGGGAGAGTGTTTTTTTTCTTTCACTCTGCAAGTCCTTGTTTCCAGGGACCTGTAAGGACAGTGAGTTAATTTTCCTTGTGCTATATTGTGATTAAAAAAAACATTTTTTCTAGGGACAGAAAACTGTAGGTAGGGAGAGTGTTTTTTTTCTTTCACTCTGCAAGTCCTTGTTTCCAGGGACAGAGAAGGACACCTGAAGGTAGCCCTTATTGCTTTTTTCCCATCTCCCTGCAGGCCATCTATTAGAATGTCTGGAAGGCAAACAAGGAGAGGCAGACAGTCAGGAGGCAATAAAAGAGGGCAAGCAGGCTCTGTGTCTGGGGGCAACAGTGCTGGTCGTGGACGCGGTGCATTGTCATCAGCACATGGCCATGGGACACGCTTGTCCTTCTTTTCGGCAGCTGGACATGTTGAGCCACATCATGCCGAAGACTTGGTAGAGTGGATGACCAAGCCCTCCTCCTCCTCCTCATCCTCTCTCACCCAGGCTCAGGGTACTGGAAAAGCAGCTGCCAAAGCGTCGTCTTCCCTGGTATCAATGTCAGACAAATCATCAGTCACTCCTTCCCTAGACCCACCATGTCCTCCTCCTGAGGAGTCCCCCGAACTGTTTCAGCACAGTGTTGGGTACATGCTCCAGGAGGATGCCCAGCGTTTCGAAGGGTCTGATGATGAAACCCAGCTAGAGGAAGGCAGTAGCGTGAGAGCAGACAGAGGGGATGCTCAAGAAGGACACCAATCTGGCAGTCATGTTCCAGCAGCTGCAGCATACTGCCAGATTGGCTCCAGTGATGAGGAGGGAGGGGATGATGAGGTCAATGACTCCACGTGGGTGCCTAATAGGAGAGAGGAGGAGGAGGAGGATGAGGAGGAGGCACATCTCCAACGAGGCAGGATGCCCTTTGGTGGCCAGCGTAAGGGCAGTACACCGACGGAATCACACCGCAGAGCTCCGCCTGTGCAGGGCGCTGCCTCTGCCCGTCATTCAAAAAGTTCTTTGGTGTGGGCCTTTTTTGAGGCTAGTGCATCAGATCGCACAGCTGCTGTTTGCAACATATGTCTCAAGCGTATATCGCGTGGCCAAAACATCAGCCGCTTGGGTACCACATGCCTGACCAGACATATGTTGACCTGCCATGCAGCTCGTTGGCAAGCCTACCTCAAAGACCCACACCAAAGAACAAAGCGGACCTCTCCTTGCACCGCATCAGCTGGGATCTCCAACCCCACTATAACTTCAGTCCTCTCTGAAACATGCACTGAGAGGAATGAAGGTGTAGAATTAGGTGTGTCACAGCCAAGTACTTGCGCCCACTCTGCTAGCAGTACACCGACGTCCGATTCTAGCAGGCAAATTTCCCTGCCCCAGCTGCTGGACCGTCGAAAGAAGTTCACTCCCAGCCATCCACATGCCCAGCGGTTGAATGCTAGCTTGGCTAAATTGCTAGCGCTTCAACTGCTGCCTTTTCAGTTGGTAGACTCGGCCCCCTTCCGTGAGTTTGTGCAATGTGCGGTTCCTCAGTGGCAGGTTCCCAAACGCCACTTTTTCTCACGGAAGGCTATTCCGGCTCTCTACCGGCATGTGGAAGGCAATGTCTTGGCCTCGCTGGACAGGGCGGTCAGCGGTAAGGTGCATATTACCGCTGACTCATGGTCCAGCAGGCATGGACAGGGACGTTACCTTTCTTTCACGGCCCATTGGGTCACTCTTTTGGCAGCTGGGAAGGATTCAGGACAAGGTGCAGTAGTGTTGGAGGTTGTCCCACCGCCACGCCTCCAAAATGCTACTACTGGTTGTGACACACCTCTCTCCTCCACCCCCTCCTCTTCTTCTTCCTCCATGGCCTCTTCCTGTGGTTTGTCCTATGAACCAGCGGTGCTCCGTAGCCGTTCACGGGGCTACGCAAGTACGCAGGCAAAAAGATGCCATGCCGTGCTTGCGCTGGTGTGTTTGGGGGACAGAAGCCACACTGGGGCAGAGGTCCTGTCTGCTCTGCAGGGCCAGGCCGAGAGGTGGTTGACGCCACGCCAGCTTAAGCCAGGAATGGTGGTTTGCGACAATGGCACCAACCTCCTCTCCGCCCTCCGACAGGGACAACTGACCCATGTGCCCTGTGTGGCTCACGTCCTTAACCTGGTGGTGCAGCGGTTCTTGGGCAGGTACCCGGGCTTACAGGATGTCCTGAGGCAGGCCAGGAAAGTCTGTGTGCATTTCCGCAGATCTTATAATGCCAGTGCTCGCCTGGCTGAGCTGCAAAAGGAGTTGAACCTGCCCAAGAACCGCCTTATATGTGACATGCCCACCAGGTGGAACTCAACGTTGGCCATGCTGCAGCGGCTGCACACGCAGCAGAGGGCCATCAATGAGTACCTGTGCGACTACGGCACCAGGACAGGGTCAGGGGAGCTTGGTTTTTTTTCTCCACGCCAGTGGGGCATGATCAGGGATGCATGCACTGTCCTGGCACCATTTGAGGAGGCCACGAGGATGGTGAGCAGTGACAGTGCATGCATCAGTGACACTGTACCTCTTGTCCACCTGTTGGAGCACACGCTGCGTGGAATAATGGACAGGGCACTTGAGGCAGAACAGAGGCAGGAAGAGGAGGACTTCCTTGCCTCTCAAGGCCCCCTTTACCCAGACAGTGTTCCTTCTGTCCCACCCATCGCACAGGAAGAGGAGGAGGAGGAGGAGGAGGAGGAGGATTGTGTCAGCATGGAGGTGGAGGCTGGCACTCAGCATCATCAGCAGCAGTCTTTTAGGGATGATTTACAGTCCCAAGAAACCAGTGGACTTGTACGTGGCTGGGAGGAGGTGGCTGCGGATCATGTCGTCCTTAGTGACCCAGAGGACTCCGGAGCGAATGCCTCAGCAAACCTACGCTGCATGGCCTCCCTGATCCTGCAAAGTCTGCGGAAGGATCCTCGTATTCTTCGGATCAAGGAGAGGGACCATTACTGGCTGGCCACTCTCCTTGATCCACGGTACAAGGGTAAGGTTGCGGACCTTATGTTACCGTCGCAGAGGGAGCAGAGGATGAGACAACTCCGGGAGGCCTTGCAGAAAGGTCTGTGCAACGCGTTCCCAGAGACTGGGAGGTTGCAAACTCCTGGTCCTGGACAACGAGTTGCTGAGGCTTCGGCCAGTCAAAGAAGGAGCGGTGGGGAAGGTGGCCGTCTGACCGATGCGTTCAGACAATTCTTTAGTCCGCAGCCCCAAAGTATGATTGGTTCCAGCAACCATCGCCAGCGTCTGATAAACATGGTGCAGGAATATCTAGGGGCAAGGTCAGACTTGGACACCTTCCCCACCGAAAATCCTCTGGCTTACTGGGTCTTGAGGATGGATCACTGGCCAGAGCTTGCACAGTATGCAATTGAGCTACTGGCCTGTCCTGCATCCAGCGTTCTTTCGGAACGCACATTCAGTGCTGCTGGAGGATTTGTCACGGATCACAGGGTGCGCCTGTCCACCGACTCGGTTGATCGACTGACTTTCATCAAGATGAACCAGTCTTGGATCACCACCAGCTACCACACACCTGATGCTGATATAACAGACTAATTGATTTTAAAATGTCACATCCCTTCAAGACTGATGCTGATGCTGAGTGCCTGTGCTGTTATGTTGACTGGCTATCCTCCTCCTCCGAGTCCTCAATGATACGATTGATGATGATAGCTTGGAAGATCATTTTTGTTTATGGGTGCCGCCACCAGTGCCTAACGCCCAATTTTTCAGCCCCTGTTTAACAGGGGCGTGTAATTACAATTTTTGAAGCAATACTTTGCAACAGGGCTCATTGCTGTGCTCCAAGTACAGTATCTGTGAGGAGTTGCAGTGTTGTGCCACCAGTGCCTAAGGCCCAATTTTTCAGCCCCTGTTTAACAGGGGCGTGTCATTACAATTTTTGAAGCAATACTTTGCAACAGGGCTCATTGCTGTGCTCCAAGTACAGTATCTGTGAGGGGTTGCAGTGTTGTGCCACCAGTGCCTAAGGCCCAATTTTTCAGCCCCTGTTCAACAGGGGCATGTAATTACAATTCTTGATCTAATAATTCACAGCAGGGCCCATTGCTGCACCCACCAAGAGTAACTGTCAGGGCTTACAGTGTTGTGGCACCAGCACCACCATCAAAGGCCCAATTTTTACTACCACTGTTCAACAATTATATGTAATTAAAATTCCTGATATAATAGTTGACAGCAGGGCGTTCCAGCACCAACCAAGAGTAACTGTGAGTGCTTACAGTGTTGTGCCAACACCAACAACTAAGGGGCCTATTTCTGCAGAGTATATACGGCAGGTCCCTACTTTCAAACATCCAACTTACAAACGACTCCTACTTGCAAACGCAAGAAGACAACAGGAAGTGAGAGGAAATCTACCACTAGGAAGGAAAATTCTCTCCTGTAAGAATAAATATGGGAGAAAGGTGTCTCCTCTGTACTGATGCTTTATCAGCAATCCTTGTTTCAAGAAAAACACCACATTTCAAAAACAGTTGTCATTGGGACGGAAAGTGAGGTGAAATGTTCTGAACAGGGGCACAGACAGCAAAACAAATGTTACAGGGGTGATAACCCTTACCTATGTTTTCCAAAAAGTTTAAAAATAGATTTTTGGGCTGGAGCTACACTTCAACAATGTACCTGTTCAAAATTACAAACAGATTCTACATAAGAACAAACCTACAGTCCCTGTCTTGTATGCACCGCCTGTATACGGCTGTTCAGAGTATATAGGGCCTTTTTTATTTTATGTGCGGGGTTCCCCTTAATATCCATACAAGACCCAAAGGGGCTGGTAATGGGCTGGGGTAGGGGGGGGGGGGTCATGGGGTAGCTATGCCATTTTTCTTAAAGAATTTCATCCATATTACCGGGACCAGACATTACATTAAAGCCGCAAGCAGTTTTAAATGGCTTTTTTTTCCTTTAGAAGTGTCATTTTGTGCAGGGACAGTTCTAAACACGGGAAACACGTGGCACTTCACAGGCATACTTTAGACACCCCCCAGGTACGATATTTAAAGGAATATTTGACTTTTTTTTTTTCACTTTATGCATCATTAAAATGACTGCTCCCGAAAAACGACCGTTTTTAAAACTTCTTTTTGCATTGATACATGTCCCCTGGTGCAGAACCCGGGTTCCCAAACCCTTTTTAGGACAATAACATGCATAATAGTTGTTATAATTAGCACTTTAGAATTCGAACGTTCGCATCCATTGTATTTAATAGGGTTCTAATGTTCGTTCGAACTTCCGGTCCGTTCGCGGGTTCTGGTGCGAACCGAACCCGGGGGTGTTCGGCTCATCACTAGTGGAGGAACCCATGCAGTGTGACTTTCTGACGGGCAGACGTCAGTCGCTGTGTGCGACAGTCGCATGCACTGCCATTCGAGGAACTGAGAAACATTTATGCAAAATGTGTGTTAATGGTAGAAATGTTGTGGTATTGCTGGATTCAGGTAGCCTTGTGACCCTGATAAAGGCTGAGTTAGTTAAAACAGAGGTCTCTGGGAATAGCAAGGTAGCTGTTATTTGTGTGCATGGGGACACCCGAGAGTATCCAGTGACTACAGTGTGTTTCGAGACCCCCAAAGGTACCCTCTCTCATCCAGTGGGCTTAGTATCTCAGTTACCGTATGACGCCATTGTGGGAAGGGATTTTCCGAAGTTCTGGGAACTGTGGGATGATCCTGAGCCCCCCACTGGTGCCCCTATGTACCAGGAATGTGATAGCCAGAACTCCCCTGAGAGTGGTGAGGACTCTCCGGAATTTCCCTTATCAGTATTGGCAGGGGAGACTCAAGAAACTGGAGAGGAGCCCACCTCCTCAGACGAAAACCTACCGTCTGTGGAGTTTTCTGATCTTGAGGTTCACAGGGAAAACTTTGCCACAGAACAGTTGAAAGACCCCGCCCTAATAAAGGCACGGGAAAACGTAGTGAAAATAGATGGCGAGTTAGTGAACCCAGATAATACCTGCACTTACCCATACTTCAGCGTAGAGAAGGACCTACTGTATCGGGTGGCAAAAAGGGCAGAAGAAACCGTTGAGCAGCTTGTGGTGCCCAAACCTTACAGGAAGTTGGTGTTGGAGTTGGCCCATGGGCACATTCTTGGAGGTCATCTGGGGACAGAGAAAACCCGAGAGAGGGTATTACAGAGATTCTATTGGCCGGGGGTGATGAAGGACATAGAAAATTATTGTTCCTCCTGCCCTGTGTGTCAGAGGTCGGCCCCGATGCCACATTTCCGTAGCCCGCTGGTCCCTCTACCCATCATTGAGGTCCCGTTTGAGAGGATCGCCATGGATTTGGTAGGTCCTATAATCAAGTCCGCTAGGGGGCACCAGTACATATTAGTTATAATGGACTATGCCACCCGTTATCCAGAAGCGATCCCTCTCCGAAATACCTCGGCCAAAACCATAGCCAAAGAGCTATCTCTTGTGTTTAGCCGGGTGGGTATTTGTAAAGAACTGCTTACGGACCAAGGTACACCCTTTATGTCCCGGGTTATGAAGGAGCTGTGTAAATTGTTCAAAGTGACGCAATTATGTACATCTGTGTATCACCCCCAAACCGATGGGCTGGTTGAAAGATTCAACAAAACCCTAAAACAAATGTTGAAGAAAGTGGTGGATAGAGATGGAAAGGATTGGGACTGTCTACTTCCTTATCTGATGTTTGCTATTAGGGAGGTGCCCCAATCCTCTACGGGATTCTCCCCCTTTGAGTTACTGTATGGGAGACACCCAAGAGGGCTGTTGGATATTGCCAAGGAAACTTGGGAAAGTGAGAGTTCTCCCCACAGGAGTGTGATTGAGCATGTCGCCCTGATGCAAGACCGAATTGCACAGGTAATGCCCATCGTGAAGGAACATTTGGCCCAAGCGCAGTTAGCACAGCAGAGAGTGTACAACCGTGGAGCCAAGACCCGTACCTTTTCCCCGGGGGATAGGATACTGGTACTTGTCCCTACGGTTGAAAGTAAATTCCTTGCCAAATGGCAAGGCCCCTACGAGATAATGGAAAAAGTGAGCGAAGTGAATTACAAGGTCAGACAACCAGGAAGGCGAAAGCCCGAACAGATCTATCACGTTAATCTGTTGAAAGCCTGGAGGGATAGAGAGTCCCTAGTCGCAGACACTTGGTCACCAGCTCAAACTGGTTGCGTGATTCCTGAGGTTGGAATAGCAGCCACCTTGTCACAACCCCAACAACAGGAGGTTAAGGAGTTTGTGCTTCGCAACAAGGAGGTATTCTCTGAGCTGCCGGGACAAACATTTGGGGTAGAGCATGACATCATTACCCCGCCCGGTGAAAGGGTGAAGTTAAAACCCTATCGGATCCCAGAGGCCCGACGGGAGGCAATACGGGAGGAAGTACAGAAAATGCTGAACTTAGGGGTGATAGAGGAGTCCCAAAGTGATTGGTCTAGTCCCATTGTGTTGGTGCCTAAACCGGATGGGAGCTGGCGATTTTGTAACGATTTTCGTCAGTTGAACAAAGTTACAAAATTTGACACCTACCCCATGCCACGTATAGATGAGTTGATCGACCGGCTGGGAACAGCCCGATACATGACGACTCTTGACCTCACAAAAGGGTATTGGCAAATCCCCCTGGCCAAATTGGCCAAAGAGAAAACCGCATTTGTAACCCCAGACGGGGCGTTCCAATATAAAAGAATGCCGTTCGGGTTACAGAATGCGCCGGCCACATTCCAGCGGAAAATGGACCAGATGCTGAGGCCCCATCGGAAGTATGCTGCGGCTTACCTGGATGACGTAATTGTCCATAGCACAGATTGGGCCTCACATCTGCCAAAAGTGCAAGCAGTCCTGGACTCTGTTCGGGAAGCGGGGTTTACGGCTAACCCCAAGAAGTGTACCATTGGGCAGGAGGAGGCCAAATATCTTGGGTACACCATTGGGAGGGGAGTAATAAAACCCCAACTCAACAAAGTCGAGGCCATCCAGAGTTGGCCACGTCCCAACAGCAAGAAGCAGGTACGAGCCTTTCTGGGAATCGCTGGGTATTATCGGCGATTCATTCCCCACTTTGCTTCTAAGGCTGTGCCCCTAACCAACCTGACGAAGGGGAAAGGGTCGGTCATGATTAAATGGACCCCCGAGGCTGAGGCAGCATTCCAATTCTTGAAACAAGCCTTATGTAGCCAGCCAGTGTTGTACTCACCCGACTTCTCTAAAGACTTTGTCGTACAAAGTGATGCGTCAGATGTGGGGTTAGGAGCAGTATTGTCCCAGGTCTGGAACGGGGAAGAGCACCCAGTCATTTACCTCAGCAGGAAGTTGAAGTCCCATGAGGTAAATTACGCCACCGTTGAAAAGGAGTGTTTAGCGGTGAAGTGGGCTCTAGATTCCCTTCGGTACTACCTGCTAGGTAGGCACTTTGACATGGTTACGGATCACGCTCCGTTAAAGTGGATGGCTCAAAACAAGGAAACAAATAGAAGAGTGAATAGGTGGTTCCTGGCCCTCCAGGAATTCAACTTCACAGTAAAGCATCGCCCTGGCGTTCAAATGGGGAATGTGGATGCTTTGTCTCGAGTACATGAATGCCTGATTGCTGGTGTTCCAACCCCGAGGTTAAAACAAGAGGGGGGGGTATGTGACAGCAGGAAGGTAAAGTCACCTGGTTGCATCCAGGGGGGTAGATATATTTCGCCCAGATTCAGGCTTTACGCCGACTTATACAACTAGGTGGAGAGTTGTATAAGGCTAGTGGGCTCATGGATGACTCATACCTCTAGGGAGAGTGTGGGGCGTCGTGCAGACAGAGTTGATGAGGCCAGCTGAAGCTTGTCAGCTCATTTAGGCCTCTATAAGAACTCCCAGCTTCATTAGATGTTAGCTCATGCCTGGAACCAGACCTGTGTGGACTGTCTAGGGAGAGTGAACCCCTGTGCGGTGAGAAAAAGCCTGTGTGGCTATTTGTTTGGACATTGACTAAACCAGGGACTTAGGGACTAGGACAGCACTAGGCTGATCCCAGTTGTTAGTTAGGAAACCTGCATGTTTAGTCAGAGGTCAAGCTGACCAGGGTTTATTTTGTTTGTTTCTTTTTGCTTTGCTGTGTTTTTTTTTTTGTGTCACTGTAAATAGAGGAATAAACCGCACCTTTTTGATCTTGAAAACCACAACCTCCGTCTGCTGGGCCTGTTTTTGTGTGGGGAGCCCATCCAGGGGATCACACACCCCCGCTACCGAGTTAACCCCCTCACAGAATATTAATAAATATGTCTTCACATCTTCTAGAAATTTATAACTTCAGGTTCAAATGTCACATTTGGAATTATTAGCCTAAAAATCACCATTCATAATTATAGGAATTCATATTCTCAATTTTATGGCCAATTAAATTTAGATATTAAGAATATAACACCGGTAAAAGTTGGAAAAACCAATGAAGCGCTGGACCCCTTTTTTATCCGTGGGGGCGGGCCAGTCCAGAAAAGCAGACACCTTCTGAGGGTCCATTTTGATGCCCTCAACAGAAATGATCAACCCGAGAAACTGGATGCTCTACTGTCCGAACTCACATTTCTCCAGTTTGGCGTAAAGTCCATGCTGTCTGAGCCGAACAAGGACATTCCGGACATGCCTGTGATGGTCGTCTACTGAGGAAGAGAAGATCAAAATGTCATCCAGGTATACTATGACGTATAGGTCCAGGTAATCGCGGAAAATGTCGTTGACAAAATGTTGGAAAGTAGCCGGAGCATTACACAGTCCGAACTGCATAACTAGGTACTCGTAGTGCCAGAATCGCGTACGGAAGGCCGTTTTCCATTCGTCCCCCTCTCGAATGTGGATCAGGTTGTAAGCCCCTCGGAGGTCAAGCTTGGTGAATATGACTGCCGTTCCCAGCCTCTGGAAAAGTTCCGGCACGAGAGGTAACGGGTAACGTTTTTTTATGGTAATTTTGTTCATCTCCCGGTAATCAATACAGGGGCGTAGGGAGTGGTCCTTCTTTTCAACAAAAAAGATGCCCGCACCGGCAGGCGAGGTGGAAGGGCGGATGAACCCTTTTTTTAGGTTGTCGTCAATGTAGACCTTCAGAGTGCCCAATTCCTGCTTGGTCAATGGGAAGATTCTCCCAAACGGTACTTCAGTCCCAGGTAAAAGTTCTATAGGGCAGTCGTACGGTCTGTGAGGAGGAAGGGTTTCTGCCCCTTTCTTACTAAACACATCCAAGAAGTCGTGATAGGGCACAGGGTTGGTTTTCTGAAGGTCCAGGTCTGTATCCAGACAGAGCAGATGGGGATGGTCAGTAGAGGCTTGTGGCAGGCAGTGTTGCTGGCAATAGTTTGAGAGGAATCTGACCGTCCCCGTAGTCCAGTCAATACTGGGGTTATGGGCTTGCAGCCAAGGCATCCCCAAAATGATGGGGAACAAGGGTGAGGAGATGGCATCCAGACTTAGGAACTCCTGATTAGGGATGAGCCGAAGACCCCCGGGTTCGTTTCGCACCAGAACCTGCGAACGGACCGAAAGTTCACGCGAACTTTAGAACCCAATTAAATACAATGGACGCGAACTTTCAAAATCTAAAGTGCTAATTATAACGGCTAATATGCATGTTATTGTCTTAAAAAGGGTTTGGGGACCCGGGTTCTGCCCCAGGGAACATGTATCAATGCAAAAAAAAGTTTTAAAAACTGCCGTTTTTCGGGAGCAGTCATTTTAATGATGCATAAAGTCAAAAAAAAAGTGAAATATTCCTTTAAATATCGTACCTGGGGGGTGTCTAAAGTATGCCTGTGAAGTGGCATGTGTTTCCCGTGTTTAGAACTGTCCCTGCACAAAATGACATTTCTAAAGGAAAAAAAGCCATTTAAAACTGCTTGCGGCTTTAATGTCATGTCTGGTTCCGGTAATATGGATGAAAATATTTGAGAAAAATGGCATGGCTACCCCATCAGCCCCCCCCCCCACCCCAGCCCATTACCAGCCCCTTTGGGTCTTGTATGGATATTAAGGGGAACCCTCCACACAAAATAAAAAAGGCCCTATATACTCTGAACAGCAGTATACAGGCAGTGCAAACAAGACAGGGACTGTAGGTTTCTTCATAAGTAGAATCTGTTTGTAATTTTGAACACGTACATTGTTTAAGTGTATCTCCAGCCAAAAAATCTATTTTTAAGCTTTTTGTAAAACATAGGGAAGGGTTATCACCCCTGTAACATTTGTTTTGCTGTCTGTGCCCCTGTTCAGAACATTTCACCTCACTTTCCGTCCCAATGACAACTGTTTTTGAAAAGTGGGGTTTTTATTGAAACAAGGATTGGTGATAAAGCATCAGTAGAGAGGAGACACCTTTTCCAATATTAACTCTTACAGGAGAGAATTTCCCGTCCTAGGGGTAGATTTCCTCTCACTTCCTGTTGTCTCCTTCCGTTTGCAAGTAGGAGTCGTTTGTAAGTTGGATGTTTGAAAGTATGGGCCTGCCGTATATACTCTGCAGAAATTGACCCCTTAGGTGTTGGTGTTGGCACAACACTGTAAGCACTCACAGTTACTCTTGGTGGGCGCTGGAACGCCCTGCTGTCAACTATTATATCAGGAATTGTAATTACATGCCATTGTTGAACAGTGGTATAAAAAATTGGGCCTTTGATGGTGGTGCTGGTGCCACAATACTGTAAGCCCTCACAGTTACTCTTGGTGGGTGCATGAATGGGCCCTGCTGTGAATTATTAGATCAAGAATTGTAATTGCATGCCCCTGTTGAACAGGGGCTGAAAAATTGGGCCTTTGGTGGTGGTGTTGGTGGTGTTGTCACAACACTGTAAGCCCTCACAGTTACTCTTGGTGGGCGCAGGAATGGGCCCTGCTGTGAATTATTGGATCAAGAATTTTAATTACATGCCCCTGTAGAACAGGGGCTGAAAAATTGGGCCTTAGCCACTGGTGCCACAACACTGCAACCCCTCACAGATACTGTACTTGGAGCACAGTAATGAGCCCTGTTGCAAAGTATTGCATCAAAAATTTTAATTACACACCCCTGTTAAACAGGGGCAGAAAAATTGGGCCTTAGCCACTGGTGCCACAACACTGCAACCCCTCAAAGATACTGTACTTGGAGCACAGTAATGAGCCCTGTTGCAAAGTATTGCATCAAAAATTTTAATTACATGCCCCTGTTAAACAGGGGCAGAACAATTGGGCCTTAGGCACTGGCGCTGGTGCCACGACACTGCAACCTCTCTCAGATACTCTAGTTGGAGTGCAGGAATGAGCCCTGCTGCAAAGCATTGCATCAAAAAATGTAATTACATGCCCCTGTTAAACAGGGGCTGAAAAATTGGGCCTTAGCCACTGGTGGCGGCACCCAGAAACAAAAATGTTTTTCCAAGATATCATCATGAATCGGATCATTGAGGAGGAGGAGGAGGAGGATAGTCAGGAGGATAGTCAGTCAACATAACAGGACAGTCACTCAGTCAGCATCAGCGTCAGTCTTGAAGGGATGTGACATTTGAAAATAAATTATTCTGTTATATCAGCTTCAGGTGCTTGGTAGCTGGTGGTGATCCAAGACTGGTTCATCTTTATGAAGGTCAGTCGATCAACCGAATCGGTGGACAGGCGCACCCTGTGATCCGTGACAAATCCTCCAGCAGCACTGAATGTGCGTTCCGAAAGAACGCTGGATGCAGGGCAGGCCAGTAGCTCAATTGCATACTGTGCAAGCTCTGGCCAGTGATCCATCCTTAAGACCCAGTAAGCCAGAGGATTTTCGGTGGGAAAGGTGTCCAAATCTGACCTTGCCCCTAGGTATTCCTGCACCATGTATATCAGACGCTGGCGATGGTTGCTGGAACCGATCATACCTTGGGGCTGCGGACTAAAGATTTGTCTGAACGCATCGGTCAGACGGCCACCTTCCCCACCGCTCCTTCTTTGACTGACCGAAGCCTCAGCAACTCGTTGTCCCAGACCAGGAGTTTGTAACCTCCCAGTCTCTGGAAACGCGTTGCACAGACCTTTCTGCAAGGCCTCCCGGAGTTGTCTCATCCTCTGCGACGGTAAGATAAGGTCTGCAACCTTATCCTTGTACCGTGGATCAAGGAGAGTGGCCAGCCACAGACTTTGCAGGATCAGGGAGGTAATGCAGCATAGGTTAGCTGAGGCATTAGGTCCGGAGTCCTCTGGGTCACTAAGGACGACATGATCCGCAGCCACCTCCTCCCAGCCACGTACAAGTCCACGGGTTTCTTGGGACTGTAAATCATCCCTAAAAGACTGCTGCTGATGATGCTGCTGAGTGCCAGGCTCCACCTCCATACTGACACAATCCTCCTCCTCCTCCTCCTCTTCCTGTGCGATGGGTGGGACAGAAGGAACACTGTCTGGGTAAAGGGGGCCCTGAGAGGCAAGGAAGTCCTCCTCTTCCTGCCTCTGTTCTGCCTCAAGTGCCCTGTCTATTATTCCACGCAGTGTGTGCTCCAACAGGTGGACAAGAGGTACAGTGTCACTGATGCATGCACTGTCACTGCTCACCATCCTCGTGGCCTCCTCAAATGGTGCCAGGACAGTGCATGCATCCCTGATCATGCCCCACTGGTGTGGTGAAAAAAACCCGAGCTCCCCTGACCCTGTCCTGGTGCCGTAGTCGCACAGGTACTCATTGATGGCCCTCTGCTGCGTGTGCAGCCGCTGCAGCATGGCCAACGTTGAGTTCCACCTGGAGGGCATGTCACATATAAGGCGGTTCTTGGGCAGGTTCAACTCCTTTTGCAGTTCAGCCAGGCGAGCACTGGCATTATAAGATCTGCGGAAATGCACACAGACTTTCCTGGCCTGCCTCAGGACATCCTGTAAGCCCGGGTACCTGCCCAAGAACCGCTGCACCACCAGGTTAAGGACGTGAGCCACACAGGGCACATGGGTCAGTTGTCCCTGTCGGAGGGCGGAGAGAAGGTTGGTGCCATTGTCGCAAACCACCATTCCTGCCTTAAGCTGGTGTGGCGTCAACCACCTCTCAGCCTGCCCCTGCAGAGCAGACAGAACCTCTGCCCCAGTGTGGCTCCTGTCCCCCAAACACACCAGCGCAAGCACGGCATGGCATCTTTTTGCCTGCGTACTTGCGTAGCCCCTTGAACGCCTACGGAGCACCGCTGGTTCCGAAGACAAAGCACAGGAAGAGGCCATGGAGGAAGAAGAAGAGGAGGGGGTGGAGGAGAGAGGTGTGTCACAACCAGTAGTAACATTTTGGAGGCGTGGCGGCGGAACAACCTCCAACACTACTGCACCTTGTCCTACATCCTTCCCAGCTGCCAAAAGAGTAACCCAATGGGCCGTGAAAGAAAGGTAACGTCCCTGTCCATGCCTGCTGGACCATGAGTCAGCGGTAATATGCACCTTACCGCTGACCGCCCTGTCCAGCGAGGCCAAGACATTGCCTTCCACATGCCGGTAGAGAGCCGGAATCGCCTTCCGTGAGAAAAAGTGGCGTTTGGGAACCTGCCACTGAGGAACAGCACATTGTACAAACTCACAGAAGGGGGCCGAGTCTACCAACTGAAAAGGCAGCAGTTGAAGCGCTAGCAATTTAGCCAAGCTATCATTCAACCGCTGGGCATGTGGATGGCTGGGAGTGAACTTCTTTTGACGGTCCAGCAGCTAGGGCAGGGAAATTTGCCTGCTAGAATCGGACGTCGGTGTACTGCTAGCAGAGTGCCCGCAAGTACTTGGCTGTGACACACTTAATTCTACACCTTCATTTCTCTCAGTGCAGGTTTCAGAGAGGACTGAAGGTATAGTGGGGTTGGAGATCCCAGCTGATGCGGTGCAAGGAGAGGTCCGCTTTGTTCTTTGGTGTGGGTCTTTAAGGTAGGCTTGCCAACGAGCTGCATGGCAGGTCAACATATGTCTGGTCAAGCATGTGGTGCCCAAGCGGCTGATGTTTTGGCCACGTGATATACGCTTGAGACATATGTTGCAAACAGAAGCTGTGCGATCTGATGCACTCGACTCAAAAAAGGCCCACACCAAAGAACTTTTTGAATAACAGGCAGAGGCAGCGCCCTGCACAGGCGGAGCTCTGCGGTGTGATTCAGTCGGTGTGCTGCCCTTACGCTGGCCCCCCGAGGGCATCCTGCCTCGTTGGAGATGTGCCTCCTCCTCATCATCCTCCTCCTCCTCTCTCCTATTAGGCACCCACGTGGAGTCAGTGACCTTATCATCCCCTCCCTCCTCATCACTGGAGCCAATCTGGCAGTATGCTGCAGCTGCTGGAACATGACTGCCAGATTGGTGTTCTTCTTGAGCATCCCCTCTCTCTGCTCTCACCCTACTGCCTTCCTCTAGCTGGGTATCATCATCAGACCCTTCGAAGCACTGGGCATCCTCCTGGAGCATGTACCCAACACTGTGCTCAAACAGTTCCAGGGACTCCTCAGGAGGACATGGTGGGTCTAGGGAAGGAGTGACTGATGATGACATTGATACCAGGGAAGAGGACGCTTTGGCAGCTGCTTTGCCAGTACCCTGAGCCTGGGTGAGAGAGGATGAGGAGGATGAGGAGGGCTTGGTCATCCACTCTACCAAGTCTTAGGCATGATGCGGCTCAACACGTCCAGCTGCCGAAAATAAGGACAAGCGTGTCCCATGGCCACGTGCTGATGACGATGCACCGCGTCCACGACCAGCACTGTTGTCTCTAGACACAGAGCCTGCTTGCCCTCTTTTATTGGCTCCTGACTGTCTGCCTCTCCTTGTTTGCCTTCCAGACATTCTAATGGCCTGCAGGGAGATGGGAAAACCAGCAATAAGGGGTAGCTTCAGGTGTATATTTTGCAGGAAGCACACAACGCCCGCTGTAAGTGCTGCAGATGACTGCCTGTGTTACACAACAGGAAAAAACAGCAATAAGGGCTAGCTTCAGGTGTTTATTTTGCAGGAAGCACTCTACGCCCGCTGTAAGTGCTGCAAATGCCTGTTAGTGTAACACAAAAGAAAAAAAGCTTGAGCAATAAGGGCTAGCTTCAGGTGTATAATGTAAAGGAGGCACACTACGCCTGCTGTAAGTGCTGCCAATGCCTGTTAGTGTAACACACTAGGAAAACTCAGCAATAAGGCCTAGCTTCAGGTGTATATTTAGCAGGAAGCACACTACGCCCGCTGTAAGTGCTGCAAATGCCTGTTAGTGTAACACACTAGGAAAACACAGCAATAAACCCTAGCTTCAGGTGTATATTTAGCAGGAAGCACACTACGCCCGCTGTAAGTGCTGCAAATGCATGTTAGTGTAACACACCAGGAAAACACAGCAATAAGGGCTAGCTTCAGGTGTATATTTATCAGGAAGCACACTACGCCCGCTGTAAGTGCTGCAGATGACTGCCTGTGTTACACAACAGGAAAAAACAGCAATAAGGGCTAGCTTCAGGTGTTTATTTTGCAGGAAGCACACTACGCCCGCTGTAAGTGCTGCAAATGCCTGTTAGTGTAACACAAAAGAAAAAAAGCTTGAGCAATAAGGGCTAGCTTCAGGTGTATAATGTGTAGGAGGCACACTATGCCCGCTGTAAGTGCTGCAAATGCCTGTTAGTGTAACACACTAGGAAAACACAGCAATAAGGCCTAGCTTCAGGTGTATATTTAGCAGGAAGCACACTACGCCCACTGTAAGTGCTGCAAATGCCTGTTAGTGTAACACACCAGGAAAACACAGCAATACGGGCTAGCTTCAGGTGTATAATGTGCAGGAGGCACACTACGCCCGCTGTAAGTGCTGCAAATGCCTGTTAGTGTAACACACCAGGAAAACACAGCAATACGGGCTAGCTTCAGGTGTATAATGTGCAGGAGGCACACTCCGCCCGCTGTAAGTGCTGCAAATGCCTGTTAGTGTAACACACCAGGAAAACACAGCAATAAGGGCTAGCTTCAGGTGTATACTGTGCAGGAGGCTTAGAAACAATGACACTGACACTGTCCCCTGCCTATCCTTCTCTCTCCCTGCACACAAGGTTTAGCAAAGTATATGACACTGACACTCTCCCTGCCTATCCTTCTCTCTCCCTGCACACAAGGTTTAGCAAAGAATATGACACTGACCCTCTCCCTGCCTATCCTTCTCTCTCCCTACACACAAGGTTTAGCAAAGAATAGCACAATGACACTGTCCCTGCCTATCCTTCTCTTTCCCTGCGCCGGAACACACTACACAAGGCCGCCGTGCTGGTGGCCTTTTATAGCGTGGGGCGTGTGCTAAACCCCCTGAGCTATAATTGGCCACAGGCAACCTGCCTGTGGCCAATTATGGCTCTCCTAGCTGCCGGCGCTGTGATTGGCCAAGCATGCGGGGTCACAGTGCATGCTTGGCCAATCACAGCGCCGGGATTGCACTGCGATGGCGCAGTGTATTGTGGGCCGTTCGCGTCACTCGAATTTGGAGCGAACGGCCCAAATCGTTTGATCTTCGTCGAACGATCGAACAGCCGAAGTTCGAGTCGAACGTATGTTCGACTCGAACACCGAGCTCATCCCTACTCCTGATGGTGGGTTGCCATGGAGGCCAACAGGGGAACGGTTTTCTGAGTGACAGGGCCAGATTTAATAACGGAACCATCAGCGAGGTGCACTGCAAGTCCCCGGGATTTCGGCTGAAGGGGAATGTGGTGGTTGGCAGCGAATGTCAAATCGATAAAGCAGCTGCATGCTCCAGAATCAATTATGGCGGATACTGGGATTGCGGTAGTCCTTCCGGGAGGCTGTAATGAGATGGAGAGAGCTAAGTGAGAAGTTGGGTTAGGCAACAAAGAGGCACAAGTAGAAGAAACAGGCAGGCACTTATGCATCTTGGCCGGGCAGGACCTCATGTAGTGTCCTGGTTCACCACAGTACATGCAAAGGTTGTTGCTTCGCCTGTGCTGGCGTTCTTCGGGAGAGAGAGAGGGGCGAAGTAGGCCCAATTGCATGGGTTCTGGGTCATCTAAGGCCAGCGACGGGGAAGCCGGTGGTGCCAGACGGGCCGGGTTTGGAACCTTGGGAAGCAACCAGGTGGGTCGGAATTGGCTGGAGGTCCTCTCGGAGCGACGCTCTCTCAGGCGCCGGTCGATCTGAATTGACAGATCAATTAGCTTGTCCAGGGTTTGGGGAACTCCGACACGTGCTAGCTCGTCCTTGAGCTGGTCCGACAAGCCCATCCAGAATTGATAGCGCAAAGCAGCGTCGTTCCAGTCAGTGTCGGAGCTCCATCGTTTAAACTTGGCAGCATAGTCCTCAGCCGCTCTGCGGCCTTGCAGGAGGGAGTGGAGAACGGATTCTGCAGTAGCAGGTTGTTGCGGATCCTCATAAAGTTGGAACATAGCGGCAAAGAAAGTAGCAAGGGTCTCCAAGGAGGCATCCTTCTGCTCTAGGAGGCGGTGAGCCCAGGACTGTGGCTCGTCGGTCAGCAGGGAGATGACGAAGCCCACCTTAGTTGCCTCCAAAGAAAAGGTGCGGGGTTGCAGGGCGAAGAAAAGTTTGCAGGTGTTGCTTAACGCACGATATTTACTGCGGTCGCCCACAAACTTCTCGGGTGTAGGGACCCTGGGTTCCGGAGGAAGCATCACGACGGAAGGTGTAGCTGAGTATCCCGTGGACGTGGCGCCTTGAGAGCTGGCAGGTGAGGACAGGACTTGCACTCTCTCCTCCAATCTAGTATAGCCGGCTTGGAGGTCTTTCACAGCTTGTGTCAGCCCATTAAGGTGTCTGCACAGTTCCTCCATGGGATCCCTTCCCTGCTCGGACTCGGACATGGCTGTCTGATACTATCAGGCTTGCACGTACCTGATCAGCGAGTCCGCTGGAGCAGAGGAAGGTCACCCGTACGGATCTGACTCGCGGCCCCTGGTAGTGCAGACAGGAGGCACGGGAGTACGGAAGGGTAAGGGAGCCTGGAAGTAGTTGCAGGAGGACAGCTCAGGATCCGAGTACAGGAGAGTAGATGAGCCGGGTCGGCTGCGGGCAGGCAGGTAGGAAGGCAGGTGTACTGAGAAGCGCAGCTGGGTAGGTGCGGGGAAGAATGGTCAAGGTGAGCAGGGTTCGGCAACGGTCAGGCAGCATGGTACAGGGGAGCAGGCAAGTTCGGGGTCAAAGACAGGCCGAGGTCAGATGCTGGCGGAGAGCAGGAGAAGTCCAGTAACAAGCCGGGTGGTCGGGAGATCAGGTTTCAGGCAATTAGCAGGGGCAGGATACACAGGAGACTGTAGATCAGACAGCACCGGTCTGAAGTGTTCCAGGGGTTTAAATGGGCAACTTGGCGCGCATCGGCACGCGCAATGGCGCATGCGCGCGCACGCGTCATGCGTGCACATGCACCCGCGCGCACAGGCACATCATCGCGCACAGGCGCGCGCGCCCGCAGTCCGGGACGTGAGCCAGTGCGCACAGGAACATGCACAACATCAGCGCGCGAACGCGCACCAAAGCGACAACCAACATGTCCGGCAAGGTACGTTCTCTGACAGGCACTTACATGGTACTGCTATAAGAAAAAATATACACTAGGCTAAAGCCCTGTACACACGGCCAAGAATCTCATCAGGAAAAAACCCGTCGTTTTTCCTGACGAGATTCTTGACAAGAATCTTGTCCCTGGCGAGTGTACGCACGTACCTTTCAAAAGAACCGCCGTTCTTTTGAATGGCACGAATGCGGTGACGTCATCGACTACAACGAGCGTGCGCTCATCACATTCGATGCCGTCGCCGCCATCTTGCTACACCCTACCTATGCCTAGGAAGCTACCGCGCATGCGTCAAAGTCATTTCGAGCATGCGCGTGTTTCCACGGCGACAGGTAAGTGTACACACACTCGGGTTACTCGTCGGGAAACAGGCCGAAGAGAATCCCGACGAGAAAAAAGAAAGCAGGTCTTCTTTTTTTCTCGTCGAGATTCTGGTCAGTTTTCCTGACGAGAAACCTGAAAGCTTCGTACACACGGCCGGTTTTCTTGGCAAGAAAGCTCTGCAAGCAGTTTTCTTGTCGGTTCTTGCCGAGAAAACCGGCCATGTGTACGAGGCTTTTAGTGTGTACCGTTAGCTGAAACAAATTATCTCTTCTAGGAGAGGTGGTTTGATTCATGTACATACAGTAGAAATAGAATGTTATTTATTTGTGTGATGTGTGTTTTTCTTCCCCATGCAGGAGACCATCAAGCAACTCACCGGAGATTGGGTGGGATTTAGTTGCGATAGGATGGAGGGAGGGAATGTTATTTTGTGAAAAATGTTCCTGTCTCTTTTCTTTACTGAAATTTATTTCTTTAATTCAGGCACTCTGGTATTTTTTTTTTTTTTTCATATTTTTGTACATAGTTCTGAAGGTAAGTTTGCGCCTGCTCAGGATTAAGCGTGCAAATTTGTCTCCAGACACTGGGGACAGTGTCTCTTTAGGAGAGGGGAGTGTGTAGCGGGGGTTCCAAATTTAGGGACTGCTATGCCAAATTTAAGGGTAATTTGAGTGGTAGTTGACTCAAATCTTTCAATTGTTGGACTCTTGTTGCTGTTTCGCCTGGTGTGCAGTTCTCCTAAGAAGTATGGGTGGCGCTGTCATCTATACTCGGGGTTGAACCACAGGTGATAGGGCAGCGATTTGGTGTCTCCTCTCGGCAGCCGTACAGTTGGTGTGGTGGACCTGCTGGGCATGCCGGGAGGGGGTACAAAAGGGGCAGACGCGATAGGAGGTAGAAGGTTGGAGTTCGAGTTGCCACCGCGTGGACCTGTACCCGGGGGAAGGTATCGTGTGGAGTCCAGTATCGAGTGCATGGCCCTCCAGGTCATGGAGCCACGTGTGCCTCAGTCCCAAGGAACCTTTAGTCCTGGGACTGCAACTTCAGCCCTGGGCCCAGCACATTTAGCTGGAGCCCACTTCTGGAGGAAGAATCCCAGGGTGCTGCCTTGCGAGGGGACCCGTTTCTGGAAGAGGAGGCTGGGAGAGGACCGTTCCGAAGGACTGGTGAGAAAATCACAGTGAAGGAAGGGGCCCAGTAACTCTCCGGAGGGATGTCATCCGTCCGGAAACCAGGGGCCTAATATCTGGACCATCAGGAGGTTTGGGACACCATAGCTCCTGTGGCAGAGGATCTCCTAGACGCATCCTTTAGGGAACTAAATTGACTGTTCGAGCTACACGCCGGCTGATAGTGCCATTGGGTGACTATCCGGGTGAGCTGTACCCACTCGGGATCAAGTGGCGACGAAGCCAGGAGTGCCTGAATTCCATCTGTCTTCCTAACGCCTTTCTCCTTTCATGCATAAGAAAATAAAGCTCTACGTTGGAGTGATATACTGGTGTGGACCTTGGAGTTACTTGGGGCATAAAGACTTTTGTCCTTACACACTAGGGACAGAAACCAACACTGAGGGGATTGCTGCAAAGACCCGAAAGGAAACTAAGTGTGCTTAACTTCTGCAACCCAGGGGGTACGGGCATGGAAGAGACCACACGCTCCTTTCTCTCCAGTGAATGAGCCAAAGAGTGGAGAAGGAGGGTGGCGTGGGCGCTTTTTATATATATATATATATATATATATATATATATATATATATATATATATATTGTGAGGGGGTTAACTCGGTAGCGGGTGTGTGTGACCCCCTGGTTGGGCTCCCCACACAAAAACAGGGCCAGCAGACGGAGGTTGTGGTTTTCAAAATCAAAAGGTGCGGTTTATTTCTCTATGTACAGTGACAAAAACACAGCAAAGCCAAAAAGAAACATAAACAAAATAAATCCTGGTCAGTTTGACCTCTGACTAAACATGCAGGTTTCCTAAACTAACAACTGGGATCAGCCTGGTGCTGTCCTAGTCCCTAAGTCCCTGGTTTAGTAAAAGTCCAAACAAATAGCCACACAGGCTTTGCCTCACCGCACAGGGGTTCACTCTCCCTAGACAGTCCACACAGGTCTGGTTCCAGGCATGAGCTAACACCTAATGAATCTGGGAGTTCTTATAGAGGCCTAAATGAGCTGACAAGCTTCAGCTGGTCTCATCAACTCCCTGCCTCACGACGCCCAGCACTCTCCCTAGAGGTATGAGTCATTCATGAGCCCACTAGCCTCAGCTGGGCTTCATCAACTCCCTAGTTGTATAAGTCGGCATAAAGCCTGAATCTGGGAGAAATATATCTACCCCCCTGGATGCAACCAGGTGACTTTACCTTCCTGCTGTCACATACCCCCCCCTCTTGTTTTAACCTTGGGGTTGGAACACCAGCAATCAGGCATTCATGTACTCAAGACAAAGCATCCACATTCCCCATTTGAACGCCAGGGCGATGCTTTACTGTGAAGTTGAATTCCTGTAGGGCCAGGAACCACCTATTCACTCTTCTATTTGTCTCCTTGTTTTGAGCCATCCACTTTAACGGAGCGTGATCCGTAACCATGTCAAAGTGCCTACCTAGCAGATAGTACCGAAGGGAATCTAGAGCCCACTTCACCGCTAAACACTCCTTTTCAACCGTGGCGTAATTTACCTCATGGGACTTCAACTTCCTGCTGAGGTAAATGACTGGGTGCTCTTCCCCGTTCCAGACCTGGGACAATACTGCTCCTAACCCCACATCTGACGCATCACTTTGTACGACAAAGTCTTTAGAGAAGTCGGGTGAGTACAACACTGGCTGGCTACATAAGGCTTGTTTCAAGAATTGGAATGCTGCCTCCGCCTCGGGGGTCCATTTAATCATGACCGACCCTTTCCCTTTCGTCAGGTTGGTTAGGGGCACAGCCTTAGAAGCAAAGTGGGGAATGAAGCGCCGATAATAACCCGCGATTCCCAGAAAGGCTCGTACCTGCTTCTTGCTGTTGGGACGTGGCCAACTCTGGATGGCCTCGACTTTGTTGAGTTGGGGTTTTATTACTCCCCTGCCAATGGTGTACCCAAGATATTTGGCCTCCTCCTGCCCAATGGTACACTTCTTGGGGTTAGCCGTAAACCCCGCTTCCCGGATAGAGTCTAGGACTGCTTGCACTTTTGGCAGATGTGAGGCCCAATCTGTGCTATGGACAATTACGTCATCCAGGTAAGCCGCAGCATACTTCCGATGGGGCCTCAGTATCTGGTCCATTTTCCGCTGGAATGTGGCCGGCGCATTCTGTAACCCGAACGGCATTCTCTTATATTGGAACGCCCCGTCTGGGGTTACAAATGCGGTTTTCTCTTTGGCCGACTTGACCAGGGGAATTTGCCAATACCCTTTTGTGAGGTCAAGAGTCGTCATGTATCGGGCTGTTCCCAGCCGGTCGATCAACTCATCTATACGTGGCATGGGGTAGGTGTCAAATTTTGTAACTTTGTTCAACTGACGAAAATCGTTACAAAATCGCCAGCTCCCATCCGGTTTAGGCACCAACACAATGGGACTAGACCAATCACTTTGGGACTCCTCTATCACCCCTAAGTTCAGCATTTTCTGTACTTCCTCCCGTATTGCCTCCCGTCGGGCCTCTGGGATCCGATAGGGTTTTAACTTCACCCTTTCACCGGGCGGGGTAATAATATCATGCTCTACCCCAGATGTTTGTCCCGGCAGCTCAGAGAACACCTCCTTGTTGCGAAGCACAAACTCCTTAACCTCCTGTTGTTGGGGTTGTGACAAGGTGGCTGCTATTCCAACCTCCGGAATCACGCAACCAGTTTGAGCTGGTGACCAAGTTTCTGCGACTAGGGACTCTCTATCCCTCCAGGCTTTCAACAGATTAACGTGATATATCTGTTCGGGCTTTCGCCTTCCTGGTTGTCTGACCTTGTAATTCACTTCGCTCACTTTTTCCATTATCTCGTAGGGGCCTTGCCATTTGGCAAGGAATTTACTTTCAACCGTAGGGACAAGTACCAATATCCTATCCCCCGGGGAAAAGGTACGGGTCTTTGCTCCACGGTTGTACACTCTCTGCTGTGCCAACTGCGCTTGGGCCAAATGTTCCTTCACGATGGGCATTACCTGTGCAATTCGATCTTGCATCAGGGCGACATGCTCAATCACACTCCTGTGGGGAGAACTCTCACTTTCCCAAGTTTCCTTGGCAATATCCAACAGCCCTCTTGGGTGTCTCCCATACAGTAACTCAAAGGGGGAGAATCCCGTAGAGGATTGGGGCACCTCCCTAATAGCAAACATCAAATAAGGAAGTAGACAGTCCCAATCCTTTCCATCTCTATCCACCACTTTCTTCAACATTTGTTTTAGGGTTTTGTTGAATCTTTCAACCAGCCCATCGGTTTGGGGGTGATACACAGATGTACGCAATTGCGTCACTTTGAGCAATTTACACAGCTCTTTCATAACCCGGGACATAAAGGGTGTACCTTGGTCCGTAAGCAGTTCTTTACAAATACCCACCCGGCTAAAAACAAGAGATAGCTCTTTGGCTATGGTTTTGGCCGAGGTATTTCTGAGAGGGATCGCTTCTGGATAACGGGTGGCATAGTCCATTATAACCAATATGTACTGGTGCCCCCTAGCGGACTTGATTATAGGACCTACCAAATCCATTGCGATTCTCTCAAACGGGACCTCAATGATGGGTAGAGGGACCAGCGGGCTACGGAAATGTGGCATCGGGGCCGACCTCTGACACACAGGGCAGGAGGAACAATAATTTTCTATGTCCTTCATCACCCCAGGCCAATAGAATCTCTGTAATACCCTCTCTCGGGTTTTCTCTGTCCCCAGATGACCTCCAAGAATGTGCCCATGGGCCAACTCCAACACCAACTTCCTGTAAGGTTTGGGCACCACAAGCTGCTCAACGGTTTCTTCTGCCCTTTTTGCCACCCGATACAGTAGGTCCTTCTCTACGCTGAAGTATGGGTAAGTGCAGGTATTATCTGGGTTCACTAACTCGCCATCTATTTCCACTACGTTTTCCCGTGCCTTTATTAGGGCGGGGTCTTTTAACTGTTCTGTGGCAAAATTTTCCCTGTGAACCTCCAGATCAGAAAACTCCACAGACGGTAGGTTTTCGTCTGAGGAGGTGGGCTCCTCTCCAGTTTCTTGAGTCTCCCCTGCCAATACTGACAAGGGAAATTCTGGAGAGTCCTCACCACTCTCAGAGGAGTTCTGGCTATCACATTCCTGGTACATAGGGGCACCAGTGGGGGGCTCAGGATCATCCCACAGTTCCCAGAACTTCGGAAAATCCCTTCCCACAATGGCATCATGCGGTAATTGAGATACTAACCCCACTGGATGAGAAAGGGTACCTTTGGGGGTCTCGAAACACACTGTAGTCACTGGATACTCTCGGGTGTCCCCATGCACACAAATAACAGCTACCTTGCTATTCCCAGAGACCTCTGTTTTAACTAATTCAGCCTTTATCAGGGTCACAAGGCTACCTGAATCCAGTAATACCACAACATTTCTACCATTAATACACATTTTGCATAAATGTTTCTCAGTTCCCCGAATGGCAGTGCATGCGACTGTCGCACACAGCGACTGACGTCTGTCCATCAGAAAGTCACATTGCGTGGGTTCCTCCACAACCGGGCAATTTGCTGCAATATGTCCCGCTTGCCGGCAGCGGTAGCAAACAATCCATTTGGCTGCCTCTTGAGCCCCTGACTTCCCAGGCTGTTCTCGCCAAACTTTGGGTAGAGCTCCCACCCTCTCACTCTCTCCACCCTCACCCCTTGGAATCCTCTTATCCGCCCCTGGGGATGGTCTGGTCTTAGGGTGGAAAGTCCGAGAGTCTCTGGAAGAGGCCGTCAGGCTCTCTGTAGCCAAGTAATTCTCTACACGATCCACAAGACCACCGGCCGTCTCTGGGTCTCCATGGCTTACCCACTTTTGGATGGCAGTAGGAAGAGCTCTCAAAAACCGATCCATTACAACACGTTCCACAATCTCTGGTGCGGACAAAGTCTCTGGCTGTAGCCACTTCCTGCTCAGGTGAATGAGATCATACATTTGAGACCTGGGGGGTTTTCCAAGCTGGAAAGTCCAGTTATGCACACGCTGAGCCCGGACAGCCAGGGTGACACCCAGCCTTGCCAATATTTCAGCTTTTAGCATCACATAGTCTTTTGCTTGGTCAGGCTCTAGGTCATAGTAAGCCTTCTGCGATTCACCAGTTAACAGAGGAGCCACCAGTCCAGCCCACTGCTCCTCAGGCCACTTTTCTCTTTCAGCAGTCCTTTCAAATGTGGTCAAAAATACCTCTGGATCATCCTCTCCAGTCATTTTTGTCAATAAACGACTCACCCCAAAGGACGCGGTATTAGTGGGACGGCTTTCCTCACTGGTCTGCGGACGTTGCTGCATTACTGCTTCCATTTGTTGTAGTCTCTGCTCTTGCTTCTGTAACAGGTCTATGAAGCGGGCCTCAGATTGCTGCTGGGCTTGTTGATGAGCTTGCTGCTGGGCTGCAAGGCTCCTTTGCAAACCTGCATTTGTCTGCTGTTGATTGGCATTTGCTAGAGCCAGCTGTTTCAGTATCTCCTCCATGCTGGCTTAAAAAAAACTGCCACTGGTTCTCCACCAACTGTGAGGGGGTTAACTCGGTAGCGGGTGTGTGTGACCCCCTGGTTGGGCTCCCCACACAAAAACAGGGCCAGCAGACGGAGGTTGTGGTTTTCAAAATCAAAAGGTGCGGTTTATTTCTCTATGTACAGTGACAAAAACACAGCAAAGCCAAAAAGAAACATAAACAAAATAAATCCTGGTCAGTTTGACCTCTGACTAAACATGCAGGTTTCCTAAACTAACAACTGGGATCAGCCTGGTGCTGTCCTAGTCCCTAAGTCCCTGGTTTAGTAAAAGTCCAAACAAATAGCCACACAGGCTTTGCCTCACCGCACAGGGGTTCACTCTCCCTAGACAGTCCACACAGGTCTGGTTCCAGGCATGAGCTAACACCTAATGAATCTGGGAGTTCTTATAGAGGCCTAAATGAGCTGACAAGCTTCAGCTGGTCTCATCAACTCCCTGCCTCACGACGCCCAGCACTCTCCCTAGAGGTATGAGTCATTCATGAGCCCACTAGCCTCAGCTGGGCTTCATCAACTCCCTAGTTGTATAAGTCGGCATAAAGCCTGAATCTGGGAGAAATATATCTACCCCCCTGGATGCAACCAGGTGACTTTACCTTCCTGCTGTCACAATATATATATATACACACACACACACACACACAGTATCTCACAAAAGTGAGTACACTCCTCGCATTAAATATTTTATTATATCTTTTCATGTGACAACACTGAAGAAATTACACTTTGCTACAATGTAAAGTAGTGAGTGTAGAGCTTGTATAACAGTGTAAATTTTCTGTCCCCTCAAAATAACTCTATACAGCCATTAATGTCTAAACTGCTGGCAACAAAAGTGAGTACATCCCTAAGTGAAAATGTCCCAATTGGACCCAATTAGCCATTTTCCCTCCCTGGTGTCATGTGACTCGTTAACAGTGTTGCCAACCGTCCGTAGAATTACAGACAGTTTGTTAAAACAAGGCACTTTTCCCCTGTACGTAAAAGTCCGTAGTAAGGGAAAGGTGCCAGTAAAAATGGCAGCGATCGGCTTGGGGTCAGAACTGCGCATGCGCAATGCCGGAAATCCCCGAGAAGATCTGATCCTGAGCTGCCGAGTCTGACTCCTGCACAGCCTCTGCCCAGCCCACCCGCCGCGCAGCCAATGAAGTCAGCGCATTTTCCCGCCAGCCTATGAACAGGCAGGACGGAGGAGCCTCGTAGAGTGGAGAGCAGAGCTGCGTTTGTGACAGTGTGTGACCTGAGCGGAAGGAGCCTGAACAGTCGTGACCGGTGGTCTGGATAACAGAGCACACACACCCCCACCGGAGCAACGGACGGACCCCTGCCAGCCTGCCTGACTGAGTAAATGACGTGTGTGTGGAGCCTGCTGCCCGCTGTTGCCGTGCCCGGTGTCTTGGACCTGGCGAGTCAGTCAGAGCAGACTAGTAGTCGGACAGACACAGTGAGTGTGACAAGAGAGACTACTATCTCGAGTCGACTGTGTGACTGTGTGAGGGTGAGCAGGGAGACAGCCAGGCTGGAATGATTCATTGATGGTGGAGGGGGGAGGGAGGAGGGGGCTCAGGTGGACCTGTGGTTCACCGTGCTGTCAGACAGGCACAGGCAGCAGTTTCCAGACAAAAATGGCAGTGGTGAGATTGTACAAAATCATTGTATGCAATCTCTGTCTGCTGTCTCTCACTCTGATATCTCCTGTATCCTGTCCGCAAGAGTGTATCCTGTCCGTATAACTATCTCCTGTATCCTGTCCGCATGACCATCTCCTGTACTATGTCTCCAGTCTCTGACCATCTGTTGTACCATGTCTCCAGTCTCTGACCATCTCCTGTACCATGTCTCCAGTCTCTGACCATCTGTTGTATCATGTCTGCAGTCTCTGACCATCTCCTGTACCATGTCTGCAGTCTCTGACCACCTCCTGTACCATGTCTGCAGGCTCTGACCATCTCCTGTACCCTGTCTGCAGTCTCTGACCATCTCCTGTACCATGTCTTTAGTCTCTGACCATCTCCTGTACCATGTCTGCAGTCTCTGACCATCTCCTGTTCCATGCCTGCAGTCTCTGACCATCTCCTGTACCATGTCTGCAGTCTCTGACCATCTCCTGTACCATGTCTGCAGTCTCTGATCATCTCCTGTACCATGTCTGCAGTCTCTGAGGGGGAGCCAGTAGAGGAGTCAAGAGTGGGAGCGCCGCCAGATTGGGGATCACGAGAGAAGTCAGATGTGTGTGGACTGTGTAGCGGTGACTATCAGATAAAACCAGAGCCGCCAAGCTGGAGTTGCCTGACTGAGCCCTGCACGGTGCACCTGAGAGGAGGTCAGTCTGAGGAGGGGTCACTGATGTAAGGGGGGGGAGTGAACACAATAATGTAAGGGGGCACTGAAAAAAAGGTTAACCCTTATATCAGTAACCCCCCTTACCTTAGTGTATTCACTCTGCGGAAGGTAATCTCTGGTCACCAGAGTCCCCCCCTCATTAGAGTTCCCAATGTTCCCCTTTACATCAGAGTCTGCAGGATTTCCTCTTATAGTGCAAAGAAGAACTCTGCAGACCCTGATGTAAGTGGGAACTCTGATGTAAATGGGAGAACAGAGACCCCCCCCCCCCTTACATCAGAGTTCCCCCTTAGATCGTGATCTGTGGCATTGTCCTTTACATCAAGGTTCGCATAGTTCTCCCTTGCACTGTAATGGGGAACTCTGTGCTCGCTGTGTTATATTAAGCTGACCTTCATGTAAATAGAGAAATTTGTTTTTTTCCTTTTTTTTAACTTAAACACATTGCTAATAGCACTAGCAACATGTTTATAGTTTAAATACTAAAAGTTGCACAGTTTAGCACCGAAAACAGCTATTTTAGGTGGTGTTTTGAAGTGACAGTAATAAATTGGTGGTGTTCGTAATTTTTAGGCATCTTGCCAGTAAAATTCACTTGGAGGGGTTGGCAACACTGCTCGTTAGTGTTACAAGGTCTCAGGTGTGAATGGGGAGCAGGTGTGTTAAATTTGGTGTTATCGCTCTCACTCTCTCATACTTGTCACTGGAAGTTTAACATTGCACCTCATGGCAAAAAACCCTGAGGGTCTGAAATAAATAATTGTTGCTCTACATTAAGATGGCCTAGGCTATGAGATGATTGGCAAGACCCTGAAACTGAGCTGCAGCACGGTGGCCGAGACCATACAGCGGTTTAACCTCCCTGTCGGTAATCCCGAGCGTGACTCTGGGTTGTTTTTTTCTGCTAGGATCGGTAATCCCGAGTCACGCTCGGGGTAACATTGCAGAGCCCGCAGCGGAGTTTCCTTACCTTCTCCTGGCTATCCAGCGATGATGTCCTCTGCTGTGATCGCCAGCGAGATCACTGGCGAGTGTTGGCACTTTCTGACTTCCTGGTTCCGTTCCCTGCGAGCCGCAGCGTCGCATGGGAGCGGAACTGGGCGGCAAATTCAAAAGTTCACACAACACAACACAAAAATAAAAGAGGTTATATTGTATCTGATTACACTGTATTACACTGTATCATCTCTGATCACTGTACAGTGCCCCTTGCCTGTCATCTGTGCCCATAAAAACATGGCATCAGAAAAGCGCCACTTTACCACAAGGGCTCTTTTGGACCAGATGAGCGACAGCGGCAGCAACACAGAGTTGCTCGCAGAAGTGAGCGATAGTGAGTCATGGGGAGATTTGTCGTCTGACACTGACACCGACACGGATTTGGCAAGTGACAGCGGCGATGATCCTGCACCTGACCTCAGCGATGTGCGCACTTGGTGCCCTATAGACTCCGATACGGACCAGGTAGCGCCCCCAAGATTTCCGTTCACTGGATCACCTGGGATGGAGGTAGATGTTGAGTGTGACATCCCTCTGGCATACCTGCAATTATTTCTCACTGAAGAGGTAATTGAAAAAATTGTCACAGAGACAAATCGCTACCATGATCAGCAATCTGCTACGCTGCATGCCAGATTTTCCCGAAGCAGAAAGTGGGAACCTGTGACGAAAGAGGATATCTGGAAGTTTCTGGGACTCATCATTCTTCAGGGGGTGGTGGGGAAACCGCTCCAGAAATGGTACTGGACCACCAATAAGCTACTGGCCACTCAGTTTTTTGGCACCGTGATGTCAGAATACCGTTGTTCCCTCATCATGAAGTATTTCCACTTCGCAAACAATGAGGAGTTTGATGAGGCCACGCATCCTGAGCCCAAACTAAAAAAAATCTGGGAGGTATGCCAAATGATCGTGGCCAATTTCCAGCGGACCTACGCGCCAGAAAGGGACATCAGCGTGGATGAAAGTCTGATGGCCTACAAGGGACGCCTAAGCTGGATACAGTACATTGCATCCAAAAGAGCGCGGTTTGGCATCAAATTCTATATGCTCTGCGAGTCATCCACCAGGTACATCTGGAATTCGGTCATTTACACCGGTAAAGGCACGAAGTTCAGCCCCAGGTACAGCGGCTATGGGATGGCCACATCGTCTGTCCTTACACTGCTGGAGCCATTGCTAAACCAAGGATATTGTGTGACCAGGGACAATTTCTACATGTCTCCGGAACTTTTTGAGGTTTTGCTACAAAACAAAACTGATGGGTATGGTACCGTTAGGCCTAACCGACGTGGCATGCCATCTATGTTTGGCAAGAAAAAACGAAAAACCAGAGAAATGGTTGCCTGGCAGAAGGGTAAGATGATGGCAATGCGATGGCGAGACAAGAAGGACGTGTGTCTCATGAGTACTGTGCACAATATCTCCACTGCCATGGTCCACACAAAAGGTGGGAAAGATCTGCTGAAGCCGCAAGCCGTGATGGACTACAATAATACAATGGGAGGTGTCGACAGAGCCGATCAGGCAATGACATTTTACCAGGCTATGCGCAAACAGCAAAAAAATATTATAAAAAGATTTTCAGGCATCTTCTGGAACAATGCCTTTGGAATGCGTATATCCTATACAAAGCAAAGAGTGGCATGCCTCTTGTTCATTCCGACTTTATCTGGAAGGTGGCTGAGCGGATTTTTGTCAACCACCAGACGCCATCAGTAGCTGTGAACAGACCCGGACGACGTGCTGTTGGCGTTGTCAACCCAGAACGCCTGACTGGACGTAATTTTTTGGACTACATACCGCCAACCGCAAAAAAGGAAGCACCTACCAGGATGTGCGTGGTCTGCTGTTCAAAGAGAGATGGCAATGGAAAGAAAGTCCGAAAAGAAACAAGGTACCATTGTCCAGATTGTGACATTGGACTTTGTCTAGTTCCATGCTTTAAAATGTTTCACACTCAGGATGATTATTGAATTTTCTTTGTTTGACAAATGTCATTATTTTCTTCTACATTATTGAATAAAATTATGTTATTTATTAGATTATAATTCATGATTTTGTGTTTCAAATTTATCACATCTGGGATGTCTACTAGAGTCTTGTTTGGTCAGGTTTAAGTAAGTAATTACTAAGAATTGCAGGCCTAAAATACATAACGCTAAATTTCCATGCAAAATAATTGTACCGCTTTTGGTACATAATTCCAGACAGAATCATACCGCCAGGGAGGTTAACAGGACAGGTTCCACTCAGAACAGGCCTCGCCATGGTTGACCAAAGAAGTTGCATGCACATGCTCAGCGTCATATCCAGAGGTTGTCTTTGGGAAAGAGATGTATGAGTGCTGCCAGCATTGCTGCAGAGGTTGAAGGGGTGGGGGGTCAGCCTGTCAGTGCTCAGACCATACACCGCACACTGCATCAAATTGGTCTGCATGGCTGTCATCTCAGAAGGAAGCCTCTTCTAAAGATGATGCACAAGAAAGCCCGCAAACAGTTTTCTGAAGACATGCAGACTAAGGACATGGACCATGTCCTGTGGTCTGATGAGACCAAGATAAACGTATTTGGTTCAGATGGTGTCACGGTTGTGTGGTGGCAACCAGGTAAGGAGTGCAAATACAAGTGTGCCTACAGTCAAGCATGGTGGTGGGACTGTCATGGTCTGGGACTGCATGAGTGCTGCCAGTACTGGGGAGCTACAGTTCATTGAGGGAACCATGAATGCCAACATGTACTGTGACATACTGAAGCAGAGCATGATCCCTCCCCTTTGGAGACTGGGCCCCAGGGCAGTATTCAAACATGATACCGACCCAAAACACACCTCCAAGATGACCACTGCCTTGCTAAAGAAGCTGAGGGTAAAGGCGATGGACTGGCCAAGCATGTCTCCAGACCTAAACCCTATTGATCATCTGTGGGGCATCCTCAAACGGAAGGTGGAGGAGCGCAAGGTCTCTAACACCCACCAGCTCCATGATGTCGTCATGAAAGAGTATAAGAGGACTCCAGTGGCAACCTGTGAAGCTCTGGTGAACTCCATGCCCAAGAGAGTTAAGGCAGTGCTGGAAAATAAGGGTGGCCACACAAAATATTGACACTTTGGGCCCAAGTTGGACATTTTCACTTTGGGGTGTACTCACTCTTGTTGCCAGCAGTTTAGACATCAATGGCTGTGTGTTGAGTTATTTTGAGGGGACAGCAAATTTACACTGATAAGCTGTCATTTCTTCAGTTTTGTCACATGAAAAGATATAATAAAATATTTGCATGTGAGGGGTGTACTGTACATCTTGGAGGTGTGTTTAGGGTCATTATCATGTTGGAATATTGCCCTGCGGCCCAGGGAGGGGATCATGTTTGATCAGCATGTGACCTAAAAGAGAAGAAGGGTCAAAGGAGCTTTGGGCCTACTTCTCCTTTAACCACTTAACGACCGCCCACTGTAAATATACATCGGCAGAATGGCACGGACAGGCACAATCATATACCTGTACGTGACTGCCTTCGTATGGGTGGGGGGTCCAATCGGACCCCCCTCCGGTACAGTGGGCGGCCGGGATCGCTTTGGGAGCGATCCGTGATGAGGGGGCCCCCATTCGATTCTGGCCACCCCCTCGCGATCGCTCCCGGCGAATCAAATGCTTCCTCTGCCTATGTAATGTTTACACAGGCAGGAGGAAGTGATGTCATCCCTCATGCGGCGCTCACATATACCGAGCGCCGCATGAGAGAAGACACACAGGTTAGTGCACATAACAGCACACTGACACCACACACATAGGTACATAAATCGCCCCCCCAGACCCCCCTAGACACCCCCAGATCACCCCCAGCCCCCAGTCACAGTGTCACTGATTGCAGTGACCATTTATTTACTGATCACTGCAATCAGTGACATTTGTGACTGTAAAAGTGTCACTACAGTTAGTGTTAGGTCCAGTGTAGCCCCCTAACCCCCCCCCTAATAAAGGTTTAACCCCTTGATCGCCCCCCAGGTAACCCTTTCACCCCCTAGCACCGCCGACACTAAGCGATCGTTTTTCTGATCGCTGTTTTAGTGACGGTGATGCCGATCGGTAGCCAGTTATTTTTTTTAGGTTCGCCGCAGGTTTTTATAGCGTCGGGTACCCCATATATTACCTAATAAAGGTTTAACCCCTTGATCGCCCCCCCAGGTAACCCTTTCACCCTCTAGCACCGCTGTCACTAAGCGATCGTTTTTCTGATCGCTGTTTTAGTGTCGGTGATGCCGATAGGTAGCCAGTTATTTTTTTTAGGTTCGCTGCAGGTTTTTATAGCGTCGTGTACCCCCATATATTACCTAAAGGTTTAACCCCTTGATCGCCCCCCCAGGTAACCCTTTCACCCCATTTTGCCAGTGTCACTAAGCGATCGTTTTTCTGATCGCTGTCTTAGTGTCGGTGATGCCGATAGGTAGCCAGTTATTTTTTTTTAGGTTCGCCGCAGGTTTTTATAGCGTCGGGTACCCCCACATATTACCCAATAAAGGTTTAACCCCTTGATCGCCCCCCCAGGTAACCCTTTCACCCCCTAGCACCGCTGTCACTAAGCGATCGTTTTTCTGATCGCTGTCTGAGTGTCGGTGATGCCGATAGGTAGCTAGTTATTTTTTTTAGGTTCGCCGCAGGTTTTTGTAGTGTCGGGTACCCCCATATATTACCTAATAAAGGGTTAACCCCCTGATTGCCCCTAGTTAACCCTTTCACCAGTGATCACCATATAAGTGTTACGGGTGACTCTGGTTAGTTAGTTTGCTTTTTATAGTGTCAGGGCACCCGCCGTATATAACCCAATAAAGGTTTAACCCCCTGATCGCCCGGCGGGTGATATCAATTAGGTTTTAGCGTCAGAGAGGGTCTGCGTCACACCCCAGGCAGCGTCAGGTTAGTGCCAGTAACGCTAACACCCACGCGTGAAGCATACACCTCCCTTAGTGGTATAGTATCTGAACAGATCAATATCTGATCAGATCTATACTAGCATCCCCAGCAATTTAGGGTTCCCAAAAACGCAGTGTTAGCGGGATCAGCCCAGATACCTGCTAGCACCTGCGTTTTGCCCCTCCGTCCAGCCCAGGCCACCCAAGTGCAGTATCAATCGATCACTGTCACTTACAAAACACAACACACATAACTGCAGCGTTCACAGAGACAGGCCTGATCCCTGCGACTCCAGTGCTGTAGGAGGTGATTTCACCACCACAGTTAAAAAAAAAAGCATATATGCCGAAGCATTGGGGCAGCAGGGGCGGAGGAGCGGAGGAGCGATTTTGCTCCTAATGCCGCGTACATACGGTCGAAATTCCGATGGAGGCATGCCCGTGGAAAAGTCCGATCATGTGTGTGCGGCATAACTTTTGCGGGAGGATGCCCCCATGCTTCGGCATATATAAATGTTGCATGTATGCCCATCATTAGAAGTGAGTGGATGAAGGGCGGTATTCTAATGGTGGGCATACCCACCGATCAATCTCTTTTTTCATTCAGCGAACAGGCTGCATGAAAAAAAAGATTACAATACATGTCCAACAAGGACCAGCATGTTGCTGGACTTTGAATGGTTATACCAGATTGATGCCTGCGGGTTTAGGTATCATCTTGGTATCATTCTTTTCAGCCAGCGGCCGGCTTTCATGTAAAAGCAATCCTAGTGGCTAATTAGCCTCTGGACTGCTTTTACAAGCAGTGGGAGGGAATGTCCCCCCCCCGAATATAAAAAGCGCCATTGGGAAATTGGGAAAGCATTTTATCACACCGATCTTGGTGTGGTCAGATGCTTTGAGGGCAGAGGAAAGATCTAGGGTCTAATAGACCCCAGTTTTTTCAAAAAAAGAGTACCTGTCACTACCTATTGCTATCATAGGGGATATTTACATTCCCTGAGATAACAATAAAAATTATAAAAAAGAGGGGGCGTGTCCCGATGTGAGCAGCGGCAGATGTGTTCCAAGATAGCTCCGCTAATCCTTCTCCTCATCCTGTGCCATCCGTGCATCTGCTGACCCGGTGAGCACCGCCACAGCCTCGGGACTGATCCCCTTCCTCTCCTGCTTTGACCTGGCCGTGTGTTGTGCGGAGGAGCCGCGCACCAAAGGAGACATCCGCCCAGCCATAGCTGGCCTGTGCTTGTGACCGCCGCCGCCATCTTCCCGGCCGGAGCTTCACTCCATCCTGTGCCATCCGCGCGTCTGTCGACCCGGTGAGCACCGCCGCAGCCTCAGGACTGGCCCCCTTTCTCTCCTGCTCTGTCCTGGCCAGATCTTGTGTGGGGAAGCCGCCTGCTGGAAGAGACATCCGCCCGGACACAGTCGGCCTGTACTCGCGGCCGCTGCCGCCATCTTCCCGGCCGGAGCTTCCCATCTGTCCACCGAGCCCTGACCATCTGCGGCTCCGGTGCTCTGTCAGGCCATACTAGTGCCTCCCCCTTGCCTCCTCATCTCCTGGCTGTGTTTCGAAGGGCCGCTGGGCTGACAATCCCTGTGGAGGCCTCCCGAGGCCTAGCTGACGGCGGCCATCTTGCCAGCCTGGGACTCGGGGCGGTGTGTGCTCCCCATCCAGGGCTCTGGAGCGCGGACAGGCCTGCAGTCCCATCACTTCCCCCCCCATGCTGGGCTGACACTAACTGCTGGACCTGGCTGAGGCCTGGTGACGGCCACCGCTTTCCCGGGCCCCATCCTGCTGAACTGCTCTGACCTCCTCACATCACAGGCCCGGGTGCACGGTTCCCGCATCTCTGCCCTCTTCTCCATCTTCCTTCCGGGTGAGGAGGGATTCCTGACTACCTGCTCCATTAGAGGTACGTGTTCGCAACCACATCTGGTTCTCGCCTGCCCCCTTTCAATCACCCCGGGTACGGACCCCCCCCCTGTGTCTTCCCCGGCACAGATGCCCTCCAAAAAGACGCATCCTAAGCCTGCTAAGCCCACTCCGTAGCAGAAGCCGCTGACCTCCCCCTCGCCGAGACCTGACGCTGTTTTGGTCGGGAGGCTTCAGTCCTTACTGGCTGAATTGGAGATGGAGCCCGGGGACGCTCCAGTGGCGACGACTTCAGCTCCTTTACCGCAAGATAGTACCGCCACGATCCTTGCAGCAATTGAACAGAGCAGAACCTCACTGCTTATGCGCATCGATCATCTTGCTGAAGAATGCAACCTGATAAGAAACGACTTGGACAATATCAGGGGGAGGATGACGGAGACTGAATCCAGAATCTCGGCTACTGAGGATCTCACCGCTACCCACGTCACCTCCATTGCTGAGTTACAGCGCACAGTGCAGGCCCTCGTTGCAAAATCTGACGATGCCGAAAATCGGCTCAGGCGGAACAACGTTAGAGTCCTTGGCCTACCTGAGGGGGCTGAGGGTGATCGTCCGGCGGAATTTGCGGAGGAATTATTTAAGGACCTGCTGGATCTTACCACTGTTACTCCTACCTATGTGGTGGAAAGAGCCCATCGGGTGCCCACGGGCCGAGCCATCCCGGGGAACCTCCCCAGACCCTTCCTGGTCCGCTTTTTGAACTACCGAGACAGGGACAGGATTTTGGCAGAAGCTCGTAAACATCCCACACTTAAATACAATAACACCTCCGTCCTCCTCTTCCCTGACTTCTCGGCCGAGTTGCAGAGGAAGAGAAAGACCTTCAATGATGTCCGTAAACGGCTTAGAGCAAAAAATATTAAATACGGCATGCTTTACCCTAGCCGCCTCCGGGTACAACATGACGGCAAAGTTTGGTTCTTTGACACCCCTTCGGAGGCTGACGGCTGGGTGGCCACTCTGAGATAATGGTCTCCCATCGCTTAAAAGTTGTTTGATGCACGGAGCTTACAAGTCCTGAACTACCTATCCTATTGTTCTCCTTTTCACGCATGCCGGAGCTACGGCGAGTGCACCTTTACGCTGGATACGCACTTACCCCTTGCGGTTTGACTCCGCAAAGATCACCAGAAGTTCCCTGAACTGTTACTCTCCACCTGTTTGGAAAAACTCTATAATAGGGTCGAGCCTGCAGTTTTGGTTCAGCGCTGCAGAGGACTGTATTGTGGCCTAATTCTCAGGATTAGCTTTACAAATATTGTTTTTGTTTTTGGGTAAAGACCGCTTCCTGACCTCCCCCATGATGTTCTGGGGGGTAGGGGGGATTGGTAGGATAAGCACCTGGTGCTTGGGAAGTTCTAGTTTAGTTGCTGTGTTCGTTTACATGTGTTTTTTGTGTTACACGTACAATGGCTCATGCTCCACTGCTGCTCACTGGGTGTCGCCCGCTCGACGACAATTAGTCTCCTCTAATTATTTTAGCCAAAACGCCTATGGCATCACGTGATCGGGATTCCTTTTCTGTGGTATCCTGGAACGTGCGTGGCCTCAACTCTAAGTTTAAGAGGGCGCTTCTTTTTCAATATGTCAAACAATATAGTCCGGCTATTCTGGTCCTGCAGGAGACACACCTGGTGGGCAGTAAGCTCATGGCTTTGAAAAGGCCCTGGGTTCAGAGGGCTTTTTATGCCTCTTACTCAACATATGCTAGGGGAGTTTCCATCTTGGTGCATAAGTCTCTCCCATGTGTCATAGATGCGGTTCACACGGATCCGCTGGGTAAGTTTGTTATACTGGCACTCACGCTATGGCAACAGAGATATGTCTTCGCGGGTATATATGTGCCGCCGCCCTTTAAGTCTGAGGTTCTGTATACTATACTGGAGAGGATGGCCCCCTACTGTCCTGCAAAAATTTTACTACTGGGTGACTTTAATGCCATCCTTTCCCAAGATCTGGATAGACCCTTGCCACCTAAGTCCTTCACCGGGGAGTTGTCAAATTGGGCATTATCTGCGGGTGTTACAGAAGTCTGGAGGTGGAAATTCCCGTCCACTAAAACGTTTTCGTGTTTTTCTACATCCTACAAAACTGCCTCCAGAATTGATTATGCTTTTGCTAACCCCTCTATGCTGACGGACGTTCTAGACGCATCTTATTTGCCCAGTGGTCTCTCTGACCACAGCCCCCTGCAGATCACCCTGTGCACCTCCTCCTCTCGTAATGGCTCTATGTGGCGGCTTGGTGCTCAATGGACTTCCCAACCTGACATAGCGGAACAAGCCCCCCCAGCCCTTAGTGCTTACTGGGACTCTAATGAAGGGTTATCCTCTCCTGAGATAGTCTGGGATACTTTCAAGGCATTCACAAGGGGCCATTACATCTCGGCCATCAAGGCGGTTAGGGTACAGCAAACTGCTGCCACTGCGGCATTGGAGAATGGGGTGGATTTGGCTTCCGCCCACTATGGATTGGATCCCTCCGCCTCAAACTTTGATGCGTTGCAGGCATCCAAACGCAGTCTTCATCTGCACTTAACAGAGGTTACTAGATTAGAATTGTTTCATACGAAGCAAACATTTTTTGAACAGGGGGACAGGAATGGCAGACTGTTGGCAATGATGTCCCGCCATGACACTCCGAATACCGTAATTCCTGAACTTACCTCTCCCACGGGTGAGGCCATCTCATCTCCTGAGGCCATTTTGCTAGCATTCCATGATTTTCACCAATCCTTGTATACCACCACGTTACCCGAGGGCTTAGACCCAGACGGACTAAATCGCCTCCTAGATCCGATAGCCCTCGGCTGGCTCTCTGACTCGGAGAGATCGCATCTAGTGGCCCCAATAACCACCGAGGAGGTTCTTGTCGTGATTAATTCCCTGTCCACTGGCAAGGCTCCTGGCCCAGATGGTCTTCCGGTTGATTTTTATGTAGAACATGCTGGCATGTTGGCTCCCCGGATGGCTGCCCTATTTACTCATTCCTGAAGCAGGGCTCTCTCTCTCCCTCCATGGCGCACGCCCATGTTATTCTCATTCCCAGGGCTGGTAAAGATCCAAAGTTCTGTGCCTCCTATAGGCCCATAGCACTTCTTAACAATGACCTAAAAATTCTAACTAAGCTCCTCACTGCTAGACTTGGCACTTTACTTCCCTCCCTCATAGACCCGGATCAGACTGGGTTCATGGCCCACAAGTCTACGGATATTAACCTTCGTAGATTGTTCACCAATCTTCATGCAAGACATGACAATCTGGGTACCAGAGTAGTTGCCTCTCTCGATATTGAGAAGGCGTTCGACTCAATAGAATGGCCTTTCCTGTGGGAGATTCAACGGAGAATGGGATTCCCCCTGGTTTTTATCCAATGGTTGCAGACTATATATCACTCGCCGACGGCTGCCATTCGTTTAGGGGTCGGCTGTCTCCTGTTTTTCGGCTTGCTAGGGGTACGCGGCAGGGCTGTCCTCTCTCTCCGGCCCTCTTTGCCATTGCCATGGAACCAGTGGCTGAGGCACTACGTGTCTCGCCACACATTAAAGGGCTCCGTCTGGCCTGGCTGGAGGAGAGGGTAGCCCTGTACGCAGACGACCTCCTCCTTTTTCTAAACGATGCTGGCCCTTCTCTGCAAGGAGCATTGCTGGTCCTAGAAAGGTTCTCTGAGGTAACAGGGCTTAGGGTCAATTGGTCGAAGTCGCAACTGCTTGCCATAGACGAGAACGCTAGAGGAGGGGCTTCGGCTTCTCTTCAGCTACAATGGGTGGACGAATTTGCGTACTTAGGGGTACGTATCTCGAAGAATGTGGCTGACTACATTTCGCTGAACTTGTCCCCAGTAGTCAACTCAGTCAGGGCCAAGCTGAAGGCATGGGAGAACCTTCCTCTGTCCCTGCTGGGGCGTATCAACCTCATTAAAATGAAAATCCTCCCCAAATTTACATATTTGTTTCGTAACTCCCCTCAGTGGATTCCCAAATCATTTTTTTCCCACCTAAATCAAATTTTCTCCTCATTTCTATGGGGCCCACGTCCTCCCCGCTTCAAGCTGACCACGCTCATGCGCCCTTGTTCGCAGGGGGGTCTGGCATTCCCGGACTGCCACAAGTATTTCATTGCGGCTCAATTAGTCACTGCATTCTGGTGGCTGGTTCCGGATAGATCCAACTCGGCCTGGGCCACTGAAGCTGCAGTGTTACGATCTGCGGAGGCTTTGTCGAACCTCCTTTTGCGGGGTCCGAAGGCTCCGTATGACCTGACCCCCTCTATGTGTACCACCCTTAAGGCCTGGAGGGAGGGCTTGGCCTGTGAAAAATACCCTTCGACTGCAGTATCCCCGAACGCCCCCCTCTGGAACAATCCCGACCTACATCACTTTTTCGAAATCCCAGACCCAGTGGTGTGGACCAAGTACCATGTTAAAATACTCTCGGATGTCACCTCAGACCTCTCGATTTTCTCCTTTGATCATTTAATGTCTAACCACAATGCCCCGTCCTCATACGGGTTCAGATATCTTCAGTTGTCCCATGCTTTCAGAGCTCAGTTTCCATCAGGCGAGAGGCAGCTGGTGCAGTCTGACTTGGAGCGGATTTTGCGCTTTGACTGTACAAATAAACCCACCTCCGTGTTATACACACATCTCCTCCGGGTCTCTTCTCCTGAGTTGACCAGGCTCCATCAGCAATGGGGCCGGGATGTTCCAGAGCTGGACTCTGAGGACTGGGAGGATGTATGGGACTTCCCAATTAAAATACTTGTTTCCCTGAGGGATCGCCTCATTCAATACAAGATTGTCCATAGAGTATATCTCACTCCCGCCCGGGTGCACAGGATGAGGTCTTCCCTCTCCCCGGAGTGCTGGCGTTGTGACCATGCTCCGGGGGACTACATTCATATATTCTGGTCCTGCCCGGTAATTACAGTCTTTTGGTCACAAATCTTTCTGGAGGTGAATAAAGTGAAGAGTATCTCTATTGTCCCATCCCCAAGAATATGCCTGCTGGGGCTGGTGGAGGACCTGGTGCCCAGGGTGGCTGAGAGAACCCTGTTGGGTCTCTTGCTGTTCTATGCCAGGAAGTCCATCGTCCTATGCTGGAAGCGGAGGGCCCCTCCCTCTGTAGGTCTATGGAAAACACTTGTCAATAATGTGATACCCTTATACAAAGAGACTTATGTACATAGAGGCTGTCCGGGAAAATATGACAGGGTCTGGTCTAAATGGTTGGCGGAGCCCTCCACTGCGGCAGCAGACTAGGAGGCTTCACTGAATGCTGATACCATCCACTGAAGTCTTGTTAAACCAACCCTTGCTAGCACAGCTACTTAGGTGAGTTAGTTAACTATCATCCTACCCCTGGAGCCGGAGCCGGGCCAGCTCATTGATGATGGTTTATTAGAATATACGTTATTACCCTAGCATGTCTTGGTTTTGTAATTCTACCTTGTGACCCCTGCGTGGGTCCCGCCCATGCTGTTAGCCAGATGTTGGCTGTGCTGTTGTACGCTTGTATTGTCTGTGTTTGTAACAAATAAAACAAAAAAGATTTTCAAAAAAAAAAAAAATTATAAAAAAATATAAATATATGGAAGGAACAGTTTAAAAATAAAATAAAAAAGCAAAATTAATAATAAAAAAAATAAAATAGCACCCCTGTCCTGCCCTGCTCTTGCGCAATAGCGAACGCAAGCGTCGGTCTGGCGTCATATGTAAACAGCAATTGCACCATGCATGTGAGGTATCACCGCGAAGGTCAGATCGAGGGCAGTAATTTTAGCAGTAGACCTCCTCTGTAAATCTAACGTGGTAACCTGTAAAGGCTTTTAAAGGCTTTTAAAAATGTATGTAGTTTGTCGCCAATGCGTGTTTGTGCGAAATTTTAAAGCATGTCGTGTTTGGTATCTATGTACTCGGCCTAAGATCATCTTTTTTATTTCATCAAACATTTGGGCAATATAGTGTGTTTTAGTGCATTAAAATTAAAAAAAGTGTATTTTTTCCCAAAAAAATTTGTTTGAAAAATCGCTGCGCAAATACTGTGTGGAAAAAAAAAATGCAACACCCACCATTTTAATCTGTAGGGCCTTTGCTTTAAAAAAAATATATAATGTTATATATAATGTTTGGGGGTTCAACATAATTTTCATGTTTTCATGTAAACAAAAAGTGTCAGAAAGGGCTTTGTCTATAAGTGGTTAGAAGAGTGGATGTAAGCTTCCTAATGTTGTGTATAAAATGCCAGGACAGTTCAAAACCCCCCCAAATGACCCCATTTTGGAAAGCAGACACCCCAAGCTATATACTGAGAGGCATGTCGAGTCCATTGAATATTTTATATGTTGACACAAGTTGCGGAAAAAAGACAATTTTTTTTTTTTTTTGCACAAAGTTGTCACTAAATGATATATTGCTCAAACATGCCATGGGGCATATGTGGAATTACACCCCAAAATACGTTCTGTTGCTTCTCCTGAGTACGGGGAAACCACATGTGTGAGACTTTTTGGGAGCCTAGCCGCGTACGGGACCCCAAAAACCAATCACCGCCTTCAGGCTTTCTAAGGGTGTAAATTTTTGATTTCACTCCTCACTGCCTATCACAGTTTCGGAGGCCATGGAATGCCCAGATGGCACAAAACCCCCCCGAATGACCCCATTTTGGAAAGTAGACACCCCAAGCTATTTGCTGAGAGGTATGGTGAGTATTTTGCAGATCTCGCTTTTTGTCACAAAGTTTTGAAAATTTAAAAAAAAAAAAATTATTTTCTTTCTTCATTTTCAAAAACAAATGAGAGCTGTAAAATACTCACCATGCCTCTCAGAAAATAGCTTGGGGTGTCTACTTTCCAAAATGGGGTCATTTGGGGGGGTTTTGTGCTATTTTGGCATTTTATGGCCTTTGAAACTGTGATAGGTAGTGAGGAGTGAAATCAAAAATTTGTGCCCTTAGAAATCCTGAAGGCGGTGCTTGGTTTTGGGGGTCCCGTACGCGGCTAGGCTCCTAAAAAGTCCCACACATGTGGTATCCCCGTACTCAGGAGAAGCAGCAAAATGTATGGCATGTGTGAGCAATATATCATTTAGTGACAACTTTTTGTAATTTTATTTTTTTTGTCATTATTCAATCACTTGGGTCAAAAAAAAAAATATTCAATGGGCTCAACATGCCTCTCAGCAATTTCCTTGGGATGTCTACTTTCCAAAATGGGGTCATTTGGGGGGGTTTTGTACTGCCCTGACATTTTAGCACCTCAAGAAATTAGATAGGCAGTCATAAATTAAAAGCTGTGTAAATTCCAGAAAATGTACCCTAGGTTGTAGACGCTATAACTTTTGCCCAAACCAATAAATATACGCTTATTGACATTTTTTTTACTAAATACATGTGGCTGAATACATTTTGGCCTAAATGTATGACTAAAATTGAGTTTATTCGATTTTTCTTATAACAAAAAGTAGAAAATATCATTTTTTTTCAAAATTTTCAGTCTTTTTCCATTTATATCGCAAAAAAAAAAAAAATATCGCAGAGGCAATCAAATACCATTAAAAGAAAGCTCTATTTGTGGGAAGAAAAGGACGCAAATTTCGTTTCGGTACAACATTGCATGTCCGCACAATTTCCAGTTAAAGCATCGCAGTGCAAAATTCTGAAAACACCTCTGGTCCTTTAGCTACAAAATGGTCCAGGGCTTAAGTGGTTAAACAGTTAGAAATATGTTGTACTAGATAGCTCAATGAAAATTCGTCTTTAAGAGATGAGGGGTTTATGTATGTAAATTCTTCTTCAATAAATTTATGGAACTATGCAAGAAATTAATGCTAACAAACATGACACATTCTACATACATTTTAGCATGCTCTGATCCCCTGCTACAGTATATAATGGACAGTTGATAATGTACCCATGAAAAGTTCTAAGTTAAAATAAACCTGTGACCAGACAATGCACATGTATGTTTTTACATACTCTGAACAAGCAGTAAACACACTTTAAAACAAGCCCTTGTTTACTTCTGTACCTTTAAGAATTGTGGAGAAATTAATCTTCAAAGTTCACAACAGAAGCAGTGAAATTATACCTCTTTTCTTGCAACTTTTTTTTGTACCAGAATCATGGCAGCCTGCCAGCCCTCTAATGTGAAAACATAGCAGGTGTTATTAGAAACTGACTGAAACCCAGCTTAGAGTCTTTATTGTGATCTTTAAGGATCTCTAAGAATTAATGCCTTCACAGTGCAAGCAGCTAAAGAGTTTAACATAGCTCCCAACTGTCCCTGATTACGAGGGACTGTCCCTCATTTGGAACATAGTCCCTCTGTCCCTCTTTCCTCCTCATTTGTCCCTCATTTTGGCTTCATCTATAGACTATATAAAATGCACTTTTTATCTATAAAAAAGTGTTTTTCCCAGTGCTAAACCTTTCATCCAATTTCTAAATCGCTGCATTTTTTAATATTAAAAGCCATTATAAAAGAATAAAAAAAATATCACTGATCTCATGCTTTCCAGCCTGGAGGAGAGATGTGGGGTCTTATTGACCTCGCATCTCTCAATAAAGAGGACCTGTCACACACATTCCTATTACAAGGGATGTTTACATTCCTTGTAATAGGAATAAAAGTGATCAAAAAAAAATGTAAAATAAGTCTAAAAAAAAAAAAAAAATAAGTAAGTAAAAAAAAAATAATAATAATAAAAAAAAATTAAAACGCCCCTGTCCCCGGTAGCTCGCGATCAGAAGCGAATGCACACGTAAGTCGCCCACATATGTAACTGCCGTTCAAACCACATATGTGAGGTATCGCCGCGTGCGTTAGAGCGCGTGCAACAATTCTAGCACTAGACCTCCTCTGTAATTCTAACCTGGTAACCTGTAAAAAAATCTTATGGAGATTTTTAAGTACCGAAGTTTGGCGCCATTCCATAAGTGTTTGCAATTTTAAAACGTGACATGTTAGGTATCTATTTACTCGGCGTAACATCATCTTTCATATTTTCCCAAAAAATTGGGCTAACTTTACAGTTTTGTTATTTTTTAATTCATGAAACCATTTTTTTTTTTTTTTAAAAGGCGTTTGAAAAATTATTGCGCAAATACCGTGCAAGAAAAAAAGTTGCAATGACCGTCATTTTATTCCCTAGGGCGTCTGCTAAAAAAAACATATTTAATGTTTCGGAGTTCTGAGTAATTTTCTAGCAAAAGAATGATGATTTGTACATGTAGGAGAGAAGTGCTAGAATAGGCCCGGTATGGAAGTGGTACAAAAAGCCCTGTATGGAAGTGGTTAAAGCCAAACCTTTACTAGCACTTTAAGTTATCCAAGTGTAGCGCCCTCCCCACTCCCCTCTTCTCTTCAGCTCGTCTATCTCTTGTCTAGGGGTACCTTAGAGGGGAGGGAGCGGGGACACCACGCCTGGCCTTCACCACAGGTGTCAGTGCGGTGTGAGCAAAGTTTTTGTTTTACCTTCGGGTCAGTGTTGTGCACCTAGAGCCTCCACTGAGAGTTACCTTGAACAATGTCTGTCAGGAATGAGCCCCACACCATTAAAGTCCAACACTCCTTTATTCTTCTTGAATGAACACAATCAGTTGAACTCCCTTGGAGAACAGAACAGAAAAGGAGGTGTGCATGCGAGTAGGCCCAGACACAATTGATTCTCCACTTTCCTTCCTGAAAGTGGGTTGCGGTCTCCGAGCGAGGGGGGAATTTCCTTCCAGGCGGTCTCCGGTGGGAGGCTCACCTGTCACTGGCAATCTGCTGCACCCGGTCTTCAAGTGAGGAGCTCCCCCCGGTCCATTACGCCTTCCGGATTCGGGTTCCCAATCCCTGGGTTCCGTAGGACCTCCTTCCCTCGTGGAACTCAATGTTGGGCACTGAGCTCCAGACCTCCATCCGAGTACCTCACCCCAGGCTAAAGGTGCCTGGGATGGAACACGACCTCCGGCTGTCCTCTAGGCCTAGGCCGCCTAGAGGACCGACACGAACCACCGCCCACAGGCTGAAGGTGCCTGGGACTCGACCCCGTGACAAAGATGGACGGCCCCTATATACCCTTCCCCAGCAAGCACGGCGGGTTCCCCGCCCCACCATACCGCTGCCGGGAGAGGACAAAAAGGAGGCCCGCACACAGCAATGGCTCAACCCCCAGCCCATGGCGACAGTGCCACCTGCTGGGCTGCAGGGAATTACACATCACTGATGTCTCTGCCAGGTTTAAATTACACCCGGGAAAGTACATACCCGCTACACTAGGTTTCCATGTGCAAACCTGAAGTGATTCCCATCACCTTTTGGCACATTGTTTTGGAGCATTTTGATGAATTTGCCATTGTCCATGAAAAAAAAAAAGATATTTTACTAGTATTACCACTAACAAAATTTGCAAAGGACAAGACTATGATTAAAAAAATTGTGCAGCATCTCAAATACAGTTTGCCTAGAAAAAGAAAAGGAGAGGAAAGAAAATATTTGGAATAAACCACCTTCTGACCACAAGCATTTGGGACTGCATACATTTTCATTACAAGGTCTTGAGATCATTTGTTTTCTTTTTTTTTTTAACTTAAAGCGGTGGTCCAGCTAAATATATTTTTTTTTAAAGTTAGCAGCTACAAACACTGTAGCTGCTGACTTTTAATAAACACACTTACCTGTCCAGGGTGCCCGCGATGTTGGCCCCCGAGGCCGATCCGTCCATCGGATCATGTGCCGGCGTCGCCATCCTCACTAAGGGAAACAGGCAGTGGAGCCTTGCGGCTTCACTGCCCGTTTCCTACTGCGCATGCGGCACTTTGTGAATGGGCGGCTGTCTTCTGGGACACACACCGGTCCCAGAAGACCGCGCACCCAAATTTCCCAGAAGACAACGCGAGGAGGAGAAGAATGAAGACTACCGCGGAATAGGAAGTGGCAAATTAGGACGATCTGCCTAGCAACCGCCATTTTTGGTAAGTATTTTTTTTTCACATTTTAGGAGCCTTTTGATGTAATTTTTTTCTTTAGGGTGGACCTCCGCTTTAATCAGCCACAAAGTGCTTGGACAGAGCATTACAGTTGTATCTATTGATATGGGAAGGTTCCCCCAGTGTTAATAGAAACCAGAAAACACTGCAAACAGCTTACATACCTCTTGTTTATTCTGCTATCCATTATATCAGATTCAACAGTCTTACCTGGTGTTTGCTTCTGGTAAAGCTACACTCTTTTCTTCAAGAATGTAGCTACAGCTATTCCAGCCTAGGTGGCTGCTATGGAACCCATGGTGGATAAGAGCCCAGAAAGGCTGCAAGTGTGTGGAGAGAATATGGTTGCCATTACTAGTGTAGTGCTCACCCCCAAAGGAGCCACTGTTTCCACAGGTCCCCTATTCCCAGTGCCCATAACTCAGGAAGAAGCACCACACTCCCTGACAAACCTGTGGCTTTAAACAGGCTTTAATAAACAGGCAAAAGTTCTGCAAGGAAGAAAATGTATGGGACAACCAACAATGATAATACAACTTGTAGCGCTTACCCCCGCAGGAGCTGTTGGTGATGATTGGTCCTCTATTCTGCCACGATTCTTCAAACTGTTCGGTCCCCACTGGCACACTTCGTAATGTACTAAAACCATCTACACCTGTGTGACTTAAGAGTTAGTAAGCTACCACTCTATTAGGAAGCATAGGAATAAGGCAACAAACAGCTTAGCAGTAAATCAATCAGATATATTATGACAATTCAAAGCAACACTGTATGAATCAGCAAACCAACAACTACACAGACGTATAGGCAATATGATCAATGACCCGCTAACTGGCACTCAAAGGCTATAGCCTTGTTAAATTTGACTACAGCAGGTGCAGTTAGAGACTCTGTAGTGGCATAAACTAACTAACAAAAGGTAAGCAGTTCCTTGTGCACACACTCTGAATCCCTAGGGCATGTGGGTGTCTGCATCTCTGGCAAATGGGGTACCACTGAACTTGGCTGAAAGTACCTGCCACCTGGTATTCAGCATTGGCCAGCTTTCGGTGGGGCCCTTCTTTAGGTGATGCACTGTCCCTTTAGGAGTGTTAGTAGATGACAGAGGCTAAGCTGCTAAGTAGGGACAGCCTTCTATTGGTTTGCAAAGTGTGGCGGGCATTTAGGACATGCAGTTAAGCTCACCACTTCCTGACAGGCGGCTAATCACATTCTGATGTCTTGGTGATCAGCAGTTTCCAGAGATCAAGCCCCAGATCCTCACACAGGCTGCAGTCTCTCAGCTCAGATCCTGAAGATGCAACGATTCTCTCTCTCAACTCAGTCTCTGAAGGTAGCCCCAGCAGTCTCAGATGCAGATCTGTCCCCTCTCCCTAACGTGGGGGAACAAGAACGGCAACAGGTCCTCTTAGCTCCTCTCTAATGGCCTTGGATGTGAGGCACAGACCCTGACAACAGATCTGTACCCGTCGCGTTGATTAGATGGAACCTTATGTTTATGTGGGAGTTATTCACTGAATTTGTAAAGAGAATTGATAAATAAAGCTGTGGTCTTGCCCTTCCAATAAACAAGTTTTCCATTTTTTATTTATTATGAAGGTGCAAGGTCTTTGGTTAAATGGTAATGGATTTATGTCTATGCTTAAAGTGGTTGTAAACCTCCATGGGGAAGTTGTACCTATAGGTAAGCCTATATTAAGGCTTACCTATAGGTGGAGTAAATATCTCCAAAACGTGCTCTCCGAGCCGTTTCTGCACTAGCGAGTGCTGTGACTTGTGGCTCCCGCGCGCATGCACGGGAGTGACGTCACGTGACTCTGGCCAATCACAGAGCTGGAGTACACGGCCCCAGAAGGAAAAGGGGCGAACATGGATGCGGCCTCCAGCATGGACAGTGCGATCTTCGTTTGCAGGTAAGTGGCACATAATGTGCTAGAATTCAATGCATACTAGCACATTATGCTTTTCCTTTGCAGGGAACTAAAAAGAAAGTACAGAAGAAGCCATATCTGAGCATGATCCAGAAATGCCGCTGTCTTCTCTGAGCCAAAGCTCATTAAAGTGGTCTGTTTCAAAGTGGAAAACTGTTCTGTAGTCAGACGAATATAAAATTTTACATTCTTTTTGGGAACCATGGGTGCCGTGTCCTGTAGACTAAAGGGGCCTTCTGGCTTGTTATTAGCGCTCATTTCAAAAGCCTTCATCTCTGATGGTATGGGGATGCATTAGGGCATATAAAATGGGTAGCTTGCACATCTGGAAAGGCACCATCAATGCTGAATTATATATCCGGGTTTTAGAGCAGCATATGCTCCTATCTAAACGACATCTTTTTCAAGGAAGTCCTTGCATGTTTCAGCAAGACAATGCTAAACCTCATACTGCATCTATGATAACAGAATGGTTTAATTGTAGAAGAGTCCATGTGCTTAAATGGCCTGCCTACAGTCCAGACCATTTGAAAATGTTTGTCGCATCTGGAAATAAAAAATACAGCAAAGAAGACCCAGGACTGTTGAGCAGTTACAATCTTAAATCAGGCAAGATCTGGATATTCCTGTCCTAAAAATCCAGAAACTGGTCTCCTCAGTTCCCAGACGTTTACAGAGTGTTGTTAAAAGAAGAGGGGATGCTACAATGTGGTAAACATGGCCTTTCCCAACTTTTAAAAAAAATGTTTTGCTGCCATCAATTTCAAAATTGCCCTATTTTTTTCTTCAAAATGGTACATTTTCTCAATTTTAAAGTTTGATATGTTTCCTATTTTCTATTGTGATATAAACATGGGTTTATGAGATTTGCAAATCATTGGAATCTGTTTTTATATAGATTTGACACAGCATGCCAACTTTTTGGGAATTGGGTAATAAATATTCATATTGGTAATCTGCATCTCCCTGTCATATATTCTGGAAGCTTCTTCCAAAGACAGGTGTGAGAAATCAGACACCGAGCTTTGGAAACCCTGAACAGACAAAAACAGCCAATCACTGCTCCACACTACAATGAAGCTAAGAAAACTATTTAACTTAGGGTCTGTAAAGAAGACACACAGCCACACAATGAGGTTGGACAAGAAGTGGTTCTTTACTGTTAGACCCCATACACACTATTAGATTTTCTGAAGATTTTTATCTTCAGATTTACCCAAACCATATAATATGAGGTCAAACCTAATGCGCTGTACACACGGCTGGTTGATCCGATGAAAAAAGTCCGATGGACTTTTTTCATTGGAAAAAACTATCGTGTGTGAGCCCCATCAGACTTTTTTCCATTGGTGTTAAAAAATAGAACATGTTTTAAATTTTTCCGATGGAAAAAAAAACGGATAGGAAATTCTGATTGTCTGTGTGGAACTCCATCAGAGAAAAATCCACGCATGCTCAGACTAAATTAGAAGACGGGAGCGCTCGTTCTGGTAAAACTAGCGTTCGTAATGGAGATAGCACATTCGTCATGCTGTAACGTACTGAAAAGCACGGAGAATGAAAGCGCGAATCGGCTAACACCAAACTTTTACTAACACGCGGTAACACGAAATCAGCAAAAGCAGCCCAAAGGGTGGGGCCATTGGATTTGAACTTCCCATTTATAGTGCCGTCGTACGTGTTGTACGTCACGGCGTTTTGGACGGTTGGAATTTTGACTGATGGTGTGTAGGCAAGACTGATGAAAGTCAGCTTCATCGGAATTCCGCCGGAAAATTTTATTCCATCGAAAATCCGATCGTGTGTACAGGGCATAAGAGTTTTAATTTGTATGTGTGATGCAATCAGGCAGGCCCTTAGGTTTTGGAAAATTTGAAGACAAAAATCTGCAGAAAATCTAATAGCGTGTATTGGGTTTAAGAAGAAAAGAGGCCTAGGCCCACAAAACCACTTTGATTTCATGAAGAATAAGGAAGGGTTCTTAACAGGATAAGACCACCAGTTCTGAGACCTGTGTTGCTGATCTCATTGGTGACAGATGTCCCAGAACACTTTTGGATGAAAAGGCTATTCTCCCGAATTCAGGCACTGACAACGTATAAAATCTGCCCTGCCAAATATCTGTTCCAGGAATGTGGCCTGCAGACAGTAAAGGCTTCCATCTAAGCCCCAAATATATACACTTCTTGATGCTCTGCGGCTTCTGGTGTGGGCTAATGTAAGCCACAGCTGTGCCATTGCCTGACTGAGCCCTAGTCAGTAACCCCTGAAGCTGGTTAGCCCAACACAACATGGATAGGCAAATTGCCCTCAGTTCAAGAATGTTGATAGGAGTTTTATCATATTGATGTCACTCGCTACTGTCCGGAGAGGCAGCAGTGGCTTTGTAAGTTCTTTAGATTGCGTTCATGCTTTGTTTATGCACATTGTTTTAGTAATAAAGCTTTTAATACTGCACAATGAGAGTCATCTTCTTGTCCATCATGTCCATTGTGTTATCAAGAAGCACACAACCATCAAAGTAAAGATTTAATTGAAGGGCTGTTGTGCAGGATCCACTGTGCATCCGGTTGCAGTTTGATTGAGGCACAGAAATATCTATCCATCCCAAGAATAATAACACATTTGTTGTCTGCCTCTGTCTGGAAGGTGTAGAGGTTCTGGTAAGTGCAATACTTACCTGCAGCTCTAGGTCCTTCCTTTAATCTGCAGATCCAAGGCTTGGATCTCATGGTGTGCATTCACTCTTATTCTGGCAGAGGACACATTGCACTTTCATTTTTAAAGTTAAAAAGTTTTATTTATAAAGATAACTTTTACTTATCGAATGGAAACATACGCCCATGTTGAAGTCTACTTAGACGAAACGCGTCAGAATTGGCTTATCGCTCTCTATATTGCTCCTTTTTATTACTACGGATGCAGTAAATTCAATAAAACCTATCCTTTTTGATCTATACCATGTGGAGCCCTTCTTTTTTCCTTTTTTCTCTTTACGTCTTTAGACCTTCCTTCTGGCTGTTTCAACTTGGTTTCTCAACCTTACTGTCACCTACAAGACCCCTGGAAGCTGCTCCTGGAAACACCTGGGTTCCCATGATCGTTGTGGAAGACTGCCCATCTTGGATCCCTCTGCTTGATTGACTCGTTGTCATCGACATTCGAGTCCACCATCTCTAATAGGAGTACATACCCCATTATTTTGATTGAAGATACAACACCTCGATGTGTTCACTATATCACTGTGCTTCACTTCTGAGCAAGAACTATTTTAAACTGGATTGTATGTGTTCACTACACGGATTGGTTCATTCATTTGGACATTTCCCATAATCTTCCAAATATGAGTTCTATTTATATATGTTATGTTTTCACACTTTGTGACCTAACTTCATGTGTATAGCAACATTTGATTATTTGAATATTGCTTACTTAATTTTTTAGCGCTACATTTTCCATTTACCTTGTTCACCTATCTTTGTCACATTTGTATGTAGCAGCTTTCCACGTTTCACCATTGGGCTAGCACAGTATTATTCCCTTTTTAAACTTTTCCTTATCAACTGTATGAACTTTTTATGGATATTTCATTGATTATATGTTTATTTTCATCACACTATATAATATGATTTCATTTGTTGACACTGCATTGGTTCTGGGGCTGCCATACAAGCAACAAATTACTTTCTATTTAAAAACAGAAATTGATCGGGGGTACCTAAGGAGATAAGGGGAGATTCTAAAGTGTGGTGAAAGATCCAGGTGCAGAGTTAGGAGAGGGAATCTAAGTAACCTCATCTTGGCCTTGTGAATAGTGTGTGTTGGCCCACCCCCTCATCCCATTTCCCTTCTGTAGGACATCAACCTGTAGCGGGGGTCTAAATCTAGGGGGAGCACCTGGGTGGTAGTATGATCCAGGTTGCTCTAATTTTGAGAAGATTTGGACCATTTAAGTCGTGGAGGACTTTGGTGGCGCTGTTGTCCCAGGTCGAGTTAGAGCCACCGTCACAGTGCTGCACCTTTTTGTCCTGCTCTGGCAGTGGTACAGCGGGGCGGGGAGACCTGCTGTGCCTGCTGGGGGTAGGGCATAAAAGGGGTAGACACCCTCGCCACGAGGTCCTTTTTTGCTATCCCGCGCCCAGGCACCTTCGGCCTGGGTGCTGGCGGTCCGGAGTTCCGGCCCAGGTGCCCATGGCCTGGCCGGAGCCATGTTGGAGTCCATCTCAGGCACCTTAAGCCTGGGGTGGGGTACTACACCGGAGGCCTGGGGCCCAGTGACTTTGACTGGGCTCCGCAAGGGTGGATGGGTCTGAGGGTCCCTGAGGTGGATGGGGCCCGTATCTGAGGCGAGGAGGCCGGAGAGGTTACCCTTCTGAAGAGCACGGAGCAGCATCAACCCGGTGATAGAGGGGCCTCTGGTAACTCTCTTGGAGGGACGCTTTCCCCCTGACAGGGGCCGCAACGCAGCGAAGATACTCCAGTTCCTGTTCTCTAGAGTCACTGGTAGAGACTCTGAAGATTTAAGTTCTCTCAAGCCGATGGGCTTTAGCAACCCCTGGTGAAACCACAGTGGTTTAATTTGATTGTTAGGACTGTGCCTCGACCTACTCACCCCACCGTGTTGAACTGTTTATTGGGTCCCAACCAGTCGGCTGACAAAGGACTGTTCATTCGTGTGCTATAATAAACAAGTGTTGGACCCTTATCGGTGTGTGGTACTCTGGTAAATGGGAGCAAAGGGAGGTATCAGCACAACAGACTTGGCTCTTAAAGAAACACACAGGCCCGAGGAAAAACAACAGGTACTGGCCTTCACCTCCCCTGAGGCATGGGGAGGACATGGGCCGTGGCGCATCTCACTCTCGCAGTCAAGATACCCCTAGACAAGAGCTATCGGACAACCGATAAACAAGTGAAGGGAGTGAGGCCGCTACACACCATTACAGTAAGTGGATCCCCTGAGGGTTACTGACAACCTTGAGCAAAACAGAGATTGCTGCTTATGGAGCAGAAGGGGAGCAACCGAACTGTGTCCACTGAATGTAGACTGCCAGATATCCTGATGAAGGCTATGCAGAGACCTAAACCACAATCCAAAGCAGTGAGGCAGGGAAGCTGCTGGAGGTGCAATGTGGTATGCAGTAGAGCTGGGGGAAGTCTGTGTATATCCTACAAAGGGCAGGGCTGTGCATACAGGGCTCCACTGGTTTCCATAGAAATTAGACCCATACGAGATATGTGTAAAGTGTATGAGGCTGATTTTCATAGAAACCAGTGGAGCTCTGGACTCAACATGTGGGTTCATTTATCGCGACAATACATTATCCATGCTGTTTATGACCACTCAAGCATTGGGGGTCATTACATTCTGGTAACTTCTGCTTCGCTCCTAGCACTGAAGTGGTGTGAAGATAACTTGGAGGATTTCACTTATTGGAAGAATATTTTGGATTTCACTTGCACAGTAGAGTTGAATTAGGACTTTTGTATTAGCCCTTTTTATGTGATTGTTCATATCAGTTCACTGTATGACACTTTTTGTTTCACACATGTTTTTGTGAACATTAAGCAATATTGGATGCTATTGTTTTTTTTTGGTTTGCAGTGACTGTACATTATACACCAAAATTATTTCGTGAAGGGATTAGTGCAGCACTTACATTATTAATTTGGGGAATAATGTGTCAAAATATTGTGCAAGGCGAGTTTTTCCAAATATTTGGCCAGAAGCGCAGTTTGATGAGTTAATATTTCATATAATAGTTGGCTCCATGCCTAGTAGCCAAAATGCAGTATATTTTCTCATTGAGGTAGTTCATAAACTATACCACATTTTGGCCACTAGATGGCAATGAATACACAGTTCAATTTTGCCACCAGTTCACAAAAATGGATATTGGGGAAGTGCAGAAAAGGGCAACCAAACTGATAAAAGGCATGGAGGAGCTCAGCTATGAGGAATGATTAGCTGAACTGAATTTATTCTCTCTTGAGAAGAGGAGATTAAGGGGGGATATGTCCAACATGTATAAATACATAAGTGGTCCATATATTGAACTTGGTGCAGAGTTATTTACTTTTAGATCATTACAGGGGACAAGGGGGCACTCTTTACATCTGGAGGAAAAGAGATTTAAATTCACATACAGAAAGCCTTCTTCACAGCAAGAGCTGTAAAAATGTGGAGTAGACTCCCTAGTACTAATTCTGCCCAGCTCAGTAGATTGCATTAAAAAAGAGCTGGCTTTGTTTCCAAAGGCACAAAATATATCTGGATAACATTTAGAAGTAATAACACCAGGTGTAGTTGATCCAGGGAATATCTGATTGCCTTCTGGAGGATCAGGAGGGAATTTTTTTTACCACTGGAGCAAATTGGTTTATTGGGGTTTCTTGCCTTCCTCTGGATCAACTATGGGTATTGGATAGTGTATATGGAGTTTTCCTATTAGTTTTTTTTTTTTTTTCTATTGGTTGAACTAAATGGACTTGTGTCTTTTTCAACCTATCGATGACTTGACAAATGTCGCTCGAATGTACCTCAAAATTGTGTTGCTTTTAACATCCAACTTTGGAATGAAAACATTTTCCTGAATGAAAACCACAACTGCTAGAAATTTTGTTTTTTTGGAGAAAAAATTTCCATCCTGGTACTTTATATTTTCTCATCACTGCAGTCAAAAACAAAGGTCACTTTGACCCCACTAATGATTTGAAAATCAAACATTCTTGAAGAAAAATATTCAAAAAAATAATTCTACTAGCGTATGACCATCTCAAAGTAATACCCAGTGTGCATTGCTGTGCCTACTGGTGTAGTGCTACCCCCAAAGGAGCTGCTGTAGATTAGACAGTGTCTTTACCAAAACAGTGCAGAGGCAGCCAGAGCAACATTCCATTCACTTTGGCTCAATTAAGAGTCTAAGCTCTAAAAATGTCTTCTAGAAGCAGGGGGGAGTTATCAAATTCTCAGCCTGTGAAGCTTTGAAGTCAAAAACTAAATTTGCCTAGCAGCCTAACTAGGAGGGTGCTACATAATATATATATAAAATGTAAATTCATAAATGATGTGTCAGAAACCATGAATCAGACAGAGACAGAAGTACAGTTAAATCACACTTGTTTAATAATAATAATAAAAAGGTAAATAGAGTAAGCGTAGTCAAAACATAGCCAGAGTTCAGAAACCGGATCGGATAGTCAACCAGGCCAAATGTCAGAGAGCCAGAGAAAAATGTAGTAGAACAGCAAGCAGGATCTGGAGCCAGAAGGAACGTCAGCCAAGCAAGTCTTCAACAGGAACACAGGAGATAGTCTCTGTGATGTTGACCAAGGCAAAGGCAGAGATCAACTGAGCTGGATGGCTTAAGTAGGCAGGACTGAGGAGCAGGATCATCAACAGGTGAATCACTGTGGAGAGAGAGGAGCTGGCAATTAGCCGACAGCTGAACGGCCAGCTCAGAGAAGGAAGGGCTGAGCCCAGCACTGACAGTACCAACTCCTCAATGACCCCTCCCCCTCGGAGGACCACCGGGCTTGAGGGGAAAACGTCTATGGAAATCAGTTGTCAGTATATACAGGAGAGAAGTGTGCAGGGGAAGGTTGGGTTACAGTATGTACATGAGAGGCGTGTGAAGGGTAAGGTTGGGTTACAGTATGTACAGGAGAGGAGTGTGGAGGGTATGACAGTGGGCAGTATGTACAGGGGAGGAGTGTGGAGGGTATGATGGGGGCAGTATGTACAGGAGAGGAATGTGAAGAGAAAGATAGTTGGCAGTATATTCAGGAGAGGAGTGTGCAGGGGACGGTTGGGTTACAGTATGTACAGGAGTGGCGTGTGAAGGGTAAGGTTGGGTTACAGTATGTACAGGAGAGGAGTGTGGAGGGTATGACAGTGGGCAGTATGTACAGGAGAGGAGTGTGGAGGGTATCACAGTGGGCGGTTTGTACAAGAGAGGAGTGTAGATGGTATGATAGTGTGCAGTATGTACAGGAGAGGAGTGTGGAGGGTAAGATGGGAGCAGTATGTACAGGAGAGGAGTGTGGAGGGTATGACAGTGGGCGGTATGTACAGGAGAGGAGTGTGGATGGCATGATAGTGGGCAGTATGCACAGGAGAGGAGTGTGGAGGGTATGACAGCCGGCACTATGTACAATAGAGGAGTTCTGAATGTGGGCAATATGTACAGGAGAGGAGTGTGGAGGGTATGACAGTAGACAGTATGTACAGGAGAGGAGTGTGGATGGTATGATACTGAGCAGTATGTACATGAGACAAGTGTGGAGGGTAAGACAGTGAGCAATATGTACAGGAGAAGAGTGTGGAGGGTATGACAGTGGGCAGTATGTACAGGAGAGGAGTGTGGAGGGTATGACAGCCAGAACTATGTACAATAGAGGAGTTTATGAATGTGGGCAGTATGTACAGGAGAGCAGTGTGGAGGATATGACAGTGGGCAGTATGTACAGGAGAGGATTGTGGAGGGTATGAAAGTGGGCACTATGTATAGGAGAGAAGTGTGGAGGGTATGACAGTGGGCAGTATGTACAGGAGAAGAGTGGGGAGGATATGACAGTGGGCAGTATGTACAGGAGAGGAGTGTGGAGGGTATGAAAGTGGGCACTATGTATAGGAGAGAAGTGTGGAGGCGATGACAGTGAGCAGTATGTACAGGAGAGAAGTGTGGAGAGTATGACAGTGAGCAGTATGTACATGAGAGGAGTGTGGAGGGTACGACAGTGGGCACTATGTACAGGAGAGAAGTGTATGACAGCGGGCACTATGTACAGGAGAGAAGTGTGTAGGGTATGACAGCGGGCACTATGTATAGGAGAGAAGTGTGGAGAGTATGACAGTGAGCAGTATGTACAGGAGAGAAGTGTGGAGAGTATGACAGTGGGCACTATGTACAGGTGAGGAGGATGAAGGAATCTGAAAAGGAAAATGTAAAGGTTTGTGGAAGGATGTTTAGGGACTGCGTAGTGGTTAAGCAGGCCATACATGGATTGAAATTAAGCAAATTGAGCAGAGACCAGCCATAGTTGATCTATGTATGGGTTAGCTGGTTTTACACAAGTCAATCTATTAATCGACTTGAGTACAACCAGCCTGTCAGGTTTTTCCCAAAACAATCAATGCTGCCAGCTATAGTTAGCAACATTAATCATTGTATTTACTGGCAGAACACAATAACACTGCAGGAGTGATTCCCCCATCCACAGGTCAGCAGGAGAGAGGTTGTGTGGGGACAGGCTGGGGAGAGATACTAGTCAGTGGCTGGTGAGGCACTGGCTAGTATCAGAGCCAGATACACACAGGTTACATACGCCACGATCAATAGAGTGAGAGCAATAATTCTAGCCCTAGACCTCCTCTGTAACTCTAAACATGTAACCTGTAAAAAAATTTAAAGCATCGCTTAGTATACAAAAAAAATCGTGCCAACTTTAGTGTTTTTTTGTTTTTTTATGAATGAAATAGCTTCTTTCCAAAAAAACATGTTTGAAAAATTGCTGCGCAAATACCGTGTAACATAAAAAGTTGCAAAGACCACCATTTTATTCCCTATGGTGTCTGCTAAAACAATATATAATGTTTGAGGGTTCTGAATAATTTTCTAGCAAAAAAAATAAATATGATTTTTGCATGTAGGAGAGAAGTGTCAGAATTGGCCTGGGTGGCAAGGGGTTAATTACCATAAGTAATATACAAATAATTATTATAAGCACTGTGAGCTCATCTTCTCAGTCTGCTGCAGAATCAGAGTGTGTCAGCTTGTATTTAAACTGGCCACTCTGTATGTAGCTTCTGACAGGCTGCGCAAGCAAGCCCCCTATCTCTGGAACCATAAATAATAGGAACCCCACGTCTTTAGCTACCTACCCCCCAAATTTGGGGTCTCTGTGGCCCCTGGTCGTCGAGATACAACCCTCAAAGTCGATCTTTTTTTTTTTTTTTTTTTTGAGCAAATGGGCCTATCTTGAGGAAGGGGCCTGGAGCTGCAGCTCCAATAGCCCCTATGTTAATCCGGCCCTGGCTACAGAGGAGTTTACCAGCTTGAGTCTGAGGGAGACATCCAAGCCCAGGGGACACTGTGAGTTAGGCTTGTCACCTTTTCTTTAAATCAAACCCGAACACTTAAGCTGTGCACAGCATTTTTTTTTATACATATATTTTGCTAATAAATAAAATTTCTAATCATATGAAGTTAATAACAAGTGTCCCCCTTTACATCAGAGTCCACAGAGATCCCCTTTTACATCTGAACTCGCAGAGTTCCCTTTCACTGTAAGGGGGGACTCTGCAGACTCTGATGTAAGGGAGAACTCTGGGGACTCTAACATAAGGGATGCTCTGGGAATCCTGATTTAAGGGGGAACACTGAGCACTCTGATGTACGGAGAGGAATCCGATGTAAGAGGCCTATGGTGTAAAGGGGAACTCTGATGTAAGGGGTGCTCTGAGAACCCTGATTTACCTTAGTGTACTCACTCAGAGTCAGGAGAGAGAAGGGGGGAGGCTTCAGTCACAGACAGGGATGGATGGTAAGTAGGGATGAGCTTCGTGTTCGAGTCGAACATACGTTCGACTCGAACATCGGCTGTTCGATCGTTCGACGAAGATCGAACGATTTGGGCCGTTCGCGCCAAATTCGAGTGACGCGAACGGCCCACAATGCACTACGCCATCGCAGTGTCATCCAGGCGCTGTGATTGGCCAAGCATGCACTGTGACCCCGCATGCTTGGCCAATCACAGCGCCGGAAGCGAGGAGAGCAATGATTGGCCACAGGCAGGATGCCTGTGGCCAATTATTCTTGAGGGGGTTTAGTACACGCCCCACACTATAAAAGGCCGCCAGCGCGGCGGCCTTGTGTAGTGTGTTCCGGAGCAGGGAAAGAGAAGCATAGGCAGGGACAGTGTCATTTTTTTTCCTTTACTAATCCTGGATTCCTTGTGTTTAGGGACAAATAAGGATAGGTAGGGAGAGTGTCAGTGTGTTATTCTGTGCTAAACCTTGTTTTTAGGGACAGAGAGGTACAGTGAGGGAAAGTGTCAGTGTGCTATTCTGTTCTAAACCAATCTTGCTGAACCATATTTGAAATCCTTGAGTTTAGGGACAGAGAGGTACAGTGAGGGAAAGTGTCAGTGTGCTATTCTGTGCTAAATATTGTTTGTAGGGACAGAGTAGGACAGTGAGTGAAACTGACAGTGTGCTATTCTGTTCTAAACCAATCTTGCTGAACCATATTTGAAATCCTTGAGTTTAGGGACAGAGAGGTACAGTGAGGGAAAGTGTCAGTGTGCTATTCTGTTCTAAACCAATCTTGCTGAACCATATTTGAAATCCTTGAGTTTAGGGACAGAGAAGGACACTTGTGGAAACTATCAGTGTGCTATTCTGTGCTAAATCTTGTTTGTAGGGACAGAGTAGGACAGTGAGTGAAACTGACAGTGTGCTATTCTGTTCTAAACTAATCTTGCTGAACCATATTTGAAATCCTTGAGTTTAGGGACAGAGAAGGACACTCGTGGAAACTATCAGTGTGCTATTCTGTGCTAAATCTTGTTTGTAGGGACAGAGTAGGACAGTGAGTGAAACTGACAGTGTGCTATTCTGTTCTAAACCAATCTTGCTGAACCATATTTGAAATCCTTGAGTTTAGGGACAGAGAAGGACACTGGTGGAAACTATCAGTGTGCTATTCTGTGCTAAATATTGTTTGTAGGGACAGAGTAGGACAGTGAGTGAAACTGACAGTGTGCTATTCTGTTCTAAACCAATCTTGCTGAACCATATTTGAAATCCTTGAGTTTAGGGACAGAGAGGTACAGTGAGGGAAAGTGTCAGTGTGCTATTCTGTTCTAAACCAATCTTGCTGAACCATATTTGAAATCCTTGAGTTTAGGGACAGAGAAGGACACTCGTGGAAGCTATCAGTGTGCTATTCTGTGCTAAATCTTGTTTGTAGGGACAGAGTAGGACAGTAAGTGAAACTGACAGTGTGCTATTCTGTTCTAAACCAATCTTGCTGAACCATATTTGAAATCCTTGAGTTTAGGGACAGAGAAGGACACTCGTGGAAACTATCAGTGTGCTATTCTGTGCTAAATCTTGTTTGTAGGGACAGAGTAGGACAGTGAGTGAAACTGACAGTGTGCTATTCTGTTCTAAACCAATCTTGCTGAACCATATTTGAAATCCTTGAGTTTAGGGACAGAGAAGGACACTCGTGGAAACTATCAGTGTGCTATTCTGTGCTAAATCTTGTTTGTAGGGACAGAGTAGGACAGTGAGTGAAACTGACAGTGTGCTATTCTGTTCTAAACCAATCTTGCTGAACCATATTTGAAATCCTTGAGTTTAGGGACAGAGAAGGACACTGGTGGAAACTATCAGTGTGCTATTCTGTGCTAAATCTTGTTTGTAGGGACAGAGTAGGACAGTGAGTGAAACTGACAGTGTGCTATTCTGTTCTAAACCAATCTTGCTGAACCATATTTGAAATCCTTGAGTTTAGGGACAGAGAAGGACACTCGTGGAAACTATCAGTGTGCTATTCTGTGCTAAATCTTGTTTGTAGGGACAGAGTAGGACAGTGAGTGAAATTGACAGTGTGCTATTCTGTTCTAAACCAATCTTGCTGAACCTTATTTGAAATCCTTGAGTTTAGGGACAGAGAAGGACACTCGTGGAAACTATCAGTGTGCTATTCTGTGCTAAATCTTGTTTGTAGGGACAGAGTAGGACAGTGAGTGAAACTGACAGTGTGCTATTCTGTTCTAAACCCATCTTGCTGAACCATATTTGAAATCCTTGAGTTTAGGTACAGAGAGGTACAGTGAGGGAAAGTGTCAGTGTGCTATTCTGTTCTAAACCAATCTTGCTGAACCATATTTGAAATCCTTGAGTTTAGGGACAGAGAAGGACACTCGTGGAAGCTATCAGTGTGCTATTCTGTGCTAAATCTTGTTTGTAGGGACAGAGTAGGACAGTGAGTGAAACTGACAGTGTGCTATTCTGTTCTAAACCAATCTTGCTGAACCATATTTGAAATCCTTGAGTTTAGGGACAGAGAAGGACACTCGTGGAAACTATCAGTGTGCTATTCTGTGCTAAATCTTGTTTGTAGGGACAGAGTAGGACAGTGAGTGAAACTGACAGTGTGCTATTCTGTGCTAAACCAATCTTGCTGAAGCATATTTCAAATCCTTGTGTTTAGGGACAGAGAAGGATAGGCAGGGGACAGTGTCAGTGTCATTGTTGCTAAGCCTCCTGCACAGTATACACCTGAAGGTAGCCCTTATTGCTGTTTTTCCCATCTCCCTGCAGGCCATCCATTAAAATGTCTGGAAGGCAAACAAGGAGAGGCAGACAGTCAGGAGGCAAAAAAAGAGGGCAAGCAGGCTCTGTGTCTGGGGGCAACAGTGCTGGTCGTGGACGCGGTGCATTGTCATCAGCACATGGCCATGGGACACGCTTGTCCTTCTTTTCGGCAGCTGGACATGTTGAGCCACATCATGCCGAAGACTTGGTAGAGTGGATGACCAAGCCCACCTCATCCTCCTCATCCTCTCTCACCCAGGCTCAGGGTACTGGCAAAGCAGCTGCCAAAGCGTCCTCTTCTCTGGTATCATTATCTTCATTAGTCAATCCTTCCCTAGACCCACCATGTCCTCCTCCTGAGGAGTCCCCCGAACTGTTTGAGCACAGTGTTGGGTACATGCTCCAGGAGGATGCCCAGCGTTTCGAAGGATCTGATGATGATACCCAGATAGAGGAAGGCAGTAGCGTGAGAGCAGAGAGAGGGGATGCTCAAGAAGGACACCAATCTGGCAGTCATGCTCCAGCAGCTGCAGCATACTGCCAGATTGGCTCCAGTGATGAGGAGGGAGGGGATGATGAGGTCACTGACTCCACGTGGGTGCCTAAAAGGAGAGAGGAGGAGGAGGAGGATGAGGAGGAGGCACATCTCCAACGAGGCAGGATGCCCTTGGGTGGCCAGCGTATGGGCAGCACACCGACGGAATCACACCGCAGAGCTCCGCCTGTGCAGGGCGCTGCCTCTGCCCGTCATTCAAAAAGTTCTTTGGTGTGGGCCTTTTTTGAGGCGAGTGCATCAGATCGCACAGCTGCTGTTTGCAACATATGTCTCAAGCGTATATCGCGTGGCCAAAACATCAGCCGCTTGGGCACCACATGCTTGATCAGACATATGTTGACCTGCCATGCAGCTCGTTGGCAAGCCTACCTTAAAGACCCACACCAAAGAACAAAGCTGACCTCTTCTTGCACCGCATCAGCTGGGATCTCCAACCCCACTATACCTTCAGTCCTCTCTGAAACCTGCTCTGAGAGGAATGAAGGTGTAGAATTAGGTGTGTCACAGCCAAGTACTTGCGGGCACTCTGCTAGCAGTACACCGACGTCCGATTCTAGCAGGCAAATTTCCCTGCCCCAGCTGCTGGACCGTCAAAAGAAGTTCACTCCCAGCCATCCACATGCCCAGCGGTTGAATGCTAGCTTGGCTAAATTGCTAGCGCTTCAACTGCTGCCTTTTCAGTTGGTAGACTCGGCCCCCTTCCGTGAGTTTGTGCAATGTGCGGTTCCTCAGTGGCAGGTTCCCAAACGCCACTTTTTCTCACGGAAGGCGATTCCGGCTCTCTACAGGCATGTGGAAGGCAATGTCTTGGCCTCGCTGGACAGGGCGGTCAGCGGTAAGGTGCATATTACCGCTGACTCATGGTCCAGCAGGCATGGACAGGGACGTTACCTTTCTTTCACGGCCCATTTGGTCACTCTTTTGGCAGCTGGGAAGGATGCAGGACAAGGTGCAGTAGTGTTGGAGGTTGTTCCACCGCCACGCCTCCAAAATGCTACTACTGGTTGTGACACACCTCTATCCTCCACCCCCTCCTCTTCTTCTTCCTCCATGGCCTCTTCCTGTGGTTTGTCCTCGGAACCAGCGGTGCTCCGTAGGCGTTCAAGGGGCTACGCAAGTACGCAGGCAAAAAGATGCCATGCCGTGCTTGCGCTGGTGTGTTTGGGGGACAGGAGCCACACTGGGGCAGAGGTCCTGTCTGCTCTGCAGGGGCAGACCGAGAGGTGGTTGACGCCACGCCAGCTTAAGCCAGGAATGGTGGTTTGCGACAATGGCACCAACCTCCTCTCCGCCCTCCGACAGGGACAACTGACCCATGTGCCCTGTATGGCTCACATCCTTAACCTGGTGGTGCAGCGGTTCTTGGGCAGGTACCCGGGCTTACAGGATGTCCTGAGGCAGGCCAGGAAAGTCTGTGTTCATTTCCGCAGATCTTATAATGCCAGTGCTCGCCTGGCTGAGCTGCAAAAGGAGTTGAACCTGCCCAAGAACCGCCTTATATGTGACATGCCCACCAGGTGGAACTCAACATTTGCCATGCTGCAGCGGCTGCACACGCAGCAGAGGGCCATCAATGAGTACCTGTGCGACTACGGCACCAGGACAGGGCCAGGGGAGCTCGGGTTTTTTTCACCACGCCAGTGGGGCATGATCAGGGATGCATGCACTGTCCTGGCACCATTTGAGGAGGCCACGAGGATGGTGAGCAGTGACAGTGCATGCATCAGTGACACTGTACCTCTTGTCCACCTGTTGGAGCACACGCTGCGTGGAATAATGGACAGGGCACTTGAGGCAGAACAGAGGCAGGAAGAGGAGGACTTCCTTGCCTCTCAAGGCCCCCTTTACCCTGACAGTGTTCCTTCTGTCCCACCCATCGCACAGGAAGAGGAGGAGGAGGAGGAGGAGGAGGAGGAGGATTGTGTCAGCATGGAGGTGGAGGCTGGCACTCAGCATCATCAGCAGCAGTCTTTTAGGGATGATTTACAGTCCCAAGAAGCCAGTGGACTTGTACGTGGCTGGGAGGAGGTGGCTGCGGATCATGTCGTCCTTAGTGACCCAGAGGACTCCGGACTGAATGCCTCAGCTAACCTACGCTGCATGGCCTCCCTGATCCTGCAAAGTCTGCGGAAGGATCCTCGTATTCTTCGGATCAAGGAGAGGGACCATTACTGGCTGGCCACTCTCCTTGATCCACGGTACAAGGGTAAGGTTGCGGACCTTATGTTACCGTCGCAGAGGGAGCAGAGGATGAGACAACTCCGGGAGGCCTTGCAGAAAGGTCTGTGCAACGCGTTCCCAGAGACTGGGAGGTTACAAACTCCTGGTCCTGGACAACAAGTTGCTGAGGCTTCGGGCAGTCAAAGAAGGAGCGGTGGGGAAGGTGGCCGTCTGACCGATGCGTTCAGACAATTCTTTAGTCCGCAGCCCCAAAGTATGATCGTTTCTAGCAACCATCGCCAGCGTCTGATATACATGGTGCAGGAATACCTAGGGGCAAGGTCAGACTTGGACACCTTCCCCACCGAAAATCCTCTGGCTTACTGGGTCTTGAGGATGGATCACTGGCCAGAGCTTGCACAGTATGCAATTGAGCTACTGGCCTGTCCTGCATCCAGCGTTCTTTCAGAACGCACATTCAGTGCTGCTGGAGGATTTGTCACGGATCACAGGGTGCGCCTGTCCACCGACTCGGTTGATCGACTGACTTTCATCAAGATGAACCAGTCTTGGATCACCACCAGCTACCACACACCTGATGCTGATATAACAGACTAATTGATTTTAAAATGTCACATCCCTTCAAGACTGATGCTGAGTTCCTGTGCTGTTATGTTGACTAGCTATCCTCCTCCTCCTCCTCAATGATCCGATTAATGATGATAGCTTGGAAGATCATTTTGGTTTATGGGTGCCGCCACCAGTGGCTAAGGCCCAATTTTTCAGCCCCTGTTTAACAGGGGCGTGTAATTACAATTTTTGATGCAATACTTTGCAACAGGCCTCATTGCTGTGCTTCAAGTACAGTATCTGTGAGGGGTTGCAGTGTTGTGCCACCAGTGCCTAAGGCCCAATTTTTCAGCCCCTGTTCAACAGGGGCATGCAATTATAATTATTGATCTAATAATTCACAGCAGGGCCCATTGCTGCGCCCACCAAGAGTAACTGTCAGGCCTTACAGTGTTGTGTCAACACCACCACCACCACCACCACCACCACCACCACCACCACCAAAGGCCCAATTTTTCAGCCCCTGTTCAACAGGGGCATGCAATTATAATTATTGATCTAATAATTCACAGCAGGGCCCATTGCTGCGCCCACCAAGAGTAACTGTCAGGCCTTACAGTGTTGTGGCACCAGCACCACCATCAAAGGCCCAATTTTTACTACCACTGTTCAACAATTACCGTATATGTTATTACAATTCCTGATATAATAGTTGACAGCAGGGCGTTCCAGCACCCACCAAGAGTAACTGTGAGTGCTTACAGTGTTGTGCCAACACCAACACCTCAGGGGCCAATTTCTGCAGAGTATATACGGCAGGTCCCTACTTTCAAACATCCAACTTACAAACGACTACTACTTGCAAACGGAAGAAGACAACAGGAAGTGAGAGGAAATCTACCCCTTGGAAGGAAAATTCTCTCCTGTAAGAATTAATATGGGAGAAAGGTGTCTCCTCTCTACTGATGCTTTATCACCAATCCTTGTTTCAATAAAAACACCACATTTCAAAAACAGTTGTCATTGGGACGCAAAGTGAGGTGAAATATTCTGAACAGCAAAAAAAAATGTTACAGGGGTGATAACCCTTCCCTATGTTTTCCAAAAAGCTTAAAAATAGGTATTTGGCCTGGAGCTACACTTAAACAATGTAGCTGTTCAAAATTACAAACAGATTCTACATAAGAACAAACCTACAGTCCCTGTCTTGTATGCACCGCCTGTATACGGCTGTTCAGAGTATATAGGGCCTTTTTTATTTTGTGTGCGGGGTTCCCCTTAATATCCATACAAGACCCAAAGGGGCTGGTAATGGGCTGGGGTAGGGGGGGGGGGTTGATGGGGTAGCTATGCCATTTTTCTTAAAGATTTTCATCCATATTACCGGGACCAGACATTACATTAAAGCCGCAAGCAGTTTTAAATGGCTTTTTTTCCTTTAGAAATGTTATTTTGTGCAGGGACAGTTCTAAACACGGGAAACACGTGGCACTTCACAGGCATACTTTAGACACCCCCCAGGTACAATATTTAAAGGAATATTTGACTTTTTTTTTCACTTTATGCATCATTAAAATGACTGCTCCCGGAAAACGTCCGTTTTTAAAACTTCTTTTTGCATTGATACATGTCCCCTGGTGCAGAACCCGGGTTCCCAAACTCTGTTTAGGACAATAACATGGATAATAGTCGTTATAATTAGCACTTTAGAATCCCAACGTTCGCATCCATTGTATTTAATAGGGTTCTAATGTTCGTGCGAACTTTCGGTCCGTTCGCGGGTTCTGGTGCGAACCGAACCCGGGGGTGTTCGGCTCATCACTAATGGTAAGCTCACTCACCTCTTGGCAGTCAGCACCTCCCATCCAGTTGTATCTGAGGCTGGTGGACTTCAAATTTCAGGCCCCCACTTTCCTTTTTCTGAGGCACAGCCTTCGGGATTGGAGTGTGGGCAGACACAGTGGTGTAGGGGCGGGAGGAAGAGGTGCAGATTGAGGCCTCTCTTCTTTCCCATCTGTGTGTGTGTTTGTGTGTGTGGAAGGGGGGGGGGTGCTGGCTTTGGGCAGCATGAAAGAGAGTGTAACAGAAGACACTCTCAGCTTAGACCAGTGTTTCTCAACTCCAGTTCTCCAGTTCTCAAGGCGCACAACCAGGTCATGTTTTCAGGATTTTCCTCAGAATAAACAGCTGTGGAAATTACTAAGGCAGTGAAACTGAACAAATCACCTGTGCAAAATAATAAACGGCCTGAAAACATGACCTGTTGGGGCGCCTTGAGGACTGGAGTTGAGAAACACTGGCTTAGACAATTGCAGCCAGCAACCCTGCTGGGAAGCCATAGTCCAGTCTGAATATTGTGTCCGGGTTTCATGCAGTCTGAATCCCGGATGCATGATTCCAAACCCGAACTGTCCGGGTGAATCCCGGACAGGTGGCAACCCTACTGTGAGTACCGACCCAAGAAAGAAGAGATCTCAGTGCCTGTGGGGTTGCAACCTTTGCTTCATTCAGTTAAGGCTTGCCTGGCCTAGGACATTGCAAATGGTGTACCAGTGCTGCCCACTTCATGTCCTAATGTTTGGAGGACTGTGCTAAGAAGCTACTGCTAGGGGGATAGTGTACTCATATTCCTGTGCAAAATTCTGGAGTATCCCACAATTCCCTAGTCCCCATCCATGTTAACTTGCAATAAACTGTTAAAAAAGCAACCGCTAGACTGTTTTAGAGGCGTGGAAGTTGCTGTTTGCCTCAGTGCTGCACTAGCAGGAACAAAAACCTGGGACATCAAACTGCAGCCCTTTTTTGGGGTACTGCTACATATATATATATATTTTTTTATTAAATTCTTTTAAATATACACAAACACAATATGATCCTCTAAAATGTAATTTGACAATAAAAAACTGTTAAGTTAAACTCAAATTCTGTAAATTTTAAGTTGTAATCTATTACACAACTATAGATGTATTCTTATTTGGTGGGAAGGTAGTGAGAAGGCCAATATGACTTCACTATCTTTCATCCCACACAAAAATTAAGAATATTTTATTAACATTTTCTAAATTTTTCCACACCCTAAAGTCTTAATTTAATATTGTTTTCCTAAACTGTTTGGCTTTCTTATAAACATAATCCAGCTGGAAAAATTTAAGTCTTGTGCTTGTTTTAAGCCTTTCATTGCCATGAAACTCTAAAGCCCTGTACACACGATCGGATTTCCTATGGATTCAAATCCGATGGATTTTTCCATCGAAATCCGATGGATTTTTCCATCGAAATCCGATGAAGCTGACTTCCATCAGCCTTGCCTACACACCATCAGTCAAAAAACCCGACCATCCCAAACGCCATGACTTAAAACACTCAGACGAGTCGAGAAAAATGAAGTTCAATGCTTCTGAGCATGCGTTGACTTGATTCTGAGCATGCGTGGGTTTTTTCTCCGATGGAGTTCCACACAGACGATCGGAAATTTGCTATCGTTTTTTTTCCATCGGATAAATTTAAAACATGTTCTATTTTTTCTCACCGATGGAAAAAAGATTGAGATGGGGCCCACACACGATCGGTTTGTCTGATGAAAAAAGTATGTGTGTACAGGGCATTACAGTATATCTAGCCACATGAATATGACACAGTACATTTTTTACTCACATAAATCCCTTAAGTTCTTGTGAAATATTTAAAAGAGGACATATCAAAATGACCTAAATTATTGATGTTTTTAGCAAATCACGCTAAACGTTTCCATTCAGAATCTTTTGAACACTTAAAAAAAATCACCTAATGGATCTGAAACTATTAACCACTTCCCTACCCAGCCATAGTCAAACGACGTCCACAGATGGGAGCTTTGTAGGGGGATATCTGAATGATGCCTGCAGCTATTGGCATCATTCAGATATCCTTTTAAAGTGCCGGCGATTCTGTGCACCATAAGAATGATCATAGCGGCGGTTCTGCCGCTTGATCGTTCTTATAGGCGGCGGGAGGGAACATCCCCCCCTCCCGCCGCCATCCGGTGCTTCTCCGGGCTCTCCCGTGTGATCGGGGACCCGGAGCGAATCTTGCGGCACCGTTGGTGGGTCACGTGACGAGCATAGAGATGACTGGTGACCAGATGGTCACCAGTCATCTCTATGATCGTCGGAGGCCCGGGCGCGATGTGATGACGTCACACCCGGGTCCTCAAATGTAAACAAAGCCGCCATTGCGGCTGTAAGTATGAGATCAGTGAAAAAATTTTCACTGATCTCATGCTTTCCCGCCTGGATGAGAGATGTGGGGTCTTATTGACCCCGCATCTCTCAATAAAGAGGACCTGTCACACACATTCCTATTACAAGGGATGTTTACATTCCTTGCAATAGGAATAAAAGTGATCAAAAAAAAAAAAAAAGTAAAATAATTGTAAAAAAAAATAATAATAAGTAAAATAAATAAATAAATAATAATAAAAAAAAATTAAAACGCCCCTGTCCCCGGTAGCTCGCGATCAGAAGAGAATGCACATGTAAGTCGCCCACATATGTAAACGCTGTTCAAACCACACATGTGAGGTATCGCCGCGTGCTTTAGAGCGCGTGCAACAATTCTAGCACTAGACCTCCTCTGTAATTCTAACCTGGTAACCTGTAAAAAAAATTAAAGCGTCGCCTATGGAGATTTTTAAGTACCGAAGTTTGGCGCCATTCCATGAGTGTGCGCAATTTTAAAGCGTGACATGTTAGGTATCTATTTACTCGGCGTAACATCATCTTTCATATTTTCCCAAAAAATTGGGCTAACTTTACAGTTTTGTTATTTTTTAATTCATGAAACCATTTAAAAAAAAAAAAAAAGGCGTTTGAAAAATTAATGCGCAAATATCGTGCAAGAAAAAAAGTTGCAATGACCGTCATTTTATTCCCTAGGGTGTCTGCTAAAAAAACATATATAATGTTTGGGGGTTCTGAGTAACTTTCTTGCAAAAGAATGATGATTTGTACATGTAGGAGAGAAGTGCTAGAATAGGCCCGGTATTGAAGTGGTTAAACACCTCCTGCACTGATATGAAAAAATAAAGTTAGAACACTCTGCCCTTTAGTAAACCAGCACTCCAATGTGATTCACACATCAACATGGATGTCACAACCCCCAACCCCCCCCCCTCCCCCCCCCCCGTCTGTCAGCCAGTAGTGTGATCTGAGCCGCAAATGCGCAGCTCAGACCACATTTACGGCCCGCTTCATGTGCCGCTGCGATGTGACTCCCGTGCGCATGCTCAGGAGTGAAGTCGCCCTGGCAAAGCCAATCAAGCAGCTGAAAATCGCATATCCGGAAGAAAGACCGGGGGAGGATGGAAGCGGCTGGGGACAAGGGAGAGCAGTGAGAGCGCAGCGCTGGAGGGCTGCGGCTCAATCTGGGACTATCAGGGTGGTGCTGGATAGATGTCTGCTGATCAGCAAGCAGTGATGGGCCCATCTCGGCCAAGATGGAATGTTTGTCGTACAGCTCGTGGTAGGCCGCTACCTCACCCTCTCTGAACAGAGAGGTCCATCACACACCAGGCCCAGGAGGAAGAGACCGTAGGATGCGTCTCTGGTCTCTTTTATGTTCTTCCCAGCATTCTCTCTGATGATAGCAAAGATCCCTGGGATATGTAGTCCGGGTGCATAGTCATACGGAGCAATTGCCATTCTGAGGAACTTCTAATTCCACAATCCCTTGGGATCGGCTCACAGATATGATGTCAGTTCGTGATGCCAGGCACTAGAGGGGAAATATAGTACATAGAAATGATGGGGGATTCAATATGCTTTGCAATTGTAGTCCACATTGCTTCAAAACTTGGGGTAATTTTTTATAACCTAACCCTGCTTTAAACGTCTCCACAGCTTTATCCCTGACCTGTCTGGTGTGTTACTTGGCCTTCATGATGCTGTTTGTTCACTACGGTTCTCTAACAAACCTCTGAGGGCTTCACAGAACAGCTGTATTTATGCTGAGATTAAATTACACACAGGTGGACTCTATTTACTAACTAGGTGATCTCTGAAGGCAATTGGTTCCACTAGATTTTAGTTAAGGATATCAGAGTAAAGGGGGCTGAATACAAATGCACGTCACACTTTTCAGATATTTATTTGTAAAAATAAATTGAAGACCATTTAAATTTTCCTTCCACTTTACAATTATGTGTCACTTTGTGTTATTCTATCATAATGAGTGACGTTCAGGACTGGAAGTGTGTTACTGGCATAACCAGGTGAAAATAAAGGGGAAAAAAAAAGCCTGTGGGTATTTCTTTTCCTTTCCTCTTGACCTCTGGAAGATTTTACCCCCTTCATGACAATGCCATTTTTTGCTATTGCTTATTTGCGCTACTTTAACTGGTAATTACACGGTCATGCAACGCTGTACCCAAACTATATAATTTTTTTCACACAAATAGAGCTTTCTTTTGGTGCTATTTGATCACCACTGTGTTTTTAAATTTTTGCGATATAACAGGAAAAAAACGTAAATTTTGAAAAAAAACCCAATAGTTTTTACTTTATACTACAAAACATATCCAATAAAACATTTTAAAAATCAAATTTCTTCATAAATTTTGCCCAAAATGTATTCTGCTACATGTCTTTGATAAAAAGAAAAAAACAAACAAAAAAAAATAATAAGTGTGTATTGATTGGTTTGCGTGAAAGTTATAGCGCCTACAAACTATAGTATATAAACCTATTTTTTTATACTACTAATGGCGGTGATCAGCGACCTCTGCAATAGTGCAGCAGACAATCTGACACTAACTGACGCTGGGATCACCAATGACATTAATACAGTGATCAATGATAATACTATACACTGTCACTGTACTAATGACACTGGTTGGGAAAGGGTTAACATCTAGGGCAATCAAGGGGTTAAATGTGTGCCTAACTAGTATAGAGTTCTGTGTTGATTGTCAAAACAGAGCTATTGGCTGTAATTGTACACAGCCAATCAGCAGGTCCTGGTCGTGAATCATTGTCCAGGACTTGCTAACAGGCTCCCGCTCTGTACAATCACAGTAGGAGTCAGCTGGGGGACACGCATTCATGCACTATAAACCCAGAAGCATCTAGCGCTGTACAGGTGCACCACTTTGCCTGTGCGGGCCACCCTTCCACAGTACATTACGGGGGGGTGGGGCAGTCCGCAAGTAGTTAATTAATTAGAAAATTTGGAATTCATGTTTTTGCAACAATAATGTGCGATTTTTATTTGTTAAGAAGAAAATTTGAGGGAGTTTAAAATTAAATAAAAATAAATAAATATTGTAGCATCATGTTTTTTCAAACACCAAATGTGACTGTGCACTGAGTGTACATGGAACTAGTAGAGAATGAATATATGTGTAGCGGGGTGTTCAATTTAGGGGAAGTGTCTGCGTGGTATCCAGGCTCACACACCTTAAATTGTTAGGAGTTTTGGACCATTTTGTCCTCAGAGGATAATGCTGGTGATGTGTTCCCTGTGGCCTGTGGGTGGCACTGCCATTCTAGGCCAGGGTTGATCCGCGAGCGTAGTGCTGTGCCTTTTGTGTCCCCTCTCGGCAGCTGTACAGTGGGGCGGGGAACTCGCGGTGCATGCCGGGAGAGGATATAAAAGGGGCAGACATCTTCTGATGGGGGTCATTTGTCGTTCGTCCACGCCCAGGCACCTTCAGCCTGGGCGTGTGTGGTTTTTCTCCGGGTGCCTTAGGCCCGGAGGCCGTGTTCCGGTTCCATCTCAGGCACCTTTAGCCTGGGGTGAGGTACTACCTCACTGTTCCTGACCGCCTGGGTATGGAGACCCAGGAGCTGCAGCAACGGCCCGGGGCCCAGCAATCTTCGGCTGGGGCCCACTATGGATCGAGGAGTCCAGGGTGCCGCCTTGCGAGGGGACCCGCGCACTAAGAGAAGGGAGGATCTGTTCCGAGGGACCGATGCGGTAGTCACGGTGAAGGAAGGGTCTGTTGACTCTCTGGGGGGGACGTCTTCTCCCTGAAAGGGGCTATGTCCTAGGAAGAAACTTTGTTCACCAGGTCAGTGGCAGTGACCTTGTTCTCCAGGTCAGTGGCAGTGACCTTATTCACAGGGTCTGTGGCAGAGACCAACCTTATGGTCTGTGGCAGAGACCGTGCGCCAAAACTGTTTAAGAAGCCTAAACAGTCAGAAGAGTTTAGCTACGTTTGTGCCTGGACCTCCTCCACACCTTAAGCTGTCCTGTGTCTTTCCTCCAACCTTTCTTCTATTCAAGAGACTGTTTATTATCAAGCGAGAATAAATATTGAGTTGGACTTTCAGCTGGTGTGGACATTCATGTTACTGGGGAAGTCAAGGACTTGCATCTATCCAAGGTAGAGGTGAGACTCATTCTCAGGAGGACTTTAACCCTGGCTGCAGACAAGGCCCAAAAACAACACCGCTCAACCTCTTTACACAGGAGGGTACGGGCTTGTGGTGCGGTCTGCCTGTCTCCCCCTGCGAGGAGCCGAGTTTAATGTAGGAGGGGGACGGGTGGGTGTGCTACATATGTGAAGTGGGTACAAAGAGACCAAGAAAGACTAGACACGCAAGGTAACAAATTAATGAATGACTTTAGGAAGAGTAAAAAAATAAAGCTTAGAGAGAAAAAAAAAACAGGAATCAACTTTGTGCGGTTTTACACTTGGCAGGAAATCCAGACTGCAACTGTAGAAAGTTTTACACTGAGTCATTTCAGCTTCTCCAGGGCTGTTTTGCAGGTGTTAGGGGTAAACAGATGAATACTATTATGTATTTTCCCATGTCTGAGGCTGAGTGGCTAAAGATAAAAAGTCAATCCTCTCTAATGCAAATGGGGTAATTCCAAATGATCTTTGCCATTAGATGACTTCTTACTGATTCCAAATTATATTTTCCATAGGATTAGATAAACAAACTCGTATCATCACAGGGTGGAACTGTGGATAAGCCCATAACAAAAGGTGCCGCGTCCTGGAATTGGAAAAAAGGTTTGGACTTTTTAGGCACAGGTACACGCGTTTACATAAAAATATATTGTTTTAATCCAAAAAAATGTAAATACATAAACAGAAATAATCACATTAAACATAATGCCTAGAAGGAATAAAAACAAAACCAAAATCACTAAAACCACCGTAACCTCGTATTGATAATAATCATGCGTCTATTGAGAGACTATAGCTTTTGTCCATAAAGGATCGGTGGAAGTGGATGTGGTGTCATTTGCTCTGTTCTACATGTTGCGTGCCTGAGTGCTTCCTCAGGAGCTTTAGGCAAGTGTTAGATTATATAACGCACACAATGGGGGTCTTCAAGTAGCTATGAAGAGGATTGGTCACGGGGAAAGAAAGGCAGCCAGCAAAGAGTAACGCAGATAAATGATCTAGCAGGAAATAGTCAGCTCCTATAGGTTATCAAAAGATATAACTGAATACCAATTTTCATTTCAGATTAGGGTTGCCACCTTTAAAAGCCTTTAAAGCCAAACACATATCAATTACACAGGTTCTGTGGCTGATTAGGGTGGCAATTAAACTCACTTGGTGCCTCATCTGCATTAAATTAGCCTTAGAACCTGTGTAATTCATATTTGATTGATCCTGTATCTTAAAAATATTATCGTTTAAAAATGACTCAATCATAAATACAGTGCAGGAAAATTATCCTTATAAGCACGACAGAATTCATCTGGGCCTTTATATATTATATATATTTATATATATTAGGTGATGCAGAAATTACCCATTCTATCAAAGAAATATACAAATCTTGGCTGGTCAATTGGGGAAGGTTCAGCCTATCAAGTAATTCCTTCCCATTTACCAATGATGATTGATCATCGGAATACAATACTGTATAGTTTAATATTGAGAAAAAGCTTCAGCCACATTAGAAGGTGTCCTTTTAAGATTTCCCTTATTGTCAGCCACACATGTCATGTGTTTAGGTGAATGTTGCCTTCAAACAAGATCAGCTAGAAGCTGTCCAGCCTTATTTCTGAGTCTTTAAAGTATTTAATGTACTGTATTTATTGGCGTATAACACTCACTTTTTTACCCTGAAAATAGAGGGTAAACTGTGCCTGCGTGTTATACGCAGGGGGCTGTGGAAAGTTTTTTTCCTAAAACTACCCTCTTAAAGTTAGGGTGCGGGTTATACGCCTGTGCGTGGTATACGCCGATAAATACGGTACTTATGATGTTCGTTTTCCTTTAACCTCACACCGCTATCATCTTTGGCTTTCAACTAACTGGATTTATGTTGGTCGGTCTTATACTGCTTAAAGCGGAGGTTCACCCAAATCACAATACTTCGCTATCCGCATCATTGCATAACCCAGTGTTTCTCAACTCCAGTTCTCAAGGCGCCCCAACAGGTCATGTTTTCAGGATTTCCCTCAGATGAAATGGCTGTGGTAATTACTAAGGCCTCGTACACACAGCCGATTTTCTCGGCAAGAACCAGCAAGAAACTTGCTGGCAGAGAGGTCTTGCCGAGTAAATCGGTCGTGTGTACGCGGCTATCGGGTTTCTCGTCGAGAAAACCGACAAGAAACCTCGACGAGAAAATAGAGAACCTGCTCTCTATTTTCTCGTCGAGATTCTCCTCGGCATGTTTCTCGACGAGAAAAGTGAGTGTGTGTACACTTACCTGTCCTCCCGGAAGCCCGTGCATGTTCGAAATGAATTCGACGCATGCGCGGTAGCTTCCTAGGCATATGTAGGGTATACCAAGATGGCGGCGACGGCATCGAATGTGACGAGCGCATGCTCGTCGTAGTCGATGACGTCACCGCGTACGCTCCATTCAAAGAACCGCGGGTTCTTTGAAACGAGCGTGTGTACACTCGGCCGGGACAAGTTTCTTGTCCAAGAATCTCGTCGAAAAAAACTACATGTTTTTTTCAACGAGAATCTCGGCCGTGTGTACAAGGCCTAACGCAGTGAAACTGATCAAATCACCTGTGTAAGATAATGGAAAGCCTAAAAACATTACCTGTTGGGGCGCCTTGAGGACTGGAGTTGAGAAACACTGGCATAACCTATATAGACAATTGCCCTAATGCCGTGTACACACGATCGATTTTCTCGACGGTGAAAACACAGTCGAGAAAATCGACGGGAAAAACGAGGAACGGCTTGGTCCCCTACACACAGCCGGTTTTCCTGACATTTTTTCTCTTGGTCAAGAAAAACGACTGTGTGTAGGCTCCCTGGCAGTGTTTCCCTATGAAAAACTGCTGCGGAAAAAAATGCTGTGAATCACGACGAGAAAAATTAGAGCATGTTCTAATTTTTCTCGTCGTGATTCTTGCCGTTTTTCTCGTCTGGAAAAATGATGAAAAGCCCACACACGGTCGTTTTTCTCGTCAAAGAGAAAAAATTACATTTTTCCCGATGAGAAAAATGGTCGTGTGTATGCGGCATTAGAATTTTTTTTTGGTCATTTAAATACCTTAATATTTAGGACTTCCGGGGTTTCCCTCCCGCGGGAGTAGGCGTCTCCCCGGCGCCGCAGTGATGTCTGGGAGCTCGCCGCAGTGTGTACTGGGAGCACAGTGTCGTGCTTCCCAAAATACAACGCGAATGCCGTCCTTCGAAATCCCGCAAGATTTTCTAGTGAAAAGCTGATATCGCCATTTTAGAGAAGGGCATGCAGGTGAATATCTCCATTACTCACCTGAAGACACAAGGCAAATATTGTGTTATTGTGTCAGAGCAATTATTGTACACTACCTATACTGCAGCAGCTCTATCCCCGTACTGAGCCGTGTCATTTTTTTGTTTGTGCATTCCATCACAACGGGGCGTGAACTATGAATGACGCCGCTCGTTGTGATGGCAAGCAGTTAGTTTACGGCGCTACTCGCCGTAAACAGTGCGCAGGCACGAGAATGAGCGGTGAATGCTGGGAGATCAGCATTCACCGCTTCCAGGAAGTGATTGCTTGTGGGCTTCACAATGCCCACAAGCAAAATGGAAACTCCCTCGGACGTATTTTAAAACTCCTTCTTTGCAGAGAAATTGGATAGCGGATATATGCAGCGACCAAAGAAGTGAGTGTACCTTAGCTTTGTTATACCCCAGTGAATGCTGAAAAAAAAAAAAAAAGTTTGCCGCGGAACCCCCGCTTTAAGTTGAATATAAGCTAGTCTAGCTTTCTTACTGGCTTCAATATATTTAATTAGAGCCTCTGCATTAAGTAGTAATATATGCCATTATTCTACCTCTCATTATAGCTTTTGCTGTCTCCCAATAAAATATTGGGTCATCTCTATGCTGAAAATTGTGGCAATCATTAGCTAAACACCAAGACATGAATGGAGCTTTTGCACCTTTTCGTATACTACACCGTCATTCTCTACTTTGTCACCAACACTCAGTGGTTAGGCTGTTGCTTAACCTCTTGCCCAGCAAAAAAACTATCTACCAAGTCAGTTAGCACATGCTCCTTTATAAAGGTGAGACACATAAACACCCCCAACGTGACAATCTTGGCCAGGTGCTGGCATTCGGTTTGCCACCAGCATGTATCAGCCCAAGTATTAGGACTAATAAATATCACCAATCAGTTATTACCAATCAAATCCTAGATAGGTGGCTGGATTTTATCTTGCCTGCCTTTCTCTGGGCCAAAGTTCCTACAGTTCCCAAAAGGGACACTTGATGGGAATTTGTCCAAACTACATAAGAATGTAACAAACCAAAAACTTCACATCTGTATTAGAAATGCATTTTAATTATCATCACATCTGTTCTTTTATGCAGAACAAATGTAAGAGGATCATGGGTTTACTGTAAAAAAAAGAGACAGCTATACTGTAAATTGTATAAATTGTGGCTGGCATGTTTCCAGTTACAGCCAGTAAACCAGTTGAATGAAATAAATTAGCACTAACATCATTTATTCAATCCATAAATAACAATAAAATGTGAGTCCCAATAAACCCTATTTTTCACTGTGTGTTTCAGGTTTGAGATAAAAAGAACACACACAGAGCCTGAAAGAGGTTCAGAACCCTTGTCAGATGGGTTCTTTATTGAGAGGTTCATGAAACGGACAATGTATTACTACCATAGGCAAAGTTTAAGTCCACAGTGTACACAGAAGCAATGCTGTGGAGATGGGTTTAGGTCCAGGGAGGTCAGCCAATGGAATACAACCAGTCTAGAGGAGGACAGAAGAGGTGCAGTCAAAGCAATTTCTGGGTCCAAAATAAATGAAGTGGGGAGTCTAATGCAGCTCATCTGCAGGCTCCTGTCCACACAGGTAGAATACAGCAAAAGTCGGTCCATGAAGAGAAAAGGGGAGACTCAAGGTCTAGATAGCAGTTCACAGCTAATGAATGTACCGTCTTGCCACCAATACCTTGGTAGCACACCGACCCAACCACTACTGCCATCCTCCACTTGCTTGCAGTCGGGCACACCTGCTACTTGCCCGGTATCCCCCCTTTGGTTAAAGAGGAGCGAGCAGTGTTATTGTTTGGGCTTTGCAGCAAATTACCTTTCTCGAGTGGATCCCCTCTCTCCGTTGTCTGGGTAGAAGTTCCTCAGAATAAAGCAAATGTCCACACAGGAGTAAAACCTAAGCGGCAAGGTTTTATTCTTTTATCTTTTTGCAATCCACTTGAATAGGGAGTAGGAAGATGAGAGAAGTAGGGGGTAAAGGTTCAGGCACGCAACACTTAGAGCACAGTGTTAAACTTCCGTTGCCACTCAAGCCTGAGTGGGTATTGCTCACCTGGATAGTCCCTTTGAGAGCGGTCCTAGCAGCCGGGATGAAGCACGAATCAATCTTTTTCCTTTCCTGAGTATCTAGGGATGCGATCGGGGAATCATCTGCCACAGAATCTAAGTCCCGAACCTCCGAGACAAACAATACTGAATCAGAACCTCTGTGCCAGACCGGCGTATTGCAGGCTTTGTAACTTTGAAGATGGATCCCTCTTTAGGCGAGTTTCCAGGCCTCTTCCCGAGAGAGCAGTACTGTCGCTAGTCTCCTCTGGGACTGATCCTCCCCTGGTCTCCTTTTCTAAAGTTGGGCCCCCTAGAAGTGGGCAGCCTCTCTTAGGTGTAGGCCCCAGCCAGCAGAGCCGGGCCTACCTTGAAACTAAGCAGCCTCGGGCTGAAGGTGACCGAGGCCCGAACACATCCGTGCACCTCGTGCCATACGGGCCATGAGGCACACACCCAGGACCAATGGGTCCCCTGGAACTCTCCTCACCCTCAATGACATCTGCCCCTTATGTACCCCTTGCCAGCATGCACAGCAGGCTGACCACGCCCACTGCACGGCTGCCGAGAGAGGACACCCATGGTGCTGTGATACCCCCAGTGGTTCAACCTGAGCTGGTGGTGACAGTGCCACCCACAGGCAATAGGGAACACTACTGTCAGGCAGCATCACACCCAGAGCAGAAGCATTAAAAAACTTAACAATTGGTCTGTGCCCAACTACTGACTCAGACTACCCCTAAATTTCCACCTAGCGTCCCCAAATATTGGGAGGGGCGCTACACCTTTAAGAGCCCATTTACACCAGAAACTGTGTGTTTCTGCATGCACGTATGTTGCATCCTTTTTGTGCGTTTACATGCATTTGTGGTAAGTATATCCTAAGCTTTTGTTGGGGTATGTCTGCTTGCATTTCATTTGAGATTAATTTCCTCTTCTTTGGGCTTTTATGTGCACTGCATTGCATTTACCTGTGATTGCACGCATTTACGCGTTGCGAATAAATGCAGCTTGCTGCACGGCACAGCAATGGTGTCAACTGTATATGCAATTAGAGTGTATTCAAAAATGCACCCCACTGCTCCTGGTGTGAATGGGCCCTCCATTTCACTCAGACACCTTGCTGTTCATTTCTTCTGCCCTGCCAGAGAGGTAGGGAGAGAGGAGAGGCAGAATAGAACATTAATTGGCTGCTGCCACAGCCAATGAGGAAACCTGGCCCTAACAATGGGATCAGAAGATTCCCATTTGCCACTGCTGATGCTGAATTGGAGACCCCTCCACTTCTCTTGGAGCTGCAGAAGAGGGTGCCTGAGATCTACATGGAAAGCCAGGATGTGCTCAGACAGGCTTTAGCTGCCGAAGCCTGGAGACAGGGCTGGGGCAAGAGTGGATGCTTAGGAGCCAAAGGACAGGGCTTGGGGATGCAGCTGTGAGTTTTTTGTGAGTCCCGGACAAGTTCTAGTAGCCCAAAAACTATTAGACTACCTGGCAGAAGAGTTTTATTGGTGCAGTGTGTTGCAGGTTGCTGTTCCTAATATTTTATTGCTGTCCAGGACTGTGTGGTGGAAGAGAGCAGCAGGGGCCACAAGCTGTGTGCTGTGCTACAGTTCCAGGCTTCTGTAAAAAGACCATGCGCTGTTGGAGGTATCCACTGTGCTACTGATCTAGGCTGCTCCGAGAGAGATAGAGAGAGCAGAGGGACCAAGAGGCTACTATCCAGGACTGTGCGCAGAGAGACTATAGAGAGACTAAAAGGAGCCAGGACTGTGTGCAAGAGTGATGAGAGGTCTATTGGCCACTTTAAAGTGCTTGCTATTGTGTAGGTCCCTAGGTCTACAGTCAGGTCCATAAATATTGGGACATCGACACAATTCTAATCTTTTTGGCTCTATACACCACTACAATGGATTTGAAATGAAACGAACAAGATGTGATTTAACTGCAGACTTTCAGCTTTAATTTGAGGGTATTTACATCCAAATCAGGTGAACGGTGTAGGAATTACAACAGATTGTATATGTGCCTCTCACTTTTTAAGGGACCAAACGTAATGGGACAGATTAACAATCATAAATCAAACTTTCACCGTTTAATACTTGGTTGCAAATCCTTTGCAGTCAATTACAGCCTGAAGTCTGGAACGCATAGACATCACCAGACGCTGGGTTTCATCCCTGGTGATGCTCTGCCAGGCCTCTACTGCAACTGTCTTCAGTTCCTGCTTGTTCTTGGGTCATTTTCCCTTCAGTTTTGTCTTCAGCAAGTGAAATGCATGCTCAATCAGATTCAGGTCAGGTGATTGACTTGGCCATTGCATAACATTCCACTTCTTTCCCTTAAAAAACTCTTTGGCTGCTTTCGCAGTATGCTTCGGGTCATTGTCCATCTGCACTGTGAAGCGCCGTCCAATGAGTTCTGAAGCATTTGGCTGAATATGAGCAGATAATATTGCCCGAAACACTTCAGAATTCATCCTGCTGCTTTTGTCAGCAGTCACATCATCAATAAATATGAGAGAACCAGTTCCATTGGCCACTACCACCACCATGTTTCACTGATGAGGTGGTATGCTTTGGATCATGAGCAGTTCCTTTCCTTCTCCATACTCTTCTCTTCCCATCACTCTGGTACAAGTTGATCTTGGTCTCATCTGACCATAGGATGTTGTTCCAGAACTGTGAAGGCTTTTTTAGATGTTGTTTGGCAAACTCTAATCTGCCCTTCCTGTTTTTGAGGCTCACCAATGGTTTACATCTTGTGGTGAACCCTCTGTATTCACTCTGGTGAAGTCTTCTCTTGATTGTTGACTTTGACACACATACACCTACCTCCTGGAGAGTGTTCTTGATCTGGCCAACTGTTGTAAAGGGTGTTTTCTTCACCATGGAAAGAATTCTTTGGTCATCCACCACAGTTGTTTTCCGTGGTCTTCCGGGTCTTTTGGTGTTGATGAGCTCACCGGTGCGTTTTTTATTTTTAAGGATGTTCCAAACAGTTGATTTGGCCACACCTAATGTTTTTGCTATCTCTCTGATGGGTTTGTTTTGTTTTTTCAGCCCAATGATGCCTTGCTTCACTGATAGTGACAGCTCTTTGGATCTCATATTGAGAATTGACAGCAACAGATTCCAAATGCAAATAGCACACTTGAAATTAACTCTGGACCTTTTATCTGCTCCTTGTAAATGGGATAATGAGGGAATAACACACACCTGGCCATGGAACAGCTGAGCAGCCAATTGTCCCATTACTTTTGGTCCCTTTAAAAGCGGGAGGCACATATACAAACTGTTGTAATTCCTACACCGTTCACCTGATTTGGATGTAAATACCCTCAAATTAAAGCTGAAAGTCTGCAGTTAAAGCACATCTTGTTTGTTACATTTCAAATCCATTGTGGTGGTGTATAGAGCCAAAAAGATTAGAATTGTGTCGATGTCCCAATATTTATGGACCTGACTGTATGCACGTTCGATTGCAACATTCTATTGGCTCAAGAAATAATCTAGGGTGGTTGGTTTTGGAAAATAGGATACTCCAAAACTTGCTAGAACGAACTTGAGGACACTAAACATGTTTCTTAAAACTCTGAACTCCCTGAGTAGCAATAGTGTACAGGTTCTGCAGTCCAGTATTGAGGAGGTTGAGTCTCCCTCGGTGAACAGTCTAAGCAACAGCCCCTTCACAAAGAATGGAATGACTATGCTCTTCAGGACAAAACTTCTTAGCAAACACACAGCTGACTTTCTAGCACACAAGTGGGGAGGGGGGGTGGCAGCAAATGGTTGCCTCCTACCAGTATCCTGCAGGCAGCTTCTCCCAGTAGTACCAGACTAGATCCTCGTACAATAGCCCCTCATCCAGCCTTCAGCAACATACAGTGGCTTCAGGCCCTCCGGCCTCCCAGCTGGGACCACCACTTGACAAGCACATGGCAGCAGTGCTTAGGAAGGACAACGAGCCCCTCTGAGGGATGATCTATCATTTTGAAAGAAGACCCGGCTGCTCTCTGCCCCAGGGTTATTTTGCATTCTCCCAGAATCCTTTGGTCTAGACCTCCCAGGGACTGGCTGGGGCTACATAAATAATAAGCTGCTGATTATAATCCTTCTGCCTCTTTTACCCAGAGCTCCTCCAGGTGAACAAGAAGAATCAATCAATCATGCAACCTTTGGGGCACAGACCAGACCAAAACAATTAAATGCAACTCCACTGGTGACAGTGGGTCAAACTAAATTTACCTACATTAACACTTAAAGCGGAGTTCCACCCAAAGCTTTAAGCACTCCTCGCCCCCTTGCATGCCACATTTGGCATGTAGTTTTTTTTTGGTCGGGCAGTGGGGGCTTCATTAGGAGTGGAACTTCCTGTCCCACTCACTCCTTCCGCCCAGGGACCGCCTAGGCGACTCCTCCTCTCGCCTCAGGCGGCCACTCCCTCTAGGCGATCTCCTGGGACACGTGACAGGTCCCAGGAGATCGCCTGTCCACTCCGAGAGCGCAGCGCGACTCGCGCATGTGCCGTGCGTGCTCGGCCGTGAAGCCGAAAGCTGTCACGGCCTGGTGCCCACAGTGATAATGGAGGCACCAGCGGAGAGGAGGGGGAGAGGAGCGGCGCTCCGTTCGGCCGCATCGCTGGACTGTGGAACAGGTAAGTGCCTGTTTATTAAAAGCCAGCAGCTACACTTTTTGTAGCTGGTGACTTTTAATAAACATAAAAAGCCAGGAACTCCCCTTTAACTATAAACTCCAAACAGAATTTCAGCTTTACTGGATATAGCAAGCCAAACTAAATTTGCCTAACAGTACAGATTACCCTATTGACCGCAATGGGCCCAAACTAAATGTAGCTATCATAGCACCTAACTAGGAGGGTGCTACACTATTGTCATTGGTGCTGTCAGTTGAAGAATTCTGCCAGAGGAGATGTACATAGATTACAAAACTTCCATTGGGGAAATGAGTGCTCTGCTGAGAGGTAAAGAATATGTAAACCCAACATTTCATATTGCTGATATGCACCTGCAGTACCATGTACTTGTATGAGAAAGTATCCTGTTCTCTTTGTATTGCTTCCTTTGTGTAAAATCCCTGTTGTTCCTGGGAGTCCATCTGATTTCCTATTAAAAACTGGCCAGGAAAACACACCGTGGTCAGTTTTCTAGCTATGCTAGAACTCAGCTTGATCTCCTCCAGTGATCAGAATTGTCCTGACACATCTCCCCTGCACAGCCATTCACTGGGGATCTCAGTGTACTGCTGTTTCTCCTCCCCCAACTCTTTTGCAGCTGAGAAAAGAAGGAATGTGATCATTTATAAAAACAAAAAGGGGGAGGGGGAAGGTATTTATAAAACATTTTTATATCTATACACAAATGTTTTGCATTTCATTTCTGTTTTAAACAGAATGGGATGTTTTACAAGGTGAGGGTTTACAATCACTTTAAGGGCCCATACTCCAGTGGGGTTTTGATCACATTTATGTTCCACTTGAAAAACACGCTGTGCTTGTAGTGCCATTCATTGTTGAAGCGGTAATAATACCCACCAAAAAGAAATAAAAAAATTAGCCCCCTGCAGTGTTATACCATAATTTACTAGTATGCACCGTATATTAGCACATTATGGCAGACTTGTCAAACAGAGCCCTCCAGCACTGCGCTGTCACCTCTCCTGCTGGTTCTGTACGCTTCTATTTTTGCATAGTCTTCCTTCCGGGCTCCGCCTCTTCTCTTCAGCCACTTACATGGCTGGGCCGTGATGATGTCATTCCTTTGCATACACATGAAAGTCACCTCACCATGGCACATAGCTTTTTCTATTGAAGTCTATTGCCGCGTACACACGACCGTTTTTCACGTCGTTAAAAATGCCATTTTTTAAATTGGTCATTAAAAACAATCGTGTGTATGCTTTTACGAGGGGAAAAAAAGGGCATGCTCAGAATCAAGTATGAGACGGGAGCGCTCGTTCTGGTAAAATTAACGTTCGTAATGGAGATAGCACATTTGTCACGCTGTAACGGACTGAAAAGCACGAGGCTGAAAAGCGCGAATCGTCGCTCAACAAACTTTACTAACATGAAGGGTGGCGCCATCCGAATGGAACTTCCCCTTTATAGTGCCGTCGTACGTGTTGTACGTTACCGCGCTTTACTCGAGCGTTTTTTTTTAATGAACGTGTGTATGCAAGACAGGCTTGAGAGGAAACAAGAAAAATCACCTTGAGAAAAACGTCGTTTTTTAAAATGACATTAAAAACGGTCGTGTGTACGCGGCATATGGGAACAATAATGCTCAAACCTCCCTGAAAAGTAGATCATATACTTGTAGCACACAGACCCTTTTTGCCTGCTTACCTTCACTTGCAGGGTAAAGGCACACCATGCCACATGCCCGTATCCTCCTGGTATAGGAGGTCAAGCGGTGTTCTTACAATTTTGGGTCCTGCAGCGAGTTACCTCCCTCCATTGGTTCTCGTCCCTAGAATGTAGGGAAAATCTGTTTTCTTCCCCCAAAGAAGGCCAATGTCCAGACAGTAATTAAACTCCAACAGTCGAGTTTATTTTTATCTTGCTTGGAACAGAAGAGATTAAAGATAGGTTCAGGCACGCGGCACCCAGCTATTCTATTCTTCACTCAGCCGGATTAAAGCACAAAATGTTTCTTTGAATCTAGTCCCCTCCAAGGACAAGCTCAGGAGATCCTCTGCCACAGAATCCCTTAGGTCCTGAACTTAGAACACTTTAGCTCCTGTAGATTACTAGAGACCATAGGTGCCAATGGGGCACACTACAGGAACTATTGTGCAACTCACGAATCCTTCCATCTGATAGGTAACCAGGCCTCTCCTTCACCGTGACTTCTTTCACCGGTCCCTCGGACAGGTCCTCCCCTGGTTTCCTCTCCTTCAGAGCGGGCCACCCTCACTCGGGTTCCCTTGGACTCCAGTGGGTTGGTTTGTAGACCCAGTTGAAGATACTGGGCCTACCTGGAACACTATAGCCTCGGGCTGAAGGTGCCCGGGACTCTACGATCACTTCACGCACCCAGGCCAGCAGGGCCCACCGGCACAACTTCGCCACCAGGGGTCCTCCTTGGAATCCCCCGGCACACCACACGGATTATGGCCTCTGCCCTTCATATATCCTCTCCCAGCATGCACAGCAGGCAGAACCCTGCCCACCACACGGTAGCCGAGAGAGAACATCCAATCACCGTAATGCCATCTGTGATTCAACCCTATACCTGGGTGACAGCACCACCTAGAGGCCAAAGGGGAACTGTACGCCAGACAACACCACAGCAGAACAGAGTCCAACTAACAAATCAACAGCCTGAGCCAAACTACTGCTCAGGCTGCCCCATAAATTTAGAGTATAGCGACCCCGAATTTAAGGGTCCGCTACATACCGTATATACTCGAGTATAAGCCGACACGAATATAAGCCGAGGCACCTAATTTTACCACAAAAAAATTGGAAAATGTATTGACTCGAGTATAAGCCTAGGGTGTCCATCTGCATGCCTCACTGTGCCTCACTTTGCCTCACTGTGTCCATGTGCATACCTCACTGTGCCCATGCCTCACTGTGCCCATGCCTCACTGTGCCCATAACTTAGAAAAATCGGTGCTCCTTGGCCGTAGGTCTCCCAGACAACAAACTTTGCACATTTGTAGAGGAGAACAGGGGCTACATGTGTGCCAAGTTTCGGGTCCAGGGGACCTACTACTGGCCAGTACCGGGTCCCCAAATTCAACATGGGAGTCTATGGAAGGGGTGCCCAGCTTTGAAAAATCGGTGCTCCCCGGCCGTAGGTCCCCTGAACAAAAAACTTTGCACACTTGTAGAAGAGCGAAAAAAGGTGACTCGAGTATAAGCCGAGGAGGCATTTTCAGAACAAATAAATGTGCTGAAAAACTCGGCTTATACTCGAGTATATATGGTACTTTTTTTAGGCGTTTTGCTATAGGCGACAAAAAGCTCAAATTTCTGAGCGTCGAGCTTCGAGCTGAAAAATGCTCAAATGTGAACAGTGTCTTCGAGTTTTTTCAGGCATTTTCAGCTCAAACTGCAGCTCATGTCCACTTTTCTAGCATTACTCCACACCTTACACAGGTTCCCATTGGACACAGCAAAAATGCCCAAATGAAAAATGCCTGAAAAAACACCTAGAATATTTGCAGATCTGCTCAAAAATGTCTGAAAAAAACTCTGAATATACAGTCAGGTCCATAAATATTGGGATATCGACACAATTCTAATCTTTTTGGCTCTATACACCACCACAATGGATTTGAAATGAAATTAACAAGATGTGCTTTAACTGCAGATTTTCAGCTTTAATTTTAGGGTATTTACATCCAAATCAGGTGAACGGTGTAGAAATTACAACAGTTTGTATATGTGCCTCCCACTTTTTAAGGGACCAAAAGTAATGGGACAGATTAACAATCATAAATCAAACTTTCACTTTTTAATACTTGGTTGCAAATCCTTTGCAGTCAATTACAGCCTGAAGTCTGGAACGCATAGACATCACCAGACGCTGGGTTTCATCCCTGGTGATGCTCTGCCAGGCCTCTACTGCCACTGTCTTCAGTTCCTGCTTGTTCTTGGGGCATTTTCCCTTCAGTTTTGTCTTCAGCAAGTGAAATGCATGCTCAATCGGATTCAGGTCAGGTGATTGACTTGGCCATTGCATAACATTCCACTTCTTTCCCTTAAAAAACTCTTTGGTTGCTTTCGCAGTATGCTTCGGGTCATTGTCCATCTGCACTGTGAAGCGCCGTCCAATGAGTTCTGAAGCATTTGGCTGAATATGAGCAGATAATATTGCCTGAAACACTTCAGAATTCATCCTGCTGCTTTTGTCAGCAGTCACATCATCAATAAATACAAGAGAACCAGTTCCATTGGCAGCCATACATGCCCACGCCATGACACTACCACCACCATGCTTCACTGATGAGGTGGTATGCTTTGGATCATGAGCAGTTCCTTTCCTTCTCCATACTCTTCTCTTCCCATCACTCTGGTACAAGTTGATCTTGGTCTCATCTGTCCATAGGATGTTGTTCCAGAACTGTGAAGGCTTTTTTAGATGTTGTTTGGCAAACTCTAATCTGGCCTTCCTGTTTTTGAGGCTCACCAATGGTTTACATCTTGTGGTGAACCCTCTGTATTCACTCTGGTGAAGTCTTCTCTTGATTGTTGACTTTGACACACATACACCTACCTCCTGGAGAGTGTTCTTGATCTGGCCAACTGTTGTGAAGGGTGTTTTCTTCACCAGGGAAAGAATTCTTCAGTCATCCACCACAGTTGTTTTCCGTGGTCTTCCGGGTCTTTTGGTGTTGCTGAGCTCACCGGTGCATTCTTTCTTTTTAAGGATGTTCCAAACAGTTGATTTGGCCACACCTAATGTTTTTGCTATCTCTCTGATGGGTTTGTTTTGTTTTTTCAGCCTAATGATGGCTTGCTTCACTGATAGTGACAGCTCTTTGGATCTCATATTGAGAGTTGACAGCAACAGATTCCAAATGGAAATAGCACACTTGAAATTAACTCTGGACCTTTTATCTGCTCCTTGTAAATGGGATAATGAGGGAATAACACACACCTGGCCATGGAACAGCTGAGCAGCCAATTGTCCCATTACTTTTGGTCCCTTAAAAAGTGGGAGGCACATATACAAACTGTTGTAGTTCCTAAACCGTTCACCTGATTTGGATGTAAATACCCTCGAATTAAAGCTGAAAGTCTGCAGTTAAAGCACATCTTGTTTGTTTCATTTCAAATCTATTGTGGTGGTGTATAGAGCCAAAAAGATTAGAATTGTGTCAATGTCCCAATATTTATGAACCTAACTGTAGGCTCACCGAGACAGAGAGTGACATTGTTTACAAAATTTTAGACAGGTGTAGAGGTGGGTGGATGAGGTCACAATCTCAACCTCGGACAATCAGGGGAAGCCTTGCAGTCACAGAAAAAATACAACTCTTCTGGATAGCAGAGTTTGCGCAAAGACCGACTCATACTCGGCAGCAGAAGGGAAGTGCCTTGTACTCCTGCACCGCTACCACAGCACGGCACAAGCTATTTCAGTATATTACAGACTAAAGTAGCAGCCAGTCTATTTTGGCATGCAACTAATTTGTTTGGTCCAAGCTGGACCAAACAATTTATTTAAAGCTTACCTCCACTTTTGTTGAGAAAAAAAACATTCCCCTTTGGCTGATCTATGTACATTGAAAGGATTATAATAACCTTTTGCAAATTCCAACTTTTTTTATTCTGAAGTAATCCATGTGTGTTTGTTTGTGCCTCTGTACTGAGTGGGTCTAATGGGAGTGGTTTCATAATTAACTGTCAGGTGTGCAGCTGCAGGGCACTAATAAGGAAATCTGTTGGGCCTGCATCCCTTTAGACGTGCTCCTATTGAAAGTATCTCTCCAAAAATGACATTTTTGTTGCAGGGGGTGCCTGAAATCTGACTTGTATCTTAAGGCCCGTACACACGGTCGGACTTTTTGCCCAAAAACTTCAAAATGAGCAAATTTTCCAAAAAATCTAACCGTGTGTACGCTCCATCGGACAAACTTTTTCGGTTTTCATCGGACAAAAGTTCGCTCTGCAAACGGACAAACTTTTCGGCAACAAAAGTGGTGCAAAGTCCGACCGTGTGTACAGAAATCCATCGGACTTTTGTCCGAAGTACAAATACGCATGCCCAGAACCAATGTTAAAATCAACCAACAATAGCATAAGTTGACCAAAGGGTGGCGGTAAAGAGCAGAAAAACCACATGATGTTGGGAAAGTTTTGGGAAAGTTTGCAGAAAAGTCCTGCCGTGTGTATGCTATGGGTGTGCCCGGCCAACTCCCTTCGGACAAAAATCCACGGAAAAGTTTGTTTGAATCAGACCGTGTGTACGAGGCTTAAGGCAGACTTTTAGGTATATTGATAAGCCAATCCCACAAGCAGGAAATTATGTTTCCCGGGAAGTGGTCGGTAGACATTCTGTGTACAGAACAACTCCATGTAGCCATATTGCAATGCATTCTCAGAAGATTACAGTGGCTGCAGATTGGAAAAGAAAGGTAATTTAAAATAACATATAATTACAATATGATTAGTGTCGCAATTTTATGTTCTATATTATTTTTTCTTTATTCGCTATATTTTTTCCCCACGAAAGTGGAGTTACCCTTTAAAGGAAACCTGGAGTTGTGGTTTATTTACTCCCACTCCACAGACCAGAGCAGCAGATCACATTGTACAGGTTGTATCAGACAGTTTACAGGATCTTAGTATACAGATACAATTCACAAGATTCTTTACAGTCTGAAGCTTGAAGCATCACACTGAAATGCCACGTACACACGACCGTTTTTAATGTCATTGAAAAAACAAAGTTTTTCTTGACGTGATTCTTCTCAAGCCAGCCTTGCCTACACACGATCGTGAAAAAAATGTACAACACGTTCGACAACACGTATGACGGCACTATAAAGGGGAAGTTCCATTCGGAAGGCGCCACCCTTTGGGCTGCTTTTGCTGATTGCGTGCTAGTAAAAGTTTGGTGAGAGACGATTCGCACTTTTCAGCCTCCGTGCTTTTCAGTCCGTTACAGCGTGACGAATGTGCTATCTCCAATACGAACGCTAGTTTTACCAGAACGAGCGCTCCCGTCTCATAACTTGCTTCTGAGCATGCGCTTTTTTTTCCAGTCCTTAAAGCGTACACACGGACGTTTTTCATGACGAGAAAAACGGCAACGTGAAAAACGACGAGAAAAAATAGAGCATGTTCTAAATTTTTAATGGCCATTTTTCGTGTCGAGAAAAATGCTCTGGAGCCCACACACGATCGTTTTTAATGACCATTTTAGAAAATGGATTTTTTTTCGTCATTAAAAACGGTCGTGTGTACGCGGCATTAGAGTCCAAAATAAGGTGTTATTACTTATGTATAACAGGTGCTACAGCTAACGTGTATTGGGGACCTAGTGTTGTTTACACCACTGCTGAAGGTTGCTACAATACAGAGTTTTGAGATAACAGTTTTGACTCCATACCAGCGTGTTCTGTATATTTTAACCACTTGCCGACCGTGTCCTGTATATATACGTTGGCAGAATGGCACGGCTGCGCAAAGTAACGTATATCTCTGCCACTTTAAATTGTGCTCTGTGACTCAATGTCCGCCGGTGTCCCGCGATCGTGTGACAGAGCTGCAGAACGGGGAGAGGCCAGTGTAAGCAAGGCATCTCCCTGTTCTGCCTTGTGACAGGACACTGATCGTCTGCTCCCTGTCATCGGAAGCAGCGATCAGTGTCATGTCACATGTAGCCCAGCCCCCACACAGTTAGAATCACTCCCTAGGACACACTTAACCCCTTCCTCGCCCCCTAGTGGTTAACCCCTTCCCTGCCAGTGTCATTTACACAGTAAGCAGTGCATTTTTATAGCACTGATCGCTGTATAAATGACAATGGTTCCAAAATAGCGTCAAAAGTGTCCGATGTGTCCGCCATAATGTCGCAGTCATGATAAAAATCGCTGATTGCCGCCATTACTAGTAAAAAAAAAAAAATTAATAAAAATGCCATAAAACTATCCCCTATTTTGTAGACGCTATAACTTTTGCGCAAACCAATCAATAAACACTTATTGCGATTTTGTTTACCAAAAATATGTAGAAGAATACGTATCGGCCTAAACTGAGAAAAAAATAATGTTTTTTTTTTATGTTTTTTGGGGATATTTATTATAGCAAAAAGTAAAAAATATTGCTTTTTTTTTCAAAATTGTCGCCCTATTTTTGTTTATAGCGCAAAAAATAAAAACCGCAGAGGTGATCAAATACCACCAAAAGAAAGCTCTATTTATGGGAAAAAAAGGACGTAAATTTTGTTTGGGAGTCACGTCGCACGACCGCGCAATTGTCAGTTAAAGCGACGCAGTGCAGAATCGCAAAAAGTGGCCCGGTCATTTGGCAGCCCAATCCTCCAGGGCTGAAGTGGTTAATCCCTGATGACGGGGATGATTCAAGTGTTGGCTGTTGCACCTATTATATGTTGGGGAAAAAATCCCTTATTTTGGACTCAAACACTTCGGTGTGGTGCATTAATCTTTAAACTCAAATATTTTTTTTTACATTCTGAGGTTTCTGTGGCTGTGTCTTGGTTCTCAGGGGCAGGCCACACATTACCGATGCCCCATTAGGATACCACCAGTACAGTTTTGGCAAATACATCATGGTGTGACTAAAGCCCTGTACACACGATCGGTTTTACCGATGAAAACAGTCCGATGGACTTTTTTCATCGGACAAACCGATAGTGTATGGGATCCATCGGTCTTTTTTCCATCGGTTTTAAAAAATAGAACATGTTTTAAATTTTTCAGATGAATCAAAAACCGATAGCAAATTCCGATCATCTATGGGCAAGTCCATCGGATAAAAAACCCACGCATGCTCAGAATCAACTCGACGCATGCTCAGAAGCATTAAACTTAATTTTTCTCGGCTCATCGGGTTTGGAACGGTCGGTTTTTTGACTGATCGTGTGTAGGCAAGACTGATGGAAGTCAGCTTCATCGGATTTCCGATGGACAAAACCATCGGATTAGAATCCATAAGATATCCGATCGTGTGTACGAGGCTTGACGGTAACAGCACCATCAATCTACCACTTGAAGCACAGGATTCTTTAGAGGCAGCCCCTGTCGGGCCACCCTACAGACCAAATAGGGCCCGATAAAGGAGGACCCGTGCCCTTACTAAAGGCCTTGGCTTTACAAACACACATTTATTATATACAATATGTGCACATTTTGAACTGTGATACAAGTTAGAGCAGTGGTTCTCAACTCCTGTCCTCAGGACCCACTAACAGGCCAGATTTTAAGTATTACCTTGGTGAGATGCAGACTAGAATACTGCAATCCCTGAGCAGCAAATTATATCACCTGTGATGCATTTCAGTTATCTTGCAAACCTGGCCTGTTGGTGGGCCCTGAGGACTGGAGTTGAGAACCACTGAGTTAGAGGAACACCAAGTATCATTGACATAGAGGGTCACCATACAGAAGGTTTCCTCTTGTCCAGGGACCTCCAAGCTGCGGCTCTTTGCTAGCCTTTATCTGGTCCTTGGGGTACTATTACTCCCAATGATATGAGGCCCTATTCCTCCCACTGACATCTACTATGTGGCACTATTTGTTCCACTGATACCAGGGATGGTATACTATTCCTCCAACTAACACCAATGATGAGGTGTTAGTTGGAGGATCAACCCTGCAGCCATGTTTATTCTCACTGATGTTGAGCGCAGGACATTTTTTACCCCCACTGGCCATAATCCTCCCACCCCCCCCCCCCAAAGTCTGAAGGACAGTAAACTGGCTTTTGTTTGAAAAGTTTGGAGACCTCTGCTCTAGTCATACAGCAAGACTTTTGATACTCTACTACAGTGGGACCAGATGGAATTTGAACCATGCATGGGCAGGCGGAATGTACCCAAGTTGATCAATCAAGTCGGGTACAACCAGCCTGTCAGATTTTACATGCCATTATTGCTAGCAGCTATTATAGTCGCTAGCAGTAATCACTCTGTTCTCCCGGCGGGAACGACTTCCCCTGCCCCCTCACTGGGAAAGCACAATGGCTCTGCGGGAGGGATTCCCTCATCAACACTTACTGTGGTTGCAGGAAAGAAAATTGCTCCTTTAGATAGTTACGGATCACTATGCATAATTAGGTCATCATGCTGTATGTCAGCGTTGCCTAACCTTTTGAAGCGCGAGGGCCACTTTTTTTTTTATAATTCATCTTTATTTGACAAAAAGATTTTTTTTTACAAAGACATTAAAGCCCTGTACACACGATCGGTTTGACTGATGAAAACCGTCCGATGGATGGTTTTCATCAGACCAACCGATCGTGTATGGTACCCATCGGTCTTTTTTCCATCGGTTTTAAAAAATAGAACTTGTTTTAAAATTTTCCGATGGATCAAAAACCGATGGTAATTTCCGATCGTCTATGGGCAAGTCCATCGGATCAAAAACCCACGCATGCTCAGAATCAAGTCGACGCATGCTCAGAAGAATTAAACTTCATTTTTCTCGGCTCATCGGAGTGTTTTAAGTCACCGCGTTTGGAACGGTCGGTTTTTTGACTGATGGTGTGTGGCCAAGACTGATGAAAAACAGTTTCATCGGATTTCCGATGGTCAAATCCATCGGACGAAAATCCATAGGTTATCCGATCGTGTGTACGGGGCTTTACTGTCTTTAGCCAGATAGTAGCAAACAAACACAATACAAAGAAAAAAAAAAAATCACATAATATTAATGTTTATACGTTGACTATGGAGAGTGGCCCTCTCCGTCTCATCCCCTCCAGGGAAAAAAAAAAAGGGGTTGATCTCTCTCCCTCTCCCTCCTTCCCTCCCCTACCACCTTATTAGTGTTTTATATATGTTCCCTTTCTCCCTTTTTCTTCCCCTTTCTCCCTCCCCTCTACCCTCCCCATTATTTTACTTTTTTCCCTTTTCCTTTTAATTTACTCATAATAGTGATATTGTGAATAATATTGGGGACTCTTTAAATTTTCCCTTTTGTCTATTATATTCCTAAAAGTTCCTATGTTTCCTCTGTGTGTTTTATTAGTGTTCAATATAATATCATTTCCCTTGAAGTGCTTGTGTCTTAGAATAAATGTAAGTTTAGGGGATTTTAGCTGTCCCTACTAACTATTATACTCATAAATTCCATCTGTTGTATTCATGATAATTCCTATATTTCCTCTGTGTGTTTTATTTGTGTTCAATATAAATGTCAATCCCCTTAAAGTATTTTGTTTCTTAGAATAAATGTTAGATTTTAAGGGTCTTTAACTGTCCCTATCAACTAATATACTCCTAAATTCCCTTTCCCCTCTGTGCTCTTTTATTTAGTGTAATTTCTCTTAATGTTTCCCCTTCCTCTTCCCACAATCCCTATTAATGAAGAAGAGGAGAGAGAGATAAAAAAAAAAAAACCCTGGTTTAAAATGGGGGGGTGGAGGGTAAAAAGACACAATGGGCCACCCATCCCGCCAACACAATGCATTGAATCTATACATATCTAAAAATGTTTCAGTGCGCTACCCATCTCTTCTCTTCCCTACCCCTAAATTGTATGAGGTATATATTTCCTTTTTTTTTTTTTTTCCCTTGGTTTAAGTAGGGTCTGATTTTCCTTCTTTTTTCTTTATATGGCTTCTAAGCCTTTTTTCTCCCATTCTGCCCATATTTTTTTAAACTCCTCTTGTTGGTTTCTAGTTTCATAAATACATCTTTCTGCCTCCATTATTCTATCCACTTCTCTTCTCCATTCTGCTAGTGTAGGGCATATAACTTTTTCCCAAAAACTAGGTATGAGCTTCTTAGCTACATTCAATAGATGTGGCTTGATACTATTTTTATATGATTTTATAGATCTCATTGATCCATGGAATAAAAAGTTCAGCGGTGTAAACTCCATCAGTTTTCTACTGATCTCTTCTATCCATGGGGCTATTTCTTCCCAAAACACTCAAATTTTGGGTCATTTCCACCATATATGGAGGAAGGTGCCTCTCTTTTTACAGCCCCTCCAACATCTGTCACGTACTGATGTGTATAACTGTGCCATTCGTACGGGAGTTCTATACCATCTTGTCAGGAACTTGTATTGCATCTCCTGAATGGATGAGCTTATTGACGACGAATGAGTTGTTTCCCATAAATTTTTGATTTGTGATGTTGTGAATTTAAGATTTAACTCATTTTCCCATTCCTTAATAAAATATGGTGGTGCGGCATTTTGCCCACTAAGTATCAGCTCATACATTTGGGATAACAAATGATTGGGTTTTGACATTTTTAAGGACATTTTTTCAAACGTTGTTAACGAGTTTAGGGTTCTTAACTGAGGTTTTAATTTTTTAAGAAAGCTTTGCATTTGTAAGTATCTCCACCCTGACATTGGCATCTTCTCCTGAGAAGACGTCAATTCTGCTTGAGAGATACGTTTTCCCAGTGGGGCATACCTTAAGCACTTTGTGTTTCCCTCTGATTCCCACAAGCCTAACGCTCCTTTTCCCTCTCCAGGGGGGAACCATGGAAACCCTTCTAATGGGGCCAGTGGTGATGTTCTTGGTGCATATTTGCCAGTTTTATTAATTCCATCCCATACTGCCAATGTGTTCCTTGTTAAGGGGGATGTCCATTTGGACAGGCCTCTCATCTTAGATGGTATCCAAGGAGCCCCTTCTAAATATCTGCCTGCCATCTTCTTTTCTATCGAAACCCATGCTTTACTCTTTGAATCGTGACACCAGTTTATTATACGTACCAGAGACATTGCTTTATAATACATTGCGATATCTGGTAATCCCAGTCCCCCTCCTTTTTACTTCTTCTTAATATATCATACGCTATTCTAGCACTTCCATCCTTCCATATGAATGACAAAAATACTTTGCGTATCTTTTTAAAAAATGTCTGAGGGAGTGGTATGGGCACTGTTTATAAGAGGTATATCAATCTAGGTATCACGTTCACCTTAAGGGTATTTATTCTTCCTGACCAAGTTAATATGTGTCCTTTCCATCTGTTTAAATCCTTTATTATCTCTGCAACTAGAGAGTTAAGCCTCGTACACATGATCAGATATCCTATGGATTCTAATCCGATGGTTTTGTCCATCGGAAATCCGATGAAGCTGACTTCCATCAGTCTTGCCTACACACCATCAGTCAAAAAACTGACCGTTCCAAACGCGGTGATGTAAAACACTCCGATGAGCCGAGAAAAATGAAGTTTAATGCTTCTGAGCATGCGTCGACTTGATTCTGAGCATGCGTGGGTTTTTTAACCGATGGACTTGCCCATAGACGATCAGAATTTGCTATCAGGTTTTTGATCCATCGGAAAAATTAAAAACATGTTCTATTTTTTAAAACCGATGGAAAAAAGACCAATGGGTCCCATACACGATCGGTTTGTCTGATGAAAACAATCCATCAAACGGTTTTCATCGGTTAAACCGATCGTGTGTACAGCGCTTAATAGTTACGTTCAAATACAATCCCTATGTCTGCTGCGATATGAACTCCTAAATAAAATATACTTTCTATATTCCAAATAAATGGGTAGTTATTTTGTAGTGATATAACTAATTATTTGGGCACGTGAATAGGTAGTTTCACTGATTTTTCTGTATTTATTTTAAAGTTTGATAGCTTTCCATAGTTTGTAATTTCTTTCATCAGATTCTCTATAGATTTCTGTGGTCTTGAAAGGAAAAACATTAAGTCGTCCGCATACGCTGGTACTTTATGCTGTCTAGGGCCAATTTCAACCTCTTTTTATTCCATCATTCACCTTTATTCTGCATAGCAATGGTTCCAAAACAAGAGCGAATAGAATTGGCGACAGAGGGCAGCCCTGTCTTGTGCCATTTCGTATTTCAAAGCTTTCTGACAGGGTTCCATTTACCTTAACCTTTGCTCTTGGTTTGGTATATAGTGCTGATACCCATCCCAACATTCTTTCTCCCATTCCTATCTCTCTTATTACCTCCCTTATAAATGTCCAGTTGACTCGATCGATTGCCTTTTCGGCATCCATCGATATTACAACTCCAGGTATTTTTTTAGGTCCATTCTGCATCCATTGGAGTATGTGAAGGGCTCGTATGGTATTATCTTTAGTTTCACTTCCCTTCACAAACCCTGTTTGGTCAAAATGTACTAGCTGTGTTATTTTATCCTGTAATCTGCTTGCTAATATCTTTGCTAGAAGTTTTGTATCGGCGTTAAGAGAGATAGGTCTGTAGTTTGCACAGTATTGTGGATCTTTTCCAGGTTTCGGTATGATTGTCACATAAGCTAGTACTGCTTCTGGGGGTAACGGGTTATTTTCTGTAACTTTATTAAAATATCTGCATAATAGTATTAACAGAATATCCATACATTTCTTATAATACAAGTTTGTTATACCATCCGGTCCCGGGCTCTTCCCCATTGGTAAATTTTCTATCACTTTTTTTATTTCTTCTATAGTTTTTTTGTTCTTCCATTTTTTCCATTTCTTTCCGAGAGAGGGATGGTAATGCAGACTCTTTAATGAATTCTCTTATTTTTTTATTTGATCTTGATCTTTGATCGAGGGCCACTTAAGCGACTTGGCATCTTGTCTCGGGCCACAATCAGCGGAGCGGGCGGATGGCAGGTCCATGTCCGCTCTACATATGCAGAGCGGACACGGACACAGCTGGATCAGATTGAAAGTAGGACACAAGTCGGTTTACATCTGCCACCCCTTAGAGGTGAATGGATGGTCCAACTGGGTTGGACTGACCGTGTGAAAGGGGCCCATGGCTGCTTTCACACCGATGAGCTGCGGTTTACCCACACCATGGGTGCAATGCAGTGTACCTTTGGCTTTTCTGCACTTTGCAATAGACTTCTATTATATTCTGCAGGTTTGGTGCACTTTCAGAAAGCTCACCAAACTCGCAGGTAATAACAGAAGTCTATGGCTCCATGCAGGTAGTCCGCAGGTGCACTGCTCTGCATCTGCAGATTAGTTTGAAAGCAGCCCAGTAACCACTGCAGAACAGATATGCCCATATATACACTGTGATTTTAGTTATAAACTGACCTTTAATAACAGTATTCTATTCGATTCCATCCCAGACCAAGAGGTCGCGGGCCACATCAGAGGGCTCCGTGGGCCACATGTGGCCCCCGGGCCACTTGTTGAGCACCCCTGCTGTATGATCATAACTTGGGACACCATGTCCACTAGGCACATAACAAAAGCTATTGAAATTTCCTAAGCTGACTTAGTCTATCCACACCTGCCTGTATAGTAATGAATCATTCTTCACTGAGCATTTTTGAATGGGATTTGTATATAATTTTTAAATTGCCTACAAAGCATCAAATATAATAATTACTGTACGTAGAAAGATCCTATTGGCATTGCAATTATAATAGCAGAAGTTCATTATCTGTCATTATCTGTAATAATCATTTGAGCACATGGATCTATCAGACAGCAATAACTGTACAGTAGCTACAAATTTACATTAAGATAAAAGATTTCCTTTTAACATCAAACTGAGAAGGATAAGGCTTGATGTATTTGCATGTAACCAAGGCCTGGTAAGCCGCAGACACATTTCCTTGTAAACACTTTGAAGATTTTAGGTCATTTTCTATTGTTATTTAAACGTGCAAGGATAACCATGCATGACTTATATCAAAATCTCAATGTTAAAAAAATTCTGCTTTTTTCTTTAATAGCGGCTTACAGTGTTAACTTCTTTTTGATGCTATTATAAAAAAATGTAGCCACAGATTTCCTAACCACGAGATCACATTGTGGCAAGACTGCTAGCGTTTATAATATGACATCCAAAATGGAAAATTTAGCTTTGAACTGAGCATCTTATTTCATCCTGGACACTTGGGGGTCTAATTATAAAAAAATAGCTGTGCAAAAGTTTTAAAAGAGACGTATGTTTTTTTTTCACCATTATACTTACCTAGGTGTCCCCAGGCGCCTCTGCACTGAGAACCGAGCGATCGAACACCGCCTATGGCTCAGTTTTCAGAGCTCCCTGATCGGAGAGCTGCTGCCTGTCAGTCAGCATCTCTCCGCTCTGAACCCCCTCCCCCCGCGCACGCGCTCATTGGAGCACTGAGCTGTGGAGGGGCAGGGAGCGGCTGTCTCAGGCTCTCAGTGGCTCGCTGAGAGGCTGAGACTGATTCCTTTGACGTCAGCAAACTTCAGCCTGCTCTCTGCTGAAAACGGATCACAGGAGTGCAAAACGAATTGCACTCCTGTGACCCATAGGAGAGGCCCAGCCAAACGAGCTCAGGCTGGACTTCTCCTTTAAGTATTCTTCTATATTGCCTAATACATTTATTTCCTATGATCGACAGCCAATGGCGTCCCTAGGGGGGGACCAGAGGGGGTCCTGGCCCCCCCAACATTATGCTGTGCCCCACCATGTGCCCCCCCAAAAAAAAAAATTTTGCATTTTTTTTTTTGCATTTTTTTTTCCGCTCGGGCTGCTGCTGGGGTAACATAATGCGAGCGCTCACACAACCACAGCCGCCCGATCTGCTCATTTCCCTGCATCCTCATTGGCACGGAGAAGAGCGAGTTGCAGGAAGGACTCCACAAGCACTGTGGGAGGGGGGGAGGGGGGCCCCAAGCCTTCATCTCAGTTACTGAAAAAACAGACTGATTTCTCCCGTCCTTAGGACAGGAGAACCAGCCTGTAAATTCCGAGAGTGGTGACTGCAAGCTGAGCCGAGTGTCAGTCTATGACACTCTTTCACAGCCCAGTGAGTCCAGCAACCTCCCCCCCTTCACTCTCCTCACATACGAGCAGGGAGGAATACAGCTCCTCCTCCTCCTTCCAGTCCCGCCTACACTATCCCAGCATGCTGTATCTGAAGAGAAGGGATGTGTGGGCGGGAAATATGAAAATCAGCAGCATTCCTGGCTGTGTGTGAATGATGCCTGAGATTCTAGCCTGGACCGTGGGTAAGTGTGTGCATTGCAGACTGCAGTACACTGTAATCACTGAACTGCATTATCACCATCCCTTCTCTCCCCCATCTGTCTCCCTCCCCCTCTCCTGTTCTTTCAAGACCTCCACAATTTACTTTCACTTTCAGTTAGGCAGGTAATAGACGGTGCAAATTTCTTTCCTGCATCCACAGATTGCAGGAAAGAAATTGCTTGATTCCCCCATCAATACAGACAGGGCTGACAGGGGAATATCCCTCCTGCCCAGCAATTGTATTCTCCCGACAAACAGTGATTATCACTAGTGGCTATAGCAATCACTAGTGATAATCATAAGAGAATCTGCTCATTAATGGTTCAAATCTCAGCCAGTTCCTGCTGAACCAGCTGAGATTTAAACTGTCTATGGCTGGTCTTGGCTCTTAGGCAGCCCATACATTGATCAGTTTTTTCATTCAACTATTAGGTTGATTAAAAAAAAAAAGAAATGATCCAATTCCCCCATCTACACATTATAGGTGGATGGGGGAATGTTCCCAGTGTGGACCAGTGCTGGAACAACCAGAGTTGCTGTCCTGTCCCGGCTATTCACAGCGCTGGTCTCTGTCTCCATGGTAGCGGCGGCAGCACATTGGAACCCAGTGCTCGTTACTTTATGGGGCTGATGTACAGGAGGGCCAGCACAATTTGTTGTTAGAGATGGGCTGGGCATGTTCAAAATTCCACATGCCAGAGCCTGCCAGGAAGCCCACATTGCACAGCGCTAATCACAGGCAGTGAGACATTTCCTGGTCCGCAGCTCCACAGATCAGGAAATGTCTCACTAGCTGTGATTAGCACTGTGGAGTGTCGGCTTCCTGGCGGGATCGGGCATGTGGGATTTCAAACACACCCGAGCCCATCTCTATTGGTTGTAGACAGTTGAGCTCCCTGCAGGTTGCTTAGCAGCAGTGGAGCCTTCTCTGACATGCTCATCATGATGCAATCCAGATGATGCTCCCAGTCAAATCCTAGTGTTAAATATCAGTGATTTTATTGATCAAAGCCCACATTTTACAGGCATAGAGCCCACATGGCTGCTGAATATACGGTTGATTATATATATGTGGTTGTACTCTTGATGCTAATAAATACTGTGTTTATTAGATCTGACTGGGAGCATCACTAGGATCACATCCCGATCAGCATGTCAACAGAGAAGGTTATACAGCATTACTGCTGCTAGGTGACCAGCTGGGGGGCTCGGCTCTCTATAACCAATAGTGCCAGCCTTCCCCTACATGCACGCATAATGTCACCAGCACAAAGTCCTAATAGACTGCCGCCGGTGCCAAGGAGACAGATGCCAGACCAGCTCTGTCAATAACAGAACAGCTGGGGAACCCCACAGTGGCAGAACACCAGGGCCCGGTGGCAAGACAACCTTTGCAACCCTGATAGTTTTCCCACTGCTTTGGACCCTTATATTTTCTTGGTGTGCTGGTGACATATATCTCTTGTTTTCTGCCACCCTGGTGGGGCCCCAGTATAGTAGGAAGGGAGCTCACTGCAGAACATGTGAAAGGGCCCCTTGTGGGATCGTAGTAAAGGGCCCCAGGATATATATATATATATATATATATATATATATATATATATATATATATATATATATATTTGCATTTTATAGTTGGCCCCCCCTACTTTTGTCCCTGTCCCTCCATGTGCCCCCCCTAAATATGAAAGCTGGAGACGCCACTGTCGACAGCTCCATCTAGTGGCCAAAATGCTTGAGACCTTGGCGCAAAGTTTTTTATTTTTTTTTCTAAATAGTTACTAGGCATGCTAGGTTGCAGCGTGATATTCTCATTGAAAAAGGCTGCTCGGCTGTAACAAATAACAGGCAATCAGGAGTATCACCTGCTAAATTCCTTTCAGTCGTGCCTGCCCCGCTTTGTGAATATCAATCCACTGCGAGTCACTCTTCAAAGAGAGACACAGGTGTAAAAGCCCGTACACACGATCGGGAATTGTGTGATGACAGGCTGTTGTCGGAAAATCCAACCGTTTGTCAGCTCCATTGGACAATTGTTGTCGGATTTTGCGTCAACAAATGTTGGATAGCATGCTTTAAAATTTTCCGACAACAAATGTGTGTTGTCGGATTATCCAATCATGTGTACAGAAGTCCTTCGGACAAAACTCCAAAGTACAAACACGCATGCTCAGAAGCAATGCTAACCATAACACAACATAAGCAGACGTTGCCCAAAGGGTGGCGCTAAAGAGCTGAAAAAACACGTAGTTTCGTGGTTGTTGGCCGACAATTATTTGCCGTTTGTATGTGTAGCAAGGTTCACATTTCCTATGTAGATATAGACTGCAGTTGACAAACTAGAAGGAACATAGGTCCCTCCGGTGTTCAATTGTTATGTTGCATCAACCTGTTTGTTTAATGATATCAAAGCAAGGCATGCTGGAACTCGTAATACAGGGAGAAAGAGACTCCGTTGCCATGGGTAGTAAATAGACTAAAGTACCCACAGTGCAGCTGTACTCCCAAAGTGCATTGCCTAGTCGCTTGGCCTTCTGGGACTGTTTACTTAAAGGAGGGGAGGAGCCACGGAGGCTCTCTCTGGACATCGCCCGGCTAGCAAGAGGAGCCTGGTTAAGGCCTGTTGTGTGTGTGTGTGTAGGCCTCATAGCCTGGGCCTATTGTTGTCGGAGAGGCCTTCCTGCAAAAGAGAGAGGAATCCTCCTTTGGGAAGCCCAGCTGACGTTCCAGAGTGTCCAGACATCTTCCCCTTTACCGTCATCTCATGCGGCGGCATGAGGGATGGAAGACCGGGACAGCGGAAGGATCGTGTACTGGAGCATCGGCAGCGGAGCCTGCCAGGCGGACTAGGCCTATTTGGGTGAGCGGGCACCTGCCCAGGATTTGTTAACTATTGTATAGGCCTGTGACTGTTAAGGCCCACCACCACTAGAGTAGTGCGCACGCACCAGGAGTTAGTGCATCGCGTGGTAGTGCGCAGTTTAAAGTTGGCGTTTGCACCGCCTGAGAGTTACATACTCCCAAAAGCATTGCGGGAGTTCAGTTTTCTTCAACACCCCTTGGATTACAAATAGTATGTGCACCAACGTTTGCTAGCGAAGACTCCTACCACTGAGGAACTTGTGCACTGATCTTACCAGGCTTGACTGACGGGACACAGGGTGGTACTGCCCGCTAGGGGGAGCTCGCGAGCACAGAACTTTTATACATAGAAATTAGACATTAACCACTTCGCGCCCGGGCTATAAGCAAAAGACGTCCGCAAAGCGGTCGTCAATTGCTGATAGGACGTCCATGGACGTCCTCTTGTTTACTTCCGCGATGCGCGCCACCGCGGGCGCACGTCGGGGAAAAACTGTGCCCGCCGTGTCAGGCGAGTGCCGATGCGCGTGCCTGGCGGCCGCGATGTCCGCCAGGTACGAGCGATCGGCTGTCACAGAGCCAGGGACGTGGATCTCTGTGTGTAAACACAGAGATCCACGTCCTGTCGGGGAGAGGAGACGGATGGTGTGTCCCTTGTACATAGGGACAACCATCAGTCACCTCCCCCAGTCAGTCCCCTCCCCCCCACAGTAAGAACATCTAGCAGGGAACATATTAACCCCTTGATCGCCCCCTAGTGGTTAACCCCTTCCCTGCCAGTCACATTTATACAGTAATCAGTGCATATTTTTAGCACTGTTCGCTGTATAAATGTGAATGGTCCAAAAAATGTGTCAAAAGTGTCCGATGTGTCCGCCGTAATGTCACAGTCACAAAAAAAAAAAAAAAAAAAAAAAAAAAAAAAAAAATCGCAGATCGACGCCATTACTAGTAAAAAAATAAATTAGAAAATTATTTAAAAAAAAATCATAATTCTATTCCCTATTTTGTAGGCGCTAAAACTTTTGCGCAAACCAATCACTATACGCCTATTGCGATTTTTTTTTTTTACCTAAAATATGTAGAATACGTATCGGCCTAAACTGAGGAAAAAAATAGTTTTTTTTAAAAAAAATGGGATATTAATTATAGCAAAAATTAAAAAATATTGTGTTTTTTTCAAAATTGTCGCTCTATTTTTGTTTATAGCGCAAAAAATAAAAACCGCAGAAATGATCAAAGACCACCAAAAGAAAGCTCTATTTGTGGGAAAAAAAGGACGTCAATTTTGTTTGGGAGCCACGTCGCACGACCGCGCAATTGTCATTCAAAGCGTGACGCCGCTGAAACCTGAAATTTCGCCTGGGCAGGAAGGGGGTTATGTGCCCAGTTGTCAAGTGGTTAATATTGTGTATACCATTGTCCTATTCATATTATTGACTCTGCAGGGCCCTCTGTAATGCTGTCTTAATTTGCTATTTTTAATACTAAGTAAACTTTGATTTTTGATATAGCAGACAACTGTGTGGAGTTATCTATCGCCCTACTGATTAAGTGCCATGATCAGGTAATGGTTTTATTTACTGTATTACTATTGAGTGATACTATTGTGGCTCCTATCACACCAGTGGGTCCCACAATATCTGTGCAAACCAGTTGTGCCAAGGGAAGGGTTTGAGCCAAGTTCTTGGGGTTGATAGGCAGAACGTAGACCCAACATATAAATCAGCAGCTCCTACGGGGGTAGTGCTACATATGCAAGACAAGTTCATGGCCAATCCGATCGTGTGTACCAAGCTTAAATGAGCCCTAAAGGTCCAACTCTCCAATGTGCGACAAACACAGGTAGTTTTTACTGTTCAAACACATATGCTTGGTAAAATTATTGTAAAAATATCATATTCTTTAATTGTAATGTAGCCTGGCACAACTGAGCTTTAGCAATTCTCCTATAAAATTAGATATACTTAAAGTATTAAAACGTAACTGAATCTGAGCTTGACAAGCCAAAAGCGCCATTTAATAAAAAATTTATGATTTCATATTTAAAGCAAACTCACCCTTCTATCCATGTCTCCATCCTTTTTTTGTTGAGAAATCACTTTGAAAGACATTCCCCCCCCTAGCATTTCTAGCCATGGCCATCTTGAATAAGGGCAGATGATTCATGTAGCATTTTCTTCCTGGAACCCCTCTGCCCTTAGGCCCCCTAGCTCAGGCATGCATGAAGGAGGTTTTGCTTAGCAGAGAAAGCCCCTCCTCCTGATGCAAGAAAAACAAATGCCCATGAAGACTGCTGGGATGTATGGCATCATTTTAGCTTAAGTCAGAGACCAGGAAGCAACTGAAGAAATGTAAAAATATATATAGCCACTTCCAGTGGCGACTGGTTGTTTTTATTTTTTTGGGGGGGTGGCAAACAACCCCCCCTCCCGGCTGCTGGTGGAGCGGCACTAGCACAACTGCCACCTACTCTCCCGCGGCGCAGCACGGCACTAACGCACCCCCTCACCACCACCACTCGCTATCCTTACCCTGGATGTGAGAGCAGCAGTCTGACCTGAAAAGGGCCTGACACATGAATAGGGGGCGGCCGCGGCGGCCGTAGATAGATTCATGCTATGCATGAATCTATCCACTGCATAAAGGGGGTGGCTGGGGAGAGGGGGCAGCGCCTGGGCACCCCTAATGGATGGGCCGCCACTGACCACTTCACCCGGGTTCACGTCATATGACGTTGGGTACTTGAAGTGGTAATATCTGAATGATGCCTGCAGCTGCAGGCATCATTCCGATATCATTATTTTAAGCTGGCGATTCCCTGCACAGTAAAAACAATCATAGTGGCTGTTTCTCTGCTTGATTGTTTTTACAGGCGGCGGGAGGGGACGTCTCCCACCCTCTGATGCTTCTCCGGTCTCACCCATGCGATCGGCGAGCTGGAGAATGAACCCGCCGGTGGTAGAAGTTTACCATAGAGCTGACCGAGGACCATATGTTCCCCATTCATCTCTATGACTCTCGGAGGCAGGGCGCAATGTTATGATATCACGGTCGGCCCCCGGCAGTTGTAAACACTGCCATGTATTCTGCTGGAAAGCCTGAGATCGGTTTATTTATTTTTGGTTCTCAGGCTTTTCAGCCTAGAGGAGAGATGTAGGGGGGGGGGGGCATGCCGTGAGGTCTCTGCCAGGTTCCATAGGCCTGACAGTGGCTTGCTGTGTGTCTACCTGTGCACTAGATCTTTACTAAAGTGCACAGACGTGCTCTGCCAGTTTTCTAGCCCAAACTGCGTAGCACATGTGCGCAAGTGCGACATTTCACACAATGCTCTTAGAATGTCTATATCACACATCACAGAAGGCATTTTACTCCTTGCCAAGAGACCTGCGGCATATATGTGCATGCGCCGTGATCCATGATGTCATCCTGACCTAGGCCAGAATTTAAAAAGAGAAAAAATGGTTTTACTTTTTAACCACTTGGGACCAGGGTCATTGTAAATTGACGGCCACAAGGTGTCGCTACAATTCCAGGACGACGTCAATTGATCGGGTCTCCCGGCCGATAGGGGGCGCGCACGCTTGCCCGCCGCGTCACTCAGGAGCCGATGCACGTGCCTGGCGGCCGTGATGTATACAGTAATCAATGCATATTTATAGCACTGTTCGCTTTATAAATGTGAATGGTCCCAAAAATGTGTCAAAAGTGTCCGATGTGTCTGCCGTAATATCGCAGTCCTGTCAAAAGTCACAGTTCACTGCCATTACTAGTAAAAAAATAAAATAAAATAAAATAATAAAAAAAATCATAAATCTATCCCCTATTTTTTAGGCGCTATAACTTTTGCACAAACCAATCACTATACGCTTATTACGATAATTTTTTTACCAAAAATATGTAGAAGAATACAAATCGGCCTAACCTGAGAAAAAAATTATAAAAAAAAATAAAAAATTGGGGTATTTATTATAGAAAAAAGTAAAAAATATTGTTTTTTTCAAAATTGTCGGTCTTTTTTTGTTTATAGCGCAAAAAAAAAAAACCTAGAGATGCTCAAATAGCACCAAAAGAAAGCTCTATTTGTGGGAAAAAAAAAGGACAACAATTTTGTTTGGGAGCCACGTCACACGAATGCGCAATTGTCATTCAAAACGTGACAGTGCTGAAAGCTGTAATTTTGCCTGGGCAGGAATATGTGCCCAGTAAGCAAGTGGTTAAATAAATTTTGTTCAGCAAATTTGCAAGAGAGGCAGGAGTGAGGATCTTCCTAAAATTAACAAAGTTCCAAGAGTTTAAATATATAATGTAAAATAAAAAAACAAAAAAAATGAACCCAATCACCTTTGGCCATTTGTAAAATGTTGTTATTCTTCAAAACTGAAACCTGCTTCCACAGTAACATGACAATTCCATGGAGGATTTTTAAAACTGAAAGAGAACAAGGAGGAAAAAGTAGGATTTTTAAAACAGCTTACCTGTAAAATCCTTTTCTTGGAGTACATCACGGGACACAGAGCAGCATAGTCATTACTATGTGGGTTATATAGAATTACCTTCAGGTGCTGGCACTGGCAACTTCCAAAACAGGAAGTACCCTCCCCTATATAAGCCCCTCCCATCCGGGAGTACCTCAGTTTTGTAGCAAAGCAATACGTGTCCCCAAAAGAGGGGTGGGAGCTCTGTGTCCCGTGATGTACTCCAAGAAAAGGATTTTACAGGTAAGCTGTTATAAAAATCCTACTTTCTTGTTCATACATCACGGGACACAGAGCAGCATAGTCATTACTATGTGGGACGTCCCAAAGCAATGCCACATGAGGGGGGGGATACACCATACATAAGCTGGGCGCCATCAGGCATGAGGATCTTTTGCGGCCTGCAACACACTGCGCCCAAAGGCGACATCCTCCTGACTTCTAACGTCCACCTGGTAGAACCTAGTAAACGTGTGTACTGAAGACCATGTCGCGGCCTTACAAATTTGCGCCAGGGAGGCCTGGTGATGCACTGCCCATGAAGTTCCAACTGCTCTCGTGGAGTGCGCCCTAACTTTGAACGGAGGCGGTCTACTTCTCAAGCCATAGGCTTGTATTATGACCTGTCGAATCCACTTGGCTAAAGTAGATTTTGATGCTGCCTGACCCTTTCTGGGGCCTTCCGGCAGAACAAACAAAGAATCCGTTCTACGAATCTGAGCAGTGGCTTTTAGATAAGCTTTAACTGCTCTTACTACATCCAAAGAATGTAATAACTTTTCCTCTACCGAGCTTGGTTTGGGGAAAAAAGAAGGAAGAACCACATCCTGGTTCAAGTGAAACCTCGATACCACCTTAGGAAGAAAGGCTGGGTGAGGACGTAATACTACTCTGTCCTTATGGATAACCAGATATGGCTCTTTACAGGACATGGCGGCTAATTCCGACACTCTTCTAGCCGAGCATATGGCTACTAAAAATATCAATTTCCTGGTGAGTAGAACCAAGGAAATGTGCCGCAAAGGTTCAAATGGCTGCTTCTGCAGAACCGACAGAACCAAATTTAGATCCCATGGGCATATGGGAGCCTTAATCGGTGGAATAATACGAGTCACACCTTGCATAAAGGATTTGACAAGTGAATGCATAGCCAGGGGCCTTTGAAATAGTATTGACAAGGCCGAAACCTGGCCCTTGATAGTACTTAAGGCAAACTTCCTGTCTACAGCCCACTGCAGGAAGTCCAGAATTCTGCCTATAACGTACTTACATGGATGCCATTTTCTGGCCTCGCACCAAGTGATGTACGCCTTCCAAACTCTATAGTAGATCTGCCTGGATACAGGCTTCCTGGCATTGATTATAGTTGATACCACAGAGTTAGAGAGACCTCTCTTCTTTAGGATGTGGGATTCAATAGCCAGGCCATTAAACTTAGAGTTAGTAAGGAAGGGTGGTATATCGGTCCTTGCGAAAGCAGGTCCGGACGACGTGGAAGGGTCCAAGGACTCCCCACAGACATTTTGATGATCTCCGCGTACCAGGCCCTTCGGGGCCACGCTGGAGCCACCAGGATCACCGGCTTCTTCTCCAACCTGACTCTGCGAAGGAGTCGAGGCAACAATAGTAGCGGAGGGAATGCATATATCAGTCTGAACTGATCCCAAGGGAACACCAGAGCATCCGAGCCGCAAGCGAGGGGATCCCTTGTCCGGGAGACAAATCTGTCCACCTTTGCGTTGAATCTGGATGCTAGCAGATCTACATCCGGTGTTCCCCACCGCTGACATATTGCTCGGAAGACCTCGGGATGAAGGGACCATTCCCCTGGGCATAACTGTTGGCGACTCAGAAAGTCCGCCTTCCAATTCTCCACCCCTGGAATGAAGACAGCTGATATACATGGGACATGCTTTTCTGCCCATTCCAGGATGTGACTTACTTCCCTCTGGGCTGCACGACTCCTGGTGCCTCCCTGATGATTGATATATGCCACTGCTGTGGCATTGTCTGATTGAATTCTGACAGGGGACCCTTGGAGTCTGGATGTCCAGGCTACTAGGGCGTACCGGGCTGCTCGTATCTCTAAGAGATTGATGGGCAGGGTTTTTACTACATTTGACCATCTGCCCTCGAGAGACCATTGCTCCAGTACTGCCCCCCAGCCTATAAGGCTGGCATCTGTAGTGACCACCTTCCAAGATATCGGGCTGAAGGGTTTTCCCTTCTGGAGATTCTGGGGGATCAACCACCAGCAGAGACTCTTCCGAACGGAAGGGGACAAAGCCATCGGGAAGTCTAGAGCCTGAACTTTTCCGTTCCAGGCTGACAATATGGCCCTTTGTAAATTCCTTGAGTGGAATTGGGCGTATGGTACAGCTTCGAATGATGCTACCATCTTTCCTAGCAGCCTCATGCACAGGCGTATGGACGGCTGTCTTTTTGCACAAAGCAGACGGACCAAGGCCCTCAAAGAGGATACCTTGTCTAGAGGTAAGAAAATCTTCCTCTGGTCTGAATCCAGCCGTAGCCCTAGATATACCAGGTTTTTCACTGGCTGTAGGGCTGACTTGTCCAGGTTGATGACCCAACCGTGAGATTCTAGATACTTGATTGTATCGACAATTACCACTTCTAGCTTGGCAACTGAGTGGTCCATCAACAACAGGTCGTCTAGGTATGCCATTATCGTTACACCCCGTGTTCTTAGATCGGCCAACAGTGGGGCCAGAATTTTTGTGAACACTCGTGGTGCTGTGGCCAGACCGAATGGTAAGGCTCTGAACTGAAAATGGCGCCCTTCTACTGCAAAGCGTAGGAATTTTTGATGACCTGGAAAGATGGGAACATGCAAGTAAGCATCTTTGATGTCGATCGAGGCTAACCATTCCTCCCCTTGTAGGGCAGCGGTGACCGATCGGATCGACTCCATCCGGAAAGACCGGACGTTTAGAAATTTGTTTAGACTCTTTAGGTCCAATATGGGTCTTATGTCCCCGTTTGGCTTCGGGACTGTGAAAAGGTTTGAGTAGAAACCCAACCCCCACTCTTCCATAGGAACCTCCATAATTACTCCTTGGAGCAATAGTTGTTCTAACGCCAATAGGAGAGACCCTCTTTTCAGAGGGTCTCTTGGCATGCCTGACCACATAAAATGGGACGGAGGAGACTCTTTTAACTCCAACTTGTATCCCAGAGTTACTGCGGAGAGCACCCATCTGTCTTTGATCGTCTCCCGCCAGGTCTCTGCGAACAACTGAAGTCTTCCCCCCACCCGTTTGAGTGGGGGCAGCCCTTCATAGGCTTGACTTGGAGGCTGGTTTAGTACCTCTTCGGATCCAGGGCTTTTTATTACCCTGTGGCTGTCCCTGATTTTTACCTCCTGAGTTTGACCGAGGAGGCCGTCGGAACTGCTTAGTAGCAGACGTCGCAGGGATAGGAGAGGTAGTCCTCTTAAAAGATGGACCCCTAGACCTCTTTTTACTCGGTAAGAGAGTACTTTTACCACTGGAAATCTTCTGGATATACTTATCCAGGTCTTCGCCAAAAAGGCGTTCCCCATGAAATGGGAAGCTAACTAAGAGCTTCTTACAGGGAGCTTCAGCAGACCAGTTTTTGAGCCACAGAAGCCTACGCATATGTACCAAAGACAGCGTGAGGCGGGAGGCCTGATGGATAGAATCCTTGATGGCGTCAACCGCAAAGCATAATGCTCTAGGCAGATCAGCCAGAGCCTGGGCCTGCTGGTCTGGCAAATCCCTCAGGACCATTTTCATTTGATCCTTTAAAGCTTGGCAGACCCCAATAGCTGCCACTGCTGGCTGTGTAACAGCCCCTGCTGTGGAAAAAGCAGATTTTAATAAAGATTCCAATTTTTTATCCACTGGATCTTTGAACATTTGAACATTATCTACTGGACATGTCAGTGATTTGTTCACAGAAGAGATGGCTGCATCCACCGTAGGAACATTCCATCTCTGGGTGAACTTTTCCTCCATGGGATAGATCACCGGAAACCTTTTAGGCGGAACAAATAGTTTATCAGGATGTTCCCAGTCCTGGTATATAAGTCCTTCCAATAATGGATGTATTGGAAAGGAGCAATTAACCTGGGGAGCTTTTAGCGACCCCAATGAGGAGACAGCAGTAGTTGATGGTTCAACAAGAGGCATTTTAAATGCAGATCGAACCATGTCAGTTAGGGTCTGGACCCACAATCTTTCAGTCTGTGATGCTGAAAATGGTTCATCTACTGTCGATTCCTCAAAAACAGAGCTAACCTCCTCCTGATCCCCTTCAGGTAGGTCGGTCCCTTCCTGGGACTGTTGCTCTGCCAAAAGGCACTCTAATGGAGGTGACGGAGATCTGGCGCGCTTTCTTTCCTGTAGAGAAGAAGCGATCAATGCTGCCAATCTCTGCTCCAATCCCTCCAGAGTTGAGGAAAAAACCTCCTCTGTTATATATGCAGGAGCAGGTGGACTGAGGACAGCCGCAGTACCTGGCACTCCCGGGGGTTCCTTATGGGTATTAACCTCTGATTTCTCAGGGGAGGAGGGTGCAGATGACTGCTCCAGATCCTCAGAGCCCGATGGAGACCCCCTACACTTCCTGAGAGGTATATCTCTGAGTTTTTTAGGCGGCATATTCCTTAGTTCAAAGCTGAGGTATTCCAGCCGCAATACACCCCTTACTGAAATAGTCTAATGCAATTTGCTGCTATGTACATCAGTGGGTGTCTACTAATGCGTCTTTCTGGGGATGCCTGTATCAACCGCCCGCTGTAAGCCCCTATACCATGCTACCAGCTCCTTTTCATGCTCTGTGTCCATAGCAAGCAGCGTGGACTGAGTCCTTTTATCTTGCTGGGACGCCCGCACATGCGCAGAAGCGCTGGGCGCACAGAGCGCGTCATCCGCCAGGCTCCGCCCCCTTTTTTGAAGCTAAACCTTATAAAAGGAAAGCATGTGTGCGCTCGCGCGCGTGCACGTGTGCGCTCTTGGCGCCATGTAGGGAGAGGAGCCAGGGTCCCTGTTTCACCAGGACTCGGGGATGGAAGGAAACTACTTGGCAGCATGACAGAGGAATGCAGCTTCCCTGATAGAGAGCTCACTCATCTGCCTGGACTTTCACCATGGAAGGAATAGTCCCAAGAAAAAAGACGTTCCACAGCGGCCTCTAGTGGACAAACACAGGTACCGCACCTTTGTCTTTTTTTTTTTTTTTTTAAAACCTCCTTTATGAAAAAACATTTCCAGGTTTACAGTTTTTTTAAAACTTCCCTTATGAAAAAACATTTCTAGGATTTCTTAGGCATATACAGCTATTAGCGGGAATACCCTTTAGGTAACAGGCAGAAAGACATATTAGGCTTGGGGGTCCCCTCAATAGAACCAAGTTCCTGAGGGGCCCCCACTTACCTTTTCCCCGCCGCAGGACTTTGTTTGGTCCACAGAAGCCCAAACTTCACCTCTCACGGCAGGCATTGTACTAGACCTTCAGGGACCGGGTTCCCAAGGATTCCACTCCCCTGGACCTGTATAGCACCCTGCACAGATAGCCTCTTGGTTTTGGGTATGACCAGAGCTCTGGATCCCAGGGTCCAGCCCTCCTAAGAGAGGCATTACAGGCAAAACCCTGCTCTTCTCTGCAAGGCCCGGGTACCGACCGTTTAGCTATGAAGCTTTTTTGGTCGGATCCGGAATAGCTTGCTAAGGCCCAGAGAACCTGTACACAAGCCCAGATGAATACATGTTAACCTTGGCCAACACCTTAGACACTGGCAAAAAACTGAGGTACTCCCGGATGGGAGGGGCTTATATAGGGGAGGGTACTTCCTGTTTTGGAAGTTGCCAGTGCCAGCACCTGAAGGTAATTCTATATAACCCACATAGTAATGACTATGCTGCTCTGTGTCCCGTGATGTATGAACAAGAAATGGTACCATTTGTTTTTGATTAACGTAAGTAATGAAGTCTATTAAGAGATCTGTCAGCGAGACACGGCAGAACAATGAGCAGTAGTGCCACCAGCAGGAAAAGAACAGTATTTTACAGAGCAGCCACTACATTCTGGTTTTCCCTTTGCGTTTTAAATATCAGTTTGTTCTGCAAGACAGCTGGGGCTTAAAAGTCGATCTCAGCCATTCCTGTCCGGCATGCATGTGCACCAGCGTATGCAGGAGCACTGTTGGGAGATACATTATATTACCAAACGTATTAGGACACCTGCCTTTACAGACACATGAACTTTAATTAAGGTAACCAAATTTTTTTAAATGAAACATATTTTTTTTTTTACTAGTAATGGCGGCAATCAGTGACTCATAGCGGGACTGTGATATTGCGGCGGACAAATCGGACACTAAGTGACACTTTGTGGGAACCAGTGACACCAATACGGTGATCAGTACTAAAAATATGCACTGTGTAGCCTCGTACACACAGCCGGTTTTCTCGGCAAGAAAGCTGCTGGGAGAGCTTTTTGCCGAGAAAACCAGCTGTGTGTATGCTTTCTCGTCGGGAAAACTGACGGGAATCTCGACGAGAAAAATAGAGAACCTGCTCTCTATTTTTCTCGTCTGGATTCTCTGCAGAGTTTTCCTGCCGAGAAAACCGTGAGTGTGTATGCTTACCTGTCCCAGGTAAGCCCGTGCATGCTCGATGAGACTTTGACGCATGCACGGTAGCATACAAGGGTAGTGTAGGGTGTAGCAAGATGGCGGCGACGGCATCGAATGTGACGAGCGCAGGCTCGTCGTAGTCGATTAAGTCACCGCGTTCTTGACATTTAAAAGAACGGCGGTTCTTTTGAATGGCCGTGTGTACACAGGGCTTGGCAAGGGAAGCTTGCCAGGAATCCCGTCAGGACAGTGGCGTAGCGTGGGGGGTGCGAGGGGGCCGTGGCCCTGGGCACAACATTTTAGGGGGCACAATCCTGGCTCTGTCGCCCAAACTTTATTTCCTGTGTCCCTGCGGCCTGCGCTCCAGCCGCCATGTTTTTTTTTAACACTAAAATCCAGCCGCCATGTTTGGTCTCCGGCTGCCCCTGTGATTGGGCGAATGGGGTCATGTGCCTGTGCGTCCTTCCTCTTTCACGTACTGCTCGGCGCGCGCTGACGTCATTTTAGTGCACCGGACACCTTCAGCTTGGCTCCCATGATGGTTGACCGCGACACCCCGGGCCCGCTCTGACACTAGCTTGGCCTAGGCCGGCCGCCGCGGCTTTTCGTCTCACAACACCGGCCCCACATCCTCCCGCACCGCAGGTACCAATACCACGCACGCACACACACACCACCTACTAGACACGGCCGTGTGGCGTCTCTGCCGATAGCCTGGCTGCAGCCATCGAGTGCTACACTTTCAGACAGGGATTCCATCCTTCTCCCCAGGATGGTCACTGGTGCACTTCCATGCTACACCAGCGAACCTTCTGGATGTTGCTGCCTTGCTGGTTACCTCTCCATGCCTGTAGGCTTCCAGTTGTCAGTGTAGTGTAGTCTGTGTTGTGTAGTCTGTGTTGTGTAGTCTGTGTTGTGTAGTCTGTGTTGTGTAGTCTGTGTTGTAGTGGTCAGTGTAGTGTAGTCTGTGTTGTAGTGGCCAGTGTAGTGTAGTGTGTGTTGTGTAGTGTGTATGTTGTAGTGGTCAGTGTAGTGTAGTCTGAGTTGCAGTGGTCAGTGTAGTGTAGTCGGTGTTGTGTAGTGTGTGTTGCAGTGGTCAGTGTTGTGTAGTGTGTGTTGCAGTGGTCAGTGTTGTGTAGTGTGTTTTGCAGTGGTCAGTGTAGTGTAATCAGTGTTGTGTAGTGTGTGTTGCAGTGGTCAGTGTTGTGTTGTGTGTGTGTTGCAGTGGTCAGTGTAGTGTGTGTGTTGCAGTGGTCAGTGTAGTGTGTGTGTTGCAGTGGTCAGTGTAGTGTGTGTGCGTGTTGCAGTGGTCAGTGTAGTGTGTTGCAGTGGTCAGTGTAGTGTGTTGCAGTGGTCTGTGGTGTGTGTGTTGCAGTGGTCTGTGGTGTGTGTTGCAGTGGTCTGTGGTGTGTGTTGCAGTGGTCAGTGTAGTGTTTGTGTGTGTTGCAGTGGTCAGTGTAGTGTGTGTGTGTGTGTGTTGCAGTGGTCAGTGTAGTGTGTGTGTGTGTGTGTTGCAGTGGTCAGTGTAGTGTGTGTGTTGCAGGGGTCAGTGTAGTGTGTGTGTGTGTGTGTGTGTTGCAGTGGTCAGTGTAGTGTGTGTGTGTGTGTTGCAGTGGTCAGTGTAGTGTAGTGTGTGTGTTGCAGTGGTCAGTGTAGTGTAGTGTGTGTGTTGCAGTGGTCAGTGTAGTGTAGTGTGTGTGTGTTGCAGTGGTCAGTGTAGTGTGTGTGTTGCAGTGGTCAGTGTAGTGTAGTGTGTGTGTTGCAGTGGTCAGTGTAGTGTAGTGTGTGTGTTGCAGTGGTCAGTGTAGTGTAGTGTGTGTTGCAGTGGTCAGTGTAGTGTGTATTGTAGTGGACAGTGTAGTGATCAGTTTAGTGTAGTGTGGACAGTGTAGTGTCTATTGTAGTGGACAGTTTAGTGTAGTGGACAGTGTAGTGTAATGGTCAATGTAGTGGACAGGTAGGTCAGTGTAGTGGTCAGTATAGGAATCAGGTTAGTCAGTGTAGTGGTCAGCATTGGAATCGGGTAGGTCAGTGCGTCGGACAGTTAGGTAAGTGTAGTGAACAGTCTAGGAATCATGTAGGTCAGGGTAGAGATTAGTGTAGTGGTCAGGTAGGTTAGTGTAGTGGTCAGGTAGGTCAGTGTAGTGGTCAGGTAGGTCAGTGTAGTGGTCAGGTAGGTCAGTGTAGTGGTCATTGTAGGAATTTGGCTGGTCAGTACTATTGTAGGAAGGAAAGGGACTCAGGGAGTGCTAAAAGTCCATATGTTAGGGGGCGCAAATTTCTTGTTTTCCCCGGGCGCTGACAACCCACGCTACGCCACTGCGTCAGGAAAACCGACGTTTTCTAATAGACGGGATTCTCGCCCGTGTGTACGAGGCTTCACTGTACTAAGGACACTGGCTGGGAAGGGGATAACATCTAGGGCAACGAAAGGGCTAAATGTGTGCCTAACAAGTGTTTTCTCGTGGTGGGGGAGGTGCTTTTACTAAGGGAAGGCATAGATCCCTGTACCTGCTTTGCAGAAACACAGGATCAATGTCTTCCATACTGACAGACCGGTGATCTGCCTTGTTTACATAGGCAGACCACCGTTCTTCCTATGTACACTACGATCAGCGGTTACCAGTGGACCCAGAAATACAGGATCACGTATATACATGATCCTTCACAGCGCGACCGCCCTGTAGCAGTAAATCTGCTATCGGGTGTTTGGCAACTGGTTAAGATCATCAGCATTATGATAACTCACAGGCAGCAGGCACTCTATCATGGCTCTGGCTGTCTCTGTCACAGTGTCACATAACATGGCTGCTGGGTGCTGAATTTGTTAACTTATGACCAATATGCCAGAGAGACAGACAAAGTGCAATGTAGTCTATTCACAGACACCCCCATAGCACACCTGTGTCGAAACCTTGAAGGCACTGGCAGCCCCACGATCGGATCCTCTTCCCCTCTATTCCTGCTGCTGGACAACATCAGCTGAGCTCAGATGCCTCTCTCTGCCCGTCGCCACCACCGCCCGCCTCACTGCCTCTCAAGTCTCACTCTCCGGGCCCGGCTACTACTGGGTGGGGAGCGGAGGAAGATCACTCTGCCGGAGAAGGCAAGGAGATAAGCAGGCAGGCGGCTGGCCGGGAATTGAGCCAAGGCAGAAGAACATGCGTGCGGACTGTCTTTGAAATTGCCCCAGCCCCTGTTGAAATCCAATCCGGGGACAAAACCGGGGACAGACTTGGTCCAGGGACAGTGTCAAAAAACGTAAAAATAATTGTTTTGGCTGGAGTTACACCAAAAAATGTACCTGTTCCAACTTACATGCAAATTTACCTTAAGAACAAACCTGTAGACCCTATCTTGTTTGTAGCCCTGGGGTTGTCTGTATTGAAAATGGCTTTTGTGATTCATTAATGCGGAGCTCCACCCAAAAGTGGCTGCTCCGCTTACCTGTTTCCTCCCCACCTCCGGTGCCACGATTGGCACCTTTCGGGGGGAGGGGGGACTGGGTACCTGTTTTTGACAGGAACCCGTCCCCACTTCCGGGAGACCTGGCTGCGGCGAGATGCGGCAAGGTCCCCTGGAAGTTCGGCCCCCCCGCCACTGGGCCATTTAGAAAGCGCAGCGCGATTCATGCATGCGCAGTAGGGAACCGGTTTCCCTTGCCATGAGCCGATGGAAACATCGGCTGGAGTGCCAACATCGCTGGATTCCAGGACAGGTAAGTGTTCTAATATTAAAAGTCAGCAGCTACAGTAATTGTAGCTGGTGACTTAATTTTTTTCGTTCTGACAGGGGGTAAGTGATGGATTTTCTTTCCCTATTAAAAAGCACCTCCCATAGTACACAAAAACACTGACAAGGCACACATTTAACCCTTTGATCGCCCAACATATTTAACCCCTTCCCAGCCAGTGTCAGAACAGTGACAGTGCATCTTTTTAGCACAGATCCCTGTATTAGTGTATACTGAACACTGGTTCAGTGTCAGTTAGCGTCTGATTGTTCGCCACAATATCGCAGTCCATGCAAAAAAAAAAAAAAACATACCTGGAGTTCAGTTTTAACTGCAGCAGAGAAAAGAATTGTCTCCTGCCCTGTCAGACTGTGTTGTGCTGCAGAGCTCTGTAAATGATGGGACTGAATGGATAGAAATATAAATCCTTTGGCTTATATATGTAGCACCCTCTAGTGTTAGTGTAGGTCAGTGTTTCTCAACTCCAGTCCTCAAGGCGCACCAACAGGTCATGTTTTCCCTCAGATGAAACAGCTGTGGTAATTACTAAGGCAGTGAAACTGATTACATCCCCTGTGCAAAATAATGGAAAGCCTGAAAACATGACCTGTTGGGGCGCCTTGAGGACTGGAGTTGAGAAACCTTGGTGTAGGTAAATCTAAGCTATAACTCATGGTAAGTTATGTCATTCTGTAATTAGGTCACGTTACTGCAGGTCAGGCTGGATGGCTCTGCTGATATAGGTCTCTGATACCTCCCCCTGGATCTAGAAACTTGTAGAAGCTTCTGGAAGTTAGTGGACGGAGGCCAGGAAATTCTGATCTGCACACCTCAGGAAACTTGGCCAATCCCTAGGCAGAATGACCTGGCAGGGTGGCTAGGTCAGCCCTTAAATATGATGGAGTAATTTCAGCAGGAGAGTCAGCAGTAGTGTATTTAGGTTTTGTGCTGCCCTAGGCCTGACTAAACCTGTGCACCCCCTACTTTAAATATGACCCACCCCTTCCTGTCAAGGCCACACCCCTTGCTGTTTAAGACCTGCCCTGAAATGTTAGAGTGGGGACACTAGTCCTGGGGGGGGGGTCAATGGATTGCCTTAATTTGCATAGATTTCCTCTCACTTCCTGTTTGGCTATGGGGCAGGAAGTTAAGAGAAATCTCTGCAATGGGACAGGGATGGTAAAAAATAAACTGACAGGGGCTATAACCCTCCCTTACTCTATCTGAATGAAAAAAAAAGTGTTGCCTATAGTTCTACTTTATCACAAATTTCTGATAATTTTATGGAGAGGACTATGAAGATATACACGCAGTGACGTCACCACGCAGCTCGACCGAGGAAGGGCTCCTGTTTATGCCGGCTCCTGTTTATGCTTTATGATTTTACTATGTTGTAAGTACGCTACTTTTTTATAATAAATGCGGTTTTAGAAGGTATTACTCTATGGTCTCCCCCCCCCCTTCTTTTTGGCACCCTATATTGAGCATCAGCAGCGTCTCATATAGTGTTGAAGAGTGTCCTGGGAGTCTGTGTTTGGGTCCAACGTGCAGGATAAAGGCCGTGGCTAGGCTATAGCCGAATGCGGGCTCCTTCCTTGCTTCTGGTAAGGAGCCATTGTTACTAGGGTGGTGGTCACTAAAATATCCTATATCACGGTGGTGGTGTTTTAGTACTATACCTTGATAATACGTTGTCACCCTATGGTATTCTTTTTTATTGGTGCAACGGAGCCATCAAGAGGTCCATGCTAACACTGGAAGAATGTCTGGGGTACTTCGTTTGGATTCCTCTCAAGCTAAAGGCCACGGCTGGGTTATAGCCAACTGTGTGTTTGTGCTTGCATCTGGTAAGCAGCCATTTCTCCTTGGTGGTGGTTTATCCGGTGTCATAGATGGTGGAACCACAATATATGGAATTGTTTGGACTGTCCTTAGTCTATGGAATCTTCCTTTAGATTTATGGGTCACACCTTTCGACTTTTTTATCCTCATGTCATCTAGGATTGTTATATTATATTTTTTGGCGCAGTTTTCTTTTTCTTTATTATTGTTTATGTTTATCACATATTGCTGCTGCCTTGTGTTTAATTTATTATTTTGATACGTTAGTCTTAGCGCAGTTTTTTTTCCTTTATGAAGATATAACCATGCCAATTGTGCAGCAGAAAACATATAGCACAGTGAGGAAGGTTTGTGGTTCAGGATGATAGAACAGTCAAAATTAGAAGCGCCCCCCCCCCCCCCCACAGTTGCGGAATGCCGGCCCCCCGAATTCCAGAAACAGTGCGGCCGCTTTATGTGTGAGCTAGACTAATTTGCCTTTCAGCCCAGTCCGCCCTGCAAGCCGGCGGGGACTCTTTCCGTGCTGCCCCCTGCAAAGTGCTGCCCTAGGCCTGGGCCTTGTCGGCCTAGGCCAGGATACAGCGTTGGGAGTCAGGTGAAAGATGGAGTGCTGAGGAGGCTGTCAGTGGCCTAAGAGGGGTCCACTAGGTCTAGGGGTGGGCTTTGCTCCAGACTTCGCTCGGGGCTGGCTGAGAAGAAACCTTTCACCATCCAGTTTGAGAAGGAATCTTGCCCAAGAGCAGCAGGGAGCAAGGAAGACAGAATGAGTACATCAGCACAACCAGTGATTCACAAGGGGAGAGTCTGCCCCACATAGGTGTGTGCAGGGGGTGTGCCAGGTGTGCCTGGGCACTCCCTAATCACTCTGTGCAGTGCCGATTCCCCCTACTTCCCAAGCTTCCCCTGTGTTGCTTCCCCCCTTTTCTCCCCTCCCCGCTGCTATTGCAGGGGATGTTTCTGGATGGAGAGTGGGGGAAGGGGCTAACCAATATGTCATTTAACAGCCCCTTCCTTTTCTGAACACATTCACTTACTGTGTGATCATAACGAAGCATAGTAAACAGTGTTTACTATGCTTCAGTTTGTGATTGATCAGTAAGCTGTGCAGCATACAGCACTTCCCATTCATTCACTATCCAGTGAAAAACGTGTGTTTGAGCTTTGGAATGCACACCCTAATGCAATGGGCTGCGCACACTTATGCTGCCACATGCAAACTTTCAAAGAACAGCGCTATGCTTAACCCATTTACCCTTGTCCTGGGAAATCTTCGGAGCAGCCAGGTGGGCTGGTAGACAAGCAGCCAGGAGGGCTGTTAGTACCTGCAGCAGTGGAGCTGGGAGCAGTTCTTCAGAAGAGAGGAGATACTCCTGCATGCGGTTTTGCAACATTTTTGTGTTATTTACAAAAGGGAATTAAAAGCTTCCAGTCCGCAAGGGACTTTTACTAATTGATCCTTAAAGACTAACAGTGTCCAGGAAGGAGAACAGTCCAGGATCTTGGATCATAACCCCTCTACCCTGTCCAAGTTGGTATCCCTAATAAAAACAACAAAAAAAGCCCAGGGACTGATTTCTTGTGACCGGATGCAAGTTAGGGTTGCCACCTGTCCGGGATTCAGCCAGACAATTCGGGTTTGGAATCATCATGTGTCCGGGTTTTAAACTGCCTGAAACCCGGACACAATATTCAGACTGGACTCTGGCCTCCCAGCAGGGTTGCTGGCTGCAGTTGTCTATGCTGAGAGTGTCTGTTACACTCTTTCACACTGCCCAAAGCCAGCACTAACAGTTCCCCCCACATACAGATGAGGGAGGAGAAAGGTCTCAATCTGCTCCTCTTCCTCCAGCCCCTACCCCTCTGTGTCTCCCCACACTCCAATCCCCAGGGCTGTGCCTCAGAAAAGGGAAGTGGGGGGCCAGAAGTGAGTACACCAAGGTAAATCAGGGTTCTCAGAGCACCCCTTATATCACAGTTCCCCTTTACACCAGAGGCCACTGTGTTCCCCCTTACATCAGAGTCCTCTTCGTACATCAGAGTTCTCGGTGTTCCCCCTTAAATCAGGGTTCCCAATGCATCTCTTATGTTAGAGTCCCCAGAGTTCTCCCTTACATCAGAGTCTGCAGAGTCCCGCCTTACAGTGTAAGGGAACTCTGCGGAATTCAGATGTAAATAGGGAACTCTGCGGATTCAGATGTAAAGAGGGAACTCTGCGGATTCAGATGTAAAGAGGGAACTCTGCGGATTCAGATGTAAAGAGGGAACTCTGCGGATTCAGATGTAAAGAGGGAACTCTGCGGATTCAGATGTAAAGAGGGAACTCTGCGGATTCAGATGTAAAGAGGGAACTCTGCGGATTCAGATGTAAAGAGGGAACTCTGCGGATTCAGATGTAAAGAGGGAACTCTGCGGATTCAGATGTAAAGAGGGAACTCTGCGGATTCAGATGTAAAGAGGGAACTCTGCGGATTCAGATGTAAAGAGGGAACTCTGCGGATTCAGATGTAAAGAGGGAACTCTGCGGATTCAGATGTAAAGAGGGAACTCTGCGGATTCAGATGTAAAGAGGGAACTCTGTGGATTCAGATGTAAAGAGGGAACTCTGCGGATTCAGATGTAAAGAGGGAACTCTGCGGATTCAGATGTAAAAAGGAAACTCTGCGGATTCAGATGTAAAGAGGGAACTCTGCGGATTCAGATGTAAAGAGGGAACTCTGCGGATTCAGATGTAAAGAGGGAACTCTGCGGATTCAGATGTAAAAAGGGAACTCTGCGGATTCAGATGTAAAGAGGGAACTCTGCGGATTCAGATGTAAAGAGGGAACTCTGTGGATTCAGATGTAAAAAGGGAACTCTGCGGATTCAGATGTAAAGAGGGAACTCTGCGGATTCAGATGTAAAAAGGGAACTCTGTGGATTCAGATGTAAAAAGGGAACTCTGCGGATTCAGATGTAAAGAGGGAAATCTGCGGATTCAGATGTAAAGAGGGAACTCTGCGGATTCAGATGTAAAAAGGGAACTCTGTGGATTCAGATGTAAAGAGGGAACTCTGCGGATTCAGATGTAAAAAGGGAACTCTGCGGATTCAGATGTAAAAAGGGAACTCTGCGGATTCAGATGTAAAAGGGGAACCCTGTGGACTCTGATGTAAAAAGGGAACTTTTGTGATTTTTTTTTTTTTATAAATTCTTTATTTAATTTTTTTCATATATCAAAACATTATACAATCATATCAAATAAGAATTCATAGTACACCACACCACAGTTATATATATGTTTTTTCTTTTGTTTTTTCTTCTTATCTTAGTCCTAATTGATGTGGATTATCATGTTACATACTCAATCTCTTAACAAAATAAGCACCATTTTTTTTTTCCTTTCCAAGAACAAGTCCTGGTTTTGCCTCTATAGGCAGAGAGATAAACAAGGAGAGAAAAAAGAAAAAGAGGAAAAAAAAAAAAAAAAAAAACTTTTGTGATTAACTTCATATGATTAGAAATGTTATTGTATTGCAAAATATATGTATACTTTATACAAAAAATAAAAAATAAATTACTGTGCGCCGCTAAGACCCCATTCACACAGGGGCGACTCGTCAGGCGACTCAGCCGTCTGACAAGTCGCGTCCCGTTCTGTAGAATGGAACCGTTCTAATAGGAGCGACTCAGGTCACTCCGACTTAGAAAAAGGTTCCTGTACTACTTTGGGACGACTTCAGGGCGACTTCCATTGACTTCAATACAGAAGTCATTTTGCAAGTCACCTTTGAAGTCGTGTGAAGATCACCCGGCAGAGTTGCGGGACAAGTCGTGCCGCCCCAGTGTGAATGGGCTCTAAAGTGTTCGGGTTTGACTTGAAGAAAAGGTAGCAACCCTAATGCAAGTGGAAAATGCTTGCAGCCTGGCTGTGTAAGAATAGGGGAGCCAGTTACCAGCAGCCCCTGCGGGGGTAGTGCTACATATGTTTCATTTGTGTAACTAGCAGTGTGTTTGTGTCACATGTCTCCCTAAAGAATATATAATACTTTTTTATTTCACACCATAATATTTTCTTCTTTTAGGTATGTAAAGTGTATGTATTGAACTAAAGGATCTTCTTTCGATCAGTGGAGTTCCATCAAACATAGCACCTTGTAATAATAGGCATACAGACATGGTGAATCTGGTGGTTATGATACGTATACAAGGTTCTCGCACAGATGAGAATTCACCCACACACACGGAACATCCCTGCTACTGCGGTGGAAGGCAGCAAAGTAAGCCTGCGGTATGCAACTAACCTTCAGTTTTTCCTCCCGTACAAAGGAAAAATGTAAAAGAAAAACACAAGTCACCTCTGCTAATAATTTAACCCTTTTTCTTACAATTTTTCCTTATAGATTAGGGGGCCTTAACCTGGGGGGAATGAACGTATTGGTTGGAAGACCATATCAAGCTTGCTCTTAAATTAGGTCAAGCCGTATATAACTTGTAAAATGGTTTTGAGTTAAAGTGAAACTGAAGATAAATACGGTTACGTAAACTAAATCTGAACATAAACATTAGCGGGGAGACGGGCTTTAACTGCAGGTTGCTTTAAAGTATGTTTTATTTTTTCTAAATACACTATATTGCCAAAAGTATTGGGACACATGCCTTTACACGAACATGAATTTCAATGGCATCCCAGTCTTAAGGCTCGTACACACGATCCAATTTTATGGCCATAATTGTGTGCTGGACGTGTTGTGTCGGATAATTCGACCGTGTGTATGCTCCATCAGACAATTGTTGGCTGAATTACCAACAACAAATGTTGGCTGTTCATGCTCACCAACTGTCTGGCAATAAATCTGTTACGTCAGATTATCCAATCGTGTGTACACAAGTCCGTGCAACTAAAATCCGAAGTACAAACACGCATGCTCGGAACCAATGCTAAACATCAGACAACAATAGCAGAAGTTGCCCAAAGGGTGGCGGTAAAGAGCTGAAAAACCACGTGGTTGGTGTATGTTGGCTGAAAATGTTGGGCAGTCTGTATGCAGAACAAGTTCACGGTGGCATTTGATGGGGCAAACTGGCAGCATTTGATGTGACAAACTGGTGGCAATAAATGGGGCAAACTGTCATCATTTGATGGGGAAAACTGGCAGAATTTGATGGGGCAAACTGGCGGCGTTTGATGGTGCAAACTGGCGGCATTTGATGGGGCAAATTGGCATCATTTGATGGGGCAAACTGGCGGCATTTGATGGGGCAAACTGGCACCACTTGATGGGGCAAATTGGAATCATTTGATGGGGCAAACTGGCGGCATTTGATGGGGAAAACTGGCATTATTTGATGGGGCAAACTGGCAGCATTTGATGGGGCAAACTGGTGGCGTTTGATGAGGCAAACTGGCGGCGTTTGATGGGGCAAACTGGCATCATTTGATGGGGCAAACTGGCATCATTTGATGGGGCAAACTGGCGGGTATTAATGGGGCAAACTGGCGGCATTTGAGGCAAACTGGCGGCATGTGGTGGGGCAAACTGGCGGCATTTGATGGGGCAAACTGGCGGCATTACATGGGGAAAACTGGCATCATTTGATGGGAAAAATTGGCAGAATTTGATGAGGCAAACTGGCTGCATTTGATGGGTCAAACTGGCTGCATTTGATGGGTCAAACTGGCGGCATTTGATGGGGCAAACTGGCGGCATTTGATGAGGCAAACTGGCGGCATTTGATGGGGCAAACTGGCATCATTCGATGGGGCAAACTGGCATCATTTGATGGGGCAAACTAGCGGCATTTGATTGGGCAAACTGGCGGCGTTTGATGAGGCAAACTGGTGGCGTTTTATGGGGCAAACTGGCATCATTTGATGGGGCAAACTGGCATCATTTGATGGGGCAAACTGGCGGCATTTGATGGGGCAAACTGGCAGCATTTGATGGGACAAACTGGCGGCATTTGATGGGACAAACTGGCAGCATTTGATGGGACAAACTGGCGGCATTTGATGGGGCAAACTGGCATCATTTGTTGGGGCAAACTGGCGGCGTTTGATGGGGCAAACAGGCAGCATTTGATGGGGCAAACTGGCGGCATTTGATAGGGAAAACTGGCGGCAATTGATGGGCATGGTGGCTGCGTTTGAAGGCACAGTGGCGGCAATTGATGGGCACAGTGGCTGGGTTTGATGGGCACAGTGGTGGCAATTGATGGGCACAGTAGCTGTGTTTCATTGGCACAGTGGCTGCAATTGTTGTTTGTTTTTTTTCAGTTTGTTTGCACCTCCCCCCAAAAAATGTTGAGCACCAGCCACCACTGAGCTTACCTGTAGGTAAAAATAAAAATGCCGCATTTACTACCACTTTAACACTTCAAAAGGACACTTAAGTTGAATCCAATGCAATTTTATTTCAGCTAATTTCCGCACAGATGATTTTTTTTCAGTCTTTGGAAGTATAAGAAAATAATGACTTTCCTAATTCTAAATACACTATATTGCCAAAAGTATTGGGACACATGCCTTTACACGAACATGAATTTCAATGGCATCCCAGTCTTAAGGCCCGTACACACGATCCAATTTTATGGCCATAATTGTGTGCTGGACGTGTTGTGTCGGATAATTCGACCGTGTGTATGCTCCATCAGACAATTGTTGGCTGAATTACCAACAACAAATGTTGGCTGTTCATGCTCACCAACTGTCTGGCAATAAATCTGTTACGTCAGATTATCCAATCGTGTGGATAATCAAATGATGCCAGTTTGCCCCATCAAACGCCGCCATTTTGCCTCATCAAACGCCACCAGTTTGCACCTCCCCCCAAAAAATGTTGAGCACCAGCCACCACTGAGCTTACCTGTAGGTAAAAATAAAAATGCCGCATTTACTACCACTTTAACACTTCAAAAGGACACTTAAGTTGAATCCAATGCAATTTTATTTCAGCTAATTTCCGCACAGATGATTTTTTTTTCAGTCTTTGGAAGTATAAGAAAATAATGACTTTCCTAATCCTGAGGGAACATGGAAGAAATAAGGAGGGTCTAGCTAATACTGAACTTACTAGCACTAAACAGGAGGGGAGGACCCAGGTAGATACCAATTCACAGTAAATAAATTGCAGTGGCACTAAACTGCCTCCAGATGTCAGCACACTACAGAACAATAGTAAACTGACGCAGTTCAACTCAGCACAGAAAAAAAAACATATAAGTGGGATGGAACAACCTTTATCCCAAAAGAAAAAAATGTTACTGTAATTGCTTAAAAAGTGTTATGCCGCGTACACACGATCCGAAATTTCAACAAGTTCGATGTGAGCTTTTGGTCGGAAATTCCGACCGTGTGTAGGCTCCATCTGACTTATTCTGTCGTAATTTCCGACAACAAAAATTTGAGAGCTGGTTCTCAATTTTTCCTACAAGAACTTTTCCGATCGTCTGTATGCAATTCCGACACACAAAAAAACACGCATGCTCTGAATCAATTTGACGCATGCTCGGAATCATTAAACTAAATTTTTCTCGGCTCGTTGTACTGTTGTACGTCACCGGATTCTTGACGATCGTAATTTTGTGTGACCGTGTGTATGCAACACAAGTTTGAGCCAAATTTTCCGTCGGAAAAAAATCCACGGTTTTCTTGTCGGAATTTACGATCGTGTGTACGCGGCATTAGGCTTCATGTACACTACTACAGCTCCTAAACTTGAAATTAGGAGCTTTTGGCTTTTTTTTGCCAAAGTTCCTAAACTCAACTCCATAAAAGCCTATGTGTCAACATACACAGTTTAGGAGCTGCTGTGGTTAGGGGAGCTTCAATCTCCCTCAACCTCTCTCTCCTGAATGCGGAAGAATCGCATTCAGGATTGGATCGTTTTGGCCGCCAGCTGCAAAACGCGAAACAAACGCTGTAAAATTGTGGTGGGATTTTTGCTGTGTTTTGTGTTTTCTTGCGGCCGGTGGTCAAAGTAGGCTATGTGTATATGAAGTCTTAGCTTGGTTAATCAAGTCCACCTAAATCTACTAGTGCATCTAACACTACCGTCTCCCGAGATTAACGATGCTGTCCAAAGGTGTCTCCGTTGGTCCTCTTTTTATCGGATTTTTATTTTATAACATGTACAATTCAACTGAAGATGTTGGGGACTCTCTCTCCGGATCTCGGCCGGAGAACATCTTCCGCCTCCTGGCTCCTGTCTGCTGGAAGTAGCGGCCGCTTCTGTCCAATCATCACCTGGGAAGAGCAACGCTGTAAAACCACACTGAAGAAAAGAGTCGACGAAAAGTGTGTGTGCTGTTGCTGGAGAGACGGGTTGCCATCTCTGACGGAACATCGGCACTGGGGAAGGACGGAGGACTAGCCGAGCCCTGGGATATCCCTGGAGCGGACACCGACAGCAACTGGATATCTGGATATCTGGCCGCCTATACGTGCCGGCCCGCGGCCAGCTCCACAATCCGAGGACCAGCTTATGAGACCTCCGCAGCCGCCGGTTTCGATTGCTGGGTCCAGCGGAACGAACGCCATAGACGGGGAGGACAGCGGACCCCCCAGAGGTGTACCAGCGCTACACATCCCGGCCCGACACCATTCGGAGGCCCGACAGGACGCCCGCATCCCCGCCACTCAGGTACATTCTGGTCCCAGTATTTGCACCCCTTGTAGCGGCGGACAGTCTGGGTGCCAGGTGGGGGCTGCTTTAAAGGCTCAATACCTGAAAAAACAGGTTTTCTCGGGCCGGGGATTGTGTTAGGAAAGGCCGCGGCTTCGGCCTACATCTGGAAGTCGGTGGCCATCTTGCTACACCCAGACCCAAATCACCAGCCACCCAGCCAACCAGCCCCCGATATCAGCCCCCCGGACACCTAGCTATCCCCCTATAAGCTCTAGGTGTAGGCCCAGTATATGTGCCCCTCTCCTGGAAACATCCTCGGCCTCTCTAGTTGAACTAGATGAACTATGACTTAGTGCCAGTTAACATCAATCTCTTACTCTTTAAGTGAATATGAGACATTGACAGACAACAAAGTAAGGAGATATACGGTGGAGAAAAATATCTGGTGGTGTTTTTGCTTGGCTGCTGATATATGAGGATGCTGGATAGCTTTATTACTGAACCTTGATATAATATCCAGTGGTTGTTATTTTAAAATTGCTAGAAAAAACATATCTAACAGAAATAAGACCAATAGGACTGTATGTTTGAAATGGTTTGGAATAACCATATGCCCTATGCCACGTGTTGCTTATGCTTATGCTGCTGAGTAGATGAGACTGAGGGGGGCTCTACTCAGCATGCAGCCTTGAAGCTCTAAAGTCCTAAATATGCCAATAAAGACATCCAAAAAAAATCGCTCTAGCTCGACTAAAAAACATAATAAAGAAATAGCGATTAATCAAGCTGCTACTAGTTCTATACAGCGTTTCCTGGTTACCAGCGGAATTAGCCCCAACGCTAGTTGCGGCCAAACGAGGTGCACGAGACGCACCACATCTCTCGCTTCATTAGCAACCTTTGAGAGAAAAAATTTGCCTACATCATCTTACTGCTCAGACCTCATGGAAGAACCTGAATCCCCCACAGCCTCAGACATGTCGTACTTACTGAGCGGCATTAGAAAAGAACTAGCCGGGATGTTCTATGGTCTTGAAACATCAATAAAAAAAGAAATAGCAGGGGTAAGAACAGATATGGCACATATCCTTGACAGGGTGGAAGATACAGAAAAGAGACAAGATACTCATGAAAACGCTATAAGAGAATTACAACAGGCGGTCACACAGATAGCTCTTGCTCACCGCGTCTCACTATATAAGCTCGAGGATCTCGAGAATAGAAATCGCAGAAACAATCTGCGAATTCGAGGTTTACCTGAAGCTACTGGTGATAAGGACCTGGAGCCATCGATCACTGGTATATTTAATTCAGTGTTGGGAAAGGCACCCACTGATCTACTACGCTTTGACCGAATACACCGAGCCTACAGGCCACGCAATATTGTTACTGAGCAACCTAGGGATGTAATATGCCGATTACATTATTTTTCAGACAAGAACGCCATAATGGACCAAATGAGAAGTATCCCCAACATTGATTTCGATGGAGCGACTCTCACTATTTTCTCAGATTTGTCCAAAGAAACTTTAGACCGCCGTAGAGGCCTAAAACCACTTTTGGAACATTTACATTCTAATGGAATCACTTATAGATGGGGTTTCCCGGCGTGCCTTATTGCCACCAAAAATGGTCGCTCACACACTCTTCGGTTCCCAGAGGAATTACCACAATTTCTAAAGGTCCTTGATCTTCCATCAATGGACCTCCCGGGTTGGCATGACCCGATCCCTAAGGTCTCACATATCCAGGACTCTCATTGGCAAAAACCTATTACTAAAAAAGGACGTTCTTCTACACGAGACATTGAACAACAACATAGATGAGTAAAGAGTATTTGGATCTACGTGTTTGTTTCCTCCCTGATATAACACGCTTTCAAGCTACTATGCTTAACGAAATGAAATAAGATTTAGCAGTTAGAGAATATTGATTCTAAGAAGGTCTATTGCTTATGGTTTATTGAGTTATGTTGGAGTAAAAAGTATTTTTTATTTGGCATATTGCCAGTCGCACAGCTGAATGCGGGTGGAGCATAATGCCCCCAAGTGTCCTTCATACGACATGTTCCCCTTCCCTTTTTTCCTTTTGGGGCTGGAGAGAGCAGGTAGCCTTCGAGTAATTCTCGGTCCCGTCCTCCCTAGGGATCTCTGGACGGCTGCCTGCCCTCCCTCACCCCACAGGGACCACCGCAGATATCTGCGTGACAAATTAAAATTTCCCACATGCGCCCTGATGGGCGTTATTGCTGTTTATGCAAATTTGTTTGTTTTCTGTGTTTTTGTCTCTCAATATATACCTGTTTTATTTTTATTCTTTCCCCCCCCTCGAGGCCGGTATGCATGGAGAAATAGGCGCAGGAGTTAGGCTCCACAGAGATGATGGCCACACTTAAAGTCACCTCCTATAATGTTACGGGTCTAAATGTGGCGGCTAAACGCCATCAGGTTACCCGTGAATTACGGAAGTTGTCTTCTTCCATTGTGTATCTTCAAGAAACACATTTAGCCCATACGACACAGGTCAAATTGAATTCGGGATATTTTCCCCAGTGGTACTACGGTCTTTCAGATACGAATAAGGCTAAGGGTGTGGCTATTGGTCTTTGTGCTAGCGTACCTTTTCGCTTTTTAGATATGCAAGCGGATGACCATGGCCGTTTTCTTTTTATAAAGGGCTATCTGGGCACTACCCAATGTACCCTAGCAAACATATATTGTCCGAACCAAAATCAAACTATTTTCTTTTCTCAAACTCTCACTGATCTATCACATTTTGCTGAGGGATTAATTATATTGGCAGGGGATATAAACATGTCTCTAGACCCTACATTAGATACATCCCATGGTCGTTCTAATATCTCTTTTAAACGTCTGTCTACTGTTAAAAAAAAACTAACAGACTGGCAATTAATAGACGTATGGCGTATTTTACATCCAAAAGAAAAAGACTTCTCTCATTTTTCGAAGACTCATCAGTCCTATTCCCGAATAGATAATATTTTTTTAGACCATCATCATCTCCCATTATTAAAATCGGCGGATATAGGCACAGCGACAATATCAGACCACGCACCTGTGTCGATGACTATGACCATGCCCACTCTGCCTCAACGCTCCAGTAATTGGAAACTTAATGATTCCCTTTTATCTAGTGCAACAGAGGTTGCAACGTTTGCCTCACATATATCACAATACTTTAGAGACAACAAACCATCTGAAACACCTCCTGCTATTATATGGGAAGCACACAAGGCAACTATGAGAGGGCGATTTATAGAACTTGGGGCAAGGAAAAAGAGAGAGCATGGTCAACGTCTGGAGCAGGTTCTTCATCAAATAACTGAACTGGATAAACAACACAAACTTACTTTACATATACCCCATTTAGAAGCTCTTACGTTGAAGCGAGAAGAGTTGAAAAACCTGCTTAACTTAGACACAACTCGGAGATTTCAACGCTACTCGCAAAAACTTTATGAGTGGGGAGATAAACCCAGTAGACAATTAGCAAGATCCCTTAAAGAAAAACAGACTAGATCATTTATCCCTAAAATAAAATTATCTAATGGAAACATAGTCTATGCGACTCCCCATATTGCTAAAGCTTTTAGGGAGTATTATGCAGATCTGTATAAGGTGCAATGTGATTCTCCGTCTCTGACTATAAAGGAGAGACGTAGTCTCATGCTTGCATATTTAAAAGAAGCTAATCTGCCTAAACTTTCAAACTCAGCTCTCAGAGAGCTTGAATCAGAATTCTCGGTAGAAGAATTTCAGATAGCTCTGAAATCTTCACCGATAGGTAAAGCACCGGGACCGGACGGTTACACTACTCGATACTATAAAACATTTAGCGATGTTCTTTTGCCCCAGCTCACGACTTATGCCAACTCAATTTCACAGACTTCGGGATTACGCCCGGAATCTCTTACAGCTCATATCTCAGTTATTCTTAAAACAGATAAGGACCCCACTCAATGCAGTAGTTACAGGCCAATTTCCTTATTAAACGTTGATATTAAATTATACTCGAAGGTAATGGCTAACAGACTACTCCCTCTGGTACCTAGATGGATCTCTACAGACCAGACAGGCTGCATGCCATATAGAGAAGCCAAGGATAATTCTCTCCGGGCGATATCTCTTATACAACACGTTCAAAAGACGTCCCAGCCCACCCTATTTGTATCCACAGACGCAGAAAAAGCGTTTGATAGGGTGGACTGGGAATACTAAAAAATGACCCTGCAACATTTTGGGTTGGGACCCAAGATGCTCCACCGTATCACCTCCCTTTATACTAATCCTACGGCACAAATTCGCATCAACGGCACTTTGAGTGAGTCATTTCAACTATTTAATGGGACTAGACAGGGCTGTCCCCTGTCGCCCCTTTTATTTGCCCTTACACTCAAACCTTTTTTGGCAACTGTAAGACATAATTCAAATATACATGGGATTCAAGTAGAAAATAAATTACACAAATATGCGGCATATGCAGACGACATATTATTCTTTATCCAGCAGCCCCGCATATCGCTTCCTAATTTAATGACAGCCTTCTCCACTTTTCAGACATTTTCTAACTTTAAAATTAACCTTACTAAGTCTGAAATTCTAAATATTAATCTACCAGGAAGAGAGGCGGAAAGGTTAAAACCCCTCTTCCCTTTCAGATGGGTTCAATTCAGTATGAAATATCTGGGAGTGAATTTGACGTCTCATACCCAGTCCCTCTTTAAATATAATTATATTCCATTATTGAATAATATTAGAAAGGATCTACAAAAGTGGAGTTCGCTGACACATTCATGGCTGGGTAAAGTAAGTATAGTCAAAATGAATATTCTACCCAGAGTTCTTTTTTTTTTTCAAATGATCCCATTGGGTGTGCCCATAGGTTTTTTTTCATTAGTACAGACCATGGTCTCCTGCTTTATTTGGAAGAACAGCCACCCCAGAGTATCTAAGGAAGTGTTATTTCGCTCCAAGGAGGCTGGGGGGCTGGCCCTCCCAAATTTCAAGAGGTATTACCAGGCTGTTATCTTATCTAGAATTGTTGAATGGAAATACTCTGCTAAATCCAAACTTTGGGTGAGTTTGGAATACGATCTGAGTAAAACAGATCTAGCAACTATACCCTGGTTACCACGCACACATAGGCACCTTGCCTCAAGTACCTCTATATTAACCACATCCACCCTTGATGTGTGGGATGCTTTACATAGGAAGATTTCATGGTCGTATGCTTCTCCTCTGCTACCGCTTTTGGAACATGATTATTTCTTACCCGGTCTATTAGATCCGGGATATAAGACATGGTCGCCAGAAGGACCCCTTTTATTACACCAGGTCTTGCGAGCAAATGCTCCCAAGCCCCTTAAGGAAATCCTTGACCATAAGCCGATTACGTTTCTTGACAAATGGAGATACACCCAAATGCAGGCGTTTCTTAGAACTTTGCCTCAGCCGCTTAAAGGTATACAGGACCTAAACAGCATTGAGGAAGTTTTCAACTCAACGGAATTACCTGAACATAGTATCTCTGCATTTTATAAATCACTTAGTAAACTCCAAGAAGACACTTATCCTCCTTTTCTTGCTAAGTGGGAGACAGATTTGGAATCCTGTATCCCAGATAGTCAAAAAGATAAAGTTCTGCAGTTGACTCATATTTCTTCAATTGCATCTAAGTCAGCTGAGGTTAATTATAAATTGCTAACTAGATGGCACTATACTCCATCAAGGCTCCATCAGATGTTCCCCGCCAATTCCCCACTGTGCTGGAGGAACTGTGGGAACAGAGCAACCCACGCACATATATGGTGGTCGTGCCCACATATTCGCTCCTACTGGTTTAGCATTATTCGAATTATTCAACAAATAACCAATACTAATCTCCCTATGGATGCATGGACCATTCTTTTCCATGCTACTAAGGAACCTGTCAGAAAATATAAATGTTCTCTAGTACCATATCTGCTTAACATGGCCAAAGCACTAATACCTACCCTTTGGGGCCAACCTGAGACTCCATCCATGAAAAAGTGGTTCCAAAAAATATCAGAGGTCCATCTCATGGAAGATATTACCCATTATAACAAGGACACTTATCAACGACACATCTCAACTTGGACTCCGTAGATGGAGTTTAAGGACACCTCAACTTATAGGGAAATAATGGCACAATGCCACTAAGACTTAACCCATATATACTGAATAAGTTACTTAGAGTTTAAGATCGAGCTATTTGGGGTACTGATGGGCCTATTCCTTAAGAGACTATAAATTATATGGAGCAATATATATATCGCTAGACACCATGCATGCCGGCCTATTTTTCCCTTTTTTCTCTTTCCTATTTTTCCTCTGTCCCTTTTCCCAATTATCCCCTCCCATCCCCCTTTTTTCCCCTCCCCACCTTTTTTTTTTTTTTTTTATATTTGTATGCTCTGAGAGGGACCTTAAGCGAAGCTAAGATAAATTATACAGGAGAGAATAGTTAAATAACAATGAGGAAGGAGATACATACTGTAAAATTAACGAACACAGAGAGGGGGGGGTTTGTGTTGAGTGGACCCTAACACTAGACTTTTGGTTTGAGGTAGTTTTTGGAATCACTTCACCATAAAAGGCACTAATATTGGAGTTTCACCACATAAGATATTGGGGTGAGAATAAGGCGGACCCTACTCCCCTCTCCTTTTCACCCCCCTCCCCCCTTTTTTCTTTTTTCTTTTTGACAGATTTTAACACTAGGTTTTTAGTTAGTAGAAGTGTTTGGAACTATCCTATTTTAAAGAGCACCCATACCAGAGTATCACTTATAAGACACCGGGGAGAAAATAATATTACTCCCCCTTCCCCTCCCTCCCCTTTTTCTTAATTCTCTTCCCTTTCCCCCCCCCCTTTTTTTATTTTATTTTTTTTATTTTTTCTCTAACACTAGGTTTTTAGTTAGTAGAAGTGTTTGGTACTATCCCATTTTAAAGAGTACCCATATCAGAGTATCACTTATAAGTTTTTTTGTTAGTAGGTAGAAGTTTTTTTCTTTTTTTTTTTGCTGTTCACTTTATGACTATACACATATGTTCTGTCACTTTGTCATTCATTTGGCCTATATCAGGTTCTAATACTTGTCTTTTTGTTAGTAGGTAGAAGGGTTTTTGTTTTTTTTCCCCCTTCTTTATCTCTCTCCCTTCCTCGCTGCTCTGTTTCTATTTCTGATTACTCCTTGCCCTCTCTCCCGCCCAGCCTTGATTCCCCTAGGCATTGGAAGATATCATGGCCGGGCCTTTTATATATAGGAGTGTAGAGTATTGTCTCTTTTTTTTTTTTTTTTTTTTTTGTTACTGTTTGGAAATATTGAGAGTGTGTATGTGTCCTATGTCCTGTATTGTAAAATATGTGATGTGTTGTTAAAAAAACAATAAAAAGATATTAAATTTTAAAAAAAAACTGAAGATGTTGGAACACCTATGCGAATTGGTTTCGGCTTAAACCGCATCCATTTCGCATAACATTATAAAATACATTGATTTTAATGATGCTGGTTCACATATGTGCGATGTATTCGCACTGCGCATTGCCCAAAAAATGTGTGCATTTTCTAGACATTGCGGTGCGGCTCAGGTGCGAATTCAGGCCCATTATCTTCTATGGGCGCGCATCTGATTCGCATATGCATTGCGTTCTGAACAGGCATTTTTTCCCTCTCTTCGCTACACCTCCCCCCTCTCCCTGCTCATCTAATTCGCACCTACAATGCAGAGGAATGCGCTGAACAGTTGCTTCTTCTCTTCGCACAGAGAACGGAGCTGGAATTCGCACCGGACTGGGGTGAACCCAGCCTAAAGTATTGGCAGTAGCCCCCAAACACCCAGATAACAGAAGCAGAGCTTGGCATTAAGGCAGGCTGATCTAAAACAAAAAAAAGAAGATAATTGGCCAGGAGTCTACTCAGCCAGCCAGCACCACTTGTAACTTAAATGTCATTTTTTGGTGGTCTGACCCTGTTAGCATGCTGTTTATACAGACATACTGTAGGTGCAACAATCATTGTCATGTGTTATACTGTTGATTAATATGTCTGCCAATAGGTGATAGTGTTTATTGTTTGCATAGTGTAGCACTCTCTCTAGCGGAACTACATGGTTCTGATGTCATTTACTATTTCTATATTCTGTTGTTTCCAGTAAAGACAAGGAGGGCTCAGCTCAGAAGACAGTGCCGTGATCAGTGGCTCCCGTGCGCATGCACGGGAGTGACAGTGCGCATGGCTCCGGACAGTCACAGAGCCATAGTCCGCGGCCCCTGGATGGAAGACTGAGCGAAGATGGATGCGGCCTGCAGCGGGGATGACGCGGGCTTTGTTTGCAGGTAAGTGTCACATAATGTGCTAGTATGCGATTCATACTAGCACATTATGCCTTTACTTTGCAGGGGAGGGAAAAGAAGATTTTTTTTTCAATAGTTTACTTCTTCTTTAACCACTTAAGCCCCGGACCATTTCGGGCCATTAGGACCAGGCCTGTTTTTGGGATTCGGCACTGCGCTGCTTTAACTGTAAATTGTGCGGACATGCAATGTTGTACCCAAATTAAATTTGCGTCCTTTTCTTCCCACAAATAGAGCTTTCTTTTAATGGTATTTGATTGCCTCTGCGATTTTTATTTTTTGCGATATAAACAGAAAAAGACCGAAAATTTTGAAAAAAAATGATATTTTCTACTTTTTGTTATAAGAAAAATCGAATAAACTCAATTTTAGTCATACATTTAGGCCAAAATGTATTCAGCCACATGTCTTTAGTAAAAAAAATGTCAATAAGCGTACATTTATTGGTTTGCGCAAAAGTTATAGCGTTTACAAACTAGGGTACATTTTCTGAAATTTACACAGCTTTAAATTTATGACTGCCTATCTCATTTCTTGAGGTGCTAAAATGGCAGGGCAGTACAAAACCCCCCCAAATGACCCCATTTTGGAAAGTAGACACCCCAAGGAAATTGCTGAGAGGCATGTTGAGCCCATTGAATATTTTTTTTTTGTCCCAAGTGATTGAATAATGACAAAAAAAAAAAAAAAATTACAAAAAGTTGTCACTAAATGATATATTGCTCACACATGCCATGGTTATATGTGGAATTGCACCCCAAAATACATTCTGCTGCTTCTCCTGAGTACGGGGATACCACATGTGTGGGACTTTTTAGGAGCCTAGCCACGTACGGGACCCCGGAAACCAAGCACCGCCTTCAGGATTTCTAAGGGCGCAAATTTTTGATTTCACTCCTCACTACCTATCACAGTTTCGAAGGCCATAAAATGCCAAAATAGCACAAAACCCCCCCAAATGACCCCATTTTGGAAAGTAGACACCCCAAGCTATTTACTGAGAGGCATGTTCAGTCCATGGAATATTTTATATTTTGCCACAAGTTGCGGGAATATGACAAACTTTTTTTTTTTTGCACAAAGTTGTCACTAAATGATATATTGCTCACACATGCCATGGGCATATGTGAAATTACACCCCAAAATACATTCTGCTGCTTCTCCTGAGTACGGGGATACCACATGTGTGGGACTTTTTGGGAGCCTAGCCGCGTACGGGACCCCAAAAACCAAGCACCGCCTTCAAGGTTTCTAAGGGCATAAATTTTTGATTTCACTCCTCACTACCTATCACAGTTTTGAAGGCCATAAAATGCCAAGATGGCACAAACCCCCCCCCCAAATGACCCCATTTTGGAAAGTAGACCCCCCAAGCTATTTGCTGAGAGGCATGATGACCCCATTGAATATTTTTTTTTTGTCCCAAATGATTGAATAATGACAAAAAGAAAAAAAAAATTACAAAAAGTTGTCACTAAATGATATATTGCTCACACATGCCATGGTTATATGTGGAATTGCACCCCAAAATACATTCTGCTGCTTTTCCTGAGTACGGGGATACCACATGTGTGGGACTTTTTGGGAGCCTAGCCGCGTACAGGGCCCCAAAAACCAAGCACCGCCTTCAGGATTTCTAAGGGCGTAAATTTTTGATTTCACTCCTCACTACCTATCACAGTTTCGAAGGCCATAAAATGCCAAAATAGCACAAAACCCCCCCAAATTACCCCATTTTGGAAAGTAGACACCCCAAGCTATTTGCTGAGAGGCATGTTGAGTCCATGGAATATTTTATATTTTGCCACAGGTTGCGGGAATATGACAAACTTTTTTTTTTTTGCACAAAGTTGTCACTAAATGATATATTGCTCACACATGCCATGGGCATATGTGAAATTACACCCCAAAATACATTCTGCTGCTTCTCCTGAGTACGGGGATACCACATGTGTGGGACTTTTTGGGAGCCTAGCCGCGTACGGGACCCCAAAACCAAGCACCGCCTTCAAGGTTTCTAAGGGCATAAATTTTTGATTTCGCTCCTCACTACCTATCACAGTTTTGAAGGCCATAAAATGCCAAGATGGCACAAAACCCCCCAAATGACCCCATTTTGGAAAGTAGACACCCCAAGCTATTTGCTGAGAGGCATGTTGAGCCCATTGAATATTTTTTTTTGTCCCAAATGATTGAATAATGACAAAAAGAAAAAAAAAATGTACAAAAAGTTGTCACTAAATGATATATTGCTCACACATGCCATGGTTATATGTGAAATTACACCCCAAAATACATTCTGCTGCTTCTCCTGAGTACGGGGATACCACATGTGTGGGACTTTTTGGGAGCCTAGCCGCGTACGGGACCCCAAAAACCAAGCACCGCCTTCAAGTTTCTAAGGGCATACATTTTTGATTTCACTCCTCACTACCTATCACAGTTTTGAAGGCCATAAAATGTCAAAATAGCCCAAAACCCCCACAAATGACCCCATTTTGGAAAGTAGACACCCCAAGCTATTTGCTGAGAGGCATGGTGAGTATTTTACAGCTCTCATTTGTTTTTGAAAATTAAGAAAGACATTTTTTTTTCTTTTTTTTTTTCTTTTTTTACATTTTCAAAACTTTGTGACAAAAAGCGAGATCTGCAAAATACTCAACATACCTCTCAGCAAATAGCTTGGGGTGTCTACTTTCCAAAATGGGGTCATTTGGGGGGGTTTGTGCCATCTGGGCATTCCATGGCCTCCGAAACTGTGATAGGCAGTGAGGAGTGAAATCAAAAATTTACACCCATAGAAATCCTGAAGGCGGTGCTTGGTTTTGGGGTCCCGTACGCGACTAGGCTCCCAAAAAGTCCCACACATGTGGTATCCCCGTACTCAGGAGAAGCAACAGAATGTATTTTGGGGTGTAATTCCACATATGCCCATGGCATGTTTGAGCAATATATAATTTAGTGACAACTTTTTGTACATTTTTTTTTTTTTTTTTGGTCATTATTCAATCACTTGGGACAAAAAAAAAAATATTCAATGGGCTCAACATGCCTCTCAGCAAATAGCTTGAGGTGTCTACTTTACAAAATGGGGTCATTTGGGGGGGTTTTGAACTGTCCTGGCATTTTATGCACAACATTAGGAAGCTTATGTCACACATCATCCACTCTTCTAACCACTTGAAGACAAAGCCCTTTCTGACACTTTTTGTTTACATGAAAAAAAAAATTTTTTTGCAAGAAAATTATGTTGAACCCCCAAACATTATATATTTTTTTAAAGCAAAGGCCCTACAGATTAAAATAGTGGGTGTTGCATTTTTTTTTTTCCACACAGTATTTGCGCAGCGATTTTTCAAACGCATTTTTTGGGGGAAAAAAACACTTTTTTTATTTTTAATGCACTAAAAAACACTATATTGCCCAAATGTTTGATGAAATAAAAAAGATGATCATAGGCCGAGTACATGGATACCAAACACGACATGCTTTAAAATTGCGCACAAACGCGCAGCGGCGACAAACTACATTCATTTTTAAAAGCATTTAAAAGCCTTTACAGGTTACCACGTTAGATTTACAGAGGAGGTCTACTGCTAAAATGACTGCCCTCGATCTGACCTTCACGATGATACCTCACATGCATGATGCAATTGCTGTTTACATATGACGCTAGACCGACGCTTGCGTTCACCTTTGCGCAAGAGCAGGGGGGGACAGCGGTGCTTTTTTTTTTATTATTATTTATTTGGCTTTTTTATTTTATTTTTAAACTGTGCCTTCCATATTTTATTTTTTTACCATTTTTATCGTTATCTCAGGGAATGTAAATATCCCCTATGATAGCAATAAGTAGTGACAGGTACTCTTTTTTTGAAAAAAATTGGGGGGTTAGACCCTAGATCTTTCCTCTGCCCTCAAAGCATCTGACCACACCAAGATCGGTGTGATAAAATGCTTTCCCAATTTCCCAATGGCGCTTTTTATATCCGGGGGGGGGACATTCCCTCCCACTGCTTGTAAAAGCAGTCTAGAGGCTAATTATCTGCTAGAATTGCTTTTACATGAAAGCCGGCTGCTGGCTGAAAAGAATGATACCAAGATGATACCTAAACCCGCAGGCATCATTCTGGTATAAACATTCAAAGTCCAGCAACATACCAGTACGTTGCTGGTCCTTGTTGGACATGTATTGTAATCTTTTTTTTCATACAGCCTATTGGCTGAACGAAAAAAAGAGATTGATTGGTGGGTATGCCCACCATTAGAATACCTCCCTTCATCCACCCACTTCTAATGATGGGCATATATGCCGAAGCATGGGGGCATCCTCCCGCAAAAAAGTTATGCCGCGTACACACGGTCAAGCCTTCGTTGGAATTTCGACCGTATGTACGCGGCATAAAAGGTTATGCCGCGTACACACGGTCGGACTTTTCCACGGGCAAGCCTCCGTTGGAATTTCGACCGTATATACGCGGCATTAGGAGCAAAATCGCTCCTCCGCCCCTTTTGCCCCCATGCTTCGGCATATATGCTCTTTTTTTTAACTGTGGTGGTGAAATCACCTCCTACAGCGTTGGAGTCACGGCTTTATGTATCGTGGGAGCAAACGCTGTTGCTGTCAAGATAAATAGATCCGCGCTGCAACTGAATGGCGTACCTGCTAAGCAAATGGTGGTTAACATTAAAACAAAGTAACATTACAGTACAACAGTAAGACCTTACCATGCCATACCTGCAAAGCAAATACCAAAACAAAACCTAGTAAAAAATAAAAAAATGTTTTAACGCAACCTGTGCCTAAAATATATATATGCCGAAGCATGGGGGCATCCTCCCGCAAAAAAGTTATGCCGCGTACACACGGTCGGAATTTTCCACGGGCAGGCCTCCGTCGGAATTTCGACCGTATGTACGCGGCATTAGGAGCAATATCGCTCCTCCGCCCCTGCTGCCCCCATGCTTCGGCATATATGCTCTTTTTTTTAACTGTGGTGGTGAAATCACCTCCTACAGCACTGGACTCACGGCTTTATGTATCGTGGGAGCAAACGCTGTTGCTGTCAAGATAAATAATTCCGCGCTGCAGTTGAATGGCGCACCTGAAAACAAAAAATTACATACCTGAAAAGCAAGCATGATAAAACATTGCAGAATAGAATACAGTAAAAAAGAGCAGAACAATAGAGAGAAAATAGAGAGAGAGAGAACAATAAAACGACAACTATTTTTGTTTTTTTTATTTTATATTTTTTTTGTGTTTTTGTTTTTTACGTTTTTTTTTTTTCTTTTTTACGCTTTTTTTTGTAACTTTACAACTGTAATGGTTCGGGTCTCTCAAAATGTAATGGCATCTTGGGAGACCCTGTGTAAGTGTGTCCTTGTCTGTGAAATGCTGTACCCTACGCTAAAACTTCACTTTTGAGTGGTAGCGTTCAAAACATTCACCTTGGCAAAGACCAGGCTTGTCAGGACAGAGTGGACAAAAACTACGGGTGTCACGCCTAAATCCGCGCTTGCTACAGACACGACATCTTTTTTGGGGGTGGCTTTGGGTAGGGGTACTCGGGAGGACATACGAATAATGCCTCTCATGCAGCCGGCTTACTGCATTTGGTAGGGGATGGTGAGGTGCAGAACCGCCTGGATACAGGAGTTCTGTGACTATCTCATTCTGGAATTTTAGAAGAGATAACGTCCCGCCTGAAGCTCTGTATAGCACATGAGCGTTCAGCAAAGCCAATTGGAATAATGATAGAGACACTTTTTTGTACCAGCGTCTCGCCTTACGGTCAATTAGATACGGCGCCATCAACTGGTCGTTGAGGTCCACCCCTCCCATATTTTGGTTATATTCGTGGACACAGAGGGGTTTCTCCACAACACCAGTCGCCGTACGAATTTGGACTGTCGTGTCTGCATGAAGGGAGGTAAGAAGGAAAACATTCTTATTGTCCCTCCACTTCATAGCGAGCAAGTTATTACACTTCAAGCAGGCTCTCTCCCCCAGCCTAAGACGGGCATCTACAAGCCGCTGGGGAAAGCCCCGGCGATTAGGTCGCACGGTGCCACATGCTCCAATCTGATGATCAAACAAGTGACTAAACAGTGGCACGCTCGTGTAATAATTGTCCACATACAAGTGGTACCCCTTTCCGAATAAGGGTGACACCAAGTTCCACACTATCTTGCTAGCGCTCCCTATGTAATCCGGGCAGTTGACCGACTCAATCTGACTATCTTTTCCCTCATAAACCGTAAAGTTCACTACATAGCCTGTTGCCCTGTCACAGAACTTGTAGAGCTTGACCCCGTATCTGGCACGCTTGCTGGGAAGGTACTGCTTGAAAGACAAGCGGCCAGAAAATTTAATCAGCGACTCATCAACGCAGACAACTTGATCGGGAGTAAACAAGGCTGCAAAACGTTTATGAGGGGCCGAATTTTATAGAGCCGGTCGTATTCAGGGTCCCCACGTGGACGACAAAGTTCATTGTCGTTGAAGTGCATGAACCACAAAATCTGCTCGTATCGTGCCCTGGACATGGAGGCAGAGAACACGGGCATGTGGTCAATTGGGTGCGTGGACCAATAAGCACGCAATGACGGAAATTTATGTGTGCCCATGTTGAGGAAAGGCCCAGAAAGGTCTTAAATTCGGAAACCGTAATTGGTTTCCAATTTCTGGCAATTTTAGGCAACTGGGGGTTAGCGGCGATAAATTGACCAGCATATAAATTACTCTGGTCCACAATAGATCTATAGAGATCTTCCGTGAAAAACAGCGAATAAAAATCAATTGGAATAAAATCAGCTGTTTCCACCTGAATACCGGGTTGGGCAGTGAATGGGGGAAGTACGGGTTCTGCAGAAGTGGTGGGGACCCAATCAGGATAGGCGAATTCTGCAGGAAGGGCAGTATGGGCACGACGGGCCTGCCTTTGTCTTCTTGGTGGCAGCGGGACACTACTTGTGCTTGCCACCTCGCCAGCTTGAACTGCACTTATGGGACTCGCCACGTCACCAAGTGTTACTGCAGTGCTGGATGTACGTCCAGGCTGTACTAGGCCGCTGGTGCTTGCCAGTTCACCAGAAGGAATAGCGGCGCTAGTACTACTCTGCTCCATGATACGAGAGACCTGCGGTTCTTGCTCCTCAACAACCTCAGAAGATCGGGATCGGGTACACCTGACCTTAGCAGGGACCTCAACTTCGTCGTCAGAGCTATCTGACGTGGGGCCGCTGACGTCACTGTCTTCTACGGGAAGATATTCTGAGCCTGAATCTGACAGATACGTGACCTCCTCTTCACTATCTGTCATGCTCAGAATCTCGTAGGCCTCTTTACTAGTGTACCTTCGTCTTGCCATTTTGGGCTCTAAATTTAGGGGTACACTAGTAAGATTCACAGGAAAAAAAGCACCTGACTGTCGTCAGCAAATATATCAAACGCTACAAAAAAACTGTTAGCGATCGCAGGGATCAGGCCTGTCTCTGCGAACGCTGCAGTTATGTGTGTTGTGTTTGGTAAGTGACAGTGATCGATCGATACTGCACTTGGGTGGGCTGGGCTGGGCTGGGCGGAGGGGCTAAACGCAGGCGCTAGCAGGTATCTGGGCTGATCCCGCTAACACTGCGTTTTTGGGAACCCTAAACCGCTGGGGATGCTAGTATAGATCTGATCAGATACTATACCACTAAGGGGGTGTATGCTTTGCGCGTGGCTGTTAGCGTTACTGGCACTAACCTAACACTGCCTGGGGCGACGCAGACCCTCTCTGGCGCTAAAACCTAATTGATCTCACCCGCCGGGCGATCAGGGGGGTTAAACCTTTATTGGGTTATATACGGCGGGTGCCCTGATGCTATAAAAAGAAAACTAATCAACCAGCGTCACCCGTAACCTTTATATGGTGATCACTGGTGAAAGGGTTAACTAGGGGCAATCAGGGGGTTAAAACCTTTATTAGGTTAAATATGGGGGTACCTGACACTATATAAAAACCTGACGGGTAACCTAAATAACTAAATAACTTACTGGCTAACCAGTGACACCAGTGACGCTTATACGGCGATCACTGGTGAAAGGGTTAACTCTAGGGGCAATCAGGGGGTTAAAATAATATATGGGGGTACCTGACACTAATAAAAACCTGCGGCGAACCTAAAAAAAAATAACTGCCTATCTAAAACACCAGCGACACGAATACAGCGATCGGAAAAACAATCGCTTAGTGACGCTGAAGTTAGGGGGTGAAAGGGTTACCTGGGGGGTGATCAAGGGGTTAAACCTTTATTAGGGGGGGTTAGGGGGCTACCCTGGACCTAAAGGGCCCTAATCCTAACTGCCCTGCAACTTTTTACAATCACAGATGACACTAAATGCAGTGATCAGTAAAATAAATGATCACTGCAATCAGTGACACTGTGATTGGGGGCTTTGGGGTAACCTGGGGGGTGATCTGGGGGTGACTGGGGGGTGATTTGTGTGCCTATGTGTACCTACGTGTCAGTGGACTGTTGGTGCACTAACCTGCTTCTTCTCTCCTCGGCGCCGGGAACGAAAAGACCGCGGCGAGGGAGATGACATCACTTCCTCCAGCCTGTGTTTACATTTCAGGCAGGAGGAAGCAATTTCATTCGCCGGGAGCGATCGCGAGGGGGGGGCGGAATCGAGCGGCCACCCCCTCATGCCTGATCGCTCCCGAACACTTAACGGCCGCTCACTGCAGTGAAGGGGGGTCCGGATGGACCCCCCAACTGCACAAAGGCGATCACGTAGATCTACGTGATTCTGCCTGTCGGTGCCATTCTGCCGACGTAAATCGGCGGTGGGCGGTCGTTAAGTGGTTAAAGATGAACTTTAGGGTATATAATATACTTAAAGTGCAGTTGTCAGGAGTATGAAAGGTAAAACACACTGTTTATCATGCAGAGCTCAGGGGATTGTAATGTGCCATACACACTATTAGATTTTCTGCAGATTTTCATTTCAGATTTACCAAAATCATATAATACCTTTAAAGGGTAAGTTCACTTCTACAGAAAAATCAGACTGCTGGGCTTCAGTGTGTGTAGTACAGGACTCAGGAGTGCATGTTGCACAGAGTGTATGGGTGTGTAATACACAGAGTGAAGGGGTCAGGATAGGGTGACCACATTTCCAAACTGCCATTCAGGGACACCCCCCCCAAAAAAAGATGATTTTTTTACATCTTTTTTTGCCGATTTTTGGGGCAGGGGCGTATCATGAAATCAGCGGGCCCGTGTGCAAGATAAAAAGTGGGCCCTAGGCATCAAGAAGAACAACAAGATGGGGGGTGTTGTTAAAGTTGTTAAAGAGAGTCTGAGATGACTTATATAGTGGTAATGTTAAATAGGGAATGCAGAGTGTATGGTGGTGAGTAGTATGTACAGGAGAGGAGTGCGGAGTGTATGGCGGTGGGCAGTATGTACAGGAGAATAGTGCAGAGTGTATGGCGGTGGGTAATATGTACAGGATAGGAGTGCGAAGTGTATGGCAGTAGGTAATATGTACAGGAGAGCAGTGCAGAGTGTATAGCGGTGGGTAATATGTACAGGAGAGGAGTGCATGGCGGTGGGTAGTATGTACAGGAGAGGAGTGCGATGTGTATGGCAGTGGGTAGTATGTACAGGAGAGGAATGCGGAGTGTATGGCGGTGGGTAGTATGTACAAGAGAGAAGTGCGGAGTGTTTGGCGGTGGGTAGTATGTACAGGAGAGGAGTGCAGAGTGTATGGTGGTGGGTGGTATGTACAGGAGAGGAGTGCGGAGTGTATGGCAGTAGGTAATATGTACAGGAGAGGAGTGCAGAGTGTATGGCGGTGGGTAATATGTACAGGAGAGGAGTGCATGGCGGTGGGTAGTATGTACAGGAGAAGAGTGCGAAGTGTATGGCAGTGGGTAGTATGTACAGGAGAGGAGTGCGGAGTGTATGGTGGTGGGTAGTATGTACAGGAGAGAAGTGCGGAGTGTTTGGCGGTGGGTAGTATGTACAGGAGAGGAGTGCAGAGTGTATGGTGGTGGGTGGTATGTACAGGAGAGGAGTGCAGAGTGTATGGCAGTAGGTAATATGTACAGGAGAGGAGTGCGGAGTGTATGGCGGTGGGTAGTATGTACAGGAGAGGAGTGCAGAGTGTATGGCGGTGGGTAATATGTACAGGAGAGGAGTGCATGGCGGTGGGTAGTATGTACAGGAGAGGAGTGCAGAGTGTATGGTGGTGGGTGGTATGTACAGGAGAGGAGTGCAGAGTGTATGGCAGTAGGTAATATGTACAGGAGAGGAGTGCAGAGTGTATGGCGGTGGGTAATATGTACAGGAGAGGAGTGCATGGCGGTGGGTAGTATGTACAGGAGAAGAGTGCGAAGTGTATGGCAGTGGGTAGTATGTACAGGAGAGGAGTGCGGAGTGTATGGTGGTGGGTAGTATGTACAGGAGAGAAGTGCGGAGTGTTTGGCGGTGGGTAGTATGTACAGGAGAGGAGTGCAGAGTGTATGGTGGTGGGTGGTATGTACAGGAGAGGAGTGCAGAGTGTATGGCAGTAGGTAATATGTACAGGAGAGGAGTGCGGAGTGTATGGCGGTGGGTAGTATGTACAGGAGAGGAGTGCAGAGTGTATGGCGGTGGGTAATATGTACAGGAGAGGAGTGCATGGCGGTGGGTAGTATGTACAGGAGAGGAGTGCAGAGTGTATGGTGGTGGGTGGTATGTACAGGAGAGGAGTGCAGAGTGTATGGCAGTAGGTAATATGTACAGGAGAGGAGTGCGAAGTGTATGGCAGTGGGTAGTATGTACAGGAGAGGAGTGTGGAGTGTATGGCGGTGGGTAGTATGTACAGGAGAGAAGTGCGGAGTGTTTGGCGGTGGGTAGTATGTACAGGAGAGGAGTGCAGAGTGTATGGCAGTGAGTAGTTAGTGGAGAGAGGAGGAAGAGGAGTGCAATACCACCTCCTGATAGTCTTTCAGCCACTGCAATGGCAATTGTGGGATAGTCCTGACTCTCTGGCAATCCGGGACATGTGGGCACCCTAGGTCAGGACTGTGTAATGCAGAGAGTGCAGGGGTCAGGAGTATGTAACACGGAGAGTGCAGGGGCCAGGAGTATGTAACACAGAGAGTGCAGGGGTCAGGAGTATGTAACACAGAGTGCAGGGGTCTGGAGTATGTAACACAGAGAGTGCAGGGGTCAGAGGTACATAACAAACAAGCTAGTGTACAGAGTACAACCAAAAATTCCCCCCTCCTTACAGTACAAATCCCCCCCCAGTCTATATCCCCCACAGATCTGATCTCTCCCAAAAGCCCCAATACCCCACGAGTACCGATTTCCCCACACAGCTCTAAACATCCCTCAGCACAGACCGCTTTGCCAGCCTATCCCTTCAAAACAGGCCATCCCTCTCCACCCCCACCAGCCCCTTCTCAGTACAGACCTCCCCCAGTACAGGCCCTTTCCTGCCTTAAACTCACTTACCTGTTGCTAGAAATTTGACATGCAACATAGCTGTGGATGTGACAAGAGCCAAGGAGTAGTCTCCCTTGGATTTGCACATGAATGATCTAGAGCAGGGATCTCCAAACTACGGCCCTCCAGCTGTTTCGGAACTACACCTCCCATGAGGCATTGTAAAACATTCACAGACATGACTAGGCATGATGGGAATTATAGTTCCTGAACAACTGAAGGGCCATAGTTAGGAGACCCCTGATCTAGAGGAGGGAAATTTCTAATGAAAGAGCCACTATAGCTCATTTATATGCAAGCCTTAAATGCAAACTGCATGTCGATCGTATTTATATGCAAACAGTACAACAATTTGCATATGAATGTTCTGTGGGCACAATATAATGGGGCAGAGCTTTTGTGGGACAAGGCCAGGTACACAGGACAAAGCTGAAAAGGCAGGACAGTCCCACATAATCTAGGACTGTTGGGAGTTGTGCAAAATATGTGTATAATCCTGAAAATGAAATGAGCGTACAATCCTGAAAATGAAATGTGCGTACACACTACAAGACACAACTACTGTACATGCAACTCAAACTGCGTCTTACCGTATTATAGGCCTGACCCAAGCTCTGTTAACCAGTCAAAACTAGAACAGAGAAGTGTCCTAATTAGACGCACAGCCACAATATAGGGTATGCTCAGTACAGGCTTACAATCATCTTCTGTTGAACAGGGATAACCACAGGTATACTATATTGTCAAAAGTATTGTGACACCTGCCTTTACACGCACATGAACTTTAATGGCACCCCAGTCTTAGTCCGTAGGGTTCAATATTGAGTTGGCCCTCCCTTTGCAGCTATAACAGCTTCAACTCTTCTGGGAAGGCTTTCCACAAGGTTTAGGAGTATGTTTGCTTTGTGCACTGGTCCAAATCATTTGGTGGAGTGGGGATTATGGTGTGGGGTTGTTTTTTAGGGGATGGGCTTGGCCCCTTAGTTCCAGTGAAGGGAACTCTTAAAGGGGTTGTAAACCCTTGTGTTTTTTCAACTTAATGCATCCTATGCATTAGGGTGAAAAAACGTCTGACACTGACCAGCCCCCCCCACCCCCCTCGTTTTACTCACCTGAGCACGTTTGTTCCCTCGGCGGAGACGCGCTCTACTCCTCTGCCTGTTGTCTCGGCTCTTGATTGGATAGATTGATAGCAATGCAGCCATTTGCTACCGCTGCTGTCAATTAAAATCCAATGACGCAGGTGCTGGGGGGTGGGGCCGAGTCCTGCATTCTGTGGAAGCAGGACTTGGGAGCATGCCCACATAGGTGTAATCCTTAGGAAAGCCTTCTTCAACGTGGGAACTTGATGCAGAGAGGAGCCACTAGCGCCGCTGGGGACACTAGAAGAGTTGGATCGGGGCCACTCTGTACAGTGAACGACATGTTTGTTATTTTTTTTTATTTTTTAAACAAGGGTTTACAACCCCTTTAAGGTGTCAGCATACCAAAACATTTTGGACAATTTCATGCTCCCATCTTTGTGGGAACAGTTTGGGGGTGACCACTTACTGTTCCAACATGACTGCACACCAGTTCACAAAGCAAAGTCCATAAAGACATGTGTAGCGACCTCACCCTCTCTCTAGCTTTATCGGTTATACGGTTGTTGTCTAGGGGTACCTGGGAGAGAGGGATGAGATACACCACAGCCCATGTCCTCCAAATCGTAGAGGTGATCCCCCGGATCCCCCTGGCTATCTAAGGACCACCCCATTCTCAGCAGCCTTGATAGACGAGTCTCCTGCAGAGGGAAGAGAAAAAAAACACATTCTACTTAACATATGTGTTTGCTTGGAACGAATGGGTCTATCCGAGAAGAAACACAATTTCATGCTCCCAACTTTGTGGGAACAGTTTCGGGGTGACCACTTACTGTTCCAACATGACTGCACACCAGTGCACAAAGCAAAGTCCATAAAGACATGTGTAGCGACCTCACCCTCCACCCTCTCTCTAGCTTTATCGGTTATACGGCTGTTGTCTAGGGGTACCTGGGAGAGAGGGATGAGATACACCACGGCCCATGTCCTCCAAATCGTAGAGGTGATCCCCCGGATCCCCCTGGCTATCTAAGGACCCCCCCCCCCCATTCTCAGCAGCCTTGATAGACGAGTCTCCTGCAGAGGGAAGAGAAAAAAAACACACATCCTACTCAACATATGTGTTTGCTTGGAATGAATGGGTCTATCCGAGAAGAAACCCACTCATCCCAATGAGTGTTGAGTAGTGTACAAAAAAAAAACTATCGTTGCGCAACACTGCCACCTGGTGACAATGCAGCGGTAAAGACACTTGTCAGATCCGGATGAACTTCTGCTCTTCTGCGCTGTAAACCTACACTGACTAAACCCCAAAGTCACTGATTGCTTTTTCTTTGCTTGGTGGAGAAGGAAGGAGAACAAATAACAACAGCTCCTATTTCTCCAAAGAGTAAAACGTCCCAAAGAAAATTAGAGCACAGTTCCGGTCATCTAGTAGCAAATAAAAAAAAATGGAAAGGAGTCTCTTCCTCCTACAAATAGAACTTGGGATCTGGCAAACACAAAGGCTTTAAGTGCTGATCAAAAGCCTCCACATGGTACTCAATGCTCCCTCCATCCTTCCGACAAATTACCACTTTGTCCGCATGGATGTGCCTTCCTACCATCCACTCTGCCTTACAGTCCTTCAACTTTTTGGTGACTGTAGGTGAGCATGCGAGGTATCGGCGTTCATGAGGTACTTTCAGCTTAGTCCAGATAAAGTCATTGTACCATCTCTGCCGGAAAACTTCCACCTCGTAGAGTAGCTCTCGGGGTAGATATGGGTACTCCCACCCATATTCTCGTGTAACTTTCTGGCAGAAGAGACGCTGCAGCCTTGCCAGAGATGGCATTGTGGCACGGTCTCCTACTCCAGGTAACACAATGGACTCCGGATGGCGAGGTACACTCTCCACCTCTGTAGATTTGGGCTTAGGGGCCCGCAGTGATGCCCGTTGCACTCCCGCAACATGAGCAGGTGAAACACTCGATGGCTCAAGAAGTGGGATCACAGACAGGGAACCAGATTCCTCCCTTGGCTCCGAGGCTTCCACCCGGGGTGTACTATCCCCAATAGACATAGGTGGGTCCCTTAAGACACGGACGTGGGCAGCTTCATCTTGTCCCATCCCTTCTTGTGGAAGATCTCATCTATCTCCCCATCATCACCGGCATCTGATAGCAACTCTAGGTCGGAGGTGTCATAACACCGGGCAGGTAATTCCCAGTACTCACGGAATCACCCCCCTCGATGAGCTCCACCGACTCTGGGCTCCCGACACCTCCAACCACACACACAGTTCCGACCCCTGGCTCACCTGGGCCTTTTGAAGAACAGGGACGTCCAGGGCTCTTCCCTCCGGATCCATCCAGGCCAGGCAAGCGACGGGGCGAAGCTCTTCCACGACCACAGGAGGCCATCACCAGGCCAACTTTCCTCTTCGGTGGTGGTAGCAGGGAACTTGTGGTGACCGAGGCAGCATCCTCGGATTTCTCTCTCTTAATCTCCGCTTGGGCAGTCACGTCGCCCTGGTCAGCGCGCACAGGAAACGCATAGGCATCAATCTCTCCCTCCGGAGTGGCAGTCCCTGTGAGGTAGTTGAGGTGGAAGGCGCGCGGCCTTTCTGTGGATGGCTCCACCCCGAAGAGAAATTCTTTACAGACCTCACACCAGTCCCGAATAGCCGGGACAGATCACACCGAGGGCCCCTATGTCTCTGCAGGTATACAGAGCCAATCGTCCTCGGGGCCTTAGTCTTATTCCCGTATCTGTAATCTGGGCAGCAAAGGAAGTCATCTCGGTGACCGAAGAAGCAGAAATCCACGTGTCGCGCCGGAATCTCCACGTGTGTCCTTCCACATGGCCAGACTCCTCCCACACTCTGCATTTGTTCGCTGGCTTTTTCTTCTCCCCGCCCACGAACTGCGCAGCTATGGTTTGCCTCGTGGTGCGTTGGCCAATATGGCCGACCTACTCGGAACTCCTCTGGGCAGCAAAGTTCAAATTCAGACACCATACACATCCCGGACGAGCCCCCACGTGTAGCGACCTCACCCTCTCTCTAGCTTTATCGGTTATACAGCTGTTGTCTAGGGGTACCTGGGAGAGAGGGATGAGATACACCACGGCCCATGTCCTCCAAAGCGTAGAGGTGAAGGCCAAAACTATCAGGCTTTGTGTATGTGTCCCAGAGTCAAATCCTCTCCTCGGATTGACTCCCCCTTTGCTCCTAGTAACCAGAGTTCCACACACTGAATAGGTCCAACTCGTATTTATTCTTCCCAATAAATAGTCATACAGCACAGACAGGTTGAGAAGCATGTAACACTTCAGTATTTGCGGGGAGTAGGCCAAGGCACAATTCTTCTAGTTACAGCTAACCACTGTAGTATCACCAGTGGCGAATAGTCACTGTCACTGACTATATGAGGTAGAACGTGAATTACCTTCACTAGCACAGCCCCTGTGAGGGGAAGGCAATCCGTCCAAGGGATTCACCGGAGGCCTCTCTGTCACCAGCAATGCTGCGCCGGACTCTTCAGAGAAGTTCCGCACCCAAGGAGTTAGGGCCCCCTCGGATTCCTCCACCCTCGCAGAACTCAGTCGAAGGTACTGAGCTCCAGGCTTCCGCCATAGTACCTCACCCCAGGCTAAAGGTGCCTGAGATAGACTCCATCTCTCGCTCCGGCAAGGTCAAGGGCACCTGGGCCCGGAACTCCAGAACGCCAGCACCCAAGCTAAAGGTGCCTGGGTGCGGCTGCGTCCTCCGACTCTGACCCTCCCGTCAGGGCGTCCACCCCCTTTTATCCCCTCACCCGTTGCGTCACAGCAGGTTCCCCGCCCTGCCGTACCAGCGCCAGGCAAGGACAAAAAGGCAGCAGTCCTGTGGTGCGTGTTCAACCTTGGCCCATGGCGACAACGCCACCCGTAGGCCACAGGGAACCTCACACCACCAGAGTCCTCCAAAAACCACAGAAAGGTCTCAGATTCCCTGACAATCAATGCATCTGGGTTACACTACCACCCAGATGCTTCCCCAAAAATCAAACACCCACTACACATGGATGAGTGATTTTGGGGTTGAGGAACTTGACTGGCCTGCAAAGAGTCCTGACTTCAACCCGATAAAGTACCTTTGGGATGAATTAGAGTGGAGACTCCGAAGCCAGACCTTCTTGTGCAACATCAGTGCCATGACCTCACAAATGCGCTTCTGGAAGCATGGTTAAAAATTCCCATAGACACACTCCTAAACTTTGTGGTCAGCCATTCCAGAAGAGTCGAAGCTGTTATAGCTGCAAAGGGTGGCCCAACTCAATATTGAACCCTACCGACTCATGCCGCATACACACGACCGTTTTTCACGACGTTAAAAATGCAATTTTTTAAATTGGGCATTAAAAACGAGTGTGTGTAGGCTCCAGAGCATTTTTAACGACGTGAAAAATGGCCTAAAAAAATGAGAACCTGCTCTATTTTTTCACGTTGTTTTTTTTAACGACGTGAAAAACGGTAGTGTGTATGCTTTTACGAGGGGGAAAAAAACGCACATGCTCAGAATCAAGTATGAGACGGGAGCGCTCGTTCTGGTAAAACTAGCGTTCGTAATGGAGATAGCACATTCATCACGCTGTAACGGACTGAAAAGCACGAGGCTGAAAAGCGTGAATCGTCGCTCAACAAAGTTTACTAACATGAAGGGTGGCGCCATTCGAACTGAACTTCCCCTTTATAGTGCCGTTGTACGTGTTGTACGCCACCGCGCTTTGCTCAAGCGTTTTTTTTAATGAACGTGTGTATGCAAGACAGGCTTGGGAGGAAACAAGAAAAATCACGTCGAGAAAAACGTTGTTTTTGAAAATGACATTAAAAACGATCGTGTGTACGCGGCATAAGACTGGGATGCCATTGAAGTTCATGTGCGTGTAAAGGCAGGCATCCCAATACTTTTGATAATATAGTGTAGATCGAAATTCATCCTGTTCCTGCTGAACCAGACAAATTTTGATCCATTTATAGCCGGCTCAAATCTTCTAAATACAACTCTGCTAATTAAAGTGATTTTGTTTCCCTCTGTATCTTGATTATCCTCACTTCATGTACTGGTGACACAAAGGGAAGTACAGGAAGATGTTCCTAGCAGGGATCAGGACAGTGAAAAAAAAAAAAAAACAATAGAGGTTTTCACTCTTTCTATTCAATATCAAGCAAAAAAAGTTTTGCTAATTTAAAAAAAAAATGTAGATATAGTCAAAAAGCCTACGTAGTGTTTTGCATCTACAACGTCAGTCATAGAGAATTCGGTGTTTTTAAAAACATTGTGAATCATTTTGCCCATTTATGCTTCAATGGTATTGGTAAGCTATTTTTGCAGACAATACTAACTGTATTCACTTAACATGGTATCTTTTCAAGAGCTCTTACCACCGCAATGATAAAACTGCTGCATTCAACAGAAACAATGAGTATCTCAGTATATAAAAAATCTAGTAAAGAGGGAATATAAAATATATGATTCAACTGCTCCAGCCATAACAGACATGCAAGTCCCATGTTACTTCAGACCTACAATATTTCCACACTGATTCACATACGACTAGTATAAACACACAGGACAAAGACAATAGGCACAAAACGAATACACATTAGCAAGAGGAGCCTGTTAACTAATTAAACATATTTAATATGCTTTTCTGCTTTGGAGATGTGATAGCTTCTAAAATATAGGCTTTAAATTGCTAAATAAAGGCATTAGAAATACAAAAAATAAATAAACACACATACTTACTTCCATGCTGCACGAGAACGGGGCGATCACATGAATACTGATCGCTCACTTCTCGGACTGCTGGTAATTGACAGTCAGAACTCTCTGCTCTGTCCCTCCAGGACTCACTGGAGCTCTGGGCTGGGGAGGTGATGAGAGCAGCTGGTTCAGGCCCTCAGAGGCTGAGCCAGCTGCTGGTCAAGCATCTGGGTGGATCCCAACATTATTGTCGGCATCCTTCCAGAGCCTGAAGCAGCTCTGTGATGTCAGCTGACAGTGGGCTTTAGCCTGTTGTTGTCTGATTCTAGGTCACAGGAGAACACAAGTAAGTGTACTCTTGTGACCCACAAGAGAAGTATGACAGAAAACCTTTGGCCATACTTCTCATTTAAAGTTATTTCCTTGTACATTGACAATTTATTTTGCCTAACAACAAGGTGTATACTAACAATAAAAAGATTTCTTAATACACTTACCAGCTAGCAAACCAAAAAAATTACTTTTTTTAACAATTCACATAAAAAACTAAAATTGGGACCTTGAGAAGCACATCCAGTTGTGAGCACAATCTGGTCCTGAACTCCCAGAGGTCAGGAACAGCAGCAGGTGAGATATATATGTCCAAAGTCTGTGGTACTACAATAGGCTGCCTTCTGTCAGACCACATTGAAGCAAGGCCATCACTTCCTGGTCTTCTTGGCAGCCTTCCCTGCAGCCTTCCCTGCAGCCTTCTCTGCAGCCTTCCTTCTGCGCGTTGTTGGAGGCTGTGCCACTGGAGGTGTACTCGTGTCAGGAGGAGGAGAAGGAGGTGGAGGAGAAGGGGGTGGAGGAGAAGAAGAAGGAGGTGGAGGAGGAGGAGGAGGAGGAGGAGGTTGAGGTTGTGTAAGTTGGGCGACCTCACATATGGCCGTATTGGGGGTAATTCTCCACATCACCCCCTTGTTCAGTAAGTTGAGCAGCAGGGGCTCACATAGGAGGCGTTGTTCCATGGTCATTGTTTCAAATTTTGCCCCAACTAGGCCAGCATAGGCCTCTTCTGTAGTTGTTGGCTCCTAGAGGGTGGCATGTGCCTCTCTTATCAGGGCCATTGCTGCCTGGCTGGTGCTCCTCTCCCTCCTGGTTCTTCTTGTAAGGCGGATGGGAGGCACCTGCGATCTGGTCCTGCTACTTGGCCCTGCCACCTCCTGTGTGCCACTGGGCCCTGCCTCCTCCTGGCTCACAGTGGGCCCTGCCTCCTCCTGCCTGACACTTTCCTGACCCTCATCCTGGTTGATGTCATCCTTCCTGTGTATGAAAAGGGAACATAGTTTGAGTTTTTGGTTCATCAATCACACACAATTTTCAGCTCATGACTGTTGCAAATTGAATGTAAATCAATAGAAAAGACTATCATTATGACCCCAGCAGTTTTCATTCTTTCCCCCAACTTTTTGGGCCACTACTGTCTATTGATATTTAAAACACTTTTTGATCAAACATTTTTTTTTCTTTCCATATTAACATCTTTTTTGATGCATTCATTTTATCACAATAAATGTTTATAAAATACTATACCTGGCTCCAGATGTCCAAATCTGGTTCTTCCAGGATGGCAGCCTCCTCTTGCTCCAGAGAAGGCTCAGGTTGGCTGCAGGGAAGGCTGGAGGGAAGACTGGACAGTGATGGCCTTGCCTCAAGGTGGTCATTCAGAAAGGACATCCTGCTGTAGTACCACAACTTCGGGACATATACTGTACATCTGCTGCTGCTGCTCCTGACCTCTGAGAAGCCAGGACCCTAAAGCGCTCAGTCCTGTATGTGCCTCTCAAGGTCCCAATTTTAGTATCCACCTTTTGGATGTTTGCTGAGGGTATCCTGGTATGCACAAATGGGAGCAGGCTCTCCAGCGCTGCTGCCATTACTCCTCTTTTACGATGAATGGGGTTTTTGGTCTCCCACAGAGCGGGCAGCTCCCTTACCCGATCAATAAATTCCCCAAGGAAGTCTTTATCTAAAAATGCATTCATTTTGTCTGCAAGACAAAACACAACACAAAATTAGTAATGTCAGTCAGTCTAAACTCAAGTAAATCTTTATCCCCATATATATCCTCAAACAATCTCTATGCAGTATAGGCCACCGATTTCACAAAGTATAAAAATCATACCTTCGGTCTGACGTTCGTCACTTTTCCTCCTCTCTTCGCACACAGAACGTAGCAATGTCACATGTGTGTTTTCTTTATATACACTACGCATGCGTGAAACTCCGCACACGTCACCCGCCCATGACGTTCACATTATCGACTTTTCCCCGCCCCTTCTCTTTCGGCGCACAGACGATATGGTGGAGTCACAGCAGGTGTCTCTTGCTTTGCTCTTCGTCACTTTTGAGGCGAAGAGCAAACACCGTCTGGCTGAAGGCTCCCCCATCGGACATTCGACCATTCTTCCCCACATCCACATAGAGGAACGCATACTGTGCTGACACCACCGCCATCAGCACGATGCTATGAAACCCCTTGTAGTTATAGAAATAGGACCCAGACTGGGGTGGTGGCACGATGCGGATGTGCTTCCCATCTATTGCCCCTCCGCAGTTGGGAAAGTCCCACCGCGTGGCAAAATGGGATGCCACAGTCTGCCATTCCTGTGGCGTGGAAGGAAGCTGTGGAGTCAAACAACATAAAAAAATATTAGTACTTTTGCACATAACATTGCTAGTAGATTACACAAAAATACATTCTTGGCCAACATCATTATAACTTTAATTTTAATGTGTTTTTAAATACTAAAATAGAAGGCCCAATTATCAGATTAATCACCCCCTCTGATGGCCCATTGTAAAAAAAATGGAGGGCTAGATGAGATTTTCGAACCCCAAAAAAAAAATTACGTGAAAATATACATTTGGAAACATTTTAGGGGGTGTTTAGGGGGGAGGGTAAGGCACTACAATGGAGCTGACAAAATACATTGGTAAGTGACTAGGCTAGGTGTGTATGGGCCCAGGATAGCATGCTGGAGAGGTTAGTGAAGGGAAATATGCATGTAGGACAAAAAAGGGGCATTAAAAGCTTACAGCATGCATGGGGACAAAGGGGACATTCACAGCATATTACAATCATGGTAATTAGGGAAGGATGAAAGAAATACAATACATTAGCATACATGAATTACATTGAATGTGATGTTAAAGGACAAAACTTACCTTAATATAGTCCTCCTGCAGGACTTGGATGATGGCAGAACAGGTGTCTGGGATTATGAGGCCCAGAGCCTGGGGGGAGATGCCTGTCGTGAACTTGAGTTCCTGCAGACTTCTCCCAGTCTCCAGATATCGCAACATGGCAATGAGCCTCTACTCAGCAGTGATGGCTTCCCACATAACGGTGTCCTGCCTGGTGATATAGGGGGACACCAAAGCCAACAGATGCTGAAAAACGGGGTCAGACATCCTAAGAAAATTCCTGTAGTCATCAGGATTATTCTCCTGGATCTCCCACAGCAGAGGCATAATGACAGAATTGGTCCCGCTGGAGCAACCAATTCTTGGTCCATGAACTCCTCCTCACCCTGTTCATGGACTGGTCTTGGTCCAAGACAAGCAGACCAACACCAAGCGCCCGTACAGCACAAACTCTATGACGAGAACGTAACATGGCTAGAAGACGGTCGTCTGATCAGAACGTACTAAACAGAACGCACTTAAGAACAGCAAGGCCTATGAAGAACGACCTGAAAATCAGAAACGAGCGGACAAGAACGCACTGTAAAACAGATACGACCTGACTACACGCCCTGAAAGACAAGATACGAACCCACAAGCACAAACTGAACCGCAGAAAACAAACTGAAAGCACGAAGACTGAAAAGCGCGAATCGTCTCTCCCCAAACTTTTACTAACACGCGGTAACACGAGATCAGCAAAAGCAGCACAAGGGGTGGCGCCATTGGAATCGAACTTCCCCTTTATACTGCCGTCGTACGTGACCGCACTTTACAACTACGAGATTTGGAATTGACAGTGTGTATGCAAGGAAAGCTTGACAAGAATCTCGTCGAGAAAAACAACTAGTTTTTTTACGACGAGATTCTCTGTCGTGTGTACTAGGCTTAACACCCATTTCTCCTAAAGGTTCAGAGACCTCAAGGAGGAGAGTGCCTATTTGCCCTACACCCAGAAGTACAATATTCTGTGGGGTGCCAAGAAGCAGCAGATGGGGCAAATTCTCACACTAAAGGTATTATTTTTTATGACCTATGTCGATTCAATCAAAAAGACTGAATCTGCAAAAACTAAATAGCCATAACTTCTCTTCCAAACCATTTAGGCTCAATTTTAATCTCATTCGATCACACTGAGTTGACTGGCCACAGCGGAATATTATCGATTGTTTGGAATCAACCAGCAACACTAACATGACCGGTTTTTCCATCGGAATAAACTCCGTCTGGTTTTTCCGACCGAATTCCGTTCAAGCTGTCTTGCATGCACGCTGTTACACCAAATTCCGACCATCAAGAACGCGGTGACGTACAATACTACGACGAGCCGAGAAAAATGAAGTTCAATGCTTTTCAGCATGCGTCGACTTGATTCTGAGCATGCAAGGTTTTTAGTCCGTCAAAATTGCATCCAGACAAACGGAAATTCCGTCGGAAAAAAAGAGAAGGCTAAGTCCGTCGGAATTTCCAACGGAAAAAGTCAGATGGGGCATACACACGGTCGGAATATCCGATGAAAAAATTCCATCAGACTTTTTCCATCGGAAATTTAGAGCGTGTGTACAAGGCATAACATACTTTGTTCATAATTATGATCATATTTTAACTAGAGATCAAAATCCATTTCCCCGAGTGTGGCATATCAATCATATGGGTTGTCCACTATAAATCGACTATTCCTATGGGAAGAGATCATTTGGAAAAGAAATTGTATATTTATCAAAGAGTGTATGGCCACCATTAATTTAATTTTTGTTTTGTACACCATCTTACTGATCATAATTTCCAATGTCCGTAGTGCTCTTTAAAGCAAACTTGTACCTACAAAAAAATAATGATTCAACAGCTGGCATCCAAAAGCACAACTTTTCTATGCAAATACTTACTTTGGTTGGCATTGGCAAAGACATAGACACTCCTCAACCATCTCCCTCATAGTGTTCAGCCCAGCCAAATTAGTTGTATGAAGGGATGCTCCTATTTTATTCACACCCAGAAGGGGAGAGTTTTGGGTGGCTAGAGTAATTATATTGGCACATGACTGGTCCTTGAATAAATTTCTGTCACCTCATAGTCCTGTAATCTTACCTCTGCACCCTATTTTGTAACCATGACTATTTAGAAGATCTGATCTCACTATCCAATGCTGATTTAGCTTCCTTCACTATTAGAAAGTTTAGCATGCTCTACAAACTGAGTGCCATGAACACACAATGTAATAAAAGTATTTTGGTCAAATTAAGGATAGAAGTAGAGAGAGGCTATATTTGAACTTTAATGGTACCATATATTAACTGTCATTAAGCAGTCAAGGTTAAAGCGATTAAAAGGATTTTTATTACAAAAATACATATAATGACATATTCATAGAATAAAATAAATTATAACAATCGAAAAAAGTTTTTTTACATCCTATCATCACAAAATAGAACATAGATACCATCCATATACTGGTTGGTCAAATTAAGATTTTTACACAAATAAAATGATATAAACCCACAATTTATAAACATATTAAAATGAAATGATTAAAACCAGTTATAAGTTTTCTTTAAAGTAACTCTGTTACCTGAAAAAAATAAGTCTGCTGGCAGAGATGCTTGAACATTCCTGCAGCAGTTTTCATTGCCAGGCTTCCTCCAAACATTCCTACATTGGCCAGGCCAATAGGAATGTGTGTGAGGAGGTAGTCAAACAAGAGGGCAGCAAAGATTTGCCCAATCAAATAAATAATGTATGAAAGGTAAGTGCAAGCATCACTAGGCCACATTTTAGTAGTCAATTTAAAGAGGGGGATCTATATTATTGCTTATGATGAAATCAAAGTGATCTTTATTAACCTGGGTCAAATAAAAAATAAAAAAAACGCACAAAAATTTTACAAATGTAAATTAAATTTAACTGGAAAAAACACATACATAGAGTACCGTCAATAAACCTAAACCTCAAGTCATATACAGACAATAAATATACTGTATATGAGTCCTAACAAAAATTTACTGATTATTGAATTGTTTTTGCCATGTTTTTGCCATGTTTTATGCAATTCACCCTAAGCTTGTCTTTTTTGCATCTGAAGTGACAGTTATGATATCATGTGGCCCCTCTATATCTAGGAACTGAATTGACTCAGCAAAATCAAAAGAGACGCTAAGTCATTACCACCCTAAAGCCCATCATCAACCCACCTATTTCTGAACTCAGAGGGGTTTGATGCAGCGTTTTGACACTTATTTCTCAGCAAAGCTCCGGGAGACCACAAAAGCTTCCAGGAAGCACCATGTACATTTTAACTCTTTCACTGAAACTAAGCAAAATTAAGATACCGGACTTCAGTGTCTGTAAATCCCCATTTAAAATTTTAAAAAAGTTACAATATAGGTGTTATTTTGTTAGAAAACATTCATGTTCTTTTTAATACAATACACATACGTAATATTCAAGACATTCTAGTCACATACTGTAGTTATTTGTTTGAAAAAAAACTTAAGTTCAAGTAGTTAACCTGCAGTTATTGCCTAAGGGATGGCAAAACAAAATTCCCTGGGCAATTATTAACATTTTTACTACACAGGAGGAAAAAATATATTCCTTTTTGACCTTTCTAGGTAGTCATATGCATTCCCTGCATCAAAATGGTCCCACATTATCATTTAGCCATCATTACCTTGGATATGATTATTGGCTAGAAATCATCAAGACCCTTTTTAAAATTGATTATTCATAAATTTGTTATTACCTAATGTGGCAAAGCATACTACGGAATAACCACTCCTAACCTAAACAAATGGAATTATCTTTTTTACACAAGCAAATTGCATAGAAAGATAACACCAGCCAACTTTTTGTATAGGAAGAGGTACATTTTTCACACCTTCCTGTCCCTGTAACACACTTACTAAAAATGGGTGGTGTGTTTGTTATTCAAACAAGTCAGAAATTCTAACTCTTTGTCCCCTTTCACACCAGCGGACTGATCGGGTCTACCTGTCCATTTTTCAGGCAGATCTGATCGGATAATCCATTGGTCTCCATGGGACGGGGGATGTCAGCGGACATGTGTCCGCTGTCACCCGTCGATACCCGATCCAGTCCACTAAAAACAGATGGATGAGGATACATTCATAATCTGTCCAGAAGGGCAGACCGGATGACGGTTGGATGGAAACAGACATGCAGTCCGTTTCCATCCGACCGCCCCATAGAGAGGAGCGGGCTGCTAAGAGCGCAGCTGGTGCAGGCACTCACTACTTACTTTACAACCATTGACAGGAAGAAGGATAATGTCATATACAATAATGGTAAAGAAAATATATCTATATATATAATGTTCTGCAGGCAACAGTGAAGCATTGTGGAGGTTCCTTGCCAGTTTAGGGCTGCATTTCTGCAAATGGAGTTGGAGATTTGGTCAGGATTAATGGTGTCCTCAATGCAGAGAAAAATACAGGCAGATATTTATCCACCCTGCCATACCATCAGGTAAGTGTGTGATTGACCCGAAATGTATTCTTCAGCAGGACAACAACTCCAAACATACAGCCAATGTCATTAAGATTTATCTTCAGTGTAGAAGAACAAGGAGTCCTGGAAGTGATGGTTTGGCCCCCACAGAGCCCTGATCTCAACATCATTGAGTCTGCCTGGGAGTACATGAAGAGACAGAAGGATTTGAGGCAGCCTACATCCACAGAAGATCGGTTATTTCTCCAAGATGTTTGGAACTAGTTACTTTCTGAGTTCCTTCAAAAACTGTGTGCAAGTGTACCTAGAAAAATTGATGGTGTTTTGGGGGCAAAGGGTGGTCACACCAACTATTGATTTGATTTGGATTTTCCTTTCATTTATTTACTTTTTTGTTACTAATTTTGTTAACTGAGAAACATAAACTATTAACATTTCTATTTCTGAAATCTTTCCTAATTGACAGCATTTTTTTCTCACCTGCCTAAAATTTTTGCACAGTATCGTGTACAGGCGGTCCCCGGGTTACAAACAAGATAGGGTCTGTAGGTTTGTTCTTAAGTTGAATTTGTTTGTAAGTCGGAACAGGTAAATTTTTTAAGCCCCAAAAAAAATTTTCACGTTTTTTTAGAAAGCATAGGGAAGGATTAACACCCATGTAATGTTTGTTTTGCTGTCTGTGCCCCTGTTCAGAAGATTTCACCTCACTTTCTGTCCCAATGACAATTGGATTTTGAAAATTTTGGGTTGTTGTGGAAACCAGCCTTGGTGATAAATCATCAGTGGAGGTACCTTTTTTCCATAATAACTCTTACAGGAGTGAATTTCCCTACCTTGGGGTAGATTTCCTCTCACTTTTGGTTTCCTCCCTCTGTTTGTAAGTAGGAGTCGTTTGTAATTCGGATGTTTGTAACCGGGGGACCGCCTGTATATAAATTTTGGGTTTTGGGTTTAATACCGCTTTTATGTGTGGTTGACATTATGCATAGTGATCTTTAATATCTTTCATTTAAAGTGTACCTGTGTCTACAGACATTAAGTTATTTAGGTTTTCTCAACAAGCTAGTGGCTTCATTTATACTTTGATAAAGGCTAAGCATTGTCTAGTGTTAGCAGCAATTACATTGGTGTATATAGGATTAAATGTTCTGTCGTGTAGGTGATGAAACTTGGCAACGACTATAAATGTTAGTAGGAACCCCCCCCCCCTGTGATCTTCCAACTTACACCTGCCACTCTTGTTTGTCTCCCCACGGTCCAACACAGAAACTAGTAGGTGGGTGCCTAATGCATGTTTGAAAAAAAGCAGAGAGAGTAATGTTCTTTGTAGTGATCTGTGGCTTATTTTCATGTGGAGATGCATAGGAGGTGTAGTTTCAATCTGGAATTTAGTGTGGGCTATGAACAAAACCAAAGTATCTTTGAAGTTACTACTATTGTGTGAACAAATATCTGCAACTTTTGTGATTACAGTAGCTTGTCATGACTCTGATCTGTAACTATGTGACTTAGAATCACACATTTCCACTTCCAAGAAGAAGTTAACTTGACTTGATACACTCCATGCTGCGTACTTCAAAAAGCCCCACTCTGCTGTATCATTATCATGTGCAAAGACCAGAGTTCAGTGACATCATGATCTCCACTTCATCTAAGTAGAGAACAATTTGTATTAATTGCGAACATTTTAAATGTTCCCTAAATGGTGCTCGTGCTGATCAAGCATCCCCCTGTGTGCAGCAGGGCATCCACTCAACACAGATCACATAAGCTAGTGGAGAGTAGTAGCAGTGGTTGTAGTAGCAGTATTTACCACACTTATTTCCAGGCGGGTTGATTCATCTATGCCACATGGGTAAATCTTCTGTCAAAACGCAGTTGAAGGTTAAATTAGGGAGTCAAAATTTTCCAATGTCTTTTACGGGGTCTGAAAGGGGGTTCCCCTTTATGTGTAGTTACATACCCTCAGGGCTTATGGTGCTCAGTAGTGCTGCCCTTTATAATCTGGGAGGAAGGCCGCTACATGGTTCATGTGCTGAGAGAGAAGCATGAAGCAAGCATAGAGCATGGAAGCACTTACCTCTTTGGAGAAGGGGGATGCAATGAGGCCTAATACATGAAGAGGACATGCACAGAGAACATTTATGGACAAGTGAGTGCCACAGGAGACCCACGCAGGGGCTAGGGCTGGCGACATGAGCATAGACAGGACAGGCTTACACAGTGTGAACGAAAAATGAGGAACAACCTTCACAGTCAATCATAATACACATAAATACAAAACAGGATAAAGATCAGAGAAGATGGCCTTAGCAGGTGGTACAAACCAGGAATTGTGAAATTCCAGACAACAGCGCAGTTTGTCCTGGACACATATAGGAACCGAAACAGGGCACAGAGTCCCGTCAAGAAAGGAAGAATAAATGAAGGGAAACAATAAAGAGGAGAGAAGGTGAGAAAAGAGGAGGAAGGGGGAGGAAAGGTATTGGGATCATCAGAGGCGCCAGTCAAAGATGGCCCACACTAGTCAGGGGGAGAGCAGGGAAAGCATATTCCAACCATGGTTCCCAAATTAAAAGAACTTGGCGGGGGAGTCATTAAGAATACTGGACATTTGTTCATTGAGTATCATAAGGACAGAGATTTTCAAATTAAGTGGTTCTTGACCTAATAGAGTGGTGAAACTCACAATAAATTATATATATCCTGAGAGTCTGCAGGAGCCTGGCATTGCACCTGCGATCTGCTGATCAAGGGTGCAATACTCTTCAAGCTTCTTAGCAAAAAAATAAAAAATAAATGCAAATTTTTTTACCTGCAAATATTGGCATTGTTTTTTTTCAAAAACCCTTTAACTAGCACTTAAATGACAAGCTTACCCCCACGGCTAAAGTGCCAAGGACTTTTCTCGCACCAAATCACTAGCCACTTTCTCCACACTTAGGAGAGATTGCTACCAGGAGGTAGCAATTCTGGTAGTGGAGTAGTTAGAGAAGGCCCTGTTGCACTCATTCGAATGGTAAGGCTACCGCAATGTAGTCCTCTTTTTGGTGCAGGAGTAGACTAAGGACCAGGCCTGAGACCACAGGAAAATGCAAGGCCTTGCTCATATGTACTGAAGTAGTGTGGCTCCTGACCACGCCTACGGGTTGAAGTGTGCTACGGACCTTTTGGAAATTATGGTTGGGACTGCTGCTGCTAAATTCTCAGTACAGCCGATCCCCTTAATCAGAGTTGGAGCCTACAATAAAATTGACAAGCCATATGACTTACCTCACAACTTTTTGAGATGGGAACGAGGGACACATGTTAGCAAAAGTATGTAGGCATAGAACACACCCCTTGTCACACCTGCTAAAAGGAGAATTATACAAAACAAAAAGATTTTTTAAACCCACAGGTGCTTTTTTTTACCACTGTTATTCCATTATATTGGCTTTTGGAATTTACAAATGCAACAATTTAGAAATTGGATGAAAGTTTTAACACTGGGAAACACTTTAGAATGATAAATAGTGCATTTTATCTACAACTATATAGATCAGACCAAAATGAGGGACAAATGAGGAGGAAAGAGGCACGGAGGGACTTTGTCCAAAATCAGGAACAGTCTCTTGAAATTAGGGACAGTTGGGAGCTATGCATATGACTATGCCCACCTGAGACAAGCAATCTAGATCTAGGCAAAAAACTGGATAAAAAAAAGCTTTCCAGTACTAAAAGCCAGATTGGGTCTTAGGCAACATGCTGAATCCAGTGGGATCCAGCCTTTGTGCTTGAAGAGGCCTGTCATCCATGCTTCATACACAGTCACAAAGCAGTTGGTAATGCGGGCCACTGTTTTTTCTTTGGGAGGAAACATGACCTAAAGGGGTTTGTCCCAGTTCCTTAAATGCTCCCCATCCCAATTCCTATCCAATTACTTGCAAAAAAGCTAATCTATTACCCTAGCAGCTTGTAAATTTAGGTGTGGGTGACTAAGCAGTTCCCTCCTCACTAAAATAAGGATACGAGAGGTCAGTGAGAATATTTTCTTGTTACAACCATTTTCCCATTTCAGCCACCGTGGAGAGACATAGTGGCTGGAAAAATGTTATGCTGTTGGTTACTTTCACTTAATGTTTTTATTTCCATATCTCCTATTGAATATATGTCTAGCTCTTGGTGAATAGTTTATAAAAAGAGTCCACTAGGAAGAGGAAACAATCTAAGACACAGAAAGGAACTGAAAACTATTATAAAAATGAGAAGCAAAGTAACGTATTTTTGCAAAGCAAACCAAATTAGGTGCTTGTTCATGTAGAGTTCCTGGAAAAGTTACCTTTCCTTTCTTTCAGGATTATCTTACTCACATAGAGCTACATGCATTGTTAGTCATTCAAGGTTGCCTCGTTAAAAGAGGAAACGCCCAATTTAGTGAGTTTAGCTAAAGATACTATCATAGTGGTGACAGTACAGACTTTATGGTTCCTCACTGAGTTCACAGGTGAACCTTCACATACTCTTTGTACTGTCAGATAAAGTCACCCTGTCAGTTAAAACCAAAAGTGCAGATGAGTGAAACTTTATCAGTATCTTAGTAAACTGGAGAGCACATACAGTGTGGCAAATGTAATAATGCTTCACAACTCGGTCACAACATTGGTATATAAGGAACATAGTTGAAGCAAAACAATGTGCACTAGCTTGAGCAACAGTGTGAATAGCAGAACATTCTAAATTACACTGTATGTCTAAAAGTATGTGGTCACTAGGGATGTTCTGAACATGCCTGGTTTTGTGGGACATTTGCAAATGATGGTTTGACACCTACAGCACTTTTGGGCACAGGTGTAGCGTACCGGCCGCTGCCAGCTGCCTGCTCAAAACAATAACAGGCTTAAAGTGGATGTAAACCCACTCTCATCCTTTATAAACTACTGCCATAGTGCTGATCTATAAGGATATAGATGCCTCCTGCATGTATCCTTATCTGTCAAATGTCTCCCCTCTGTCTGCTATAAGAACTGAAAAACTGCAGATTCTGTGGGTGGATCTGTTGTCTGGAGGGTGGGTGGAGTCGTGACGTCAGTAGACTCCCTGCCCACCTCTACACTCCCCTTGTCAACATGCATTTTCTCCTGTGTATTCCTTCTGCTATGATCACTAACATCCAGTCAAAATCCAGAAAAGTAACCACATGACTTCAGAAAAGGAGTGGGGGTGGGAATTAAAAAATAATGCCTGTCTAAAGCTAGTGCACGAGATATGTAAATAATCTGTCATTCACAGCAAGGGGGTGGAACGGACAAAGGTTTGTCTCTGTTTATCCGTTTTATCTCACTTAACAATAAAAGGGGATTGCTCAGAGCTGGATTAACTCTTTGTGGCAAGACCTGGCACAAATGATGGGAAATCTTATACTCTACACTGTGATAGCAAAAAAAAATAAAAAATTCAGGTTTACATCCACTTTAAGCATGCAGCGGCTGGAAGCTGTTGCGAGCAGTACTTGTCTTTAGGGATATATGTGTTCAGTGATGCATGCCCTGAATGCGGAATTCCTGAATTCATACCTGCAAGTGCAAGTACTAATCTGAACAGTGTCCAGCCGTGACATGTTTCAACCTATTATTGATTTGGACAGTACCGCTCAAAACAACATCCAGTTGCCATGAACGAGGGGTGTAAAAAAAGTTCATAAAAAAAATTGACTCAAAATCACACAATTTTAGGAATAACCTTTATTTTTCATAAGCTCCATCCTCCTCAGGACACTCCTGTAAGTGATGATACCAGCATTTATACCATCCCGGAAGAACTGAGGGTCCTGAGAATTTAATCATGTCAAAGCAGCTGCATAATTGATGGTTTAAAAATGGGTACCTTTCAAAAGAAAAATTCAATTTAAGAAAAAGTCAGAAGGTGCTAAATCAGGACTGTAAGATGTCTAATGATTTCCCAACGAAAATTACCACAATGTTGCCCTTGATTGAGAGGAATGGGGTGGGCATTGTTTTTTTTTTTTTTTTGAAGATGACTGTCAGATGAAGCTCTCTCTGGTGCTTTTGGACTAGCTGTTTAGCTAATTTTCTGAAAATATTTGCATAATAAGCTGACATTACTGTTTTTTTTCCTTACGAAAAGTTAACTAACAAAATTCCCTCAGCATCCCAGACAATAGTCACCATAATCTGTCCTCCTGACAAGCTTGCTTTTACTTTGACGGGTCTCTTTACTACTATAGGCCTATAGCCATTGCTTTGACTGAGATTTGTTTTCAGGATCATACTGATAAAGCCAAGTTTCATCTCCAATTACAGTTGGCTTCATAAAACACTTTTGATTTTAATCCCATTTGTTCAAAATCTCAATTGAAAGCTCTGCTCTTGTCTGTTGCTTAGCTTTAATTTCTCAGATAAAATTGTGTGAAAAGAACCTACTGAGATGTCTCTAACAGCATAAATTTTTTCCTCACAAACTGATGTTGATGGTCTGCCCATTCATTCATCATCTTCAATGATGTTTCACTCTGTTTTGTCCTTCTTTAAAATTGGATAACCATTTGTAAAAAATTTTTTTTTTTTTTTTTTTGTGAATCATCTCCATAAAATTTTATCATAGCGGTAACGATGTCTTTATTCTTTCAACCAAGTGTCACCATAAATTTGATGTTAGTTCTTGCTTCGAATTTGACAGAATTCATGTTGCCCTACAGAGGGTTGACGTTACTCTGGCATAAGTTTTAACCTAACACTATTAAATATTACTTGTTCATACATGTTACAACACATAAGTCCAAGTTTACTCCACTCTAAACAGATAATAAAATGCTTGCTTAGTTATTTATTATTAAAATTTATTTCCACCAACTTTTTGAATGCCTTTCGCATGTTGGCCTGTCACTGATTTTGACATGGTCATATCCCTATTTGATTAATGACATCACTCAGGTTATTTCCTCCCACTTTGTCTACATTCAGCTGTGGGCCTGCGGCATTCACATCAGTCTTTAAAAGCTTATAGCTGGTCGTCAGTGGGTGTTGTTGATCAAGGATGACTTGGATCAACATAGCTGGATGACGTAATTGATGATGGATTTATATCATGTGACTTTTTTGCCTTTTTTGTTTGGTAAAGAGTTTTGTCATGGTGTCAGTGTGTTTATTTACTATTTGATGTCTTTTGTGAATAAGTAAACAGGGATTACACTGTCACATGGGGAAGATGCTACATTTTAGACAACTGTAAGCTTCCAACCTTGTGACAGGAGTTTGGAGAAGGACATTTTCTGTTCCAGTATGATTATGCCCCTGTACACAAATCTAGATGCATTTTTCCCCTTTGGGGCAAAATGCATCAGTTGGCGTGGCCTGGGAGGACTCTAGGGTGAGGCTACTTTCTTTATAAGGCTTAAGTGGGCACCAGTGTTGGCCCATCCATTAGGGGCACACAGGCGCCGCCCACCCATCCATGCATCCGGCCCCCTGATCTGCATGCAGGGCGTCGGATGCATGGATTCCAATGGGGTGTTTTGTTTTCTAAGCACGTGATTAGAGATCAAAGGCACAAATTCATGAATTTGATGTGAAAGAACATGAGTGACCAGCACAGTGGCCTGACCACAACCCTTCTGAACACCTTTGGGATAATTGGAAAGGCTGATTGTGAACCAAGTCTTCTTGTCCAATATCATTACCTGACCTCACAAATGTCCTTTTGGTTGAATGGGCACAAATTCCCATACACACACTCCAAAATCTTGAGGAAAGCATTTTCAGGGGACATGCTCATACATGGTCAGTGTCCATAGGTATGCAACATGAATAAAGAACAATTAAACTTTATATTGTTAGGGCCAACTAATTAGAAATAAACTGCATGGTTTGTTTAGGTAGGCCTTTACTTCACAACACTGGGTTGATATAAAAACTGTTATACCAATACCTGTATATTATGACACCCCCCAATATGGCATCCATAAAGGATTGCTTAGCAATAGAGAAGCTTTCATTTGTTTGAATGTTTTCTTCTCATAAAATACTTTTAAGATGAGCCTCACATATGTTAAAAATCTCTTTATAAATCTAATACTGAAAATATTGAAAATTAAAAAGGTGATTCAGTTACAGTATAGGTAAAGTATAGGACACAAATATCTTGATACAAGTTTAAAGTATAGGACACTAGGGATGAGCTTGGAGTTCAAGTCGAACATGAGTTCAACTCGAACATCGGCTGTTCGATTGTTCGATAAAGATCAAACTTTATGGGCCGTTCGCGCCAAATTAGAGCGGCGCGTCACGGCCCATAATGCACTGCGTCATCGCAGTGCATTGCTGGCTGATAATTGGCCAAGCATGCACTATGACCCACATGCTTTGGCCAATCACAGCGCTATCAGCACAGAGAGCCATAATTGGGCAAAGGCAGGGTGCCTTTGGCCAATCATGGCTCAGGGGGACTAAGCACATGCCCCACACCATATAAGGCCGCCTGCGCGTCGGCATTGTGTAGTGTGTTCCAGCGTTTATAGAGAGAGAGAGAGAGAGAGAGTCATTTTATTTCAGTTAGCTAGATTGAGCAGGCAGTAGATTCAGTTAGATCAGTATATTTAGTATACAGTGGGGCAAAAAAGTAATTAGTCAGCCTCCAATTGTGCAAGTTCTCCCACTTAAAAAGATGAGAGAGGCCTGTAATTGTCATCATAGGTATACCTCAACTATGAGAGACAAAATGTGGAAACAAATCCAGACAATCACATTGTCTGATTTGGAAAGAATTTATTTGCAAATTATGGTGGAAAATAAGTATTTGGTCAATATCAAAAGTTCATCTCAATACTTTGTTATATATCCTTTGTTGGCAATGACAGAGGTCAAATGTTTTCTGTAAGTCTTCACAAGGTTGTTACACACTGTTGCTGGTATGTTGGCCCATTCCTCCATGCAGATCTCCTCTAGAGCAGTGATGTTTTGGGGCTGTCGCTGGGCAACACGAACTTTCAACTTCCTCCAAAGGTTTTTTTATGGGGTTGAGATCTGGAGACTGGCTAGGCCACTCCAGGACCTTGAAATGCTTCTTACGAAGCCACTCCTTCGTTGCCCGGGCGGTGTGTTTGGGATCATTGTCATGCTGAAAGACCCAGCCATGTTTCATCTTCAATGCCCTTGCTGATGGGAGGAGGTTTGCACTCAAAATCTCACGATACATGGCCCCATTCATACTTTCATGTACACGGATCAGTCGTCCTGTTCCCTTTGCAGAGAAACAGCCCCAAAGCATGATGTTGCCACCCCCATGCTTCACAGTAGGTATGGTGTTCTTTGGTTGCAACTCAGCATTCTCTGTCCTCCAAACACGAGTTGTGTTTCTACCAAACAGTTCTACTTTGGTTTCATCTGACCATATGACATTCACCCAATCCTCTTCTGGATCATCCAAATACTCTCTAGCAAACCTCAGATGGGCCCAGACATGTACTGGCTTAAGCAGGGGGACACGTCTGGCACTGCAGGATCTGAGTCCCTGGCGGCGTAGTGTGTTACTGACGGTAGCCTTTGTTACGTTGGTCCCAGTTCTCTGCAGGTCATTCACTAGGTCCCCCCGTGTGGTTCTGGGATTTTTGCTCACCGTTCTTGTGATCATTTTGACCCCACGGAGTGAGATCTTGCATGGAGCCCCAGATCAAGGGAGATTATCAGTGGTCTTGTATGTCTTCCATTTTCTAATTATTGCTCCCACAGTTGATTTCTTCACACCAAGCTGCTAGCCTATTGCAGATTCAGTCTTCCCAGCCTGGTGCAGGTCTACAATTTTGTTTCTTGTGTCCTTCGACAGCTCTTTGGTCTTCACCATAGTGGAGTTTGGAGTGTGACTGTTTGAGGTTGTGGACAGGTGTCTTTTATACTGATAACAAGTTCAAACAGGTGCCATTAATACAGGTAATGAGTGGAGGACAGAGGAGCCTCTTAAAGAAGAAGATACAGGTCTGTGAGAACCAGAAATCTTGCTTGTTTGTAGGTGACCAAATACTTATTTTCCACCATAATTTGCAAATATTATTATTATTATTATACAGGATTTATATAGCGCCAACAGTTTGCGCAGCGCTTTACAACATCAGGGAAGACAGTACAATCACAATACAATTCAATACAGAGGGATCAGAGGGCCCTGCTCGATAGAGCTTACAGTCTAGAAGGGAGGGTCACGTGAAACAAAGGGTATTGGCTGTGGGGGATGATCAGGTGGACAGAATGGAAATATAGTTATTAGGTGTGGGTGGGATAGGCTTCTCTGAAGAGGAGGGTTTTTAGGGATCCTCTAAAAGCTAATAGAGAAGGAGATAGACGGACCGATTGGGGTAAGGAGTTCCATAGGCTTGGGGAGACTCTGGAAAAGTCCTGGAGTCGAGCATGGGAGGAGGTGATGAGCGAGCTAGAGAGCAGGAGGTCTTGAGAAGAACGAAGAGAACGATTAGGTTGGTATTTAGAGACTAGGTCAGTGATGTAGCTGGGGGCAGTGTTGTGGATGGCTTTGTAGGTGGTCGTTAGTATTTTGAATTTAATTTGTTGGGTGAGTGGAAGCCAGTGGAGGGATTGACAGAGAGGGGAAGGAGACACAGAGTGGTTGGTACGGTGGATGAGTCTGGCAGCAGCATTCATGATGGACTGAAGGGGGGTTAAAGTTTTCTGAGGTAAGCCAATGAGGAGGGAGTTGCAGTAATCGAGGCGAGAAATGACCAGGGAGTGGATAAGGAGCTTTGTTGTGTCTTTGGTTAAAAAGGGGCGTATTTTGGAGATGTTGCGGAGGTTGATGCGGCAAGATTTGGACAGTGATTGGATGTGAGGATTAAAGGAGAGTTCAGAGTCTAGAACTACTCCTAGGACCTTGGCGTGTGGGGATGGGCTGATAGTTGTGCCATCAATTTTAACAGAGAGATCGGGGGAGGAGGCACGAGGGGGAGGAAAAATGACCAGTTCAGTTTTGGATAGATTAAGTTTGAGGAAGTGGTGTGACATCCAAACTGATATATCTGATAGTAAATTAGAGATACGTGAGGCGAATGAAGAAGTGAGTTGAGGGGCAGAGAAATAGATTTGAGTGTCGTCAGCGTAGAGGTGGTATTGGAAGCCGTGGGAGGCTATCAGCTGACCCAGGGAGGAGGTGTAGATTGAAAATAGGAGAGGTCCAAGAACAGAACCTTGGGGGACCCCAATTGAGAAAGGAAGGGGAGAGGAGGAAGTAGAGTTGTAAGTAACGCTAAAGGTGCGGTTGGATAAGTAGGTAGAGAACCAGCGAAGAGTACAGTCGCGGAGACCAAAGGCATGGAGTTTTTTGAGGAGGAGGGGGTGGTCAACCGTATCGAAGGCAGCGGAGAGGTCCAGGAGTAGGAGTACGGAATAGTGTCCCTTAGTTTTGGCCGTTACTATATCATTTGTTAGTTTTAGGAGGGCAGTTTCTGTGGAATGTTGAGGACGAAATCCAGACTGAAGGGGATCAAGAAGGTTACTATCAGCAAGGTGGACGCTCAATCGGTTGTAAACTAGACGTTCAAGGAGTTTGGATAAAAAGGGGAGCAAGGAGATAGGGCGCAGGTTGTCAAGATTGGATGGGTCCAGAGAGGGCTTTTTAAGTATGGGGCTGACTAGTGCATGTTTCAAAGAGTTAGGGAAGATGCCAGAAGAGAGGGAGAGATTGAAGATGTGGTTTAGAGAGCGTAGAATAGAGCCAGAGGGTGAACGTAGCATTTGCGAGGGAACAGGATCCAGAGCGCTGGTGGTAAGATGGACATTAGCAAGTAATTTAGCAACTTCGTCTATAGTGGTGGGATTGAAAGAGGGAAGTAAAGATTGTACCTGTGGGCATGAGGTGTATAGCATAGGGGGCATCTGAACCGTACAGATTTCCTCGCGAATTCTAGCAATCTTCTGTTTGAAGTGATTGGCAATCTCCTGGGCAGTGAGTGAGTTAGTGGGCGGAGGCAGTGGGGGACGAAGGAGCGAGTTGAATGTAGAGAAGAGTAGACGGGGACGGGATGATAAGTTTTTAATGAGGGTGATGAAATAGGTCTGCTTGGCAGTGAGGAGGCTGGAATTGTATATTTGGAGGGCAGATTTATACTGCCCGAAATCTTTCTGGGACTTAGTCTTACGCCATAGGCGCTCGAGAGCACGGCTGTGCTTTTTCAGACTTCTAGTATCATCTGTTTGCCAGGGTTGTAGGGGGCGGGGCCTTATTCTGCGTGTAGTGAGGGGGGCCAGTCTGTCCAGTGATGCTAGAAGTGTAGTGTTGTAGACAGAAGTGGCTAGGTGGGTGCAGGACAGGGGCGCGATTTTGTCATAGAGGTGGTCAGTTGCAGAGCATAGAAGAGAAGGGTTGATATTGTGAAGGTTTCTACGAGTAACCGTTAGGCGTTTGGGGGGAGAGGAGGCAGAGGAGAGGGAGAGAGTGAAATTAATAAGGTGGTGATCAGAGAGAGGGTAAGGATAGTTGGAGAGGTTGCATAGAGTGAAATAAATTCTTTCCAAATCAGACAATGTGATTGTCTGGATTTGTTTCCACATTTTGTCTCTCATAGTTGAGGTATACCTATGATGACAATCACAGGCCTCTCTCATCTTTTTAAGTGGGAGAACTTGCACAATTGGTGTCTGACTAAATGCTTTTTTGCCCCACTGTAGTGTTTTTTCCTAAGCAGTGACACAAACTAAATTAAAATAAAATAAAACTGAAAATAAAAATGTGGAAAAACAATGTATGCCTCCTTATTGTGTGTTACCAGTGAAAAACTAAGGACCAATTCACACTATTGCATTGACCTGCATTTTAGCGCACTGTTAAAATGCAGGTCAGCGCATGGACACACAGATAACAATTTTCACTGCAATGCAGCCCAGAGCTGGTCTGTAGGGTTCTGCAATAAAATGCGGACATGCTGCATTTTATCGCAGCGCACCGTACAGAATCTCATGGCACTGTACTGTGCAGCACATTGCCCTGCTTTACATTGCCATGAATGAAGCGTACATTTTGTACAATTCAATTAAAGTTTGTACAAAAAAAAAAAGAGGGAAGCCATCTGATGTGCTGAATAGTGCACCCCACTGCCCCCTATTGCAGCTGGGAACAGAAGGCTGCCAGATCAGTAAAGCGCTCCAGCAGCTGTCCTCTATAGTGTGAACCCAGCTTAACATCCTTATCATTCTAATAATTCCAACATGTCAAAAACTGTTTAAAAATACCCTACACACATACTCCCTACTATAAAAGCTTTGATCAAAGCCTAGAAGTCCTTATCCCACCTAGCTCACGCCTACCCCCACTCCATCAGCCTTAAAATCCCCATTACAGCCTTACAAAACATTATGGATTCTATATCCTACATACCCTGGCAATCGAAAGGCATAAGGTATATCAATGGCCTATTTGAGAAAGACACCCTCATACATATTTTAACCCTTCAAAAAGATTTCCTCCTCTCCAACTCAGACCTATACAAATATATCCGTATGAAACACTGCATCTCAGCAATCTCCTCATGGCCGTGTAGGATACCCTCTCCAACGTGGGTATTTTTAATTGCCATAACACCTCAGTGCAAGGGAATTTCACTATTCTATACCATCCTCCAGCAAAAATGCACTTTCACTAAATCAGCCCCATTATTCAGATGGGAAGAACCTGCGACGTACATACACTGATAAACAGTGGACCACTGCCTGCAATTCCACCTACAAAGTTACCAGTTGCTCCACCCTTTGGAAAGCCACCATTAAACTGACACTCGGTGGTATTTGACTATCGACAGAGATTAAATTTGGTCAGTCCACAAATGACCTTTGTTGGAGAATTTATGGCCAAAAACGCGACATTCTCCACACCTTTTGGAGTTTCCCTAAACTGATAGCATTCTGGACATCTACCTTCAGGGTTTTTAACCAAATGAGCTCAAGAAATTATCCCTCCATCTCTCAGCCTAGCACACTTGGAAAGTGATAGACCTAACCCAACTACATTATTCACATGAACAAATCATAGCTTTTCACTCAGACAGAGTGGAACACTTCACTTGTAATGCCCTGTACACACGATGGGAATTTCCGATGGGATAAAATCTGATGGAATTTTCCGTCGGAATTCCGTTCAAGCTGTCTTGCATACACACTGTCCGACCAAATTCCGACCGTCCAAAACGCGGTGACGTACAACACTACGACGAGCCGAGAAAAATTAGGTTCAATGCTTCCGAGCATACGTCGACTTGATTCTGAGCATGCGTGTTTTTTTCTTCGTCTGAGTTCCACACAGACGATGGGAATTTCCGATCGGAAAAAAATATAACATGTTCTATTTCTAAACCCTGACGGAAAAAAGTCAGTTGGGGCCCACACACGGTCAGAATATCCGATGAAAAAAATCCGTCAGACTTTTTTCATCGGAAATTCAGATCGTGTGTACAAGGCATAAGTGGCATCCAAGGGTTGAATGGAAAAAGTATAATCTTTGAAGTGTTACTTGCTTCTCCTCTGGTTCACACCACCCCACCCTCTACTCTAATACCAGCCCCACCCTCTCCAACAAGTTCACCATCCTCTACCAGGATTGTTTAAGGTTGTACTGTACAGTATTTGAAAATGTTTAAACATTTACATGCACAGGTAAAAATAAATAATATGTTAAGACAAACATCTGTCCAAGTTACATTTGAAGTAAAACTCTATTCAATATGTTTTTTTTTTTTTTTTCCCAATAAGGCCTCATGCCCACTGGCGTTTTTACAGCTGCGTTTTTTGCAGCTTAAAAACGCCTGTCCATGTTATTGTAAATATTTTTTTTTTTATTTTTTTTTTGAAAAAAAAAACAAAAAAAACGTCGGAGCTAAAAACGCGACCACGCGTTAGTGCGCGTTTTTTGCGCGTTAGTGCGCGTTAGTGCGCGTTTTTGCGCGTTTTTTGACGCTCGCGTTTTTTTCTGCCTAATTCTGACGCTGAGGAACGCACTGGCCCTGGGTTTTTTTTACAGCTTACAAACGCCTATGCTCTTTACAGCTCAAAAACGCCTAGGTGGGCATGAAGCTATAGACTAACATGGACAGGCGTTTTTAAGCTGTAAAAAACGCTCAAAAACGCGGCTGAAAAAACGCCCGTGGGCATGAGGCCTAAAGGTTTATATTCAATTAGAAAAAAATATGTATAAACAGTATGTATAAACAATGATATGTATAGTACCAGTTAGATTGGTATACAACTTAGCTTTTTCGATTTGACATATAGTCATATACAGTTGTGCTCAAAAGTTTGTATAACCTGGCAGAAATTGTGAAATTTGGGCATTTATATTGAAAATATGAGTAATCATGCCCAAAAACTGTCTTTTATTCAAGGATAGTGATCACATGAACCCATTTATTTATTGAATAAGACTGTTCTGTCCTATTTGCTAACCTATGCAAGGAAAGAGGCTTTATTGCAACTACTAGCCTTTGTATTAATATCTAATGGGTAAAGTGCCTATACATTCAATACCTAGGTAATGGAGTGAGTTTCGTGTTTCACTAGTACAAGCTTGGTCAATGCCAGATTTGGATGTGATGGAGGAAAAGGATCCCCCCCGTCTAACAGTGAGCGAGAACCCCCTCATGTAGCATACATCAACTGCCCCGGGCCCCCATATCTCATGGGCCCAGGGTGGTTAGCTGGATTTCTGGAGCTTACTTCTGAACCATGTATCAGACATGGGCCCATGTATGTGACTACTCCTAACAGCAAAGGGTTACCTGTATCATGACTAGGAGGATGGTAGAAAAAGGCCTAAAGCCACCATCTGTGCACACTACTGTAAGGGGTTTGGGCTGAGCAACATGTGACACCCTGCAACCTGAATATTTAGGGGGTGACCCAGCTGTGGGTGATGGCCATGTAAAAATATAGCTCACATATGGGACTTTCCCTGGTGTCTGATATTCCACCACAGAGACATAGATAGATAGATAGATAGATAGATAGATAGATAGATAGATAGATAGATAGATAGATAGATAGATAGATAATTAGGTGCTACATTTTAGTTATTTCAGATAGATAAATAGGTACATTTTAGTTATGTCAGTTTCAGAATAAAGAAATGGAAACTTTGTTTGTTCTAAGGAAGGAAATGCTTAATGTGTTCTCAGTTTGCCTTTTAAGTGTGTGACGGCCCCAATGACCACATCCTTGGTGCACAGCGAGCAGGGACATTATGCTCTGCACTAGTCACATATCTGAAAATATATACTGTAGGTGATCTCAGGTGATGATAGTTTTCCTTTCTCTGTATCTGTGAAATATAAATTGATGAGCATGTGGTTTAAGCTAAATTATTTGGTCATCGCAATCAGGGAGTTTCTAACAGGCTGTGCTAAAAGTCGACCAAGTGCAAAGTGTCTCTTTCTAGTGTTGAATGATTGTCAGTAATGGCTAAACAAGGTTACATTTTTGAGAGGTAAACGTTTTAATGTTAAATTTATACCATACATAATAACAAATCTGAATGTTAGCATTCATATTTAATCTTCTTTTTAGAACATCTTTCAATACGTTATTGCAATTTAGCATTGTTTCCTTTACTTTTGTACTTTTTTTGATGAATTTTGTAATGCTTTGCCACATTAGAATGCAGTGTATTACTGACTTAAAAATGTATCCCTTGCAGTGGAACTGCGCCTGCACTGTGAGGGTAATTGCCTGTTTAGGTCTAGGGGACATAGAAAAGAAGATCCACCTGTAGGCAGGTGCAGTTTACCCTCTGTAGGTGACTTTGTGTTGATGACCGCTGTACAGAGGGAGCGAGGGGTGAGAGGTACACTGTTCCTTTGCAGCCTCCCTAGGTGTCTTCAGGGGAGAAGTGGTTCATAGACATGTGCATTTGTTTTCGTCCGAATGCATTTTCGTCCGAATTTCGGCTATTTTCGTTATCGTTTTAACAAACGAAAACGAAAGCACAGAATCCGAAAACCGAAAGATCCGACATAAACAAATGCTTTATTTTCGTTTTCATTGCTACAACAGTTCGATATAGATAGGAGATTCGACGTGACGCTGACAATAACAATCTGTGTCTATCGAACCTGTGGTCGAATGTGCCTAACCTTAACTCTATTAGTCCAAGATTATTCTACATAGGAGAGAAAAGATTCGACATTATAGAGAGAAAAGATTCGACATAGGAGAGAAAGATTCGACATAGGAGAGGAAAGATTCGACATAGGAGAGGAAAGATTCGACATAGGAGAGAAAAGATTCGTTATTATAGAGAGAAAAGATCACTGCTTGTGGGCGGAACATTCGACCGGAAATGTATGATTGCAGCGTCGTACAGTTTCGCTGCTCCGTCGAATCTTCTTTGAACATTCGACAGACACCATAAGCCTTCAATGACAGATTCGACCTTAATTAATTCAGATTTTCGGACGAATGCAATTTTTAACGAAAAACGAAATAAATAAAAACGAATTTCGGGAGTAACTTAATAAATGTATTTTTCGGACGAAAACGAAATTCCGAAACGAAATATTTCAGTGTGCACATGTCTAGTGGTTCAGCAGCCATCTTGGGTGAAGGCAATGCTAATGTGCCCCGCTGCAGTGGGCACACAGTTATGAAGTGGATAGAATAGGGACCGAACCAAATAGGGACAGATTATTTAGCCCTAGGGAGAGGCTCTTTATGAATAGGGACAGACTAGAAACACCACTGCAAGCTCTGCTATTTTCCTGAGCCTGGAACTGTGATATGAGTGCGCTTAGTTCCTCCAAGAGCCACTACACCGCTACTCTGCCTAAAATCAACCCCTCTACTCATATGCTACACTGGTAAATGTAAGGCATATTTGAGGGAAAAAACTGAGTGCTGGGACTACTCCAATCTGCCATTAACATTGCTGAAAACCTCTGCCCCGTGTTACTGTGACACTGACGCTACACCATAGCCAGTGCAGGGCTACTTAGGCAAAGGTGCATTTTAGCACCCCCCTGCACCCTAAGGTGGCCTTCTAAGCAGCCTTAAGCCCCTCCCCTCCTGCTTTCCTCCTATGCTGTGTTTTCCCTGGGGTGCAGTCCCCTGTCTTCCTAGTGTAGAACTCTCTAGTCCCTGTCGGGAGAATATTCAGTGTCCACAGTCCCATTCTCTGGCACTGCTAGCTGACACCATGTGCCACAGTAGGCCTGCTGCAGTTGCCCTGGTTCCATATCTCACTCCAGTTACTATCATCATTTTTTGGCTCTGAAGAAGGGGGCTCGCCCTCGCAACGCGTCAGCCGTACCTGTAAATATCTGTCATTGTGACTCTTTGGTCATCTGCTCATTTGGCTCCAGGAAGAGGCTATCTCCTTGGATGGATTGTTATGTGCCCATTATTTGACTTGCTTTGTGAGTATCCATGATCTTTTAACTTACTTTTAATAAAACTAGCCATTGGTAATGCACTAGGTCGGTGCGCCCTCTTTTTTCTTTTACCTTCCAGTCCTAAGAATACCAATTATTCTGAGGAGGGCAGCAAGATCCCTGATCATTCCCTTTTAAAACGGAACACTCTGGTTGTGCCACCAAGAGACCAAACTTCTGAGCGCAGGAGACTGTTTTTTTGTTTCCATATCTCATGCTGCTGCTAGGGCTGCACTGCAGACAAACATTATAAAGCCAGGTTTGCCTTGGGAAGGGGCAGAGTCCCAGCAGGGGGGATGTGAGCCCTCCTTTACCATCAGAGCCCCCTTCCATAACATCAGAGTCCCCCTCCATAACATCAGAGTTCCCCTTGTAACATCAGAGCCTCCCTGTAAAGTCAGAGCTTCCCTGTAACATAATTCCCACCCCTGTAACATCAGAGCCCATCAGTAACATCACAGCCCCCCGTAGCATCAGAGTCCCCCTCCATAACATCAGAGTTCCCCATGTAACATCAGAGCCTCCCTGTAAAGTCAGAGCTTCCCTGTAACATCAGATCCCACCCCTGTAACATCAGAGCCCATCAGTAACATCACAGCCCCCTGTAACATCAGAGTCTATCCATAACATCAGAGCCCCCCTGTAACATCACAGCCCATCCGTAACATCAGAGACCCCCTGTAATATCACAGCCCCGTAACATAAGAGTCCCCCTGTAACATCACAGCCCATCTGTAACTTCAGAGCCCCACTGTAACGTCAGAGCCCATCCATAACATCAGAGCCCCCCCTGTAACATCACAGCCCACCTGTAACATCAGAACCCCCTGTAACATCACAGCCTATCCATAATTTTGGAGCCCCCCTGTAACATCACAGCCCATCCATAACATCAGAGCCCCCCTGTAACATCACAGCCCCCCGTAACATCAGAGCCCATCCATAATATCAGAGCCCCCTGTAACATCAGAGCTCCCCTGTACCATCAGAGCCCCCCTGTAACATCACAGCCCCCTGTAATATTAGAGCCCATTCATAACATCAGAGCCCATCCGTAACATCAGAGCCCCCCTGTAACATCACAGCCCACCCGTAACATCAGAGCCCCCCCTGTAACATCACAGCCCATCCATAATATCAGAGCCCCCCTGTAACATCACAACCCACCCGTAACATCAGAGCCCCCCCGTAACCTCACAGCCCATCCATAATATCACAACCCCCCTGTAACATCACAGCCCATATGTAACATCAGAGCCCCCCCTGTAACATCACAGCCCATCCATAATATCAGAGCCCCCCTGTAACATCACAACCCACCCGTAACATCAGAGCCCCCCCGTAACCTCACAGCCCATCCATAATATCACAACCCCCCTGTAACATCACAGCCCCCCGTAACATCAGAGCCCATCCGTAATATCAGAGCCCCCCTGTAACATCAGAGTCCCCCTGTAACATCAGAGTCCCCCTGTAACATCAGAGCACCCCTGTAACATCACAGCCCCCCGTAACATCAGAGCCAACCATAACAGCAGAGCCCCCCTGTAACATCAGAGCCCACCCATAACATCAGAGCCTCCCTGTAACGTCAGAGCCCACCCCTGTAACATCAGAGCTTCCATGTAACATCAGAGCCCATCCGTAACATCGGAGCCCCCCTATAACATCAGAGTGCCCCTGTAACATCACAGCCCCCGTAATATCCGAGCCCATCCGAAACACCAGCCCCCCCCGGTAACATCACAGCCCCCCGTAACATCACAGCCCACCCGTAACATCAGAGTCCCCCTCCGAAACACCAGGGTTCCCCATGTAACATCAGAGCCCCCCTCTATAACATCAGAGCCCCCGTAACATAAGATCCCCCAACTACAGTGGTGCTGGATCTGTACATAACGAGGAAGGAGAGGAGGGGAGAGATTGTCAGGGAGGAAAGTGTAAGTGTAGCTGCAGTGGGAGCACAGAGATCTTATACCTGTCTGATGAGAACCAGCATGGCAGGAAGTGCAGATTGGCAATGGCGGCCACCAAGTGTACAGCACCGGCCTGCACATGTGTCCCACTTGTCTCTGGCCCACCTCAGTGAGCGCCCTGGATAGTGCTGCACATCGAGGCTGAGGGAGGAGAGGAGGCAGAGTTATGGAGGAGTGGAGGAGAGCAAAACACTGCGGATAACTGTGATCGACTGGGGGAACAGGGGAATGGTGGGCGGAATGGAGCACAAGTCCAAGACATGGACATTTCACGCCCCCCCCCCCCAGCCTGGCGCCCTAAGGCGGCTGCTTGTGCTGTCTTATGGTGGCGCCGGCTCTGACCATAGTGGTGGAACTGTTAAGCGGAACTGTTGTCACTGTTCTCTACATGGTATTTGTTACCCCCATCTAAACAAATAATAATTGTGACACCTTACTTGGTTTTCATGTGCCAACTAAGGCCCCTTTCACACGGGATGGCTCCGCTAATCCCCGCTGAGCATCCAGATGACAGGTGGGATGGACAGAGTCTCGATCTCCTCTATGGGGAGATCAGATGAAAATGGAATGCCTGTGCGTTTTCATTCTATCCCATCCGCCAGACGGATGGAAAATAGGACCCCCATCCATCTGGATTTGGCAGAAAGGATCGGATCAAATAGCAGCGGTGTCAGCAGGCTGACATCTGCCACTCCATAGGGGTGAATAGATGGTCCAATCAGATCCGCCTGAAAAACTGACAGGCGGACCTGATCGGACAGCCCGTGTGAAAGGGGTCTAACTGGCCCTGCCAACATACTTGGAAAATGCATTTGAGGTTAGCTATGGCTCAGCATTTTCAAATAGTTATAGTGTGAATACAATATCTCTGAAAGCTGAATGTCATTAAAAAATGCATGTGCAGTTTTATAATGTTTCTAAACAGCAAATTCTTTGATTGGCCTAAAAGCCAATCTCCATTGCCAATTAGCCTCTGCTAACTCAGTTGACTGTCACTCTGCATTTTAACAAAATGTATCAAGCTGCACTTTAATAACACTTGAATTCTGCATTAACAGCTTATTGTCAATTAGCCCACACAGAATGAGTAGGTAGAGTAGGCCAAAATGTCAGGTACTATAGTAGAATATATTTGATATATTCTACTATATATGAGAAAATAAGGGTGGGTGGGTGTGTGGGTGTGAGTATAGATATTGTGATGTTTGGGGGATGTTTAGCTCAAGCCTTGATCTACTGTCAGGTCCTAGAATATAACAGGTGTGAACACCTGCACCATCAGTGTGCTGGTTGTCTGCAAAACCTGGTTCTAGGATTGGAGATTTCCTCTGTCCCAAATCCAGGTCCCAAACTGTATTTTACCAACCACTGGGGAAACTCAAAAAATAGTTACCTCTGAATGAAACAAGCACCCTGGAGCTCCTCAACCTGCCAGACTGAGAATTCTGGGTGACACAAAACCCTTTTAACACTGTGGTAGGGCACAGCACTGTAACAATATACATATATACAGGGCTTTTTTTCAGGGGGAACTTGGTGGAACTCAGTTCCACCACCTCTGGCTCAGACCCTTGGGGGGGGGCTGCTCACCACAATCACTTGTAAACACAAAAGTCTGGTTTCTGTGTTTACAAGTGACAGCTCTGCACTCTGCGTGTAACCCCCCTGAACTCTGCACTCTGTATGTAATGCAATCCTGGTATTTAATGCCCCTTTAAGACCCTCCTACTGTTTGTGAAATTTGACTGACCACACCCACTATTTGATGTGACATCCTGTAACCTTCTAGAGGCAGAATAAGCCGCTCTGGCAGCTGCGGTGGTCTGCGCACTAGTGTCAGATTGGGTCATAGAAGATGAGGAGGATGAGGATGGTTTGGAAAGCCAGTCCACCACCTCCTCTGCATGTTGTGGCTGGATAGCACGGGCAACATCACTAAACATAGACAAATGTGCCCTGCCTGAGGATGGACTACTTCCACCTTTGCCTGTGGACACAGATGTTGCTGCCCCCCTCATAGTGGCATGGGGACATCTGCCTCTCCTTATTGGCCTCTTAGAGATGATGGGGGGTTATTATCCAAATTTAATAGAAACTGGGAAATGTGTGATTGGATGCACTTTATTGAATGAAAAGTGGTGTTTGTTGCACTTAAAATTGAGGACTGACACTGACAGAAATGTAAAAACTATAAAAAAAAATAAAAAATAAAAAGGGGGAACACCAGTGTCGCAGTCAGAAAAACTCTGGCTGACAATTTAAAAAAAGAGGGCAGACAAGGGACAAAAAAAAACAAAAAGCAAAAAAAAAAAATACACGCAGCAACCACAAAAAAAAGGGTATACAATACTGTATACTGCACTAAATGTTATGTAATGCTGTGTTAAACACTAAACAACCACACTACACTGATATTACACTATACTCACACTACACTATACTGACACACTATACTATACTGACACACTATACTCACACTATACTACCACTACACTAACACTTTACACTCAGAGTCACAAAAAGTGAATACACTAACTCACCAGTAACAAACTGAGCCCTGCTTAATCTATCCCCACTCCAACAATACATAGCAAAAGCTTCCTGTTAGCTTCCTAACCTTTTATAGTGTGGGGTGGGACTAGTAGTGAGCCGTGATTGGACAAAGTCATCATCACTTTGTCCAATCAGGGCTCTGACAGTGCTCTATGCTCTAAGTGGCAAAGACTTGCAGGGCTTCATCCAATTAAGCCCCTAAAATGCACTGTGCGGTGCACAGTGCATTGTGGGGCACTTGGCAGGCGAACATCGGGTGTTTGCCGAACAAGCGATGTTAGGACTGATCTTTTGCTTGGCCTGAACCAGTCGTCCAACACTAGTGTGGAGTACACGTGACCGTCAGGGTAAACCCGCTGCAGACAGTCAAAAGTATTCAGTGTGAGTGTAAGAGGTAGCAATAAGAGAGGTAGCAATAAGTGAACATTAAGTTCTGCTACAAAATGGGGAAAACAGCAATGGAGACACATGAAATATTGTTACAAGTGTACAGGACTGAAGCCGTTGGCAGAAAATGTGTTTACAGCTGGTTCAAACGCTTTCATGACGGGAAGGAAACGACATGAGGATGAGCCACATTCGGGTTGGCCGTCGACAAGTAGAACCGCAGACATGATCGAGCGAGTGCAACAAATGCTGGCAAGAGATTGGTGACTGACTCTATGACTGATGGTGGAGGAATTGGGCATTAGCAAGGACACAGTGCGCACCGTCATCTGCAAAGATTTGGGTAAGCTGAAGACCTCTTCCCGGTTTGTGGCACACAAGTTGACAGACGAACAGAAAGCAAAACGGATAGAAACCTCTGGAGATTTCATTACTATGTGTGACCAGGAACCATCCTTACTGCAAACCATTGTCACAGGGGATGAGACCTGGTGCTACCAGTTCGCACCAGAATCCAAGTGGCAAATCAATGGAATGGCGTAAACCATCTTCCCTGCGACCCAAAAAGAGTTCTTTCTGTTTCCCTGCCTGAAGAGCGCCATGAAAGGCGCACATTTTGCGGAAGTGACGGCAGTCCGAGAATGTGTGACGACAGTCGGGGATTGATTCCTAAAGAGGTCTTTGCTGACAGTTTCCAGAAGCTTTATGAACGTTGCCAAAAGTGTGTTATGAAGGATGGTGACTATTTTGAAAGCCAATAAAAGTAATTTGTTTGTATCCCGTTTTGTTTGTTTTCTGATACCATTCACCAAAACTTTCAGACATATATTCCACAAAGCTCCCAATGGCCTTTTTGTGTGGATTGTCTATAGGACAGCAATTGAAGCCCATCTGACTGGTGGATGCGATCTCTGTCTAAATCAATGTACAACCCCCTCTCCAACGTATGACAAAATGTTAACCATTCTCTAGCTTTGCCTCACTTTACTTTAGCAGCTGAAAAAACACATGAAATGTATATGAATTAGTTTTTCAGAGAGTTTAAGATTTAAAATCGTTACATATCCCAGGAGGTTGTGGGAGGAAAATCCTTCTCATTCGAGTAAGCAGGCCTGGTGCAGATCTTGCACATGCGCAGAAAATGACCTGGCGCTGTGACTGTTTATAATTTACTCTAATAATGGAGGAAAAGTAATACCTCCTGAGATAAGTGACAGTGGTATCCCAGGAGGTATTAATATCCTCCATTCACAGAACAGTATGTAAGCAGTCAAGGCACCATATCTCTTTCTGTGCATGCATGAGATCTGGTACACCATCATCAGTAATTTAGCTGAAGAAGCAGGAAGAGATAGCCAACTTCCCATGACATAAAAAAAGATGATTGTGGCATGGGACAGGACCTATGTAATGAGAGCAAGGTGACAGAGAAGGACAGTTCTAGATCTGTTGGGCTTGTAAATATGTGATTACAGTAGAAAACGAGTGTCAAAGGTAAGTGGTGATGGAAAAAATTATTTGGGAGGGTGAAGTTCTGCATAGATCAATGCAGGATCAGCTCTAGGGTATATAAAAAAAATATTGTTTAATATGTGCCCTGTTTACACTATAACACTGCATTGAGGTGCATTGTGGTGCACTGCATAAAAATGCATTCGGTCTACACTTTTACAAAGCGCAATGCATGGCTTCGCATGTCACTGCAACATGATGTGTTAAGGTGTATATGGATCTATCACAACTCACTAACAGAATTGCAGTACTCCTGCAAATTGGTGGAGTATTACAAGTAGGGATGAGCTTCGTGTTCGAGTCGAACATACGTTCGACTCGAACATCGGCTGTTCGATCGTTCGACGAAGATCGAACGATTTGGGCCGTTCGCGCCAAATTCGAGTGACGCGAACGGCCCACAATGCACTACGCCATCGCAGTGTCATCCAGGCGCTGTGATTGGCCAAGCATGCACTGTGACCCCGCATGCTTGGCCAATCACAGCGCCGGCAGCGAGGAGAGCAATGATTGGCCACAGGCAGGATGCCTGTGGCCAATTATTGCTGAGGGTGTTTAGTACACGCCCCACACTATAAAAGGCCGCCAGCACGGCGGCCTAGTGTAGTGTGTTCCGGAGCAGGGAAAGAGAAGCATAGGCAGGGACAGTGACATTTATTTTTTCTTACTTAACCTGAATTCCTTTAGTTTAGGGAAAGAGAAGGATAGGTAGGGAGAGTGTCAGTGTGTTTTACTGTGCGAATCCTTGTTTCTAGGGACAGGGAAGGACAGTGAGGGAATTCTCCTTGTGCTATAGTGTGCTTTAAAAAAACATTTTTTCTAGGGACAGAAAACTATAGGTAGGGAGAGTGTCAGTGTGTTTTACTGTGCGAATCCTTGTTTCTAGGGACAGGGAAGGACAGTGAGGGAAATTCTCCTTGTGCTATAGTGTGCTTTAAAAAAACATTTTTTCTAGGGACAGAAAACTATAGGTAGGGAGAGTGTCAGTGTGTTTTACTGTGCGAATCCTTGTTTCTAGGGACAGGGAAGGACAGTGAGGGAAATTCTCCTTGTGCTATAGTGTGCTTTAAAAAAACATTTTTTCTAGGGACAGAAAACTATAGGTAGGGAGAGTGTCAGTGTGTTTTACTGTGCGAATCCTTGTTTCTAGGGACAGGGAAGGACAGTGAGGGAAATTCTCCATGTGCTATAGTGTGCTTTAAAAAAACATTTTTTCTAGGGACAGAAAACTATAGGTAGGGAGAGTGTCAGTGTGTTTTACTGTGCGAATCCTTGTTTCTAGGGACAGGGAAGGACAGTGAGGGAAATTCTCCTTGTGCTATAGTGTGCTTTAAAAAAACATTTTTTCTAGGGACAGAAAACTATAGGTAGGGAGAGTGTCAGTGTGTTTTACTGTGCGAATCCTTGTTTCTAGGGACAGGGAAGGACAGTGAGGGAAATTCTCCTTGTGCTATAGTGTGCTTTAAAAAAACATTTTTTCTAGGGACAGAAAACTATAGGTAGGGAGAGTGTCAGTGTGTTTTACTGTGCGAATCCTTGTTTCTAGGGACAGGGAAGGACAGTGAGGGAAATTCTCCTTGTGCTATAGTGTGCTTTAAAAAAACATTTTTTTCTAGGGACAGAAAACTATAGGTAGGGAGAGTGTCAGTGTGTTTTACTGTGCGAATCCTTGTTTCTAGGGACAGGGAAGGACAGTGAGGGAAATTCTCCTTGTGCTATAGTGTGCTTTAAAAAAACATTTTTTCTAGGGACAGAAAACTATAGGTAGGAAGAGTGTCAGTTTCTTTCACTGTGATAATCCTTGTTTCTAGGGACAGGGAAGGACAGTGAGGGAAATTCTCCTTGTGCTATAGTGTGCTTTAAAAAAACATTTTTTCTAGGGACAGAAAACTATAGGTAGGAAGAGTGTCAGTTTCTTTCACTCTGATAATCCTTGTTTCTAGGGACAGGGAAGGACAGTGAGGGAAATTCTCCTTGTGCTATAGTGTGCTTTAAAAAAACATTTTTTCTAGGGACAGAAAACTATAGGTAGGAAGAGTGTCAGTTTCTTTCACTCTGATAATCCTTGTTTCTAGGGACAGGGAAGGACAGTGAGGGAAATTCTCCTTGTGCTATAGTGTGCTTTAAAAAAACATTTTTTCTAGGGACAGAAAACTATAGGTAGGGAGAGTGTCAGTGTGTTTTACTGTGCGAATCCTTGTTTCTAGGGACAGGGAAGGACAGTGAGGGAAATTCTCCTTGTGCTATAGTGTGCTTTAAAAAAAAAAATTTCTAGGGACAGAAAACTATAGGTAGGGAGAGTGTCAGTGTGTTTTACTGTGCGAATCCTTGTTTCTAGGGACAGGGAAGGACAGTGAGGGTAATTCTCCTTGTGCTATAGTGTGCTTTAAAAAAACATTTTTTCTAGGGACAGAAAACTATAGGTAGGAAGAGTGTCAGTTTCTTTCACTGTGATAATCCTTGTTTCTAGGGACAGGGAAGGACAGTGAGGGAAATTCTCCTTGTGCTATAGTGTGCTTTAAAAAAAAATTTTTTCTAGGGACAGAAAACTATAGGTAGGAAGAGTGTCAGTTTCTTCCACTGTGATAATCCTTGTTTCTAGGGACAGGGAAGGACAGTGAGGGAAATTCTCCTTGTGCTATAGTGTGCTTTAAAAAAACATTTTTTCTAGGGACAGAAAACTATAGGTAGGAAGAGTGTCAGTTTCTTTCACTGTGATAATCCTTGTTTCTAGGGACAGGGAAGGACAGTGAGGGAAATTCTCCTTGTGCTATAGTGTGCTTTAAAAAAACATTTTTTCTAGGGACAGAAAACTATAGGTAGGGAGAGTGTCAGTGTGTTTTACTGTGCGAATCCTTGTTTCTAGGGACAGGGAAGGACAGTGAGGGAAATTCTCCTTGTGCTATAGTGTGCTTTAAAAAAACATTTTTTCTAGGGACAGAAAACTATAGGTAGGGAGAGTGTCAGTGTGTTTTACTGTGCGAATCCTTGTTTCTAGGGACAGGGAAGGACAGTGAGGGAAATTCTCCTTGTGCTATAGTGTGCTTTAAAAAAACATTTTTTCTAGGGACAGAAAACTATAGGTAGGGAGAGTGTCAGTGTGTTTTACTGTGCGAATCCTTGTTTCTAGGGACAGGGAAGGACAGTGAGGGAAATTCTCCTTGTGCTATAGTGTGCTTTAAAAAAACATTTTTTCTAGGGACAGAAAACTATAGGTAGGGAGAGTGTCAGTGTGTTTTACTGTGCGAATCCTTGTTTCTAGGGACAGGGAAGGACAGTGAGGGAAATTCTCCTTGTGCTATAGTGTGCTTTAAAAAAACATTTTTTCTAGGGACAGAAAACTATAGGTAGGAAGAGTGTCAGTTTCTTTCACTCTGATAATCCTTGTTTCTAGGGACAGGGAAGGACAGTGAGGGAAATTCTCCTTGTGCTATAGTGTGCTTTAAAAAAACATTTTTTCTAGGGACAGAAAACTATAGGTAGGGAGAGTGTCAGTGTGTTTTACTGTGCGAATCCTTGTTTCTAGGGACAGGGAAGGACAGTGAGGGAAATTCTCCTTGTGCTATAGTGTGCTTTAAAAAAACATTTTTTCTAGGGACAGAAAACTATAGGTGGGAAGAGTGTCAGTTTCTTTCACTGTGATAATCCTTGTTTCTAGGGACAGGGAAGGAAAGTGAGGGAAATTCTCCTTGTGCTATAGTGTGCTTTAAAAAAACATTTTTTCTAGGGACAGAAAACTATAGGTAGGAAGAGTGTCAGTTTCTTTCACTGTGATAATCCTTGTTTCTAGGGACAGGGAAGGACAGTGAGGGAAATTCTCCTTGTGCTATAGTGTGCTTTAAAAAAACATTTTTTCTAGGGACAGAAAACTATAGGTAGGAAGAGTGTCAGTTTCTTTCACTGTGATAATCCTTGTTTCTAGGGACAGGGAAGGACAGTGAGGGAAATTCTCCTTGTGCTATAGTGTGCTTTAAAAAAACATTTTTTCTAGGGACAGAAAACTATAGGTAGGGAGAGTGTCAGTGTGTTTTACTGTGCGAATCCTTGTTTTTAGGGACAGGGAAGGACAGTGAGGGAAATTCTCCTTGTGCTATAGTGTGCTTTAAAAAAACATTTTTTCTAGGGACAGAAAACTATAGGTAGGGAGAGTGTCAGTGTGTTTTACTGTGCGAATCCTTGTTTCTAGGGACAGGGAAGGACAGTGAGGGTAATTCTCCTTGTGCTATAGTGTGCTTTAAAAAAACATTTTTTCTAGGGACAGAAAACTATAGGTAGGAAGAGTGTCAGTTTCTTTCACTGTGATAATCCTTGTTTCTAGGGACAGGGAAGGACAGTGAGGGAAATTCTCCTTGTGCTATAGTGTGCTTTAAAAAAACATTTTTTCTAGGGACAGAAAACTATAGGTAGGAAGAGTGTCAGTTTCTTTCACTGTGATAATCCTTGTTTCTAGGGACAGGGAAGGACAGTGAGGGAAATTCTCCTTGTGCTATAGTGTGCTTTAAAAAAACATTTTTTCTAGGGACAGAAAACTATAGGTAGGAAGAGTGTCAGTTTCTTTCACTGTGATAATCCTTGTTTCTAGGGACAGGGAAGGACAGTGAGGGAAATTCTCCTTGTGCTATAGTGTGCTTTAAAAAAACATTTTTTCTAGGGACAGAAAACTATAGGTAGGAAGAGTGTCAGTTTCTTTCACTGTGATAATCCTTGTTTCTAGGGACAGGGAAGGACAGTGAGGGAAATTCTCCTTGTGCTATAGTGTGCTTTAAAAAAACATTTTTTCTAGGGACAGAAAACTATAGGTAGGAAGAGTGTCAGTTTCTTTCACTGTGATAATCCTTGTTTCTAGGGACAGGGAAGGACAGTGAGGGAAATTCTCCTTGTGCTATAGTGTGCTTTAAAAAAACATTTTTTCTAGGGACAGAAAACTATAGGTAGGGAGAGTGTCAGTGTGTTTTACTGTGCGAATCCTTGTTTCTAGGGACAGGGAAGGACAGTGAGGGAAATTCTCCTTGTGCTATAGTGTGCTTTAAAAAAACATTTTTTCTAGGGACAGAAAACTATAGGTAGGGAGAGTGTCAGTGTGTTTTACTGTGCGAATCCTTGTTTCTAGGGACAGGGAAGGACAGTGAGGGAAATTCTCCTTGTGCTATAGTGTGCTTTAAAAAAACATTTTTTCTAGGGACAGAAAACTATAGGTAGGGAGAGTGTCAGTGTGTTTTACTGTGCGAATCCTTGTTTCTAGGGACAGGGAAGGACAGTGAGGGAAATTCTCCTTGTGCTATAGTGTGCTTTAAAAAAACATTTTTTCTAGGGACAGAAAACTATAGGTAGGGAGAGTGTCAGTGTGTTTTACTGTGCGAATCCTTGTTTCTAGGGACAGGGAAGGACAGTGAGGGAAATTCTCCTTGTGCTATAGTGTGCTTTAAAAAAACATTTTTTCTAGGGACAGAAAACTATAGGTAGGGAGAGTGTCAGTGTGTTTTACTGTGCGAATCCTTGTTTCTAGGGACAGGGAAGGACAGTGAGGGAAATTCTACTTGTGCTATAGTGTGCTTTAAAAAAACATTTTTTCTAGGGACAGAAAACTATAGGTAGGGAGAGTGTCAGTGTGTTTTACTGTGCGAATCCTTGTTTCTAGGGACAGGGAAGGACAGTGAGGGAAATTCTCCTTGTGCTATAGTGTGCTTTAAAAAAACATTTTTTCTAGGGACAGAAAACTATAGGTAGGGAGAGTGTCAGTGTGTTTTACTGTGCGAATCCTTGTTTCTAGGGACAGGGAAGGACAGTGAGGGAAATTCTCCTTGTGCTATAGTGTGCTTTAAAAAACATTTTTTCTAGGGACAGAAAACTATAGGTAGGGAGAGTGTCAGTGTGTTTTACTGTGCGAATCCTTGTTTCTAGGGACAGGGAAGGACAGTGAGGGAAATTCTCCTTGTGCTATAGTGTGCTTTAAAAAAACATTTTTTCTAGGGACAGAAAACTATAGGTAGGAAGAGTGTCAGTTTCTTTCACTGTGATAATCCTTGTTTCTAGGGACAGGGAAGGAAAGTGAGGGAAATTCTCCTTGTGCTATAGTGTGCTAAAGCATTCCTCATCAACCATCTTTGAAATCCTTGTTTTTTGGACAGTCAGGGAAATTGTCGTTGTGCTATTCTGTGCGAAAGCAATCATCCTCAACCATATTTAGAAATCCTTAAGTAAAGGGACAGAGAAGGACACCTGAAGGTAGCCCTTATTGCTTTTTTCCCATCTCCCTGCAGGCCATCTATTAGAATGTCTGGAAGGCAAACAAGGAGAGGCAGACAGTCAGGAGGCAATAAAAGAGGGCAAGCAGGCTCTGTGTCTGGGGGCAACAGTGCTGGTCGTGGACGCGGTGCATTGTCATCAGCACATGGCCATGGGACACGCTTGTCCTTCTTTTCGGCAGCTGGACATGTTGAGCCACATCATGCCGAAGACTTGGTAGAGTGGATGACCAAGCCCTCCTCCTCCTCCTCATCCTCTCTCACCCAGGCTCAGGGTACTGGCAAAGCAGCTGCCAAAGCGCCCTCTTCCCTGGTATCAATGTCAGACTCATCATCAGTCACTCCTTCCCTAGACCCACCATGTCCTCCTCCTGAGGAGTCCCCCGAACTGTTTGAGCACAGTGTTGGGTACATGCTCCAGGAGGATGCCCAGCGTTTCGAAGGGTCTGATGATGAAACCCAGCTACAGGAAGGCAGTAGCGTGAGAGCAGACAGAGGGGATGCTCAAGAAGGACACCAATCTGGCAGTCATGTTCCAGCAGCTGCAGCATACTACCAGATTGGCTCCAGTGATGAGGAGGGAGGGGATGATGAGGTCACTGACTCCACGTGGGTGCCTAATAGGAGAGAGGAGGAGGAGGAGGATGAGGAGGAGGCACATCTCCAACGAGGCAGGATGCCCTTTGGTGGCCAGCGTAAGGGCAGTACACCGACGGAATCACACCGCAGAGCTCCACCTGTGCAGGGCGCTGCCTCTGCCCGTCATTCAAAAAGTTCTTTGGTGTGGGCCTTTTTTGAGGCTAGTGCATCAGATCGCACAGCTGCTGTTTGCAACATATGTCTCAAGCGTATATCGCGTGGCCAAAACATCAGCCGCTTGGGTACCACATGCCTGACCAGACATATGTTGACCTGCCATGCAGCTCGTTGGCAAGCCTACCTCAAAGACCCACACCAAAGAACAAAGCGGACCTCTCCTTGCACCGCATCAGCTGGGATCTCCAACCCCACTATAACTTCAGTCCTCTCTGAAACATGCACTGAGAGGAATGAAGGTGTAGAATTAGGTGTGTCACAGCCAAGTACTTGCGGCCACTCTGCTAGCAGTACACCGACGTCCGATTCTAGCAGGCAAATTTCCCTGCCCCAGCTGCTGGACCGTCGAAAGAAGTTCACTCCCAGCCATCCACATGCCCAGCGGTTGAATGCTAGCTTGGCTAAATTGCTAGCGCTTCAACTGCTGCCTTTTCAGTTGGTAGACTCGGCCCCCTTCCGTGAGTTTGTGCAATGTGCGGTTCCTCAGTGGCAGGTTCCCAAACGCCACTTTTTCTCACGGAAGGCTATTCCGCTCTCTACCGGCATGTGGAAGGCAATGTCTTGGCCTCGCTGGACAGGGCGGTCAGCGGTAAGGTGCATATTACCGCTGACTCATGGTCCAGCAGGCATGGACAGGGACGTTACCTTTCTTTCACGGCCCATTGGGTCACTCTTTTGGCAGCTGGGAAGGATGCAGGACAAGGTGCAGTAGTGTTGGAGGTTGTTCCACCGCCACGCCTCCAAAATGCTACTACTGGTTGTGACACACCTCTCTCCTCCACCCCCTCCTCTTCTTCTTCCTCCATGGCCTCTTCCTGTGGTTTGTCCTATGAACCAGCGGTGCTCCGTAGCCGTTCAAGGGGCTACGCAAGTACGCAGGCAAAAAGATGCCATGCCGTGCTTGCGCTGGTGTGTTTGGGGGACAGAAGCCACACTGGGGCAGAGGTCCTGTCTGCTCTGCAGGGCCAGGCCGAGAGGTGGTTGACGCCACGCCAGCTTAAGCCAGGAATGGTGGTTTGCGACAATGGCACCAACCTCCTCTCCTCCCTCCGACAGGGACAACTGACCCATGTGCCCTGTGTGGCTCACGTCCTTAACCTGGTGGTGCAGCGTTTCTTGGGCAGGTACCCGGGCTTACAGGATGTCCTGAGGCAGGCCAGGAAAGTCTGTGTGCATTTCCGCAGATCTTATAATGCCAGTGCTCGCCTGGCTGAGCTGCAAAAGGAGTTGAACCTGCCCAAGAACCGCCTTATATGTGACATGCCCACCAGGTGGAACTCAACGTTGGCCATGCTGCAGCGGCTGCACACGCAGCAGAGGGCCATCAATGAGTACCTGTGCGACTACGGCACCAGGACAGGGTCAGGGGAGCTTGGTTTTTTTTCTCCACGCCAGTGGGGCATGATCAGGGATGCATGCACTGTCCTGGCACCATTTGAGGAGGCCACGAGGATGGTGAGCAGTGACAGTGCATGCATCAGTGACACTGTACCTCTTGTCCACCTGTTGGAGCACACGCTGCGTGGAATAATGGACAGGGCACTTGAGGCAGAACAGAGGCAGGAAGAGGAGGACTTTCTTGCCTCTCAAGGCCCCCTTTACCCAGACAGTGTTCCTTCTGTCCCACCCATCGTACAGGAAGAGGAGGAGGAGGAGGAGGAGGATTGTGTCAGCATGGAGGTGGAGGCTGGCACTCAGCATCATCAGCAGCAGTCTTTTAGGGATGATTTACAGTCCCAAGAAACCAGTGGACTTGTACGTGGCTGGGAGGAGGTGGCTGCGGATCATGTCGTCCTTAGTGACCCAGAGGACTCCGGAGCGAATGCCTCAGCAAACCTACGCTGCATGGCCTCCCTGATCCTGCAAAGTCTGCGGAAGGATCCTCGTATTCTTCGGATCAAGGAGAGGGACCATTACTGGCTGGCCACTCTCCTTGATCCACGGTACAAGGGTAAGGTTGCGGACCTTATGTTACCGTCGCAGAGGGAGCAGAGGATGAGACAACTCCGGGAGGCCTTGCAGAAAGGTCTGTGCAACGCGTTCCCAGAGACTGGGAGGTTACAAACTCCTGGTCCTGGACAACGAGTTGCTGAGGCTTCGGCCAGTCAAAGAAGGAGCGGTGGGGAAGGTGGCCGTCTGACCGATGCGTTCAGACAATTCTTTAGTCCGCAGCCCCAAAGTATGATCGGTTCCAGCAACCATCGCCAGCGTCTGATAAACATGGTGCAGGAATATCTAGGGGCAAGGTCAGACTTGGACACCTTCCCCACCGAAAATCCTCTGGCTTACTGGGTCTTGAGGATGGATCACTGGCCAGAGCTTGCACAGTATGCAATTGAGCTACTGGCCTGTCCTGCATCCAGCGTTCTTTCGGAACGCACATTCAGTGCTGCTGGAGGATTTGTCACGGATCACAGGGTGCGCCTGTCCACCGACTCGGTTGATCGACTGACTTTCATCAAGATGAACCAGTCTTGGATCACCACCAGCTACCACACACCTGATGCTGATATAACAGACTAATTGATTTTAACATGTCACATCCCTTCAAGACTGATGCTGATGCTGAGTGCCTGTGCTGTTATGTTGACTGGCTATCCTCCTCCTCCGAGTCCTCAATGATACGATTGATGATGATAGCTTGGAAGATCATTTTTGTTTATGGGTGCCGCCACCAGTGGCTAAGGCCCAATTTTTCAGCCCCTGTTTTACAGGGGCGTGTAATTACAATTTTTTTAGCAATAATTTGCCATAGGGCTCATTGCTGTGCTCCAAGTACAGTATCTGTGAGGGGTTGGAGTGTTGTGGCACCAGTGCCTAAGGCCCAATTTTTCAGCCCCTGTTTAACAGGGGCGTGTCATTACAATTTTTGAAGCAATACTTTGCAACAGGGCTCATTGCTGTGCTCCAAGTACAGTATCTGTGAGGGGTTGTAGTGTTGTGCCACCAGTGCCTAAGGCCCAATTTTTCAGCCCCTGTTCAACAGGGGCATGCAATTACAATTCTTGATCTAATAATTCACAGCAGGGCCCATTTCTGCACCCACCAAGAGTAACTCTGAGGGCTTACAGTGTTGTGGCAACGCCACCACCACCACCACCACGAAAGGCCCAATTTTTCAGCCCCTGTTCAAAAGGGGCATGTAATTACAATTCTTGATCTAATAATTCACAGCAGGGCCCATTCCTGCACCCACCAAGAGTAACTCTGAGGGCTTACAGTGTTGTGGCAACGCCACCACCACCACCACCACGAAAGGCCCAATTTTTCAGCCCCTGTTCAAAAGGGGCATGTAATTACAATTCTTGATCTAATAATTCACAGCAGGGCCCATTCCTGCACCCACCAAGAGTAACTCTGAGGGCTTACAGTGTTGTGGCAACGCCACCACTACCACCACCACGAAAGGCCCAATTTTTCAGCCCCTGTTCAAAAGGGGCATGTAATTACAATTCTTGATCTAATAATTCACAGCAGGGCCCATTCCTGCACCCACCAAGAGTAACTCTGAGGGCTTACAGTGTTGTGGCAACGCCACCACCACCACCACCACGAAAGGCCCAATTTTTCAGCCCCTGTTCAAAAGGGGCATGTAATTACAATTCTTCATCTAATAATTCACAGCAGGGCCCATTCCTGCACCCACCAAGAGTAACTCTGAGGGCTTACAGTGTTGTGGCAACGCCACCACCACCACCACCACGAAAGGCCCAATTTTTCAGCCCCTGTTCAAAAGGGGCATGTAATTACAATTCTTGATCTAATAATTCACAGCAGGGCCCATTCCTGCACCCACCAAGAGTAACTCTGAGGGCTTACAGTGTTGTGGCAACGCCACCACCACCACCACCACGAAAGGCCCAATTTTTCAGCCCCTGTTCAAAAGGGGCATGTAATTACAATTCTTGATCTAATAATTCACAGCAGGGCCCATTCCTGCACCCACCAAGAGTAACTCTGAGGGCTTACAGTGTTGTGGCAACGCCACCACCACCACCACCACGAAAGGCCCAATTTTTCAGCCCCTGTTCAAAAGGGGCATGTAATTACAATTCTTGATCTAATAATTCACAGCAGGGCCCATTCCTGCACCCACCAAGAGTAACTCTGAGGGCTTACAGTGTTGTGGCAACACCACCACCACCACCACGAAAGGCACAATTTTTCAGCCCCTGTTCAACAGGGGCATGCAATTACAATTCTTGATCTAATAATTCACAGCAGGGCCCATTGCTGCACCCACCAAGAGTAACTGTCAGGGCTTACAGTGTTGTGGCACCAGCACCACCATCAAAGGCCCAATTTTTACTACCACTGTTCAACAATTATATGTAATTAAAATTCCTGATATAATAGTTGACAGCAGGGCGTTCCAGCACCAACCAAGAGTAACTGTGAGTGCTTACAGTGTTGTGCCAACACCAACAACTAAGGGGCCTATTTCTGCAGAGTATATACGGCAGGTCCCTACTTTCAAACATCCAACTTACAAACGACTCCTACTTGCAAACGCAAGAAGACAACAGGAAGTGAGAGGAAATCTACCCCTAGGAAGGAAAATTCTCTCCTGTAAGAATTAATATGGGAGAAAGGTGTCTCCTCTGTACTGATGCTTTATCACCAATCCTTGTTTCAAGAAAAACACCACATTTCAAAAACAGTTGTCAGTGGGACGGAAAGTGAGGTGAAATGTTCTGAACAGACAGCAAAACAAATGTTACAGGGGTGATAACCCTTACCTATGTTTTCCAAAAAGTTTAAAAATAGATTTTTGGGCTGGAGCTACACTTAAACAATGTACCTGTTCAAAATTACAAACAGATTCTACATAAGAACAAACCTACAGTCCCTGTCTTGTATGCACCGCCTGTATACGGCTGTTCAGAGTATATAGGGCCTTTTTTATTTTATGTGCGGGGTTCCCCTTAATATCCATACAAGACCCAAAGGGACTGGTAATGGGCTGGGGTAGGGGGGGGGGGGGGGGTCATGGGGTAGCTATGCCATTTTTCTTAAAGATTTTCATCCATATTACCGGGACCAGACATTACATTAAAGCCGCAAGCAGTTTTAAATGGCTTTTTTTTCCTTTAGAAGTGTCATTTTGTGCAGGGACAGTTCTAAACACGGGAAACACGTGGCACTTCACAGGCATACTTTAGACACCCCCCAGGTACGATATTTAAAGGAATATTTGACTTTTTTTTTTTCACTTTATGCATCATTAAAATGACTGCTCCCGAAAAACGACCGTTTTTAAAACTTCTTTTTGCATTGATACATGTCCCCTGGTGCACAACCCGGGTTCCCAAACCCTTTTTAGGACAATAACATGCATAATAGTTGTTATAATTAGCACTTTAGAATTCGAACGTTCGCATCCATTGTATTTAATAGGGTTCTAATGTTCGTACGAACTTTCGGTCCGTTCGCGGGTTCTGGTGCGAACCGAACCCGGGGGTGTTCGGCTCATCACTAATTACAAGTAGTGAAGTCTGGAAAGTAATGATAATGTATCAAATATCAGTTTTAATTCAGAGGTATTTAAAGACACATTTTGTTGCAAGATTGTCTCAAAAAGGCAACACAATAATTACATGTGTATAAAACCAACACCAGCATCGATCTGGTGCAAGGTATCTCAGGCTCTATTGACACCTAGGCATGTTGCTTTTGAGCATTTCTGCAGTGCTTTTTGCTGTGCTTTCCATGTTTTCGGACACACGTTTTTCTGGTACAATCTTTTTTATTCAAATTTTTGGGGGTTTTTTTTGTCGAGAAGTAGGAACAACTGCAATAATCCCATGCAGGGGATATAAACAATAAGCATGACATGGCACAACTGAAAAGTGCACATTAAAAGCATATTCGATAGTGGGAATTGTCAAACATCAACAGCCCTCCGGCCTAGGCCCGGGGGTCGACATAAGGTAACTGAGCATTATTTCTCAGAAGGTAAGGCGTGGAGTAATCCACCAAAATGTGGAAGGTAAAACTAAAATCGGGGTCATACATACAAAACTAGAAAAACATAAATTGTATGGGAAATGGGAGAAGAGAGCGTGAAAGAGAGAGAAAGAGAGAGAGGGAGAGAGAAAGGGGAAAAAGAAAAAGAGGGGGGAGAAGCGGCCAGATGGCGAAAAAAGGAACACGCAAAATGAGAAGGAAAAACGGAGGAGAAAAAGAAAAGCAGAACAGGGAAAGTGGATAGGGAAAGGGTACCCCCAGGTCGGGAGGGTGGAGGAGGTCAATTAGACTGGTCGGATGCAAAGTGGGAAGAGCGTAGGACCAACACGGGCGCCAAACCTTGAGGAACTTGGCGTGGGAGTCATGGAGAATACTGGTCATCTTCTCATTAATCATGAGAGTCGTTAGGGTGCTCTTCACCTCCGCAAATGAAACAGTTGGCTTCTTCCAGGCCCTTACTATTGTACACTTTGCAGCGATTAACAAATAGGTGGCCAACTTCTGCTGATGGGAAAAGAGGCCCGAGTTCGGGCAATGAAGTAAGGCCCATTTGGCATCCTTGCGGGGGGATATGTGGAAGAGAGATGACAGAAGACCAAATACCCTTGACCAGAATCCCACCAGGCGGGGGCAGGACCACCAGATATGAAGTTCATCTCCACGCTGACCACAACCCCTGAAACATCTATCACTGCAGGATGGGTTTGATTTGGCGATACGGGATGGAACCCAATACCAGCGGAGGAGTACCTTATAGGCTGCCTCTAGGGTAGCCGTGTTAAAGGAGAATTTCGCAGTATTAGACCAGGCTTTGCTCCAATCCGCTAGGTCGATGCGGGATAAGTCCCGCTCCCTGTTGAGGACATAAGATAAGGGGGTTGAGGTCCCTGTCGAGTTAAGGGACGAGTAAATCAAGAATATAGTGCCTGGAGATCCTGGAGAACGTAGGCATGTTTGCTCAAAGGTCATTTTCTGGTAGGGAAAGGTGGACACACATTTTTGACGCGTTTATGATTGTTTGTATGTTTTTCATTTTAAAGATTTTTTCTTTTTATTTGGCCAATTTGTTGTTGGGCAGATGAAATAATGCAAAACACACTACATGCTTTTCTGCAGCGTCTACATTAAAGTGTATTGAACCAAAAAGCAAAAAAAGCAGCGTTTTGCGCTTTAAAAAGTCCCTGACCCTTTCCAAAAATGCAGAGCCAGAAAAATGCATTATTGTGACTTGTTCCATAGAAACTCATGTTAAAAAACATGTCCTGCATTTCTGCAAAAAGCATGAAAAAAAACAATTGATGTGAAATTTGCCCTGGTACAAATAGATTTTACAGTGTGCTAGTAAATATATGAGTCTGGTTATTAGCACTTCTGTGCTTTTTTTTTGGTAACCCTACATAATCTGATACCAGCCCTACCATCACAAGAAAAGCTTATATGGGTCAAAATAGATAATGCCATTACTATTTTTGTCCATGTTTGATCACACTTTCAGAGAAAAGATCTACAACTTGCATGCTAAGAGTCTATGAAAGACAAGATGACAGTTCTTGTAGTATTAACTTGACTTTTGATATTATTAATTTCTAAATATATCATAGTTAAAATGAGTGGTAGGTTAGGAAACACTGTGGGCATATGTGTGAAACCAATTAAAATACACAGTATGTAGGAGTGTATCATTAAATTATTTTAAGTTCTTGCTTCTGTGCTTTAGTTTTTCCACACATATTCAACTGCAAACCCTGCCCTTCTCTTGCCAATCCCCAAAAAATAGGTTGGATGGTTACAGTTCTATTTTTAAACAAAGGTCCATCCTTTTATCTGCTGCCATCTTACGCAGCTATAAACCTGCACAGATATGATGGACACAACCTTATTTATCTTTTTGGATTGCACTGTCAGATGTTTGACCCCACTATTTGTTCCTAATGCCCTGTACACACGATAGGAATTTCCGATGAAAAAAGTCAGACGGAGTCTGTTGGGGTTTTTTCATTGGAAATTCCGACCGTGTGTGGGCCCCATCGGAGAAATTCCGATGAATTCCATCGGAATTTTCAAATAGAACATGGGTCTTAAATCCTGCTGTGGCATGTGTACACCTTTCACTTCTGCCTGGAAGTTTGATCGGAAAAAGGTCCGATCGTGTGTACGGGGCATAAGGGAAAAGAATGAGTGGAATTTTTAGAGACTGGTTTGTACTGTAACCCTCTGGATGTAAGTGGGGGGGGGGCAGTCTGCCTGCACACCCTCTGCTCTGGCCCCTTTTGGCTTATTGCTGTGGAACATCAAGCAGCAGCACTGCAGCCAACTAAAATACCCTGGCATAAAGCCATGTTTCATCCATGATGAGTTGGTAAAACGTTGTTCTCCAAAGGGGTTTGTACCCCAAATCGAATATTGAAGTGCAACACCCACTGGTGTCTGCCAAGGACGAGATATCATTAAAAGGGGACTATTTAACTTATGCAAAATTTGCCAATAACCCACAGATAAGCTTGGGTGATAAAATGAAAAGAAATGTTGAGTTCCTAATATTGTGTCTATGATGGTAGTGCCATTTAGGAAAGTAAAAAAAATAAAAAAATAAAATAAAGGTATAATACAATACAATTAGGTACACCTTGTTTAAAAACAATTACTTTGAAATTACAAAAATAGACATATAACTATATAGAACAATCACATCAATCCAGTTGTGTGGACATTCTGTTCTTTACATTCTAGGTTCTGTTTAAAGTTTTATTAAGTTCTCAAATGCAAAATATCAGATAGTGATGAAGACCTCAGCACCCATCTTGTTTGCTGTGTGTTACTCTTTATAATTTTGTGATTGGTTTGCTTTAAATTTTTGAAAATGCTGTTTCTTGCTTCATTTTTTTTCAGGTGGCTCAGTCCACTTGGAGGGTCCCATGGAGTCACCATTGCAAGCAAGCTCCTAGCAGGCATGGTGGACAGGGCAAACTATTCCCCTGCTCCCCCTTCTCTCCTCCTCTCTGTGCCTGCACTGTCAGGACTCAGTAGTGAACTGTGCATGTGAAGTACCCTAAAGTTTAGGGAAGTAGAAATTTGCAACCTGGAGCCAGTGCCAGTAAACAGGGAAAGTATGTAAGTGTTTGTACACACCGGGACTTGTAAATGTATGTGTGTGTGGAGCTGTCTGCCTGGAGTTCAGCTTTAAAGCAGATAAATGTTTCCATATATCAAGGTGTGAACCACATTATATGAGTACGTGGCACCAGCAAGAGATTACATTTAATTTCATTCTAATTACCTACTGTAGAAAAGGCGCAAGCATGCTTAATGACTCATTTCCACCAGTAACCTAATAGACCATAGTAAGGTAGTGCAGTAACGCCAGTGGTCTGGCCATGGTTATACTAACTGCGTAAATGCCTTTTCAGTTTGTTGGGTGCCCATGACCACAATCAGCTAATAATTATAAAATAACTATTCAAAGTGATTCCAAAATAAATAGTTTATTTTACAAAAATATATACAAAATTATATATTCTAGTACTAAACAAACACTCAGTATATATAACATTCATAGATTATGAATTATGATTATAAACACATAAGAAATCATTCATCATCTTGTTCTTTTTCTGTTTTTAATTTGCTATATTTCCAATTCTTATAAATTGGGAAGAGTTACAAGAAAGACCATTTTTTACTTATACCAATTTATGTAACATACAATAAAAGGTTTGGCTCCCTCAAAAATAATATTTCCATTACATATGGAGTGTGGCTTCTTTAAATATCCACACAGGGGTTGGAAGATCTTCCCATCATAATTTTAAATGTATTCCGACCAACTTCGGAGATTTACTTCACCCATAACAGGAAGGTTGTCCAGTAGTTGAGGACTAAGTATCTGACACAACCAGACGTTTGTCCGATGTTAAACATAATGCCTGTGGCTCTGCTCTTCCAGATATCAAAAATTAGAGGAGTGCGCAACAGGACAGATACATATTAATAGTCTTCTTTTGCAAAGCGTGTGTTTTTTTTTTTTTAATGAGCAAGAGAGTTTGCTAAAAAAGAAATGATATATAATACGATAGATTACGTTGGTTATTTGCAACAGAGTCACTCTATGTCAAGACCTTGCTACATGAACCAATGTATTTTATAATTATTTAGGCTAAAATGGCATTTTGCTTTTCCTGTAATACCTGCTTCCAGATAACAATATATTTTTTTTGACCTAACTGGCTGTATAATTTTGATTTTGACTGAAGATGGGTTACTTGGGTCTATGTTGACATACTTTTCTTTTCTTTAGCCTGGCTACCATGCATTGTACACAATAAAGTAGCCTGCACCTTGCATTGGCAAGGATAATACAATGAAGATGCCCTTGTTGTGCTACCAATTTTTTCTTAAGTTATGATATATTTTAAAGAATTATTTGCTTCCTTATTTTGCAATAAAGCTCTATAACTACAGAATACATTGTGGCCCTAAATGGGAACCTATCAGACATATAGAAATTTAAACCTTTGACCTGGAAGACAAAGACAGCAAAGAGGTCCTTTAATGCTAGGGACCAATGTGTGTCTCAATATCAGCTACCCTTGAAGCTCTCAGCACTTAATCACATGCTGTTTCAGAACCATAAAGGAAGTCAGTGGTGGAAGACCAGGCACTTTGATTGCCAGTCTGGACAGGGAAGAGATAGCTCTAGAGCAATAGCAGCTGTCTAACTGCAGGTTTCACTTAAATCAATGTCCTAATAGTGAAGTATCTCCAGTAAGGGGCCACCAGCCCAACAAATGTTATTACAGTTTATCCAGGGGGCAATTGACCTCCTGCCAATCCAGCAGAGATATATGGGAACAGCTACTGGTGACTTGCTTTTGAAGTTGCTGTTTTCAGAACGGTTGTCATGATCATTGATTTACAATTTGGTGAGTTACTAACCTTAAACAGGCACATGCATTGTAGGTATCAGGGCATGTGAACATGCTTGTTCCAGCCCTGGAACTTGTACCTGCAAAAGTAAATCAGCATTGATAGCTCTTACTCAGGGGTCTCCAAACTTTCTAAACAAAGGGTGAATATACTGTCCTTCAGACTCTGTGGGGGTCGGACTGAGGCCAGTGGGAGTAGAAAATGTCCCGGTGTCAGTGGGAGTAAACAATGCCTCATCGTTGGTGTCATTGGTAGGAATAGTGCCCCATAATTGGTGTCATTAGGAGGAATTGTGCCCCTTCATTGGTGTCAGTGGGAGAACATATGCCCAACTGTTGGTGTCAGTGGAAGGAATAGTTCCCCATGGTTGGTGTTAGTGGGAAGAATTGTGCCCCATTGTTGGTGTCATTGGAAGAAATTGTGCCCCTTCTTTGGTGTCATTGGAAGGACATATGCCCAATTGTTGGTGTCAATAGGAGGACACGTGCCCAATTGTTGGTGTCAGTGGATGAAATAGTTCCCCAAGGGCTGGATAAAAGCACGCAAAGGACCACATTCAGCCCCCAGGCCACAGTTTGGAGACCACCGTTCTAACTCATAGATTTTCTTTACAGTGTATCTAAACCGAAAAACAAAAAAATTTATATTTTGCAGTGTACTACCAATCCTTAGATGTGGTGGATTCTTTAGTTTCGAATTTTAGGCTATTTTTTTCTTCATTTTCAAAAGAAGATCTGGCCAGTAACACACCCCCTCTCGTGAGGTGGCTCCTCTATCTATGGAGGAGCAATGGAGAAAACTTTGGACAGGAGCATTGTCTGGAAAAGGGCTATTAGATTTAGATGGACTTTAAATAAGTGACTAACAAATTAGAGCTTAACTCCAGCCAGCACTTTTAAGCAGTTACAAAACATTTTTTTTTCCTTAAAGGATTATCTAATGTTGGCCATACATTATACAATTATTTTGTTCAATTTCTTTTAGATTTATCTTCAACTATGTAGTACAAGGGCCTGCCGGACTGCATACAAATTGAAAGTGTTTAGGTTTGGCCTCATATAATATGGTTTTGGTAAATCGAAAGAAACATTGTACAAGAAAATTGTATAATGTATGGTCATAAAAGTTGTCCATTGTAAGCACCCCTGTCAGTGTCAAATGGGTTGTCTCAACCCTCTAGTTGACACTTTTGCTAGACAGCTTGGTCTGGTAAAGAAAGTTTAAAACCACATTTAAGGATTGGTAAGCTGCAATATATTACATTTGTGCTTTTGGGTTTAGATATGCCTTAAGCACATTCTGGATTAGTGCTTCAAGCTACAGTATATATTACTCCTTTGTTTAAAGTCTTCTTTTACATACCAATATTGGCATTTTGAGAAGATATATAATGAAAGTCAATAATGAAGCACAATTTTCAAAATTAATACATAATTTGTATCTATCACAAAGGTATATTTTAGATCAACTGTCCATCAGCCAAACATATAGATGTCCTGTTTATTTTCCTTATTTCCTGTTTTTCTTGGATATTTTTTGTAGTCAAATTCAAAAGTTACATTTTTGATAGGTAAAGTGCTGTTGATCAAAAAGTTGAATTTGTTTTCCAACAAAATAAGGTCTTCTGTTCCATTAAAACATGGAAACAAAAAGCATCTTGTAAGTCATCTGCCAACAGGGAAGATAATCAGGTTGAGAAATGCTACTGCATACCTCAAGTACAAAGAGATATAAACAATTTCCCCTATACAGGGAAGGAGTTAGCTGGATGTTACCTTCAAAAACTGTTGTCAAAGTGTCAATTGTAAGACCAGATATTCATAGATTTTCATAGTTTGTAAAGGCCAAAAAAAGATTTTTCTTCATCAGTACTGACTAGTTCGACATCAGAAACATTGACATACAAGACATCAGCACGAGTGAGGTTAAATACTGCTCCAAGGTAACTGTGTCTTGACCAAGTGTAATGCGACTTGCAGATGAGCTGTTCTGTACTTTCCATGAGTTTCATTACACCTGGATATCGGGATGGTTTTTTGTAGACAATATGTGTCAGTTCCAAAGTATCTTTAGGGCATTCTGTATGTCTAAAGTAGATGGAAGAATATAAGAAGTGTAGTCCAGTTTCATTCACCACCAATCCTCTGTTCTTGTACTGAATGCCATTAGTAAAAGCCCGTCCTTTACTGTCTTCCCAATCCAAAGGCAAATTCAAACACTTTTTTGCTGAAATTTAAAATAAATATAGTTAATAAATTATAACCTATTCATTTTACTTTACATCATAAGTTATAGTCTGACTTAAAGGGGTTGTATGGGTTTGTTTTAAAAAAAAATTAAATAACAAACATGTCATACTTACCTCCACTGTGCAGTTCGTTTTGCACAGAGTGGCCCCGATCCTCCTGTTCTGGGGTCCCTTGACAGCTGTCTCGGCTCCTCCCTGCAATAGCTAACCCCCTCTGGGAAGCTCTCTCCCAAGGCGGTTAGCTTGCGGGCGCGCCCCCTGTCATTGACGCTGCGTCCATAGACACAGAGTGTATGACCCGGTCCCAGCCCCCAGTGGCCGCATCATTGGATGTGATTGACAGCAGCATGAGCCAATGGCTGCGCTGCTATCAATCTATGCAATCTATCCAATCTATGGCCAGACTCCGTGGAGAAGAGGACGCCGGGGGACGCGCACAGTAGGTAAATGGGCTCAGGTAAGTAAACGGGGGCAGGGGGAGCCGTCATTGCCAGGTGTTTTTTCACCTTAATGCATAGGATGCATTAAGGTGAAAAACCATGAACCTTTACAACCCCTTTAAACCAAAGCCTTTAAAGCAGAAAGCTAGCCAAAAAGTTAAACACAGAAGATTCATTTTTTTTATACCTGCCAGGGGATATATATTTCTGACCACTGAGCCCTCAGATTTATACTGTCTTATCACAATGGCACAGCCTGGTGGATGACACCACATTCTCTTTTACAGCTAAAGTATTACTGAACCCAGGACCCTGCATTCACTATATCTGGTCTCTCACGGTACACAGAACATGGAAATGCAATAGTTTTAGTAAACGTAAACTGCTAAATACCTTTTCTCATCAGCAGTTAGAGCAGTCTTGTGACTTCTATCTGTGTCTGGTTAAAGCTTGTAGGAGGCACTCTCCTTTATTGGTTGATCTCGCCCTGGGGATATTTGGTTCATATCAGGTCAGGAGACTAAGTCCTCTATGGCTAGCTGACTCAGCGGTAACGGATCAAGGGCTTGTTGACATGAACACCTATTGAGCCACTAACAGACGCAGTGCCTCCATACCGGCGGTCTGGGATGCCTTTAAGGCCACAATGCACGGCATGCTTGCAGCGGCTATTGGGAAGGCCCGTAAGGCGCCTCAGTATAAATTGGTGGATGCAGAGCAGGAGCTTACTGATGCTGAGACTCACTGTTTTGCCTCTACTACTCCAGATCCTTAGGCCCCATACACACTATTAGATTTTCTGCAGATTTTTGTCTTCAGATTTACCAAAACCATATAATATGAGGTCAACCCTTAAGAGTTTGAATTTGTATGCAATCAGGCAGGTCCTTGCACTACATGGTTTTGGTATCGGTATTTGGTATTTGGTATCGGTATTTGGTAGAATATCAAGTCAAATTCAGGTACTTATACCAGTTACATATAAAAATAACTTTATTGATTTATGAATGAATATATATCTGCATTGACTTAGTGTATTTATATCAGCCAGGAGTTCAGCTTTATCTAAAGTATAACAGCAAATTTTACACAAGCGTTATTACTCTCAAGACTGAGACACAAGTGGTAGGATCTCTGGACTTGAGTTCCAACCTGTTCATCTACTGCAGCTGAATTGAGAAAATCGCATACTTCCTGTAGGACCTTTCATATACCTGAAACTAGGATAGGGAATTTCACTGCAGAGACCATGGGAGTTCAAAAGACACCCTTAGCTAGTTCAATTTTACAGCATTCACCAAAAATCCAAACATTTGAATATCAGCTTTGGGTGGATTGGCTGTGTAAGAAAAATAAATTCAATGAGCACCATCAGATGTTTTCAGTAGAAAATGTATCTCCCTCCCTGTAAACAGCTAGACAGCTGAAAATTTTTAGTTTTTTCCATCACTCTCTGCTCTGTCAAGACACATAAAAGGTCGAATCTCTCTAGCAGAGACATAGGGGTTGATAAACCAGAGGCATATAGTTTACTTTGTAAGGTAGATTGCCCTGTGCAAGGAAATTTTGCCCAGAGCTTAGTGAATGTGCTGAAGTTTTACTTTGCAAAGCGTACCCAATCAAATGATTTTTTTTTAAATAAACAGCATTTTTGCTTACATATGATTGGATGATATAAGTCTGCAGAGGTTCATCACATTAACTAGGCTCTGAGGAAACTTCCCTTCCAAAGTGCAACTTCCTTTGCAAAGTAAACAGGCTATTTGCCTTTAGTAAATCAACCCCATAGACAACAATATACACTATTAGATATACTTAAATTACATTTAAATTTACCTGTTACATGGGCAGCTTGTCTGCTTAATTTTTTCTCTGGGGTTCCCCCTACAGAAAGAGGAACAGCAATGAATGTATAGTCTTGAAAGGAACAAGATGTTTGTATTAGATTACCAGTAGCAGCTCAAAGTTTATTCACTGGAATATCTCACCTATTAACTTCTCTGTGGAAGGACTCAGCATTGAGGCAGCATCACCAGACTAGGGAGAAAAGAAAGTACAAACGGTTTAATTTAGTTAACAAATCTTTTAAATGTATAAGAGATCAATAGGTTAGGCCTTCTACATAATGGGGAAGATTTACTAAAACTGGTGCACGCAGCATCTGGTGGAGCGGTGCATAGTACCCAATCAGCTTCTAGGTTTCATTGTCAACGCTTAATCAAACAAGCTGAAGTTAGAAGCGGATTGGTTACTATGCACAGCTGCACCAGATTCTGTGTGCACCAATTAGTAAATCTCCAGACATGACCACACAGGGGAAATCACAGGACCAGTTCACACCTGTGAGGTGAATTTTTTGGTGCATTGCACTTTAGGGGAATTTATTTTCTATGCTTGGCTTGCAGTGCTCTACTGGAATGGCTAAAGGACCAATGTGTAAAATGTATTTTTTAGTTATACTTAGTAAAGATTTGCTTACACTCATAAATGTGGATTGGTATACTTCAAGGTATTTTGTAGTTTCATTGCAGTCCAGCTATGAATAAGAAACCAAATCTACATTATTTTATTTATGTCATACTACACTGGTACTCCAACATGACAAACTCCATATGGTGCAGGATATTTCACTCCTGGGCTTCTCCTCACCTTTATGATTTAAATCTTATGATAGGTAAATAAATTGTTTGTATAGCCTCTTATTTTTCCAGGTCATTGTATAGCTAGTAGTAGTTAATTACATTCAGTTGCATTTGTTCTGATAGGCCCCTTTCAAATGGGCTGTCCAATCAGGTCTGCCTGTCAGTTTTTCAGGTGGACCTGATTGGACCCCTCAGTCTCTTCTATGGAGCAGCAGATGTCAGCGGACACATGTCCATTGGCACCCACCACCATAAACAGATGTATGGTGGTCCTATTCCCCATCTGTCTGGCGGATCAGATGGCAACAGATAGAAACAAATAGCCGGTTCATTTCCATCTGATTGCCCCATAGAGAAGAGTAGAACAGGTCTGTGTCCGCTCTGCATAGCGGAGCAGACACGGACCTGTAATCCGCCTGCTCAGCAGATTCCGCTTAGTGGAGGTGCCCATGAGAAAGAGACCTAATGCTGAATGAAGACTTTTTGCAGCTTATCAAAGCAACTTATTCAGTTCTAACTAAAGAAACAGCTTAGATATGCTCCAGAATACCTTCAACCCTAGAGAACAAGTGACTACCACTAGCTAGTTAAACTGTTTGTAAGAGTTCATCGAGCAATTTAAATCATCTGACAGTTAGCACTAGGCTGCATTACAAATATATGAAGGCTTCCATTGCTGACTTTTTTCTCTATTATATTAGAGACACAAACTGAGAACAAATGCAAAGACCTTTCACTACTGAACCATTGAAGTCAGACACAGCCAATCATCTAGAATTTTCAGAAGAAGGCGAGCCGTGGCAGGTATCCTTTAAGCAGACTCGTTGTAATGGTAGATTGGGAGAAGCTGAAGAAGGTGAGCATGGTGTAGGGCAGGGGTCTTCAAACTACGGCCCTCCAGCTGTTCAGGAACTACAATTCCCATTATGCCTAGTCATGTCTGTGAATGTCAGTGTGTTACAATGCCTCATGGGATGTGTAGTTCTACATAGACTTGTGCATAACGGAAAAATTTGTTTCGTTTCGGTTCGTTTCTTGTGCACCACGGAAAAATTTGTTTAGTTTCGGTTCGTTTAGTTTCGGTCCTGTTGATTCGTAATCGTTCGTAATTTTGCTAGGCAGGATTTTTCGTGTTCGGACTAATTCGTATTTTCACAAGCGACATTTTTAGTTGAATCAGAATGATTCGTATTAATGTAAGCCTTATTTTTAGTTGATTTATAATTCGTACTTTCGGTAGAGCACATTGTTTTTCGTTGCTTCTGGACACAACTCCTACTTTCGTAACTTTTTTTGGGTTCGTTGATTCGTAATTTTCCGTGTCTCTCTCACAACGACGCTGCCTATTATGCCTAATGTGCTTCGAATGGATTAGTACTTTTCTAAATACATAGCGGTTATTTGTAACGATTCTAAATCTTGTATTTGACTTTCGTTTTTACATACGTCTATAGCCTCCGCCCCTGTACACCATTTTGAGAGGGAGTTCAGCACGGTAAGGGAGAAGCAGAGAGCAGAGCAGAGTGTTATGCCGCGTACACACGACCGCTTTTAATGTCATTGAAAAAAACTGTGTTTTTCTCGACGTGATTCTTCTCAAACCTGCGGTGACGTACAACACATACGACGGCACTATAAAGGGGAAGTTCCATTCGGATGGCGCCACCCTTCATGTTAGTAAAGTTTGTTGAGAGACGATTCGCGCTTTTCAGCCTCATGCTTTTCAGTCCGTTACAGCGCGACGAATGTGCTATCTCCATTACAATTGCTAGTTTTGCCAGAACGAGCGCTCCCATCGCATACTTGATTCTGAGCATGCGCATTTTTTTTCATGTCGTTAAAGCCTACACACGGCCGTTTTTCATGACGAGAAAAACGACGAGGTGAAAAACAACAAGAAAAATTAGAGCATGTTCCAATTTTTTCATGGCCATTTTTCACGTCGTGAAAAATGCTCTGAAGCCCACACACGATCAATTTTAATGACCATTTTAAAAAATTGCATTTTCTCGTCATTAAAAACGTGTGCACGCGGCATTATTGTGCTTCAAATGGATTCGTACATTCGTAACTTTTTTCATAACGAATTATGCCGAAGACATTTGAGCATTCGCTATTTGCGATATAACTTATTTTGGATTCGGTTTTATTCGTAAATTGCTTTGTTCGTAAATTCGAATGCTTCCGAATGTCCGAAAGTTGCTAAATTCAGATGAATTTCGATTCGTTACGAAACGAATTGCACAAGCCTAGTTCTACAACAGCTGGAGGGCCGTAGTTTGAGGATCCCTAGTGTAGGGTCTCATTGAGGTTGATTTACCTAAACTGGGAATGCCAAATCTGGTGCAGCTCTGCATAGAAAACAATCAGCTTCCAGGTTTTTTTTTGTGAAAGCTTAATGGAACAAGCTGAAGTTAGAAGCTGAGGGGCTACCATGCACAGTTACACCAGATTTGGCTCTCTCCAGTTTTAGTAAATCAACCCCATTGTGTTATGGTAGGAAAAGCACCATGGTCCATAATAAATTCCAATCGCTAACCAATAATGATCATTATTTGTCGTAAAAAAACATTATTTTTCTCCAACAGGAGATGGAGAGATCTTAAAATAACAGGAACATGGCTAAAAATAATAATAAATGACCCCTCGTGGGGAATGTTATCTGTACTTATTCACTTTATTTATTAACATATCTGTATTATATACATCACCCTGCTCTTAGAATTTTGCTCCTTGCCCTTTTTCTATAATACACCTTGCTAAATTCTTGCAAATTTATTATAAAAATCCTATCTTCTGTAAACTACATGTGCAACACTAAAGCCTGGTACACACAATCGGATTTTCCGCGGACAAAGCGTAGGACTTTTGTCCGAAGGGCGTTGGCCATGAACTTGTCATGCATACAAACGCAAAGAATTGTCGGCCAACAAACACGAAACAACATGGTTTTTCAGCTCTTTAGCGCCACCCTTTGGGCAACTTCTGCTAATGTTGTGTTATGGTTAGCATTGCTTCTGAGCATGCGTATTTGTACATTGGATTTTTGTCCGAAGGACTTCTGTACACATGATCGGATAACCCACATTTGTTGTCGGAAATTTTTAAAGCATGCTATCCAACATATGTTGTCGGAAAATCCGACAACAATTGTCCGATGGAGCATACAAATGGTTGGATTTTCTGACAAAAGCCTGCCATGACACAATTCCTGTCGGAAAAACAGATTGTGTGTACGGGCCTTTAAAGTATCACCATCGAGACATGTTGTACACCACATCTTAACTCTGTAATTATTTAATTATCGCATTTAAGATAATAATTGTTCACGGTGATTAAAATATGCATGTCATTTCGATGGTTAATATATCTTGCAGTATCATATGCACATGTACATTGGCTACAATGATATACTCAAGGATTGTTGGCTTCAGCACTAACCTCAAGATATTTGTTAACCATAAAGCCCCATACACAGGGTCGGACTTTTGGCCAACAAACTTCATTTTGAGCAAGTTGGACCAACAATCCGACCGTGTGTACGCTCCATCGGACAAACTTTTTTTGCTTTTTTCTTGTTTTCATCGGACAAAAGTTGGGTCTGCAAACGGACAAACTTTTGGCCAACAAAAGTCCGATGGAGCAAAGTCCGACTGTGTGTACAGAAAACCATCGGACTTTTGTCCGATGGACAAAGCAACTAATGTTAAAATCAACCAACAATAGCAGAAGTTGACCAAAGGGTGGCGGTAAAGAGCAGAAAAGAGAAGAAAAACCATGTGATGTTGCAAAAAGTTTTGGGAAAGTTTGCAGAAAAGTCAGAGCGTGTGTATGCTATGGGTGTTCCCGACCAACTCCGTTCGGACAAAAAACACGGAAAAGTCCGATGGAAGTCCGACCGTGTGTATGGGGCTTGACACTAACTCCATGGAGATAATTGTAAATATCTATAGTAACTATAGGATTGCAGGACATTATCATCTAGACAAACTCAAAAGCAGTGCTACCATTAGAAGCACCCAAGACCCCTAGTCCTCATAAATTCATAGGTACTTCAGACAAGTCTGTTGGCACTGCAGAGGACTTCACAAGCCATGAAAAAGACTACAATCAAAAGGTGGGACAAGAAAATGAATATGCAAAAATCTCAATGGAGAGAGAGAGATTTACAATTCAAACAGACAACAGTCTTAATTCAGAAAAGCTAACACAACCAGATAAGGGTCTTTAAAAAAAAAAAAAAAAATAACTTGGTTATTTCAAAGATTTTAAAATTATAGTTACCGTATTTATCGGCGTATAACACGCACCCTAACTTTAAGAGGGAAGTTTCAGGAAAAAAACGTTCCACAGCCCCCTGCGTATAACACGCAGGCACAGTTTACCCTCCATTTTCAGGGTAAAAAAGTGAGTGTTATACGCCAATAAATACAGTACATGGTTAAAATAAAGTTCCTTATCCTTGTGTTAAAGCTTCATAAGATAAATCTAATGCAAACCTGAAACATAAGAGCACAAAATCACAATATCAATGGATGACATTGAGTGGAAAATAAAGCACATTTCATTAGCCCACGGAAACCAGATCCTAAAAATAATTTGGTTTCATTTCAAATTTGCACAGTTTATTACATTAATAATATCAGCACTAGGAGACTAGGGGAAAGTAATACACTTGCCTACCTTAGATGGAGTTCCCTATTAAAATCATCTACATTCAGAGCAAGTTAAATTAATATTCTTGTGTTATATGCATTTCAAACAGATTGAGTAAAATGCCATCCAACACATATACCATATTTCCCCCATACAATTAAAAATAAAATGCACACAACATTTTGTACCTCTTTGACTCGGTCAAGTTCCTTCTGCAGCTCCATTATTTTGTAAGTACCTATCCCCACTCCAACCAATGCCAGGAGAACCAGAAGAAAAACGATGAAGAGATACACGCAAGTTCCATCTTTGCGCCTCTTCTTTCTGAAGTCTGGAAAAGGTGGTAGAGGTGGTGGGTACATAGATGAATGGGTCAAAACTGGTGGTCTTTGAGCTTGGTTTGTCCAGAAGACTGGATAGCCCATGGGTTGTTGCATATGTTCCATCTTAGCTGTTGCTGATGTAAAATGAGTCTCTGTAACTCAAGCAAGCGTGTACTATATATTTCACAAGAGGAAGAAGAAACTGTGGTTCCCTTTCTCACTTTCAGCAACTATATAGGATTAATATTGTTGCTCCCCGCCTTCTCACAGCTCATATGTGTTCCACCTACTCGTCACCACTGTTCTTTCCTTTCATATACAAGACTACAGAAATACAACATCCTTTTGATTTGTACTGCACAAATTATTAATGTAGGCTGCAGAAGTCGTATAAGCCAGTTTGTCAGTCCACAACAATAAACTGACAGTCCAAACAATGCTGTGGATTACTGACTTATGCAGAATGTTTTTTATCTTATTTAATCGATCATATAATAGAAAGGTGCATACGTCTCATTTTGGGTAACATTGGAATCTTTTTTTCTTTTTAGATTTTTAACGAAATACCTAACTATTACAAAATAACAGAAAATTTTCTATCAAATACTTATCGTAATTTTCCTTTCCTGATGGACTCCATGGCAGCCTACGTGTGGGTTAACCCCCCTCTTCTCCAATGCTATAGGACCCCATTCCCATAAGTTTGAGCTCACAGCCAGAGACTGCGTTTCGTAACTAGCCAACTCTTGACGGATGGCTGGGAACTCCGTCTGCCATGGCGTTCATTGCAAATTACGTTAAGCATTTGATAGAAAAGCTTTCATTTTCCTGACAGACTCCATGGTAGCCTACGTGTGGGAAATAACTAGCCAAACCACACGGGCGGGTATGCTGATCAACCGACAGGATTCTTAGACCAAAGTTTACAGAAGATAATGATGCAGGTTCTATGCAATAATGTAACATGAAAGTATTAATGGAGGCCCATGAGGCCTCCTTTTAGACATCTTGAGCCACGTGTCGGGCTGCTGCCCAGGAAGTTGCCATGCCCCTGGTTGAATGTGCTTTTACCACCTCTGGAGGAGCCAAGCCCTTAGCCCTCTAAGCCTGCTGGATGGTTTGGACGATCCAAGCCACAATCGTTCTGGACGAAGCCCGTTTCGCCTTGTTACTTCGGAGTGTAGGCTGAAGAGGTGATCCGAGTGTCTAAAGGAGGAAGTAGCTTGTAGGTATTCCTTCAGTGTTTCCCCTACATCCAGTGGGTGAGCCTCTGCACCCTCTGGAGTTCTGAACATGGGCAATTACTTGATTCTCATGGAACACAGACGTGACTTTAGGATATGAATCAAGCAAGGGTATGAGCACCACCCTATCCAGAAAGAAAGTAAACAACGGTTCTTTATGGCCGAAGACCCCGATCTCTGATACCCTTCTGGCCGACGTGATTGCTACGAGGAAGGCGGCCTTTGCAAAGAGATCTTTAATAGGAGCCGGGTTGGTTTCCGTGACATTGAGACCTTAGAGTGAGTCAAGAACAAGGGGGAGGTCCCACTTGGGGAACCTCTGCCTCCTCTGGGACCTAAGTCTTGCCGCCCCTCTGAAGAACTGCCGGATCAGAGGGTGAACGGCTCATGACACTCCGGAGAAGGCTGACAGGGCTAAGACTTCAACCCTGAGGGAGCCATATCTAGACCCGATTGTAAGAATTTCAGGATGTCTTGTATTCCCGGATCTCTGTATGATCTTCCTGCAGAGGGTGAGAATCCCACGAACTTGACCCTTATTCTCCCGTAGACTTTATTCGTGCTTGCCATTCTTGAACTCATGAGAGTGGAAATTACACCTGACACACAGCCAAGGGTTTCCACCCTCTCCCTCTCAAGAACCAGACCATCATTCTCAATAGCCCTGGGCAATGGTAAATGACTGCCCCCTGAGATAGAAGGTCCAGCCTAAAGGGAAGAGGTACCAAGTCTCAAAAGCTGAGCTGGGTCAGGAGGGGAAACCATGGGCTGTTTGGCCAGTAAAGAGCTATTACCACCACCTCGCCAGCTTCCGCTCGGAGTCTCTGCATAAATCTGAGGATGACCGGGAACGGGGGAAAGGCATATGCCCTGCTAAAGCTCCACCGATCTGTCAGGGCATCCACTCCAGAGGCCTGGCTGCAACGGCCCTGGGTGTAATACTTCTTGAAATTTCAGGGGGATGCGAACAGGTTCACTTCGGGATCGACTCCCAAGGACAGAAGCCACTTGAACATCTCTGTGTGAAGGGACTATTCGTTGTCTAGTTGTACGCGAGACAGGAAATCCGCCTGGACATTCTGGACTCCGGGAACCAAAACTGCTGAGATATTGGCTAGGTTCTTCTGGGCCCATGACATGATAGGCTCGACTTCTTAGAGCAAGGTGGGGCTCCGAGTCCTCCCTTGTCTCTTCACATAGGAAACTGCTGTAGTGTTGTCCATTCTCAATAAAACTGATTTCCCTTTCAGGAGATGACTGAAGGCCTAAAGGGTGCACCAGGCTGCCGTAGCTCCACGACATTTGAGCCCGGATTGTGGAGACGGGCATACCACCTGCCTTGTGCCAGCTCTGACCTGCAATGAGCTCCCCATCTGGTACCGCTGCCGTCGGTCGTGACCGTGACCCAAAAGGCGGGGGCGATGGAATGGCACGTGAGCAGGTTCCTGTGTTGTAGCCACCAGAAAAGGCTTTTCCTCATGACTGTCATTATGCAAATTAGTTGGTTGCTGTCTCCTGAATCCCATTGCTGGAGAAACCCTGTCTGGAAAGGGCGTAGCCTCTAAAGAGATCATTTGACCATATGGGTCATCGTGCCGATGATTTTGAGGCACTGTGAGGCCCTCAGGCGTGCTGCGGTTAGAGCCTGTGATGCCCTTTCTCGTATGACCGGGATCTTCTCCACTGGCAGAGAGATGGTACTTTCTACCATGTCGAACTAGGCCCCTAGGTATATAAGGCGCAGAACTGGTTCCAGATGGCTTTTTTCTAGGTTTAGCAACCAACCAAACTTGAGCAGTGAGGTGATGACTTGAGCTCTGTGGATCAGCAATTCTATTGTCTTGAGATAGCAATAGAAGGTTATCGAGATAGTGGTACAGCTGTATTCCTTTTGTTCTGATGAGGGCCACCACGGCCAGAAGAACATTCGAGACCTGAGGTGAGCTTGTCAGCCCAAAAGAGAGGCAGGTGAACTGTAGATGTTTTTTCCCGACCGCCACAGGCACGTGGAAATAGGCATCTTTTAAGTCGATTGAGACTAACAAGTCGCCTGGCTGCATGGCTTGCTGGATGGTAAACAAAATCTCCATTTTGAATCTATCGTACTTTATAAGCTTGTTCAAGTAGGTTAAATCTATCACAAGGCGCCATGAGCTATTTTTCTTCAACACCAGGAAGAGAGGGGAGTACACCCCTTGGAATTCTTTGCCTTTTGGGACAGGCACCACGGCTCCCTGCGTCATTAGTGAATCCACATAGGACAGTAGCACCTTCTTTTTTACTTTTGACCGCGGTAGCAGGGTAGGGATAAACCTGAGGGGAGGAGTGTTGGTGAAGGACCATGTGTGTTCTGTGGAGACCGTCTTGATGGTCCAGTAGTCCGAGATTGAGGCCGCCCAAACATGCCAGAAGAGAAGCAAACGTGCTTCCACCAGACCCGCCTGGTCGGGCCCAATCTCAAAATGATTTAGAAGGTTCGCGTCCACTGGTTTCCTGGCTCTTGGTGGACTTTTGGAAGGATGTCTGATACCTTCTCCAGTTTCTTCTGAAGTCTTGGCCCGGCCAGTAGGAGCTTGCTTCCCTTGAATGCGATGTGCTGCGTCTTCTCCGCTGGGGCCTCTTCTGGCCGAACAGGTACCTATCCTGGGGCAAGAAGCCAGACTTCCCACCCATGGCCCAGGCTTTGGCACTATCCAGCCTATTACCGAATAACGAGGGCCCCTCATAGGGGATCCTACTCCAGGCTTGTTTGGATGCCTGGGTCAGCGAGCCAAGGGCACAACCATAAGGCCCGCTTAGTAGTGACCGAGGATAGCATAGTCCAGGTCAACAGGTGGATGAGGTTGATGAAAGCCTCCCCTAGGAAGGCCATTGCCAGCTTCAATTCTTGGACACCTGAGCCTCTGGCCAATTCTTCCGAGACACCCCTGAGTACTGAATCCACGTTCTCTGTCCAGGCTTCCATAGCCTTGGACATGGCCACGAGGGCCAGGGCAGGCTTACAGGCCATACCAGCTAACCCATAGATCCTCTTGAGGTCCTGATAAATTCTCCTCTCAGGTCCAACTTTGAATGACACGGTGTCCTCAAGGGGAAGAGTAACGTGTTTAGCCAGACGCAATAGTGCCGCGTTCACCAGGGAAGCATTTTGTAAGTGCTTCATGTCCTGAGCCATAAAGGGGTAGAGTCTTGAGGTTTTACTTGACAGAGAAGTTTTCCTGTCCACTTTGCCCCACTCCTCCACAATGATGTCTTTCAATTCTAATAGGAGTGGAAAATTAGAGCACTCCTTCCCCAAATGCTTAAGGAATTCTCTTAGCTTAGCTAGGGGAGTGAAAGGGTCTTCCCATTTCAGTGCTTCAATGACCGCCCTAAATAGTGGTGAGACCAGGGCAAAGTCAAAACCCCCTAGAAACTCATCTCCCTCCACCTCGCTGTCTGAAGACCTGGGAGATGCATCACATAGCTAGGATAGGCCTGCATCCTCCTGGGTCTCGTCAGCCAACGTGCCTGATATAGTGGTGTCCTCAAGGGACCCCACTCCTTCAGGGACTGCTGCACTACACACTTCACTAGAGACTCAATTTGTTGGTTTTCAGTCTCTTTTCCCAGCCGACGCCTGGGCATAGCATGGTTCACTTAAAGACTTGCTCTCCGAGACTCGTGTCCCACATCCCCAGCAGGTTCTGCGGTCAGAGCGGCTGTCATGGCGTGGGTGTGGTGTTTGGAGGAGGAATGGGAAAATCTCGTCTGTTGATGGGTTCTAGATAGGGAGTCACGTCTGAACCTGGATGAAGAACGCTGACGTTGTGGCCTGGCATGGTCTCTGTCGTCCCGTGCCACGAACTGATGATCTGACCTGGAAGGGCTGAATGAAGAAAAGGAGTGGGGGGGGAGAAAAAAGAAACAGAGGCATGTTGTTAGGACACATGTCCATCCACAATTGTTTCCTGCCCCCCCTCACCTCCACATACCTTGTACGTGAGGGCTAGCTGCAAGGAGGCAGTGACCTGTCCATGGCACCCCATAGAAAGACCAGGCAAAAGATCCCACAGTCCGCAGGGGACAAAACAGTCCTAGGATAAGGGGCAGAAGGTACCTGGTAACCAAGAAAAGAAAATAAGGATTGGTACTTCCACTTTAAGAGCAGCCACTCCCCGTGAGCCACAGTCCTGGGCTGGTGCTTACCAGGTGGCAGACGTCCTGGGCTTGGGGAAGCAGCTGCACACTGCCCAAGGGAAATCCCACAGAGCTAGGGGCTGACAGCCTTTTTAAAATCCCCACCCTGGTGACGTCACCGCCGTGCCCTGCTCGCACCTGTGCCATAGGGATCAGTCATCAGGCGCCTGCGCGGCCACGGGTCCTCCGCTGAGCTGCATATGTGCAAACCAAGCTTCAAGTTCACCTATGGTTTCATGCACGCCCAGAAACTCGCCACAACCCATAACAGGGCGAACTAGAGCCAGGGAGAGAAAACAAGGGGGAAGCTGGACACCACAACAAAAAAAACACAAACCACTACCATGGAGCGTTTTCTGCTGAGGGCTCCCAACCTTGCCAGCCGATTGCACCACGCTGGACGTCTCCTCCTGGGCATAGGCAGGCTGTCCCCCACCACTGGGATATACATGCCTGAAGTCACCCCCCCGCCCATGGCAGGGCCCTGGGCTTTCCACACCGCTTGATTAGTATGCCTGACTCTGGCCCGCTCAGGGCTTATCCATCTGGATTTGGACGTCATGTGAAAACGTAAGTGCATACGCTTTAGGTCCAATGAGGAGGACAAAAAAGGAACGCAGTCTCTGGCTGTGAGCTCAAACTTATGGGAATGGGGTCCTATAGCATTGGAGAGAAGGCTGGGTTAACTCACACGTAGGCTGCCATTGAGTCTGTCAAGAAATAAAATAATGCCTGTTATTTTTTTTACCTAGTACCTAGCACAAGTAATAGAGAGAACCTATTGCATTCAGTTTTATTTTGTATTTGACCCTATTTCCTTTGCTTTGAAGGAAAGTTTAAACATTTTATCCTAAGCATAGAATGTGGTCAATTTCAGGAAAAGGTCGCCACATACTGGTTCTGGGGTGTGAAGAGAAGGGGCAGTGAGGTTGAATAATCATGCTTCTTCTCCTACAGCAGAAGTTTAAAGGTGTTAGGGTGCCAGACAGTGGCGGCTGGTGCTCAAATTTTTTGGGGGGGTGCAAACTGAAAAATGTAACTGTTAGTAATGCAGGACTGTAAATAGCCATTTTTCTCCTGCCGCCATTGCTGCTAGACTTTTGTGAATTCAGGAGCAGTTGTCATATACTTAGATCACACTTTTGCCAAGAAAAACAATATTCTTTTTATTTCCAAACCAAGATCCTTGATCATTACCACAGAAGGACAACCACTGGGAAAAGGCACAGTGGAATTTGAGACCACTACAGTCACCCTTCAGGTTGGCTCACTCCACAAGAATGAAATTATCCTTTTCCCGATTGACTCTCCATTCCTGCCTGTTAGCCGTGGTTGAAACAACAGAACCCTTCTTTTTGACTGCATTTATAGAGAATTAACCTCCTGAGGGTCATATTATCAGCAGAACTGTATACATCATCCCAATAGACTATCTCACAGTTCATTGACTTCTGTAACTATATCTCCGACCTTGCCTCAAGAATACCACGACTTTGCAAAATGTGTTTTGCGAAAAAAAAAAAAAAAAAAAAAGGTTCTGTCCCAACATTGTTCTTTTGGCTGTGCAATCAACTGATCCCTGGAGCACCTCTTCCGCAGAAAAACCCAATGTCACAGCCCGAACAAAGGTCTATAGATGAGTATATTCAGGAAAACTTGGAGAGAGGTTTTATCTGTTCCTCCTCTTCTCCAGTAGGGGCAGGTTTTTTCTTTGTTGAAAAGAAAGATGAGGGTATCCCTCCCTGCATAGATTATTGAGGTTTAAACCAAATCACTGTAAAGGACTCCTCCTATTCTAGAGGTATTTGATGCTTTTAAAGTAGCCATTATTTTCACTGAGCTGGACTTGCAAGGAGCCTATAACCCAATTCGTATAAGAGAAGGTGATAAGTGGAAGGCAGCATTTAACACTCGCAATGCACATGCTGCAGGGGGCCTGTGCGCCCCTTTCCCCCTGTACACTTCAGTTTGTGAATGAATGGGAAACCCTGTACAGAGCTATTCCTCTCCACTCAGTGCAGCTGAGGCTGCAGAGATGGATATTGAGGGCTGAGTCCTCAATCTTTCTCAAAGGTGAAAAATCAGAGGCCTGTTTAGAGCCATGATATCTCACCAAAGACCCCCAACAGGGCTCCTAAAAAAATTGTAAGTAATACAAAACAAATCATAAAAAAAAAATTATAAAAAAAATAAAAACAAATAACAAAAAAAAACTACTGACACCTGTGGTGGAACTACCAGGGTCACAAAGGTTGCACTTGCAATCAGGCCCTGGCATTCCGTTACCAGGCTAGGAGGAAAAGGGCCCTGGCTGGGGGTCAAGGGGGCCCTTTATGGTTTCTTGCACCGGGCCCTGAAGGTTCTAGGTACGCCACTGGGTTAGAGTATAGAGTATACTTTTCCTAAAAGAAATAAGGAAACTGTCATTGCTTACCTTCTGAAGATGCTAGCTGGCCAGTTGTTACAATGACCCTATGAATTTCATTCATTCTAACTGACTTTGAGGAAATGTGCATTTCAGGAAAGTCAGAATAAAGTCAGAAAGGCGTATCTGTAATGTATAGAAGCCAATTAGTCAGTTTGACAGATAGGCAACTTTTTTTTCAGAAGCATAACTCAGCACTGAAAACCTCTATGATAAAAAAAAAATTATGGTATAAATTCTCAGAATTAGTTTCAGCAAGGGAAATAGACAACATCTAACTACAAAATAGATTTTGCTGGATTATTTTATCAACTATCCCTATATGGAGGGGAAAAACAAAATTGTGAAATTGCAGAGAACAGCTTCATAGAATACAATAATGCAGGATTAAAGCGGTAGTAAACCCGCACAGGAAAAAAAATAAAAGGAAAAAAAAAACCCTGCAAGGCAAAGGCATAATGAGCTAGTATGCAGCGCATACTAGCTCATTATGAAATACTTACCTCAGAACGAAGTCCCCATATCGGAGCCCGGTCCACGCCGAGGGAGCTGACATCTTGCACTCGGCGTGTCTTCCGGGTTCGCGGCTCCGGAGCCACGATGACGTCACTCCCGCGCATGAGTTTTCTTCCCGGCAAGGTCCGGCAACACTGCCGGACCTTAAGCTGGGGCATTCAGCGCGCATGCGCCGCTGACGTCAGCGGCTGCATGCACAGGGAAAATCTTCTAAACACCGTACAGGTTTAGGAGATATTAATTTTACCTACGGGTAAGCTTTATTCTAGACTTACCTGTAAGTAAAAGTGTAAAATTTGGGTATACAACCGCTTTAAGGATTTCTCCTAAAAAAGGTCAAATATCTACAGTGTCTTGCAAAAGTATTCACCCCCCTTGGCATTTTTCGGGTTTTGTTGCCTCACAACCTGGAATAAACATGGGTTGTTTGAGGATTTGCATAAATTAATTTACAGAACATGCCCACAACTTTGAAGATTTTTTTTTATTATTGTGAAGCAAACAACAAATAGGACAAAATAATAGAAAAAATCAATGTGTATAACTATTCACCCACCTAAAGTAAATACTTTGTAGAGCCACCTTTTGCGGCTATCAGCTCCAAGTCACTTTGGATAAGTCTTTATGAGCTTGCCACATCTTACCACTGGCATTCCTCCTTGCAAAACTGCTCCAGCTCCTTCAAGTTGAACAGCAATCTTTAAGTCTGACCACAGATTTTCTATTGGATTGAGGTCTGGGCTTTGACTAGGCCATTCCAACACCTTTACATGTTTCACCTTAAACCACTCAAGTGTTGCTTTAGCAGTGTGTTTGGGGTCAGTGTCCTGCTAAAAAGGTGAACCAGGTTTTGCTCAAGAATATCCTTGTATTTAGCACTATCCATCTTTCCCTCGACTCTGACCAGTTTCCCAGTCCTGACTGCTGAAAAACATCCCCACAGCATGATGCTGCCACAACCATGTTTCACTGTGGGGATGGTGTTCTTTGGGTGATGTGATGTGTTGGGTTTGCACCAGACATAGCGTTTTCTTTGATGGCCAAAAAGTTTAATTTTAGTCTCATCAGACCAGAGCACCTTCCTCCATACATTATGAGAGTCTTCCACATACTCAAAACATGCTATTTTGTTTTTTGCTGAAAGTAATGACTTTCTTCTGGCCACTCTGCCATAAAGCCCAACTCTATGGAGCGTACAGCTTATTGTCGTCCTATGTACAGATACTCCAGTCTCTGGTGTGAAACTCTGCAGCTCCTCCAGGGTTACCTTAGGTCTCTGTGCTGCCTCTCAGATTAATGCCCTCCTAGCCCGGTCCGTGAGTTTTGGTGTGCGGTCGTCTCTTGGCAGGTTTGCTGTTGTGCCATGTTCTTTCCATTTGGTTATGATAGATTTGATGGTGCTCCTAGGGATCTTCAAAGATTTGGATTTTTTGTAATAACCTAACCCTGACTTGTACTTCTCAACAACATTGTCCCTTACTTGTTTGGAGAGTTCCTTGATCTTCATGGCAGTGTTTGGTTAGTGGTGCCTCTTGTTTAAGTGTTGCAGCCTATGGGGCCTTTCAAAAAGGTGTGTATATGTAATGAAAGATCATGTGAGACTTAGATTGCACACAGGTGGACATCATTTCACTAATTATGTGACTTCTGAAGGTAATTGGTTGCACCAGAGCTTTTTATGGGCTTCATAACAAAGTGGATACATACGCACATGCCAATTATCTGTTTTTTATTTCTGAAAAATAGTTTAACCACTTTACAATCGGCCCATAGCCGAATGACGGCTACAGGGTGGTTCGATAATTCTGGGAGGGCGTACATTGACGTCCTCCCAGAATCGCGCTCCCTGGGGCGCACACACAGGAGTGTCTGTGACGGCCGGGTCCAGAGGACCCGGCGCATCACGGATCACGGTAAATGGCCGCTAATAGCACAGTACAGTGTGAGAGGAGAGGGGGAGTGTGAGAGGAGAGGGGGAGAGATCGTGGCAGCAGCGCTGTGGGCTGGATCTGTAGTGCTCACATCGCTGCTCTGTGACAATTGCAGTTACATCCAGCCATGCAAGCCATCCCTGCATACCCAGTGCTTAGCCATCCCTGCCATACTCTGCCATACCCTGCCATACTCTGCCATACTCTGCCATACCCTGCCATACTCTGCCTTACCCTGCCTTACCCTGCCATACTCTGCAATACCCTGCCATACTCTGCAATACCCTGCCATACTCTGCAATACCCTGCCATACCCAGCCATACTCTGCAATACCCAGCCATACTCGGCGATACCCAGCCATACCCAGCCATACTCTGCAATACTCAGCCATACCCTGCCATACTCTGCAATACCCAGCCATACCCTGCCATACTTTGCAATACCCAGCCATACTCGGCCATACTCTGCCATACTCAGTGATACCCAGCCATACTCGGTGATGCTCGGTGATACTCTGTGATACTCAGCCGTACCCAGCCATACCCAGCCGTACCCAGCCTCTCTATGTGGCCAGGCTGTGGAAAAGTCTCCCACATGTGGTATCGCCGTACTCGGGAGGAGTAAGAAAATCTATTTTGGGGTTGTCATTTTTGGTATGTACATGCTATGTGTTAGAAATATTGAATCAATGGACAACTTTGTGTAGAAAAAAAATGCATTTCATTTTCTTTCCACATTTTCCAAAAATTTGTAGAAAAAAAATGACATGTTCAAAAGACTCTTTATGCCTCATAGATTATACGTTGAGGTGTTTTATTTCCAAAATGGGGTAATTTTTGGGGCGTTTCCATTGTCCTGGTGCTCCAGGGCCTTCAAAAATGTAAGAAGTAGTCAGGAAATTAGATGTGTAATTTATGCTCCTAGAACGCCTGAAGGTGCTCCCTGCATGTTGGGCCTCTGTATGTGGCCACGCTGTGTAAAAGTCTCACACATGTTGTATCACCATACTCAGGAGTAATAGCAGAATTGTGTTTTGGGGTGTAATTTGTGGTATGCATATGCTGTGTGCGAGAAATAACCTGCTAATATGACAATTTTGTGAAAAATTTCAAAAAGAAAAAAAATCTTGATTTTGCAAAGAATTGTGGGAAAAAAATTATAACTTCAAAAAACTCACAATGCCTCTTACTAAATACCTTGGAATGTCAACTTTCCAAAAATGGGGCATTTGGGGGGTATTTGTACTTTCCTGGCTTGTTAGAGTCTCAAGAAATGAGATAGGCCGTCAGTACTTCAGGTGTGATCAATTTTCAGAGATTGTCACCATAGCTTGTGGACTCTATAACTTTCACAAAGACCAAATAATATACACCAATTTGGCTTATTTTTACCAAAGATATGTAGCAGTATAAATTTTGGCCCAAATTTCTGAAGATAAATGACTAATTTGTGTGAAAAAAGGACAAAAATTTCATATGGGTACAGTGTTGCATGACTGAGTAATTGTCATTCAAATTGTGAGAGCACCGAAAGCTGAAAATTGGTTTGGTTAGAAAGGGGGTTTAAGTGCCCAGTGATCAAGTGGTTAATGTTCTGTCCACCAGACTTCTATTCTGATTACCTGTATCTGTGTTGATAAAATTACATGCTAGGTTTGTAAGTTAATCATATTTGGAGTACAAGCGCCATCTAGCGTCCTTTTTTGGTATTGCTTCAGTTCTGTTTATCTGATTTACTTTGTATCCAGGAAGTTGTTAGTACGGGGAATTTTGGGTAGAATCTTTACAGGAAGGGAAGCAACCACCATTTCTTTGAGAAGACACTGCAGAAAGCAAGACATGTCTTGCTCAATCTATCGCCATCACCCCTTAGAGAACTTAAAAAGTAAGTTTTCACTATCACATCTTGTATTGTATATCGTTGTTTCTGCTATGTATGCTGTATTGTATGCAATAGTGTACTTATTGAGGTCTATTTCTGTTATTTTGTAGTTTCACCTGGCTTGTTCTAATAAGGTTGAGATCAAAGAAATATGGTACCTGAAGTTTATGGGACAAGAAGGTTTAAGCTATATGTCCTTGAGACAGAACAGTTAATGTATATATTTTTCAAATTTTACTTCACCAACTTAGACTATTGTGTTCTGATCCATCACAAATAATTCAGATTAAAAAAACATTAAACTATAGGCTGTAATGTAACAAAATAGGTCAAAAGCCAAGGAGGGTGAATACTTTTGCAAGACACTGTATTACATTTTTTTTTTAGTTTGATCTTATTTTATTAGTTTTTTTACTTTCAGAGAACACAAAAATGTCACAATTTGTGGGAAAAATGTAACCACTGCATAACAGAGACAGCCATATTTTTGTAGCACATGAGGGTGCTTCCCATCCAACCCCCTGGGCCCCAAACCTGGGATGCCCACCTCAGAAGGAAGGCAGGACTCATAACTGTTGCAAGTTACGAAATATAGTCCAGGGTGCCCAGGTCGTGGTATGCTTATTCAACCTATTATGCTCTGCCAGGAAATGTTCCAGATATATGAGGGAATCCATTTCCAGTGCCAATTCAGTCTAGGGATGGTGGCTCTGGCAGCTGTCAGAAAATGGTGAAGAATGTCATGTTTAGCAGCTTTAATTGAACCGGGCAGTATAGACAATATGGTGATTTGAGGGGTATTGGGGACAAAAGTCTCTATGACTTTACAATAAAGTTGCAAAATGAAAGCCCAGAACCTCTTGATCGGGTAGCAATCGGTCCAAATATGAAGCATTGTGCTCTCCTGACTCCCACACTGCCAGCATATATTGGAGAGGGAGGGATCATACTGTGCTCAGCATAAATGACTACCCCCCTTTTGAAAGGTAAGATTTTAATCAATGTCTCAATGAACACAATAACAATTTACATCATTTTGACTAAACTGAGTTTTAGAGAACATTTGTTTAGCTCATCACATGAAAGTAAGATTAATAATATAATGTAGATTACAAAATCTTCAGTTTTACTCAAATTAGTTGCTGCAAAAATAAATACACCCAACAACAAAAACTACTACATCTAGCATTTTGTATGACCTCCATGATTTGTAAGGACGGCACCAATTGGTCTTCTAGGCATGGAATGAACAAGTTGGTGACATAATGCAACATCTATATTTTTCCATTCTTCAAGAACGACCTATTTTAGAGCCTGGAAGCTGGATGAAGAGTGATGCACAACTTGTCTCTTCAGAATTCCACATAGGTGTTCGATTGGGTTCAAATAAGGAGACTTGGCCACTGAATCACTTTCACCCTGTTCTTCTTCAGAAATGCAACAGTGGCCTTAGATGTGTATTTTTGATTATTGTTGGAAAAATGCACAACGACCAAAGGCACGGAGTGATGGTAGTATCTTCTCTTTCAATGTAGAGCAGTAAATCTGTGAATTCATGAGACCATCAATAAAATGCAGCTCCCCGACACCAGCAGCACTCATGCAGCCCCACAGAGGGATACTACCACCACCATGTTTTACAGTAGGCACCATGCATTTTCTTCGTACTCCTCACCTTTGCAACGCCATACAGTTTTGAAACCATCAGTTCTGAAAAAACATTTATCTTGGTCTCATCACTCCAGAGTCCCAGTAGTCTTCTTCTTTTCCAGCATGGGCGCTGGCAAATTCTCGGTGGGCTTTTTGTGCATGGGCTTTGAGAGAGGCTTCCTTCATGGACGACACGCATGCATGCCATTTCTCTGAAGTGTACGTGATTTTCTTCAACCCTTCTCACCAGAAGATGCTCCTGTCAAGGCGTTAACTTCCGTGCATGGCCTGGACATCTCTGTGAGGCGGGTGTAGTTCCATCCATGTTAAATTTCTGTATCACTTTTGCTACAGTATTCTGACTAATAAGTAAAGCTTTGCTGATCTTCTTGTAGCCTTCACCTTTCTAGTGTAAAGAATTTATTTTCTTTCTCTGGCCTTGACATTTCTCTTCCATGTGGTGCCATTGCTGACAGCATGAAATGGGAAGTGGTTTTCTTCGCCTTTTTATAATCAACTGTCTGCTTGACACCTGTCAATGAATAATTAGACTCACCTGTAGTTGAATTCTTGTTAATTAGGATGTTGTTGTCTACAATTTAGCTTTGCTCCTAAGACTTTCATTGGGGTGTATTCGTTTTTGCAGCATGGTCTTGAATGCATTTATTAGGAAAAAATAGGATTTTTTACTCACCGTAAAATCCTTTTCTCTGAGTCCATGGACCGACACAGCTTCTCTATTGACAAAGTGGGTATTATCCGTTAATTAGGAGTGACTAGGCAGAAAAACTTGTAAAAAGTGTTGCATCACACCTTCTACAGTACCGCCCAGGGGGCGGACCCTCTGGGTATACCCTCTCAGTCTGCACATCGCAGATCAGTTCGTCAAAAAGCAGTACAAACTTAAAAGGAGGGGTGGGTGCTGTGTCGGTCCATGGACTCAGAGAAAAGGATTTTACGGTGAGTAAAAAATCCTATTTACTCTTTCGTCCATGGACCGACACAGCTTCTCTATTGACAAAGTGGGACGTCCCAAAGCAGTGTCAGAGAAAAAACGAGGGGTGGTAACAGCATAAAAACAAACTTCACCCCAAAACACAAAACAGCACTCCAACGGAGGAGTTGCAACTCTAAACAGCCGCCTGCAAAACCTTGCGGCCGAAAGAGGCATCCGAAGATGCACCTACATCAACTTTGTAGAATTTTGTGAAAGTGTGAGCGGACGACCAAGTCGCCGCTTTACATAGTTGGGAAACAGACGCTTGATGTCGGAAAGCCCAAGAGGCACCTATTGCCCTGGTCGAATGCGCCGTGACAGGAAAGGGGGGCGCCTGACCCTTTAAGGCGTAAGCCTGGATTACTATCTGTCGGATCCACCTAGAGATGGTGGCCGATGAAACTGCTTGGCCCTTCTTGGGACCAGCCACCGAAACAAACAGTGAGTCTGACTTCCGGAACAGGGAAGTAGCAGATATGTATACTCTCAAAGCTCGGACAACGTCCAAGGAATGCAACGCCGACTCCTTAGGATTCGACGGCTGAGGACACAAGGATGGAAGTACAATGTCTTCGTTGAGATGAAAAGCCGAAACGACTTTCGGAAGAAAGGAAGGCTGCGGCCGCAGCACCACCTTATCCTTGTGGAAAATCAAATAGGGAGCCCTGCAGGACAGGGCTGCCAGCTCAGAGACTCGTCTAACTGACGTAACAGCCACCAAAAAGACCACCTTCTGAGAAAGTGTCAACAGGGGAATATCTCTAATATTCTCAAACGGTGCCTTCTGAAGCACCGAGAGGACCAGGTTCAAGTCCCACGGAGGTAACGGGGGGCGGACCGGAGGGGCCACATGTCGAACCCCCTGCACAAATGTACTCACGAGAGAGTGAGTCGCCAGGGGTCGCTGAAAAAAGACAGCCAGGGCAGATATCTGTCCCTTAATCGTACTTAGGGCAAGCCTTTGGTCTACCCCATGCTGTAAAAACAGCAGGATTCTGGAAACCAAATAGGTACGCGGATGCCATTTCATTTCCTCACACATGGAGATGTAGGCCCTCCAAGTGCGGTGATAGACCTTCCTAGAGGACGGTTTCCGAGCACTTCTCATAGTAGAGATTACTGAGTCTGACAGGCCCCGATCTCTCAGTACCTGGTTCTCAGCAGCCATGCCGTTAAAGCCAATGACTGTAAAGCAGGATGGAATATGGGACCTTGCGATAGCAGGTCCTTCCGTAGTGGTAGGCGCCAGGGGACGTCTGCTACCAGACGTACTAGATCGGCGTACCAAGGACGCTGAGGCCAATCTGGAGCGATTAGGATCATTGGAATTCCCTCTGCCTCCACTCTGCGGAGCAGAAGAGGAAGAAGCCTTAAGGGAGGGAAGGCATAGATTAGCCGATACTGACCCCACGATGCTACCAACGCGTCCGTTGCGTCTGCCCATGGGTCTCTTGACCGGGCCACAAACCTCAATACCTTCCGATTGAGTCGGGAAGCCAGAAGATCTACGTCTGGTGTGCCCCATCTTTGGCAGAGGAGTTGGAACACCTCCGGGTGTAAGGACCATTCTCCCTGGTCCAGCATCTGGCGGCTCGGGTAGTCCGCCTGCCAGTTTTCCACACCCGGAATGTACACGGCCGACAGTGCCGGTACGCTCCTCTCTGCCCACTTCAGGATGCGAGCGATCTCCGATGCTGCAGCTGAGCTTCTTGTTCCTCCTTGATGATTGACATATGCCACTGCTGTGGCGTTGTCTGACTGGATCCTGACTGGACGCCCTTGCAGTCTCTGAGACCATTTGAAGAGGCACAGCTTGATCGCCCGGATCTCCAGGACATTGATCGGCAGGAGGGCTTCCTCTGGGGTCCAGCGACCTTGCGCCGACTGGACACCCCAGACTCCCCCCCAACCTGTAAGGCTGGCGTCCGTCGTGATCACTATCCAGTAAACTGGAAGAAATGACTTCCCGGCCATTAGAGCCGGTGCTGTCAGCCACCATACCAGGGATCTCCTGACTAGGTGGCTCACTCGGATTTGATAATCCAGAGATGAAGGGCATCTGTTCCATCTGGACAGAACTTCCCTCTGTAACACTCGAGTGTGGTATTGAGCATATGGGACCGCCTCGAAGGAGGCTACCATGAGGCCCAACACTCGCATGCAAAAACGGAGTGACGACCAATTCCTGGAAGTCAGCTGCCGTACTGCAGCCCGGAGGGTCTGCAACTTCTCCACAGGGAGGAATACCTTTGCCTCTGAGGAATCCAGAATCAACCCCAGGTACACTAGGCGTTGAGTGGGCACCAATACTGACTTTTGCGTGTTTAGTATCCAACCACAGTCTCGAAGAGTCTGACAGGTAATGGACACGCTTACCTCTAATTCTGAGCTTGAAGGGCCCTTCAGCAGAAGGTCGTCCAAGTAACCTGTGATAGCGATACCCCGCTGTCTTAGAAGTGCCAGAATCGGAGCGAGCACCTTGGTGAACGTCCTGGGTGCTGAGGCAAGGCCAAACGGGAGGGCCACAAACTGGTAGTGGTTCTTCCCGATAGCAAATCGCAGAAACCTCTGGTGTCTGGAGTATATGGGGACATGCAGGTATGCGTCCTTGATGTCCAAGGAGGCCAGAAAGTCCCCCGGATGGAGAGCCGTGACTACGGATCGAACCGACTCCATCCGAAATCTTTGTACCTTCACAAAGCAATTGAGGGCTCTGAGATCCAAGATTGGACGAACCCCCTCCTTCTTTGGCACAATGAACAGATTTGAGTAAAAACCCTGACCCCGTTCCTGTTCTGGAACTGGAATAACTACCCCGCGTTCCAGTAGACCCTGGACCGCCCCATACAGGGCCTCCCGACGGGTCGGTAGTAGCTGGAGATTGGAGGTGATGAATCTGTCTGGTGGACAAGAGAGAAATTCTATCTTGTAGCCTGAGGAGATTACTTCGCAAACCCACCTGTCGGAGACTAGAGCAGTCCACTGAGTCGCGAATTTGCGAAGACGTCCCCCCACCCGAGAGCTGGGTGGGGGCGGACCTTCATGTGGACGCAGATTTGTCCGCAGGCTTGTTGGGTCTGCGGGACCAAGGACGCTTTTGTCCTTGGGCAGGCGCTTTATCGGCCTGGGGTCTTTTCCCTGTCGCCTTAAGGGGGCGAAAAAAACGCTTACGTGCAGTAAAGGAGGGCCCTTGCCCTTGGCGTGGTCCCCTACCCTTGCTAGTTTGGGGAAGCAAAGTGCTTTTACCTCCTGTAGCATCCTTGATGATGTCATCCAGAGAAGCCCCAAAAAGTCTGTCGCCCTTAAAAGGCAGATCCAATAGGGCTTTCTTGGAAGTCTGGTCCGCAGACCAGCCCTTTAGCCAGATCAGGCGGCGTATTGCTACTGCATAAACCGAAGCTCTTGACAGCAGGGGAATAGTATCCATGTCTGACTCGCAGACAAACTTAAGGCCCTGGACCAACTGGTCGGCCAAAGTTATCTCATTAGGAGGAGCATCTCGCTCCTTTAACCCCTGGAGTAGCAATTTTGCCCATTCAGTAAGTGTCTGAGACACTAGGGCCCCCGCCAATGCCGGGCGTACTGCTGAGCCTACCACTGAGTATAGGTAGCGAGCGAGTGCTTCAGCCTTCTTATCCACAGGGTCCTTGAAAACAGGAGCCCCTTCTACTGGAATAGTGGTGGCTCTATTAAGTCTGGACACCGAAGGGTCCACTATAGGGGGAGAGGTCCATATCTTCAGAAAACTCTCCTCAAAGGGGTACCGTACTGCAAACCTCTTTGGGGCTGTAAAGACCCTCAGTGGGTTCTCCCATTCCTTGTATAAGAGTTTGTCAAAATAAGACACACAAGGGAACACCTTGGCAGTGCGGGCAGGTTTACGAAACCCAAAGGGGACTGGAGTATCTGCTACTTCTTCAGTCCTTTCCAACTTTAGCGTATCCCGCACTGCAGTAATAAGGTCAGATACCAAAGCCGTCTCGCGTACTGACCTGGACTTGGAGTCCTCCTCACTGTCCGATCGGTCACGGTCTGCAGTCTCTGATGCATCAGAATCTGGGCCATGAGCCGTAGCTGGACCTGGTTCTGCATCAGAAATATCCCCAGAAGATTGCAGGGGACGGGGGCGTTTATTACCCCCTGTATTCCCGTGTGCTGCTTCCACCCTGGCAGCAAACGCCTCTAGGATTGCCGACATAGCGTCCATAGACACCTCAGGGACACCAGCTGCTAAATCTGGTGTTTCAGGGGAGAAGACATCTGGCTCAGATGCCATGCTGACCACACGCTGACACTCACAGGGCTCCAGGCAAGATATCAATAGGCCACCCTCCTGCGCTGCAGAGATGCTGGGTTACCCAGAGGACTCACCACCCTGGATAGGTACTGCTATGCTGCGCCTATGATGCTGTCCCCTTGCTGCTGTGTCAGTCTGCTTCTTTTATCAGCACTTCCTGTGTGAATTTTCGCGCCAGTGTAATGCACCCTAGAGGCCGGAGGCTCTCGCAAAATGGTTGCCAAAAACGTCTGTATAAAAGATAATGTGGGCTCTAAGAAAATGGCCGCCGACAGAAGATAGAGGTCAGGCAGCCATAGCCCACAAAAAGATGGCCGCCGAACGGCAATATCTGCATACAGGGTGGACAAACATGGCCGCCGATCACCTGATAGGGGCCAGTGGGTGTGGCCGAACTACAGGAAGATGGCCGCCAGGCAGTTACAAGAGGCCAAACTTGGCATGGACCACCTCAAAATGGCCGCCGACAGCATGGAGACACAGAAACACAGGTAAGCAAAAATGACATTTCTTTTAAATGTTAGTTACAGCCAGCCCCGCTCCAGTGGGACCCCCTAGGTGACCCCCAGCACCCAGCAACCTTTAGCTAGAAGCCCAGGGAGGAGGGAAAGGCAGGGAGAGAGGGAAGAAAGGGGCCACAACCACTTACTTGATCTCTCCAGGAATGTCCAGCTAAATCACCCAGCCGAGGCAGGGGAGTTTTACTTACCTATCCTGCATGTATTCTGCTGGAAGACATTCCAAACAGATCATCGTCCGCGCACGGAAGGTGACTGTTGGCCAGGCATGCTGTGATTGGACCCAGAAGGGACGATCATATGTATGCCCTGGAGCATGACGCTCACCGGACAGGCTGCTGCGACTCGGCCGTAAGGTCAGCCGAAGCTGAGCGGTCCGATGCAAGCCTTGGAGCGTAAGCTCACCGGCCAGGCTGCTGCGACTCGGCCGTAAGGTCAGCCGAAGCTGAGCGGTCCGATGCAGGCCCTGGAGCGTAGGCTCACCGGCCACCCGTGGAGCGACGGGCATGTCGTGGAAAACCCAGCGCGTAGCTAGGGTCGGCACACGCTCGATGGCCGAAACTGGGGAGACTACAAGGATCGAGGATCCAGCCTGTCACCCAGTCGGCAGTTGATCGAAGATCGCAGGAAACAACAAATGTAGCAAAAAAAAAAATATATATATATCTTTTTTCCCCGGACCAATGAGCCCGAAGGGAGCCATGTCCTACTCCTTGCTAGACAGAAAAAAACTGATCTGCGATGTGCAGACTGAGAGGGTATACCCAGAGGGTCCGCCCCCTGGGCGGTACTGTAGAAGGTGTGATGCAACACTTTTTACAAGTTTTTCTGCCTAGTCACTCCTAATTAACGGATAATACCCACTTTGTCAATAGAGAAGCTGTGTCGGTCCATGGACGAAAGAGTAATACTATTTTTTGTGTGTTCAAAATAACAAATCTTGGTTGCAATCAATGGCCCGCATTTGTGGTAGTATTTTGTAGTAAATGCTTTCTCCCAGTCTTTATCAATTTGGGTCTTTAATTCCTTCTCCCACAAAACAGCATAGGCAGGAGGGTTTTGATGAGAAAGGGAAGACAAAATAGAGTGGATTTGAAAGACCACAAGCCTCGGGGGTGAATCACTGAGTAAAATTATTATTACAAATGCATCTCAGTTGACTCCAAGTTTGCGCTCCAGCCCTCTTTCTGGTTCCTCGAGAGACTATCCGGATACACGCTTATGGACACTATGCCGGCTTTTCGCTCAGCACACGGGGATGTCTCTTCTCATTGAGAACAACAGCACTTGGAGTACGATCGTAGACCGGACCGCTCATATGCCTGCTACAGTTAACTTAAGAGTGAGTGCTTTAGTGTCATTGCAATATTAAAGTGTAAACAGTTTTACTAAGTGGCGCCTGTATTGTTTTTTTTCTGTGAATCACTGAGTAACAGGTCTTCAAATAAGGTGGGACGAGTTGTGAGTTTTTGCTCGTCAGCCATAGAATGATGGAAGGTTATGATTCGTTGATGCAAGAGCAGTGGTCTGTTCCATAGACGTTGGAAAAAGAAGTAGTAAGGTTGAAAAAGGAATTGCCAGCTGGAAGAATCAAGGCCAGGCACCCACTCTGTTCTTGGGCAAGGGGAGTACTTTGCGGTTCAACCAATGGCGATTTGAACCCCATATGAAGACTGTAAAGACCCTCCTTCGGTTTGCAAAAAAAGGAAGCAGGGACATACACTGAGGTAGTTTGGAAGAGATCTTGGGACCATATCCATTTATAGTGTCAGGATCAGCGTCTAAGGTGACCAGACACATAGGCTACACAGAGGAACTGAGACCAAACAAAGGATATATATATAATAAAGTGATATTTATTTACAGTGAAAAATAGCAAACAAAGAACACTGCAAACACAGCACACAGAAAACATGAACTAACCAAAAACCCCACTAACAAGAGCTGTTGAACCTGACCAACTAAATATATATACAGTCCAAGCTAGGGACAAAGGTACAAGGAATTCAAGGTTGCAAGGATGGGGGGATCAAGGCTGGGGACAGAGCAGAGGGATGCAGGAGCAAGGCAGAGGGTTGCAGACAGGATCAGCAGCAAGGCAGGGACCAAAATCGTGACGCGCTGGGGGAAGGGAGGAGAAGCCTTAAGTGGCCCCCAGGCAGCTGAACATTAATTTGCATGATTAAACCAGCCTGCTGGCTCCTGGGAGACACCTGCTGGTGGACACTGGAACTGCAGCAAATAGCCCAGAGCAGGATAGTGCCACCAGCAAGTGAACTTAATTCTAAAATATAGTGTATTAATTCTTCAAAGCCATGAGAGTGCCTTCCTATCATAGGTTTGAGGCAGTTTTACACACGAGGGGTTCATATTTGAGGGAATAAAGCTTAGACAGATCTTGTGGAATATGTATCCCTAAATATTAGGACTGCGGAAATTAACGATTAATTGTTCGATTAATCGTTAATTTCTCTGATCGATCAAAATAATTTTGATCGAGGACAATCCGCGGAGTGAGCTCCGCGATCTCGTCCATAGGAAAGGCTGCGGCTTCGGCCTAGCTCCGGAGCCGCGGCCATCTTGGTCCACCCAGCGGCGGCCTAGTAGCGGCGCGCTGACGTCATCATCAGCCGCCTGCTTGTGCCGTCTACTCTGCGAGTCTGCGGGCGGTTCTGCCTGGAGTTTACGTTATGGGGGGAGATGTGGACATTACGGGGGAGATGTGGACATTACAGTATGTGGGGCAGATGTGGACATTACAGTATGGGAGCAGATGTGGACATTACAGTATGTGGGGCAGATGTGGACATTACAGTATGTGGGGCAGATGTGGACATTACAGTATGGGGGAAATGTGGACATTACAGTATGTGGGGCAGATGTGGACATTACAGTATGGGGGAGATGTGGAGATTACAGTATGGGGGAGATGTGGACATTACAGTGTGGGGGGAGATGTGGACATTACGGTATGGGGGGAGATGTGGATATTACGGTATGGGGGGAGATGTGGATATTACGGTATGGGGGGAGATGTGGATATTACGGTATGGGGGGAGATGTGGATATTACGGTATGGGGGGAGATGTGGACATTACAGTATAGGGGAGATGTGAAAAATTGGAAAAACTGTATGTGCGTTATAATTAATCGAAATTAGTCGATTAAAATATTTAGTAGGGTTGTTACTGATTAAAATTTTCGTGTTCGATTAATCAATTTTTTTTTTTTTTTAGAAGTGAGGCAGACCATAAAGGAAAAGTCTTAAAAAACTAAAACATCACACTGGTCATATACAGAGAAACAGCGATGCTTACATTTGCAGTATAAATCACATACAGTGCATAGTATTGCATATTGTCATAGCAATATATCAGACAGTGAAGGTATCACATGTGATACAGTCTGTTGGTAATCTAGAGGTCTTTTCCAAATTATGCAACAGAGTGTGAAAAATGCATGGCCATTATGTACAAATAACTAATCAACAGTTGCAGCAAAGTGAAAATGGTTTATTCGTAGGACTAGAAAAAAGAAAAAAAGAAACTGCGCTAAGATCAAAAAAAGCAATCTGGTGCAATCACAAGAAATGCCTGGAGCTCAATTAGAAGCAGCAACTTTTCTGTAAACATCAAAACCAGTGAACAGGTGAAATAGAAAAATAAAGTTGCGCTAAACCTAAAAAATAAAACATGTGTATGAGTGCTATATGATAGTTATAAAAAAATCACATAAAATACCGCGAATGACCTTAAAATTCAAAGTGATATTGAATAAATAAAATAAAATAAAAAGGTCAAAATTAATGTGAGTGAATCAATAAATACAAGTTGAATGGTGAATAAACTCAATAGATTGAATCCATATAAAGTTCATAAAGTTCATGAATGGATGATCTGGGTGTAACGCCAACAAATGATGAAAATCCACCCATGCACAAATCCAGTGAAGTCCAAACTCTTCAGATATGGACTAAAGCCAAAGTGATCTCCACCACCATATCACAAATTAAACCGCTTACCAGAGCCCCGTGGTCCCCTATAATGGAGGACCCGGAGAAGCTTGTAATGAATCTCAGCTGGGTGACAGTAACACCATGAATCCACAGCCTCGCTAATCAGCATACTCCATGACGATAAACCAAATAGCAATAGTGTGGCATGTAAGTGTATCGGCCTCCTCACCCCGACCTCTTTAGCTAGGGGTATGTCGAGCGACAGAGTGAGGTGCGCTACGGCCCATGTCCTCCCCATGCATGTGGGTGAGGTGAAGGCCAATATCAATCTTTTCCTCGGGCCAAATGTGTGCTGGTTATGAGGGTCAGTCCTTCCGTGCCGGAATCCCCTTTGTTCCCATCAACAGAGTCCATACACCCATCAAAGTCCAAACTCAGGTTTATTGCGTATCTCCACATACAGTCAAATGCAACGGCATGATACGATGGGAAAGCAGGTCGAGGCACTGTACAGGTTCCTAGTCCCTACACTCCCTGTGCTATGACCAGGGGTTGCAGGAGTCTTGATGGAAGCTCCTCCGCTGCGCTGTAGCCCCTATCAGGGGAAGATGTCCTCCAAGGGAGTTACCGAAGGCCCATCCGTCACCGGGTTGACACTGCACCGGGTCTTCGGACGGGTGACCTCCCCAGCCTCCTCACCTCAGATGCGGGTCCCCTCGCAAGGGGCGCCCTGGAGCAACTTCACCCTCGCGGGACCCAGTTGGAGTCACCGGGTCCCAGGCCTCTTCAATAGTACCTCACCCCAGGCTGAAGGTGCCTGGGGTGGACTCCATCTTCATTCCGGCCAGGCCTAGGGCGCCTAGGCCGGAACCTTGAACCGCCCGCACCCAGGCCTAAGGTGCCTGGGTGCGTGAAGGGGTGACCCCCTCCCACAAGAACAACAGACAGGCGACGACGACCTCGTGGCGCGGGCGTCTCCCCCTTTTATATCCTCCCATCGACACCACGGCGGGTTCCCCGCCCCAGCCGTACCATCGCCAGGAAGGAACCAAAAAAAGGGTAACACTGTGATAGCGATTCTACCTCGAGCCAGCAGGTACACTGACACCCACTGGTCAAAGAGAATATTACACCACCCAATCCTCCACGAATAAGAAAAAGGGGTCTAATCCCTGACATAATCACACACCTGGGTCTCTCTACCCCCAGGTGTATCCCACTAACTTTGAAGACCCCGCTACACACTCCCCCTGGTGATTTGACGCTGGTCCCCAGCGTCAGGTGCACACCCATGTCTCCCAAGGAGGGGTGACATGAAGTGGGCCCCAGAGGCTATCCCTCAAATTTTGGATACTGTATGTGCCAAGACCTGCTCAACAGAAAAGGGAACTATAAAACATTAAAACTTTTGTATAAAACATCTGTCATGTACACATATACAATCCCTCCCGTCACTGTCTAAGAACCACCCCATACTCAGTAGTCTTGACCGACGAATCTCCTGCAGAAGGGAAACAAACAAAAAAAAACACATCCTGACACTCTGTGTTAACTTGGCATGAGTGGGTCCGTCAGCCGAGAGACCCACTCACTCCAATAAGTAAGTAATGCATGTGTAACATTTTCAAACAACCGTTGCACAACACTGCCACCTGGTGACAGCGCTGCGGTAATGACACTTGGTTAGATCTTCATTCTTCCTGCTTTCCTACTCTAACTCTACCCCAAAAGTCTCTGCCTTTGGCACATGAAGAAAAGGGAGAAAAAAAAACAACAGCTCCCAAATCTCCAGTGAGTAAAAGAAAAGCCCAAATCAAAACAAAAGTAGGGCACAGTTCTAGGCGTCTGGGAATGTCTCTTCCAGAAAGTTTCAACAGCAACAAGATAGAAGCTCACTTCTCCTATAAATAGAACCTTGGATCCGGCAGAAACAGGGGCTTCAGGTGCCCGTCAAACACTTCCACCGAATACTCAACATCCTCTCCATCTTTCCTGCAGATGAGCACCTTATCGGCATGAATATGGCGCCCAAGTCTCCAATCAGCTCTGCAGTCCTTGAACTTTTTAGACACAGGCGGCGAACATGACAGGTATCGCCTGGCATGGGGTACTTTAAGCTTTTCCCATACAAACTCGTCATACCACCTTGGTCGCAGAACCTCGACTTCATACAATAAGTCCCGAGGCAAGTAGGGGTACTCCCACCCATATTCACGGGCGACTCTCTGGGAGAAAAGTCTCTGCAACCTGGCTAGAGGCGGCATCACATCTCGCTCACCTTCTCCTGGCTGTACGATGGCCTCCGGGTGCCGAGGTACCTTCACCATCTTGGGTTTCTTTGTCTTTGGTGCCCGCAACGAAGCACGCTGCATCCCCAACATCAGAGCGTGTGATGTAGTTGAATGCGGAAAGTTGGTCGGAGGACTAGATTTCCTCGAGAACTCCGGGGCCTTCACCCGGAGCGTACTGTCTTCTATGGACATGGGGGAATCCTGCGGTTTACTCAGCACAGGTAGTGGGCGTCTGTCCCAGCCCTTCCGGTGAAACAGTTCGTCTATCTCTCCGTCATCACCACAGTCTGACAATGACTCTAAGTCGGAGGTGTCATACATCTCAGCGGGAAGGTAGTCTCTAGTAGACGGAAGGCTACCCTCCCTTGCGGGCTCCACCGACTGGGGACCCCCCGACACCTCCAACCAACACCACAGTCCCAGCCCCTGGCTCACCTGGACCTTCTGAAGAACTGGGATGTCCGGGACTCTCTTTTCTACCGGCGTCATCCAGGCCAGGCAAGCGGCGGGGTGAAGCTCGACCACGGCCATAAGATGCCTGTACCAGACCGACTTTCCTCTTCGGAGGTGGGAGCAGGGAGTCTGTAGTGACCGAAGCAGTGTCCTCGGATTTTTCTCTCTCAGTCTCTGGTTGGGCAGTCACTTCGCCCTGGTCAGCGCGCACGGGAAACTCCGCAAAGGCTTTGATCTCTCCCTCCGGAGTGGCGGTTCCTGTGATGCAGTTGAGGCGTAGGGCCCGGGGCCTTTCCGTGTGTGGTTCAACCTCAAAAAGAAACTCCTTGCATGCTTCGCATCGCCCGAATGGCTTTAGTTGGACCACCAGTCCCGAGCATTCGGGACAGATCACACCGAGGGCCTCTGTGTCTCTGCATGAATACAAAGCCAACTGTCCTCGGGGCCTGAGCCTTATCCCCGTGTCTGTAATGGATGCAGCAAATGCAGTCATCTTGAAAGGATAAGGTACCGTCATCCACGGGGAGCCTGAGTTCACTCCGACCACTTGCTGCTCCATCACACGCTGACCTCGCGCCGGAGTCTCCACGTGTATCTCCACACGTGGCCAGACTCCTCCCACGACTTGCACGTTTTCGCGGGCTTCCTTCAGTCTCCTCCCACGAATTGCGCAGTCATGGGGTGCCTCGTGGCGCAGTGCAGCAAAAGTCCCCACATGTAGTTCGTCACACGGCTGGACTCCTCCCTCTTCCCGCTCTTTCTGCATGGGCCTCTCCCAGTTTTTCAGGGAAATTTCCACGACTTCGAGCACAGGGATGCACTTTGGCCAATCACATGGCCGACCTGCTCGGACCTCCTCCGGGCAGCAAAGCTCAAACACAGCCGTTCCAAACCTCAGGGTCAACACACATTTCATCCCGGACGAGCCCCCACGTGTAGCGGCCTCCTCACCCCGACCTCTTTAGCTAGGGGTATGTCGAGCGACAGAGTGAGGTGCGCTACGGCCCATGTCCTCCCCATGCATGTGGGTGAGGTGAAGGCCAATATCAATCTTTTCCTCGGGCCAAATGTGTGCTGGTTATGAGGGTCAGTCCTTCCGTGCCGGAATCCCCTTTGTTCCCATCAACAGAGTCCATACACCCATCAAAGTCCAAACTCAGGTTTATTGCGTATCTCCACATACAGTCAAATGCAACGGCATGATACGATGGGAAAGCAGGTCGAGGCACTGTACAGGTTCCTAGTCCCTACACTCCCTGTGCTATGACCAGGGGTTGCAGGAGTCTTGATGGAAGCTCCTCCGCTGCGCTGTAGCCCCTATCAGGGGAAGATGTCCTCCAAGGGAGTTACCGAAGGCCCATCCGTCACCGGGTTGACACTGCACCGGGTCTTCGGACGGGTGACCTCCCCAGCCTCCTCACCTCAGATGCGGGTCCCCTCGCAAGGGGCGCCCTGGAGCAACTTCACCCTCGCGGGACCCAGTTGGAGTCACCGGGTCCCAGGCCTCTTCAATAGTACCTCACCCCAGGCTGAAGGTGCCTGGGATGGACTCCATCTTCATTCCGGCCAGGCCTAGGGCGCCTAGGCCGGAACCTTGAACCGCCCGCACCCAGGCCTAAGGTGCCTGGGTGCGTGAAGGGGTGACCCCCTCCCACAAGAACAACAGACAGGCGACGACGACCTCGTGGTGCGGGCGTCTCCCCCTTTTATATCCTCCCATCGACACCACGGCGGGTTCCCCGCCCCAGCCGTACCATCGCCAGGAAGGAACCAAAAAAAGGGTAACACTGTGATAGCGATTCTACCTCGAGCCAGCAGGTACACTGACACCCACTGGTCAAAGAGAATATTACACCACCCAATCCTCCACGAATAAGAAAAAGGGGTCTAATCCCTGACATAATCACACACCTGGGTCTCTCTACCCCCAGGTGTATCCCACTAACTTTGAAGACCCCGCTACACAAGGAAACCAGATGCTTCGATAGTGTAAAACCTTAGCATTTATTGTTAAAACGTATAAATAAACATTGCACTCACAAAGTGTAGTTGACAAAAACAGCCTTAAGCCTGCTGCGCTGGCTGGACGCAAGCAGGCAGACCCGTCCGTCTGGAGTTCGAGCAGTGGTAGGTGGTGACGTCAGCACGCCTCTCTTTCGGCCCTACGCGTTTCGTGATAGGTCACGTAGTCCAGGGGCATGGGCGGCGTACTGTGTCACCCCCCTAAATAGATAAAGAAAAACCCAAGCCTCGCTTTGAGAACACGCGCAAGCGCATTCCCATCCGAAGCACCCAAGTCTCGTTCTGGGTCGCCGTCAGTATAATGTCCCACGTCATGGGTATCGCGTATTCCCGCGAGAGTTGGTATAGACGTATAATAACAAACTGGGAAACAAACCTAAGCCTCGCTTCAAGAACACGCACAGGCGCACTCCCATCCGAAGCACCCAAGCCTCGTTCTGGGTCGCCATCAGTACAATGTCCCTCGTCATGGGGATTGTGTATTCCCGGGGGAATTGGTAAAGACGAATAGTAACAAACTGGGAAACAATACACACAAGCTTGGTATTACTGGCTGATTGTAAACCCATCCCTTATGTATAAAAACTGAAAAAATTTAAAAGGAAAATAGAACAAAACAAAGCATCTCCCAGGGGGCAAGATCATATAGATCTGACCCGAGGAAGGAGACGGAGATGCTTAAACATAAATTGCTAAACAGGAAATACTACCAATGCCCATCCTGGTGTCACCGGCAGCTAAATTGCGCCACGACTCCTGGTGGACAAAGGATAAATGACACGCACAATGTTGTTTCCTTAAGAGTGACTCCCACATAAAGGCCCAATGGGGGAAAACTCCGGAACCCAACATAAATCAGATAGGCCAAATCGGGGGTAAACATGGAACAACCGTAAGGATTCGCTCCAAAAAGACACACGAATAGGCCATCCAAATGTGGTATCAGAAAAACGTCCAATAACAAAATACAATTGAATGAACTTAAATTATTAAACAAGATTAAAATTTTAAATTTAAAATTATTAAAATGGCTATGGAGGATAAATATAAAAAATTACTACAGTGGACATCTGACGGAGACCCAGACCAAAGCCAATAAAACCATAGCATCATCCAAAACTCAGAAGTCCTATCCCCTGTGTTGTCATAAAAGGAGGTCACTAATATACAATTATGGCTAGAAACACAGACGGGACTAAATTGAGGTAGTAATTACTCAGGCCACAGGAATTAACAATAGGTATTAAACTCCACTACCATAAACATATATAAAACCAAAATAAATTATTAGGCTTTATGAATTATTAATAAAGGCATTAATATCGGTGTCCACATTAAGGCCAAATGGAAAATATGTTTTTAAACGGTATACCCAGTCCATTTCTTGTTTGGAAATTTCTCTCACCACTAAGCCACCTCTCCAGTGGGGTCTGTATTTGTCTATTCCCACAAACAGCGTGTTATAAAGATCCCTATTATGAACTCGGTCACATGTTTGTCAAAGCCTTTTCTAATGTTGGCAATGTGCTCGTTGAGTCTAACGCGCAATGCCCTTTTGGTCCTCCCCACATATTGCAAGCCACAGGGCATTGAATGAGGTAGACCACCCCTTCTGAAGAGCAAGTGATAAACGGTTCTACCTCATATGACCGGTTGGTGCTAGTGTATGTAAACTGACAAATCTTCCTATCTTGGCACCTATTGATGGAACATACCTGACATTTCTTGCATCTAAAGTAACCCGTAAAGGTTCTGCAGGAAGGATCTATTTTCTTTTGGGGGATCCTGAACACTAGGGGCAATTCGGTTGGACAAGGAGGAGGCCCCTCTGAACACAATCTGAGGTCTCTCAGGTAAAATGGAGGCTACTACCTGATCACTTGCCAAAACATGCCAATGTTTACGAATCAGCCTCTTGATGCTCTGGTGTTGCAGTGAAAAAGTGGTGACAAATGATAAAGAAAACCTATTGTCACTACTTGCTTTTACCCATTCACTAAGACGGACGCTCTCTCGATTTCTCTAGTTGCGTTAACCAGTTGAGACAGCAAAGTCTGGTCATAGCCCTTCTCCACGAATCTATTGGAGAGTACCAATGCTTGACTGTTGAAAGATTCGACTTCAGTACAGTTGCGTCTCAGTCGTGTAAATTGCCCCTGAGGAACTGCTTTCAGCCACGGTTCATAGTGGCAACTATCGAGTGGGATGTAGGAATTTCTATCGGTCGGTTTAAAAAATGTGGTGGTCACAAATCTCTCCTCCTTAATAGAAATCTTAAGGTCGAGGAAATTTACTTCCTCCAGACTTGCTTCAAAATTTAGTCTAATGCCCCTGTTATTATCATTAGGAAACAGCATAAATTCCTGTAAGTCTGATTCACTGCCATCCCAAAGGAGGAGGACGTCGTTGATGTATCTCGCCCAGAGCACCACCTTTGGTCTCCGGCAGGCATCAATGACGTCCTCCTCCCACTTGGCCATAAACAAATTGGCCAAGCTGGGGGCATATTTAGCCCTCATCCCCACACCCCTATCCTGGCGATAAAACTGATTATCGAACCAGAAATAGTTGTGGCTGGCTGCATATTCCAGTAAAGTCATAATGAAATTAATCTGGAGTGGAGCTAGATCCGAACCCCTAACCAGGTATAGTCTAACTGCTTCCAGGCCGAGCTGATGGGGGATTATAGTGTAAAGAGAGGTCACGTCTGCTGTGACCAACCACAACCCCTTCTTGGGTACAGCTCTGGCCAGCAGGTTGATAACCTGTTTAGTATCCCTTATATATGAGGGGATTTTCTGGACCAACGGTTGCAAGAAAAAAAATCAATATACTTGCCTACCCGGGACATGATGGAGACTATCCCACTCACTATGGGACGTCCCGGGGGGCAAGTTTGGTTCTTGTGTATTTTTGGGAGATAGTAAATCACCGGGGTTCGGGGAGCACTAGGCACCAAAAATAATCTCTCCTTGTCGTTCAAGATGCCATTACTCAAACCTCGGTCCACAATAACCTCCAGATCCCTTTTGTATCTGACTACTGGATCTCTATTTAAAGGTGTATAAGTTTCAGTGTCATCCACGATACGGTGCATCTCCTGTAAGTAGTCACACGGTCCAAAATGACAATCCCCCCCCTTATCAGCAGGTCTGATAATCAATGATTTATTGGAACAAAGTGACTCTAAACCAATTTCAAGTTCCTTCTGCATCTTGACTTTTCTGACCTTGATGATTTCTAGGTCTTTCAATACCACATCGCGAAAAACCCTAATGCTAGGTGCAAGTGACCCAGGAGGGTTAAAAAGCGATGCATTGGCCAAATTGGTGTGTTTAAACTCAGAATTGGGCAATTGTTTATCCCTGATGGGGTTAGATAAAAAATTAAGTTTTATATTAAGTTTTCTTGCATACTTGGACGTCCATATATGTTTGGAACTTGCTCAAGCTCCTGGGCGGAGCAAATTTCAAACCTTTATCTAGTAACCTTTTTTCGGGGTCTGACAGCACTTATTGGCTCAGACTGAAGATTATTCGTAGGACTGTCGGAGAAATAAAGCTATTCCTGGGAGTTTTCTCCTCATTATGCCATGTGCCCTGTAGGTTAAAACGCCAGGCCAAAACGTCTTAACACTGAAATAGAATGTACATGGTCAAGTTTAATGGAGAAAACCCTGGTACAGATAACCATGGTCCCATATCGTATTAAATTTATGGGGCTCATCTCCATGTTGGTAGATCGTATGTTCTTTTATAAGGCTGTTATTGAAAGGGTTTGTCATTCTGCCCATGTAGGGGGGGATGTTTGGAGAGATGGTTTGGAGGGTTTAGCCCCTGTGCATCCAATCTCAGTGTTTTTGCTTGCCTGGGAGGCACAGCTGCAGAATTCAGCTCAGTGTGGACTAAATGAGGGGGGGGTCTATACTTAGTGGAGAGGGGGTGTGTGTATACTGGGGGAGGGGGATCTGTACTGAGGGAGGGGGGTCTATACTTAGTGGAGGGGGGTCTATACTTAGTGGAGAGGGGTGTGTGTACTGAGGAAGGGGGATCTGTACTGAAGGAGGGGGTCTATACTTAGTGGAGAGGGGTATGTGTACTGAGAGAGGGGATCTGTACTGTGGGAGGGGGGTCTGGACTTAATGGAGGGGGGTCTGGACTGGGGGTGGGGGTCTGTATTTAGTGGAGGGGGTCTGGACCGGGGGCATGGGATCTGTACTTAGTGGAGGGCAGTCTGGATTAAGGGATGGGGGTCTATTCTTAGTGGAGAGGGGGGTCTGTGCTGAGGGAGGTGGGTCTATACTTTGTGGAGAGGGGGGTCTGGACTGAGGGAGGTGGGTCTTTACTGAGGGAGGGGGGTCTGTACTGAGGGAGGGGGTCTGCACTTACTAGAGAGGGTCTGGACTGAGGGAGGTGGGTCTTTACTGAGGGAGGGGGTCTGTACTGAGGGAGGGGGGTCTGCACTTACTAGAGGGGGTCTGGACTGAAGGAAGCAAGTATTTACTGAGGGAGGGGGGTCTGTACTGAGAGAGGGGGTCTGCACTTACTAGATGGGGTCTGGACTCAGGGAGGGGGGTCTATTTTTAGTGGAGAGGGGGGTCTGTACTGAGGGTAGGGATATACATGGTGGAGGGGGGTGACACCATCTTTTATCGCACCAGGTGACAACAACCCTAGTGGCACCACTGGGCCCACCCTTTGCAGCTATAACAGCTTCAACTCTTCTGGGAAGGTTGTCCACATGGTTTAGGCGTGTCTATGGCAATGTTTGGGAAAGGTGTTCTATTGGGTTGAGGTCAGGACTTTGTGCTGGCCAGTTAAGTTTCTTCACCCCAAACTTGCTCATCCATGTCTTTATGGACCTTACTATGTGCACTGGTGCGCAGTCATGTTGGAACAGGAAGGAGCTGACGTCTTAAGAGTTCCCTTCACTCGAACTAAGTGGCTAAGGCCAACCCTTGAAAAACAACCCCACGCCATAATCCCCCCTCCACCAAATTATTTGGACCAGTGCACAAATCAAGGTCCATAAAGACACGGATGAGCGAGTTTGGGGTGGAGGAACTTGACTGGCCTGCACAGAGTCCTGATCTCAACCTGACAGAACACCTTTTGGATGAATTAGAGCGGAGACTGAGAGCCAGGCCTTCTCGTCCAACATCAGTGCCTCGGTGCCTGACCTCACAAATGCGCTCCTGGAAGAATGGTCAAACATTCCCATAAACACACTCCTAAACCTATGGACTAAGACTGGGATGCCATTAAAGTTCATGTGCGTGTAAAGACAGGTGTCCCAATACTTTTGAGAATATAGGAATATAGTGTACATTGTGATAGCCAAATTGGTCTTGGCAATAATGTAGGACCATAATCAAAATCTTACCCTACTGGTTGTGCATCTGGGCTATAAATAAATAAACTACATTCTAGATACTGTATACTGTTTAATTTAAATCTAAATGTAAACAGATGGGTGACACAGAAAGAATCCCAATTATTCTACATTAAAATGGAAGATAGATATTGCACTTATGCAATAAAGGGTTAGTTTACCTTCATAAAAAAACTGCCTATGCAAATAAAAGGCATTTATAGATAAAAACAAACTGTGCAGCTTTGGCCAAAGTTGGCTAATGCCCTTGCTATAGATGTAGGCCATTTATGTATCTCATGAAGCCTGATGGAAAATCCCTAGGACGTTGATAAGGATGTTGCTAAGAGAAGCCTAGCTGATACTGTTCATATCCATCATCACTAGGGTTGCCACTTTTTTTTTTAAGCCAAACCCGGACACTTTTTTTTGTATTATACAAAACAAAACAAACTATAGTACAAATAGATGTAAAACCAGTATAAACCTTTTTAAATATTGTGCAGCACCAAAATGCTAATTTTGTTTCCATAGGTTTTGCTGCAGCTGCTGAAAAAGCACAAAAGCAAGGTGTGTGGTTGTACCATTAAGAATTAATGGCACCACTGCACACCTGCAAAAAGGCTGTGTGTTTTTGAGCATTGAAGGAATCCACAGAATTTTGCGCTCAAATGTCTACCTAGGGCAGTGGTAATGCATTCAAATTCAAAGAGGTCCGGTTGCTAAAGTTCTCTTCCAGCTATAGTCTGAATTGCTCTCTAATAAAACATAAAAGTAGGCCAATCACGTCCATATTTCAAGTAAAATAAAACATCCTTGCATAAGGTGTCACCATCAGAGTACCTCTTTAGATCTAGTGTCCACATCAGTGTGCCGCCTTACATCAGGTGTCCACATCAGAGTTCGCCCCTTGACATCAGGTGTCCACACCAGAGTACTCCCTTACATCAGGTGTCCACATCAGAATCCCCCTATACATCAGGTGTCCACATCAGAGTCCCCCTTACATCAGGTGTCCACATCAGAATCCCCCTATACATCAGGTGTCCACATCAGACTCCCCCTTACATCAGGTGTCCACATCAGAATCCCCCTATACATCAGGTGTCCACATCAGAGTCCCCCTATACACCAGGTGTCAGGTGTATTTTTTTTTTGCCTTGCTATACATTTCTTTCCTCCATTGTTCCATAGTTATTTTTTTGGTAATATTTTAAAATACCCAAGTAATATAATTTTTTTTTGATATTTAAGTTTTGATGAACTGCTTGTTAAAATATACCCTTGTTTGGAGCGTCAGAATACGTGCTACAGAGCAAGCATCCAGCCTGCAGAACGATTATTAATCACATTAAGGTACTTTCAACCCCCTATTTCCATTGGCATTGTTAATTGTGAGCATGAAATATTAACTTGTTTTAACAGTCAAACATGTGTAATTAGAAATGAATAACGAGACCGAAGTTGACCTCAAAAATCTTTATTCCGGATTTTGAATAATTTTTCTTCTCAAAAATAATAGCTAAAATAGCCAACATAAAATTATTTTTTGAAATATCAAAAATATAAACTGTGCTTTCAAGTATACCTCTTGACAAAATTACTAACATAAAATGCACACATGCTCCTCAACTTTGTGCAGAACTCAAATTTCAAAGATTATGGTATGTTCTTTTGAAACCTGCCTCAGTGGAGTAGTGACTTGCATAATGAGTTTCATCACTGCCAGTGCTGGGATCACGGCTAGACTCGCCATGTTGCTGAGCCCCATGTTGCTGTGGCCCATGTGGGTGAGCCCCATGTTGCTGTGGCCCATGTGGCTGAGCCCCATGTGGCTGTGGCCCATACAACCCCTGATTTGGGTGGGATGGCCTTATTGAAGAAATTGGGGATGGAATAGGATAGGGAATTCTACTGTGTGGTAAATCATATATCGAAGTTGCCTCTTGAAAACTTGAAGGATAGGATGGAGGAACATAGGGGTAAGGTTTGTGTAGTCGTTCAGGGTATGGGCCGGACCTTGGGAACTGAATGTGACTTTTTTCTTGTGGCACATATGGCCTTTCAAATGTTGCTTCCTCACATGGCATTGCGAAGGATTGCAGAACCTGTTCTATAGTGGTTTGCATTTCCAAATATCGCTCAGGTTTTACTTTTTTAATTAGAGGTACAAAATTGAGTGCCATTATTGTATCCGGACATAAGAAAGCATCCACCTTTTGAGTCATTATTTGTAACATCTCTAGTAGACGCTCACTTATGTCCGGATGCGATACATGCGCTCGCTTACGTGCCACTTTGGCTGGCCGCCCAATGTTTGCTGGAGCAGAGGAGGGCCCAGGGATCGCCTCTGTCACTACAGATTGCTCTTCTGTATTTTCGAGACACAGATTTGAGGCTATTTGGATTTGGCCAAGATCATCACTAGGTTCCATAAAAACTAGATTTACTGGTGCCTCCGCTTGTGCCTCAGAATGGCTCTCAGGTTGATCCTCTAACACGTCTTGTTCATCCAAACTAGCTTCGGTCCTGTAGTAAAATAGAGAGTTTGAGTTAGTAATGCCACAAACCAAAAATATGTATGCCCGATACATTGATGATGTAGATGATAACTTACTCTCTCATGTCTATAATTGGTTTGAGAAATTCAAGGTCCCCGGCATACATATAGGGTACCCTAGCTGTTGCCCCAGAGCCACTCTTCACTTCTCTGACGTGTCTATTATATTTTTTGTAGGCATCCCGCATGCTTCTCCATCTTCTCTTTATGTAGAGCACTGTAAGAAACCAAAATTAATACTAATGTATTATTTCTTTCTTGTTTAAGGTACCTAGCTACAGGCAATTCATTTGCCAGTCTACACTATGAGTTCAAAGTCGGAAAATCTACAATAAGTGGCATTGTACATGAAACCTGCCTTATTATTTGGGAAGAACTTAAGCAATTGGTTTTCAAAAAGCCAACCAAAGAAGATTGGTTACAGATATCCAATGAATTCTGGGAGCGGTGTAATTTCCCAAATTGTCTGGGAGCAATCGATCGCAAGCACATACACATCCTTAAGCCTTTTGAGAGTGGGACTCAGTTTTTTAATTATAAAAAATATTTTTCGTTTGTATTAATGGCAGTGGCAGATGCCAATTTTAATTTTATTTATATTGATGTCGGGGCTTATGGCAGCAGCTCAGATTCCAGCGTATTTTCGAATTCCTCATTTGGGAGAATGTTGAATACCCTGGATTTACCGAACGATTGTGCCTTGCCAGGAACAAATGAGCCTGCCCTCCCCATGTTTTCGTAGGGGATGAAGCATTTGCGCTTACTAAAAATCTTATGAGACCTTTTTCAAGTAGAGCGCTGACAAACAACAAAAGAATATTTAATTATCGGCACACTAGGGCACGCCGAGTGGTAGAGTGTGCATTTGGTATACTTTCAAATAAATGGCGATTTTTGCATACTCCCCTGAACATCAGTCTGGAGCATGCTGTATCTTCAGTAAAAACTGCCTGTGCACTGCACAACTATGTGCGTGAACGCAATGGCTACAATTTTGATGATTCACTGATGCATAGTATGGAGGCGGCACAGTGGAATGTGACTAGGGGCACTAGCAGTGGCAACTTAATTCGAGACCAGTTTTTAAATTACTTTTTGACGCCAGCTGGTGAGGTAACTTGGCAGATAGATTTGAGTTAATTTTCAGGTTACCCTTTTTTGCGTTTAACTAAAACAATATCTGTCACTTTACAAAATCGAAAAATAACATATGTAAAAAAATGTCACTATGTGTAATTTTTATGAAGAAAAAATAAAAATTCTTGGAGGACATTTGTGTATTGTAATATTTGTGAATCCTAAACTAAGTTTAACGTGATTTTTTAGCTTAATTGATGTCCTCATACGTTGCAGTGTGACGCCGTTATATGTGCTCGGGTCAGTGTTGCCAACCCCCTGAAGTGAAATTTACTGGCAAGGATGCCAAAATTTCTGTACGGCACCAATTTCTTACTGGCAAAAAAATGAAGATTACTGGCAGAGCCGCATTTTTTACTGACGATGCAAAAAAAATACCTAACATTACTGTTTTTAGTGCTAAACAGTGCAAATATCAATATTTCAACTATAAACACACAGCTAATGCTAATATCAATGTGTTTCAGTTAAACAAAAGTAAAAAAACATATTTCTCAATTCACATGAAGGTTAGGTTACTATAACCCAGCCAGCACAGAGTTCCCACTTACATCAGAGTCTGCAGGATGCCCCCTTACAGTGCAAGGGAACTCTTATGTAAAGGGGAACGCTGCAGATCATGATGTAAGGGGGAACTCTGATGTGGAGGGGGGCTCTGGTGAATAGAGACCACCTTCCACAGAGTGAATACACTAAGGTAAGGGGGGGTACTAATATAGGGGGGGACCTTTTATATCAGTGCCCCCTTACATTATTGTATTTACTCCCCTCCTTAGATCAGTGCCCCCCCCCCTCAGACTGGCCTGGCGGCGCTGTCATTGACCTGCTCTCAGGTCCACAGTGCGGGGCTCAGTCAGACGGCTCCAGCTTGGCGGCTCTGACCTCCTCTCCACAGTCCACACGTCCGTTTCTTCCCATAACCCCCATCACGGCGCTCCCACTCTTGACATCTTTCTAGGATCCCCTCAGAGACTGCAGACATAAAAGACAGGAGATGGTCAGAGGCTGCGGACACGATACAGGAGGTGGACAGAGGCTGCAGAGTCATGACACAGGAGGGGGATAGAGGCTGCGGACATGACACAGGAGGGGGACAGAGGCTGGGGACATGACACAGGAGGTGGACAGAGGCTGCGGACATGACACAGGAGGTGGACAGAGGCTGCGGACATGACACAGGAGGTGGACAGAGGCTGCGGACATGACACAGGAGGTGGACAGAGGCTGCGGACATGACACAGGAGGTGGACAGAGGCTGCGGACATGACACAGGAGGTGGACAGAGGCTGCGGACATGACACAGGAGGTGGACAGAGGCTGCGGACATGACACAGGAGGTGGACAGAGGCTGCGGACATGACACAGGAGGTGGACAGAGGCTGCGGACATGACACAGGAGGGGGACAGAGGCTGCGGACATGACACAGGGGGGGGTCAGAGGCTGCGGACATGACACAGGAGGGGGTCAGAGGCTGCGGACATGACACAGGAGGGGGTCAGAGGCTGCGGACATGACACAGGAGGGGGTCAGAGGCTGCGGACATGACACAGGAGGGGGTCAGAGGCTGCGGACATGACACAGGAGGGGGTCAGAGGCTGCGGACATGACACAGGAGGGGGTCAGAGGCTGCGGACATGACACAGGAAGGGGTCAGAGGCTGCGGACATGACACAGGAGGGGGACAGAGGCTGCGGACATGATAGGGTCCTCCTTACCCCCTCACAGTGGCCTCCTCCTCTGTCCACCATCATATAACTTCTCCTCCACATCATCAGTATGCTGTGTCCTCCTTCTGTGCCCTTTTCACCTCTCCACAGGTCAGGGCAGCTCTGACATGTGGAGAGGTGAAAAGGGCACAGGAGGAGGACACAGCATACTGATGATGTGGAGGATAAGTTATATGATGGTGGACAGAGAGAGCACATCAGTCTCTGTCCCTCCCCTGCATGCCATGGCCGCTTCACCCTCCGGGCTCCCACTCCCAGCGCAGTCCTCCTCTTACTGTATATCCCCCCCTCCTCCTCCTCCCTGCTCGGCCGAGTCCTCTCCTCCGGCGACTGCGAGACACTGTAGCCCGCCCCGCGAGCACTCCCGAGTCCCGTCCTGGCTGAAAGACTATTCAAAAATGGCGCCGGGCGGCGCCATTACGTTACTGCGCATGCGCTGCTCGGCCGAACGCATACGAGCTTTCCCGAGTCCGGCCGGCTTTGCAACGGCGCATGCGCCGTTGCATGGTCGGCTCGCGGCCATCTTTTTTATGGGCAGCCGATGCCCACAACGGACTTTACGTACACCCAAAAAAGGGGGTTAAATTTACGTGCTGTACGTAAATTAACGTACGGTTGGCAACACTGGCTCGGGTGGGGGTCTTTGTACACAAAATCAAGGGGTTAGGCAAAGTTATACAATCACTTGTCATTATGACGTCTTTGTACGGCCATCATGGGTCATAGCATTAAAAAGGGGCTGACTAAAAAATATAGACACTCCTCCAAGGAGCTGGGAACAACCTTGTTAAAGTTAGTTAGCAGATTTGTAAAACAAAAATGCACGCAGACACCTAAAAACAATGAGCAAGGATGTGGGAATGAGGCCCTGGTCATCATCAACATGGGGACAAGATGCATTGGTAGGGAGACACAAACACCATGCTTATGTTGAAAGCATGGGGCATGGTATAGGTCAGGGGGGAGGGCTCTAAAGCACACTTAACATGCCATGACAGGCTGCATGCTTGGATAAGGGCCTGGTATGGATTTGTACCCAAGTAATCTACAGATAGAGAATAAAATAAATTGACTTACCTTTGTCAGCCTGAACTTGGGATGAGCACATGCTCCACTCTGGCAAGAGGGTTCGGGCAATTTCAACCCATGTCCGCTTTTTCAGCAAGTTGTCCTTATATTTAGGATGCCGGGTGTCATAGAGTAGTGGATTCTCCCTGACAAGGCGGATCAGCTCCTCACAATCCACAGACTCCTTCACCTTGGCAGTCACTTTTTGGCTCCGTTTTTTCGACATGGCTCCTCACCTCAGGAGCAGGAAACAGACAGGGGAGGAAGTTTGAAAAGGGGGAGGAGGAGGGGAGAAAAATTCTGTTCGCACCGCAACACATCTGCGATTCAGATGCGTGGCCATAGAAGATAATGGACCTGAATTCGCACCTGAGCCGCACCGCAAGGTCTAGAGAACGCACACGGTTTTTCGGTAATGCGCAGTGCGAATGCATCGCACATATGTGAACCAGCCTCATTGAAAAGAATGTATTTTTAAATGTTATGCGAATTGGATGCGGTGTGAGCCGCAACCATTTTGCATAGGTGTGAACGGGGCCTTATAGTTAGTGACTGCGGATGTGTGCTCACTTTATATGATAATTACACTTGAGGAGGCACTAGGAGCAATATGGGCCCTGGGAAAAAGAGAAATGTATTTTTTACTTTGACTCACAATTATTTTTGGAATAAAAGGGGATTTTTTGGTCATAGGACAGGGACAGCTATGGGAGCAGGATTTGCCATGTGCATAGCAAATATATTGGCTAATAGGAGGAGATGAATTGTTTTAAATTATATTTTTATAGGTGCTTTATAGACAATGTTTTATTCATTTGGTGGGAGTCAGAGCCCTCTTTATTAGCTTTTTTTTAAAAAAGAGTTTGATGTCTTATATGTCATATATCTTGGGAACTTGACTGGCCTGCACAGAGTCCTGACCTCAAGCCGATAGAACACCTTTTGGGATGAAATAGGGCAGAGACTGTGAGCCAGGCCTTCTCGTCCAATATCAGTGCCCGACCTCACAAATGCGCTTCTGGAAGAATGGTCAAACATTCCCATAGACACAATCCTAAACATTGTGGACAGCCTTCACAGAAGAGTTGAAGCTGTCATAGCTGCAAAGGGTGCGCCAACTAAATATTGAACCCTACAGACTAATGCCACGTACACACGATCGGTTTTTCTGATGAAAAAAGACCGATGGACTTTTTTCATCGGATAAACCGATCGTGTGTGGGCCCCATCGGTCTTTTTTCCATCGGTATAAAAAAATAGAACATGTTTTAAATTTTACTGATGGAAAAAAAAAACGATAGCAAATTCCGATTGTCTGTGGGGAACTCCATCGGAGAAAAAACCCACGCATGCTCAGAATCAAGTCGATGCATGCTCAGAAGCATTGAACTTCATTTTTCTCGGCTCTTCGGAGTGTTTTACATCACAGCGTTTGGGACGGTCGGATTTTTGACTGACGGTGTGTGGGCAAGACTGATGGAAGTCAGCTTCATCAGAATTCCGATGGAAAATTCCATTGGATTTTATTCCATTGGAAATCCGATCGTGTGTACAGGGCATAAGACTGAGATGCCATTAAAGTTCATGTGCATGTAAAGGCAGGTATCCCAATACTTTTGACAATATATATATACACACACACACACACACACACACACACACCTTTCCCTGTAGACTTGGGGAAGGCCATCGGCGGGTTTTCTACTACAGTTTCTCACGGTTGCCAGTAATCTAGTGTGAAGTTTTTTTTCCTCTCTCATTTTGCTTGACCTAGTTAGATAATAGAAACACATGGGCTTTTTTCATGAAACTATCACGCTTATTCAGACCGTTGTTTGTCAATTACCCCAATATTACGTTACCTTTTTTGCTGTACACGTAAACACAAATGCATTTCATAGCCAATATATGCAAATATATCTTTTTGACATTCACGGTTTTTAGAATATTTATTTAAATGAGCAATTGTACAACTATCACCCCAAGTATGAAGAGAAAATAATTGTTTCATGAGATCCAATGTTGGACAGGATCATATCTGGAAAGTTTTAGGCATTTATTTAAATTTATGCTGATAAAGCAGAGATACATTAAAATGCTGCATGAAGCACTACTGCCTCATGGTCAGCAATGGGAAGACTGATGACATACACTGAATAGTGGATGTACATGTCAAGTAAAATAGAGAATGAGCAAGGTTGTGGACAATAAAAGCAATGCATAGAATACTGTATATGGCCAGTTTCAATGATGTCCATATACAGGATTTAATATAAAAACTGGCAAACTCTGTTTGTACATGGCTAACTATATGGCTAGAAAGATCTGATCTATTGAGCTGTAAGCAGGGGAGGGCTGGCGTGCCTTAGGCCTGGGGGACAAGTCCAGTCAAGTGGCCCATTGAACCGCCGAATCAGCTCACCATCCATGGCCCACCTGGTTTTTCAATGCAGCCTCACCAGTGCTCATCAGTGCAGCCAACTCCAGTGCCCATCAATGCAGCCTGATCACTGGGGCAGGTTACATGGGGTGTATGGGGGGGAGATGGGGGGTCAGCTAGGGGTGTCAGGGTCTCTCACCTCAGCGATCTCAGCTCAGCAGGTCCTTGCACGCCACGGTCTCCTGGGGGGGTAACGCTCCTGATCCTGGGGTCAAGTTGCAGCCAGCGCCCAGCCCTGCAGCCCTGCATCCCGACTCCCTGGCACGCCCTGCCTCTGCCTGCTTCCAAGAATCCGGTCCCAGGGAGTTGTAGTTTCCTCTGCGCTGCTGTGTTTTCCACCCACCAGAAGCTTGAGTGCAGACAACAACTCCTGGAATGCAACAGCTAGTGGTCGGCCGCCATGGCCATGCCCCCGGCCCGACTTCCTAGACCTGAATAAAAAAGAAAATGGTAGCGGGCAGCGGCTGCCGGCCATTTTGAACATAAGTTAGGGTGGCCTGGGAGGCAATTGCCACCCTGCCCCCTGGCCCAGCCCTCCCCTGGCTGTAAGTGTCATTAGTTATGTTTAGTTAGCATAGTGTATTTAGTAAAGCTTCAAACACAAAAGGAACCATGGTGGCTGCAGTGGAGTCACACTGCATTCTATGGTGACCCGAAAATAAACTTTACAAATATGGGTGAATGATTGTATGTGTCCAAATATTTTTTTGGACATCTGACCAGCAACAGTATAACAGTATACAGTAGGCTTCAATAATACACTATATTACCAAAAGTATTAGGACACCTGCCTTTACACGCACATGAACTTTATTGGCATCGCAGTCTTAGTCCGTAGGGTTCAATATTGAGTTGGCCCACCCTTTGCAGCTATAACAGCTTCAACTCTTCTTTGAAGACTGTCTTCAATGCTTAGGAGTGTGTCCATGGGAATGTTTAACCATTCTTCCAGAGGAGCATTTGTGAGGTCAGGCACTGATGTTGGATCAGAAGGCCTGGCCCACAGTCTCCACTCTAATTTATCCCAAAGGTGTTCTATCGGGTTGAGGTCAGAACTCTGTGCAGGCCAATCAAGTTCCTCCTCCCCAAACTCGCTCATCCATGTCATTATGGATCTTGCTTTGTGCACTGGTGCGCAGTGATGTTGAAACAGGAAGGGGCCATCCCCAAACTGTTCCTACAAAGTTGGGAGCATAAAATTGTTCAAAATGTCTTGGTATGCTGACGCCTTAAAAGTTCCCTTCACTGGAACTAAGGGGCCAAGCTCAACCCCTGAGAAACAACCCCACACCATAATCCTCCCTCCACCAAATGATTTGGACCAGTGCACAAAGCAAGGTCCACAAAGACATGGATGAGCAAGTTTGGGGTGAAGGAGTATGACTGGCCTGCACAGAGTCTTGACCTCAACCTGATAGAACACCCTTGGGATGAATTACAGCTGAGACTGCGAGCCAGGCCTTTTCTTCCAACATCAGTGTCTGTCCTTACAAATCCGCTTCTGGAAAAATGGTCCAACATTCCCATAAACACTCTCCTAAAGTAATTGCCTGTCTCCTGGAATATCCTCCATGCTCTTGAGACTGTGCTGGAAGACACAGCAAACCTTCTGGCAATGGCATAGAAATGATCTGTGATCCTTGAGGAGTTGGACTGTCTGTGCAACCTCTATAGGGTCCAGGTATCGCCTCATGCTATCAGTAGTGACACTGACCCTAGCCAAATGCAAAACTAGTGAAAAACAGTCAGAAAAGATGAGTAGGGAACAAAAATGGCAGTGGCCTATAAAATCATTCCTGTTTTGGAGGTCGTCTCATTGTTGCCCATCTAGTGCACCTGTTGTTAACTTCATTCACACCAAAGCAGCTGAAACTGATTAACAACCCCCTCTGCTACTTAACTGACCAGATCAATATCCCAGGAGTTTAATTGACTTGATGCTATACTCTGCCTAAAAAGTGTCCCTTTAATTTTGTTGAGCAATGTATAAGAGCAACCATTAAAATACTCCTATAGTCTGGTACATATTTCAGGTAGAAAGGCTAGGGACAATTCTATTAGAATTCTGTTATTATCTCATTTTGTTATTATATAATTTTGCACAAATATAAGATAATAGCTTCCTATGGTAGCTGGGAGCCTTGTCAGCTGTGTCAAACCCCCAATCTGACAACCCCCCCCCCCCCCCCGGGGATCTGTCTAAACAGCAGGCAATGTGTGCAGCAGTCGCCTCTCGCCCTGGGCTTCCCTACTGTGCAGCTTCAGAGAAGTTCCGTGTGTGTGATCCCCTGCTCATTCCCCCTCCTTCCAGGCAAAGAGCAGAGGGACCAATCAGGAAAGGCTGGAGGAGGATCTGGGGACATGTAGTCCCTCTGGGAGCACTGCTTATTGAAAGTATCTGGGACTGAACTACAGCCCCAGCAGACCCTGCAGAGGAAGAAGGCGGCTGCATTTTCCTTCAGTAGGCTTTACAGAACACATTTTATATATATATATATATATGAGACACACACATGGGATATTCCCCCAAAAATCAAACCCCCTCCAGCAGCTGGAATAACCATTTTCACAAAGACTTGGTGTACGTAACAGCCTTTACTTCTCAGCAGAAACAGAACCTGTCTTTATAAAGAGAACAGATTGTGTCCTCCGGTGACAGAGGTCCCCTGACATTCTGCTAAGAGAGACCTACTTTCTCACTGGAGGCCTAAAAGAAAAGATTCCTGAAAACTGAGGAAGATCTCATGGCATGCTGTATATGACCTATATAGGTCATTTTATCTGGTGAGACTCAATTGCATGTGAGTGGAACATGGTGATGGAAAGGAAGACTGGGCAGCACATTGGTAATTTAGAGTTTGCACTTGCACAGGATTTGTGAACACAATAAAGAGTGGTGTGATTGATTTATTAATGCAATATTGCACTTTGATTGTCCCTTTAGGCCCCTTTCACACTGGGGCGGCAGGTGCGGTGGCAGTAAAGCACCGCTATTTTAGCGGCGCTTTACCGTCGGATTTGCGGCGTTATTCGGTCGTTAGCGGGGTGGTTTTACCCCCGCTAGCGGCTGAAAAAGGGTTAAAAAAAACACCGCAAAGCGCCTGCCCCATTGCTTTCGAAGGGCAGGAGCGGTAAACACACCGCTCCTTCGACGCTCCAAAAATGCCCTGGGTATCTGAGATCCGTTACATGCGGCTAGCAGGACTTTTTTTTACTGTCCTGCTAGCGCACCGCTCCAGTGTGAAAGCCCTTGGGCTTTCACACTGGAGAAACAGCAGCCGCTGTTTCAGGTCGGTTTGCAGGCGCTATTTTAAGCGCAATAGCGCCTGCAAAACGCCCCAGTGTGAAAGGGGTCTTAGTATTCTATACACTTATGAGAGGAATTGAGAAGGTAAGGGCCTTGGATGCATTGGTACTAAAGAGGGGAAGTGACACCTGTTGGCCATTTTTATTATTGCACATGCCTTATATGACCTATTGGTTTATAAGGGTCTAACTGTCTGGTGAGCCTCTACTAAAGCTTCTTTTTAGCACAGCACAGCACAGAATATAATTTGAAGATTGATTTTTATTGACTTGGACATTATTTTCTAGAGTTTGTGTATTGTGACTTTAAGTGCTGAGACTATGTTCTGTACATTGTACAGGACACAGCTTCCTCTTTCCATTTGGGAACCCAGAGAGTGCATATCGCTGTCCAAGGTGCACTGTCACTGCTGCATAACGGCAACAAGAGTGGTATCCAGAGTGCTTAGTTCGGCTGTGATGAAAGCCATAGTTACCTGGTTGCAGAGCAGAAAGTGAACTACTCACTTGTGTGACCAAATGGTGAGCTGCAATATCACTGGGACTGGTGAGGTGCTGCTGTTGAGATATAATATCTGGTGAAAGAGACTGAGCCCTTTAGGAATTGACCATACAGCCATATAGTAGCCTTATTTACTGCCTGCAGGTGTGACTGAGACTGTAATCATGTGCACCAATGGTACAACTGGGCGTTAGAACTAAAGACTGCACCTTTTCAGCTGCTGCACAGAAACCTTTACCTATTGCTTATGCTAAGAGATACCACCCAGAGGACATTGCACTATAACCTAGCCATTTTCCTAGAGTGCACTCCAAATTAGTTATAGTACTATTATTTTCATTGCAGTTAAAGCTTGTGTGTACTGTTTATTGCAGACTTTGCTGATTCCTGAGTTAATTCCCGGCTAGTGGTACAGAACCACAATTTATTTTAACTCATACGAATACATTCAGTTTATTTGCCACTAAAATGCCTTGTGTCTATTTCCTTGTACTTACTCACAGCCAAGTTAAAGGTATCTATGTTCATGTTCTTATAAGTTTGGCAGAGAATGCCTAGCAGACGTTTGGCTCACAGAAATGCGCATGCGCACATAATTCATGTTTAAGTGCGGACTGGTCTTTCAGCTATTCCCCTGCATCCTGCTACTACTCTGCTTGTTTACTTGGATCCTGATTCTGCCTTGTTGCCAGTTCCTGACCCCGGCTCCATTCCTGACCACGCCTTTGCCTTACGATTCTGTACCTCGCTGCCTGCCTGCTGCTGCTGCTCTCGGCTATTTCTGTGAACATGTTTCTGTTTGTGGCTCTGTTCCTACATCTGGTTCGAGTGCCTACCTGGCTGTCATCTGTATCAGCTCTGCTCACCATGTTGAGTTCCTGTCTCAAGTCTTCTGGGAGCTCTGACAAGCCTTTCACCTGGAGCCCATGCAGAGTTCCTCTTTAACTTCGACTGGATATCTGTGCACAGTTACTGATCCTAACCTGATGTTCTGCCTGCCAGCCTGCCTGGGACCGCATCACCCACTAAAAGCATTCTTATCAACACCTTCTGGCACGCATGTTCCTCCTATCCCTCTGTACCATCTGTTCCATCTTCAGTGGGATCTGGTCTGGAGATACAAGAGGGGCCTACCTCCTCATTTCAGTCTCGGATCAGGTATGTGACAAGGTGCTTGCTGTGACTTTCATTCAACCAGGTGTGCCAGAGGGGTGAGGTTGTTCTTGGAGTCAAGGCGCAGAACAGCGAGCCCAAATTATCAAGTCGCTCCTGCAAGGGTAGCGCTACACCTGGGGGCTCATCCGGGATATCTCTGTTCTACCAGCAAGTTACCAAGACAACAAGACAGAAATAGCCAATACGGACCCTGCTGCTGCAATACACTGGTGTGAGGAGCAAAATGGCCACCGGGAGTCAAGTGTGGTGGCTGATATCCCTGGATACACCTGGACAGAAAAGCAGATCTGTCAAGCGGTGCTAGCACTTGTTCATTACCAGAAAGTGTTCATAATGGACTTGAAAACAGACCAACTGACCTCTTGCACATATGTGGTACTACAGTGGAAAAGAAGGATTCCTGCATGTTTCTTCATAAACAATGTGCCCACACCTGACAACTATAGATACCAAAAGCTGTGGTTTCTCTCCAAAAATACCCCTGTACCCAGGGGAAGATGACTTTTATACCTGGATAGACAAATCTGTACAGGTGATAGAGGAATAGTAATTAGCTGACTCCATAAAGAGACATAGAAACTAAATCCCCTGATGAAGCTTTGTGGGTAGTGTTGTAACACGTGGGGTGGAGCAAGATGACGTCAAGAGCAGAAACTGCAAGCCATGTTCCAGAGTGGCCTAGCAGTATTGTTACCTATTGAGTATACGCGGATTTTCTGTATTATTCATGTAAGTGCAATTTTAATACATTGCTGACCAGCCACAGTACTTTTACTGTGGGCGGGTGGCACAGGCAGGCTAGATCATGTACTTGTATGTGATCCAGCCTGCTTCGGGTTAGGGGCGCACAGCTCCCATAACCACTGTGCCTGCCGGACACAGCGCATTGCGGATCCCGGTACCTGTGGCCCAGTGATCATGTGATCATATGATAATAATGACAACAAAGCTGTTATAAATGAATTCATTCATTTATAAATTTATATATACTAGGGTTGCACCGATACCAGTTTTCTAAGACTGAGTATGAGTACCAATACTTTTTCTCAAGTACTCGCCGATCCCAATTACTAATACCTATTTTTACATTTATTTTTGTTTTACTTTTTTTTTTGGTGGAGAGGTGATATTGTTTAGAGTGGAGAGGTGGGGATGGGTGTTATTGTTTAGGTTGGAGAGGGGTGTTATTGTTTAGTGTAAAGAGGTGGGGAGGGGTGTTATTGTTTAAGGTGGAGAGGTGGGGAGGGGTGCTATTGTTTAGGGTGGAGAGGTGGGGAGGGGTGCTATTGTTTAGGGTGGAGAGGTGGGGAGGGGTGCTATTGTTTAGGGTGGAGAGTTGGGGAGGGGTGCTATTGTTAAGGGTGGAGAGGTGGGGAGGGGTGTTATTGTTTAGGGGGGAGAGGTGGGGAGGGGGTTATTGTTTAGGGTGGGGAGGGGTGTTATTGTTTAGGGTGGAGAGGGGGGAAGGTGTTATTGTTTAGGGTGGAAGAGGTTATTGTTTAGGGTGGAGAGGCGGGGGTTATTGTTTAGGGTGGAGAGATGGGGAGGGGTGTTATTATTTAGGATGGAGAGGCGAGGAGGGGTTATTGTTTAGGGTGGAGAGGTGGGGAGGGGTGTTATTGTTTAGGGGGGAGGAGGTTATTGTTTAGGGTGGAGAGGCGGGGAGGAGGTTATTGTTTAGGGTGAAGAGGTGGTTATTTTTTAGGGTAGAGAGGTGGGGAGGGGTGTTATTGTGTAGGGTGGGGAGGGGTGTTATTGTGTAGGGTAGAGAGGTGGGGAGGGGTGTTATTGTGTAGGGTGGAGAGGTGGGGAGGGGTGTTATTGTGTAGGGTAGAGAGGTGGGGAGGGGTGTTATTGTGTAGGATGGAGAGGTGGGGAGGGGTGTTATTGTGTAGGATGGAGAGGGGTGTTATTGTTTACTGTGAGGAGGGGGTTATTATTTAGGGTGAAGAGGTGGGGAGGAGGTTATTGTTTAGGGTGGAGAGGCGGGGAGGAGGTTATTGTTTAGGGTGAAGAGGTGGTTATTGTTTAGGGTAGAGAGGTGGGGAGGTGTGTTATTGTGTAGGGTGGGGAGTTGGGGAGGGGTGTTATTGTGTAGGATGGAGAGGGGTGTTATTGTTTAGGGTGAGGAGGGGGTTATTATTTAGGGTGAAGAGGTGGGGAGGAGGTTATTGTTTAGGGTGGAGAGGCGGGGAGGAGGTTATTGTTTAGGGTGAAGAGGTGGTTATTGTTTAGGGTAGAGAGGTGGGGAGGGGTGTTATTGTGTAGGGTGGGGAGTTGGGGAGGGGTGTTATTGTTTGTATATGGAGGGGGGGGAAGAGGGTCAAATCACTGCACTACAACACCCAACAGACCTGCCCCCCCTCTCAAAGAAGTTCTGCAGCAGCTGAGATACTTAGGGGAAGTCATCAGAGGTGAGGTAGGAAGCAAATCCCACAGATCTGTCACTCTTTTGTATATATTTCATCTGTTCGTGGGGGAATTCCGCTGACAGATGAAAGAACCGAACCTAAAGATATATGTTTTAGGTCTCGTGCAAATGCTTAGTATATACCTAATATATACCATCGTTTTTTTGACGCTATAACTTTCACATAAACTAATTATTATACACCTATTGGGATTTTTCTTTTTACCAAAGACATGCAGCAGAATACATTTTGGCCTAAATGTATGAAGAAATTCGATCTTATTGGATATGTTTTACGAAAGTAGAAAATATTGACTTTTTCCGTTTATATCACAAAAAAAAAAAAAAACTGTGGTGATTAAATACCACCAAAAGAAAGCTATATTTGAGTGAAAAATATAAATATAAATGTAATTTGCATACAATATTGCATGACCGCACAATTGCCAGTTAAAGTAGCACAGTGGCTGAAAAGCAAAAAATACCCTGGTCATGAAGGGGGGTCAAACTTTCCGAAGCTGATGGGGTTACAAGTGTAATTTTATTTATTATCTATTTATTATATAAGACACGGAAGAGTAAATACAAATAATATTTTGGTTATTGGTTGTAAATACCACATTGTTTCACAGAAAATTGGGCATATATTTTGAGTTCATCATTTTAATCCTGTTGTGGCAGCATGGCATTGTTTTAGAAAATTTTGTCCAGATTACATCGGCATATATCCAATCCAATTAAAGTGAAGTTCCACCCTCTTTTTTCAAGTCCTCTTCATCCCCTGCTTCTCTGTCCCCTTAAACACATTTGGCATATATACATATTTTTTATTTTTTTTTGAAAACTCAGTTTTATTATTGATATGCTTCTCCTCTTCCTGGTTCCGGCCACGGCCTGAGGCCTGGGCGCGTCATCCCCCATCCGCTATGCCTCCTGGGAGATGTTTGTCATCAATCCCAGAAGGCAATAGTCGGGCCGTAGCATCGCGGGGCTTTACCATGCATGCGCGGGAGCTAGCCGCAGTCCGATCTACACACACCGCTGTGTTGATACTTTGAGAAGCACAGATTGTGCCAAGCCACGCCCTCCCGTTTTCCTTATTGGCCAGTCACGTCATGACACCCAGCAGAAGGGCGGCTGAATTCCTCCCTGTTACCATGGAGCAGGACGCTCGCTCCGCAATAAGAATCACTGAAGCGATTGTAGCGCACAGGAAGAGGGAAGAGAGAGAAACGGAAGAATGAAGAGGTAAGAAATAAAGTCAGCACCCGGCGCCCGTCATTCTCGGCGATCGGCGGCACCCCCTGCTTATCAACTTTAAATGGGCAATGTCATTTATTTTTGGCGATCGGCAGCACAACCGCCCAAACCCACACAACTTTAAATGGGTTATTTCAGGAGAGGTTTGCATAAATAAGGGGCGGCAACTTCCTCTGACACTGCCGTTGCTATGGAAACCTGACCTGAAACCTATTATACTGCCTGTGCTGCACTGAGCATGTGCGAGATCTGCAAAGCTGAAATCCAGGAAGAAATACAGTCTGGCTTCAGATGCCCACACTTAAGATGGCCACGGTCTACTGCTAGTTTATAAACTTTCAAAATGCTGTAATAACCTAACAAAACGGACCTTAGTTTACAGACTAACTTTACTAGAATACATTAAAGGGGTAGTAAAGGTTCGTTTTTTATTTTCTAAATAGGCTCCTTAAGACTCCATTCACACAGGGGCAGCAACACGACTTTGGGAGGCAACTTGGACACGACTTGAATATGAATCACAGCGCGACCTGGAGCTACTTACAAGGCAACTCCAAGTTGCCTTTAGGACAGGAGACATTCCAGTGGCCAATCAAACAAGAATCAGCTCTGTGGGAGGGAGGGGGGAGGGAGAGGTTTGCCTGAGAAATGTATGTTCTCTTCCTGGAAAGTTGCTTCTGTTAAGACAGGGGATCCGACTTCTGAGCGACTTCCATTGAAATCAATGGGTACATGTCGCCTAGCAGTTGCCTAGAAGTCGGATTGAATTAGTCCAGGAACCTTTTTTGAAGTCGGAGCGACTGCAGTAGTGTGCATTAAGACGGCTCCATTCACTTACATTAATTTTCTCATGCAGTGCGACCTGGGGCGACTTGAAGCCAGATCCAAAGTTGCCCCTGTGTGAATGGGCTCTTAAGCTAGTGCATTGTTAGTTCACTTACCTTTTCCTTCGATTTTCTCTTCTAAATTTTTTTTTCTTTGTCTGAATTTCTCACTTCCTGTTTCTCCTCAGTAAACTTCACACCATCATCCGAGCGATGTTTAGTCAGCCAGAACAGCTTACTGAGGAGGAACAGGAAGTGAGAAATTCAGACAAAGAAAAAAAAACATTTAGAAGGGAAATCGAAGGAAAAGGTAAGTGAACCAACAATGCAGGAACCTATTTAGAAAATAAAAAACGAACCTTTACAACCCCTTTAAGCTTGTGTATTATAGGGGTATTTGTATTTAAAAAGTGTAATTTCGGCCGGAACACCACTTTAAGATTCAAGAGCTTTTGGCAAAATTGGGAAAGTGAATAATAATGCAAAATTATTGAGGACCACATATTTCAAACCATTTGAATGGGCTGAAATCGCACCAAAAGTAGTTCATGCACTACTTTTCAAAAATACACTGCATTTACAATCTGCATTTGGGGTGTCGTTAGGATTATATTGACACCTGCAGCAGATCACACACCCATTGCGTTTTGAATGCGGTGTGGAAAACGTGCACGGAATTTAGGTTTCCTGCACTGCAATCCAGTGTGAATAAGCCCTTAGGGTGGACAATCTATCATTCATAAGAAAGAGTAGCTTCTGGAACTAATGTAATTTTAGCATAAGGCAGGAAACGGCTTAGCCTGTAAGCGAACCACCAGCTCAGGTCATAAGATATAGCTTTGAAAAGAACAGCAGAAACCACAAAAAGTAGTCAAGTGATCTCAAAGACAACAAAGGAGCAGTTAGAAAGAGTGGCACATTTTTCTTGTTAAAAAAAAAAAAAAGAGAGTGGCACACGACTGAATCAATCTTATTATAGTTTTCTGTAATCCCACAACAATTTCCTACTGTACAACTCCTGGCAAAAAAACTCTTGGAAAATGTTCATTCAATTGTTTAATTGTTTATAAAAAAATAAAAAAAATAACTACAGACATGCCTCAAAACTATTATTTAACATTCCAACCTTCTGGCTTTAAGAAACACTTAAAAAAATAAAACTGCAGTGAATTGCAACTGTTTTTCCAGATCAAGCAGAGGAAAAAAAAAATAGGAATCACTCAATTCTGAGTAAAATATTATGGAATCATGAAAAAATAAAACACTACAGTACACCACTAGTACTTTGTTGCACCACCTATGGCTTTTATAACGGCTTGCATTCTCTGAGGCATGGATTTAACTATCGACAAACAATATTCTTCATCAATCCAGCTCCAACTTTCTCTTAGACCCCTTTCACAATACGGACCATAATGACCAGAGGTGATTTCACAATTTGGCACTGCGCTGCTTTAACTGGAAATTGTGCGGACATGCAATGTTGTACCCAAACGAAATTTGCGTCCTTTTCTTCCCACAAATAGAGCTTTATTTTAATGGTATTTAATTGCCTCTGCAATTATTTTTTTTTTGCGATATAAAGGGAAAAAGACAGAAAATTTGGAAAAAAAATGATATTTTCTACTGTTTGTTATAAGAAAAATCGAATAAACCCAATTTTAGTCATACATTTAGGCCAAAATGTATTCAGCCACATGTCTTTAGTAAAAAAAATGTCAATAAGCGTATATTTAATGGTTTGCGCAAAAGTTATAGCGTCTACAAACTAGGATACATTTTCTGGAATTTACACAGCTTTTAATTTATGGCTGCCTATCTCATTTCTTGAGGTGCTAAAATGGCAGGACAGTACAAACCCCCCCCCCCCCCCAAATGACCCCATTTTGGAAAGTAGACACCCCAAGGAAATTGCTGAGAGGCATGTTGAGCCCATTGAATATTTTTTATTTTTTTGTCCCAAGTGATTGAATAATGACAAAAAGAAAAAAAAATTTACAAAAAGTTGTCACTAAATGATATATTGCTCAAACATGCCATGGTTATATGTGGAATTGCACCCCAAAATACATTTTGCTGCTTCTCCCAAGTATGGGGATACCACATGTGTGGGACTTTTTGAGCGCCTGGCCGCGTACGGGACCCCGAAAACCAAGCACCGCCTACAAGATTTCTAAGGGTGCAAATTTTTGATTTCACTCCTCACTACCTATCACAGTTTCGAAGGCCATAAAAATGCCAAAATAGCACAAAACCCACCCAAATGACCCCATTTTGGAAATTAGACACCCCAAGCTATTTACTGAGAGGCATGTTGAGTCCATGGAATATTTTATATTTTGCCACAAGTTGCGGGAATATAACAAACTTTTTTTTTTGCACAAAGTTGTCACTAAATGATATATTGCTCACACATACCATAGGCATATGTGAAATTACACCCCAAAATACATTCTGCTGCATCTCCTGAGTACGAGGATACCACATGTGTGGGACTTTTTGGGAGCCTAGCCGCGTACAGGAGCCCAAAAACCAAGCACCGCCTTCAAGATTTCTAAGGGCATACATTTTTGATTTCACTCCTCACTACCTATCACAGTTTTGAAGGCCATAAAATGCCAAGATGGCACAAACCCCCCCCCCCCAAATGACCCCATTTTGGAAAGTACACACCCCAAGAAAATTGCTGAGAGGCATGTTGAGCCCATTGAATAATTTTTTTTGTCCCAAGTGATTGAATAATGACAAAAAGAAAAAAAAATTTACAAAAAGTTGTCACTAAATTATATATTGCTCACACATGCCATGGTTATATGTGGAATTACACCCCAAAATACATTTTGCCACTTCTCCTGAGTACGGGGATACCACATGTGTGGGACTTTTTGGTAGCCTAGCCGCATACGGGAGCCCAAAAACCAAGCACCGCCTTCAAGATTTCTAAGGACATAAATTTTTGATTTCACTCCTCACTACCTATCACTGCCGATCACAGTTTTGAAGGCCATAAAATGCCAAGATGGCACAAAACCCCTCCAAATGACCCCATTTTGGAAAGTAGACACCCCAAGCTATTTGCTGAGAGGCATGTTGAGCTCATTGAATATTTTTTTTATTTTTTTTGTCCCAAGTGATTGAATAATGACAATAAAAAAAAAAAATGTACAAAAAGTTGTCACTAAATGATATATTGCTCAAACATGCCATGGTTAAATGTGGAATTGCACCCCAAAATACATTTCGCTGCTTCTCCTGAGTACGGGGATGCCACATGTGTGGGACTTTTTGAGCGCCTAGCCACGTACGGGACCCCGAAATCCAAGCACCGCCTTCAGGATTTCTAAGGGCGTAAATTTTTGATTTCACTCCTCACTACCTATCACAGTTTTGAAGGCCATAAAATGCCAAGATAACACAAAACCCCCCCAAATTACCCCATTTTTGGAAAGTAGACACTCCAAGCTGGGATCAGGCCTGACTCTGCGAACGCTGCAGTTATGTGTGTTGTGTTTGGTAAGTGACAGTGATCGATCGATACTGCACTTGGGCTGGGCGGAGGGGCTAAACGCAGGTGCTAGCAGATATCTGGGCTGATCCCGCTAACACTGTGTTTTTGGGAACCCTAAACCGCTGGGGACGCTAGTATAGATCTGATCAGATCAGATATTGATCTGTTCAGATACTATACCACTAAGGGAGGTGTATGCTTTGCGCGTGGGTGTTAGCGTTACTGGCACTAACCTAATGCTGCCTGGGGCGACGCAGACCCTCTCTGGCACTAAAACCTAATTGATATCACCCACCGGGCGATCAGGGGGTTAAACCTTTATTGGGTTATATACGGCGGGTGCCCTGATGCTATAAAAAGCAATTGAACCAACCAGTGTCACCCGTAACACTTATACGGTGATCACTGGTGAAAGGGTTAACTAGGGGCTATCAGGGGGGTTAAAACCTTTATTAGGTAATATATGGGGGTACCTGGCGATATATAAAAACCTGACGGGTAACCTAAATAACTAACTGGCTAACCAGTGACACTTATACAGTGATCACTGGTGAAAGGGTTAACTCTAGGGGCGATCAAGGGATTAAACCTTTATTAGATGATATATGGGGGTTCCTGACGCTATAAAAACCTGCGGCGAACCTAAAAAAAATAACTTGCTACCTAGGGGCACCATCGACACTAATACAGCAATCGGAAAAACGATCGTTTAGTGACGCTGGCGATAAGGGGTGGAAGGGTTACCTGGGGGGGGCGATCAAGGGGTTAAACCTTTATTAGGGGGGGTTAGGGGGCTACCCTGGACCTAAAGGGGCCTAAACCTAACTGCCCTGCAACTTTTTACTGTCACAGATGACACTAAATGCAGTGATCAGTAAATAAATGATCACTGCAATCAGTGACACTGTGACTGGGGGCTGATCTGGGGGTGACTGGGGGGGTGAAAAGTGTGCCTACGTGTGCTGGTGTCAGTGGGCAGTGCACTTATGTGAGATGTCTTCTCTCCTCGCGCCGGATCGAAAAGACCGCCACGAGGAGAGATGACATCACTTCCTCCTGCCTGTGTTTACATTTACACAGCAGAGGAAGCATATCATTCGCCGGCAGCAATCGCAAGGGGGTGACCAGAAACCAATGGCCGCCCCTCATCACGGATCGCTTCTGAACGGAAAACCACCGCTCACTGTACCGGAGGGGGGTCCGATCGGACCCCCCACCCATACGAAGGCAGGCACGTACAGGTACGTGATTGTGCCTTCAGGTGCCATTCTGCCGACGTATATGTACAGTGAGCGGTCGTTAAGTGGTTAAAGAACTGCCGCAAAAACGTTGGGTGCTTTTTTTTTTTTTTTTAAATGGCGAGAGACGCCCCCAAAATCCATACCAGACCCTTATCCCAGCATGCAGCCTGGTGAGCGAGCGCCCCCCCTCCTGAACATAGCAGGCCACATGCCCTCAGCATGGAGGCGTGCTTTGGGGCAGAGTGGGCCAGAAAAAGAATAACCAAAAAACAAGAAAGGCAGAGCTCAACGTGCTGTTTAAAAAAAAAAATTGTATTGCTTGCAATTGTTTATTGACATTCCGCTGTCAACCGGGAATAACTGATGAGTCATCCGCTGCTAAGGACACGCTATTCACTGGTTGTTAAAGTAATTGTAAACGCTGTTACACCACTTGTACCTACAGGTAAGCATATAATAAAGCCTCGTACACACGGCCGGTTTTCTCGGCAAGAAAACTTCAGGGAGAGCTTTTTGCAGAGAAAACTGTTCGTGTGTATGGTTTCTCGTCGGGAGAACCTGCTCTCTATTTTCTCGTTGGGATTTTCGTCGGTCTGTTTCCCCACAAGAAAACTGTGCGTGTGTATGCTTACCTGTCTCCAGGTAAATCCGCGCATGCTCTTAAAGACTTTAACGCATGCGCGGTAGCATATAAGGGTAGTGTAGGGTGTAGCAAGATGGCGGCGACGGCATCGAATGTGACGAGCGCATGCTCATCGTAGTTGATGACGTCACCCGCGTTCTTGCCATTCAAAAGAACGGCTGTTCTGTTGAATGTGCGTGTGTACACAGGGCTTGGCAAGACAAGCTTGCCAGAAATCCCGTCGAGAAAACCAACGTTTTTTTTTTTCAGCGGGATTCTCGCCCTTGTACGAGGCTTCAGGCTTAAGCCTCGTAAACACGGGCGGGAATCTCGTCGGGAAAAAAAACGTTGGTTTTCCCGATGAGATTCCTGGCAAGATTTCCTTGCTCGCCGAGTGTACACATGGCCATTCAAAAGAACAACCATTTTTTTGAATGGCAAGAACGCAGTGACGTCATCGACTACGACGAGCATGCGCTTGTCATATTCGATGCCGTCGCCATCTTGCTACACCCTACACTACCCTTGTAAGCTATCGAGCATGCGCGGACTTACCTGGGACAGGTAAGCATACACACCCATGGTTTTCTTGACGGGAAACAGGCCGACGAGAATCCCAACGAGAAAATAGAGAGCAGGTTCTCTATTTTTCTCGTCGATATTCCCGGCAGTTTTCCCGACGAGAAACCATACACACGACCGGTTTTCTCGGCAAAAAGCTCTCCTAGCAGTTTTCTTGCCAAAAAAAAATGGCCGTGTGTACGAGGCTTTACCTGTAGGTACTGTGAATATCTCCTAAACTTGGACAGTTTATGAGATATTCAGAGTGCATGCAGCTGATGACATCATTGGCGCATGCACTCTGAAAGTCTGGCTTACAGTGCCGACCTTCAGAGCCCGTGCTGGTGACGTCATCGCGGCTCCGGCCACTCACAGCGCAGAAGCCCCCAAACCCTGATGAAACACTGGGGGAATATGTCAGCCATCTCAGTGGTGAGTGGGCGCTGATGGATGGGCTTCCTTCTAAGGTAAGTATTTCATAATGTGCTAGTATGCAATGCATACTAGTACATTGTGCCGTTGTCTTACAGGTTTTTTTTTTTATTCTTCAGCGGTTTACAACCGCTTTAAGGACGCCGACTGACGTCCGCTCCTTAACAAAAACACTACCGCTCTTAAACACTGCAAAAATGCTGGCATAAAATGCTAAATATTAGAGTTTTTATCCAGTTGTTTTTTTTTGCATTTTTTCAGTGTCTAGTGTACATGGAGCCTCAACCTGCAGTTTACTACCCGCATAAAGTATGCTTTGGAACAGGTCATACATTATATAGTACAACTTTCTTCTTGGTAATCAATGGCAAAAACACATAAACATGATACTAAGGGCTCAATGTTACAGCTTTGTGCAAAGAATGTGGTTACAGTCTAACACCTGTATCACATGCATTTTCTTGCAGAGCTACCAATATCATACTGTCATATATGTTATATATCATAATACTGTCATATATGTTAGTGTGCAAATCTAATAATGTTTTTAGATTATGCAAAACTGTGGAACACCACAATATCACAGTTCATTAGATGCTTCAGACCCCAAAATATGCAAAATGAATTAGCTTTCTGATTCTGCTTCACAAGTGCAAAGCAGGTCACGTTACTGCAGATCTGTATGTGATGGAAAACCATGATCTGCTTGCGGTGGTCTCAGTATATACTACAAGTCTGTCTGCAAAGGGCAGTACGAGTTCTAAGAATCACCCACTACTTCCTATGATGCATTTACAAACTGGCCACATTATTAGATTGCTTTACATACTGGGAATAGTAAGAGATTCATCTGCTTTCATATGCTGTTAGAACACTAACATTATTTATTTTAATGAATGTATGAAGAATTCGCAGTTATAGCACATAATTATACATTTTTGAGTTTTAAACTGCCTACAAATACTACTTTAGATGTGTAGCAACCACGCCACCCTCCTACTCCACTCTTTGGCTCGTTCACTGTAGAGGAAGGCACGCACGGTCTCCACCATGCCCGTACCCCCTGGGTTGCAGAGGTTAAGCACACTTAGTTTCACTTACGGGTCTTTGCAGCGACTCCCCTCAGTGTTGGTTTATGTCCCTAGAATGTAAGGACAAAAGTCTCTATGCCCCCAAGTAACTCCAAGGTCCACACCAGCATCAACTCCAACATAGAGTTTATTTCTTTATGCACGAACATCCACAAGTGAGGAGAAGAGAAAGGTGTTAGGAAGACAGATCAGTTCAGGCACTCTTGTTTCTTTCGATCCCGAGTGGGTATAGCTCATCCGGATAGTCACCCGAAGGCACTAGCAGCTGGCGTGTAACTCGAACGGTCTATTTGATTCCCTAATGGATGCGTTCAGGAGATCCTCTGCCACAGGATCTATGGTGCCCCAAACCTCCTACTGGTCCTTTTGGTTAGATCAATTTTTCCGGATGGATGACATCCCTCCAAAGAGTTACTGGGCCCCTACCTTCACTGTGATCTCTCACCAGTCCTTCGGAACAGTCCTCCCCCAGCCTCCTCTTCTAGAAACAGGTCCCCTCGCAAGGCGGCACCCTGGGATTCCTCCTCCCGAAGCGGGCTCCAGCTAAAGGTACTGGGCCCAGGGCTGAAGTTGCAGTCCCAGGACTAAAGGTGCCTGTGACTGAAGTGCACGTGGCCCCATGGCCTGGAGGGTCATGCGCCACGCACCAGGTCTCCGGCTCTGGACACAGGAATGAACAGAAAACAGAACCCTCCCAGGCAGCGTCTGCCCCTTATGTATACTCTCCCGGCGTGCCCAGCAGGTCCACCACACCCACTGTATGGCTGCCGAGAGGAGACATTAAATCACTGCCCTATCGCGTGTGGTTCAACCCCGAGCATAGGTGACAGCGCCACCCACACCTCTAAGGGGAACTGCACACCAGGCAGAGTCCAGAAAATTGAAAAGATTTGAGCCAACTACCACTCGAATCACCCTTAAATTTGGCATAGCAGTCCTTAAATTTTGTACCCCCGCTACAGATGATTGCTGCAGGCATGACATGGCCACCAAACATTATTTCTACATTGTTTAAATCTGCTTATGTTTTGCCTTCCCTGGTTCATTCTTTCCTCTCTCATCAACCTGCTAAAAACATTCCTAAATAAAACCTCTCTGTTTCCATTGCATACCTTATTTTAGACAGGGACTGTAGGTTTGTTCTTAAGTAGAAGCTTTTTGTAATTTGGAACAGGTACATTTTTTAAGTGTAGCTCCAGCCAAAAAATCTATTTTTAAGCTTTTTGGAAAACATAGGGAAGGGTTATCACCCCTGTAACATTTGTTTTGCTGTCTGTGCACCTGTTCAGCTCTCTGCCTGTGGTTTTATTATGAGAACACCACAAATTGTATTCAAGTTCCTTTAAGTGAACGCTGTGCAAAGGACAGAAGTACTGCAGTACACTAAATGAAATGAATGCAGCTCCCTGCCTGTGGTTTTATTATGAGAATACCACTAATTGTATTCAGGTAAGCTTTAGGTGAACGCTATGCAAAGCACACAGTACACTAAGTGAAACACTGCAGCTAGCACAATCACCTGCCTGCCTGTCACAGTATAGAGAATAACAGGAACGGATCTAGCTAAACTGAATACAGTGTATAAATATATATACACAACACCTAGGATGCATATACTGTATATCCTCTACAAACTAACTGCAGCTAACTGACTCGCCTGCCTGCTCTATCCAACTCGATAACCACCGCAACATACTACACAAGGCCGCCACGGAGGCGGCCTTATATAGGGTGGGGCGTGTACTAAACCCCCTGAGACATAATTGGCCAAAGCCACCCTGGCTTTGGCCAATTATGGCTCTCCATTTTTTGCGCGCTGTGATTGGCCAAAGCATGCGGGTCATGCGGAACATGGGTTCGACTCGAACACGGAGCTCATCCCTAGCTGTGAGAGGCTCACAAAGTACAGTGAATTAAAAATTTAAAGGGACGTACAGGTACGCCCATTTGCCTGCCCGTGCCATTGTGTCGACATATATATGTGTCTGCGGCGGTCGACAAGTGATTAAAGTGTTAGTAATAAAGCTTACCTGTAGGTACTGTGAATATCTTGTAAACTTGCACAATTTAGGAGATATTCAGAGTTCAAGAAGCCGATGACCCCCATATTCCAGGCATATCTTATTACATGACCATGTAAGCGAATGGGGCCAGTCATGTCACTGGAATTAAATACTGCTCTTATACATGACGCTCGCCTACTATTGAATGTGTAATTGGATCGGGCCAAACCTTAAGCTCATCTCTACCATCTCAAGCCCTTAGAACAGTGTGTTCCTCTCTTAATTGGTATTTGTGTGTACAGCAATTGCAAAGCCCCAGGCTTTATTTTCAACTTGCCATCTCAGAACCAAAGTAAAGTCCTAGAAGGCAATGAGAGCTGTGCATACAGTATTTATTTGATGTGGTTTTTGAACAGGTTTTGTTTAGCATATTTCCTTTTGGTATGAATGTCTGCAATGGAACCTTCTGGTAAGTACTTGTCACAAGTTACAAGTGGTGTATACCTGGTTTAATTAGGTTTCAATAACCTTTAATTACTACTTAAACTATGACTTTGTCCAGGGATCTGAGCCCACTAGCATAACATTTTTGTTTGTGGGTTCTGGTTTACGAAGGCATAAAGAAGTAAAGATGTTTTACCTTATCTGTAACATCTAGATATGTTAATTGTGTCTAAGTACTACCCTAAAATCTACCCTTTGTCTTAAAATATTCCTGAAAAAAAGACCAGTGTTGAGGCACCTCTGTGCCTTGAGCCCGAGCTGAGCAGGAGTGCTCTGTCTTTAACTCCTGCTCCTGGAGTGAAGCTAGAGATGCAGGGGTCCTTCTGGCCAGCTCTAGCTGCCCTGGGTGCCTGACAGTCCAAGCAAATGGCTGCGGGTTCCCTACTAGTACAGAGCAGCAGACAGAGCTGCCTAGAGGAAGCCTTGCAGCTTGGCTCTGGCTCCAGGGGCCAGCGGGAGTACACAACAGCATAGATCTGTGTCATGGAGAATCTCGGCATATGCTTGTCTGTGCAAGCCCAAGCCTGTGCTCCAGCAGTGGAGCCCCGTTGCAGGCAGAAGTCCCTTTTGGAGCTGGAGGGGGGAAAGAGAAGCTTGTTGATCAGCACACAGCTGCACCAAAAAATAGACAGAAGCCTTCAAAAGAACTACAGCGCACATGGTAGGCTGGTGAGGAAGTGTGCAATCTATTGCTGGGATGTTGTGTGTGTGTGCGGCTCTGGGGAGGGACCAGCTTGGAATATGCATTCACTTTTACATTCTTTTACAGGTGGATCAGGATCTACCAGTCAATCTCAACCACCATGTTGGGGCATGGAATGTTTTGGAAATACTTACCGTTACCGAAGCCTGGTCTTCCTAAGGTTGTGAACCACTGATCTAGCTTTACAAGATCTGGACTGAGAATTAGCTGATGGCCATATACTTGACATTCACTGTTATTCTTTGTTTCGGTTTGTGTGCATATAAGGCCTAAATTAAATTAAATTAATCGGATTCCCCCCCCCCCCTCCAGTGCCACAATTGGCACCTTTCAGGGGGGAGGGGGGTGCAGATACCTGTCTAAGACAGGTATTTGCACCCACTTCCGGGCATAGATTCTGCGAAGACATGCGGGCAGTACGTCAGTCCCCCCCCCCCCCCGTTATGTTCTGGGAAACACACGGCTCCCAGAACACAGCAGGGAACAGTGAGGACGGCGCAGCGCGACTCGCGCATGCGCAGTAGGGAACCGGGCAGTGAAGCGGCAACGCTTCACTTCCTGATTCCCTCACCGATGATGGTGGTGGGGGCAGCCGAGAGACAAGCGATTTCTCATCTTCTGCTGACAACGTTACTGGACTCCAGGACAGGTAAGTGTCCATTTATTAAAAGTCAGCATCTGCAGTATTTGTAGCTGCTGGCTTTTAATATTTTTTTACGGTGGAGCTTCGCTTTAACAGTAATGTTGTACCTATGTAGCTCTCCCCCACATTCTGGTACACATATTTATTGTTATCAGGTTTTCATTATGTGAGAGGTAGCAAGAGGCTTAAATGTGTGTTTCAGCATCTAAGCTAGGGTGACCAGACATCCCTGATTTCCGGGGACAGTCCCCGGATTAAGGACACTGTCCCCGGTCCAAGTCTGTCCCCGGTCCAAGTCTGTCCCCGGATTGGATTTGAACAGAGGCTGGGGCAATTTCAAAGACAGTCAGTGCAGAATAAATAAAAAAAAATCAGAATTTTTCCGTTATCTGTGCCCCTTTCTGATGATCATATGCTGGTTGGAGCGGAGGGAATATTTCTTCAGTTTCGGGTGCATGTCCATTCAGCTCTGCTTGCATGTTCTTATGCCTTGGCTCAAGTCTCAGCCAGCCACCTGCCTGCTTATCTCCTTGCCTTCCCTGGCAGAGTGATCTTCCTCTGCTCCCCACCCAGTAGTAGCCAAGGCACGGAGAGCAGTGTTGCCAACTTTCAGTAAATTTACAAACAGTTTGTAAAATCTGTACTTTTTGCATCTGTCCTTGAATGTCCATTACGGACATGTAGGTTGCGTGTCCGTAACTGACATTCATGGACAGATGCAACAATTATGGATTTTACAAACTGTTTGTAAATTTACTGAAAGTTGGCAACCCTGACGGAGAGTAAGACTTGACAGGCTGTGAGGCGGGCGGTGGCGGCGGGCAGAGAGTCACTGATTTCCGCCATTACTATTAAAAAAAAAATGTCCCCGGATTTAATTTAAAAAATCTGGTCACCTTAATCTAAGCAGGAGGAAAATAGGGACTATGGGATTATTGCAGTGCCAAAAATGAATGTTTACAGCAAATATTTTTTTATTGTATAAATAAAATATATTTTTTATTATATTTGCTGTAAACATTCATTTTTGGCACCGCAATAATCCCATAATCCCTATTTTCCTCCTGCTTAGATTAAGGTGACCAGATTTTTAAAATTAAATCCGGGAACATTTTTTTTTTTTTTAATAGTAATGGCGGCAATCAGCGACTCTCTGCCCGCCGCCACCGCCCGCCTCACAGCCTGTCAAGTCTTATGCCCCATACACACGATCATTTTTAATGTCATTTTTAAAACTGACGTTTTTCTCGTCATTTTTTTACTTGTTTCCTCTCAAGCCTGTCTTGCGTACACACCATCATTTTAAAAAATGTTCAAGAAAAGCGCAGTGACGTACACCACGTACGATGGCACTATAAAGGGGAAGTTCCGTTTGAATGGCGCCACCCTTCATGTTAGTAAAGTTTGTTGAGAGACGATTCGCTCTTTTCAGTCTAGTGCTTTTCAGTCCGTTACAGCATGACGAATGTGCCATCTCCATTACGAACGCTAGTTTTACCAGAATGAGCGCTCCCGTCTCATACTTGATTCTGAGCATGCGCATTTTTTTTTCACGTCGTTAAAGCATACACACTATCGTTTTTCACGTCGTTAAAAAAAACGACATGAAAAACGACGTGAAAAAAGAGAGCATGTTCGAAATTTTTAATGCCCGTTTTTCACGTCGTTAAAAATGCTCTGGAGCATACACACGATCATTTTTAATGGCCATTTTTTTTAATGCCATTTTTAACGGCATGAAAAATGATCGTGTGTATGGGGCATTACTCTCCGTGCCTTGGCTACTACTTTTACATTAATTAGGGATGAGGTGCCGTATCTCCCAGAGGACACACCAACCACTTACAATTTCTTTTTAATCTAAGCAGGCACTTTCCATGATCAACGGATTCCTGAAGGACTGAGGGAGAGAGCTATTTAATTTGAAAAGCACATCAAAGAAGTTGTTAGACCCTCTATCAGGTTTTTGCTACTATGCACAAGATTGGAAAATTTCACCTAATTTCCATTATAGTGACTGGTTTCACTTGGGACAGGAAGTGTTCCCAACAGAGACACAAAAGGCAAATAGACTGTGCAAATGCAGTTGCTCTCATTTTCCCCAGAGCTTGGTAAATGTGGTATAGAGCTTCCAGTTTCCATCATCCAATCATGTGCCAGCAAAAATGTTTTGTTTTTTTTTGCCTTGCACCGGATTGGGTATTTTTTTTAAATTGAAGAAAAAGAGTTTGATTACAAAAAGAGTGCATAGTCTATTTGCCCTTAGTAAATCCACCCCAGAGAAATAAAGCACTTTTCTAGTAGGGTGGATACAGTTTAGAGCCTCTGTCTAGTTTTTATTGAGCCCATAAGGATATTTCAATTTACTTACTGTCTCTTTCCCAGCAAGGGTTAGTAACGGCAGCCTCCTATTTCTCTGAAATGTAGTATTAAACAGTATGGTAATTTGTCTTTTCATAGCCTAATTTTACTGCATTTAGCCTTGGGAAGGAAGGTGTAGAACTGCAGCCAATGAGATATTGTCACATTGCTGATTGGAGGTGAGAGCATCCATTACTTCACTATCCAATCTCATTTTTTGAACAAGCTGTATTCCATTACTACAGTAGAGAGAGGTATATGGTCAGGACACTGTACAGAGAAAAGGCTGCAAACTTATAGAAGATTCCAACATTCGCTGTATGGTGGTAGCATTGATTGGCAGGTACCATGGCCATAGCTGAGTATTTTGCTTATCAACCACTCACGACTCCAGCGGCAGTCAGTGATTGACAGGCGGTGGGTGGGCATGATCATCAATGCACGCTTGGTTACAAAGTGACTCTGGCTAGAGCATGTCTGTGCATGCAAGGGCCAAAGCAGAGTTAAGCTGGGGCTTTTTATATTTGTGATCTGAGCCTGATCATTTTTGGAAAGGTGTTTGAGAAGACAAAGGTGGTTTAAAAAAATAAAAATTAACAAACGTTATACTTACCTTCTCTGTGCAGTTGGTTTTGCACAGAGCAGCCCGGATCCTCCTCCTCCTCTCAGTCCCTCTTTGCTGCTCCTAGCCCCTCCCTCCTTTGAGTGCCCTTCAGACAGCAGCTTGCTAGAGGGGGCACCCAAGCTGAGACAGAGCTCCGTGTATCCATTCAGACATGGAACACTGGCCTGGCCCCGCCCCCTCTCTCCCGCTTGGCTGGCTGACTGACTTTGATTGACAGCCGTGGGAGCCAATGGCGCCGCTGCTCTGTCTCGGCCAATCAGGAGGAGTACCCTGGATGGCTGAGGGGATCATGGACATCGATGGAGAGAGAAGGGGCTCAGGTAGGTAATTAGGGGGGTGCTGGGGGGGCTGCTACACACAGTAGGTTTTTTATTTTAATGCATAGAATGCATTAAGATAAAAAAAACTTCTGCCTTTACAACTCCTTTGAGTTTAAAAGGGTGCTGGGCATTGAATTTAAAGTGTTACTAAACCCACCCCAGTAAAATTAGTCTGTATATGCAGTAAAGCATGCTGGTTATACTCACTGTGGAACCTAAGGGGTTAATCCTGCACATGTGTAAAAAGTCTGTTTCATCATGTCTTTTCTGATCCTCCCCATCTTTCACAGTCCCCAATCTCTTGACCTTATAGAGCCTTGGGGGCACTCTGCACATGCTCATTTTGGTGTGTATTGCTAGAGTTTTTTTTCCTTGGGTGCATGTGATCGGCGCAGGGCCAATCAGCACTGCCAAGACAGAGGGTCAGGGGTCCTGCAGCCTCATAGGACTGTCAGAGTAGAATGAAAACTCTTCCTACAAGCTTTAACCAGACACTAATAGAAATCACAAGACTGTTATATACTGCCAATGAGAAAAGGTACTTAGCAGTTTATAGTTACTAAAAACAAAATTAATTTCCATGTCATGTGTACTATAGGCGACCAGATATAATGAATCCAGGGTCCTGGGTTTAGTAACACTTTAAGCTAAATAAGACAAAACGGGCAGCTTTAACAGATTGTCCTTGAGCTCACAAAGCCCATTTCTTGGGCTATCAATTTTTTTATTTTATTAAAAAAATAGGATATGCATAGAAGCACAAAGATCGTCAGTATATGTGGAAGCTGCAATAATTTGCTCACCTATATTTAAAAATCCCAGAATAATTGCTTAACCACTTCTGCCCCAGAAGAATTTACCCCCTTCCTGATCAGAGCACTTTTGCGATACGGCACTGCGTCGCTTTAACTGACAATTGCACGGTCGTGTGACATTGCACCCAAAAAAAAATTGACGTCCTTTTTTTTTCCCCACAAATAGAGCTTTCTTTTGGTGGTATTTGGACACCTCTGCACTTTTTTTGCGCTAAAAACAAAATAAGAGCGAACCTTTTGGAAAAAAAAGGCACTTTTTGCTATACTAAATATCCCCAAAAAATATATTAAAATAAACAAATTTCTTTCTCAGTTTAGGCCGATATGTATTCTGCTACATATTTTTGATAAAAGAAAAAAAAGCGTATATTGATTGGTTTGCGCAAAAGTTATAGCGTCTACAAAATAGAGGATAGATTTATAGCATTGTTTTATTATTTTTTTTTTATTTTATTTTTTTTATTAGTAATGGCGGCGACCTGCGATTTTTATCGTGACTGCGACATTATGACGACACATCGGAGACTTTTGACACTATTTTGGGACCATTGTCCTTTATACAGCGATCAGTGCTATAAAAATGCACTGATTACTATGTAAATGACACTGGCAGGGAAGGGGTCAAACACTAGGGGCGAGGAAGGGGTTTAGTGTGTCCTAGGGAGTGATTCCAACTGTGGGGGGATGGGCTACCACTGACATGACAGCGATCATTGCTCCCGATGACAGGGAGCAGTAGATCCCTGTCATGTCACTAGGCAGAACAGGGAAATGCCTTGTTTACATAGGCATCTCCTCATTCTGCAGCTCTGTGTCAAAATCGCAGGACATCGAGTCGTGCGCCCACTAAGCCGCGATTTAAAAGGGATGTACCTGTACGCCCATTTGCACAGCCATGCTATTGTGCCGACGTATATCATCGTGCTCTGGTCGGCAAGTAGTTAATATGCATTAGCCAAACCAAAAGAATATCTATCAAAGAGCTGCCTGCAGGTAAAGGTGCATGTGACGTGGTGGCCCATCCTTGGAGTCGAGTTTGACATGGCTGTTACAGAGTTTATCAGGGAATGTGGTTTAGAAAACACTGAACAAAACAAATTTACTGACAGATAACCCAATTCACAGCTTTGTATTTAGGCGTTTGCGCACACCCACACTTTAAAGTGGAGTTCCACCCTGAAAAAATAATTACACCAAAATGCTGCAAAAAATTTAAAAGAAATTGAATTGAATAAAAAAAACGTTTTTTTACCCACCCGAAATAGCGGTTGCTATGCGAAAGTCCCTAATCTGCCTCTTCCTTATCCGCAGTGGGTCTCCTTCCGCATCCTCTTCTAGTGAATGGGGCGCACTGCCTTCTGGGAACTGTGTGTATCCCAGGAGGCAGCCGCCCATTCAGAAAGCGCCGTGCGAGTCGCGCATGCACAGTAGGAAACAGGCAGTGAAGCCGTAAGGCTTCACTGCCTGTTTCCCTTAGTCAGGATGGAGGCGCCGGGACCAAACGATCACCGTCAGGGGCCCGAGCTCGCGGGCGAGTAGGACAGGTAAGTGTCCTTATTAAAAGTCAGCAGCTACAATGTTAGTAGATGCTGACTTTTAAAAAAAAAAAAACATTGCGGGTGGAATCCCACTTTAAGTACACAATACCGTTTCTTTTGGGTGATATCCACCAACTCAATAACCATCAAATGGCATAAGCTTTTGGCCACTAAAATGTTATGTTGGTACACAATAAAGCTCTAAACTCAGTTGGATATTATTCAAAGCAGTCATATATTTTTCGTTAGTCCACAGTATAGCAATAATATTACAAATTGTGGAAGTAAGCCAGTAAATAATATGTTCTTAGTGTCATCTATTATCTAATGCAGCCTTTATCAACCAGGGTGCCTTGCGGGTTTTTTCAGGGGTGCCTAGGCAAAATGCCTAAAAATGTATCAAAAATTGCATACAAGCCAGCAGGTGGATCAAGCCTGCCTTTTACAACTCTACAACTTTCTAGACATTGGCATCCTAACAAACAATGACATCATCAGTTAACAAGGACAATATCTGTTGCCTCCACAGCATTCTTGTTTGAACCTCTCCTGCCCCTCTCCCTCAGCACTGGAGTGACATTAGCTGACTGATGGAGAGAGATTGAGGGCGAAGAGAAACATAGTAATACTAGTCAGTACCAGTGTGCAAAAGTGTATTTGCTTTGGAAGAATAAATCACCTCCAACGTTGGGTGTCCTACATGTGGATGTTGCTGCATTATGTAAAGCTATTAGAATAGTTTTTTACATTTTAGAATGGGGTGCCTCAAGACTGTCCATAATTTTACAAGGTGCCTTGAAATTGTCTATAATTTTAAAGAAAAAAAAAAAAAAAGGGCGAGAAACACTGTTCTAATGTACTATGCACAATGCTAGTGCTACACAGTAGCTACAACCAAAGCAGTCAAGCTTCAAAGTATTACCTACCATATTTAATTTGGTTTTAGATATTGTGCAACATTGTTGCAGATATAAGGAGGAAAATTAGTCTAGACTTTTTTGTTTCTGTTGTGGTTTACAGTTTGATGATCAAGGTTTCCAAACATGAAAGACTTAGCACAATGCTTTACCACATAGGCTTCAGATGCTCATCAGTACAGATACATGTTCCATTGTGGAACACAAAATCTTTCTACGTCACCTCGTTTTTCATGGGAATAAATCTGGTCTTCATTACATTATGATTTAAGTATAAAAATGTGAATTATGTGCTTGCATTTTCTATCACAATGATAATAAAATACATGATTTAAGGCAAAAAAAAAAAAATATATATTTTCACAACATAAATGGCAAGTTACATGTCACAGCACTTTTCTAGTGCCCACTGCGAGACTTAATTTCTTCTAAATTCAGAGGCGATTACTTTCATTTACTGCTGTGCCTCTAGGAAAGGCGATTAGACATTGGCAAGCTTTGATGGACACTGCCTAGTCCCAGCATACCCCTATAACCCTGCCCCCAGTCCATGACAGCTCAGTAAAACAGAAATAGGAGAGTGGTTTGCATCCTGTAGTGTACTCCAAGGTAATGAATTAACAGGTAAGAAAGAAAAATCTTAAATATACAGTACAGGACTAGGGATGAGCTTCGTGTTCGAGTCGAACATACGTTCGACTCGAACATCGGCTGTTCGATCGTTCGACGAAGATCGAACGATTTGGGCCGTTCGCGCCAAATTCGAGTGACGCGAACGGCCCACAATGCACTACGCCATCGCAGTGTCATCCAGGCGCTGTGATTGGCCAAGCATGCACTGTGACCCCGCATGCTTGGCCAATCACAGCGCCGGCAGCAAGGAGAGCAATGATTGGCCACAGGCAGGATGCCTGTGGCCAATTATTGCTGAGGGTGTTTAGTACACGCCCCACACTATAAAAGGCCGCCAGCACGGCGGCCTAGTGTAGTGTGTTCCGGAGCAGGGAAAGGGCAGCATAGGCAGGGACAGTGACTTTTATTTCTTTCTTGCTTAACCTGGATTCCTTTAGTTTAGGGAAAGAGAAGGATAGGTAGGGAGCGTGTCAGTGTGTTTTGTGCTTGTGCTATAGTGTGCTTAAAAAAAACATTTTTTCTAGGGACAGAAAACTGTAGGTAGGGAGAGTGTCAGTTTCTTTCACTGTGCAAGTCCTTGTTTCTAGGGACTGGGAAGGACAGTGAGTGAATTCTCCTTGTGCTATAGTGTGCTTAAAAAAAACATTTTTTCTAGGGACAGAAAACTGTAGGTAGGGAGAGTGTCAGTTTCTTTCACTGTGCAAGTCCTTGTTTCTAGGGACTGGGAAGGACAGTGAGTGAATTCTCCTTGTGCTATAGTGTGCTTAAAAAAAACATTTTTTCTAGGGACAGAAAACTGTAGGTAGGGAGAGTGTCAGTTTCTTTCACTGTGCAAGTCCTTGTTTCTAGGGACTGGGAAGGACAGTGAGTGAATTCTCCTTGTGCTATAGTGTGCTAAAGCATTCCTCATCAACCATCTTTGAAATCCTTGTTTTTTGGACAGTCAGGGAAATTGTCGTTGTGCTATTCTGTGCAAAAGCAATCATCCTGAACCATATTTAGAAATCCTTAAGTAAAAGGGACAGAGAAGGACACCTGAAGGTAGCCCTTATTGCTTTTTTCCCATCTCCCTGCAGGCCATCTATTAGAATGTCTGGAAGGCAAACAAGGAGAGGCAGACAGTCAGGAGGCAATAAAAGAGGGCAAGCAGGCTCTGTGTCTGGGGGCAACAGTGCTGGTCGTGGACGCGGTGCATTGTCATCAGCACATGGCCATGGGACACGCTTGTCCTTCTTTTCGGCAGCTGGACATGTTGAGCCACATCATGCCGAAGACTTGGTAGAGTGGATGACCAAGCCCTCCTCCTCCTCCTCCTCCTCATCCTCTCTCACCCAGGCTCAGGGTACTGGCAAAGCAGCTGCCAAAGCGTCCTCTTCCCTGGTATCAATGTCAGACTCATCATCAGTCACTCCTTCCCTAGACCCACCATGTCCTCCTCCTGAGGAGTCCCCCGAACTGTTTGAGCACAGTGTTGGGTACATGCTCCAGGAGGATGCCCAGCGTTTCGAAGGGTCTGATGATGAAACCCAGCTACAGGAAGGCAGTAGGGTGAGAGCAGACAGAGGGGATGCTCAAGAAGGACACCAATCTGGCAGTCATGTTCCAGCAGCTGCAGCATACTGCCAGATTGGCTCCAGTGATGAGGAGGGAGGGGATGATGAGGTCACTGACTCCACATGGGTGCCTAATAGGAGAGAGGAGGAGGAGGAGGATGAGGAGGAGGCACATCTCCAACGAGGCAGGATGCCCTTTGGTGGCCAGCGTAAGGGCAGTACACCGACGGAATCACACCGCAGAGCTCCGCCTGTGCAGGGCGCTGCCTCTGCCCGTCATTCAAAAAGTTCCTTGGTGTGGGCCTTTTTTGAGGCTAGTGCATCAGATCGCACAGCTGCTGTTTGCAACATATGTCTCAAGCGTATATCGCGTGGCCAAAACATCAGCCGCTTGGGTACCACATGCCTGACCAGACATATGTTGACCTGCCATGCAGCTCGTTGGCAAGCCTACCTCAAAGACCCACACCAAAGAACAAAGCGGACCTCTCCTTGCACCGCATCAGCTGGGATCTCCAACCCCACTATAACTTCAGTCCTCTCTGAAACATGCACTGAGAGGAATGAAGGTGTAGAATTAGGTGTGTCACAGCCAAGTACTTGCGGCCACTCTGCTAGCAGTACACCGACGTCCGATTCTAGCAGGCAAATTTCCCTGCCCCAGCTGCTGGACCGTCGAAAGAAGTTCACTCCCAGCCATCCACATGCCCAGCGGTTGAATGCTAGCTTGGCTAAATTGCTAGCGCTTCAACTGCTGCCTTTTCAGTTGGTAGACTCAGCCCCCTTCCGTGAGTTTGTGCAATGTGCGGTTCCTCAGTGGCAGGTTCCCAAACGCCACTTTTTCTCACGGAAGGCTATTCCGGCTCTCTACCGGCATGTGGAAGGCAATGTCTTTGCCTCGCTGGACAGGGCGGTCAGCGGTAAGGTGCATATTACCGCTGACTCATGGTCCAGCAGGCATGGACAGGGACGTTACACCTTTCTTTCACGGCCCATTGGGTCACTCTTTTGGCAGCTGGGAAGGATGCAGGACAAGGTGCAGTAGTGTTGGAGGTTGTCCCACCGCCACGCCTCCAAAATGCTACTACTGGTTGTGACACACCTCTCTCCTCCACCCCCTCCTCTTCTTCTTCCTCCATGGCCTCTTCCTGTGGTTTGTCCTATGAACCAGCGGTGCTCCGTAGCCGTTCACGGGGCTACGCAAGTACGCAAGCAAAAAGATGCCATGCCGTGCTTGCGCTGGTGTGTTTGGGGGACAGAAGCCACACTGGGGCAGAGGTCCTGTCTGCTCTGCAGGGCCAGGCCGAGAGGTGGTTGACGCCACGCCAGCTTAAGCCAGGAATGGTGGTTTGCGACAATGGCACCAACCTCCTCCCCGCCCTCCGACAGGGAAACTGACCCATGTGCCCTGTGTGGCTCACGTCCTTAACCTGGTGGTGCAGCGTTTCTTGGGCAGGTACCCGGGCTTACAGGATGTCCTGAGGCAGGCCAGGAAAGTCTGTGTGCATTTCCGCAGATCTTATAATGCCAGTGCTCGCCTGGCTGAGCTGCAAAAGGAGTTGAACCTGCCCAAGAACCGCCTTATATGTGACATGCCCACCAGGTGGAACTCAACGTTGGCCATGCTGCAGCGGCTGCACACACAGCAGAGGGCCATCAATGAGTACCTGTGCGACTACGGCACCAGGACAGGGTCAGGGGAGCTTGGTTTTTTTTCTCCACGCCAGTGGGGCATGATCAGGGATGCATGCACTGTCCTGGCACCATTTGAGGAGGCCACGAGGATGGTGAGCAGTGACAGTGCATGCATCAGTGACACTGTACCTCTTGTCCACCTGTTGGAGCACACGCTGCGTGGAATAATGGACAGGGCACTTGAGGCAGAACAGAGGCAGGAAGAGGAGGACTTCCTTGCCTCTCAAGGCCCCCTTTACCCAGACAGTGTTCCTTCTGTCCCACCCATCGCACAGGAAGAGGAGGAGGAGGAGGAGGAGGATTGTGTCAGCATGGAGGTGGAGGCTGGCACTCAGCATCATCAGCAGCAGTCTTTTAGGGATGATTTACAGTCCCAAGAAACCAGTGGACTTGTACGTGGCTGGGAGGAGGTGACTGCGGATCATGTCGTCCTTAGTGACCCAGAGGACTCCGGAGCGAATGCCTCAGCAAACCTACGCTGCATGGCCTCCCTGATCCTGCAAAGTCTGCGGAAGGATCCTCGTATTCTTCGGATCAAGGAGAGGGACCATTACTGGCTGGCCACTCTCCTTGATCCACGGTACAAAGGTAAGGTTGCGGACCTTATGTTACCGTCGCAGAGGGAGCAGAGGATGAGACAACTCCGGGAGGCCTTGCAGAAAGGTCTGTGCAACGCGTTCCCAGAGACTGGGAGGTTACAAACTCCTGGTCCTGGACAACGAGTTGCTGAGGCTTCGGCCAGTCAAAGAAGGAGCGGTGGGGAAGGTGGCCGTCTGACCGATGCGTTCAGACAATTCTTTAGTCCGCAGCCCCAAAGTATGATCGGTTCCAGCAACCATCGCCAGCGTCTGATAAACATGGTGCAGGAATATCTAGGGGCAAGGTCAGACTTGGACACCTTCCCCACCGAAAATCCTCTGGCTTACTGGGTCTTGAGGATGGATCACTGGCCAGAGCTTGCACAGTATGCAATTGAGCTACTGGCCTGTCCTGCATCCAGCGTTCTTTCGGAACGCACATTCAGTGCTGCTGGAGGATTTGTCACGGATCACAGGGTGCGCCTGTCCACCGACTCGGTTGATCGACTGACTTTCATCAAGATGAACCAGTCTTGGATCACCACCAGCTACCACACACCTGATGCTGATATAACAGACTAATTGATTTTAACATGTCACATCCCTTCAAGACTGATGCTGAGTGCCTGTGCTGTTATGTTGACTGGCTATCCTCCTCCTCCGAGTCCTCAATGATACGATTGATGATGATAGCTTGGAAGATCATTTTTGTTTATGGGTGCCGCCACCAGTGGCTAAGGCCCAATTTTTCAGCCCCTGTTTTACAGGGGCGTGTACTTACAATTTTTTTAGCAATAATTTGCCATAGGGCTCATTGCTGTGCTCCAAGTACAGTATCTGTGAGGGGTTGTAGTGTTGTGGCACCAGTGCCTAAGGCCCAATTTTTCAGCCCCTGTTCAAAAGGGGCATGTAATTACAATTCTTGATCTAATAATTCACAGCAGGGCCCATTCCTGCACCCACCAAGAGTAAGTCTGAGGGCTTACAGTGTTGTGGCAGCAACGCCGCCGCCGCCGCCGCCGCCGCCACCACCACCACCACCACCCCGAAAGGCCCAATTTTTCAGCCCCTGTTCAAAAGGGGCATGTAATTACAATTCTTGATCTAATAATTCACAGCAGGGCCCATTGCTGCACCCACCAAGAGTAACTGTCAGGGCTTACAGTGTTGTGGCACCAGCACCACCATCAAAGCCCCAATTTTTACTACCACTGTTCAACAATTATATGTAATTAAAATTCCTGATATAATAGTTGACAGCAGGGCGTTCCAGCACCAACCAAGAGTAACTGAGTGCTTACAGTGTTGTGCCAACACCAACAACTAAGGGGCCTATTTCTGCAGAGTATATACGGCAGGTCCCTACTTTCAAACATCCAACTTACAAACGACTCCTACTTGCAAACGCAAGAAGACAACAGGAAGTGAGAGGAAATCTACCCCTAGAAAGGAAAATTCTCTCCTGTAAGAATAAATATGGGAGAAAGGTGTCTCCTCTGTACTGATGCTTTATCAGCAATCCTTGTTTCAAGAAAAACACCACATTTCAAAAACAGTTGTCATTGGGACGGAAAGTGAGGTGAAATGTTCTGAACAGGGGCACAGACAGCAAAACAAATGTTACAGGGGTGATAACCCTTACCTATGTTTTCCAAAAAGTTTAAAAATAGATTTTTGGGCTGGAGCTACACTTCAACAATGTACCTGTTCAAAATTACAAACACATTCTACATAAGAACAAACCTACAGTCCCTGTCTTGTATGCACCGCCTGTATACGGCTGTTCAGAGTATATAGGGCCTTTTTTATTTTATGTGCGGGGTTCCCCTTAATATCCATACAAGACCCAAAGGGGCTGGTAATGGGCTGGGGTAGGGGGGGGGGGGGTCATGGGGTAGCTATGCCATTTTTATTAAAGATTTTCATCCATATTACCGGGACCAGACATTACATTAAAGCCGCAAGCAGTTTTAAATGGCTTTTTTTTTCCTTTAGAAGTGTCATTTTGTGCAGGGACAGTTCTAAACACGGGAAACACGTGGCACTTCACAGGCATACTTTAGACACCCCCCAGGTACGATATTTAAAGGAATATTTGACTTTTTTTTTTTCACTTTATGCATCATTAAAATGACTGCTCCCGAAAAACGACCGTTTTTAAAACTTCTTTTTGCATTGATACATGTCCCCTGGTGCAGAACCCGGGTTCCCAAACCCTTTTTAGGACAATAACATGCATAATAGTCGTTATAATTAGCACTTTAGAATTCGAACGTTCGCATCCATTGTATTTAATAGGGTTCTAATGTTCGTACGAACTTTCGGTCCGTTCGCGGGTTCTGGTGCGAACCGAACCCGGGGGTGTTCGGCTCATCACTATACAGGACACAAGCTGGATATTCATACCAGGGGACATCCCAAAAGCAAAAAACAACAAGGTAAACAGGGCTATGCCAACATGGCCAAAATTAAAAAGGGTTAAAAGGACCCAAATCAGTGTGCCGCTGCAAGAGCTTTGCAGTTAAAAGCTGCCTATACTAAAAGCTTGTTCATCCACCTGGTAGAGCTTGGAGAAGGTATGAAATGAACACTAGATGATGTTCTTGTAAAATGGGCAACAGAGACTGGATGTTGGAATGCACAGGAAACCCCCATCAATCTGGTGGAGTGAGCATGTTAAAATGTTGGAGTTGTATTTTCTTTACAATGTAAGCTCTTGAGATAAGTGGTCATCTCCACCTGGCATTAGTGGGTTTTGAGTCAGGCAAAGCCCTTACAACAACAAGACAAAAGCAAGAATCCATCTATTTTATAGAAGCCGTGGCTGTTAGACAAGCTCTAATAGCTCTGAAGTCTAGACAGTGAAGTGCGCTTAGGACACAGCTCCTTAATTGACAGTTGGGTTATGTTCCTGTTCATAGGAGAGGACTAGGCAGAACATGTTAGTTATCTTAAAACATGTAACTTTAACAGAGTTGAACAGCCCCGCCCAGGGGGCGGTCCCTCCATACATAACCCTCCTACCTGCAGTCAGCAGCCTCAGTTCGTAGTAAAGCAGTACAAACTAAAAAAGGAGGGGTGGGTGCTGTGTCCGTCCATGGACGACAGAGAAAAGGATTTTACGGTGAGTACAAAAATCCTATTTTCTCTTTTCGTCCATGGACAGACACAGCTCCTTAATTCTTGACAGTTGGGACATCCCAAAGCAGTGTAAAAAAAAAAAAAAAAAACCGAGGGGTGGGCACAGCATCAAAAAAAACATTCTCACCCCAAACAAGCAGAGCTCCTCAACTGAGGAGTTGCAACCTCAAAACAGCCGCCTGCAAAAAACTTTGTGGCCGAAGCTAGCATCCGAAGATGCACTCACATCAATCTTGTAAAATTTGGGGGAAAAAGCGTAAACGGACGACCAGGTCGCCGCCTTACACACTTGGGCTTTCCGACTGCAATCATCTGTATCACAAGAGGCACCAAAAGCCCTGATCGAACGTAACGGGAAAGAGGCGCCCGCCCCTAAGGGCATATGCCTGGATGACGGTCCACCTGATCCACCGAGAAATGGTGGCCGACGAGACCACCAGGCGCCTTTTGTGGACCAGACACCGACACAAACAGTGAGTCAGACTTGGGGAAAGCCCCCATCAAAACTCCTGTACAAAAAAAAAAAAAAAAAAAAAAAAAAAAAAAAAAAAAAAAGGTACCCACCAGGGAATGGGACGCCAACAGCCATGGAAAGAAAACAGCCAAGGCCGAGACTGAACCCTGGTGGTGCTTAAAACAAGTTTTTTAAAACCACTCCATGCTGTAAAAACATCAGGACCCTGGGAACCGAACACGTCCATGGGCGGCACTTCATCTCCGCGCACCTGGAGACGTAGGCCTTCTAGGTGCGATGGTAGATCTTGCAGGTGGAAGAATTCAGTGCCCTCAGCATGGTCGAGATGACCGAATCCGAAAGACCTTGGTCCCTTAGTACCTGGTTGACGATAACCATGCCATACAGCCAGCGGCTGTAAGGCAGAATGAAGTGTGGGACCTTGTAACAGAAGGTCCTCCCGCATTGGCGTCCGCCACCAGGTGTACGAAGTCGGCGTACCAAGGATGCCGGGGCCAATCCAGAGTGATTAGGATAACCGGGAATCCCCTCGATCAGCACATTGAGGAGCAGCCGAGGTAGCCACATCAGTGGAGGATAGGCATAAACTAGCCTCCACGCATCTGACGCGTCTGCCCAGGGATCACTGGACCGGACCACGAATCTCAGCAAAATGCAAACGAGTCGCAAAGCCAGGAGGTCCACGTCTGACGTCCACCTCCGGGTAAAGGGAGTAGAAACCCCTCCGGATGCAAGAGCATTCCCCTTGTTCAACAACTGGCGACTCAAATAGTCCGCCAGTTAGAGTTCCACACCGAGACTGTAGACAGCCGACAGAGCCGACACGCTTCTTCCCGTCCACCGCAGGATAACCAGAAGGTTGACACAGCGGTGGCATTGTCCGACTGGAACCCGATCGATCGGGCGGCCTTGTAGTCTCCACAACTTCCTGATCGTCCGAAGTTCCAGAACATCGACTGGCAGACGTGATTCGTCCATAGTCCAGCGAACTGGAACCCCCCAACCTCCCTTCAATAGAAAATAAGGGAAAAACGTCCCGGACAGAAGTGCCGGAATGTCAGCCATCAAGTCAGAGAGGCCCTGACTAGGCCATTCATCTGAATCTGATGATCCAGAAACAATGGGGATGTGTTCCATAGGACCGAATCCCCCCCCCTCCGAGTGTGGACTCGGACAAACGGTGCTGCCTCGAAGGAGGCCATCATGAGACCCATTTCACTGCCCCCCGGAGCATCCGCAACTTTTCTGGAGGAAAAACAATTTTCGCCTCTGATGAGCACAGAACCAGGATGGTGACTGACTATAGACACGTCTTCCTTTAATTCTAAACTGAAAACAGGTTATAAAAGAAGACCATGCAGAGACCAATGATGACAATGCCATGTTGACTCAGCAAGGCTAGAATCGAAGCGAGCACCCTGGTGAAAACTCCCGGTGCCGCTAGGTCAAAAAGGAGAGTCATAATTTAATAGTGGTTCTCCCTGACCGCCAATCACAGGAACCTCTGGTGCCTGTCGCATCTGGGGACATGCCAGCTCGCGTCCCTCAAGTCCAGGGACGTCCCTGGATGGAGCGAACAGACTCCACCCTGAATTTCCAAATCCCCACCCAGTCTTGAACTGCCCCATCAAGGCAGTCCGATGAGACTGTAGGACAAAGAGACCATCCGGTGAATAAAGAAAGAAAACAATCGATCTTTTATGAAGCAACCACTTCACAAACTCTGTGGTCAGAAAAACCGGACGGCTACACAAAGGCATTCAGGGCCTTGAGGCCCAAGAGCCATGAACAGATCTGAAGCGGTCCTGCAGCAGTATGGGTATGACAACCCCCAAGAAACACTGCAATATATTGGAGAAGGAAGGTCCCAGCTTACGAGGCGCCTCTACTGTTAGCCAAAGAAAGGCAAATCTGTCGGAGCTTCCCTAGAAACTCGGTCAGCGGACCAGTATATCAGCCTTTTCAGGTGGTGCAAAACCACCCTGGACACAGAGGCCCTAGAGGCTAAAGCAGTCGCAGTGCACCTGCTGGTCAACTTATAGAGGAAGCTGATGCTCCTCCACTGCCTGGTACAAAAGCTTTGCCCAGTCATCGAGTGTCAGAGACACCAGAGACGCAGCCACTAACGGGCGCAACGCTGACCTCAGCATGGCGAACACAGTCCGAGCCATCGCTTCTGATCACCTCCGAAAGGCAGGTGACCCCCCCCCTTCCGGGAAAGTGGTACCCCTGATACCAGGGGGCAACTTCATAGGCAAAAACACATATCCTTATGAAAATGCTCTACATGGAATAACCTGCGACAAACCCAGTCCCCATCTATGAAGAGTCGGCACGCTTCTTCAATATAGAGTGGGTCGAGTGCGACCCAAAAAAAAGGGACTGACACCTTCCAGCAGCTACTTCATTGATAATTGCTGATTGTATTGCTCCAAAATGCGCAATTGGAGCGTGGGAGAAAACCCACTCAGCCACAGAGAGCATAGTACATAGACATACGGTGTATGTATTTTAGGATCTGTGAATAAACATATTGCATAGCCCATAAGGCACACATACCATTGGAGCGTGGGAGGAAACCGGAGCACTCGGAGGAAACCCACGCAGACTCAGAGACCAATAATACATACATTCAGTGTTGTGTATAAACATATTGCGTATGTTCATACTGTGTATTGCGCCGAAGACGCGCATGACATTGAGCGTGGAAGAAAACCGGAGCACCTGGAGGAAACCCACGCAGACACAGAATAACCATACAGACATATGCTGTGAATGTATTTAGCCTCGTAAATAAACATATTGTTTATGTTTATAATGTGCATTGCGCCGGAGGCGCGCATGTCATAGGAGCGTGGGAGGAAACCAGAGCACCCGGAGGAAACCCACGCAGACACTATAAACATAATTGTGCATGTTTAAACTATGGCGCCGAGGGCTCTTAATCCAATCTGAGTATAAGTGCTGCCGAAGCAAGCACCAAACTGCACACAAAAAACAACCTCTGACCCTCAGAACAGTGGTCCTGTCAGAGCATCCCTCAGGAAATTGCAGGAAACCACAGGCGCAGGGAGGCTGTTGCTCTCAGATACTGACGCCATGTCACACAGAAAGCTCTCAGGAATAGTCAAACTAATGACCAAAGTAGTCAAAAGAAGTGGACAAAAATCAGCATATATATGCATAAATAACTAATGGCACCATCATCCCTGTATTGATATAGAGAAAAAAGAGAAACAGGATATGGGATTTTTAAGGTGCTAGATTGTAGAAATCACATAAGAAAAAATATATATGCAGCCCTTTTACCTGTCTGCTTCGGCTCCTCTCAGGAAAAAGGGGCACACTGCACCACAAGCCCGTACCCTCCTGTGTTAAGAGGTTAGGCGGTGTTGATTTTGGGCCTTGTCTGCAGCCAGAGTATAAAGTCCTCCTGAGTATGATTCTCACCTCTACAGTGTGTAGATACAAGTCCTGGACTTCCCCAGGAACATTCCTCCATGCAGATCTCCTCTAGAGCAGTGATGTTTTGGGGCTGTCACTGGGCAACACGGACTTTCAACTCCCTCCAAAGGTTTTCTATGGGGTTGAGATCTGGAGACTGGCTAGGCCACTCCAGGACCTTGAAATGCTTCTTACAAAGTCACTCGTTCGTTGCCGGGCAGGGTGTTTGGGATCATTGTCATGCTGAAAGACCCAGCCACGTTTCATCTTCAATGCCCTTGCTGATGGGAGGAGGTTTGCACTCAAAATCTCACGATACATGGCCCCATTCATTCATGTACACGGATCAGTCGCCCTGTTCCCTTTGCAGAGAAAACAGCCTCAAAGCAGGATGTTGCCACCCCCATGCTTCACAGTAGGTATGGTGTTCTTTGGTTGCAACTCAGCATTCTCTCTCCTCCAAACACGACGAGTTGTGTTTCTACCAAACCCACAGTGTGGTTCTGGGATTTTTGATCACCGTTCTTGTGATAATTTTAACCCCACGGGGTGAGATCTTGCGTGGAGCCCCAGATCGAGGGAGATTATCAGGGGTCTTGTATGTCTTCCATTTTCTAATTATTGCTCCCACAGTTGATTTCTTCACACCAAGCTGCTTACCTATTGCAGATTCAGTCTTCCCAGCCTGGTGCAGGTCTACAATTTTGTTTCTGGTGTCCGTCGACAGCTCATTGGTCGCAAAGACCAAAGTGGAGTTTGGAGTGTGACCGTTTGAACTTATCAGTATAAAAGGCACCTGTCCACAACCTCAAACAGGTGCCATTAACCTCCCTGGAATTATGTACCAAAAGCGGTACAATTATTTTGCATGGAAGTTTGGCGTTATGTATTGTAGGCCTGCAATTCTTAGTAATTACTTAAAACCTGACCAAACAAGACTCTATTAGACATCCCAGATGTGATAAATTTGAAACACAAAATCATGAATTATAATCTAATAAATAATAATTTTATTCAATAATGTAATTCAAAATAAAGAAATTTGTCAAAGAAAATTCAATAAAAATCCTGAATGTGATACATTTTAAAGCAGGGAACTGGACAAAGTCCAACGTCACAATCTGGACAATGGTACCTTTGTTTCTTTTCAGACTCTTTCCATTGCCATCTCTCTTTGAACAGCAAACCACGCACATCCTGGTAGGTGCTGCCTTTTTTGCGGTTGGCGGTATGTAGTCCATAAAATGACGACCAGTCAGGTGTTCTGGGTTGACAAACACCAACAGCACGTCGTCCGGGTCTGGTAGCAGCTACTGATGGCGTCTGGTGGTTGACAAAAATCTGCTTAGCCACCTTTCAGATAAAGTCAGAATGAACAAGAGGCATGTCACTCTTTGCTCTGTACAGGATATATGCATTCCAAAAGGCATTGTTCCAGAAGATGCCTGAAAATCTTATATTTTTTTGCTGTTTGCGCATAGCCGGGTAAAATGTCATTGCCTGATCAGCTCTGTCAACACCTCCCATTGTGTTATTATAGTCTATAACGACTTGCGGCTTCAGCAGATTTTTCCCACCTTTTGTGTGGACCATGGCAGTGGCGGTATTGTGCACAGTACTCATGAGATACACGTCCTTGTCTCGCCATCGCATTACCATCATCTTACCCTTCTGAAAGGCAACCATTTCTCCGGTTTTGAGTTTTTTCTTGGCAAACATAGATGGCATGTCACGTCGGTTAGGCCCAACGGTACCATACCCATCAGTCTTCTTTTGTAGCAAAATCTCATACAGTTCCGGAGACGTGTTCACACAATATCCTTGGTTCAGCAATGGCTCCAGCAGTGTAAGGACAGATGATGTGGCCATCCCATAGCCGCTGTACCTGGGGTTGAACTTCGTGCCTTTACCGGTGTAAATGACCAAATTCCAGATGTACCCAGTGGATGACTCACAGAGCATGTAGAATTTGATGCCAAACCGCGCTCTTTTGGATGCAATAAACTGTACCCAGCTTAGGCGTCCGTTGTAGGCCATAAAACTTTCATCCACGCTGACGTCCCTTTCTGGCACGTAGGTCCACTGAAATTGGTCACAATCATTTGGCATACCTCACAGATTTTTTTTAGTTTGGGCGCAGGATGCGTGTCCTCATCAAATTCTTCATTGTTCGTGAAGTGGAAATACTTGATGAGGGAAAACTGGTATTCTGACATCACGGTGCCAAAAAATGGAGTGGCCAATAACTTATTGGTGGTCCAGTACAATTTCTGGAGCGGTTTCCCCACCACCCCCTGAAGAATGATGAGTCCCAGAAACTGCCAGATGTCCTCTTTAGTCACCGGTTCCCACTTTCTGCTTCTGGAAAACCTGGCATGCAGCATAGCGGATTGCTGATCATGGTAGCGATTGGTTTCTGTGACAATTTTTTCAATTACCTCTTCAGTGAGGAATAATTGCAGGTATGCCAGAGGGTTGTCACGCTCAACATCTACCTTCATCCCAGGTGATCCAGTGAACGGGTATCTTGGGGGCGCTACCTGGTCCGTATCGCAGTCTATAGGGCACCAAGTGCGCACATCGCCGAGGTCAGGTGCAGGATCCTCGCCGTTGTCACTTACCAGATCAGCGTGTCAGACGACAAATCAGCAGAAAAAACCAACCCAGAGTCACGCTTGGGAATACCGCCAGGGAGGATAATACAGGTAATGAGTGGAGGACAGAGGAGCCTCTTAAAGATACAGGTCTGCGAGAGCAAGAAATCTTGCTTGTTTGTAGGTGACCAAACACTTATTTTCCACCATAATTTGCAAATGAATTCATTCCAAATCAGACAATGTGATTGTCTGGATTTGTTTCCACATTTTGTCTCTCATAGTTGAGGTATACCTATGATGACAATTACAGGCCTCTCTCATCTTTTTAAGTGGGAGAACTTGCACAATTGGTGGCTGACTAAATACTTTTTTGCGTGTGTGCGTGCGTGCGTATATATATATATATAAATAAAATATATAATATATATATATATATATATATACACACATATACATATACATATACACACACACACACACACACACATACATACACACAATATATATATATATATATATATATATATATATATATATATATATATACACACACACACACACATACACATACACACACACACACATACACCTCAGTGACATCTCAGAAGTGCATATAAAAATCTCTAAACAATGATCGTTCATAAAGCAGATATGTCCAAATCCTTCAAAACAGCAACTCTTTAACCAGGTGACTAGTTTTGAAGTGACAAAAACACTCAAAAGGTGACTTCAGGTGCTCCCCCTCTTGTGTTTGCACTCACCAGATTATCAAACCCCTGCAGGAGTAGATAGCGTGTAATAGATTAGATGTAGGATATCCCATTTATCCGCTGCCTCGATGTAGACAATTAGGTGTCCCCGTCAGGGTATACTTTATCCACCGGCCCCCGGAAAAGGTAGTGAAAAAGCAGGGGTTCCTCAAATATCTACCTTCACTCCATTTACGATATCCACGTGATGATTAAAAAAACTGAATCCTCATAGTGTAGACCGTTAACCTAAATAAACAAGCGGTTTGCTTTTTAACTACTAACTACGTCACTTCCGGTTTCCGACACAGCGTACTGTGGAACGCATGCCGTCCAGACCTTACTACGCTGTGTGTGCGCTTTTTATTGTTTTGTAATATATTATATATATACACACACACACACACATATATATATATTATATACACACACGCACACTTGTTTCACTTTTTTTGGATACTCTCACTGGACTATTTTGATTTTTTTGGAGAATTTGATTTTTGTGCACTTGATTTATTTCACATTTGAATTATACGTTTTTATTTTCTTTGCATTTTTCTCACAGGATTTTATTGGTTATTAATGTTGTAATTATTGTCACTGGTTCATTATATTAATTTATTTAAATTTTTATCTGGCTGTCACACACTGGCAGATTGTGTTTTCCCACATTTACTGATCACCCATCAGTTAGAATTATTATAAGCAGTGCCAACATCCCATTTTTTTAATTAATTTTCTCGGGTTTCACTTAGGTGAGGTTTTTAGGGAGGCAGCAGCTTTTTCACTTACCTAAGCGCGGAATTTCATATTTATATTAATGCATTACAATTTAACTACACCCATTTTTGAGCGCTGTCACATTTTGAATGACAATTTCTCAGGCATGCAACACTGTACACAATTTACATTTTAAATATGTTTAGACAGATGGCGTTTTTTTTTTTGGTGGTATTTATTCATCACTGGGTTTTTTTTTTTTGCAAAACGAAAAAAAATCCACAAATTTTGATAAAAATAAAAAAAGCTTTTGGTTTCAGTTAAAAAACGAATATACAAGTACTGGTAATTTTTCTTCTTCACTGATGTGCACTGATGATCAATATGAACAATTTATTCACTGTGCCCTGTCATATCAGCTTTCCTTTCCTCACACGTTGTGTCTGCGCTGGTAAACAGATGTTTAGGAGTAGTTGGGCATTTTTTTTTTTTCAGCTGCCCCTGAACTCTTATCTTTTCAGTACATGTACAGAGGGTCGTTTATAGTCGTTTCTAAGCAGTTGCGTTTAGAAGCATTTTTTGGAAAGCAAAAAAATGCTTTCAGGACGGATGTTCAGAGGCATTCAAATGCCAAATGCCTGTAACAACTTGTAAACGTGTGTAAACACAGTAACTCCTGTTTAGCCACGTTTCGTTTACAGGCGTTTTTAAGGGAGATACATTTTTGACCATTTAAAAAAAACACGCTTCTAAAAACGCAAAACGCGGCTAAATGTGGCATGAGCCACTGGGAATAAAGGAAAGTGATCACCAAATATTTGTTGAAGAGCAAACTTAGTTTTTTATTAATTTGCAGCACACATTAAAAGCCTGTGCGATTAAAGGGCTCTAATAGGACCCCCTTTAATGGAGGCTAGAGCATAACACTAAAATCTTGCAAACACAAATAGGGTTGATTTACTAAAACTGTAGCCAAGCAAAGTTTTTCAATAATTTTTGACTTGATATACAAGCGATGTCTTGATATACAAGTAGCGTCACGTCACAACTGAGTATAAAAGAGAAGAGAGGCGCCTCTAAGTGTAGCAATATGGTTACATTTAATGAAGGTGCAACATATTGCTACACTTAGAGGGCACCTCTCTTCTATACTCTGTAGCTCCTGCTGGATTTTGCTTCTAATCCCCTTGTGGAGGCTTCCATTTGTGGATGGACATTTTATGGTTACACAACCGATCATATTGCTATAATCTTTTTATATGGACTATAAACTGAAAGACCTATGAATAAATGGTTGTGGAACAAATCATTTGAGTTTCCATCATTTCTTTTGGGGAAATGCTTTGGATTAAAAGCATGTTTCTGGAACAAATTATGCCCGCAATCCAAGGTTTTACTGTATTTTTTGTCAAAGCTTAATTGAACAAGCTGAAGTTAGAAGCTGATCGTCTACCATGCACAGCTGCACCAGATTTGACACTCCAGTTTTAGTAAATTAACCCCAATGATATCAAACATACAAAACAATGGAACTATCCTAGAACGGGACACAAGTCAGCCAGCAAACTCAGAGCAACATACATTGCATCCAGGAAAGTATTCACAGCGCTTCACTTTTTCCACGTGTTATGTTATAGCCTTATTCCTAAATGGATTAAATTCATAATTTTCCTCAAGATTCTACAAACGATACCCCATAATGACAACGTGAAAGTTTTTTTTTTTATATATATATAAAATTTGCAAAGATTTAAAAATAAATAAATAAATCACTTGTACTTAAGTATTCACAGCCTTTGCCATGACACTTAAAATTGAGCTCAGGCGCATCCCTGTTACCACTGATCATCTTTGAATTTACCACAAGTGGACTCCAAGTTGTAGAAACATCTCAGTTGATTGGACATGATTTGGAAAGGCACACACCCGTCTACATAAGGTCCCACAATTAACAGTGAATGTCAGAGCACAAACCAAGCCATGAATTCCAAGGAATGGCCTGTAGACCTCCAAGACAGGATTGAATCGAGGCACAGATCTGGGGAAGGGTATAGATTTTTTTTTGCAGCATTAAAGATGCGCACAGTGGCCTCCATTATCCATAAATGGAAGTTTGGAACCACCAGGACTCTTCCTAGAGTGGGCTGCCCGGCCAAATTGAGCGATCGGGGAGAAGGGCCTTAGTCAGGGAGGTGACCAAGAACCCGATGGTCACTGACAAAGCTCCAGCGTTTCTCTGTGGAGAGAGAAGAACCTTCCAGAACAACCATCTCTGCAGCACTCCACCAATCAGGCCTGTATGGTAGAGTGGCCAGACGGAAGCCACTCCTCAGTAAAAGGCACACGAGTCCGCCTGGAGTTTGCCAAAAGGCACCTGTAAGACCATGAGAAACAAAATTCTCTGGTCTGATGAAACAAAGATTGAACTCTTTGACCTGAATGGCAAGGGTCATGTCTGGCGTAAACCAGGTATTGTTTATCAGCTGGCCAAGACCATCCCTACAGGGAAGCATGGTGGTGGCAGCATCATGCTGTGGGGGATGTTTTTCAGTGGCAGGGACTAGGAGACTAGTCAGGATCGAGGGAAAGATGAGTGCAGCAATGTACAGAGACATCCTTGATGAAAATCTGCTCCAGAGCGCTCTGGACCTCAGACTGAGGTGAAGGTTCATCTTCCAACAGAACAATGACCCTAAGTACACAGCAAAGATAACAAAACGAGTGGCTACAGGACAACTCTGTGAATGTTCTTGAGTGGCCCAGACTTGAACCCGATTGAACATCTCTGGAGAGATCTGAAAATTACTGTGCACCGATGCTCCCCATCCAACCCGATGGCGCTTGAGAGGTCCTGCAAAGAAAAAAAAAATGGGAGAAACTGGCCAAAAATAGGTGTGCCAAGTTTGTAGCATCATACTCAAAAAGGCTTGCGGCTGGAATTGGTGAAAAAGATGCTTCAACAAAGTATTAACGCAAAGGCTGTGAATACTTATGTACATGCGATTTATTTATTTTTTATTATAAAATTTGCAAAACAAACCTTTCATGTTGTCTTTATGGGAAATTGTAGCATTTGAGGAAAATAATTTAAATCTATTTTGGAATAAGGCTGTAAACATAACAAAACGTGGAAAAAGTGAAGCGCTGTGAAAACCTTCCAGATGCACTATAGTAGAAGGGTAAATGGCCTGATGTGCCTAGGTCATTTTGGGTCAGCATTAGGGCTGCAACTAACGATTATTTTCATAATCGATTAATCGAAACGATAATCGGCCAACTAATCGGTTAATAACCTTAAATTAAAAAAAAAAAAAAAAAAATTTTTGCTGCGATTTGTTTTTTTTGCCCAATTTGTTGTTGGGCAGATTAAAAAAACAAAAAATGCCACAAAATCACATTACATGCTTTTCTGCTGCTTCTCCATTGAAGTGTTTTGAACGAAAAAAAAAAAAAATAGCACCGTTTTGCGTTAAAACAAAGTCCTTGCCTTTTCCAAATACGCAGCAGCTGAAAAAATCATGAATGTGAACGTGTCCCATAGGAAACCATGTAAATGAACTGTAGTGTGTTTCTGCAAAAAACACAGAGGTGTGACCCAGGCCTGAGATGTTTAGTAACATAATGGGACTAAAAAACTAAAATTAGTACCAAAAGAGCAAATAACCGCTACTGTAAGGGGTTATTTTTTTACTGTGGGACAGTGAAAGTAATATTTACAGTAGCGATTTGCTCTTTTTGTACAATAAAAGGGCTAATTTTAGTTTTTTTTTTTAACCCCATTATGTTACTGGCCGATTAATCGATTATGAAAATAGTAATCGATTAATTTCATAATCGATTCGTTGTTTCGGCCCTAGTCAGCAAGCTTGTGTCTTTTCAACCTCGCCTACACCCTTGTAGAGCAGGCAGGGTAACTTAGCGTGGGTCACTACACATAAGAATAAGGGTCACAGAACCCTCAAGTCAGCCTACAAATGAAACAGTGGCTGGAGTTAAAGGCCATACATGACTGAAGCAACAAACAAATCAGTATGGAAGAGAAATTGTACCTGCAAGGGGCAGAGTCACCCTAGACCTGTAGCAAATTCACCTTAGTCCACTGCAAGAAAACAAAGTATAGCGAGACAGAACCACCAGGGTTACTCTGAGACCTTCTGCAGCTCAGCAGAGAATGATGGTTGTGATAGGTCACTACAATTGACTGTACAGAGACAGTACCAACAATTGGATACCCACTGCAGAGCAGTAGAGTTAACAGTAAATAGATTTAAACCAACAAGACGTACTTGTTGGTTGCAGGGCAGTAGGGGACAAAAACCATGTGTAAAAGTCACCACAGGCTGCAATACTAACCGAATACGGTGAATTATTACCAAGGGTAAACATGGACCCACTGCAGAGCAGGGAGGGGTCAATAGCTGTGTCTAACAAGGGCAACATAGGCTGCTGTACCAATCAAACTAAGGAAAACCATACCAGAAAAAAAAAGTTACCCACAAACCCATTGCAAAGCAGTATGTGTTAACCACTTAACGACCGCCCACGGCATACATGTCAGCAGAATGTCTCGTACAGGCACAATCACGTACCTGTACGTCGCCTTTAACTGCCTGCCGTGTGGTCGCGCTCGCGACCCTTCCGCCATCCCCGTGAGTCGGACCGCGGGTACCATGGACTTGATCGCCGCGGTGTCCCCGCGATCGTCTCACGGAGGGATGGAGCGGGGAGATGTTGGTGTAAACACCACATCTCCCTGCTCCCCTACTGACACTGTCATCGATCTCCACTCTGTGTAATCAGAGCGGAGATCAGTGACGTGTCACTCGTAGTCACGCCCCCCAACAGTGAGAATCACTCCCTTAGGCACATTTAAGCCCTTCGGTGCCCCTAGTGGTTAACCCTTCACTGCCAGTGTAATTTTTACAGTAACCAGTGCATTTTTATAGCACTGATCGCTGTAAAAAGGACAATGGTCCCAAAAATGTGTAAAAAGTGTCCGCCATAAGGTCACAGTCACGAAAGAAAAAAAAAAGCTGATCGCCGCCATTACTAGTTAAAAAAAAAATAAAAAATTAGCCCCTATTTTGTAAACGCTATAACTTTTGCGCAAACCAATCAAACGCCAATTGCGATTTTTTTTACCAAAAATATATAGAATAATACGTATCGGCCTAAACTGAGGAAAAAAATCGTTTTTAAATATTTTTTGGGGATATTTATTATAGCAAAAAATTAAAAATATTGAATTTTTTTACAAATTGTCGCTCCATTTTTGTTTATAGTCCAAAAAATAAAAACAGCAGAGGTGATCAAATACCACCAAAAGAAAGCACTATTTGTGGGAAAAAAAGGACGTCAATTTTGTTTGGGAGCCACATCGCACGACCGCGCAATTGTCAGTTAAAGCAACGCAGTGCCGAATATGCTGCATATTGGTCCCGGGCTTAAGTGGTTAAAGATCATGTGACCCAGCCACATTGGACCATCATAAGACCAGTATAGGCCATTGTAAAAGCAGTACACAGTAACCGTACCAACAAAAGGTGCTCAGAAATCCAATGAAAGGTAGTAGTAGAGGTTAAAGCCATTGCTTGAGGTGGTCCACTACAGGCCGCAGTATATGGTGAGACACTACAAAGTACGGGTACCTATGACTCGCTGCAGAGCAGAGAGGGATAATGGCTGTGTGGGACTTTGATGCCAAAGGCCATTGTACAAACAGTACACAGTAGAAGATCATCAATAAGAACTACACACAAACAACTGCAGAGTAGTAGGTTACCATGTTGGTGGGGGACTAGGTCCCCAGAGTTTGTTGAAAAAAAGTACACAATGAGGAGCTGTCAGTAAGCATTACTCAGACTACTGCAGACCAATAGGGGTCGAGGGCTTGTAAGGGTCCAAGTTCTTCTCATATGCTGAAACACCACAATATACAGTAAAAAAAACTAAGCCTATTCACATACCCACTGTAGAGCAATAGGGGGTTAATGACCGTGCATGAATAGGCCACCCTGAGCCACTGTGCAAAATATATACACAGTGCCGCCCCACTGACCCTGTAATGTGCAACAATGCCCCAGAGGGGTAATAACAGCCACAACAGGGTGAAAGGGACACTGCCATCTGTACCAGACACTTAGCAGCTGAAACCCAGGTAGCCTCTTTGAATTGTTGTGCCATGTACTGGCTGGGGCTGTTGCTGTGCCAGTCCTCTGTGTACCAGAATTAAAGATGGGACATGCCTGGTAAACTGAGACCTACACAGTACTATGGCAGCTCCTGGTAGCACCAGGGAGAAATGCAGAAAGTTTCAAGGTAGCAAATATTTTGCCAAATTTAAACGAAAAAAAACAAGCACAAAGCTGGCACTCCTGCCTATGACTGCGACACAGAGTTTAATGAGTTTCAGCCAGTGGTTCATTAGGCCCCAGGGGTAGGCAGACAGGGCCCAGGGTAAAAGCTATTAGCAGATCACCTTCTTTCAGGAGTAGGCTGTTTGGAACAAGCCCCATCCTGGTTTCGTCCTCCTCAATGGGGCTGCCCCCAAAGTGGTTTTCAGCAACATGTCTCTACTGGCTGATGGACCAAAGCCCTGGATCTGTATAGTACCCTGTGGCTAACAATGCGATGCACACTTACCAAGGCGAGTGCCCATACAGGATCTGTTGCCTGAAGTGGCATTACAGGCCAGCCCCAGATCGTCATGCAGGTGGGGTCAAGGTCAAAGGTAAAACTGATCCAAGAGCTGCAGACCCCACACACAGTAGTATTGGTGCAGCTATGAACTTGATAAAAGGGTCTTTGAAAACCAAAATCTTCATATAAAAAAAGCAACCTCTCAGTAGACAGAATAGGTCCATAACCTAAGGACACTATAAAAAAAAAAAAAACGAGGTTAGCGAAAACGGGGGGGGGGGGGGGGGGGTACAGGTAGCATATAACCCATGTCCTGTATTGTGAAATTAACACTCAAGGTAAGAAATCCTTTATTAAATGAGAAGCAGACTATTTTGCAACTGTTACTTTGTTTTCTTATGTAGGTAACTTGCTTGATTATCTCCTCCATTCTGAAATGTGTGGAATGATTAATTTGTGATGTTTGAACACAATAGACAATCCAAACCAGATAGCAAAGACAAGTGTTCATATTTATTTGGAAATTCACAGTTTCTAAAATCGCACTAAGGCTCTGGAGTTGCACTTTTATTCACCATATACTTTAAAGCAATAAAAATGAAAAATGTATTCCTTTTTCTCTGCACATTTTCATCTAGACCAGTCTAAAAAATTAAGGTCAGAGTGCTCAGACTGTCTTTAAATTTATGCCCCAAAAAGAAACAAATATTGTGTGTATGGAAATTTACTTGTAAGCAGCAAGTACAGTAATGAGTACAGAAGCTGTTGAAAAATAGGGTTCAGCAACAAAAAGGGTAAAACACATGTTACACTTAGCAAAAACCAAATAGCATTATGACAAACAAATATAAAAAAAAAAAAAAAAAAATGCACAAAAGACAAGAATTCTAAACTCAAAAAATAAATATTATTATATATAGAGCCTATGCAATGTGATATGTTGCAGATCAGTTATACCCTGTTCTGAGAAATTGGACCCTTTAGAAGACAATTCTAAAATGAAAAGATGAAAAAGCAGTGTCCCATCATCTAAGTGCTAAACAAGAAATTCTATTGCTTTTCTCTGCAGAAAATGTGGTTGCAATATCAATCTCTGCTACTTGTACCAAGAAAAATGTCACAAAATGACGGTCGTTTTCAGTCAAGTGAAGCAGGGCTTGATCCTCTAGAATGCTGCCCTATTGGGGAGATATCCCCTATTATTGTAGGGATCGTGCAGCTGTAGTCTGAGCAGTCATGTCATTTACCTCTTCTTCATTTAACATATTACCGTATATTAGTAAAGCATGACAACATTGCCCTGAGCTTGGAGAACAGATCTCACCTTGCCCCAAGAATAATCTGTTCTAGCTTTTCCATTAGGTGGGAAACTCCCACACATACAAAATAGCATCACACAAGAAAACGCACTCGTTCCTTGAGGCTTTTTTTAAAGTTCTGTGAATAAACTATGATACCGTCAAACTATATTATCACTTCAGGAATAATGACAAGTCAGAATAACACAACTGTTGACCTGAGGTGTTATGATTATGAGCAGTTGCATTTTCAATTTTTTTTTATTCTAAATAAAAACTGATAATGCTGAATAAGATTAGTTGCAGATGCGCCACACAATTCCTTCTGTGCTAGTTAATTTAAAAAGAAACCTTTGTGATAGCCTGGCATAGACACAGTAGACAGTGGCTCAAAAAACCGGTGAGCGTGGGCTGATGTAGCACTTCGCTGAATTCTTCATGCAAGGACTGCATTGTAACATAAAGCCACCACATCGTCACACTGATTGCACATTTCAGTAACTATGAATCAGTGCGAAAGTGAAAGATGTATACATTGTTTGCCCCACTAAATTTTATTCAGGGTATCCAGGCATGTTAAAACATTCATCAGAATCATTCATGGCACACATGTAAACAATGGAATTTGCATAAATACCCTACACAGCCGCAAAACATCAGCCAGCCTGCCTATCCTTGATCCCCCATTACTCCTGGGCAGAGAAATACACCCAAATGTTAGCGGTATGGCCCTATTGCAGCTGTGTGAAAGAGGCCTTATACACTCACCGTCAGCAACAGTAATATGCAAAACTATCCTAAATATCTAGATGTATATGAGGCTGATCCAATCTTTAAAAAGCTTTATACTTCTGAAGAATATTCCATGTTAGCTCCCTTAAAGTGATTGTAAAGTCTCGTAAAAAAATAAAAACGCATGTCATTCTTACCTGCTCTGTGCTGTTGGTTTTGCACAGAGCAGCCTGGATCCTCCTCTTCTCATGTGACTCTTTGCTGCTCCTGGCTCCACTCCCTCCTGTAAAGTGCCTTCACAGCAAGCAGCTTGCTATGGAGGCACCCGAGCCAAGCTACTGTATCCATTCAGACATGGAGCTGCTCTTTGGCCCCTCGTCCTATCTTCCCTGATTGGCTAGCTGACTTTGATTGACAGCCTCAGGAGCCAATGGCACTGCTGCTGTGTCTCAGCCAATCAGGAGGGAGGGTCCCAGACAGCCAAGAGATTCCTGGACATTACTGGACAGAGAGGGGGCTCAGGTAAGTATTAGGGGGTGCTGGGGTGGCTGCTGCGCACAAAAAAATTCTATGCATTAAGATAAACTAAGTTAAAGTTTTTTTTTATCTTTACTAAAAAGCAGGCTCCATAGTGATTGTTCCGCATGCATACTTGTGCATTTGACATCGGTAGAACTATCCAGTATAATTGGCAGTATTAAAAGAGGGGCATTCTAGACATTTTCTTTTCTTGTTTCAGTAATTCATCAGGAGTTACGTACACATATGCTTGGGGAGAAGGGGCAATTAGAGGAAAGAATTAATACTTTCCCCATGTCTGTACCTCCAAACTAGCAAACTAAGCTCACGTAAAATGTCCCACAACCACATACATATTAAGGCAAAGAGAAGGGTAGGTCATTTTTATCTGCAAGTCTACACGCACTGCCAAATAAGTTCTTAAGGAAAAAAAGTTAAACAAAATGTACTAACAAGAGCTTTGATTGTGTACAGCGCTCAGGTTAACGGACACAGGAAAGCCTAGGACTGTGCAAAGTCTGCTCTCCCTTACTGGAATTGTCATGAATAGTTGGACTTCTTGTTTTAGGCCCCTTTCACACAATCGGGTCCGCCTGTCCATTTTTTCAGGGCCACCCATTGTCCTCTATGGGGAGGCGGAAGACAAATGTGTCCCCTGAAACCTGCCGGGCATCCAATCCGCAGAGAGAGAGCAACAGAATTGAGGCCATCAATCACAGGTTGTGTGTGCTGAAGTTTACAACCACTTTAAGCTTAACCCCATCAAAAGCTATGCCACACCCACCAAACATTCTCTGGCCAATGAAAATGTCTGGCCAACAAGGGTGCTTTTACTAGCCAGGGGGACACCAAGTGGATGGGCCTTTGCTTCAGCCGGCACAGATTAAGCCTAACAGCAAGGTTCTATAAAAGGGAAATCAAGACCATAACTGCACACAAAACAGGCATTTTTGGCCAACAAATGGTCAATGAAGGAACCTTGTGATCCCCAACATTCAATTTAAATGGTTAGATGGGCTAAAATAAAGCGCATACATTGAACCACTCAACACAGGGCCATTTTCCCCCCAAGTCTGGTCCAGTCCTTAACTAGTTGCCTTTGACTACTTGTTGGGCGGTTGCCCCTTTTATTATTTTTATTTAATAAGCCATTACATTTTATTCACTACCTTGATAAAGGCTGTGGAAATTAAGAGATGGACTACAAATGTAAAAAATACTTTTATGTGGCGGTTATAGTTTCGTTTTAAAGAAAATGAAAAATAAACTACAAACTGATGAACTGATGTAAAGGTGGTAAGATTTTGAACATTACATGAATGCGACACCCTCTATTGCCACCACATTCATCTGTGAAATGACACTTGAACTAGATGCTCTCATTACACAATTCATTTCCTTTACCTAATAGGCTTTAAGGTATTTCAGATTTCAAAATGTCTAATACAAGCCACAAAAAACAACCAGCGGAAGGGCAACCTAAACTATTCCAACATTTAAAAAAATTCAAAGTAAAGTGATGCTTAGAGTGCAATAAGCTAGCATGTACTAAACTATGGTCACATTCAAAAAGAATTCAATATAAAATCGAAGAGAAAGTGCAGATTTTTGGATACCTTAAAATTACTATTCCCCCAAACACCAATCAGCAGGACACATTGCCTCAATAGTAACTAAATCTAGCAAACGGTACATTTTTACAATTAAAGTGTTTAGAATATGCAGAGGGATAATTTAAATGGTTATATATGACTTGTTATTTCCCAGGTATTTTATACTTAGTCTTACTGATTTTGTTCTACTGCATCTTAGCTTATGTATTCTACTGTATAATTCTTACTTGTCAGGTAACGATCCTCAAATATTTAACTGACAAAAAAGTATTTAGATGATGCTACAAGGTGGCCACACATCTACTGCACCCAGAATATTTGCGCAGCTCAAGCCTGTTTTCACGTTTGCATGTAAAACCCATTTGCCAACATGCTTCTTAAGTGCATTTCCCATGTTTTACACTATAGGCACATTCTGCTGTGTTTTTTGCATTTTTAAAACCACAGAAAATAGTACTGCAGTACAATGCAAAACAAAAAAAAAGTGCAACACCTGGGTAAACATACTTAAAATGCTTTTTGTTAAGTTTTTCTAGATGACTTCAGGCCAGTCATGTGATGCATGGCGTCTTCTTTGCACTTCACTGGCAGTAGGTGGCATCACTGAAAATCCTCTGTGTGAAATTTGAATGACACCCATTGACGACATCTAGTGGCCAAAAGGAACTACTGCAGGAGAGAGTTTTGGACTGAACCCAAAGCTGCAAACTTTTGAATATCGCAGGAGAAAATTAGAGCCTAGAGTTGGGCTTTAATACTACACACAAAAAATGAATGCATTTTTAAATGCAGTAGTGTAAAGAGGTCCTAAAATAACTTTTGAGAAACTTTGATACAAGAAATCCAAAAAAGCAGGCTGTTGGCGAAATGTATTAATCTGAATTGTGCTTAAAAAAAAAAAAAAAAGGAGAATTTCAAACTATTTTATTTTTTATATTCTGAAGTAAATGCATGTCTGGCTTTGGAAGGTCTAGACTTGCTGGCCACAAGCTGGAATATCCATTGGAACCACTGCAAGATTTCATCAAGATAACTTTGTGGACAGCAGAGGTATACAACATAAAATCTGCTATTTGTGAATATACAAATTTTGTAATATTTGAAGTAGAAAGCTCCTCTAAAGTATATCAAAAATGTTTTGAAAAACAAAAATATACTGTAAATATTAAACATGGTTTTAAGCATGAATAAACAGCATAACAGACAGACATATTACAAACAGGTGTTATTCACCTTTAAAACCTTCTGTCATAAAAAGGGAAAAAAATATCAATGAATATCCATAGGACATAAATAGAATTGGTCCGTGCACACAGCACAAAACATAAAACGGGCATGTCAAACTGGAATTTGTGGGGCTGCATTGTCAATGTAACCCGCAGAGTGACAGAGTGTTCAATTGAATGAACAGTTCATTGCACGAGGCCCCAGCCATCTTCTAGAGAGTAAAAGCTCTGCTTTCTAATACAACATGTTTAAAGTGGAAGTTCAAACACTACTCCCACCACCATGAAAAGCCTATTCTATCTAACCTGTGAAAGGAAGGATCTGTATACCTGCCTGTTCTGAGGGCCCTCCGGTCCGGTTACATGATCACCAGCGCTGGCTTCAGTGAAGAGATGGAACAGCTGACAACGGATGCCCCATATTAAGTCTATGGTGACATCACCTAGGCTCTCTCCTCTTCCAGGAAGCCAGCACTGGGCCCCGATCATGCGACTGGACCAGAGCACCCCCCAACCTAGGCAAGTTTACAGATCTTTCATTTACAGAGTAGATCAAATAGGTTTAGAATGGGGGCGGGAGTAGAAGTATATATAGTATGCACTTATCATGGGATACCACATTGAGTTGTGATTGTTGCTACAATGCTAAGCACCAAATAAAGCAGGTGTGGCCCCCATTAGGCAAAATGTGGCCCCTTGCAACTTAATTCAGCTTCATTTCATTTGAGCTTGATAAGCCTGACAGAAGACAGACAGGTCAGGGGACTCTTCAATTGTAACTAAAGAGCTCAGCTATATACACAACAAGCATACTACGTTTACCCACAAAAATGATCAACAACATTTAGGGCACTGTGATAAGTAATCCCAAAGATACTGCATGCTGTGCAACATGACTGTATAGTGTGAACTGGGGAAACCGAGGCTCCGGTGTGAAATCTAGTTCCAATTCAATGCGGGTCTTACCGAGTAGGAGGAATACCTTCATGGGAATCTAGTATAGGATTGAGTATAGAGTGTGGAAACTCCCATAGTGTAATATGAAACAGTATTACAATATAAATAATAAACACACACGATAACCAGGACTTTATGAACACTTGCCTCTTGCAATCTCGCTGCATGTTCCTTCATTCTCACCCTTCCAGTATTTTACCTTCATTGAGTGTCAGGCCCAATTGTGTTCATCCAGACAACTGGGAGCAGTAAGGGGAGGAGTCTTACAAGTATAGATAAAAAGAAGCACAGTAATAGCATGTAAACATTTACATGTAGGCTTCCCAAATTGCATTTACATTAATTCTTCAGAGCAAAGAAAAAATCTCTGTCATTTTAAAGGGTAGGAACAATAGTGCTTTCAAAAAAGCTAAAAAAGAGCCAAATCCAAAACCAAGTGTATTAGGGGGAATGTTATTCCTAACCATCTCTGACCTCCGTGGTGCTACTTTAACAATGTCAAGGATTGGGGTGGTAATTTGTATGGTAATGCACCAAAAATCCCAATTGCACATTGCAAGCTGTTCTAAGCAATAGAAGCTACTTATGGAGTCTTGTATAAACTTACTCTAAAGAAACTAGAAAGGTATGAAATAATTTTTAGGTATGCTGTGTGAATGGGAACATAATGGGGGTTTCCCTAAATTAGCAAAAAGTAGAAACACACTTTAAAAGCACAGTGCTCAAGAGATTTGATATCCTCAGGTTTTCCGAGTCACTGGCAGGCCTAGCTATATCATCGGCGTGTATAGAAGCTGGGGTGTAAGGCAAGGGTATTTTGCTTTTTTCCTCTTAAATTTTTTTTTCCATTTATTGCTACATTTTTGTAAGGGGCTCATACCTTAGCATCAAGCAGATTGCAGCTCACACATCAAAACTCACTGAATATTCTCTGCAGTTAAATGTAAAAAACCTCTGGATTACCAGAAGCACTTACAGTACATCTCTAGTTGTGTAACAACTCAGGTATTACAACGGACAGGTGCCCTGATTAATCTGTTCTGAAAAGACATAAACCGGGCATTTAGCCATGCCACCCCCCCCCCCCAATGGGAGACCACCCATAGTGACCCTACAACACAGCATTGGGGGAGGAAAAAACTGCCATATGTCCAGTGAAGGGACAGGTGCAACATGTCCGAGGTATACATCTTACTTACTATATAGAAAGAAAAAGAAAGGGTGGTCAACCCAGATGGGATTCATCAGAGAGGAACAAATCTGGTTATATCGAAATTATTTTATTATTTAATTGTAAATAATCCACCGTATAAAAGTAAAAAAAATGATGCCTCCACCTTACATAGTATAAGATAACGTTATAACACGGACATGGATCACCCATTCATTCAAACCAGAAACACACAAGTAGCTACTAATTGGTTATACATGCAGAAAGCAGCAAAAAGTGTCCATATGTTCATGTAGGTGTCACAGGGCTCAAAAATCGCCCAATAAAAGAACACAAAAATAGGACAAATTGGAGAATAAATCCTGCTACTGCAGAAAGTCTTGTGTGGTAGGAATGGAACCACACTCCGTTATTTGTTCAGCAAAAGTGGAACACCCAGATTGGAAATAGACACCAATAAAAGGTTTAGATCCAATATTTAGTTGAACAGGATAATATCTCCCCAGAGAGAAATTTGCATCAACCACACATAGATCGTGTCAATTAAAGCCAGACAGCAAACTGTCTGGCTTTAATTGACACTATGTGTGGTTGATGCAAATTTTTGGGGAGAATAGTCCTATTTTTGTGTTTTTTTGTGTTCTTTTATTGGGTGATTTTTGAGCCCTGTGACACCTACATGAACATATGGACACTTTTTGCTGCTTTCTGCATGTATAACGAATCAGTAGCTACTTGTGTGTTTTTGGTTTGAATGAATCGGTGATCTATGTCCGTGTTATGATAACGTTATCTTCTTATACTATGTATGGTGGAGGTATCATTTTTTTTTACTTTTATACAGTGGATTATTTACAATTAAATAATAAAACATTTTCAATATCACCAGTTTTGTTCCTCTGACGAATCTTGTCTGGGTTGACCACCCTTTTTTCTTTCTATATGCATTACCTTGATTCAGAGGAACACACTTCTTTTTGAATTTTCAATCTTATATTCTAGGTGTATGGTTTTCTATTTGGGCAGTCTAGGAATTGTTTTCTGTTAATCTATTACCATCCTCTCAACCCAAATTTATATATTAGGAGTGATACTTCTTGACAAACCCCTTTTTCTTTTTTACAACATCTTACTATACTCCAGTACTAAACACTAAACCAATACAGAATATCTACACTTATTTGCTCCTCTGTATCACGGATACTAAAACACACGAACATCCAGCATGCAGACCATTCAGTGCTACAAAGGACCAGTCCCAAAACATAATAATATCTGTCCAAAATAAATATGCAACTCTGACAAAGCTTGAAGTCAATGCTACAGAGTCATTGTAGTACCTGTGTTCCCAGCAGCAGACAAAGCAGAAATATTGCAATTCATCAGAATCATTTCATTCTCTTCAAAGGATCAAAGCTAACATTTAAAAGAAGGGAATGTCACATTTACCAATTACCCATTGCAGTTGTATATTTCTGATAATTCCTTGATTATAACGATTGATTATTTTGCAATGAATGTTTGGTAAAAATCACCTTCACTGCTTTATAAATATGCCCCCTCTAACAGTATCATAATATTTATCTCGAAAGAATATCAAGTCGCCTATAGAAAGGTCAATAATTTAAAGTCTGGTGTTTAGGTGCTACACAGATGTAATGAATAGGAGTACTAAAGGGCATGAGACATCATTTACGCCAGGTTCATCTATGTGGGCTGAAACCAGCAAAAAACGCAGCAGCAATGCATCAAAAATGGAAGTACTGCATTTTTGATGCGTTTCTGCTGTATTTCCATTGAAGTCTATGGAGCCAAATACGCAAACCTGCTGCGGGCAAAAAAGTCCGACCCTTTCCAAAATAAAACACACACGTGTGAATGTGTCCCATTGGAACTCATGTTAAAATGGACTGTAGTGCTTTCAGCAAAACTATAAACACATAGGGTGAACCTAGCCTTAATAACGGATGCTCCTTGAAAAAAAAACTTTTCAAAATGTTTGAAACCAGACATTACAATACAGCAACCAGATTCTCCTTTTCACATTAACGTGTCCCAGGAAAAGTATCAGTTGAAATGTGACTTCCAGAAGACAAAAAAAAAAAACATTTCTACACCATTGCAGTATACGAGACCCACGGTACAAAGAAAGGCTGGTACACACGGGCTGAAAGAGTGTCTGGTTTCAAAGAAACCGTCCGACATTCGGCCGGTGTGTACAGCAGTCTGTCCTGATTCTGTTGAATGGACATGCTTGAAAAACAGCAGCCAGCTGGCATACAATCAATGCTCATAGCCAATTCCTGATCTGTCATTTTTTTGTTCAGGCTGGATTGAACTAAAAACAAAAAAAAATAAACTATATAGTGTGTGTACCAGGCATTACCCAAAGCAACTAATCAAAGTACCACCAATAAAAGCTGACCCACTTGGATGCCAGATTATTGTACACCAATGCCGTTTGCTCAAATTATTAAATTAAGAATCTGTGATATTACCGGCTGTCTGAACTGTGTGAGCTAGAAAGTCTTTAACTATCCAGCCACTTCCCATTACAGATTCCATTGTACTCATGCCTAAATGAGTTCTCATAACTACAAAAAAAAATAGAATTTGCATTTATAGTTGATCTAAGCCTAGCAATAAATAAATAAAAAGTTGCATTAGTAAACCAACCTAATCTGAGCATATATAAAAAAAAAAAAAAAAAAAAACAACACCACATTGGTCAACTATAGTAAAAATCTGAACATCATAACCAAGGCTAGAGATATATATACACATTTCCCTCGATTATCCTGCTAAACAGTGTGAATGGAGGAACCTTCTTTGCCAGACAGCAGGCACCTATAGCTGTCCGAATACCCAGTGACTGCAACTAACTGGAAGCAGTCACTGTTCAGGCAACAATTTTCCACCCTGCTCTTTCAATTTTTCAATCAAAGTTTCCTGAATCAGGTGATGAGGACAGTGTGACTCCAGCCTATTCTGCATGGTTTTTCATACGGTGCAAAAGCTTAACATTTATTTTTGGCAGCATAAAGAAAATGAAAATCATACGAAGCATTGACTGAAATGTAGTAACACCGTGCCTACACCTGCCAGATCGACATTTTCCAACTTTTCAAAAGAAAGAAAAGACCATATCTGACCAGGTGCCTTTTAGCTTGCACATATCTTAAAATGACATCAAATTCTTATTATATAAGCTATATTTGCCAAATATGTAGAACTATAATGTACCTTTCTATCTCACTTTTCCTTTGACCTCTCAAATGCAAGTTTTTTTCTGCTACTATCAGACTTCGTGTTCTGGGGTGGCTGCGTTTGTTCTCCATGCCCCCATTTGTATATGAATGTAGTCACACTTTCCAGCTCTTCCTTAAGATGGACTACACCTCTTTGTTCAGGCACATTCAGCTATAAGGCTGGGTTCACACTGGTACGACACGACAGTCATACAACTTTCATCCTACTTTGCTCTGCGACATCAGTCCTACATTGATCCTACATTGGTCCGACATCCATCCGACTTTCATGAACAGGATACTACTTTGATCAGACTTTGTGATAGTCTGACTTGTCCTTTGACCAATCAAAACAATCCCAGTGTGAGAAAAATTCCTTTTACTGCTGCTGTAATCACCATGTCGGATGTCAAAAGTCGGATGGTAAGGACAAGGATCCTACTTTGATCCGACTTCAATGATATTCAATGGGCTGAAGTAGGATCAAAGTCGGACCAAAGTAGTACAGGGAGCATTTTCAAAGTCGGACCGACTTGTGTCGGACCAGTTAAGACGGCTCTCATAGGGAAACATTGATTTTCACACGTCATGCGACATGAGCTCCCAATGTTGGAGCGTTTGTCGGACCAGTGTGAACCCAGCCTGAGGGAATTGTAGTACATATAGCGTAGCATGTGACCAGAAATAACAGAACAGTTTGTTTCCCACCAGTAACAGTGAGGTGCATTAGTGGGGGATAGAGAGCCTGAGCGGGACAAAAAAGAAGCCTGAAAAAAAAAAATGAGCCATGTTCTACTTGAACGATTGAGATAAAAAATTTAGTTTAGTGTCACTTTAATGTTAGGATCTTGCAATCTCTACTGAAATTTGGCAAGCTATACACAAAATGCCAGTACCAATTCCCATGGAAACTATTTAGACTGGTAAAGCTTGGCAATCTTCTAAGGAACTTGTTTATTAAGAAAGGGGCTATCATTGTTATGGAGTGAACAATGAACAAGATTTAGAATGTCACAGTAGCAAAATACACAGATTTACCGGACTACTGTCATTGCACTCCCACTGCTTCATTCAATAAGATCATACACTTTTTCATTGCCACCACATTTCTAAATTTAAATGAATTTGGTACTGGCAATGTATGTTCAACCGATGGCACTGCCTTTAAGTTTAACACTGGTCAGGGCTGTATATTCAGCTAGAACACCTTCAAATCATAACTGCCAAGTCAGTTTGGAGGAACCTTTGACAAAAAAAAAAAAAAGCCACACTTGGTGTGTGGTCTACATATCCTAGTTCAGACACACACACACACGGGTTAATTTACTAAGGCCCCGTTCACACCTGAGCGATTTTCTGCTTGAAGCTTGTAGCTCTAAAATGCTCAACAAGCAAAATCCCATTTATTTCAAAGACCCCTGTTCACATCTGAGCGTTCTGTTGCTTAAAGCAAACAACGCCTGTCGCTCAGATAAGTACATGAGCTTTTTTTTTGGCATACTTCCATAGAAACACCTGATTTGAGCATTTTAGAAGCGTTTTTTTTTTGTGTTCTCTGCTCAAAAGCAGCACTCCACCGCTAATTTCCTCTCCCTCTCCTCCCCCTAGTGCTTTCTATTGGCTAAACAAAAATTCATGAAGCTGTTAAACACTTGTAATACACTTCTAAAAATGCTGAAAAACTCACAAATGAAAGCCCAGTAAATCGCTACGTTCAGGTGTGAATGCAGCCTAAAACTGGAGTGCAAAATCTGGTGCAACTGTGCATAGAAACCAATCAGCTTCCTTTTTTTTGTCAAAGCTTAATTGACCAAGCTGAAGTTAAAGGCCGACTGTCTACCGTGCAGATTTTGCACTATCCAGTTTTAGTAAATCAACCCCACAGTCACACAACTAAGCTGCAATATTCTACCCAAGGATCACTGACTTAGTCGGTACATTGCTTATGGAATCCAGCAGAAGAAACTGTCAACTGATCAAGAACACACACAGACCATTTATAAAAAAAGACACCTGAAAATCTCGCACCTTTTTTTCCCTCCAGGAAATTTGCCTTACAGATTGTAGTGATAAACTCTGAAACAGCAAACTTCAAATAAAAAAATATATACAGATACTTAAAAACCAACTCTTGCATTCAAACTTGTTGCTTTAACCTCCAGTGGCATTATAAATAGACAGAAGGCACATAAATATGGAAAGGTGCAAGTACGGGAACAAAATTAGGGAAGGGCTTGAGAAACTGAGCATAAGTTAACTTTAGTTCCACCCATCAAAATTGGGTATCAATGTTCTTTCCCCCTAGCAATTAAACTGCAAAAAAAAAAAAAAAAACACTAATCCTACTCAATGATCTCAAGGAGAAAGAAAATGGTTTCCATTTCCTTACGAAAAATGTCCAGGAGCTGAAGATGAATCACATTTTTAGTCCAGCCCAATCTTGCCAAGTTGTGCATATGCTCCGAAAGATAGCTCTATGTAGGACCAAAAGACATAAAAAAATAAAAATAAAAATCCCTATGATTAGAGATTACCAGAAACTGCTGTAACACCAAATGTTCCCACAGTCAAGTCTTTGTTGGTTTTGATGATGTCATGTAGACTAGGCATGGACCCGGACTTTGCGTTTATTAACGTTTTAAGGAACTTTCCTTGGTCCTGAAGTTTTGAGCGCCTGCGCTTGATGGCTCTTTTTTCGGTTTTAGTCTTTTGAGGCTGTCCATTACAAAGAGAAGAGCAGGCTGTGATGCCACAGAAATAGGACTCTTCTGACTGGGAAGAAGTCTCTGAGCTGCCTTCAGAAGGTGGCCCTTTATAGGAAGAGTGATACACTTCCCCCATATTTGAGAAGTCTCTCTGGTTTGTGAATTGTTTCCTTGTCTTGATGTCCCCATTGGGAAGTGCTTTTAATGGATCCATCGGCTTTAATGTCTCAATCTTTTCAGTTTTGTATTTACAGCGCTTTTTCTGCAAGTAATAACAAAAGTTAAAATAAAAAAAAAAACACACACATTGCGTTTTAAATGTACTACAGCACACTTTAAACATTTCTCTTAAAGGGCCTGTTGTCACTGTAAAAAAAATGCCTTTACTGCATCACATACTAGCACAATATCAAAGACGTACCTTGAAACAAAGCCCTCCAGCGCCGATTTGTTGTGGCTGCAGAGGCTTCCATCTGCACCAGGTCTTCCTTCCAGGTTTGTTGGCTGTAGCTGATTGAATGGCCGAGCCGTGATGACGTCACTCCCACGGCACACAGCTCTGAAGGAACGGCACGGGTATACCGGTTCCTTCAGAGCGCATGTGCCGGTGAGGTTACCAGCTGCCGTTCACTGGAATATCTCCTAAATGGTGGATGTTTAGGGGATGCATTTTACCTGCAGGTAAGCTTTATTATAAGTTTACCTGGAGGTAAAAATAACATTCAGGAGTTTACTATCACTTCAACAATTCTAGGAGTGTTGGATATATATATGTTACCTGCAGCAGAATGTGGTACCATCCTCCAGATGGAGCCACAGTGCACAGTGGGGACACATGTATCCAACACTCCTAAAGTGTCAAATGCTAAAGAGAAGGTAGGAAACATGGGCCCCCAGCGAGTAAATAAGAGTTTTCCTTTTTTGCAAAGAACTATTTTGGGCAATCTTTTGGGGTAATGACAGTCACTTTAAGCTCAGCATACACTTCACAATCCTCCTCTATATTTACCGAACCAATGTACCGTATATACTCGAGTATAAGCCGAGGCCCTAAATTTTACCACAAAAAACTGGGAAAACTTATTGACTCGAGTATAAGTCTAGGGTGAGAATGAAGCAGCTACTGTAAGCGGAAAAGAGGGTCAACAATGCCCATTTGCACGCCTCACTGTGCCCATAATCATTGCAGCCTTACTGTGCCCGAGACAGTGTTCCTGTATGACAGTGTTCCTGTATGACAGTGTTCCTGTATGACAGTGTTCCTGTATGACAGTGTTCCTGTATGACAGTGTTCCTGTATGACAGTGTTCCTGTATGACAGTGTTCCTGTATGACAGTGTTCCTGTACAGGCTGCGGGCGTCCATCTTTCAAAACTTGCGGCTTCCTTCTGGTCCCGTTCCGTGATAGGTATTTGACACTGTTCCGCTACCGCCTATCACGGAGGTCCTCATCCTCGGACTCCGTTTCCCAGCAGACAGTGTTCCGCCAATCACAGACCTTCTTTCATCCTCAGACAAGAGGACGTCCGTGATTGGCGGAACACTGAACACAGTGTCTGCTGGGAAAGTCAGAGGATGAGAGGACCTCCGTGATGGGCGGTAGCGGAACAGTGTCAAACGCCTATCACGGACCAGGAGGAAGCCGCGACTTTTGAAAAATGGACGCCTGCGACCCGACAGGTACGTCGACTCGAGTATAAGCTAAGGGGGCTATTTTCAGCCCTAAAAAAAGGGCTGAAAAACTCGGCTTATACTTGAGTATATACGGTAATCTAAAGACACAGCTAAACTATCTATTTGATTAGTATCAAATTGGGCAGGCCCCTATAGGAAATAGTTCTAGGTAGACCTGAAGATTGTACTGTAATATGTCAGATTGTACTGTAATATGTCAGACTGTACCTTGAGTGGTTAGCTTTAGTCATCAAAAGCAATTAAACATATATATTTATCTACTAAAGCATAGGAAAGAGAAACTCTTGGGTAAGATTTTTTTGTGAAAATAGGCTCCTACAAAGTCATGGATTTATTTACTGCAGCTTGCTCAATACCAAAAATAACTGAGAATACACTTTAGTTGTGTGCATACGTGTATGTATGTATGGTTCTTGAGTGATGTATGTATCACTCAATATGACAAAAAGGTGGTTTAAAGTACTAATGTTCACAGTACAACAGAATTCTAATAAAGAGGAGGTGTCATCATATAAAGACATCTCAGGACCTCAGTGTCAGATTGGCACAACCTGCAAAGAATCAAAAAACGTAATACTGACAAGCATAATTTGGAAGTGGTCTACACAAATATGTTAAATACAAACCAAAAAATTACCTTTTTTTCTGGAGAAAACTTCAGCGGTTCCACAATATATAAATCTTCAGGATCAACTGAAAAAAATTAAAAGATGTTCAAATGACTGCAAAAGTAAATCCATGACAGTTTTATTTGGTTCCTTAAAGTAACACTAATCTCTGGTTTAAAAAAATAGGATTTTTTACTCACCGTAAAATCCTTTTCTCTGAGTCCATGGACCGACACAGCTTCTCTATTGACAAAGTGGGTATTATCCGTTAATTAGGAGTGACTAGGCAGAAAAACTTGTAAAAAGTGTTGCATCACACCTTCTACAGTACCGCCCAGGGGGCGGACCCTCTGGGTATACCCTCTCAGTCTGCACATCGCAGATCAGTTCGTCAAAAAGCAGTACAAACTTAAAAGGAGGGGTGGGTGCTGTGTCGGTCCATGGACTCAGAGAAAAGGATTTTACGGTGAGTAAAAAATCCTATTTACTCTTTCATCCATGGACCGACACAGCTTCTCTATTGACAAAGTGGGACGTCCCAAAGCAGTGTCAGAGAAAAAACGAGGGGTGGTAACAGCATAAAAACAAACTTCACCCCAAAACACAAAACAGCACTCCTCCAACGGAGGAGTTGCAACTCTAAACAGCCGCCTGCAAAACCTTGCGGCCGAAAGAAGCATCCGAAGATGCACCTACATCAACTTTGTAGAATTTTGTGAAAGTGTGAGCGGACGACCAAGTCGCCGCTTTACATAGTTGGGAAACAGACGCTTGATGTCGGAAAGCCCAAGAGGCACCTATTGCCCTGGTCGAATGTGCCGTGACAGGAAAGGGGGGCGCCTGACCCTTTAAGGCGTAAGCCTGGATTACTATCTGTCGGATCCACCTAGAGATGGTGGCCGATGAGACTGCTTGGCCCTTCTTGGGACCAGCCACCGAAACAAACAGTGAGTCTGACTTCCGGAACAGGGAAGTAGCAGATATGTATACTCTCAAAGCTCGGACAACGTCCAAGGAATGCAACGCCGACTCCTTAGGATTCGACGGCTGAGGACACAAGGATGCAAGTACAATGTCTTCGTTGAGATGAAAAGCCGAAACGACTTTCGGAAGAAATGAAGGCTGCGGCCGCAGCACCACCTTATCCTTGTGGAAAATCAAATAGGGAGCCTTGCAGGACAGGGCTGCCAGCTCAGAGACTCGTCTAACTGACGTAACAGCCACCAAAAAGACCACCTTCTGAGAAAGTGTCAACAGGGGAATATCTCTAATATTCTCAAACGGTGCCTTCTGAAGCACCGAGAGGACCAGGTTCAAGTCCCACGGAGGTAACGGGGGGCGGACCGGAGGGGCCACATGTCGAACCCCCTGCACAAATGTACTCACGAGAGAGTCGCCAGGGGTCGCTGAAAAAAGACAGCCAGGGCAGATATCTGTCCCTTAATCGTACTCAGGGCAAGCCTTTGGTCTACCCCATGCTGTAAAAACAGCAGGATTCTGGAAACCAAATAGGTACGCGGATGCCATTTCATTTCCTCACACATGGAGATGTAGGCCCTCCAAGTGCGGTGATAGACCTTCCTAGAGGACGGTTTCCGAGCACTTCTCATAGTAGAGATTACTGAGTCTGACAGGCCCCGATCTCTCAGTACCTGGTTCTCAACAGCCATGCCGTTAAAGCCAATGACTGTAAAGCAGGATGGAATATGGGACCTTGCGATAGCAGGTCCTTCCGTAGTGGTAGGCGCCAGGGGACGTCTGCTACCAGACGTACTAGATCGGCGTACCAAGGACGCTGAGGCCAATCTGGAGAGATTAGGATCATTGAAATTCCCTCTGCCTCCACTCTGCGGAGCAGAAGAGGAAGAAGCCTTAAGGGAGGGAAGGCATAGATTAGCCGATACTGACCCCACGATGCTACCAACGCGTCCGTTGCGTCTGCCCATGGGTCTCTTGACCGGGCCACAAACCTCAATACCTTCCGATTGAGTCGGGAAGCCAGAAGATCTACGTCTGGTGTGCCCCATCTTTGGCAGAGGAGTTGGAACACCTCCGGGTGTAAGGACCATTCTCCCTGGTCCAGCATCTGGCGGCTCAGGTAGTCCGCCTGCCAGTTTTCCACACCCGGAATGTACACGGCCGACAATGCCGGTACGCTCCTCTCTGCCCACTTCAGGATGCGAGCAACCTCCGATGCTGCAGCTGAGCTTCTTGATGATTGACATATGCCACTGCTGTGGCGTTGTCTGACTGGATCCTGACTGGACGCCCTTGCAGTCTCTGAGACCATTTGAAGAGGCACAGCTTGATCGCCCGGATCTCCAGGACATTGATCGGCAGGAGGGCTTCCTCTGGGGTCCAGCGACCTTGCGCCGACTGGACACCCCAGACTCCCCCCCAACCTGTAAGGCTGGCGTCCGTCGTGATCACTATCCAGTAAACCGGAAGAAATGACTTCCCGGCCATTAGAGCCGGTGCTGTCAGCCACCATACCAGGGATCTCCTGACTAGGTGGCTCACTCGGATTTGATAATCCAGAGATGAAGGGCATCTGTTCCATCTGGACAGAACTTCCTTCTGTAACACTCGAGTGTGGTATTGAGCATATGGGACCGCCTCGAAGGAGGCTACCATGAGGCCCAACAGTCGCATGCAAAAAACGGAGTGAAGACCAATTCCTGGAAGTCAGCTGCCGTACTGCAGCCCGGAGGGTCTGCAACTTCTCCACAGGGAGGAATACCTTTGCCTCTGAGGAATCCAGAATCAACCCCAAGTACACTAGGCGTTGAGTGGGCACCAATACTGACTTTTGCGTGTTTAGTATCCAACCACAGTCTCGAAGATTCTGACAGGTAATGGACACGCTTACCTCTAATTCTGAGCTTGAAGGGGCCTTCAGCAGAAGGTCGTCCAAGTAACCTGTGATAGCGATACCCTGCTGTCTTAGAAGTGCCAGAATCGGAGCGAGCACCTTGGTGAACGTCCTGGGTGCTGAGGCAAGGCCAAACGGGAGGGCCACAAACTGGTAGTGGTTCTTCCCGATAGCAAATCGCAGAAACCTCTGGTGTCTGGAGTATATGGGGACATGCAGGTATGCGTCCTTGATGTCCAAGGAGGCCAGAAAGTCCCCCGGATGGAGAGCCGTGACTACGGATCGAACCAACTCCATCCGAAATCTTTGTACCTTCACAAAGCAATTGAGGGCTCTGAGATCCAAGATTGGACGAACCCCCTCCTTCTTTGGCACAATGAACAGATTTGAGTAAAAACCCTGACCCCGTTCCTGTTCTGGAACTGGAAAAACTACCCCGCGTTCCAGTAGACCCTGGACCGCCCCATACAGGGCCTCCCGACGATGAATGGTGATGAATCTGTCTGGAGGACAAGAGAGAAATTCTATCTTGTAGCCTGAGGAGATTACTTCGCAAACCCACCTGTCGGAGACTAGAGCAGTCCACTGAGTCGCTAATTTGCGAAGACGTCCCCCCACCTGAGAGCTGGGTGGGGGCGGACCTTCATGTGGACGCAGACTCACCACCCTGGATAGGTACTGCTATGCTGCGCCTGTGATGCTGTGTCAGTCTGCTTCTTTTATCAGCACTTCCTGTGTGAATTTTCGCGCCAGTGTAATGCACCCTAGAGGCCGGAGGCTCTCGCAAAATGGTTGCCAAAAACGTCTGTATGGAAGATAATGTGGGCTCTAAGAAAATGGCCGCCGCCAGAAGATAGAGGTCAGGCAGCCATAGCCCACAAAAAGATGGCCGCCGAACGGCAATATCTGCATACAGGGTGGACAAACATGGCCGCCGATCACCTGATAGGGGCCAGTGGGTGTGGCCGAACCACAGGAAGATGGCCGCCAGGCAGTTACAAGAGGCCAAACTTGGCATGGACCACCTCAAAATGGCCGCCGACAGCATGGAGACACAGAAACACAGGTAAGCAAAAATGACATTTCTTTTAAATGTTAGTTACAGCCAGCCCCGCTCCAGTGGGACCCCCTAGGGGACCCCCAGCACCCAGCAACCTTTAGCTAGAAGCCCAGGGAGGAGGGAAAGGCAGGGAGAGAGGGAAGAAAGGGGCCACAACCACTTACTTGATCTCTCCAGGAATGTCCAGCTAAATCACCCAGCCGAGGCAGGGGAGTTTTACTTACCTATCCTGCATGTATTCTGCTGGAAGACATTCCAAACAGATCATCGTCCGCGCACGGAAGGTGACTGTTGGCCAGGCATGCTGTGATTGGACCCAGAAGGGACGATCATATGTATGCCCTGGAGCTTGACGCTCACCGGACAGGCTGCTGCGACTCGGCCGTAAGGTCAGCCGAAGCTGAGCGGTCCGATGCAAGCCTTGGAGCGTAAGCTCACCGGCCAGGCTGCTGCGACTCGGCCGTAAGGTCAGCCGAAGCTGAACGGTCCGATGCAGGCCCTGGAGCGTAGGCTCACCGGCCACCCGTGGAGCGACGGGCATGTCGTGGAAAACCCAGCGCGTAGCTAGGGTCGGCACACGCTCGATGGCCGAAACTGGGGAGACTACAAGGATCGAGGATCCAGCCTGTCACCCAGTCGGCAGTTGATCGAAGATCGCAGGAAACAACAAATGTAGCAAAAAAAAAAAAATATATATATATATATATATATATATATATATATATATATATATATATATATATATCTTTTTTCCCCGGACCAATGGGCCGAAGGGAGCCATGTCCTACTCCTTGCTAGACAGAAAAAAACTGATCTGCGATGTGCAGACTGAGAGGGTATACCCAGAGGGTCCGCCCCCTGGGCGGTACTGTAGAAGGTGTGATGCAACACTTTTTAAAAGTTTTTCTGCCTAGTCACTCCTAATTAACGGATAATACCCACTTTGTCAATAGAGAAGCTGTGTCGGTCCATGGATGAAAGAGTAAAAGCATGTATTCTTAATCCCAAAATACCTTCTATTGCTCTCAGCCTTCTCCAAATTCTTTTGAGGGTGGCTACGTTTCTTTCTACATTGTCCCACTGTATAAAGGAAGGTAGCCAAGCCTTTTCTTGTTCACGCCCAAGATAGGACTAGAGACCACAAACTATGGACGATGGGATGTGTAGCGTACATAGAGCAGTGCACATGACTGCAACCAACATGCATTGCCCATTCCAAACAAAACAGAAGTTAGGGGGAAAAGAAGAAGAGGTGAAGGAGCTCACAGAGGACATTTTAAAGTGTTACAAAACACCATAAGTAACAATTTAATAAAAAACAGGATTACAGGGCCCATAAGTGGCAAGTTTGAATGGGTTATTTTGGGAAAAAATAATCTTGTTTTGTGTCACCTTAAAGCATATCTATGGTCAAAATGTAAATTCATATATTATTATATTATTGTATTTCATTTCTAGCCTACTCCTATTAATCTTTAAGATTGTGAAGATCCCCACACATTTACTGCCTTGAATTCTGTGACACATAATCACTATAGGCACTGCTGTGTCACACATTTCACAGAGCCTGCCCTCTGACACAGGGTCCACTTATAGCAGGCAGCAATGTACCATGGGATATGAAGTCCTTCGAAACAGAAAAAGTAGACAGCAGTGGAGAAGCTACAAAGCTTGGCTGGGAGTCGCTGCGACCAGGATCTAGAGCTGCATGCTCCATTTCAAAACTCCTGTGCGCACGATATAGAAAACCTTTGGCTTTCCAGGTGATACCACTACATGTCCCAGGGTGCCCCATTTTGCAAAGCACGGCTGTACAGCTCCTGGATCTCTGTCCATGCCACCACCAGTGACAACCAATATGCCTTCCTAATTGGTCACCAGCCAAAATGTACTTGCCTGTATCCTCCAAAAAGGGACAGCCCTCCCTCAGAGTTCCCTTTAAATGCAGCAGTGGCCAGTACCCACTCCCCACACCTCCAGTGCCCCGACGTCCCGGGAGAACTCCAGGCTCCTTTCCACAACCTCCAAGCTCTGCACCTACCCAAAGCCAGGTGAGACTGTGGTCATGCATTTCACTCTGGCATTGGAGTGTGGGGAGCAGAAGCTGGGATGAGAGGGAGTAAAACCAGCCTCTCCGTCCTCTTAATGCAGGAAATGCTGCTGTGCACTAGTAAAGGGCCACAGAAAGGCTAAACTGACAGCCACAGGCAGTTACCATATTTTCACTGATGGTTTCTCCCCTCCACAGACTTTTACTTATTGGGAAAATCGGAGTGTTTTTTTTTTTTTTCTTACAAACTGACTGTGAAAATAGACGGTTGGCAACGATGATGCTTTACGTGGCCGTGCGCTTGTAAATGCAGGTGGCTTTTGTATCAGTATTCATCTTCGTCCGAAAAATTGCATATTCAGGAGAAATATGCCATTTTTACGTTTGGGTGAACATGCCCTTCGCATATGCATATAAAAACGTAGATGCAGAAGCCATTTATATTTACAAGCGTATGACCACATACAGCCATTCACATATATTGATGCTCTATGCAGCACCTGTGGTCCCTTAAGGCACAGAAAATTGTCAGAAATGTTATGCTAGAAGACTTGTCAGCATGTAAATGTTCTTGTCACTGAAGCGGATTCTTGCAGCCTACAAAGCTTATATTAGGAACTTTGTCCTGGCAAAAATCTAAAACCATGAAGAACGCCAAGTGACTGCATTGTTGTGTCTTCTAAACTCTCTGTCCTGCCCAATGCAAGACAGGCACACCAACAGCCTGAACACTGAGCCGTTTACAGTTTTTTAGCAAGGTTTTTATTCTTAATTTTAATGTAGGCACAAATACTGCTTAACCACTTAAGGACTGAGCTTCTTTGTGAGATTTGGTGTTTACAAGTTAAAAACTGTTTTTTTTTTTGCTAGAAAATTACTTAGAAGCCCCAAACATTATATTTCTTTTTTTCTAACACCCTAGAGAATAAAACGCGGTCGTTGCAATATTTTGTCACACTGTATTTGCGCATCGGTCTTAAAAGCGCACTTTTTTTGGGAAAAAATTAACTCTTGAATTGAGAGACAACAGTAAAGTTAGCGCAATTTTTTTTTTATATTGTGAAAGAGGTTACGCAGAGTAAATTGATACCCAACATGTCACGCTTCAAAGTTATGCCTGCTCATGCAATGGTGACAAACTTTTACCCTTAAAAATCTCCATAGGCGATGTTTAAAAAATTCTACAGGTTGCATGTTTTGAGTTACAGAGGAGGTCTAGGGCTAGAATTATTGCTCTCCGATTGCGGCGATACCTCACGTGCGATTTGAACACCATTTTCATATGCGGGAGCTGCTCACGTATGCTTTCGCTTCTGCACATGAGCTCAGCGGGATGGGGCGCATTTAAAAAAAATTTTTTTTTTTCCTATTTTACCATTAAAAAATAAAAATAAAAAATTGAGTCGCTTTTATTCCTATTACAAGGAATGTAAACATCCCTTGTAAAAGAAAAAAAAGCATGACAGGACCTCTTAAATATGAGATCTGGGGGGGGGGGGGGGGGGGGGCGTGGCCTGACGCAGCATGGAGTAGGACCTGTGTGCCCTGAGCTCCGTCTAATACTCCTGAAAGTACTTATCCTGCACTCCGCAATTCCTTTCATCTACCTTGGATAACTGCTTGGGGACCCTCTGCATACCCTACCTGAACTCCGCTGACTCCCAAACCGCCCGACGGCTCGAACGGATCGACGATCTCCCGCACGCGGCGGCCGCATTCAGGCAAGTCCGCGGCTTTGGCCTACACACGGAGGTCGCGGCCATCTTGCTGCACCCGCTCTCCTGATCACCACTATAGCCGGCCAGTACCCCTCTGGAGCCTCTTAACACACCTGGCCTTTGCCTGCAGGAACCCCTGACCGTCCCACCCGCTGCATCCAGGCAAGTCCGCGGCTTCGGCCTTCACGCGGAGGTCGCGGCCATATTGCTACACCCAGTATCCGGGCTGACACTGCTACCAGCCACTCTGGCATTGCTTGCTTTCTTAGGGCCCTCTGACACACCTGGCCTTTTGACTCTCTAGGCCCCCGCCGCCCATCGGCCAGCACGGCCGCGATCAGGAGGGTCTGCGGCTTGGGCCTGCAGACGGAAGTCCGCGGCCATCTTGCTACACCTCCCCCTCAGGCCAGCGCCGTGTCTAGGCTCGGTCACCGGTCAGCCCAACGCTGATAGCCTTCCAGGGACCCCTCAACACGCCTAACCTTGATTTCACAGGCCTTTAGCCATCCTTTGACCTGTGCGGCCGCGTCCAGGACAGTCGGAAGCTTGGGCCCACTCCAGGAGTTCCGTGGCCATTTTGATCCTCTCGGTCCTTCGACACATGCACTAAACTGACATTACTGTTTTGCTGATTAACCTCTGCGAGCTAGGGGCGCCTTGTTACTGTACCCTTGATTCCCTCAGTATGTCGCCTTCCAAATCCCAGAAGGCGGCGGTGGCAGCGGCGAAACTTGATCAGTACCGCCGACAAGAAGGGGAAGATATGGTGGGAGATGATGCCCCTGAGAAGGCAGGAGGGGGAGAACAAACAGCAGGCGATACTGACCGTCTACTTGAAGCGATTACCCTATGCAGAACTTCCCTTACAGCGCAAATTGAGGAGGTAAAGGTGGACATTTCCCTTCTTAGGCAGGATTTTCAAAAGCTCAGGGACTGGGTGACGGAGACAGAGACCAGACTGAGCACGGTGGAAGATGTCATCCCACCCCTACAAACATCGTCAGACCGCATGCAACAGCAAATACGTCAAATCCTCGCTAAACAGGATGACATGGAGAACAGGCTTAGAAGATGTAATCTACGCCTTATAGGTCTGCCGGAGGGGGCCGAAGGTAGGGACACCACCACATTCCTGGAACAACTCTTAATCAACACCTATGGTAGAGAAGAATGTGACGGCCGTGCTGTCTTCTTCGAGGATCCGGAGGAAGTAATATCCTGGCTGAATCGCCGCAATGACCCTGAGAGAGTCGCTTGACCGAGTCCCAAATATACAAATATGACTAACTTTGCTCACAATCATTGATAGTACCATTCTGTTCTGATGTCACATAGCCGCACAGTTTCCAGGAGCCACATGGACTTTTCCTTGCAACTATCTACTTCTGGAAATGGAACGTCTCGTGGCATACACAGCGCGCTCCCTGATGAGCTATGGAACTGATCGTGCATCAACGTGAGTACAAAATACGAACCCCAGGCATCTGCTATACAGGAGTCCATTCATTCATACCCATTATATTTTTGAGACACTGTATCCCAGAACTCCTATGGTCAATGTTTTCTGAAATAGTGTATAGAGGCCCTGCCAGCAACGTGCACTGTGCAGCGAGACTTTGCCCCATACACCACTGGGAATCATTCTCATGTCTACTGGAGCTCTTTCCAGGGCACACTTGGTGCCCTCTACAGAAAACGAGGAGACCGACCTGCTTTGACTAATCTTGCCCTGCCAATATGGAGGGTATCCCTTAACCCCTCTGGATCTCAGAGGCCCCACCAGCTCCACTATCTCCTTTATGTACTTTTGCAGATAGAGTTTTTCCCAGTTGGGTTACACAAGTTAAGGGATTACGCCCGCACCAGTTGGGGACGGTGCAGGGCAGGGAGGGGGGGGGGGGTGGGGGTTAATTTGTTTATTGTTTTGTTGAACTTGATTGTGCATGCTAACTTCAGAGAACAGGCAACGTTACGAGAGATATGTTTATGTGAGTGTTCATATATGTTGGGTGTAACAGAACCGCTACATTTATGTCTGACTATAGGGAACCTAGGGAATGCCTACACTAGGGGAATATTACATGATAGGCCTGGGACGCAAGATTCCGACACCTTCTCCCGATGGCGTCTTTAAAATTTCTTACGTGGAATGTGAGGGGCCTGCGTGACAAGCTTAAGTGCGCGGCAGTCTTCACATTCCTTAAGAAACAACGTGCTGATGTGATAGTCCTGGTGGAGACACATGTGGAGGGGAGCGTTCAGATGGCATTACGCCACCCTTGGATTGGGTGGACATTTCATTCTACCCATACATCCCACGCCAGGGGAGTGTCAATTTTGATAGCTAAATCTGTACACTTTGAGCTATGTGAGCCGTCCACTGACTCACAGGGGCGGTACATATTTCTCCTAGCTAAACTATATGGTGAACCCATCCTAATATTGGCCTACTATGTGCCACCCCCATTCAACATTACAATCATTAAAGAGGGATTGTCATTCATGGCCCGACACCCTGCCATTTCTGCGGTTTGGATGGGTGATTTCAATACTACGCTAAATCCCACTCTAGACAGGCTACAACTGACTCCTCCCACCCTGATCGCCCCCAACGAAACTACGTTTTGTAAGCTTATTTCCACCTTTCACTTAATAGACACATGGCGCCACATGTTCCCAAATACAAAATCATATTCCTGTTTTTCATCTACCCATAATTCTCTGTCTCGCATAGACTTTATACTAATATCTCGTAGACTGACACCGCGATTAATTGAGGCCGCATTCGGTCCCAGAATACTTTCGGATCATAGTCCCTACTGGATAACTTTAAGCATACCCATTAATAAACCACCTAGATCCTGGCGTCTAAACCCGTTTTGGCTCTCACTCCTACCGGAGGATGACGAGCTTGCGAATGAATGGACACAATACTTTACAGAGAACGACAACTCGGCGTCACCCTCTGAGGTTTGGGACTCCTTTAAGTTGTTCGCTCGCTCCACACTAACGACCAGAATCAATAAAATTAAGGCTGACTCGGCCACCGTCCTTGATAAGGCAATGGCGGACTTGTCATCCTCTGAGCGAGATTTTGCCACCGCCCCGACTCCCGCAAAGGCAAACCAGCTCAAACTACACACTAGTCGCCCAGCTTCAGTTCCAAAAAGCAAGACAAAAACTATTTTTCTCTAAACAAAAAATGTTTGAACACGGGGAAAAAGCCGGCAAGCTACTAGCATACCTGATACACAGTGAAGACAGACCCCCAGTGGTTATCACATTACATGGCCCTGATGGACAAAGCATTACGGACCCTCCCACGGTAACTTCAACGTTTAGAGACTTCTTTGCTGACTTGTACAAAACGACAGCCCCTACCGAGTCGGAATCGATGTCCCTCTTTCTAGAGGGGGTCGTTTTCCCGCAACTGACCAGGGAACAGATGGACCTTCTGGAGGCACCCCTCACCACAGACGAAATCGCAAAGGCAATTGCTAGCTTTGCCAGGTCTAAATCTCCGGGATCGGATGGACTTCCCATTGAGTTTTATTCCCAATTTAGCGAAACTCTCGTTCCTAAATTACTAGCGCTGTACAACCATCTTTTTGAGTCTGGCATACTACCTCCATCCATGACGGAGGCTACCATAGTCCTCATTCCTAAACCTGGAAAAGACCCAGGATACCCTGAATCGTACCACCCCATATCCCTATTATAGGTTGACATCAAAATACTAGCCAAAGTACTATCTATTAGGCTCAATCAGGTCATCTTGTCCCTAATACACACGGACCAGGCGGGTTTCATGCCCGGCCGTAACACATCGTTTAATCTTAGAAAATTATATATAAATCTGCAAGTCACGCATGAGGAGGTTGGGTCCCGGGTTGTAGTGACGTTGGATACGGCGAAGGCCTTCGACTCGGTGGAGTGGAAATATCTATGGAGATGCTTGGAGGGATATGGCTTTGGTCCCAATTTCATTAAGTGGGTTCAATTGCTGTATCAGGCGCCCACAGCCAAGGTGGTGGCCAACGGGTGGCCGTCTCGAATGTTTGACCTCAGTAGAGGCACGAGACAGGGCTGCCCTTTGTCCCCACTGCTATATGCCCTTGCGGCAGAACCTCTTGCGATATCCATCCGAGCAAACCCAGGGATTAGGGGTCTGAGACTGGGTTCCCTGATTGAAAAAATCAGTATGTATGCTGATGATACGCTGCTATATTTAGCAGATTCGGGCCCATCTCTACATACTGCACTCCGCACGATCGAAGGCTTTGGGATATTCTCAGGATTGAAAATCAATTGGGACAAGTCCCAAATTCTGCCTATTGACAGCTTCCCGCCCCCGGAATCCCAAACCAGATTGCCACTACAAAGAGTCGATGTCATTAAATACCTAGGGGTTCATATATCTAGGTCCCCGATGGACTACATTTCCCTCAATATAGAGCCCCTTCTTTCCATGGTTAAAACCAAAGTACGGATTTGGTCCCGACTTCCACTTGGGATCTGGGGCAGCATAAATTTAATTAAAATGGTCTTACTCCCTAAGATATATGTGTTGTGGCACACCCCAGTATACCTACCTTTGAAACATTTCAAATCGCTCGAGGCCATACTCAAGCCCTTTGTGTGGGGAGCCAATAGACACAAATTAGCATGGCAAACTCTCAAGAACCCGACCGATCTTGGTGGCACGGCTCTCCCTGACTTCAATCTATACTACATTGCATCACAGTTGTCACAGCTGTTCCACTTAGACAAGACGGACAGTGAGAGATTCCTCACCCTCTTATGTCCAAAGTGGGCGCAGCACACCAAAGACCCGATATATGCAATCGCATCGGGCTCGGGAGGGGCGGAGCCGGGGACAAATAGGCATACCATGTTATATCACTACAGGAAAATATGGGACTTAGCCTCTTCCAAACTCAGTACTCCACACTACGACTACACCCCGCTATGGCATAATATGAATCTCCCTGAGCTCACCAAAATACAGGATACGGGTACGTGGTCCACGCAAGGGGTGTTTTACCTCCATCACCTCCTAGACAAGGGGCGCCTAAAAACCTTTGATTCCCTTAAAGAATTTACACTTCAAAACCGAATGTTTTTTAGATTTTTACAACTCCGCCACGCGACGCAGTCGCAATTCCCTGACTCCGTCCCACACCCCACGCCCAATGTAATTATGGCAGTAATTAAGAGCACAGATTCGCACAAACTGATCTCAGCATTTTACAATATGCTTTCCACTCCCATTTCTACCAAACTAGCGTACGATCTGAAACCCAGATGGGAGCGGGAGGTTGGGCCAATAGAGGATGAGGAGTGGGGCGAGGCGCTGGAGTCCTGTAAAGCAGTGTCTCCCAAGCTGTCCGATCGACTTTCGCAACTTTATGTCCTACATAGAGCGTACCTCACACCCCTCAGAGTGGCAAGATACAAGCGCACCTATTCTACAACATGTCTCATGTGTGGACAAGAGACGGGCACATTTTTCCACCTGATCTGGGCCTGCCCTATGATACAAGGTTTGTGGAAACAAATTGTGACATTTCTACACGACGAGATGGGCTCACCCCTTGCATTAGACCCCAAACAATGCCTTCTGGGAATGTTACCAGACACAATAGATAAATACACTAAAACATTTCTTCATGAGACACTGTTTTCAGCCAGGAAAGTCATTGCTAAAAAATGGATGAGACAAACACCTCCCAAAATAGTAGAATGGAAAATAGAAGTGAATAATACCCTGCCATACAAGAAATGTATATATATCAACAGGGGATGCCCCAATAAATATAACAAGATATGGGACCGCTGGCTTCAAGAGTCGAGTACCTGTACATAACAAGACCATATCAGTCAGAAATGAATGCTCAGACATAGGTTTTCCTAGGAAGTCTTTGGATGTGCAATGTATTCTTGTAGCGCACGCTCACATGACAATGATAATGAATCTGTTGCCATACCTACCTCAAGTATGACTCTCAATGTATCAGTTACCAAGTTTATATGCAAAATATACTTCACATGTATGCACCCTTTGAGCAATAAAAACCTTTGTTTAACGTTAAAACAATGCCAGTTAGCCATTCACAAAATGCCAGACCATGGATTGGATGATTTTTTTTATAAGGCTTACAGATTCTAACTAAACATAATTTATTATTGCCCAGTTCGAGGTAGATTTGCTGGCAGTAGAGTGTGCGGAATTTGGTGGAGCTCTGCATATAAACCAATTAACTTCCATGTTTTGTCAAAACTTAATAGAGCAAGTGGAAGTTAGAGCTGATTGGCTACGATGCACAGCTGCACCATGTTCTGAGTGCTCCAGTTTTGGTAAATCACCCCTATTGTGTCTCTGGGATTTGATTCCTGAACATGAATTTTGAGTATGGCACCCCATTTCCAGATCCTCATTATCATCTCAATTTGTTCATCCTTTTTAAAGTGTATCTGTGGAAGAAAAAATGTCAAAAAATAAAACTCATCACGGTTAAAAAAAAAAAAAAAAAATATGAGATCTGGGGTCAAAAAGACCTCAGATCTCATATTTACACTGAAATGCAATAAAAAAAAAAAATGTCCCTTTAAGAGCATTAGGCGGAAGTGACGTTTTGACGTCGCTTACGCCCTGCAATAATATGTAGACGGTGGGGGCCATCTTCCCCTCACTCGTCTCCAAGTCAGCCCAGGAGAAGGATCTGATTACCCTCTCCCGCAGCCGATAAAAGTGATTTTGTGGCGAATCCACCTCAGAGACCACTTTTGTCTCAAAGCGGACTGCCCGCTCTTGAAGAGGATACCGGGGTTATGGTAGCTAGCTGCTACCATAACAATGGTATCCCTCTTCAAATTAGCAACGTAAAACAACGGCGGGCGGGCCAGAAGTGGTTAGATTGTAAAGTCTTGTTTTTTTCCTATAAAAATAACAAATATGTTATACTTCCCTGCTCTGTTGCAGTGGATTTGCACAGAACAGCCTGGGTCCTCCTCTTCTCGGGCCCCTCTTCTGTGATCCTGGCCCCTCTCTCCTGTTGAGTGCCCCCACAGCAAGCAGCTTGCTAGGGGAGCACCTGAGCCGAGTCACAGCTCCCTGTGTCTATTCAGACACAGAGCCCCAATCTGGCCCAGCCCCCTCTCCTGATTGGCTAGCTGACATTGATTGACAGCAGTGAGAGCCAATGGCGCCGCTGCTTTGTCTCAGCCAATCAGGAGGGACAATGTCGGACGGCTGAGGCACTCGTGGACATCGCTTGACAATCTTCTGCCTTTACAATCCCTTTAATATTAAATATACAGCCAGTTATTTCAAACTGCATACAGCAATTTCAATCCTGTTTTGACATCAGTGTGGTTCATGGAAATATTTTCTATTAAGTAGGGTTTTAGGATAAGAATATCTTAACAGACAGGATTACGAGGTTAACTGGAAAAAAAAAATGCAAGTATAGCATATCCTTCTTAAAAGAAATGGCTTCTGCATAGAATTGTATCTACGATGTAATTTCTGTTTTGAACTTCCCGTTAAAATATTTCCATTTTTGCATCCAAATTGGTACACAAAATTTTGCTAAATGTTCTTAACCAAGCAGAAACGCTGCTTGCATTATTTTGCTCTTTTCTGAAAACTCCACAAATTAAAGGTTCCTCTGCTATTCAGAGGCAGCTGGGGAGTTGAGGTTTAACATAATTAACCATCTGTGTACTGTGCCAACAGTTCTCAATATCGGTTGCAAACTAGATTTGAACACTGACTGTGCCAAGTGGTAAAAATCTAGAAGCTGGGCTTCTGCATTCTACATTGAGAGAAAACCCAGTATGTCTTTGTTAATGAGGACTAAGAGTTTCCTCTCATTTCAAATTACCGTATTTATCGGCGTATAACACGCAACTTTTTCCCCCTTAAAATAAGGGTGCGTGTTATACGCCGGATGGCTGCCTCGGAGGGAACGAGCGCCGCCGAAATAGACATAGCCGAGTGTACTGTGCCCTCGGCTCTGCTCGCAGTCACGCCTCCTGCCATTGGACCGGTGTTATGTCCATCATAAAAGCCAGGCCAAGGGGCGGGACTGCGAGATGAGCCGAGTACACAGGACATAAGGCTCTGTATCTCGGCGGCGCTCTTTCCCTCAAGGCTTGCAGATTGACACTGGATGGGGGCAAGGCGGCAGATAGATGGGCATGGGTGCAGATGGACACTGATATGGCTGCATTGATGGGCATTTAAAATGTACGTTTTTTTCCTTAAAATTCCCTCCTAAAATGAGGGTGCGAGTTACACGCCGATAAATACGGTATTCTGAGAAACTTGTAGTCCTGCCCTAAGAGACGTACACACACACACACACACACACACACACACACACACACACACACACTCCATGTGAACGGGGAAACAAACACATAGGTTAAATTTGACAGCAAAAGTGGGAATATATTTTAGGCTATAAACAGATTACCTACCTTCTTTACTTGACAGCTGAAATGACTGGGAACGAATCAACGGTAATGTGGTTCTTCGCTTAAGATTCATATCATCGTATGAAGAAAAACAACTATGATAAAAAAGTTAACAAATTTAGCATGCATGTTTCCTGACAAAGATAAAACTATAAACACTGCATTGATAAATCGTGTGTGTGTGTGTGTGTGTGTTCACACAAAATCAGTCAATTATTTTGGAAATGTGTGCAGGATTGTTGAATCAGCCATCAGCTTCTTACATCTATGAAGAAGCCTGGAGCCAAGACTTCTGCAATCTGCGTTCCTACCTCCACCCATGTGCTGAAAAGACTTCAGTCCAGCAACCTTTCCTAAATTTTAGATTAAAAAGTGTTTCACTGATCAGGGCCAAAAATGCTAATAGTGTAGTATTAAAAAAGAAAATGATCAATTTTAAATAAAATGCACTCACAAGGAGGCCACTTAGGTGGTGAGAAAGTCTGTGCTGCGACACCTTCCCTGTTGAGGTAGGTCCAGTGGACGCTCTCAGGGTAGCCATTTCTTCACCCTGGTCAAGGTGCTGGATGTACAGTCTGGAATCATCACTGGGAGCCAAATGGGGAAGACCGCAAACTGGGAAGTAGGAGTGCCGGTGTTCTATTGAGAAATGTCTAAGTCTAATAATGCCTCCGATAGGTCTGCGGAGTGACATCAAAACGGCGCATTTGCAGATAGTTGGAGGCAGTATTTGATCTGCTAAGTGCCGAGAGAGAATTGTCAGATTCTGCCTCGCTATTGCGGTGCGAGTTGTGGGTGTCTTGAAGGGCGGGTTTGGTGTGCGTTTTAACACACCCTTAGACACAGCAAAAACATGCCGGTTATCACACTGAACCTGCCGTGCAACAGACAGAAAACACAGCGTTCAATACAGACAAAACCCACCCCACAACATCGAGGCAGAATCTGACAAGCAAGTTCTCCCTCCGCTGTTTGCGTTGCATTGGATAATGCCACCGACGATGTGCGCATGCGCTGTGTTGACGTCACGCCAGCTGATCAACATATCAACTGGAGTGACTTGTTACTGCGCATGCGTAGACCCATCAGAGGCATTTCTCGATAGAACACCGGACCATCAAAAGGGAACTCCCTAAACCTTACCCATGAGCAGCTTTGCGTTTCAAGGAGGCACTCCTTTATTAGCCTGTGTTTCATGGGATAAGGCGACCAGTCAGAATGTGTAACGGAAGTGACGTTTTGTCACTGTCATCTTGCTACACCCCGCAGTCCTCCACAGTAAGGATAGAGTGAGAAGGGGCAAGCAGACATCTTGTTACACCCACTGGAGTTTTGCATTTTACACTTTAACAGTAAAGTGAAATATACATACGCCCCTGTTGAAGTCTACTTAGACGAAAATGTGTTGCGCTTGGCTTATTGCTCCTTTTTACTTTTGTGATCACAATTTTTTTATTACTACGGATGTCAATCGTTTTTTATTTAAAAAAAACTCGTTTTTGATCTATACCATGTGGAGCCCTTCTTTTTTCTCTTTACATCTTTCTCGATGAGTTTTTTTGGCCCTTCCATCTGGGTGTTTCAACTTGGTTTCTCAACCTTACAGTCACCTACAAGAGCCCTGGAAGCTGCTCCTGGAAACGCCTGGGTTCCCATGATCGTTGTGGAAGACTGCCCATCTTGGCTCTCTCTGCTAGATTGACTCGTCATCGACATTCAAGTCCACCATCTCTGGTAAGAGTATATACCCCATTATTTTGATTGAAGATACAACACCTCGATGTTTCCAAGTGTTCACTATACAGTATCACTGTGCTTCACTTCTGAGCAACAACTATTTTATACTGGACTTCATGTGTTCACTACATGGATTGGTTCATTAATTTGGACATTTCCCATAATCTTCCATATATGAGTAATATTTATATAGATTATGTTTTCACACTTTGTGACCTACCTTCATGTGTATAGTAACATTTGATTTGAATATTGCTTACTCAACTTTTTAGCGCTACATTTTCCATTAATCAAATACAGTACTTAAAACTCCATCTGACTGGTTAGATGTTGAATTTTAAAAGCAGTGGCAAGCCTGCTCATCTCATAGGTTTGCTAATCTGACAGAAGTCTGCTGCTTTTAAAATTCAACATCTAACCAGTCAGACAAGGTTCTAAGTACGGTATTTCACTAAACTCACTTTACTGTTAAAAAGTAAGTGTAAAATGCGAAACTCTGGTGGGTGCAACAAGATGTCCGTTCTCCCCCTTCTCAGTGTATCCTTACTATGGGGGAGTGCGTGGTGTAGCAAGATGGCGGCGACAGAACGTCACTTCCATTACACATTCTGACGGGTCGCCGAATCTGACGAAACATCTGCCCCAACAGGGAAGCCGTCACAGCACAGGCGCTCATATACAGTACGGCTACAGGTTCCCACTCCCGCCCACTCAAGCAGTTTCTTCCAGCCTTTAGTAGTAGCATTTCAATAATTACAAAGAGGCTACCCACACCTTTTTTTCTTTGCTTCAAGGACAGAGCTTAAGCACTGCAGATTCTGTGCTCTGTGCATAGTTTGACAGATAGTTTGTACGGAGTTCAAGTGGTAATTACGGTGAGATGCAAGCCTATCCAAATGTTTAGTCTACTTGAACATATGCTAGCAATACACTTGTAGACTTGGATAAAAGACAAAATCACTCCATTTCCTTATCCACATCAAATAGCTTGGATGGAAGAGTCTTCACTGCCTGCTGTATTCATACAGCCTCAGCACTCGCAGCTGTCTGAATACCTGATCACTGCACCCGACTGAATGCAGTCGCTGTTCGGCCGACAATTTTCCACCTGTCTCCTTTGGTTGTCAAATTTTGTCGCCAACTAGCTGTATTTAGAGAGGGTCGAAGGCTGTATTTGCATGTAACTGCTCAGATGTGCAGCTACATGCCAACAGTGGCGGCACTGGCCAAAGATTTGTACAGAGTACACATATGACAGCTGCTGCTGACACTTTTAGCGGTTTACAACTATTGGCAGGATTCTGATTCTTGCTTTACAGCCTCCCCTGGCCGCTGCTATTCAGCCATCTAAATGTATCCCAACACTGCTCAAAGGCATAACAGAGCAGCCAGACAGACACAATCCAACTGTCCTCCAGCAAGAGAGATTACTATTGTACTTCATAAGGTCCTATTCACACTTTGGCATTTCGGAAACACGTGCATTAACGCCTAACATTCCTAACCAATTCAATACCAGACACTTAACCCGCATCCTGCCCAGGTCAATTTTCCAATTTCAGCGCCGTCACATTTTGAATGATAATTACTCATGAAACATTGTAGAGAAATGACATTATCTTTTTTTTTTTTTTTTTTTTTTTTTTTAGACAGATTGAGCCTTTTTTTTTTGTATTTAATCACAGTTTTTTTTTTTTTTAAAGAAAACTTTTTGAAAATAAAAAGTGTCATTTAGTTTATAAAAATTTTCAAATCCTTCATGATAGATTTCTCCGTGATAAGCACTGTTATAAGCAGTTATTTTTATTAATTGCTGTGACTGGTCACAGCTATCACATGGTACAGATGCAATGTGATTGGACCTGTCTGTAACCAATCACAGCGATCAACACAATAGTACACAATGAATAGCTATGAATGATTGGGAGGACATCATATGACATCCACCCAAGATGCTTGGCAGCCATTTGACTATAGGCCAGACAGGAAGTTAATTTTACCCCAAATATGGGTAGCAGTTGCATGTTTTGCTGTGCGAAAAATGTACATCGCAAAACCCGCTTGGCTCAGTGTAAGAAGAAAAAAAAAAAAAGATACTCTGGCACGTTTTTCATGTGTCCTATGTGGTTGTGTAAGACAAATCAACATTGTGCAACACATTTATTGAAATGTTTTACTGACGTGAATGCAGCTTATACAGTGATCACAGGTGGTTTGTAACCTGTCCAGCTGATTATATTAACCAACTGATTAGTCAGAAAAGGGGCAGATTTCACATACTAAAAGGAGCTTTTGGAGAGAAGACCATCCCTACATCACAGCAGTGACAGATTGTTAAACTGATCCCAGATAGTTACGGAATATATATTATTTGCAAAAAAGGCTTTGTATCTGCCAAGTATTATCCTGGAAGTAACATTAGAATAGAGAAAAGCTTCTGTTGGCATAACAGCAGCCACCCTGGAAACTCAATTTATATGTACACACCAAACATCACAAGAGTAATTGTGTATGCAGGCCTCTAAATAACTAGAATCATAGGCCTATAAGCTCCACATACCACAATATGATAGATCCCTGAAAGATGGCATCACTGTACTTACCGTTTGGGACTTGGGTAGTTATTGCTTTTGGGTATGTTTGATAGGTAATCATCACTGAACTGTGATGTGTTTCGACAACGTTGTAAACAAAGAAGTGCTACCAAAACAACGCAGAGCACTAGGGAGATTATTAAATAAGTCTGCCGATCAAAGACCTGTAGTGCAAAATAAAAGACATCAGTCACTGTCAAGATAGCATGGAAAGGCAGTTTAACTGTTGGCCTGAGCTGATAAAAAGGAATGATTCAGAAGAATACAGAAATAAAAAACATGACACTGGGTGTTTTTTTTAGACCCATGTGTGTATTGACAAAAGGGAAAGTCCTTCAGCACTGCAATGCCTTAATGCAAACATGAGGTATGGCATCCCATTCATTATGGATGGACTGTTAATGCAGCACAATGGATGAAAAATATACATTACTTTTTTTTTTAAATACTGCATACCGCAAAGCACTGTATATGGTGTCTATTGTTTGTGTGCTGTGGTGCGTTGGGCAAAGAAGAATGAGGAATCCTTAGGAAATTGTTAGAACTGCCCAAAAATTCCCAGTTAAATAGTTGTGACTAAAAGGCAAGCAGAGGTTGCCAAGGTTTCCTTGAGAATTTCTGACTCTCAGATAAGTTCCCACTGACACCACTGATCTTTTTAGCTTTCTGTAAGGGGGTAATTATTCCGAATGACCACAAGCGTAAGGAGTATGCTTCCCACTGATCACCACACTAATGTATCATGAGTTTTAGATATAGCAATTTTTAGTAGGGGTTCCCCGAGACTAGAAAGTTATTTCAAGGGTTCCTTGGAATTAAAAAGGTTGAGAAAGGCCGCTTTAAACATTTCCACAGTTTTAATGTATAGACGAATATTATTAATACTATTTGAATTAGGCTGAGATCTCTAACATTGCAGTAAAATAGGATTTTTTGCATACAAGCGAGTCATTTGAGGGACATCGGAAATATTTAACCCTTGGGTTACACTGCCACCTACAGGAGGATTGAACATGGGAAAACCACTTCATCTGCCAACACGCCAAATTCAGTTTATTACCAAAGTAGTGCTGACAGCATGATAAAAACCAGAAGGACCTATGCCCGTCAATGGACTCCAAAAATAAGGATTTTATGTGGAGTACAAAAATTCTATTTTATTTTTGGCCCATTTAAAGCAACACAGCAAACAAATAACAGGCCTAAGAAAAAGAGGTTCTAAATCAATAGGTAGTCCACCAGTGTTCAACAAATGTATAAATCACAAGTAGTTCATATGAAAAAATAAAAAGCCTATGAATAGAGTCCACCAGTGTTCAAAAAATTCATAAAGTCCAGCAATAAAAATCAATATAACATCCACCAGTGCTCAAAACGTAATCAATGAAGTCCATCCGTGAGTGCGATGGCGTCTCCAAACGCTAATGAAAAAAATTGTGCTGAATCCACCCCACCAGTTTAGAAATCACTTCTTACCAGATGACCGTGATCCTCCAGTTACAGAGGATCAAGGAAAGCATGTGATGTAGGCACAGCTTGATTCCAATATGCAGCGGATACCCTCACAACTCTTAAGATCGCCTTATAGCCATTCAGACTGATCGGTGGATACACGTGATGCTTGTCAAGGGATCCAGTGATGTCGGCACCCCAAGCAGATTCTTCAATGAGAGCAACTGTCAATTGAGACTAGCTGAATGGAACAACCTCAGTCACACACCGCACCAGCGTTCGTACCAACCCGTCTACTCATTCCCCAAGTCCCTGCAGCGACATCACTGGATCCCTGGACAAGCATCATGTGTATCCACTGATCGGTCTGAATGGCTATAAGGCGATCTGAAGAGTTGTGAGGGTATCCGCTGCATATTGGAATCAAGCTGTGCCTACATCACACGCTTTCCTTGATCCTCTGTAACTGGGGGATCACGGTCATCTGGTAAAGATGTGATTTCATTCTAAACTGGTGGTGGATTCAGCACGATATCATTAGCGTTTGGAGACACCATCGCACTCACGGATGGACTTCATTTATTAGGTTTTGAGTACTGGTGGATGTTATATTGATGGACTTCATGAATTTTTTGAACACTGGTGGACTCTATTCATATGCTTTTATTTTATTTTTATTTTTTTTCATATGTTCTACCTATGATTTATACATTTGTTGAACACCGGTGGACTACCTATTGATTTAGAATTTATCACAAATAAGATTTAAAGGTTTAGCGCGATTCTATTTTCTTCCAATTTATTTTAGTGTGTTAATGTTATACAGGAGAATTGCAGCTTCCAAAATAGTTTTGGGAATTTTTGTTTTTTTATACGCTCATAGCGCAGTTTCTTCCCCTTTTTCTAAGAAAAAAAAAGAAGACCAAGTTAGAAACCGCCTGCAGCTCAAAAGAGCCATCTGAGGAATCGTGTGTCTGAGGCTGGAATCACATAAGGCCAAAACATCTATCTACCTGGTAGAACATAAGGGGACTTTTGGTGACCAAGTGGCAGCCCTGGAAATCTGGGAAACCAATGCATGATTGCAATAAATCCACAAGCAGCACTCACAGATCTAGCAGAATGTGCTTCAACAAGAAAGGGTGAAATCTGATCCAAGAAAGCATAAGCTTGGATGATGGCGTGTCTGAGCCATCTAGAATTGGTGAAATTAGAAGCCTTTGCACCCTTTCAGGGTCCCTCTGGTATGACAAATTAATTGGTCTTTTTGAAAGAAGCAGTGGATGAATGATGGGCTTGTACAACCCGAAGCACATCCAGATAATGTAGGAAAATTAAATTTTGGTAAATTGGAATCAGGCAGAGGGACAGAAGAACAATGCCTGGTAGACGTGAAAGGCAGAAACTACCTTAGGCAAGAACAAAGTCTTTGGCTTCAACATCACCTTGTCCTTATGCAAAACCAGACCGGGTTCTTTGCAGGAGAAGGCCACCAGTTCAGATACTTGCCTCACCCAGGTGATAGCTGCAAGAACACCAATTTTTGGGAGCAATTAAAAGGAGGAATGTCCAATAGGTTCAAATGGTGGTTTCCAATGCACAAAAAGAACCAGATTCTGGACCAATGGAGTCACAGGTGAACAGACAAGGGAAACTACACAAGAGACCCCTGTACAAACGTATCAAGAATGATAGGCCAGCAGCCTCTGAAGTAGGCTAGAAAGGGCAGAAACCAGATTCTTGATAGTATTGACAGCCAACATCCATCCAGATCCAGCTACAGTAAAGAGAATTGGGATCGAAGTTCTGAGACACACCAAGTGAAATAGACCTTTCACATCCGATGATGTACCTTAAGGGAAGTAGAATTCCAAGCTTTACCATCACAGGAATTGCCATGGTGAGACGTCAGGTTCCTCTCTGATAATTGATGCACGCTACTATTGTCTGAATCCAGATCAATGACTCTCCAAGAAGAAGGGTTTAACACTGCAGAGGCAGCAAACACTTAAAACTCCAGGAGTCCCATAGCCAGATTCATGAGTCAGCAAGCCAGGCACAACCTCATACTCTGCACAAATGAACTGGTCTGTACAGAGAGCAGATCAACTTGTCCCACAATGAAAAAATATTTTGTTTAAATGTCTAGTGTGAAAATGGGCAAATGGCTACCCATCAGGACCAGAAGTCTAACACAAAGTCGAGTAAGACAGCTGGAGAGTTTGAATCTGAAACCAGAGTGTCTGAAGTTTCATTTGTAGAAGGAAAACTGTCCTGAGCTGTGTCCAGCAGGTGACCCAGATACTCCAAAAGATGGGTTTCTAGATGCGATTTATGATGGTTTGCAATGCATTTGAACCTCTGTAATGGCTGGACATCCAAATCCACATTGTCTGACAGAGCCCACACCACCTGTTCCATCAACAGGAGACAGTTTATTAAATATTCCACAAAGGGGATATCAGGTGAGCAAAGCAGAGAGCAGCTTGATATATACCCAAAGTGCAGATGAGAGACTTAAGGACAGGCTTACAATCTGGTAGTTTAGGGGCCCCACAGCAAAGTGAAGGAAGAGCCAATTCACTGGAAAGATGGTGATAGATAAGCATCTTTGATGTCCACAGAAGGCAGCAAGGTGTCCCTGCTGAAGGAAGGCAATAAACAAATTAGGTAGTTTCTGTGCAGAATTTCTGGACCTGAATGGAGACATTCACAGCTTTGATATCCAGAGAGGGGCAACAGTCAACAAAACCTCTGAAACCATTCTGCCACAGGAAATGAGGCAAAGACACCTCGATTCAGAAGAGCTGAGAGGGCTTGATCGAGACCTGCTCATCTCTACAATGCCAAAAAGGCTGGAGCAAAGAAAATGAGAAAGGGACAGCATGTAGAACTCTTATTTGTAGCCCTGGGATAACACACCCTGCACCCAACCATAAATGTAAACTGTCCAAGTGCCAGTAAAGGTAACAAAAACTGTCCCCCAACTCTAGAAAGTGGCGGTGCACCTTCATACAGAGGAAAGCTTGTTTGAGTATTTGGCAGACTAAGTGCTAGGCCTTAAGGGTGGACGAGCAGCCAAGTTTGGAGGGCCTTGAGAAGGAGGTCAAGGGATTGGAGAATCACAAGGGGCATTTAGCAAAGAGGGAAAAGGCCTCAGGCCCTGTACACACGGCCGGGAAAGCCGTCAGGAAAAAAAGTGTTTTTTTGATGGGATTCCTGGCAAGCTTGCCACTAAAAAAAAAATAGGATTTTTTACTCATCGTAAAATCCTTTTCTCTGAGTCCATGGACCGACACAGCTTCTCTATTGACAAAGTGGGTATTATCCGTTAATTAGGAGTGACTAGGCAGAAAAACTTGTAAAAAGTGTTGCATCACACCTTCTACAGTACCGCCCAGGGGGCAGACCCTCTGGGTTTAACCTCTCAGTCTGCATCTTCGCAGATCAGTTCGTCAAAAAGCAGTACAAACTTAAAAAGGAGGGGTGGGTGCTGTGTCGGTCCATGGACTCAGAGAAAAGGATTTTACGGTGAGTAAAAAATCCTATTTACTCTTTCGTCCATGGACCGACACAGCTTCTCTATTGACAAAGTGGGGCGTCCCAAAGCAGTGTCAGAAAAAAACGAGGGGTGGCAACAGCATAAAAATAAACTTCACCCCAAACAGAAAACAGCACTCCAACGGAGGAGTTGCAACTCTAAACAGCCACTTGTAAAACCTTGCGGCCGAAAGAGGCATCCGAAGATGCACCTACATCAATTTTGTAGAATTTTGTGAAAGTGTGAGCGGACGACCAAGTCGCCGCTTTACATAATTGGGAAACAGACGCTTGATGTCGGAAAGCCCAAGAGGCACCTATTGCCCTGGTCGAATGCGCCGTGACAGGAAAGGGGGGCGCCTGACCCTTTAAGGCGTAAGCCTGGATTACTATCTGTCGGATCCACCTAGAGATGGTGGCCGATGAGACTGCTTGGCCCTTCTTGCGACCAGCCACCGAAACAAACAGTGAGTCTGACTTCCGGAACAGGGAAGTAGCAGATAGGTATACTCTCAAAGCTCGGACAACGTCCCAGGAATGCAACGCCGACTCCTTAGGATTCGACGGCTGAGGACACAAGGATGGAAGTACAATGTCTTCGTTGAGATGAAAAGCCGAAACGACTTTCGGAAGAAAGGAAGGCTGCGGCCGCAGCACCACCTTATCCTTGTGGAAAATCAAATAGGGAGCCTTGCAGGACAAGGCTGCCAGCTCAGAGACTCGTCTAACTGACGTAACAGCCACCAAAAAGACCACTTTCTGAGAAAGTGTCAACAGGGGAATATCTCTAATCTTCTCAAACGGTGCCTTCTGAAGCACCGAGAGGACCAGGTTCAAGTCCCACGGAGGTAACGGGGGACGGACCGGAGGGGCCACATGTCGAACCCCTTGCACAAATGTACTCACGAGAGAGTGAGTTGCCAGGGGTCGCTGAAAAAAAGACAGCCAGGGCAGATTTCTGTCCCTTAATCGTACTTAGGGCAAGCCTTTGGTCCACCCCATGATGTAAAAACAGCAGGATTCTGGAAACCAAATAGGTACGCGGATGCCATTTAATTTCCTCACACATGGAGATGTAGGCCTTCCAAGTGCAGTGATAAACCTTCCTAGAGGACGGTTTTTGAGCACTTCTCATAGTAGAAATTACTGAGTCTGACAGGCCCCGGTCTCTCAGTACCTGGTTCTCAACAGCCATGCCGTTAAAGCCAATGACTGTAAAGCAGGATGGAGTATGGGACCTTGCGATAGCAGGTCCTTCCGTAGTGGTAGGCGCCAGGGGACGTCTGCTACCAGACGTACTAGATCGGCGTACCAAGGACGCTGAGGCGAATCTGGAGCGATTAGGATCATTGGAATTCCCTCTGCCTCCACTCTTCGGAGCAGAAGAGGAAGAAGCCTTAAGGGAGGGAAGGCATAGATTAGCCGATACTGACCCCACGATGCTACCAACGCGTCCATTGCGTCTGCCCATGGGTCTCTTGACCGGGCCACAAACCTCAATACCTTCCGATTGAGTCGGGAAGCCAGAAGATCTACGTCTGGTGTGCCCCATCTTTGACAGAGGAGTTGGAACACCTCCGGGGGTAAGGACCATTCTCCCTGGTCCAGCATCTGGCGGCTCAGGTAGTCCGCCTGCCAGTTTTCCACACCCGGAATGTACACGGCTGACAGTGCCGGTACGCTCCTCTCTGCCCACTTCAGGATGCGAGCGATCTCCGATGCTGCAGCTGAGCTTCTTGTTCCTCCTTGATGATTGACATATGCCACTGCTGTGGCGTTGTCTGACTGGATCCTGACTGGACGCCCTTGCAGCCTCTGAGACCATTTGAAGAGGCACAGCCTGATCGCCCGGATTACCAGGACATTGATCGGCAGGAGGGCTTCCTCTGGGGTCCAGCGACCTTGCGCCGACTGAACACCCCAGACTCCCCCCCAACCTGTAAGGCTGGCGTCCGTCGTGATCACTATCCAGTAAACCGGAAGAAATGACTTCCCGGCCATTAGAGCCGGTGCTGTCAGCCACCATACCAGGGATCTCCTGACAAGGTGGCTCACTCGGATTTGATAATCCAGAGATGATGGACATCTGTTCCATCTGGACAGAACTTCCTTCTGTAACACTCGAGTGTGGTATTGAGCATATGGGACCGCCTCGAAGGAGGCTACCATGAGGCCCAACACTCGCATGCAAAAAACGGAGCGACGACCAATTCCTGGAAGTCAGCTGCCGTACTGCAGCCCGGAGGGTCTGCAACTTCTCCACAGGGAGGAATACCTTTGCCTCTGAAGAATCCAGAATCAACCCCAGGTACACTAGGCGTTGAGTGGGCACCAATACTGACTTTTGCGTGTTTAGTATCCAACCACAGTCTCGAAGAGTCTGACAGGTAATGGACACGCTTCCCTCTAATTCTGAGCTTGAAGGGGCCTTCAGCAGAAGGTCGTATAAGTAGCCTGTGATAGCGATACCCCGCTGTCTTAGAAGTGCCAGAATCGGAGCGAGCACCTTGGTGAACGTCCTGGGTGCTGAGGCAAGGCCCAACGGGAGGGCCAAAAACTGGTAGTGGTCCTTCCCGATAGCAAATCGCAGAAACCTCTGGTGTCTGGAGTATATGGGGACATGCAGGTATGCGTCCTTGATGTCCAAGAAGGCCAGAAAGTCCCCCGGATGGAGAGCCGTGACTACAGATCGAGCCGACTCCATCCGAAATCTTTGAACTTTCACAAAGCAATTGAGGGCTCCGAGATCCAAGCTTGGACGAACCCCCTCCTTCGGCACAATGAACAGATTTGAGTAAAAACCCTGTTCCAGTTCTGGAACTGGAATAACTACCCCGCGTTCCAGTAGACCCTGGACCGCCCCATACAGGGCATCCCGATGGGTCGGTAGTAGCTGGAGATTGGAGGTGTTGAATCTGTCCGGTGGACAAGAGAGAAACTCTATCTTGTAGCCTGAGGAGATTACTTCGCAAACCCACCTGTCGGAGATTAGAGCTGTCCACTGAGTCGCGAATTTGCGAAGACGTCCCCCCACCCGAGAGCTGGGTGGGGGAGGACCTTCATGCGGAAGCAAATTTGTCCGCAGGCTTATTGGGTATGCGGGACCAAGGACGCTTCTGTCCTTGGGCAGGCGCTTTAATCGGCCTGGGGTCTTTTCCCTGTCGCCCTAGGGGGACGAAAAAAAAAACGCTTGCGTGCAGTAAAGGAGGGCCCTTGCCCTTGGCATGGCCCCTTACCCTTGCTAATTTGGGGAAGCAAAGTGCCTTTACCTCCTGTGGCATCCTTGATGATGTCATCCAGAGAGCCCCAAAAAGTCTGTCGCCCTTAAAAGGCAGATCCAACAGGGCTTTCTTGGAAGTCTGGTCCGCAGACCAGCCTTTTAGCCAGATCAGGCGGCGTATTGCTACTGCATAAACCGAAGCTTTAGACAGCAGGGGAATAGTATCCATGTCTGACTCGCAGACAACCTAAGGCCCTGGATCAACAGGTCGGCCAATGTTATCTCATCAGGAGGAGCATCTCGCTCCTTAACCCCTGGAGTAGCAATCTTGCCCATTCAGTAAGTGTGTGAGACACTAGGGCCCCCGCCAATGTCGGGCGTACTGCCGAGCCTACCACTGAGTATAGGTAGCAAGCAAGTGCTTCAGCCTTCTTATCCACAGGGTCCTTGAAAACAGGAGTCCCTTTTACAGGAATTGTGGTGGCTCTATTAAGTCTGGACCCTGGAGGGTCCACTATAGGGGGGAGAGGTCCATCTCTTCAGAAAACTCTCCTCAAAAGGGGTACCGTACCGCAAACTTCTTTGGGCTGTAAAGACCCTCAGTGGGTTCTCCCATTCCTTGTATAAGAGTTTATCAAAAGACACACAAGGGAACACCTTAGCAGTGCGGGCAGGTCTATGAAACCCAAGTGGACCGTAGTCTCTGCTGCTTCTGCAGTATTTTCCAATCTTAGCATATCCCGCACTGCAGTAATAAGGTTAGATACCAGAGCCGTCTCACGTACTGACCTGGACTTTGAGTCATCCTCACTGTCCGGTCACGGTCTGCAGTCTGATGCGTCAGAATCTGGACCCCGAGCCGTAGCTGGACCTGGTTCTGCACCAGAATTATCCCCAGAAGCTTGCAGGGGACGGGGCGTTTACTACCCCCTGTATTCCTGTGTGCTGCTTCCACCCTGGCAGCAAACACCTCTAGGATTGCCGTCATAGCGTTCATAGACACCTCAGGGACACCAGCTGCTAAATCTGGAGTTTCAGGGGAGAACACATCTGGCTCAGATGCCATGCTGACCACACGCTGACACCCACAGGGCTCCAGGCAAGGTATCAATAGGCCACCCTTCTGTGCTGCAGAGAGGCTGGGTCACCAGCTATGGTACTGCTATGCTGCCGTCCCACTGCTGCTGTGTCAGTTTGCTTCTTTTATCAGCATTTCCTGTGTGAATTTTCGCACCAGTGTAATGCACCCTAGAGGCCGGAGGCTCTCGCAAAATGGTTGCCAAAAACTTCTGTATGGAAGATAATGTGGGCTCTAAGAAAATGTCCGCCAACCGAAGATAGAGGTCAAGCAGCCATAGCCCACAAAAAGATGGCCGCCGAACGGCAATATGCATACAGGGTGGACAAACATGGCCGCCGATCAGCTGATAGGGGCCAGTGGGTGTGGCCGAACCACAGGAAGATGGCCGCCGGGCAGTCACAAGAGGCCGAACTCGGCATGGACCACCTCAAAATGGCCGCCGACAGCATGGAGGCCTTGGAGCGTAAGCTCACCGGCCAGGCTGCTGCAACTCGGCCGTAAGGTCAGCCGAAGCTGAGCGGTCCGATGCAGGCCCTGGAGCGTAGGCTCACCGGCCACCCGTGGAGCGACGGGCATGTTGTGGAAAACCCAGCACGTAGCTAGGGTCGGCACACGCTCGATGGCCGAAACTGGGGAGACTACAAGGATCCAGCCTGTCACCCAGTCGGCAGTTGATCGAAGATCGCAGGAAACAACAAATGGAAAAAAATGTTTTTATTTATATATATATATATATATATATATATATATATATATATATATATATATATTTTTTCCCCGGACCAATGGGCCCGAAGGGAGCCATGTCCTACTCCTTGCTAGACAGAAAAAAACTGATCTGCGAAGATGCAGACTGAGAGGTTATACCCAGAGGGTCCGCCCCCTGGGCGGTACTACAGAAGGTGTGATGCAACATTTTTTACAAGTTTTTCTATCTAGTCACTCCTAATTAACGGATAATACCCACTTTGTCAATAGAGAAGCTGTGTCGGTCCATGGACGAAAGAGTAAAAACGCAGTTCCTTTGAATGGCAAGAACGCGGTGACGTCATCGACTACGACGACCCGGTGTCTCGTCACATTCGATTTCGTCGCCGCCATCTTGCTACACCCCACACTAACGCTGTATGCTACCGGGCATGCGTCAAAGTGTTATCGAGCATGCGCGGGTTTTTCCTCTACAGGTAAGCATACAGACGACAGAGCAGGTTCTCTATTTTTCCCGCCGGGATTCCCGGCAGTTTTCCTGTCGGGAAAGCATACACAAGGCCGGGATTCCCGGCCAAAAGCTCTCCTGGCAGTTTTCCTGCCGGGAAAACCGGTCGTGTGTACGAGGCTTCAGTCTTTTCCTTAGGTTTCTTCTGCTTAGGAAAATAAAGTGCTGGTCACCAGTAGTATCCTTGATGAGGTTGTCAAGAACTGGTCCAAAATGATGCTATTTTTTGCAGGCCAGCAGATCAAATGTTTTTTTTACAAAATGGTTCCACAGTCAAGCAATTTAGCCAAAGAGCTTTATGTATATGTTTGAACATAAAACACATGCAAGAAATGAGGAAGGGGGCTTCAAGCACATCAGAGATAAAATCTAATGCTACAACCACCTGCTCCATACGTTCTATAATCAGTGGTTGGATCAGACAGGCTTTGAAAATGTAAAGTTACAGCTAGAATCAGCCAAAGGATAGGACCCGCCAGTGATAAGAAAGCTCAATAAAGGGCTTTTGGTTGGGTCCTTAAAAGAAAGGCATGTTCCCTACCAGAACTGTAAGCTCATGGTTAAGGACAGACACTGCTAGATCAACAGTGAGAATAGACCACTTAAGTACAAAATCCTCAAATGCAGAAGTACATTCTCATCCCTAGTTTTAGAACGGTGCGCACTGCATCATAAGCGCCAAAACAGTGTCCTTTAGTTTGAGTGTAATAGCATTAGACCGATTCCCCAAAGGTAAGCTCATCAGTCAAGGAATAGAGCAAATTAGAATCAGAGTCTCGATGGCTCAGAACCCATTAAAGCTGTGAGCAAATCAGATATAGAATCTTCAGGAGAGGGTGTGGGAGCGTGCTTGTAACCTCTGCAATCAGTATATAACTGGGTGATGTGGGTTAAAAAACGTGCACAACTGTAGTAAAAAGGAGGATCCAGCCACAACCAATGGAGCGCGGATAAGCGGCAAGATACTCCAGGCTGCAGATGTTAAATTGGTCAATGAACTGTGAGCTGGGGGCACCCAGTACAACGGAACCGCCCCCCCGTCTCTCCCACACCAAGTGTCTAGACTCAGACATGTGGTGGCCACATGTCTGGAGCATTTAGTGTGTGGGCAGTGTAAAGGAGCCCTTAGAGTGGGAGCAGGACACTCAAACACAAAGCTACAAATGACATGCCTCCTAACTGCTAGTTGGAATGCCTTTTGAGATGTAGTACAACTAAAAGCCAATAATTAGGGGCGTGGCCTGACGGTGCATGGAGTAGGACGCTTGCTGAGGAGCTCCAGACATTGATCCTGTAATCCATTGCATCCTGAGATCCAGAGACTGAATTTTCGCATCACACTCGCCATTTAAATACCCTGCATCCTAGACAGCATGTCACCGACGAAATCTCAAAAGGCCGCGGCGGCGAGACTGGCACAATACCGGCATATAGATTCAGGGGAGCCGGAGGAAGATGGCGGCGAGGCGCCGGAGAACAGTGGGAGGCCGGCGGGTGATACAGCACAGCTCCTAGAGGCCATCACGCTCTGCCGCACATCCCTGACAACCCAGATTGAAGAGGTGAGAGTGGATATATCTCACATCCGACAAGACATGCAGAATCTGCGGGAGAGGGTGACTACTGCAGAGACCCGCCTGAGTGATGTGGAGGACGCACTCCCGCCATTGCGGACGGGAGCAGATCGTATGCAGCAACAGATCCAGCAACTGTTCTCCAAGCAGGATGAGATGGAGAACAGGTTGAGGAGGTGCAATATACGACTGATTGGCCTGCCGGAGGGGTCCGAGGGTAAGGATCCCACCTCATTCCTGGAACAGCTCCTCATAACTACGTATGGGAGAGAGGCATTCTCCCCTCTCCTGGCAGTTGAGAGGGCCCACCGCATGCCAGCTAAAGCTCCGCCGCAGGGAGCTCCGCCGCGCACTTTTATAGCTAAGCTACTGAATTACAAAGATCGGGATGCTGCCCTCAGGATGGCCAGACTAAAAGGGAATATCACTCTGGGGAATGTTACAGTGGCGGTGTTCCCGGACTTCTCAGCGGAGGTTCAACGCCGTCGCCAAACTTTCATGGAAGCCAAACGCAGACTGAGAATTCACAACTACAAATATGCTATGCTGTTTCCTGCCCGACTCAGAGTGGAACATGATGGTAAGGCCCTCTTTTTTGATAACCCTGATGACACCATAACTTGGCTGGAGCGCCGCCCTGGCCCAGAGAAATAAGTGACTATGTGAGTATGATGCTTTTTATCCTGCACCTGCCCAATCCTGCTGCTCCTTATATACTACAGATCTGCATGACCTGACTGCTTATTTACACTTTGCCTCACTAATCCTAAGCCTACACCTGCTCTTTGTGGAAGCCCCTGGGATTGCTATCCTAGTCAGGAGCGTGCACTAGCTAGTGGCGGGATATTCATATTCATCCTTCAGAATCTGTGACGCACTGCTTAAAAGATTTTGTTGACTGTACTCCTTTGAGCCCTTTGTGGGCTCACACATATCCTCAGCTGCGGAAGCAGCCGGAGCATAGGATAGTAGAAGCGCTGCTATACAAGTGCACAGTGCAGCGAGACTTTTCGCCTTGCCAATCCAGGAAATATGGAAATGAAGCCCGGAGCCACGGCAGCTGCTCATGCAAAGACTGTCTCACTTGCAGAAGACAATCCGAAGCATTTATCTCAGCCTCATGCTGTGGTATGTCTGTTATGACTAGGTGCTGCGTGGGGCTACTTCTTGGGTCTCGCGGGCTCTTGCTACTGATCTCTTTCACTAATGTGTTGTTCTGGATGGCAGTTACGGTTCGGTTTTGGGATGATGCCCGCATCAGTTTGAAAAGATGCAGGGCGGGGAGGGGGAGGGGGGTAGGGAAGGTATGGTTTAATTTTTTGTCAGTGTATATGATGAGTCAGACACAATACAGGCACCAGTGCCCATCACTTACAGAATATTTTCATGGGTTTTTATGCTCCTTTTATATGTATATCAACGTAATGCCCTACCTGAGATACGTGGGATTATATTGGTTAATGGTACACTGTGGGGAGGAATTACTGAGGTTGGACTGATATGGCGTCCCTAAAATTTTTGGTATGGAATGTGAGGGGACTGCGCGACAAAATTAAACGTACGGCGGCCCTCTCATTCTTGAAGGGTCAGAGGGCTGACGTGGTGGTATTGGTGGAGACACACATAGAGGGGCGGCTTCAAATGGCCCTCCGCCGCCCATGGGTGGGATGGGCATACCATTCGACTCACACATCACATTCCAGAGGGGTGTCTGTGTTGGTGGCGAAATCTGTGCATTTTGAATTAGGTGAGGTAACCACTGACCCTGGAGGTCGCTATATATTTCTGTCAGCAAAATTTTATGGGGAACCCTTACTGATCCTGGCTTATTATATACCTCCCCCATATAGTGAAAGTATGCTACTGGAGGGCATATCGTTCATGGCTAGGTACCCTAATACAAAGTCAATCTGGCTAGGAGATTTTAACATGGTGTTAAATACAGACATGGATAGGCTACTGACCTCTCAGGGGTCGGCGAGGCCTGCTGGAGATACCAAATTCTCCAAACTGATCTCCTCATTTCACCTTATAGATACCTGGAGATATAAATACCCCCAAACCAAGGCATATTCTTGTTTCTCTGCATCCCATAACTCCATGTCCAGAATAGACCTCATCCTCATTTCTCGAGGATTAGCCCCACGCTTACAACTTGCAGCCTTTGGACCCAGACTATTGTCTGATCACACCCCCTACTCGATCACCCTCAGGGTTCCCCTGGACAAACCAGTAAGACCATGGCGCCTGAATCCGTTCTGGCTGTCACTTCTTCCAGAGGACGACGAACTCACGGAAGAGTGGCACAGATTCTTCTCTGATAATGTGCAGTCTGCCCCCCCTTCCGTGGTTTGGGAATCATTTAAAATACATGCTAGAGCACACCTGATTTCTTACATAAATAGAATCAAGGCAGATTCCTCAGAGGCTTTCACCAAGGCACTGGAGGAACTCTCTAATTTGGAGGGTGCATATGCAAATGACCCGTCGCCTTCTAACGCGAGTTTACTCAAACTACAGAATAGGGTAGTCAATCAACTCCACTTTGAAAAAACTAAACGTAAATTATTCTTTACCAGGCAAAAAATGTTTGAACATGGGGAAAAGGCCGGCAAATTACTGGCATATTTGGTACACAGCGAGGAAAGACCACCAGTGGTCATCACCTTGCACGGACCAGGGGGGACCCCGATTACAGACCCTTGCGCAGTGACTTCAACATTCAAAGACTTTTTTTCAGATCTATACCGGTCTACGGCCCCTCCTAATAGTGACCTCATGACCTCCTTCTTCGCGAGCGTACCCTTTCCAAAACTGACGAAAGACCAAATCACCCTACTCGAGGCGCCTCTCACTGAAGAGGAGATAGCCAAAGCCATAGCGAGCTTTGCGAGATCCAAGTCCCCGGGATCGGACGGTCTCCCTATAGAATTCTACTCTAGGTTTAGGGAGGTTCTCATTCCCAAATTACTAGCACTATATAATGATCTCTTCGAGTCCTTTACTCTACCACCTTCGATGCGTGAAGCCACGATAGTACTCATACCCAAACCTGGAAAAGACCCGGGACTCCCCGAATCTTACCGCCCCATCTCCCTATTACAAGTAGACATTAAAATCCTTGCCAAAATTCTTTCAATACGCCTCAACCAAGTTATTCTTTCCCTTATACACCCTGATCAAGCAGGCTTCATGCCAGGTCGTAATACCTCATTCAACCTGCGGAGGCTCTTTATCAACTTACAGGCCACTCACGAGACGGTGGGAACGCGAGTAGTGGTGACACTGGACACCGCGAAAGCGTTTGATTCAGTAGAATGGAAATATCTCTGGAGCTGCTTGGAGGGATATGGCTTCGGGCCGAACTTTGTGAAATAGACTCAGCTGCTGTATCAAGACCCATTGGCCAAGGTGGTAGCGAATGGGTGGCCCTCTCTGGTGTTTGGCCTGGGACGAGGCACACGGCAGGGCTGCCCGCTCTCACCCCTACTGTACGCTCTAGCGGCTGAGCCTTTGGCCATGGTTATCCGAGCAGACCCAGAGATAGTGGGATTAAGCTTGGGACCCCTCACAGAAAAGATAAGCATGTATGCGGATGACACGCTACTATACTTAGCAGACTCAGGGCCTTCTCTACACAGGGCCCTACACATAATTGAGCAGTTTGGAATATTTTCCGGCCTCAAGATTAATTGGGACAAGTCGCAAATATTACCAATAGATAGCTTTCCTATCCCTGAGTCCCAAGCCAATTTACCGCTTCAAAGGGTCGGGGTAATAAAGTACCTTGGGATAAATATTTCCAGGACCCCCTCAGATTATCTAGCCCTCAACGTCGAACCCCTTTTTGCCCTAGTTAGGAACAAAATCCGCACGTGGGCCCGGCTACCCCTCGGTGTGTGGGGACGGATTAATCTTATCAAGATGATCCTTTTGCCCAAAGTACTGTATGTTCTCTGGCACTCCCCCATATATATCCAACTAAAACACTTCAAATCTCTGGAAGCCTTGCTTAAACCCTTCGTTTGGGGGACCGGCCGTCACAAACTCCCCTGGCAAACTCCTAAAAACTCAACGGACATGGGCGGGACGGCCCTGCCAGACTTTAACCTATATTACATCGCGGCCCAACTGTCCCAGTTATACCATATTGATAAAACAGACAGCGAGAGATTCCGAATGTTACTATGCCCACAATGGGCGCAACAAACCCTAGACCCTCTATACCCCATTGCCATGGGGACATGTTGTGCAGATCCGGAAGGGAATACTAAATCCCTCCTGTATCACTATAGGCGTGTATGGTCCCTCGCATCCGAGAAACTCCAGGTGTCACCTCACAATGATTATGCGCCTCTATGGCACAATACATCTCTACCAGAATATGGACGCATACAAGATCCGGGGGTATGGAGTTCCCGAGGCATATATTACCTGCATCACATTTTGTCCAGCGGGAATCTCAAATCGTTTGATATGCTGAAGGAACAATATATGCTCCATAACCATATGTTCTTTCGTTACCTCCAGAGTCGGCACGCGACTCAGGCCCAGTTCCCCCAACCTCCCCCCCAGCCCACGTCCAATCCGATCATAGCTATTGCTAAGAGTACGGATCCGAAGGGCCTAATTTCGTGCTTTTACAATATGCTCTCCACCCCTGTGTCCAGCAAACTGGCATTTGACCTGAAACCCAGATGGGAGAGGGAGGTGAGCCCAATGGAGACTGAGGAATGGGAGGAAGCTCTAGAGACCTGTAGAGAGGTATCACCCAAACTGTCAGACAGACTGTCCCAAATTTTTATTATACACAGAGCATATCTTACCCCACTCCGAGTGGCCAGGTATAGGAGGGAGCAGTCTACCCTTTGCCCACTCTGTGGCTCCGAGACGGGCACATTCTTCCACATGTTGTGGACGTGTGTTAAAATACAGGCTCTATGGAAACAGGTGGTAGCTTTTCTGCACGACGATATGGGCTCACCTCTCACACTAGACCCAAAGCAGTGTCTCCTGGGGATATTTACAGTAAGTTTAGATAAATATACCAGGATATTCCTCCAGGAGACCCTGTTTTCAGTCAGAAAAATTATTGCCAGAAAGTGGATGAGGCCGATACCCCCCACCTTGACAGAGTGGAAGGCAGAGGTAAATGCCAATCTGCCGTACAAAAAATGTGTATATATAAACAGGGGGTGCCCGTCCAAATATGAGAAAGTCTGGGACCGCTGGTTACAGAACTCTGACACCTTTATCTGATCATTTGTTCAGCCCCCTCTATGGAAATTAAAATCTGCCCGCCTGTCTGTGTGAAGCCTTACTATCAAACTTTGTGCACCATGTACCTATATTGTTGGGTCAATCGCCCAATATGATGTACTCTCACATGTACTATGGGTCTTGTGTTAATGACATATTGATATATGTAATGCTTAAAACTGTGACTGTACTCCAGATGTATACACTGTGTTTAACTCAATAAAATCTCTTGTTGTTAAAAAAGCAAAAGCCAATAATTAAATAATCCAATAGTGACTCACCTCCTGTTTTAGGTCAGAGACTGAGACAGACAGATTAGAGACTAAGAGGGTCATGTTGAGGAGCTGAGCTTGTAGAAGTTGTATAGACTCCGTCTGCCTTTGATCCTGACAACAGATAAAGCAAAGGTTATTTCATAACATATCATGCATGTACACAGACCCTTGAGAATGTTTATTTTCTGTGTATGTTACAATACGGAGTTGAAAGAAAAAATAAAATAAAAATTCTCCAAAATTAAAAACTGCAAATTTTAGCATTAATCTAAAGTAGATAAACAATTGCCCATATGCATAATTCTGTTATTAAAAGACTTTCATGTATATTTTGGGCCAAAAATCTAGGATGACGCAGATTAAAAGTTACGTTGATGACCTAAGAAATAAGCTATATATCAACATGACTTCTTGCATGACATAGCAGGACCAAAGCGGTACATGTGACTGTTCACAAAGTAAATGGTCATGACTTTGGCTCGTCACCAGACACCTTTGGAAAAGCCATTACTGATTACCAAGATGGACAAACATAAGGGGGCTAGATGCCTATGAAGCTATGGCTCCCCAACTGGCATTCACCTGGACTCCTGCCATATCATTAAAGCGGAGTTCCACCCAAAAGTGGAACTTCCGCTTTAAGTACTCCTCGCCCCTGACATGCCACATTTGGTGTGTACCTAGTCTACAGTGGGACTTCCTGCTCTTGGCCGCCTAGGCGTCTCCTCCTCTCCCCCTAGGTGGCCCCTCCCTCTCTGCAATCTGAGACACGTCACAGGTCCCAGAAAATTGCCCGGCCACTAGCGGAGTGCAGCCGTGAAGCCAAAAGCAGTCACTGCCGGGTTCCCACAGTTGCCATGACGGCGAGGAGGAGGAGAGGAGCGGGAGGAGGAGGGGAGTGGGGCTCCCGCATTGCTGGAACGTGGAACAGGCAAGTGTGTTTATTAGTCAGCAGCTAGACTTTTTGCAGCTACTGACTTTTAATAAACGAAAAAACGTGTGGAACTCTGCTGTAAGGGTGTGTGGCATCGCATCTGTGCATCCTTACTTTTGAGAAGCACAACAGATGACGCCATACAAAAGAGAGCGAAAAGCCGCCCTAGTGTAACTCGGCTTTAATATAGTAAAGTTAAAAACACTACAATGGTCAAACTCATTGTGTGAAGATAGATACAGCATAAAGGGTTCCACTGTGGCCACACTCCTAGAACCACCTCAAGATCCCGACCGGGGAAGGGGGAGCCGTGGACATTCAGCCTACACCATGAAGGCCCCTTGGAGTGCAGGTAGAGGAAAATCCAAAGAGGGTCAAGTTCTTATCTCTTGATTCAGCTTCCTTATATCTTAGGCCAATTTTTTTAATTAATGTATTATGGTGAATACCCTTAAAAGAAGTTTCAACAACCATAATTAAATAGAAACTTCTCTCCCCTCAAAAATACAATTAAGGCACCTTTTAGATCGTTGTCTCCTTTCTATGCTGCATAAATAGTTACAAGCAGATCCAGGCTAGTTAGTCTCTCCTCCCACACTGCCTTCATCCTACACCTCCCACCCTGTCAACTTCCTCTTGTACTTCAGGGGCTCGCTGTTTCTGCCGGATTCCATCAGCCAGCCCCTGATGATGCAGAGTAGCACAGACATCTGTTGTAGATTGCCCTGAACCCTTCTGAGATGCATTACCTCAGTATTTGAGGAGGCTGTTAGCTTATCATGATAGGGGAAGGAGCAATATTAGGTAAAGCAGAAAAGGAGAGCGACTGTCCGCTTTAAGGAACAGTAAACAAAAAGTTTTAGTAGGTAACAAAATACTATAATTGACCTTGACTTCACATTTGAGCTACATTTATCTTTTCTTGTAATTTCTTGGGAGAATATTAAAAACGTGACCATTTTCGACTCTTTGTATTCACTGTCTCTGGCAGTCATCTTTTTCAGGAGAAAGTGTTAATATTGTTTTTGACCTAGGTTAGACCTAACCTATTTACCTGAACAGAAAAAGAACTGAGTGATGAGATTTACTAGGGAGCAGTCAATGGTATGAGAGAAAACACCTGCAGAATAAAGTCTGAATCGTACTTTTATTTCTGCAGGACATAAAAATAAAATTAAAGCTTAGGTTTAGAAAGAAAGAAAAAAAAAAAAAATATATATATATATATATATATATATATATATATATATATATATATATATATATATATATATATAACATTTGAATGAATGCAGGAGCCAGCAGCACAAAGGACACATTGGAATATTAGTAAGTAATATCTGTTGTGCTGCTGGCTCCTAAATTCATTGAAATCTACTTCCAACTTCTCCCTCCCACCTCTCCTGTGGCCAGGGTTAATACAGCAGACGGACCTGTGACAGGCACTCATCAGGAGTGCCCGACTAAGGCTGCTTTCTCCACCCACCTCCATCATTCAGATAAGCTGTACTATCGCTTCAACGAATTAAAAAATCTGATTGGAGGACAAACAAACGAATGGATCATCTTATTCATCAAAACTATAGTACGTCACAGGTTTGAAGTGTCTATTAAAACCAGAAGATTGCAGAGGCAGGAGTAGGGGGTTATCGATGGAGGAAGATTTGAATGAATGCAAGAGCTAGCAGCACAAGGGATCAATCAGACTAATGTTTTGTGTTAATGGGGGCACAGACAGGTATTCTAATCTTCAAACCAGGGTGAATACTTGCGCCAACTCCAAAAACAACAAGAAAAAAGCAGCTAGCACAGTTTGTTGATAAAGCAAACACAAAAATATATACCGTAGTCCCAAGTGCAGCGCTTCAATCAAAAATAATAATAATGTGACAGTCCATGTGAAAACGATGTGAGATAAAATTGATGTAAGGCCGATATGAAACCTCCACCAGTCTTCAATGTGCAAAGAAAAAGCACACCACGCCCACGTGCTATCAATCTGCTTACCAGAAAGATATAACAGGCAATGTATTCATGCAACGCAGAGGATCAATGGTGGATATAATACTTCAGGCTTGATAGATCAATCATGGGGATATCCAGAATCATCAACATCACAAAAACCTCCAGGACTCACAAGACCAAATGGGTATAATATGTGATCATCAACAGGAAGTTACCCAATGTGAAGAAAGAGGCAATAGTAAAGCCCGTAAGGCCCCTTTCACATGGGCGGCTGTTCTGCCGCAGTTAAAAGCATATTTTGTTATTTTGAAATTCAGAGAATCCTGGCACAGCGTTCACTTGCAGTTGTACATTACGATTAGCTGCGTTTAAGTGCGGCTGCGTTTAGCCGCGTTGAAACATTCTTGCCATTTCTGATGTGCTTCCCGTTTTTCTTTCCTTGTTGCCGCTGCTATCTGCAGGTGAAATATCTGCAGGTAATCGCAGTGCACTATGTGCAGATAGCTGCAATAAATCGTTCCTGGACGCAGTCAAATTTATTTTTTCTAACCGCACCAAACCCATGTAAGAAACCGTTGCTAAACGCAGTGTGGGAATGGGGACATAGGAAAGCATTGTCTGACTTTAGCTGCAGTAGATAACTTGATCTATCCGCATTTAAAAGCTGAATTCTATCCGCCCGTGTGAAAGGGGCCTAAAAGGTAAAGATACAGTATTTATTGTAGTCTTACAGGAACAAAGGAACATCATGACATATAAAAACTCTCTTAGCGTGCTTGCATCGGCCAGCCTGACATGTTTCATCCTATGTGGCTATCATCAGAGGTGTGGCCTATGACACAAGCACGCCCAAATATATAGCAATCCTTCCAGGTCATCCCAGTCCTTGATAGGACAGCACAAGTGAAGCCAGCTGTGCACATTCAATGTTATCAGGGCGCCGGGCGCATGCGCAGTACGGCCGCACTCATTCATATAAACATGAAGGGCACATGGCAACGCACGGACGCGCATGCGCAGTACGACTGCGCTTGTTCATAAACAAAAAAGAAAGCATAGCGACGCACGGCCGCGCATGCGCAGTACTAGATGATAGCATCCGGTGGGCGGAATTAACCACTAAAAACTGGAAATAACGCCATAATAGCAACAGTGTCTGCGCTCCAATGAAGAAAAAAAACAAAAGAAGAAACCAGGAAGATCAATCATTTGGTTACATAACTAGACACGGGGACATTAAAATGCCCACATCAAGCAATGCATCCCACGCATTACATAAGTAATAAAACATAGTGTAAATGTATAAAAAGCATTGCAGCGTACTAGACATAGCAGAGCTGACTAAGCACACGTTTTAAACTGAATATCCCACATAATTACATCCGAAATAAGAATGATGAAAAAACAAATGTATCAGAAAAATATATGGTGGTCAATGGCGATATGACGTCATTGACCACCTTTATGCAACAACTCAATGATAACTCATTGGGGATTGTATTACAGTTTGAGAGTAGCACCGATACGATACATTTCTTGGATCCAAGTAAACGGATCAAGGATGGCGCATTCAATATGTCCACTTTCTTTAAGAGTACTGATCGGAATGGCGATATTGGACAGGGTAGTTGCCACCATCCCTCGTGGTTAAAGTTAGTCCGCAAAAGCCAATTCCTCAGTTTAAGGCGGAATTGCACTCTTAAAGAAGACTCATACAGGCTACTACCTTGAAAGAAAGATTTATTGAAAAGAGCTATGCAGCTAATGACCTTAATGTAGTTATCAATGAAGTGGGCAGTATGGATCGAACCTCTATCCTTCAAAGTAAGAAAAAAATCTTCATCCAATGAGATTTTAATTTTTCTCAGCAACATTTTGACATAAAGAAAATTATTACTAAACATTGGGGGGGTCTTGAAGAATGATAGATTTTTGGGGCCAGTCCTTCCAGATCGGCCACAGATTGTAGTCTTAGAGGGGGAACTCCTCTAAAAACAAACAGCACCCAATATTTTGGACGCTCCTAACAGAGTGTCGTTCTTTCAGAAATCAAAAGGCTATTACCCCTTGTCATAATTGCAATGTGTGTGCCATCAATAAGCATAGGAGCAGGAAAATATGCCAGTTTAGATCTCACACTACTGGTAGGGTTTTTGACATCAATGCCTTCATTACCTGCACTTCCTTAAAATGTTGTTTACCTTCTGATTTGCCCCTGCGGCCTTCAATATGTGGGCTGCACGATACGTGCTATGCATGTTCGGGTGAATGAACACATCACGAACATCAGGAAGGGATTTCCGAAGCATACGGTCTCTTGCCACTATTTAGAATGTGGCCATTGATCGATTTAATCCCCACTGGCGGGGTAGTATGTCCAAGCGGGAAATTTCTAAACTTGAAACCCGCTGGATATATGACTTAAAGTGTTACACCCCTTTTGGCATGAATGTCATATATATTATTATACGGTTTTATTAATAATAGTTAATTATTTTTAATATTTAGGTGACACCAGTGGGCAGTTTTCATATTCATGTTCTATTCTCATTTTTAATATTAATTGTTCTATTTACAGAATTTGAATATTTTTTTATAATTTATATTTTAATATATTATATATATATATATATATATATATATATATATATATATATATACACATACATACATACATACAGGTCCTTCTCAAAAAATTAGCATATTGTGATAAAGTTCATTATTTTCTGCAATGTACTGATAAACATTAGACTTTCATATATTTTAGATTCATTACACACAACTGAAGTAGTTCAAGCCTTTTCTTGTTTTAATATTGATGATTTTGGCATACAGCTCATGAAAACCCAAAAATCCTATCTAAAAAAATTAGCATATCATGAAAAGGTTCTCTAAACGAGCTATTAACCTAATCATCTGAATCAACTAATTAACTCTAAACACCTGCAAAAGATTCCTGAGGCTTTTAAAAACTCCCAGCCTGGTTCATTACTCAAAACCGCAATCATGGGTAAGACTGCCGACCTGACTGCTGTCCAGAAGGCCATCATTGACACCCTCAAGCAAGAGGGTAAGACACAGAAAGAAATTTCTGAACGAATAGGCTGTTCCCAGAGTGCTGTATCAAGGCACCTCAGTGGGAAGTCTGTGGGAAGGAAAAAGTGTGGCAGAAAACGCTGCACAACGAGAAGAGGTGACCGGACCCTGAAGAAGATTGTGGAGAAGGACCGATTCCAGACCTTGGAGGACCTGCGGAAGCAGTGGACTGAGTCTGGAGTAGAAACATCCAGAGCCACCGTGAACAGGCGTGTGCAGGAAATGGGCTACAGGTGCCGCATTCCCCAGGTCAAGCCACTTTTGAACCAGAAACAGCGGCAGAAGCGCCTGACCTGGGCTACAGAGAAGCAGCACTGGACTGTTGCTCAGTGGTCCAAAGTACATTCGGAAATCAAGGTGCCAGAGTCTGGAGGAAGACTGGGGAGAGGGAAATGCCAAAATGCCTGAAGTCCAGTGTCAAGTACCCACAGTCAGTGATGGTCTGGGGTGCCATGTCAGCTGCTGGTGTTGGTCCACTGTGTTTTATCAAGGGCAGGGTCAATGCAGCTAGCTATCAGGAGATTTTGGAGCACTTCATGCTTCCATCTGCTGAAAAGCTTTATGGAGATGAAGATTTCATTTTTCAGCACGACCTGGCACCTGCTCACAGTGCCAAAACCACTGGTAAATGGTTTACTGACCATGGTATTACTGTGCTCAATTGGCCTGCCAACTCTCCTGACCTGAACCCCATAGAGAATCTGTGGGATATTGGGAAGAGAAAGTTGAGAGACGCAAGACCCAACACTCTGGATGAGCTTAAGGCCGCTATCGAAGCATCCTGGGCCTCCATAACACCTCAGCAGTGCCACAGGCTGGTTGCCTCCATGCCACGCCGCATTGAAGCAGTCATTTCTGCAAAAGGATTCCCGACCAAGTATTGAGTGCATAACTGAACATAATTATTTGAAGGTTGACTTTTTTTGTATTAAAAACACTTTTCTTTTATTGGTCGGATGAAATATGCTAATTTTTTGAGATAGGATTTTTGGGTTTTCATGAGCTGTATGCCAAAATCATCAATATTAAAACAAGAAAAGGCTTGAACTACTTCAGTTGTGTGTAATGAATCTAAAATATATGAAAGTCTAATGTTTATCAGTACATTACAGAAAATAATGAACTTTATCACAATATGCTAATTTTTTGAGAAGGACCTGTATATATATATATATATATATATATATATATATATATATATATATATATATATATATATAAACATTTTCTCAATCATTGCACTTTATCGGAGAGCCTCCTACTTTCCTTTCATATATGATGCTCAGGAATTGGTTTTTATATTTATATATATATATATAAATATTTTTCTGATACATATGTTTTTTCATCATTGTCTTATTTCGGATGTAATTATGTGGGATATTCAGTTTGCAACATGTGTGGGCTTAGTCAGCTCTGCTGTCTAGTATGCTGCAATGCTTTTTATACATTTACACTATGTTTTATTACATATGTAATGCGTGGGATGCATTGCTTGATGTGGGCATTTTAATGTCCCCGTGTCTAGTTATGTAACCAAATGAATAATTGTTCTTCCTGGTTTCTTCTTTTGTTTTTTTCTTCATTGGAGCGCAGACACTGTTGCTATTATGGCGTTATTTCCAGTTTTTAGTGGTTAATTCCTCCCACCGGATGCTATCATCTAATGGCAGTGTTTTCGTTTGACAGGCGTATGCATTTCTTTCCTGTTGATGGTGATGTTCCGCCTCCCGGAAGTGATGTAAGATAGCTTTGGTTCTGTTTCCTGCTGTCGAGTGTCAAGGCCGTACTGCGCATGCGCGGCCGTGCGTCGCTATGCTTTTTTGTTTATGAATGAGTGCGGCCGTACTGTGCATGCGCGGCTGGTGCCCTGATAACATAGGACAACACAAGTGAAGCCAGCTGTGCACATTCAATCAAGGACTGGGATGACCTGGAAGGATTGCTATATATTTGGGCGTGCTTGTGTCATAGGCCACGCCTCTGATGATAGCCACATAGGATGAAACATGTCCGGCTGGCCGATGCAAGCACGCCAGGAGCCGTGGAGTTTTTATATGTCATGATGTTCCTTTGTTCCTGTAAGTAGACTACAATAAATACTGTATGTTTTTACCTTTACGGGCTTCACTATTATTGCCTCTTTCTTCACATTGGGTAACTTCCTGTTGATGATCACATATTATACCCATTTGGTCTTGTGAGTCCTGGAGGTTTTTGTGATGTTGACGATTCTGGATATCCCCATGATTGATCTATCATGTCTGAAGTATTACATCCACCATTGATCCTCTGCGTTGTATGAATACATTGCCTGTTATATCTTTCTGGTAAGCAGATTGATAGCACATGGGCGTGGTGTGCTTTTTCTTTGCACATTGAAGTCTGGTGGAGGTTTTCATATTGGCTTTACAACAATTTTATGTCACATCGTTTTCACATGGACTGTCACATTATTATAATTTTTGATTGAAGCGCTGCACTTGGGACTATATATTTTTGTGTTTGCTTTATCAACAAACTGTGCTGGCTGCTTTTTTTCCTTGTTATTTTTGGAGTTAGCGCAGATATTCGTTCACTCTGCTTTGAAGATTAGAATACCTGTCTGTGCCCCCATTAAGGAGATTCGCCCTATTTGTCCTGTTTATCATTGAAAGTAAATGGAAAAGAAAATCACAAATTTTGGGTTGTCCCTAGAAAAGTAATAGAGGGGAAATCTTTCAATGGGGACACTAAAGTGGCCTGGGGGTCCTCAAGAAATTGCCTTAAATTTTCAGGGATTTTTTCTCACTTCTTGTTTAGCTATGGGACAGGAAGTGAAGGGAAATCTCCACAATGGGACACAGATGGTGAAAAAACATCCGACAGGGGGTATAACCCTCCTTTGCTCTATCCAAAATGAAAAAAAAAAGTTTTGCCTATAGTTCTACTTTAAGCAAGTTTCTTATTAAATGCTAACATTTTTCCGAACTTACCTGTTCTTCTGCTATTCTTGAATTATTCTGAAGCTTTAGTATAGTCTTGTTAAAAGCTCTCTGCATTTCTTCCATTTGCTTCCGGTACCTTTATAACAAATAATTTGTTAAAACATTTTAAAGCTAGCTCTCACAGAAAGAACATTTTACAACTGCATTGAACAACAGTGATCTACCTGCCATGTGAATTCCTTCCATATATGTCTGGTAAAGCCTGCGTCAGCTTTCCCACAAAACGCTGTTCCTTCTATTGTCACAACCTTAAACCCATGTTTTGCCTATTCATGGCAAAGCCACACATTTGCTGCAACCCCTATTTCTCCCACAGGAAAAAAAACACATAGAAGGCTAGCCACAGGCAAGCTAGATCAGCAATAGCAACCTCTGGATTTTTGTCACTACAGGGTTCCTTTAAAATGAATCCGTTAGCCCTTGCAGTAAAAATAGGGATACAATCAGCAGCCAAGTGGTCATTTATCACATGCAGAAATGTTTTTCCATTTTTGCCAGTTTTTCCAAGTAGTACAAAGCGACCTAGATATGTAGTGCAAACCAAATGTGCCATTTCATAAAATTATTTACTAAAATCTAATTTTCAGAAAATGGTTTTAGAACATTTAGTGTATTGTAAAAGCCACACTATAGGATCAATTCACAAAGCTTTAAAGTGTAACTAAAGACTTTTTAATTTTAAATAGCATAAGGAAGAGTTATAATCTGGTTCAAAACTGACAGGCGTTCTAATCCCTTTCCACTCCATCCAAAACTAAGAAAAAGTTTTACACTTTAACACAGGGCAACATTGGATGAAGAGGAATGGTTTTGGGACTCATAGAAAATACACTAACAAAGCTGGGTACACACGATCCAAATATTGGCAGGTACAGCCAGAACTGGCCAATATTCTATTTGGGTGCACAGCTGCCTCTCTGACAGAAGCCGGTCTCACAACTGAGTGTATGTACTTAAAGGCTTAAAGGGGTTGTAAATAAAAAAAATTATTTTTTTTTTTAAATAACAAACATGTTATACTTAACTCCACTGTGCAGCTCGTTTTGCACAGAGTGGCCCCGAACCAGGTCTTCTGGGGTCCCTCGGCGGATGTCTCGGCTCCTCCCCGCAAGAACTCACCACCTATATGCGAGCGAGCATGGTGGTGAGTCCTTGCGAGCGCGCTCCAGTGATACAGCCGGCGGCTATAGCCGCTCACTGTATCACTCGGCGCCGCGTCATTGGATGCGATTGACAGCAGCGCAAGCCTATGGCTGCGCTGCTTTCAATCTATCCAGTGTAGCCAATCAACGGCCAGGCTCAGAAACGAGGAGGATGACGGGGGCGAGCACGAGACTTTCGAGAGCTCGGGTAAGTAAAAACGGGGGCTGGGGGGGGGGGCGGTATTGTCGGATGTTTTAAGGTGAATTTTTTTTTACAACCCCTTTAAAGAGGAAGTAAACTTTTCCCTATTCTTTGTACCTATAGGTAAGCCACTAATTGAAAGGTAGGTACTGTAAATATCTAAAACTTGCACCGTAAAAGGAGATATTTACTGTATACTGCGCAAATGACGTGATCGACACATGCGCGCTAAAGGAACGGTTGCCAGTTTCTTCAGCGCTGGGTGCCTACATCGGTGACGTGCCTAGTCACACAGCCGGAGTCCGCAGACCAGGAAGACAGGCGAAGATGGATCCGGTCTCCAGCGGGGACGGTGAGGGCTTAATTTGCAGGCAAGTTTCACATAATGTGCTAGTATGCGGTGCATACTAGCACATTATGCCTTTACTTTACAGTAGGGCTGCAACTAACAATTATTTTCATAATCGATTAGTTGGCTGATTGTTTCGATTAATCGGTTAATAACCTTAGAAAAAAAAAAAAAAAAGTAATTTTGCTGCGATTTGCATTTTTACATTTTTTTGCCCAATTTGCTGTTGGGCAGATTAAAAAAAACACAAATTGCCGCAAAAACGTATTACATGATTTTCTGCAGCTTCTCCATTGAAGTATATTGAACCAAAAAAACTAAAAATGGCACCCTTTTGCGTTAAGTCCTTGCCTTTTCCACATACGAAGCAGCTGAAAAAAGCATGGCTGTGAATGTGTCCCATAGGAAACCATGTAAATGAACTGTAGTGTGTTTCTGCAAAAAGCACAAGAAAAACAGAGGTGTGACCCAGGCCTGAGAAGTTTAGTAACATAATGGGGTTAAAAAAAACTAAAATGAGTACAAAAAGAGCAAATAATCGCTACTGTAAGGGGTTCATTATTTACTGTGGGACAGTGAAAGTAATATTTACAGTAGCGATTTGCTCTTTTTGTACTTTAAAGGGCCAATTTTATTTTTTTTTTTACCCCACTATGTTACTGGCCGATTAATCGATTATGAAAATGGTAATCGATTAATTTCATAATCGATTAGTTGTTTCGGCCCTACTTTACAGGTAAGAAGAAAAAAAAAATATGTTACTTGCTCTTTAACCCCTTCCCACCAAGTGTACACATATATGCGGCCCCTACTTTAGGGGGTTATACCGGGATGATGCCTGCCGCTGCAGGCATCATCCCAGTATCGTTTTTTAGAGCGGGCAGTCGGCTTTCCAGTGATAACAACCGATGCGGCTAAAAGCCGCTCGGTTGTTAACCCGGAAGAGCAGGAGGGGACACCCCCCTCCCGCCGCTCTGACCGGGCCTCCTGTCCCACCAGGAGACCCGATCTACGATGCGCCACTTCCGGCATCTAGAGATAGACTGGCACGAAGCTGGAAACTGCTTCGTTTTAGTCTTCTTTCTGTAAACACGGAAGCAATGTCACTTCCGGTTTACTCAGCTGCCAATGGCGCTGGATTTAAAAAAAATACAGTATTCAGAATCACCGTTTTCGGCGATCTGAATACTTTGAATTGCCAAGGAGGGATTGGAGGTCTTTTAGACCCCCGATCCCCCCATAAAGTGTACCTGTCACCACCTATTACTGTCACAAGGGATGTTTACATTCCTTGTGACAGCAATAAAAGCGATCAAATTTTTATTTTTTTAATTAAACAGAATGTAAAAAATATAAAAATAAAAAACACAATTTATTTTTTTTAAAGCGCCCCCATCGGCTCGCGCAGCAAAGAAAACGGAAGTCGCGCCCGCATATGTAAAAGGTGTTCAAATCACACGTGAGGCATCGTCGCAATCGTCAGAGCGAGAGCAATAATTCTAGCACTAGACCTCTAACTCGGTAATCGTAAAAAAAAAAAAAAAAAAAAGAAAGAAATTTAAATCGTCGCCTATGATTTTTTTTTTTTTTAGGTACTGTCGTTTGTCGCCATTCCACGAGTGTGCGCAATTTTAAAGCGTGACATGTTTGGTATCTATTTACTCGGCATAACATCTTTCACATACAAAAAAATTGGGCCAACTTAACTTCTTCGTTTTTTTTTAATTCATGAAAGTGTCTTTTTCCCCAAAAAGTTGCGTTTAACCACTTAAGCCCCGGACCATTTGGTAGCTAAAGGACCAGAGGTGAATTCAGAATTTTGCACTGCGCTGCTTTAACTGTAAATTGTGCGGACATGCAATGTTGTACCCAAACGAAATTTGCGTCCTTTTCTTCCCACAAATAGAGCTTTCTTTTAAATGGTATTTGATTGCCTCTGCAATTTTTATTTTTTGCGATATAAACGGAAAAAGACCGAAAATTTTGAAAAAAAAATATTTTCTACTTTTTGTTATAAGAAAAATCGAATAAACTCAATTTTAGTCATACATTTAGGCCAAAATGTATTCAGCCACATGTTTTTAGTAAAAAAAATGTCAATAAGCGTATATTTATTGGTTTGCGCAAAAGTTATAGAGTTTACAAACTAGGGTACATTTTCTGAAATTTACACAGCTTTAAATTTATGACTGCCCATCTCATTTCTTGAGGTGCTAAAATGACAGGGCAGTACAAAACCCCCCCAAATGACCCCATTTTGGAAAGTAGACACCCCAAGGAAATTGCTGAGAGGCATGTTGAGCCCATTGAATTTTTTTTTTTTGTCCCAAGTGATTGAATAATGACTAAAAAATAAAAAAAAATTACAAAAAGTTGTCACTAAATGATATATTGCTCACACATGCCATGGTTATATGTGGAATTTCACCCCAAAATACATTTTTCTGCTTCTCCTGAGTACGGGGATACCACATGTGTGGGACTTTTTGGGAGCCTAGCCGCGTACAGGACCCCGGAAACCAATCACCGCCTTCAGGATTTCTAAGGGCGCAAATTTTTGATTTCACTCCTCACTACCTATCACAGTTTCGAAGGCCATAAAATGCCAAAATCGCACAAAACCCCCCCAAATGACCCCATTTTGGAATATAGACACCCCAAGCTATTTGCTGAGAGGAATGGCGAGTATTTTACAGCTCTCATTTGTTTTTGAAAATGAAGAAAAAAAAAAAAAAATATATATATATATATATATATATATATATATATATATATATATATATATATATATTTTTTTTTTCAATTTTCAAAACTTTGTGACAAAAAGCGAGATCTGCAAAATACTCACAATACCTCTCAGCAAATAGCTTGGGGTGTCTACTTTCCAAAATGGGGTCATTTGGGGGGGTTTTGTGCTATCTGGGCATTCCATGGCCTCCGAAACTGTGATAGGCAGTGAGAAGTGAAATCAAAAATTTACACCCTTAGAAAGCCTGAAGGCGGTGCTTGGTTTTTGGGGTCCCGTACGTGGCTAGGCTCCCAAAAAGTCTCACACATGTGGTATCCCCGTACTCAGGAGAAGCAACAGAATGTATTTTGGGGTGTAATTCCACATATGCCCATGGCATGTTTGAGCAATATATCATTTAGTGACAACTTTGTGCAAAAAAAAAAAAAAAAAAATTGACGTTTTTCCGCAACTTGTGTCAACATATAAAATATTTCATGGACTCGACATGCCTCTCAGTATATAGCTTGGGGTGTCTACTTTCCAAAATGGGGTCATTTGGGGGGGTTTTGAACTGTTCTGGCATTTTATACACAACATTAGGAAGCTTACATCCACTCTTCTAACCACTTGAAGACAAAGCCCTTTCTGACACTTTGTTTACACGAAAACATTTTCTTTTTGCAAGAAAATTATGTTGAACCCCCAAACATTATATATATTTTTAAAGCAAAGGCCCTACAGATTAAAATGGTGGGTGTTGCATTTTTTTTTCTACACAGTATTTGCGCAGCGATTTTTCAAACGCATTTTTTGGGTTAAAAAATACACTTTTTTTAATTTTAATGCACTAAAACACACTATATTGCCCAAATGTTTGATGAAATAAAAAAGATGATCTTAGGCCGAGTACATAGATACCAAACACGACATGCTTTAAAATTTCGCACAAACGCGCATTGGCGACAAACTACATACATTTTTAAAAGCCTTTAAAGGTTACCCCAGTAGATTTACAGAGGAGGTCTACTGCTAAAATGATTGCCCTCGATCTGACCTTCGCGGCGATACCTCACATGCATGGTGCAATTGCTGTTTACATATGACGCCAGACCGACGCTTGCGTTCGCCATTGGGCAAGAGCAGGGCAGGACAGGGGTGCTTTTTTTTTTTTTTCTTTTTTTTTTTATTATTAATTTTGCTTTTTTATTTTATTTTTAAATTGTTCCTTCCAAGTATTTTTTTTTTTTATCATTTTTATTGTTATCTCAGGGAATGTAAATATCCCCTATGATAGCAATAGGTAGTGACAGGTACTCTTTTTTTGAAAAAACTGGGGTCTTCTAGACCCTAGATTTTTCCTCTGCCCTCAAAGCATCTGACCACACCAAGATCGGTGTGATAAAATGCTTTCCCAATTTCCCAATGGTGCTTTTTATATCCGGGGGGGGGGGGGGGGCATTCCCTCCCACTGCTTGTAAAAGCAGTCCAGAGGCTAATTAGCCGCTAGGATTGCTTTTACATGAAAGCCGGCCGCAGGCTGAAAAGAATGATACCAAGATGATACCTAAACCCGCAGGCATCATTCTGGTATAAACATTCAAAGTCCAGCAACATACCAGTACGTTGCTGGTCCTTGTTGGACATGTATTGTAATCTTTTTTTTTCATGCAGCCAGTTGGCTGAACGAAAAAAGAGATTGATCGGTGGGTATGCCCACCATTAGAATACCGCCCCTCATCCACCCACTTCCAATGATGGGCATACAGGCACCATTTATATATGCCGAAGCATGGGGGCATCCTCCCGCAAAAAAGTTATGCCGCACACACATGGTCGGACTTTTCCACGGGCAAGCCTCCGTCGGAATTTCGACCGTATGTACGCGGCATTAGGAGCAAAATCGCTCCTCCGCCCCTGCTGCCCCAATGCTTCGGCATATTTGCTTTTTTTTTTTTTTAACTGTGGTGGTGAAATTACCTCCTACAGCACTGGAGTCGCAGGGATCAGGCCTGTCTCTGCGAACGCTGCAGTTATGTGTGTTTTTGTTTTGTAAGTGACAGTGATCGATTGATACTGCACTTGGGTGGCCTGGGCTGGACGGAGGGGCAAAACGCAGGTGCCAGCAGGTATCTGGGCTGATCCCGCTAACACTGCGTTTTTGGGAACCCTAAACTGCTGGGGACGCTAGTATAGATCTGATCAGATCAGATATTGATCTGTTCAGATACTATACCACTAAGGGGGGTGTATGCTTCACGCGTGGGTGTTAGCGTTACTGGCACTAACCTGACGCTGCCTGGGGTGTGACTCAGACCCTCTCTGACGCTAAAACCTAATTGATATCACCCGCCGGGCGATCAGGGGGTTAAACCTTTATTGGGTTATATACACGGCGGGTGCCCTGACACTATAAAAAGCAAACTAACTAACCAGCGTCACCCGTAACACTTATATGGTGATAACTGGTGAAACGGTTAACTAGGGGCAATCAGGGGGTTAAAACCTTTAGATAATATATGGGGGTACCTGACGCTATAAAAACCTGCGGCGAACCTAAAAAAAATTACCAGCTACCGATCTGCATCACCGACACTAAGACAGCGTTTAGAAAAACGATCGCTTAGCGACAGTGGTGATGGGGGTGAAAGGGTTACCTGGGGGGCGATCAAGGGGGTTAAACCTTTATTAGATAATATATTGGGGTACCTGACGCTATAAAAACATGCGGCGAACCTAAAAAAAATTACTGGCTGCCGATCGGCATCACTGACGCTAAGACAGCGATCAGAAAAATGATCGCTTAGCGACAGTGGTGATAGGGGGTGAAAGGGTTATCTGGGGGGTGATCAGGGGGTTAAACCTTTATTAGGGGGGGTTAGGGGGCTACACTGGACCTAAGACTAAACTGACACTTTTACAGTCACAAATGTCACTGATTGCAGTGATCACTAAATAAATGGTCACTGCAATCGGTGACACTGTGACTGGGGGCTGGGGGGGTGATCTGGGGGGGCGATTTATGTCCCTATGTGTCCTGGTGTCAGTGTAGTGTTCTGTGCACTGACCTGATGTCTTCTCTTGTACGGCGCTCGGTATATGTGAGCGCCGCACCAGAGATGACATCACTTCCTCCTGCTCCCTCTGTCTGACACAGACAGAGGGGGCATTTCCATTCGCCGGGAGCGATCGCGAGGGGGTGGCCAGAAACGAATGGCTGCCCCCTCATCCCGGAACGCTCCCGGACACTTAGCCACCGCTCACTGTATAGAAGGGGGGTCCGATTGGACCCCCCAACTATACAAAGGCAATCACGTACACTCTACGTGATTGTGCCTGTCGGTGCCATTCTGCCGACGTATATATACAGTGAGCGGTCGTTAAGTGGTTAAAAAAACACTGCTACACAAATACCGTGTGACATAAAATATTGCAACAATCGCCATTTTTTGCTCTAGATTCTCTGTGTATATATTATATTATATAATGTTTGGGGGTTCTAGGTAATTTTTTTTAGCAAAAAATACGGATTTTAACTTGTAAACACCAAATTTCAGAAATAGGCTTAGGCATGAAAGGGTTAAAGATAGCTGATGAACAGAAAAAGACAGCCAGATCACAAGTTAAAGGGGAGTTCCAGCCTTTTTAGGTTTATTAAAAGTCAGCAGCTACAAAGTGTAGCTGCTGACTGTTAAGAAATAGACACTTACCTGCTCCACAGTCTAGTGATGCAGCCCGCCCGAAGCGTCGCTCCTCTCCCCCCCTCTTCGCCGGCGCCTCCATTCATATTGTGGGCACCCGGCCGTGACCGCTTTCTGCTTCACGGCCAGGCACGCACTGCACATGCGCTAGCGGCGCTGCGCTCCCTGACTGGACAGGCGATCTCCTGGGACCAGTTACGTGTCCCAGGAGATCGCCTAGAGGGAGGGGCCGCCTAAGGCGAGAGAAGTCGCTGAGGCGGTCCCTGGGCAGGAGGAAGTGGACAGGAAGTCCCACTCTTACCGAAGCCCCTACTACCCCCCCAAAAAAAATTACATGCCAAATGTTCCATGTAAGGGGCTGAGGAGTGCTTAAAGCGGAAGTTCCACTTTTGGGTGGAACTCCGCTTTAATGATCAGGAGGTATAGGAGGGAATTGTGGGTGGGGTATGGCCGGCCCGTCCATACAGCACTTACTTGCCTGGCACCAGTGGGGGTCCATGCATTCGTCGTTGCCAATGCTATCCCAAACATGGTATCCCTCTAGATGTGCCTATGTCTGACGGCCACCACCATGGATGCTATACCAAACATGGCATCCCTAGCATCTATCCAGTCATGCCAGGGCCGCGTGCAGCCCGCAGGCTGGACACCCCTGCTTTAACATGAGCCCAAAGAAATCTATTTTCAGCAATGCAGAATCCGTGGAAAATAACTTTATTAAATAAAGATCTCTATCCTTTTGTGCTAGCTTTGGGAATTTAGCCTCATGTGTTTTATGTGTGAAAAATGTCTCAGGGTAACCAAGTGCATGAAGGTTTTAAAATATTCATAAATGGAGCCAACATATTTTAGGGCTCATTTACACCATGCACACAGTTGCAGTGCAAGAAAAGGCAAAACGCCTTGCTTTCTAGGGCGTGTTAGTTCAGACCACTGCATTACACTGCACTTCCAAGCCCACTTACATGTAAAGCTCTGCAGGTCTCACACTATGGTGATGTCTACACCTTCATAATGAAGGCAGACACATCATCCTTTCGCTTTAATGTGGAGGTCTTCTTCCTGGCCATACACAAAGAAAAAAAACATGGGGCCATTTTCTGAATGACCTGAAGGTGATAGAAGCAAAAACACAACTGCATCATTGGAGTCTATAAGAACTACAGGGCTTACATCGGAGTTGCCCAGAATAACAGTGGGAGGTATACTTAATTATGGCACCTAAACAAGCCGATTATACTACTGTAGAGGAAAGCCAGCATGACAGGGGGATACGTTTGAGACAACCAAATGTATAAGCCTGGTAAAAGTTTGTGCCTGGAGTTTCTATTTAAGTCTTGCAGGTAAAATGTAATAAATCACAACTCTACTTATCAGGAAAGAAAAAAAGTCTTGCTCTCCTTTTCATTTATCTTATAGAAAATAAGGGTAGAGCATTAAAACCTCAGCCTATTGCATCAGGAATGAAATTGTGCCTCACATTTGTGGATCGTTTTCCACTGTAATGGGGAGGCTTCATTTTTTGGCTTTCGACAGAAATGTTGTCCACCCAAAGGCCCTCTGTCCAATGAAGGTTCCTTAAATGGGTTGTAAGGGCAGTGCTTACTCTTCACTGCTGGCCCCTCTGCTAGGATAAAATTTACTATACGGTGTATGTCTTTAAAATCTTCTTCTTACACTGTATAGTACATTTTATCCTAGCAGAGAGGCTGGCAGTGATTGTGAGCAGTAATTTTACTGAGAGGGGAGCGGTGGAATGATGGAGGCACGTAAACTAACCACGGTAATCAGGGCTCAGCAGCCCTGATTACCGTGGTCAGAACACACAGGGATTGGGGGGGGGGGGGGGGACGACGACGCAGGAACTGGCAGTGTCTGACAGTTTTTTTTACAGCTTAGAAAAAGGAAAAATTGCACAGCACAAGCACTATGCAGTTTATCATGTTTTAACGGAAGAAGATTTTTTTTTTTTTTTTTTTTTTTAGGGCAACAAATACCAAGTTATTCACTACTAAGAGAAAAATGCTGAATATGCACACACGTTAGGAATGGAGGACAGGTTCACTTTAATATGTAACATTTTTTTGCCCCAATGAATAAAGCAGAATAGAAAATAAAGATCTCCAATCTAATAGTGGCATGACTTACCTCTGACTAAGTTCTTCCAGATAGCGGCCGCTTAAGGACATATTAACTTCAAGAGCTTTAATGCGATTATTGAGACGCATAAAGACAGATTCCTTCTGGTTCGAACCATGTACTTGATTTCCATTTGTATAGCCCAGATCTGTGGCGTTTTGTAATTCAGCATAGAAATCAGTAGTAATTCTGTGCAAGTTCCCATTAATAGAGACATCCTCTGTAACTTGTTCATCCTCTTTTTTGTCTACAGTAGGTGGATTCTCAACAGGCTGACTCACTGCAGGTTTTGGCATTTCTTTTATTTCTAAATCACTCTCTACAGTTACCACGGTTTCCTGAACTGACAGGCTTTCCGTTGGTTTAATTACGTCGGAGTAATCGTCCGTTTCTTTGACCGAGTGGTCATTGCCATCTGGTAAAGTGCTGGGCTCAAGATTTACAGTTGGTTTCTCTGCATAAATTAAAGTCTCGCTGATTTTCATCTCCTGCGTTTGTTCCGGTACAGCTTCTGGTGAAAGATCACTAAGATTTGGGCTGTGTATGGTTTTAGTTGCCTCTGAAAGGGATGCGGTTGATGAAAGTTTGTCTGTGGTCACGTGTCCAGCAACCGACTGAGATATGGCCTGAGTGTGACTAGGTTCCAGGGTGTCTGAGTTTAAATGATCAGTTTGTAAAACATCTACTGGAGTCACCAAAATAAAATCTGTTGTGGCCTTTTCAACAGTTTCTGTCTCAGATGGTTCGGTTGAGACCAGAGTAGCAGCCGGGTCTGCCAAAGTTTGTTGTGTAGACTGAGAAACATTCTCCTCTCTGCGCTTATATTCATATGTTTTACTACGCTGCCTGTGAATGGCCACAATAGCTGAACACCACTTATAAATATATTCAGAAAAACTGGAGATACAGCAGATAGTTGCTAGTTCACCACAATAAATCTGTGTCTCAAATTCAAACCAGGACTCTTTTTCTTCTTCCTGATCATCAGTACCCAAGAGAGTAACAGTTGACTGACTAGGCTGTTCCTCTTCCTCCTCTTGCACTAGCTGGACAATGGGATTTTCTTTAGGGATTTCTGGTTCAGATACAGATACTGTAGGGGGTGCAATGCTTTCTGTTTCCAACCTGCAAAGTACAACGCAAATGAATAGCGCAGCACAGATATTATAGTTTTATTAAAGATGTATGTAAAACACAATCAGCAATATAAAATAACCAGTCCGTAGACGTTTTAGAACAGAACGCTAAACAATAAAAAACTATTATGCTGCAATATATATATTTTTATATTACGTTTTATTGCAAAAGCCATTTTGGCAATCCAATGTAATAAAAAAAATCCTTTCAATCCTAATCTGCTGTAGTTTTATATAACTAAAAAAGGTGCATACAAAAATAAAGGCCCACAGATGCACTTCTCGGCACCTAGGAAGTAATCAACTTGTTCTGAGATAAAATAAATTAATAGTAGAAAAAAGATAATCAAACAGAGAATAAAATATAACCAGTATCAGTTCCAGTGATATAAGGTATTTTGCATTAAACTTATGCCAGCAGCTATTTAAAATTTATAGATGAATAAACACATCCGTAAAAGCAAAAAGTATATAAATGTATCAAAAAGGTATAAAAGACAGAGTCTCTTTGATAAAACAGCGCTCTCTGTTGGATATTGTCCAACTCCAAAACCATATAGTAGGTGTGATGAAGGAACACACAGTCATAAGGAGTACAGCAAGATCACAGTTCTTAAAGTGGTAGGTGTTTCTACAAGTGGATGGGTTGTGCAGCCTACACCGACACCAAATCTTCACCACTGATGTGAGACAAGATTCCCCCGCTGGGGTTCACACTCACCAGAGCAATAAGTAAAATGTGCCTTGTAGGATCAATTCCTCCTGTCAGACTTCCAACATCACCCCGGAATCAGCATGGGTTAAACAGCATTCAAGGTACATATAAAACAAAAATTCACTGACATAGTGTAATCCCATTTTTATTAAATTCAACCCGTGTATCATAACACCCTGCTCCCATTACACGTACAATAAATCCACTTGTAAATGACATAAAAAGATGTTGCATAATCACCGCTGTCCTCCGAACACAGGGGCCGCACTCGTGCTGCAAACGCAGTGTAAGGTTAGCTTCCTGGTTACGAGATGGCCGATGGTGGAACGCACACTTCTAACTTCCTGGATACGCCGTCGTAGCCACGCCCTGACGCGTTTCGTCACTTTCGACTTCAACAGAGGGCGTATCCAGGAAGATAGAAGTGTGCGTTCCACCATCGGCCATCTCGTGCTGATTCCGGGGTGATGTTGGAAGTCTGACAGGAGGAATTGATCCTACAAGGCACATTTTACTTATTGCTCTGGTGAGTGTGAACCCCAGCGGGGGAATCTTGTCTCACATCAGTGGTGAAGATTTGGAGTCGGTGTAGGCTGCACAACCCATCCACTTGTAGAAACACCTACCACTTTAAGAACTGTGATCTTGCTATACCCCTTATGACTGTGTGTTCCTTCATCACACCTACTATATGGTTTTGGAGTTGGACAATATCCAACAGAGAGCGCTGTTTTATCAAAGAGACTGTCTTTTTATACCTTTGATACATTTATATAGTTTTATATAACTGCCAAAACATTTAAACGCTTTTTACAAATGTGGCAAGCAAAAGTTTTTTGTTGTGCGATTGGTTTACTACTTTTCCCAGAAATCAGCACAGAGATCGAAATGAAAAAGGAATTTAACAGTAGCTTCATTTTTAAGATACTTTCAATCATAAGCAAAAATTAAAGGGGTATAGAATAATAGGATAAAACCTATATCAACTATAGATGCAGACCATATGCTTGTAATGAAAATAGCACCATCTAGTACCTAAATTTAAAAAAAAACACAATCCACTCAGAGGGAGAGAGAGAACAGGCTTCCTTTTTTAAATAGCTCAGGCATGACAAATCTATTATTGTTAACCTCTGCTTAAAAGAAGGTTAATCCTACTTCAGATTTTGGCGATAAAGACAAAAGCAGAGGAGGCTACACCACTACCTTGTATATGAGCACTGCATGTAACCGAATTGAAGTGGATGATAAAATAAAGACCATTGTATATGATAGGTGACCTACACACAATGCTAATAGCTGCACACTTACGTAGCTGATGTAGATGGCACTTGTTCAGCGGCCTTGGTATTTTCTTCCACAATCTCCGCAGTAACATTTTTAGGTGTGCTTTGATTCAAAACTTTAAAAGAAACAAGTATATTAATTAGTATTTACTACACTCTCCTAACTACAGTTGGTGGCCATACATGTCTCTTCTGTGTAACCTGTTTTACCAGAAATACAGAAAGCAAAATACCAAAGACGTGTAACCATGTTAAAAAAAACAAAAACGGTGGAACACCTGGGATACCATAAACTAGGAGCTACAGCTTGTAGCCGACAGCCTAAATGTATCACTTGTTCACAACAATGTGCCCTTGCAACGCCAGCCATTACATTGTTGAAGTTCCCACATTGCAATGTCATTTAAACATTTTGACCCCGGGCATTACATTGTGGGAGGTGGCAAAAGGGAGATTGCCTATTTTCACAACCCGAAAGTGGAATAATATAAAAAAATTATAAAATATATAGTGAACAAACATTGAGCGACAGTCAAGTTTATACGATTTGCATATCCCCACTCCCAGGGACAGTGTTAAGTTGGCTTTTTGGGGTTAGTCTAAAAAATCATGGTGATCTGTAATGGGCATTGCAAGTCTTTATAATTTGCACTGCATTGCGTACACTGCAGGCATTCCATCCACAAGGTTTCCAAATCCATACAGCAAGTACAGAAGGACATTTGCATTGCTGATGACATTTAGAAGCGGATAAAGCTCCCCACTAATTCAGCACACGTGGACATAATCCCTAAATGTGGGATCACCATTGTCTAAGCAGGCTTAAATTATATTAAGGTTGTTGACCACACAATAACTGTCCCTAACCTTGCTCAATTTTCAAACTTTTGATAAAGTGCTTTTAATAAAGATTCTGCAACACTGATTCCAATAAAGCTCTGTGTCACAGGAGCCTCCCTAGAAAACAGTCCAAGACCGCATGACTGGCTTCTGAGCAGATCTAGATGACAAACCATAGTTATTAGTGCAAGTAGAAGAATTGAGGCAATGCTAAATTGGTACCCCAATTGCATACATGCTTGCAGGTGTAAAGTGATAACACCTCCCTAAAGTAGTGTCGGTTAAAAAGGAACACACCCATTTTTAGCAAAGTCTTCATTGGTCAAGCTGCGGACAAACACCATTTGACTTGTGGCAGCTATACATATAATGCACAGGGTATACAGTGTTGGCACACAGCGTATTTGGCAATGCAGCAAAAAAGCTTCTCTGCAAATCACTCAGCTAAAAAGCCCCCCTATCTTTTACATCACGTTACCTGACCTGTGAGCATGGTCCGAGATCTGCTGAAGACAATGTACTCATTCTGTTAAAAGACACTGTTTCCCAATATCTTGGTTTGTAAAACTTAATGTAAGCTATCAATACGATTTCATATATGCCTCAATTTGAACCAGTGTTTTAACTTAAGTACAAATGTAAAGCAGCTACCTTTCCCTTCAGAGATCGCTTCCTCAGTATTCGCACCCAGCATGTTAGCAGCAAGATTATTCACCATGCTAAGAATGGCATCTGAAGAGAATGCAGGGAACACAAGCAAATGTTACTGGTCTGCAGTCATATCAACACCGTCACCAAGGGAAAATATACACTAAGTCAGTACAGTAGACCAAGTTGTGTTCTTTGTGCTCGACTGTTATGTCCCAGTTAACCAATGTGCACAGTATAGACCAGCCTTTCTCAATCAGGGATCCTCTTGGAGTTGCTAGAAGTTTATTGAGCAATTTCAGACTTTCAGTTAAGCAACGACTGATATAGTGATCTTTTTAGCAGTCTGTAGGGGGACATTCTTCCCACTGACCACCAATGTAATGTGCCTTTCTCTTATGGACTCCACCAATGACCACCAATCTAAGGAGTTCCTTTTCCCACTTTTCATGAGTGTCTAAGAAGGCCTTCACTGACCGGGAGCATTTTATTGACCTTCAAAGCAAGGTGGCACTAGACTGACAGCTATTGTAAAAGACTACTTTTACTGACCACGAATGTTTTGGGGCACTTTTACATTGACAATCATAGGAAACAAAGATATCTCCACTGACCACCAGTTTGAGGAAACGCTACAATTTTCACTGACTGCAATTATTTTCTGACTATTCATTTAATTCCAGTAGTATTCCTAAAAATATATAGAATAGTACAATAATATTATATTGTATAGAGCGACATATACACCACTTTGTTCTTTTGACTATTATGACAAGTGCAACTTTTTTTACTACTATTAACTGTATATAATGTAGTACTGTAGTAATTGTTAGCTTGAACATTTTTTACAAGAGTGTCCTGCGTTAAAAAGGTTGAGAAAGGCTGGTAAAGAAACATTCAGAGTTCTGGATTCAAAATACAGTTACCATTTTACTATGGAAACTTCTTTTGAGTTATATAATATATTCAGGGGAGGTATAATTGGAACTATAGGAAATGGGTTTTCAAAAACAAGCTTTTTTACTTACTCCCTAAAGGAGTCCTCTAACTGTCTTTTTCCAAAACACGATATAGGATTTTAAGTCGTGTCACTTTAAAAATGACAGCACTTTAATACTGTCAAATACTTTAGCTGGTCAGTTGACATTCAGCAGTTAAGCTTGTAGCAACAATAAATGAGCCCAAAACAGAACAAACAGGACAGCAGCAATGGTCCAAGCATCAAAGCCATTTCTACAGAAATTAATGTAGACACCTCAAACCAGCCATCAAAAAGAAATGCCATGAGGCTCTTATTGTAGTCTTGTAGCTCAAAACACAGAAAGCTACACAGGTACTATTAATAGTGGATATCTGCTTGCAAAATGGCCAGGGAACTGCAGCTGTCACAAGGACTGCTGACCCCCAAGGAGAACCCTTCCTGTTTAGTCACATACATTCAGCAATACAGAAACTGTGAAAATGATATATACGTTAGTGCTGAGTGTAAATAAGCAGGAAGAGTTGTGACAGCTGCATCTCTCAGGCAGTTCATGCTAAAAATCGAATGAAATCTCTCTGTGGACATCTGTTTCGAAGATGACAACAAAATGTTTCACCCAATTAAATTTTTTATTTTCACATGCTATAGCACCAACTGTTTTATTTTCTAGTAATAAAATTGTGCTTAAATTATAATAGGCTCAAGTAGCTTTCCAGAAGAATGAAAACAGACAAATCTGCACACTAACTGGACATTTGTGGTCTGTCCCCAATATCTAGTTATACGGCTTTCAAGCCTTGACACAGAATTATTCAACTCCACACAGAAGACAGGATAATCCTTTTTTAAGTTCATGGAGCTGTATTCTTGGTTACACTCGAAGAGCATCTTTAAAAATCCTTTTTTCGACCTTATATTTTTAGAGCCAAAGTGAACCTGTGCCCAGAACTATGCACACTAAACATATTTACATCTTCTAAGCAAGCAATAAAAGCACACAGAGCGCTCGTTTACCTTTTTCAGATATACGAATTGTGGGGAAATTCATGTTCAAATTGAACAACAGAGGTAGTGAAATCACAGCCATTTTCTATGACAAGGAAAAACTTAGCAGCATGCCAAACCTCTAATATAAAATAACCAGTAGGTGTTTCTAAGCTCTTCAAAAATGACTGAAAGCGGACTTGAGACAATAAAACTTCTTGGTATCCATGTGTGCATGTTCGGCACCTCTCTGGCAGCCTTATGTGAAGAATGTATGCCTTCACATAAACATCCCAAGTTTGCAGTGCAACCCTCAAATGCTGATGTCAGAGAGGGGGGCATGATCTAGAGTGGGCAGGAGGTGTGCAGTTTTGCACTAACCTATTTGAGCTGTCCATAAGGCAGGATTATTTCTGATGTTACAGCTAAAAGTCTGGATACATGCAAGGTCCTGATATTCTATTGTAGTTACACTGCAATGAATTCAACTGTGGTGACAAGGGTAAGCATATTTAAAGGGCATGAAGATTATGTGCCACTGCAATAAGGGAAATTTCATGCAGCTGGATGAAACAAAGGTAAGTCTGGCAAATTGTGGAGCGTTACATCTGAAATTACTATGCTAGAGAACACAAATGTAATGATTGAACAAACATATAATTTTTCCTTCTTTTCGATCAAACATGCCCTTTAATCAGAGCTCCACCCAAAAAGGGAAGTTGCACTTTAAAGCCTCCTACCCTGCTCCTTAAATTGAGCTTTTGGGAAGGAGGGGGGGAGCGGGTACCCAATTTTGACAGGTACCCACCTTCCACTTCGGCTCTGCCCGCCTACCCAATCGGGAGCAGAAGTTCTCCCCCCCCCCCCTTTCCACAGTCTTCTGGGACACGTGGCAGGTCCTAAAAGACTGCAGGACCATTTGCAGTGTGCACCCGGCTGTGAAGCCGCAAGCCGTCACAGTCGGGTGCCCATAGTAAAGTTGCCAGTGCCGCTGTTTATTAAAAGTCAGAAGCTAAAGTTTTACATTTTTACACAGGAGACTAGAGCTCCCCCTTTAAAGAATGATATAAAAATGTATCTTTCATAGCCTGGGCACAGGTGCATTTTAAATGCCTTTTTAAATCTCCAGGGTTCTAACAGCAAAGATCTCCCAACATATCTTGCTTTTCTTATGTATAACATAGTCTGACTTTTTCTTCATGTATAAGCGCAAAATACAAGGTGAGCATATGGGTAACCAAAATAAGTGTGGCAATGGCATTCGGGATCTCCAAAAGATGAATGAAGCCATCGGGTGACAGAAACCTCTGGCATCCAGTTGAAGCCACTATCGCTTTTGAGGCTTACAGTACCTTTCGGGGTTTTTTTTGTTTTTTTTTAAACTATACTGAAAAGGTCACCAGTATAAAAAAACAAGATGCAATAGAAACCATGATGGAAAAAAATAAAAAAAAATGTACCCGTCAAAAATGTATTAAAAAGGTAATTTGTAACAGGATGGGTAGTGCAGAAATAAGAGAACGTATTTTAAAACTTTAATTAAAATTGAGGTACACTGCATATAATACAAAACAACTTCTTACTTAGAGGACCTAAAAAGGAGAACGGTTTAATGCACTGCATATGCATACAACTATTTACAAAGAAATCATTTGGAAAAGCATATTCATCTTTGTTTTACCATTGGTAATCAAATAGATTTATCACTCACTTGTAGCAGAACCAAGCAGGTTTTTTGAAGATTTGTCATCTCTTGATGTATAATCTATCGGATAATCTAAGAAGAGCAAAAAAGGATTGGTACTTTTTTTTTAAACACACAAATAAACACAATACATAGAATATTACAATGGAATATACCTTTCTGTGCAATTCAGGTTTAAGAAAAAAAAATAAAAATGTACTCAATATAGGGAAAAGATTCTCAGCCTTTATGCTCCAAGCAAGGTAAGTAGTGCAATACATAGTGTATCTAAATCATAATTACTTAAGGGCAGTGTCAATTGTCGACTAAAATATTTTAGTCGACTAAATTAATACTATTTTAGTCGACTACAATACGACAAAAACAACCTTGACGATGACTAAAATACGACAAAGTAAAAAATTGCATTTTAGTCAAAAGACTAACTAAAACTAAATCAAAATTTGATGTCAACATTAACACTGCTTAAGGGCAAATATTAGAACTCAAAACCTGTACTCACAGAAATAAACTATAGCCACCCTTCAAAATGTAAAGTGCACCTAAACCCATTATTATTATTTTTTACTTTGGATAGAATAGGGACAAGCTAGAATCAGTCAGCTGGCACTGTTCAGGAGATATTCCTTATTTGTCCTGGTGATCACAGAACAGAAGTAATAGAACATCCAAAATTATAAGTTGTCACCAGAACAGGGAGAGGGAAACCTTCCAGCTGGAACATTTGTAATAGGGCAATTTCCTGAATTTCTAGGTTTCCTCTTACTTTCTGTTCTGTCTAGGGAACAGAAAAGTGAAGAAAAATCTTCCTATGGGACACAAAGGAGAAATTAAGCAAACATACAAAAAAAAGGCCTGGCTTTAGATATCATTTAAGAAGAAGCCAAACATGAGCAGCATTTATGGCTTGATCACACTACCTGCAGCCCAAAACACTGATGTAAACCAGTGTGCAGGCACCAGTATTTTAGGCAACAGAGCCACGCAGGTTGGGGCGGTGTGATGTGCATTTTTATCTCACACAGTTTTTTTTTTTAATGGACTATTTGAAGTACACAAAGTGGCACTTCCCACCACTTGCTGAGAGGTGACATGCAGGGCCATCCAAAGTGGTGCGATATTATGCAAACATGTTAAATAATATCGCACAGACCTGGAATGCAGTGAAACACTGTTTTGGCGTGAACATAACAGAGAAAACGATTGCTGTCAATGTGTGATTGCAGTTACCTTTTTCCTCATGCATAAATGCAGGTAAACTAACTACAAAGTGTGCGAACGGGTCCTTAAAGAAAATGCTGCCCACTAGATGGCGGCAGAGTACCTGAATGTGGTTTCCCAAAACCAACAGACAGAGACTTGACATAAATGGCAGTTTCAAAACTTTTTAACCTTGTGCCTTTATAATGCAAATTAGACACATTAGAGAAAAAATTTTTTTTAAGTTTGTATTGCTTATTCAAAAAAAATAAAAAATAAAATCATATACACACACATATATATATATATATACACACATACATACACACACACACACACACACTACTCTTGGCCATTTAAGCCTGTAGACATAAAAAATAAAAAAAGGTTGTGTTTAACTGGGTAAAATAGGATTTTTTACTCACCGTAAAATCCTTTTCTCTGAGTTTATGGACTGACAGCTTCCTATTGACAAGTGGGTATTATCCATTATTTAGGAGTGACTAGGCAGAAGAAGAAAAAAAGTGTTGCATCACATCTACAGTACCCTCCAGGGGGCAGACCTGGGTATAGCCCCTCTCTCTGCATCTCGCAGATCAGTTCGTCAAAAAGCAGTACAAACTTAACAAAAAAGGAGGGGTGGGTGCTGTGTCAGTCCATGAATTTAGAGAAAAGGATTTTACGGTGAGTAAAAAATCCTATTTACTAATTCGTTCATGGACCGACACAGCTTCCTATTGACAAGTGGGACGTCCCAAAGCAGTGTTAAAAAAAAAAACGAGGGGTGGTAACAGCATAAAAGTAAACTTCACCCCAAAACAAAAAACAGCGCTCCTCCAACGGAGGAGCTGCAACTCTAAACAGCCGCCTTGTGGTAGCTTTAAGTCTGGACACCGGAGGGTCCACTATCATGGGAGATGTCCATTTTTTCAGGAAACTCTCCTCAAAAGGGGTACCGTACCGCAAAATTCTTTGGGGATGTAAAAACCCTTAGTGGGTTTTCCCACTCCATGCATAAGAGCTTATCAAAATAAGACACACAAGGAAACACCTTAGCAGTGCGGGCAGGTCTACGGTCTATTGGAGCTTCTGTAGCATTCTCCAATTTTAGCGTATCTCACACTGCAGTAATAAGGTCAGATACCAAAGCCTTTTCGTGTACTGACCTGGACTTGGAGTCATTCTCACTGTCCAATCGGTCATGGTCTGCAGTCTCTGATGCATCAGAATCCGGGCCATGAGCCATATAGCTGGGCCTGGTTCTGCATCAGAATTATCCCCGGAAGATTGCAGGGGACAGGGGCGTTTACTACCCCCCATGTTCCCATGTGCATCTTCCACCCTGGCAACAAAAGCCTCTAGGATTGCCGACATAGCATCCACAGATACGTCAGGGGCACCAGCTGCCAACTCAGGTGTTCAGGGGGAAAAAAACGTCCGCTTCAGACGCCATGCTGACCCACGCGCTGACACCCACAGGGACTCCAGGCAAGGTATCAATAGGCCACCCTCCTAGCTGATCCAGAGATGCAGGGTCTCCCAGAGGACTCACCACCCTAGGAAAGGTACCGCTATTGCTGCCGTGTGCTCCGCCTGCGATACTATCCCACCGCTGCCTGTGTCAGTCTGATTCTTATTAGCGTTCCCTGTGTGAATTTGCGCCAGTGAAATACACCCTAGAGGCCGGAGACTACCGCAAAATGGCTGCCAAGCGGCTTTATTGAAAGAATGTGGGCTCTAAGAAAATGGCCACCGAGCCGTCAGAGGCAAAAGCGGCCGCAGGCCACAAAAATATGTCCGCGAGCGGCGGTATATACATACAGGCATGAACCATAGGAAACATGGCCGCCGAGCAGTCGCTAGAGGCAAAAGCGGGCGAGAACCACAAGAAAATGGCCGCAGAGCGGCTATCTATACATATTGGCGCGAACCACAAGAAAATGGCCGCCGGACAGTCACTAAAGGCCAGACAGGCATGGACCACTCCAAAATAGCCGCCGACAGCATGGAGGGAGAAAGGCATACACAGGTAAGCAAAATGACATCTTTTAAAAACACAGCTACAGCGCAGCCCCGCTCCAGATGGAGCCCCCCAGGTGACCCCCAGCACCCAGGAAGGAGGGAAGGCAGGGAGAGAGGAAAGAAAGGGCCACAACCACCTACTTGATCTCTCCAGGAATGTCCAGCCAAGTCACCCTGCCAAAGGGGAGCTACTTACCTTTCCTGCATGGATCATGCTGGAAGACATTCCGGACAGATCATCATCCGCGCACGGAGGTGACTGTCGGCCGGCCAGGCATGCTGTGATTGAACCCTAGGGAGCGATCGTGAGCGCCAGCTCACCGGACAGGCTACTGCGACTCGGCCGTAAGGTCAGCTGAAGCTGAGCGGTCCGATGCAAGCCCTAGTGCGTAGGCTCACCGGCCACCGTAGAATGACGGGCATGTCGTGGAAAACCCAGCGCGTAGCTAGGGTCGGCACACGCTCGATGGCCGAAACTGGGGGGACTACAAGGATCGAGGATCCAGCCTGTCACCCATTCAGCAGTTGATCGAAGATCGCAGGAAACAAACCAAAAATGTAGAAAAAAATCCCCCCCGGACCAATGGGCTCAAAAGGAGCCATGTCCTTCTTGCTAGACAGGAAAAAAACTGATCTGCGAGATGCAGAGATAGGGGATATACCCAGAGGGTCCGCCCCCTGGGCGGTACTGTAGAAGGCGTGATGCAACACTTTTTACAAGTTTTTTCTGCCTAGTCACTCCTAAATAACAGATAATACCCACTTGTCAATAGGAAGCTGCGTCAGTCCATGAACAAAAGAGTAAATGGGTTTTAAAAGAGGAAAAAAAAAATTGGTTTTAAAATTGCAACTTGAGAGCTTAAGAGCCAACTGAAAAACTTCATGACTGAAGCTGGGCCTGAAAATCTACCTGCTAAAACTTAATGAATGTGTCAACAGAAGACCAGTAGACAGCTTTGCAAACCTGAGAAACATGACTGATGCTAAAAAACACCCATAAAACACCAACTGTTCTAGTAGAGTGGTATATGACCAGGAAAGCCCTTGAGGGCATATGCATGAATGAGAAAGGCAGTCCCTTACAGACACCTTCAGGAATGACAAACCGTGTGGGGCTTTTGAAAGGGAACAATAAACACGGACGGCTCATAGACAATGAATGGCAATCTCCTTAGATTGTTTAATCGCTGGAGAAAGATGACTGAAAAATGGCCTGGTTGTGGTGAAAGGAAGAAACCACCTTGGGAAGAAAAGAGGCCCTGGGTCTTAAAACAACTTTTCCTTGTGTAGCACAAGAAAGGATTCTTTACAGGATAAGTTCATCAACCTAAAAACCTGGAGAAGCGATGACAGAAACTTTGCTAGTAAGGACAGACAGAGGAAAATCACTAATAAGCTTACAGGGTAGTCTTTGAATGGTTGAGACTGGGGAACATACAGGAGGAACAATGTAAACACCACCCTGTACGAATGCCTTCCACTAAGGACAGCAAGGCAACCGGTCTCCGAAAAAGAACCAGCAGGACCAAGATTTCACCTTTGATACTGCAGACAAATGCTAACCGAAGAGTGATCTTGCAAGAAGTCCATTTCCTGGCTTTTAAGAGTGTAGGAATGACCGAATCTGATGGACTACTGTACCTCAAGACCCGAACTTAAACAGCCAAGCCATCATAAGGGAGGAATGTTTTTTCCCCCCACTTTCCAGCGCTGCCATTTGTGACCCACCATGCAAGAACAAGACAGATTATTATTATACAGGATTTATATAGCACCAACAGTTTACGCAGCACTTTACAACAGGAGGGCAGACAGTACACTTACAATACAGGAAGAGTCAGAGGGCCCTTCTCGTGAAAGGTTACAATCTAAGAGATGACACGGCATCCCTTGTCCCATACTGCCAGAATATTAAGTTGCAATGATCCGAAGTGAAACAGAGTTTTTAAGAGGGACATCTTTAGGCCCAAGACCCTCATACAAAAACAGAGGACTGGATGGCTCCTGGACAGCAGAGTGTAAATGAGAAAGCAGAGAGACTGGAGTCTATCTAGGAGGAAGGAGGGCTTGTAAAGGGTCATGTCTAAGATCAGGCCCAAATACTCCAAACAAGATTATTGCAGGGGATGATTTCTGGAGATTTTAGGAGCCATAGAAACATAGAAGAGTAACGGCAGAATAAATACATAGTTAAAAGAGAAGTATGGGTTTTATTTTGGATTCATACTTACCTCGGTGGATGGAGCATCAGACCGATGCTCCATCTGTCCCCCGCCGTCTGTGCACTGAGAACCGAGCCACTGAACATAGCCGTTGGCTCGGTTCTCACAGATCCGAGAGGAAAGCTGCTGACTGTCAGTCAGCGTCTTTCCTCTCTGCTTCTCCACGCTCATTGGAGAGCTGAGCAGTGGAGGGGCGGGGAGAGGCTGTCTCAGTGTCTCGCTGAGACTGCCATCAATCAGGGCAGCTGGCGGATCCAGACTTGGAAGTCGTGATGACGCGCTGCCCTGACTGATGGCAGTGACGTCAGCGGAGAGCGGACTTTAGACTGCTCTCCGCTGAAAACAGGTCACAGGAGTGCAAAACGAATTGCACTCCTTTGACCCATAGGAGAAGCCCAGCCTAAAAAGCTCAGGCTGGACTTCTCCTTTAAACAAACAAGTACTACTTAAAAAAGTAGTTTGAGTCTATCCCATTTTTTTATTTTTTTATTTTTATTTGTACAGGTTTTTTTTTTCTCCTAGTATATATTGCTCATCACTTACTTTTGACTGACTCACTACCTCTGCTGGAAGTCTATTTGAAGCATCAACTCCTTTCAGTAAAATAATACTTTCCAAGAACATTTATGAACTTTCCTCCTGCTAGTTTGAGGTCATGTCCCTGTGTTCTTGATCTTGGGTTCATAAATGCCCTCCTGAACCTTATTCACTCCCTTGATGTATTTAAAGATTTCAAATCAGGTCTACCCTTTACCATATTTCCTCCAAACTATACATATTAAGTTCCTGAAGTCTCTCCTGATGTGTTATCACTCAGACCCTTTTTGTTACCCATCTGACTCATTCTATCTGATCAATATCTTTTTGTAACTGAGGTCTCCAGAATGGGACACAGAATTCCAATTGAGGGCTAAATAAAGCTCTATATTAGGGGAATCAGAACCTCTTTCCTCCTGCTGGTTATCCCTCTAGTAAAAGCATCCTAGAATTATATTTGCTTTTCCCACTGCCTGGTCAAACGGTTTGCTCCTTTTGCTATTATTTAACATAAGTACACCCAAAGACGCCACGTAATGCCATCACGTCCTACATGATCCAGGAAGTGCGGGTGTAATTGATTGTTTGCCAGTAAGCAAATTTTAACAAGGCTCGTATTGTTTTTACCGATTGCAAGTCGTTTTTTGTCTTTTAGACCCCTTTCACACTGGGGCGTTTTTCAGGCGCTTTGGTGTTAAAAAAAGCGCCTCAATGGGAAGGGGCGCTTTAGGAGCGGTGTATTCACCGCTCCTAAAGCGCTGCAAATAAGCTGCTTGCAGGAGTTAGACGCCTTTTACATTGGAACTGCAGATGCAGCTTCTTTCAGGCGCTTTACAATCGCTTTTTTTAACGCTAAAGAACCTGAAAAACGCCCCAGTGTGAAAGGGGTCTTATAATAAAATAGTTCCTACTATATTACACTATTGGAGCCCTTTTTCCCCCCCCCATATACCCATCTCATCTGGCCAAGATGGATCCCGACATCCCTATGGGAGTTTGATATTATGGGATGCATTCCCTCAACACCAGTATGCTCCAGTGATCCATAGAAGGCCTCACAACTTTGACCATTCTAGAAAAAGATGGTCCATTCTTTCTGGTAAGCGTCCCCGTTAATAAGGTAATGGGTGTCAAAGGACGGACCTCTTTGATCTTTGGTGCTGAAACTGTTTAAGCAATTCTTTTCCATATACCACGTGGAGTTAATTTCTGTACAATCTTTAGAATTGATCACATATGGATGTTTTTGGACATTTTGATCTCAATGTGGCTTATTGTAGGTGTTATTCTAATTTGGCTGTAAAAGTGGAAATACACTGAGTCACAGCCTTCAGGATGCTTATATAACCAGAGCTGGTCCATAAGTCGTTGTGTAACATTGACCTGACTGCTGAAGCCCATTCTCAATGAAACTGCGTAGCTCCCATCATTTGTAAAAATGTATTGCAGTGCAAAATTAATATAAGTAGCTCCAATGAAGGACCCTGTCCTTTCTGGGTGCCATGGATGCAATCGATGGAGGAAGGGAAACACCCCCCCCCAAAAAGTGGCATTAGGACCACCATAATGCACCTCTGCCTCGCCACCCAAGAGGACATCTAACAGGATGATGATATACAGTAAGGTACACCTCAAAGGGCTTGAACTGGCGTCAACAGTTTGTAGATAAAAGGAAAGGTTGTAGCCTGGGGAGATAACCGCTGCAGAACCCCCTAGATCCTCTTCTAGCAACAGCCTACAGGATCCCCTGACCTGCAGATTAGCGGAGGTACAGAAAGGAGAGGGATCCCCATGCACCTCCTGGGAATCACAAAGGGGTTTTAAGAAGAAAAAAAAAACAAAAACAAACACACAGGAGGGCTGCATAAGTACGTCTGCAGACAGTGAAAGAAACACATGAACCGAGGGGCTGCAGCTGCTGAGGAGCTTTTGAACCATCTATGCTTGCGTTTCTTGTAGGTCAGCAGAATCTCTCAAATGACCAATGGAATTTTTGTCCATTAAAAAAAAGGTACCCATTATTAAACACCAAAATGCACCAGCTTTTGGTACCATGGCTGGTGACCCCTTACCCCAACCCTCTTCCAAGAGAGACGTTTTTTCCCTGGTAGTAGATATTCCATAACCTTACTGGACAGGTAGTCAGCAAGCACTGGGCAAAATGACTGGACAAGGAAAGCAGTATGCAAGTGGAGAACATTTGGCCTCCTTGCTATGATCTATCTCAATGCCCATGTGCCAAACAGTTAATACAGTAGAACCCAGGGAGCAGATGCCAAGGACAGGATAAGACTGAGTAGCACTCATTGACTTTAATGTAAAAAAAATATTGGTTAAAATGTATTTATTTTTATTAAATTATACGTTACTGATTAGCATAAGATTTACTACCTTCATCTTCATCATAGATTTCGGGACGCTCTGAATGGTACTGTGGGTCCACAATTTCTTCATACTCCTCTACCATGCTGGTACCGAATACCCTAATAAAGTTTCAACAAAGCAAGCCAGTTGTGTGCATTTAGTTTTAAATGAAAAAAAAAGTAGCTGCAATTTAAAAAAGCGTTCACTTCATGATTTTAAAAAATAAAAAAAAACACACACACCCTACTTAAAAATACACCTAGGGGACCTATCACGTAAAGTAGGCCTCTAGTCATGTGAGCTCTGCCTAAGAAAATAATTAGGAATGATCTCCCAGTTTCTTCTGCTAATTTATATATATATATATATATATAAACACTTTACTTCTTTATGTCCATGGTTCTTATTGATACTGGGGGTGCTGGCTCCCACAGTGGCCTCAGCAACGTCACCCGGCCCCCAGGGATAGTTTTAGTGGCTATTAGCCTAGAAAATGATGACCAGAACGGATTTAACATTTAGCTCCCAGTGACTTCAGTGAAGATGAGATCTACCACACAAACTTTGGCAATGTTCACTTAACCCTGCTAGAAACTAACCCAGGTATGTTCAGCTCATCACTAGTAAGGATTAGCCAATAAAAACTTGATGCTGCCATTTAACATAGATCACATACCAAGAGATTTGGCCAGCTATTCAAAATTCCATTGAGTCCTGGAGCAGCAATATTGCCACTGCAATATTTTAGTGGTTCTTTTGAATAACTGATGTTAAGGCATCAGGGGGCAGGGAGAAAAAGGTAAGTGGTATTCAACTTTAGGTTTGATTTTAAGCACTTTCTCATTTGTAAATGAAACTGGAATGCTAGTCTAGTCCATAAATGAAGAGAATCTGTTCCCTCTGATGGACAGTAATCAGTTCCAATATATTTTAGAGCAACAGTCAAACCTATAAACACATATGGCATTCCCCCGACAACGTGCGTAGCACAAAACACTTCAGAAGAGGCCCATTTGCTGTTGTCTGGCTGCCGCTTCCATGTGTTTGGAGCGTTGGCTGCTGATGTAAGTGCACTAACCCGATTGTTTTATTATGTTATTAAGTATATATATATATATATATATATGACCCTTTTAAAAATAAAATGCTACCTTATGCAAGCTTTTCTGGGCTCCTGGCTGGTGAGCTTTTTTATCTAGTGTGGCGATTCGGAGATCATTCCTGCAACATCCACTTGAGAGGTTTATGCTCCTTTCATGGATTGATGCTAACACAAATGTATTTCTGGTGAGTGTAATGTTTGGGCGAAGGCTCACACGAAGATGTTCCTATGCACATGGTGATGCTGGATAGATATTTTATTTTGCTCTATCATTTACTGCTTCTGGTGAGCTGAAAAGACAACCACCAATTATATGTGTAGTGCTGACATTCTTGCATATTGATGTGTGTTTGCATACTTTAATACAAAGTCTATGGACATTGCTATGGTTCAGTATTTGGAGCCATCTAGTGACCAAATACTGTTAATGCAGAGATATGATTTTTACCTCAGAGAAGCACCAAGGACTAGACAGGAAGTGACCGTTTTGCTGAGAAGGTTGACCTTTGTTACCCAGGAGGCTTGGTGACCTACCCATGAACACTTTCTTAAGCAGTGTATGCTGTGTAGGAGATAAAGGAACCCGAGCAGCCATTTTAGGTCTCTTGGGATTGCGTGGCCTGCCTGTGAGGATCTGTGTGGAGGCCTCCCGGAGACAACGGCACACAGCCATAGCAGAGAGCCACCCCGCCTGTTTGTACAAGGATCTGACGGTGCCTGAGTGACAGTGGACAGATAGGAGAGATCCAGAGGCACTCATCTAAACATCGGAGGACCGGATCCATCCAGCGGAGCGGAACAGAGAGACTAGCCCAGCTGACGGAGAAGCAAGCTGCAGTCACTGGACTAAAGTTACTACATGGAACTCCGATCCAGTTGGTGAGCGAGTCACGGCCCACAGTTTGTCAAGTTTCACATGCAGTTGGACCCATATACAGGCCTCACTAGAATTTATAGTTCCACGGAGGAGCAGAGCAACTGACACTGAGAAGGCTTGAGGCCTACCTACCCTGACGCCTCAAGCATTGTAAAATAGCTGTTGGAGTTACGCCAGGAGCACCTTCACTTCAATTTAACTTACCATAAACTGTGGATTACAAATCACAAGGAGTTACTTTAGCTAGCGAAGAAAAGAAGATCCAGGACTAAGTACTTTAAGTGAGATCTCACGCATAGCTTATAAAGTAGGGGGAGCTCCCAGGTATAAAAACATATTCATATTGAAATCCATTGTGCTGTCGTCCTATGTTGGGATGACAGCACAATTACTGTAATCACTTCTTTGCTTATTTTACCAGTAAAATATATTTCTGGTTAAGTATCCAGTTGTGTGGCGTACTGTTTTACCAAGTGGAGCCAGTGGATCCTGGGGTTACAATACAGGTATTTTGCATTGTCTTATATTGTACTGTATTGCATCACAGCTGTGCCAAGGGGATTGAGCCAAGTTAGTGGGGTTTACAAGTAGAGTGCAGGCCCAGATCAAACCAGCAGCTCCTTCGGGGGTCAGTGCTACATATGTTAATAGGTTTTCTCCTATGCATGGACGGTTTCTCTAAAATATAGAGCCTGAATACAGCCTATCGGAGGGAAAAGATTCTCCTTATATATGGACCGTTTTGATATTTACTATATTTGAAGGACATTGGGTTCTTGTTTACCTCTTCTGTATAATTTATGAATGCATATTTTTTTAAATATAATACCCCACTGCACATCTTGGTTTTTGTGGTTTACAAGGGTTGTATAGTCACCAGTGCTAGCTGCTGTATTAGTTTGGTGTGATAATATTCTCCCCTCAAAAGCAGATCTACATTGCATTACATGATTTCCCTCTTACCTTATGAGACTCAATGGACAAAAGTGTTCAGATCCAAAATGTGATATCAGTTCCACCTAAAAAACGTGAATAAAAACCAGCTCAAACTGCAATCCACTGGCAGCACAGAAGCATTAGGCATAATTAAAATCTGACCTACAATCAAGTATGAGTTTGCTCTAAGATCTGAAAGCAACTTTTGCCATGCATTATCAGCTATATATATGTATACACAACATTCAGTGAAGGTTGCTAACCTTTATGTATTTGATGAACATCTGAAGCAACAAGGAAAGAGAAAGAAAACAAGTGTCAGTACAGAAATAAGATACATGCCACAAGCCATATCACACAAAGAATCAGCATTTAAAAAGGTTATAGAACATAAAGCAAAGAGGATATATAAAGTTGTAGTATTTTGCTTTGTTATTCTTATTTTTCAACTATAATCAGTAGCAAGGTTACAATAATTAGATACTCGAAAAATAGGCAATTTATCACATTTTCCTTTTCAAACAAATCACAAAAAAGGGGTGTGTGGGTGTGGGTAGGTAGGTCTGTGCGCAAACAGCAGTAATAGGATTTATATCCTGTTAACACTAGTTTGAGCAAATAACTGGGACAATCATCTGTAAAGTTTTCAATTGCAGACTGATTACTAAAGTATACTTTTTCACCGTAAAACTGATGCACATCAAAAACATACTGCATATATCATACAAAAAGCGGCAAGAGTTAAGCTGGCCATACACTGGGCGAATTTCGCTCAGTCAGTGACCCAGCCAGCCCCACTCAGACAAAATGCAATTGTTCGATCAACTTTTGTCGAAGGAGCCTGTTGGAAATTTTTTGGTCAAACAGCCACTGCATCCAGTAAGATGTGGCCACTGTTTGGCAAATTTAATCGCCCATGTGGCTATTGTATTTTGACAGCCAGACTCCCTAGCTGTCAAAATACCCAATGTTGTATAGAAGCTACAGGCTGAGTGAAAAGAAACTATCAGCATATGGCCAACTATAAACCATTTTCTTTGAATATTTGTAGTGTGCATTTGTTTTTCCATCTCTATTTATATAGTGCCACCATATTAAGCAGAACCTAAAACCCCTAATGTAGGCAAGAAATTGAGAGGGGTCTCTACAACAGGGTTACAGAGAACAATGAAAGCAAGCATTACCGTACTGGACAACACAGATGCATCTGGAACTAAACAAACCCTCTAGCAAACATGCCATCCTTCGCAGTGAAGATCATAAGGAGGTTGTAATTGTATTCCCTGCATGGACCTGTTTCGATCCTTTCAAATTTAGAAGGGAAAACAGTGACCAAGAAAGTATACCATTGACATTCATATGTGATTTTCTATCAGCTTTTCCAATTCACCAAATCTATGTCCAAACTGTATTTAAACCCCAGTAATTAACTTCTCATTTGGTCCCTTTTGGTCTGAAATTTTTACCATCACTGAGCATGGTTTATTTAAACAAGAGAATTAAAGTAATACTAAAGTCTTTTTTTTAAAGAAACAAAAAAAAAAAAAAAAAAAGAATAACAAACATGTTATACCTACCTGCTATGTGCAGTGGTTTTGCACAAAGCAGCCCAGATCCTCTTCTCAGGTCCCTCCCTCCTGCCAAGTGCTCCCACAGCCAGCAGCTTGCTTTGGTGGAACCCGAGCCCAGCCACTGTGTGTCCATTCAGACACAAAGCCATGGCTCCACCCTGCCCCCTCTCTCTCCTTATTGGTTTACCGACTGACAGCAGCGGGTGCCACTTGTGCTCGCTGATGTGTCTCAGCCAATAACGAAGGGAGTCCCCGGTAAGGGCACTCCGGTAAGTATTAGGGGGGCTGAGAGGGGCTGCTTCAAAACAGAGGGTCTTTAAATCTTAATGCATCAAGATAAACGAGCGTCTGCCTTTAGAACCACTTTAAAGTGGTTCTAAAGTTGAGACATTTACCGTATATACTCGAGTATAAGCCGAGATTTTCAGCCCTTTTTTGGGCTGAAAGTCCCTCGGCTTATACTAGAGTCAGCGAAATTGAATATTGTAAAATGTACCTGAAGGCTGCGGCGTCCATCGTTTAAAACTCACGGGCTCTTCCTGGTCCCTTCCGTGATAGGCGGAACTGTGTCTGCTGAGAATCGCCTATCACGAACGTTCTCTCATCCTCAGTTTTCCAGCAGACGTCCGTGATTGGCAGAAACTGAACACCGTGTCTGCTGGGATGGGTGAAGATGAGAGAACGTTCGTGATAGGCGATTCTCAGCAGGCAGTTCCGCCAATCACGGAAGAGACCAGGAAGAGAGCGCGAGTTTTAAACGATGGACGCCGCAGCCTTCATGGGATGGGCACAGGTGAGGATGGGAACAGTAAGGTGGCAGTGGGCTTAGTGAAGTGGCAATGGGTGGGCATTGTTGACCCTTGGCTTATACTCGAGTCAGTAAGTTTTCCCAGGTTTTTGTGGTAACATTAGGTACCTCGGCTTATACTCAGGTCAGCTTATACTCGAGTATATACGGTACCTCAATTCATTCCCTGCTTTAAGGTAAAAAAATGTCCCAGTAATTGTATCGCACTGCTACCTCCCTGAGCACTTACCCGAGTACATTTTGGTCCAGCAATGTGCAAATCTGCAGAGGCGCTTTCCTCTCTTCCTCTTCTCACAGGATACACACAGCGGAAACAATTAGCTGAGAGCCTGAGCCAGCTGTCAATCAGGTCATGATCCTTCTGGAGATATTCTGTGATGTTAGCTGACAGTGGGCCATAGCCTGCTGTAAGCTCACTCTGTCACAGGAGCTTAAAAGTGCACCCCTGTGACCCACAAGAGAAGAAGTATGGCCAAAAAAAAACAAAAACTTTTGCCATACTTTTAAGTTATCAATTTTCTTTGTGAAGTCATCTTTACAAATTCATTTTTTATTTACAACATATTGTGAGCATTTTAAACGAAAGTTAAAAAGGGAGAGGCGAAAATTAAATTTGTATATTTTTGCATGCCACAAGAGTTATATCAGCGTGACTCTCACAATCTTTCTTACATTGTGTAAATCAATGCACACTACAAAGTTGGGTGATGGTTTTGGATTTTCCCCCTATACCCAATAAAAAAAGACACTTTAGAAAAAAAAATATTTGCAAAATTCTACAACTTTACCAGAATAGCAACAGATCTTTTCTACAAATTAGAACGCGATTAACCAGTTTGGAAGAAAATACGCCCACAAAACATTTTAGATTTCTACCAGCAAAAGGAAAAATAAATTTGTAGGGAATTAGCCTTAAAACATTCAAGCTAGTATGTTCACATCTAATAAAAGGCACACGTGAAGTTCAAAGTGCAAATTAAAATACCAAAAATAGCTGTTGGGACATTTAAGGAAGACATCATAGAAATGTGCATTACACACTTCACAAGATTTTATGTGAACCTTTTTCCTTAAGCAAAAAGCAGTCAGGCTGAAAATCGTAAATAAAAAAAAAAAAAGGCAAATGTCCAAAGATGTATTGGGGGGGGGGGGGGGGGTAAATATTCGACAAGCTTTACAGGTTTAAAAATGACTGATAATGGGGTAGCAGAAATTAAGGTCAATTCCCTAGAACAAGGCAGAAAGGTACAAGCAGAAGTTGCAGCCTCTCCCTGGAGAGCATAGAAGACAGCCAGAGGGAAGCAGATAGTAATTCCCTGTAGAATTTACACAACAATGCTAATTATAAACCACTTCATACAGTTTACATTCTGGAGATTACTTTTGTTTACTTCTTAGCTTTATAAGGTGCTACTAACCGCAATACTGGAGAAATATTCTTTAAACATTTAAAGTGAACTGGCCACCTTGAATATGGTTATGTGTGTAAACACGAGGTCTTAAATGATTGTCATTACACTGATGAATAACAAACATTCTAACTAGTAATATAAAAGTAACAGCTGGGAGGCAATGGGAAATATTGGACTCCTACTTTTCCACAGTTTTATACCTCAGTCTGTGATACCTTAAAGTCTGTCTATCTATGAGGCCAAATTGGTTTAAAATCTTTATAAAGTAGGAAATAGTTATAAAAACTCAAGTTTTTCTTGTTGTCCACGTTCCTGTTAGGAAACTTCACTGTCTGATGGACCATTGTCAATGTTATTGTTGAACAGCTTGAGTTGTCACTGGAACAGAAATAGAGGTCAAATTCTTATAATAGGAATATTTGTTCCAATCACAGAGGTCTAAAGCCCCTCCCTTTCACACTGGGCGCGGGAGGTGCGCTGGCGGTATAGCGGCGCTATTTTTAGCGCCGCTATACCGTCGTTTTTGCCGCAATATTCGGCCACTAGCGGTGCGGTTTTAACCCCCGCTAGCAGCCTAGAAAGGGTTAAAACCGCCCGTAATGCACTGCTTCATTTCAATGGGCAGCAGCAGTAAAGGTGCGGTAAACACACCGCTCCTTCACCGCTCCAAAGATGCAGCTAGCAGGACTTTTGGAGCGGTCCTGCTAGCGCACCACTTCAGTGTGAAAGCCTTTGGGCTTTCACATTGAAGACTGCAGGGCAGGTGTTTTTCAGGCGCTATTTTTAGCACCAAAACGCCTGAAAAATGCCCCAGCATGAAAAGGGCCCAAGCGAAGGTTATCCTCCCTTTAGTGAGATCTAATTTCCTGTTGTCTGGAGCCAGAGTAAAGAAAAATCTCTAAGGGTCAGGGGAAAAAAAAAAAAACTTTAAGGAGCACTTTCACTTTGCCAGCGCCCGAAAAACGCAGTTAAAACTAGCGGCGCTTTACCGGCGTATTTCGGTCGCTAGCGGGGCGCTTTTAACCCCCGCTAGTGCCCATATAAAGGGTTAAAAGCGCAGAGGCGCTGCCCATCTATTTCAATGGGAAGGGGCGCTTTAGGAGCAGTGTATACACTGCTCCTAAAGCATCTTAAAGAAGCTGCTTGCAGGACTTTGACGTCCTGCCAGCGCAGCGCCCCAGTGTGAAAATACTCGGGCTTTCACACTGGGATTGCAGATGAGGCTTTTTTCAGGCGCTTAACAGGCACTATTTTTAGGGCTAAAGCATCTGAAAAACGCATTCCAGTGTGAAAGGGGTCCAAGAGGGATTTCAAAGCGGATCTCAGGGCTCCCCCTATCTGGTTAAACAAGCACACTACACTAGGAATAAATAGAAGTGAAGATTGGCTGCCAATGATGGGGTATAGGTAGGTTACCAATTGTTGCTGCAGAACATACTTGGAACAAACTTGAGCCAGAAACGTGAACACAGCGGTCATCAAACAGGCTCCCCAACTTAACCTATTTTACAGGGAAGAAGGGTCCCTGGACTGACATCGCAGCTACCCCCACTGATTCAACCACAAAACTCAATACTTCTCCTTTACAATGCAAAATTAAAAAGTGTGGACCCCCTTATAGTGGCTAAACAAGTGTTTCTCCAGTTCTCAAGGCACCCCAACAGGTCATGTTTTCAGGATTTCCCTCAGATGAAACGGATGTGGTAATTACTAAGGAAGTGAAACTGATCAAATCACCTGTGCAAAATAATGGAAAGCCTGAAAATATGACCTGTTGGGGTGCCTTGAGGACTGGAGTTGAGAAACACCAGGCAGTTAGCATCTTTGCAGAGATTTCATTACTGAGGCCACCATAAAACTAAGCGGCTGCTGGGTAATAAAATTACTTGCCCCTGTGTAACGATCCCCCACCTCTGAAACTTGGCTGTTTTGGTGACAAACTATGGTACCAGTAAAATTGAATCCAACAATAAAAGCAGTATGTAAATGTGATATGGACCATCTTCAAACATGATCAGTTCACTTTAAAATTCAATGTTTAAATCGTTTTTTTTTTTCTATTACCAATACCCACCAAGAATACAAATGTATTACACCTTTGTAACCAATATAAAGCCTGAATTTATTTCAGTGTTTATGAAAAATGAGAAGCCAGTATTACCTTAACATATTTAGCATACATCTGCTCATCCAATGGAAAGCTTTGTACTGTTCTTTCATCTCGTGCATGGAAAGTACCTAGTTTTACCCATTTACTGGTGGGATACCTGTAAAAAGCAGAAAGTTTCAAATTTTTCAGACCAAAAAGATTATGTCTGCATCCCGCCAAAAACAATTTAGATGGCAGCCAGTCATGCATGTGCAATCTGCCAAATTATTATTTTAGGAGAACAGATGTTCACAAAAAGGTGAACAATGCTGCTCGGGCTTAAGAGGAGTGCATGCTACACCTTATCTCAGAGGGAAGACCAATAACACAGATAAGCCACCACTGCTGGGAGAACACCGAGTACTGTTAGTGGCTATAATAGCCCCTAGCAATAATCGCATGTAAAAAGACAGGCTGGTTGTACCCAAGTTCATTGATCAATTAACTTGGGTACAATCAGCCTGCCCATACATGGTTAGAATCTTGGCCAGTCTCTCCAGAACCGGCTGAGATTTGGACAGTCAATGGCCAGCTTAAAAATGTAAAATTCTCTGTCACTGCTTTTCTAGCACAGTACCCTAGACTGGGGCACTGGCTCACTGGGATAATCTGTTTCTCTGTTGCAGCTACAAAGAGCAACAGAGGTAAAGACAAATAGGATGTTTACTGTGCAAGGGTATTTTTCCCATTGCTTAGTGAATGTGGTGACATTTCACTTTGCAAAAGGTTCCAAATCACTAGCAAGGAAAAAAAAATTAAAAAAATTGCTTGCAAGTTAGTTGATTTAGTCAGCAGAATTTAACTACATTCACTAAGCTCTGGGAAATGTTTCCTTGCAATAGTGAACCCTTCCATGTCAGATGAACAGCCTATTTGTCTTTTTCTAAATCAACACACCCCCCCCCCCCCCGTATCAATTTACTAGCGCAACAGTTTCAAAGTTTACCTTTCATAACATGTTACACCCATATTCAGGGTGTAACATGTTATGAATGCACCGGCAGACCAGGGATCTGCTCCGTGTCTGCTGCCATAATGCAAAAAAACAAATCAAAAACAACAACAAAAAAAAACACGACACGGCCGTTAGGGACTATACTCACCTGACCGTATCGCTCATTCACAGTCCTCTGAATGGAAAACTGCAAGGTCCAGTAACGTTTGCGTCTGTCGGCTTGTACGCGGTACAACCAAGCTGATACACGGACAGATCTGCAGGAGACCTGCATGGCATCAGTGATCTGCTGATCGCTGGTGCAATGCTTTACAGGCTCCCAAAAGAAAAAATAAATGCACTTTTAACCTGCAAAAAAGAGCATTTTTTTTTTTTTTTAAAAGGTGAACGTGTTCTTTAAGGCCAAAATTAAAATAACCCTAAAACCCAGTTCACACTTGTACAGGTTGTGTTCCCTGGGTAGCGCAGCTCATTTACTTCAATGGGCAGCCCTGCTTGCAGGAAAAAAGTCTGACCCTTTTTGAAATTGTGTGGTGCTGTGGTACCATGAGATTTCAGATGTGCTCTGCTAATTCGCAGGGTGCAAGAATTAAGGCACACGCATTTCTCTCACATGTCGGGAACACGTTACTTAAGAGGCAAGTCTGTTCTGACAGCAGTAATTTGACCCTACATTCTAAGATATGTCAATACATACAAATTCGTACCTGTCACTAATGGAAACCAGAAAATCCCTTGGAGTGGAAGAGAAGAGCTCATAGTTCGCAATGTCTAGCTGCTTTACTTGGATTGGTTCACAAAGTTCAATAACAAACCTGAAAATATATAAAATTGTTAAATGTAAAATATTACTTATATGTATGAGAATGCAAATTTATAGGAGGGAAGCTTCCAGACTGTCTAACTATAAATACAAGAATAAAAAAATAAAAAAAAAAGACTCCAGTTGAGCAATACTGGAATTTTTGGTTTACAAGTAAAATCCTTTTCTTGGAGTACATCAAATAACACAGGACATCTTCATAGCCACATCAATAGGGTTATTGCAACACTTTCAGGTCATTGGACACTGGCAAAAATGACAATACCTCCCTCTCAACCAAGCACAACTTCAGGTTTGTAGCAAGCCAAGTACATAGGAAGAGGGGGTGGGATCCCAATGTCCTGTGATGTACTCCAAGAAAAGGATTTTACAGGTAAACCAAAAATAAAAAAATTCTCCATTGTACATCACAGAACGCACCAAATCTTCATATACGATAGGGACATCCCAAAGCACTGAATAAGACGGGGGGGAGAAACAAAAAGCAGCCAACAGGCCCCAAAGACCAAAACCAAAACAGATTTGAACTTCCCAGGGCCATCTACAAGAAAATTAGAAACAGATGACCAGTAGGGATGAGCTCAGGCGTGTTCGCATTGAACACATGCAGAGCCCGCCAAGGAAGTCGGCACCGTCGGAACTGCGCTGCGCTAATCACAGGCAGGGAGATATTTCCCGATGCTCGGCTGCAGAGATGACCAGATAGCAGCCTTGCTAACAAACTACAGAAGCCTGATGCTGAACAGCCCAGAAAGCGCCAACCATCCTGGTAGAACAGTGAAGCCTATAATTTAAAGTGGGAGTAAACTCCCATGCATGAATTTCACCTATAGGCAAGTCTATAATGAGGCTTACCTATAGTTACTGTAAATATCTCCTAAACTTACACCGTTTAGGTTGATTTGGAAAAGTCAACAACTCCTTCACTAAGGCTACTTTCACACTGAGGCGCTGGATGCGCCGGCGGTATAGTGGCGCTATACCGTATTTTTTGCCGCGATTTGCGGGCGCTAGCGGGGGGGATTTTAACCCACGCTAGCGGCCGAAAATGGGTTAAAACTGCCCGCAATAACGCCTCTTTGCAGCGTTTTGCGGGCGTTTTGGAGGCACTACCCCATTGATTTCAATGGGCAGGGGGCGCTATAGGAGCAGTATTTTTACCGCTCCTATCGCGCCTCAAAGATGCGGCTTGCAGGAGTTTTTTGACCCTCCTGCAAGCGCAACGCTTTAGTGTGAAAGCCCTCAGGCTTTCACACTGGATACAATTGAGTGGCTTTTTTGGGGCGCATTGCAGGCGCTATAATAGCGCCTCAGTGTGAAAGGGGCCTTACAAGTTTACAAGGACATTATCCTGGGCCAAGCTGAAACAATCAGTATCTTGCAAAGCAGCCAGGCAGAAGGTGCAGTGGAGGAAAGGCATAAAATAGGGAAAATTATCAAAGGGGTTGATTTACTAAAACTAGAGTGCGCAAACACTGGTGCAGCTGTGCATAGTAGCCAATTAGCTTCTAATTTCAGCTTGTTCAATTAAAGGGGTTGTAAAGCTTCGCATTTTTTCACCTTAATGCATCCTATGCATTAAGGTGAAAAAACATCCGATGCTTACAGGCTCTTCATTGGATGATAGCAGCGCAGCCATTGGCTCCCGTTGCTGTCAATCAAATCAATGACGCAGCTGGCCGGGGCCGAGTGATACAGTAGGTGGCTATGGCCGCCGACTATCACGGGAGCGTGCCCGCAAGCTAACCCCCTTGGGAGAGAGCTTCCCAGAGGGGGATTAGCTCTTGTGGGGAGGAGCCGAGATAGCCGCCGAGGGACCCCAGAAGACGAGGATCAGGGCCACTCTGTGCAAAACGAGCTGCACAGTGGAGGCAAGTATGACATGTTTGTTATTTAAAAAATAAAATAGGATTTTTGTACTCACCGTAAAATCCATTTCTCTGAGTTCATGGACGGACAACAGCAGCATCTTGACATATGGGTATTATCCTCCTGTTAGGAGATTGACTAGGCAGAAAAACAGCATGTGAAGTGTTAAAACACATCACACCGTACAGTACCGCCCAGGGGGCGGTCCCCCAGGTACATCCCCCTCTTCCTGCATCTTGCAGCCCAGTTCATAAAAAAGCAGTACAAATGTTAAAAAAAGGAGGGGTGGGTGCTGTGTCCGTCCATGAACTCAGAGAAATGGATTTTACGGTGAGTACAAAAATCCTATTTTTTCTTCCGTTCATGGACAGACACAGCAGCATCTTGACATATGGGACGTCCCCAAGCAGTGTCAAAAAAACGAGGGGTGGGAAAACAGCATCAAACAAACTTCACCCCAAACAAACCAGAACGCCTCAACGGAGAAGTTGCAACTTAGACAGCCGCCTGTAAAACCTTGCGGCCGAAGGAAGCATCTGAAGATGCACTCACATCAACCTTGTAAAATTTTGAAAAAGCGTGAACAGACGACCAGGTGGCCGCCTTACACACCTGGGAGAGAGACGCTTGATGTCGGAAAGCCGAAGAGGCACCCATTGCCCTGGTCGAATGTGCCGTAACCGGGAAGGGAGGCGCCCGCCCTTTCAGAGCATAGGCCTGAATCACGACCTGTCTGATCCACCTAGAGATGGTGGCCTACGAGACCGCCAGACCCTTCTTAGGACCAGCCACCGACACGAACAGTGAATCCGATCTCCGTAACAGCAGTCGCAGAGAGGTATACCCGCAAAGCACGGACGACGACCAAGGAATGCAACGCAGCCTCTGTGGGATGCGCCGGCCGAGGACACAGACGGAAGAACAATGTCCTCATTAAAAGGTAATATGCAGAAACAACCTTGGGTAGGAACGACGGCTGCGGACGCAGCACCACCTTATCCTTGTGGAAGATCAAATAGAGAGCCTTGCATGACAAGGCCGCCAATTCAGAAACCCGTCTGACTGACGTAATTGCCACCAAAAAAAGACACCTTCTGAGAGAGAGCGTCCATAGGGGAATCTCCCTAATCTTCTCAACGGTGGTTTCTGAAGTACCGAGAGGACCAGATTCAATTCCCATGGAGGTAGTGGAGGACGAACCGGAGGGGCCACATGTCGAACCTCCTGCACAAACGTAAGCCGCCAAGGGTCACTAAAAGACAGCCAAGGCCAAAATCTGCCCCTTAAAATCGTACTTAAGGCGAGTTTCTGATCCACTTCACGCTGTAAAAACAGCAGGATCCTGGAAACCAAATATGCACGCGGATGCCACCTCATCTCCTCACACAGAGAGATGTAGGCCTTCCACGTACGATGGTAAATCTTCCACAAGGTTGACTTCCGTGCCCGCAGCATGGTGGAGATCACCGAATCCGACAGACCTCGGCCCCTTAGTACCTGGCTTTCAATAGCCATGCCGTTAAAGCCAACAACTGTAAAGCAGGGTGAAATATGGGACCTTGTGACAGAAGGTCCCCTCGCAGTGGCAGGCGCCACGAAAAATCTGCTACCAGATGCACTAGGTCGGCGTACCAAGGACGTTGAGGGCAATCTGGAGCAATTAGGATAGTCGGAATCCCTTTGGCCTCCGCTCTGCGGAGCAGACGGGGAAGAAGCTTCAGAGGGAAGGCATAAAGTAGCCGATACTGACCCCACGGCGCCACCAACGCTTCTGCCCACTGTTCTTTTGACCTGGCCACGAACCTCAACACCTTCCGATTGAGTCGCAACGCCAGGAGATCCACGTCTGGCGTGCCCCATTTCAGAGAGAAGCTGAAACATGTCCGGGTGAAGCGACCATTCTCCTTGGGCCAGCGTCTGGCGACTTAGGTAATTTGCTTGCCAGTTCTGTACGCCCGGAATGTACACGGCCAACAGAGCCGGTATGCTCCGTTCTGCCCACCTCAGGATGTGAGCGACCTCCGCCGCTGCAGCCGAGCTTCTTGGTCCTCCCTGATGATTGACATACGCCACTGCTGTGGCGTTGTCCGACTGGATCCTGACTGCACGCCCTTGTAGTGTTTGAGACCACTCGGAGAGGCACAGCCTGATCGCCCAAAGTTCCAGGACATTGATCGGCAGGCGGGTTTCTTCCTGAGTCCAGCGCCCCTGGGCCGTCCGAACTCCCCACACCCCCCCAGCTGGAGAGGCTCGCGTCCGTCATGATCACTGTCCAGTGAAACGGAGGGAATGACTTCCGGGCCCGAAGAGTCAGAGACGTCAGCCACCAAACCAGGGAGGTACTGACCAGGTGGCTCACCCGGATTTGACAATCCAGAGACGATGGGCATTTGTCCCAACGCGACAGAATTTCTTTCTGTAACACTCGAGTGTGGAATTGAGCATATGGCACCGCCTCGAAGGAGGCCACCATGAGACCCAGGACCGCATGCAAAAGAGGAACGACAACCATTTTTGGGATGGCAACCGCTGCACCGCAGCCCGCAGAGTTTGCAGCTTCTCCATGGGAAAAAAAAATAAAATAAAAAAAACTCTTGCCTCTGAGGAATTCAGGACCAGCCCCAGGTATTCTAGACGTTGAGATGGCATCAACACCGACTTCTGAATGTTTAGCACCCAACCGAATTCTCGGAGGGTCTGGCAGGTGATAAGACAGATCTTCCTCCAATTCTGAGCTTGAAGAGGCTCTCAGAAGAAGGTCGTCCAGGTAGCCTACAATAGCGATTCCACGCTGCCTCAGCAAGACCAGAATCGGGGCCAGCACCTTGGTGAATCCCCTCGGCGCCAAAGCCAGACTGAAGTGGAGAGCCACAAATTGATAGTGGTCTTCCCCGACCGCAAAGCGCAGAAATTTTTGATGCCTGGAGCATATGGGGATATGCAAGTATGCATCCTTGATGTCCAAGGAGGCCAGAAAATCCCCCGGATGGAGAGCAGCGACGACAGTTCAATCCAGAACCTTTGCACTTTCACAAAGCAATTGAGGGCCTTGAGATCCAGGATTGGACGGACCCCTTCTTGGGGACCACCAACAGATTGGAGTAAAACCCCTGAAACCGTTCCTGTAAGGGGACAGGAACGATCACCCCCCACACCAGCAAATCCTGAACTGCCCCAAACAGGGCCTCCCGACGACTCGGAGGAAGCTGGAGGTTGGATGGAAAAAATCTGTTCGGCGGGCGAGAGAGAAACTATTTTGTACCCCGAGAAAACTACTTTGCAAACCCACTGTTCGGAGAGCAGAGAGGTCCACCGAGCCACGAATTCACGAATACGGCCCCCCACCCGAGCGTCGGGCGGACGCAGACCTTTATGCGGACGCAGACTTGTCCGCAGGCTTGTTGGGCTTGCGGAACCAGGCATGCTTTTGTCCTTCAGCAGGTGCCTTAGCGGCTTGGGAGCACTTACCTGCAGCACCGGGAGGACAGAAAAAACGCTTGTGGGCGGTAAAAGAGGACCCTTGCCTACGGCGAGGCTCCTTACCCTTACTAGATTTTGGGAGCAGAGTGCTCTTACCTCCCGTGGCATCTTTTATAATGTCATCCAGAGAGGCCCCAAAAAGTCTTTCACCCTTAAAGGGTAAGTCCACCAAGGCCTTCTTAGAAGACTGGTCCGGGGACCAACACTTCAGCAAGACCAGGCGGCGTAAAACCACTGCATAGACCGAGGGTCTGGAGAGCAAGGGCAACGTATCCAGGGCTGACTCGCAAACAAATTTAAGGCCCTGCACCAACTGTTCGGCCAGTGCCACACAGGCCGGGGGAGCCCGATGCTCCTCCAACCCCTGGAGCAACAGTTTTGCCTATTCAGTAAGTGAAACACTAGAGCCCCGGCCACGACCGGTCGCACCGCTGACCCAACCACCGTAAACAGTCCACTGCCTCAGCCCTCCTGTCTGCGGGGTCCTTGAAAGCAGGAGCCCCTTCCACAGGTATCGTGGTCACCTTGTTCAGTCTGGACATAGGGGGGTCCACCGTCGAGGGAGAAGTCCATTTTTTCAGGAATTTCTCCTTAAAAGGATAACGGACCGCTAAACATTTTGGGGCTGAAAAAAACCTTTTGCGGCTGATCCCATTCAGTGTACAAAAGTTTATCCAGATAAGGTACACAAGGGAACACCTTAGCAGTGCGGGCCGGCTTATGGAATCCAAAAAGGGACTGTCGCCTCTGCCGTATCGTCCATTTTCAGAGTATCCCACACTGCGGTGATAAGTGCTCATACAAGCTCCCTATCATGCGCCGACCCTAAGCCAGAGTCATCCTCCCTGTGTGCACGTTCGACGTCCGCAGCCTCTGACACATCAGAACCAGGGCCGGGAGCAGTAGCTGGGCCCGATTCTGCGTCAGAAGTATCCCCAGAAGATGGCGGGGGAGGGGGTGTTTTTACCCCCTTTTTGTCCACGCGCCGCATTCACCCTGGCAACAAAGGCCTCCAGGACCACCGACATAGCGTCCACAGAAATAGCAGAGGCACCAGTTGCCCCACACACTGCACCTAGAAAGCACCCCCCGGAGAGCGGACCCGCCGTGCAGCCCCCAGCCCTAGGACGGAGCCCCCCCCCCGGTGGACCCCCGAATCGCAGCCATCCTAGCTTCCCAGAGCCTATGGAGGAAGGGAGAGAGGAAAGGAAGGGTAGAACCCTCTATCGACCTCCCCAGGAACACCCTGCCGGAGCAGGGGAAATGCTACTTACCCATCCTGTGAGGACCAGCTGAAGGCATGCTAGACAGACCCAACGTTACGGCATGGCTGTCGGCCCGGCACACTGTGCCCCGGAGCTCACCGGCCACCCCTGGAGCAACGGGGCATGTCAGGCGGCCCAGCGCGTAGCTAAAAGGCCGGCACATGCTCAATGGCCGAACTAGGGAGACTACAAGGATCGAGGATCCAGCCTGTCACCCAGTCGGCAGTTGATAGTAGATCTCAGGATCAAAAATAAAAAAAATTAAAAAAAATCCCCAGGCCACATGGGCTCACGGGGGAGCCATGTCATTCTATGCTAGGCAGAAAAAAAAACTGAGCTGCATGAGGCAGGGAGAGGGGATGTACCGGGGGGACCACCCCCTGGGCGGTACTGTACTGTGTGATGTGTTTTAACACTTAACATGCTGTTTTTCTGCTTAGTCAATCTCCTAACAGGAGGATAATACCCATATGTCAAGATGCTGCTGTGTCCATCTATGAACGGAAGAGAAAAACCTTTAAAGCTTTGACAACAAAAACCTGGAAGCTGATTGGCTTCTATGCAGAGCTGCACAAGATTTTAGTTTTAATAAATCAACTCCACCTTCTGTTTCCTCCCTGGTGATTGATGTACGCCACCGCTGTGGCATTGTTCAACTGGATTCTGACAGGGAGAACTCATTTGTACAGAAGCAGAGAAGCTAGTTAAATTGCCCTCAGTTCCAGGATGTTTATAGACAACAACCTCTCCAAAAACCAAGTGCCCTAAGCCCAGAAGCTCCTGGACTCCACCCCAGGCTGTCATTCTGCATCAAGACTTTCCAAGACAGTGGGGGGGGGGGGGGGGACAATTCCAGAAGCAGCCATTTTAAGTAGGTTTCAACAACCTCTGACTGCATACAAATGTCCTCCGAGTCTGTGACAAACTCGGGCCCTGGGTCTCTTCAGGAGTAGACTCCAAAGAGGAAACTATTCAGCTTCCTCTACCTCCAGAGACCTGGGTTGGGGTTCTACCCATTCCTCCAGTGGTTCTTCAGCCTTTCCTCCTCTGTCAACGAGGGAGGATAAAAAAGACCCCAGAAATCTGGTGTTGTCGACTAGCAACAGCTGAACAAAAATCACACATAAAAAACTTAAGGAAGGTGTCCCAGATGGAGCTGAAACCTGATAAGCGGAGGGATCATATCCTCACTGAACCAACTAACCCCCAGGAGAGTTACTGCAAGGGGAGCTATGGATAGGTTCCTCCTTACCTTATAAAGGAATTTGGGAATGCTCTCCCGCAGTTTTACCACATCTCTGCTACTGCTGAGACATGGCCTGCTGACAATATGTGAACACTGGCTGTAAAAATTTGCTCACAGTCAGAGAGGGGCAAGAGTGTGCACACCAGGCAAGCTAACACCCTCATTATGGTAGAAAAATTGTAACCCTGAAAAAAGGGGGGGGCACAACCATAAAATCACTGCCTGTTTACCCAATAATCCTTCTGGAATGCTTTGTCTGTTGTGCGCCAACCATCAGTGTCTCCAAAGTGGTAGCTGTTTATCATTAAACTGAAAATATGGAGGACATACGACAAGATGGCGGTCGCTAGAGAGCTCTGTCCGTGCTATGACAGCACTGCTATGGTGCCACAAACTCACAGTGGGCCAAAGCCCCGCCCCTGCTGGATGGCACCAAAACACAGGGCACTTCACAAAACACCACTCCTGACATCCAGGAAAAGTGTAACCCATTCACAGGGTACATCTACCTGGGGTATCCCCATTAGGGCCACTTACCAATTGGCATTGCAGGACCACCAGGGGTTTAAACTTTACTAATATTAGTGGGCATAACTTAGACGTTTCATGGACATGACTGATCTGCTAGGGAACACCACTCTAGACCTGTATAACAGTCCACCAGAAAAATTATGCAGGGTCCATTGACGAATCATAGCTTGAGAAACACTAAATAAGTATGCAAAGACTGCACATACAGGACCATCACCTAAGACACTAGCAAAAAAAAAAAAATGAGGTGTGGCTAGCTGGGAGGGGATTTATGATCTTTCTAGGCAGTGTCCAATCACCTGACGGTGGCAGCATAACTATCGTAATGGATATGAAGATCACCTGTGTCTAGTGATGTATGAGCGAGAAATACATTTTAAATTCACATTCTAAAGACGTAATTGAACAAATCTGTATACAGCCATCCATGTGTACAGTTAAATCAAAAGTGCGCAGCCCACCTCCATTTTTTGTGGTACTTTAACTAGTTTGGGCCAAGCTGGCGCAAACAAACTATTGCCCTTACTAATTGCTGCGCCCACTGTCCACGCTGTATAAAAACTGTATGCATTATTAGTTACATACAGTACACAGTGCTGTGTTGCGGCAACAGTACAGGGACTTCCTGTGCCATTCCTGTAATAATAATAATAATAATAATAATAATAAGTTGTTCTGAGTGATGCTCGGCCATTGAAGATAGTCTGGCATTTTTTATGAATAAAAGGTTTCATGAATTGGCTGAGGCAGGTATATGAAGTCACAATCTCCACCTCAGCCAATCAGAGGAAGTCATACAGGTCCTTCCCAAAAAATTAGCATATTGTGATAAAGTTCATTATTTTCTGTAATGTACTGATAAACATTAGACTTGCATATATTTTAGATTCATTACACACAACTGAAGTAGTTCAAGCCTTTTCTTGTTTTAATATTGATGATTTTGGCATACAGCTCATGACAACCCAAAATTCCTATCTCAAAAAATTAGCATATCATGAAAAGGTTCTCTAAACGAGCTATTAACCTAATCATCTGAATCAACTAATTAACTCTAAACACCTGCAAAAGATTCCTGAGGCTTTTAAAAACTCCCAGCCTGGTTCATTACTCAAAACCGCAATCATGGGTAAGACTGCCGACCTGACTGCTGTCCAGAAGGCCATCATTGACACCCTCAAGCAAGAGGGTAAGACACAGAAAGAAATTTCTGAACGAATAGGCTGTTCCCAGAGTGCTGTATCAAGGCACCTCAGTGGGAAGTCTGTGGGAAGGAAAAAATGTAGCAGAAAACGCTGCACAACGAGAAGAGGTGACCGGACCCTGAAGAAGATTGTGGAGAAGGACCGATTCCAGACTTCGGAGGACCTGCGGAAGCAGTGGACTGAGTCTGGAGTAGAAACATCCAGAGCCACCGTGAACAGGCGTGTGCAGGAAATGGGCTACAGGTGCCGCATTCCCCAGAAGCGCCTGACCTGGCCTACAGAGAAGCAGCACTGGACTGTTGCTCAGTGGTCCAAAGTACTTTTTTCGGATGAAAGCAAATTTTGCATGTCATTCGGAAATCAAGGTGCCAGAGTCTGGAGGAAGACTGGGGAGAGGGAAATGCCAAAATGCCTGAAGTCCAGTGTCAAGTACCCACAGTCAGTGATGGTCTGGGGTGCCATGTCAGCTGCTGGTGTTGGTCCACTGTGTTTTATCAAGGGCAGGGTCAATGCAGCTAGCTATCAGGAGATTTTGGAGCACTTCATGCTTCCATCTGCTGAAAAGCTTTATGGAGATGAAGATTTCATTTTTCAGCACGACCTGGCACCTGCTCACAGTGCCAAAACCACTGGTAAATGGTTTACTGACCATGGTATTACTGTGCTCAATTGGCCTGCCAACTCTCCTGACCTGAACCCCATAGAGAATCTGTGGGATATTGGGAAGAGAAAGTTGAGAGACGCAAGACCCAACACTCTGGATGAGCTTAAGGCCGCTATCGAAGCATCCTGGGCCTCCATAACACCTCAGCAGTGCCACAGGCTGGTTGCCTCCATGCCACGCCGCATTGAAGCAGTCATTTCTGCAAAAGGATTCCCGACCAAGTATTGAGTGCATAACTGAACATAATTATTTGAAGGTTGACTTTTTTTGTATTAAAAACACTTTTCTTTTATTGGTCGGATGAAATATGCTAATTTTTTGAGATAGGATTTTTGGGTTTTCATGAGCTATATGCCAAAATCATCAATATTAAAACAAGAAAAGGCTTGAACTACTTCAGTTGTGTGTAATGAATCTAAAATATATGAAAGTCTAATGTTTATCAGTACATTACAGAAAATAATGAACTTTATCACAATATGCTAATTTTTTGAGAAGGACCTGTATATTCACAAAAAAGCAAAGCTTTTTGTGGATGGCTGAGCAGTGCTCGATTTTGTTTCAGGAATGGGAAGCACTGGCGTAGCGTGGGGGGGCAGGAGGGGCCGTGGCACCGGGCGCAACATTTAGGGGGGCGCCCGCCAGTATGTGTCACAGTGGCTGCCTCCTAAATGTACTGTGTCCGCCGCCATGTTCAGTCTCAGGCGCCCTGTCCACGATCGCGGTAGATGCTGGAGTCCCGCCTTCGCCCAATCACAGGGTGCAGGAGACTGAATATGGGTGGAGGCAGGACTCCAGGATCTACCGCGATCATGGACAGGCCAGCCCCGCTGCTGCACATGACGCCATACGCCCAATCACAGGGCGCCTGAGATTAAACATGATGGCGGGGATTATCGCCGAGCAGAGGCTGCAGGGTGAAGCAGGTGCCGAACATGGCGAGTCGGATTACTCCAGCAAGGTACCGGGGATCGGGAGGAGGGCAGCCGCTGACACTCTTCCAGGCAGGCTGAGCCAATGCTGGGGAGGAAGGAGAGCAAGGAGCCGGGAATAGAGCGCAGGCAGCAGGGAGTGGAGGAGAGAGGAATGCAGGAGAGGGAAAGTCACAGCATGGAGGAGAAGAGAGGAATGGAGAGGAGAGGGGGAGCAGCCTGGAGGAGAGATGGAGGGAAGAGAGGAAAGACACTTCTATATACACATGAATGGGACAGGAGGAAAATCAGTGGAGCTGGGATTGTCACATGCATGGGGAGGGGGGGGGACATGGAATCAGTGGGAGATGACATTAACAGGAGCTGGGACTGTCACATGAGATGAGGGGTCCATGGATGGGAGCTGAGAGGGGTCCAACACACACAGGGACAGGAGAGAAACGTGGGTGGAGGCATGGACACTTACTGTGTGTTCTATGAACAATGAGATCCGCAGGACTTCCACACACCAGCCCACTCCCCCCACCTGTCATACAGCTATGCCATCCTGGACATCACAATCACATCGCACCTCCACTACATCGCACCTCCACTACGCCGCACATCACACCTCCACTACAAGGGGGGGTCATTGGAAGGCGCCACAAAAATCTCCACCTACACCGTATAGTCAGGGGTGGAGCCAATGGGGGTGTCAAAATTAGGTTTCACCTAGGGTGGCAAAAATCCTTGCACCGGCCGTGGTCAGTGTAGTGTAGTACAGTACAGTGGTCAGTGTAGTGTAGTACAGTACAGTGGTCAGTGTAGTGTAGTACAGTACAGTGGTCAGTGTAGTGTAGTACAGTACAGTGGTCAGTGTAGTGTAGTACAGTACAGTGGTCAGTGTAGTGTAGTACAGTACAGTGGTCAGTGTAGTGTAGTACAGTACAGTGGTCAGTGTAGTGTAGTACAGTACAGTGGTCAGTGTAGTGTAGTACAGTACAGTGGTCAGTGTAGTGTAGTACAGTACAGTGGTCAGTGTAGTGTAGTACAGTACAGTGGTCAGTGTAGTGTAGTACAGTACAGTGGTCAGTGTAGTGTAGTACAGTACAGTGGTCAGTGTAGTGTAGTACAGTACAGTGGTCAGTGTAGTGTAGTACAGTACAGTGGTCAGTGTAGTGTAGTACAGTACAGTGGTCAGTGTAGTGTAGTACAGTACAGTGGTCAGTGTAGTGTAGTACAGTACAGTGGTCAGTGTAGTGTAGTACAGTACAGTGGTCAGTGTAGTGTAGTACAGTACAGTGGTCAGTGTAGTGTAGTACAGTACAGTGGTCAGTGTAGTGTAGTACAGTACAGTGGTCAGTGTAGTGTAGTACAGTACAGTGGTCAGTGTAGTACAGTGTAGTGTAGTGTAGTGTAGTGTAGTGTAGTGTAGTGTAGTGTAGTGTAGTGTAGTGTAGTGTAGTGTAGTGTAGTGTAGTACAGTGTAGTGTAGTGTAGTACAGTGTAGTGTAGTGCAGTGTAGTGTAGTGTAGTGTAGTACAGTGTAGTGTAGTGTAGTACAGTGTAGTGTAGTGTAGTACAGTGTAGTGGTCAGTGTAGTACAGTGTAGTGTAGTGTAGTACAGTACAGTGGTCAGTGTAGTACAGTGTAGTGTAGTACAGTGTAGTGTAGTACAGTGTAGTGTAGTACAGTGTAGTGTAGTACAGTGTAGTGTAGTACAGTGTAGTGTAGTACAGTGTAGTGTAGTACAGTAGTGTAGTACAGTGTAGTGTAGTACAGTACAGTGGTCAGTGTAGTGTAGTACAGTACAGTGGTCAGTGTAGTGTAGTACAGTACAGTGGTCAGTGTAGTGTAGTACAGTACAGTGGTCAGTGTAGTGTAGTACAGTACAGTGGTCAGTGTAGTGTAGTACAGTACAGTGGTCAGTGTAGTGTAGTACAGTACAGTGGTCAGTGTAGTACAGTGTAGTGTAGTACAGTGTAGTGTAGTACAGTACAGTGGTCAGTGTAGTACAGTGTAGTGTAGTACAGTGTAGTGTAGTACAGTGTAGTGTAGTGTAGTACAGTACAGTGGTCAGTGTAGTGTAGTGTAGTACAGTACAGTGGTCAGTGTAGTGTAGTGTAGTGTAGTGGTCAGTGTAGTGTAGTGTAGTGGTCAGTGTAGTGTAGTGTAGTGTAGTGTAGTACAGTACAGTGGTCAGTGTAGTGTAGTGTAGTGTAGTGTAGTGGTCAGTGTAGTGTAGTGTAGTGGTCAGTGTAGTGTAGTGTAGTGGTCAGTGTAGTGTAGTGTAGTGGTCAGTGTAGTGTAGTGTAGTGGTCAGTGTAGTGTAGTGTAGTGGTCAGTGTAGTGTAGTGTAGTGGTCAGTGTAGTGTAGTGGTCAGTGTAGTGTAGTGGTCAGTGTAGTGGTCAGTGTAGTGGTCAGTGTGGGAAACAGGTAGGTCAGTGTAGTGTAGTGGTCAGTGTGGGAAACAGGTAGGTCAGTGTAGTGTAGTGGTCAGTGTAGTGTAGTGGTCAGTGTAGTGTAGTGGTCAGTGTAGTGTAGTGGTCAGTGTAGTGTAGTGGTCAGTGTAGTGTAGTGGTCAGTGTAGTGTAGTGGTCAGTGTAGTGTAGTGGTCAGTGTAGTGTAGTGGTCAGTGTAGTGTAGTGGTCAGTGTAGTGTAGTGGTCAGTGTAGTGTAGTGGTCAGTGTAGTGTAGTGGTCAGTGTAGTGTAGTGGTCAGTGTAGTGTAGTGGTCAGTGTGGGAATCAGGTAGGTCAGTGTAGTGGTCAGTATAGGAATCAGGCTGGTCAAAACTATTGTAGGAAGGGAAGGGATAGGACTCAGGGAGTGCTAAAAGTCCGCAGGTTAGGGGGGCGCAAATTACTTGCCTTTCCCCGGGCGCTGACAACCCACGCTACGCCACTGATCGGAAGGGAAGTCCCTGTATTGTTGCCAAAATACAGGGGTGTGCACTGTATCTAGCTAATGCTACGTACAGTTTATACAGTACTGAAAAACAGCCACATCTCTTAGTAACGGAATTAGTTTGCGACAGCTTTGCCCAAACAAACTATTTGAATCTGATCTCTAGTCGTACATTTTTTTTGCTGCCAAGGCTAGCACTGCCTCCATTATATTAGTCTGACTAGCCTCCCTGCTGTCTGCCAACACCACACACACACACACAAACACAAAAATTGCAAAAACAAACATACAGCGTATAATAAATGCTGTCTTTCTGGCACCCACTGCAGTTCTTAAAGTGGAACTTCAGTATTTTTTTTCACATTTACATCTATTTAAAAATTCTGCCCTTGTTGTTTTAACATTGGATAGTAAAAAAATAAAAAAAATTCTGCCAGTAAATACCTTATGCAGCCCACTTCCTGTTTGTCTGGAAAAAACCTAGGCTTATGACATCATGCACAGCTCTCACTCTTAAGGGAGGGGGGTATGAGTCGTAAGAGGGCCAATGTGAGCTGCAGAGTAAAATCCAGGAAGTGAACAGGCAGGAGCTTCAGATTTCTGCAGCATATTCGGAAAGCACAGAATCACAGTATATATAAAATATGCAAAGTGGTGGGAGGGAAGCTTCATAATGGCAAAGAGGTTTTTATTACAAATTATGTGGGGAGACTGCTGTTCCTCTAAGCAACTCACAGCAAGTTCAACTTCACTCGTCTCTAGAAGCTGTAGCCCTGGCCCTGCCCCCTAAAGCCATTGGAGGGCCTGCTCATCCTACCTGCATCATTTGTGAGCATTTCTTTTTGCTTCCAACTTGGTGAGTGTTACATGCATGGACTGTATTTGGAAGACGATAAGTCTAGGAATGTCCCCCTCAGACAGACAGCTACATAATAGTAACACTGCTAGGAGAGCACATTTCCACACAGAGTTTTTATATATGGTTTGAATACTTTGCGTACATTTTACAACATCTTGTCTGGGCACTCTGGGACACAGACATGGCTACTGCTTCAGGTCTTCATGGTACTCAAAACAACAAAGATAGCAGCGTGGGATCCTCGTTAGAATGATGCAGTAATTTATTTCATAGGAATGAGGATCCAGCGCTGCTATCTTTTTTGTTTGAGCTCTTTGGATCTTCTCCTGGAAAGCTGCAGGACCTTTTAGAATCTGTTTTGACCCAAGTCCACATAATGCGGATGCTAGAGACTGTCTACTCTTGGACTGGACCTTGTAGTGCACTTCACTGGTCTATCTTCTCTTCAGGTCTTGATGGTGGGAGAGAATTTTGGGGCAACATGTATGGCTTAGGCTCTATTAAGCTATGAAACAAATCCTGGTTTACAACGGAGCCATTGCTATGGCTAATTCAGCGCTAACAGACTTTATTGCATTCAACATTTTTACACAGTGGATATAAAAAGTCTACACATCCCTGTAAAAAATAAAAATGAACTATGGCTGAACTCGCATTGGATTCGCACAGGAACTTGCTTTTCCCCGCACTAGAATTGGATCGCATGGGTGTTCTCATCCATGCGATCCAATTCCTGTGCGAGTTTACAGTTCTTACTGTGATCTGTAAACTAAACTGGGGGTGTCATTAACTTGGTCAGTGATGGGGTGTCATTAACACCGCAGTGAGGTAAGTTCTGGCTCCTTCAACAGAACAGGAACAAGAAGCACTGCATAGACTGACAACTTGTGCAGAAAATGTTAAAGATGTATATTTTCTATACCATACAATTCTATATATAAAAAGCACACATTGTATGCATCAGCAGACAGGAGGGAATAAGGCTAGGCTTTTAAACCTTATACTAAACTTAAGCTTTAAAGTAACATACATGTCTTATGGCAGCAGTTGAGGATTTTGCACAGCAGCCGCCTGGAGGGCAAGTACACTTCATGAGCCGACTGTCGGCTTTCTAATTAAAGTGATTCCGCAACTGTACAGCTTTCTGACCCTGGAGTGTGCGAACGTTGGTTCGCTGATCTCCCCTAGCTAGAATGAATGTGAAAGTGGTGTATAAAACATCACTTCTGGTTTCTATGGTCACTCTTCCTGGCTCTTGCTGCCAATGCCCAAGCTAATGGTGCATGATTTACACTTCATTAGCTTGGATGGAAGGTGATCGACGCAACCTTATCGGTTATATTTCGGCAAAAATTTTATATATTGCCCTTATGTGCCCTAAAACTAAGTTTAGTGTAGTGTTTCCTGAAATCCTGCACTTGATAAAACAGCAAATGCCGTGTGGCATAAAACACATTGTAACTACCACTTTTTTTGTTTCGGTCTCTGCTTTCAGAAACTGTATATTGTTTGAATAGAATTTTCGGGGTAGAAGATTTTTTTTTTTTAAAAAACGTGTGCAAAAAAAGAAAAAAAAGCTCCACAAAAAAAATGGCTCGGGCAGTAAAAGGTTTAACGGTTCAAAATAAGTTGCTTGTTGAAAATTAAATACAGCATATGGACTTCCATAAATGGATAAACAGAACACTCACCAAATTTTTGTGCTACATGGGTTCAACATGTACAGGTCCATATTTTCTATAAGTATTGCAGATGTGCTCTAGAAGAAAATTATATTAATACATTAGGCTTTACAAGTTACAGTATGAAAATAGGGATGTTGGTAATGGGAGACAGGTTTACAACAGTATTACTGGTTGAGATACAGTACTGAACTAGCTTGTCTTTAAAGTAGTTCTAAAGGCAAGACATTGTTTACCTTAATGCATTCTCTGAATTGAGGTAAAAAATATCCCAATGAGTTTATGCAACCCCCCATAAATACCAACTCGAGTCCTCTCTCAATCCAGCACTGTGCCAGTTTGCAGCAGCACTCTCCCCTTTCTTTGTCCCTACAGGACAAAGAGGCAGCAGAGGGAGCCATTGGCTCTTGCCGCTCTCAATCAAATCTTGTAGAGGGAGCAGGGACAGAGCCTAGCTCTGTGCATCTATGGAGTGCCTTCATAGCAGTTGGGTTGCTATGGGAGCACTCCCAAGAGCAGGAGTGGACAGCATGGGCGGGGGACTTCAGAAGGGGAGGTAGGGACTGCTCTGCATAGTACCGTGGCACAGAGCAGGCAAGTATACCGTATTTATTAAATTGCCTTTATAACCACTTTAAAAAAAAAAAAAAAAGAAAGGGAGTAGCTTTCTTAGCCGAGTAGCTTTTTCTTAGCTGACCATAAGACACATTTTACACTGAAGGCGCTTTTCAGTGCTAAAAATAGCGCCTGTGTATACACCGCTCCTAAACCGCCCCTGCCATTGAAATCAATGGGCAGCGCTGCTGAAGCATCTGCAAAACGATTCGGCAGTGGTGCTTTTAACCCTTTCCTTGGCCGCTAGCAGGGTTAAAAGCAAAACAGCCTATAACAGCAGTAAAACGCCGCTAAAACTAGCGCCGCTTTTAAACTGGGGCGCGGGAAGCCTTAGCGGTAAAGGGGGTCTAAACTGTAAGGACTGAACAAGAGAAATCAAATTGATTTCCCCCATACACCCTAAACCACGTCGACTAGGCCGTCTCCACTGCCAGCTATTGTAATCTGACAGACACCATCTGTAGCAGAATAACCCAACAGTGACTGCATCTGATTGGCGATAGTACTTCAGCTGACATTTTCCTCCCAACACAGGGGTTGCTGCATTGGTTAAGATTTCCCCCAAATTGAAAAGGTTTTCAACGTGGACACATGCGACTTTAACCACTTCAGCCTCGGAAGGCCAATTTTTGCAATATGGCACCGAGTTGCTTTAACGGACAATTGCGTGAGCGTGCAATGCTTTACCCAAATAGAATTCATGTCCTTTGTTGGATAAGGCCGAGCAAACCTTAGAACATCCAGCTCGTTTTTATTGCAGTCTGTTCCTATTGGGGAGATTTCTTCTCTCCTTCTGTCCTATAACAGTCACCAAGACATAAAGTGAAGCAAAACTGGATATTAGGGAACGGGTGGAAGACTAGAGAGTTCTGAGACCTCCACTGACTTAGTTTCCCAGCCTTAAAATCAGGCTTCAACATTAGTTAACCCAGTCTTCAACAAGCTAGAATATGCAGCCAAGTCTGATCAAACCGGCAATTGTGCATGTACAGTATTATCTTCTGCAATTCGCCAAAAAGAAAAAAAAAATGTTTAATGTGGAATCCAACAAGTTTTATACACTGCACATTAATCTTACCTTGGCCTCAGGGTTGGCAGATAGTATCTTTGCACCACACTCCACAGACGCATAATTGTTCCTATTCTTTTGGACCTTTACTGTATGCTGCCCCCCATTGACTGAGGCATGCGAAGATTGGCCTAGGAAAAAAACAACACATTAAAACGGTGACTGACTTTGCCAGTTGCTTCTTGACAGCAAGTCCCTCTGCAACACTATGACTGGAAAACTTTGCCCCGTTCATGTGATACAGAATAACCTCTAATGTGAAATTCCAGGCAGTGATGACACTCCATTTACTAAAGGACAGATTACTCCATCAGGGGCCATGCAGTCTGCTCATCTGACTGTCATCCAATTTCAGAAATGCCTTTTGTTATTAATATCTACAGAAAGGTAGTTCTGAATAAACAAGGTCAAGGAATATGCAGCTAAAGTAGCGTAAAACCCATGAAACAATTTCCTAAACCAAAAAGGCAGTGCGTTTAGTTGCCTGTCCACTGGGATTGCATCCTGTGTCCTAAACGGAAAAAAATCTATATATGCCATGCGAGTTACAATTTTAAGACATTTTAAAAGCTGCTCTCTGTTTTAGAGACCTTTAAAAAACGAATTTAGACCACGCTGGCCCAAACAAACCACTTCAACACATGCAGTGACTGTCATCACTGTATGAACTGTATACATCCACAGCTACATCACTGTTTTTCGGCAGCAGGATGGAAACTTTTTGTCCCGCTCTGGAAAACAAAATCGAGTCAGGCTGAGTGCTGCTCAGCCATTCACAGGGAGCTTTGCATTCTATGAATAGAAAACTTTCTCTGATTGGCTGAGGCAGAGAGGCAAGCAGATGTCATCACCATCTTCAACTCCAAGAATCTGTGAAAGCTTTGCATTCATTCATAGAATACAAAGATTGCTGTGAATGGATGAGCAGCGCCCAGCCTGCCTCGAGTTTGTTCTGGCAACAGGACAGGCTGCAGGAACACAGCACTGTATATAGCGAAGGCCACATACAGTTCTATACATCGCACCCAGCACCAGCTGCATACGTTAGTGAAGAAACTCGTTTGTTTGGGCCAAACAAACTAAACTAAAACATGGAGATCCGCTTTAAAAAGGAAATTAGCACTGAAGAAGGTATGGGTCTGACCTTGCTTTCTCCATATGAAATTACTAGATACCCAAATGTCATTATAATCTAATGGCTTTAAATGTATTCAAGTCAGTGTTTTAGAAAAAAGCAGAAGGGGTTTTGGCTTTAGCCCATACAGATTTCTTCAGATACGATCACTCACCTGTGTGGCGATCCAAGTGCAAGTGGGAGCAAGTACCTGCCACAACTAGGTGCCCCCTAATAATTCAATAATCACGCACACAAAAAAAAAAAAAGTGGGGGGAGCAGAACTTCCCCCCTTTTGTGTAAAGTTCCACTTTAAACATACTTCAGAGGCAAAATGCACCATACCCTTTCCATATTAAAATATTTTCTGTGGAGTCTCCACACATGCAGCAGAACATTGGCAGTAAAATGTCGTGTCCATGATGACCTGTCTGCACAATGTGCTTTGACACCCAAAGTGTAGAAAGTGCATGGTTTACATAAAGCTTGCTTGTATTATATACTGTATCTGCAGACCATGACTAAAGAGAACAAGGAAGGTAGCTGAACAATACCATACACCTAGACAGCCTTTCAGTGCTAAGAGCTTCAAATGCTGGTACCTACTGCAAAAACGACTGGCAAACTGCAAAGACGCAAGCCCCTGTATACTTTTAGCCATGCCCTGTCCACCCACATCCCATGTGATTTCAGACAGAAATTGTGGCAAGCACAATGCACATTCAGGGTTGTGCCATCTATCCACACACTGTAGCTGAACTTCTGCAACAGCTGCCTTCCTCCAGCACTGTGCGAAACGATGTTTTTTCTGTTTATTATATTAGCTTTATGGTACAAAGGACACTTATTCACACAGAAATGTGAATTAGATGCCTGTCCCAATGTACATTTACAATGCAGACAACCTAAAAAGGTAAACAACGCACTGTTTACACAAGCCTTCACTTGTGGCAACAGTTTTCAAAGCTCATAGAAAGAGAAGGGCACTAAAACTGGCCATAGATTGTTCAGTTTCAGACAATTCCTGCTAGCTCAGCCGAACTTCGAACAGCATATTGCAGTCAGCACCGCTTTGTTCAATTCACTTTAGTCTAAGGCGTCTGTTGGACTACTGTCAGCCAATCAGTGTCTGTAAACAGATGCAGGTGCTGTTTGGCCATTCTGACAGCAAGACTGCCGGCTGTTATAATACAATGGCCGTCAGGGGCGATTAGTCCAAGCTGTAAGCGTGGATGGCGGAGGCTGTTAGATTTCTTTTTTTTATTTAGCCCACATTCTGAATGAAAGCGGTACATTTATGATCAGCTTATGGAGATCATATATTTGTAAAGCCGCTTGGTATTCCGAGATATATTAATAGAGTGAATACGTTTTTAATTGGAATATTTTTATTTTTTTTATTTTTTATGCAGTGGTTCTCAGCCTTGGGGAGACCAGGACCCAGTAAATTCTTCCAAATCTTCCATGCCCCACAATAGCCATGATCGATGGGGTAGGTAGTGATCGACCTGTAACTGACCCCCCCCCCCCCCATTCTAAACCTTTCCTACTCTGTACTTTTACCTGACAGCAACCAAATTCTTGTTTAATGCATCCCCAAAAATAAAAAGGTTAAATCTAATTGGTTCCTATTGATAACTCCAGTTCTCTGCATATTTCAATTTTCGTTTTTAATGTAATGCCCCGGAACAGACATTTTTGCATCGTGACTAGTCACATGAATGCACACATTTTTGAATCTTCAGTACTCCATGGAACAGATCTACACTACAATTCCAACTGACTTGCAGCTGTAGATGGCACGCTTCCTCGCCAACCTACCATGTGCGCTGTAGTTAACCTAAACCTGGCAGCCACAGGAGGCTTCTGCGTATTTTCAATGGTGCTCTGTGCTGATGTCCCCGTCCACCTCCAGTTGGAACTCCCTGCAAAACTGGGCTCCACTGCAGTACTTTGGACTTGCAGAGGCATCATGCTGAAATTCTTCATGACACTAAGATAAGTACAATCCTTAACACCCGCTGGCTCCCGGATCTAAGGCACAAGGCTTCCACAAGCTAGCTCTGGCTGCTGCTCTGTACCTGTAAGGAAACTGGATGCTGGTGTGTATCACTCTTCTGGGAACGTCAGGGGTCCAGGGCTGACAAAACTGGCCAGAGGGACACCCGTAATCTCCAGCCCCACTCCCAAGAGCTGGTGGGAGTGCAACAGCACATTTCTTCTAGGTCAGAACCCAATCTGCACCAAAAACTGTCAGAGCACACAGGAAACCAAGGCCTGGCAGGAAGATGGCTGCGGCTGAGAACAACAGCATATTGGACAGTGTGCTTTAGGTATCAAAATGTGAATAAAATGTTATATTACAACACCCTAAACATTCAGTTTCCTTCCACCAACTATAACCCCACAGTCGAATTGTTTACTATAAAGAAAATATATAATTTTATATGCTTTGATAAATAAGGTCAAATTATATAGATATGACACGTGAATTTCTACAGGTTTTATGGGCGATATATAAAACTTTAAAGTTTAAAGGGGAAAAGTCCACGGAAAACATTGTGAAGCATGAAAAAATAAATCTATTATACACTGTTAAATATGTGTAGAAGTGCTTATGCATGCAGTTTCCAAAGTAAATTCACTAATAAACCATGCAAAAAATAAATAAATGGAAAAAATAAAAATAGGATTTTTGTACTCACCGTAAAATCCGTTTCTCTGACGTCCATGGACTGACACAGCCGTATTTAAAGAGGGGTTCCACCCGCGATTTTTTATTTTATTTCTTTAAAGTCAGCAGCTACAAACACTGTAGCTGCAGACTTTTAATAAGGATACTTACCTGTCCTAGGCACCCTCGATGTCAGCCCCCCCCGAGGCCGATCCTGGCAGCTCCCGGTGCCGCCATCCTCAGTAAGGGAAACAGGCAGTGATGCGGTGCGGCTTCACTGCCCGTTTCCTACTGTGCATGCGCAAGTCTCGCATTGTTTTCTGAATGGGCGGCTTGCTCTCTGGGATACACAGTTCCCAGAAGGCAGCGCACCCCATTCACTAGAAGGCAATGCAAGGAGGATGCGGAAGAAGACCAGCCGCGGATAAGGAAGAGGCAGATTAGGGACTTCCGCATAGCAACCGGTATTTCTGGTGAGTAGAAAAAATATTTTTCTCATCGTCCATGGACTGACACAGCTGTCATACTGATTACATGTGGGTATATGTCCCTGCTTGCAGAAGAAGACCTAGGCAGAATGTTAGAGGTTAAAACATTCTAGAACAAACCAGAGCTGAACAGCCCCGCCCAGGGGGGAAGTCCCTCCGAACATTCCCCTCCCACCTGCAGCTAGCAGACCTCAGTTCGTAACAAAGCAGTACAAACCTTAAAAAGGGTGGGTGCTGTGTCAGTCCATGGACGTCAGAGAAACGGATTTTACGGTGAGTACAAAAATCCTATTTTCTCTTATTGTCCATGGACTGACAGCTGTCATACTGATTACGTGTGGGACGTCCCAAAGCAGTATAAGAAAAGGGTGGGAGCAAAATAGTAAAGGAACAACCAAAACTTCACTCCAAACCAGCAGAGCTCCTCAACGGAGGAGTTGCAACATTAAAGTGGAGCTCCACCCTAAATAGCAACTTTTGCTATTTGGAACCCTCCCCCCCTCCGGTGTCACAATTGACACCTTTCAGGGGGGAGGGGGGTGAAGATACCTGTCTAAGACAGGTATTTTCACCCACAACCGGGAGTCCTGTCTCCGGGAATCTGCGGGAGTTACGTCACTTCCCGCAGACTTCCCTTGGTGTTCTGGGAGACACTCGGCTCCCAGAACACAGGAGCACCAACCAGAATGGCGCAGCGCGACTCGCGCATGCGCCGTAGGGAACCGGGCATGAAGCCGCAGGGCTTCACTTCCTGGTTCCCTCAGCGAGGATGGCGGAGGGAGCAGCAGAGCGACGAGCGGTCGCTCGTCCTCTGCTGCGGACGTCGCTGGACTCCAGGACAGGTAAGTGTCCAAATATTAAAAGCCAGCAGCTGCTGTAGCTGCTGGCTTTTAATTTTTTTTTTTCCGGCGGAGCAACCCCTTTAAACAGCGGCCTGCAACACTTTGCGGCCGAAGGAAGCATCCGAAGATGCAGCCACATCAACCTTGTAGAATTTTGAAAAGGCATGAACAGACGACCAGGTCGCCGTCTTGCACACTTGTGCAACCGACGCTTGATGTCAGAAAGCCCAGGAAGCACCAATTGCCCTGGTGGCATGCGCCGTAACCGGAAAGGGAGGGGCCACCCCCTTAATGGCATAGGCCTGTATAACAGTCACTGATCCATCTAGAAAAGGTGGCAGACACCGCTCGGCCCTGTTCGGACCAGAGAGACACCACTAGTGAGTCATATCACGTACCACATAAAATGTGTGAAGCGCAAACCCTCTGGATTGCGATGTCACAAGGACAGGAGGACAATGTCCACATGTAGGTGAAAAGCCGAGACCACCTTTTGCAAAAGGAAGGTCGCGGACGCAACACTGCCTTTCCTTATGGATGACCAAATAGGGCGACTTGCAGGACAAGGCCGCCAACACAGACACCCGTCTGACAGAAGTAATGGCCACCAAGAAAGCCACCTCCTGAGACAAGGTCAAGAGGGGAATATCCGATATTTTTAAAGGGAGGTTCCTGGAGAACCGAGAGCACCAAATTCAAATCCCGAGGAGGGAGAGGAGGTTTCAACAGGAGGGAGCACATGGGGAACCCCCTGCACAAAAGGTGCTACCAAGGAATGACCCGCTAGCGGTTGCTGAAGGAAGACGGCCAAGGCCGAAAACTGACCCCTAATGGTACTCAACGCAAGCATTTGGGTCACACCACGCTGCAAGGACCGCAGGATACTGGGGACGGAATACATCCATAGACGCTAGTCCAGCTCATTGCACATAGCGATGTAAGCTTCCCAGGTACGGTGATATAATCTTTCAAGCGGAAGACTTTCGTGCCCTGAACATGGTCGAAATGACCGAATCCGAGAGACCTCAGACTCTCAGCACCTGGCTTCCAATAGCTATGCCGTTAAGTCAGACTGTAAAACAGGATGGAAAATAGGACCTTGAAACAGAAGGTCCACCCTTATTGGCAAATGCCAAGGAACATCCGCGATGAGACGTACCAGATCAGCGTACTAAAGACGCCGAGACCCACCCGGCGCAAGAGGATCACCGGAATCCCTTCGGCCACAACCCTGCGCAGCAGGCGAGGAAGCAGCTGCAGTGGAGGATAACAGATATCAGGTGCTAATGACCCCATGGGGCCCACCAACGGATCCGAGGCATCCGCCCAAGGATCCCTGGACCTGGCCACAAACCTTGACACCTTACGATTGAGTCGAGAGGCCGTCAGGTCCACAACCGGCATGTCCAGGTGTAAGGACCACTCTCCTGGTCCAGCGTCTGGCGACTCCGATAGTCCGCCTGTCAATTGTCTACGCTTGAACGTAGACGGCCGATAGAGACCACGTGGGGAGGCATATTCTGATTGCCCGTATTTCCAGAACATTGGTCGGTAAATGGCTTCGTCCGGAGTTCAAGCCCTGGGGCTGACAGGACTCCCCAGACTCCACCCCAGCCCGTCAGGCTGGCGTCCGTCATGAACACCTTCCACTGGATGGGGAGGGAAAACTTCCCGGACCGAAGAGTCGGGGACCCCAACCACCACGCCAGGGACGCCCTGAGTGGGTGACTCATCTGGATCTGAAGATCCAAGGGCAACGGGGATTTGTCCCAAGTGGACAGGATCTCTTACTGTAATGCCCGTGTGTGTGATTGGGCATATGGAACAGCCCTCATGAGTCCCAGGACTCTCATGCAAAAAACGGGTTGACGACCATTTCCGAGACGTCAGGACCCGCACTACAGACTGAAAAGTCAGTAACTTCTCCAGGGTTAGGAATACCTACGCCCCCATGGAGTCCAGGATCAGACCGAGATACTCCAAATGCTGAGCCGGGACCAGGACCGACTTCTAAATGTTCAGGCCACCCGAAGTCCCTAAGGGTCTGACAATAGTCACACTTCTAATTCTGAGCCATTGTCTGCTCTTAGAAGATCGTCCAGATAGCCCATAATGGCAATGCCTCGCTGTCTCAGCAAGGCTAGAACCGGAGCAAGCACCTTGGTAAAAAACCTTTGGTGCCGAGGCTAGGCCGAAGGGAAGAGCCACAATTGATAGTGGTCTTCACCGATCGCAAGCGCAGAAACTACTGTTGACTTGTGCAGATCGGAACATGCAAGTAGGCAGCCTTGATGTCCAAGGATGCCAGAAAATCCCCTTGGAGTGTAGCAAACACCGCGCGAATGGATTCCATGCGGAACTTTTGCACCATCACAAAAGGCAGTCAGGCCTTGAGGCCCAGGATTGGCCGAACCCCCGTCCACCTTTTGGGACTACAAACAGATTCGAGTAGAAACCCTGAACCACCTCACCTGTGATGGAACCGGCACAATCACTCCGGACCTGATCAATCCTGTACAGCCCTTAAGAGGGCCGCCCGACGGACAGGAAGGAGAGGGAGAATTGAGGGAAAGAATCTGTCTGGGGGCCAGGAACAGACTTCTATCCTGTAGCCTGAGGTGACCACCTCGCACACCCACCGGTCGGAGGTCCACCGAACCGTGAACCTGCAAGGACGTCCCCCCACCCCAGAGACGGGCAGGGGCAAGACTCCATGCGGCGGTGGGCTTGGGAGCTTGCTTGGTAGGCTTACGCACCCAGGGACGCTTATGTCCCCCAGCCGCACTTTTTCCAGTCTGGGAGGGCTTACCCGTGGATTCTGACTGACGAGAAGAAACTCCTTCTTCTTGCCGGAAAGGAAGGGCGCGGCCTACGGTAGGGCTCCTTTTTCCGTACCAGACTGAGGAAGGAAGGTGCTCTTACCCCCTGTGACATACATAATAATGGCATCCAGGGCAGCCCCAAACAGACTACCGCCCTTAAAGGGCAAGTCAGCCAGGAGCTATTTGGAAGCTAGGTCGGCCAACCAGCATTTCAGCCAGCTAAGGAGACGCAGCACCACAGCAGATAGAGGCCCCAGAAATTAAAGGGGCCGCATCCAAAGTGGCATCGCACACAGAGACTAAACCCTGCGCCAGTTGGTGAGCCAGGGTAATGGTCTCAGGAGGGAGATTATGCTCCTGAACCGGCTGGTGCAAAATCTTTGCCCATCCTGTAAGTGTCTTGAGACACAAGTTTTGCCGCCCCTATAGGGCGTAAGGCAGACCCCAATAAGGTAAACATAGTTCTACTCACCACTTCTGACCTCCTGTCAGTGGGATCCTCAAATGCAGGAGTCCCTTCCATTGGGAGCGTGGTAGCCTTATTCAAATGGGCGACGACCACTGGGGGGAGAGCCCACTTCTTAACCAGGTCCTCCTTAAAGGGGTACCTCATGGCTAGGCGCCGCGGGACCGTCAAAGTCTTCTGCGGCTTATCCCAGACTTAGTCAATGAATGTATCAAAAAAGGGCACATATGGGAAAAAACTTTTGAATAAACGGCTTTAAATGAACCAAAAGGAGACAGCTTCCACCTGAGGTTCCTCAGCCTCAACATTCAGCTTGAGAGTGTTACTCACAGCATCAATGAGTTCACTTACAAGCACCCTGTCAGTTTTTCAGAACTGGGGTCTTCCTTACAGGGAATATCCTGTTTAAAAACCTGAAAATCCTCAGAGCTAGGGTCCTGAGCAGCAATAGCTAGGCCCATATCTGAGACAGATCACTCCCCTACAGGAGAATGTGTGGGGAGGGGGCGCTTTACAGCTCCCTTGTGCTCGCACACCGCTTCCATCCTGGGGTCTGCTAGCTGCAGGTGGGAGGGTAATGTCCGGAGGAACAACCCCCCTGGGCGGGGCTGTTCAGCTCTGGTTTGTTCTAGAATGTTTTAACATCCAACATTCTGCCTAGGTCTTCTCCTGCAAGCAGAGACATATACCCACACGTAATCAGTATGACAGCTGTGTCAGTCCATGGACGATGAGAAAAAAAAAAATTTCTGCTCTCCAGAAATACCGGTTGCTATGCGGAAGTCCCTAATCTGCCTCTTCCTTATCCGCGGCTGGTCTTCTTCCGCATCCTCCTTGCATTGCCTTCTAAGGAATGGGGTGCGCTGCCTTCTGGGAACTGTGTATCCCAGAGAGCAAGCCGCCCATTCAGAAAACAATGCGAGACTCGCGCATGCGCAGTAGGAAACGGGCAGTGAAGTCGCACCGCATCACTGCCTGTTTCCCTTACTGAGGATGGCGGCGCCGGGAGCAACTTTGTGTGTATATTGTTCCCACATGAGTGCAGTACTGTATACATTTTTTCTAAGTATTGTAAATGTCTTTGGCAAACGTGTACAAATGTACTTTATCATAACAAAGCACTGTGAACAAAGTCATGTTTACCAATTTTGGAGTATAGCTTTTGACAGCCTGTAAGCTTTGCAAGTGCTCTATCACTCATTTGCTTTCCATATGAAAGCTCTACAGAGATTAAACTACAAAGACAAGACTGGGCACAGGCAGCAAGCCCAGCCTAGCTCTCAGCCTGTGGCTATTTGAAATCTTTCACATGGATCAACTCTATTGTGAAAAATGTCAGACCTAAAGAATACAGTCTGCTCTCTATCCATATTCTTCCACATCTTCTCCAGCCATATTCTTCAGAGAAGCAGAGCATAAACTATTACATCACATTTTCCCAACATTTGAGTTTAGGGATTATGGATGTTTTGTTTAAAAGGAGAAATTTGGGTTGACCAAAACAAAAAAAAACAAACAAAAAAAAAAAAAAAAAAAAAACACATACTCAACTCCATGCTGCAGCCCAAGAACTGAGCAATCGCATGACTGCTGATCACTCAGTTCTCGGTCCACTCTGAGAGAAGAGCGGTAACCATCAGTTTCGGCTCTCTGCTCTGCCCCTCCAGCACTCATTGGAGTGTCGGGCATGAGTGGCTGGCTGCGGAGTGGGCTCTGTGAAGTCAGCCAACAGCCAACTTCAGCCCGCTGTCAGCTGATTCTGGCTTACAGGCGAGCACAAGTGCACTACTGTGATCCAGAGGAAAATAGCCAAAAAACCTTTGGCCATGCTTCTTATAAATATCCACCTATTCTTTTGCAAAACTTAAGGAAATGTTACCTTCCTTAAAGCCCATTTCCGAGCTCCCATCTGATAGCTGGCTATGGGTAAGAAAACAAATGTTTAATGCCCTTTTTATTCACCTAAAGCCACAATCATGTGACCTTCCAGTCTGGAGTCTTCTCTCCTCTTCAGGTTACAAGAGGCAGGATCTATGTCACTACCTGCATAAAGTGGCCAATTCCCATTGGCTGTCCAGGGATAGGGTCTGCAATCTGTGCAGTGATGTCAGCATGAGGTTATTGTCAGGCACCAGCCTACTTGGGTGCATCTGCAGCACTGGATTAGCAGTCCCCTGCTAATCCTTCTAGGGACCAGGTAGCAGATGTAGATGAGTATATCTTGCTTCACAAGGCAAGAAAGGAAAAAAAAAAGTGCAGGATGGGTTAGAGGGAAGTGGTTCAGGTTTTGCCTGAAAGGAGCTTTAACTGAAAACATTAGTTCTTATCCATTACATTTTTGCTGTTCTACAAGATGAGCATAGTTGCAAAAAGATGCTATAGGGGAAACACAGATTTTGCCATTTATAACATTTAATTTTCAGCACTTCATGGAGCTGTAAACAACCAACCCACATTAAATACCAACTACAGAGGGTGAACCGATTTAACTGGCTTTAATGAGCCATTTGCATTTTGATACTTGCCATGTGACTGGCATAACTTACTTTTTTCTTTCTCCACTTCCATGACTTGTTTCTTCCACTCATCAAAAGTTGGAATGTCAACAGGGTCCTTTGTGTTCCCTGGAACAACCTGGTCACCTCCAGCCACCTCTCTGTCATCAGTCAGCTGTGTGTCCTAATAAAAAATAAATTTAAATTTTCAAAGCAAAAACTGATTCAGTATTTGATTAGTGTTTTTTTACATCCATTACCAATGCAAAAACTGACCCGTTTATCCATTTTTTTTTTTTTTTTTTAACTGGGTAAAAAAAAAAGAAAAAAAAAATGGGGCTTTGATCCATTTAAAAAAAAAAAGAAAAAAAAAAGGATGACGACGGATGCAGATGTAAAGGGGTGCATGTCAGTTTTTCCATTGAGATGCCCGTTTTTCAAACGGAACACCCATGTGGGGGCAATATACAGTAAATACTGCTCTCTGGGGAACAAGAGAATGACTTGACACATCTGGAAACTTGTGCTTGCACTTACTAGTCCTAAAAAATACATGGCAATGCCCTGTGCAGGACAGCTTTTTATAAAGCTAGGTTTTAGCAAAACATAATGCTAGACAGCACAGGAAAAGAAAACATACGGTATTGATTTACATAACCCAATATTATGCCACAATCCCAGCTATGGGCATACTGACCTCTTTCTCCAACTCTTCAGATGCATTAAGGTGTACTTTCGGTTTCTCCGCTTCTGGTTCAGGAGCTGACACTTCGGCTTCTATGTCTGATGATGTCACCTTTCGTTTGTTGTGTGAAACCGAGATGTTCTCAACATGTTCATTCACAAAACTACAGGGAATTGTTAGAAGGAAAAATGTGTGTATATATATATATATATATATATATATATATATATATATATATATATATATATATATATATATATATATATATATACACACACACACACACATACACATACACACAATACAGATCTAGTATCTAGTAGCCAACAATGAAGCACGTACATCTTGTAAAGCAAGCATTTGAAGATGCATTGATCATACAAGTGCGGTAAAAGTAAAGTAAATGACACAAAACCATCACACACACACACACACACACACACACACACACACAATCTAAAAAAACGCAAATACATTTGCCCATTCCCTCCCAAACCGCCATCTGAACATGCTTTAACAGATTTTAATATTGTATATAAACCATATTTCCAATAACTATCTGAAATTAAAACTGTGTGCAGCTGCAAAAGCGAAAAGAATTGGCAAACTATGTCAGCGTTACATTTAGAGGGCGATTCTGCCGGAAAAAAAACTGCAAGGCTTACGTCAACATGGCAGCAGCGGTTTAAATGATTAAAATAAGGCGATTTTCTATTTGTGCATGTGAAGCACTGATCAGAAAAACCGCCAGATCCACACTTGTCAAAATGAACAGTCAGTGAATTGGTTTATTTTTACAATTGTGTACAGTCTTCATCCATGTAATTCATTATGCCTTTTAGTTGGGATAGTCAAGTGGAAGCTGGACTGCAAATTGCCAGGCCAACGCTCGTTTGTTTAAATTGCGCCGACCCAGAACAATTTGGAGCACCACCACTAAAAATAGAGAAATTGGCAATTTTACAAAAACCGTTTCCTCAAAGCCTTTCAGTTTCAGTTAAGTTTTGATATATTTCATGCGTATTTAGTAGGTAGATGCGTAGATAGAGAAATGCAAGCAGAGCAGGCGAGCGGTGGAATGCGGCATGGCCTTAGCAGCGGATGAAGAGTTACCTTTATTCAGCTTCTTGCTTTTGGAATGATTTTGCTTTAACAAGCACAACCTACTTCAATACTCACCTTGCTGATGGATTGATAAAGGAGGGCTCACTCTGAGGCTCAACCTCTACGGCCCCCCCAATATCACAGTCAGGTTCTGACTGCTCAGGTTCACTAGAGCTGACTACAGGGAGAGCGGCACTGGACGCTTCTATTGCACTGAAGGGAGAGAAATAACAGTCTTTTTACACTGGGGGAGTGTCAAAGAAAAATTGCACCAATCTATTAAAGGACACACAAGGGGTAGGGGACCAGGGGACATTCTCTGCATTCTCATACAAAATCAGGCAGGGACTAGCAGTGAATTACTTTACTAAAACACACAGGAATTATTGTTTTAGTTTTTACTGGATGCAAGCCATTAAGAGCCTGATAGAAACATGTGGTTTGTAATCGAACGCGGATGTGGGCAAGAATGATTAATGTTAATAGGAAATTTCAGCAATGACCACTCACGTGACTGCAGCATGGACTTGTCTAATATCTGCAATGAACCATGAATGTAAAGAAGTTTCCTTCAGATTACACAGTCAATTGGCTAAGAAGACAACCGTGTCAAGGAAGAGGTGCCAACAGCCACAAGATGACTGCACAAAATCTGATCAATTATGGTCAGATCATAACATGATCACACATCCAATTAGCACTATGGGATCTGTCCTGCCCATCGATTTAAGGAGAGAAACAAATAAAAGGCCAACATACACAGCTTGATTTCCCCATTCAGGCTAAAGCTGGCCACAGACTGTTCGAATCTCAGCCAGTTCAGCAGGGACCGAGTTCCGAACTATGTATGTGCAGGCTGAATGTCAACAGATCAATTTGGGAACAAACCTGTCGAACTTAACGTGATTATTGCTAGCAGCCATTATAGCTGCTAGCAGTAATCACCGTTCTCCCAGCAAGGACGGCTCCCCCTGCCAATCCTCCAGGAGAACACAATGGCTCTGTGGGAGGGGAAAAAATAAAATAAAAAATCTTGCCTACAACCCATGGTTGCTGGCAAGAAAATGGCTCCATCTATGGCCGGCTTAATGCCGCGTACACACAGAGGGAATTTCCAATGGAAAAAGTCAGATAGGAGCTTTTCCTCGGATATTCCGACCGTATGTATGCCCAATCAAACTTTTCACATCGGAATTTCCAACGGACTTAGAGAGCAGGTTCTCCATTTTTCCGTTGGAAATTCCGACTGAGTTTTGCCCGTAGCAAAGTCTGGCCATGTGTATGCGGCATAAAAGAGCGCAGATGAAAGGATCTCCACTGCCAGCTGCCTGAATACACTGGCGCTGCTGAACAGTGACTGCATCTAAAAAGGATGAAGTCACTGTTCGGCTGATCATTTTCCACCTGGTTCAGTTGATTTTATAGTTGACTTGTTGGGCCAGATTGGGGTAGAAGGACCACCTGTGGCTTGGCCGATTAAGAGGTCAGTGGACACATTTTTAGGCTGTCCATGTGGGCCTCAGGACTAGTGCCAGGAGCACCTGTATGGTTTAGAAGCACGAAAAACTTCTCCATAACTAGTTTTTGCAACAATTGTTACGTGGTCAGTGCCATCTTATGTCTTCTGGCATGTTTAACTTTCTGCCACAAGCATGAAGATGCTCAGATCCTACAGAAAACATAGCATCAGCATTTCAAATTCTCCAATGGGAGAGGTAGTATAACCATGCAGGGACAAAAGGTATCAAAAAGCCCTCCAACCTAATCCATGAACAGCACAGCAAGGCCCCTTTCACACTTGTGTGACTTGTCCTGCGACTTGGGACTGCAAAGTAACAAGACAAGCTGTACCCCATGATTTCCAATGAGTACCATTCATATCTGTGCGACTTCAACATAGCGCCTGCACTACTTTGGTCTGACTTTGATGCAACTTGAGGTCCATAGACCTCAAGATTAAACAGGCATTGCTTCAAGTAGCAGCAACGTTGTGTCAAAATTGCACGACTTTCAGTTCGCACAAGTGTAAAAGGGGCATAAGACTTCTTAGAACCAAAAGGCCTTTACAGATCTCATTCCATCACATAACTCATAAATAGGAGGATTATTTCTCATTTCAGGAAAAGTGGGCAGATCCATGCAAATCATTCCTTTACGCCTCATCAATACAGATACACCCCCAGAATATTAGGCTAGATTTGTAAGGCTATATGTGTATCATACGACAGTGGATCTGGGAGGTGCATCAGGCTGATGAGACATAAAAAGGAATATATTTGCATGGGTCCATCCCCTGTGCTCAAATGAGGAATAATCCTATTTTTGGGTTATATGATGAAAGACGTGAAAACGTTCTTTCCGAGAAGGCTTTACTGCACTATACACTAAATTTCACCAATAAAGTAAAACAGTCTTCTAGATCAGCAAAACATATATTTGTTACACACTCTGAGCCTCATGTAATATACAATGGATAAAGAACGAAGAGTGGGTTCCGATGACTGCAGCTAGAAAACGGTCACATACAATTTCCCACATTTTTATAAGTGGGGCACCAGGAAGCTACCAGTTGTGTGCCAATATTTAAGAGTTTAGCTAAAAGCCAGCTGCTAAAATATAGACCAGTTCTAAGTATAAACAGTTAGTTCTCAAACAAAAAAAAAAAAAAACGCACATACTGAAAATACTACAACTACTGCACGTTGCCAAAAAATATACATAATTTTATAAAATACTACACAAACTGGTAGGGAAAAAAAATTTGGCTGAATACCGACTACAGAAAAATGATGATACACAGTTTAGAAAATATGCAGTGTGCAGAAGTTGCCCAGATTTCAGGCTGTACGAGTGCTAAAAATTTCTCAATGGTGTGTAGAAGATGTACACACTAAAAACTTACACAGAATAATATGTAAATAAAAGCAGAACGGCCCAACATTTACAAGGAGACGTGCATGCAATATGTGCCAGTTAAAGCATACACGTGTTTAACAGTGACATTTTTCTTGCCTGTAATTTTCAAACTCAGATTCGAAGCATACAAGATTTATAAACATTTTTATCAAATTCTCAGTTTATGCAAACATTTACGCAAAAAAAAAAAAAAAAAAAAAAAAGGTTTACGCTCTTTTGCTGGTGTAAAACTTCAAAGTTTACTCACTTTCACCAAATATTAAAGTGAACCCGGTGCCCAGACTAGGAACACTAAAATATTTCCATATTTTTAAAAAGCAGTAAAACACTTTCAAACAAGCCCCACTAACCTCAGTAGTTGTAGGCAATGTGGGGAAAAAGGAGCACAGAAATCTCAGCTTTTGTGGCTTCCTAACAACCAAAAAGGTGTTTATAAGCACTTACACCCCATTAACACTTGTGTGACTTGAAACTTTAGACATTAAAGTTACATGACAAGTTGTACCCCCATGTTTTCCTATAACCATAATTCAAATTCAAAGTAGTTCATGCACTAATTTGGTCTGACTTTCATGCAACTTGAGGCACATAGACTTCAATGTTAACCCTCAAAAGTAGCATGAAAGTTGTACCTGAATGGTTTACATGCAATAGTGGGTCCGTCTTTGCAGAGGGCCAAAAAGTCACATCCATCCAAAGTTGCGTCAAAGTTGCACTCCAAAGTCCCACGACTCTGGAGTCCTATAAGTGTGAATGGTGCCTTAGAAATTAAGTATGTTGTGATCTTGGAGAATGAATTACTTCACATTACCAGAAGTTGGGTGATCTTGCTGCCATTTGTCAGTCTATAAATACTTAAGAGAAGTGTGGTTTTTTTTTATTTTTTTATTCATACTTACCTAGGTGGATGCTGCATCTGTCCCCTGACACCTCTGAGAACCGAGTGATCAAACACTGCCGATCGCTTGGTTCTCACAGCTCCGTGAGCAGAGAGCTGGTGACTGTCAGTCACAGCTCTCTGCTCGGCCCCCTCCTCACTCACTGGAGCAACGAGCTGTGGAGGGGGCAGGAGTGGCCGGCTCAGGCCTTCAGCGTCTCGCTGAGAGCCTGAGCCAGGTGTCAGTCCAAGGATCTAGGCAGATCCCGACTTCATGGTCGTGATGATGTGGAGCCTGGACCGACGTCAGCAGAGCACAGACTATAGCCAGCGCTCTGCTTAAAACGGGTCACAGGTGTGCTAAAAAAAAAATGCACTCCTGTGATCCATAGAAGTACAGCCAAAGGAGCTTTGGCTGTACTTCTTTAATATCTATAGTCTGAACACACACACACACACACACACACACACACACACACACACACACACACACACACACCCCATCTGCTACCACAAGCAGATTAATTGAAAAGGTCACTTGGTTAGCTGAATATTTTGCTAGGACTAAATGTACTGCAGAAGGGGGAAAAAAAATCCTCACTATTATCACATAAATACATTTATTCAGGTCAGACAGGCACACAGGGTTTCTCTTTGTCTTGCATTACAACTAAAATTTCTTACACTAATCTTTTAGTATATGTTGGTAAATGGTTTCTGTGCCCAAAAGTTTTCCAATCCGAGTGTTCAGACCCAAGTAATACAAGTGAAAGCACTTGCAGCGAATCCAAAAGTAACTTTCCTACCGGGTATGGATGAAATATCAACCCAAATTCTTTTTGCCTTAACATTGAACTAAAGCTTATACCTGGTGGAATAATCTTTATTTGAGAAAGGCTCACTGATGGTGCTCCAAGCTTTTGAGATCAGAGATGGTTGAAGGATTTTAAGATTACCCGATTGCTCAATAATAAATTATTTTATATTTATTTATATATATATATATATATATATATATATATATATATATATATATATATATATATATGTATGTATGTATGTATGTATGTATGTGTATATATATATATATATATATATATACACACACACACACACACACACACACACACACACACACACACACACATACATACATACACACACACACAGAAAGCAAAAATAAGATTTTAAAGCTGTATTTTTATATTCTTTGTACTACACTACATAAATGTAATGGAGACAAAATCCAGAAAAGTCCGATAACTCTAACCACCCAACAAATCACCTAATGTTTGACTACAGTATGGATTTAGGTGCATTTAGAATGTAGTAGAAACCAATTTGAGATACTTCTGAGTTTTAGAAAAGTTTTTTCAGAGGTGCATTGACCTGCAGTGGACCTCCTGCTTCAAACTGCTTTTGTATTCCCATTGATTTGTGTGGGAAGAAAAGTAGTTCTGATGCCAACAAAAACCCAGGGCATTACTGTAATTTCTATACCTTCTATAAACTGCATTTTCCCAGTGTGTTGATAAAAAGTAATGAGCGCACTACACAGAGCTGCGCGATTAATTATTAAAGAATCGAGATTGCGATTATACCCCCTCACGATCCTCAATTCAGTGCAGAGAGTTCTCTGCTCACAGCTGACAGCAGTAAAAAAAAAAAAAAAAAAAAAAAAAAAAAAAAGCCCCAGGCAGCCTGCCAAGTTTAATCACAACATGGCTTTGGGCCCTTTCACACCCACGGATCCTGTGAGGATCCGTTCCTTATACATCCGCTTGCTCAGCGGGAATCGCTCCGTTCATCCCTGCTGAGCCGGCAGATGACAGGGCGGTCCCTGCACACTATGCAGGGACCGCCCTGTCAGATCTCCTCTATGGGGGGGGGAATCGGATGAACACGGACCGTATGTCCGTGTTCATCCGATCCGTTCCGCAGACTGAAGGAAAAAAAGGGATTTTTATAACAGCTTACCTGTAAAATCCTTTTCTTGGAGTACATCACGGGACACAGAGCGACTTAGTCATTACTAATGGGTTATATAGTTTACCTTCAGGTGTTGGCACTGGCCAATTCCAAACCGGAAGTACCCTCCCCTATATAAGCCCCTCCCACCCGGGAGCACCTCAGTTTTGTAGCCAAGCAATAAGTGTCCCAAAAAGAGGGGTGGGAGCTCTGTGTCCCGTGATGTACTCCAAGAAAAGGATTTTACAGGTAAGCTGTTATAAAAATCCCTTTTTCTTTTTCGTACATCACGGGACACAGAGCGACTTAGTCATTACTAATGGGACGTCCCAAAGCAATGCCAAATGAGGGGGGGGTACATAAGCTGGGCGCCATCAGGCATGAGGATCTTTTGCGGCCTGCAACACACTGCGCCCAAAGGCGACATCCTCCTGACTTCTAACGTCTACCTGATAGAATCTAGTAAACGTGTGTACCGAAGACCATGTTGCGGCCTTACATACTTGAGCCAGGGAGGCCTGGTGATGCACTGCCCATGAAGTTCCAACCGCTCTTGTGGAGTGCGCCCTAACTTTGAACGGAGGCGGTCTCTTTCTCAAGCCATAGGCTTGTATTATGACCTGTCGAATCCACTTGGCTAAAGTAGATTTTGATGCTGCCTGACCCCTTCTGGGGCCTTCCGGCAGAACAAACAAAGAATCCGTTCTGCGAATCTGAGCAGTGGCTTTTAGATAAGCTTTAACTGCTCTTACCACATCCAAAGAATGTAATAACTTTTCCTCTACTGAGCTAGGTTTGGGGAAAAAAGAAGGAAGAACCACATCTTGGTTCAAATGAAACCTCGATACCACCTTAGGAAGAAAGGCTGGATGAGGACGTAATACTACTCTGTCCTTATGGACAACCAGATATGGCTCCTTACAGGACATAGCTGCTAATTCCGACACTCTTTTAGCCGAACAAATGGCTACTAAGAAAACCAATTTCCTGGTGAGAAGAACCAAGGAAATGTGTTGTAATGGTTCAAACGGTTGTTTCTGTAGAACCGACAGAACCAGGTTTAAGTCCCAAGGACATATGGAATACTAACCGGAGGGCTAATACGCATCACTCCTTGTATAAAGGCTTTGACTAGTGAATGCGAAGCCAAGGGCCTTTGAAAAAATATTGACAAGGCCGAAATCTGACCCTTGATAGTACTCAAGGCCAGCTTCCTATCTACAGCCCACTGTAGGAAGTCCAGAATCCTCCCTATCATGTACTTACGTGGATGCCATTTCTTGGTCTCACACCACGTAATGTACGCTTTCCAGATCCTATAATAGATCTGCCTGGATACCGGTTTCCTGGCATTGATCATGGTAGATACCACAGAATTAGAGAGCCCTCTCTTTTTCAGAATGTGGGCTTCAATAGCCAGGCCGTCAAACCTAGGGCTGGTAAGGAAGGGTGGTATATCGGTCCTTGCGACAGCAGGTCCGGACGAAGTGGGAGGGTCCAAGGACTCCTCACTGACATTTTTACAATCTCCGCGTACCATGCCCTTCGGGGCCACGCTGGAGCCACCAGAATCACTGGTTTCTTTTCTACCCTGATTCTGCGGAGTAATCGCGGTAACAATTGTGGCGGTGGGAATGCATATATCAGCTTGAACCGATCCCAAGGGAACACTAGGGCATCCGAGCCGCAAGCTAGGGGATCCCTTGTGCGAGACACAAACCTGTCCACCTTTGCGTTGAATCTGGATGCTAGCAGATCTACATCCGGTGTTCCCCACCGCTGGCATATTGCCTGGAAAACCTCGGGGTGAAGAGACCATTCCCCCGGGCATAATTGTTGGCGACTTAGAAAGTCCGCTCTCCAATTTTCCACTCCTGGGATGAAAACCGCGGATATGGCTGGGACATATCTTTCTGCCCACTCCAGGATGCAATTTGCTTCCTTCTGGGCTGCACGACTTTTGGTGCCACCCTGATGATTGATATATGCCACTGCCGTGGCATTGTCTGATTGAATTCTGACAGGGGACCCCTGGAGTTTGGATGTCCATGCTACTAGGGCATACCGGGCTGCTCGTATCTCTAAGAGATTGATGGGCAGGGCCTTTTCTGCTTCTGACCACCTGCCCTGGAGAGACCATTGCTCCAGCACTGCCCCCCAGCCGATGAGGCTGGCATCTGTAGTGACCACCTTCCAAGAAACCGGACTGAAGGGTTTCCCTCTTTCCAGATTCTGGGGCACCAACCACCAATGGAGGCTCTTGCGAACGGAAGGGGACAGGGACATTGGTAAGTCTAAAGCCTGAACTTTTTTGTTCCAGGCTGACAGTATGGCCCTTTGCAAATTCCTTGAATGGAATTGACCGTAGGGTACCGCTTCGAATGAAGCCACCATCTTTCCCAGCAGCCTCATGCAGAGACGTATGGATGGTTTTCTTTTTGTACCCACTAAGTGGGTCAAATTTCTTAAAGACGACACCTTCTCTGGAGGTAAGAAAATCTTTCTCTGATTTGAATCCAGCCTTAGCCCTAAGTATTCCAGACTTTTGACTGGTCTTAGAGCTGACTTGTCCCGGTTGATAATCCAACCGTGATATTCCAGATACTCGATTGTCTTGTGAATAGCTACTTCCAGCTTTTCCACTGAGTGGTCTATTAGTAGCAGGTCGTCTAGATATGCCATTATCGTTACACCTTGTGTTCTTAGATTGGCCAATAATGGGGCCAGAATTTTTGTGAACACTCGTGGTGCTGTGGCCAGACCGAAAGGTAAGGCTCTGAACTGAAAATGGCGCCCTTCTACTGCAAAGCGTAGAAATTTCTGATGGGCCGGAAAGATGGGAATATGCAGATAAGCATCCCTTATGTCGATCGAGGCTAGCCATTCCTGCCCTTGTAGGGCGGTGGCCACTGATCGGATCGACTCCATCCGAAAGGTCCTGATATTTAGGAACTTGTTTAGCCCTTTTAGATTTAATATGGGCCTCACGTCCCCATTTGGTTTGGGGACTGTGAAAAGGTTCGAGTAAAACCCGAATCCGCTTTCTTCCAGGGGAACCTTCATGATTACCCCTTGGAGCAATAGTTGTTCTAGTGCCAGAAGGAGGGATCCTCTCTTTTGGGGATCTCTTGGCACGTTTGACCTCATAAATTGGGCAGGAGGAGTGCCTTTTAACTCCAGCTTGTATCCCAGACTTACTGCGGAGAGCACCCATCTGTCTCTGATGGTGTCCCGCCAGGTCTCTGTGAACAACTGAAGTTTTCCCCCCACCCGATTGAGCGGGGGCAATACTTCATGCCTTAGGGGGAGGTTTTGTACCTCTCTTGATCCAGGGCTTCTTGTTACCCTGTGATTGTCCCTGATTTCTGCCCCCTGAATTTGACCGCGGAGGCCGTCGGAACTGCTTCACAGCCGATGTGCCCGGGACTGGAGAGGTAGGCCTCTTAAAAGAAGGACTTCTACCCTTGTTCTTAACCGGTAAGAGTGAACTTTTACCGGCAGAAATTTTCTGGATATATTTGTCCAGATCTTCTCCAAATAAGCGTTCTCCATGAAATGGGAAGCTAACCAGCAGTTTTTTACAGGGAGCTTCAGCAGACCAGTTTTTGAGCCACAGAAGCCTACGCATATGTACTATAGACAGCGTAAAGCGGGAGGCCTGTTGGATTGTATCCTTTATGGCGTCCACCGCAAAACACAAGGCTCTAGGCAGGTCAGCTAGGGCATGAGCCTGCTGATCTGGTAAGTCCCTTAAGACTTGTTTCAACTGATCTTTCACTGCTTGGCAGACTCCAATCGCTGCTACCGCAGGTTGTGTCACCATACTTGCTGTAGAGAAAGCAGATTTTAGTAAAGACTCCAATTTTTTATCTATTGGGTCTTTGAACATTGGAACATTATCTACTGGACATGTCAGTGATTTGTTAACAGAAGAGATGGCTGCGTCCACTATAGGGACCCTCCATTTTCTTATGAACTTATCCTCCATGGGATAGATCACCGGAAATCTCTTGGGGGGAGCAAATATTTTATCAGGATGCTCCCAATCCTGGTAAATAAGCCCTTCTAATAAAGGGTGGATTGGGAAGGAACAGACCGCCTGGGGAGCTTTTAGCGACCCCAGCGAGGAAACCGTAGTGGATGGTGGTTCCGCCAGAGGCATTTTAAATGCTGATCGGACCATGTTAGTCAGAGACTGAACCCATAATCTTTCAGCCTGAGAAGCTGAGAAAGGTTCTTCCACTGTTGATTCCTCTATAAGTGAATCAACCTCATCCTGATCCCCTTCAGGTAGGTCGATCTCTGTGTGGGGCTGTTCCTCCACTAACAGGCACTCTGAAGGAGGAGACGGAGATCGGACGCGCTTTTCCTGTGACAGGGAAGCAGCGATCAATGCTGTTAATCTCTCTTCCAATCCTCCCAGAGTTGAGGATAAAACCTCCTCTGTTATATATACAGGAGCAGGTGGACTGGGGACAGCCGCAGCACCAGGCATTCCTGCGGGGTTTCTACGGCTACTGACCTCTGCATTCTCAGGGGAGATTGGTGCAGTGCAAGCATGCCCAATATCCTCAGAGCCCGATGGAGACCCCTTTGGCTTCCTGGAAGATCTATTTCGGGAGCGTCTGGACGACATATCCTTTAAGCACAAAGCTGAGGTATTCCCGTCGTCATACACCAATTTTTGCTGGTAATAGTCTAACACAGGTGCTGCTATATACCAGCTGGTGTCCACTAAAGTGCCTTTCTATGGGGATGCCTGCATCAACCGCCTCTGTGTGCCACTGTTTGTTGCTAGCTCTGTTTGCATCCAGCTGACACTTGTACTGTGTCTTTTAACCATGCTGGGACGCCCGCACATGCGCAGAAGCGCCGCGGCGCGCATCGAGCGTCATCCACCCGCCCCGCCCCTTTTTTTTTCATAGGAGGCGCGTGCACGCGCCCGCGCGCGCGCCCGTGCGCCAATGGCGCCCTTTTCGAAAACCAACAGAGGACTAGGAGCCAGGGCCCTTTTTGCCGGAGGGCCTGTGCGGTGGATGAACGCAGCAACAGGGCAGAGGAAGTGGATTCCCTCAGAGAAACTTACCAGCTGCCTGGATCTTTTGAGTTGAGAAAACCAAAGATCCACATTTACAAGAAAAATGGACTACAGCGGCCTCTAGTGGTTTAACACAGGTACCGCGGTCCCTGTTTTTTTTTTTTTTTTTTTTCTTGACTACTATTAAAATTTTACATTTTCAGTAGTTATAGGCAAACACAGATATTTAGCGGGAATACCGTTAGGTAACAGACAGAAAGACAAATTAGGCTTGGGGGTCCCCCAATAGAACCAAGTTCCTGAGGGCCCCCACTTACCTGATCCCCGCCGCAGGACTTTGTTTGGTCCACAAAAGTCCAAACTTCGCCTATCACGGCAGGCATTGTAATTAAACCTTCAGGGACCGGGTTCCCAAGGATTCCACTCCCCTGGACCTGTATAGCACCCTGCACAGACAGCGTCTTGGTCGTGGGTATGACCAGAGCTCTGGATCCCAGGGTCCAGCCCTCCTAAGAGAAGCATTACAGGCAAAACCTTGCTCTTCTGCTGCAAGGCCCGGGTACCGACCGTTTAGCTATGAAGCTTTTTTGGTGGGATCCGGAACAGCTTACTAAGGCCCAAAAGAACCTGTACGCAAGCCCAGTGAAAACACATGTTACTCTTTGGCCAACACCTTAGACACTGGCAAAAAACTGAGGTGCTCCCGGGTGGGAGGGGCTTATATAGGGGAGGGTACTTCCGGTTTGGAATTGGCCAGTGCCAACACCTGAAGGTAAACTATATAACCCATTAGTAATGACTAAGTCGCTCTGTGTCCCGTGATGTACGAAAAAGAAATAGGATTTTCCTGTCTGCAGAAACGGACCATAGCGGACACTGATGAGATTGGGTGTCAGCGGATGTTCACCCGCTATCCCATAGGGATACATGTCCCTTATTTCATCCGAAAACGGATGGATGAAAAACGGACACAGTCCGCATGTGTAAAAGGGCCCTTAGGTGGAGAGAACTATAAACATTGCAACAATGAGAATTTTTTTTTTTTTTTAAAGATCAAATGAGCAGTCTGTAAATGAGGTCAGTTTAACCACTTAAAGACTAAACCTTTTTTTGACACTTGTTGCTTACAAGTTAAAAATCAGTATTTTTTGGTAGAAAATTACTTCGAACCCACAAACATATACCGTATATACTAGAGTATAAGCAGAGTTTTTCAGCACATTTTTTTGTGCTGAAAATGCCCCCCTCGGCTTATACTCAAGTCACCTTTTTGCGCCTGATCTCCCCTGGACCCCAAGCTTGGCACACATGTAGCCCCACTCTTCCTCTACAAGTGTGCAAAGTTTGTTGTCCAGGGTACCTACGGCCGGGGAGCACTGATTTTTCAAAGCCGGGCACCCCTTCCATAGACTCCCATGTTAAACAGTAATTTCTCTGGTGACTTTGGGGACCCGGTACCGGCCAGTCATAGGATCCCTGGACCCGAAACTTGGCACAAATGTAGCCCCATTTCTCCTCTACAAGTGTGCAAAGTTTGTTGTCCAGGGGACCTACGGTCGGGGAGAACCAATTTTTCAAACCCGGGCACTCCTTCCATAGACTCCTATGTTAAACATCAGTCTAGGCATGGGCACAGTGAGGCATGCAGATGGACACCCTAGGGCTTATACTCGAGTCAATAAGTTTTCCCATTTTTTTGTGGTAAAATTAGGTGCCTCGGCTTATACTCAAGTATTTACGGTATATTTTTTTTTAGCAGAGACCCATGACAATAAAATGGTGGTAGTTGCAATATTTTATGTCATACTATTTGCACAGCGGTCTTTCAAATGCAATTTAAAAAATAAATAAATTTTAATGGAGAGAAAAAAAAAACATTCGGCCCCATGCACACAGGGTGTTTTTGCAGCTGCTGTCAGCAGCGTTAGACGTTTTTTTTTTACAGCTGCAAAACGCCCATCCATGTTATTCTATTGTGTCATGCACACATAGAGCTTTTATGAGCTCCAAGTGGCATAGGCGTTTTCCAGCTGCAAAAAAAACCCAAGACCAGTGCGTTCTGGAGCTCCAGGTTCGAGCTGCAAAAACGCCCAACGCTATTAAAACGCGCATAAACGCGCAAAACCGCTGCGATTGCGTTTTTGAGCTCCAGCATTTTTTTTTTTAAAAAAGGTCAAAAAATGTTTACAAAAAACATGGACAGGCGTTTTTAAGCTGTAAATAACGTGGCTGTAATAACGCCCTGTGTGCATAGGGCCTTAAAGCTAGCCCAATTATTTTGTAGACTTTTAAGTCAAATAAGGAGGGAGAAGAAAAAAAAAAAAGTTCTACAAAGCCATTTCAGCTATTACAATACCATCAGTCAATGTTTGCTTAAGAATCTTGGGAACAGAAATCTACGTATTCGTTATGTATTCAAAGTCTGACTAACAAAAGAGTACAAGGCAAAGCACAAGCATGATTTAAACAATCAACGTTAAAAAAAAAAAATAGGATAGTTGCTGTACTTTCAGGATTTTCCTAATCTTCTACCGACAAGTTTTTTTTTGTGTCCTGGGATCAATAACCAGACATTTCCAGTAAAATCGCCACAACCCTCCCGGAAAAAATTAGGTCTATTTATAACGAAGAATGGGTCAGCATGGGGAACAAAATCAACATTTCCCAGACAAGGTTTCTGCATCTTTCCATCTTGAGAAAGCAACTTTTACGTTTAATTGACCCAAACCTAGGTGACCCCTGTACAAAAATACAAATGTATGACCTGAGCCTTCTACTTTCTCCCTGTATTAATATGATGTAAAGCATGTACCCCTCTATAGTAAACCCAGACACACTGTATAGTGTTGGACATGGAGACCCAACAAGCATGTTAACTGGACTATTGGCAATAAGCACTCTCCTTACAGCTGGTAGCCACCAATCAGAAACCCTCTTCAGTTCTTACATACTACTCTTGAAGAATGAAAGGGATAATCTGATTGGATGATTCCATCCTTCAGGCATAGATAAAGAGCAACTATGCAAGATTTCTAATTATTTGGAATATTGAATGTTTTTAGATGAATAACTGGAAACAAAAAAAAAAAAAAAAAAAACTTTTATCAGCAGATTACCAAATATTTTGTTTTAGCACAACTGCCAGTGTGTGGTTTTGCTCTCACGGCTGTTTATTACATAAGATATTGTTCACATGCAATCTCACAGTACTCTGCTAATCGAGCAATGAACAGGGAAAAAAGAAAGCAATAGATATGAACTGCCATCTAAGAACCATTTCTAAAGCGCACCACACATTACAAACTGACCGTACAATCTGTAGATCTACCAACCTATATAAAGCTTAGTTGAGGTAGGTCCTCTTGCCTAGCTTTGGTTAAGTCTGTAATGTGGATGTGCAATTTTAAGTAAAAATATGGGCAAAATCACTTCTTACACATATGAAGCAGCCTGTCAATAGCATTACCCACAGCTGTCTGCTTTTCCGAGTCCCCCCCCCCCCCCCTCTAAAAATCTTAATTACAATCAGTTGTTTAGTTGCTCGCAGTCATGCAGCTATGGGATAAGGTAATGTCTCTAGTATGATGCACGCTGCCTCACTAGATTACCAATGTACACGATTATGCACATTTCCGGTACGGATGGCTTGTTCTGATTTACTCAGGTGGTTAACTGTCCTTTATTTTCACATTTGCAAAGAAACTTTTTTTTTTTAAATTGTAAAGTTTTAAAACTTGTTGATCCTGCCAGTAAGTCTGTTTTTTTAAACTGTTAAAAAAGACAAACTTCAGGGAAATTAATGATCCTCCCTTGCAGTGGGGCTGCACCCATACTGCAGATGTTATCTGCTCGTTTGGTGGCTTGGAGAACAGTTTTAGGCTGGGTTCACACTAGTTGCAGCCGCAGCTGGGGGTCCGGTGCGTCCGTTCTCCGTTTCAGGTGTGAATCGGGTCCAACTTTTTGCCTGAATTCAGACCTGAAAACGGAGCCAAGGATGCACAGGACCCTTCTCCAGCAGCCCCCCCGCGACTCTGAGAGCCGGTCAGTCTCTTGTCATGCGAAATTGGATGCGTGGAAAGTGTGATCATTTAACTTCTGATCCTGCAGGCTTCTCTGTGCTGCTAGACCGGCCCCCACAGCCTTTTCCTTCCTATGCTTCAGGGGTCCGAGGTTCTCGGACATCCTCAAGAATGACTCAGGCCCACACTGAATGTGAGCATGCTGTGGAACTGTCCACCACTAGAGCATGTGGGAGCGGAGAATCAGATAGTATAGCGCTTTTACTGTTCCCCAAATTAAACAAGTAGTTAACCTTGCAGTGCAGACACAGACCCACTGCAAAAGGAGGATTATTTTATTTTTACTTGAATTGGACTTCAAAGAAGAACTAAACAAAATAAATTTGCAGAGCAGACAGCTTTTTATAGTAGAAGAGATATGCTATACCTCTTTTGCAATGAAAAACTGTCTGTTCGCAATCTATTGAATGTGCACGGAGCTGCATATGCTCAGCTCAAGATACTCCCGGACACAGTTGCCATCTGCAGGGATGGAGGACACATGCGCATGGGAGTCACACCATTCTCTCCAACAATAAAAAAAAAGCTGAAAACCCAGTAGCCAGAGCAAGCCTCAGGAGAAGATATCAACAGCTAAAGAGAGATTCAATTGTTGCAATACTTAAAGCGGTTTTAAACCACTGCACATTTGTTTTTTACCTTACCTGCAAGGCAAATGTGCTAGTATGCATCGCATACTAGCACATTATGTGAAACTTACCTGAAAACAAAGCCTTCCAGCGGTGCAATGTCATTGCTGGAGACATCCATCTTCACCCATCTTGGTTCGGGGACTCCGGCTCTGACTGACTGTAGCCGCAATGACGCCACTCCCGAGGGCACTGAAGGAACGGTAGGGGTGGCCGTTCCTTCAGAGTGCATGCGCCAGTGATGTCACTGGCTGCATGCACAGTAGAGCTGCACGATTTTGGGAAAAATGAGAATCGCGATTCTTTTGATTAGAACAAAGATCACGATTCTCTCACGATTCTTTAAAATGGTAAATTTAAAAAAAAAAAATAATTTGCTTGTCTTTTTTTTTTTGCAAAATTTTCTTATTTTTAATATTTTTATTATTCTTTACTTTTTAATTTCTTTATTTTATTCATTTAATTATTTTCTCATTTTTTTTCACTTTATTGCTATCACACAGGAGAAAACAATTCACTGTGTGATACCAATTGGAGGAGACAGGTTCTCTTTATTGACCCTTCACTTCCAAAAACAGGAGTCCTAGCACTAGCACTGTGCTAGAACTCCTGTCACAGCTGAGATGGAAAGAGCACAGCTCTCTTCTCTCACTGTGAACATAGGCGGCAGGGACAGGAGACGGAAGACAAACTCGGCAGCCGGGGGGGGAGGGAGGGGGGAGTCCCGAAGACAGCCAGCCAAGTGTGGTATGTGTGTGGGGGGGGGGGGGGGGGGGAGGGAGGACGGACAGCAGCACAAACTTTCTTATAGAAACTTACCGCCCGCCCGTATGTTGAAATTGTCTCTCCTCTGCTCGCATACAGCCCCGCCTCCTCCTAACCCCGCGCTGTGATAGACAGAACACATCCCAGCATTGGACCCGCATTCTGTCTATCACAGCGTGGTGTTAGGAGGAGGCGGGGCTGTGTGCGAGCAGAGGAGAGACTGTTTCAATGCATCACGCTCTATGATCAATTTGCGTTCCACGCTGGTTACGTGGAAGTGGCGGGGATTTAAGAAAATCGCGGTCATCCAGCCTGGAGATCGTGGGGGGTGAATCGAGATTCTCAAACGATTAATCGTGCAGCTCTAATGCACAGTAAATATCTCTGAAACGGTGCACGTTTAGGGTATTTTTTACACTACCTATAGGTAAGCCTATAATAAGGCTTTCCTATAGGTACAATTTAAAGATGGAAGTTTACTTCCTCTTTAAAACAGAAGCAAGCATTCTGCGGTCTTTAGCTTGACTGTAACAGACTAAGCTATTACTGCTTATTAAGGGCGGACGCACACAGCATGGCTCTTCTAGTGGCCAATCTCTTTTTTTTTTTTTTTAGATATAGTAATTCACATGTTGCTTCAGGCAAGACAAGGTTCCAAAATGAAGAGAAGTCTGTAATATTCCCTATCCACACTAAACTGCATGGAGGGACGAAGCTCCTGTTGCTGTACAGCAGTGGTTCTCAACTCCAGTCCTCAGGACCCACTAACAGGCCAGGTTTGCAAGATAACTGAAATACATCACAGGTGATACATCATTTGCCGTTCAGTGATTGCAGTATTCTAGTCTGCATCTACCCAAGGTAATACAATGGAACCTCGGATTACGAGCATAATCCGTTCCACGAAAATGCTCGTAATCCAAAGTACTCGCATATCAAAGTGAGTTTCCCCATTGAAGTCAATGGAAATGAAAATAATTAGCTCCGCATTGACTTCAATGACATGCAATACCGCATGTGGCCAGAGGTGGGGGGGGGGGCCCAGAGAGCCTCGGGCACACACAAAAAGGCCCGAGGACAACTCGGCTGACCTCGGCAAACATCGGAAAGGCTCAGGAACGGCGTATTTCCGAGTCTTTCCAATCATTTCCGAACTGCTCCGAACGGCGCCGCTCGGCTCCTGCGCCCCCTACCTCAGGCCAAACGCAGTACTGCACACCGCTTTGGTTGGAATCCTGCTCGTTTTGCGAGACACCACTCGCAAACCGAGTTAGGATTTTAAAAAATACAGTGCTTGTATTTCGAAACGCTCGTTAACCGCGTTACTCGCAAGCCGAGGTTCCACTGTACTTAAAATCTGGTCTGTTTGTGGGTCCTGAGAACAGGAGTTGAGAACCACTGTTGTACACAGTGTTCTGACAGCCAGCACCTGCATGAATTACCAAACAGTGACCGCAGCCAATTAGTAATTGTAATCCTAACGCTAAACAGTGTGGGTGAGTCAGTCAATCTCCTATTTCTGGCGACTATTCTGACAACCAGCAAAATACCCAAATACTATGGCTGAAATCACTGTTCAGTTCAACTTTTTCCACCCTGCTTCTTCCTCAATTTCTCAGTCGAAGTTTGGGTGGTGTCAACAGGCCCAAAATTCAAGACATGCAAAAAGCCTGTTTAAGAGTTTTTAGTGGTCATCTAAAAAGGAATCACTAAATTTATAATCTACCTCTGCTTGATATTGGTTGGCGAATCAGTGAGACAGTCAGGAAACCTGTATTCTTACATTTTTTTTAAAAACAATGTTATACTTACCTCCACTGTGCAGCTCGTTTTGCAGAGTGGCCCCGATCCACGTGTTCTAAGGGCCCCTCGGCAGCTGTCTCGGCTCCTCCCCGCATCAGCCAACCCCCTCTGGGAAGCGCTCTCCCAAGGGGGGGGTTAGCTTGCGGGCGCGCTCACGAGTCCTGTATCCGGTGTCCATAAGCCGCCGACTACAGGACTCGACCCGCCCCCCCATGTCATTGGAGTTGATTGACAGCAGCGCGAGCCAATGGCTGCGCTGCCATCAATCTATCCAATGAAGAGCCGAGAAGACCCGGCGGTCATCAAGCGCATTCGACGCGGGACTTTCGAGGGCTCAGCCTGCAATCGCCAAATGTTTTTTCACCTTAATGCATAGGATGCATTAAGGTGAAAAAACATGAGCCTTTACAACCCCTTTAACTATCCATGATAATAGACAGACAATCTCAGTAAACAAGTACAGGGGAAAAAAAAACACTTTCCCTGTCACATTGTTGTTTATGTTCTTTCACCTGTCATGATAAAAATAAGGAAGCTGCCAGCACAGACTTTGTTTGGAAGCTGCTAGCTTCCCGTTTGTTGTGCTCATCTTATGACTTCACTGCATAAGAAGTATACAGCTTGTCAAGTGCTGACCTGCTAGTTTTCTGCAGAACAGTGACTGACTTACTGAGCAGGGAAACCAGAGAATGATATATACTGCCAGGGAGACAGTGGATTCTAAAGATACCAGCAATGGCAGCTCCCATAATTCATTAGCTGACCATACATTTTTCATATTCAATCTACTTCAGATTTATCTTCAACTACGTAGTACAAGAGCCTGTCTGATTGCATACACATAGAAAGTGTTTAGGTCTGGCCTCATATTATATTGTTTTGTCAAATAGAGAAGTATGGGAATGTTTTTTTGGCAGAATCATACTTGGGTGGATTCCGCATCGGTCCAATGCTGCATCTGTCCCCAGCCGGCTCTCACACTGAGAACCAAGCACTCAAACACTGCCGATCACTCGGTTCTCAGAGCTCCCTGAACAGAGGAGCTGCTGACTGTCAGTCACTGGCTCTCTACTCCACCCTCACTGGAGTGCTGGGCTGTGGAGGGGGCAGCAGCCGCTGGCTCAGGCTCTCAGTGGCTTCCAGGCATGCGAGTGGATCCTGACCACATGGTCGCGATCTTTCCCGAGGCTGAACTGCACACTCCTGTGACCAACAGGAGAGGTACAGCCAAACGAGCTTTGGCTGTACTTCTCTAAAAGGAAAATGTTACAAGAAAAATTGTATAATGTATGGCCAGCCTTTATCATTAGTTTGCTTTAAAGCAGGGCAGGCATTCTAGTTGAGGAGATCAGCTTGTTTACATATTAGCAGCACTCCAAACTTCACAAACTGAGACCAAATCTGTTACTACATTATATTTACAGCCACAAACAGCCCTGACATTAGAAAATACATAAATGTTTATACAAGAGTATCCTATTCCTTGAATGATAGAAGACATGTGCCCTTTGTCATTTTTTCTTCAAAGCCATACATAAACATGCACAAGTGGACTGCAAAGGCCCGAAGGAAAGCAACAAACAGGAATTTAGCTTTCAGATTTTGCTGCGTATGCAGTATTGTAAAGACTTGGCAGGTTTATACACTACACGCCAAATAGGACAGCATGAAGTTTAAGTTAAAAAAAAGTCTTACTCAGGCAGTGGAACCGGAGGGATCTCTGAGGTAGATGAACTGGAAATGTTTTCAACACTGGTAGCCAGGTTCACAGCTGCTTTTTCCACATCTTTAATGTCAATATTATCCAGAGGTACGTTTAAGCCTGGTTCTATTTTCTTGTCCTGTGCAGACAAAAATGTCAATAGAAAGCAATTTAAAAACAAGAAATCAGCTAATGCAAAAAAACAACAACCTTGAGAAAGATGACAGTCAATTAAAGTTGTATGCCATACAGGCACATCATATCAGCAATCCACTTGCTTACCTGTTCCATAAAAGATCCTCATTTCTGTTTAAAGTCTATTTTTTTATCATTCCAATTCCATTTTTTGTGAAGGGAAAAGGAAGTGGAGAGTCCAAAGTGGGCAGAATCCAGGAGTTTCAGTTTAAATCTCAAATGACAAAGCATATTTAAAAGGATAAGTTCACCCTTCATAACTTGTTACACCCTTATTCAGGGTGTAACATGATACAGACTATTTAGAGATTCAACAAAACAGATTGGGGGCTGACCTAAATTGCCTTCTGTTTTCAAGTGACCCAAGACTGAAGTAGAAGGGGCGTGTCTTGGATTCCATTAGTGTGGCTGCTTAGATTTATAGCTCTGGCTCTGCACAGACATCCTGCAGGCATTCTGTGTCCAATCCTTTCCCAAAAAGGCACAGAATCCTTGCTAAATACTGCGGGATCCCGAGGCAGGCATGATACGGGCCACCTGCGCCCCAGTCATCAACGGAACAACTGGCAAAGTATCACAGGCAAGATGGTGCTGATCCCTCATCCAAACCTGAAGCCATACTGCAGCCCTTAGCAGAGCTCTCCACATCAGGGGTGAGTGACTCTCTGCCTGCTGTGTTCCACACTCGGGCTGACCTAACTCTCCAGGCCCTTCCTCAGAGTAGCCCACTCTGGCTGGAAATCATGCTAGGTACAAAAAACTGCAAGGCCTCTTACAGTTCAGATGGAAAGCATCCATATTGATTTTTCCCTATTGAAGCAAGATGGGCAAAACTTGAGGGAGCGAAAGAATACATCAGGTCCCTGGAAGACATAGTACACCCCTTTAAGCTGCCACTGTACGTACGGCTACCGATTAGCTGGTGTCCCTCAGAGCCAAAATGGAGGATTTAGAGAACCGCTCTCACAGGAACAATCTCCACTTTGAGTTCCCTGAGCATTCAGAGGGGGCCCGCCCTGAAAGGTTCATTCACTCCTGGCTGCGAGATATTTTTTGGGATGGAGGTGTTGTCCCATGTCTTTGTGATTGAGCGTGCACATCACACCCCCCCCCCCACGTTGTCCTCCCTCGCCCCCCCCCCCCCTCCCAGAGGTCACCGATTGCAAAAATCCTCAATTTATAAGACAAAGTCACCATCCTGTGCCATGCTAGAGAAAAGGGCCCACTCAAGTTTAATGGTAATAATATCTCCACATATCCGGATTTCTCGGCTGAAGTTAAATGCCAGGGCATATCCTTTGCTGTGGTGAAAGACCGCCTCCGCGATGAGGGCCTGCCATATGGGATGCTCTTCCCTGCTAAGCTGCGGATCATCCATGAGGGCAACGCTCACTTCTGCAATTGTCCAAAGGATGCTATGGCCTGGATAGACGGTCGTTTTGGGAAACAACCTAGACAACGCCGCAACTGATGCTGTACCGAGTGGTTTTTCTTCCTCTCTGCCTCACTACTCATCTCTCCTGAAGCAAGCTTGAGCACCTGTGGGTCACCCTATCCTCTTTGCCTCCTACACTCCATTGCTACAGATGACCTGGGGACTGCACCCACCCCTTTGCTGCTATACGTTACCCCTGTGACGGAACTGCCAGATGTCATTGTACGCTATAACACCTGTCTTAATCGGCGGGTAACCCCTGCCTTGCCTTATTTGACCAACACTGTTTATGCCTTCTTTTACAGGTTACTGTTATATCCTGCCAGATGGAACCCTCGGCCTTACAGAGAGCCTCTCTGGACCCACTACCTCCCCCCATTCCAATAGGTGGCGAGGCCACAGGTTTTTGGTTTTCTTGTTTAGGGAACCAAAGCTCACTACGTTTGGGATGGTTGAGCAGGGTGGGAGGGGGGGGGGATTAAATTTTTTTCGCCTTTTTTGGCCCCTTTTACACTTTAGTTGGGACTGGTTGGACTTCTTTTTTTTTTTTCTGCCCCTATTGTGGGTATATTTCTGTTGCTACAGTGCATTTATTTCAGTGTCTCCCTCGTACAAGGTTTTATATGTCGTATTGCATCTCCCCATGATCCTCCCTATGTTATGCTGTACAGGTCCTTCTCAAAAAATTAGCATATTGTGATAAAGTTCATTATTTTCTGTAATGTACTGATAAACATTAGACTTTCATATATTTTAGATTCATTACACACAACTGAAGTAGTTCAAGCCTTTTCTTCTTTTAATATTGATGATTTTGGCATACAGCTCATGAAAACCCAAAAATCCTATCTCAAAAAAATTAGCATATTTCATCCGACCAATAAAAGAAAAGTGTTTTTAATACAAAAAAAGTCAACCTTCAAATAATTATGTTCAGTTATGCACTCAATACTTGGTCGGGAATCCTTTTGCAGAAATGACTGCTTCAATGCGGCGTGGCATGGAGGCAACCAGCCTGTGGCACTGCTGAGGTGTTATTGAGGCCCAGGATGCTTCGATAGCGGCCTTAAGCTCATCCAGAGTGTTGGGTCTTGCGTCTCTCAACTTTCTCTTCCCAATATCCCACAGATTCTCTATGGGGTTCAGGTCAGGAGAGTTGGCAGGCCAATTGAGCACAGTAATACCATGGTCAGTAAACCATTTACCAGTGGTTTTGGCACTGTGAGCAGGTGCCAGGTCGTGCTGAAAAATGAAATCTTCATCTCCATAAAGCTTTTCAGCAGATGGAAGCATGAAGTGCTCCAAAATCTCCTGATAGCTAGCTGCATTGACCCTGCCCTTGATAAAAACACAGTGGACCAACACCAGCAGCTGACATGGCACCCCAGACCATCACTGACTGTGGGTACTTGACACTGGACTTCAGGCATTTTGGCATTTCCCTCTCCCCAGTCTTCCTCCAGACTGGCACCTTGATTTCCGAATGACATGCAAAATTTGCTTTCATCCGAAAAAAGTACTTTGGACCACTGAACAACAGTCCAGTGCTGCTTCTCTGTAGCCCAGGTCAGGCGCTTCTGCCGCTGTTTCTGGTTCAAAAGTGGCTTGACCTGGGGAATGCGGCACCTGTAGCCCATTTCCTGCACACGCCTGTTCACGGTGGCTCTGGATGTTTCTACTACAGACTCAGTCCACTGCTTCCGCAGGTCCTCCAAGGTCTGGAATCGGTCCTTCTCCACAATCTTCTTCAGGGTCCGGTCACCTCTTCTCGTTGTGCAGAGTTTTCTGCCACACTTTTTCCTTCCCACAGACTTCCCACTGAGGTGCCTAGATACAGCACTCTGGGAACAGCCTATTCGTTCAGAAATTTCTTTCTGTGTCTTACCCTCTTGCTTGAGGGTGTCAATGATGGCCTTCTGGACAGCAGTCAGGTCGGCAGTCTTACCCATGATTGCGGTTTTGAGTAATGAACCAGGCTGGGAGTTTTTAAAAGCCTCAGGAATCTTTTGCAGGTGTTTAGAGTTAATTAGTTGATTCAGATGATTAGGTTAATAGCTCGTTTAGAGAACCTTTTCATGATATGCTAATTTTTTGAGATAGGAATTTTGGGTTGTCATGAGCTGTATGCCAAAATCATCAATATTAAAACAAGAAAAGGCTTGAACTACTTCAGTTGTGTGTAATGAATCTAAAATATATGAAAGTCTAATGTTTATCAGTACATTACAGAAAATAATGAACTTTATCACAATATGCTAATTTTTTGAGAAGGACCTGTATATGACTGAATATGGCTAATGTGCTAAAACTGATCTCTTGGAATGTCAGGGGTTTGAACTCCTCTTAAGCGGTCCTTGGTATTCTCCTTCCTAATATAAGCCACATATTGTCTGCCTTCAAGAGACTCGCCTCACCAATGCTAAACTGTGGTCCCTTAAAAACGCCCTTGGCTGGCTACACAGTACCACACTACACATTCCAACTACTCCAGTGGAGTTTATATCCTGCTAGCAAAATCCCTCCTGGCTGAAATCCTGTGGATTAAGATGTACCCAGGAGGGAAGATTCATTATACTTTCTATCCAATTTATCACCATAGTATAGACGCTAGTGAACATACATGTTCCTCCCCCATTTTCCTAATTTTTTTCCTGATTCTGCTGTCTAGAATCCCTGGCCCCCTGCTCTATATTGGGGACTTTAATGCAGTTCTTGATCTTCCCATGGACCGCTTGGGGGGTGGGGGTAGACCCTGCCCTCCATTTGACTGGACCCAGGTGGATTGGTCTTACTGAGCTGTGGAAGCACCCAAAGGAGCAACATTTTTCTTGCCACTCCTGCCATACTGCCACCTATAGATATGGCATTCTCTACTGTTGAAGTACTCCCTAATGTGCAGGCGACTTCCTACGTTCCCCAAGGTGTGTCTGATCATGCCCCCCTTTCTGTGGATCTCGTCCTCCTGCTAAACTCTAGCACTTTTGTCTGGTAGCTGAACTCCCAATGGTTGGAGGATGAGATGGTACAGAATGACTGCAGGAAGAACATTCAGATTATTGGTGTACGAATCAGGGCACTGTTGGGAACTGCATGGGAGGCTTCCAAGGCCGTTCTACGAGGCATCTTTATGTCCATTACTGAAATTTTGTGCAAGAACACACAGCAGTGCACTGAGGATCTAGAAAATAAGATGGTAGCTACAGAAGCAGCATATGCTGTGAATCCTGATCCGGCTACCCGGATCTCATGGCTACATAGTAGACAATATGAACTTCACCTCTTGGACCTTACTAAAAAAAAAAAAAAACGTATGCTCTAGGTCACTGAGAAATCGTTCAAGCAGGGGAATAAGGCGGGTCGCATACTTGCATATTCAACTAGGCCGGACCGTACTCCCATCTATTCCTAGGATTTTAACTTCTTGGAATAGGGTCAGCGATGTCCCTCGGGAGACAAGATGCCTTCCATCACGATTTATACACTAGGGCCCACTACTCCGATGCCACACTGGATGACTACTTGACCCAGACGGTGCTTCTGACCAAGACCAGACTGAATTGGACGAACCTCTGTTGAGGAGCTCTCCCTGGCAATTTCACAGCTTCCGACTCCTAAGACGCCGGGGCTTGGAACGCTTTCCAGCTGAATGGTATGCCCAATTTCGACACCTATTGAGTCCCATCTTACTCTAAACATACAATGAGGCCCTGAAAGATGGAGTGCTCCCTTCTTCTAGGAGACTAAGAGGCTTTAATTATTTTGATACTCAAACCACGGAAAATCAATCTCTCTCTTTGTGCCTTTTGTTTTATGTCTGCATGTCCTAAAACTGCAATAAAAATCTCTTTAAAAAAAGAAGAAGACTGAAGTAGAAAGTAGGCTTGGGCACAAATGTGGGAGTTTTCCATGAACATGAAGACAGTTTGCCAGTGCCGATACCTATAAAACGTGGAGCTATACATACTCTCCCTCATTTTGCTCTTCTGATGCTTTTGCGGCCCACAAACCACAATCTGAGAACTACATATGGCTGAGGACTTGCTACCCTCCCCCATGTTACATTGCAAGGTTCCTGCTAGAGCTGCACGATTCCGGACAAAATGCGAATCACAATTTTTTTTGCAGAGAATAAAGATCACAATTCTCACAATTCTCGGTGCAACAGCTTTCACATTATAAAAAAATTTGGCCAACTACTGCTTAGTTTTTTTATGCAAGTGCAAAATTTTGTTCAAAAGACTGCTGCACAAATACAGTGTGACAAAAAATATTGCAACGACCCCCATTTTACTCTCTAGGGTCCCTGCTAAAAAAATATTATACAATATTTGGGGGTTCCAAGTAATTTTCTAGCATAAAAATACTGATTTTAACTTGTAAGCAACAAGTGACAAAAAAAAAGACTTGGTCTTTAAGTGGTTAAACTGATCTAATTTGAAGACCGAAGTTCATCCCTTTGATCTAAAAGCACCAAATGACAATGTTTCTTTTCATCTCTCAGCGCCGATGTTGTGATAAACTTTGCCGTTTTATTTTTTGGAGAACAGAACTGCTTTGCACTTGTCAAATGACTTGTGGAAATGCCGGATTAAGGACATGAGGGGGTTGAATCGAGATTGCAACTTTTTAACGATTAATCGTGCAGTCCTAGTTCCTGCCAAGCAAACCACAGTGCAATCGCTATGCAGCAATTACCTACAAGTGATCAGCCCTTTACACAGACTGGGCCGATCACTGCATAGCGATTACATGCAAGCAGCCATAATTAGCTGAGGGAGCCAGCAGCCTCCCATTGCATTCAATTGGGCTGCCTCCGGGAGCCAATTGCTGGGCAACTTCTGTGGTTCTCGCATGTAAACGATATCCAGCACATTTGCAAGTGTGAATGTAGCCTTAAAAAGGGAAATGTACAACAAACAGAATATAGCATTGCTTTTTATTAGGGAAAACTAAGAAAAATACCTTTTCATCTTTTGTGCAGTCTTCCAATAGCAGATCTTCTCCCACTTGCCCCGATGATAGAGAATCTACTATTTCCGAAGTCTTTGGCTGTTCCTTATCCTCCTACATGGTTTGAACACAAACAATTTGTTGTAATAATGAGTTAATAGTGCATACATTTTAAACATTTCTTGTAAAACCAATATACTGTGGCAGACTGCTCTCTCTCTAGATGTGTGTGCACTTAAAGTAGAATTGCAACTTTAGTTTGTTTTGGCCTAGCGGTTTACATTACAGAACACCCAGTGGCCTCTTCATTCTGTAATCTACTGTAGTAATATTAGCTGTATACAGTAGGTGGTAGCAGTGCAAGTGACTTCCCGTCTTTTTTCAATATAAGGCTCTTTAATGGTCAAGGTGGGAGGCTAGCGTCACAATTTCCACCTTGGCAGTGTGCGTTCGGGGCAGTGCTCCTGCCCCTGCATGCCTATCAAATGAATGCATATGTTTTTATTAATAATTACGAGTGGAATGCTACTTTAAAAAGTCTGAACAGTAACAGTTCATGTTTTACACCACAATGGTAACAGTTTTTTTTTTGTTTTTTGTTTTAGGGGTAACAAAGCTCATATGAGCGACGCTCAGAAATCAGGTATATAGCGGCATTTTATTAATAAAAGCACAGGGACACTTGTCACTAGCAAGCGTTTGTGTAAACATAACAAATGGGCTTAAAGTGGTTACAAACCCTTTACAATCACTTTTTGCTACAGCAAAGCCTATACTAAGGCTTACCTGTAGCTACCCTGGATATCTCCTAAACCTACACGGTTTAGGAGATATCCCCTGTATCTGCAAGTGCCAACATCATCGGTACATGCGCACTGAAGCAAAGGCACGTACGTGCTGTTGCTTCAGTGAGTGTGCCGTTACTGGTGGCTCCCACACGCATACGCGAGAGCGACGCAATCACAGCTCCGGCCAATCACAGCATCGGAGCCCGCAATATCCGGAAGTAACTCTGGGATCGATGTCACCGGCCGGAGGGTTGTACGAGGGGCGCTTCAATCTAAGGTAAGTAATTCATAATGAGCTAGTATGCTATGAACACTAGCTCATTATGCCTTTGTCTTGCAGGTTTTTTGTTTGTTTTTTGGATCGTGGGTTTACAACCACTTTAAACAAAAAAATAAATAAACCAAACACTGTTTAGAGCAAGACGTGTACATCCTTTCACATTTAATAACTTAGTTATGACCATCCCCAAAGGGACGTCTGCTTGCACATTGGAGGTCATCTGCAAAGGAGGAACAAAAGGATGCTGCTGCAAAGCATATTCTAAAAAGGGTAGTGATAAAACCTGGCACTTCATCTTTGCATCATCGAAGTTCATGAGAACAGCCTCAGGCAGCCCATGATCAAAGCTACAGGGGAATGTCAATTGTTTACACAAAATTTCAAAACCCCTTAAAACAACATTTCAGTCACACATCAGTTTAATGTTTGCATACAGGTCAACACGCACGGTCAGCCCTGTCAATACTGGTTACAGTGACATTTACAAAATCCTGTCCTTGGGAGTGCATTGAGGGACACAAAGGTGTCAATTGACAAATAGTTAAATAAGGGCTCATAAAATGCGTTAATTGTGCAAGTGTTCAATTCATTAAGAATTTTGCAGTAAATATTGAATAAGGCATTTGTTCGATTTAGCGATAATTACCGCATTAGTAAATGTGGTAATTTACCACATTTAGCTGGTTGCTAAACGGACAGCTAAATGTAAAAAAAAAAAAAAAAGTCAACAATTACAAAGGAGGGGAAAAACAAACAGCGTTAAAACACCAAAAATTAAATAGTGTGGGGTCCCCCCTCAAAATCCCTACCAGACCCTTATCTATGCATGTAGCCTGGCAGGTCAGGAAAGGAGGGGGGCGCTCGCTCGTTGTCCTTTCTGAACCATACCAGGCTACATGCCCTCAACATGAGGGGGGGGGGTGGTTTGGGGCAGGGCCTCATCCCCACAATCGTGGCCAGTGGTTTTGGGGGTCTGCGGGGGCTTATCTGAATCTGGATGCCCCCTTTACAAAACGGGACCCCAGATCCCACCCCCCCCCCCAAGTCAATGAATATGGGGTACATATTACCCAGCCAGTCAATCACGCCGCCTGCCGTTGTGACGTCACCGACCCAGCATGCACCTGTCCGTGATGTCACAGAAATGTCAAACAGCACTCGTGCGCGCCCCTCTTTCCTGACCTGCATGCTTTGATACCACCAGCAAAACCCTGGTGGTTAATACTGCATACTTTTTTACTCTGGTCCGTTTGTGAATTGGACCCAAGAGTTTTTAAAGCGATCATTTAACAGCACACCTTTTTGTCCTGGTAAAAACTGAATAGTTTTTTTGTTTTATTTATGAATTTAACTTTATTTACTGCATGCGATAAGGGTATCCTATTACTCATTTGCATACGTTATCGCATGCAGTAAACGTTAGTGAATTGACCCCAAAGTCTTTAACCTAAACATAATACAGTCACCTACAAAAGGATATTTGGCAACAAAAAGCACACCAGTCAAAGATATTCCCTCCCACTCCCAGCATGCCTCAGTTTTTAATCGGTCTCTCTTTGTGCCTAGTGTCTTGTGGGTGGCACAATTACCCCATGTTCAATATCTAAACATTCACATGTGTCTTTCAATTAATAAAAGGCAGAAAAAACGATTTTTGTACAAGCCACATGTTTTTTCTGGAAAAAAAAAAAAAAAAAGTCCAGATTAAAAAAATATAAAAGGGACAGTACTTGAATTGAATGAGAAGGGTCCCTTGAAATGGTGGCTGCTCTCCATTAAAATGTTTAGTCCTATACCTCCCGCACACCCTTGGAGAGAATCTTCCAACGTTGCGGATTTAACATGAGCTAATGGACCTGTCAGAGGCTCTCGTCAAGAATGGTGACTTTGCCTATCCTTCCTCTATTCCTAAAAACTGTACTATAGCTTTCTGCAATGGAGGGCACTCTATGGACAGAGGAGGTTGACTTTTTATTCTTCTACCCATCTTCCATTCATAAAGCCCTTTTCAGAGCTGGATGCAAGTACCGCCCCTTGTGTTTATACTAAAATTAAAGCTATTAAAAAAGGAGCTGTAAAGTCAAAGCATACACTTATATTTTATAACCTGAGCATTGAATTAAACAATCCAAACAGTTACAGACAAACCAATACAAGCATACCGAAAAAATATGTCCTCATGCTATGACTGCCGAAACTTCCTGGATTCCCTGCATGCTTTGCAAATTCTCCTCTGCTGCTTACTTTAAATTTCTAAGGCCCCTTCCACACGGGCACCTTCACTATGCGGAATCCGCTTGCTCGGCGGTGGATCTCTCCGCTGATCCCCACTGAGCAGGCGGATGGACATGTCTGTTTCCTCTCCCCTATGGCATGGACACAGTCCTGCTCTCTATGGGGCAATCAGATGGAAACATCTGTCAATTTCCATGCGATCCGCCGGACAGATGGAAAACAGGACCACTACAGGATCGGATAGGAGTGGGTGTCCGCCGCTCCAGATGACAATGCAGGGTCCAATCAAATCCACCTGAAAAACTGACAGGTGGACCTGATCGGACAGCCTGTGTGAATGGGGCCTATGGACTATCTATCCCATAGTACCCTTGCTGTCTGCAAGCTGTAATGCCCATACTGAAATCTACCCCCCGAAACCCTCTCTTCTCAGCACCTCTGTAGCTCAGAAGGCAGGCTCTGAAATGTGCGACAGCAGTGCCTACTCACATGGCATAGTGAATACATGTCAAAGAATTACAGAAAAATATTGTGCAAGGTTTTACAAACTAAGTTTACAAACTTCAAAATCCCTCAGGCCGGTTTCACACTGGGGCGGTGGTGGTATAGCGCCGCTATTTTTAGCGGCGCTATACCGTCACGATTGCAGAGGTATTCGGCCGCTAGCGGTGCGGTTTTAACCCCTGCTAGCGGCCGAAAAAGGGTTAATACCACCCGCAAACCCCGGCTACAGCCGCAGTTTGCGGGCGGTATCCCATTCATTTCAATGGGAAGGAGCGGTGTAGGAGCGGTAAACACACCGCTCCTCTCACCGCTCCAAAGATGCGGCTAGCAGGACTTTTTTTTTAAGTCCTGTTAGCGCACCGCTCCAGTGTGAAAGCCCTCGGGGCTTTCACATTGGAGAGAAAGGAGCCGCTGTTTAGGCTCGGTTTGCAGGCGCTATTTTTAGCAAAATAGCGCCTGCAAACCGCCCCAGTGTGAAAGGGGCCTCAGGAGTAGGCTAGAAAGATTTTAAATGGCAAAAATGAAAAGATTTTAAATGATCATAGATACGCTTTAAAGAAGAAGATTTTTACCCATAACAACTTGATAAAAAATAATGTTCATTAGCAAGGAAAAAAATATTCCACATTACTAATTATGCTACCAAAATTTGTGTGCTGTAAATTGCCTACAGCATTGTTCCTGTTTCTTCTTGCTGGAGGCTGCCATTTTGCTGAAGCCCAGAGTCCCTGAACAGCAATCATAAAGTGGAACTAAACCCATCAATTTAACCGCTTCAAAAAAAAAAAAACTGTTAGAAATCCTGGTATTCCAGGAAAGTAACGGTCACATTTGCTTGTTTCCTTAACCAAACTGTCAAACCATCAAATGGCTGGTGTTATAACTGATCACATGTGCAGCACCACGGCCATTGCATATCAAACAGAAGCAACTTCCTTTGCTGTAAAGGATAGAAGGGTTTAATTTTGCTTTAAGGCTGTCAGCAGATCAGCCTCTACAAACTCACCAGTGCTTGAAAATGGAGAGCAACTGAGTATGTGCAGAGCAGGGTGAGACAGTTTATTAGTGGATTTTAAACAGTATAGACACTTATTTATGTTTTACATAGCTATCCCTGCAAAAGGTACATGCCTGAAGTGACCTAGCAGGACTTAATTTTCTGACAATAGTTCCACTTTAAGTTAATAGTCCTATAGGAGGTGGAGAATCTGGGACACAAAAAAAAAAAAAAGCGTTGAAGAGCTCCAGGCTCCCCCCAAATGGTCCATGTCATCACCTGACAGAACTAATATCTCAAGCAGATAATATATGCGAGAGCCCTTAAACTAGATTTTGAATAGAGAAGGAAACCCAAGATGGAAAAAAAAATGAAGGTTACCAACATTGAGGGTGATCGACAACACCTGTGTTGGGAAAATAAAATGTAAAAAGTAGGTGGGGATAAGGGTAATCATAAAGAAAAGTGGAATAGAAGATCAACAGAACCAGAAAGATGAGAGTTCTTCCAAACCACTCCCATAGGTGTTTCAGGGGTGTGGTAGCCACACTGTAACCTGCCAAACCAGAATTAAATATATGATTCTAGGAATCTTCCAACCTACCCATGTAAAGAGCAGTATCATTTGCTGAGGTGTGAGGAGTGGGAATCCTAGTACTGTACTAGAAATGGTAACCTTTCAGACAATTAGGATTAAGGAATCCAAGGAGACTTCCTCAGAAAAAAGGACAGCTCAGTCACAGAAGAGGGATAAGTGTCCTGCTTGCTGACCCTCCACCTCCAGTGATGGGTACTTTCATGGAAGAATAGAGGGGCACACATATACAGAAACTTCACTGTAGAGAGTAAGGATCATGAAAAGAGGGGATACAAAAGACAAGAAAGACAAAGTCATGAATAGCATCTCATCACAGTCCAGAATAAGGAGTAGATTGCTCAGTCTGTTGCAGGGGGAAGTACTGTACTCAAAAATATTGCAAGACTCTCAGCAATGTGAAGGAAGAGACACCCAACCACCCAGTACACCAGCAAAAAACTGAAGCATGACTGGGAGGTAGGGTTTTATGGGGACTCCCTTATAGTTTATATTGTTTGCCACTGTCCCAACTGTTTAAGGTGGTCTACAATTCCTCAAAAAAACGAAAAAAGGTGCTAGCAAAAATACGTTGGTCTTCCACATAGCAAAAGCTGAAGGGAAGAAAGCCATCCACCTAGGTCACTGGAAGTAAGGAGGTGTTAACCAGGGCTGGCCTACAGTTTGCATTTCAGAAAGTGAAAAAACTTCCTGTGTCACACAATGGACAAGAAAAAAAAAAAAAAAAAAAAAAAGCGTTTAGGGATTACCGATCGTGCATTTTCTAGGTAAAAGTGTGAACCATTACCCAAGCTTTTAAAGCATGCAAATAACAGTAAATGCAACAGTATACTAAAGGCTGTCCGGACAAATAGTAAATAAACAGCTAAAACACACATACAGTGCATTGAAAAAGTATTCATACCCCTTAACATTTTCCACATTTTGTCATGTTACAACCAAACACATAAATGTATTTTATTGGGTACTCGCGCGATAGACCAACACAAAGTGCCACATAATTGTGAAGTGGAAAGAAAATGATAAAATGGTTTTCAATTTTTTTTTTTTTACAAATAAAGATCTGAAAAGTGTGGTGTGCATTTATATTTAGCCCCCTTTACTCCAATAGCCCTAACTAAAATCTAGTGGAATCAAATGCCTTCAGAAGTCACCTACCTAGTAAATAGAGTCCACCTGTGTGCAATTTAATCTCAGCTGTTCTGTGAAACCCCCATAGGTTTGTTAGCGAACCTTAGTGAACAAACCGCATCATGAAGGCCAAGGAACCCACCAGACAGGTCATGGATAAAGTTGGAGAAGTTTAAAGCAGGGTTAGGATATAAAAAAATATCCCAAGCTTTGAACATCCCACAGAACATCATCTGAAAATGGATAGAGTGTAGCACAACTGCAAACCTACCAAGACATGGCTAAGAATGTGACCACTGCTCCTGATAATGTATTTTCACCAATCTCCAGGATGTAACAAATGCTATAAAGTCCACATTGTGTAATCTCTGTTCTCTCCGATTTGAGGAGAATGCCCTAGAATCACCCCTGGCTATTGCTGCAGGGCTTCAAGTCTCAGCAATGGGGCAAAAGTGTTCAAAGTGTTCTACTGGCAGTCACATTATCCTCAATGTGGTCAGCAGAGGCAGCGAAAGCCCTAAACACAAGGACTATAAACAGCAGCACCTACACTGCCTGCATCCACTGGCATGACAGTTGTAAAAACCGCAATCTCTAGTGCAGAATGGTGTATTTGGTGGTGTTATTGTTAATCACGGTTTAGGCATAAGATTAGAAAGGTAAACTAATCTAATTATAATTCCAATATAAAAATATGAATATAATAAAAGACAGTCAACACAGGCCCTACATGTAGTGAGCAGAACAGTCCCTTCTACCTACACAGCAGGGTGGATTTGATTTAAATCATAACTTTCAAAGAGCAACTGTCATCTGTGCCACGGCAGCTCCTCCTCTGACCCGCTGTTGATTCACAGACAGTCCCATTCACTTTAATGGGATGGCTGGTGATGTGGCAGTGACACAAGGTGAGAGATGAGGTGGCAGCAGGTCAGTGGATGCCCGCTAACAGGCGCTGCCATGATTTATCTGAAATGACAGGTGCTCTTTAAATGTAAGGACTCATTCTTGCTGGTAGTTGGAATCTTTTAATATTTTCAAACAAAACAAAGGTTTCCTATTTAGAACAATAAGCTGCCAGGTTAGTAGATATTCCCAAACTGGGTCTCTTATACGGCCTGCTGCCATTTTGCTCCTCAAGGGAGGAATAAAGCACTTCAAGCTATGTGCAGAAAGATCACAAGGTTTATAAACTGCTTAGAAGGTTTCACTTTCATTTTTACTGCTTGCCCTTCCTCCTCACACTTAGAGCCTGGTACAGACGCATTTCTCTTCCAACAATCATACAGTTTGTAGCGCAACAATGGGATAAACGAATAATCCTGAACTTTAATCTTATCTCACCGTTACTGCAAAATTGTGTGAATGCATCAATGCAGTGCATGTTGTTATCTAGAGCTTGGATTCATTGAATGAGTTCACCAAATATGTAAATATTGCAGAATATACAGCCTCATGAAACATAACCAAGCTTAATTTCATGCTGAACAATTTGTTTGCATCTTAAAAAGAAAAATCTTTAGATAGATTTTTACTCCAATAGCATTTTATTAAAATAAATTTGATAGATCTAAACCCAATTGGTGCGGGCTCATTTTTTGGAGCTAGCTCCAAGACCTTTGGAGTGTTAGTGTGGGCCAGCATCATATTTTTGCTCATCACTAAACTCAAATACACACCTCTTTCTTCACATGCTCATCTTCATTTACAGAATGATCATTGTGTACAGATTGGGTTGAAGGAAGGACAGTGTCTTCATTGCAGAACACATGGCCAGGTGGTAACCTAGAATAGAAAGGAGTATAAAAACAAAAAAAAAGTTAAACTTTGAATGAGAATCCTGCTAGGTTTTATATATATATATATATAAAACAAAGTTAAAGAATAATAAATGTTTTCAATCTACATGTGAAAAATAGCATATGTAGAAAATGTAAATCAGGAGAAGTGTGATAAAGTTATAAAAGTATTAATCATGAATGAATTTCCATTTATACATTATACATGTCTGGAGACAACCATGTTTATTACATAGACCTTGTGTCCTGCTCTGAACTTCTTACCTCACCAACAGGATCTGCCTTTTGCAGTCCAACGATCACAAAGTATATGTTAAAGTGGAGTTCCACCCAAAAATGGAACTTCCACTTTTTGGAATCTTCCCCCCCTCCGGTGTCACATTTGGCACCTTTTAGGGAGGAGGGCAGCAGATACCTGTGTAATACAGGTATTTGCTCCCACTTCCTGACATAGATCACCGTGGTGACCTACGTCATGTCCAGCGCCTACACTGTCCTCCCCCACTGTATTCTGGGAAACATACAGGTCCCAGAACACAGCGGGGACCAGTGAGGACGTGCAGCGCGACTCACACATGTGCAGTAGGGAACCAGGAAGTGAAGCCGCAAGGCTTTACTTTCTGATACCCTCACCGAAGATGGCGGCGGGGGCAGCTGAGAGATTGATCGGCTTCCGACATCGCGGGCACCCTGGACAGGTAAGTGTCCATTTATTAAAAGTCAGAAGCTTCAGTATTTGTAGCTGCTGGCTTTTAATAGAATTTTTTTTTAGGCGAACCTCCGCTTTAAAGTGGAGCTCCACCCTAAATTTGCACTTCTGCTAATCAGAACCCTCCCCCCCTCCGGTGTCACGATTGACACCTTTCAGGGGGGAGGGGGGTGAAGATACCTGTCTAAGACAGGTATTTTCACCCACATCCGGGAGTCCTCTCTTCGGGAATCTGCGGGAGTGACGTCACTTCCCCCAGACTTCCCGTAGTGTTCTGGGAGACACTCGGCTCCCAGAACACAGGACGACGAATCAGAACGGCGCAGCGTGACTCACGCATGCGCCGTAGGGAACCGGGCAGTGAAGGATGGCGGAGGGGGCAGCAGAGTGACGAGCGATCGCTCGTCCTCTGCTGCGGACGTCTCTGGACTCCAGGACAGGTAAGTGTCCAAATATTAAAAGCCAGCAGCTACAGCAGCTGCGGATTTTTAATATTAATTTTTTTGGCAGAGCTCCGCTTTAAGTCACACTTGTCTTTATTAAAAAAAAAAAAAAAAAAAAAACACCATCAGGGATTTCTTTTTTTTGTTACATTAGGGAGATTGCCTTTTACTTCCTTCCTAGGGACACAAGAGAAAGGCAAAGGAACCTTTCCAACGTCAGGAAAATACCCTCCAAGACAGTGGTTCTCAACTCCAGTCCTTTAGGGCCCACCAACAGGCCAGGTTTGCAAGATAACTGAAATGCATCACAGGTGATATAATTTGCTGCTCAGGGATTGCAGTATTCTAGTCTGCATCTCCCCAAGGTAATACTTAAAATCTGGCCTGTTAGTGGGTCCTGAGGACAGGAGTTGAGAACCACTGCTCTAAGACTACATGTACATTGGCAGCTCCTGACCACAACCGCAGAAAAACTGGACAAAAACACAAACTGTGATTTTGCCATGATTTGCATTTTCCTGTGGCTAGTGGTCAAAACGTTCCTATCCTGAACGAGATTCTTATGTGTTCAGGAGAGGGAGGTTTAACCTCACCTAAATGTGGCAGCTCCTAAACTCTGCTAAAAGCCCATGTGCTTTGCAGCCATTTCAAATCACGGGAGATTCTGCCCGCAGTCAGGTGTGAATGGAGCTTTAAGGCATGTGTAGATGGGCAAATGCCACATGCTTTCAGATGCATTTGCGTGTGTTTAAGATGATTCAGAGTCTAATCACAGATGCATGTGACCTGCAGTTAAACTCTTAGGCTGGATCAAGTGGCGTTCCCATTGATACCTACAGAGAGATAAGCAGTACTGAGACAAATAAAAGCCTGTGTATAGGAGTCCTTAATCCAAATGTATTTCCACTAATGCATTCCTTCCTGATCAGTTTTTGAATTAAATCATAGCAAATGCATCAAAATCCATGACAGAGTGTTAAAATTGAGCAAATGCACACAGACATGCATTTCTATTAATTTCAATAGAAAAAGCATTAGGAAAAAGTTAATCAGTATGAATGGGCACTTAGAATTGTTTTGGGGTACACAGCTGTGTGTTAGGAAATACTGTATGGGTTATGTGAATTTTCAGCTTTTTTTGTTTTAAACCATATTGTAATTATTTTTTGTCTTCTGGGAAACCATGGTTAAAAACTTCATACAGCTGCAAATACATTTTTGATTGTGCATTTTTGCATGTAAACTGCAGGCAGAAAACACTGGCGTGTCATCTCTCACTTACAAAATAAATACAAATTGCACCAATTTCTAGATTCACACAATTGGTGCTTTCTGCAATAAATCCATTAAGTGGTGCATCCCAATTAATTAAATCGCATGGTGGTGCTTCAGTTTTAAAATCGTGCCTTACTCCAATTTTTCTGTGATCAGAGATAATCTTTTGCAGCAATCATCCTAAAGCTATGTAAAGACGGATTGAAAATGTGTCCTGTATAGCAGGGACGGGACCGATTTTTCGATCTGTGTGTGGCCGTTCCGGTTTGATAAAAGTCAATCGTTAGCGTGACTTCTGTTGAAGGATCAAGCTGGAAAACGATCACTGCTTATATCAGTGTATTCTAACAGTGGACAGTCAGAATATAAATGTCCCAAGCAGGGGGCTTCCTCCACCCAGCTCGCTTTGTGCATGGGGTTATCTGTTCATTTTATGTTCAGCCCGCCGGCTGGATGAAGAAAAAAAATTTAAAAAAATAAAATTTCTACCCAGCCTAACGTTTCTCCTTTTCCTCTGCTTCCTACATTGCTTATCGTTGATACACATCTCTTCTTCCCTTGCTGAAGTGCTAATCATCTCTGTCCACCCCTCCTCACTATAGCATTTACACCACTTGAACATTTTTGAATGGTTTTTAAGTTAGAATATAGGCACACGCGATCGAACACTTGGGGCATATTTATGGCGCAGCTGATATAATACAAGTCTTATGCAGTGTTGTAACAGTGCTCATTTAAAGTGTTACTAAATCCAGGGACCCTGCATTCTCTGTATCTGGTCTCTGACAGTACACAGAACATGGAAATGCAATTGTTTTAGTAAATATAAAACTGCTAAATGCCTTTTCTCATCAGCAGTTACAGCAGTCTTGTGACTTCTATCAGGGTCTGGTTAAAGCTTGTAGGAGGAGTTTTTATTCTACTCTGACTGTCCTATGAGGCTGCAGGAGCCCTGCCCCCTCTGTCTGGACAGTGCTGATCACATGCACCCTCCCAAGAAAAAAAATCAAAATAAACTCTCCAGCAATACACACCAAACTGAGCATGTGCAGAGTGATGCCAAAGACTGTCTTATCAGGAGATGGTTTGGAGACAGTGGAGAAACAGGAGGATCAGAGAAGACCGAATCAAACTCTTAGGTTCCATCGTCAGTTTAACAAGCATGCTTTACTGCATATTGGCACAAAAAAAGTGGGGAGAGCTCCAAAAAGGAGTTCGGAAGGAAGGGAATGAGGCACCTGCAGTCTCACCCTCAGTAATAAAACGTTAATTAATGAAAAGGTCACACAAATATCAAATACACAGAAAGTAAAAAAATGAAGACAACGTTGTCGCTTAAAAGCACACACTCCTGACGTTCTTAACGCAATCTGAGACAGAGGACAGATAAATGTACAGTAAAGAGCCAGACAGTGTGGAATAGCAGGAAACCGGATCAGGCTTTACACATCTGCTCACACCATGGGCCTTTGGCTTGGTAGGAATTTACTAATGACTCTAAATAAGCGACAGACTCCTCTGTCCCCAATGGGCCAGCAGCATCAATGATGACCAGGTGTCCAGTGTACCCTTAATGTGGAAGGTACAGTAAGAGGAGAACAGGTAAGGTAGTAATTGCAGGAAACCACAATGGTGTCCACCTGTCACAGGTGATACACAGCAGTGTGGACCTCTGCTCACACCTTAAGCCTAAAACCTCAACCGTGACTGCTGGTGAGCCACTCACACTTGCCTGTTCTCTTACTGTACCTTCCCCATTAAGGGCACACAGTGACACCTAGATTATATCTGGACACCTGGTCACCATTGATGCTGCTGGCCCATTGGGGACAGAGGTGTCTGTCGTTTATCATTTAGAGTCATTAGCAGATGCCTACCAAGCCGAAGGTCGATGGTGCGAGCAGACATCCACACGGTTTGTGTAAAGCCTGATCCAGGGTGACACCGTCGTTTCCTGCTATTCCACCCTGCCTGGCTCTTTACTGTACATTTATTTATCATATGCCTTCGTCTCAGATTTTGGTAAGCATGTGAGGAGTGTGGTGCACAACGTTGTCTTAGTTTTTTTACTTTCCGTGTAGTCTGTGTTTTTGATATTTGTGTGCGATTTTTGTGACATTTTCATTGATTAAAAGTTAATTACTGAGGGTGAGACTGCGGGTGCCCCATTCCCTCCCTTTGGGGCTCTCCCCACTTTTTTGTGCCAATATTGACAGTGTTCAGGAGTTGAGGGGAATAGCACCACGAGTCTTCGGTGGGACAGTACCCTGGTGTGTAGTTTCAGTACTGTATCACATTCAAGGACTTTCCTGGTGCTTTTTATGACAAGTTGCTTTACTGCATATACAGACTGCTTTTACTGTTGTGGGTTACTAACATTTTAAAAAAGGCAGGAGAAATGCACAATACTTATCACAACATTTTCCAAAATATTCCTTTGAGCAATACTTCAAGCCACAATATTTCCCTTTGTTAATCCCCCCAAATGACTAGTGAAGACACCCATAAGTGATAGCAAAGTGTCTGGTATCTGTGGAGAAACCTCACCCCAAACATTGTGTGCAGCTGGCTCTGTTTAGGGTAGACAAAAATGTCCACAGAATGTTTGGTGAATGGAGCGTCTCTAAAATTCCTCCAAGACAGGTTTAGAACTGCGCAAACTGCAATGCAAAGGTTTAGGCAAACTCCTACAGATAACCGAGAACTAATAAGTTCAATAAAGAATTTTCACACTTTTGCTAAACCGTAACTGCTGGATGCAAAGTAAAAAACAGGGATGCCAGTTTTGCCAGAGGAGCACATATTACCCAAAGAAATAGGATCTTTGTCTGAAAATAAAAATAACGGACGCGTTGCAGTTTAAAGCATCCCTATAGAAAACCACAAGCATCCTGAATCTGCATTGGAAAAAAAAAATGCCTTCAGCAAGCTGTGTTTAAAAGCTTTCAAAAAAGCCAGCTGGTTCAACAGATGCAAGGAGTGCGTGAAAATATGAAAGCACAACTGTGGCTTGCTGTGAAACATCACAACACACCCCGATACTTCACATCTAAATTTAGGTACTAGGCAAAAGGAGGGAAAAAAAACAAAAAGGTTTCTGAAATCAGAAACCTGCCTAATAATGCCTAACTCAGGGTATAAGAAAGAAAAATCTTTGCAGTGGTGCCCCCCACCCCCCATACTACAAGGGTGAAATGCTTGTTAAGGCTAGGGGTATTGGAATAGGCTGCAATACTTGCCCTATTCCTTGCTCCACCAGACTCTCTCCATCCGTCCCAAGCAGACTCCTCTCCAAGTGTCGGTTCACACCAAGCGCAGTGCCGGAAACCCAAATTCCATGCAAGTTTCCCACACTGTGTTCAAAACACACTGGGTGTGCGATCTTCTGTGGGCGACAATCGATTTGAAAGAACACCCCAAGTGCAGAACGCAAATTCAGTGTGTTTGTCTGCACTGGATCACATTGTATAATAGTACCATGCGATCTGGTTGCAGTACGTTTTTAAAATGAGTGCCAGCACTACTTTTGGTGTGATCCAGTTTAATTTCAGCCCATTTAAATGAATGGGCTTAAGATCACATCACACAGGAACACTAGGCTCCTGGTGTGAACCATCGCCAAGGCGCCATTTACACCTAAGCGACTTTGTGGCAAAATGCGCAACATGGGTTTGGGCGCTATTCATTTTTAACACTCCAAAACGCAGTGCGATTTTTTTTGTGTCAAGCAGGCCGAAATAGGTGGGAAAAAAAGCACAAAGCTTGTCGCCCAAAAAGGTGCAGGAGTTTCTTTGGCAGATTTGTGTTGCATTAGGCAGCCCTATGCACGGAAACAAAAAAAAAAAAGGGGAAGGATTGGGTGCTTACACTACACAAAGTATGAATGGGGCGTAAGACGACCACAGATGGATCGAAATTCAGCAAGGACCGGATAATTTTTGATCCATGTGTGACCACTGCAGTTGAACTTAAGTAAATCTACGGATCAGTGTTAATTTTGGCAGCAAATTTCGATTTAGTTTTAGTCTTAGGACTAAAATGGCGTTATAGTTTTAGTCCCATTTTAGTCTTCTGCAATTGTTTTAGTCGTATTTAGTCGACTAAATCTCCCGGGCATTTTAGTCGACTAAAATCTAATGGGTGTAATTAAATTGTAATGCATTAGTTAACATTTCTTTACAATTTCCAAATTCATTATATACTGCTGAGTGAAAAATCTAATATATGTTATTATTTAAGGTATTGAGGTATGAACATTCACTAGAGACCAGTGTTAATTTTGAAGTCAAATTTCAATTTAGTTTTATTCTTAGTCTTGACTAAAATGCCATTTTAGTTTTAGTCCCATTTTAGTCTTTTGACTAAAATAGTATTCATTTAGTCGACTAAAGTGTATTAGTTGTTTTAGTCAACTAAATTAACACTTCTACTGATCGACTTTTCAACCTCCTTGTCGGAAGGGATTAATCCTGCGCATTGTGTAAAAAGGCTGTTTGATAATTCTTTGATGCCTTCCCTTCTTCCACTGACCCAAATCTACATCCCGATAGTACAGAGCCCTAGGAGGCACTCTAGCTATACACACCAAACTGGGCATGTGCAGAGTTTTTTTTTTTGGGAGGGTACATGTGATCAGCACAGGGCCAATCGGCCCTGGCCAAACAGAGGATTAGAGGTCGTGCAACCTCATAGGACAGTCAGATGAGAATTAAAACTCCTCCTAAAAGCTTTACACAGTGCTCAGCCAGACACTGATAGAAGTCACAAGACTGCTATATACTGCTAATGAGAAAAGGGTATTTAGCAGTTTACTAAAATAATTCTCGCCCACTGAGCTATTGTGATCTGATAGGGGGACAGGACGCCACCCCCCCCCCCACTAACAATCTGATCAGTACTCTGCCATGGGCTGAAAGCACCGATTGGGATTCGGTCAGCTGCTGGTTTTTCAGCTTGGGCGTCTGTCAGAAGCCGGCCGAACAGCCGGCTTCTGTCGGACAGACCGACAAACACGGGCAGAATGTTGGACTTTTTTTTTAACCGCCCGTCGTCTCCCAACATTCGGCCTCTGTGTATGCAGCTCAACATGCACTGTGCATCCCGAACAAAAGCAAAGTAGAAAAGGCGAAGTTCAGGAGCTCACTAAAGACTTAACAGGGAGGCAGAAAAACACAGTAAAGAAACGCTTTAACAAAAAATAGGATTACAGGACCATTAAAGTAGTGGATTGTGTATGCATTATTTTTGGGGAATCAGGATATTTACTATCACTTTAACAAGCATTTGACCCTTGCTGTGCAGAGGGGATACTGCAAGGGTTTTTATTCCCCATCCCAGAGTTGGGCTTTGGCACAAGGTAGTGCAGACTTTATACAACCAAACTTTATTTACAATAACCACTTGCCCAAAACAGTTGTTTAATTTTACTCCTTTTATTTTGAGGCCACAGCATTTATTTCATTTCTCTTATCTCTGTTTTAGGAATGTAACCAGACTAGAAAAGGTCAAGGTGAAAAATCTTTTAAACCGTGAGGGTATTTTACCTGAGGCTTTAGAGGTTAATTGGATCAGCATGAAATGACATTTGAAATCATTAGAGAGCCGAGCAGTAAAAGGTCAGCAACATAAATTTTGGTTTGGTACATGTGTTGTAAGTATCATTGCTGCAAACTGAAAAGAATGGAGGAAAGCAGAATATACAGTACAACCACCAGACATGGTCTACATAGGAAGTTGACTCCACAATTATACGTAAAACAATGATTAATTCACTACACTGCCGATCTGCAGTACTGATAGTAAAAAAACAGGATTTAGCGAAAAACTGGTTTTATAGTGTGTGACTTTTTTTAAAGGTGGGGGAGAGAGATAGTAACTGCTTAAAAAGGAAACGTTCACCTATGTAAAAAACATAATAAATGCACATCTTTTTACAAAAAATAAAAAAGTTTATATATTTTTTTTTAACTAGGAGCCTGCAAAGCATTTCACCCGCGATCTGCTGATCGCGGGTGCAATGCAGGACTCCTTTAGACTGTGTACCTCATACGGACAGTCACACAGACAGGAAGAAACAATGAACCAACTAGAGCGCTCAGAGCCCTGGTAGTTCATTGAGAACTACAAGCCAACAGCTACAAAGGCTGTCGGTGCTTGCAGTTCTTACATTCACAGGGATCTGTTAATAGAAAGAAGTGGCCAGCCTTGCACTGCCGCGTTTTTTTAAATGGTGACAGCAAGTGCAGGGAGAAGATCCCCCACTCGCTGTCCAAACAGACTCTTGGTGGGGGTGCGGGGGCTAGTGCAACAGTACCATGTTATACCCTCAATATGAGTGTAACAGGTTACCAAAAGGTGAACTTATACTTTGGGGGTTATTTACGAAAGGCAAATCCACATTGCACTACAAGTGCAAACTACAAGTGTAAATTGCACTTGAAATTGCAGTCGCTGTAAATCTGAGGGGTAGATCTGAAATGAAGGGAAGCTCTGCTGATTGTTATCCAAATCATGTGCAAGCTAAAAAGCTGCTTATTTTCCTTGCATGTCCCCCTCAGATCTACAGCGACTGAACTTCCAAGTGCACTTTCAAGTGCACTTGTAGTGCAAAGTGGATTTGCCTTTAGTAAACAACCCCCTTTAAGTCTTCCAGCCCCTTTCATGTCACCACAAGAGCAGATGAAAATAGAAGAAAAAAAAAAAAAGTGTGTGCTTCGTTAACAGTGATATAAAACTTGTATTTTTTGGTTTTGCATAGATGTTTTTGCAGTTTCACAGAGATTTTTATTCCCTTCCTGTCATGAAGATGCAAAAGGGAAGGAAATCTCCTCAAACTTGTGGCCAGGTTCAGACACATGCCCCGACTTCCACAGCACAAGTGGCATGACATGTCAAAATGAATGGTTTCCCTACGAGAGCCATCTTAACTGGTCCGACTTGTGTCAGTCCAACTTTGAAAATGCTTCTTGCACTACTTTGGTCAAGCTTGGGTACGATTTCAGCCCATTGATTTGAATCAAAGTCGCAACCAAGTCGCATCATCATCTTAACCAACCCGACTTGTGGCATGCAACTTGTGCTCTGAGGATCTTGAAGGGGAATCCCACGCTGCAATTTTTTATTTTTTTTTCCACACACACACCACGGCGTGGGATCCGTTACACAGTTCTCACTGCAAACTTTAACCCCATTTGTCATTTACCCTCAGGTCTTTCTCTAGTGATAACTAGTGGTGCAACGGATCGGTGACGATCCGTGATCCGAACGGGTCACCCCGTTCGGATCGGTACACACCGCGATCCTCGGCCTTAGGAAAGGCCGCGGCTTCGGCCTAGCTCCGGAGCCGCGGCCATCTTGGTACACCAGGGGGCGGCGGCCGCCTTGTGACATCACCCCTCGCTGCTCGTGGATTTGAACTGGCCGGCGGGAGAGACTGGTAAGTGGGGGAAGACTGTGGATATTACATACAGGGGGAAGACTGTGGATATTACATACAGGGGGAAGACTGTGGATATTACATACAGGGGGAAGACTGTGGATATTACATACAGGGGGAAGACTGTGGATATTACATACAGGGGGAAGACTGTGGATATTACATACAGGGGGAAGACTGTGGATATTACATACAGGGGGAAGATTGTGGATATTACAGTGGGGGGGGGGGGGTGACGTGGATATTAGTAATTTTTTTTTTTTTTTTGCCGATCCGAAAATGATCCGATCCGTGGCTCTGATCCGATCCATGAGTTTTTGGATCCGTTGCACCCCTAGTGACAACTAAAACATTTTAGGATTTCCCCTCTCGCCATTTAGGAAATGATGATCAGAACAAAAAAAGGGAGACACTCTCCCAAGCAGGGGGACACAGACAGCAACAAACGCTTTGCCACAACTTTTTGTTAATGTTGGATATAGTAGAGGATGGTTAAAACCGCTGTCAGTTTTTTGCCATCTGTCTCATTAGGGAGATTTTTCTTGCCCAGCAGACTCAACAGGAAAGAGGCGAAGGAGACAGATATACCCTTTTAGGGCCCGACCTGCGTTCCATGCACATTTCCTGCACCACATTCAAATCACATTGCAGTTGTGATCTGCAGAAGGTGTCAAGGATAACACCACCCCAAATGCAATTCGCAAACGCAATGCGTTTGCCTGCATCGGATCACATGTGACCCGGTTGCAGAGAATTTACAAAAAGTAGTGCATTCATCAAAATGAATGAGCTGAAATCACACTGCACTGAACCACATGTGAATCATAAAGGCACGCCCAGAGCATTCCTGTATGATAGCCAGTGTAAACTGGCCCTTAGACAGTTGTCACAGTAATAAGTGTCCTCATTTCAGTTCTGGCAGAAAATAAAAAAAGTTGTGATTTACAGTCAATTTTATTCCGATTGGTGGTTAGAAAGTGTGAGCGAATCCCCCCCAAAGGGGGGCACAGGCTGCAATAAAAACTTTTAAGGCCCCTTTCACACTGGGGCGGTGGGTGCGTCGGCTGTAAAGTGCCGCCATTTTTAGCGAAGCTTTACCGTCAATTTCGCTGGGCTATTCGGCCGCTAGCAGGGCGCTTTTACCCCCGCTAGCGGCCGAGAAAGGGTTAAAACCACCGCAAAGCACATATTTCAATGGGCAGGAGCGGTATTCACACCGCTCCAAATATGCTGCTAGCAGGACTTTTTTTTACCATCCTGCTAGCGCACAGCTCCAGTGTGAAAAGCCCTCGGGGCTTTCACACTGGAGAGACAGCAGCGGCTGTTTCAGGGCCCTTTGCAGGAGCCATTTTTTGTGTTCTAGCGCCTGCAAAGCGCCCAAGTGTGAAAGGGGTCTAAGAAGGAAGGGACAGGTAAAAACATAGGTGGAGAAAATGTTTCCAAGGGGAGATCACAATTTTAATTGTCCGGCATACAATTCTCCAGGGAGTTGGGAAGAACCATACTGGGAATACAGGGCGGATCCAAAATAGAAGCAAAAAAAATAAATACAATTAAACAAAGTTTTGCAAGCAGAGCTAGTGAGCATCACAGCAACAAGAGCACACTATTCTCTCTGTAGAGATAGATAAATACACATCAATATACACAACAGTTTTTCACACTCCTCTTCCAAGATGTCACCGACCACACTGAAAAGTTTTTATTCGCTCTGCTTCTAAAGCCTGGTACACACGGTCGGATTTTTTGCGGACAAAGAGTAGGACTTTTGTCCGAAGGGTGTTGGCCGTGAACTTGTATTGCATACAGACAAAGAATTGTCGTCCAACAAGCACGAAACTACGTGTTTTTTTTCAGCTCTTTAGCACCACCCTTTGGACAACTTCTGCTAATGTTTACTTGTGGTTAGCATTGCTTCCGAGCATGCGTGTTTGTAATTTGTTTTTTTTTCAAAGGACTTCTGTACACAAGATCAGATAATCCGACATCACACATTTGTTGTCGGAAAATTTTAAAGCACGCTATCCAACCTTTGTCAGAAAATCCGACAACTGTCCGATGGAGCATACAAACGGTCGGATTTTCCGTCAAAACCCTGATATCACACAATACCCGTCGGAAAATCCTCTCGTGTGTACGAACGAGGCTTAAAAAGAAAAAAATACCTTTTCACTGCTTGAAGACAACCTGCAGAAATGGAGCAGAAATCGCCTGTATGCTTTCTTTTCCTCTGTCTCTAATCACAAACACACCTTAACACCCCCTGCTACTTCTTTCTATCAGACCATACATGTGTGTAAAACTGCCTTGTTCTGCAAATCTGTACAGTACAATCTATTAAACCAGGGGTGTCAAACTCAACTTCATCGTGGGCCGCATCAACATTATGATTGCCCTAAAAAGGGCCGGTTGTATCTGTAAGATTAGATGTGCAGCGCATCCCCTCCCCTTACATTAGAGGTCAAGAGCCACTCCACCATCAGAAGTTGAGCCCCCCCCACTCTCCCTTAAATCAGTGTACCCACTTTCCTTATGCTGCTGCTGAGAAGCTGGATGCATTGCGTAAAAGCAGAAAGTACAGGGTCTGGCGGTGGACTAGAGGAGGGCTGGAGCTCTCCTGCAGCTGCAGGAGAGGTGCGAGGGCCACATGAAATGGCCTGGAGGGCCGGATTCGGCCCGCGGGCCTTGTGTTTGACACCTGTGTATTAAACAAAGCTGCAAGAAATAAAAACGATCTGCTCCTGCCGACTACAGTGCTTGGAAAGCAAAAAACCCAACATTGTGCAGATCTGTTGGCCAACACTACAACTGCAGGATTATAAATATTAATCATCAAAATCTCTCCATGTAACATACTGAAAATGGCAACAGATGAAATCCCCACTACTTTAACATGTAGTATGCCCATACATCTGATAAATTTCCTGCTACTTCGAGCAGGATGAAGTTGTGCTAACCACAAATACATGGGTCAAAATTGTGCATAACATTTCTAATGAACTGTAAATCGCAGCTTAGGCATCATAAAACTGTAGCAAAACTGTCAAGAAAGATTTAGATTTGTCCCCTAAATTAGCTTTAGGCTGGGTACACACTTGTGCGACACGACAGCCGTCCTTCTTTGGATCCGACTTTGCCCTGCGACATGAAGCCGACATATGTCCGACCTTCAATGAACGGGGATCTGACTTGGATCCCCGCCAATACCAGGCACTGTGTTTGGTATGAATCTGAGCGGGAACTCCACACCAAATTTTAAATAAAAAAAACGGCATGGGTTCCCCCTCCAAGAGCATACCAGGCCCTTGGGTCTGGTCTGGATTTTAAGGGGAACCCCCCTACGCCCAAAAAACGGCGTGGGGGTCCCCCAAAATCCAAACCAGACCCTTATCCGAGCATGCAACCTGGCAGGTCGCAGGGGAAGAGGGGGGGCGAGAGAGCGGCCCCCCTTCCTCCTGAACCGTACCAGGCTGCATGCCCTCAACATGTGGGTTTGGTGCTTTGGGGCAGGGGGGGCGACCTGCGGCCCCCCCACCCCAAAAGCACCCTGCCCCCATGTTGATGAGGACAGGGCCTCTTCCCGACAACCCTGGCCGTTGGTTGTCGGGGTCTACGGGCGGGGGGCTTATCGGAATACGGGAGCCCCCCTTTAATAAGGGGGCCCCCAGATCCCGGCCCCCCACCCTATGTGAATGAGTATGGGGTACATCGTACCCCTACCAATTCACCTGGTGGAAAAAAAAATGTCAATAAAAAAACAAACGGCTTTTTAACCACTTGCCGACCGCTCACGGTATATATACGTCGGCAGAATGTCTCGTACAGGCACAATCACGTACCTGTACGTGGCCCTTTAACTGTCGGGGTCGCGCGCGACCCCCCCCTGCCTACCGCGGGTCCCACGGACTCGATAGCCACGGGGATCCCCGCGATAGTCTCACGGAGGCTCGGAGCGGGGATATATGTGTTTTAACACAACATCTCCCCGCTCCTCTACAGACTATTTCAGCGATCTCCGCTCTGTGTAATCAGAGCAGAGATCGGTGACGTGTCAGTCATAGCCACGCCCCCCTCAGTTAGTAACACGCCCCTAGGCACACTTAACCCCTTCAGCGCCCCTAGTGGTTAACCCCTTCACTGCCATCTTCACAGTAACCAGTGCATTTTTATTGCACTGATCGCTGTGAAAATGACAATGGTCAGAAAAATGGCTGATCGACGGCATTACTAGTAAAAAAAATTTTTTAATAAAAGGCCTTAAAACTATACCCTATTTTGTAAACGCTATAATTTTTGCGCAAAGCAAACGCCGATTGCGATTTTTTTTACCAAAAATATGAAGAAGAATACGTATCGGTCTAAACTGGGGAAAATAAATGTTTTTTGGGGATATTTATTATAGAAAAAAGTAAAAAATTTATTTTTTTCAAAATTTTCGCTCTATTTTTGTTTATAGCAGAAAAAATAAAAACCGCAGGTGATCAAATACCACCAAAAGAAAGCTCTATTTGTGGGAAAAAAAGAAGGACGCCAATTTTGTTTGGGAGCCACGTCGCACAACCACGCAATTGTCAGTTAAAGCGACTCTGTGCCGATTCGCAAAAAGGGGCCTGGTCCTCTCTCTCCCCCCTCCCTCCCCCCATGTGTCGGACCAGTTAAGACGGCTCCCATAGGGAAACATTTTTTTTCACACGTCATGCGACATGAGCTCCCATAGTCGGAGCGTTTGTCACCCCAGTGTGGACCCGGCCTTAGTCACTTTCTGCCAAGGTAAATAAAGCAGATAATGGCCCTTTCAGCTGCTATACTCTCAACTGCCGAATACCAACAGGTGCCGTCTCCAAGCTCCTGAGACTACATAAGAGCAACAAATGGGGTCTTATAGCTGTTTACATCAAATGGACATTAAGTTTGAATAAAGCTGTTCTTTCATGCAAATTTGCCTCCATAACGTGCCAGCTTTATTTTATTTATTTTAAAGTTCTGCAAGGATTCTCAATCAATGACGCACATTAAAGCGCCAGTGAATAGTGATCAAAAAAATTCAAATGCAATTCCACTAACTGCAGTAAAAACTTGCTAACTAGCAAATAAAAAATAAACAAACAATCCACTGCGCTAGGTGTAAACAAATCTTAAAACAGTCCCAATTTGGTGAAAAAAAGTGCTTGTGCTCAATAGTAAGGCCTCATGCCCACGGGCGTTTTTTCAGCCGCGTTTTTGAGCGTTTTTTACAGCTTAAAAACGCCTGTCCATGTTAGTCTATAGCTTCATGCCCACCTAGGCGTTTTTGAGCTGTAAAGAGCATAGGCGTTTGTAAGCTGTAAAAAAAACCCAGGACCAGTGCGTTCCTCAGCGTCAGAATTAGGCAGAAAAAAACGCGAGCGTCAAAAAACGCGCAAAAACGCGCACTAACGCGTGGTCGCGTTTTTAGCTCCGACGTTTTTAAAAATAAAATATATATATATATATATATATATATATATATATATTTACAATAACATGGACAGGCGTTTTTAAGCTGCAAAAAACGCAGCTGTAAAAACGCCAGTGGGCATGAGGCCTTAATCAGCGTTCCAAGGTGCCCCACATAGTTGGTCAACTCCTAGGTATGAGTGTACATCAATCTCTAGTATGGTCGTTCGGGCATGTGGGTAGACCCGTACTGGCGCCTCTTGCAGTAAGTTGCCTCAAAAAGGTGAATGGGAATAATAGAAAAGCATCTTCATTGCGCAATGCCGTTGAAAAATTTAATCGCCCAGTTAAAAAAGTTACATTCACATGTAATGGTGCCCAATATCCTGGCACCTGGCGTGTGTAGCAGGTGATTGTTTGGGAAATCAGCCCACAAATGGTTGTGGACCGCTGTCCAGCTCAAATCCCAAGGGTTAGCGTGGGTGAAAGTGTCATGGTGACGCGCTTCTGCCAATGTGCAATCAGGAGCTTCCAGATGGCCTATTGATTGGCTGAAACGCATTGAGGGAATATTGCATCACAGCGACACACTTCTGCCCACGCTATCCCTTGAGGTTCGAGCTGGACCACAAACAGTGATACACAACCATTTGTGGGCTGATTTCCTAATCAATCACCTGCTACACACGCCGGGTACCAGAATATTATTAGGCACCATTACATGCGAGTCATTTTTAACTGGTTTTGTTTTAATACATTTTTCAACGGCATTGCGCAACAAGGATTCTTTTCCATTATTCCCATTCACCTTTGAGGCAACTTACTGCAAGAGGCACCAGTACAGGTCTCTCCAGGGGTCTCCCCACATGCCTGAACAACCATACTAGCGATAGTTGGTGAGTGATGTGGGGCACCCAGTCTGAGCACCTTGGAATGTGGATTTACTATTGAGTACGAGCACTTTTTTTAATCACCAAATTGGGACTGTTTAAGATTTGCATATAAATGTTTACACCTAGCGTGGTGGATGGTTTCTTTTTTAATGAAACACATTACACCTTCTTTTCGCCCCTCGACTTATCTACATGGCACGTCTTGAGAATACAGGGAGAAAGCAAAAAATAAAAAGAAGTTATGCCAAAACTCTTTAATAGGAATTTCACCTTCACTTGAGAGGAACACTAATAAGGTCATCATTAAGCAAACCATCCACATCACATGAAAAGAGAACTGCTGTACAGGCAAGTACAATTTTAAATTTCTCGCATTTACTACAACCAAAACGTCTGCAAGAAGAAAAAAAAAAAAAAGAAGAAGAAGTATACATTTATAAAGTACCTACATGTACTATAGAGCGCGGTCATACTATACCATTACTGCACATTCTACAATGCCAACGTTTTCTATACTTAAGATAACAAAATTATGGGAAAAAAAACGTTTTTTGTTGCGATGAACTTCAGACAAAAATTACTGGCCCCCTTGTAATTTGGATTCTGATTGTTTCAGCGTGGCAACACATTCCAGCCAGGACAAAAATACCACTCTGAATCATACCAAAACACTTTGCTGATGTAATTAGTCAGCAACAGCAAGAATCAAATCTTCGTTTTGAAATTTGCCATTGTTTAGGAGTGAACATATTTTCAAAAGATGTACTGTACTTTGCCCAGCGAATCTTCTTTTGATTAGGGGAAAAGATGTCAGGAGTGCCTCAATCTCGTATACGGCTACTCAATATTTATGGCCTCAAAATGCAGTGTTTGAGCCCCACCCCACTTCTCAGCATGTTGATATTTGAGGACCCTCACAATAGGTTGCTCAATAAATCTTTGCTGAATGAATTAGGTGGCCCCAAACTTAAACCAAACCTGTAGGAAGCATAACGGTACTAAACTGTTCACAGCAGTACAAGTGAGGCACCCAACACTGCCTGAATACATTACCATCTGGTATCTGTGGTGCCCAGGATGCTGAGCCATTCATTGTGTGTTCAGTTTTGGCACCACTTTGTAGTGTTGAGGGCTGGTCTACCCCTTTCATGTGTCCCATCACTATACAGTAATTTGAATTTACGGGTAACCAAAATGCAAAGAGTAAAAACAGCTCAACACTTCCAGAAGTGTGGAAACTACCATGGTACAGCAGCCTAGGAGGAGTTCTTAACAGCCAGAGCTCTAAACAATTTTGAGCATGACAGGAAAAAACTAGAGCTAGACTTACCGGTAACTCTGTTTCTAGGAGTCGTCCAGGACAGCACTAGAGAGATGCGTTTCCTGCCTCCGGAGGTGGAGCCTATCATTCAGATCTTTAAAGGGCGGCTTCCGTCCCTCGTCCTCAGTCTTTTAACCGAGAACTTCCCCGGAACGGCTTCTGAAACAAAACACTCGTCCCACAAATTTTAACAGCATATAGGGAGGGAATCCCTGCTGTCCTGGACGACTCCTAGAAACAGAGTTACCGGTAAGTCTAACTCTAGTTTTCTCTAGTCGTCTGTCCAGGAGAGCACTAGAGGATCAACGAGAACTTACCAGATTAGGGGGGGGGGGGGGGGGACTACTGCTTGGAGGACTTTCCTCCCAAACGCTTGGTCTTGCGCTGAGAGAAGGTCCAATCTATAATGCTTCATGAACGTCGAGTAGTTTGACCATGTTGCTGCTCGACAAATTTGTTCTGGTGTTGCTCCAGCTCGCTCTGCCCAAGAGGCCGATGGTGCCCGTGTGGAGTGAGCCATGGGGGAAAAAGGGCACTCTTTTTCTAAGATTTTGTAAGCTTCCACAACAGCCTGCTTAATCCATCTTGCAATTGTGCCTTTCGAAGCTTGAAACCCCAATTTTTTATTCCCGAATGCAAAATAAAGAGAGCATTGGATTTCCTAATGTTTTTGGACAACTCCAGATACTGTAAGACACAAGCTCTTCCATCCAGTTCATGGAATTCTGTCTCCCTTGGATTGGTTGGGGACCCACAAAAAAGGCAAAACAATTTCTTGAGCCCTATAGAATTTTGACACCACTTTGGGCAAAAACCCTGGGTCTGTACGTAATACCAGCCTGTCTTCAAAAACTTGCAGAAAAGGCTCCTTAATGGAAAGTGCCTGCAGCTCACTAATGCGTCTAGCAGTGGTTATGGCCACTAAGAAGACAGATTTGAGCGTGACCCATTTTAGGGACAGCTCTTTCTTTTGTGACCATTTAGCCCAACCCTGCAATACTGTCAGGTCCCATTTTGGCAGGACTTTAAACGGAATGGGTCTAATTCTGGCTAACCCCTTAAAGAACCTGCCAACTAGCAGGTCTATGGCCAGGGGTCGCTCTAAAAAAACCGACAAGGCCGATACCTGCACTTTTAGTGTGCTAATGGCCAGTCCTTTATCTGCACCATCTTGTAAAAACGCCAAGATGGCTGGGATGCTTGCAGACACCTTTTTGGTGTCTAACCATGAACAAAAAAAAAAAATCCAAAAACTAAACATAAATCGCTTGGGTAACCTTCTTTCTACTAGAAAGAATGGCGTTTACTACCCTATCCGAGAGCCCCTTATGCGGCGTACACACGATCGTTTTTCATGCAGTTAAAAATGCAATTTTTTCAAATGGCCATTAAAACCGATCGTGTGTATGCTCCAGAGCATTTTTAACGGCGTGAAAAACGGGCATTAAAAATTTCGAACATGCTTTATTTTTTCACGTAGTTTTTCATGTCGTTTTTTTTAACGACGTGAAAAACGATAGTGTGTATGCTTTTACGAGGGGAAAAAAACCGCGCATGCTCAGAATCAAGTATGAGACGGGAGCGCTCGTTGTGGTAAAACTAGCGTTCGTAATGGAGATAGCACATTCGTCACGCTGTAACGGACTGAAAAGCACGAATCGCCGCTCAAAGTTTACTAACATGAAGGGTGGCACCATTCGAATGGAACTTCCCCTTTATAGTGCCGTCGTACGTGTTGTACGTCACTGCGCTTTGCTCAAGCGTTTTTTTTAATGATCGTGTGGATGCAAGACAGGCTTGAGAGGAAACAAGAAAAAAAACTACGAGAAAAGCGTTGGTTAAAAAAAATGGCATGAAAAACGATCATGTGTACGCCGCATTAGACTTCAGGAGACTCTCTTCAGACACCAAGCTGACAGCTTCAAGGTCTGAACATTGGATAATAGAACTGGGCCCTGAGATAGCAGATCCTTCCTTACGGGCAACATGAAGGGGGGGGGTTCCTCTGACAGGCATAACAGAATGGAAAACCAAGGCCTCTTTGGCCAATACGGGACCACTAGGATCATTGTGGTGCGTTCCTGAACAAATTTTCTCAGGACAAGTGGAATAAGTTTGAACGGGGGAAAGGCGTAACATAGGTGAAACGGCCACTTCTGGGCTAGGGCATCTATCCCTTTGGCCCCTATTTCTCTTTCTATCGAGAAATAAGCTGGAACTTTGGCATTCAACCTGTTGGCAAACAAGTCCACTTTTGGAAGGCCCCACTTCTCTATTAGCTGGAAGACCTCCCTGTTTAGCGACCATTCTGATTCGTACACTTGGTGTCGGCTCAGAAAGTCTGCCAGGCAATTGTCCACTCCCTTTAGATGGATTGCGGATATGGACTTCAGATTTTTTTCTGCCCAGGCAAAGATAGCGCTCGCTAGCTTGATTAAGGATAGACACCTTGTTCCTCCTTGCTTGTTTAAATATGAGACTGCTACCACACTGTCTGAGAGGACTTGTACGTGATTTTTCAGCTTCGCGGCAAACACCCTTAGGGCTTCCCAGATCGCTTGCAACTCCCTCCAATTGGCTGACCTTTGGAACTGTACTTTTCCCCAGCGCCCTTGGGCTACCTTTGACCCCCAATGGGCCCCCCAGCCCCAGGCATTGGCGTCCGTGGTGATTCGGACTGGCACCAGAAGAGACCAAATTAGACCCTGCACCAGGTTCTCTTCGTCCCTCCACCACCAAAGAGACCTTTTGGTCTTTGGGGATAGGTGGAAGGTTGCATCCAACGATTCCTGCGTTCCGTCCCAGCTGTTCAAGATATTTGCCTGAAGACACCTGAAATGGGCCCTTGCCCATGGTACCGCAGGGATTGTTGCCGTCAGGACACCCAAACCCGACATGGCTGAGCGAATAGAAATTGCCAGATTGTTTGGAAGGAAGGCTGCCGTAGCCTTTACCTTTTTTACTTTCTCCACTGTGAGATAAATTTTCTGTGTCACCGAGTTCACTAGGAAGCCCAAGTACTGCAGGACCCGTGCCGGGGTTAGGTTTGACTTCTCCCGATTTATTAACCACCCCAGTTTTTCCAAAAAGGATATGGCCACCCGCAGATCCCCTTGCAATTGGAGCGGAGGGTGCAAAAAATAAAATAAAAGGTCGTCCAGGTATGGGATGACTGATATCCCTTGCAGTCTCAGGGGGGCCAGTGCCTCCGCCAGAATTTTTGTAAAATATCCTGGGGGATGAAGACAGGCCGAATGGTAGGGCCCTGAATTGAAAATGTCGGACCTGCTTTCCCCATCTGATTGCTACCCTTAAAAACGTTTGAGATTCCGGGTGGATAGGGACGTGTAATTGACTTCACCGAAAGGATTGTCTCCATCCGAAAATTTTTGTAAGCCACCCATTTGTTTAGTGACTTTAGGTTTAATACTAGGCGGAAATTGCCTGACGGTTTTCTCACTATGAAAACATGCGAGTAGAAACCTAGGTTTATTTCCTGCTGTGGCACTGGAATAAGAACCCCCTGGTCTATCAAGTCGCCTATTTGTGACAACAAAGCTGTCGTTTTCTGAGAATCCCTGGGCGGAGAGGTTACGAAAGTTCTTGTGGGCGGAGTGCCCCTGAACTGAATTCGAAAGCCTTCCCTGATTATCCTCAGAATAAATGTATTTGGGATAGTCTTTTCCCACTGTGGGAGGAACTGTCCCAATCTCCCTCCCACAGTAACTAAGTCACTGGGATTTGGTGGTCTTTTTAGGAGAGGAAAACAGGACACCTTTCTGCTCACCCTTTCCCCACTGCTTCCCAGGGGTCGACCCCTTAGGGGCCTGCCCCTGAAACGGCCTTTATCCTTGGGGACGAAAAAAAACGTTTCCCCTGAACCTTTATTTTTGACCGGGAAGGCCTTTTTCTTGTCGGCACTACGATCTAGTACTTTTTCTAGATCTTGCCCGAACAAGAGGTCTCCTTCAAATGGGATGCCACATAGTCTAATCTTTGATGCCAGGTCTCCCGACCAGGACTTTAGCCATAAAGCCCTGCGTGAGGAATTTATTAAGGCAGCGGTCTTTGCCGATAGCTTGACCGACTCAGCGGATGCGTCCGCCATATAGCCCGCCGCCTTGTGTAACATAGGAAGGGAATCAAGAATCTCCTTCCTGGAGGTCCCACTTTCCAGATGGTTTTGTAGCTGGTCCAGCCAGACCTCCAAGTTACGAGCCACTATAGTCGTAGCCATTGCTGGTTTTAATCTTGTCATGGCTACTTCCCATGACCTTTTCAGCAGTACCTCCATCCTTTTGTCCATAGGCTCCTTAAGGACACCCATGTCCTCAAAGGCGAGGTCTGTTGATTTGGAACACTGGGAAAAGGCTGCATCCACTTTGGGCACTTTGTTCCAGATACAGGAGGAATCCTCACTGAAGGGAAATCTCCTCTTCAGACTTTTGGGAAAAAACAATTTTTTCTCTGGTTCCCACCATTCCTTTTTAATAGAATCTGTCAGTGTGCTATGTACCGGAAATAGCCCGTTCTGATCCTCTTTCAATGTTTGGTACATCTGGTCATGCAGGGACAAGGAAGCCTGCTCTTTGATATCGAGAGTCTCGTACATCACCCCTAATAAAAGGCGTCCACCTCATCGAGTGAGAGCCTGTATCTGGGTGAGCTTGTCCCCTGGCTCGGAACATCTCTGGATGATGCCGCCTCACTTAGCTCATCCAAGGAATCTGGTTCCTCTCCGCCTGATGCGTCGCCCACCTCTGGGGCTGAATCAGGGGGAGCTACAGCTGGGGGTTTGGGGTTTCAAGGCTTGCCAGCATTGATTTAATGGCCTTCATTTCTTTCTGAACCCCAGAAATTAGTTCTTTGCATGCCCCTGTTGCCTCCTTGTAAACCAATTTGTCAATACAGGGTTTACAAAGGGGCTTGCTCCATCCCTCCTTTAGTTTGTTCGTACATGACAGACACATCTCCTTCCCCCCCTGACTTCTCCGGGTCTTTAGGCTGAGCCTGGGACAAGAAAAGGAGGAGAGAAGAAACAAGGGCAAGTTGCTGTCAGAAACCTTTAGACAATCAGGAATTGTACCTTCACCACACCGATGTGCACCCCCACCAGCCGCTGACAGGATTCGCATGGCTCTTTAGCCTGGATCCTGTCTCTGGAGGAGGGGGGGGGGGTTATTGAACCATCCTCTCTTCCCTTCCTTCCCCAGCCCTGTAGGTCCAGGGCACCCCTGTGTCCGCCTACCCGAGCTGGGCCGGCACCACTGCCACCTGGTTCCATTGTCTCCATGCTGTCCTCTACCTCTGTAGCTACCTGCTGGATCATCTTCATGGAACCGTACCATTTTGTGGCCGGCGTTTTTTTTTTAATTCCCGCCATGGCCCCAGCGTCTACGCTCGCCGCGCGAACCGGAAGTGTTGTGCCGGAAGTCCCCGCCTTCCTCCTGCGTTCCACAGGCCGGAACTCGAGGCCTACGCCCGCCCCCCGCTGGATACCCGCCAGAGACCACAGTACCTGGCCGGCAGATGCAGAGATGTCCTGTGCGGGGAACGTCAGCCCTCCTCGGGATATACCGGAGGATTGCGCCGGTGCCAGCTTCCATGCAGCCTGACCGGGGGACTCAAAAAAGCCTGCCACCTTTCAGGTATCGCAGACCTCCTTCCTCAAGCAGCCTGCCTCGGCTTAGGGGAAGGAGAGCTCCATCCAGCCTCGTCCTCCGGTGGAGGAAACACAAAAGCCTGAGGACGAGGGATGGAAGCTGCCCTTTAAAGATCTGAATGATGTGTTTCCTGCCTCCGGAGGTGGAGCCTCTCTAGTGCTGTCCTGGACAGACCAGAGAAAAAAAAAAGGAGAGATTTTTTAAGGCCATCAGGTGTGGATATGGTCTCGTTCACAACAGTTGCCCATGCACATTAAAGCAGACTTCATCATTTTTGTGTTTATTAAATGTCAGCAGCTACAAAAAAAAAAAAAAAAAAAAAGTGTGCTTTTTGGGTGGAGCCCTGCTTTAAAACGTGATGTGCTGGCGCGATATGGTGCTACACATTTTGAACGGAACTCCAAAGCGCCTTCCAATGGATGTGTATTGCAGGGCAACTTACTATAGTGTTATGCCAACAAAAAAAATGGTGTGCCATTCAGAAAAAAAATGACGCCGCTCTGCACCAAAAATAGGATTACAGATTACGTGCAAAATCCTTTTCTTGCGAGTACATCACGGGACACAGAGGCTTAATCATTACATAATGGGTTATTTCCACCGTCAGGTGCTGGACACTGGTGTAATCAATTAGAACGGAAGTTTCCTCCCTATATAACCCATCCCCTACTGGGAACTCCTCAGTTTTTGTAGCAAAGCAAGAAGTGTCTCAATATCCCCAAATAAGAGGCGGGAGCTCTGTGTCCCGTGATGTACTCCAAGAAAAAAGGATTTTACATTATCACATACTTTGAGGATGCCACCCTTTGTTTTCATGGGCCTTTCAGATCCTATAATACATGGTCCTGGAGGCCCGCTCTCCTGTTTGAATCAGGGTAGTCGTCCCTGATTCTGAAAGCTGAGATCTTCAAGAATGCGGGCTAAACCAAGTAAACCATTAATTCCCATGTTTGCAAGATACGATGGAATACTGGCCCTCAGAAGGTAAATCTAGGCAAGGGAGCACAGTTTGTAGATAAGGCAAACACAAATAAAGTCCAAGAGTGCAGCGCTTCAGTGAAATAATATATGAACCTGACAGTCCAAAACAATCCGAAGTGAAGCTGATAAGGAACCATGAACATTCACCAAATTTCAGTGTGTGAGGAAAGGCACACTACACCCCTGTGTAATCAATCTGCTTACCAGAAAGACATGAAGACAGGCATTGTGATCATAGAATGCATGGCATCAGTAGCAGTTTCCACTTTTCAACTTGATAGGTGGTTAAAAAGAACATCCAAATTCATCATCATTACAGGGATATCCAAGACTCACAAGGACATACGGATGTGTTATGCAATCAACAGGTGTTTCAACCAAAATGCAGAGAGGAAAGCAAGAATAGTGAAGCCCATAGGAGGTAAAAACACTTTATTGTATTCTACTTACAGGAATGAAGAAATATCAAGACATGTAAAAAAAAAAAAAATTGCGGCTCACAGCGTGCTTGCATCGGCCAGCCTGACATGTTTCATCCTAATGGATATCAGAGGCGTGGACTCAATCGATTTTATGCGATTTTTAGGCATCTTTGTGAAAACAAGCCTCTCTGTGTGATTAAGTATCCCTGAGTATCAAGGACTCTTGTGCGACCAAGCATGTCTATGCGGTCAAACATCTTTATGTAACCAAGCACTCAAATGTGACCAAGGATCCTCATGCGACTATGTAGAAACCATAAATATCCATACCAGCAAACATGTATCTTTGTGTGATTAATCATAAACATGTTCTTGTTTTTACCCCCACATGCATCTTTGTGCGATTAAGCACTCATGGGTAACCAAGGACTTTGTGAGACCAAGCACCTTTGTGCGAACCCGCACCTATATGCAAACAAGCATCTTCATGCATTTTTAGGCAAGGCATGTCAATCCATTAACACAAAAACATGTAAACATGTGGGCTGGTAAAAGATCCTCTGCAAACATGCGATTTAGCTTTTTAGCAACAATTTGCACCATCAACTGTACACCCCCACATCTTTAGGAGGAGAAAACAGCTTATGCAGTTGCCCAACCAGCAGGCATAAACTGTTGCAGTCAGGTAATGGAAAGGTACAAGCAACCTTTTTTTTTTTTTTAAACCACAAGGATAAGACAGATGCTTTCGGCTGTTAGGCTGAGGGGAAGTTATACGCAGCAAGAATCTCTTGTAAAAGATTGTAGATGAAACTTCAGAGCTTGAGGTTTCCAATACCTCTGCCTCGTCAAATTGCACCTGTTCCCTTTATCCTCTTGACAGTAAACTCTCCTTCTCGGGCTTTAATCCTCTCGTTTTAGGTTTCAGAGCAGGGGAAGAGACACACCCAGCTTTCTGCTCTCTGAGAACGCTGTGATATATAGCAGTTTAACCTCTCTTATGGACTAACAAATGCAAAGAAGAGTCCAAAATTACATATGCAGAGTGACTGCAATTGCCTGACAGGGCCCCTCAAGTCACTCAGGGGAGGATGGTATCATGCTTTCCTGCCCCTGAACCTTTACAAGGAGACAGTCCAATGCAAAAGCAGAGGTACAAACAATGCATATACTGTGCTAGTTTAGCAATCCACAAAAAGTATGCAACTAATGACAGTTTGATGCCGAGTAGGTGTCCAGGAGTGCCTAAATCCAACCACATAGAGAAGTTTACCCATTACAGAGCCTGCAGCGGAAGAAGTGTGCTGTCTGAGGAGGAGCTGACACTATACCTGGAGCATGGTGAGTGCAAAGCCAACTCTCAACTCCCTCTAGTGGTGGATACAGACAAGACATCCCACTCAAAAGGAAAGTCCTTAAAATAATTCTTAGGACCGTTCCCAAACTTACCTTATCCCCGCCGCAGGTCCGCTGAAGACCAGACAGTACCAATCTTTACCCATAACGGCGGGTATGTTGTGCCAACCTTCAGGAGGTACGAGTTCCTACTTAAAGGAGACCTCTTCCCTGGACCTTGTAAAAGACTCTGCCAGAAACTTTTGTATAGCGAAAGTACTGGATCCCAGAGCCCAGTCCTCCGAAGAGAGACATTACAGCCAACACCTCGGTCTTCTGCGAGGCCCAGGTACCATCCATTTGGCATAATTAATAAGCCGTTTGGATGGATCCGTGTGTAGCTCCCTAACCCCCGGAGGGATTCTTAATAGAGCTTCTTCTTGGTCACCTTTTTAAGGATGTGCAAACACCTTAGAAACTGGCCAAAAAACTGAGGCACTCCCAGTAGGGGAGGGGGTTATATAGGGGAGGAAACTTCCAGTCTAATTGATTACACCAGTGTCCAGCACCTGACGGTGGCTATAACCCATTATGTAATGATTAAGCCTGTGTCCCGTGATGTACGATAAATAAACATTGTTTTATAGGGCATTGTGGGAAATTGCACAATAATGCCCATAGCGCCCGATCACCTCAGCGGGCACGCATAACATATGCAGACTGTGTATTGTGCACAAATGCTGCAATGAATTTCAAGTCATTTTTTTTTTCTTTTAACTCTAAGGCTCGGTTCACATAGATGCAAATTGGATGCGTTTTGAACTGCATCCGATCTGCATGACATGTGAACCAAACCGTCTTTCTATGGAGCCGGTTCACATGTGTGGGTTGGCCGCATTGCGTTTTTAAAAAGAGTCCTGTATGATTTTTCATCCGGTTCAGGCACGATTTTAAATATTTGCACTTGAAGCACACCTAAACTGTTAAACGAAACTGCACTGGACCAAAACTGTGGTTGGACATATCTGAACTGGCTGACACTTCATTTAAACGCTGCAAGCCTTAATTTTTCCTCAAGGCATGCCAATGTAAAAAAAAAAAAAAAAAAAAAAAAGAAGTTGTGTGGGAACGTGGTACATAGCAATTCTTTGCTGTTTTTTTGCACGGAACTGTGCTGATCAACAGATCAAAGAGCTTGGTGTGAACACCCTCACCTATTTAAAGGGAAAAGTACAGCCAAAAGTCCACTGTTAGCTGACATCACAGAGCCAGAGTTTGCAACCATATGGTCAGGATCCACCCAGTTGCCTGGACCGGCACTGCCGCTGAAAGCCTGAGCCAGCTGCTCTCGTCCCCTCCACAGCCCAGCGCTTCAGTGGAGCACTGACAGTCACCAGTTCTATGCTCTCAGAGCACCGAGAACTGAGCGATCATCAGCCTTTGATCGCTCAGTTCTCAGTCTTAGAGACAATGTGGGACCGATACTGCAAATAATGTAGCTGCTAACTTATTAGGACACTTACCTGTCCACGGATCCAGCGGTGTCCTCAGTCGAGGTAGATTTTCAATCAGCTCTCGGATGCTGCCACCGTCATCTTGGGTAATGGAAAGCAGCAGGGAAGCCGCTGGTTCCATACTGCACATGCACTTTGTGAATGGCCCGGTGGTGGGGGAAGCAAACTTCTAGATGAGTTTGCCACTGCAATGTCATCCGGAAGGGGGAACGGGTATCTGTCAAAACCAGGTACCCACTCCCCTGCAAATGTGGCAAAGGATGGGGAAGAGTCAAATAAGCAAAGCATCCCCTTTTTGGTGGAGCTCCACTTTAAAGCATTTAATAAAATAAAAAAAGTATAGTATAGAAAAATAAATCTGAATTTAAGTCACACTAAGTTTTTAATACAGTGTTAATACAGTGTTTCATAAGAGAAAGCCTGCTCCTATGCTTAGCCTCTATATTGATGCATTATGTTGTGCTTTGGGACATTAGTGTTGGCACACAATTCATACAATGCTTTACTGGCCACTTAAGGTCAAAAAAAGCTTATCCGTATTCTGGGATAGTCTTCTATAGAGTATAATTACAGCCTCAGGACAGGATTGATGTACATGTAGAGGGCACAATTTCCAATCCAGAAAACAGATTCATGCTGGAGAACTGCAGTACAGTCACAGTAGAAGCGAGAGGCTATAAAACAAGCAGAAGGAAAAAATTCCAATACCAAGAGTCCTTTTATTGTGACATAAGAGGCTTAACAACTGTAAATGGTGCCATGCCCCATCTATCTTCTTGAAGTAGAAAGGAAAAAAAAAAAAAAAAGTAAATTGGGTAGAGGAAGGTTCAAAGTTAAAAGTCCGCCTAGAAGTTCCATTTCAATGCCACACAGCGGTATGGAATATTCTTTAAAATTGTCTACATATGAAGCTATACAAATTGAGCATATGGGAGGAGAATTTTGGATAAATCGATCAACGTTTCATCGGTCTGGTAAGGTTAATCACTACAATGTTAGAATTTGGGAGAGTGAAAATCCTTGCATAGTTGAACATGAAAGACTATCTGGACATGCTACAAAACTGGTTGGTTCCCAAACTTCAAGAAGATTCAAATAACTTAAATTTTCATGCAAGATGATGCCCTGCCTCACTTTCACTTGGAGGTCTGGCATTATCTGAACGACACCATTCCAGGACTATAGATTGGAGGAGTTGGACAACAAGATCTTGTTCATTGTCTGTGGCCTCCCCAGTCACCAGACCTTACCCCCTGTAATTTTTATCTGTGGGGGTACATAAAATAAAGGATGTTTGTCTCACGTCTGCCTGCTACTGTTCAAGATCCGAGACGTTGAATTATTGAAGCTGCGAGTTTAATAACTAGTGACCAGTTGATTTCATGTGTGGCAAGAAATGGTCCACCGTTTTGAGGATTGTCATGCAACACATCGTTCTCATGTTGATTGCATGCAATCACAAGGACTATACAAAACGTTGAACCTTCCTCTAGCCAGTGATGTTCAGAATTTGTTTCTATGCCTTTCAGTTTGTTTGAAATATAAAGCTGAAATCTGCTTGATCTTTCTGAATAACCCTGAACATATTTTTCTATGAGGAAACCTGTACATTGCCTGGACTAGGCAGAGTAACAGGTTTGCTTGATGGAAGGATTTATACCCCCCATAAACTACTGTGCAGGTTTCAGCTTTCAAGTTCACCTTGTTCCGGGTTGTACACACGTCCCTCGTCCCCTTGGGCCTGGAAACAGTGCGCAGGCTTACAGCACTACATAATAGGAAGCAAGGAGCAGGAAGATCACCCCACCTGGTCCTAGTCTAGGCAAAAATATGGGACTGCCATCACAGAACAGTGAAATAAATACTTGGACACAAAATAAGCGACATTACTCAAACCCAAGAGTTTACTTTTGCACTCCAGAAAATTTTAAATGCATCACAGTCATTAACACAAACCCTGTCACAAAAAATAAAAATAAAAATCCTGCTGCCAACCACCAGCTTTATTTTACAGACAGGTTTCCCAGAGTTGACCTATCAGGCCACAGGGAAGGCACCTACAAGTTGTACATGACTGCCCAAGAAAGGCATTACAATGGGTGTCTGCTCAGTGCATAAACAACCAAATCCAGACAAAACCATCATGTACGTTTATGGAAAGATTTTTGATTAACATGATCTTCCATCTACATTCGTATGTCTGTCTATAGTTGGCCTAATATATGGTACATCCAAGTGCCAGCCTCCATTTGTTGGCAGCAGATGAACTTTAAAATGAACAAAGTGTAAATGACATGCATAGAATTGAGTAGTCATCTTTTAAATCAGTTTACAGTCCATGGTTTTCCCGGCCTCATTATGAAAAAAGCTTTCGTCTTTCTGGCAACCTTCCGGGGATTGGTGGCCAGTAACTGTATTAAATGGAGAAACGGATGAGCTCAGCAGAATTACACTTTACTGAAGTCTATGCAAACAAAATTAATCCTAAAAATCACAGCAATAATATAGTGTGCTTAGGAGCTCAATTTTGTAAGGCAAATATATGACCATTTTTGATGCCAGAGTATAGCACAGAATGACTGTCTGCTGCTGCTGTAGCATTAATGTGCTGCGACAGATATGCCCTCAACAGGTCTGCTGTCCACACAGCAAATAAATTTTTTTTTAAAAAAAAACCTTTAAAGAATTCCTGCTGCCGGACTATTTAGCAGCAAAAATATTCCCATAAGATTAATGTATTTAAACACACTGTACATGGTATTTACCAGTAAAAGCCGCTACTGTGTGTAGACATTAAAAAAAGTCCAAAAACTGCCGCTGGGCACCATCTTGGAAGTGATGTGAGTAGCCCCAGCAGACTGAGCGGTCATTCAAGTGACACTATAGTAGTCCCCTTCAAAAAATATTTTAGCCCTCAAACTTGTGAGGGTTGCCACCATGCCCAATATATAAAACTACAAATTATAAACCTCCGATGGGATTTTGTCAGCAACCAAACATAGGAAAGTAGAAAGCAGGGTGGGTATAAAATGAAAAAAAATAAAAAAAAACATTTTTTATAATTTAGTTTATTCAGCATGAAATGGAGCTTAGTTATATAGCATGAGGCTGTATATTCTGCAAGATTTACATTTTTGTTGAACTCATTCAATGAATAACATGCCATGCATTGATGCATTCACACAATGGCACAGTAACCATGAGATAAAACAAGGTTCAGGAACATACATTCATCCTATTTTGCAAATCGATGTACACTAAAAACTGTATGATTGAATCGGTTCTGATATCGCTGTTTTACCAACCTGACAGCTTATTCTAAATAGAAAAACCTTCATTTTGTTTGCAAATAGTAAAATTTCTAACTACCAGCAAGAATGAGTCCTTACATTTAAAGAGCACCTGTCATTTCAGGTTCCATCATAGCAGCGCCTGCTAGCGGGCATTCACTCACCTGCAACGTCCCTCACCTTGTTGTGTCACTGCTGCATCACCAGGCGTCCCCTTAAAATAATGGAACCGACGGTGAGTCAACAGCAGGTCAGAGGAGCCGCTGAGGGACAGAAATGACAGTTGCTCTTTAAAAATGATGATTTAAAATCGAGATTTAAAGCAAGTTTTTACTAGTGATTTAAATCATTAAATTGTGAATCAAATCCACCCTGGTAGACCGTTCTATAAAAATTGTTTATTTATAACATTTGATAAAAATGGCCAACAATGGCCTCATCTTGCAGTACAGAACAGAGCGTGACTTGTCAGGTGGCTAAGTCGCCTGACAAGTCGCCCGTGTGAACTGACAGTTACAGAGATACAAGGGCTGTCACTGCCAAAATCCTAGTTAAAAAAAAAACCCACACAAAATAAAAACATCTTGGTTGCCAAACTGAGCAACTGGCCTCAACACAAAGTCATTGATTCTGAATAAGTATGTAAATGAGAACATCAGAAAAGCCAAAAATCTTTATCGACATACAAGCCACAATGGCTCCTGCTAGTTTCCAGTGAAATGTATTTTAAGTGCATTATTAAAAAAGTACCTCAATCTGTCTTTGTATCAACTTTTTGCAATCCTCTGTACACCTAGGTGCGCCTGCAGCTACATCCTCCAAGCACCATATACAATAACTCAAGGATAGCTTACTTAACCACTTAACGACCGCCCACCGCCGATTTACGTCGGCAGAATGGCACGGACAGGCAGAATCACGTAGACCCCCCTTCACTGCAGTGAGCGGCCGTTAAGTGTTCGGGAGCGATCAGGCATGAGGGGGCGGCCGCTCGATTCCGCCCCCCCCTCGTGATCGCTCCCGGCCAATGAAAATGCTTCCTCCGCCATGTGATGTAAACACAGGCTGGAGGAAGTGATGTCATCTCCCTCGCCGCGGTCTTTTCGTTCCCGGCGCCGAGGAGAGAAGAAGACAGAGGTTAGTGCTCCAACAGTCCACTGACACGTAGGTACACATAGGCACACAAATCACCCCCCAGTCACCCCCAGGTCACCCCAAAGCCCCCAATCACAGTGTCACTGATTGCAGTGATCATTTATTTTACTGATCACTGCATTTAGTGTCATCTGTGATTGTAAAAAGTTGCAGGGCAGTTAGAATTAGGCCCCTTTAGGTCCAGGGTAGCCCCCTAACCCCCCCCCTAATAAAGGTTTAACCCCTTGATCACCCCCCAGGTAACCCTTTCACCCCCTAACTTCAGCGTCACTAAGCGATTGTTTTTCCGATCGCTGTATTCGTGTCGCTGGTGTTTTAGATAGGCAGTTATTTTTTTTTAGGTTCGCCGCAGGTTTTTATTAGTGTCAGGTACCCCCATATATTATTTTAACCCCCTGATTGCCCCTAGAGTTAACCCTTTCACCAGTGATCGCCGTATAAGCGTCACTGGTGTCACTGGTTAGCCAGTAAGTTATCTAGTTATTTAGGTAACCCGTCAGGTTTTTATATAGCGTCGGGTACCCCCATATTTAACCTAATAAAGGTTTTAACCCCCTGATTGCCCCTAGTTAACCCTTTCACCAGTGATCACCATATAAAGGTTACAGGTGACGCTGGTTGATTAGTTTGCTTTTTATAGCATCAGGGCACCCGCCGTATATAACCCAATAAAGGTTTAACCCCCCTGATCGCCCGGCGGGTGAGATCAATTAGGTTTTAGCGCCAGAGAGGGTCTGCGTCGCCCCAGGCAGTGTTAGGTTAGTGCCAGTAACGCTAACACCCACGCGCAAAGCATACACCCCCCTTAGTGGTATAGTATCTGATCAGATCTATACTAGCATCCCCAGCGGTTTAGGGTTCCCAAAAACGCAGTGTTAGCGGGATCAGCCCAGATACCTGCTAGCGCCTGCGTTTAGCCCCTCCGCCCAGCCCAGCCCAGCCCACCCAAGTGCAGTATCGATCGATCACTGTCACTTACCAAACACAACACACATAACTGCAGCGTTCGCAGAGACAGGCCTGATCCCTGCGATCGCTAACAGTTTTTTTGTAGCGTTTGATATATTTGCTGACGACAGTCAGGTGCTTTTTTTCCTGTGAATCTTACTAGTGTACCCCTAAATTTAGAGCCCAAAATGGCAAGTCGAATGTACAATAGTAAAGAGGCCTACGAGATTCTGAGCATCACAGATAGTGAAGAGGAGGTCACGTATCTGTCAGATTCAGGCTCAGAATATCTTCCCGTAGAAGACAGTGACGTCAGCGGCCCCATGTCAGATAGCTCTGACGACGAAGTTGAGGTCCCTGCTAAGGTCAGGTGTACCCGATCCCGATCTTCTGAGGTTGTTGAGGAGCAAGAACCGCAGGTCTCTCGTATCATGGAGCAGAGTAGTACTAGCGCCGCTATTCCTTCTGGTGAACTGGCAAGCACCAGCGGCCTAGTACAGCCTGGACGTACATCCAACACTGCAGTAACACTTGGTGACGTGGCGAGTCCCATAAGTGCAGTTCAAGCTGGCGAGGTGGCAAGCACAAGTAGTGTCCCGCTGCCACCAAGAAGACAAAGGCAGGCCCGTCGTGCCCATACTGCCCTTCCTGCAGAATTCGCCTATCCTGATTGGGTCCCCACCACTTCTGCAGAACCCGTACTTCCCCCATTCACTGCCCAACCCGGTATTCAGGTGGAAACAGCTGATTTTATTCCAATTGATTTTTATTCGCTGTTTTTCACGGAAGATCTCTATAGATCTATTGTGGACCAGAGTAATTTATATGCTGGTCAATTTATCGCCGCTAACCCCCAGTTGCCTAAAATTGCCAGAAATTGGAAACCAATTACGGTTTCCGAATTTAAGACCTTTCTGGGCCTTTCCCTCAACATGGGCACACATAAATTTCCGTCATTGCGTGCTTATTGGTCCACGCACCCAATTGACCACATGCCCGTGTTCTCTGCCTCCATGTCCAGGGCACGATACGAGCAGATTTTGCGGTTCATGCACTTCAACGACAATGAACTTTGTCGTCCACGTGGGGACCCTGAATACGACCGGCTCTATAAAATTCGGCCCCTCATAAACCACTTCAACAAACGTTTTGCAGCCTTGTTTACTCCCGATCAAGTTGTCTGCGTTGATGAGTCCCTGATTAAATTTTCTGGCCGCTTGTCTTTCAAGCAGTACCTTCCCAGCAAGCGTGCCAGATACGGGGTCAAGCTCTACAAGTTCTGTGACAGGGCAACAGGCTATGTAGTGAACTTTACGGTTTATGAGGGAAAAGACAGTCAGATTGAGTCGGTCAACTGCCCGGATTACATAGGGAGCGCTGGCAAGATAGTGTGGAACTTGGTGTCACCCTTATTCGGAAAGGGGTACCACTTGTATGTGGACAATTATTACACGAGCGTGCCACTGTTTAGTCACTTGTTTGATCATCAGATTGGAGCATGTGGCACCGTGCGACCTAATCGCCGGGGCTTTCCCCAGCGGCTTGTAGATGCCCGTCTTAGGCTGGGGGAGAGAGCCTGCTTGAAGTGTAATAACTTGCTCGCTATGAAGTGGAGGGACAATAAGAATGTTTTCCTTCTTACCTCCCTTCATGCAGACACGACAGTCCAAATTCGTACGGCGACTGGTGTTGTGGAGAAACCCCTCTGTGTCCACGAATATAACCAAAATATGGGAGGGGTGGACCTCAACGACCAGTTGATGGCGCCGTATCTAATTGACCGTAAGGCGAGACGCTGGTACAAAAAAGTGTCTCTATCATTATTCCAATTGGCTTTGCTGAACGCTCATGTGCTATACAGAGCTTCAGGCGGGACGTTATCTCTTCTAAAATTCCAGAATGAGATAGTCACAGAACTCCTGTATCCAGGCGGTTCTGCACCTCACCATCGCCTACCAAATGCAGTAAGCCGGCTGCATGAGAGGCATTATTCGTATGTCCTCCCGAGTACCCCTACCCAAAGCCACCCCCAAAAAAGATGTCGTGTCTGTAGCAAGCGCGGATTTAGGCGTGACACCCGTAGTTTTTGTCCACTCTGTCCTGACAAGCCTGGTCTTTGCCAAGGTGAATGTTTTGAACGCTACCACTCAAAAGTGAAGTTTTAGCGTAGGGTACAGCATTTCACAGACAAGGACACACTTACACAGGGTCTCCCAAGATGCCATTACATTTTGAGAGACCCGAACCATTACAGTTGTAAAGTTACAAAAAAAAGTGTAAAAAACAAAAAAAATATAAAATAAAAAAACCAAAAATAGTTGTCGTTTTATTGTTCTCTCTCTCTCTCTATTTTCTCTCTATTGTTCTGCTCTTTTTTACTGTATTCTATTCTGCAATGTTTTATCATGCTTGCTTTTCAGGTATGCAATTTTTTGTTTTCAGGTGCGCCATTCAACTGCAGCGCGGAATTATTTATCTTGACAGCAACATCGTTTGCTCCCACGATACATAAAGCCGTGACTCCAGTGCTGTAGGAGGTGATTTCACCGCCACAGTTAAAAAAAAGAGCTTATATGCCGAAGCATGGGGGCAGCAGGGGCGGAGGAGCGATTTTGCTCCTAATGCCGCGTACATACGGTCGAAATTCCGCCGGAGGCCTGCCCGTGGAAAATTCCGACCGTGTGTACGCGGCAAAACTTTTTTGCGGGAGGATGCCCCCATGCTTCGGCATATATATATATTTTAGGCACAGGTTGCGTTAAAACATTTTTTTATTTTTTACTAGGTTTTGTTTTGGTATTTGCTTTGCAGGTATGGCATGGTAAGGTCTTACTGTTGTACTGTAATGTTACTTTGTTTTAATGTTAACCACCATTTGCTTAGCAGGTACGCCATTCAGTTGCAGCGCGGATCTATTTATCTTGACAGCAACAGCGTTTGCTCCCACGATACATAAAGCCGTGACTACAACGCTGTAGGAGGTGATTTCACCACCACAGTTAAAAAAAAGAGCATATATGCCGAAGCATGGGGGCAGCAGGGGCGGAGGAGCGATTTTGCTCCTAATGCCGCGTATATACGGTCGAAATTCCAACGGAGGCTTGCCCGTGGAAAAGTCCGACCGTGTGTACGCGGCATAACCTTTTATGCTGCGTACATACGGTCGAAATTCCGACGAAGGCTTGACCGTGTGTACGCGGCATAACTTTTTTGCGGGAGGATGCCCCCATGCTTCGGCATATATGCCCATCATTAGAAGTGGGTGGATGAAGGGAGGTATTCTAATGGTGGGCATACCCACCAATCAACCTCTTTTTTTCGTTCAGCCAATAGGCTGTATGAAAAAAAAGATTACAATACATGTCCAACAAGGACCAGCAACGTACTGGTATGTTGCTGGACTTTGAATGTTTATACCAGAATGATGCCTGCGGGTTTAGGTATCATCTTGGTATCATTCTTTTCAGCCAGCGGCCGGCTTTCATGTAAAAGCAATTCTAGCAGATAATTAGCCTCTAGACTGCTTTTACAAGCAGTGGGAGGGAATGTCCCCCCCCCGGATATAAAAAGCGCCATTGGGAAATTGGGAAAGCATTTTATCACACCGATCTTGGTGTGGTCAGATGCTTTGAGGGCAGAGGAAAGATCTAGGGTCTAACCCCCCAATTTTTTTCAAAAAAATAGTACCTGTCACTACCTATTGCTATCATAGGGGATATTTACATTCCCTGAGATAACGATAAAAATGGTAAAAAAAAATAAACATGGAAGGCACAGTTTAAAAATAAAATAGCCAAATAAATAATAAAAAAAAAAAAAAAGCACCGCTGTCCCCCCCTGCTCTTGCGCAAAGGCGAACGCAAGCGTCGGTCTAGCGTCATATGTAAACAGCAATTGCATCATGCATGTGAGGTATCACCGCGAAGGTCAGATCGAGGGCAGTCATTTTAGCAGTAGACCTCCTCTGTAAATCTAACGTGGTAACCTGTAAATGCTTTTAAAAATGAATGTAGTTTGTCGCCGCTGCGCGTTTGTGCGCAATTTTAAAGCATGTCGTGTTTGGTATCCATGTACTCGGCCTATGATCATCTTTTTTATTTCATCAAACATTTGGGCAATATAGTGTTTTTTAGTGCATTAAAAGTGTGTTTTTCCCCCAAAAAATGCGTTTGAAAAATCGCTGCGCAAATACTGTGTGGAAAAAAAAAATGCAACACCCACTATTTTAATCTGTAGGGCCTTTGCTTTAAAAAAATATATAATGTTTGGGGGTTCAACATAATTTTCTTGCAAAAAATTTTTTTTTCTTCATGTAAACAAAAAGTGTCAGAAAGGGCTTTGTCTTCAAGTGGTTAGAAGAGTGGATGATGTGTGACATAAGCTTCCTAATGTTGTGCATAAAATGCCAGGACAGTTCAAAACCCCCCCAAATGACCCCATTTTGTAAAGTAGACACCTCAAGCTATTTGCTGAGAGGCATGTTGAGCCCATTGAATATTTTTTTTTTTGTCCCAAGTGATTGAATAATGACCAAAAAAAAAAAAAAAAAAAAATGTACAAAAAGTTGTCATTAAATTATATATTGCTCAAACATGCCATGGGCATATGTGGAATTACACCCCAAAATACATTCTGTTGCTTCTCCTGAGTACGGGGATACCACATGTGTGGGACTTTTTGGGAGCCTAGCCGCGTACGGGACCCCAAAAACCAAGCACCGCCTTCAGGATTTCTATGGGTGTAAATTTTTGATTTCACTCCTCACTGCCTATCACAGTTTCGGAGGCCATGGAATGCCCAGATGGCACAAAACCCCCCCAAATGACCCCATTTTGGAAAGTAGACACCCCAAGCTATTTGCTGAGAGGTATGTTGAGTATTTTGCAGATCTCGCTTTTTGTCACAAAGTTTTGAAAATGTAAAAAAAGAAAAAAAAAAAAAAAAAGAAAAAAAAATGTCTCTTAATTTTCAAAAACAAATGAGAGCTGTAAAATACTCACCATGCCTCTCAGCAAATAGCTTGCGGTGTCTACTTTCCAAAATGGGGTCATTTGTGGGGGTTTTGGGCTATTTTGACATTTTATGGCCTTCAAAACTGTGATAGGTAGTGAGGAGTGAAATCAAAAATTTACGCCCTTAGAAATCCTGAAGGCGGTGCTTGGTTTTTGGGGCCCTGTACGCGGCTAGGCTCCCAAAAAGTCCCACACATGTGGTATCCCCGTACTCAGGAAAAGCAGCAGAATGTATTTTGGGGTGCAATTCCACATATAACCATGGCATGTGTGAGCAATATATCATTTAGTGACAACTTTTTGTACATTTTTTTTTTTTTCTTTTTGTCATTATTCAATCACTTGGGACAAAAAAAAAAAAATATTCAATGGGCTCAACATGCCTCTCAGCAATTTCCTTGGGGTGTCTACTTTCCAAAATGGGGTCATTTGGGGGGGTTTTGTACTGCCCTGCCATTTTAGCACCTCAAGAAATGAGATAGGCAGTCATAAATTTAAAGCTGTGTAAATTTCAGAAAATGTACCCTAGTTTGTAAACGCTATAACTTTTGCGCAAACCAATAAATATACGCTTATTGACATTTTTTTTTACTAAAGACATGTGGCTGAATACATTTTGGCCTAAATGTAAGACTAAAATTGAGTTTATTCGATTTTTCTTATAACAAAAAGTAGAAAATATAATTTTTTTTCAAAATTTTCGGTCTTTTTCTGTTTATATCGCAAAAAATAAAAATCGCAGAGGCAATCAAATACCATTAAAAGAAAGCTCTATTTGTGGGAAGAAAAGGACGCAAATTTCATTTGGGTACAACATTGCATGTCCGCACAATTTACAGTTAAAGCAGCGCAGTGCCGAATCCCAAAAACAGGCCTGGTCCTAAGGCCCGAAATGGTCCGGGGCTTAAGTGGTTAAAAAAAAAAAAAAAGGGCTTCTCTGTTGTTCCAATGGTACCGACATGAAAGACCTCCTCTGATGGCCACAGCCAGAAAGCACAGAGAGCATTCTATATAAAGAAGCAACAAGATAAACAAAAGACTGACTTTACCAGCAAAGTGAAAGCCATTAAGCACTGTTGAATTTATGGAAAAAGGATGACGTTCCATAGAAGCCAGTTAATGCCTTTTTATAGACACCAAACCAATAAAATAGCTAGGTAGCCTGACATAGGGAAGTAACGTACATTTGCAAAAATGTTTTTACTGTCGTAATAAACATATCTGAGCAGACAACATGCATTATTATATAACTCTGCTACATTTTTACAGGATGTGTATTACAAACTTCTAAAAAGTAAAAATGTACAGGAAAAAGCATGCTCACTATGAATGTCAGCAGCATCACCCCAACTGTCTGATATAAGGCAACAAACAAGACCAAGCCTTGTATTATACTATGAAAACTTTGCTAGATCCAAAAAAAAAGATAAACAAATGAAGCATACTGGCCTCTAAAGCTGGGTACACACTATGAGAAAATTGGGCAAACGATCGTCGCAGTTTTCCTCGATGTTTCACAGCAAGTCAAAACAGAGGATGGAACTAATGTATGAAACTTCTCAGACAAAGCCTTTTTTTATTTGCCGTTTATTGTTTCTGATCATGCGCAGTCTTTCGTACCCGATTTTTATTGTAAGAAAACAGAACACATTAAATGAAAATAGTTAGCTCTGTTCACATACAAGAAAAAAAACTTTGTCCCTTCAGAAATTTGTTTGGAAAGTCTTAAATTGGATGTTGAAAATGGTGTGCAACTATAAACACACACACAAAAAAAAAAAAAAAAGGAAAGATCGTGCCTCGAACAGAATGTTTCTTTGGATTTTCTTATAGCGTGTACCCAGCTTTGGAGCACAGGAAGAGTCCACAGCTATTTGTGACTATTCACGCAGCCAGCGATTACCTGGGTGATAATGTCTTGATGCACACAAAGTGGGATTCGTAATAGATTACTACTGTCCGCAGTAACCTCTAACCAGCTTTAAACCTGCAAGGAAACTTTAAACTAGAGGATGTGGCACAAATACTTCAAAACACAGGACTAGACCCACCGAGTGGATTCATAGGAAATGTCATCGCTCATTTGTCCTCATGCTGTCCTCTAGCACAAGTTATGCACAAATGTATCGAAACCCAAAATGTAATGTACTGCAGTTTACTAGTCCTGGCTGCATTTGGTTTATTTTTTGCTTTATTTTCACCTGGTTGTCCTGAAAATGCCACATCCTGGGTGGCTACATGACTCTACTACTGTATATATGAAGGGAGCCATGGTGGTCACCGCAGGCTGCTCGCCAGATATGGACTACAGTATAATATCTATTCATTCCATTACAAAAGGGTGGGGGCAATCGGTAGTTTACAGAAGACGATCTTCTCACATAAAGCAACAAGGACATTGCATTTCTTTTTGGAAGTAGGCAGGTATTTTCTGTATTTGCTGAAAACATTCTTGGGGGGGGGGGGGGGGGGGAGCAGCCACGGACTGCAAGCTGCAGTATAGTATAGTTTTGTCCTTGGGTTTTTTTTTAATCCTGTAAAATGAACTTAGAATTACAGTAGTTACATTACTTTCAGATCATTAGCATGATTATTTTAGATTCCCTTGATAAAGAAGCAATATTATTATGATGGGGTGGGGGGAGTTGGGACTACTGAACCCAGACCTAAAAAAAAAAAACTCCACTCATAAATGGCATGCAGCACATCCAGCATGATACAAGCCTTAGGGTACCGAGTCTCCATTCACTCACTGCTGCTTACAGTGGTTTTCCTGGAAAATACTGCGGACTCTGCATTTTTTTTTTTTTTTTTTTTATCAGAAACTGACAAGATCGGGTTAGGTACAGCTGTGAATACACGGCTTGGGATTCTTAATTAAATTTCATAAACCCCTTCCAGGAACATTCTGAATAGTGTAAGCGTACTGCATACATTTTGCCAAGATGTAGATAACTTTTCATTCGTAAACATTGAACTTTTTTTATTCAGCATTTCTAGAATGCATCCATCTACAGCCTGAGGTTTGGAGTCTGTGGCCTTAACCACAAGCACAGCCTATGTTTTACAAGGGCATTGTTTTTGTACATGACATGTGTTGGTGACGCATTTTTAAAAGATCTGGATTCTGGAATATCGCTTCTATACGGATTATAACAGTGTTGTTTTTGATTCTGCCGTACATTTTGTGTTCCTCCAATAAATATGCAACGTAACCACACAGTGAAAGGCAAGCCCTTTTTTTCTGATCACACAATTGAGGGGGGGGGGCTCATAAAAAGTTTTGTAGACAATTTTTTTTTTTTTTTTTTAAGGCATATAGTATTAAAAGTGATGGTGCTTGTGTCTGCGCCCGATTCTTGTAACTGTCAGAAATATGTACATGAATCCGTCAGAGCTTGGCTCTGAGGCCGAAGTGTCCATACTGGATGATGAGTTTTGTAGTGGGGTGGGTGGAGCTTGATGGAGAACTGAGGGATTCATTTCCAATCAGTGGATCTATAGCTGATATTCAGTCCAATAGCTGCTTTTGTATTGCCTATGCTGCTCTGCTCCATCTTGTGGCCATAATGCAGCATTTTAATACTGCAAATAACATTCATTCAGAAGAGAATATAGCCTAAACATTTTTTTGCCCAAATCGCACAGAACAAATAATCATGCAGACTCACTGGGTGAATGGTTGTGCAAATTTGTTTTAAAAATAAAGTCAGCACAACATGTCGCTCTAGGATCCAATGAAAAAAAAAAAAAAAAAAAAAAGTACAGTTATATCCCTTATTAGACAAGGTGATTAATAAAAGAGACCTAAAACCAAAACAAGTAAATATTGGTCAGAAAAGTCACAAATTACAGATTATGAAACGCTGCCCAATGACCCCTAAGAATTTGCATACATCTGTCATCAAATATGCACGTGTGTGTGTGCGTGTGTGCGCGCGTGTGTGTGCGCGTGCGTGTCAGGGTTTCGCAACCAGGGTTCAGTGGAACCCTTGAGTAATGACCAATTTTTGCCTCAGATAAGTTCCCAGTGACACCAATGATCTTTTTGGCTAGAAATTCTTCCAAGACCACAGATGTTTTGCCCTGTACAAACAACCGTATTTTGCGATGGGAAAAAAAAAGTCAGACGGGCTCTTTTCAATCGGTTATTCCGCCCGTGTGTATGCCCCATCTGACTTTTTCTTTCGGAAATTCTGACGGACAAAAAAAAAAAAATATCTATCGGAAAGTCAGATCGTCTGTATGCAATTCCGGACTAAAAACCACGCATGCTCAGAATCAAGCAGAAGAGCCAACCTGTCTATTGAACTTTATTAATCTCTGCTCGTCGTACGTGTTGTACGTCACTGCGTTTTTGACGGTCGGATTTTAGTGTGACCGTCTGTATGCAAGACAGCTTGAGAGGAATTCCGTCGGACAATCCAATCCGGTCATGTGTACGGGGCATTAGAAGCACTCTTCCACTGACCATTACACCAATGTATCATGAGTTGTTAAAAATGTATATATCTACAGGGGGTTCCCCGAGACCGAAAGGTTATTTCAAAGGTTCCTCTGTGTGGAAAAGGTTGAGAAAGTCTGGTATAGAGTAAAGGGTCCATAATGGTGCCAATGGTTTGGATAACAACCATATCCATCAGAATTTCACAGAAAGGGTCTGTATGCAACAGGACAATCTTCACAATTTGTTCTCAAACAATCCAGTACATGAGCAGCACAATAGGCACATGACATTTTAAATGGCAATGATCTTTAAATCAGATTGCTAGGCATCACATTGATAATAGGGCTACAGGCCAAACAATTCTTACCCATACGCACCATATATCCTTAACACCATGTAAAAACACAAATGAAATAATGTTCAAATCCAAGGCACACACATGCAGCCTTGTACTACTTATAATGCTAGCGGGTGTAAAATGCGCCAATGTTAATATGGGTGAATGAAAGAAGAGAAGAAATCATTATACATCAGCATATATTTTAGGGTAAATTGGTGGCGTTCATTTCTCCGTCTCTATCAAACAATAAGAAAAAATAACCAGAGAATCTACAGTACAGAAGTGTCGAAGAAGAAGTACAGAACTGTGTGTGTGTGTATATATTATACACACACCCACACATATATATATAAAATAAAAAAAGTCAAAAGTATTGCATGTCAACTTCTCAGGTACATGGGTTGGTTAGAAGTGTCTGCAAAGTTCCTTAATATAAATATACTCACCATATGCATGCCTGGGTTAGTCTAGTATAGGCAGTGTTAGCAGGCGGTCATGCAGCCCTGACCTATTTCACCAACAGGACCCCCTGGAGGATGTACACGTGGTAAAAGTACAGGCCCATTCTATAATCACCATAAACAGGGTGACTGTTGATACGGCAGATTATCGTCCGGGCTCTGACTCAAAATATCTTCCTGTTTTTAGTATGGCATATATCACAAAGAACCATTATCTGGTAGGGAGTTACTGGAGATAAGGAAATAAAAAAAATCTGTTAACAGCGTCTCAATGATACACCCCCATGAGCCAACTTCTCAGATTCAGACTGTTGGGACAGGTAATGGCCTTTCTAATAGAGATTGTGGTATGCATATGCTGAAGAATAACCTGCGAGACAATGGGCTGCACAGTGAAGAAAAATGTAAGGCCTCTTGAACACGATACTCCTGTTTGAGCATCTACTTTTTCAGATTTTTATTTTTTTGTATGTATTTGAATGTATTTTTACATATATGCATTTTCGCAAAAACATTCTTGCGTTCTTGTTCTACACAATATGTAAGTGCGCATTAGGTGTAAATTACTGACCAAAAAAGCAGATTTTCCGAATAAAAAAATAAATAAAAATTTACTGAAGAATGCACAGCGCTTGTTAACGCGCCTGTGCATAGGCACATTACAATTAATATGCTGCATTTTAGCTCCGTAAAAAAGAAAAAAAAAAAAAAACTGCAGTGCGCAAGAGGCCCAATACTGTACACTGAAGCTTACCAGCACTACAAATAAAGAACACCCTACCTCCTTTTAGGTCTACCATGCGGGTGGTGTTCTGTAGGGCAATGAGAACAATGTTTACTGACACACACACACACACACACACACACACACACACACTACCTGGCTGATCTTGCCTGGTGCTACCTCCCCCTCTGTAAACTGACCACGTTTAGCATGGCTGCTGAGCCCCTGATACTGTGGTCAGTTTACGTGCCTCCATCATCCGCTGTCTCACTCCTCCCCTCCTGCCGCCAAAATAACTTTGCAATTTTCAGGCAATCCCCAGTGTGCACTTTATTTAAAAAAAAAAAAAAAAAAAAAAAAGGCTGTCCTATACCTTATTTCACAGAGCCGCTCACGTGACCGCCCGCCACCCAACTGCAATCAGTGGGATATTTTTTGGCACTAATAGTTTGAGGTGGACTTTTGGTTTTTGTTTCTGGTCTTTGGCTATATGTAGACACATATACAGTGAAACCTTGGATTTCAAGCATAATTCGTTCCGGAAGCATGCTTGTAATCCAAAGCACTTGTATATCAAAGTGAATTTACCCATAATAAATAATGGAAACTCAAATTATTTGTTCCACAGCCATTCATTCAGAAGTCCTTCAGTTTATAGTCCATATAAAAAGATTATAGCAATGTGATTTGGTTGTGCAACTATAAAATGTCAATCCACAAATGGAAGCCTCCACAAGGGGATTAGAAGCAAAATCCAGCAGGAGCTACAGAGTATAGAAGAGAAGAGAGGAGAAGAGAGGCGCCTCCAAGTGTAGCAATATGGTTACATTTAATGGAGGTACAACATTTAGCAACTCACATGGTTGATGATTAAAAAAAGAGGCACATCTAAGTATGCAGGCATCCGGGGGAAAAGCTGTCCACATAGACCATCCCCAGCACAGCCGGTGTCTTGTCGATAAATGCCCCGACAAATAATGCCCGCCACAGCGCAAGCGCAGTACCGGGAGGGCATTATTCGACTGGGGGCCTTTCTCGTCAGAACACCGGCTCTCACCGCTGTCAGCCTGCAATGGTGACCGGGAAGAGTGCCCTGCAGTAGAGCGATCGGAAAGCGAGCCTTGAAGCACAGCGTGGAATGGATGACGTCAATGGCGGTGTGGAGAACGGTCTATGTGGACAGCGTTACCCTGGATGCCTGCATACTTAGATGTGCCTCTTTTAATCGTCAAACCTTGCGAGTTGCTAAATGTTGTACCTTCATTAAATGTAACTGTATTGCTACACTTCGAGGCGCCTCTCTTCTCTTTTATAGTCTAGTTGTGGCATGACGCTACTTCTATAGCGAGGCATCGCTTGTATATTAAGTCAAATTTTATTTAAACATTTTGCTTGTCTGGCAAAACACTCTCAAACCAAGGTTTTACTGTAGATTGAAGTGGATGTTTCATGAGAGTTTGGTTACCCACTTTTTCCAGCACATTTTGGTGTGGTCACGCATCACATCAATTAGATTAGAGCGGAGCTCCACCCTAAAGTGGAACTTCAGCTCATCGGATTACTCCCCCCCTTTCGGGGGGGGGGGGGGGGACAGGATACCTGACAGGTATACTTTTCCACTTCCGGGAGTCCGGCCACGACACGGCTATGACGTCACCACGGGGCTTCCTCCTCCTCCTCCTCCCCTGGCCACCAGGCTAATAGGAGAGAGGAGCGGGGCCATGCGCAGTAGGGTTCACGGCGTGAACCCGAAAGGCTACACTGCCGGGTTCCCTTACCCGCAATGGAGGCGGCAGCACCCGACAGGTGATGGAAACATTAGCTGCTGTGCTGACATCGAGAAACTGCAGGACAGGTAAGTGTCCTATTAAAAGCCAGCAGCTGCAATATGTAGCTCCTGGCTTTTAATTTTTTTTTTTCCCCCGGAATACCACTTTAAGTATTTTGTTTATACTATTATCACAAAATCCAATAGAGACTACAGCATTATTAGTTTTGATAGAGACTACAGTATTGTATGAGATATAGATATATACACACACACTTTTTTAGGATAGATTACCTTGACACACATTTGGCTAAAGCGCTGTCTCTTTTCATTTACGATGAGATTTCTCAATTAGACAGCAGCTAGACATGATTAATTATTATCACCTCAGCGCGGTCTAATTCTATTTTTTATGAACACTGGGGATCGCCCAAATAAAAAAAATTACAAAGTGGGTTTACAACCACTTTAACAGACCAAAAAGGGGGAATTCATTATATGGGGCTATTCACACCATGTCCACACATTATTTCAGCTCATTCATTTTGAATGGGCTAAAATAACACACCAAAAGTAGTGCATGCACTACTTTCTAAAAACGCACTGTAACTGGATTGCATAATACAAAAATATCATGAGATCCAATGTTGGTAAACGCACTGCATTTGCAATGTCTAACTATTCAGTCCCGCTGCAGATCACAAATGGAGTGCGTTCGTTTTGCATGCAGTCTGAAACATTTCATTGAATTCCAATGCGGATATGGTGTGAACCGACCCTACAGGTTTACATGAACTTAAACAGCATTTCTTCTCTGGTTTACTGGAATCCTGCTCCATTATAAATACAAGGATGAAGTTATGAATTCGCACATACTGTACATAAATTAAGGCTCTCAATACAATATTCTTTTTAAAAACTAGAAAACACAATGAACAAAAGGAAACTGCCTTCTCTACACATCTCCATACAATGCTGACATTGCGATTCTAGACTATCATGACTTTTCAGTCTCTTAAAAGGAAACCTTTGTTTAGAGAAATGTGAAGGCTGCCACAGCTGACCAACCTTCTCAAAATGCCAACAGCCTGGCTGTAATGTTGGTGTAATGGCTTACCCTAACACACCAAAAGCTGCATGCACCATTTTTAGCAACACAGCACACAACGCAGGGCAGTGTGTACATGCGTTGGTGTGCTGCAATAGAGTGCATTGGGGAATCATTCAGAATGAATGGCACCATAGCATGCATAGCACATGTTGTTATCACAATACAACAGTTTTAAACCAGCCTTAATATAGGTTTTGCGTTTCCCACACTGCAGGAGAGCAATGGGAGTGTACTTCCTGAAGCCTGCGCTGTGTAACTTCACTCTGCAGGATCAAGTCTTCTGAATGTGAGAGACAATGAGGAGTCTTCGGTCCCATTCACATTGAGTGTTTAGTCCGAGTGCCTGAGTCTCCAGTGTTGAAGTGCGTGTACGATGCATAGACACCATCCAGACCTGCTGCCAGTTTTCTGTAAGATTAGCAAACCTGTCCAATCAGCCAACGGAAGTGACGTGCCGTCAACTGATTTACCAAAAATACTTAATGCGCATGTGTGCCACCGCTAGCAGGTTTGCCAATCTGACAGAACACCTGACGTCAGAAGGCAGCAGCAGAAATCTTGTCACAGCCAGCAAAATAATATATGCAGTATTTTGAAACAAGCGAGACTGTTTTGATGTTTAATTTAGAAAGCATGTAGTCAGAAGGTGGAGATGGCCATCTTGGTATACCCTGCACTGCACCGCTAATGCGTTCCACCACCAACAATCCACTTGTCAGATTGTTGGACACTGCAATGCGCAAGCGGTGGAACGCATGCGCAATACGTATTTCTGGTAAGTCAGCTAGCAGAACGTCACTTCCATTAGCTGATCTGACACTTCTGCTTATCTGACAAAACACTGGCAGGTTGTTGGCATCCATAAACAGTTAGTGTGGGCAATCAAGTGGTGTGTGCGTGTGCGCGTGTGTGTCGCATCCACCTCCGTGGATGGTATGTGTTCCACCGACTGCCAACGACAACCAGAGGGACCTGAAGTAGCGTGGAATAACGTGACGAGGTACCACCTCGACGTACGTTTAGTGATTAGGTCTTCAGGAGGCGTCTCGAAACGTACGTGGAGGCGGTACCTGGTCACTTTATTCCACGCTACTTTCGGTCCCTCTGGTAATCGTTGGAACGCACGCCATACACACACACACACACCACTCGATTTGACAAGCCAGCAGCCCCATTTCCGGTATAGGCACTTTCAAATGCAAGAAGCCACTTGGCTACAATGTTAAATAAACGATTTTATGCTATGGGTGTCCCTCATTCCCTTTACATATCCTGCATGTATCCATGAGGAAGGTTCCTACATATCTCCAGTCTTTCTGGTAAGCAGAAAACATATCCGTTCACTTTGTGTGTCGATTTCCCAATTTCTTGGTAAAAGATATCTTATTATTTAATTGGAATATATCACCACAGTTGCAAGATTTCCTTTGTTGGATTGTTATGAACTTTGACTGTCATCACCATTTTGTTGGGACTTAATCACTTTTTTTTTTATATTTACAATAGCACAGATGGACATTTGTACATCATATGTGAATTTTTGTAATGTGTGATCACTAATTGTTACTAGACCTAGTATATTTGTGTCACAGCATTAGCGCCCCCTATATCACTGTTTATGTGATTAGGAGTCCACTACTCAAGGGGAGCAGCACTTTATATATTTAATCATTTTTACACTTATATTTAGCTTTAATCATTGGTGCAGAGTTTATCCTAAACACATTACTTGTTAGCATCCAGGGGCGAGTGCTAAGAACACACACTCTGAATTCCTGTTAAAACTCCAACAGTATTTTGGCAGCGATGATACACATTTAGTCAGCTACATTAGTAATCTCAAAATCACATACAAAATAAAAAATAAAAATCACACACCACCAATGAGAATATGACCATTTCACACGGCCTCATCCAGTGACTACTCACAGAACGCATTGTTTGGATATCATTTTGGTTGCTCATGCTTTGGGGAGCTGTGAGTATGTGAAGACCTGCTTGAAACCTCACCAAGGGCTTGAACTCCACAAACGCAAGTCATTATACTCCACTCCTAAACCTACTGTACACACCAGTGCCAGCCACAGAAAAACAAGATGACAGTGCAGCACATTATTATCTTACATGCATTTATATAGCACTGACAAATTATAGTCACATCAGTCCCAGCCCCCAGAGTTTATAGTCCATGGTCCTCTACCACACACACCCACACTTTAGAAAGCAGCGTGCATTAAGGTAAAAAAAAATGTTTGGGCTGTAGAACCACTTTAAAGTAAATTTAAAACCGTACCAAGATTTGCAACAACTATGACATAAAAAAAAAAAAACAGTAAGACAGTAAGCAGTATAGCTATGAGTAAGCACTAAGTACCAGTACGAAACGTCAGCTGTGTCCCCATTTTCTGTTTGCTGTGGATTGTAGTGTATTCCATTTTTACCAATAAAGGATATTTAAGGAATTTTGTCCCGGAGTGCGGCTGTCCAAACATCGTTTTCTGCTATATGCATTGCCAGCACCCGTGGTCTTCAGGAGATTGATCAGCCAAGCACACCTATCTGGGAGCGGTCACTTCCCTTTCGGACATCATTATCAATTAAATGAAAAACAAAAGCAGAACTGCTGTAGAAAAACATTACAGTATTCCTTGCGTGCAAATTATATTTTCCTTAGAGACCGCCAAAAACCTGAAAGGAGTTCTAACCCTTCCCGTTTCTATCCAAAACTAAAAACATTTTATGCTCCCCTCCAGCTTCCCTGGTGCAGGGGGTGTCATCAGCACCAACAAGTTCTCTGGGAAATAGTGATGCTCCAAATCTCACAAGAAGACCCTTCAGCACAGTGCTGGGAGAAACTTGGCAAGATCTGGAGCACTCTATATTTGAGAAAGAGGACATCATCCTGGCCTAGGTGCTAATAGCCAGGAGAACACTCACTATAAGCCCAGGTTCACACTGGGCTGCGGGAGTGAAGCCTTGAGAGTTCAGCTGAACTCACAATTTCACTCTCGCTGGCAGTCACGATTACAAAGACATCTGTGCAGGTTTCTGACACAGATGTCAATGTAAATCGCGGCCGAAATCGCAAAAAGTAGTACAGAAACTACTTTTTGAAATCGGTGCAGCGCCGCAGATGCGGCGTCGCACCAATTAGGACAGTGCCATTGCCGACAATTATCGCTGTTTTGACATGCAATTTGGCATGTCAAAACGCACCAGTGTGAACCAGGGCTAAGACCCCTTTCACACTGGAGGCATTTTCAGGTGCTTTAGCACTAAAAATAGCAGCTGAAAAAATGCCTCATCTGCAATCCCAGTGTAAAAGCCCGAGTGCTTTTACACTGGGTCGCTGCGCTGGCAGGACGTAAAAAAAAAAAAAAATAAAAAAAAAGTCCTGCAAGCAGCTTCTTAGAGGCACTTTAGGAGTGATATAAACACCGCTCTTAAAGCATCCCTGCCCATTGAAAACAACAGTATGCGTCCGCTAAATATCGATAGGAAAAAGAAAGAGAAAATAAAGGTCTGGTGTGACCCCTCCATCCCTAGTAGTACACAAAAAGACAAGAGGTCGCCCTGGGACTTTAAATGAGGCGAGAGAGGTTTAGCCAATGGTCATAGCGAACAATGAGACAGTCAATTTATTTGTTTCAAAGTGTTATGTAACGAAGCGGCAACAACGATTGTGAGTTACCTGGCATAATAGCCAATGTACACAGCACAGATGAAAGTAAATATATAAAAGATTTATTACAAACGTTATACATCAACGAGCAACAATAAAACATGAAAGTTGCTGGGCCAGTGCATACACAAAAAAAAAAAAAAAAGAGGATAGAAAAACACCGCGCATGACCGGAAACATGAATAACCCGGAAGGAGATGGGAGAATGTAAACCATGTTCGTACTGCGAAAATGCTCCAACATACGAACAGAAAATCATTTGCAGCCTATCACAATGTACATGAATATGCCTCTACAATACGAACGGAAATAGCCAAAAGGCGTGGCAGACAGCGGTCACATGTATTTGACATAATTTCCGATATGTAGCTACGCAAACAGGAAGGTTTTCCAGAATCGTCCAGAAAAAATAAAATCGTACATTTCGTAGCACGCAAAATGCACTGTTGAATTTGATATTAGTATTATGCAACAAAATGCGAATGATAAGTCGTACGATTATCTGATCGTGTGTACGAGGCATTAGATGCAAGGTCTGCCTCAATTCTACCTTTGAACTACTCCCTGCCACTCCTTTCCCCATCACAAAACACCCGATGCTTCTTGATATGGGGGAGCATGTGACCTTGTCCTATGATGCAGTGCTCAGGCCTGAATAGACTGACTCCACATGTGCTGTACATGTCCAATTCTGAACTACTACATTCCACATATTGTACAGTATATTGTGTTATTTGGACAGCCATACTCTGCACTGGGTGCAGCACAACGAACACCACACTCCATATGCTGCATATGTATATTACATATTCCAGACCACCACATTTTATACTAGATATTCTCAACCAAAATTATCTGGAACTCAATGGTTCCTCAAGAGATTGCTAGGGGTTCCTTGAGCTAGTTCCAAGAGCCAATGCCATTTGGCAAAGCCAGCAGCATGACACCAATGATATTTTTAGCTGAACCTAAGAGTTGAATTCTGGCCACCAATGTAAGGGGGAACATTCTTCCCACTGAGCACCAATGTAGGGGGGTGTTTGCAACTGACACCTGATGAATTAGTTTTAGTAAGGATTGAAGACCTGAAAATCATTTAGCTGTTCTCTGGGGTAAAATGGTTGAGAAATCCTGCTGTACACACTGTGCTGAACATCCCACTCCATACGCTGTGCTGTACATAGCATGTTACAGACCACTATACCGCATATGATGCATTGTACATTACACACCGCACTACCACACTCTAGAAGCAACACCAAACAAAATTCTCTGAACCACACGTTGCATATGCTACATACAAGCTGTGAACCTGCACACTTCATACACAACACTGTACACTTTATACTCCAGAGCCAGAACACTAATGCTGAAGAGTACATTATATACTAGGGAATGGCAAAGGTTGTACACAGTGCTGTACTCCACATACTCCAGATTAAAAGCATACTGACCATTGTGTTGTATGAATTATATACACCATACCACTCAACACACAATTCTCATAGTTTAGAATGCTGCACTTGCACCACTTTAAGAGTACGTTCACACCAGCCACGCATTACAATAATCTGTTTTGGCATGTGGCTGGTATCCACTGTGTAGCAGCAGTGATGAAGGATGCCTAGCCATTGTTCACCTTCTGTGTGTGTGTTACACACTCTATTCAGCACTCCGCACAGCAACACAGTGCACTGAGGTGCCTTCCAAGGCGCTGTGACAATGCAGCATGTTTGAATTTGTCTACATCATAGCAGCATTGAGGAACATAGAAATTGATGTTTTCTATGTGTCCTAGCAGTGACCTGCTTTGATCCAGTGCAGAAAAGCACCGGTCACCAGTGTGTGTGAACAAGTCCTAAAGAACAAGGCACAACTTTGATGTTTACAGATAGAATTATTGGAGGAGGTAAAATGATTAATGGGAATGAAAGACCTTAAAAACAAACCAAAAAAAAACAAACACGAAATTTCAAGTGGAAAAAATAGCATTCACTTAATGTGATCTTTATCTCTGCAAACTGAATCTTGAGGTGAAAATCTTCAAGATGTTTAAAAACAATACAAAAAACAAACACCACGCTAATGTATAAACTAGCACAGCGGCTTATGAACTGACCCTATGGGGGATAACCATATACAGCTGTAAAGTGCATGCCATACATGCTTCTAGAGAGATCAAACATAAGCAGCATGGGCTGTACTGTATATTTTGCACAGATATATATAGAAAGCGCTCTGAATGGCAAGTCTGCACAGCAAGGGCTCATTCACACAGGCAGCAGGCTCCACTGCTCTCTGAAAGGCAATCAGCAGTGGTTTACAGGCACTCAGGCATGGATACTGACAGTTTCCTCCCAAATAGAGATTTTACATTGAACCAACACACCACAACCGCCATAGCCGTGTTTGGCATATGGCTGCAGTGTGGTCCCATTCACTTTATTAGGCAGGTTCTGTCAAACAACGTACCAAATCAAACTGCCACTCTGAAAAGTATTGTGGCCACGTAAACAGATCCAAGCCAGCAAGTGAGCAGTCAGGGACAAAAAAAAACCTGGACCAACCAGATACTCTCACAACAACCCCCATATTATAAAGATTAGTTGTTTTTAAGCCCTGACTTATGTAGTGAATGTGTACTTTCCATAAAGCAATGGAATCAGATACAGTATATCTCATATACAGCATACTCTATTCCACAGGCTCAGTGTACACAACATACACAACACATTCAAGGCAGATAAGAAAATACTTTTGGTGTATAACATTCTAGCAGTGACAAGGGACAGTTCTTATGAAAGGGTATCTGTAGAAGTTGCACTGTTCTAGGTTTGGATAAGACTGCCTCCACTCAGCACCAAGTGCCATACACTGTCTGATCAGAGGCAGTAGGCTGAAGTGCAATGCATGTCTCACAACCGCTTACTTTATTTTTATTAAACGTGAATTGACACGTCACAAAGTGACACATTTATATCTCTGCAGTGACATGTTCTGCCTTCTACTACGATGAGGTAAAATGTTACTCACCTGCATTTTCACCACCTATTTTAACCCCTTGCTCACTGAACTAGCACACCTCAACCACAGGGTTTTATCGCCCCCTTCCCCAACTGCTACTGAGCCCTAAGGGTCACCATACACATTACAATCTGACAGTGCAATCTTTGCACAAATATTATAAGCCACTAAAATATGTGGACCTATCAATTTGTGTCCAATGAGGCTGGCACTTGCACTAGGTAACTGTTGGCAGATCTAAAGAAGATTGTACAGTCAGATAGTAACCCGTTTAAGGCCTCCTTCAGGTTGACAAGTCAGAGTGAATAGGCTGCTGTGTTCAGCTGTGGCTAAATGCAGCATCAGGACACAGGAATACTTTGTGCTGTGAGAAGCGGAAAATCAAAAAAAATAGCCAGCACACACAGAGTTAAAGTGACACTAAACTCAGATTGAAAAAAAAATAAAAGAAAAAAGAAAAAAGTTTATACATATCTTTTTAGTATTCTTAACTCAGAAAAGTCCCTTCTGTTGCTGTCAGTTTCTTCTTTCTCTGCTGTGATCAGACTTCCTGTTAGAGGGGGGCTACATTTATTCTCCCTGGCCTCACTATATGCAGGAACATGGTTTACCCCTCTCTTGCTCACTCTCAACATGGATGAAGGGATTTGTAGTGTGCATAGAGCAGTGAACCTGACCACAACTATTGTGCAATGCTCATTTCAAACAAAACAGTAGTGAGTGGGAAAAGAAGACGTTTGGGAGCTCACAGAGGGTGTTACAAGGAGGCAGAACACCACAATAAAGGGACAATCTTATAAAAAATTACAGGGCCATTAAAGTATTGTCAGGAGATTTTTTTACTTTAAAGCGGAGTCCCACCCAAAAATGGAACTTCCACTTTTCAGAACCCCCCCCCCCTCCGGTGTCACATTTGGCACCTTTCAGGGGGGAGGTGGGGAGCAGATACCTATTTTGCTCCCACTTCCAGGCATAGATATCCGAGCCACCTGCAGATATCTACGCCACTTCCTTCGTCGTCGTCCCCCCGCTGTCTTCTGGGAGACACACAGGTCCCAGAAGACAGCAGGGACCAGTGGGGTCATGCATGTATGCAGAGTAGGGAACCAGGAAGAGAGGCCGCAAGGCTTCACTTCCTGATTCCCTTACCGAAGATGGCGGTGGCACCACCCGAGAGCCGAGCGATAGCGGGCGCCCTGGACAGGCAAGTGTCCTTATTTTAAAAAAGTCAGCAGCTGCAATATTTGTAGCTGCTGACTTAAAAAAAAAAACAGCGGAACTCCGCTTTAAGTGGAAGTAAAGTCTTTTTTTGGACTTGTACCTACAGGTAAGCCTATAAAAAAAGCTTACTTGTAGTTATAGTGAATATCTCCTAAACTTGCACAATTTAGGAGACATTTACACTGCCTGCAACCAGTGACGTCACCGGCACATCCGCTCTGTGACGTCATCGCGGCTCGGGCAATCAGAAGGAAGACCGGGTGAAGATGGAAGCCCCGTCAGCGATGACATTGCGCCTCTGGAGGGCTTCTTAAGCATTTCATAATGTGTTAGCATGCATTGCATACTAGCGCATTTTTTTAAAGGCTGTAGTTTACTACTGCTTTAATGCAGAGACTCCATTAGGGTAAAAATAGCTTTCATGGTTAGCTCTCCCTCCCCCAAATACTTTCCAAGAGCAACGGCTCTCTTCTCTCTCCTCACAGGCTCAGAGACAGCAATGGGAGCCATTGGCTCCTGCTGCTGTCAATGAAATCCTGTGAGGACAGAGTGGAGCTGTGCCACGCTGTGTGTATCTACATATGCACATAGCCCAGCTTGAGAGCGAACCCGCACAAGCAGCTTGCTATGGGGGGACACTCAGAAGGGAGGAATTGCTGAGAGCACCAGAGGGGGTGCCCAGAAGAGAAGGATCAATTGCACAAAAGCAGATAAAATCAAACATCATACTTAACACAAAAATAAAAGCTGTACAATCACTTTAAGTAGTGGAAGTCTATGAATTATCCACTTGCCGGCCAGTCACATACAGTACCTGGTATGTCATTGTGAAGTGGTTGCATCGGGATGCTACCTGTGGCATCAGGCATCATTCCGGTGCCGTTTTTTTTTCGAGCCAACAGTCAGCCCTTTTTAATAGCAATCAGTGGCCAAGTATCCGCTTGATTGTTATTACAAGCAGTGGGAGGAGACAACCCCACCTCCCGCATCCCACCAGCTTTGATCAGGTCTCCGCTATGGTAACCCGGACGTGATGACCTGACATCACTTCCGGTATATCCGGATGTCAACGGCACCTTTTTAAAAAAATCTAAAGCATTCAAAAACACCGATCTTGATGCTTTTAAGGGCAGAGGAGGGATTTGGGCTCTGTGACTGGCCAGAGCAGTGAGCCCGGAAGGAAGACCAGGTATAGATTGACGCCGTCTCCAGCGATGACATCACATCGCTAGAAGGCTTTGTTTTAAGGTAAGTTTCACATGATGTGAAAGTATGTGATGCATACTAGCACATTATGCCTTTGCCTTGCAGGTAAGGCAAAAAAATAAAAAATAAAAAAGGTACAGCGGTTTACAACAGCTTTAATAATAATGCTACCAGAATAAGCGTGTGCTGTAAATTGCCTCCAGCATTGCTCCTGCTTCTTGCCAGAGGCTGCCATTTAGCTGAAGCCCAGAGTCCCTGAACAGCAGTAAATCATAAAGTGGAACTAAACCCATCGATTTAGGGCTCGTTTATTCCACACGTGCATGGAAACCGATGGGAAACATGCGCAGATTTCACTTGCAGAGACATCAGTTTACATGTGTCAGCTATGTGCCGTATTCACACCAATGTTGATGTCATGTCAGCTTTTTCCCAGGATGGATATAAATCGATTACATTTTTTTTTTTCTTTTTTTTTTTTTTTATAAAATGCTTTTGGAGTAAAAATCTATCTAAAGATAGTTTTTTTTATTCAAGATACATTAATACTTTAGTTTATGCAGCATGAAATGTAGCTTAATTATGTAGCATGAGGCTGTATATTCTGCAATAGTTATATTTTTGGTAAACTCATTCAATTAATCCAAGCTCTGCAAGCTGAGATAACATGCACTGCATTGATGCATTCACACAATGACAGTAACCAGGAGAGAAAACAAAGTTCAGGAGTATTCCTTTATCCCATTGTTTTGCAAATCTATGTACACTACAAACTGCATGATTGAATCAGTTTTGATATCGCCGTTTTACTAACCTGACAGCTTATTATGCTAAATAGGAAACCCTCTTTTTGTTTGCAAATATTAAAGATTCTAACTACCAGCAAGAATAAGTCCTTACATTTAAAGAGCACCTGTCATTTCAGATCCATCATGACCACGCCTGTTAGCGGCATCCACTCACCTGCCGCCGCCACGTCCCTCAACTTGTTGTCTGACTGCCGCATCACCAGCCGTCCCATTAAAGTGAATAGGACTGTCGGTGAATCGACAGCGGGTCAGAGGAGGAGCCGCCGAGGAACAGAGATGACAGTTGCTCTTTAAAAATTATGATTTAAATTCAGCCTTATTACTAGCGATTTAAATCAAATCCACCCTGTTTTTCCCCCCCATGCAGAAAACTGCATACAAAAATCCACACGTGATACCAGTGTTGTGGTGTGAAAAAGGCACATAGAGAACAATTGTTTTTTTTGTGCCCTTGTAGAAGCGTGCAGAAATACCGACGTCTCTGTACCATGCTGTGAATGCGTCCTCAGTGCTAGTTCACACCAGATGCAGTCCCATGCGCTTTTTTTCCTGCACTAAAAATGCATGCAGTGTTTTCCATGTATTCCAAAGGCTCTAGTTCACACCAGTGAAGTCAGATTCCGGTGCAGAAAAAAATGCAGCACACTCTACTTTTTTTCTGCACTGGAACCTAGCAAATAGTATGAAAAATGCACTGGAACTGCGTGTGGTGTGAACTGTAAGCAAAAACTGATCCGCAATGTATGAGTGCATTTTTGTGGTGTGAACTGGCCCTAAAAATGAATGCACAGCATTTTCCATGTATTCCAATGGCTCTAGTTCACACCAGTGCAGTCAGTTCCAGTCAGTTTCCAGTGCAGAAACGGACTGCACTGGTGTGAACTAGAGCCATTGGAATACATGGAAAACACTGGGCATGCATTTTTAGGGCAGAAAATAGAGCGCACAGAACTGCATCTGGTGTGAACTGGCCCTAAGGCAAAAATGTAAAGGTGAACATGGTCCCCCCCATACTTACCTTCAGAGTTGCCAAGTTTATCCAGCGATTTAAGATCCCCACTTTTCCAGGACATAACAGTGCTGACCAATCAGAATACATCTGGGTCATCCTGAAAATGCTGATGAAGAATAGTGGAGATTAAATCCCTGGAGTGGCAGCCTGGGCACAGAGCTCAGCAACCCCAGGGGTGAGTACAATGGCGATCGGGGGGGGGGGGGGGGGGTCTGGTGTTAGTTCCCCATTCACTATAGGAGGTGAACTAACCCTTGAAGGACCTCACACATTTCCTGAGATCCCATTTATAATGACAACACAACAGGAACCAAACACCACATGAAAATCTAAAATCTCCATCCGAGCCCCTACCAATCGGCATGAACAGCAGAAGGGCCCCCCCCAATCAGCAGAGGGCCGCCCAATCGGCATGAACGGCAGAAGGATCCCCCCCCCTAAATCAGCAGAGGGCCGCCCAATCGGCATGAACGGCAGAAGGATCCCCCCCCCTAAATCAGCAGAGGGCCGCCCAATCGGCAGAAGGACCCCCCTCAATCAGTAGAGGGCCGCCCAATCGGCATGAACGGCAGAAGGACCCCCCCCCCCCTCAATCAGCAGAGGGCCGTCCAATCGGCATGAACGGCAGAAGGACCCCCCTCAATCAGTAGAGGGCCGCCCAATCGGCATGAACGGCAGAAGGACCCCCCCCCCCCTCAATCAGCAGAGGGCCGCCCAATCGGCATGAACGGCAGAAGGACCCCCCTCAATCAGTAGAGGGCCGCCCAATCGGCATGAACGGCAGAAGGACCCCCCCCCCCCCTCAATCAGCAGAGGGCCGCCCAATCGGCATGAACGGCAGAAGGACCCCCCTCAATCAGTAGAGGGCCGCCCAATCGGCATGAACGGCAGAAGGACCCCCCCCCCCTCAATCAGCAGAGGGCCGCCCAATCGGCATGAACGGCAGAAGGACCCCCCCACAATCAGCAGAGGGCCGCCCAATCGGCATGAACGGCAGAAGGATCCCCCCCCCTAAATCAGCAGAGGGCCGCCCAATCGGCATGAACGGCAGAAGGATCCCCCCCTCAATCAGTAGAGGGCCGCTCAATCGGCATGAACAGCAGAAGGCCCCCCCCCCCAATCTGCATGAACGGCCCCCCCAATCAGAAGAGGGCCGCCCAATCGGCAGAGGGGCCCCCTCCCCCCAATCGGCAGAGAGGGCCCCCCCAATCGGCAGAGGGGCCCCCCCAATCGGCAGAGAGGGCCCCCCAATCGGCATTAACGGCAGAGGGGCCCCTCCCCCCAATCGGCATGAAAGGCAAAGGGGCCCCCAATCAGTAGAGCCCCCCCCAATCGGCATGAACGGCAGAGGGCCCCCTCCCCCCAATCGTTATGAAAGGCAGAGGGGCCCCCAATCAGTAGAGCCCCCCCCCCCAATCGGCATGAACGGCAGAGGGCCCCCTCCCCCCATTCGGCATGAAAGACAGAGGGGCCCCCAATCAGTAGAGCCCCCCCAATCAGTATGAACGGCAGAGGGCCCCCCAATCGGCATAAAACGGCAGAGGGCCCCCCCAATCGGCATAAAACGGCAGAGGGGGACCCCCCAATCGGCATAAACAGCAGAGCCCTCTGGGGTTATAGAAGTAGAGAGACAGAATGGCAAATTGTCATGTGAATTGGCCTGTCCCTTCACTTGGGGAGGTTTCCTCTAGCCTCCTGTTGTGTCACCAGGACAGGAAGTGGAGGGAAATGTCCCCAATGGGACACCTGTCAGGGGATGCATCCCACACCTGAGGAAGGTTCCCCCATGCACAGTGGGGGGGGGGGCTGTATAGAGGACACGTGCAGGCCATGTGCTGTGTATAGGGATATATATCCCCCCCATTATATATAGATAGATATCTCTCCCCCCATATACCCAGCTCTCACCATAAGAAGCAGACCAGGAGGAGGCAGCCTATCAGAACCAGCCGCTTCGTCATCTTTCCCCGGCACCTCCTGGCATTCTCGCCGGCATCTCCGGGGCTGTGAGGAAAGACGAGCTCAGGCCGCCGTACAGCGGAAGGATCCCCCTCTCAGCCCTCCGGCACACAAACACTCCTCCACCGAGGCCGTTACCCAGCGAGCGCCTCCAACTACAAGTCCAGCTGAGGTGGAAGGAGACGCGTCATTCGGCTGAGCTCTGGCCAACCAGGAACCAATGTGCATGTCCTCCTCCTCTCAGCCTATTGGTTCGTTGTCTCCAACGTGGGCGGCGCCAATGAGCCGAATCGCGACAAGCACAGAGCTTGTGTGGTGCTGGCAGGAGCCAGAGGAGGAAGGCGAGAGAGGCCTCCAGCCTGTGACCGTAATGAGGAATGACTGTCCAGGAACAAACCACCGGGACCGATCGCGGGGGGGAGGGGGGGGGGTAGTTATGAAATAGTTCACTCGGTGATAGTTCAGGGCAACCTTTGAATGACACGGATTACAGCACGGTGACGTCATGTCCCGTGTGCAGCGCTGATAAGCTTCCTTCCAACACAGAGGAAGTGACCTGTCTGCTTTTCTGTTGGAACTATAAGATCCAGACAATTATTACAAAGGAAAGAAATATGATCTGCATTAAAACGTGTTCCCTGATTGGAACAGAAAGCTGTACATAAATAAAGAGGCCCTGTCTCCAGATCACTCTGTCCACCAACAGTCTTCCCATAAGAGGCTATGTGCATTTAAAGGGATCCTCCACCTTTTGTAAGAAAATAAATGAACCATTTGCTGCTTGGGGCTGATGTGAAAATCAGCATTTGTTGCTAGAAAATGACTTAGAACCCCCCAAATGTTATGTTTTCTGAAAGCAGAAGTCCTAGAGAAAAAAATGGTGGGCGTTGCAATTTTTTTATGTCACACAATGTTTGCGCAGCCAATAAACAATGCAACGTTTCATGAAAAAAATACACTTAAAACCACTTCCCGCCCGGCCTATAGCAGAGTGACAACCAAGAAGTGGTTCAGTTATCCTGACTGGGCGTCGTATGATGTCCAGCAGGATAACTGCCAGCGTGCGCCCGTTGGGGCGCGCAGCTCAGCGATCTGTTTAGCGGTGTGTCAGTCTGACACACCGCTACACCGATCCCGGTAAAGAGCCTCTGACAGAGGCTCTTTACCACGTGACCAGCCGTGTCCAATCGCAGCTGATTACGGTGTAAGCAGTAAGAGCCATTTGTTGGCTTTTCCTTATTTGCGTCTGACAGACGCGAGTAGAGGAGAGCCCCCCCTCCCGCAGATGCCCACACTGGACCACCAGGGATGCCCACAACAGATGGATGACCAGGGATGCCACCCTAGACCACCAGGGATGCCAGTAAGTGCCCAAATAATGCCAATCAGTGCCCACACATCTTGCCAGTCGGTGCCAACTATTATTGCCTGCCAGATGGCTCCTCATCAGTGATGCCCATCAGTGCTCATCAGTGCCACCTATCAGTGAAGCCTTTCAGTGCAGCCTATGAGTGCCCATCAGTGCCGCCTATGAGTGCCTATCAGTGCCACCTCATCAGTGCCGCCTTATCAGTGCCCATGAGTGCCTATCAGTGCTGCATACCAGTGCCACCTCATCAGTGCCCGTCAGTGCAGCCTCATCGATGCCTGTCAGTGAAGGAGAAAACTTACTTATTTACAACATTTTCTAACAGAAACAAAGAAAAACTTATTTTTTTCCAAAATTTGGGGTCTTTTTTTATTTGTTGCGCAAAGAATATAAACCCCAGCAGTAATCAAATATCACCAAAAGAAAGTTCTATTTGTGGCAACAAAATAATAAAAACATTGTTTGGGTACAGTGTAGCATGACCGCGCAATTGTCATTCAAAATGCGACAGCACTAAAAGCTGAAAATTGGCCTGGGCAGGAAGGGGGTATAAGTGCCTGGTATTGAAGTGGTTAAATGAATTTTAGCACACTCAAACACAATATAACTTTCTTTTTCTTTAAATAGATACCAAACATGTCAAGATATAAAACTGCACACACCTCTAAAATGGCGACAAACGAAGGTCCCTAAAATCATCCATAGGCAATGCTTTAAAAGCCCTTTCAGGTAACCAGTTTAGAGTTAAATGTGAGCTCTGGTGCCAAAATGATTGTTCTCACTCTGTTTACAGCGATACCTCACAGGTGTAGTGCAATCCTTATTTTTATATAAATGTCAGACCTACTCTACGTGTGAATTTGTGCATGAGGTTGCTTTAAAAAAATGCTTTTAATATACATTTATTTTTTTCAAAAGAGGAAGCTCCGCTGGTGTGCAGTCATGTTGGAAGAGGAAGGGGCCATCCCCAAACATGAAATTGTCCAAAATGTCTTGGTATGCTGATACCTTCAGAGTTCCCTTCACTGGAACTAATGCCCTGTACACACGATCGGTGTGGGCCCCATCAGACTTTTTTCCATCGGTGTTACAAAATAGAACATGTTTTAAATTTTTCCGATGGAAAAAAAAACGATAGGAAATTCTGATCGTCTGTGTGGAACGCCAACGGAGAAAAAAGCCACGCATGCTCAGAATCAAGTCGACGCATGCTCAGAAGCATTGAACTTCATTTTTCTCGGCTTGTCAGAGTGTTTTACGTCACAGCGTTTTGGACGGTCGGAATTTTGTCTGATGGTGTGTAGGCAAGACTGATGAAAGTCAGCTTCATCGGAATTCCGACGAAAAATTCCATCGGATTTTATTCCATCGGAAATCCGATCGTGTGTACAGGGCATTAGGGACCGAGCTCAACCCCTGAAAAACAACTCCACACCATAATCCCCCCTCCAGCAAATGATTTGGACCCAGTGGCAGCCGCTACATACAGGGAGCAGGGGCACTGCCCCCCTAATCCATATATATATATATATATATATACACAGTATCTCACAAAAGTGAGTACACCCCTCACGTTTTGGTAAATATTTTATTATAACTTTTCATGTGACAACACTGAAGAAATTACACTTTACTACAATGTAAAGTAGTGAGTGTACAGCTTGCATAACAGTGTAAATTTGCTGTCCCCTCAAAATAACTCATCACACAGCCATTAATGTCTAAACCGCTGGCAACAAAAGTGAGTACACCCCTAAATGAAAATGTACAAATTGGGCCCAATTAGCCATTTTCCCTCCCATGTGACTCGTTATGCCGTGTACACACGCTCGGAATTTCCGACAACAAATGTTCGATGGGAGCTTGTCGGAAATTCTGACCGTGTGTAGGCTCCATCGGACTTTTGCTGTTGGAATTTTCCGACAACAAAATCCGTTCTTGTAAATTCTGAGCATGTGTATACAATTCTGTTGCACAAAATTCCACGCATGCTCTGAATCAAGTACGAGACGGAAGTGCTCAGTCTGGTAAAACTAGCGTTCGTAATGGAGATAGCACATTCGTCACGCTGCAAAGAGCAGTAACAAACTGAAAAGCACGAGGCTGAAAAGCGCGAATCGTCTCTCACCAAACTTCTACTAACACAAGATTAGCAGAAGGAGCGCAAAGGGTGGCGCACTTGGTATTGAACTTCCCTTTTATAGCATTTTCGACAACATTTGTGCGACTGTGTGTATGCAAGACAAGTTTGAGCGAACATCTGTCGGAAAAAAATCCACAGTTTTGTTGGCGGAATGTCCGATCGTGTGTATGCGGTATTAGTGTTACAGGGTTTCAGGTGTGAATGGGGAGCAGGTGTGTTAAATGTGGTGTTATCGCTCGCACTCTCTCATACTGGTCACTGGAAGTTTATCATGGCACCTCATGGCAAAGAACTCTCTGAGGATCTGAAAAAAATAACTGTTGCTCTATATAAACATAAATAAAGGCTATAAGAAGATTACCAAGACCCTGAAACTGAGCTACAGCACGGTGGTCAAGACCATACAGCGGTTTAACTGGACAGGTTCCACTCAGAACAGGCCTCGCCATGCTCAGCCAAAGAAGTTGAGTGCACGTGTTCAGCGTCATATCCAGAGGTTGAAGGGGTGGGGGGTCAGCCTGTCAGTGCTAAGACCATACATCACACATTGCATCGAATTGGTCTGCATAGCTGTCTTCCCAGAAGGAAGCCTCTTCTAAAGATGATACACAAGAAAGCCTGCAAACAGTTTGCTGAAGACAAGCAGACTAAGGACATGGATTACTAGTGTGGTGGATATTTTGAATATTTCATATTCATATCCTGGACTCTAAATAAAGCACCATGCCCCCAATGGATGTATATATAGGGGGATGGGTATAACTGTATATGATGTTACAAGAATACAGTATATATATTTTGTGATATAATGCCAAGTTATATTCTCAGAGGACAGTTTTACAGTCTACTGAGAATATAAATTAGGTTTCAGGTGATACTTAAATATCCTTTGTCTTGAAAGGGCCAGTACAGATAGCCAGACTCATCACCGCAGGGGCCCTTAGCATATATTGTTTTCAAAGGTCTGATCATCTCCTACCAGTTGAGAACCCAAATTAGGTTTCAGGTGATACTTAAATATCCTTTGTCTTGAAAGGGCCAGTACAGATAGCCAGACTCCATCACCGCAGGGGCCCGTAGCAGAATACTGTGGGCGGAAGGTAGATAGGCGAAAATGGCTTGAGATTTCAACCAATCAGGTGGTCAGCTTTAAACCAATGAGACCACGGGATAGAGGGGGTATAAATCAATCAGCCAGAGCCATGATTAAGCGCTGGAGAATGAAGACCTGACCTGAACAAGACATGGTGACGTAGTATCCCTCTCCCCCCTCTCCGCCTCCCCCCCTCTCTCTCTCTCTGCCTCTCTGCCTCTCTCTCTCTCTGCCTCTCTCTCTCGCTCCCATTTTTAAGAAGATTAATCTTACTTCTCTTTTGCTCTCTTGTTCCTATTGGTATTATCATGTAAAATTGGTATCATCGTTGTCATAGGTGATACCATTTTAGGTTATAGCAATGTTCCCATTTTGTATTGTGTAACATTGGTATCATCTTGATATGAGGTGGTATCATTCCTGTATAAATAAATGTAATGGTTTTCTCTGTTTGCAACGCTATCGTTTGATTTCATTTTATATAGACAAAAGGTTTTAATCACTTTTTGTAAGCATTTAAGCGAGAGGTATACTTCCGTAACACTAGAACCATGTCTTGTGGTCTGATGAGACCAAGATAAACTTATTTGGTTCAGATGGTGTCAAGCATGTGTGGCGGCAACCAGTTGAGGAGTGCAAAGACAAGTGTGTCTTGCCTACAGTCAAGCATGATAGTGGGAGTGTCATGGTCTGGTGCTGCATGAGTGCTGTCGGCACTGGGGAGCTACAGTCATTGAGGGAACCATGAATGCCAACATGTACTGTGACATACTGAAGCGGAGCATGATCCCCTCCCTTCGGGGACTGGGCCGCTGGGCAGTATTCCAACATAACGACCCCAAAAACACCTCCCGGACGACCACTGCCTTAATAAAGAAGCTGAGGGTAAAGGTGATGGATTGGCCAAGCATGTCTCCAGACCTAAACCCTATTGAGCATCTGTGGGGCAACCTCAAACTGGAGGTGGAGGAGTGCAAGGTCTCTAACATCCACCAGCTCCGTGATGTCATCATGGAGGAGTGGATGCGAAAAGGAAGGTAGGATGTATGGACAGCCGCACTCCAAAAACCATTGAGGTTGCCTTTATTGAGTAAAATACATAAAGCACTGCAAGTCACAGCAAAAACAAAGGGGTACAGCCGACGCGTTTCACACTAGGGTCTAGTGCTTAGTCATGGCTCATGGAGGAGTGGAAGAGGACTCCAGTGACAACCTGTGAAGCTCTGGTGAACTCCATGTCCAAGAGGGTTAAGGTAGTGCTGGAAAATAATGGTGACCACACAACATATTGACACTTTGGACACAATTTTGACATTTTCACTTAGAGGTGTACTCACTTTTGTTGGCAGCGGTTTAGACATTGATGGCTGTGTGATGAGTTATTTTGAGGGGACAGCAAATTTACACTGATATACAAGCGGTACACTCACTACTTTACATTGTAGCAAAGGCTCATTTCCTCAGTGTTGTCACATGCTAAGATATAATAAAATATTTACAAAAGATATACTGTGTATATGTGTGTGTATGTTAGAAGGCTGGCCACAGGCCAGCCTGTATTTGTGGGAGGAGTCTGAGGGGTATATACCCCTCCTCCTCTGTCAGGGCCTGCGTCAGCTCATCTTTCAGGGTGGTCGCGGCCGACGCACGTCACTTCCGGCCTCCCTACAGAGCGGCGGTCGGCCGCAGCAATTGTATCGGTTCCTCTCCCGGTGCTCACGCCGGGCACCATAGTGGGGGCCGCCCGCCCGTCCTCCCTTTTTCCCACTGTTCCATCAGCATCGTGGGGGCCGCCCGACCGCTTCTCCTGGCGCTCATGCCCTCATGCCGGGGGGGAGCAGGGGAGCCGTCCGTCCTCCACCCACACACTTTGCCCAGGCCTCTATGGTATCAAGGGTGCCGCCCGCCCGCTTCCCCCGGTGCTCACGCCGGGGGGGGGTCGTCTGTCCATCCACCCACCACTTCTACAGGGCCATCCCACATGGGGGGGCCCGTTCTCCAGGTACTCACGCCGGGGAGGGGACTGTCCGTCCACCTACCCACTTCTTGGGCTCAATCCCGCATGGTGGGGGGGAGGGGCCGCTTCTCCCCGTGTTCAGAGTGGCAGCACGGTCACCTCTCTAGTTCCTGGTTTGGGGGGGAGCCGGATGCCTCTCTGTTCATTCATCTTGGGGCATCAGGGTCAGAGGAGTGGGACACCACTATCGTTCAGGTGTCAGCATGTCCAGTTGTTCTGACAACATGGGTTTTGCCTTCAGGCTCCAGGTGGGGAGCTCTAGGATCTTCTTGCAGTCCAGGTCGTGGTAGGTTTGGGGATCTGATTGCCTGTTGTTCTAACGGGGGGGGGGTGGGGGGGGTCTGGTTGACGATTCAGCTCCATTGTCGCAGTCATTTCTTGCAAATGCATTTTGTCATAGCTTTCTGTTCAGTCTCTGCGTTTCTGCATGTATCTACATGTATACAGTGTTTTCTGTCATAGCGTTTTCTGCCTTTAGCATTTTCTGTCATAGCGTTTTCTGCCATTAGCGTTTTCTGTCATAGCGTTTTCTGCCATAGCGCTTTCTGCCATAGCGTTTTCTGTCATAGCGTGTCTGTCATAGCGTTTTCTGTCATAGCGTTTTCTGTCATAGCGTGTCTGTCATAGCGTGTCTGCCATAGCGTCTCTGCCATAGCGTTTCTGCCATTAGCGTGTATGTCATAGCGTTTCTGTCACAGTATTTCTGTCACATCGTTTCTGCCACATCGTTTCTGCCCCTGCGTTTCTGCCCCAGCGTTTGGTCATACGTTCTGTCATATAATTCTGCCATAGCGTTTCTGTCACGGCCTTTTTTGCTACAGCGTTCAGTCTCAGCGTTCCTGTCAGAGCATCTCTGCCATAGCATTTCAGTCACAACGTTTCTGCCATAGCGATTCAGTCTCGGCGTTCAGTCAGTACGTTCTGCCGTTGCTTTTCTGCCATTGGGTTCTGTCATAGCGGGTTCTGTCATAGTTGGTTCTGTCATAGCGGGTTCTGTCATAACGTGTAATGTCGTTGCATCGGTGCCACGCAGTCACGGCATATACACCGGTAGCTGTTTCATCTTCGTTGGTTGTCATGTCTCATCGTACCTTCATTCATGTTTCTTCGTAACCTGGGTTAGTTAGCTAGTGCTCACATCTCGGGATCTGTCACGTCTACAGATCCTTACTGGCTGAGGTTTTGTTTTTTAAATGATTGTTGACCACAATCTTCTCGCCCGTATACCATACGTCACACGATGCACGTTTCATTCATTACACCTGTACGACTACCCACCACGGTGTGTGGATGCATTAGCCCTGAGTGTTCAGTTAATTACCTGACTCTGCGCTGCAGGTTACTCGGGCTCACTACTACTTACACCAGGGTGGGGGGGGCCGTCATCAGGTTTCATTCACGCGCGGTGGTCGTGTCATTGCTGCTCTGCTTCCCATACTTAGGTAGGCACAGAGGGAAGTTATTGTTCTCATGTCTGGTTGTCTGTTGTCATTTTCTCTAGTCTGTGTTTCCTTAGGTTGGGCTTGCCGCACGTTCCGATACATCCAATTCACGTTCATCCCCGCAACCGTGGGGGTTTAGGGTAGGGTAGCACCCAGTCATCAAGGAGTCAGTTCATGCTTCAGCACTCTGCGGAGTTTTGTCTCAGGGGACGGCGGTACGCTTCGGTTTGTTCCTATTTCGTCCCAGCTACTCTCAGCTACCAGTGTGGTACTTGTTCTTTGCATTTTTCTTGTATGCAGTTTCATGTGGGCCTTACATGCTCTCCGCAATCTGGTAGAGTTGCAAGTCAGGATGGAGGTGTTCGAAGCTTGCGCAGTCAGAGGCAGGGTGTTGACGCATCTCCAGCTCTTCTTACATTCCTGCAGGATAGGTCAGCATCCCCTTGGTCCGGTCTTTCAGGCCTTCTGGTTAATGTGTCTGAGCCAAGTACGTTCCTTGTCTGGGGCGGTGTTGGAATCTCCCATCCCCAGTCCTCAGACAGCCCTGCTGAAAGTATTTTCCAGGCCTGCACGTGGGCCTCATCACTTTCTCGTCAGGTTCTTTGATGTATCTTGGCCTCAGCAGACAGTCATGCTTTCATCACCATCAAGGTACTGAAGGCAGCAATTTCCAGGGGTTTCTGCACCTTCCTTCTGGAGGTGGGGGGGGCCGGGCCACCAGGGTGCCCAAGGGCAAGTTTCCAATTTGCCCAGGGATTCGTAGTCTCCCTCAGGGTTGTGGGCTGAGCCATGTCCCCTTCACGGTTGATGGTAGGTTGGGCCTAACGTCCCCTTCACGTTTGATGGTAGGTTGGGCCCAACGTCATCATGATTCTGGGTTCCTCTCTTGGCTCCATTCTCTTGCTTAGGATGTTGCCTGAAGAACTGCTCAGGTACGTCAGACCAGTCATCTTTTTCCCGTTTCCCGTCTCCCAGCCTGTTCCGAGAGGGGGGGGCTCGCAGTCACTTTGGGTATGTGTATTTATGGCACGAGACTCGTTCCCCGGGATGGAGTCTGGCCCTCCTTCTGCTGTTCAGGACTCAGACGTCAGGTCACAAGCAGAAGCACGACCCGTTGTAGTTAGTGTGGGACTAGTGCTGGGTTTCTCCATAATCCGCGATACATTGGCTCAACACATTGGCCTAGCCACCAACATGTTCGTACATATCTATCAGGTATCCAGCACTTCAGACCTCTGCAAACTCCTCTCAGTTCGTTCATTTTTGCAGCTTACCCTCTCAGACTTCCCCACGCTGCGGACAGTCAGTCAGGCCAGGGGTTCGTAGGTGTTTCACAGGGCTACTTATCTGATGTCCATTCAAAGTGTTCAATCTTCTTTGCAAGTTTTGCAGGGGCTCCTCAGGTCAGCCCTCTCTTCCGTCGTATCCTCTCAATACAGCAGTTCATTTTCATGGCTGCGTTTCCCGGGTATTAGGCTCAATCCATCATGTACGGGACATTGATTGGGTTCTGGGCAGTTCCGCAGGTTCCATTCTTATCAGTTTATGGAACTGTTATAGCTGATGCATGCCGGATCCGTATACTAAAGCTGTCCGGGCGTGCACTACTCCACCAGACAGATTGTTACCTACCCTTCATCAAGTTTCTTATCACACCTACTTTCGTGGCTTTTTGCCCTCTTTCAGGCTTACCGACCAGCTAGGCCAAGGCACACCTCAGGCCTTGGTAGTTAGGGTATCGCATTTCCAAGTGAAGACTCTGACTTAGAAGGCTGGCCGCAGGCCAGCCTGTATTTGTGGAAGGAGTCTTTCAGGGTTCCCACCCACCCGGTTCCCCCAAATCTTCATGTATCCTCACATACTTCGCACATTTTTCATATTCATACATTCAGGGTATGCCCTCTTTCAGGCTTACCGACCAGCTAAGCCAAGGCACACCTCAGGCCTTGGTAGTTAGGGTATCGCATTTCCAAGTGAAGACTCTGACTTAGAAGGCTGGCCGCAGGCCAGCCTGTATTTGTGGAAGGAGTCTTTCAGGGTTCCCACCCACCCGGTTCCCCCAAATCTTCATGTATCCTCACATACTTCGCACATTTTTCATATTCATACATTCAGGGTATGCCCTCTTTCAGGCTTACCGACCAGCTAAGCCAAGGCACACCTCAGGCCTTGGTAGTTAGGGTATCGCATTTCCAAGTGAAGACTCTGACTACAACTATATATATATATATATACACACATGTATACTGTTTTTAATAACGAACATGTTATTCTCACCTGCTCTGTGTAGTGGTTTTGCACAGAGCAGTCCAGATCCCCCGCCTTGGCTCCTGGCACCTCCCTCCTTTCAAGTGCACCCATAGGAAGCAAGCCTTTACAACCACTTTAAAGCTGAACTCCAGGTATGGATTTAATTGCATAGTTGCATTGACCCAGCTTAGTCCAATTCCACTAACATATGCCATACCTGATGGACCACTATGGAAGTGGAGAATTACTGTTGTAGTCATTACTACCACAATGATCGTCGCTGTCTTTCAGGTCCTGTACCAAGTGGCTGCCTTGTTGCAAGGCAGCCACAGGAGGTTGTTTGCTTGGCGCAGTCGCCATTCACAGAACACCTTGCTTTCTTCTCAGTGAATGCAAGGTGTTCTCAGTTTGGACAAGGGAGAGATAGTGACCTTGCCGTCCGGCCTCTATGCCTCATCCAATCACAGAAGTTCTTGTATTTATTGAAAAAAATGCAGGACATTCTGTAAAGGGTGGCCATGCTAAGCAAGCAGAGCTGCAGGCAGATGTGGATTTTTATTAAAGGGGGTAAAGGTCCACTTAACCACTTCAGCCCCGGATGATTTGGCTGCCCAAAGACCGGGCCATTTTTTGCGATTCGGCACTGCGTCATTTTAACTGACAATTGCGCGGTCGTGCGACGTTGCACCCCAAACAAAATTGACGCCTTTTTTTCCCCACAAATAGATCTTTCTTTTGGTGGTATTTGATCACCTCTGCGTTTTTGTTTTTTTTTGCACTATAAAAAAAAAAAAAAAGAGCGACAATTTTGAAAAAAATGCAATATTTTTTACTTTTTGCTATAATAAATATCCCCAAAAAATATATCATTTTTTTTCCCACAGTTTAGGCCGATATGTATTCGTCTACATATTTGTGGTAAAAAAAATCGCTATAAGCGTATATTGATTGGTTTGCGCGTGTCTACCAAAGTCGTTTTTAAATGGGGGCTGGTAGAACGTGATTTTAAACACATTCTAGTCTGCTAATGTGTTTCAATTTGTTAGAGCAGAACTAGACCCACCAATTTATCTGTTTTCCAAACCAGTTACATTCAAGCCATACCATGGATGTTTGGTAGCCCATTGAAATAAATGGGCTGTCAGAACCGGAATACACAGGACCGCATGGAAACGGGTACGTTCGAGTGTGAACCAGCCCTCAGCTGGAGTTTTTTTTTTCAAAGTAAACCCTTTGGGCCCCCGGGACACTCAGTCAAGAGCATCGGGGAGGCGCTGAGAGGCAGGGGCTGGGACAGGCGGTAGCTCGCCTTCGCGGCGGACCGCCAGCTTGATCCCAAGATCCAACTACAAGCTTTTTAACTGCAGCAACTTTAATATACGCTATTGGAGCTGGAATTACTACGGCTGCTGGCACCAGACTTGCCCTCCAATAGATCCTCGTTAATGGATTTAAAGTGTACTCATTCCAATTACAGGGCATTGAAAGAGTCCTATACTGTTATTTTTCATTTCGAATTGTTCAGCCTATACTCATGTATTGTATTGCTTTGTTGCAATTCTCAAAGTTGCAGTTGCAAACTGTCTGCAGCTAATGGCTAGTTCATATGCCGCCGTAGCACAGAGTGTGGCTACGTCCAGTGGCGACGTTTCACGCAATAAACTATCCACTCCTGACCCCCCCCCCCCCCCGTGTGAATGTAGCCTAATTGTGTGTGTGTGGATTCCCACACTGCTCCTTTGCCTAAACTCACATACATCAGTTCATTGTGCATTCACCGGATAACTTTGTTTTATTTGTTGGCAGCGGTTACTGGCAGCCATTGATACGAGCTGGCAAATGTACCTGTATTTGTCTAACTTTCATAAACAGACTTTTGGAAGCTGCTAAATGAATCACACGCAGCAATGGCAAAGTCTTTCTAAAAGTGTCCCTTTAATACTTTAGTTTATTCTAAGGCTTCATTTACACAAGACGATTACATCCGTGCCCCATGCAGGGTCCTGTTTTACCAGCACTGGGGGCATTCAGGACCGTACACCCACATGGATGTTATATTGGGAGCGACAGCTGTGTCCTTGCAGCTGCTGCGTCTCAATAGACAACAATGAGACTGCCTGCACAGGGATACATGGATCACCTGTAAAAACCTGTGCTGGTAAAACACAGCCCTTCACGGAACATGGATGTATTGACCGCATCTGAACGAGGCCTGAGCCTTGGCTCACACTATTGAGGATGGTTGCAGGTGCAGGAATCGCACCCACAGCTAAAACGCGCTGCTCTTTAACCACTTGCCGACCAGCTGCCGTCGTTTTACGGTGGCAGGTCGGCACGTACCTGCAAATCGCCGTAGGTGTACGTCAAAGACGTAGCAGACGCGCGCACACCCGCTGTACGGTGGGGGATCCGATGTGCGTGGCCGGCGGCCGCAATATCCGCCAGCCCCCTGCGATCGCAGGAACGAGAGCCAGAACAGGGATCTGTCAGTGTAAACAGACAGATCCTCATTCTGACAGGGGAGTTAGAGACAGATCTGTTGTTCCTAGTGATTAGGAACAGTGATCTGTCTCCTCCTCTAGACAGCCCAGCCCCAATACAGTTAGAAACACTCCCAGGGAACACACTTAACCCCTTGATCGCCCCCTAGTGTTAACCCCTTCCCTGCCAGTGACATTTATACAGTAATCAGTGGCTATTTTTAGCTCTGACTGCTGTATAAATGTCAATGGTCCCAAAAAAGTGTCTGCAATGTCGCAGTACCGCTACAAATTGCAGCTCACCGCCATTACTAGTAAAAAAAAAGAAAAAAATGCCATAAATCTATCCCCTATTTTGTGGATGCTTATTGCGTTTTTTTTTTTACCAAAAATATGTAGAAGAATACATATTGGCCTAAACTTTTTTTATTATAACAAAAAGTAAAAAATATTGTTTGTTTTTTTTCAAAATTTACGCTTTTTTTTGTTTATAGCGCAAACAATTAAAACCGCCAAGGTGATTACATACCACTAAAAGAAAGTTCTATTTGTGGGGAAAAAAGGACGTCAATTTTGTATGGGTACAGCGTCGCATGACTGCGCAATTGTCAGTTAACTTAACGCAGTGCCATATCGCAAAAATAGGCCTGGTCATTAAGGGGGAAAATCTTCCGATCAGTAAGTGGTTAAAAACGTGCAGGGCTGCCATTCATTCTCAATGGCACCCCCACAGATCTAAAAACAGTGTGGGAAACGCCTGGAAAATTTGCACCATGCAATTTCCTTGCCGATGCATTTGAAAAATGGTGGAGGAACCTTTTTCCTGCATGAAACACAGGCACAGCAGCCCCTTTAAATGAATGGGCTGCCATGCCCATGCAAAAGCGTGCAGAGCCACAATACTGTAAACCTAATACAATAAAGTAGTACTAAATAATTTTTTCTTGAGCAATGCTAACTAGACAACAATTGATTATTTACCACAATGCCACAAATATTTTTTTTTTTTTAGGCTCTGAACGCATGGCTGCATTACAGATCTTTTGACATCTGAGTGCATTGTCTTAGATAATAATGCACCTGTATGTACATCCCTTTTATAAAATAAAATTGCTATACAGCATTTTTTTCACCCGGGGGCAAAAGGAGTGGCAGCTGCAGGCAAGAATCAGTAGATTCTTGCCGGTGTTTGTAAATGCCTGTACACACTGGGGGAGATTTACTAAAACTGGAGCGTGCAAAAGCTGGTGCAGCTGTGCATAGAAACCAATCAGCTGCCAGGTTTATTATCAAAGCTGAATGCCGCGTACAAACAACCGTTTTTAATGTCATTAAAAAAAACGACATTTTTCTCGACGTGATTCTTCTCAAGCCTGGTTTGCCTACACACTATCGTGAAAAAAATGCTCGAGCAAAGCGCGGTGACGTACGAAACGTACGACGGCACTATAAAGGGGAAGTTCCATTCGGATGGCGCCACCCTTTGGGCTGCTTTTGCTGATCCTCGTGTTAGTAAAGTTTGGTGAGAGACGATTCACGCTTTTCAGCCTCATGCTCTTCAGTCCGTTACAGCGTGACAAATGTGCTATCTCCATTCTGAACGCTAGTTTTACCAGAACGAGCGCTCCCGTCTCATAACTTGCTTCTGAGCATGCACGTTTTTTTCACGTCGTTAAAGCCTACACACGGCCGTTTTTCACGACGAGAAAAACGACGAGAAAAAATAGAGCATGTTCCAAATTTTTAATGGCCATTTTTCACGTTGCGAAAAATGCTCTGGAGCCCACACACGATCGATTTAATGATCAAATTAAAAAATGGCATTTTTCTCGTCATGAAAAACGGTCATGTGTACGCGGCATAAGGCTGGGTTCACACATATGCGAATTGGATGCAGGTTTCTCCACATCCAACTCGCATGACAGGCAAGTGTGACCGGATCTTAATGAAGCCAGTTTACACATGTCCGGGGCAGCTGTGGTCTGGATTAAAAAGGGTCCGGTACGTGTTTGGGTCCAATTCAGGTGAAAATTCAGACCTGAATCGCACCAGAATAGGTGAATAGACACACACCGGACCCCAGGCACGAACCCACAGCCGCACATGTGTGACTGAACCCAGCTGATTGGCCACCTTGCACAGCTGCACCAGATTCTGAATGTACAAGTTTTAGTAAATCTCCCCCACTGTGTGCAAATAGCAGCAGTTGTCGGTGACAGCTGTCAGATTTCAAATCAATGGCCGCACTGCTGCTGTTTGCATGTGATTGCTCATCTGAGCAGTTACATGCAAAGTCCAGGTTCACACTGGTACGACACGACTGTTGTATGACTGTCAATCTGACTTTGCCCTCCTACATCGGTCCTACTTCCATCCAACTTGAATAAATAGGATACAATTTTGCTCAGACTATAAGATAGTCCGACTTGTCTTTTGACCAATCAAGCAATCCCAGTGTGACATAAATTCCATTTCCTGCTGCTGTAATCACCATGTCGGATGTCACAAGTCGGATGGTGAGGACGAGGATCCAACTTCAATGAAATTGACTGGGCTGAAAACGGACCAAAGTTGGACCAAAATAGTGCAGGAACCTTTTTTAAAGTTGGACTGACTTGTACACACGTCTCAGGTGTTTGTTGCCCAGGCTGTTCAAGGAAAGGAGAATAGTTCTTTATAAGGAGAGGAAAAGAACCTTGCTCTCTGGCGTTCCAGAGCATTTATACGCACCCCAACCACCATCTGAGCACATCTCTCCAGGGATTGGCTGGAGCTGCATAAATATTTAGGCTGCTTACTTGACACTCCCACCCACTATGTTCTGGAAATCTCTAAAACTTGCAGCCTGCAGAACCAAGAGCAGACTAAAGCAATCATATGCACTGCTCTGATGATTACAGGAGAGCCCAGAACTAAATGATCCTAACCAAAACCTAGCAGCCTAGCTAGGATGGTGCTGCACCTATGTGACAACATGCGCAGGTTTTCATACAGGTTGATAGGAGGGTTTTTAAATAACAGGATTAGTGTAGTTGAATATTGTAATTGTAATATAAAGACTATTTGTCGAGCAATGATAGGCGCCAGTAATCTATTTTCTTTATTTATTTATTTCTATGTGGTTTGGTCACCTGCCTATTTATGGTAGGCATGATCACAGGCAAAACATTCAAAGCAGGTTTGCAAATATAGTGGAGAGGAAAAATATTTTATTACAACTTTCCACAGCCAATGCTGTCTAACAAATGAGTCCTCTCTTGTAGTTCAGGGAATAGACGCTGACATACAGAGATTGAACATTGTAAGGGCTCATGCACTCAGCCACAAAAAAAAAAAGCATTTTAACCAGAGTTATAAATATGCCGGAAATTAAGCTGTATGACCAGATATGGCTGTGTGATAAAGCCCTAATGCCGCGTACACACGATCGTGATTCACGGCGGTGAAAACACCGCCGTGAATCACGGCATGAAAAAAAATGAAAAACGAGGGAACGGCATGTTCCCCCACACACGACCGTTTTTCCCGTCATTTTTTTCTTTGACGAGAAAAACGACCGTCTGTGGGCTCCGCGGCAGTGTCTCCCTATGGGAAAACTGCAGCGGAAAAAAATGATGGAAAAAACGATGAGAAAATTTAGAACATGTTCTAATTTTTCTCGTAGTTTTTCCTGCCGTTTTTCTCAACGAGAAAAACGGCATAAAGCCCACAGACGATCGTTTTTCTCGGCGAAAAAAAAAAATTCATTTTTCCCGACGGGAAAAATGATCGTGTGTACGCGGCATAAGGCTGCATTCATACCTGAGCAGAGAGATTTTCAGGTTATTTTATTTGAGCATGTTTGTGCAAATATATCAGCATTTTAGAAGTGTATTTTAAGTACTTGATATTTGTATTTTGTAAATTCTGTATAAAATTGTATTCTATTTTGTATGCTTTGCCTATGCATTGCACGCTGCACTCATTGTTCACACGGCACTATTATTATTATTATTTTACAGGATTTATATAGTGCCAACAATTTGCGCAGTGCTTTACAATATGGGGGCAGACAACGGAAAATGTAATTCAAATACTTAACCGTAATTTTCCTTTCCTGACGAGCTCCATGTTAGCACAGCTGGGTGAGGCTCCGCCCACCCCCACGTGATCAGGACTTAACTATACATTTTTCACTCACCTCAACCTCAGCGTTTCGTAACTATTACTACTTAACTGGGCGGGTTCTGTGCTGACATGGAGCTCGTCAGGAAAGGAAAATTACGGTAAGTATTTGAATTAAATTTTCCGTTTTCCTGACGGCTCCATGTCAGCACAGCTGGGAATTAACTAGCCAAAACAGGGGAGGGATAATGCTACACACTCCAATTCTGACTAAAACGGTAACAGAAACCATAATGCCTCTGACAAACCCAACTGTCATGAATATGAATATTTTGTATTACGGATAGTTTGAGACACCCGGCCTGCTGTCACCCTCAAGGTCTGGACCTTTCTAGTGAGAATGCTGTGACTCTCCTGGCACAGCCAGCCTTACAACCTGCAGGCCAAGGAGATGAGGTTATCAACCAAGAGATAATGATTTTACGGCTCCCAGCAAGATTATTATGTGTTCCACCTGAAAAGGACAAACAGATGTACAGAGCTCCTGATGGCAGGAGTCGCCTTGATCAAATATTTTAGCGTTTAGCCCACATCCGATGGGCTAACTTTTTGAGTACTCCCCAAAGGGAACGTAGGAGGGAAACCTCTTGTGTGATATGAACTCTAAAGGTCAGTTCAGGCACATATTAGAGCATTGGCATGAGCACCATTCTGTCTGGGAAGTACGCGAGTATGGGTTCTTTAAACCCAAGGACACCAATGCTGATGTAATTGCCACCAGTAAATCAGTTTCAGCGAGAAAGTACCACAGGGTGATTAAAGGCATCCATCAGCATTGGTATATCTCATTCCGGAAACAAGTTTGGGGTTTCAACCAAATTGAATCTTGAAAAAAAAACTGTATAATTAAGCGTTGGAAGCTTGCTGAATGCCGGTGAAGACAGCGATAGCCAAAATGCATTTCTATAGCATGCTTGCGTATAGAATTAAGTCAAGCCATGCCTGCAGACATTCGAAGCAGGCTTCTGAAGAGTCCAGCGTAAAATCTTGATCAGCGAATATACTGGGTATATATGTCCTGTTTTACTATAGGCGTGCTTAGCACTGACCTTTCTCGTTTCGTAGAACTGTTCAAATCTTCACAGAGCATTCGACATCCATTAGCCTCTGCCTCTCTCGACCCAGGCCATCAGCCTGAGGCTGTCGGATGCTGGATGAATGAGACTGGAGAAGGTTTGATCTACCAGGCAGAGGGCGTCACTCCATGACACTCATCAGGATGAGTAGCGGGTACCAAAACTGTCACCTTCCCTCGCCCCAGCCTTAGCTGGAAGCTGAGAATCAGAGGGAGCAGCTGAAAAAGGCATCAGCAGTCTTGGCGATCCATTCTGCGGTCAGCACCTCCACTCCGAGCGCTTGCGGCTCCTGGGCCCTGGAATGGAACTTCAGCAACTCAGTGCCGACTGGGAATGTAAGCGGTCTACCTCTGGCAGACAAAACACCAATCTCTGTTAGTTCTCGAAAGACTCGCAGTAGTCTGGATCATCCATTGTCGTCAGACTTGACCTGGACAAATAGATCGTCTGAAGATTCTTCCGACCAGGCACATAGGTCGCAAATCGTTGGGAGGATTGACTTGGGTGAATTCTAGAATTAGAGAAAACTTCAGAAGTAAGAGACTGAGCCTTGTTTCCAGATGTAGGCCACAGTCGTTGTGCTGTCCAACTTTCCCAGGACAGGCTTACTCTGGATGAGATGACTGAAGGCTAAGAGCCTGAAAAGGTTGCCTTCAACTCCAAGATGAAGTCTTGGATCCTTGACAAAAGACCATTGGTCCTGAGCTCATTGTTACTGAAGAAGGGCTCCCCTAAACTGGCTGGTATCTGCCTGTACCACCAGATCGTCCGAGCTGCTGGGGCGAGGCGATTTCTATGGCTCAACCTGAGACGTGAAGGATGAAAGATCTCCAAATATGGCCCAAAATGCTTTCCTTAGGGGACCACGTGTCTATCCACAAGCCGTCCCTATGTTCACAGAGGAACCACATAGTGCCCCTAGGGCATGTATGGGTGACCCAATCCCAAAATAACAGAGAGCATCCTGACATGGAAGTTCTTATTGACTTCTTGGACTAAGCATTTGCTTCCTTGTCTTTCCTGGACTCCCATCCAGAAAAGCGCAGGAGCTACGCTCTCTGGTGTGAGCGTGGACAATAATTCTTGAGTTTCCGGTCTTCTTTAACTCAGTAGACCTTCATCTTGAGGCAGGAGGCTAAATTGGCCACTATTTAGTTTAGGCTTGCTCTTCTGCGATTAAGAAAAAAATTAAAATGCAGTGAGCGCGTTTGTCCTTGAGGGTTGCACCTTCTGATGGTAAGGTCATGTGAATGGCCGATCCCACAAGGGACACATACTAACCAGCGGGGTGGTTGCTTGATAAAGCAGACTGTGTGCAGTCATGTCCATCCGGAAGTTTGGAGAATGGGCTGCTTCACCTGGTATGGACAGGCGGCTTCTCATTATCAGAGCAGATAACCCTTTCATATGGTGAGCCGAAAACACCCCTTTAGAGTGTATTGGCAATTTGTTTATTGGGTGTAACACCTTTTAGGTGTCACCCTCCTCCCTGGCTGTTTAAGCCAGTGGGATACATACTGTCATGCTCTCCTGGAAATTTGGAACATGCGCAGCTTCCCCTGGTGTGGACAGGCAGCTTCTCATTGTCAGAGCAGATGACCCCTTTTACAGGGTGAGCCGAAAACACCCCTTTAGAGCGTATTGGCAATTTGTTTATTGGGTGTAACACCTTTTAGGTGTCACCCTCCTCCCTGGCTGTTCCAGCCAGTGGGATACATACTGTCATGCTCATCCGGAAATTCTGAAAATTGGCTGTTTCACCTGGTGTGGACAGGCAGCTTCTCATTGTCAGAGCAGATGACCCTTTCACAGGGTAAGCCAGGAACACCCCTTTAGAGCGTATTGGCAATTTGTTCATTGGGTGTAACACCTTTTAGGTGTCACCCTCCTCTCCGGCTGTTTAAGCCAGTGGGATAAATACTGTCATGCCCATCCGTGTATTCCTCTTATAGAGCTTGAGGAGGGATGTTTGCTTGAGAAAGTCATGAGACTGCTCCTTCATGTTCATCCATGTCTTCTTATTGAAGGGCCTGAAGCATGTTCGTTCTGAGATTCGTAAACACTAATAGATAACTAATAGATAACCTCACCACATGGCTTGTACACCATTCAGCAAACCAACCCATAGACCCGGATCACACTGGTGCGTTTTTAACATGCGACCCGACCCGTCAAATCGCATGAAAATAATATGCGGCAATCGCACCACCCTAATCGGTGCAACGTTGCATCAGCGGCGCCATGCCAACTTCAACAAAGGCAGTTTTGTACTACCTTGCGATTTCGGGTTGCGACCTATATTGACATCCGCATAGAGACTTGCACAGATGTCTCTGAAAATTGCGACCGGAACCGAGACTGACCAGCGGGAGACAAAGCTGAATAGCACAGCTTTATTCCTGCAACCCAGTGCGACCCTGGACTAGGGAAAAAATGGTTAAATGCAGTAAATAGATTGCTTAGTAACAAACCCTGAGGGGTTAAACACAACTAGAGGGAGGCAGAAGCTTTCATCTACAGCCCTGTTAATCAGATGGAGGTTAATTTGGCTAGGATCTAATCCTGGGAATCAGGTTATGATGAAAATGTTTGTTTCAGAACAGCAACACAAAGGTAGGAATTTGTAACAAAATTACAACCATCTGCAGTGTACACAAACCAAGGGAATTGTAGACATCATAAACATGCTTCTCCAAACTCTTTTTTCTTCTTTTTTTTTTAAGGAAGACCAAGATCACATAGAAAAATACAAGGATATCCCATGTCTCCAAAGGCCATGGCTGGATTCAGTAGACATTTTTCAGGTGTGCTCCACATACCTTCTCTGCAAAATGCTGGTCTTTGGAGGGGTTTGGCATAGTGGCATGACAGTAAGCAAAACATGAGCAGCCTCCAACAGATTATATCCATGTGTGAACAGACAAAGTGTTACTTTGTGTATCTGTTATGCAGAGTACTCCCTGTCCAGTAATGCAGCAAACATTGGATACAAAGCATTTAGCTCACCCAACATTCGTCATCCGACCGTCGGCGTTGGCACAGCGCGGGTGCGCGTGCATAGGGAAGTACTCTGCCACAACGGCTGTCCATCTTGTTTGGACCAAGCGGACCCCAGACACGGCTGTTAGCCATGATAAAGCCGCCCCGAGGACCAGCAGCGGGGCTCCCTGGATTATGGTCATTTAGACTAGACACCAGGGACTTCGTCCAGCTTCATCCACACGTATGGACGGTCCGCCAGCCATTTAGACCGGCTAGGTAGAGGAGCACACCTCCGTCCTGCACGTAGGAGGAAAAGAGAAGAACGCTGAGGTTGAGGTGAGTGAAAAATGTATAGTTAAGTCCTGATCATGTGGGGGTGGGCGGAGCCTCACCCAGCTGTGCTGACATGGAGCCATCAGGAAAGTACAGTTACAATACAAATCAATACAGAGGGATTAGAGGGCCCTGATCATTAGAGCTTATGCCGCGTACACACGACCGTTTCTAATGTCATTGAAAAAACAAAGTTTTTCTCGACGTGATTCTTCTCAAGCCTGCTTTGCCTACACACGATCGTGAAAAAAAATGCCCGAACAAAGCGCGGTGACGTACGAGACGTACGAAACGTACGATGGCACTATAAAGGGGAAGTTCCATTCGGATGGCGCCACCCTTTGGGCTGCTTTTGCTGATCCTCGTGTTAGTAAAGTTTGGTGAGAGACGATTCGCGCTTTTCAGCCTTGTGCTCTTCAGTCCGTTACAGCGTGACGAATGTGCTATCTCCATTATGAACGCTAGTTGTACCAGAACGAGCGCTCCCGTCTCATCACTTGCTTCTGAGCATGCGCGTTTTTTTCACGTCGTTAAAGCCTACACACAGACGTTTTTTACGACGTGAAAAACTACGAGAAAAAATAGAGCATGTTCCAAATTTTTAATGCCCATTTTTCACGTCGCAAAAAATGCTCTGGAGCCTACACACGATTGTTTTTAATGACCAAATTAAAAAATTGCATTTTTCTCGTCATGAAAAACGGTCGTGTGTACGCGGCATTACAATCTAGAAGGGAGGGTCAAGTGGAACAAATTGTAATAACTGTGGGGGATGAGCTGATGGAGAAAAGGAAAATACAGTTGTTAGGTTTGGGTAGGATTGGCTTCTCTGAAGGTTTTCAGGGATTGCCTAAAAGTTAATAGAGTAGGAGATAATTGGACAGATTGGGGAAAGGCGTTCCATAGGGTTGGAGAGGCTCTGGAAAAGTCCTGGAGGCGAGCATGGGTGGAGGCGACGAAGCTAAAGAGCAGGGGGTCTTGAGAAGAACAAAAAGAACAAATAGGTTGGTATTTAGAGGCTAGGCTAGTGATGTAGCTGGGGTCTAAGTTGTGGATGGCTTTGTAGGTAGTTGTTAGTATTTTGAATTTAATTTGTTGGGTGAGCAGAAGCCAGTAGAGGGATTGACAGAGAGGGATAGCAGACACAGAGCGATTGGTAAGGTGGATGAGTCTGGCAGCAGCATTCATGATAGACTGAAGGCACTAATAATGTTTTGAATACATGTTGCATGGGAAATGCAGGCTGCACAGTACCCCCCAATATCAAACCTTAAATTCCCCAAAGACAACCATATAAACAAATAAAAACACCAGACCTTATTTTTGGCAATAAATGGCCACAGCACTTTATTTTGGCTTGAAACATAAATATTAAAGCGGAGGTTCACCCTAAATACTGACATTATCTTATAGTGATCTTGCTAGCAGATACATATACATATTCCTATTGATTTTTTTTCTTGTGGTTGTACTTACCGTGAATCAGTCGTTTTAATGTGGACTTCCGGGTATTCCTCCCGCGGGAGTGGGCGTATCTTTCTTTCCTCGGAGCCCCGTTGATTTCTGGGAGGTGCTCGCAATGTCTCCTGGGAGCCGTTGCGGATTCTGCCAGCCCTGGACTGCGCAGGCGCAGCGCTCTAGCTCCGAAAATTGCCGAACATTAAGAGCTGTAGACTGCGACTGCGCAATCAACAGGGTATTGTGACAGTCGTTGCAGCACGCTCCCGATGCTCGCTCCACTCAGCAAGGGGGGCGGGTGTATTGCTATTATAATGAGCGGATGCATGTTTAAATAAAGGAATTGATGGACAGAGAGGGCGGGTAGTTCAATGTGGATGGCCGATTTGAATACTTGTCAGAGAATTGTTAAAAAAAATCTTATGTCTTTTTTTTTAACAATTCTCTGACAAGTATTCAAATCGGCCATCCACATTGAACTACCCGCCCTCTCTGTCCATCAATTTCTTTATTTAAACATACACCCGCCCCCCTTGCTGAGTGGAGCGAGCATCGGGAGCGTGTGGCACAATATTGTGCTCAAAGCGCATGCGCCGAATATGGGTTATAATCCATTCGGCTATTTTCGGAGATCTGCCGTGAATGGACACGCAAGTGTTGCGCATGCGCAGGTCAGAGCGGGCGAAATCTGCTAAAGTGTTGCGCATGCGCAGAACAGAGCTGGCAGAATCAGGTCACCGTCAACACTGATGATACAGCGGTGAATGCTGGGATGCATTCACCGCATCCCGGAAGTCTCTGCTTGTGGGCTTCACAGTGCCCACAAGCAAAATGGCAAAGAACAAGATCTATTTATAAAAGTTATTATTTAGAACGGAAATAGACGGGGGACGTCTCTAATCGCAGGACAAGTGAGTACTAACATGTTATCTGTAACCCCATTACATGCACCTAGAAAAAAAAAAAACGAGAGACTGCGGAACCTCCGCTTTAAATAACAAATTTCGTCAATGAGGAAATAATTCAAAGTATTGATATCTCATTGCTTAGTCATAAAAACTCAAGCAAGACATATTCAAACATAAACCAGCCCCCCCCCCCCCGAATTCCGGGAGTGACAAACCACAAATAAGTGCTCGCGACGGGCACTCAAAAGTAGTTCATGTAGCTTCTGGAGCATCAGGTGTCGAGCTGCAGGTGCCCGAGTGCTCATATGTGAATGACCAATATTTAGTTACATAGGATTTTGTTTATTGCGAAGTTTGGAGCCGTGAGCTTCAAGCTACAAAATGCTCAGGTACGAATAGGGCCTTAGCTCTGTATTGGCTTTTAAATGTCTATATGTGTATAATCACAAGCGCTTTACAGGACGATTCCATGTGTGTTCTTTCTGCTACTAAAATGCTGCATCATTTCATTATGGCTATTTGCATGCAATAACGAATGTAGCTTACAGATTCCACAAACTGTAAGATTGTTGCTTCTCACCACATATTTGCCAGTGTAGCACAGGAGCTGCTGGTTTATTTTGGGCCTTGCACATTACTTCACTGTTTGTTGTCTAGGGGATGAGAGTCTGCAGAAAGTTCAATGTCCACACAAGTTATGAATCCTTTTCTTCAGGTTTTATTTCCAAACAACTTGCATAGGTAGAGGGATGGAAGGTTAGGGGAAGTTTCAGGCACACACACAGCAGATCACTGGAGAAACTTCTAAGTTACAAAAGTCCCATTCACCACTTTCCTTCAAGTGGGTATTGCTCACCCGGATAGGCCCCTCTCACCTGACCTAGCAGCCGGAATGATGCACAAACAAATACCGTATATACTTGAGTATAAGTCGACCCGAATATAAGCCAAGGCACCTAATTTTACCACAAAAAACTGGGAAAACGGATTGACTCGAGTATAAGCCTAGGGTGTCCATCTGCATGCCTCACTGTGCCTCACTTTGCCTCACTGTGTCCATGCCTCACTGTGTCCATGCCTCACTGTGCCCATGCCTCACTGTGCCCATGCCTCACTGTGTCCATGCCTCACTGTGCCCATGCCTCACTGTGCCCATGCCTCACTGTGCTCATGCCTCATTGTGTTCATGAATAGACTGACGTTTAACATGGGAGTCTATGAAAGGGGTGCCCGGCTTTGAAAAATCGGTGCTCCCTGGCCGTAGGTCCCCCAGACAACAAACTTTGCACACTTGTAGAGGAGAAATGGGGATACATGTGTGCAGGGGACCTACAACCGGCCGGTACCGGGTCCCCAAAATCACCAGAGAAATTACCGTTTAACATCGAAGTCTATGGAAGGGGTGCCCAGCTTTGAAAAATCAGTACTCTCCGGCCGTAGGTCCCACTGGCAAAAAACTTTGCACACTTATAGAAGAAGAGTGGGGCTACATGTGTGCCAAGCCGGTCCTGGGTCCCCAAAGTCCGGGAGATCAGGTGCAAAAAGGTGACTCGAGTATAAGCCGAGGAGGGCATTTTCAGCACAAAGAAATGTAATGAAAAACTCGGCTTATACTCGAGTATATACGGTAATAGATTACAGTCTCTCCCACAGACCTTTTGGATCATTAAGTTGAACCGTTTATTTATCCTCTGCCACCGGATTTTAGTACCCGGAGATCCAGCCTTATAGTCTAAGAACCTTTAAGCCAACCCGGCAGACTGTAAGGTAACTTTAGCTACGGTGAATCCTCCAATAGGGTCCCCAGGCCTTCCTCAAGACACCAGCCTTCTGCTTGGTCTTCTCCAGGACAGGTCCTCCCCCGGTTTCCTCCATTGAGTGGCTTCCTCCTGCAGAATGGACAGCACAGGATCACCTTCAAAGTGTAGGCCCCAGTCAGGACAACTGGGCCTATCTGGCATATATGCAGCCTCGGGCCAGCGTGGCTCCGAGGCTGAAATTCCAGTAACACATACCTCGAGCCAGGAGGGCCACGAGGCGAAGAGAGCCCAGAGAAATGGCGTCTGCCCCTTAAGTACCCTTCCCCAGCATGCTCAGCGGGGAGACCACTCCCACTGAGCTGTTCCCAGGGAAAGACACCCAATACACTCTGGCCTGCTTGTGTTCCAACATTGGCCTGGAGTGGTAACGCCACCTACAGGCAAACAGTGGGAAATCCTTCCAAACACAGCCATAGCCGAAACAGAGGCTAATTTAACCTTCATCATTATAAAGTCTGAGCTAACTACCAGCTCAGACACCCACTAAATTTAACATAGAGCCTGATCATCAGGAGCAGGGCGCTACATACTCCCCCCACTACAACAAGACACTGTCCCCAGTGTCTGGAAGAAAAATATAGTCCTCAATTCTGAGGACCAGCACCTGAACCAAAAAAACTTTGATGGGGAAGGGAAAAGGAGAAGGGAATTAAAGATACAAAATATGAATATGAAATTACAATAGCATACACACTACAACCCCTCACTAACTGTCTAGACCACCCATTCTCCAGCAGTTTTGACAGAAGATCTAGCTCACCTGAAAAAAAACAAAGACACACAGGAACATAAACATGACAACTCTAAGAAGCAAAGCTGCATCTCCTAGGAGATGGAACTTTCCTTCTACTTTTAAAGATTTGACTAAACTTTAGAATAAAAAGTCTATCCCTACTTTACTGACCACTGCCACCTAGTGTCAGAAGCCGTGCACAAAAGTCCGTTATATACAAGGGCTGACGCAAATGGACATCTTGATCCCGAAGTCTTCAGCAACCCTAATCCTAACTAATTTCCCCAGAGTCCAGTTAGCACAGCAAAAGATGAGAAGGTGAACAAAAATCCTCCTCTCAGTTGAAAATTTTCTTTCTTCCATGAAAAGAAAAAAAATAGAAATGAAGACAAATGGTCACTTTGAATGATCACAGGTAAAACCTGGGATCCGGCAGAGTCAGTGGTTTTCCTTGCCTGTCCAGGGTAGTAATAAAATATACAATGTAATCTTTTCCTGGTTTGCAAATAGTCACCCGATCAGCGTGGATGTGTCGGCCGTAGCTCCAGTGCAGTCAACATCCTTTAAAGCGTTCAGCCTGTCATGTACCTGGGTGTATTTGAACCGGGATCTTCCTGGTCCCAAAGCTGCAGCCTTACCTGTTGCGCTACTGAGCAGATCTGGACTTTTGGAAATGTCCTCTCGGTGTTAAACATTACCTTGGACTCACTAGCTCCACCTGCTGCCAGCTGTGGACAATTTTCAATCAAATCAGCCCTTAAAAAGGAAGTGATGCTATCTCTCAGCGCCCGTTTGTGTGGAATAGCTCCCTGGGTGTTGTGACTGCTTTTTGATCCTGATTTTCGTGTTGAACTTCTGCCTGAATTCCTGACTACTCTCCAGCCTGCTGATTTTGTACTTCACTGCCAGCTCGTGTATGACCTTTGCCTGCCTGACCACTCTCTGGATTTCGATCGTGTACCATTTTGCCTGATCTGTTGCCAACCTAATCTGCCTGACTACGTTTTCGCCTGAATCCTCAGCACACAAGTTCCGCTTCGGACACTACCTATCACAGGTACCTTACATTACAAACGGGCCACAATGACAGTGGACCCTGCTGAGATTGTTAAGGCGATTTCACGTCAGGGACAATTGATTGGAGCTCATGAACAGCATCTTTCTTCCCTGGACGCCAAGTTAGATGAACTTTGTACTATGCTTAAATCTTGTTTGCCTGCTTCCTCTGCAACGGTCCAGACTCTGGATCCTACTCCTGCTACGATCCAACCCACCTCTTCTGTACCACCCAAACTTCCTATGCCTGACAAATTTGGTGGTGATACTGAGGACTGCAGAGGCTTTTTAAATGTTTGCCGTTTGCATTTCCGCAACAACCCTGGGACCTTTAGCACTTCTTCTGCCAAAGTGACTTTTGTAATTTCCTTGTTAAAGGGGAAGGCCCTGGCCTGGGTCTCTCCTTATCTGGAACGCAATGATCCTGTGCTGCAAGACGCTGACAAATTTCTGGCTTCTCTCCAGACTGTATTTGACAAGCCAGATAGAGCTTCTGCAGCTGAGTACTCACTCTTGGACATGCAACAAGGCACCAGGTCTGTGGCACAATATGCTATTGAGTTTCGTACCCTTGCTGCTGAGACTACTTGGGACTCAAGGGCATTACGTGCAGCCTTCCGAAAAGGTCTTGCAGATCGCATCAAAGACGAATTAGTCTATAAGGATTCCCCAGAAGACCTAGAGAAATTCATAGAGCTCTGTGTTCGTCTGGATGTCCGGTATCATGAAAGGTGCCAAGAGAGACTTAGAACTCGCAAGTTTCCTCGGCCAGTCTACCGTTTGGCCCCTAACTTCCAAGCACCACCTCAGCCAGAACCTGAAATCTCAGTTGAACCCCAGACACCTGTGGAACCCATGGATGTAAGCCGTCTCCACCTAACTGAGTCTGAGAAACAAAGGAGGCGTGCATTGGGCCTATGCCTATACTGTGGACTTAAAGGACATTTATTATCTGTCTGCCCTTCCCGTCCAGTAAAAGGCAGGGTCTAACCAGTGTTGGAGGAGCTGGCTTAGACCTTACAAGTATATCCTCCAAGACCAAGATTACCATTCCTGCAATTATCCATTTACCCTCTAAACTTGTCTCCTGTGAGGCTTTTGTGGATTCTGGAGCTGCTGGCGTATTCTTGGACTACACTTTTGCTAAAAAAAATAATATCCCATTTGTTCCAAAATCTAGACCCCTGAACATTACCACCGTGAATGGACAACCCTTGGGAGATGGCATTGTAAAATTTGAGACTATAACAATCACCCTTCAGGTAGGCGTACTCCACAAAGAGGAAGTTGTCTTGTCTCTTATTGATTCTCCACTTCTGCCTGTTATCCTTGGTTACCCATGGTTACAACAACATAACCCTTCTTTTGATTGGGAAAATGGAGAACTAACCTCTTGGGGGTCGTTCTGTCATTCAAACTGTTTGTCTCAACCCAAAAGACTTCCTGCTTGTATGTTGGCTTCCGTGGCCGTCCCACCTACCTTGCCTCATGAATACCATGCGTTTGCAGACGTATTTTGCAAGCAAAAGGCAGAGGTTTTACCTCCACATCGTTCTTTTGACTGTGCAATTAAATTGATTCCTGGAGCACCTCTTCCCAAAGGAAGGACCTATCCCCTGTCTTTGCCTGAACAAAAATCCATGGAGGAATACGTAAAAGACAACTTGGAAAGAGGTTTTATCCGACCCTCTTCTTCTCCAGTAGGGGCAGGTTTTTTCTTTGTTGAAAAAAAAGATGGGGGTCTTCGACCATGCATAGACTATCGAGGGTTAAATCAAATCACTGTAAAAGACTCCTACCCTTTGCCTCTCATTCTTGAACTGTTTGATGTACTTAAGGGGGCTGTTATCTTCTCCAAGCTAGACCTACGAGGGGCTTATAATCTAATTCGAATTAAAGACGGGGACGAGTGGAAGACAGCATTCAACACTCGTAATGGACATTTTGAATATCTGGTTATGCCATTTGGGTTGTGTAGCCCCTGCTGTCTTCCAACGTTTCATGAATGAAATTTTTCATGATTTCAGCAACAGTTTTGTGATCATCTACTTGGACGACATTTTAATCTTTTCCAAGACTCATCTAGAGCACATCTCGCATGTAAAGCAGGTATTGCAACGACTGAGAGAAAACCATCTTTACGCGAAGATTGAGAAATGCAGTTTCCATCAAAGCCGTATTCCTTTCCTTGGATACATTATAAGTGCTGCCGGTTTCCAAATGGACCCTCAAAAACTTTCCGCTGTCTTGCAATGGCCCCAACCGACCACTTTAAGAGGGCTCCAAAGCTTTCTAGGGTTCGCAAATTACTACAGACGCTTCATCAAAGGTTTTGCCTCCATTGCGGCCCCCCTTACTGCTATGACTAAGAGGTACAAATTGTAAGGTATGGTCCTCAGAAGCAGAATCGGCTTTCCAGCAATTAAAAGACATGTTCAGCAAAGCTCCAATTCTTCAGCATCCAAATCCCGATCTCCAGTACATAGTTGAGGTTGATGCCTCTGAGGTAGGAGCAGGTGCTGTGCTCTCCCAGAGACAGCCTAAGTCTGGTAGAATCTATCCAGTAGCATTTTTTTCTAGAAAGTTTTCTCCAGCGGAGATGAATTACGATGTTGGGAATCGAGAACTACTGGCCATCAAATTGGCATTGTCTGAATGGCGACATCTTCTGGAAGGGGCTCCCAAACCTTTTTCTATCCTCACTGACCATAAAAACCTACTGTACCTTCAGACTGCAAGACGTTTGAACTCACGTCAGGCTCGATGGGCTCTGTTTTTCTCCCGTTTTAATTTTGTTCTTTCTTATGTTCCTGGGCATAAAAACAAGAAAGCCGATGCTCTTTCCAGACAGTTTGCTACCTCTGAAGAAGACCAACCTACCGAGCAGTATATAATCCCACCTCACAAAATTGTTGCACAGATCTCTACGGCTCTTTCCAGCAGTTACAAGAAACCCAGAATTGTGTTCCCCAAGGCTTGAAGATACCACCAGGTCGCCTGTTCGTAGCCCCTAGCCTCAGAAAACCTGTACTCCTCTGGGCACATGATGGTGTTTTATCTGGTCATCCTGGTGTCACCATCACTCTTAAGACCTTGCAGCGTCATGTCTGGTGGCCTCATATGAAAAGGGATGTTACTGACTATGTGGCTGCCTGCCCAACTTGTGCTGCTAATAAAGTACCCCGTACATTGCCTACTGGACTGTTACAGCCACTTTCAGCACCTCGTCAGCCTTGGACCCATTTGACTATGGACTTCATTACAGACTTACCCAAGTCCGAGGGCATGACTGCTATATGGGTCATAGTGGATCGCTTTTCAAAAATGTCTCATTTTGTGCCACTCCCGGGATTACCTACAGCGGAAGCACTGTCTACTCTCTTCCTTTCCCATATTGTGAGATATCATGGCATACCTACCAATGTCGTCTCAGACCGCGGATCCCAGTTTGTTTCCCGATTCTGGAGAGCGTTCTGCAAGAAACTGGGAGTAACGCTTTCACTCTCTACCTCACATCACCCTCAAACAGATGGTCAAACCGAACGCATGAACCAGACCCTAGAAACCTATCTTCGACATTATGTCAATGCCTTACACTCCAACTGGTCTGAGTATTTGCCTTTAGCTGAGTTCGCCATTAATTCCCGTTGGCACAGTGCTCTTCATACCACACCATTCTACGCAGCCCTAGGCTATCACCCTCAGACTTTTCCCCTACTTCAGCCTTCTTCTGGTGTACCAGCAGCAGATCAGCGGGTTAAAAATATTCTGCTACATTGGAAAAAGATTTGCTTATTACTACGGAAGTCAGCAGGCAAGTATGCACTTTTTTCCAACAAACGAAGACGCCATATACCTCCATATGTGGTGGGGGACAGAGTTTGGCTATCAACCAAATATGTGAGACTGAAACAACCTTCTACCAAATTGGGCCCTCGATTCATTGGTCCTTACAGAATTATTGCTCGAGTCGGGCCAGTCTCCTATCGGTTGAAATTACCCTCCTCTCTCCGGATTCATCCTGTGTTCCACGTTTCCCTCCTCAAAAAAGCAATTTTCAATCGCTACTCCAGAACGCAACAGCTACCTCCTCCTGTTCTTGTTGATGGACAAAATGAGTTTGAAGTCTCCAAGATTCTTGATTCTAGAAGACAGGGTCGTGGCCTTCGGTATCTGGTTCATTGGAAGGGATATCCTGTCACAGACCGTTCCTGGGTTCCAGCCAAAGATCTGCATGCCCCTTCTCTTATTCGAGACTTCCATGCCTCCTTTCCCACTAAGCCTAACATATGTGTGTGTGTATATATATATATATATATATATATATTGGGTGAGCTGAGAGAGAAAACACTGCTGAGCTCTGAGGAAGAAGACTTGTCTTTGAAACGCGTAAGCCGGCAGCGATCCCTGTCAATCCCTCTGCGACTTATTGGAGTGGGTTCGGTTCGGACGTATTACTGCGATTTTGTGGACTCTTTTAATGTGAGACACTCACGTATGTTTGTAAGTAGGTTTCTTTTATTCATTTTTAATAAATCCACCCAAGGATAATGCACGAGGCTGGTGCGCCTTTCAATTTTCTCTTTGTCATATCCCATAACAACTCCTGAGACATGGACTCGAACAAGTAATCATCTCCAATATCCAACAGAGAGTCTAACTCAGAGTCTTCCCACCCTTCTGCCGGCAAATAGTTGCGTACAATCCCGAACACTTTTTCCCCAGATGTCTTACCGGTTCCTGACGTGGACCTCCCTGGGATATCATCTCTCTCGGGGTTCGGTTCCGGTTGTATCTGGGGTAGACCTCTACCACGGGCGCGGGAAGCCTTCACATATCCCACCTTTCTCTGGGTGGGTGCAATGGGAACAAGTGCCGTAGAGGTGGTATCCGGAAAAATGTCCGCGGCTGGTTCTGCAGCAACTGCAGCAGCGACATTCCCTCCAGGGTCACTCACCGCAGCAGGCGCGACAAGTACAGGTTCGGCCACAGGCCCGAGGGCAACATCCTCCAACGTAGCGATGCCTGCAGTCCAATCCACCTGGTAGGCACGGGGTGATTCAGTAGGCTGGTCCACCGCAAACAAATACTCTCCGCAGTGCAAGCATCGGGCAAACGAGCGTAGCTGAACGGCCAGTCCCTCACATTTAGGGCACAGCATGCCCAGCGCCTCCGCATCTCCACTGGTGTAAAAAATAAAACGCCCATGCGGCTTCATTCGAATGCCTGTATCCGTTAACAGGGTTCCTGGCCGTGTAACACTCGCACCAGCGTTAGCAGAGAGCATCCTAGGTCCTGACACGGACTGTGACAACGAGTACGACATGGCTGCTCTCTGATCCTCTCACTGTGATCTCGCAACTTCTTCCCTTTAGCGCCAGACACACACACACGTCTCACGCAGGAGGCGGGAACTCCTCCCCTTTGGTCTTCTTTTGGCACAAAGTTCATGGGCTTTCCTGGCTCCGCCCACAGCCTACGCAGTTACCAAAGTGATCTGCACACTTAACCCCTTTTTTTCAAGAATACAGTCCAACACCCTGTTAATTGCAGACTCTCGTGAAACAATAGAATACTTCAGTCCAGTTGCGAGAGGTAACGGCAAATCCCGGACTCGAGTCCACACGTGTAGCACACCCCCGCAGGAGCTGCTGGATTAATTTTGGGCCTTGCACATTACCTCACTGTTCGTTGTCTAGGGGATGAGAGTCTGCAGAAAGTTCAATGTCCACACAAGTTATGAATCCTTTTCTTCAGGTCTTATTTCCAAACAACTTGCATAGGTAGAGGGATGGAGGGTTGGGGGAAGGTTCAGGCACACACACAGCAGATCACTGGAGAAACTTCTAAGTTACAAAAGTCACATTCACCACTTTCCTTCAAGTGGGTATTGCTCACCCGGATAGGCCCCTCTGACCTGACCTAGCAGCCGGAATGATGCACGAACAAATAAGAGATAACAGTCTCTGCCACAGACCTTTTGGATGATTAAGTTGAACCATTCATTTATCCTCTGTCACCGGATTTTAGTACCCGGAGATCCAGCCTTACCGTCTAAGAGCCTTTAAGCCAACCCTGCAAACTGTAAGGTAACTTTAGCTATGGTGCATCCTCCAATAGGGTCCCCAAGCCTTCCTCAAGACACCAGCCTTCCACTTGGTCTTCTCCAGGACAGGTCCTCCCCCGGTTTCCTCCATTGAGTGGCTTCCTCCCGCAGGACCGACAGCACAGGATCTCCTTCAAATTGTAGGCCCTAGTCAGGACAACTGGGCCTACCTGAATAGATGCAGCCTCGGGCCAGCGTGGCTCCGAGGCTGAAATTCCAGTAACACATACCTCGAGCCAGGAGGGCCACGAGGTGAAGAGAGCCCAGAGAAATGGTGTCTGCCCCTTAAGTACCCTTCCTCAGCATGGTCAGCGGGGAGACCACTCCCACTGAGCTGTTCCCGGGGAAAGACACCACCCAATACACTCTGGCCTGCTTGTGTTCCAACATTGGCCTGGGGTGGTAACACCACCTACAGGCAAACAGTGGGAAGTCCTTCCAAACACAGCCATAGCCGGAACAGAGGCTAATTTAACCTTCATCATTATAAAGTCTGAGCTAACTACCAGCTCAGACACCCACTAAATTTAACATAGAGCCTGATCATCAGGAGCAGGGCGCTACACCAGCATACTATGATAATGTAACAGGTAGAACTTCTGTTCTGCAAAAAAGTGAGCATAGGCCGTGGTGTAAAGAGCAACACACATTGTTTCAGCAGCTGAAAAAAGTGTAATTTGAAGCCCAAAAGATGTGTTGACAGTGGAACATAATTTTTGCCTCAATACAATGCAAATCATTGAGCCCACATAATGTGTGTACCCCCCAATGGCTGCCTTTGCAGACTAGGGGGAGCAAGTGTAAACTAAGCCTTATTTAAAATGCTAAGTAATATGTTGAACCCTGGTGTAATTCAATATCCTGCTTATTATTTTATTGGATTGTCGAACTTGCCAGAGAATAGCAGTGACTTTGCATAGTCAGCTTACCCAGAGGTGAGGTAAGACGTGTTTTCTGTTTTCCCTGGTCAGCAAGTAATACTTTTGCATTGCTGGCTTGGAATTCTGAAAACTTTTAGAAGCTGAGCAAAACTGATATTACAATGTGCAGTGATATTTCAGTTCCTTGCCTTACTACAGGGTGTGCCAAATGTAGGTATACATTACTGATCAGATCATCGCATTTAATTTTTCTATTATTTATTATTACTTTTACTTTACGGTAATAGAGAGGGCTTTTTTCTTAAAGAATAGGTGCAGACAATTCCCCCTTCTAGGGCCACCTCTTGTCTCCTTCTCCTAACCACCTCTGAACACCTTCCTTTGGTTCCAACCTCTACCTGCCTCCCAGTACCATCCCTTTTTAGATGTAGCACACAGACCCTTTTCCCTTGCTTTGGCTCAATTGCAGGAAAAAAGCACACCGTACTATATGCCCGTACCCTCCTGAATGAGGAGGTTAAGCAGTGTTATTTATTTGGGTCCCACAGCTAGGTTCTCCGTCAGTTGGTTCTCGTCTCCTAGGATATAGGGACAAGTCTCTGTATTCCCCCCAAGTAATTCCAATATCCACACCACTTTAAACTCCAACGTTGAGTTTATTTTCTCAATGTTCAGCAGATAGGAAAGGGTGAATGAGAGACAGGACAGCAAGGTTTGGGAGGTTAGTCCAGGCACAATGGATAGCACAATCACTACTCTATCCCTGAGTAGGTTTAGCTCACCTGGATAGTCTCCTACAAAGTGGATCCTAGCAGCCGAAGTGATGCTCGAACGATCAATCAGGTTCTTTTCCTAGATGCGATCGGGAGACTCTCTGCCACAGAATGTATCAGACCCCGAACCTCTTAGCTTCTGGTACATAAGGACAGGTGCAAGTAGCAGCACATTACCAGGCCCTTGGTGGATAGAAGAATCCCTCCAGAAAGTTACCGGGCCCCTTCCTTCACCGCGAACTCTCACCGGTCCATCAGAAATGTCCTCCCCCGGCCTCCTCTTCTTAGAAGCGGGCTCCCTCGCGAGGGATACCCTGGGACTCCTCTTTCCAGAAGTGGGCTCCAGCTAAAGGTGCTGGGCCCAATGTTGAAGATGCAGCCCCAGGACTAAAGGTGCATGGGACTGATGCACACGTGGCCCCATGGCCTGGAGGGCCATGCGCCACGCACCTGGACTCCGACTCCTCTCCTCCTCCGAAACGAAGAACCCTCCCAGGCGGCGTCTGCCCCTTATGTATCCTCTCCCGGCATGCACATCAGGTTGACCACGCCCACTGTACCGCCGCCGAGAGAGGACACCCCAAGGCACAGCACTAATACCAGTGGTTCAACCCTGACCCATTATGGCAGTGCCACCTACAGGCCACAGGGAACTGCACACCAGTATACCATCCTGGAAATAAAGCAGCACAACCTACAAATTGAGAATGGTCTGAGCCCAACTACTATCTCAGACCAGCCCCTAAATTTGGGTATATAGCACCCCTAAATGGGGTGGGCGCTACATAGGGAATACCGAACCAAGTATCATTTTGTGGTGCTAAGTAATCATAACAAGAAAAACAGTAAAATAGACCCCCTGCACCCAGGAACAATGCACTCTCCCAGCAACTATAAATCCCCCAAGCAACAATAGACCACAGCAACTAAATCCCCCCCCCCCCATCAAAATACCCATCCAGCAATAACAGACCACTACCAGCATCAACAAACCCTCTGGCAGCCAGCAACAATAGACCCCCAACAAACAACAATAGATCCTTCCAGCAGCCAGTATAAAAAGACCCTCCAGCACACCCAGAACCCCTTGCACCCCATTTTCCCACAGAAAAAAAAAGCCCTGATTTCAACAATATGGCCAAAAGTAGGTATACAGTACTGATTGGGTCATTTTTAGTCTCTCAGATGCAACATCCGTAGAACCTATCACTGATACACTGTTTAGTCTTTTTGGTTCTCCATCAGCATTGAAACACTCTTGGATCCTGTCCCTGATACTATGAAACACAGATGTAGCGCAAAACATAAAAACCGCAGAGATGAACAAATACCACCAAAAGAAAGTTCCATTTGTGTAAAAAAAAATGGGCAGTGCGGGGTCACGCCGTGCACCCCATTCCCAGGGGATCTACCATCGGGATCTAATGGTGGGATTGTCTATATATAGACCACCTGTGTGAGTGGTGAAACTGCTCTCGAAGGGGGGAGGAGATCCACTCATCAGAGACCTCAGCGTCCAAGGTACCAATGGGCGCCATGCCCATTGGTGCCTTGGACGCTGAGGTCTCTGATAAGTGGATCTCCTTCCCCCTTCAGGGGCGGTTTTACCACTCACACAGGTGGTCTATATATAGACAATCCCGCCTGTTCAGGACGCAGTTTAGTCTCATATGAGCAGAGCGTAGCAAGCTGTGTGGATCCTTTCAGCAGGTAAACATCTATGGAATTGAATGTTTTGATGGGGCTCCTACATACGTGAAATTAAGACAGATGAACATAATCTTTTCTTTTTGCCCCATTACTTTATTTTTTCTTATCTATTTTTTATTTAGTTGGATCCAGGGAAATACCGGTACCTAACTATCCTGCAATTACATCGCACACTGCTCATGACTGTTCATTGAGAATTTGTTTTGAGCAAGGTTATATAGGACATATTTCCATCAAAGGACTCTTGCGACACTAAAAGCAGTCTTTCTGGCTGAGGGCCTTTTTCATCTTCAATAGGTCATTTCATTACCTCTTTCTTTTTTATGTGTCTCTGCATTTTTTTCAAGCGACATATTACACTATGTATAAAATAGTATAAAAAAAAAAAAAAAAAACCTGTAGAAATCTGTGTCAGTCATACACTACAAACAGCGCTGATGTTGAGTGAAAATAATATGTGGCCAACTCCACATTAAAGTCTTTAGACAGATGATAGAAAAACACAGTGCTTCATATAGTGTCCATAGGTGATCCTAAAGTAATAACAGTGTGCACCTTCCACCGAGCTCTCCAGATCCACCACGTGAGAACACACTCCCCTAATGCCGTGTACACACGACCGTTTTTAATGACGAGAAAAATTACATTTTTTAAAATGGTCATTAAAAATGATCGTGTGTGGGCTTCAGAGCATTTTTCACGACGTGAAAAACAGCCATGAAAAATTCGGAACATGCTCTAATTTTTCACGTAGTTTTTTACATTGTCATTTTTCTAGTCATGAAAAACGGCCGTGTGTGGGCTTTAACGACGTGAAAAAAAATGCGCATGCTCAGAATCAAGTATGAGACGGGAGCGCTCGTTCTGGTAAAACTAGCGTTCGTAATGGAGATAGCACATTCGTCACGCTGTAACGGATTAAAAAAGCACAAGGCTAAAAAACGCGAATCGTCGCTCAACAAACTTTACTAACATGAAGGGTGGCGCCATCCGAATGGAACTTCCCCTTTATAGTGCCGTCGTACGTGTTGTACGTCACCACGCTTTACTCAAGCATTTTTTCCCACGATAGTGTGTAGGCAAGGCAGGCTCGAGAAGAATCACGTTGAGAAAAATGCAGTTTTTTTCAATGACATTAAAAATGGTCGTGTGTACGCGGCATTAGGGGTTTAAACTCAACAGAGCAAGAATAAAAACCAGCCTTGAACAGAGGATTTTCATCAGAACCAAACACTGTGATCTGCATCAGTCAGGGGGACAGTAGAATGTAGCGGGCTCCCAATATGGCAAAACAAACAAAAGAGAGCGCAATAGCGTAATCCTGTTTTATTTTATAAGACACCCCTCACATTCTGGTTTGTCCTCTTTTCGTGTGCCTGTGCTATTTTTTATTTTTATTTTCATTTCATTTTTGGGGACCAGCATGCCTAGTGCCTGGTGCTGATGCATATGCTAGCTTTTACGATTTTTATCAAATAAAAACTTTTTTACGCTATGGAGGCTTTTTTTCTGATCCTGTGAGGAGCGGGGCTGGAGGTTACAGGAACTAATCACTTACATCCGGAGTTGAGGAGCGGTGCCTTGGGATGCGGACCGACATAAAGTGCTAACTAGAGAGCACAAGAAGCCTACCCACCACCCCCTGATGTGCCTTTCACCCCTGTAGGTGTAGGGGTATCTACGTCTGGTGAGTGTGAACTCATAGGGGGGGGGGGGGGGAGCACCACTGTCACCTATCTTGAAGTGAAGATCTACCAGCCAGGAAGCTCACCTAAGTCACATTTCTGTTGGAACTATTTACTGTGTCATTAACATTCATTATTGGGATTGCAAGCAGAGACTATCACTGTTTACCCTAATGGGATTTTATAGTGGGGCCCCTCTGGGCTGCCCTTGATGCCCACCACCGTGGAGTGGGACCCCACGTTCTTTTTATAATTTTTTCCGTTTTGGTTTTCACTTGCTAATTTGAGCTGTTTTATTTATTAAGGGCACCTTTGCACCTGGAGATTAGGGACCTTGTACCTACTGGTCTTGCACTGCCCAATAGGGGCACTTGTTCATTGGATACCACTCTGGTTTCTTGTGAGTATTCATGGTGATATGCTGTTTTTTTCACTATGTTTTGCATTTTGATTTTACTTCCTTCCTTTCAGACCACTCGGTTTATGATATATTATACATAGAAGTTAATAATAGTTATTTTCACATATAAACACCACCACGGAGTATTATTTAGCTGTATGGTAACATACACTTATCCATTTGCACTGGATAGATGAAGGTTACCTCTAACATTTGATTTAGGACACGGCCCATGAGGAGTGATCAACTGGTGGATCACTTTTCGGAGGCCGGAGACACAATTTAATATTAATTTTGGGTTTTTCACTGTTTAGAGTGTCACAGTGTGAGAACACATCACACTTTATTAGAGACCCCACCCTCACGTCACATTAGGTGTGTTAGTATCCCTTGAGAAGGCAGCGCCACCATCCCCAACCATTCTGATTTATTTTACTAGTTCCTACTTAAAGGGGTTGTAAAGGTAAATGTTTTTTCACCTTAATGCATCCTATGCATTAAGGTGAAAAAACATTTGACAATACCACCCCCCCCCCGAGCCCCCGTTTTACTTACCTGGCCCCTCGAAAGTCCCGCCCTCGCTCCCGTCATCCTCTGAGTTCCTGAGCCCGGCCGTTGATTGGCTACACTGGATGGATTGAAAGCAGCGCAGCCATTGGCTGGCGCTGCTGTCAATCACATCCAATGACGCGGCGCGCCGGGGGGTGGGACCGAGTGATACAGTCGACGGCTATGGCCGCCGCTGTATCACGGGAGCGCGCCCGCAGTAACTCCACACCATGCGAGCTTGCTCGCATTATGGTGTGGAGTCCTTGCGGGGAGGAACTGAAAGAGCCACTGAGGGACCCCAGAAGACCAGGATTGGGGCCACTGTGTGCAAAACAAGCTGCACAGTGGAGGTAAGTATAACATGTTTGTTTTTAAAAAAAAAAAACGGTAACCTTTAGTGTTCCTTTAAGGAAACCTAAGGGGGGCAGCAGTCTAGTCTGTCCATTAAGCGTGGATACCACTGCTACCTATTCTTTTTACATTTTAGTCCCAAGAATACCCATTATTCTGAGGAGGGCAGCAAGATCCCTGGTCATTCCCTATTCCAGCGGAAGGCTCTGGTTGTGCCACTAAGTGATCGAGCTCCCGAGCGCAGGAGACTGTCTGTTTTTCTGTGAATGCAGCCCCAAAGTCCCAATCCATTGAGGGGAGATTTGATTATCTAAATTTTGTGTGGGTACAGCATTGCATGACCACACAATTAAAAGTAGAAAAGTGGTGAACGGCAAAAAATAGCCTGGTGGTGAAGGGGTAAAATCTTCTGGTTACTGGAGAATTTTACAAAAAACAAATATTAGTTAAACCTAATGTTCTTTTTTTTACCACTACTATTCCTTTATACTGTATTGAGTATGAGGTACATAGTACCTCTACCCATTCATCAAAAAAGTGTACAAAGTGAATAAAGACAGTACAAGAGTTTTTGAAATTCACAAATGCAGCAGTTTAGAATTTGGCTAAAAGGTTTAGCACTGGGAAACACTGAAAGATAAAAAGTGCATTTTATATACAACTATATAGATCTGATCAAAATGAGGGAAAAATAAGGAGGAAAGAGGGACAGTCCCTGATTTCGAAGGACTGTCCAAGATTTGTTCCAAATCAGGGTCAGTCCATCAAAATCAGGGAACTATGTATACTGTGACAGCAGGAAGGTAAAGTCACCTGGTTGCATCCAGGGGGGTAGGTATATTTCTCCCAGATTCAGGCTTTATGCCGACTTATACAACTAGGGAGAGAGTTGATGAAGCCCAGCTGAGGCTAGTGGGCTCATGGATGATTCATACCTCTAGGGAGAGTGCTGGGCGTCGTGCAGGCAGGGAGTTGATGAGACCAGCTGAAGCTTGTCAGCTCGTTTAAGGCCTCTATAAAAACTCCCAGCTTCATTAGGTGTTTGCTCATGCCTGGACCCAGACCTGTGTGGACTGTCTAGGGAGAGTGAACCCCTGTGCGGTGAGACAAAGCCTGTGTGGCTATTTGTTTGGACATTTACTAAACCAGGGACTTAGGGACTAGGACAGCACCAGGCTGATCCCAGTTGTTAGTTAGGGAAACCTGCATGTTTAGTCAGAGGTCAAGCTGACCAGGATTTATTTTGTTTATGTTTCTTTTTGCTTTGCTGTGTTTTTGTCACTGTAAATAGAGAAATAAACCGCACCTTTTGATCTTGAAAACCACAACCTCCGTCTGCTGGGCCTGTTTTTGTGTGGGGAGCCCATCCAGGGGGTCACACACACCCGCTACCGAGCTAACCCCCTCACAGTTGGTGGAGAACCAGTGGCAGTTTTTTTTAAGCCAGCATGGAGGAGATACTGAAACAGCTGGCTCTAGCAAATGCCAATCAACAGCAGACAAATGCAGGTTTGCAAAAGAGCCTTGCAGCTCAACAACAGAGCTTCGCAGCCCAGCAACAAGCCCAGCAGCAATCTGAGGCCCGCTTCATAGACCTGTTGCAGAAGCAAGAGCAGAGACTACAACAACAGATGGAAGCAGTAATGCAGCAACGTCCGCAGACCAGTGAGGAAAGCCGTCCCACTAATACCGCGTCCTTTGGGGTGAGTCGTTTATTGACAAAAATGACTGGAGAGGATGATCCAGAGGTATTTTTGACCACATTTGAAAGGACTGCTGAAAGAGAAAAGTGGCCTGAGGAGCAGTGGGCTGGACTGGTGGCTCCTCTGTTAACTGGTGAATCGCAGAAAGCTTACTATGACCTAGAGCCTGACCAAGCAAAAGACTATGTGATGCTAAAAGCTGAAATATTGGCAAGGCTGGGTGTCACCCTGGCTGTCCGGGCTCAGCGTGTGCATAACTGGACTTTCCAGCTTGGAAAACCCCCCAGGTCTCAAATGTATGATCTCATTCACCTGAGCAGGAAGTGGCTACAGCCAGAGACTTTGTCCGCACCGGAGATTGTGGAACGTGTTGTGATGGATCGTTTCTTGAGAGCTCTTCCTACCGCCATTCAAAAGTGGGTAAGCCATGGAGACCCAGAAACGGCCGGTAAACTTGTGGATCGTGTAGAGAGATACTTGGCTGCAGAGAACCTGACGGCCTCTTCCAGAGACTCTCGGACTTTCCACCCTAAGACCAGACCATCCCCAGGGGCGGATAAGATGATTCCAAGGGGTGAGGGTGGAGAGAGTGAGAGGGTGGGAGCTCTGCCCAGGGTTTGGCGAGAACAGCCTGGGAAGTCGGGGGCTCAAGAGGCAGCCAAAAGGATTGTTTGCTACCGCTGCCGGCAAGCGGGACATATTGCAGCAAATTGCCCGGTTGTGGAGGAACCCATGCAATGTGACTTTCTGACGGACAGACGTCAGTCGCTGTGTGCGACAGTCGCATGCACTGCCATTCGGGGAACTGAGAAACATTTATGCAAAATGTGTATTAATGGTAGAAATGTTGTGGTATTACTGGATTCAGGTAGCCTTGTGACCCTGATAAAGGCTGAATTAGTTAAAACAGAGGTCTCTGGGAATAGCAAGGTAGCTGTTATTTGTGTGCATGGGGACACCCGAGAGTATCCAGTGACTACAGTGTGTTTCAAGACCCCCAAAGGTACCCTCTCTCATCCAGTGGGGTTAGTATCTCAATTACCGCATGATGCCATTGTGGGAAGGGATTTTCCGAAGTTCTGGGAACTGTGGGATGATCCTGAGCCCCCCACTGGTGCCCCTATGTACCAGGAAGGTGATAGCCAGAACTCCTCTGAGAGTGGTGAGGACTCTCCAGAATTTCCCTTGTCAGTATTGGCAGGCGAGACTCAAGAAACTGGAGAGGAGCCCACCTCCTCAGACGAAAACCTACCGTCTGTGGAGTTTTCTGATCTTGAGGTTCACAGGGAAAATTTTGCCACAGAACAGTTAAAAGACCCCGCCCTAATAAAGGCACGGGAAAACGTAGTGGAAATAGATGGCGAGTTAGTGAACCCAGATAATACCTGCACTTACCCATACTTCAGCGTAGAGAAGGACCTACTGTATCGGGTGGCAAAAAGGGCAGAAGAAACCGTTGAGCAGCTTGTGGTGCCCAAATCTTACAGGAAGTTGGTGTTGGAGTTGGCCCATGGGCACATTCTTGGAGGTCATCTGGGGACAGAGAAAACCCGAGAGAGGGTATTACAGAGATTCTATTGGCCTGGGGTGATGAAGGACATAGAAAATTATTGTTCCTCCTGCCCTGTGTGTCAGAGGTCGGCCCCGATGCCACATTTCCATAGCCCGCTGGTCCCTCTACCCATCATTGAGGTCCCGTTTGAGAGGATCGCAATGGATTTGGTAGGTCCTATAATCAAGTCCGCTAGGGGGCACCAGTACATATTAGTTATAATGGACTATGCCACCCGTTATCCAGAAGCGATCCCTCTCCGAAATACCTCGGCCAAAACCATAGCCAAAGAGCTATCTCTTGTTTTTAGCCGGGTGGGTATTTGTAAAGAACTGCTTACGGACCAAGGTACACCCTTTATGTCCCGGGTTATGAAAGAGCTGTGTAAATTGTTCAAAGTGACGCAATTGCGTACGTCTGTGTATCACCCCCAAACCGATGGGCTGGTTGAAAGATTCAACAAAACCCTAAAACAAATGTTGAAGAAAGTGGTGGATAGAGATGGAAAGGATTGGGACTGTCTACTTCCTTATTTGATGTTTGCTATTAGGGAGGTGCCCCAATCCTCTACGGGATTCTCCCCCTTTGAGTTACTGTATGGGAGACACCCAAGAGGGCTGTTGGATATTGCCAAGGAAACTTGGGAAAGTGAGAGTTCTCCCCACAGGAGTGTGATTGAGCATGTCGCCCTGATGCAAGATCGAATTGCACAGGTAATGCCCATCGTGAAGGAACATTTGGCCCAAGCGCAGTTGGCACAGCAGAGAGTGTACAACCGTGGAGCCAAGACCCGTACCTTTTCCCCGGGGGATAGGATATTGGTACTTGTCCCTACGGTTGAAAGTAAATTCCTTGCCAAATGGCAAGGCCCCTACGAGATAATGGAAAAAGTGAGCGAAGTGAATTACAAGGTCAGACAACCAGGAAGGCGAAAGCCCGAACAGATCTATCACGTTAATCTGTTGAAAGCCTGGCGGGATAGAGAGTCCCTAGTCGCAGAAACTTGGTCACCAGCTCAAACTGGTTGCGTGATTCCGGAGGTTGGAATAGCAGCCACCTTGTCACAACCCCAACAACAGGAGGTTAAGGAGTTTGTGCTTCGCAACAAGGAGGTGTTCTCTGAGCTGCCGGGACAAACATCTGGGGTAGAGCATGATATTATTACCCCGCCCGGTGAAAGGGTGAAGTTAAAACCCTATCGGATCCCAGAGGCCCGACGGGAGGCAATACGGGAGGAAGTACAGAAAATGCTGAACTTAGGGGTGATAGAGGAGTCCCAAAGTGATTGGTCGAGTCCCATTGTGTTGGTGCCTAAACCGGATGGGAGCTGGCGATTTTGTAACGATTTTCGTCAGTTGAACAAAGTTACAAAATTTGACACCTACCCCATGCCACGTATAGATGAGTTGATCGACCGGCTGGGAACAGCCCGATACATGACGACTCTTGACCTCACAAAAGGGTATTGGCAAATTCCCCTGGCCAAGTCGGCCAAAGAGAAAACCGCATTTGTAACCCCAGATGGTGCGTTCCAATATAAGAGAATGCCGTTCGGGTTACAGAATGCGCCGGCCACATTCCAGCGGAAAATGGACCAGATACTGAGGCCCCATCGGAAGTATGCTGCGGCTTACCTGGATGACGTAATTGTCCATAGCACAGATTGGGCCTCACATCTGCCAAAAGTGCAAGCAGTCCTAGACTCTATCCGGGAAGCGGGGTTTACGGCTAACCCCAAGAAGTGTACCATTGGGCAGGAGGAGGCCAAATATCTTGGGTACACCATTGGCAGGGGAGTAATAAAACCCCAACTCAACAAAGTCGAGGCCATCCAGAGTTGGCCACGTCCCAACAGCAAGAAGCAGGTACGAGCCTTTCTGGGAATCGCGGGTTATTATCGGCGCTTCATTCCCCACTTTGCTTCTAAGGCTGTGCCCCTAACCAACCTGACGAAAGGGAAAGGGTCGGTCATGATTAAATGGACCCCCGAGGCTGAGGCAGCATTCCAATTCTTGAAACAAGCCTTATGTAGCCAGCCAGTGTTGTACTCACCCGACTTCTCTAAAGACTTTGTCGTACAAAGTGATGCGTCAGATGTGGGGTTAGGAGCAGTATTGTCCCAGGTCTGGAACGGGGAAGAGCACCCAGTCATTTACCTCAGCAGGAAGTTGAAGTCCCATGAGGTAAATTACGCCACGGTTGAAAAGGAGTGTTTAGCGGTGAAGTGGGCTCTAGATTCCCTTCGGTACTATCTGCTAGGTAGGCACTTTGACATGGTTACGGATCACGCTCCGTTAAAGTGGATGGCTCAAAACAAGGAGACAAATAGAAGAGTAAATAGGTGGTTCCTGGCCCTACAGGAATTCAACTTCACAGTAAAGCATCGCCCTGGCGTTCAAATGGGGAATGTGGATGCTTTGTCTCGAGTACATGAATGCCTGATTGCTGGTGTTCCAACCCCAAGGTTAAAACAAGAGGGGGGGTATGTGACAGCAGGAAGGTAAAGTCACCTGGTTGCATCCAGGGGGGTAGGTATATTTCTCCCAGATTCAGGCTTTATGCCGACTTATACAACTAGGGAGAGAGTTGATGAAGCCCAGCTGAGGCTAGTGGGCTCATGGATGATTCATACCTCTAGGGAGAGTGCTGGGCGTCGTGCAGGCAGGGAGTTGATGAGACCAGCTGAAGCTTGTCAGCTCGTTTAAGGCCTCTATAAAAACTCCCAGCTTCATTAGGTGTTTGCTCATGCCTGGACCCAGACCTGTGTGGACTGTCTAGGGAGAGTGAACCCCTGTGCGGTGAGACAAAGCCTGTGTGGCTATTTGTTTGGACATTTACTAAACCAGGGACTTAGGGACTAGGACAGCATCAGGCTGATCCCAGTTGTTAGTTAGGGAAACCTGCATGTTTAGTCAGAGGTCAAGCTGACCAGGATTTATTTTGTTTATGTTTCTTTTTGCTTTGCTGTGTTTTTGTCACTGTAAATAGAGAAATAAACCGCACCTTTTGATCTTGAAAACCACAACCTCCGTCTGCTGGGCCTGTTTTTGTGTGGGGAGCCCATCCAGGGGGTCACACACACCCGCTACCGAGCTAACCCCCTCACAATACCTATGTATGTATGAGGTCTTATGCCGCGTACACATGACCGTTTTTCATGACGATAAAAATGCAATTTTTTAATTTGGTCATTAAAAACGATCGTGTGTGGGCTCCAGAGCATTTTTCACGACGTGAAAAATGGCCATTAAAAACTTGGAACATGCTCTAATTTTTCCCGTCGTCTTTCACGTCGTCGTTTTTCTCGTCATGAAAAACTGCCGTGTGTAGGCTTTAACGACGTGAAAAAAACGCTCAGAAGCAAGTGATGAGACGGGAGCGCTCGTTCTGGTAAAACTAGCGTTCGTAATGGAGATAGCACATTTGTCACGCTGTAACGGACTGAAGAGCACGAGATTTAAAAGCGTGAATCGTCTCTCAACAAACTTTACTAACACGAGGATCAGCAAAAGCAGCCCAAAGGGTGGCGCCACCCGAATGGAACTTCCCCTTTATAGTGCCGTCGTACATTTTGTACGTCACCGCTCTTTTCTTGAGCATTTTTTTTCACAATAGTGTGTAGGCAAGGCAGGCTTGAGAAGAATCACGTCGAGAAAAACTTTGTTTTTTTCAATGACATTAAAAACGTGTGATGCATTTCATGCCTTCCTTTTATCCACCCTGTATATCAGATTTGGCAAAACGTTGAATTGTCCTTCCAGGATGCTATAATATAATCGCATAAAGCTGTCTAACCTGTTCAGACACAATTTCTTGAGGTGTCAAAGAGGAAATGCTTTTTATTTAGTGTAAGTATACTTTAAAAAAAAGTTCCTGTTACTTTCCCATTCCATATAAAATTGCATTTAACACCTCAGACGCAGTGTGAACCCACTTCTCACTGGCATTTAGCGGCTGCGATGGCCCTGCATCTGAAAGTTTCTTACATGGGGGCGGCAGAAGGCAGATTTTTTATTTTTTTTACACCCACACAATGCAGGTGTCATTTTCTATTTTTACATCTAGAATGCCCCCGCACAGACCTCAGCTTTAGCACCGACCTGCTTCTCAATGTCCACGACATCTCTCCCATTCATCTCTGTACAACCTGCAGTCACACCTGCACACTGCTGTACAGATCATTGTAAATCCTGGGCAGTGGAGAAGCAGGCATGGGGAGAGGAGAGGGGGTCACACTGCATCTGTGTTTCTATGTGTATGCTTCAGTTTCACACATCTATGCGTACTACTTCTTACAAGGATGTGAAACTACCACAAATAGCACACCAGTAAACACTTAAATATACAAAAGGTTTCCAGTATTTTCACATCAGCAAAATATGTTATACCATATTTCCAGAAGACCATGAAAACTTAAAGAGGAACCCCCCCCCCAGCAAAAAATTTAAAGTCAGCAGCTACACATACTGTAGCTTCTGACTTGTAATATTAGGACACTTACCTGTCCTGGAATACAGCCAGGTTGGCACTGCAGCCGATGTTTCCATCGGCTCTCGGGTGCTGCCGCCGCCATTTGTTCTAAGGGAAACCGGCAGTGAAGCCTTTTCAGCTTCACAGACGTTTCCCTACTGCGCATGAGCGAAGCGCGCTGCACTTTCTAAATGGTCCGTCGGCGGGGGAAACAGGAGGGGGGCCAAACTTCTGAGTGATCTCGCCGCCGCCAGATCTCTTGGAAGTGGGGACGGGTAGCTGTTAAAACCAGGTACCCCGCTCCCCCCGAAAGGTGCCAAATGTGTCACCGGATGGGAGGGAGGAGGCAGACACTTTTGGGTGGAACTCCGCTTTAAGAGCCAGTTCACACTTGGAACTGCATGTGAATCGCACAGGAATGCTGCGCGGTTCACATGCAGTTCTGTGCAGTGCTATTTTAGCCCATTCATTTTGAATACATTGCACATGCACTACGTTTGGAAACACACTGCATCTGGATTCCATGGTACTTTTGGGATCCAATGGCGGCAAAGAAAACTGTGTTTTGCACCCTGCGTTTGGGGTGTCATTAAATTGACACCCGCTGCAGATCGCAAATAGAGTGCGTTTTAAAGGCAGAGCAGGAAAAATGCACAGAACGTGGGTTTCCTGCACTTCATTTATTTTTACTTTTTTATTTATTTATTACAGGCGCTTATATAGCGCTGTCAATTTACGCAGTGCTTTACATATATATTATACATTCACATAAGTTCCTGCCCTCAAGGAGCTTACAATCTAAAGTCCCTAACTCGCATACATACACATAGTAGGGCCAATTTAGACAGGGGCCATTTAACCTACCAGCATGTCTTAGGAGTGTTGGAGGAAACCAGAGTACCTGGAGGAAACCCGCGCAGGCACAGGGAATGTCGTGGATGGGATTCGAACCAATGACCCTAGTGCTGCGTTCTGGTGTGAACTGGCCCTAAAGCAGTATTATGCCGCGTACACACGATCGGAAATTCCAACAAGAAAAATCTGATGTGAGCTTTTTGTCTGGAAATTCCGACCGTGTGTAGGCTCCATCGGCCTCTTTCTGTCTGAATTTCGGCCAACAAAAGATTGAGAGCAGGTTCTCTATTTTTCTGATCGGAAAATCCGCTCGTCTGTATGGAATTCCGATGAGCAAAAAAAACACGCATGCTCAGAATTAAGCAGAAGAGCCGAACTGCCTATTGAACTTTATTGATCTCGGCTCGTCGTACGTCTTGTACGTCACCGCGTTCTTGACGGTCGGAATTTCCGACAAGATTTGTGTGACCTTGTGCATGCAACACAAGTTTGAGCCAACATTCCGTCAGAAAAAATCCACGGTTTTCTTGTCGGAATTTCCAATCGTGTGTACACAGCATTACACCCAAAGGCAGCTTACCAATTCCTAGATGTGATGGCTGCATTAGTTTTCCTTTGGGCTTTCTTTCTTCTATTTTCATCTGGTGATGTAGCCAGCAAGTCTGTTTTATCTGTCTGCATCTGTGAAGAGTGTCAGAGAAGTTATACTTTCTATACACAGCGGTTTAAAGGGGGGATAGTATGACAAGCACTGGGATTTCACCCACAAGCTGCAGCCCGTATCAGACGTCCCCTATAGTGGTCTTTTATATGCAAAACATCTGTGTTGCACCAGTCTCCTGCACTTTGATTGTGAGTGTATTTCCTTTTGTGGTTTTTATTAAATAAATTGATATCATTTTATGGAAAGATGGTTTCTATATGACCTTTTTTTTCTGGGAACTGTGAGAGATCGTTAGGTGTGTATTCCTTGGTTGTCTTTAAAGAAGATCATCTATTCAATCAGATTCATTGGGTAATTTCCCTTAAAAAATAAGTTTGGAATTTTGTTTAAGAATCACACTTACCTAGGTGGATGCAGCATGGGTCTGATGCTGCATTTGATCCCACCGGCTGTAAGACTGAGAACCAAGCGATCAACCACCACAAGTGGAGAGCTGGTGACTGTTAGTCACCGGCTCTCTGCTCTAACCCCTACAGTGCTCACTGGAAACATTCAGCATAAAGCAGCCTGACTGTCCCTGGCCCACTCTTTTCATTAATTGGATTTTAAGTATTTTCACCATGGAGGCTCGCATCAAAGTGGACAATACCTAGAGTGGTCTGAATGCAAATGCGCTTGCCTAGGAATGCCCCTTCTCCAGACTGATGCCCACCCATTAAGGCATTTTGATATTTACATAACTCCTTAACTACTTTCGATTGATTGCAGGGGAGAGGGGAGATCATCAATGTCCCGCAGTGGGACTTTATCAAGTTGGGAGGTATGCTTGAGAGGAGTACTGAGACACGGTATTGTGATGATTTTAGGAGGCTAGGTACAGAACCCTGCCAGCCCCTCCCACTGGCCGTGATCTGCCTATGTTGCATAGAGAAGCACAGAAATCCAGTAACGACATCATCGGATCTAAAATAAAGTAAGTAATGAAAACAGAAATGTAATTAGCATGTTGATGAGGGGGGAAGGACGAACCAGGGAAGGCACTATATAAGTAGATTCAACTTTAGCTTTAAAGTATATTTCCTGTCAAAATAAATAAAAACAATCAGTACATTTCTGCAATACATGCAAGTTGTTGTTCTACTTGTTGATCCTTCTCCTTACTTTTTGTAGTGAGCTGACAACACTTGCTTTGCTACTTTGAATTCCTAGGCAGTGTTATCAGCCTGCCTTAGTTCTACCTTGCTGGACTACAGAGCAGCCCCCCCTTCATTATGAAGATGAAAACATGAAGTACCCTGTAGTCCAGAAGGGAGAACTGGGCAGAAGCACTGTGTTTTCAGCTTAACTGCTTGCCGACCGCTTCCTGTACATATACGTCGGCAGAATGGCACGTACAGGCATATCAACGTACTTGTACGTCCCCTTTAAGTGCCTGTCTGTGTGGTCGCACGCACACCGCCGGCGGCGCGCTCGGGACCCTGCCGCCATCCCCGTGAGTCGGACCGCGGGTCCGGCAACCTCGATCGCCGCGGGGATCCCCGCGATCGTCTCCCTGCTCTGACTAGTTGCAATGACACGGATCTCGGCTCCGTATACTCGGAGCGGAGATCAGTGTCATGTGACACACAGCCCACCCTCCCTACAGTAAGAAACACTATGCAGGGAACACTTAACCCCTACAGCGCCACCTAGTGGTTAACCCCTACACTGCCAGTGTCATTTTCACAGTAATCAGTGCATTTTTATAGCAATGATCGCTGTGAAAATGACAATGGTCCCAAAAATGTGTCAAAAGTGTCCGATGTGTCCGCCATAATGTCGCAGTCACAAAAAAAAATCACTGATCGCCGCCATTACTAGTAAAAAAAAAAAATTTTTTATAAAAATGCCATAAAACTACCCCCTATTTTGTAGACGCTATAACTTTTGCGCAAACCAATCAATAAACGCTGATTGCAATTTTTTTTTTTTTTACCAAAAATATGTAGAAGAATACGTATCGGTCTAAACTGAGGGAAAAATGTTTTTATATATATATTTTTGGGGGGAAATTTATTGAAAGCAAAAAGTTAAAAAAATGCTTTTTTTTCAAAATTGTCGCTCTATTTTTGTTTATAGCGCAAAAAATAAAAACCGCACAAGTGATCAAATACCACCAAAAGAAAGCTATATTTGTGGAAAAAAAAGGACATCAATTTTGTTTGGGAGCCACGTCGCATGACCGCGCAATTGTCAGTTAAATCGACGCAGTGCCGAATCGCAAAAAGTGGCCTGGTCTTTAACCAGCCAAAATGGTCCGGGTCTGAAGTGGTTAAAGGAGGTTAGGAGCACAATTGACTTCTGGCAGCTCAATTGGTATTATTTTCTTTACTTTCAGCATTTTTAAAGGGATAAAACACAGGAAAATGGGCATGTATTGCAGAGATGTGCTACATATGTTTTTATTTTGTCCTGACATGCAGAGTAACAGATACTGAATAGTATACCCAGAATACATGTGCTACTGTGCAGCATCCATCCATAAAGAATAACAAATATTAGAAATTACAATCAGTATATATGAGCAGTGTGCCTACATACAGTATAAGAACAGATACTAGGAATTATATCCAGCTTATAGTTGTGCTCAAAAGTTTGAATCCCCTTGGAGAATTGCTAATATACAACATGTACCATTTTTAAAGAAAACATGAGTGAGCAGGCAAAACATATTTCTTTTTTTTTTTCTTATAGGATTCATATTCAACTGTAGGTCAGAACAGAATGGCACAATCATAAAACAAAACATGGCAACAAGTAAACACATGCAATGACCCCTGTTCAAAAGTCTGCATACCCTTAGTTCTTAATACTGTGTATTGCCCCCTTTAGCATCGATGACAGCGTGCAGTCTTTTGTAAAATGTGCCTGTAAGGCCCCCAATTCTTGCAGGTGGCATAGCTGCCAATTCATATTGGCAAAATCCCTCCAGGTCATGCAAAGTCTTTGGTCGTCTTGCATGATTCGAATGATTGAGATCTTCCAAGAGGGGCTCGATGATATTCAGGTCAGGAAACTGTGATGGCCACTCCGGAACCTTCACCTTTTTCTGCTGTAACCACTGGAGGATCATCTTAGCCTTGTGCTTCTGGTCATTGTCATGCTGGAAAGTCCAAGAGCCTCCTATGCACAGCTTTCAAGCAGAAGTATGCAAATTGTCTGCCAGTATTTTCTGATAACATGCTACATTCATCTTGCCATAATTTTTCACAAAATTCCTCATGCTTTTAGAGATCACGCACCCCCAAAACTTCAGTGAGCCACCACCATGCTTCACAATGGGAATAGTATTCCTGTCGCTATAGGCCTCGTTGACTCCTCTCTAAACATAGCGCTTATGGTTGTGACTATAAAGCTCCATTTTGGTCTCGTCACTCCAGATTACAGTGTGCCAGAAGCTGTGGGGCGTGTCAAGGTGTTGGCATATTGTAACTACCCTTTTTTGTGGCATTGGCGCAGAAAAAGCTTCTTCCATGCAGCTCATTTGTGTTCAAGTATTGACTTATTGTGCTCCTTGAAATAACCACACCATCTTTTTCCAGAGCAGCCTGTATTTCTTTTGATGTTACTTGTGGGTTTTTCCTTGTATCCTGCACAATTCCTCTGGCAGTTGTGGCTGCAATCTTTCTTGGTCTACCTGACCTTGGCTCGGTATCAAGAGATCCCCAAATTTTTTACTTCCTAATAAGTAATTGAACAGTACTGACTGGCAAATTCAAGGCTTTGGATATCTTTTTATATCCTTTTCCATCTTTATCAAGTTCCATTACCTTGTTACACAGGTCTTTTGACAGTTATTTTCTGTTCCCCATTGCTTAGTATCTAGGCTACTCAGTGCATCCACGTGAGATCTAACAAACTCGTTGAGTATACACAGACACCAATTGCAATTAAAAAAAGGCACAGATGTGGGAAATTAACATTTAATTGCTATTTTAACCTGTGTGTGTTGTCATCTCATGTGTCTGTATCAAGGCAAAACATTCAAGGGTATGTATACTTTTGATCAGGTTCATTTGAGTGATTTCTATTATCATTATGCTTCAAAAAGGCTTCATATGATCACTATCCTTAAATAAAAGTTTTTTGGCATGATGATTTTTGCCAGGATATGCAAACTTTTGAGCACAACTGTATAGAATAGTTGAAGTGCTACCTTTCATTGTCTCCACATATACAGTCAGGTCCATAAAATCTTTTTGGCTCTATACACCACCACAATGGATTTGAAATGAAATGCACAAGATGTGCTTTAACTACAGACTTTCAGCTTTAATTTGAGGGTTTTTACATCTAAATCAGGTGAACGTTGTAGTGATTACAACAGATTGTATATGTGCCTCCCACTTTTTAAGGGACCAAACGTAATGGGACAGATTAACAATCATAAATCAAACTTTCACCGTTTAATACTTGGTTGCAAATCCTTTGCAGTCAATTACAGCCTGAAGTCTGGAACGCATAGACATCACCAGATGCTGGGTTCATCCCTGGTGATGTTCTGCCAGGCCTCTACTGCAACTGTCTTCAGTTCCTGCTTGTTCTTGGGGCATTTTCCCTTCAGTTTTGTCTTCAGCAAGTGAAATGCATGCTCAATCGGATTCAGGTCAGGTGATTAACTTGGCCATTGCATAACATTCCACTTCTTTCCCTTAAAAAACTCTTTGGTTGCTTTCACAGGATGCTTCGGGTCATTGTCCATCTGCACTGTGAAGCGCCGTCCAATGAGTTCTGAAGCATTTGGCTGAATATGAGCAGATAATAATATTGCCCGAAACACTTCAGAATTCATCCTGCTGCTTTTGTCAGCAGTCACATCATCAATAAATACAAGAGAACCAGTTCCATTGGCAGCCATACATGCCCACGCCATGACACTACCACCACCATGCTTCACTGATGAGGTGGTATGCTTTGGATCATGAGCAGTTCCTTTCCTTCTCCATACTCTTCTCTTCCCATCACTCTGGTACAAGTTGATCTTGGTCTCATCTGTCCATAGGATGTTGTTCCAGAACTGTGAAGGCTTTTTTAGATGTTGTTTGGCAAACTCTAATCTGGCCTTCCTGTTTTTGAGGCTCACCAATGGTTTACATCTTGTGGTGAACCCTCTGTATTCACTTTGGTAAAAGTCTTCTCTTGAGTGTTGACTTTGACACACATACACCTACCTCCTGGAGAGTGTTCTTGATCTGGCCAACTGTTGTGAAGGGTGTTTTCTTCACCAGGGAAAGAATTCTTCGGTCATCCACCACAGTTGTTTTCCATGGTCTTCCGGGTCTTTTGGTGTTGCTGAGCTCACCTGTGCGTTCTTTCTTTTTAAGGATGTTCCAAACAGTTGATTTGGCCACACCTAATGTTTTTGCTATCTCTCTGATGGGTTTGTTTTGTTTTTTCAGCCTAATGATGGCTTGCTTCACTGATAGTGACAGCTCTTTGGATCTCATATTGAGAGTTGACAGCAACAGATTCCAAATGCAAATAGCACACTTGAAATGAACTCTGGACCTTTTATCTGCTCATTGTAAATGGGATAATGTGGGAATAACGCACACCTGGCCATGGAACAGCTGAGCAGCCAATTGTCCCATTACTTTTGGTCCCTTAAAAAATGTGAGGCACATATACAAACTGTTGTAATTCCTACACCGTTCACCTGATTTGGATGTAAATACCCTCAAATTAAAGCTGAAAGTCTGCAGTTAAAGCACATCTTGTTTGTTTCATTTCAAATCCATTGTGGTGGTGTATAGAGCCAAAAAGATTAGAATTGTGTCGATGTCCCAATATTTATGGACCTGACTGTATACTAAGACTAAGAACTACACTCCCTGTGTTTCTATATCCTGCACCCCCACAAAAAGTTCCTATAACCTGCCCTATATTCTACACCCCCATATACTGTTTCCATATTTTAAACCCCTTAATAGTGTCTTCATATCCTTCACCCCTATATAGTGTCCCCATTAGAGATGTAAAATTTCTGGAAATTTTGAAGCTCGGAAAAAAAAACGTTTTTTTTTCCGTTTTTTTTGGTAACAAAAATCTGAAATTTTCGGAAAAATTTTAAAAAATGCTACATTAGCACTTTTTTGTCTTTTTAAGATTGAAAGTCATTCTGTTACGAGAACGTTGAGAAAAACTATGTGTATTGTTCATCATTGTTGTCCTCTTCACTTCGATCCATGAAGGATTTTTTAATATCTACAGGACACTTGTTACATACAAGAATGTGTTTTGTCATCCTGGTAGCATTTGGAAATGCATATTTCATCTGACAATATTTGCAAATCACATTTTTCTTTTCAGAAGAACTTGTAATGTAAAAAATGCCTCCATATGCTAGATGTTGGTCTCACCATTTTTCTATTTTTCTGAGGGGAGTAGGAAATAAAAACAAGAAAAAATTACTACTTTGCAATATGTATAATCTATGGTTGTGTGTGGGGGTGGGGGAAGAACCAGATTACTGGTAATTAAATTATTATTTACACAAAAGTTTATAAAAATAAACTAATGTAGCTAAATGATTCAGAATCAGATAAATGTAAACTCTTACCTTTTTTAATTAACCACTTGCTTACCGGGCAATTAAAACCCCTTCGTACCCTCGGCGTGTCCGGATGTGAGCGGCGGCGGACGTGTTTGAGAGGAGCTCCGGGTATCCTTAACACAATCCTTTGCCATCCATGCATCCACTGGCCTACACAGCTCAAGCCGCCTTGCCTACCTGTTCCTCCCTGTTCCCTGTTGGGCCCTGACCAAGTATTGAGTGGGGATCCAGTCGTGGACGCCCGGGAAGCCATCCAGTACTCTGCCTGCAGCCGCCGCCATCTTGCTGGCCTGTGTCCGACCTGTGGGAGCTGATCCTTGCCTAACGGTGGGGTAAGAAACCATCCTACATCCCCTGGACTGTTCTCCTTCCTCCTGCCTACCCCCTCCACTGCCTGGCGTGTTCTGATGGCCTGCTGAGCCGCGGGGAGCGCTCGCGGCGGCTGCGGCCTAGTGCGGCCTAGTGGAGCCTGACGGACACCGCTGTTTCCTGAGCGGCTACCCCGCGGTAGTGCGCCGACCGGACCGCAAATCGCGGACGCGGATCCCGTGGCCCTGTGACTCATCCTCCTCCCTGTGGGGACCTGCTGTGCTGATCTGTGGGGACCAATCTGTGTGGGCTGCTGGAGGTGCCCAGGGGCCTAGTGACTCTACCATTCTGCCTGTGTCCCCCTGTTCTGACCATGTCTTAAGTGCACTCTCTGCCTGCCAACCTCCTAAACTAATTATACCTTGCTGATCACTGTGTGCTGGGGGGCTGTATGCTCTTGCTGTATGCTCTTGCTGACTGTCAGCCTGGACTGGGCTCTCCCGTGACACTCTCCCATTACCCATCTGTGCCACCCTCTGCTGCCTAAGGGACATTGATCTTGGAGTGTGCTGCTCCTCTGTTGGGGCCCCCCTTTTAGTGACCCACCAGATGTCCCCCTCTTCCAAGAAGGGGAAAAAATCCTCCGGGGCAGTTGGGGTGGGCTCGTCCCCCCGGCAGCCTCATCCCCCCTCATTGCAGCCAGACCCAATACTGCTTAGACAACTCCGGGCCCTGTTGGCTGACTTGGAGATGGGTCCCGGTGAGGTTCTGGCGGCGGAGCAGACCCCGCCATCGCAGGATAGTACGGCCACAATCCTTTCCACGATCGAGCAGAGCAAGACCTCACTGCTTGTGCGCATCGACCACCTTGCAGAGGAGTGCAATCTTATCAGAAATGACCTCGACAAAATTAGGGGGAGGATAACTGAAACTGAGACCAGGATATCCGCTACCGAAGATCTTACTGCCACTCATGCCTCGTCCATTGCTGAACTGCAGCGCACGGTACAGTCCCTTGTCGCAAAATCTGATGACGCTGAGAACAGACTCAGACGCAACAATGTCAGAGTCCTGGGGCTACCTGAGGGGGAGGAGGGGGACCGCCCGGCAGAATTTGCGGAGGGGTTCTTTAAGGATCTACTGGGCTTCACAGATGTTTCCCCTACCTATGTGGTTGAAAGAGCTCATCGGGTGCCCACCGGCCGCGCCATCCCGGGAAATCTCCCCCGGCCCTTCTTGGTACGCTTCCTTAATTATCAAGACAGAGACAGGATTCTCTCTGAGGCCCGCAAACATCCCACTCTCAAATACGGCAACGCCTCTGTTTTTCTTTTCCCCGATTTTTCAGCTGATCTGCAGCGGAAAAGGAAGACTTTCAACGATGTCTGTAGACGGCTCAGGGAGAAGAACATAAAATATGGCATGCTTTACCCCAGCCGCCTGCGAGTCTAACACGATGGAACAATCCGATTCTTTGACAACCCAGCGGATGCTGATGACTGGCTGACCACCTTACGTTGAAGACCCATTCCCTGATCTACTGCGTGGATTTCCTACGCCCTGATATCCTACTAAACTGTCCTGTGTGTACATACTTGCCTGATGCACGGATCTTCCATATCCTTGCTTGATTCATCCTACAAACATTCGGCAATTACCGGAGCAAACACGAACGCACTTTTACACCTGACTTGCACTTGACCCTCACGGTTTTGTGTTGTGTGAGTTGAGATAGGCCTGGTGCCCTCCACTCTCTTGGAGTTACCAAATAGCTGGAGGAACGACAACCCACCCCCCTCTGGATTGCTCAGCCCTTCTCGCTGTATTGGGATTCACGTCCCTCACCCTTGCCCACTGTTCTATCAAGTCGCTGACTTTGGTGCCACTGATTTTTGGGATCAATATCCCCCGTCCCTCTGCTCCCTGTTTTTACAAGACGGAAGAGACAATACCTGTCAGCAGAGTGGGTGGACTGGCACCGGTAGTGTAGTGCCCCCAGTTGAGGGGTTCACTGGCACCTGTAGTTAAAGTTATTTTCTGGGTAAAAACTATTCCCAGACCTTCCCCCCTGTTTGGAGGATGGCTGGGATATAGTAGGATAGGCACTCGTGCCTGGGAAGTTTGATTAAGGATCTAGTTGTTCCTTGCTCTTATGTTGTTTTTCTTTTAGTTTTTTTTTCTCTGTTTTGTTTTGTTTTGTGGTATGCTTAAGTACTGTCAGTATTTTTTGCACTGTGACCGAGATCTTGCTGCTCATGGGGTGTACTGGTACATGCCCTCTAGTGTATCTCCTCAATTATTTCTCCCCATTGCCCGATGGCTAGTCAACTAGCTGACTCCTTTACCATCCTTTCCTGGAATGTCAGAGGTCTTAACTCAAAATTCAAGCGAGCCCTTTTATTTCAATACTTAAAATCTCACTCCCCCCAGCTTATTCTCCTTCAGGAGACTCACCTCATGGGCAGTAAGATTTTGACTCTTAAAAGGCCTTGGATACAGCGAGCGATACATGCCACGTATTCCACGTACGCCAGAGGTGTATCGGTCCTTATCCACAAGAGTTTCCCCTGTGTTATTGAAGAGGTCCGGACGGATCCCCAGGGTAAATTTGTGATAGTGGTGTTTACGTTATGGTCTGTAAGATATATCATTATAAATCTGTACATCCCTCCCCCGTTTTCATCTGCAATATTGTATGAGGTCCTAGAAAAGATTTCGCCCTTCTGACCGGGGAAAGTTCTGATTATGGGAGACTTCAATGCCATTTTGTCGCCCGACCTAGATAGACCTACCCCGCCTAGGAAACAATGCATAGACCTCTCTGCCTGGGCTCAGGCGGTGGGGCTGGTGGAGGTCTGGAGGTGGAAGCACCCTACCACAAGGACTTACCCATGTTTTTCGGCATCCTATAAGACTGCTTCGCGGATAGATCTGGCCTTCTCCAACCCCGCACTATTAGCGGACGTATTGGAGACGTCCTATCTGCCCAGCGGGCTGTCTGATCATAGTCCCCTGGTGGTGGTGCTCCGCTCCCCGGCTTCCCGGAATGCTGCGCTCTGGAGGTTGGGTACACAATGGGTCTCTCATCCTGACCTTACTGACAAACTGCCGCCCCTGCTGTCTGAATTCTGGGAAAATAATAAGGAATCCTCTTCTCCCGACATTGTCTGGGATGCCTTTAAAGCTTTCACAAGGGGACAGTATATCTTTGCTATTGCCAGCATTAAAAAACAGCAGTCAGCTGCGACTCTGGCGCTGCAGAAGACTGTTGATGACCACACTGCTACATATGGTGGTGACCCCACCCCTGTTCACTTTGATCTGCTGATGGCGGCTTGGAGGGAACTTCAGTTACACCTGGCTGAGGTCACGCGACTCGACTCCTATAGGGGTAAGCAGAGGGCCTTTGAACAAGGTGATCGAAATGGGCGCCTGCTGGCCATGATGACACAACATGACCGACCCCTTACCCTTGTGTCTACCCTACAGACATCGGGGGGCGGGACGGTGTCCTCCCCTTCTGATATCTTGCAGACGTTTAACTCCTTTTATGGCGCTTTATATTCGTCCGGTCTACCCTCAGATTTTCAGCCAGAGTCGCTGAACGGCCTGCTGGATCCGTTGGCGCTTGGCTGGCTCTCTGACCATGACAGAGAGACATTGGTCCAACCATTTACGGCTCTGGAGGTCATAAAGGCTATCCGGTCCTTCCCCCCTGGCAAGGCGCAGGGGCCGGACGGGCTTCCGATGGACTTTTATAGGGCTCATGTGGAACTCTTAGCGCCCCTGTTGGCACAATTATATACTGTATGTCTAGCAAACGGTGGTCTGCCTGGTTCTATGTACCATGCCTACTTGACCCTGATATATAAGGCTCCCAAAGACCCCACTTCCTGTGCTTCCTACCGTCCTATTGCCTTACTTAACTCCGACTTTAAAATTCTGACCAAGCTTCTGGCCCTTCGGTTATATCCCATGCTACCCTCAGTGATAGACCCAGACCAGACGGGTTTCATGCCCCGTAGGTCCACAGATGTTAATCTCAGAAGCAGTGGCGGCTGGTGCTCAAAATTTTTGGGGGGGCGCAAACAAACTGGAAAAAAAAAATCAATTGCCGCCACTGTGCCCATTAAACGCAGCCACTGTGCCCAAACGACACCAGTTTGCCCCCTCAAATACAGCCAGTTTGTTTCCATATACAGCCAGTGTGCCCCCATATATATATATAACCAGTGTGCCCCCATATACAGCTAGTGTGCCCCCATATATATATAGCCAGTGTGCCCCCATATACAGCCAGTTTGTCCCCATATATATAGCCAGTGTGCCCCCATATACAGCCAGTGTGTCCCCATATATATAGCCAGTGTGTCCCCATATACAGCCAGTTCCCCCCAAATGCAGCCAGTTTGTCCCCCATATACAGCCAGTTTGTCCCCCATATACAGCCAGTTCCCCCCAAATGCAGCCAGTTCCCCCCATATTCAGCCAGCGTGTCCCCCATATACAGCCAGTCCCCCCCATTTCCAGCCAGCGTGTCCCCCATATACAGCCAGTTCCCCCCATATTCAGCCAGTTTGTGCCCCATATTCAGCCAGTTTGTCCCCCAAATGCAGCCTGTTTCCCCCATACTCAGCCAGTTTGTGCCCCATATTCAGCCAGTTTGTCCCCCATATGCAGTCAGTTTGTCCCCCAAATGCAGCCTGTCCCCCCCCCCCCCAGCCCTGCACTTACCTTCCTCGGTCCGCGCCGTCCTCGATGTGTTCTTCCGCCCTCGATGTCGCTTCAGCCAATCAGGTTACCGGTAACCAGATCCGGTGAACCTGATTGGCTGAAACCTCCACACAGTCTTCTCCCAGGAACGCACCCCCGTGCGTACCTGGGAGGAGTTTTTGGAAGCCGAATACAGCGTGAGAGCTGTATTCGGAAAGCCTATCAGAGCCGCTGGCTCTGATAGACACTTCCAAGCCGCTCACCAGGAGGCCGGCCATATGTATAGTGGGCAGCGCGGCAGCGGTGACAATACACAGATTCATGCAATGCATGAATCTGTATATTGTCTTTCAGTGGCGGTGCGGGAGCGAGAGGGGGCGGCGCTGCGGCGCCCTCTATGGACGCACCGCCACTGCTCAGAAGGCTGTTCACTAACATACACGCTCACCACCTCAATATGGGTTCCCGGGCAGTGGCATCTCTAGACGTAGAAAAGGCCTTCGATACGGTCGAGTGGCCCTTTTTGTGGGAAACATTACGTAGGATGGGATTTCCTTTGCTGTTCATCAGGTGGCTCCAGGTGATCTACAAATGCCCCACTTCCTCTTTGCGCTTGGGGGGTGGACTGTCTGTCCCTTTCGGGCTTACCAGGGGAACGAGGCAGGGCTGCCCTCTCTCTCCAGCTTTGTTTGCCCTCGCTATTGAACCGGTGGCGGAGGCACTTCGCACCTCACCGCACATTAAGGGTCTCCGACTCGGATTGCTGGAGGATAGGGTTGCCCTGTACGCAGATGACATGCTGCTCTTCCTGAATGATGCCGGCCCGTCCTTGCAGGGAGCGCTCAGTATTCTGAACACCTTTGCCGAGGTCACCGGTCTTAGGGTAAATTGGTCTAAGTCCCTCCTATTCCCGATTGATCCAGCGGCCAGGTCCACATCACCTCCTGATTGCCCCCTCCTGTGGGTGGACTCCTTTAAATACCTAGGGGTACATGTCTCTGGTTCAGCCTCGGACTTTATCTCTTTGAATCTCGCCCCGGTGCTTTTAGAGTCCCAGACAAAGCTTAAATCATGGAGTAAACTGCCTCTGTCATTATGGGGGCGAGTTAACCTCATAAAAATGAAGATTATTCCCAAATTAACGTATCTTTTCCGCCACTCCCCACAATGGGTGCCCAAGTCTTTTTTTAAGAAACTGAACCGCATTTTTTCCTCCTTCCTATGGGGCCCCTCTCCTCCCAGGTATCGACTGACGACTTTAATGAGGCCACGAACGCAGGGTGGCATGGCATTCCCGGACTGCTATAAGTATTACCTCTCTGCGCAGATGGTGACAGCAGCGTGGTGGTTACAGCCGGACAGAGCGAACTCGTCAACTGTGCTGGAAGCGGCAGTGGTCGGTTCGCTGGAAGCTCTTCAATTGTTACTTTTTAGGGGCCCTCGTGCCCCTTATCCTCTGACCCCCTCTATGTTTACCACCCTGCGGGCATGGCGGACAGGATTAGTCATTGAGAAATGTAAACAGTCTGAAATCTCCCCCAATGCCCCTATCTGGCTGAACCCTAACTTATCCCACATATACAAAATCCCTGACCCTTAGGCGTGGACAAAATACGGTATCAAACTAGTATCACACGTAGTGTCCCAAAATTCCTTGCTCCCTTTCTCGCACCTTTCCTCCTAGTACAACCTACCTAACCATTTCCTATTCAGATATCTTCAACTGTCCCATGCATTTGCGGCGCAGTTTCCACAATCTTCATGTATTGTGGCGCAGTCGGAACTGGAGAGGACACTTAGATTTAGCTGTACAGAAAAGCCCACCTCACATCTCTATGCGTATTTGATCCTTGTGTCTCTTTCACCCCCTGACAAACTCTGGACTAGATGGCAGACTGATATCCCCACGTTAGACAATGATGACTGGGATGATGTGTGGGACCTCCCTTTCAACACCCTAGTCTCCATGCGCGACAGGTTGGTGCAATACAAGATTGTTCATAGGGCTTATTTCACCCCTCACAGACTCCACAAGATGGACCCTGCTCATTCCTCAGAGTGTTGGAGATGCGGCGCCTCACCGGGCGACTTCTCCCATATCTTCTGGCATTGTTCGGGGGTCCAGCAGTATTGGGAAATGGTGCTGGATTTGATTAATAGAGTTGCCTGTGTCACTGTGCCTTTGGCAATGGAGGTGTGCCTTTTGGGGCTCATTGAGACCATCGTACCATCCTCTGCCAAACGCGCGCTGATTACCCTGCTGCTCTTCTATGCTCGTAAGAACATTGCTATGCAGTGGAAGAAGCCTGCCCCCCCCTCTCTGAAGCAATGGAAATGCTTGGTGAACAATAGCCTTCCTTTATACAGGGATACGTATGCCAATCGGGGCTGCCCACAGAAGTATGACAAGGTCTGGCGCACTTGGTTAGCAGAGCCTGAAACGGCTTAGTGAGTTTGGGGTGGACAGGGTCATCATATCTAGGTCATGTCTTGCTATTATACCTTGCATTTTCTTCCGATGTCTTCTTATGTGTTCTTAAGGACTAATGGGTTTATGATGATATATGCCCTTCTGGATTCTATTTGGCAGTGTTGCTGCACCCTTCCATTGTTATGCTTGTTTCGCTAGGTTCGCATTGCAAATGGTATTATTATTCTTGTACTTTCTCCTTTTCTGTACTGTAGGTGCTTAAGCTGTGTATGTTGTATGTGTTGAAAAACTTTAATAAAAATAATGTTTAAAAAAAAAAAAAACCTTCGTACCCAGACCAATTTTCAGCTTTCAGCGCTGACGCACTTTGAATGACAATTGCTCGGTCATACAACACTGTACCCAAATGATATTTTTATTATTTTTTTTCCGACAAATAGAGCTTTCTTTGGGGGGTATTTGATCACCTCTGCGGTTTTTATTTTTTGCGCTATAAACAAAAAAAGACAGAAGATTTTGAAAAAAAACACAATATTTTTTTACTTTTTGTTATAATAATATCCCAATTTTTTTTTTTTTTAAAACTATTTTTTTTCTCAGTTTAGGCCGATACGTATTCTTCTATATATTTTTGGTAAACAAAATTGCAATAAGCGTATAGTGATTGGTTTGCGCAAAAGTTATAGCGCCTACAAAATAGGGGATAGAATTATGACATTTTTATTATATATATATATTTTTTTTACTAGTAATGGCAGCGATCTGCGATTTTTGTCAGGACTGCGATATTGCGGCGGACATATCGGGCACTTTTGACACTATTTTGGGACCATTCACATGTATACAGCGAACAGTGCTATAAATATGCACTGATTACTGTATAAATGTGACTGGCAGGGAAGGGGTTAACACTAGGGGGCGAGGAAGGGGTTAAATATGTTCCCTATTAGTGATTCTTACTGTGTGGGGGAGGGGACTGACTGGGGGAGGTGACCAATCTGTGTCCCTATGTACGAGGGAAACAGCATCGGTCTCCTCTCTACCTGACAGGACATGGATCTCTGTGTTTACACACAGAGATCCACGTCCTGCCTCTGTAACAGCCGATCGCGTGTACCTGGCGGACATCGCGGCAGCCAGGCACACGCATCGGCATCACGTGACGCGGCGGGCACAGCTGTTCCCCGCCGCCGGGATGTAAACATAGCAGGACGTCCACCCAGGACTTGAGAGCAGCGCTGCAGACGTCTTTCGTCTATAGCGCGGGTCTCAAGTGGTTAAGTATATACTTTCAGGTCCTTTTTGTTCCTCTGTATTTTCTTCCAATGCTTTTGAGGCCTAGTGAAGAGGACAGAACAAACCAAACACACCCACTAACATGCAAAAGCAAAACTGAAACCTTTTTCTTGTTACAATAGCAGCACAGCACCTCCTAAAGGAAGAAATGCATACTGTTCTTGCATTGGAGGGTTCAGTTTGTTACCTAGGACTTGCTTGTCCTCACTCAGTGCACAGAAATTAGAATAATCTGATATCATATATTTTTTTTAGAAATGATTTGGAAAATATTTGAACACCCTGTCTTAAAATATTTTATTCATCATGTTAAAATAAAATATTCCACAATTTTTTTTTCCAGTTTTTGGGGAAAAAACAAAAAAGCCTGCAGGAAAAAAACGGAAAAAAAAACGTTTTTTTTTCCCGGGCCTTCACATATCTAGTCCCCATATAGAATATCCACATAATGTAGCCCTATGTTCTGCATCTCCACAACCCCCACCCTTATATAGTGTCCCCATATCCTGCACCCATAGATAATGCCCCTGTGTCCTGCATCTCCAGTGTCCCTGTATCCTGCACTGATAGGGGGGGACCACCAGCCCTCCTGTAGGGGGCCCAGGCACACAAAGGGGCACAAACAGCAGGAGGAATTGGTGTGGTCGGGCGGAGGGGCAATTACAGAAAGATGCCCTGTGCTGCTCTCTGCAGCAGCTGAAAGCTGGTTTCTCTTCCTCCCATCGGCATTCAGCTGCTGCAGGGAGAGGCACAGGGCATCGTTCCTTTAATTACTTCCCCCGCACCGATTCCCCTCCCTGGTCTGCCCACTTCTGATCCCCCCCCGTGTGCCCCCCTGTCACTGTGCCAAGCCCCCTCCCGTGGCACTGCCGGCTTCCCTGTCCTGTAAAAAAAAAATGTAACATTGTAATAAATAATTTTTTTACATTTTAAAATTAAATAATTTAAAAAATGTAAAAAAAAATCAAAGCATTATACATTTTTTAAACAAAAATGTAAAAATACTATTTAAAAAAGGGCTAATTCACACAGGTTATTTGTTAGATTTGTATTAGCTAATAATAATTTTAGTGTATTTTTTGTGAAAATATTGTTTTGATATATTGGGGGGGGGGGGACGCCTGCCAGGTAGGCTGTACGGGGCCCTGTGATTTCTAACAGCAGCCCTGATCCTGCACACCTTGAAAGTGTCCCCATATCCTACACCACTATATAATGCCCCTATATGGAATATCCGTATCATGTACAGTCATGGCCAAAATTATTGTCACCCCTGCATTTCTGTCAGATAATGCACCACTTTGCCCAGAAAATTGTTATGTTTATTATGTTTATTTCTTTTGTTTGTATCGGTATGGCACAAAAGAGCGGAGAAATAAAAAGCCAAATCTGACACATTCCACGCTAAACTCCAAAAATGGGCTGGACAAAATTATTGGCACCTTCTCAAAATTGTAAGAAATAATTGTATTCCAAGTCCTGTAATTTGTAATTAAACTCACCTACAATACAAATAATTGTATGCCAAGTCCTGTAATTTGTAATTAAACTCACCAGTATCAATTAACAGGTGCTGACGATATAGAAATCACACTGGCAACCAGTTAAAATAGTGAAAAATGTACTCAACCTTTCTGTTGTGTGTCTCTTTTTGGAACAAAAATTGGGGAAAAGCATGGACAATCCCAAGGTTACAAGCCCATCTCAAGAGATCGTAATGTTCCTGTGTCCACTGTGTGCAACATTGTCGAGAGGTTTACAGCCCATGGCATTGTAGCTCCCTGAACATGGACGAAAGAGAAAAATTGATCAAAGAGTTTGCCAAAACTTACCTGAGGAAGCCAAAATCCTTTTGAGAGAATGTGTTGTGGACAAGTGAAACAAAATTACATCTTTTTGGTAAAGCCCATTATTCTACTGTTTTCAGAAAAAGAAAAAAACGCAGTCCTTACAGTCAAACATGGTGGAGGTTCTCTGATGTTTTGGGGTTGTTTTTGCTGCTTCAGGCACTGGACGTCTTGACCGTGTGCAATGGCATTATGAAATCTGAAGACTACCAAAGAATTCTGGGGTGCACTGTAGGGCCCTGTGTCAGAAAGTTGGGACTCCATCAGAGGTCATGAGTCTTACAGCGGGACAATGACCCAAAGCACACGTTAAAAATCACCCAGAAATGGTTTAAGACAAAGCCCTGGAGGGTACTGAACTGGCCAGCAATGAGTCAAGATCTAAATCCCATAGAGCAGAGGTCTCCAACCCCCAGGGAACGGACTGGTTCCAGTCCACAGCCTGTTGATGACCGGGCCGCACAGCAGATGAGCGGCGCACAGGGCTATCACAGACTGCGGTTGTCTCCATATCCTCCACCTTCTGCTGTGCGGCCATGCCTGTGAGTCCTCTCCCAGCTCCTCTGCCCACTAAGCCGACGATGTCATCCAATCAGCAGGGCAGGGGGTGGTAGGAGCTGCAGATTGGAATGGAGAGCTCCTGCCGCCCCCTGCCCTGGTGAAAGGATGACATATCTGCCGGGCAGGCAGGGGAGCCGGGAGAAGATACATGGACTGATCACAGCCTCTGCCTTGCCAAAGGTACGAGTTTTGTGCAGGGGAGGCAGAAATTAGAATACAAAAGTGTGATGTTACAGAGGAAAAGGGGGAGTGGGGGCAGACTGCAGGGGCACTGCGATGGTGGAGGCTGTGATTGCTAGGAGCACTGTAATATAAAGGGGACTGCACTGTACTGTACTGCACTGCCCCTTTACAGTGCAGTCCCCTTTATATCACTATATGGAAAGAACCCGCACTCTGGAATCCGTCCAAATTCTTTATTCGATAATCACTAAGTACGAAGTAACTTTGTACTTGGTGATTGTGCGGGTTCTTTCCATATTCCGAGTGTGTGATGTGTGGGAGGTCGTCTGAACCTGGCACCTGGAGAGAAGGTACCAGTACCCAACATGCATATTTGGAGGTTTTCACAGTAGAGCTGTGCTACCCTGTGTTCCCCCTTATATCACAGTTCCCCCTTTAGGCCCCTTTCACACCAGCAGACCGAACGGGTCTGCCTGTCTGTATTTTCAGTTGGACCCAATCGGACCACCCATTGTTCTATATGGGGCGGCAGATTTCAGCGGACACCTACTGGCATCCAATTTGGTCTGCTAAAAACAGACAGATAATGATACGTTCACCGTTGGGACAAATTGGATGGTAATTGTATGGAAACGGACATGCAATCTGTTACATCTGACCGCCCCATAGAGAAGAGCAACCTGTGTCCGTGTCTGCTCTGCAAAGCGGAGCAGACATGGACCTGTCATCCTCTTGCTCAGCGGGGATCAGCAGAGAGATTCCCTTCTGAGCAAGTGGATCCGCTCCATCTGAAAGGGGCCTTACAGAGCAGTCCCCGTTACATTAATTTAAAGGGGCACTGTGATGTAATGGGGACTGCACTGTGATGTAAAGGGGACTGCACTGTGATGTAAAGGGGCTTCACTGTAATGTAATGGGGGGCTGTGATGTGAAGGGGAACTGAGGACACTGATATAAAAGGGAGACTTTGGGCTGAGGACAGACTCCATGAATATCCCCTCTTCCCCCCCCCCGGCCCCTGGGAAAGTTGCCTGCCATGAAACCGGTCCCTGGTGCCAACAAGATTGGGGACGTCTGCCATAGAGCACCTGTGGAGAGATCTCAAAACAGCAGTTGGGAAAAGGAACCCTTCCAATCAGAAATGCAGGGGTGCCAATATTTTTGGCCATGACTGTAGCCCTATATTCTGCATCCCCACATCCTTATACAGTGTCCCCATATTCTACACCCCTATATATAGCCCCCATATAGAATATCCATACAACATAGCCCTATATTCTGCATCCCCACATCCTTATATGTCCCTATATCCTGCAGTGTTCCCATATCCTGCACCCCATTTACTGCTCCCATATAATGCATCCCATTTAGTGTCTTCATATCCTGCACCCCATTTAATGTCTCCATATCCTGCACCCCATTTACTGCTCCCATATCATGCATCCCATTTAGTGTCTCCATATCCTGCACCCCATTTAATGTCTCCATATCCTGCACCCCATTTAATGTCTCCATATCCTGCACCCCATTTACTGCTCCCATATCATGCATCCCATTTAGTGTCTTCATATCCTGCACCCCATTTAATGTCTCCATATCCTGCACCCCATTTAGTGTCTTCATATCCTGCACCCCATTTAGTGTCTTCATGTCCTGCACCGCATTTAGTGTCCCCATATCCTGCACCCCATTTAGTGTCCCCATATCCTGCACCCCATTTAGTGTCTCCATATCCTGCACCCCATTTAACGTTCCCATATCCTGCACCCCATTTAACGTTCCCATATCCTGCACCCCATTTAACGTCTCCATATCCTGCACCCCATTTAATGTCCCCATATCCTGCACCCCATTTAATGTCTCCATATCCTGCACCCCATTTAGTGTCTCCATATCCTGCACCCCATTTAGTGTCTCCATATCCTGCACCCCATTTAGTGTCTCCATATCCTGCACCCCATTTAATGTCCCCAGTCTCCCCATATAGTGCCCTTATGTCTCCCAACATACCCCCCCCCCCCCAATAATATGCCCTGTATGTAGCCCCATTCCAGACAGTCCCTGTCACCACTCATAGAGCACAGGGACAGTAAGGATTGCCCATCTCCCTGATTGGCCTGTGTGCCCTGTCACGTGATACATCCAGCGAGTCCGGAAGTGAGAGCGGTGTATGCCGGGAGTGGTAGTCTTCTGCGGAGGGGCTGTGTTGCGGTAGAAGGTGATTACAGGGAACCCCGTGATTTGTCCGTACAGTGCAGGTAAGAGGGAGAAGGAGTCTAATGCTGAACTATAGACGTACAGCCCCCCCCGTCAGTGTGGCCGCTTCCTCTAATGACACCCCGGGGAGGTGACGGAGGATTGGCTGTCACACATGCCGATAACAGGTGCGGTGTAGAGTATGTACAGGTGTGGGATGACAGTCACCCACGTTTTATTGTTATAACGAATAGTATAGCTATCATTCCATGAGACTTGGCACACTGACAGCTACGAACTGCAGGCAATGGTCTGGACAGTCTTGAGGGGTCCTTATGGTCACGCCCCCTATCGCTGGGCTTCTGGTTGCCTGGCAACTTCCAGCTCTGCATGTTCTCCTTATTTCCTCCTTGTACTGAGCTGTCATGTGTCCTTCTCCATGGCTTCTGCTTTCTCCTTGCTCCTGTCTCAGGGTCCATTCACAGCAGGTGTGGTGGGACTGTGTTGGGTGTGTATTCCAGTGCAGTCTCACCGCAAGACACAACAAAATGCCCCTTCTCCTATGTGCATCGTTCACACCACAGCGCTGCAAGAAATATGGCAGCTGTACTTTCTTCAGCACAGTGCGATGCAATCCACTGCATAACCCCACACAGCAACCGATGGAACGGAATGCAATGTGACATTTCAATGAAGTTTCTTTAATCATTTCAGTACTGGACACTTTCACCCTCCTCCTGCCCAGGCCAATTTTCAGCGCTGTTGCACTTTGAATGACAATTGTGCGATCATAGAACACTGTGCAAATATTACATTTTTGCTAAACAAACAAAGACTGAAAATTTTGAAAAGAAAGGAAACATTTTTCTTAGTTTCTGATATAAATTTTTGCAAAAAAAGTAATTTTTCTTCTTCACTGATATGTGGCACTCATAGGCTATACTGATGGGCACCGATAGGTGGCACTCATAGGCTATACTGATGGGCACCGATAGGTGGCACTCATAGGCTATACTGATGGGCACCGATAGGTGGCACTCATAGGCTATACTGATGGGCACCGATAGGTGGCACTCATAGGCTATACTGATGGGCACTGATAGGTGGCACTCATAGGATGTACTGATGGGCACTCATAGGATGTACTGATGGGCACTGATAGGTGGCACTCATAGGATGTACTGATGGGCACTGATAGGTAGCACTCATAGGCTGTACTGATGTGCACTGATAGGTAGCACTCAGGCTGTACTGATGTGCACTAATGAGGTGGCACTCATAGGCTGTACTGATGGGCACTGATAGGTGGCACTCATAGGCTGTAGTAATGGGCACTGATAGGTGGCACTCATAGGCTGTAGTAATGGGCACTGATAGGTGGCACTCATAGGCTGTAGTGATGGGCACTGATAGGTGGCACTCATAGGCTGTACTGATGGGCACTGATAGGTGGCACTCATGGGCTGTACTGATGGGCACTAATGAGGCTGCACTGATAGGTGGCACTCATAGGCTGTAGTGATGGGCACTGATAGGTGGCACTCATAGGCTGTATTGATGGGCACTGATAGGTGGCACTCATAGGCTGTACTGATGGGCACTGATAGGTGGCACTCATAGGCTGTAGTGATGGGCACTAATAGGTGGCACTCATAGGCTGTACTGATGGGCACTGATAGGTAGCACTCATAGGCTGTACTGATGTGCCCTGATAGGTAGCACTCATAGGCTGTACTGATGTGCACTAATGAGGTGGCACTCATAGGCTGTAGTGATGGGCACTGATAGGTGGCACTCATGGGCTGTACTGATGTGCACTAATGAGGCTGCACTGATAGGTGGCACTCATGGGCTGTACTGATGGGCACTGATAGGTGGCACTCATGGGCTGTACTGATGGGCACTGATAGGTGGCACTCATAGGCTATACTGATGGGCACTGATAGGTGGCACTCATAGGCTATACTGATGGGCACTGATAGGTGGCACTCAGTGCCCATCAGTACAGCCTATGAGTGCCACTTATCAGTGCCCATCAGTACAGCCTATATTAGGTGACTCATAGGCTATACTGATGGGCACTGATAGGTGGCACTCCATAGGCTATACTGATGGGCACTAATGAGGCTGCACTCATGGGTGGCACTCATAGGCTATACGATGGGCACTGTGACATCGCCTGAGGAAAGGAATGCCCATAACCGGCATGTCTGTTTACATGTACAAAGTTTGCTGTTAACAATCACAGTACCAGAAGATAGGTGTTTAGAGCAGTATCCAGCGTCTATGAAGAATAAGGATGAGCTCCGGCGTGTTCGCACACCCCTTGTGCAGAGGCTGCCAGGAAGTCGGCACTGCGCTAATCACAGGCAGTGACATTTCCCGATCTCTGCAGCTGCGCATCGGGACAATGTCTCACTGCTTGTTATTAGCGCAGTGCCGACTTCCTGGCGGGCTCTGCACGTGGGGTGTGCGAACACGCCGGAGCTCATCCTTAATGAAGAAGGCACTGCATTTGAAATTTTTACCAGAAGCAGCAGCCTGCAGGTAATGATACACAGCATTACACATAACTGTTGGGTGTGCGCTTTATCCCCAAAAATAGAAAACCTAAACATCAGCTTTACATTCTGCTAAATTGGCTAAATTACCTATAATAGATGGAGATTAGGCTCTTAATTAGTGTAACTTCCCTTAGTATAGGCTTTGGTAATTAGAGGTGAGAGGTCAGCTGGAATCTGAAAGTTGCACCTCCTCCAAGTTCCTGTTGTTGACAACACAGGACCCATGTCATACGAACTGGGTGCAGTCCTGGCAAGATACATAGGAGGCTATTTATCAAGATAATTAGCAATACAGTTAGGCCTTGTTCACATGGGAGACCTATAGTGTATGTTGTGTTTGCCCCCATGTGGAAGCACAAGTGTTCCGTGCATCCCTCTGCAGGCAGTCCCTTGCGTGTCAATTGGCACACAGCGACTTCATGGACATAGGCACTGCACCCAATTTGACAGCCATACGGGAGCATGGGCATGAAGGCACAATGCGTTCAGGGCCCCACACTTGCACGCCTGACACATTGGGAGAAGCAGCTGTGTCCATACAGCCACTGCATCCTAAGCAACATGAATGGGACTGCCTGCATGAGGATGCACGAAACACCTGTGCATCCCTCTGTAGGCCAACACAGCCCTCGCATGGGCTTATACTATCATACCGTATATACTCAAGTATAAGCCGAGTTTTTAAGCACAATTTTTTGTGCTAAAAATGCCCCCCTCGGCTTATACTCGAGTCACCTTTTTGCGCCTGATCTCCCGGACTTTGGGGAGCCGGTACCGGCCGGCCGTAGGTCCCCTGGACCCCAAACTTGGCACACATATAGCCCCACTCTTCCTCCACAAGTTTGCAAAGTTTCTTGTCCGGGGGACCTACGGCCGGGGAGAAACGATTTTTCAAAACCGGGCACCCCTTCCATAGACTCCCATGTTAAACGGTCATTTCTCTGGTGACTTTGGGGACCCGGTACCGGCTGGTCGTAGGTCCTCTGGACCCCAAACTTGGCACACATGTAGCCCCACTCTTCCTCCACAAGTTTGCAAAGTTTCTTGTCTGGGGGACTTACGGCCGGGGAGCACAGATTTTTCAAAGCTGGGCACCCCTTCAATAGACTCCCATGTTAAACGTCAGTCTGGTCATGGACACAGTGAGGCATGGACACAGTGAGGCAAAGTGAGGCACACCCTAGGCTTATAATCGAGTGAATACGTTTTCCCAGTTTTTGTGGTAAAATTAGGTCCCTCGGCTTATATTTGGGTCGGCTTATACTCAAGTATATACGGTATGCCTGTGAGAACAAGGCCTTTGACACAAATCAGGCTACCTCTCACTTAGCAAAGTCTCTGAGAAAGATTTAAAGTGATTGTAAAGGCTGTTTTTTTTTTTTTTTTTTTTTTTTTTGATAAAAAAAAAAAAGTTATACTTGCCTGCTGTGTGCAGTGGTATTGCACAGAGCGTCCCCCTACCTCCTCTTCTGAAGTTCCCAAGTGGTGCTGGCTGCGGGTGCCGACTCAGCAAGTTGTGTGTTGAGGAGGCACCTGTGCACTCCCAAGCTGGGCTGTGTGTGTTCATAGACACACACAGCCTGTCTCAGCCATGCCCCCCACTCCCACCTCAAAAGGATTAGTCTAAAAGCAGCAGGAGCCAATGTCTCCCACTGTTGTCAGAGTCTCTTGTGAGACCAGGAAGAGAGGAGAGTGGTGCTGCAGATGGGACAGCGTTGGTGCGGTCAGAGGACTCAGTTAAGTGTTTAGGGAGGGGAGTAGGGGTGGGGGACTGGAAGGTTTTTTACCTGCATTCAGACAACGCATTAAGTTAAAAATCCTTTTGAGTTTATAACCACTTGGAATTCCAGTCTCTAACTAACTAAGCCTAAAATGTCTGTCGCCACCTTCTAACTTCTGTTCTAACTACCCTGTGAAAGGAAGATGCTTATAATTGCCTGTTCTCAGGGCGCTTTGGTCCAGTCACATGATCTTGCCAGTGGCCAGCTTCAGGGGAGAGGAGAGAGCGCCAACAATGACTGCAATGCCTAGGCGGTGACGTCACTTATAGGCCTACTATGGGGCATTCGTTGTCAGCTGTCCCTCCTCTCCCCTGAAGCTGCCACTGGGTGCCGATCATGTGACCAGACAGGAATGCTCTGATAATAGGAAAGTAGTATAAGCTACCTCCTTCTACAGCGTAGTTAGAATAGGATTTGGGGGGAGAAGGAGCCGTTTTAAGTTTAGTTAGTTAGAGCCTGGAAATCCACTTTAAGGTACTTTGAAAACTGTCACAATTGGCTGCCCCGGAATACAGGTATACAGTGTAATGTGGTCCATATACTGTAAGACTTTGCTGAATGAGAGGCAGCCTGATTTGCAACGAATTGTTTTGCCAATTTACTTGATAAATATCTCCAGTGTATGTGCAACCTTTGTGCCTGTATTCCTGGGCAGCCAATTGCAACAGAGACATTCATTGCAAAAAAAGACACATCAGGGTTTATTTACTAAAGGCAAATAGACTGCGTACTTAAAGCGGTTGTATACCTGCCATTTTTTTATTTTTTTTATAACCTGTAAGGCAAAAGGCATAATGAGCTACTATGCACCGCATACTAGCTCCTTATAAAATACTTACCTTAGAACGAGGCGTCACAGGTGATCCCGGTCCACGCAGAGGGAGCTGATATTTTGCCTCGGTGTGTCTTCCGGGTATTGCGGCTCCGGCGCTGTGAGTGGCCGCAGCCGCGATGTTCTCACTCCCGCGCATGCGCGCGGGAGACTTCTTTCCGGCAACGTCCAGCGTCTGCCGGACTTTCAGCCGGGAACCCCAGGAGCGCATGCGCTGCTGAAGTCAGCGGCTCTTTGCAAGGGGAATATCTCCTAAACCGTACACGTTTAGGAGATATTCTTTTTACCTACAGGTAAGCCTTATTATAGGCTTACCTGTAGGTAAAAGTTAAAAAAAGGGTATACAACCGCTTTAAAGTGCATTTGCTCCAGAGCTTGGTAAATGAGGAGAAGCTAGCTCTTCTGACTTCCATCATCCAATCACATGCAAGCAAAAATGCAGTTTATTCTGTGAATAATAAATGTCACAGTTCCTTTTGCTCTCAACTGAACTGTCAAGCCATAAAATGTCTGGTGTCATAACTGATCACATGTGCAGAACCATGGCAACTGCAGATCAAATGAAGGCTAAGATGGCAGCTTTCTTGGTGCAGAGGTCTCAAACTGGCGGCCCTCCAGCTGTTGCGGAACTACAAGTCCCATCATGCCTCTGCCTGTGGGAGTCATGCTTGTAACTCTCAGCCTTGCAATGCCTCATGGGACTTGTAGTTTTGTCACAGCTGGAGGGCCGCTAGTTTTGAGACCTCTGAAAGGATAGGAGGGTTTAGTTCCACTTTATCTGTCTCACATCTGTCTGCTGCACGCCTAAGGCCCCTTTCACACAGGCGCTCCATTTGTTAATTTTTCATCTATCAGTTGACAAATGGAAAACGGATGATCACCTATTTACATCTGCGTCCGTTTTGTGAAACGGATCGAAGCCCTAATTTTGTTCTGTTAAAAAACAGAACGGGTGAAAAACGGATGTAAACTGACAAACGGTCTTTTTTGCATTGGTAGTGGATGTAAAAAAAACTGATGTAAACTGAATCTTTGATGAAACAAACAATGCCCGTGTGAAAGGGGCCTATAAAATGGGAGATGTTGTGTGAAGCCTCGTACACACGGCCGAGAATCTCTTCTGGAAAAAAACTTGTCGTTTTTTCTGACGAGATTCTTGGAAAAGAATCTTGTCCCGGCCGAGTGTACACACGTACCTTTCAAAAGAACCGCCATTCTTTTGAATGGCACGAACGCGGTGACATCATCGACTACGATGAGCGTGCGCTCGTCAGATTTGATGCAGTCGCCGCCATCTTGCTACACCCTACCTATGCCTAGAAAGCTACCGCGCATGCGTCAGTCATTTCGGGCATGCGCGGGTTTCCACGGCGACAGGTAAGTGTACACACACTCGGGTTTCTCGTCGAGGAACAGGCAGATGAGAATCCCGATGAGAGCAGGTTCTCTATTTTTCTCGTCGAGATTCTGGCCAGTTTTCTTGGCGAGAAACCTGAAAGCCGCGTACACACGACCGATTAACTCGGCAAGAAAGCTCTGCCAGCAAGTTTCTTGCTAGTTCTTGCTGAGAAAATTGGTCGTGTGTACGAGGCTTAAGGTCTAACAACAAAAAAACTGTCAGACTTTGCGATTTTTTTTAGTGACAGTTTCGTGTTTCTATCCATACAGGTTGTCATTTTCCAATTCTGAGATGCTGAATGACAGTTGAGCCGGTCACACTTTATTTCTCCCAAAGCCTATCCGTTCTGCATTGTCATATTAAGAGCTCCAGAACAAGCGCATAAGACATCCTGACACCTGATATATAGAAGCTTGTTCCAGGTCAGTTGGCATTTTGTGACGGGTATGAGAATATGCAGAAGAATGAAAGTCAACAAATCTGCATTTTCAAAAATAGTTTAGTATCTTTGAGACAACTAATGGAATAAAATGTATACATTTTATGTACTGCAACACTAAACTTCTCCTAAACAAAGTAGAAGAAAGTGTACTTTTTTTTAGTTTTATGTTAGATGGGCATATGGGTCACTGTCCCATTCCCATGTGACAATATTAGGTCCAGTAGCACATACTCTCACCCCATTGGTGCAGGACTGAAAAAAGAGCTTCTGTGGGTTAAAGTGATTCTAAATGTAAATCTTTTTTTCTTTAACTACTTCAGCCCCGAAAGATTTGGCTGCTCAATGACCGTGCCATTTTTTGCGATACGGCCTTGCGTTGCTTTAACTGACAATTGCGCGGTCGTGCGTTGCTGTACCCAAACAAAATTTGACGTCCTTTTTTTCCCCCCCACAAATAGAGCTTTCTTTTGGTGGTATTTGATCACCTCTGCGGTTTTTATTTTTTGCGCTATAAACAAAAGAAGACCGACCATTTTGAAAAAAAAACACTATCTTTTACTTTTTGCTATAAATAATATCCCAATTTTAAAAACAAAAAAAAATGTCTCCGCAGTTTAGGCCGATATATATTATTCTAGAAATTTTTGGTAAAAAAAAAAAAAAATCGCAATAAGCGTATATTGATTGGTTTGCGCAAAAGTTATAGCGTCTACAAAATAGGAGAAAAAGAAACCCTGGACTGCCGCACTCTGTATAGACAGTTATTTATTCCAAAATTTCAAGTAAAAAATCCAAATTCAAAATAAATCTATAAATCCAAAACAACAAATGCAGATAGTGTGCATGCAGGGAAGGGTGGCTAACGCGTTTCACGTCACGAATTGACGCTTACTCATAGCTAGGGTGTGTGGGAATCAATAGAGGTATAAATGAAAAATAAAGTGACTTTACACCAATCAGTACTGAAAGAACACAGCTGACTGGGATAACCTTATGTTTGATTCCGGCACTCCCAAGAAAGGGAGAGGGGGAAGGGAATAGCACTCTTTTAAAGACCATTCACAAGAATACAAAATGTGTATAAATTGTAAACTAAACACTTAATGCTTAAACATAGACACACCAAAGTGTGTGTATATATTATTTGAAGTGAATGAATATAGCAGTGATAGGTATGAATGTCAATTAATTAAGTTCAAAAAATGAACGAAAAAATCTTTTTAAATGAAAAAATAAATGAAAAATGTGAAAATGTTTTTTGGAGATGGTAAGCCATAGATGTAAATGTATTCATGTATGTGAAATAATTATTATGTGATATTCGTGTGAATTGAAATAATAATAATCGTGATTTACAAGTACTCCAAAAAACCATAAATGATGAATTAATTAATAAATGATAAATAATAAAATTTAAATGCACAAAATGTGCACAATGCGTGCTACTGCCAAACAGACTGTGTGACAATTACATAGGGAAATGTTAAGAATGATAAATGTGAATAAATAATTAGTAAGTGATCATGAAGGAGATATATGTGTGTGTATAAAGTGTAAAGAAATGTCCATGTATGAATGTCTATAAATGTGCTATATAACATAATATAATCCACCTTGTAATGGGTCAATGGATATAATACAATATGCCATAGAACAAAATAAACATGGATAAATCAATAAAATTCAAATAAAAATCATGTGTGGATATATGCATTTACCGGAGACACATTTCTCTCCTGTATGCACACATGAACCTTGAACTTTCAACTTTAAACATAAACAAGAAATGTATAATAAATGAGTATAAGAATGTACAAAGATATGCACGATAATATACAATAAAATCATGCAAGGGGGTACATGAAAATGTGTGTAAGGAAATTCGGATGTTCTACAAAATAGGGGATAGATTTATGACATTTTTATTATTTTCTTTACTAGTAATGGTGGCGATCAGCGATTTTTATCAGGACTGCGATATTGCGACGGACAAATTGGACACTTTTGACACATTTTTGGGACCAGTGACATTTATACAGTGATCAGTGCTATAAAAATGCACTGATTACTGTATAAATGACACAGGCAGGGAAGGTGTTAACACTAGGGGGTGAGCAAGGGGTTAACTGTGTTCCCTAATGTGTGTTCTAACTGTAGGGGGGATGGGACTGACTAGGGGAAGAGATTGATCGGTGTTCATACATTGTATGAACACACGATCAGTCGCCTCACCCCTTAGAGAACCGGGATTTTTTTGTTTACACACACATCCCCGTTCTCGTTCTGTAACGAGCAATCACGGGTGCCTGGCGGTCATCACGACCGCCGGGCACTCGCATCGGCTCCGGAGACGTCTTAAAGAGCCATCGTACAGCAACGACGGCTCGCGCAGAAAAGCCAGCCTGCCTGCGGCGGCTGGTCCGGAAGCGGTTAAAATAACAAAGATGTCATACTTACTTGGTCTGTGCAATGGTTTTGCACAGAGCAGTCCTGATCCTCCTCTTTCTGGGTCCCCCTGGCGCTCCAGTCTCCGCCCCCCTAGCAAGCAACTTGCTAGGGGGGCACTCATGCCAGCTCGCTCCCAAGCCTCGCTGTCTGCGTCTATATACTTGGCTATAGACTATAGGGACTTGGTCCTGCCCCCAGCTCTCTCGTGATTTAACAGTAGTGGGAGCCAATGAGGAGGAAGAGAGAACATCATTGAATAGAGATTGGGCTCAGGTAAGTATTTATTTAGGGGGGCTGTGCTGGGGGGCTGCATGCAGAAGGTGTTTTACCTTAATGCATAGAATGAGCTAAAAAGCCTTCTGCCTTTATAACCACTTTAAAGCTGGCCATACACCATACAATTTTCTTATTCAATTTTCTTTAGATTTACCTTCAACTATGTAGTACAAGGGCCTGCCCGATTGCATATGAATTGAAAGTGTTTTAGGTTTGACCTCCTATTATATGGTTTTGGTAAATCTAAAGGAAAGTTGTACAAGAAAATTGTATAATGTATGGCCAACCTAAAGCCTCGTACACGCGACCGGTTTTCTCGGCAAGAAAACTGCTGGGAGAGCTTTTTGCCGAGAAAACCGTTCGTGTGTGTGTGTGGTTTCTCGTCGGGAATCTCGACGAGCAAAATAGAGAACCTGCTCTCTATTTTCTCATTGGGATTCTCGTTGGCCTGTTTCCCGACGAGAAAACCGTGAGTGTGTATGCTTACCTGTCCCCAGGTAAGCCCGCGCATGCTCGATGAGACTTTGACGCATGCGCGGTAGCTTACAAGGGTAGTGTAGGGTGAAGCAAGATGGCGGCGACAGCATCGAATGTGACGAGCGCAGGCTTGTCGTAGTTGATGACGTCACCGTGTTCTCGCCATTCAAAAGAACGGCGGTTCTTTTGAATGTGCGTGTGTACACAGGGCTTGGCAAGAAAAGCTTGCCAGGAATCACGTCAGGAAAACCACCGTTTTTTTTTTCCGACGGGATGCTCGCCCGTGTGTACGAGGCTTCAGTGTATCTTTTTATTCTGCACTGCATGGACTATAGAAACATCCACCAAGGCTGAAGTTTACTTTATTCGTTTTCTGGGATGACCCTTCGAGTTTAGGAAGACAACATAATAAGGCCCCCGAAGATGATTGATTAAGCTGAGTAATTCTATTTTAAATGGCATGCAATTACACCTGTTTTACAAATTGTTCATCTTAGGAACGTAATAGATCACTTTGAAGGGAGATGATTCGTTTAAATCCTAACAACCTTTCGAGTGTAGTCTTAAGCTCACTCGACTTCTTGGCTTTGATATTATCAGGACAGGGATTGAAAGACACGTCACTCTGTTCTGCAAATAGAATCTTTCCAGATCCCTAAAGCCAAACTCCTCCTCTTCCAGAGTGTCAATGTAAAAAGAATTTGCTATACAGAGAGCACTTTCTCCCTTTGTTTTATTAACAAATATTCATTTTTTTCTGGGTTTTATGATCTGTACAATGAGCTTTCAAGTTACATTGGCTGGAAATGATTGTATTTGACTTGCACCTTATTTGAAACTATGTTTTTTATTACCGTATATATACTCAAGTATAAGCCGACCCAAATATAAGCCGAGGCACCTAATTTTACCACAAAAAAAATGGGAAAACGTATTGACTCGAGTATAAGCCTAGGGTGTCCATCTGCATGCCTCACTGTGCCCATGCCTCACTGTGCCCAATCTCCCTACCTGATTTCCGGCGCTGTGTGACTAGACTGACTTTTAACATGGAGTCTATGGAAGGGGTGCCTAGCTTTGAAAAATCGGTGCTCCCCAGCCGTAGGTCCTCTGGACAACAAACTTTGCACACTTGTAGATGAAGAGTGAGGCTACATGTGTGCCAAGTTTGGGGTCCAGGGAACCTAGGGCCGGCCCGTACCGGGTCCCCAAAACCACAGGAGAAATTACTGTTTAACATTGGAGTCTATGGAAGGGGTGCCCGGCTTTAAAAAATCAGTGCTCCCCGGCCGTAGGTCCTCGGGACAACAAACTTTGCACACTTGTAGAGGAAGAGTGAGGCTACATGTGTGCCAAGTTTGGGGCCCAGGGGCCCTGGCCGGGATCAGGCGCACAAAGTTGAAGATGGACACAGACTCAAGTATAAGCCGAGGGGGGCATTTTCAGCACAGAAAAATGTGCTGAAAAACTCAGCTTATACTTGAGTATATAAGGTATTTATTTTGATTTTATATATCGTATAATATGGATATAAATTTTCATGTGCATGCAGACAAAGTAATGCCTAAATGTAACAATTGCAGGTAAATACTACCTCCCAAAGAGATCACAGTATTTGCATACCTGAAAATAGGGGTAAGGGGGGCAGAGTGGGGAGGGCTAATCTGAATAGTGCGTGTGGCCAGCTTGTGCTTTAGGTGTGGGAAAGGCTTAATGGATAGGTCCTGATCACTGTCTCGCTGTGTGTCCATATGTGTCCTCTGGAAAAGGTTCAGGTGCGGTTTTGATCTGTGCTAAGGTGCATTGGCACTCCATTCAAAACTAATGAGCTGCCCTAATGCACCACATGCTAATGTACACCTTAATAGGGATGAGCTCAGGCATGTTCGCATTGAACACATGCAGAGCCCGCCAAGGAAGTCGGCACCGTTGGAACCGCGCTGCGCTAATCACAGGCAGGGAGACATTGTCCCGATGCTCGGCTGCAGAGATCGGGAAATGTCTCTCTGCCCGTGATTAGCGCGGTTCCGACGGTGCCGACTTCCTTGGCGGGCTCTGAAAGTGTTCAATGCGAACACACCTGAGCTCATCCCTACACATTAACATTCTTTAACATACATATCACACTGAGGATTTGTGAACACAGCCTAGAAGAGCAAAATTATTAAAAAATCTTTGATAGTGTGCTCTTAAAATACAAAGCAATTCACAACTGTGCCCCGAGCTACACCCCCAATTTTATCTCAAAATATCACCCAAACCGTCCTCTCCGCCTCCTTTTGTCTAGTCCTCCTATGCTTCCATCCAGGACTCCTCCAAAGTATTTTCCATACTCTAGAATGCCCTACCCCAATCTGTCTACTCGTCTCTTAGGCTGGCCCTACATTATACAATTTTCCTTTACAATTTCCCTTTTGATATACCAAAATCCTATAGCGGTGATGGCGAACCTTGGCGCCCCAGAAGTTTTGGAACTACATTTCCCATGATGCTCCAGTCCACTGCAGAGTGCATGAGCATCATGGGAAATGTAGTTCCCAAACATCTGGGATGCCAAGGTTCACTATCACTGTCCTATAGTATGAGGTCAAACCTAAACACTTTGTATGCAATCAGGCAGGTCCTTGCACTGCATACCCATGCTGTGCCATTCCTTCAGAGGTGTGTGGCGTGGCTGTAACTCCCGCGTGCAGCTCGGCCATTGAAACCTGCGAACCTTGAAGAAACAACTGGTGAAGATGGAAGCCTCTGCAGCGGTGACAGTTTGCTGATGGAGGGCTTTGTTTCAAGGTAAGTCTTTCATATTGTGCTAGTATGCAATGCATACTACCATGTTCCTCCCAAAAATAAGCCCTATCACAAAAAATTAGACCTAGCGTGGTTTTTGGGGAGGGCTGCAACATAAGCCGTACTCTGAAAATAAGACCTAGTAAAGTCCTTGTAAAAAATATATAATCCAAGTTGTAAAAATATTATATAATGTGAAGTGTGTCTCCGTTTGTAACTTCGTCGAAAATACCTTATTTACAGCACCGCTGGGCACTCGCGTGACCCGCCGGAGATCTTCTCCTTTCCTCCCTGCTGACGTCAGCAGCCCCTCCCTCTGCAGTGCTCAGAGTGGGGCTGAAGTCAGCAGGGATCCCAGCCCTTCCCTCGCCAGTGCTCAGAGTGGGAAATGAGCTCTGGCGGATCACGTGAGCGCTCAACGACGCTGTAAATAAGGTGTTTCTGACAATAAAGTTACAAAAAGGAGACTAACTGGACATTATATAATCTTTTTACAAAACTGGTTACATATTTTTTACAATGACTTTAACTAGCGTTTATTTTTGGGATTAAAGATGTCATAATGGTGACTCCTGAGCTGAGAGGGGGAGAGAAGACAGATAAGTAATCCTCTGAAAAAAAGCCCTAGTATTTTTTTTTGTAGCCAGCATTATTATAAGACCCGGTCTTATTTTTAAGGAAACACCGTAGCACAATATGCCTTTACCTTGCAGGGGGATGTTTTTTTTTTATTTTTGTTTTTTATTACTACCCCGCCTTAACCATTAGAAAAGTCTAACCATGCAAGGCCAGCTTAATCCTAGTATAGCCTCTTTTAAATGTAAGTATTTTTTGTTTTTAATATAAATGCATTAAATGGGAGTATTATACTGCATATCTACCAACAATTACACTTCAAAGCTTCAAGGAGACGTATGGCCAAATCTTTTTTTGGCTATATTTCTCCTGTGGGTCACAGGAGTAAGGTTTGTTCTGCAATCCTGTGACTCATTTTCAGCCCACAGCGGGCTAAAGCCTGCTGTCAGCTGACTTCCCTGAGCCAATCCAGGCTCTGGAAAGATCCCGAATATATGGCTGGGATCCGTCCAGAAGCCTGGAACGACAGCTGAGAGCCTGAACCAAGCGATTCTACCCCCTGCAGAGCCCAGCGCTCCAGTGAGCGCTGGAGGGGCAAAGCAGAGAGCCGGTGACTGACAGGACCAGCGATCGCTCAGTTCTCGGTCTGCAGCTGGGATCGGTGCTGTAGCCATCTAGGTAAGCATTATTTTAAATTTTATTTTTGAAATTTACATTCTTATTTTTTAACTCTGGAAATGTGACAAAAACAACACTTGCAGTGCCTCCCATGCTGCAAGGGTAAAATGCGCTTGTTTCATTTAGTGGGAGCGGAACAAGCTGTGTTGCTTACCTTACACCCCCCCACTCCAGCTGGCTCTGATGCTCTCCTTCTGTTTTTGAAGCTCCATCCTTTATGCGGGACCTAAGCGTCATTAAATGAAATGCAAGGCGCGAGCACGGGGCCTAAGCGCCATCACATGAACTGCAGGGAGCGAGCATGGGGCCTAAGTGCCATCACATGAACTGCAGGGAGCGAGCATGGGGCCACAACCTGAAGCGCCCTAGAGAGGAAGCTGCAGGGGAAGTGGCACAGATGGCAGGAGCCTGCTGGAGCCAGAAGTAAGTTATTTCTCCTCATCTGTGCACCCCTAGACTAAAGGAGTATTTAAAGTGGAACTATACACACCTCTGCTCCAGCGATGCAGTGGTCCTGAGCTCCCTGCCCAGCCGCTGACATCTTTGGGCGGCCAGCTTCTGGGTCTCGATCGCCAGCCACTTTCATTGGCCAGGCAGGGATGACGTCATTGGCCGGGTGAGGATGATGTCACTACCGCGCATATGCAGGAGTTCCGTCAGATTTAGCGCTGCCAAACTTATACAGTGAGCTGCATGTGGGTGGACAGACAGCTAAGTAATTTTAATGCAGAAAAGACAAAGCATGTCTCTTCTGCATTAAAATTCCTGCCTGTTCTGAACAGTTGGAAATCCTAGTAAGTAGTACATTATATAGAACGTAATAGGAGTTTTAGACTATTTTCGCATCATGACCAATTTCTTTTAATTTTTATTTCTAGAAAATCAGATTGATAATTATATTAGAAATCAGAAATATATATAAATATATAAAAAATTCTGATTGTCATAAATATTAAAGACACCTTTTAAATATTGGTGTGAGTAACATGATCAAATGCGTGTTCCTGGGTAACAAAAATTGCCTGTAACTTAAGGAGATATGGTGCTGGAGGCTCAGTGCAGCAAGGCTGCCTATTAAATCATCTAATTATATCCTACAGTGATAGATATGTAATCCAATACTCTGACTGCTACTTGCTCTTCGTCCAGGACATGGTGATGATGTCATATTGTAAGAGTAGCCTTTGATCAGAGATTTAGCACCTTCACATTAAACATGGCTGGTTACATGTCCCGGCCACGTAGAGTGCAAGTCCACTTGTGATAAGAAAATGAATCAGGGGCTGCGAATTTTGCAAGTCTTTTAAAAAACAAATACTAAGCAGTGTTTCCTTATCAGTGGAGGATAATGAGATTGGAGCCACTCTCTGATAGTAAGGGAAGAACAAACAGCTTAGAGACATTGGCCTTTAACATTTTAAAATGCAACTCCACCCAATAATTTTTATTTTGTTTTTCTAGCACCAGGAAGGGTACTGAGGATTTTCACCTGCTTTGAAAAAAAGTAGGTCATCAGCTATGAGTACTGTAGCTGTAGATTTAAAAAAAAAACACATACTTACGAGGCAAAGACATCCAGCACTGTCATACAAGAACCCAAAGTCTTTACAGCTCATTAGCTGTGACTTCTGATTACTCACAGCAATTCCTAAACCGTGTATGCACAAGAAATGGCCTACAGGGAGAGGGGCACTCCCAATATATACAAAACCAAAAATAAGCAACAAAAAAAAAAATAAAAAAAAAAGAAGTGGTCTTTGGTTCACTTGAGGAGTAAGTCAAATCTTAAATATCAGTCATCGGCTCTCATAATTAACTCTCAGCATTCCTTCATAGTTGCGATTGCGAGCAAGAGCTTCAGATCTTCAACTGCAGCAGGTCTTTCTTGGACCTCAAGAGAACATTGCAGATCTAACTAAACCCAATCAAAGGGCCTTAGGGGTGCGACAAAGGGGGATAGAAATTATTTTATTTTGTTCAGCGTACACTCCCTTACTGACAGTTATTCTAAATAGATCTTTACTCCCATCTGATAAGTTTTCACAATCTGACAACAAACATATTGTTGAACAGAAGGACTTCATGATTTTTTTAGAGACCAAACATGATATGGATCTTATGCTTGTCTCACTTAGGCCCCTTTCACACTTGTGCGACTTATCCTGCGACTTGAGACTGCAAAGTCGCGTGACAAGTCGTACCCCATGATTTTTTAATGAGTACCGTTCATATCTGTGGGACTTCAAGTTGCAGCGACTTCAAAGTAGTCCCTGCACTACTTTGGTCCGACTTTGATGCGACTTGAGGTCCATAGACCTCAAGATTACACAGGCATTGCTTCAAGTCGCATCAAAGTTTGTGGCAAAGTCGTGCATTTTTCAGGTCGCACAAGTGTGAAAGGGGCCTTAGGAGATCTAATGTGTCCCATTTGCTATCTGGGCCCTGTAGTTTAGGTTTAAATGTTAGTGTTTGGTGTCTAACTGAATGCCATCTTCCCATACATTCATGTGACCAATTTTTATGAAGGTAACTTCATTGGAGTAGGAATTATGGCATCTGAATAGAGATGGGCTTAGAATGTGTATTGCTCAAACCATTCTCCACATTGTTTTATGACCTGGCTATTTATGACTGGCTGCATTAGGAACCTTTTGAGGACTCTGCTAATGGAGGTAGCTATAGGGGTTTTTTTTTTTTTTTATTCAGGAGAAGTAATGATTTTAAAGCTAAACTTTAGGCAGGCATAAAGAAACTTCATTTAATAAATTTATGTATTTATTAAAAGTCTGAAAAGAAAACATAAGCACATGAATCTGTGTTGATATTGGCCTCCTGTAGTCACTTGGAAACGCCACTTGACTAAAGCCTCGTACACACGACCGGTTTTCTCGGCAAGAAGCCACAAGAAAACTGCTGGTAGAGCTTTCTTGCCAACAAAACCTATTGTGTGTATGGTTTGTCGAGAAAACAGCTGGGAATCTCAACGAGAAAAATAGAGAACCTGCTTTCGATTTTCTCGTCAGGATTCTCGTTTTTCTCGTCGGGAAACAGGTCATGTGTATGCTTTTCCGAGTCTTAAAAAAACCACGCATGCTCAGAATCAAGTATGAGACGGGAGCGCTCCTTCTGGTAAAACTAGCATTCATAATGGAGATGGCACATTCGTCACGCTGTAAGGAACTGAAAGCACGAAGACTGAAAAGCGCAAACCGTCTCTCCCCAAACTTTTACTAACACGCGGTAACGCAAGATCAGCAAAAGCAGCCCAAGGGGTGGCACCATTGGAATCAAACTTCCCCTTTATACTGCCGTCGTACGTGTTGTACGTCACCGCGCTTTACAGCAACGAGATTTTTAATTGACAGTGTGTATGCAAGGAAAGCTTGACAAGAATCCTGTCAAGCTTGACAAGAATCTCACTGAGAAAAACGTTTTTTTTTTACGACGGGATTCTCGGCCGTGTGTACGAGGCTTAAGAAGGGAGGTTTCTGCTGGATACATTTTCCATACATTTGTAAATCAGGCACTATCTCGTCCCTAAACCTGTCCATACGCTATACAAAAACAATCGGCCAAACCCATTTTCGAAAAACGAACATTCGGCCATGAGCGCAAATGATGGTGCCATCATGTAATGACCGATAAATCGTTCAGAGGACATAAATAAAAAAAAACTTGGTTCGTTTTTTTTTTTTTACATTATACCTAGTGCAGACAGTTCGGACGGGGAACACATTAACCTTTCAATTTATCATTTGTTCGACAGAAGTTTCCCAAACTTGCCGTTTGTTTTTTTTGTTTTTTTCACAAGGACGTCACAAACGATTTGTGCCCATTAACTTGCCGAAAAAACGAACCAAGTGTCTACATGATCGATTTTCGGCCGATTTTTCGTATAGTGTATGGCCAGCATTAGACTGGCCATACACCTATAGATTATCTGCAGATTTTCTGTGGTCAGATGGAAAAAGTGGAACAGATTCCTCCATCTACGCTGAACTGTGTGGATGGAAGAATCTCCCACTGGCCCAAGCTTCCATATCTTGCTTGTCGGCCCCGCTGGCTCTCACAATACCTGAACATTCTGATTGGGTGCAGCCATTGTTTAGGTTGAGAGCCAGTGGGGCCGACTAACAAGATACTGAAGCTTGGCCCAGTGGGAGATTGCTCCATCTACACAGTTTAACGTACATGGAGAAATCTGTTGCACTTTTTCCATCTAAACCATAGAAAATCTGCAGATAATCTATAGGTGTATGGCCAGCTTAAGACAAAAAAATATTTTTGCTGGAGTTTTACTTTTACAGGAAAAAGAAAATACAAAAGTGAACTAACAACCGACCCCCAGGTCCTCGATGTATCTCCAGGGATGCTGAGCTGTCAGCGCCCACACAGCCAGTTTAGCAGTCCAGGGAGTCCCTCTTTTCCATGCCGCGCTCCCAGGACGTACCAGATCGATTCACTGTGACGCCGTTGACCAGTCAGAATCAATTTGATCTGGTCTGTTCTGCACAGAGAAGAGGGAGAAGGACGGGGATTTCAAATCCCAGGAGTGCTGGACCAGCATATCCCCAGGAGTATGCACAGTAAGTAGGGACTAGGGGAGGGAGGTTGTGCTTTGTTAGTTCACCTTTAACATTTTATTAGGCTGGTTTCACACTGGGGCGGTGGCGGTATAGCGCCGCTATTTTTAGCGGCGCTATACCGTCGGAATTGCGGAGGTATTCGGCCGCTAGCGGTGTGGTTTTAACCCCCGCTAGTGGCCGAAAAAGGGCTAATACCGCCGGCAATGTGCCTCTGCAGGAGGCGCATTACCAGCGGTATTGCCGTGGTTTCCCATTGCTTTCAATGGGAAGGAGTGGTGGAGGAGCGGTAAACACACCGCCCCTCCCACCGCTCCAAAGATGCGGCTAGCAGGACTTTTTTTACCGTCCTGCTAGCGCACCGCTCCAGTGTAAAAGCCCTCGGGGCTTTCACACTGGAGAAACAGCAGCCGCTGTTTAGGGACAGTTTTGCAGGCGCTATTTTTAGTACAATGGTGCCTGCAAAGCGCCCCAGTGTGAAAGGGGCCTTTCTGTAAAGATCAAATAATACTTTAACACACATTGTATAAAGGCAATGATATATTGATTTCAGGCTTTTAGAGCAGCTGTTTTTTCATACTTTACATCATACCTGCTACAGGCTGACATTCCAAAGCTATTTTCAAGTGTTTGCCTAGATAGGTGCAGTAGTGTGTACTATCACAATAGCATCCACTTACAGGACCTGTATCATTTGCCAAAGTGTGAGTTGTGCTTGTAGAATGTTTGAACAGTCTTTTACCTGCTATACTTTAGCTAGGCACAACATAAAGCAAGCAAGATAACTATCTAGTCATTGAGCAGTCAAGGCACCAGCTTATCTTGTAATAGATCAGATGGAAAAATTCAGCAAAGGCCCTCATCTTCTCTCCTGAGCACAATCATGTGTGTCTGAAGACTGGCATTGGTGTAATGATCCTCTGTTGATCCAGACAAACTGCCCTAATTAGTCAACCATCATCTAATATCTGTGTCTATCTAATGCCTAGTACACACGGGCCAAATGTCGGGCGACATCGGCAGGTTCAATAGAAACTGACTGACATTCAGCCCGTGTATACAAATTACGGGTTCTGACGAAGGGTCGTTACCAAAAAAAAGGCCCGACGACCGGCTCTCGATTGCATTGTCAACCAATGGCTGAGAGCGCTGACCGGACTGTTCTGGTAGGGGGCGTCCCCCTGTCAGAACACAATAGCTCAGCAGAGGAGATAGCTGTACTAACATTGATTGTTGGTACAGCAGCTCTGATCTGAGCTGTCAGTTTTTTTTTTCTTTCAACACGCTGGGTTGAACGGGAAAAAAAAATAAATATTATGCTGCGTACACACGAACAAAGTTTTTCTCAACGTGATTCTTCTCAAGCCTGCCTTGCATACACACTATCGTGAAAAAAAATGCTTGAGCAAAGCGCGGTGACATACAACACGTACGACGGCACTACAAAGGGGAAGTTCCATTCGGATGGCGCCACCCTTTGGGCTGCTTTTGCTGATTTCGTGTTACCGCGTGTTAGTAAAAGTTTGGTGTTAGCCGATTCGCGCTTTTCAGTCCATTACAGCGTGACGAATGTACTATCTCCATTACGAACACTAGTTTTACCAGAACGAGCGCTCCCGTCTCATAACTTAGCTCTGAGCATGCACGTTCCCCCCCCCCCCCCCCGTCATTAAAGCGTACACACGGCCGTTTTTCACGACGTGAAAAACGACGAGAAAAAATAGAGCATGTTCTAAATTTTTAATGCCCATTTTTCTCGTCGAGAAAAATGCTCTGGAGCCCACACATGATCGTTATTAATGACCAATTTAAAAAATTGCATTTTTTTCCGGCATGAAAAACGATCGTGTGTACGCTGCATTAGTGTGTCCTAGGCTTTAGGGTGAAACTTAAAGTGGTTGTTAAGGTTACATTTTATTTTTTTAAATAACAAACATGTTATGCTTAGAAAGAAATGATCCAGTAGGTGCTCGCCTCCGCACCCAATGAAATTAGAAGAAATGGCCACACACCACTGTAGATTTTATTTGGACATTCCAAAAACGTCAGGAATCAGAATGCTGGGTAGACGCGTTTCGCACACTTCACGCGTGCTTAGTCATTCAGTAATTTCAACATGTTATGCTTCCTTGCTCTGTGCAATGGAATTGCACGGAGTGGCCCACACCTCCTTTTCTGGAGTCCCCCCGCTAGGACTCTAGGCTCCTTCTCTTCCGCTTGCTATGAGGGCACGTGTGCATGCTCACTACCAAGCCAGGCTGTGTGCATCCTCCTCACAGGATATGATTGACAGCAGCAGGCTGTCTTGTGAGAAAAGAAAGAGCCAATGCAGACAGGCACAGTGCGGAATTGAGACAGCACTCGGGTAAGATTTTTTAGGGGGGGTGAGGGTGCAAAGAAATACTAGGATATTTTTTACCTTAATGCAAGGAATGCATTAACCACTTAAAGTGGGGGTCCCGCGAAAAAATAAATAATTAAAAGCCAGCAGCTACAAATACTGCAGCTGCTGACTTTTAAAAAATGGACACTTACCTGTCCATGGTGCCCGCGATGTCAGCAGCAGAAGACAAGCAATCGCTCATCTCTGCTACCCCCGCCGCCATCCTCGGTGAGGGAATCAGGAAGTGAAGCCTTGCGGTTTCACTGCCCGGTTCCCTACTGCGCATGCGCAAGTAGCGCAGTGCGTTCCCCGCTGTCTCCTGGGACCAGTGTGTTTCCCAGAAGGCAGCGGGGGGGGGGGGGGGGGTGAGTGGGAGTCATTCCCAGAAGTGGGTGAAAATACCTGTATTATACAGGTATCTGCACCCCCCTTCCCCCCTGAAAGGTGCCAAATGTGACACCGGAGGGGGGGAGGGTTCCGAAAAGCGGAAGTTCAATTTTTGGGTGGAACTCCGCTTTAAGGACCGGGCCTATTTTTTAAACTTGTTTACTCACGTATGCGTTCGCTTCTGCACGTGAGCTCGGCGGGACGGGGAGTGTTAAAAATAAATTGATTATTTTTATTTTTTTCTTATTTATTTTACCTTTTTATTTTTAATTTTTACATTGTTCTTTTAAAAAAAAACATTGTCACTTTTATTTCTATTACAAGGAATGTAAACACCCCTTGTAATAGAAAAAAAAGCATGACAGGACCTCCTAAATATGAGATCTGGGGTCAAAAAGACCTCAGATCTCATATTTACACTAAGATGCAATAAAAAAAAAAATTCCCTTTTAAGAGCTATGGGTGGAAGCGATGTCATACCTGCAATGTTATGGAGGCGGGTGGGGGCCATCTTCTTCTCACTCGGCTCCATACCAGAGGGGACAGAATCTGATCGCGCCTCTCCCTTCCGCCACCTTTCCTGCCACCGATAAAAGTGATCTCGCGGGAATGTGGGCCCTCTGAAGAGTCTGTCACTAAAGGCCTGTACACACGATCAGAAAATCGGAAGTAAAATTTTGTCCGATGAATGATCTGCCGATTTTCTGATCGTTAGTACGGTGCTTTCGGCAGTCGATTTCTGAATGACAAAAACTGGATGTACAGGCTATAACATTTTTGTCGTAATGTGAACACAACGTCCGATTTTCATTCGATTTGTACAGTTTTCGTCCGAAAAAAAAATAAAAAAAAAAAATAAAAAAAAAAATACAAAAAAAAAAAAAAAATCGCAAGAGCAAGACTACGCATGCTCAGAAGCAAAATAACACATACAAAACAATTTAACACATTACATAACTTTTGACGTTGAATTTGGTCATAGGAGAATTTTTGGATGTTGAGTAACCTCTTCGATATGAGACTAGCATGCAACAAAAAACTGACGAAAACCTGTCCGATAATCTGATCGTGTGTACCAGGCGTTAGACATTGGCAGGTTGGTGTTAGCTGTCAGACCAAAGATAAAAGGAAATGTAGGTGCAGTAAAGCTCTTGTAAATGTTATCCTAAACTACATTCCTCCTTTTTTTGTTCATCGTTTTATGGCCACATAGTGATAGATTTTTTTTTTTTTTTTTAGTGTTGAACTTTGTTTCTTTTCAGCAGGCCGTAATGACGTGCCTCCCTTTTTGTGTTGAATTACTAATGGAAAAAAAATGACTTTTTAATGTGCGCCCTTTTCTTTAATTTAGGTTCATGTAGTTCCCCAGATCCAGATCTTGATTTATGTCCATCAGACTGCCGGTGTTGGTTGTGCACAGCCGCATCGTTACACTACCGTGGGGAATAATTCCTCCCATTTCAATGAACCGGATCCAGAGTGATAGCATTTTTGTGACAAGTCTTTACTTGGCTCTTGGCCCAGTTAGAGAGGCGAGGGATGTGTAATGAATTGAATCTGAAGGCTTTTGGAGTTGAAGAGTTGTCTTCCCAAATAGTTCATGTTGAAGTCTCATTAGACCTGGCTGGGTTGGGTTCCCTTGCATCCTTTCTACAAACGACACAAGTAATCTTATGTAAATATATACTGTACATAGTGTTGTGTGCCTGTTTTTTGTTCCAAGATTATTCGAACTGATCAAAATTGTTTACTGAAATTCCCACTAATGAACCTCACCCACTACCCCCTGAGGACAATATGGGTGCAACCGATCTAGAACACACCTACTTGTCATTCTCTGAAACAATGGGGAGTCTTTATTCTAAAATGGGAAGAAAAGACTAACTATTTCTAATTTACATTGCAAGCCCAGCTTTTACAGTCAATTGTTTCTTTGTGATCATGTCTATCTATTCATTAGTATTGTCATTAGAGCTGCAACTAACGATTATTTTCATAATCGATTAGTTGGCCGATTATTGTTTCGATTAATAACCTTTAAAAAAAAAATTGCTGCGATTTGCATTTTTACGGCCAATTTGTTGTTGGACAGATTAAAAAACACAAATAGCCGCAAAAACGCATTACATGCTTTTCTGCAGCTTATCCATTGAAGTATATTGAACCAAAATAGCACTGTTTTGCGTTAAAAAAAAAAAAAACGCCTTGCCCTTTCCAAATATGCAGCAGCTGAAAAAAATCATGGATGTGAACATATCCTATAGGAAACCATGTAAATGAACTGTAGTGCGTTTCTGCAAAAAACACCAAAAACACAGAGGTGTGACCCAAGCCTGAGATGTTTAGTAACATAATGGGGCTAATACAACGAAAATTTGTACAAAAAGAACAAATCGCTACTGTAAGGGGTTCATATTTTACTGGTTAGAAAGAAGGGGAAGCCCAAAGGGCTAACGTTGCGCTAATGGTAATAAGTGATAAGGGAAAATTGTGACAAAATAATGAAAATTAGCACCTACAAGCAGCTAGCATAAAAAAGTCCTATACAAAAAAGACCAAATAACAGAAATAGAAAAATGAAGTATGCAGCGCTCAATAGGTGAACATTGGATTAGATTAGGTTAACTGGCCCTAACAATGATAAACAGAAGTGAATAGGTGACCAAAAATCACTAAAAAACACACCGTGAAGTGATACTAAGAAGATTACCAAACAAGGTAAATAAAATAAAAGTGATGCTGTGTGTAATTAATGAAATAAACACAATAACTTTAACATCATAAACAAATGTCCCAAAAAACAAAATGAAAGGCGAGTGGCTGAGAAAGGCTTCTTCCCAATAAAGCTGTGCAGACTGGCAAACGTGACACCCAGGTGTGTGGTGGTCCTGCTTACCGGATAGCTGTGACTGTATCCACAGTCTCACCTAACGCAGGGAATAAGGCTTCCCCACAGCCCAACGATATCCTGAACAGTATCTCACCAGCCAGAAGTTAATCCAAATGGGAGAGAAAACAAAAACTCCATGGTGTAGTATATAAAAATCCGGTTTAATGGTATAGTAAGGGTTACACTTACAATTAATCGATGGTCAATCAGCGGTAAAAAGCAGACAGTGTGCAGCAATGACAGCGGTACATACGGCAGCGTTGGTTCAAATCTTTCAGGAGCACAGCATCACTTTTATTTTATTTACCTTGTTTGGTAATCTTCTTAGTATCACTTCACTGTGTGTTTTTTGGTCACCTATTCACTTCTGTTTATCATTGTTTGGACTAGATTAGGTTAACTGGCCCTATGTTCACCTATTGAGCGCTGCATACTTCATTTTTCTAGTTCATATTTTACTGTGGGACAGTGAAAGTAATATTTACAGTAGAGATTTGCTGTTTTTGTGCTATAAAGGGCTAATTTTAGTTTTTTTAACCCCACTATGTTGCTGGCCGATTAATCGATTATGAAAATGGTAATCGATTAATTGTTTCGGCCCTAATTGACATTGTAGTGTATTTGTTACTGAAGATTACAAATCACAAATAAGCATTAAAGTCACCCACAGCAAACCTTTACAATTCTGCCCATACACAATTTTTAAAATACCGGTACCCAACACATTTCTGACACTTCATGTCAGAGTTAGAAGGGGGTATACAACTAAATACTGCATTTAGATGAATAGGGCCTGTAGTGTTTCGAACAGGGGTAGGCAACCTTTCAGAAGTCCCGACCACCGAACTACCTGCCTGGAGTTTGCATGTTCTCCCTGTGTCTGCGTGGGTTTCCTCCGGGTACTCCGATTTCCTCCCACACTCCAAAGACATGCTGGTAGGTTAATTGGATCTTGTCCAAAAAAATTGGCCAAGTATATGTGTGTACGAATGTATGTCCAAGTGTGTCGAGATCCTACGGGGTAAATGACCGCACCAGCCAGGCAGACACTGGTTGCAAAAAGCGCCTTGAGGCAATTCAGTTCGCATTTTGTAGCGCTATACAAGTCACTCATTCATTCAGAAGTCACCCTTTAAAAAAAAAAAAAAAAAAAAAACACAGAGTGTCCTGTGCGCCCCCTACTCCCCCATACAGTAGTGTCCTCTTCCTCCGCATACCAGCATCCTGCCTCTTTCACATAACCCCCCCCCCTCATAAAAGTGCCTTCTGTCCCCTTCACCCCCCCCCCACTGTAGTGTCCTCTGCTTCCCCGCCCCCCCAATAGCAGTTTCTTCTGTCCCCTTCGCACACCCCCCCACTGTAGTGTCCTCTGCCCCCCCATAGCAGTAGCAGTTTCTTCTGTCCTCTTCACACCCCCCCACTGTAGTGTCCTCTGCCCCCCCCCCCATAGCAGTAGCAGTTTCTTCGGTCTTCTTCACACCCCCCCACTGTAGTGTCCTCTGCCCCCCCCATAGCAGTAGCAGTTTCTTCTGTCTTCTTCACACCCCCCCACTGTAGTGTCCTCTGCTCCACCCCATAGCAGTTTCTTCTATCCTCTCTGCCCCCCCCCCCAAAGTAGTGTCTTCTGACCCCTTCACACCCCCCCTTCACTGTAGTGTCCTCTGCTCCCCCCCCCATAGCAGTTTCTTCTGTCCCCTTCACCCCTCCCACTGTAGTGTCCTCTGCTCCCCCCCATAGCAGTTTCTTCACAACCCCCCCCCACTGTAGTGTCCTCTCTGCCCCCCCCCAAGTAGTGTCTTCTGACCCCTTCACACCCCCCCACTGCAGTGTCCTCTGCTCCCCCCCTCATAGCAGTTTCTTCTGTCCCCTGCACACACCCCCCACTGTAGTGTCCTCTGCTCCCCCTCCCCCTCCCCCATAGCAGAGTCTTCTGCCCCCTTCACATCACCCCCACTGTAGTGTCCTGTGCCCCCCCACAGTTAACTTTTCAAATGAACAAGCTGGTGATTGGTGGCTAGGACTACACAGCCAAAACACACTGATCAGCCATTGGCTTAGAGTTCTGATTGGATGCCGATCGACAGACCTTTTTTCGAAAATGACCCTTCGGCAGACCGGCTGCCATACACACACACAGGCCGAATGTTGCCAGTGTGTACGGCCCTCAAAGAGGAAGTAAACCCTGATGGGTTTTACTTCCTCTTTGTTCCCCTGCAAAGTAAAAGCATAATGGGCTAGTATGCCATGCATGGTTATTTTATTATTATTTGATTTTACTTACCTGCAAATGAAGCCAACGCTGTCCCCGCTGGTGGCCACATCCTTCTTCACCCCTCTTCCTTCCGGGGCCGTGGACTCTGGCTCTGTGATTAGCCAGAGCCGCGTGACATCACTCCCGTGACGGGAGCCATCAGTCATGGCACTTGCGAGTGAAGAGACGGCGCAGAGGGCCGTTTCTTCACAGCGCATGCACCGATTACATCATTGGTGCAGTGTAGAGCAAATATCTCCGAAACGCAGCGCACGTTTAGGAGAAATTTCCACTACCTGGGTAAGCCTTATTCTAGGGCTATTTATAGGTAAAAGTCACAATCAGAGGTTTACAACCACTTTTAACATTCTGTCTGTCTATCTATAATAAATCTTAGGAGACCCTGGTCATTTACGCAGCTCCTGAGCAGTTTCCTTTATTGCATTCACTCAGGTTAAAGATTTTTTTTAACCATATATCAGTTGAGACCTGCAAATATATCTAGACCTGCAAGTATTTCAGGACTCTCCTACAATGTCAGTAAAATCCTCCAGCGAACATGACATAATTCTTGACAGTGACTGCTCATGTTAGCCTCAAGCCATTCAGAGCTGTTGTCTCAAAAATTATTGATTCAATTGCAATACTACACTGTTTTTTTTGGTGTGTGTGTGTGTGTGTGTGTGTGTTCCCCTCCTCTTACTTATACTGCATATAAGAGCTGCACGATTAATCGTTAAAAAAATTGCGATCTCGATTCAACCCCCCTCGTGATCTCTGTTCAGCATTTCCACGATTCATTCATGTAACACGTGCAGAATCCGTTCTCTACTCACTCAGAGCTGTCAAAAAAATAAATAAAAGCCGACAAATGTTTATCAACATTGTCAACGCTGGGAGATAACTATAAACAAAGTATCTTTTAGATCAAAGGAATGAACTTCGGTCTGTAAGGCCCCATACACACTATTAGATTTTCTGCAGATTTTTGTCTTCAGATTTACCAAAACCATATACCGTAATATGATGTCAAACCTTAATGCCTCGTACACACGATCAGTTTTCCCGACGAGAAATGTGTGATGTGAGCTTTTTGTCAGGAATTCCGACCGTGTGTATGCTCCATCGCACTTTTTCTGTCAGAATTCCTGCCAAGAAAAGATTGAGAGCAGGTTCTCAATTTTCGTGACAGAAAAAAATTCCTATCGGGAATCGCGCTCGTCTGTATGCAATTACGCCGCAAAAAAAAACATGCATGCTCAGAATCAAGCAGAAGAGTCGTACTGCCTATTGAACTTCATTTTTCTTGGCTTGTCGTACGTGTTGTGCGTCACCGTGAATTTCAGACAAGATTTGTGTGACCGTGTGTATGCCACACAAGTTTGAGCAGTTTTCCTGCTGAAAAAAACCCACGGTTTTCCTGTCGGAAAAACTGATCATGTGTACGAGGCATAAGAGTTTCAATTTGAATGCAATCAGGCAGGCCCTTGTACTACATGGTTTTGGTAAATCTGAAGACAACAATCTGCAGAAAATCGAATTGCGTGTATGGGGCTTAAATGTGGTCAGTTTAACCACTTAGACTAAACCTTTTTCTGACACTTGTTGCTTACAAGTTAAAATCTGTATTTTCGGCTAGAAAAATTACTTACAACCTCCAAACACACATTGTATGTATGTATGTATGTATGTATGTATGTATGTTTTTTTTTTTTAGTAGAGACCCTGGCCTAGAGAATAAAATGGCAGTTCTTGCAATATTTTATATCACACTGTATTTGCGCAGCAGTCTTTCAAACACAATTTTTGGGGGGAAAAAACTAAACAATAACATTAGCCGGAAAATCTGTATACTATATTTTTTTTATACAGGTTAAGTAGGAGTTTTTTTTCCACTTTAGCACAATACAGAACAGATTGTCTTTTAAATGTATTAAAAGTGGTAGTAAACTGCAGCACAAAAGAATAAATTGGGCCGTGGGCAGTTTAAGTCATAATATGCTAGTTTGCACCGCATACTAGCACATTATGACAGACTTAGCTGAAAACAAAGCCCTCCAGCGGCGCGCTGTAACAGCTGCAGGTGCTTCCATCTTCAACCGGTCTTCCTTCTGGGTTAGCGGGCTTCAAACGTATGAATGGCAGAGTCGCGATGAGTCACGGCCACGGAAAGAAGATCTAAATGGACGGCACGGTCCATCCAGAGCCCAGTGCGCATGCGCCAGTGATGTCACTGGTAAAGATCTCATAAACGGTGTTTGTTTGGGAGATATTTAATGTATCTCTATCTAGGTAAGCATTATAGGCTTACCTTTAAAGGGGTTGTAAAGGTTCGTTTTTTATTTTCTAAATAGGTTCCTTTAAGTTAGTGCATTGTTGGTTCACTTACCTTTTCCTTTTGATTTACCTTCTAAATGTTTTTTACTCTTTCGTCCATGGACCGACACAGCTTCTCTATTGACAAAGTGGGTATTATCCGTTAATTAGGAGTGACTAGGCAGAAAAACTTGTAAAAAGTGTTGCATCACACCTTCTACAGTACCGCCCAGGGGGCGGACCCTCTGGGTATACCCTCTCAGTCTGCACATCGCAGATCAGTTTTTTTCTGTCTAGCAAGGAGTAGGACATGGCTCCCTTCGGGCTCATTGGTCCGGGGAAAAAAGATATATATATTTTTATTTTTTTGCTACATTTGTTGTTTCCTGCGATCTTCGATCAACTGCCGACTGGGTGACAGGCTGGATCCTCGATCCTTGTAGTCTCCCCAGTTTCGGCCATCGAGCGTGTGCCGACCCTAGCTACGCGCTGGGTTTTCCACGACATGCCCGTCGCTCCACGGGTGGCCGGAGAGCCTACGCTCCAGGGCCTGCATCGGACCGCTCAGCTTCGGCTGACCTTACGGCCGAGTCGCAGCAGCCTGTCCGGTGAGCGTCATGCTCCAGGGCATACATATGATCGTCCCTTCTGGGTCCAATCACAGCATGCCTGGCCAACAGTCACCTTCCGTGCGCGGACGATGATCTGTTTGGAATGTCTTCCAGCAGAATACATGCAGGATAGGTAAGTAAAACTCCCCTGCCTCGGCTGGGTGATTTAGCTGGACATTCCTGGAGAGATCAAGTAAGTGGTTGTGGCCCCTTTCTTCCCTCTCTCCCTGCCTTTCCCTCCTCCCTGGGCTTCTAGCTAAAGGTTGCTGGGTGCTGGGGGTCACCTAGGGGGTCCCACTGGAGCGGGGCTGGCTGTAACTAACATTTAAAAGAAATGTCATTTTTGCTTACCTGTGTTTCTGTGTCTCCATGCTGTCGGCGGCCATTTTGAGGTGGTCCATGCCAAGTTTGGCCTCTTGTAACTGCCTGGCGGCCATCTTCCTGTAGTTCGGCCACACCCACTGGCCCCTATCAGGTGATCGGCGGCCATGTTTGTCCACCCTGTATGCAGATATTGCCGTTCGGCGGCCATCTTTTTTGTGGGCTATGGCTGCCTGACCTCTATCTTCTGTCGGCGGCCATTTTCTTAGAGCCCACATTATCTTCCATACAGACGGTTTTGGCAACCATTTTTGCGAGAGCCTCCGGCCTCTAGGGTGCATTACACTGGCGCGAAAATTCACACAGGAAGTGCTGATAAAAGAAGCAGACTGACACAGCAGCAAGGGGACAGCATCATAGGCGCAGCATAGCAGTACCTATCCAGGGTGGTGAGTCCTCTGGGTGACCCAGCATCTCTGCAGCGCAGGAGGGTGGCCTATTGATATCTTGCCTGGAGCCCTGTGAGTGTCAGCGTGTGGTCAGCATGGCATCTGAGCCAGATGTCTTCTCCCCTGAAACACCAGATTTAGCAGCTGGTGTCCCTGAGGTGTCTATGGACGCTATGTCGGCAATCCTAGAGGCGTTTGCTGCCAGGGTGGAAGCAGCACACGGGAATACAGGGGGTAGTAAACGCCCCATCCCCTGCAAGCTTCTGGGGATAATTCTGGTGCAGAACCAGGTCCAGCTATGGCTCGGGGCCCAGATTCTGACGCACCAGAGACTGCAGACCGTGACCGGACAGTGAGAATGACTCAAAGTCCAGGTCAGTACGCGAGACGGCTTTGGTATCTGACCTTATTACTGCAGTGCGGGATATGCTAAAATTGGAAAATACTGCAGAAGCAGCAGAGACTCCGGTCCACTTGGGTTTCATAGACCTGCCCGCACTGCTAAGGTGTTCCCTTGTGTGTCTTTTGATAAACTCTTATACAAGGAATGGGAGAACCCACTGAGGGTCTTTACAGCCCCAAAGAGGTTTGCGGTACGGTACCCCTTTTGAGGAGAGTTTTCTGAAGAAATGGACCTCTCCCCCCGATAGTGGACCCTCCGGTGTCCAGACTTAATAGAGCCACCACAATTCCTGTAGAAGGGGCTCCTGTTTTCTAGGACCCTGTGGTTAAGAAGGCTGAAGTACTCGCTTGCTACCTATACTCAGTGGTAGGCTCGGCAGTACGCCCGGCATTGGCGGGGGCCCTAGTGTCTCACACACTTACTGAATGGGCAAGATTGCTACTCCAGGGGTTAAGGAGCGAGATGCTCCTCCTGATGAGATAACATTGGCCGACCTGTTGGTCCAGGGCCTTAGGTTTGTCTGCGAGTCAGACATGAATACTATTCCCCTGCTGTCTAAAACTTCGGTTTATGCAGTAGCAATACGCCACCTGATCTGGCTAAAAGGCTGGTCTGCGGACCAGACTTCCAAGAAAGCCCTGTTGGATCTGCCTTTTAAGGGCGACAGACTTTTTGGGGCTTCTCTGGATGACATCATCAAGGATGCCACAGGAAGTAAAAGCACTTTGCTTCCCCAAATTAGCAAGGGTAAGGGGCCACGCCAAGGGCAAGGGCCCTCCTTTACTGCACACAAGTGGTTTTTTCGTCCCCCTAGGGCGACAGGGAAAAGACCCCAGGCCGATAAAGCGCCTGCCCAAGGACAAAAGCGTCCCTGGTCCCGCATACCCAATAAGCCCGCGGACAAATTTGCGTCCGCATGAAGGTCCACCCCCACCCAGCTCTCGGGTGGGGAGACGTCTTCGCAAATTCGCGATTCAGTGGACAGCACTAATCTCCGACAGGTGTGTTTGCGAAGTAATCTCCTCAGGCTACAAGATAGTTTCTCTCTTGTCCACCGGACAGATTCAACACCTCCAATCTCCAGCTACTACCGACCCGTCGGGAGGCCCTGTATGGGGCGGTCCAGGGTCTACTGGAACGCGGGGTAGTTATTCCAGTTCCAGAACTGGAACGGGGTTTTTACTCAAATCTGTTCATTGTGCCGAAGAAGGAGGGGGTTCGTCCAAGCTTGGATCTCAGAGCCCTCAATTGCTTTGTGAAGGTACAAAGTTTTCGGATGGAGTCGGTTCGATCTGTAGTCACGGCTCTCCATCCGGGGGACTTTCTGGCCTCCTTGGACATCAAGGACGCATACCTGCATGTCCCCATATACTCCAGACACCAGAGGTTTCTGCGATTTGCTATCGGGAAGAACCACTACCAGTTTGTGGCCCTCCCGTTTGGCCTTGCCTCAGCACCCAGGACGTTCACCAAGGTGCTCGCTCCGATTCTGGCACTTCTAAGACAGCGGGGTATCGCTATCACAGGTTACTTGGACGACCTTCTGCTGAAGGGCCCTTCAAGCTCAGAATTAGAGGTAAGCGTGTCCATTACCTGTCAGACTCTTCGAGACTGTGGTTGGATACTAAACACGCAAAAGTCAGTATTGGTGCCCACTCAACGCCTAGTGTACCTGGGGTTGATTCTGGATTCCTCAGAGGCAAAGGTATTCCTCCCTGTGGAGAAGTTGCAGACCCTCCGGGCTGCAGTACGGCAGCTGACTTCCAGGAATTGGTCGTCACTCCGTTTTTGCATGCGAGTGTTGGGCCTCATGGTAGCCTCCTTCGAGGCGGTCCCATATGCTCAATACCACACTCGAGTGTTACAGAGGGAAGTTCTGTCCAGATGGAACAGATGCCCTTCATCTCTGGATTATCAAATCCGAGTGAGCCACCTAGTCAGGAGATCCCTGGTATGGTGGCTGACAGCACCGGCTCTAATGGCCGGGAAGTCATTTCTTCCGGTTTACTGGATAGTGATCACGACGGACGCCAGCCTTACAGGTTGGGGGGGAGTCTGGGGTGTCCAGTCGGCGCAAGGTCGCTGGACCCCAGAGGAAGCCCTCCTGCCGATCAATGTCCTGGAGATCCGGGCGATCAAGCTGTGCCTCTTCAAATGGTCTGAGACTGCAAGGGCGTCCAGTCAGGATCCAGTCAGACAACGCCACAGCAGTGGCATATGTCAATCATCAAGGAGGAACAAGAAGCTCAGCTGCAGCATCGGAGATCGCTCGCATCCTGAAGTGGGCAGAGAGGAGCGTACCGGCATTGTCGGCCGTGTACATTCCGGGTGTGGAAAACTGGCAGGCGGACTACCTGAGCCGCCAGATGCTGGACCAGGGAGAATGGTCCTTACACCCGGAGGTGTTCCAACTCCTCTGCCAAAGATGGGGCACACCAGACGTAGATCTTCTGGCTTCCCGACTCAATCGGAAGGTATTGAGGTTTGTGGCCCGGTCAAGAGACCCATGGGCAGACGCAACGGACGCGTTGGTAGCATCGTGGGGCCAGTATCGGCTAATCTATGCCTTCCCTCCCTTAAGGCTTCTTCCTCTTCTGCTCCGCAGAGTGGAGGCAGAGGGAATTCCAATGATCCTAATCGCTCCAGATTGGCCTCAGCGTCCTTGGTACGCCGATCTAGTACGTCTGGTAGCAGACGTCCCCTGGCGCCTACCACTACGGAAGGACCTGCTGTCGCAAGGTCCCATATTCCATCCTGCTTTACAGTCATTGGCTTTAATGGCATGGCTGTTGAGAACCAGGTACTGAGAGACCGGGGCCTGTCAGACTCAGTAATTTCTACTATGAGAAGTGCTCGGAAACCGTCCTCTAGGAAGGTCTATCACCGCACTTGGAGGGCCTACATCTCCATGTGTGAGGAAATGAAATGGCATCCGCGTACCTATTTGGTTTCCAGAATCCTGCTGTTTTTACAGCATGGGGTAGACCAAAGGCTTGCCCTAAGTACGATTAAGGGACAGATATCTGCCCTGGCTGTCTTTTTTCAGCGACCCCTGGCGACTCACTCTCTCGTGAGTACATTTGTGCAGGGGGTTCGACATGTGGCCCCTCCGGTCCGCCCCCCGTTACCTCCGTGGGACTTGAACCTGGTCCTCTCGGTGCTTCAGAAGGCACCGTTTGAGAATATTAGAGATATTCCCCTGTTGACACTTTCTCAGAAGGTGGTCTTTTTGGTGGCTGTTACGTCAGTTAGACGAGTCTCTGAGCTGGCAGCCTTGTCCTGCAAGGCTCCCTATTTGATTTTCCACAAGGATAAGGTGGTGCTGCGGCCGCAGCCTTCCTTTCTTCCGAAGGTCGTTTCGGCTTTTCATCTCAACGAAGACATTGTACTTCCATCCTTGTGTCCTCAGCCGTCGAATCCTAAGGAGTCGGCGTTGCATTCCTTGGACGTTGTCCGAGCTTTGAGAGTATACATATCTGCTACTTCCCTGTTCCGGAAGTCAGACTCACTGTTTGTTTCGGTGGCTGGTCCCAAGAAGGGCCAAGCAGTCTCATCGGCCACCATCTCTAGGTGGATCCGACAGATAGTAATCCAGGCTTACGCCTTAAAGGGTCAGGCGCCCCCCTTTCCTGTCACGGCGCATTCGACCAGGGCAATAGGTGCCTCTTGGGCTTTCCGACATCAAGCGTCTGTTTCCCAACTATGTAAAGCGGCGACTTGGTCGTCCGCTCACACTTTCACAAAATTCTACAAAGTTGATGTAGGTGCATCTTCGGATGCCTCTTTCGGCCGCAAGGTTTTGCAGGCGGCTGTTTAGAGTTGCAACTCCTCCGTTGGAGGAGTGCTGTTTTGTGTTTTGGGGTGAAGTTTGTTTTTATGCTGTTACCACCCCTCGTTTTTTTCTCTGACACTGCTTTGGGACGTCCCACTTTGTCAATAGAGAAGCTGTGTCGGTCCATGGACGAAAGAGTAAATAGGATTTTTTACTCACCGTAAAATCCTTTTCTCTGAGTCCATGGACCGACACAGCACCCACCCCTCCTTTTAAGTTTGTACTGCTTTTTGACGAACTGATCTGCAGACTGAGAGGGTATACCCAGAGGGTCCGCCCCCTGGGCGGTACTGTAGAAGGTGTGATGCAACACTTTTTACAAGTTTTTCTGCCTAGTCACTCCTAATTAACGGATAATACCCACTTTGTCAATAGAGAAGCTGTGTCGGTCCATGGACTCAGAGAAAAGGATTTTACGGTGAGTAAAAAATCCTATTTTTTCCCCTTTGTCTGAATTTCTCACTTCCTGTTTCTCCTCACTAAACTTCACACCATCATCCGAGCGGTGTTTAGTCAGCCAGAACAGCTTACCGAGGAGGAACAGGAAGTGAGAAATTCAGACAAAGAAAACAAAGAAAAAAAACATTTAGAAGGTAAATCAAAGGAAAAGGTAAGTGAACCAACAATGCACTAGCTTAAAGGAACCTATTTAGAAAATAAAAAAACGAACCTTTACAACCCCTTTAACCACTTCCTTACCCGCCCATAGTAATATGACGTCCACAGATGGGATCTCCCATCCTAGGTGGGTGTCATGACGTCCTGGGCTTTTTGGGGGGGATATCTGAATGATGCCTGCAGCTAGAGGCATCATTCAGATATCCTTCTCTTCAGCAGGCGATTCTGCACACGATAAGAACGATCATAGCGGCGGTTCCACCGCTTGATCGTTCTTATAGGCGGCGGGAGGGGACATCCCCCCCTCCCTCCGGTGCTTCTCCGGGCTCTCCCGTGCCATTGGGGGGCCCGGAGAAAGAATCGTCCGGCGCTGCTGTCTTGTCACATGACAAGCATAGAGATGACTGGTGACCAGATGGTCACCAGTCATCTTTATGACCGTCGGAGGCCCGGGTGCGATGTGATGATGTCACGCCCAGGTTCCCAAAAGTAAACAAAGCCGCGAGTGCGGCTGAAAGCATGAGATCGGTGATTTATTTCTTTCTCTTACATCACGGGACACAGAGCGACATAGTCATTACTAATGGGTTATATAGATACCTTCAGGTGCTGGCACCTTCCAAAACCGGAAGTACCCTCCCCTATATAAGCCCCTCCCATCCGGGAGCACCTCAGTTTTTTGCCAGTGTCTAAGGTGTTGGCCAAGAACAAACATGTGTTTTTCACTGAGCTTGCGTACAGGTTCTTTTGGGCCTCAGTAAGCTATTCCGGATCCGACCAAAAAAGCTTCATAGCTAAACGGTCGGTACCCGGGCCTTGCAGAGAAGAGCAAGGTTTTGCCTGTAATGCTTCTCTTAGGAGAGCTGGACCCTGGGATCCAGAGCTCTGGTCATACCCACGACCAAGATGTTTTCTGTGCAGGGTGCTATACAGGTCCAGGGGAGTGGAATCCTTGGGAACCCGGTCCCTGAAGGTTTGATTACAATGCCTGCCGTGATAGGTGAAGTTTGGGCTTTTGTGGACCAAACAAAGTCCTGCGGCGGGGAACAGGTAAGTGGGGGCCCCCAGGAACTTGGTTCTATTGGGGGACCCCCAAGCCTAATTTGTCTTTCTGTCTGTTACCTAACGGTATTTCCCGCTAATATCTGTGCATGCCTGTAACTACTAAAAAAATGTAGTATTTTTAATAGTGGTCAAGAAAAAAAAAAAAAAAAAAAAAAAAAAAAAAAAATTATATATATATATATATATATATATATATATATATATATATTTAATATATTAGACTGCGGTACCTGTGTTTATCCACTAGAGGCCACTGTGGAACGTTTGTCATGTGGACTAGTTTCTTTTCATCAGAGCAAGTCCAGGCAGATGGTGAGTTCTCTTGTGGGAAACTGCTTCCTCTGCCATGTTGCAATGCTCGTCCATCCCCCGGCCTGCGGCAAAAAGGGGCCCTGGCTCTTGTCCCTAGTTTCCCTTTTCGAAATTAGCGCCGAAGGCGCATGTGGCTGCGCGCCTCTATATATAGAGGTGAGCCGGGAAAGGGGGCGGAGCCTGGGGGATGACGCTCTGTGCGCGCCGCAGCGCTTCTGCGCATGTGCGGGCGTCCCAGCATGTTAAAAAACACAATTATGTGTTGTGAGCTGGCTATGGAGTGCAGAGACAGAGCTGGCAACATTTAAAAAAAAGGCATACAGCAAGCGGTTGATGCAGGCATCCCCATAGAAAGGCACATTAGTAGACACCAACTGTGATATAGCAGCAATTGTGCTAGACTATTCTCAGTAAAAGTGGTGTATTACGGCTGGAATACCTCAGCTTTAGGCTTAGGAAATAAGCCGTCCAGAAGCTCCGGAACTGAATCTTCCAGGAAGCGAAGGGGGTCTCATCGGGCTCTGAGGATCTTGGGCATGCTTCTGCTGCACCAGTCTCCCCTGAAGTTCAGAGGTAAGTGACCGTAGAGACCCCGCAGGGGTACTTGGTACTGTGGCTGTCCTCAGTTCACCTGCTCCTGTGTATGTAACAGAGGAGGTTTTTTCCTCAGCTCTGGGAGGATTAGAGAGAGATTGTCAACATTGATCGCTGCCTCCCTGTCAGGGAAAGCACGCCCGATCTCCGTCTCCTCCTTCAGAGTGCCTGTTAGCAGAGCAACAGTCCCATACAGGGATCGACCTGCCTGATGGGGATCAGGATGAGGTTGATTCTGTTATAGAGAAATCAACAGTGGGGGAACCTTTTCTCAGCATCTCAAGCTGAAAGATTATGGGTTCAGTCTCTGACTAACATGGTCCGATCAGCATTTAAAAATGCACCTTGCGGAACCATCAACCACTACTGTATCCTCGTTGGGGTCGCTAAAAGCCCCCAGAATGTCTGTTCTTTTCCACTTCACCCTTTACTGAAAGGGCTTATTTACCAGGATTGGGAACGTCCTGAGAAAATATTTATTCCCCCAAGAGATTTCCGGTGGTCTATCCCGTGGAGGATAAGTTCATCAAAAAAAAAAATGGAAGGTCCCTACAGTGGACGCAGCCATCTCTTGTATATATAAATCACTGACATGTCCAGTGGAAAATGTTCAAGAACCCAATAGATAAAAGATTGGAGTCCTTATGAAAGTCTGCTTCTTTTTACAGCAAGCTTGGTGACACAACCAGCAGTAGCAGCTATTGGGGTCTGCTAAGCAGGGAAGGATCAGTTGAAACAGGTCTTGAGGGACTTGACAGATCAGCAGGCCCTTGCCCTAGCTGATCTACCTAGAGCCTTAGGCTTTGCGGTTGACGCCATAAAGGATTCAGTCCATCAGGCCTCCCGCCTTACGCTGTCTATAGTACATATGCGTAGGCTTCTATGGCTCAAAAACTGGTCTGCTGAAGCTCCCTGTAAAGAATGGCTGGTTAGCGTCCCATTTCATGGTGAACGCTTATTCAGGGAAAACCTGGACAAATATATCCAGAAAATTTCCAGCGGTAAAAATACGCTCTTGCCGGTTAAAAACGGAGTTAGAGGTCCCTCTTTAAGAGGCCTGCTTCTCCAGTCCCTGGGGCATCGGCTGTGTACCAGTTCCGACGGCCTCCTCGGTCAATTCCCGGGGGTAAAAAACAGGGACAATAGCAGGGTAATGAGAAACCCTGGGTCAGGGGAGGTACAAAACCTCCCCCAAAGTTAAATTCATTGAAGGGGCCCCCACTCAGTCGGGTGGGGGGAGGACTCCAGTTGTTCGCAAGAGACCAGGCGGGGCACGATCAAGACAGATAGATGCTCTCCGCAGTATGTTGGGGATACAGTTTGGAGTTAAAAGACTCTCCTCCTTCCCATTTTTGAGGTCAAACGCGCCAAGGGATCCCCGGAAGAGAGAGTCCCTCCTGTTGGCACTAGAACAACTATTGCTCCAAGGAGTAATTATGGAGGTTCCCCTGGAAGAATGAGGGTTCGGGTTTTACTCAAACCTCTTTACAGTCCCGAAGCAAACGCGGACGGGAGGCCCATATTAATTCTAAAAGGGCTATACAAATTCCTGTATATCAGGACTTTCCGATGGAGTCTATCCGATCGGTGGCCACTGCCCTACAAGGGGAGGATTGGTTAGCCGCGATCGACATCAAAGATGCTTATTTGCACATTCCCATCTTTCCAGACCAAAAATTTCTACGCTTTGCAGTAGAAGGGCGCCATTTTCAGCAGAGCCTTACCCTTCGGTTTGGCCACAGCACCACGAGTGTTTACAAAAATTCTGGCCCTTTATTGGCCAATCTAAAAACACAAGGTGTAATGATAATGGCATATCTAGATGACTTGTTGCTGATAGACCACTCAGTGAAAAAACTAGACGTGGTCATTCACAAGACAATCAAGTATCTGGAATCTCACGGTTGGATTATCAACCGAGACAAGTCAGCCCTAAAAAACAGTCAAAAGTCTGGAATACTTGGGGCTAAGGTTGGATTCAGGCCAGAGAAAAATATTCTTGCCTCGAGGAAAGGTGTTGTCTTTGAAAGATTTGATCCACTTAGTGGGTACAAAAAAGACAGCCGTCCATACGCCTGTGCATAAGGCTGCTGGGAAAAATGGTGGCATCATTCGAAGCAGTACCCTACGGTCAATTCCATTCAAGGAATTTGCAAGGGGCCATACTGTCAGCCTGGAACAAAACAGTTCAGGCCCTAGACTTACAATGTCCTTGTCCCCTTCCGTTCGCAAGAGCCTCCGTTGGTGGTTGGTTCCCCAGAATCTGGAAAAAGGGAAATCCTTCAGTCCGATTTCTTGGAAGGTGGTCACTACAGATGCCAGCCTTATAGGCTGGGGAGCAGTACTGGAGCAATGGTCTCTCCAGGGCAGATGGTCGGATGCAGAAAAGGCCCTGCCCATCAATCTCTTAGAGATACGAGCAGCCCGGTATACCCTAGTAGCATGGACATCCAAACTCCAAGGGTCCCCTGTCAGAATTCAATCAGACAATGCCACAGCAGTGGCATATATCAATCATCAGGGGGGCACCAGGAGTCGTGCAGCCCAGAGGGAAGTAAATTACATCCTGAAATGGGCAGAAAGATATGTCCCAGCCATATCTGCGGTATTCATTCCAGGAGTGGAGAATTGGAAGGCGGACTTTCTAAGTCGCCAGCAATTATGCCCAGAGGAAGGGTCCCTTCACCCCGAGGTTTTCTGGACAATATGTCAGCGGTGGGGAACATCGGATGTAGATCTTCTAGCATCCAGATTCAACGCAAAGGTGGACAGGTTTGTCTCTCGGACAAGGGATCCCCTAGCTTGCGGCTCGGATGCCCTAGTGTTCCCTTGGGATCAGTTCAAGCTGATATATGCATTCACACCGCCACAATGGTTACCTCGATTAATCCGCAGAATCAGGGTAGAAAAGAAACCAGTGATTCTGGTGGCTCCAGCGTGGCCCCGAAGAGCGTGGTACGCGGAGATTGTAAAATGTCAGTGGGGAGTCCTTGGACTCTCCCACGTCGTCCGGACCTGCTTTCGCAAGGACCGATATACCACCCTTCCTTACCAGCCCTAGGTTTGACGGCCTGGCTATGGAAGCCCACATTCTAAAAAAGAGAGGGCTCTCTAATCCTGTGGTATCTACCATGATCAATGCCAGGAAGCCGGTATCCAGGCAGATCTATTATAGAATCTGGAAGGCGTACATCGCGTGGTGTGAGGCCAAGAAATGGCATCCACATAAGTACGTAATAGGTAGGAGTCTGGACTTCCTACAGTGGGCTGTAGATAGGAAGCTTGCCTTGAGTATTATCAAAGGTCAGTTTTCGGCCTTGTCAATATTTTTTCAAAGGCCCTTGGCTTCGCATTCACTAGTCAAAGCCTTTATACAAGGAGGGATGCGTATTAGTCCTCCGGTTAATATTCCCATATGTCCATGGGATCTAAACTTGGTTCTGTCGGTTCTACAGAAACAACCATTTGAACCATTACAGCATATTTCTTTGGTTCTTCTCACCAGGAAATTGATTTTTCTAGTAGCCATTTGTTCGGCTAAAAGAGTGTCGGAATTAGCAGCTATGTCCTGTAAGGAGCCATATCTGGTTATCCATAAGGATAGAGTAGTGTTACGTCCTCACCCAGCCTTTCTTCCTAAGGTGGTATCGAGGTTTCATTCGAACCAAGATGTGGTTCTTCCTTCTTTTTTCCCCAAACCTAGCTCGGTAGAGGAAAAGTTATTACATTCTTTGGATGTAGTAAGAGCAGTTAAAGCTTATCTAAAAGCCACTGCTCAGATTCGCAGAACGGATACTTTGTTTATTCTGCCGGAAGGCCCCAGAAGGGGTCAGGCAGCGTCAAGATCTACTTTAGCCAAGTGGATTCGACAGGTCATTATGCAAGCCTATGGCTTGAGAAGGAGACCACCTCCGTTCAAAGTTAGAGCGCACTCCACGAGAGCAGTTGGAACTTCATGGGCAGTGCATCACCAGGCCTCCCTGGCTCAAATCTGTAAGACCGCAACATGGTCTTCAGTACATACGTTTACTAGGTTCTACCAGGTGGACGTTAGAAGTCAGGAGGTTGTCGCCTTTGGGCGCAGTGTGTTGCAGGCCGCAAAAGATCCTCATGTCTGATAGCGCTCAGCTTATGTATGGTGTATCCCCCCCCCCTCGTTGGGCATTGCTTTAGGACATCCCATTAGTAATGACTATGTCGCTCTGTGTCCCGTGATGTACGAGAAAGAAAATAGGATTTTTATAACAGCTTACCTGTAAAATCCTTTTCTTGGAGTACATCACGGGACACAGAGCTCCCGCCCCTCTTTAGGGACACTTATTGCTTTGCTACAAAACTGAGGTGCTCCCGGATGGGAGGGGCTTATATAGGGGAGGGTACTTCCGGTTTTGGAAGTTGCCAGTGCCAGCACCTGAAGGTATCTATATAACCCATTAGTAATGACTATGTCGCTCTGTGTCCCGTGATGTACTCCAAGAAAAGGATTTTACAGGTAAGCTGTTATAAAAATCCTATTTTTTCACGATCTCATGCTTTCCAGCCTGGAGGAGAGATGTGGGGTCTTATTGACCCCGCATCTCTCCATAAAGAGGACATGTCACACACATTCCTATTACAAGGGATGTTTGCATTCCTTGTAATAGGAATAAAAGTGATCAAAAAATAAAAAGAGTGTAAAAAAATTAAGTAAAATCTAAAAAAAAAAAAAAAAATTAAAAACGCCCCTGTCGCCGGTAGCTCGTGCTCAGAAGCGAACGCACACGCAAGTCCCGCCCACATATGTAAACGCCGTTCAAACCACACATGTGAGGTATTGCCGCGTGTGTTAGAGCACGTGCAACAATTCTAGCACTAGACCTCCTCTGTAACTCTAACCGGGTAACCTGTAAAAATTTTCAAAGCGTCGCCTATGGAGATTTTTAAGAACCGAAGTTTGGCGACATTCCATGAGTGTGCGCAATTTTAAAGCGTGACATGTTAGGTATCTATTTACTCGGCATAACATCATCTTTCATATTTTACAAAAAAATTTGGCTAACTTTACTGTTGTTATTTTTTTAATTCATGAAACCATTTTTTTTCCAAAAAAAAGGCAATTGAAAAATGATTGCACAAATACCGTGCAAGATAAAAAGTTGCAATGACCGTCATTTTTATTCCCTAGGGTGTCTGATAAAAAAAAAAAACATATATAAATGTTTGGGGGTTCTGAGTAATTTTCTAGCAAAAGAATTATGATTTGTACATGTAGGAGAGAAGTGCCAGAATAGGCCCGGTATTGAGGTGGTATAAAAAGCTTGGTATTGAAAGGGTTAAGGTAAAAATCAAGAAAGGGAGCTTTCTCCCACTTTTAACCTAAATTACAGTTGCATGGATTTTGGATTGCGGGAGTCGTCTTTAACTTACCAGGTACCATACCCTGACATGCTGCTGCAGTAGGACCACCGATATGAACTGGCCATAGAGGCTTCATCCTTTACAACAGAGAAAACTCTATTAGAACGTGATGCAATACTGTGCTGTAATTTCATAAAAATTTGCATAACTTCCAATACACAAGTTGACTGTCAAAAACTTTTGTACAGTAAATTCTTCCATAAAAAGTATGTTTATTGTGGTTGAACATGCATGTTTGTGACTGTGTAGGATGAGGGGGGGGGGGGGGGGGTGCTACCTGCCACTGCTGGCTCTGGCTTATCCTAATAGGGAAATTTGCACACCCATCATGTCTGTAACAATCTCTTTCCATTTCCAGTTTACAAGATTTGATTTATTCCAACTTGTCAGTTCTTTAGTAGGAGGCAAAATATTAAAGTAGTATTAAACCCTCAGCGTTGTTATTCTTACCCAAGCACTTGTAGTTTACAGATTTCTTACAAACGCAATGTTTTGGGGGAAAAAAATGCACTTTTTTTTAATAAAAAAAAATAAATAAGAAAACTGTAGTTATCCCAAATTTTTTGTATAATGTGAAAGATGATGTTACGCAGAGTAAATTAAAACCGACCATGTCATGCTTTATAATTGTGCACACTCGTGGAATGGCGACAAACTATGGTAATTCTCCATAGGTAACGCTTTAAAAATTTCTACAGGTTACCAGTGTAGTTAGAGGAGATATTGTGCTAGAATTATTGCTCTCGCTTTAACGATCGCGGCGAAACCTCACGTGTGGTTTGAACACTGTTTACATATGTGGGCAAGACTTACATATGCTTTCGCTTCTGCGCGCGGGCTCGGAGGGACGGGGAGCTTACATTTTTGACTTTTTCTTATTTATTTTACTTTTTATTTTTACACCGTCTCTTTAGGAATAAAAGTGCTGAATTTTTTTATTTTATTACAAGGAATGTACAGGACAGGGCCTCTTTAATGTGAGATCTGGGGTCAAAAAGATGTCGGATCTCACATTTACACTTAAATACAATAAAAAAAAAAAAAAGGGCCCTTTAAGGCCGGAGGGTAGAAGTGGCATTTGACGTCGCCTCGGTCTTCCAAGGGCATAGAGTGGAGTGGCCATCTTTCCCTCACTCGACTATCTGCCCATCAGTCCCGGGGATCGGATCGTTTCCACCGCTGCTGATCTCTCCGGTAAGCGGCGGAAACAACCGGGAAGTGGCGGGGTAGTTTCTCTCCCACCACCCATAAAAGTGATCCCATGGCAAATCCACTGCTCGGACCACTTTTATGCTAAAGCAGATCCCCCACCATGTAAAAATATATAGCTAGCTGCTGCCATAACCCTGGTATTTAACAGCAAAGTAGTGACGTAAATCCATGGTCTGGAAGTGGTTAAAGTGTATCTAAACCCAGGAACCTGCATTCACTATATCTGGTCTCCCACAGTACACAGAACAGTATACAGCAGCCTTGTGACTCCTATCAGTGCCTGGTTAAAGCTTGTAGGAGGAGTTTTCATACTGCACTGACTGTTCTATCAGGATGCGGGACCCCTGACCCTCTGTCGTGACAGTGCCGATTGCATGTGATCAGCACAGGACCACTCTCCCAAGAAAAAAAAAAAAAAAACCCTCTATAGCAATACACACCAAACTGAGCATGTGTAGCCTGACTCCAGTAACTCTGTCTTATCCAGACATGTTATGGGGACAATGCAAGAAGGGGAGGATCTGTGCATACTGGATCAAACAGACTTTCTTTCTCGTACATCACGGGACACAGAGCGACATAGTCATAACTATGTGGGTTATATAGATACCTTCAGGTGCTGGCAACTTCCAAAACCGGAAGTACCCTCCCCTATATAAGCCCCTCCCATCCGGGAGTACCTCAGTTTTTTGCCAGTGTCTAAGGTGTTGGCCAAAGAGTAACATGTGTTTTCACTGGGCTTGCGTACAGGTTCTTTTATGGGCCTCAGTAAGCTGTTCCGGATCCGACCAAAAAAGCTTCATAGCTAAACGGTCGGTACCCGGGCCTTGCAAGAGAAGAGCAAGGTTTTGCCTGTAATGCCTCTCTTAGGAGGGCTGGACCCTGGGATCCAGAGCTCTGGTCATACCCACGACCAAGATGTTTTCTGTGCAGGGTGCTATACAGGTCCAGGGGAGTGGAATCCTTGGGAACCCGGTCCCTGAAGGTTTGATTACAATGCCTGCCGTGATAGGTGAAGTTTGGGCTTCTGTGGACCAAACAGAGTCCTGCGGCGAGGAAAAGGTAAGTGGGGGCCCTCAGGAACTTGGTTCTATTGGGGGACCCCCAAGCCTAATTTGTCTTTCTGCCTGTTACCTAAGGTATTCCCGCTAATATTCTGTGCATGCCTGTTACTACTAAGAAAATGTAAAAAAATAATAGTAGGCAAGAAAAAAATAAAAACTAAAAAAAAATGGTAAGACCGCGGTACCTGTGTTAATCACTAGAGGCCGCTGTGGTTCTTTTTCTTGTAATGTGGATTTTTTTCTTCCAAAGTCAAATCCAGGCAGTTGGTAAGTTCTCTGCTGGGAAGCTGTTTCCTCTGCCCTGTTGCTGCGCTCATCCATCCCCGGGCCCTGCGGCAAACAGGGACCCTGGCTCCCATCTAGTTCCCTAATTTTAAAAAAAGCGCCGAAGGCGCACGTGCCTCTATATATAGAGGCGACCTGGAAAAAGGGGCGGAGCTGGTGGATGACGCTCGGTGCGCGCCGCTTCTGCGCATGTGCGGGCGTCCAGCGTGTTTAAAGGCACAATCACAGGTGTCAGCTGGCTATTGAAGTGCACAGACAGAGCAACAGTAAAATAAGGCACACAGAGGCGGTTGATGCAGGCATCCCCTAGAAAGGCACTTTAGTAGACACCAACTGTTAATAGTCTAGCACAATAGCTGCTATATATCAGTAAAAGTGGTGTATTACGGCTGGAATACCTCAGCTTTGGGCTTAGGAATATGCCGTCCAGAGGCTCCGGAACTAAATCTTCCAGGAAGTGAAGGGGGTCTCCATCGGGCTCTGAGGATCTTGGGCATGCTTCTGCTGCACCAGACTCCCCTGAAAATTCAGAGGTTAGTGACCGTAGAGACCCCGCAGGAGTACCGGGTACTGTGGCTGTCCTCAGTTCACCTGCTCCTGTGTATGTAACAGAGGAGGTTTTTTCCTCAGCTCTGGGAGGATTGGAAGAGAGATTGACAACATTGATCGCTGCCTCCCTGTCACAGGGAAAGCGCGCCCGATCTCCGTCTCCTCCTTCAGAGTACCTGTTAGCGGAGCAACAGTCCCATACAGGGATCGACCTGCCTGAAGGGGGATCAGGATGAGGTTGTTATAGGAGGAATCAACAGTGGAGGAACCTTTCTCAGCATCTCAAGCTGAAAGATTATGGGTTCAGTCCCTGACTAACATGGTCCGATCAACATTTAAAATGCACCTTGCGGAGCCATCAACCACGACTGTCTCCTCGTTGGGGTCGCTAAAAGCTCCCCAGACTGTTTGTTCCTTTCCACTTCACCCTTTACTGGAAGGGCTCATTTACCAGGATTGGGAACATCCTGATAAAATATTTACTCCTCCCAAGAGATTTCCGGTGGTCTATCCCATGGAGGATAGGTTCATCAAAAAATGGAGGGTCCCTACAGTGGACGCAGCCATCTCTTGCGTGAATAAATCACTGACATGTCCAGTAGATAATGTTCAAGGACCCAATAGATAAGAAATTGGAGTCCTTATTAAAAGCTGCTTTCTCTACAGCAGGCTTGGTGACACAACCAGCAGTGGCAGCTATTGGGGTCTGCCAAGCAGTGAAGGATCAGTTGAAACAGGTCTTAAGGGACTTGCCAGATCAGCAGGCTCTTGCCTTAGCTGATCTACCTAGAGCCTTATGCTTTGCGGTTGACGCCATAAAGGATTCAATCCACCAGGCCTCCCGCCTTACGCTGTCTGTAGTACATATACGCAGGCTTCTATGGCTCAAAAACTGGTCTGCTGAAGCTCCCTGTAAAAAATTGCTGGTTAGCTTCCCATTTCATGGTGAACGCTTATTCGGGGAAGACCTGGACAAATATATCCAGAAAATTTCCAGCGGTAAAAGTACACTCTTGCCGGTTAAAAACAGAGTTAGAGGTCCCTCTTAAGAGGCCTGCTTCTCCAGTCCCTGGGGCATCAGCTGTGAAACAGTTCCGACGGCCTCCTCGGTCAAATCCCGGGGGTAAAAATCAGGGACAATCGCAGGGTAATAAGAAACCCTAGGTCAGGAGAGGTACAAAACCTCCCCCAAAGTCAAATTCATGAAGGGTTGCCCCCACTCAATCGGGTGGGGGGAAGACTCCAGTTGTTCGCAGAGACCTGGCGGGACACGATCAGAGACAGATGGGTGCTCTCCGCAGTAAGTCTGGGATACAGATTGGAGTTAAAAGACTCTCCTCCTCCCCATTTTATGAGGTCAAACGTGCCAAGGGATCCCCGGAAGAGAGAATCCCTCCTGTTGGCACTAGAACAACTATTGCTCCAATTAGTAATTATGGAGGTTCCCCTGGAAGAATGGTGGTTCGGGTTTTACTCAAACCTCTTTACAGTCCCGAAGCCAAACGGGGACGTGAGGCCCATATTAAATCTAAAAGGGCTAAACGAATTCCTGCATATCAGGACTTTCCGGATGGAGTCGATCCGATCGGTGGCCACTGCCCTACAAGGAGAGGAATGGTTAGCCTCGATCGACATCAAAGATGCTTATTTGCACATTCCCATCTTTCCAGTCCACCAAAAACTTCTACGCTTTGCAGTAGAAGGGCGCCATTTTCAGTTCAGAGCCTTACCCTTCGGTCTGGCCACAGCACCACGAGTGTTTACAAAAATTCTGGCCCCATTATTGGCCAATCTAAGAACACAAGGTGTAACGATAATGGCATATCTAGACGACTTGTTGCTGATAGACCACTCAATGGAAAAACTAGAAGTGGTCGTTCACAAGACAATCAAGTATCTGGAATCTCACGGTTGGATTATCAACCGAGACAAGTCAGCCCTAAAACCAGTCAAAAGTCTGGAATACTTGGGGCTAAGGCTGGATTCAGACCAGAGAAAAATGTTCTTGCTGCAAGAAAAGGGGTCGTCTTTGAGAGATTTGATCCACCTAGTGGATACAAAAAGACACCCGTCCATACGCCTGTGCATGAGGCTGCTGGGAAAAATGGTGGCATCTTTCGAAGCAGTACCCTACGGTCAATTCCATTCAAGGAATTTGCAAAGGGCCATACTGTCAGCCTGGAACAAAAAAGTTCAGGCCCTAGACTTACCAATGTCCTTGTCCCCTTCCGTTCGCAAGAGCCTCCATTGGTGGTTGGTTCTCCAGAATCTGGAAAAAGGGAAATCCTTCAGTCCGATTTCTTGGAAGGTGGTCACTACAGATGCCAGCCTTTTAGGCTGGGGAAGCAGTACTGGAGCAATGGCTCTCCAGGGCAGATGGTCGGATGCAGAAAAGGCCCTGCCCATCAATCTCTTAGAGATACGAGCAGCCCGGTATGCCCTAGTAGCATGGACATCCAAACTCCAAGGGTCCCCTGTCAGAATTCAATCAGACAATGCCACAGCAGTGGCATATATCAATCATCAGGGTGGCACCAGGAGTCGTGCAGCCCAGAGGGAAGTAAAATTACATCCTGAAATGGGCAGAAAGATATGTCCCAGCCATATCCGCGGTATTCATTCCAGGAGTGGAGAATTGGAAGGCGGACTTTCTAAGTCGCCAGCAATTATGCCCAGGGGAATGGTCCCTTCACCCCGAGGTTTTCCAGACAATATGTCAACGGTGGGGAACACCGGATGTAGATCTGCTAGCATCCAGATTCAACGCAAAGGTGAACAGATTTGTCTCTCGGACAAGGGATCCCCTAGCTTGCGGCTCGGATGCCCTAGTGTTCCCTTGGGATCAGTTCAAGCTGATATATGCATTCCCACCGCCACAATTGTTACCTCGATTACTCCGCAGAATCAGGGTAGAAAAGAAACCAGTGATTCTGGTGGCTCCAGCGTGGCCCCGAAGAGCATGGTACGCGGAGATTGTAAAATTGTCTGTGGGGAGTCCTTGGACCCTCCCACATCGTTCGGACCTGCTTTCGCAAGGATTGATATACCATCCTTCCTTACCAGCCCTAGGTTTGACGGCCTGGCTATTGAAGCCCACATTCTAAAAAAGAGAGGTCTCTCTAATCCTGTGGTATCTACCATGATCAATGCCAGGAAGCCGGTATCCAGGCAGATCTACTATAGAATCTGGAAGGCGTACATCACTTGGGGTGAGGCCCAGAAATGGCATCCACGTAAGTACGGAATAGGTAGGATTCTGGACTTCCTACAGTGGGCTGTAGATAGGAAGCTTGCCTTGAGTACTATCAAGGGTCAGATTTCGGCCTTGTCAATATTTTTTCAAAGGCCCTTGGCTTCGCATTCACTAGCCAAAGCCTTTATACAAGGAGTAGTGATGAGCCGAACACCCCCGGGTTCGGTTCGCACCAGAACCCGCGAACGGACCGAAAGTTCGAACGAACATTAGAACCCTATTAAATACAATGGATGCGAACGTTCGAATTCTAAAGTGCTAATTATAACAACTATTATGCATGTTATTGTCCTAAAAAGGGTTTGGGAACCCGGGTTCTGCACCAGGGGACATGTATCAATGCAAAAAGAAGTTTTAAAAACGGTCGTTTTTCGGGAGCAGTCATTTTAATGATGCATAAAGTGAAAAAAAAAAGTCAAATATTCCTTTAAATATCGTACCTGGGGGGTGTCTAAAGTATGCCTGTGAAGTGCCACGTGTTTCCCGTGTTTAGAACTGTCCCTGCACAAAATGACACTTCTAAAGGAAAAAAAAGCCATTTAAAACTGCTTGCGGCTTTAATGTAATGTCTGGTCCCGGTAATATGGATGAAATTCTTTAAGAAAAATAGCATAGCTACCCCATGACCCCCCCCCCCTACCCCAGCCCATTACCAGCCCCTTTGGGTCTTGTATGGATATTAAGGGGAACCCCGCACATAAAATAAAAAAGGCCCTATATACTCTGAACAGCCCTATACAGGCGGTGCATACAAGACAGGGACTGTAGGTTTGTTCTTATGTAGAGTCTGTTTGTAATTTTGAACAGGTACATTGTTGAAGTGTAGCTCCAGACCAAAAATCTATTTTTAAACTTTTTGGAAAACATAGGTAAGGGTTATCACCCCTGTAACATTTGTTTTGCTGTCTGTGCCCCTGTTCAGAACATTTCACCTCACTTTCCGTCCCAATGACAACTGTTTTTGAAATGTGGTGTTTTTCTTGAAACAAGGATTGCTGATAAAGCATCAGTACAGAGGAGACACCTTTCTCCCATATTTATTCTTACAGGAGAGAATTTTCCTTCCTAGTGGTAGATTTCCTCTCACTTCCTGTTGTCTTCTTGCGTTTGCAAGTAGGAGTCGTTTGTAAGTTGGATGTTTGAAAGTAGGGACCTGCCGTATATACTCTGCAGAAATAGGCCCCTTAGTTGTTGGTGTTGGCACAACACTGTAAGCACTCACAGTTACTCTTGGTTGGTGCTGGAACGCCCTGCTGTCAACTATTATATCAGGAATTTTAATTACATATAATTGTTGAACAGTGGTAGTAAAAATTGGGCCTTTGATGGTGGTGCTGGTGCCACAACACTGTAAGCCCTGACAGTTACTCTTGGTGGGTGCAGCAATGGGCCCTGCTGTGAATTATTAGATCAAGAATTGTAATTACATGCCCCTGTTGAACAGGGGCTGAAAAATTGGGCCTTAGGCACTGGTGGCACAACACTGCAACCCCTCACAGATACTGTACTTGGAGCACAGCAATGAGCCCTGTTGCAAAGTATTGCTTCAAAAATTGTAATTACACGCCCCTGTTAAACAGGGGCTGAAAAATTGGGCGTTAGGCACTGGTGGCACAACACTGCAACTCCTCACAGATACTGTACTTGGAGCACAGCAATGAGCCCTGTTGCAAAGTATTGCTTCAAAAATTGTAATTACACGCCCCTGTTAAACAGGGGCTGAAAAATTGGGCGTTAGGCACTGGTGGCGGCACCCATAAACAAAAATGATCTTACAAGCTATCATCATCAATCGTATCATTGAGGACTCGGAGGAGGAGGATAGCCAGTCAACATAACAGCACAGGCACTCAGCATCAGCATCAGTCTTGAAGGGATGTGACATGTTAAAATCAATTAGTCTGTTATATCAGCATCAGGTGTGTGGTAGCTGGTGGTGATCCAAGACTGGTTCATCTTGATGAAAGTCAGTCGATCAACCGAGTCGGTGGACAGGCGCACCCTGTGATCCGTGACAAATCCTCCAGCAGCACTGAATGTGCGTTCCGAAAGAACGCTGGATGCAGGACAGGCCAGTAGCTCAATTGCATACTGTGCAAGCTCTGGCCAGTGATCCATCCTCAAGACCCAGTAAGCCAGAGGATTTTCGGTGGGGAAGGTGTCCAAGTCTGACCTTGCCCCTAGATATTCCTGCACCATGTTTATCAGACGCTGGCGATGGTTGCTGGAACCGATCATACTTTGGGGCTGCGGACTAAAGAATTGTCTGAACGCATCGGTCAGACGGCCACCTTCCCCACCGCTCCTTCTTTGACTGGCCGAAGCCTCAGCAACTCGTTGTCCAGGACCAGGAGTTTGTAACCTCCCAGTCTCTGGGAACGCGTTGCACAGACCTTTCTGCAAGGCCTCCCGGAGTTGTCTCATCCTCTGCTCCCTCTGCGACGGTAACATAAGGTCCGCAACCTTACCCTTGTACCGTGGATCAAGGAGAGTGGCCAGCCAGTAATGGTCCCTCTCCTTGATCCGAAGAATACGAGGATCCTTCCGCAGACTTTGCAGGATCAGGGAGGCCATGCAGCGTAGGTTTGCTGAGGCATTCGCTCCGGAGTCCTCTGGGTCACTAAGGACGACATGATCCGCAGCCACCTCCTCCCAGCCACGTACAAGTCCACTGGTTTCTTGGGACTGTAAATCATCCGTAAAAGACTGCTGCTGATGATGCTGAGTGCCAGCCTCCACCTCCATGCTGACACAATCCTCCTCCTCCTCCTCCTCCTCCTCTTCCTGTGCGATGGGTGGGACAGAAGGAAGACTGTCTGGGTAAAGGGGGCCTTGAGAGGCAAGGAAGTCCTCCTCTTCCTGCCTCTGTTCTGCCTCAAGTGCCCTGTCCATTATTCCACGCAGCGTGTGCTCCAACAGGTGGACAAGAGGTACAGTGTCACTGATGCATGCACTGTCACTGCTCACCATCCTCGTGGCCTCCTCAAATGGTGCCAGGACAGTGCATGCATCCCTGATCATGCCCCACTGGCGTGGAGAAAAAAAACCAAGCTCCCCTGACCCTGTCCTGGTGCCGTAGTCGCACAGGTACTCATTGATGGCCCTCTGCTGCGTGTGCAGCCGCTGCAGCATGGCCAACGTTGAGTTCCACCTGGTGGGCATGTCACATATAAGGCGGTTCTTGGGCAGGTTCAACTCCTTTTGCAGCTCAGCCAGGCGAGCACTGGCATTATAAGATCTGCGGAAATGCACACAGACTTTCCTGGCCTGCCTCAGGACATCCTGTAAGCCCGGGTACCTGCCCAAGAAGCGCTGCACCACCAGGTTAAGGACGTGAGCCACACAGGGCACATGGGTCAGTTGTCCCTGTCGGAGGGCGGAGAGGAGGTTGGTGCCATTGTCGCAAACCACCATTCCTGGCTTAAGCTGGCGTGGCGTCAACCACCTCTCGGCCTGGCCCTGCAGAGCAGACAGGACCTCTGCCCCAGTGTGGCTTCTGTCCCCCAAACACACCAGCGCAAGCACGGCATGGCATCTTTTTGCCTGCGTGCTTGCGTAGCCCCGTGAACGGCTACGGAGCACCGCTGGTTCATAGGACAAACCACAGGAAGAGGCCATGGAGGAAGAAGAAGAGGAGGGGGTGGAGGAGAGAGGTGTGTCACAACCAGTAGTAGCATTTTGGAGGCGTGGCGGTGGGACAACCTTCAACACTACTGCACCTTGTCCTGAATCCTTCCCAGCTGCCAAAAGAGTGACCCAATGGGCCGTGAAAGAAAGGTAACGTCCCTGTCCATGCCTGCTGGACCATGAGTCAGCGGTAATATGCACCTTACCGCTGACCGCCCTGTCCAGCGAGGCCAAGACATTGCCTTCCACATGCCGGTAGAGAGCCGGAATAGCCTTCCGTGAGAAAAAGTGGCGTTTGGGAACCTGCCACTGAGGAACTGCACATTGCACAAACTCACGGAAGGGGGCCGAGTCTACCAACTGAAAAGGCAGCAGTTGAAGCGCTAGCAATTTAGCCAAGCTAGCATTCAACCGCTGGGCATGTGGATGGCTGGGAGTGAACTTCTTTCGACGGTCCAGCAGCTGGGGCAGGGAAATTTGCCTGCTAGAATCGGACGTCGGTGTACTGCTAGCAGAGTGGGCGCAAGTACTTGGCTGTGACACACCTAATTCTACACCTTCATTCCTCTCAGTGCATGTTTCAGAGAGGACTGAAGTTATAGTGGGGTTGGAGATCCCAGCTGATGCGGTGCAAGGAGAGGTCCGCTTTGTTCTTTGGTGTGGGTCTTTGAGGTAGGCTTGCCAACGAGCTGCATGGCAGGTCAACATATGTCTGGTCAGGCATGTGGTACCCAAGCGGCTGATGTTTTGGCCACGCGATATACGCTTGAGACATATGTTGCAAACAGCAGCTGTGCGATCTGATGCACTAGCCTCAAAAAAGGCCCACACCAAGGAACTTTTTGAATGACGGGCAGAGGCTGCGCCCTGCACAGGCGGAGCTCTGCGGTGTGATTCCGTCGGTGTACTGCCCTTACGCTGGCCACCAAAGGGCATCCTGCCTCGTTGGAGATGTGCCTCCTCCTCATCCTCCTCCTCCTCCTCTCTCCTATTAGGCACCCACGTGGAGTCAGTGACCTCATCATCCCCTCCCTCCTCATCACTGGAGCCAATCTGGCAGTATGCTGCAGCTGCTGGAACATGACTGCCAGATTGGTGTCCTTCTTGAGCATCCCCTCTGTCTGCTCTCACGCTACTGCCTTCCTCTAGCTGGGTTTCATCATCAGACCCTTCGAAACGCTGGGCATCCTCCTGGAGCATGTACCCAACACTGTGCTGAAACAGTTCGGGGGACTCCTCAGGAGGAGGACATGGTGGGTCTAGGGAAGGAGTGACTGATGATTTGTCTGACATTGATACCAGGGAAGACGACGCTTTGGCAGCTGCTTTTCCAGTACCCTGAGCCTGGGTGAGAGAGGATGAGGAGGAGGAGGAGGGCTTGGTCATCCACTCTACCAAGTCTTCGGCATGATGTGGCTCAACATGTCCAGCTGCCGAAAAGAAGGACAAGCGTGTCCCATGGCCATGTGCTGATGACAATGCACCGCGTCCACGACCAGCACTGTTGCCCCCAGACACAGAGCCTGCTTGCCCTCTTTTATTGCCTCCTGACTGTCTGCCTCTCCTTGTTTGCCTTCCAGACATTCTAATAGATGGCCTGCAGGGAGATGGGAAAAAAGCAATAAGGGCTACCTTCAGGTGTCCTTCTCTGTCCCTTGAAACAAGGACTTGCAGAGTGAAATAAACTGACACTCTCCCTACCTACAGTTTTCTGTCCCTAGAATAAATGTTTTTTTTAATCACAATATAGCACAAGGACAATTCAGTCACTGTCCTTCCAGGTCCCTGGAAACAAGGACTTGCAGAGTGAAATAAACTGACACTCTCCCTACCTACAGTTTTCTGTCCCTAGAATAAATGTTTTTTTTAATCACAATATAGCACAAGGACAATTCAGTCACTGTCCTTCCAGGTCCCTGGAAACAAGGACTTGCAGAGTGAAAGAAACTGACACTCTCCCTACCTACAGTTTTCTGTCCCTAGAATAAATGTTTTTTTAAGCACAATATAGCACAAGGACAATTCACTCACTGTCCTTCCAGGTCCCTGGAAACAAGGACTTGCAGAGTGAAATAAACTGACACTCTCCCTACCTACAGTTTTCTGTCCCTAGAATAAATGTTTTTTTTAATCACAATATAGCACAAGGACAATTCAGTCACTGTCCTTCCAGGTCCCTGGAAACAAGGACTTGCAGAGTGAAAGAAACTGACACTGTCCCTACCTACAGTTTTCTGTCCCTAGAATAAATGTTTTTTTTAAGCACACTATAGCACAAGGACAATTCAGTCACTGTCCTTCCAGGTCCCTGGAAACAAGGACTTGCAGAGTGAAATAAACTGACACTCTCCCTACCTACAGTTTTCTGTCCCTAGAATAAATGTTTTTTTTAATCACAATATAGCACAAGGACAATTCAGTCACTGTCCTTCCAGGTCCCTGGAAACAAGGACTTGCAGAGTGAAAGAAACTGACACTGTCCCTACCTACAGTTTTCTGTCCCTAGAATAAATGTTTTTTTTAAGCACACTATAGCACAAGCACAAAACACACTGACACTCTCCCTACCTATCCTTCTCTTTCCCTAAACTAAAGGAATCCAGGTTAAGCAAGAAAGAAATAACAGTCACTGTCCCTGCCTATGCTGCTCTATCCCTGCTCCGGAACACACTACACTAGGCCGCCGTGCTGGCGGCCTTTTATAGTGTGGGGCGTGTACTAAACACCCTCAGCAATAATTGGCCACAGGCATCCTGCCTGTGGCCAATCATTGCTCTCCTCGCTGCCGGCGCTGTGATTGGCCAAGCATGCGGGGTCACAGTGCATGCTTGGCCAATCACAGCGCCTGGATGACACTGCGATGGCGTAGTGCATTGTGGGCCGTTCGCGTCACTCGAATTTGGCGCGAACGGCCCAAATCGTTCGATCTTCGTCGAACGATCGAACAGCCGATGTTCGAGTCGAACGTATGTTCGACTCGAACACGAAGCTCATCCCTAACAAGGAGTGATGCGTATTAGCCCTCCGGTTAATATTCCCATATGTCCATGGGACTTAAACCTGGTTCTGTCGGTTCTACAGAAACAACCATTTGAACCATTACAGCACATTTCCTTGGTTCTTCTCACCAGGAAATTGATTTTTCTAGTAGCCATTTGTTCGGCTAAAAGAGTGTCGGAATTGGCCGCTATGTCCTGTAAAGAGCCATATCTGGTTATCCATAAGGACAGAGTAGTATTACGTCCTCATCCAGCCTTTCTTCCTAAGGTGGTATCGAGGTTTCATTTGAACCAAGATGTGGTTCTTCCTTCCTTTTTTCCCCAAACCTAGTTCGGTAGAGGAAAAGTTATTACATTCTTTGGATGTAGTAAGAGCAGTTAAAGCTTATCTAAAAGCCACTGCTCAGATTCGCAGAACGGATACTTTGTTTATTCTGCCGGAAGGCCCCAGAAAGGGTCAGGCAGCGTCAAAATCTACTTTAGCCAAGTGGATTCGACAGGTCATAATACAAGCCTATAGCTTGAGAAGGAGACCGCCTCCGTTCAAAGTTAGGGCGCACTCCACAAGAGCAGTTGGAACTTCATGGGCAGTGCATCACCAGGCCTCCCTGGCTCAGATCTGTAAGGCCGCAACATGGTCTTCAGTACACACGTTTACTAGGTTCTACCAGGTGGATGTTAGAAGTCAGGAGGATGTCGCCTTTGGGCGCAGTGTGTTGCAGGCCGCAAAAGATCCTCATGCCTGATGGCGCCCAGCTTATACATGGTGTATCCCCCCCCCCTCATTTGGCATTGCTTTGGGACGTCCCACATAGTTATGACTATGTCGCTCTGTGTCCCGTGATGTACGAGAAAGAAAATAGGATTTTTATAACCGCTTACCTGTAAAATCCTTTTCTTGGAGTACATCACGGGACACAGAGCTCCCACCCCTCTTTTGGGGACACTTTTTGCTTTGCTACAAAACTGAGGTACTCCCGGATGGGAGGGGCTTATATAGGGGAGGGTATTTCCGGTTTTGGAAGTTGCCAGTGCCAGCACCTGAAGGTATCTATATAACCCACATAGTTATGACTATGTCGCTCTGTGTCCCGTGATGTACTCCAAGAAAAGGATTTTACAGGTAAGCTGTTATAAAAATCCTATTTTTTACACAATGCAGAGGATTAACCCCTAGGTTCCACAGTGGGTATTAGGGGTTGACTGATTATTGGGAGCGGGCAATTATTTGGGCCGATTTTCGCAAATTTTCAAATAATCGTTATCGGTCAGAATCTTACCGACATTACAAATATTGGCCAGGCCTCCTCCCCCTGTCCCAGTGCGGTGGTCTCTGCCAATCTCTGACAGCAGAGAGATGACATCTCTCACTGCCCGCCTCGCTTAACCGATGTTCCGCCCATACAGCAGGGTCGCAAAGGCAGCTCTTGACAGAGCTGCAGCCATGGGCGAGCAGAGAGATAGTTATGTAATCTCTCACTGCCTGCCAGCTTTTGGAAGTTTACACGCTTGGACACCACTGGGGAGAGGCTGCCAGAAGTAGCTAAGTAGGTGACTATGGCTAGTGACATCTGGGTGGCAGGTGACAGTGGCAAGTGACATGCTGCATCTGGGTGGCAGATGAAAGTGGTGGGCAGCATACTGCATCTGGGTGGTAGGTGACAGTGGTGGGTGGCAAGTGACATGCTGCATCTGGGTGGCAGATGACAGTGGCAAGTGACATGCTGCATCTGGGTGGCAGGTGACAGTAGTGGGTGGCATACACATCTGGGTGGTAGGTGACAGTGGTGGGTGGCAGGTGACAGTGGCAAGTGACATGCTGCATCTGGGTGGCAGGTGACAGTGGCAAGTGACTGATGTACAGAATATCGTCACCTGTTATCGGCCTGTAAGGTGGCGGAAAATCAGGGTTGGCCCTGAAAAACGATATTGGTCGATCCCTAGTGAGTATAACAAGCACGCTCTACTGTATATGCAGACTGATTTTACTGTTGTGAGCTTAGTAACACTTTAAAGCACTCAATCATTGCACATTCATAAGGTCTGTCACACTTGTTTGAACATCACAAAAACTTTTTGGAGGTTTGGCATTGATGGATCAGTAAGGTTGAAAGCTTGTATGGTATATGTTCGACATGTTCATGCACAATATAGCAATCGCTGTGTAAATATAGTACCTTATTGTCCAGATCTATCTTCAGAGATAACAGATAGCAGCTGCCTAATATATATATATATATATTTTAGGGCTGTGGAAATTAACTATTAATTCCTCGATTAATCGATTAATTGCTTTGATCGATCAAAATTCTTTTGATCGATCAAAATTCGATAAATTCTTTGGGCTTGCCGTGTCCATCTGAAGGGCTCCTTTGCTGTGCCTTACTATCTGCCACACGCAAGGGCTGTTACACTTCCCTCTATCACTTGGGATTCTACAGCCATCCACTGGGAGTTGTGATAGTTCCCTTCACGGGACATCTACATGCCGACGGACTGATGTTAGCCCCTCCTCATCTGGATTCAGCAGTGGTATCGTTGTACACATTTTTATACCAGTATCATACTTGGCTACATGTTTTTATGACTGCTTTTGCTACCGTTTGGTATTAGTCACACCATTTTTACAGTTTATGTAGCTACATCGATTTTATCTCCAGTGCAATATTTATTTTGTTACCTACTTGAAGACTATAAAAGTTTTAATGCTATTCCCATCGAGCGCTGCCTTTGTGTGTTTTGTATCCTGCTATCGATTTTTCCAGTGGTTGGTAGCTGCACTGGGAATCGGCCTGCAAGGAGATCAGCTAAAAGTAGTTGGATATCTATGTGCGTTATAATTAATCGAAATTAGCCGATTAAAAAATAAAAAACCATTCATCGAACACGAAAATTTTAATCAGTAACAGCCCTAATTTTATATATAGTAAACTTTGGGGGATTATAGCTCCACGGGACCAAGTGCATAAACCGTTGAAGTTGAACAAAAAGGCTTTTATTTGTAAATAAACCAAAAATAAAGCTTAAGAGCCCATTCACACAGGGGCGTCTTTGGATCCGACTCCAAATCGCCCCAGGTCGCGCTGGCTGAAGAAATCAATGTGAGTTAATGGAGCCGTCCTTATGCACACTACTGCAGTCGCTCCGACTTCAAAAAAGGTCCCTGTACTACTTCAATCCGACTCCTAGGTGACCTGTAACCATTCATTTCAATGGGAGTCGCCTTTCACTGTCTTAATAGGAGCAACTCTCCAGGAAGAAAACATACATTTCTCAGGCAAACCTCTCCCTCCCCCCTCCCTACCACAGAGCTGATTCTTGTTTGATTGGCCACTGGAATGTCTCCTGTCCTGCAGGCAACTTGGAGTTGCCTTGTAAATAGCTCCAGGTCGTGCTGTGATTCATACTCAGGTCGTGTCTGAGTTGCCTCATAAAATCGCGCTGGAAGTCGTGTTGCCCCTGTGTGAATGGGCTCTCATTCAGCACACAGGAAAAATATAAAAACAAAGTCCACTTATCTTCCAGCATAAAGTAAAGTCCTGCTTGTCTTCAGCACAAAACAAATGAAAGAAAAGGCACATACAGTTTTGTAGAGGGAACTTCCAGAGCCCTTGCTGAATCTTTAAAAGCTCCCAGCAGACACACAGCTCATCTTCACAGGTGCAATCCCCATACTCCTTCCACAACACCTCTAGCACCACTTCCTGTTTTATGACCTGTTTCCTGGAAGCCTTTAACCCCCTGTGTGCTGACTCCCAGTGGTCAGGAGTGGAGGCTCTATCCCACCCGAATATCACTTTAGAGCCTCCAAAATTCCGGGCCCCAAATAACACTCTATCAAGGCAAAGAGGACTGCGAGCCAGTCCTCACTGGACTACTTCTTTTGCCGGGAATTCCTCACCCATTCTGGGTGACCTCCTGAAAACCATCACCACTCCTCAAAGGGACCACAACCCAACCTTGGCGTCCTGTACAATATATATATATAGTTATAAACGTTTTTCCTTTATATATAAGCTTCTTTAGTCACGGTGGCGTGGGTGTTTTAATATATTTACATAATATTAATGAAGTCTTGTAGCCTGTACCCTTCAATAAGGCCTCATGCCCACTGACGTTTTTTACAGCTTAAAAACGCCTGTCCATGTTATTGCGTTTTTGCGCATTAGTGCGCGTTTTTTTCTGCCTAATTCTGACGCTGAGGAACGCACTGGTCCTGGGTTTTTTTTACAGCTTAAAAACGTCTATGCTATTTGCAGCTCAAAAACGTCTAGGTGGGCATGAAGCTATAGACTAACATGGACAGGCGTTCTTACGCTGTAAAAATCGCTCAAAAACGCGGCTGTAAAAACGTCCGTGGGCATGAGGCCTAAGAAGTCCTCTTTCACTGATCTGACATTACAGCCTTGGATGGGAAGAAGGAGGCCTCATGCCCACGGACGTTTTTACAGCCGCGTTTTTGAGCGTTTTTTACAGCTTAAAAACGCCTGTCCATGTTAGTCTATAGCTTCATGCCCACTCAGACGTTTTTGAGCTGCAAACAGCATAGACGTTTTTAAGCTGTAAAAAAAACCCAGGACCAGTGCGTTCCTCAGCGTCGGATTTAGGCAGAAAAAAACGCGAGCGTCAAAAAACGCGCACTAACGCGCGGTCGCGTTTTTTTAGCTCCGACGTTTTTTTTTTTCTTCTCAAAAATAAAAATAAAAAAATAAAATAAAATTTACAATAACAAGGACAGGCGTTTTTAAGCTGTAAAAAACGCAGCTGTTAAAAACTTCTGTGGGCATGAAGCCATTGAGGCTGGAGTTCGTTATATTGAAATAAGGTAATGAAAGGTTTCTTCGCTCTGTATTTCTTTATTGGGTAAACCTATTGGTCAGCTGCTCTATTACTTTTTGAATTTGTGTAGCACAAGTTGCAAATGACTAATATGTAAGACCAGTGGCGGCTGGTGCTCAAAATTTTTGGGGGGGCGCAAACAAACTGAAAAAAAAAAAATCAATTGCCGCCACTGTGCCCATTAAACGCAGCCACTGTGCCCAAACGCCACCAGTTTGCCCCCTCAAATACAGCCAGTTTGTTTCCATATACAGCCAGTGTGCCCCCATATATATATACAGCCAGTGTGCCCCCATATACAGCCAGTGTGCCCCCATATATATATATATATATATAGCCAGTGTGCCCCCATATACAGCCAGTTTGTCCCCATATATATAGCCAGTGTGCCCCCATATACAGCCAGTGTGTCCCCATATATACAGCCAGTGTGCCCCCATATACAGCCAGTTTGTCCCCATATACAGCCAGTTCCCCCCAAATGCAGCCAGTTTGTTCCCCCCCAAATGCAGCCAGTTTGTCCCCCATATACAGCCAGTTCCCCCCAAATGCAGCCAGTTTGTCCCCCATATACAGCCAGTTCCCCCAAATGCAGCCAGTTTGTCCCCCATATACAGCCAGTTCCCCCCAAATGCAGCCAGTTTGTCCCCCATATACAGCCAGTTCCCCCCAAATGCAGCCAGCGTGTCCCCCATATACAGCCAGTTCCCCTCATATTCAGCCAGTTTGTCCCCCATATTCAGCCAGTTTGTCCCCCATATTCAGCCAGTTTGTGCCCCATATTCAGCCAGTTCCCCCCAAATGCAGCCAGTGTGCCCCCATATTCAGCCAGTGTGCCCCCATATTCAGCCAGTGTGCCCCCATATTCAGCCAGTGTGCCCCCATATTCAGCCAGTTCCCCCCATATTCAGCCAGTTTGTCCCCCATATACAGCCAGTTCCCCCCATATTCAGCCAGTTTGTCCCCCATATTCAGCCAGTTCCCCCCAAATGCAGCCAGCGTGTCCCCCATATTCAGCCAGTTCCCCCCATATTCAGCCAGTTTGCCCTCCATATTCAGCCAGTTTGTGCCCCATATTCAGCCAGTTCCCCCCAAATGCAGCCAGTTTGTCCCCCATATTCAGCCAGTTTGTCCCCCATATTCAGCCAGTTTGTCCCCCATATTCAGCCAGTTTGTCCCCCATATTCAGCCAGTTTGTGCCCCATATTCAGCCAGTTTGTGCCCCATATTCAGCCAGTTCCCCCCAAATGCAGCCAGTTTGTCCCCCACATTCAGCCAGTTTGTCCCCCACATTCAGCCAGTTTGTCCCCCACATTCAGCCAGTTTGTCCCCCATATTCAGCCAGTTTGTCCCCCATATTCAGCCAGTTTGTCCCCCATATTCAGCCAGTTTGTGCCCCATATTCAGCCAGTTTGTCCCCCATATTCAGTCAGTTTGTCCCCCAAATGCAGCCTGTCCCCCCCCCAGCCCTGTACTTACCTTCCTCGGTCCGCGCCGTCCTCGATGTGTTCTCCCGCCCTCGATGTCGCTTCAGCCAATCAGGTTACCGGTAACCAGATCCGGTGAACCTGATTGGCTGAAACCTCCACACAGTCTTCTTCCAGGAACGCACCCCCGTGCGTACCTGGGAGGAGTTTTTGGAAGCCGAATACAGCGTGAGAGCTGTATTCGGAAAGCCTATCAGAGCCGCTGGCTCTGATAGGCACTTCCAAGCCACACCCACCGCCGGCCACCGCTCTAATTCATAAGGCCGGCACTCACCAGGAGGCCGGCCATATGTATAGTGGGCAGCGGTGACAATACACAGATTCATGCAATGCATGAATCTGTGTATTGTCTTTCAGTGGCGGTGCGGGAGCGAGAGGGGGCGGCGCTCCGGCGCCCTCTATGGACGCACCGCCACTGTGTAAGACAGTAAAACTGAATTTTGTGTAGATGGGACATGCTTTGCAATTGATTCTCCCCCACATGAGCTTTGCTGCTGTTGTAGGTTATAGAAATAAACGACGTGGCAATGATTGAGTATATTTGCTTCCACTCATGTGCCTGTCATGCTCACTGTAATCATCTGTGTGCTTTTCCATTAAGTAGAGTTTATTTTCCTGTATCGGGTTGGAAAGTACTGACAATGTATATCCATCAATCAATCTAGCCATACCCTTACAGCAACGGTACACTGAAAATATAGAAATGCAACACCGGGGTTGATTTACAACTCATTCACACTTCTGCGACTTGGGACATCAAAGTCACATGACAAGTCGTACCCCATGTTTTCCAATAATAACCATTCATATACAGTGGGTATAGAAAAGAATCGCTCCCCTTTAAATTTCATATATGTGCGACTTAAAACTATTGTATTAAAACAGCTGCCTGAGTACCCAAACAGTGACTGCATCTGATAAGGTATGGTTACTGTTTGGTAGGGCTGGGGAAAAAATCGATTTGAATCTTGAATCAAGTTGCAAGAGCAAATCGATTCAAATTTTGACCAAATAGATTAATTTTTTCCGTTTTCCATAGGACCGGCGCTCCGCGGACTGGGCCGAAGCTGCGGCCTCGCCTAAAAAATCCTGCCCGCAGCTTGCCGCAATCCTGGGAAAAGGCCGCAAGGCCGGACGCCGCGGACTAGGCTGCAGCCCCGGCCTTTTCCCAGCATCGCGGCGAGCTGCGGGCAGGAGTTTTTAGGCGAGGCCGCGGCTTCGGCCTGGTCCGCGGCCTTTTCCCAGGATCGCGCCAGATTAGGCCGAAGCCGTGGCCTCGCCTAAAAACTCCTGCCCGCAGCTCCTTAGGACCAGCGCGGTGTCCATCAGGGAAAAAAAAACTTGATTCGAATCGTGAATCACGTTTTTTTTTTTTTTTAAATCGCTGATTTTTTTTTTGCCCCAAAATCGCCCAGCCCTACTGTTCGTCTATTAATTTTCCACTCCGCTCACACGATTTTGTTGATGACAACAGTCTGTAGATTAAAGTTAACTTAAAAAATAATCATACCTGCTCTTGGCATTAGTTTTGCACAGAGCAGCTTTGATCCTCCTCTTTTAAGATCCTCTGCTTGTGCTCCTGGCTCCTCCTGTTCTACCAGTACCCCCCCCCCCCCATAGCAAGCCGCTTGCAGGGGGGGCACTCATGCATGCTGGCTCCCGAGCCCCGCTCTGTGTGTCCATAAGACCCCTTCCCCACTCCCTCTTCACTGGCTGTGACTGACAGCAGCAGCAAAGACCCAGGAGAGCAGCTGCTCTTGTGCACATCACTGGATCGCGCATGGGCTCGGGTAAGAGTTGGGGGAGCTGCTTACTGATGGTTTCATGCATAGAATGCATGAAGGTAAAAAAAAAAAACCTTTAGAAGCACTTTCACAGCCCATTTCACACGGCGTTCTGATCAGGTCTGCCTGTCAGTTTTTCAGGTGGACCTGATCGGACGGTCCAGTCTCCCAGCAAGTCTAAACGGACTTGTGTCTGTATACACCCACCTACCTCTGATCCCATCTGCTAAAAAAAAGACATTTACTAAGTTCTGGAGAAACTGCACTTTGCAAAGTGCACAGTCTATTTTTCTTTAGTAAATCAACCTACCCCATAGTATGTAGGCAGCACTGTCATACTGATCACCCTGCTTCATTGGGTATTTTTAGTTTTTGAGTTGGTATAAAGTGACCTGAGAGTAATTTTTATACTCCATCTTTTTACTAATCCAGGATCTAATTCTATAGGCTTTTCTATCATCAGAAATTAGTTTGATTATCTTGTGTGTCTTGAGCTATTTTTTAAACTGCAGTATGTAATGTGTAGTTAAACCTACCGAGCCTTGAGCAGACGCCCCTGCTGGTGATGCATCACATCCCTGGGGTCTTCAGACTGCTCAGTTCTTATTACATATTCCTGCAAAGTACAAATGGTTTTAATGAAAGATATAACCAAGTTACTTGAAAGTTCCAATATACCTGCTAAATCAATATGTGCATGATTTTGTGTAAGCACAGATACACTGTCTCCACCTGCTGGCCAGTTATGTGCATTGCACTGACAAAGCAATACTGACTTTGGCAGATACATAAGTAGGTGAAAGAAAACACATTCATAGGGCAGGTTCATGAGAAGTCTTATCCTATAATTATTGTTAGGCATTGTGTTTTTATAATAAACACCAGATCTGCTAAATTTATCACATACTTAGAAGGCGTCAGCTAATTCTGTAAAATCTTCCTTGTGAATCATAGTATTTAGGATGCACGTTGTGTATTGCAGTTTATATAGAAACTGTCCATACATGGCCTGATCGATGCAAATGGTGTGACCCGGACTGAATTAACCACAAGGGGATAGGGATCCACAGAGTTTTTCCCTAGCTAGCATGCCCTGCAAAGGATATGTAGCGATACCCTCAGCTTAAGCGGGCCGCAAGGTTTAATTTGGGCCCTGAGTACAGCTCTCCAACCCACCGGCAATCGGCTCTACCCACTCTGGCACAGCTAGTGATAGAGGGATAGGACCGCGTGACCGCAACTGTTGGTGACGCAGTCCTATAACAAACATACACAGAATATACTTTAAAACTCCTATTAAAGTAAGCGGAACTGACACCAAATGTACTTTACCCAGATATTTTACTGAGGCTAATGGGCAAGTAATAAACAACAGTATAACAAGTTGCAGATCCCTGCAATAAACAGTAATAAAGATAAACAGAGTAATCAGAATAATAAAGTATTGCTATGCAACTCTAGCGCTGCCCTTTTACAGCTACTTCCCCTCATGGGTAGACTAACACCCAGCAATGTCTACCTATGCAGTCAGGCCTGACTGATCTAAATGGAAGTTCAGTGAAACAATATTCACTAGCAATCTTTTCGGTGGTGCACTTGAAGAACAACTTTGTAATCCCAACGAATAGTAAAGATAAAGGATCTGTCTTTAAACAGCTCTCACCACCGGGACAAGTCCAAGTCCGTTTCCTCCATCGATTCGTCTAGGAACAGGAATCCACCGACATCCAAGTCTTCAATCCTTCTGGTGTACTGCAGCAAGGAGGATTAGATGTCTCTAAGGCTCTGCTAGGCTGGCAGAGGGCTCTTTGGAAAGGAGCACACGGCCCAGGCTTCAGGCCTTGTGCACACAGCAGTTCAGCACAGAGATCCTCTTGCTAGGAGAGGGGTGTCCAAAGAGGCCGACCAAAACTCCGCCTCCCCTTTATAAAGTCTGCCCCAGCAGTCTCTGTTCTGGAGCAATGCACCCTGGGTGCTGCAAGATGTACTGGGAGATGTAGTCTCTCTCTCCTCTGCTTTCACTTCCATAATGTCTCTTTACTTCCTCCCGACTCACCTCTCACCTGGAACTTCTTGTCTCTCTGCATTAAAGGGGAACACCCCGCTACAGATAGATGCACTTTAAAACTAAATAGACGTATTCTTTTTGCACCCTTGGCCTGAGCTTACGGGTTCTATCCGCCCCCTCTAGAGATATAATCCTACTGACTGCAAGTCCTCCCTCTCCTGCCTGCGCAGGCGCATTTCAACCCCACAGACTTCTAACTTTTGTCTCGTGAATACAAACTTTTATTTCACTTTAGTAATAAATGGATGTCACTTCTGTAAAGTGGAATAAAAACCCCAAACCAAAAATGTAATATATTGCAGCTTGAAAGAAATTGGGTGCATAGACCAACAAGTCTGTAATGACATTTCTGCCCCTGACCTTTTCTTCGTGGAACAATAGTGATTGTCCATGAAAATCTATTCTCAACAACTGATAACTCTCTAGGGAGAGGCTGGTCTGGATATGCCTGGTTGGTGTTGGTACTCGGGACAAACTGCCAGCAGTGTGCTTCAGAAAATCCATAAAAGCTCTGCCAGCGTTGGAGATTAATGCCAATGAATAGTGGAGTGGTACTGATTAGGAAGCTGGTGCCAGCTTACCATGGGGAGACCGTACTGGTTGGGTCATTTTTCTAACTTGCCTGCTTGCTTGTCCTAGGTACAGAGCAGAGGAGAGTGCCTCCCACTGCCTTGAGCATCCTTCTCTTGTGTAATTAGCCCTGGTTCACACCAGTGCGGCTTTGCAATTGCACTACTTCAGTGCGATTTTAAGACCGCAGATCAGTGTGATTTGCACCTCCCGATTTCACTGCGACTTCATTTAACAGAAGTCTATGCAAGTTACATTGAAATACCCAAAAATTAGTGCAGGAACCCTTTTCAAAGCGATTTGAGTCACAAAAATTTGAATGGTTTCATTGCCAGCATTGCCAGCAATAGAGTGCAACTTGTCATGCGATTTTGAACCATCAAATCACATGACAAATCGCACCGGTGTGAACCAGGACTAAGATTTAAAGTGCTGTGCTGAAAATAGGGGGCAAATCACGGGTGCCTGTTGTACTTCGATATGTTACCTCCTGTTTACTCGGCTCTCACTCAGCAGTCACACACAGCCCCGCCTCAGCCACCAGCATTGGACCAGTGTTCTGTCTATCATAGGAGCTGGTCCAATGCCGATGGCGGAGGCGGGACTGTGTGTGACTGTGAGAGCCGAGTAAACAGGAGGTGACGGCTCTGTGATTTCCGGCATTGATCAGGGTGCATTGATGGGAGATGGTGAGGCTGCAGATGGGCATTGATCAGGCTGCATTGAGGCTACAGATGGGCATTGATCAGGCTGCATTGAGGCTGCAGATGGGCATTGATCAGGCTGCATTGAGGCTGCAGATGGGCATTGATCAGGCTGCATTGAGGCTGCAGATGGGCATTGATCAGGCTGCATTGAGGCTGCAGATGGGCATTGATCAGGCTGCATTGAGGCTGCAGATGGGCATTGATCAGGCTGCATTGAGGCTGCAGATGGGCATTGAGCAGGCTGCATTGAGGCTGCAGATGGGCATTGAGCAGGCTGCATTGAGGCTGCAGATGGGCATTGATCAGGCTGCATTGAGGCTGCAGATGGGCATTGATCAGGCTGCATTGAGGCTGCAGATGGGCATTGATCAGGCTGCATTGAGGCTGCAGATGGGCATTGATCAGGCTGCATTGAGGCTGCAGATGGGCATTGAGCAGGCTGCATTGAGGCTGCAGATGGGCATTGAGCAGGCTGCATTGAGGCTGCAGATGGGCATTGAGCAGGCTGCATTGAGGCTGCAGATGGGCATTGAGCAGGCTGCATTGAGGCTGCAGATGGGCATTGAGCAGGCTGCATTGAGGCTGCAGATGGGCATTGAGCAGGCTGCATTGAGGCTGCAGATGGGCATTGAGCAGGCTGCATTGAGGCTGCAGATGGGCATTGAGCAGGCTGCATTGAGGCTGCAGATGGGCATTGAGCAGGCTGCATTGAGGCTGCAGATGGGCATTGATCAGGCTGCATTGAGGCTGCAGATGGGCATTGATCAGGCTGCATTCAGGCTGCAGATTGGCATTGATCAGGCTGCATTGATGAGCACTGACCCTTATTTTGCTTCAAAGTTATTTATTTAAAAAATATGTTTTTTTCCTGAAACTTCCCTCTTAAAATGAAGGTGCCTGTTATACGCCGATAAATACGGTATAGGTCAAAACAAAATAAATAACATATTCAGTACATCTCTGCAATACATGCACATTTCCCCAGGTTCTATCCTTATCATGCTCCTAACTTCCTGCAGTGATTCTGCTGCACTGAAATTCCAAGTAGTGTTGTCACTACTGCCCAATTCTCTTTTACTGAATTGCATAACACCTCCCTCTCTTCTCATCGGCATAACATAAGGAGGAGATGCTTTGTAGTTCACAGAGAATAACTGCGCAGGGCTTGGGATTTAGTGAGGCAGAGTGCACTGTTATGCCGCGTACACATGATCGGAAATTCCGACAAGAAAACCGTGGATTTTTTTCTGACGGAATGTTGGCTCAAACTTGTGTTGCATACACACGGTCAAACAAAATTCCGACCGTCAAGAACGCGGTGACGTACAACACTACAACAAGCCGAGAAAAATTAAGTTCAATGATTCCGAGCATGCGTCAAATTGATTCAGAGCATGCATGTTTTTTTTGCGCGTCGGAATTGCATATAGACGATCGAAATTTCCAACAATGATTTTTCTTGTCGGAAAAAAAGAGAAATCAGAAGTCAGAAATTTCGACAGAAAAAGTCAGATGGAGCCTACACATGTTCGGAATTTCCGACCAAAAGCTCACATCAAACTTTTCTTGTCGGAATTTCCAATCGTGTGTACGCGGCATTAGGGTCTCACTGGATTTCTGGCAGGATCAGCTGGCATTTTTTGTACTTGCAGTGCAGAGATAGAACATGTGGAGATGTGTTTCAGAAATGAATTGAATATGTTTTTGTTTTTACCCAGACATACACTTTTAAAAGAGGACCTTCCACCTACCTATCCAAACTGAGTACAGCCACTCCAAATATTGAAAGTGAAAGGTGCACCAGAAAAGAAGGTATTTACTGTATGTAGAAAAAAAATTAAATATGCACAAAATGTATGTAGGGCAAAGTGCAAAAGTTGGTTAAAAGTCAACTTTTAAATAAAAGGTATCAAAACAGCTCATTGGTCAGCACTGGTAAGATCAGTTAAAGTTACATTGATTTCCCCTAGTAGATCACATTTTAATGTAGTAGTAGCATTAGGATTATGTGTAGAGAGGGATATCATCTCCCCGCATACCTGCTCTACTTGGCTGTGGTTGAATGGACACGTCACTAAGAATCTGAGCTCATGCTGGGAGTTGGATTGCAGGCTTCCCGAGAGCTGATCACTGTGAGCCAAGTCTTGGAGTGGCCGGCGTAATCTTGGAGCGCTTCCGATATATAAGCACATCATTATTATTGTCAACGTTACATTTAGTATTGGTGTCAATATAAAAAAGCTGCAATTACATATTTATGATTTAATCCATCCAGTGACGATATAAAGCAGGGATATGCAATTAGCGGACCTCCAGCTGTTGCCAAACTACAAGTCCCATGAGGCACAGCGAGACTCTGACAGCAGCAAGCATGACACCCAGAGGCAGAGGCATGATGGGACTTGTAGTTTTGCAACAGCTGGAGGGCTGCCAATTGCATATCCCTGATATAAAGCAATGTATTTATATAATGGTGTACAGTTTTAGCATGTACAATATCCTGTATATATTGGCAAGAAAGGGAATTCCGTTAGCGTGGCCTTTCTAAACGTTTTTTTTGTTTACCTTTTCAAAAACTTTCAAGTTTCTTGCTCTTAAAGCGGAGTTCCACCCAAAAGGGGAAATTCAGCTTTAAGAACTCCTCCCCCCCTAAATATGCCACATATGGCATGTCATTTTTAGGGTAGGGGTGGGTACCTAGTTTTGACACGTACATGCTCCCACTTCCACTCGGGCCGCCTAGACGGCTCGAGCGGAAGTTCTTTTCTCCCCCTCCCTCCTTGCAATCTTCTGGTCCCAGAAGATTGCCCTACCCATAGGGAAGCGCTGCCTGACTCACGCATGCTCAGTGCGCACCCGGCTGTGAAGCCACAAGCTGTCACAGCCGGGTGCCCACACTTGCAATGCCAGCACCGTGGAGAGGCGAGGGAGAGAAGCGAGGGCTCGGGTGGCCGCATCGCTGGCACGTGGGACAGGTGAGTGTGTGTTTATTAAAAGTCAGCAGCTACACGTTTTGCCCTTGCCCTCTCTATAGGCTGACTTTTCTTTTATGAATGAACAATCAAGGCTGTGTGATAGAGCTCCCATCTAGTACAGTGGTCATCAACCCTGTCCTCAGGACAGATTTTATGTATTACCTTGGGGAGATGCAGACTAGAATACTGCAATCACTGAGCAGCAAATGATATCACCTGTGATGTATTTCAGTTATCTTGCAAACCTGGCCTGTTAGTGGGCCCTGAGGACAGGGATGATGACCACTGATCTAGTACACAGGCACAGCACCGGCAGCTCAATCACACAGCCCCAACTGCGCTGCTTGTTTATTCATAATCGTAATAAATCAGACAGCTTTGTGCATCTGCAGCTGCTTGTGGACATTCACAGCCCCGGCATATAGATTACACAACACCCAGCACTGAATGGTGTTTACCGTTTATGAATAATTAATCAGCGCCATCGGGCCAATGCCATGTATGACACAGCTCTGTAGCATTGCCTTTTCATTCGAAATAGTAAAAAATCAATCAGAGCTGCAGAGCTGTGCGTTTACAAGAAACTGCTATCGCTGTGCCTCTCTCTGTACAAGACGCAGTGACAGCTAGAGCCAGCAGGTGTTTTCTTGTAAACAAATCCATGTGATCACCGTGTTTGATTTATCATGGTATCACGTAATCAGGATCAAAAGGTTATAGTTTGTTCCCACCACTGTCATTGTCTCTTTAGCAGGACAGTGTTGTCTGCAGGTAAACATGAAGATCAATATAAATAAAGTTATGGGGAATCAATAATCTGAATACTGTCATTACGGCATGCAGTTATTAGAATACGGTTTTCTTAGGATAGTGGTTGTTTAGTGCAATCCGAACAGTGAGGCTCAGTCACACCATGCTCATTTATCTGCACTGGTCAGCACAAGGATACATAGAAAATATTTTTTTTCTATGTGCCTTGTTTTCACACTATAGAGGTGTAATATATATTTATATATATATATATATATATATATATATATATATATATATATATATATATATATATATATAATATATACACACACACAGTGGGTACGGAAAGTATTCAGACCCCCTTAAATTTTTCACTCTTTGTTATATTGCAGCCATTTGCTAAAATCATTTAAGTTAATTTTTTTCCTCATTAATGTACACACAGCACCCCATATTATACAGAAAAACACAGAATTGTTTACATTTTTGCAGATTTATTAAAAAATAACTGAAATATAGGGCTGCAACTAACGATTATTTTCATAATCGATTAGTTGGCCGATTATTGTTTTGATTAATCGATTAATCGGTTAATAACCATAAAGGGGGGGAAAAAAAGGGAATTTTGCTGCGATTTGCATTTTTCTATTTTTTTTTGGCCAATTTGTTGTCGGGCAGATTAAAAAAACACAAATTGACGCAAAAACGCATTACATACTTTTCTACAGCTTCTCCATTGAAGTGTATTGAACAAAAAAAAAAAATAGCACCATTTTGCGTTAAAAAAAAAAAAAGTTCTTGCCCTTTCCAAATACGCAGCAGCTGAAAAAAATCATGGATGTCAACGTATCCCATAGGAAACCGTGTAAATGAACTGTAGTGTGTTTCTGCAAAAAGCACAGAGGTGTGACCCAGGCCTGAGATGTTTAGTAACATAATGGGGTTAAAAAAACTAAAATTAGTACAAAAATAATCGCTACTGTAAGGGGTTCATTTTTTACTGTGGGACAGTGAAAGTAATATTTACAGTACAGATTTGCACTTTTTGTACTATAAAATGGCTACTTTTGTTTTTTTAACCCCATTATGTTAGTTGGCCGATTTAATCGATTATGAAAATGGTAATCAAATAATTTCATAATCGATTAGTTGTCGATTAATCGATTAGTTGTTTCAGCCCTACTGAAATATCACATGGTCCTAAGTATTCAGACCCTTTGCTGTGACACTCATATTTAACTCAGGTGCTGTCCATTTCTTCTGATCATCCTTGAGATGGTTCTACACCTTCATTTGAGTCCAGCTGTGTTTGATTATACTGATTGGACTTGATTAGGAAAGCCACACACCTGTCTATATAAGACCGTACAGCTCACAGTGCATGTCAGAGCAAATGAGAATCATGAGGTCAAAGGAACTGCCTGAAGAGCTCAGAGACAGAATTGTGGCAATGCGCAGATCTGGCCAAGGTTACAAAAAAATTCTGCTGCACTTAAGGTTCCTAAGAGCACAGTGGCCTCCATAATCCTTAAATGGAAGACGTTTGGGAGGACCAGAAACCTTCCTAGAGCTGGCCGTCCGGCCAAACTGAGCTATCGGGGGAGAAGAGCCTTGGTGAGAGAGGTAAAGACGAACCCAAAGATCACTGTGGCTGAGCTCCAGAGATGCAGTCGGGAGATGGGAGAAAGTTGTAGAAAGTCAACCATCACTGCAGTCCTCCACCAGTTGGGGCTTTATGGCAGAGTGGCCCGACGGAAGCCTCTACTCAGTGCAAGACACATGAAAGCCCGCATAGAGTTTGCTAAAAAAAACACCTGAAGGACTCCAAGATGGTGAGAAATAAGATTCTCTGGTCTGATGAGAATAAGATAGAACTTTTTGGCCCTAATTCTAAGCGGTATGTGTGGAGAAAACCAGGCACTGCTCATCACCACCTGTCCAATACAGTCCCAACAGTGAAGCATGGTGGTGGCAGCATCATGCTGTGGGCGTGTTTTTGTTAGCTGCAGGGACAGGACGACTGGCTGCATTCGAGAGAAAGATGAATGTGGTCAAGTACAGGGATATCCTGGACGAAACCCTTCTCCAGAGTGCTCAAGACCTCAGACTGGGCCAAAGGTTTACCTTTCAATAAGACAATGACCCTAAGCACACAGCTAAAACAACGAAGGAGTGGCTTCACAACAACTCCGTGACTGTTCTTGAATGGCCCAGCCAGAGCCCTGACTTAAACCCAATTGAGCATCTCTGGAGAGACCTAAAAATGTCTGTCCACCAACGTTTACCATCCAACCTGACAGAACTGGAGAGGATCTGCAAGGAGGAATGGCAGAGGATCCCCAAATCCAGGCGTGAAAAACTTGTTGCATCTTTCCCAAAAAGACTCATGGCTGTATTAGATCAAAAGTGTGCTTCTACTAAATACTGAGCAAAGGGTCTGAATACTTAGGACCATGTGATATTTCAGTTTTTCTTTTTTAATAAATCTGCAAAAATGTCAACAATTCTGTGTTTTTCTGTCCAATAATGGGGTGCTGTGTGTACATTAATGAGGAAAAAAATGAACTTAAATGATTTTAGCAAATGGCTGCAATATAACAAAGAGTGAAAAATGTAAAGGGGTCTGAATACTTTCCGTAACAACTGTATATGTGTGTGTATATTGTGACAGCAGGAAGGTAAAGTCACCTGGTTGCATCCAGGGGGGTAGATATATTTCGCCCAGATTCAGGCTTTACGCCGACTTATACAACTAGGTGGAGAGTTGTATAAGGCTAGTGGGCTCATGGATGACTCATACCTCTAGGGAGAGGGCTGGGCGTCGTGCAGACAGGGAGTTGATGAGACCAGCTGAACCTTGTCAGCTCATTTAGGCCTCTATAAGAACTCCCAGCTTCATTAGATGTTAGCTCATGCCTGGAACCAGACCTGTGTGGACTGTCTAGGGAGAGTGAACCCCTGTGCGGTGAGAAAAAGCCTGTGTGGCTATTTGCTTGGACATTTAAAACTAGGGACTTAGGGACTAGGACAGCACTAGGCTGATCCCAGTTGTTAGTTAGGAAACCTGTATGTTTAGTCAGAGGTCAACTTGACCAGGATTTATTTTGTTTGTTTCTTTTGCTTTGCTGTGTTTTGTCACTGTAAATAGAAAATAAACCGCACCTTTTTGATTTTGAAAACCACAACCTCCGTTTGCTGGGCCTGTTTTGTGTGGGGAGCCCATCCCGGGGGTCACACACACCCGCTGCCGAGCTAACCCCCTCACAGTTGGTGGAGAACCAGTGGCAGTTTTTTTAGGCCAGCATGGAGGAGATACTGAAACAGCTGGCTCTAGCAAATGCCAATCAACAGCAGACAAATGCAGGTTTGCAAAAGAGCCTTGCAGCTCAACAACAGAGCCTTGCAGCCCAGCAGCAGACAAACGCAACTTTGCAACAGAGTCTGGAGGCTCAGCAACGAGCCCAGCAGCAATCTGAGGCCCGCTTCATAGACCTGTTGCAGAAGCAAGAGCAGAGACTACAACAACAGATGGAAGCAGTAATGCAGCAACGTCCGCAGACCAGTGAGGAAAGCCGTCCCACTAATACCGCGTCCTTTGGGGTGAGTCGTTTATTGACAAAAATGACTGGAGAGGATGATCCAGAGGTATTTTTGACCACATTTGAAAGGACCGCTGAAAGAGAAAAGTGGCCTGAGGAGCAGTGGGCTGGACTGGTGGCTCCTCTGTTAACTGGTGAATCGCAGAAAGCTTACTATGACCTAGAGCCTAACCAAGCAAAAGACTATGTGATGCTAAAAGCTGAAATATTGGCAAGGCTGGGTGTCACCCAGGCTGTCCGGGCTCAGCGTGTGCATAACTGGACTTTCCAGCTTGGAAAACCCCCCAGGTCTCAAATGTATGATCTCATTCACCTGAGCAGAAAGTGGCTACAGCCAGAGACTTTGTCCGCACCAAAGATTGTGGAACGTGTTGTAATGGATCGGTTTTTGAGAGCTCTTCCTACTGCCATCCAAAAGTGGGTAAGCCATGGAGACCCAGAGACGGCCGATGGTCTTGTGGATCGTGTGGAGAAATACTTGGCTACAGAGAACCTGACGGCCTCTTCCAGAGACACTCGGACTTTCCACCCTAAGACCAGACCATCCCCAGGGGCGGATAAGAGGATTCCAAGGGGTGAGGGTGGAGAGAGTGAGAGGGTGGGAGCTCTACCCCAAGTTTGGCGAGAACAGCCTGGGAAATCAGCGGCTCAAGAGGCGGCAAGAAGGATCATTTGCTACCGCTGCCGGCAAGCGGGACATATTGCAGCAAATTGCCCGGTTTTGGAGGAACCCATGCAGTGTGACTTTCTGACGGGCAGACGTCAGTCGCTGTGTGCGACAGTCGCATGCACTGCCATTCGGGGAACTGAGAAACACTTATGCAAAATGTGTATTAATGGTAGAAATGTTGTGGTATTGCTGGATTCAGGTAGCCTTGTGACCCTGATAAAGGCTGAATTAGTTAAAACAGAGGTCTCTGGGAATAGCAAGGTAGCTGTTATTTGTGTGCATGGGGACACCCGAGAGTATCCAGTGACTACAGTGTGTTTCGAGACCCCCAAAGGTACCCTCTCTCATCCAGTGGGCTTAGTATCTCAGTTACCGTATGACGCCATTGTGGGAAGGGATTTTCCGAAGTTCTGGGAACTGTGGGATGATCCTGAGCCCCCCACTGGTGCCCCTATGTACCAGGAATGTGATAGCCAGAACTCCCCTGAGAGTGGTGAGGACTCTCCGGAATTTCCCTTGTCAGTATTGGCAGGGGAGACTCAAGAAACTGGAGAGGAGCCCACCTCCTCAGATGAAAACCTACCGTCTGTGGAGTTTTCTGATCTTGAGGTTCACAGGGAAAACTTTGCCACAGAACAGTTGAAAGACCCCGCCCTAATAAAGGCACGGGAAAACGTAGTGAAAATAGATGGCGAGTTAGTAAACCCAGATAATACCTGCACTTACCCATACTTCAGCGTAGAGAAGGACCTACTGTATCGGGTGGCAAAAAGGGCAGAAGAAACCGTTGAGCAGCTTGTGGTGCCCAAACCTTACAGGAAGTTGGTGTTGGAGTTGGCCCATGGGCACATTCTTGGAGGTCATCTGGGGACAGAGAAAACCCGAGAGAGGGTATTACAGAGATTCTATTGGCCGGGGGTGATGAAGGACATAGAAAATTATTGTTCCTCCTGCCCTGTGTGTCAGAGGTCGGCCCCGATGCCACATTTCCGTAGCCCGCTGGTCCCTCTACCCATCATTGAGGTCCCGTTTGAGAGGATCGCCATGGATTTGGTAGGTCCTATAATCAAGTCTGCTAGGGGGCACCAGTACATATTAGTTATAATGGACTATGCCACCCGTTATCCAGAAGCGATCCCTCTCCGAAATACCTCGGCCAAAACCATAGCCAAAGAGCTATCTCTTGTGTTTAGCCGGGTGGGTATTTGTAAAGAACTGCTTACGGACCAAGGTACACCCTTTATGTCCCGGGTTATGAAGGAGCTGTGTAAATTGTTCAAAGTGACGCAATTACGTACATCTGTGTATCACCCCCAAACCGATGGGCTGGTTGAAAGATTCAACAAAACCCTAAAACAAATGTTGAAGAAAGTGGTGGATAGAGATGGAAAGGATTGGGACTGTCTACTTCCTTATCTGATGTTTGCTATTAGGGAGGTGCCCCAATCCTCTACGGGATTCTCCCCCTTTGAGTTACTGTATGGGAAACACCCAAGAGGGCTGTTGGATATTGCCAAGGAAACTTGGGAAAGTGAGAGTTCTCCCCACAGGAGTGTGATTGAGCATGTCGCCCTGATGCAAGACCGAATTGCACAGGTAATGCCCATCGTGAAGGAACATTTGGCCCAAGCGCAGTTAGCACAGCAGAGAGTGTACAACCGTGGAGCCAAGACCCGTACCTTTTCCCCGGGGGATAGGATACTGGTACTTGTCCCTACGGTTGAAAGTAAATTCCTTGCCAAATGGCAAGGCCCCTACGAGATAATGGAAAAAGTGAGCGAAGTGAATTACAAGGTCAGACAACCAGGAAGGCGAAAGCCCGAACAGATCTATCACGTTAATCTGTTGAAAGCCTGGAGGGATAGAGACTCCCTAGTCGCAGACACTTGGTCACCAGCTCAAACTGGTTGCGTGATTCCTGAGGTTGGAATCGCAGCCACCTTGTCACAACCCCAACAACAGGAGGTTAAGGAGTTTGTGCTTCGCAACAAGGAGGTATTCTCTGAGCTGCCGGGACAAACATCTGGGGTAGAGCATGACATTATTACCCCGCCCGGTGAAAGGGTGAAGTTAAAACCCTATCGGATCCCAGAGGCCCGACGGGAGGCAATACGAGAGGAAGTACAGAAAATGCTGAACTTAGGGGTGATAGAGGAGTCCCAAAGTGATTGGTCTAGTCCCATTGTGTTGGTGCCTAAACCGGATGGGAGCTGGCGATTTTGTAACGATTTTCGTCAGTTGAACAAAGTTACAAAATTTGACACCTACCCCATGCCACGTATAGATGAGTTGATCGACCGGCTGGGAACAGCCCGATACATGACGACTCTTGACCTCACAAAAGGGTATTGGCAAATCCCCCTGGCCAAGTCAGCCAAAGAGAAAACCGCATTTGTAACCCCAGACGGGGCGTTCCAATATAAAAGAATGCCGTTCGGGTTACAGAATGCGCCGGCCACATTCCAGCGGAAAATGGACCAGATGCTGAGGCCCCATCGGAAGTATGCTGCGGCTTACCTGGATGACGTAATTGTCCATAGCACAGATTGGGCCTCACATCTGCCAAAAGTGCAAGCAGTCCTGGACTCTGTTCGGGAAGCGGGGTTTACGGCTAACCCCAAGAAGTGTACCATTGGGCAGGAGGAGGCCAAATATCTTGGGTACACCATTGGGAGGGGAGTAATAAAACCCCAACTCAACAAAGTCGAGGCCATCCAGAGTTGGCCACGTCCCAACAGCAAGAAGCAGGTACGAGCCTTTCTGGGAATCGCTGGGTATTATCAGCGATTCATTCCCCACTTTGCTTCTAAGGCTGTGCCCCTAACCAACCTGACGAAGGGGAAAGGGTCGGTCATGATTAAATGGACCCCCGAGGCTGAGGCAGCATTCCAATTCTTGAAACAAGCCTTATGTAGCCAGCCAGTGTTGTACTCACCCGACTTCTCTAAAGACTTTGTCGTACAAAGTGATGCGTCAGATGTGGGGTTAGGAGCAGTATTGTCCCAGGTCTGGAACGGGGAAGAGCACCCAGTCATTTACCTCAGCAGGAAGTTGAAGTCCCATGAGGTAAATTACGCCACCGTTGAAAAGGAGTGTTTAGCGGTGAAGTGGGCTCTAGATTCCCTTCGGTACTACCTGCTAGGTAGGCACTTTGACATGGTTACGGATCACGCTCCGTTAAAGTGGATGGCTCAAAACAAGGAAACAAATAGAAGAGTGAATAGGTGGTTCCTGGCCCTCCAGGAATTCAACTTCACAGTAAAGCATCGCCCTGGCGTTCAAATGGGGAATGTGGATGCTTTGTCTCGAGTACATGAATGCCTGATTGCTGGTGTTCCAACCCCGAGGTTAAAACAAGAGGGGGGGGTATGTGACAGCAGGAAGGTAAAGTCACCTGGTTGCATCCAGGGGGGTAGATATATTTCGCCCAGATTCAGGCTTTACGCCGACTTATACAACTAGGTGGAGAGTTGTATAAGGCTAGTGGGCTCATGGATGACTCATACCTCTAGGGAGAGGGCTGGGCGTCGTGCAGACAGGGAGTTGATGAGACCAGCTGAACCTTGTCAGCTCATTTAGGCCTCTATAAGAACTCCCAGCTTCATTAGATGTTAGCTCATGCCTGGAACCAGACCTGTGTGGACTGTCTAGGGAGAGTGAACCCCTGTGCGGTGAGAAAAAGCCTGTGTGGCTATTTGCTTGGACATTTAAAACTAGGGACTTAGGGACTAGGACAGCACTAGGCTGATCCCAGTTGTTAGTTAGGAAACCTGTATGTTTAGTCAGAGGTCAACTTGACCAGGATTTATTTTGTTTGTTTCTTTTGCTTTGCTGTGTTTTGTCACTGTAAATAGAAAATAAACCGCACCTTTTTGATTTTGAAAACCACAACCTCCGTTTGCTGGGCCTGTTTTGTGTGGGGAGCCCATCCCGGGGGTCACACACACCCGCTGCCGAGCTAACCCCCTCACAATATGTATATATAAATGTATGTATATATAGGTGTATTATGTCTGCAGTGTTACATAACACAATGCACAAAAATGCATGGTAACTTGGGTCACTACAGTGTGCCTAACAATTAAAAAAAAAAAAAGTGAGAATTTTGACTCTTGTGAATGTACAGTAAAAAGACAGTTCAATCCCCAGTAAAATGTAGTGCAACACATTAAGGCTTCATGTACACGGGACGTTTTTACAACTGCTCCTAAATGATTAAACTTGACAGATAGTAACCCACGTTTAAAACGTCTGTTTTGCCGCGTTTACATGCCGTGTTTAGCGGTGTTTTGCCGCGTTTGCGTTTTTAGAAGCTTTTCAAAAAAGTATATATATGTATTTTTTTTAAATGGCCAAAAACGAAAAACACCTATAAACGAAATGCTGCTAAACGCTGGTTACCGCATTTAGTCCCGAAATCTTCTGCGTCTGAATCCATTTTTTTGCTTTCAAAGAAACGCTGTTAAACGCAACTGCCTAAAAACGTCAATAAACGAGACTGTGTACATGGTCACATAGGTTAACATTGAATGAGTTTAGGGGCAGTTGAAAAAAGTGTCCAACTGCCTCTGAACGCGCATTTAACAGCGTCCCGTGTACATGGGGCCTAAAAATGCATGTCAATGCACATTAATATGCATTTTTTTTGTGCAGTTTAATGCACTTTGTGGTGTGAATGAAACCTAAAATATGTGTTTTTATTGTTTTTTTGTAAGTTACTGCACATTCCAGTTTTTTTTATCAGAAGCATTGTGCTGAATGGACTCACCACCTCTTGTACGGTACAGTGATAGGCGCTGTGCTGCATCTTGTGTGTGGATAAAACTCATCTGGTTTTGGTACCCTGTCAATGTTTAGTACTGACACCTAGAAGGAAGATAAAAGGGTAAATACATTCTCTCTGGCTTGTCATTTTAAAGTGTCACTAAACCCAAATGATAAAAAGCTATCAAATGCTGTATTACATGCTGTTTATACTCACTATGGGATTCGTTTTCTGCATTCTGCAAAAAATTTGATGATCTTGCTGTTCTCTGTCTTCCCCTACTTTTCATGTCCCCAAATCAAACAGGGATTTTGCAGGGCAGTGTTGGCAGCTCTGCACATGCTCAGTTTGCGTGAGTTTCTGTGCTGAGCATTCCCTCCTTATCACATCCGAGCAGCCCATGTTACTAGAGTCACACGTGCGTGTGTGTGTGTATACACAGTGGTAAATGACAGCTCACTCCCTCCCTCCTCCTCCATGCCCACTAACCAGCTAAACACAATAGGGGTGGGAAATTACATGTAGATTAATGGTGGCTTCACCTCCCTCTTATTCTAAGACACAGACTGGAGGGGCGTGACACAGCCTGTGACTGGCAGAAATCTGCCCACACCATGTTATTGCCAGAAAATAATAAAGATTTGATTTCAAATATAATTTTGTATGACAATTTAAAACAGTTTATTGATATTATTTGTTTATTTTTACTCTGTAATTCAAAGGCTGGTTTTTTTTTTTTTGAACATGTGACCAGCAGCAGAGGACTAGAAGCTCCTCCTGCTTATGTTTCCCTGCAGATAGGCTGGGAAAGATTTAGGTCATGTGACAGCTATATATTGATTAGGAAAAGGGTACTTAGATGTTTGTTTTTATTAAAATAATTACAGTGCCATCATCCTTATACAGAGATAGAAGGGACAATGTAAATGAAACAGTGTGTGTTTAGTATCAGTAACATGATACTGTTACTCATTTCACTGATGTTCCTCAAATAATTACGAGATCCAGAAAATATCTTTTTTTTTTTTGGCTTAATGCTTATTGAAAATGTTCTAATCCTGGGTGGAGCCCAGATTAGAAGCTTTCCGTACTATATGGGATCCTTGGTTTAGATAAGAACATCCAAATTGGACACATTTCAGTAATTTCTATGCATCAACTTTTCATTAGTTCCCAATGCATCTATTCCTCTTTTCTACATCGAGATACAATCATTTCTTCTTTTTTTAAATATTTTTTATCTGTTGTAAAGCTGGAATTCTGGTATGTATTAAGTAAAAACATGACATTTTTAAAGTGGCCAAACCTTTTTTGTAATATTGGTTTCATGTGATCCATTGCACAGCAGCACCCAGACTAAGAAATAAACCATTGCAATCAATTTAACACTGGGAGTGTGCTGCTGGAAGAGAGCAGGGTGATCACCTCATCATTCCGGTGCTCTGTCATTGTCTGCTGATGGACGGGGCATGTCGGTGACCAAAGCATATTGCACTGAAGAAGATCAATGACCTTGAACTGTCAGTAAAAATTGCCAGGACAACAAGACTGACTGAGCAGAAGCTAGTTCATATGTATGTATATAGCTGTTTGCCAGGGTAATGATTCACTAGTATCACCTGAAAAATCCTATTGTACTTTTATTTTTATACCAACGGAGACATGACATTTGTTTGGAAGGAGATGATAAAATGTTTGACATTATGGAAACTTGATCTATTTTAGGCCTCATGCACACTGGGCATTTTTGCTGTTTTGGGCATCAGACTTTTTTTTTTAACTACGTCTAAACTCCCCTGCATATTATTATTATTATTTCTATTATTATTATTATTATTATTATTATTATTATTATACAGGATTTATATAGCGCTGACAGTTTGCGCAGCACTTTACAACATTAGGGCAGACAGTACAATTACAATACAATTCAATACAGGAGGATTCAGAGGGCCCTGCTCGTTAGAGCTTACAATCTAGGAGGGAGGGTCAAGTGTTACAAAAGGGTAATAGCTGTGGGGGATGAGCTGATGAAGAAAATAGAAGTGCAGTCATTAGTTGGAGGCAAGATAGGCTTCTCCTGAAGAGAAAAGTTTTCAGTGCCTCATCACCAGTGCTGCCTATCAATGTCACCTACCAATGCCCATCAGTGCAGTCTCATCAGTGAAGGAGAACATGTACCTGTTTGCAAAATTTTATAACAAACTATGATTTCTTTTTTTTTTCCAAAATTTTCTGTCTTTTTTTTTTTTGTTTGTGCTACACAAACAAAAAAAAACACAAAACACAAAAAAAAGACACAGATCCCTGGCCTTACCGCCTCAAGGCGGGACACACCGTACCACAATGCCCAGGTTCCTTTTTGAATAAAAGGGTGAGCGGTGTTCAGAAATTGTTGGGTCCTGCAGCGAGTTATCTTCCCTCAGTTGGTTCTCACCCCCAGAGTGTAGGGAAGAGTCTGTTGTAGGTGCACCAATAAGGCCAATGTCCAGGCAATAAATCTTAATGAAGGAAGGTTTATTTTCTTTATGCTGATAACTGGAAAGTTGGAGTTGAAGAATAAAAGGAAACGGGGAGGAAGTTTCAGGCACTTGGTATCACCAATCAATCCCGAGTGGACTCTGCTCACCCGGATAGTCCCCTCTCACGGGCCTAGCAGCCGGAGTGATGCACGAACTTTACTTCACTTAAGTCCCTCTTTTTAGAGATACGATCGGGAGATTCTCTGCCACAGAATCTCTGAGCCCCGAACCTCTCAGCGCTTGTAATTAAAGAACAGGTGCAAGTTGCTGCACATTACAAGGCCTCAGATGATTTGTGGAATCCCTCCAGAAGTTCACCGGGCCTCTCTTTCTCTGTGAAACTCTCACCGGTCCCTCAGAAAGGTCCTCCCCCGGTCTCTTCTTCTTAGAGCGGGTCCCCTCTCCCGGGGCACCCTGGGATTCCTCCTCTTAGAGCTGAGCCCCAGCTAAAGGTGCTGGGCCCAATGGCGAAGTTGCAGCCCCAGGCTAAAGGTGCCTGGGACCGATGCATATGCGCACCCCTGGCCTGGAGGGCCAGATCACGTGTCCCGAACTCCGGAACCACAAACCCCTCTCCAGGCGGCGTCTGCCCCTTTATCCTCTCCCGGCATGCACATCAAGTTGACCACGCCCACTGTTCTACTGCCGAGAGAGGACACCCTAAGGCACAGCACTGTTACCAGTGGTTCAACCCTGACCTGTCATGGCAGTGCCACCTACAGGCCACAGGGAACTGCACACCAGTACAACACCTGAAGAACAAATGACCAAACCTATCAATAAAAGCGGTCTGAGCCGGGCTACTAGCTCAGACCAACCCCTAAATTTAGGCACACAGCACCCCTCAAAGTAGAGGGGCGCTACATTTGTTTAGCAAAAAATTCAAATCCCATTGGTGATTAAATACCACCAAAATAAATCACAATTTGTGTGAAAAAAATTTCATATGGGTTCAGTGTTGCATGAACACGCAATTGTCATTGAAAGTGTGACAGCGCTGAAAGCTGAAAATTGTCCTGGGCAGGAGGGGGGTTTAAGTGCCCAGGCCAATTTTCAGCTTTTGAGCAGTCACACATTTGAGCAGTCAGTCAATGTTCAGTTTAAGGTAGATGGGAGTATCCTTTGTGTTCATGCACACAGGCTTTTAGCAGTGTATTGTGGCAAAAAAAAAAAAACCCTCTGCCAACACGTTCAGGAGCAGCAGTGCTAAACGCAGAGCGTGTTTGTTTTTTTGTTTTTTCTTTTAAGTGGAGGCCAGTGAAGAGCTGGTTGTTGGTTAGTGGGCCAGGAAGTCGGCCGCCACGTCCTTAACAACGGATGAGTCATCAGCTGTCAGCGGGGGTTCCCTGCTGACAGATGGATGTAAAAAAAACAGCTGCCGGCAATAAAAAATTGAGAAAAAAATGACGTGGGATTCCCTCCCCAATCCCTACCAGGCCCTTCCAGTCTGGTATGGAATTTAAGGGGAACTCCACGTCAAAATGAAAAAAAAGCATGAAGTCCTCCCCAAAATCCATACCGGACCCTTATCTGAGCATGCAACCTGGCAGGCCAGGAAAAGGGGGGGAGGGGGCGGGCGAACAAACGCTCCACCTCTTAAATCATACCAGGCCACATGCTCTTAACATGGGGGGTGCCCCCCCCAAAGCAACTTGTCCCCATGTTGATGAGGACAAGGGCCTCTTCCCCACAACCCTGGATCGTGGTTATGGGGGTGCGGGGGTGACTTGTCGGAATCTGGAAGCCCCCAGATCCCGGCCTCCCTCCCTATGTGAATGACTATAGAGTACATAGTGCCCCTACTCATTTACCCCCAAAAAATGTGTAGTGTAATAAAATTGAATAAAAAAGGAGGAAGTTTTTGATGAGCTCTTTATTTAAAACAAAAACAATGTCCTCTGGTATCCAAAGTCAATCACAGTAAACGTCGGCCGCCGACCTGAAAAACATTTAAATGTCCGCACCCGTCAAAGGCTGCCACCATCTGGCAGTTCTTTAAATAACTAAGGGGTGAGGCCACCCGATGACGTCACCAGATGACCCCTGACCCTCGTGACGCCATTTGCCGGGGTCATGCTGGGTCGGTGACTTTACAAGGGGCAAGGCCAACCAGTGACATCATTGGCTGACCCCTGCCCCTCAGTCAGAGCCCCCCTTGCCCCAAATCACCCACCCATGTTTAAGGCATGTGGCCTGGTATGGTTCAAGGGGGAGGGGGGCGCTCACTCGCCTTCACCGCCCCTTTCCTGGCCTGCCAGACTGCATGCTCGGATAAGGGTCTGATATGGATTTTGAGGGATTGCCCATGAATGCTAATCCAGCAATCTGCTTCTCTGAACAGATTCAAACAGGAAAGCCTAACTTTGAGTCCACTCAAGTTTCTCATTTTTAACTAAAGCCCTAATGAAGGGGGAGTTCTTTTGACTCCTGAAACGCGGCAGTCTTTTGGTCAGGTGATCTTTTAAATGAGGACATAGCTAGAAAAAAAAAAATGTCAGTAGAAAGTGGAGGATTCCGAAGCTCTGTCGGGTTACTATTGCTGTCTGTGTCGTCTTGTCCCAGTCAACCCTTTCCCCTCTTTTCTTTTCCTGATTTCACAAGTGGAAGAAAGTCTCTCAAGACAGCAATAAACCTGATACAAGTTCTAACTCTCTCTCCCTCTCTATCCATAGCTTTAGAAAATATTTGGCCTTGAATTGTTGTCTGGGTAGATTCATACGCAGGAAACAACTGATAACAAATGGATAAAAAGTGACCTAAATCTAAGTATTTCCAATATAATTTGTTCTTTTCAATATAAAATGTTCTTTTTCACAACCATAACTTTTTTTTTTTTACATGAGTTCTTTACATTGTATTGTGTTCTTTTACAGGCAATGACATTTGGATTTACATTTGGAACCTAGTTGTACAAGTAGGAAGATATGAGCCCAGTTCGGCATAGCTCTGATTCTGGTGCCTATACAGATGTAACATGGAGACGGAGCTCTTCTTCACCTGATCCGGTGGATGGCCACCCTCCTTGGAGGAAGGTTCTCTATGAAAGACAGCCATTCCCTGACAATTACGTTGATAAAAGTTTCCTGGAAGAGCTAAGGAAGAATATCTATGTCCGACGCTACAGCTACTGGGCTATGGTGTTTGAATCTGTGGTTGTAATCCATCAGCTATGTAGTGTCTGTTCTTTTTCAGTGATTTGGTGGTATATGGACCAGGACTTGTTGTCCCCTCAGAAGCTATGTGGGGTTGGGTTGGCCTTCACACTCCTTGGCTATCTCATATTTGACGCAGTGGACAAAGGAGCTGGGCGGAAGGACAATGGACGGACTCGCTGGTATGATCTGAAGAGTTCCTTGGTGTTTGTAGCTTTCACTTATGGTTTCTCTCCAGTGCTGAAAACATTGACCGAGTCCATCAGCACAGATACTATCTATGCCATGTCTGTGCTCATGCTCATAGGACATCTTGTCTTCTTTGACTATGGAGCCAATGCAGCAGTGGTCTCTAACACATTGTCCATTAATATGGCCATTTTTGCTTCTGTTTGTTTGGCCTCACGCCTTCCTCGCTCCCTGCATGCGTTTACTATGGTGACTTTTGCCATCCAGATTTTTGCCCTTTGGCCAAGCCTGCAGAGAAAGCTAAGAGCTTACACTCCACGGACTTACATGTGTGTCACATTTCTCTTTGCTGTGTTTTCTGTGGCAGGGCTGCTAAGTATATCTAGTGTGGGAGCCCTGCTTTTCTTCTTTCTGCTTGGATCTGTGACATTCCTGTGCCCCTACATCCTCATTCGACTACAGCTGTTCAAAGATAACATCCACGGACCTTGGGATGAAGCAGAAATCAAGGAAGACCTTTCCCGCTTTCTTGACTAAAAGATTTTAACATGTAACTTTTATTTTATTTTAATATTAAATTATGTTTTAAAGTAACAAATGTGAATGTATCTTATCAGAAGAGTAATAAAATCTAATTGGTCTTTTTTACCTACATAAATATCACCACTAGAGGGAACCATTTCCTCACTTCATTCTGTATTTTATTCCCAACAATGAAAAAAGGTAAATAAAGGTGGTTGTGTTGACAGTTTGAGTGCGATTTCCTGCGCAGATTCATTTGTAATACATTATAGTTAACGAAGCATCCCTTAACTTTTTTTTAATTAAGGGATAAAAATCAAGCTTTTGCTGATCTTTCTGTCTATATCCTTTTTTTTTTTTTTTTGTTTAATTTATGTTTCCTTCTTAGAAAACAAATAGCAATAACTTCATTTAATTGGCTTTTCTTACTATAGTACTATCACAGCAGGATTTGTTATCTGAATTAATTTTGCCTATTTATGTGGATGTATTTTACAGCACATGTCCAGGAAAAAAGGTTGGTATTCTTTTAGTTTTGGAAAGAGCAGGGAAGAATTAAAGCGTAGCTTCACCAAAAAAAAATATATATTAAAAGCCTACAGCTACAGCAGATGCTGACTTTTAATAAATGGACACTTACCTGTCCTGGAGTCCAGCGACGTCGGCAGCAGAAGACGAGCAATCGCTTATCACTCTGCTGCCCCCACCGCCATCCTCGGTGAGGGAACCAGGAAGTGAAGCCCTGCAGCTTCACTGCCCGGTTCCCTACGGCGCATGCGCGAGTCGCGCTGCACCGTTCTGACTGGTCCTCCTGTGTTCTGGGAGCCAAGTGTCTCCCAGAACACTACGGGTATTCTACGGGAAGTGACGTGCTTCCCGCAGATTTCCCGCAGAGAGGACTCCCGGAAGTGGGTGAAAATACCTGTCTTAGACAGGTATCTTCACCCCCCTCCCCCTGAAAGGTGTCAATTGTGACACCGGAGGGGGGGAGGGTTCCGATGAGCGGAAGTTCCACTTTAGGGTGGAGCTCCGCTTTAAATCCTCTGCTATTTAGGGCTCTGAAAGATTTCCCCCAACTAAAGTTGGCCATATACCAGTAGAATTTCTTTCAAGCCCTCATACGGAAACTCTTAAAGAATGTTTATCAGTGCATCAGATCTTGCCATCACTAAAGCGGGCCATAGACGGTTTGAATCTCAGCTGGTTTAATCAACATGGCATTCAACATGGCATTCAAGTCATGTATTGGTAGGCTGATTGTACCCAAGTTGAACGATCGATCAACTTGGGTACAGCCAGCATGTCGGATTTTTCATGCCGTTATTGCTAGCGGGGAGGGATTCCTCTATCAACACTGACGTGATTGCAGGAAAGAAAATCACTCAATCTTTGGCCGGCTTTAGTCAACTTATTTTGTTCAAAAGCTTTTGATCAGACCCAATACCTAAACTGAATCCTAGATGTGTGAACCAGGTTTCTTTTGTGCCAATAACATGCGCATGACAAAACGCACAACTTTATCCAAACAAAAACCACATTTACAGTTAGAATTTAATTAGTTTGAGAAAAAATGTCAAGCTTTCTGAGTACTACAGTCAAAAATGATCGTCGGTTGGAACACAATAACCATCAGCAAATTAAAAAAATGTTTCAAAAACAATTTGCGCATGATTGGATGATAAAAACAGAAGAGCTTCCCCTCATTTATGATCCCCCCCCCCCCCCCCCAGATCTACAGCGACTGTACTTCCAAGTGCACTTGTAGTGCAGAGTGGATTTGCCTTTACTAAATCAACCCCCAAGTGTCACATAATTGTGAAGTGGAAGGAAAATGTAGAACCACCTTTCGCTGCAATTACAGCTGAAAGTCTTTTTGGGGATGTCTCTACCAGCTTTGCACATCTAGTGAGTTACATTTTTGCCCATTCTTCTTTGCAAAATAGCTCAAGCTGTGTCAGTTTGGATGGAGAGTGTCTGTGAACAGCAATTTTCAAGTCTTGCCACAGATTCTCAATTGGATTTAGGTCTGGACTTTGACTGGGCCATTCTAACACATGAATATGCTTTGATCCTTACCATACCATTGTAGCTCTAGCTGTATGTTTAGGGTTGTTGCCCTGCTGGAAGGTGAACATCCGCCCCGGTCTCAAGTCTTTTGCAGACTCTAACAGGTTTTCTTCTAAGATTGCCCTGTATTTGGCTCTACCCATCTTCCCATCAACTCTGACCAGCTTCCCAGTCCTTGCTGAAGAAAAGCATCCCCACAACATGCTGCTGCCACCACCATGTTTCACGGTGGGGATGGTGTGTTCAGGGTGATTTGCAGTGTTGGTTTTCCACCACACATAGCGTTTTGCTTTTAGGCCAAGTAAAATTTTGGTCTCATCTGATCAGAGCACCTTCTTCAATATGTTTGCTGTGTCCCCCACATGGCTTCTCGCAAACGGGACATATTGCTTTCTTTCAACAATGGTTTTCTTTTTGCCACTCTTCTATAAAGGCCAGATTTGTGGAGTGCATGGCTAATAGTTGTCCTGTGGACAGATTCTCCCACCTGAGCTGTGGATCTCTGTAGCTCTTCCACAGCTACCATGGGCCTCTTGACTGCTTCTCTAATTAATGCTCTCCTTGCCTGGCCTGTCATTTTAGGTGGATGGCCATGTCTTGGTAGATTTGCAGTTGTGCCATACTCTTTCTATTTTCAGATGATGGATTGAACAGTGCTCCGTGAGATGTTCAAAGCTTGGGATATTTATTTTATTTTTTTTGATAACCTAACCCTGCTTTAAACTTATCCACAACTTTATGACCTGTCTGGTGTGTTCCTTGGCCTTCATGATGCTGTTGGTTCACTAAGGTTCTCTAAAAAACCTCTGAGGTCTTCACAGAACAGCTGTATTTATACTGAGATTAAATTACACACAGGTGGACTCTATTTACTAATTAGGTGACTTCTGAAGGCAATTGGTTCCACTAGATTTTAGTTGGGGGTATCAGAGTAAGGCTTGGTTCACACAGGGGCAACACGACTTCCAGCGCGACTTTGAGAGGCAACTCAGACACAACTTGAGCATGAATCACAGGGCGACCTCAGCGCGACTTGTGGTGATTTACAACACGACTTGAAGTCGCTTCCAGGACAGGAGACATTCCAGTGGCCAATAAAACAAGAATCAGCTCTGTGGGAGGGAGGGGGGAGGGAGAGGTTTGCCTGAGAAATGTATGTTCTCTTCCTGGAGAGTTGCTCCTGTTAAGACAGGGAATACGACTTCTGAGCGACTTCCATTGAAATCAATGGGTACAGGTCGCCTAGCAGTCGCCTAGGAGTCGGATTGAAGTAGTACAGGGACCTTTTTTGAAGTCGGAGCGACCGCAGTCGTGTACATTTAAAACATCTCCATTGACTTCAATTAGTTTTAAAAATAGCGCGACTTGGGGCAACTCGGGGCGACCTGAAGTCGCGTCCGGAGTCGCCCCTGTGTGAACCAAGCCTTAAGGGGGCTGAATACAAATGCACGCCACACTTTTCAGATATTTATTTATAAACATTGTTTAAAACAATTTATCATTTTCCTTCCACTTCACAATTATGTGCCACTTTGTGTTGGTCCATCACATAAAATCCCAATAAAATAAGTACATACATTTTTGGTTGTACCATGACAAAATGTGCAAAATTTCAAGGGGTTTAAATATTTTTTCAAGGCAATGTAATTTTGCCCCTGCCAGAATGGTGTTCTGAGAGAGAATAATTCATTTTGACTGCTTTAGTAAAGGTCTTACAACAGGGCTGAAGGGTGGGTGGTAAAAGCATTGTAGAGGTTCTATATAATTACCACCCTGACGCTTTTAAACGAAAGTAAAACTATAAGTGGTACTTGTCACATGGCATAAGCAAATTATGGCTTGAACGAGGTACAGACCTCCATTTCCAGTAAACATTTATGTTTTATATTTAGCTGTCTGTCTAGTGTTCCACTATAAGGTGCCCCTACAAGTGCAGAAATGATCCAAAAGTTATTTTGAAAGACTGCTGTCTGCCGCTAGATTGAGCCTACACAGTTACACATTGGAGAAGGGAGGCATGGATAGAAAGCTAAAGAGTTATTACAAACATGTTTAATCTATCTTTTCCATGTGGGGTCAGCTGGGTCGTCTGCTGGTGCAATAGACCGGTAATGGTTGTTCAATCCGTTTAACAGTTGATGCTCATCTAATGTCTTTTACCAGCTTTATGCATAATTCCGGCCATAGATGGTTCAAATCAGTAGGAGCCGGACAAAATTCGAGTCACGTATGGGCAGGCTGAATGTACCTAAATTGATCCATTGATTAACTTGGGTACAACCAGCCTGCCAGTTTTTACATGCTAAATTTGCTAGCGTTTTTTACAGTCACTAGCAGTAATCACTGTGTTCTCCCAGCAGGGATGGCTTTGCCAGGAGAACACAATGGCGACCCATGTTTGCAGGAAAGAAATTTACTCCATTTATGGCCGGCCTTGGAGCACCTTTACAGCTTGCAACCTTATACCTTCCAACTAGGTTGTAAGGTGCCCCAATATTTTAAAACAAATAATATGAGCTGCCATTTCTGACTCTTGAGCAATGTAAGAACTAACTTTCATGCAATAATTACCACTTTTGAGCACTGATCATTCTCACACAATTTTCCTTTCTCTGTAGAAAAAAAACAATCCGCACCACATTCATAAACTGGCCAAACGTTTTGAGGGATCCAGGAGGTGTGGTGATGCAGATGAGCAATCACATATTATTCCCAGTAAAAGTTCTACTACAGTATGTATAGCAGCCATGAGTATGTGCCCTGTTGCATGGTTTCTTTCCCCAGCAATAGACTTTTATTCACTAATGTGCTCTCTTTAAGGTCAATAAGTATGCCCTACACTATTCTGGAAAAAACGAGAATCACTATTTTTTTGCTTAGAATAAAGATCACGATTCTTGCGGTGTAACATAATTTTTCACATTATACAAACAAATTGGGCTAACGTTACTGTTCAGTTTTTTTTGATTCAAGTATTTTTTCCCAAAAAATTGCATTTGAAAGACCGTTGCGAAAATACAGTGTGACACAAAATATTGCAACGACCGCCATTTTATTCTCTAGCCACTTCAGCCCTGGAAGATTTTACCCCCTTCCTGACCAGAGCATTTTTTTGCAATTCGGCACTGGGTCACCTTACCTGACAATTGCGCGGTCATGCGACGTTGTACCCAAACAAAATTATAGCGTCTACAAAATAGGGGATAGATTTATGGCATTTTTGTTCAAATTTTTTTATTTTTTTTTACTAGTAATGGCGGCGATCTGCGTTTTTTATTTTTATTTTATATTTTTATCGGGACTGCAACATTATGGCGGACACATCAGACACTTATGACACTATTTTGGGACCATTGTCACTTATACAGCGATCAGAGCTACAAATAGCCATTGACTACTGTATAAATGACACTGACAAGGAAGGGGTTAAACACTAGGGGGCGATCAAGAGGATAAATTTGTCCTAGGGAGTGATTCTAACTGTGGGGGGGGGGGTATGGTCTCACTAGAACATGACAGAGATCACTGCTCCCGATGACGGGGAGCAGTAGATCCCTGTCATGTTGCTAGGCAGAACTGGGAAATGCCATGTTTACTCTCTCCTTGCCGTAATCGTGGGCCGCCAACGAACATCGAGTTCGCGGGACCCGCAGGGAGACTCCCGCGGTGGGTGGCAAATTTAAAGGGACGTACAGGTACGCCCATTTGCCTGCCCCTGCCATTCTCCCGACGTAAATCGGCGTGCAGCAGACGGCAAGTGGCTAGGGTGGAAAATGAAGGAAAAGAAACGGCGCTAAAAGACACTAAAAAATGAATAACTGCAAACCGTATCACAGTTATTAGATTGGGAGCTGCGATTATAATGTAAACAAAAAATACAAGAGAAAAACTATGGAAGAAAAATAAATCGTGGCTAGGGTCCCTGCTAGAAAAAAATATATAATGTTGGGGGATTCTAAGTCATTTTCTAGCAAAAAAATGCTGTGCCTGTATGGCCAGCATTAGTCTTTAATGCGGAGTTTCACCCAAAAGTGAAACTTCCGCTTTAAGGCCTTCTCCCCGGCTCCTGTTTGTGAAACTGAGCTTTTGGGAGGAGGGGGGGAGCAGGTACCTGAGTTTGACAGGTACTCGCTCCCACTTCCCTCCCGAAGGCTTCTGGGAGATATGACAGGTCCTAGAAGACTTCTGGGTCAGTCACAGATTGCAGCTCCGCTTGCGCATGCGCACTGGGCACACCCGGCTGTGAAGCCGCAAGCTGTCACAGCTGGGTGCCCATAGAAATGCCGGCACTACCGAGGGAGAACATGGCTGCAGTGAGTACATCATTTCGGTTGGTCGCTGGCTGGTTAGTACGTTTTTGAGCTTGGAAATCCCTTTTTGTTTGACAGTGAGTACATCGCTGGACCATGGGACAGGTGAGTGGCTGTTTATTAACAGTCAGCAGCTACACTTTTTGTAGCTGCTGACTTTTAGTAAACAAACAAATGCCTGGAACTCTGCTTTAAGTGGTTAAACTAACCTCATTTTCAGACCGAAGTTCATCCCTTCGATCTAAAAGAACCAAATGATATATTGTTTATAGTTCTCTCCCAGCACTGAGAAATGTTGATAAACATTTGCCAGAGGCTCTTTTTGTAAAAAAAAAGAGTGAGCAGAGAATGAGGGGTTGAATTTGGATCACATTTTTTTTTTTTAATGATTAATCATGCAGCTCTACCTTACACCATTGGTGCTCAACATTTTCAAGGCCAAGATGCCAATATCAGCAGGAAAATGTTACCCCAATTTGAGCCCATGTACTGTATGTGTTATTTATATGTTAAAGGAAGTGGTCATCCAGATTGCTATTTCTGTTTAATAGAGGCCCAATCACACTTGTGTGCATGTGAAATTCGAAAACTATACCATGCTCATTGCGACTTAAGCCCCGTACACACGGTCGGACTTCCATCGGACTTTTCCGTGGTTTTTTGTCCGAACGGAGTTGGTCGGGAACACCCATAGCATACAAATGCTCTGACTTTTCTGCAAACTTTCCCAAAACTTTTTGCAACATCACGTGGTTTTTCTGCTCTTTACCGCCACCCTTTGGTTAACCTCTGCTATTGTTGGTTGATTTTTACATTGGTTCTGGGCATGCGTATTTGTACTTCGGACAAAAGTCTGATGGATTTCTGTACAAACGGTCGGACTTTGCACCATCGGACTATTGTTGCCGAAAAGTTTGTCCATTTTCAGAGCGAACCTTTGTCCGATGAAAACCGAAAATTTTTGTCCGATGGAGCGTACACACGGTCAGATTTTTAGGAAAAGTTGCTCATTTTGAAGTTTGTTGGCAAAAAGTCAGACCGTGTGTACGGGCCTTTAGACAGGGCCTCATCAGCAGCTCTTCTTAGATGATTATGATTATGATGCTTCTGCATTCAATCCTCCATGCATTCCAGCATCCTCAGCACATTACAAACCATTCCTTTGCTGTTCCTGCACAGCCTGTCTGAAAAGAGACTTCTTAGTATAGCTGACACCGCTCTATCCTACTATTGCTGGATGTTGGCAATGTGCCACCACCAGCAGCCACTCTGGCTCATCCAAACGGTGCACTCCAGCAGCTGCTGGGGAGAGCACACTGGGGTGTATTTACTACTTCTGCATAGAAACCAATCATCTTAACCTCAGCTTGTTCAGTTAAGCCTTGGCAATCGAACCTGGAAACTGGTTGGTTTCTATGCAGAGGTGAGCCTGATTTTGCACTCTCCAGTTATAGTAAAGAAAAGCCCCATTGTCTGTTTGAATGAGTGGCTGCGGGGGGAACACGGCTAATGTCTGATGCATCCTGTCATTAAGGGAGGATGAGGGTACTAAGGATTTTTTTTTTTTTTTTTTTGGACAGGCAGCACACAGCCTACATGTATGAAGGGGGACAGGAGCAATTACAGCATTTCAATTCTGGAGGAGTGGTATGTAATGTGCTGGGGATGCTGGAATGCATGGTTGGATAATTAGCAAAATGGACATTAAAAGTGAACTAACCCTTTAAGCTAGCTTAAGCATGTCTACATAAAGTAGAACTAAGAACTATAGGCAAAACCTTTTTTTTCCCCATTTTGGATAGAACAAAAGAGGGTTATAACCCCTGTCCGTTTTCACCATCTCTGTCCCATTGCAGAGATTTCCAGTCCCATAGCCAAACAGGAAGTGAGAGGAAATTCTAGCAAATTATGCAATTCCTTGGGGACCCCAAGGTCACCAGAACTAGTATCCCCATTGGAACATTTCCCCTTCACTTTTCTGGGGACAACCCACATTTTTGATTTTCTTTTACTTTTAATAAAAAATGGTAAACAGGAAAAATAGAGAAGGTGATATTCTTTAACGGTACACAGACATCAATCAAAAATCGCAAGCGTTCTAATCCCTCTCCACTCTATCCAAAGCTAAAAAAAAAAAAAAAAGTTTTGCCTATAGTTATACTTTAAGCATAGGCATTAGATTGACATTTTACCATTTTTGTTACTGACTTGCCTATTCTGGCGAAATAATGGTGATACGGTGTTCAGTACTACCCCCCCCCCATTCTCTACATATAGTTTGGTTTTTTTTAAGACCTCACTATCATCACACGTGTGCCCTGGACTTCAGCACCCTCCAAAAACCAACTAATATCAGACTATATGAGACAGTGTTGGGAAAGATTCTCTTGCCATTTGCCAATACTAAATAAAGGGCTAAGGGTGTGCAATGGGTGCATGTCAGTCTTACATCACAAGGATATGTGACTACTATGTTGTCTACCAAGTATGCTTGTTGCTGTGTAATAATACGTGGTGAAAGAAAGAGTTGTTTCCACTGCTGCATCATATTATAGTAACATTTGTCATTGGGAAAGAGAAGTGACCCCCAAAATTGCCCATGTCTCCTCTTAGGGTTCTGACCAACAGATTGCATACCCCTGCCTTAAACTATTAAAGTGGTTGTATACCCAAATTTTTATTATTTTTTTTAAAATAAAAACCTGCAAGACAAAGGCATAATGAGCTAGTATGACTAGCATACTAGCTCATTATGAATTACTTAGCTTAGATCAAAGCCCCCCAAGCCATCCTCGTCTCCCCCTCCGGCCGCAGACATCTCTCCAGAAGGTTACTTCCGGGTATCGCCGCTCCGACGCTGTGATTGGCCAGAGCGGCGAAGACGTCACTCAGCGCATGCACGTGGGAGCCGTCAAAGCTGGCATTGGCAATTTCATGAATAGCTATTCTCAGTGCGCATGCGTCGTTGTCTACGGCGCGCATGCGCCGTAGACATCGGTGCATTCTTTGTGGCAAATATCTCCTAAACCATATAGGCTTAGGAGATATTGCAAACACCTACAGGAAAGCCTTAATCTAGGCTTACCTGTAGGTAAAACATGTCAGGGAGGGTATACAACCGCTTTAATCTATTGCTAACAATGTTCAAATTTGTTTTTTTTCTTCAAGAAAACAACGCAACCATTCTGTTTAAAAGTATCCTTAAACAAAGTGCTATGGTCACACAACACAAATTTGGGGACAGGTATGCAGCCAGCCAATGACATGATTGGGGAACATGATGAGACAGCATCTCAGAGCACTAAAGCCTTATGCCGCGTACACACGACCATTTTTCTCATCTGGAAAAATGTCATTTTTTCTCTTTGACGAGAAAAACACCCGTGTGTGGGCTTTCCTGCATTTTTCCCGACGAGAAAAACAGCAAGAATCACGACGAGAAAAATTAGAACATGCTCTAATTTTTCTTGTCGTGATTCACTGCATTTTTTTCCGCGGCAGTTTTCCCATAGGGAAACACTGCCAGGGAGCCTACACACGGTCGTTTTTCTCGACCAAGATAAAAAATGTCGGGAAACCCGGCCGTGTGTAGGGGACCAAGCCGTGCCTCGTTTTTCCCAACGGTGTTTTCACCGTCGAGAAAATCGATCGTGTGTACACGGCATAAATCAGAATGGAAGATTTTCCCTTTGTGCTGTGCTGCCACGTCACTGCCTATAGAGCATTCTCCCAGCGTGCACAGAGCAAAAATCTCATTATCAGCTGGAAAACATCTGAAGACGATCTGGTTATGCCTATAAAAACATTCCAAAGCCCCTGCATATATGTATATAGACTCATTCATACCATATTATGATAGGTTATGGTCAGAAAATAAGTCTCGCAGAACTGCAGAGTAAACATAGTCACCATAGAAATAGACACGCCTTGCCCAGTGACGGCTCTGTTAGTATATAACTCATCCAACCCTTGGCTATGCTTCTTACCTTTCTGGTATTTGCAGTGCCAAGGCTGTCCGCCATGAGAAAGATTAGGAATGAAACCGAGATCAGCTGAAGTTTGGTTGGCACACTTCTCTTAGGTGATGAATTCTCTGATATTCTAAGATATATAGTGCTTGGGGCAAGTCCTCCTCCTGATTGTATACAACACAACAACAAACAGTAACTAATGGAGCAAGGTTAATGACAGGTTAGGAACACAGCGATATCTATACACTTAGGGAAAGTTCCCACGATCTTATCTAAGCTTTTCACACACTCCTTACCTATGCTGTTATTTTATTATGCTCTTTATTATTTGCAATTTAAAGCTGAACTCCAGGTATGATCTTTATTGCATGCTTACGTTGGAGCAATGGAATCCTACATATCGCATATTTTATGGGTTGCTGGGGAAGCTGACAATTAGACACTGCTGCGATCATTTGGATCCAACTTGGTGCAATTATTTGATGCAAATTGGATGCTGTGGTTTGCATATCCTTTGGGGCTAGTTGGGGTCAACAACAGCAGGTCAGACAACCAGAGCAGGAACACAGGTCACGGGAAGCTGGGGAACATCCAGCGATTATTACACATCAGGGCCTCCTTTAAATTGGCAGCTTGGCGCCATTCCCGAGATTGGGCATGCACGGGAGTGCATCAATGCACACAAAAATGTGTTAGTGCACATCGGTCACTGGCCAGGGTACATCTGTGCTGTGCACGAGCATTAGCTGTACCAATATTAGTTTCCTGACAATAAGATTTATTTTATTTTTTAACAGAGTCATGGTATAATTGATATTTTACATCAAACTATGAAAAAAATAGAGTTTAGTGTAACTTAAAGGCCCTTTTTTTGTCCGTGTTCTGCAGCTCTAGGCCAATTTTTAGCATGCTTTCTGGCCACCGTCTTGGTAAGATCACTCACTTCATGCCTTCAATTTGTTGTTCCTCCTGGATACTAGGACCCTTACGGGCCAGTTCACACCACATGCAGTCCAGTGCGTTTTTTTTTCTGCATCAAAAACACATGGAAAGTAGGTTATATGGTTTTCAATGGCATAGTTCACACCAGTGCTTGCAGTTCCAGTGCGTTCCAGTTCCAGAAAAAAAAGTAGAACATGCTGCATTTTATCTGCGCTGGACTGTACTGGAACGCTGTAAAATGCATCAAAAACGCACCGGAATGCACCTAAATGCACCAAAAACGCACTGGAACACACTTGTCCTTATCTAAGGTTAATAAAAAAGAGGGGTGAAAAAAAAGCACTGGACTGCATTAAAAACGCACTGGAACGCATCAAAAATGCGCATGCAAAAAAGCACCTGGAACGCATCCGGATTGCGTTTCTATGGTGTGAACTGGCCCTGTAGGAAGTTGGTAGGACTCCTCCAGGGTTGCCATCTGGGCAGTCCAGTTTTTTAAGCTGCTCTCTGGTTCAAGACCTTGCGCCACCAATGGCCAGTTTTACGGGGCACTTTTTGCCACAGCATGCCACAAGCCCACCTCCGTTTAGTTTTCACTTAGTCAAAAGGTGGTAAGGATCACCTCTAGCATGCTCCACTGGTTATGGACCGCTACATGTGTTTCTCTGCTGAACAGATCACTCTTTGCATAATGCTGCTAACTTCTCTTAACTGCTTGGAACCTTAGTGGGTATTTACACAGCCTATCAGCCTAATACACTGTTCTGTGGTCACCCAAACTTTCCTCCTAACTGCCTGTTATTCTTTGTCGAAATCTTCTAATTTCATGAGTTATGTTGAACTTTCAGATGACTTATATTATTAAACAGTCTTTGGGGAGTTGTATCTATTAGGCTAAAGGAGACTATGGAAAGTTTCATCCAAGCTGCCATTGACTTATGCTAGCTGATTTTTCTGCTCTTTCTGTGAGCAAGGCAGTTTCACTAAGATCCCAAAAATCGAAGCAATCGGCTCATTTTCTTCTGATTCATCCTTATTTTGTGGAGTTACTCGCCAAGGTATTAAGAGATCCAGACTGCCTTTTGCTTGTTCCCAGGTGCGTGGTGTTTTTCTGTCCCTTTGCTGAGGACCATACTAGGAAATGGACCACTCCACCCTTGGAGGACCTACTGGTCAATTACCATAATAAGGTGACTGTTTCCTGTCATGCATGTTCCTACTTTTAAGGACCTAAATTGACAAGATGCTGATATCTCTATTGAGATTGCTTTACAGAACAGCAGGTTTACTGCTTGACCTGTTTTCTTTTTCGTACATCACGGGACACAGAGCGACTTAGTCATTACTAATGGGTTATATAGATTACCTTCAGGTGTTGGCACTGGCCAATTCCAAACCGGAAGTACCCTCCCCTATATAAGCCCCTCCCATCCGGGAGCACCTCAATTTTTTGCCAGTGTCTAAGGTGTTGGCCAAAGAGTAACATGTGTTTTCACTGGGCTTGCGTACAGGTTCTTTTGGGCCTTAGTAAGCTGTTCCGGATCCCACCAAAAAAGCTTTATAGCTAAACGGTCGGTACCCGGGCCTTGCAGCAGAAGAGCAAGGTTTTGCCTGTAATGCCTCTCTTAGGAGGGCTGGACCCTGGGATCCAGAGCTCTGGTCATACCCACGACCAAGATGTTGTCTGTGCAGGGTGCTATACAGGTCCAGGTGAGTGGAATCCTTGGGAACCCGGTCCCTGAAGGTTTAATTACAATGCCTGCCGTGATAGGTGAAGTTTGGACTTCTGTGGACCAAACAAAGTCCTGCGGCGGGGATCAGGTAAGTGGGGGCCCCCAGGAACTTGGTTCTATTGGGGGACCCCCAAGCCTAATTTGTCTTTCTGTCTGTTACCTAACGGTATTCCCGCTAAATATCTGTGTTTGCCTGTAACTACTGAAAATGTAAAATTTTAATAGTAGTCAAGAAAAAAAAAAAAAAAAAAAGGGACCGCGGTACCTGTGTTAAACCACTAGAGGCCGCTGTAGTCCATTTTTCTTGTCATGTGGATCTTTGGTTTTCTCAAGTCAAAAGATCCAGGCAGTTGGTAAGTTTCTCTGTGGGAATCCACTTCCTCTGCCCTGTTGCTGCGCTCATCCACCGCACAGGCCCTCCGGCAAAAAGGGCCCTGGCTCCTAGTCCCTGTTTGATTTTGAAAAGGGCGCCAATGGCGCACGGGCGCGCGCGCGGGCGCGTGCACGCGCCTCCTATGAAAAAAAGGGGCGGGGCGGGTGGATGACGCTCGATGCGCGCCGCGGCGCTTCTGCGCATGTGCAGGCGTCCCAGCATGGTTAAAAGACACAGTACAAGTGTCAGCTGGATGCAAACAGAGCTAGCAACAAACAGTGGCACACAGAGGCGGTTGATGCAGGCATCCCCATAGAAAGGCACTTTAGTGGACACCAGCTGGTATATAGCAGCAACTGTGTTAGACTATTACCAGCAAAAATTGGTGTATGACGACGGGAATACCTCAGCTTTGTGCTTAAAGGATATGTCGTCCAGACGCTCCGGAAATAGGTCTTCCAGGAAGCCAAAGGGGTCTCCATCGGGCTCTGAGGATATTGGGCATGCTTGTACTGCACCAATCTCCCCTGAGAATTCAGTGGTCAGTAGCCGTAGAAACCCCGCAGGAATGCCTGGTGCTGCGGCTGTCCCCAGTCCACCTGCTCCTGTATATATAACAGAGGAGGTTTTATCCTCAACTCTGGGAGGATTGGAAGAGAGATTAACAGCATTGATCGCTGCTTCCCTGTCACAGGAAAAGCGCGTCCGATCTCCGTCTCCTCCTTCAGAGTGCCTGTTAGTGGAGGAACAGCCCCACACAGAGATCCACCTACCTGAAGGGGATCAGGATGAGGTTGATTCAGTTATGGAGGAATCAACAGTGGAAGAACCTTTCTCAGCATCTCAGGCTGAAAGATTATGGGTTCAGTCTCTGACTAATATGGTCCGATCAGCATTTAAAATGCCTCTGGCGGAACCACCATCCACTACGGTTTCCTCGCTGGGGTCGCTAAAAGCTCCCCAGGCTGTCTGTTCCTTCCCAATCCACCCTTTATTAGAAGGGCTTATTTACCAGGATTGGGAGCATCCTGATAAAATATTTGCTCCCCCCAAGAGATTTCCGGTGATCTATCCCATGGAGGATAAGTTCATAAAAAAATGGAGGGTCCCTACAGTGGACGCAGCCATCTCTTCTGTTAACAAATCACTGACATGTCCAGTAGATAATGTTCCAATGTTCAAAGACCCAATAGATAAAAAATTGGAGTCTTTACTAAAATCTGCTTTCTCTACAGCAAGCATGGTGACACAACCTGCGGTAGCAGCGATTGGAGTCTGCCAAGCAGTGAAAGATCAGTTGAAACAAGTCTTAAGGGACTTACCAGATCAGCAGGCTCTTGCCCTAGCTGACCTGCCTAGAGCCTTGTGTTTTGCGGTGGACGCCATAAAGGATACAATCCAACAGGCCTCCCGCTTTACGCTGTCTATAGTACATATGCGTAGGCTTCTGTGGCTCAAAAACTGGTCTGCTGAAGCTCCCTGTAAAAAACTGCTGGTTAGCTTCCCATTTCATGGAGAACGCTTATTTGGAGAAGATCTGGACAAATATATCCAGAAAATTTCTGCCGGTAAAAGTTCACTCTTACCGGTTAAGAACAAGGGTAGAAGTCCTTCTTTTAAGAGGCCTACTTCTCCAGTCCCGGGCACATCGGCTGTGAAGCAGTTCCGACGGCCTCCGCGGTCAAATTCAGGGGGCAGAAATCAGGGACAATCACAGGGTAACAAGAAGCCCTGGATCAAGAGAGGTACAAAACCTCCCCCCAAGGCATGAAGCGTTGCCCCCACTCAATCGGGTGGGGGGAAAACTTCAGTTGTTCACAGAGACCTGGCGGGACACCATCAGAGACAGATGGGTGCTCTCCGCAGTAAGTCTGGGATACAAGCTGGAGTTAAAAGGCACTCCTCCTGCCCAATTTATGAGGTCAAACGTGCCAAGAGATCCCCAGAAGAGAGGATCCCTCCTTCTGGCACTAGAACAACTATTGCTCCAAGGTGTAATCATGAAGGTTCCCCTGGAAGAAAGCGGATTCGGGTTTTACTCGAACCTTTTCACAGTCCCCAAACCAAATGGGGACGTGAGGCCCATATTAAATCTAAAAGGGCTAAACAAGTTCCTAAATATCAGGACTTTTCGGATGGAGTCGATCCGATCGGTGGCCACCGCCCTACAAGGGCAGGAATGGTTAGCCTCGATCGACATAAAGGATGCTTATCTGCATATTCCCATCTTTCCGGCCCACCAGAAATTTCTACGCTTTGCAGTAGAAGGGCGCCATTTTCAGTTCAGAGCCTTACCTTTCGGTCTGGCCACAGCACCACGAGTGTTCACAAAAATTCTGGCCCCATTATTGGCCAATCTAAGAACACAGGGTGTAGCGATAATGGCATATCTAGACGACCTGCTACTAATAGACCACTCAGTGGAAAAGCTGGAAGTAGCTATTCACAAGACAATCAAGTATCTGGAATATCACGGTTGGATTATCAACCAGGACAAGTCAGCTCTAAGACCAGTCAAAAGTCTGGAATACTTAGGGCTAAGGCTGGATTCAAATCAGAGAAAGATTTTCTTACCTCCAGAGAAGGTGTCGTCTTTAAAAGATTTGACCCACTTAGTGGGTACAAAAAGAAAACCATCCATACGCCTCTGCATGAGGCTGCTGGGAAAAATGGTGGCTTCATTCGAAGCGGTACCCTACGGTCAATTCCATTCAAGGAATTTGCAAAGGGCCATACTGTCAGCCTGGAACAAAAAAGTTCAGGCTTTAGACTTACCAATGTCCCTGTCCCCTTCCGTTCGCAAGAGCCTCCATTGGTGGTTGGTGCCCCAGAATCTGGAAAAAGGGAAACCCTTCAGTCCGGTTTCTTGGAAGGTAGTCACTACAGATGCCAGCCTCATAGGCTGGGGGGCAGTACTGGAGCAATGGTCTCTCCAGGGCAAGTGGTCAGAAGCAGAAAAGGCCCTGCCCATCAATCTCTTAGAGATACGAGCAGCCCGGTATGCCCTAGTAGCATGGACATCCAAACTCCAAGGGTCCCCTGTCAGAATTCAATCAGACAATGCCACAGCAGTGGCATATATCAATCACCAGGGTGGCACCAGGAGTCGTGCAGCCCAGAGGGAAGCAAATTGCATCCTGGAGTGGGCAGAAAAATATGTCCCAGCCATATCCGCGGTTTTCATCCCAGGAGTGGAAAATTGGAGAGCAGACTTTTTAAGTCGCCAACAATTATGCCCGGGGGAATGGTCTCTTCACCCCGAGGTTTTCCAGGCAATATGCCAGCGGTGGGGAACACCGGATGTAGATCTGCTAGCATCCAGATTCAACGCAAAGGTGGACAGATTTGTGTCTCGCACAAGGGATCCTCTAGCTTGTGGCTCGGATGCCCTAGTGTTCCCTTGGGATCAGTTCAAGCTGATATATGCATTCCCACCGCCACAATTGTTACCGCGATTACTCCGCAGAATCAGGGTAGAAAAGAAACCAGTGATTCTGGTGGCTCCAGCGTGGCCCCGAAGGGCATGGTACGCGGAGATTGTAAAAATGTCAGTGAGGAGTCCTTGGACCCTCCCACATCGTCCGGACCTGCTGTCGCAGGGACCGATATACCACCCTTCCTTACCAGCCCTAGGTTTGACGGCCTGGCTATTGAAGCCCACATTCTGAAAAAGAGAGGGCTCTCTAATTCTGTGGTATCTACCATGATCAATGCCAGGAAGCCGGTATCCAGGCAGATCTATTATAGGATCTGGAAAGCGTACATTACGTGGTGTGAGGCCAAGAAATGGCATCCACGTAAGTACGTGATAGGGAGGATTTTGGACTTCCTACAGTGGGCTGTAGATAGGAAGCTGGCCTTGAGTACTATCAAGGGTCAGATTTCGGCCTTGTCAATATTTTTTTCAAAGGCCCTTGGCTTCGCATTCACTAGTCAAAGCTTTCATACAAGGAGTGATGCGTATTAGCCCTCCGGTTAGTATTCCCATATGTCCTTGGGACTTAAACCTGGTTCTGTCAGTTCTACAGAAACAACCGTTTGAACCATTGCAACACATTTCCTTGGTTCTTCTCACCAGGAAATTGATTTTCTTAGTAGCCGTTTGTTCGGCTAAAAGAGTATCGGAATTAGCCGCCTTGTCCTGTAAGGAGCCATATCTGGTTGTCCATAAGGACAGAGTAGTATTACGTCCTCATCCAGCCTTTCTTCCTAAGGTGGTATCGAGGTTTCATTTGAACCAAGATGTGGTTCTTCCTTCTTTTTTCCCCAAACCTAGCTCGGTAGAGGAAAAGTTATTACATTCCTTGGATGTAGTAAGAGCAATTAAAGCTTATCTAAAAGCCACTGCTCAGATTCGCAGAACGGATACTTTGTTTATTCTGCCGGAAGGCCCTAAAAAGGGTCAGGCAGCATCAAAATCCACTTTAGCCAAGTGGATTCGACAGGTCATAATACAAGCCTATGGCTTGAGAAAGAGACCGCCTCTGTTCAAAGTTAGGGCGCACTCCACAAGAGCAGTTGGAACTTCATGGGCAGTGCATCACCAGGCCTCCCTGGCTCAAGTATGTAAGGCCGCAACATGGTCTTCGGTACACACGTTTACTAGATTCTACCAGGTAGACGTTAGAAGTCAGGAGGATGTCGCCTTTGGGCGCAGTGTGTTGCAGGCCGCAAAAGATCCTCATGCCTGATGGCGCCCAGCTTATGTATCCCTCCCCTCATTTGGCATTGCTTTGGGACGTCCCATTAGTAATGACTAAGTCGCTCTGTGTCCCGTGATGTACGAAAAAGAAAAAGGGATTTTTATAACAGCTTACCTGTAAAATCCTTTTCTTGGAGTACATCACGGGACACAGAGCTCCCACCCTTTTTGGGACACTTATTGCTTGGCTACAAAACTGAGGTGCTCCCGGATGGGAGGGGCTTATATAGGGGAGGGTACTTCCGGTTTGGAATTGGCCAGTGCCAACACCTGAAGGTAATCTATATAACCCATTAGTAATGACTAAGTCGCTCTGTGTCCCGTGATGTACTCCAAGAAAAGGATTTTACAGGTAAGCTGTTATAAAAATCCCTTTTTTTGCCTCGGCCTTGGTCTCCTAGGCAGTAACAGAATGATTTAAAATACCACAGCAGGAGATGGCTGTTGAGAATTATTTGCAGCAACTTGATTTAATTAAGCAGAGAGGCCACAACTGAGTAAATTGTTTCCACCTGGATCTTTTGATTGTGTGCAGACCAGTTTACAGCCTTGGGGTACAGAATGGGCTGAATTTCACCGTTCTTGTGAAAAGGTAGGAAAGCAAGCCTCTAAATCTCTTCTGGTATGCATCTAAAATAATAACAGTTTGACCCAGGAGTCCCTGAATGGCCTAAGAAAAGTCCAAAGCATTTTGGGATAAATAGGGAGATTTGAAAAAAAAAAGATAGTGAAACTCTATCTTGTAACCCATGGAACCCGCATTTCTGACCCAAGTGTCGGGGATATGTTTGCTGGCAAAAGTTCATGAAGGAAAACAGATGTGTCTCCATCTTCACAGTAGTCTGGGGAAGACCATCATATTGATGAGGCCTTATTAGCAGATTTGGGGAATTTTGCAACAACATCTTGAAAAATCTAATTTGTGGATGTATTGCTAAGTTAATGGAAATATGCTAATGCTGCTGTATTTTGTGTTGCCATCTAGGCATCAATAACCCGTAGTCACAAAAGAGTTAAGCTACCTAAATTAAAGCCTCCAATGTTTAACCACCTGAGACCCGGGCCATGTACAAATGACGGCCTCAAGGTGGATCTAGAAATCCGGGAGGCCGTCGTTATACGGCCTCGGCTATTCCGGCCACTGGGGGGCGCACGAGCGCCACTGGCGGCGCACCCGGCGCATCACTGAGATGCCGATGCGCGTGCCTGGCGGCCGCGATGTCCGCCAGGTACACGCGATCGGCCAGTACACAGACAAGGACATGGATCTCTGTGTGTAAACACAGAGATCCATGTCCTGTCAGGGAGAGGAGACCGATGCTGTGTCCCTTGTACATAGGGACACAGATCGGTCACCTCCCCCAATCAGTCCCCTCCCCCACACAGTAGTAATCACTCCCAGGGCACACATTTAACCCCTTCCTCGCCCCCTAGTGTTAAGCCCCTTCCCTGCCAGTGTCATTTTTACAGTAACCAGTGCATTTTTATAGCACTGGTCGCTGTAAAAATGACAATGGTGTCAAAAGTGTCCGATGCGTCCACCATAATGTCGCAGTCACAATAAAAATCGCTGATCGCCGCCATTACTAGTAAAAAAAAAAAATATTAATAAAAATGCTATAAAACTATCCCCTATTTTGTAGACGCTATAACTTTTGCGCAAACCAATTAATAACGCTTATTGCGATTTTTTTTTTTTACCAAAAATATGTAGAAGAATACGTATTGGCCTAAACTGAGGAAAATGTATTTTTTTTTAAAAAAAAATTGGGATATTTATTATATCAAAAAGTAAAAAATATTGTGTTTTTTTTCAAAATTGTCGTTATTTTTTTGTTTATAGCGCAAAAAATAAAAACCGCAGAGGTGATCAAATACCACCAAAAGAAAGCTCTATTTGTGGGAAAAAAAGGACGTCAATGTTGTTTGGGAGCCGCGTCGCACGACCGCGCAATTGTTATTCAAAGCGTGACAGTGCTGAAAGCTGGAAATTGGCCTGGACAGGAAGGGGGTTTAAGTGCCCAGTAAGCAAGTAGTTAAAACCCCAAAACACTTTAAACCTACTAAACTAAAGCTCACAACCCAAAGCCTAGTAAACTTAACCCCTTAACCACTTGCTTACTGGGCACATATAACCCCTTCCTGCCCAGGCAAAATTTCAGCTTTCGGCACTGTCACGCTTTGAATGACAATTGTGCGGTCGTGCGACGTGGCTCTCAAACAAAATTGACGTCCTTTGTTTCCCACAAATAGAGCTTTCTTTTGGTGGTATTTGATCACCTGTGCGGTTTTTATTTTTTGCGCTATAAACAAAAATAGAGTGACAATTTTGAAAAAAAATGCAATTTCTCTTACCATCCATGGACTGACACGGTGTCTCTTTACACTTTACACGTGGGTTATGTCCCTGCTTGCAGGAGAAGACCTAGGCAGAATGTGAGATGTTATACATACATTCTAAAAGCCAGAGCTGAACAGCCCCACCCAGGGGGCGGTCCCTCCGGACATAACCCTCCCACTGCAGTCAGCAGATCTCTCTCTCAGGAGCCAGTCTCCTGACCTATTTTTGTTCCTTTTTGGAATTCTTTTTTATTTTATTTTTAGTGAATCTTCTATCAACTGTCGGCTGGGCAACAGGTTGGGTACAAGATATCCTCGTAGTCTTCCCTGTCCGACCATCGAGCGTGCTGATCCTCGCCTTGTGTGCGTGAGACTCAGTTCACGACATGCCCCATGACTCCAGGGGTGGCCGGGTTTGCTTTCATGCTCCCACGGTCCTCTCAAGACTGAACAGCTCCTGACTGACTGTATCTTTTGCGGTGGACCGGGCCGACAGCTACTCAGTACTGCACTGTGATAGTCCTGTCAGAAACACACCAGTGTGTCCCTCAGGGGACGGGTAAGTAGTCTCTCCTGCCTGCAGGTGAGTACAAAAGGCTGTGTGTTTCTCTGTGGGGGATTTTCCCTGTCTCCCCCTGTATTTTATTGTCGCTCTCTGTCACCATTACTGGCGCTGGCTGTGTGGGGTGCTTGGGGGTCACACTGTTCTTGGGGGGCTCATGCTGGTCTGCAATATATGCTGTGGGGCTTTTTTGTGTGTTTTTTTTTTTGGGGCCTGAGCGCCGAGTGGCGCTGTGTGTGTGTGTGCTGTTTCACTTTATCTGCTTCATGGCGGCCATCTTGCCGCGGATCGCCTCAGTGAAGTGCGGCGGCCATTTTCTTGTAGCCCGCGCGCTTTTCAGCACTAGTTTTGGCCTGTAACAGCGCGAATCTCCTCACAGCTCACCAGCGCTGACACAGCGCGGTACAGACAGCGGTACTGAGCGGTCCCTGATCCGGTTTGGTGAGTCCCCTGGGCACCCCCTCCTCAGTCAGCACAGCCTGTGGGTGGACTTTTGTATCTGAGGAGTCTCAGAGGGGGACAATATGGAGTCTGTGTCACCAGCTTCCCCTAACATGTCAGTGGCAACAGGCAGTGCTTCAGCACCTGCGGTCCCTATGGACCTGTTGTGGGCAGTCCTGGAATCATTTCTGACCAGGATGGGAGTGGTGTGCGAGCGCAAGGGAGCAAAAAAGGTGCCCTCTCCCCACTTTATCTACACAAGGGGTGTGCGCTGATTCAGATATGGGCCTAGCCACTACCGCTCAGGACCCTAGTTCTGAATATGTTTTATGGTGTTGAATAGGGATGAGCTTCGTGTTCGAGTCGAACATACGCTCGACTCGAACATCGGCTGTTCGATCGTTCGACGAAGATCGAACGATTTGGGCCGTTCGCGCCAAATTCGAGTGACGCGAACGGCCCACAATGCACTACGCCATCGCAGTGTCATCCAGGCGCTGTGATTGGCCAAGCATGCACTGTGACCCCGCATGCTTGGCCAATCACAGCGCCGGCAGCGAGGAGAGCAATGATTGGCCACAGGCAGGATGCCTGTGGCCAATTATTGCTGAGGGTGTTTAGTACACGCCCCACACTATAAAAGGCCGCCAGCACGGCGGCCTAGTGTAGTGTGTTCCGGAGCAGGGAAAGAGAAGCATAGGCAGGGACAGTGACATTTATTTTTTTCTTGCTTAACCTGGATTCCTTTAGTTTAGGGAAAGAGAAGGATAGGTAGGGAGAGTGTCAGTGTGTTTTACTGTGCGAATCCTTGTTTCTTGGGACAGGGAAGGACAGTGAGGGAATTCTCCTTGTGCTATAGTGTGCTTTAAAAAAACATTTTTTCTAGGGACAGAAAACTATAGGTAGGAAGAGTGTCAGTTTCTTTCACTGTGATAATCCTTGTTTCTAGGGACAAAGAAGGAAAGTGAGGGAAATTCTCCTTGTGCTATAGTGTGCTTTAAAAAAACATTTTTTCTAGGGACAGAAAACTATAGGTAGGGAGAGTGTCAGTGTCTTTTACTGTGCAAATCCTTGTTTCTAGGGACAGGGAAGGACAGTGAGGGAATTCTCCTTGTGCTATAGTGTGCTTTAAAAAAACATTTTTTCTAGGGACAGAAAACTATAGGAAGGAAGAGTGTCAGTTTCTTTCACTGTGATAATCCTTGTTTCTAGGGACAAAGAAGGAAAGTGAGGGAAATTCTCCTTGTGCTATAGTGTGCTTTAAAAAAACATTTTTTCTAGGGACAGAAAACTATAGGTAGGAAGAGTGTCAGTTTCTTTCACTGTGATAATCCTTGTTTCTAGGGACAGGGAAGGAAAGTGAGGGAAATTCTCCTTGTGCTATAGTGTGCTTTAAAAAAACATTTTTTCTAGGGACAGAAAACTATAGGTAGGGAGAGTGTCAGTGTGTTTTACTGTGCGAATCCTTGTTTCTAGGGACAGGGAAGGACAGTGAGGGAATTCTCCTTGTGCTATAGTGTGCTTTAAAAAAACATTTTTTCAAGGGACAGAAAACTATAGGTAGGAAGAGTGTCAGTTTCTTTCACTGTGATAATCCTTGTTTCTAGGGACAAAGAAGGAAAGTGAGGGAAATTCTCCTTGTGCTATAGTGTGCTTTAAAAAAACATTTTTTCTAGGGACAGAAAACTATAGGTAGGGAGAGTGTCAGTGTCTTTTACTGTGCGAATCCTCGTTTCTAGGGACAGGGAAGGACAGTGAGGGAATTCTCCTTGTGCTATAGTGTGCTTTAAAAAAACATTTTTTCTAGGGACAGAAAACTATAGGAAGGAAGAGTGTCAGTTTCTTTCACTGTGATAATCCTTGTTTCTAGGGACAAAGAAGGAAAGTGAGGGAAATTCTCCTTGTGCTATAGTGTGCTTTAAAAAAACATTTTTTCTAGGGACAGAAAACTATAGGTAGGAAGAGTGTCAGTTTCTTTCACTGTGATAATCCTTGTTTCTAGGGACAAAGAAGGAAAGTGAGGGAAATTCTCCTTGTGCTATAGTGTGCTTTAAAAAAACATTTTTTCTAGGGACAGAAAACTATAGGTAGGGAGAGTGTCAGTGTCTTTTACTGTGCGAATCCTTGTTTCTAGGGACAGGGAAGGACAGTGAGGGAATTCTCCTTGTGCTATAGTGTGCTTTAAAAAAACATTTTTTCTAGGGACAGAAAACTATAGGTAGGAAGAGTGTCAGTTTCTTTCACTGTGATAATCCTTGTTTCTAGGGACAGGGAAGGACAGTGAGGGAAATTCTCCTTGTGCTATAGTGTGCTAAAGCATTCCTCATCAACCATCTTTGAAATCCTTGTTTTTTTGGACAGTCAGGGAAATTGTCGTTGTGCTATTCTGTGCAAAAGCAATCATCCTCAACCATATTTAGAAATCCTTAAGTAAAGGGACAGAGAAGGACACCTGAAGGTAGCCCTTATTGCTTTTTTCCCATCTCCCTGCAGGCCATCTATTAGAATGTCTGGAAGGCAAACAAGGAGAGGCAGACAGTCAGGAGGCAATAAAAGAGGGCAAGCAGGCTCTGTGTCTGGGGGCAACAGTGCTGGTCGTGGACGCGGTGCATTGTCATCAGCACATGGCCATGGGACACGCTTGTCCTTCTTTTCGGCAGCTGGACATGTTGAGCCACATCATGCCGAAGACTTGGTAGAGTGGATGACCAAGCCCTCCTCCTCCTCCTCATCCTCTCTCACCCAGGCTCAGGGTACTGGAAAAGCAGCTGCCAAAGCGTCCTCTTCCCTGGTATCAATGTCAGACTCATCATCAGTCACTCCTTCCCTAGACCCACCATGTCCTCCTCCTGAGGAGTCCCCCGAACTGTTTGAGCACAGTGTTGGGTACATGCTCCAGGAGGATGCCCAGCGTTTCGAAGGGTCTGATGATGAAACCCAGCTACAGGAAGGCAGTAGCGTGAGAGCAGACAGAGGGGATGCTCAAGAAGGACACCAATCTGGCAGTCATGTTCCAGCAGCTGCAGCATACTGCCAGATTGGCTCCAGTGATGAGGAGGGAGGGGATGATGAGGTCACTGACTCCACGTGGGTGCCTAATAGGAGAGAGGAGGAGGAGGAGGATGAGGAGGAGGCACATCTCCAACGAGGCAGGATGCCCTTTGGTGGCCAGCGTAAGGGCAGTACACCGACGGAATCACACCGCAGAGCTCCGCCTGTGCAGGGCGCTGCCTCTGCCCGTCATTCAAAAAGTTCTTTGGTGTGGGCCTTTTTTGAGGCTAGTGCATCAGATCGCACAGCTGCTGTTTGCAACATATGTCTCAAGCGTATATCGCGTGGCCAAAACATCAGCCGCTTGGGTACCACATGCCTGACCAGACATATGTTGACCTGCCATGCAGCTCGTTGGCAAGCCTACCTCAAAGACCCACACCAAAGAACAAAGCGGACCTCTCCTTGCACCGCATCAGCTGGGATCTCCAACCCCACTATAACTTCAGTCCTCTCTGAAACATGCACTGAGAGGAATGAAGGTGTAGAATTAGGTGTGTCACAGCCAAGTACTTGCGGCCACTCTGCTAGCAGTACACCGACGTCCGATTCTAGCAGGCAAATTTCCCTGCCCCAGCTGCTGGACCGTCGAAAGAAGTTCACTCCCAGCCATCCACATGCCCAGCGGTTGAATGCTAGCTTGGCTAAATTGCTAGCGCTTCAACTGCTGCCTTTTCAGTTGGTAGACTCGGCCCCCTTCCGTGAGTTTGTGCAATGTGCGGTTCCTTAGTGGCAGGTTCCCAAACGCCACTTTTTCTCACGGAAGGCTATTCCGGCTCTCTACCGGCATGTGGAAGGCAATGTCTTGGCCTCGCTGGACAGGGCGGTCAGCGGTAAGGTGCATATTACCGCTGACTCATGGTCCAGCAGGCATGGACAGGGACGTTACCTTTCTTTCACGGCCCATTGGGTCACTCTTTTGGCAGCTGGGAAGGATGCAGGACAAGGTGCAGTAGTGTTGGAGGTTGTTCCACCGCCACGCCTCCAAAATGCTACTACTGGTTGTGACACACCTCTCTCCTCCACCCCCTCCTCTTCTTCTTCCTCCATGGCCTCTTCCTGTGGTTTGTCCTCGGAACCAGCGGTGCTCCGTAGGCGTTCAAGGGGCTACGCAAGTACGCAGGCAAAAAGATGCCATGCCGTGCTTGCGCTGGTGTGTTTGGGGGACAGAAGCCACACTGGGGCAGAGGTCCTGTCTGCTCTGCAGGGCCAGGCCGAGAGGTGGTTGACGCCACGCCAGCTTAAGCCAGGAATGGTGGTTTGCGACAATGGCACCAACCTCCTCTCCGCCCTCCGACAGGGACAACTGACCCATGTGCCCTGTGTGGCTCACGTCCTTAACCTGGTGGTGCAGCGGTTCTTGGGCAGGTACCCGGGCTTACAGGATGTCCTGAGGCAGGCCAGGAAAGTCTGTGTGCATTTCCGCAGATCTTATAATGCCAGTGCTCGCCTGGCTGAGCTGCAAAAGGAGTTGAACCTGCCCAAGAACCGCCTTATATGTGACATGCCCACCAGGTGGAACTCAACGTTGGCCATGCTGCAGCGGCTGCACACGCAGCAGAGGGCCATCAATGAGTACCTGTGCGACTACGGCACCAGGACAGGGTCAGGGGAGCTTGTTTTTTTTTCTCCACGCCAGTGGGGCATGATCAGGGATGCATGCACTGTCCTGGCACCATTTGAGGAGGCCACGAGGATGGTGAGCAGTGACAGTGCATGCATCAGTGACACTGTACCTCTTGTCCACCTGTTGGAGCACACACTGCGTGGAATAATGGACAGGGCACTTGAGGCAGAACAGAGGCAGGAAGAGGAGGACTTCCTTGCCTCTCAAGGCCCCCTTTAACCAGACAGTGTTCCTTCTGTCCCACCCATCGCACAGGAAGAGGAGGAGGAGGAGGAGGAGGAGGATTGTGTCAGCATGGAGGTGGAGGCTGGCACTCAGCATCATCAGCAGCAGTCTTTTAGGGATGATTTACAGTCCCAAGAAACCAGTGGACTTGTACGTGGCTGGGAGGAGGTGGCTGCGGATCATGTCGTCCTTAGTGACCCAGAGGACTCCGGAGCGAATGCCTCAGCAAACCTACGCTGCATGGCCTCCCTGATCCTGCAAAGTCTGCGGAAGGATCCTCGTATTCTTCGGATCAAGGAGAGGGACCATTACTGGCTGGCCACTCTCCTTGATCCACGGTACAAGGGTAAGGTTGCGGACCTTATGTTACCGTCGCAGAGGGAGCAGAGGATGAGACAACTCCGGGAGGCCTTGCAGAAAGGTCTGTGCAACGCGTTCCCAGAGACTGGGAGGTTACAAACTCCTGGTCCTGGACAACGAGTTGCTGAGGCTTCGGCCAGTCAAAGAAGGAGCGGTGGGGAAGGTGGCCGTCTGACCGATGCGTTCAGACAATTCTTTAGTCCGCAGCCCCAAAGTATGATCGGTTCCAGCAACCATCGCCAGCGTCTGATAAACATGGTGCAGGAATATCTAGGGGCAAGGTCAGACTTGGACACCTTCCCCACCGAAAATCCTCTGGCTTACTGGGTCTTGAGGATGGATCACTGGCCAGAGCTTGCACAGTATGCAATTGAGCTACTGGCCTGTCCTGCATCCAGCGTTCTTTCGGAACGCACATTCAGTGCTGCTGGAGGATTTGTCACGGATCACAGGGTGCGCCTGTCCACCGACTCGGTTGATCGACTGACTTTCATCAAGATGAACCAGTCTTCGATCACCACCAGCTACCACACACCTGATGCTGATATAACAGACTAATTGATTTTAACATGTCACATCCCTTCAAGACTGATGCTGATGCTGAGTGCCTGTGCTGTTATGTTGACTGGCTATCCTCCTCCTCCGAGTCCTCAATGATACGATTGATGATGATAGCTTGGAAGATCATTTTTGTTTATGGGTGCCGCCACCAGTGGCTAAGGCCCAATTTTTCAGCCCCTGTTTTACAGGGGCGTGTAATTACAATTTTTTTAGCAATAATTTGCCATAGGGCTCATTGCTGTGCTCCAAGTACAGTATCTGTGAGGGGTTGGAGTGTTGTGGCACCAGTGCCTAAGGCCCAATTTTTCAGCCCCTGTTTAACAGGGGCGTGTCATTACAATTTTTGAAGCAATACTTTGCAACAGGGCTCATTGCTGTGCTCCAAGTACAGTATCTGTGAGGGGTTGTAGTGTTGTACCACCAGTGCCTAAGGCCCAATTTTTCAGCCCCTGTTCAACAGGGGCATGCAATTACAATTCTTGATCTAATAATTCACAGCAGGGCCCATTGCTGCACCCACCAAGAGTAACTCTGAGGGCTTACAGTGTTGTGGCAACACCACCACCACCACCACCACCACGAAAGGCCCAATTTTTCAGCCCCTGTTCAACAGGGGCATGCAATTACAATTCTTGATCTAATAATTCACAGCAGGGCCCATTGCTGCACCCACCAAGAGTAACTCTGAGGGCTTACAGTGTTGTGGCAACGCCACCACCACCACCACCACGAAAGGCCCAATTTTTCAGCCCCTGTTCAAAAGGGGCATGTAATTACAATTCTTGATCTAATAATTCACAGCAGGGCCCATTGCTGCACCCACCAAGAGTAACTCTGAGGGCTTACAGTGTTGTGGCAACACCACCACCACCACCACCACCACGAAAGGCCCAATTTTTCAGCCCCTGTTCAACAGGGGCATGCAATTACAATTCTTGATCTAATAATTCACAGCAGGGCCCATTGCTGCACCCACCAAGAGTAACTCTGAGGGCTTACAGTGTTGTGGCAACGCCACCACCACCACCACCACGAAAGGCCCAATTTTTCAGCCCCTGTTCAAAAGGGGCATGTAATTACAATTCTTGATCTAATAATTCACAGCAGGGCCCATTGCTGCACCCACCAAGAGTAACTCTGAGGGCTTACAGTGTTGTGGCAACACCACCACCACCACCACCACCACCACGAAAGGCCCAATTTTTCAGCCCCTGTTCAACAGGGGCATGCAATTACAATTCTTGATCTAATAATTCACAGCAGGGCCCATTGCTGCACCCACCAAGAGTAACTCTGAGGGCTTACAGTGTTGTGGCAATGCCACCACCACCACCACCACCACAAAAGGCCCAATTTTTCAGCCCCTGTTCAAAAGGGGCATGTAATTACAATTCTTGATCTAATAATTCACAGCAGGGCCCATTGCTGCACCCACCAAGAGTAACTCTGAGGGCTTACAGTGTTGTGGCAACGCCACCACCACCACCACCACCACGAAAGGCCCAATTTTTCAGCCCCTGTTCAAAAGGGGCATGTAATTACAATTCTTGATCTAATAATTCACAGCAGGGCCCATTGCTGCACCCACCAAGAGTAACTGTCAGGGCTTACAGTGTTGTGGCACCAGCACCACCATCAAAGGCCCAATTTTTACTACCACTGTTCAACAATTATATGTAATTAAAATTCCTGATATAATAGTTGACAGCAGGGCGTTCCAGCACCAACCAAGAGTAACTGTGAGTGCTTACAGTGTTGTGCCAACACCAACAACTAAGGGGCCTATTTCTGCAGAGTATATACGGCAGGTCCCTACTTTCAAACATCCAACTTACAAACGACTCCTACTTGCAAACGCAAGAAGACAACAGGAAGTGAGAGGAAATCTACCACTAGGAAGGAAAATTCTCTCCTGTAAGAATAAATATGGGAGAAAGGTGTCTCCTCTGTACTGATGCTTTATCAGCAATCCTTGTTTCAAGAAAAACACCACATTTCAAAAACAGTTGTCATTGGGACGGAAAGTGAGGTGAAATGTTCTGAACAGGGGCACAGACAGCAAAACAAATGTTACAGGGGTGATAACCCTTACCTATGTTTTCCAAAAAGTTTAAAAATAGATTTTTGGGCTGGAGCTACACTTCAACAATGTACCTGTTCAAAATTACAAACAGATTCTACATAAGAACAAACCTACAGTCCCTGTCTTGTATGCACCGCCTGTATACGGCTGTTCAGAGTATATAGGGCCTTTTTTATTTTATGTGCGGGGGGTCTGATCCCCTTAATATCCATACAAGACCCAAAGGGGCTGGTAATGGGCTGGGGTAGGGGGGGGGGGTCATGGGGTAGCTATGCCATTTTTCTTAAAGATTTTCATCCATATTACCGGGACCAGACATTACATTAAAGCCGCAAGCAGTTTTAAATGGCTTTTTTTTCCTTTAGAAGTGTCATTTTGTGCAGAGACAGTTCTAAACACGGGAAACACGTGGCACTTCACAGGCATACTTTAGACACCCCCCAGGTACGATATTTAAAGGAATATTTGACTTTTATTTTTTCACTTTATGCATCATTAAAATGACTGCTCCCGAAAAACGACCGTTTTTAAAACTTCTTTTTGCATTGATACATGTCCCCTGGTGCACAACCCGGGTTCCCAAACCCTTTTTAGGACAATAACATGCATAATAGTTGTTATAATTAGCACTTTAGAATTCGAACGTTCGCATCCATTGTATTTAATAGGGTTCTAATGTTCGTACGAACTTTCGGTCCGTTCGCGGGTTCTGGTGCGAACCGAACCCGGGGGTGTTCGGCTCATCACTAGTGTTGAACAGGACATTCCTTCTGCGGAAGACTCCAGTTCTGAGTCAGTAAATGACAGGGCGCTTGTTAGTGTACTCATGACTGCGGCGAGGGACACTTTCAAGCTAAATGCTGCGGATGCAGGACCTCAGGCGGACTCAGTCTCCTTTGGTTCTTTTAAGGCCAGGCCTTCTAAAGAGGTTTTTCCATATGTAACTTTCTTTGACTAGCTCATTGATAAGGTCTGGGAAAAGCCGCAGAAGATTTTTATGGTCCCGCGGCGTTGTCTATCAGATGCCCCTTTTGGAATGCCCTACTTAAAAAGTGGGCTTCTCCCCCAGTGGTCGACCCTCCAGTCGCCCGGTTTAAACAAGGCCATCACTCTCCCGATGGAGGGGACTCCTACGTTTGAGGACCCCACTGACAGGAGGTCAGTAGTGGTGAGCAGAGCCATGTTTTGCCTTGTTGGGACCCGCCCTACGGCCTGTGGTAGCGGCGACCCTTGTGTCTCAGACACTTGCAGGTTGGTCAAAAATGTTGCACCTAGCTGTACAGGAGCATAATCTTCCTCCAGACACAGTTGCTCTGGCCCACCAACTGGTGCAGGGCCTGGTTTATGTGTGCGACGCCACGTTGGACGCGGCCCCTTTAATATCCAGGGCCTCTGTCTCAGCGGTGGTATTGCGTCGTCTTATCTGGTTGAAATGCTGGTCTGCTGACCTAGCCTCTAAGAAACTCCTGACGGATCTACCATTAAAGGTGGTAGACCTTTCGGTGCTGCCCTGGATGACATCGTCAAGGATGTCACGGGAGGTAAAAAGCACTCTTCTTCCTTAGACTAGCAGGGTAAGGAGGCCCGCCGCAAACAGGGTCCTTCCTTTCCAGCAAAAAAGGGGTCTTTTTCATCCATCGGAGTCCACGGGTAGGCCCTCTCAGACTGACGGCAGTGCGGCTGGTGGGCACAAGTGCCTCTGGGTGCGTAAGCCAAACAAGCGGCTCACAAGCCTGCCTCCACGTGAAGTCTTGCCTCCGCCCGACTCTGGGGTGGGACGACGACTTCGCAGGTCACGGATCGGTTGACTTCCCGAATTTCCGACCGGTGGGTGTGCGAGGTGGTCACCTCAGGAACGGGATGGTATTCCCATCCTGGCCCCCAGACAGATTCCTTCCCTCGAATCTTCCTCTCCTTCCTACCCGTCGGGCAGCCCTCTTGGGGGCTGTATGGGCTTTGATCAGTTCCGGAGTGATTGTGCCGGTTCCGTCACAGGAGAGTTTTCTGGGATTCTACTCAAATCTGTTTGTCGTCCCAAAGATGGGACGGGGTTTGGCCTATCTTGGACCTCAAGGCCCTGAAGGCCTTGGTGAAGGTGCAAAAGTTCTGCATGGAATCCATTCGCAGGTGATCAATAGACTCTGTCGAGGGGAGTTTTTCTGGCGTCCTTGGACTCAAGTACGCCTACTTGCATGTTCCGATCTGTGCAAGTCACCAGAAGTTTCTGCGCTTTTCGATCAGCGAAGTCCACTTTCGATTTGTGGCTCTTCCCTTCAGCCTAGCCTCGGCACCAAGGGTGTTCACCAAGGTGCTTGCTCCGGTTCTAGCCCTTCTGATACAGCGAGGCATTGCTGTCGTGGGCTATCTGGACGATCTTCTGCGAAGAGCAGTAAGTGTCTCAGACTTAGAAGTAACTTTAGTCAATCGGACCCTCGGGGACTTTGGGTGGTTCCTGAACATTCAGGTGTCAGTCCTGGTCCCGACTCAGTGTCTGGAGTACCTAGGTCTGATTCTGGACTCCTTGGAGGCAAAGGTATCCTACCTCCGGAGAAGTTGCTGACTCTCAGTCTGCAGTGCGGGTGCTGTCGTCCCAAAAATGGTCGTCAATCCGTTTTTTCATAAGAGTCCCGGGACTCGTGGTGGCCTCCTTTGCGGCCGTTCCGTATGCCCAATCACACCAGGGCATTGCAGAAGGAGATCTTGCCCACCTGGGACAAATCCCCGTTGTCCTTGGATCTTCAGGTCCAGGTGAGTCACTTGGTCAGGGCGTCCCTGACATGGTGGTTGAGATCCTCAGGTCTTCGGTCCGGAAAGTCATTCCTCAACCGTCCGATGGGCGGTACTCACAACGGACGCCAGCCTGGCGGGCTGGGGTGGAGTCTGGGGAGTCCTGTCGGCCCAAGGGCTTTGGACTCCGGACGAAGCCCGTTTACCAATCGCTGTTCTGGAAACTACGGGCAATCGGACGGTGCCTCTCCTCGGGATCGGAGAGCTTACAGGGCCGCTTCATCAGTATCCAGTCAGACACCGCCACGGCGATGGCGTATGTTAACCACCAAAACATGCTGGCTCTGTAGGCCGTTTACATTCCGGGCATAGACAATGGGCAGGCGAACTATCTGAGTCGCCAGACGCTGGACCACGGACAGTGGTCCTTGCATATTTCAGATCCTTTGCCGACGGTAAGGCACGCCGGATGTGGACCGATGGCCTCTCGACTCAATTGCAAGGTGTCGAGGTTTGTGGCCAGATCTAGGGATCCTTTGGCGGATGCCTCGGATACGTTGGCGGCCCCATGGGGTCCTTATCACCTGATATACGTTTATCCTCCGCTGCAGCTGCTCCCTCGTCTGCCGCGCAGGGTGGCGACTGAGGGTACTCCGGTGATCCTAATTGCTCCGGATTGGTCTCGGCGTCACTGGTACACTGATCTGGTACGTCTCGTTGCGGACGTTCCCTGGCAAGTGCCAATAAGGGAGGACCTTCTGTCTCAAGGTCATATATTTCATCCGGCTTTACAGTCTCCGGCCTTAAGGGCATGGCTGTTAAAAGCCAGGTGTTGAAGGACCGAGGTCTCTTGGACTCGGTCATTTTGACCATGTTTAGGGCATGGAAGTCTTCCTCCAGAAGGATCTTTCACCATACATGGTAAGCTTACATCGCAATGTGCGAAGAGCCGGACTGGCGTCCTCGGACGTATTCCGTCCCTAGAATCCTGCGTCTTCCGCAGCGTGGAGTGACCCAAAAGCTGGCTTTGAGTACCATTAAGGATCAGATTTCGGCCTTGGCCGTCTTCTTTCAGCGACTTCTAGCGAGTCATTTCTTGGTTAGCACCTTGTGTTACCTCCTGTCTAGCCTCCTCTCCCACCGTGGGATCTGAATTTGGTGCTCTCGGTCCTCCAGGAACCTCCTTTTGGGATTATCAGGGATATTCCCCTCTTGACTTTGTCTCAGAAGGTGGCCTTGTTAGTGGCATTCACTTCTGTTAGACGAGTGTCTGAGTTGGCAGTCTTGTCCTGCAAGTCGCCATATTTAGTCATCCTTATGGATAAGGCGGTGTTGCGTCCGCGTCCTTCTTTTAGCCAAGGGTGGTCTCGGCCTTTCACCTAAATGAGGACATTGTCCTCCCGTCCTTGTGTCCTCACCCATCACATCCCAGAGAGTTTGCGCTTCACGCATTGGATGTGGTACGAGCCTTGCGGGTGTACCTGTCTGCTACTGTTTCTATTCAGAAGTCTGACTCACTGTTTGTGACTGTCTCTGGTCCAAAACAGGGCCAAGCGGCTTCGTCTGCCACCATTTCTAGGTAGATCAGACAAACCGTCATTCAAGCCTATGCTCTCAAGGGGCGGGCGCCTCTCTTGCCGGTTACGGCGCATTCCACCAGGGCAATTGGTGTTTCCTGGACTTTCCGACATCAAGCGTCGGTTGCACAAGTGTGCAAGATGGCGACCTGGTCGTCCGTTCATACCTTTTCTAAGTTTTATAAGGTTGATGTGGCTGCATCTTTGGATGCTTCCTTCGGCCGCAGGGTGCTGCAGGCCGCTGTTTAAAGTTGCAACTCCTCCGTTGTGGAGCTCTGCCTTCTTTGGAGTGAAGTTTTTTGGTTTTTCCATTTTTACTGCTCCCATCCCTCTTGACACTGCTTTGGGACATCCCATGTGTACAGTGAATAAGAGACGCCGTGTCAGTCCATGGATGGTAAGAGAAAATAGGATTTTTTGTACTCGCCGTAAAATCCTTTTCTCTGACATCCATGGACTGACACGGCACTCACCCTTCCTTTTAAGTTTGTACTGCTTTGTTACGAACTGAGGTCTGCTGACTGCAGTGGGAGGGTTATGTCCGGAGGGACCGCCCCCTGGGTAGGGTGCCCACGTGTCCCGGATTGCCCGGGACTGTCCCTGATTGGAGATTTTTGTCCCGTGTCCCGGCCAGTTCATTCCGGGACAATACAGAAGTCCCGGAATGAAAAAAAACACAGTGACCAGTCCACACCAGTCGGCTCCGCCAACTCCGCCTGTCCGCCGCCGCCACCTTATAAAGTTTAACACATCTCTCACATGATGACAGTCTGGTTGCTAGGCTAGGGGCCGCTCCGCATCTAGCAACCAGTGACGTCAGCTGAAGCCTGTCTGAGTGACTGTCTGGCTGTCCTCTTCCAGCCCGGGATGGTTGTATGTATTTCCCTCCCCGGCTCCTCCCCTTCCTCCGCGCTCCGCGAATCTCATGCATGCAGCGGCTGAGCAGCTCCCTGCTCTACTCCCTGGGATGGATCGGCCTGTAATGGAGGACTTGCCTGAGGTGCCGCGCCATCGAGGAGCCAGTCTGCCACAGCATTAAGGTACTGCAGACTGCATGACACTGACAGCATCCCGGCCGTGATGTCCAGACCGAGGGAACCCCAGCCACCCGTGACCTCACAGCCCTAAGTGACGTGGTGGTGAATCTGATAATCATAATCCTCCTCCTCATCATTCCTGGCATGACATCCCACTACCATATCTCCTGTCATCATACTTCCTACCAATTTACCCCCTGTCATCATTTCTATCCTCACCATAATCCCCCTGTGCCTGACATCCTACTACCCCACCCCCGTGTCATCTTCATCCCCCTGCACCCCACTGCAGCTTCCTACCGCCCCATCCCCGTCATCCCGCCTGCACCCCACTGCTAGCTTCCTACCGCCCCACCCCATCATCCCGCCTGCACCCCACTGCCAGCTTCCTACCGCCCCACCCCGTCATCCCGCCTGCACCCCACTGCCAGCTTCCTACCGCCCCACCCCATCATCCCGCTTGCACCCCACTGCCAGCTTCCTACCACCCCACCCCCGTCATCCCGCCTGCACCGCACTGCCAGCTTCCTACCGCCCCACCCCCGTCATCCCGCCTGCACCCCACTGCCAGCTTACTACCGCCCCACCCCGTCATCCCGCCTGCACCCCACTGCCAGCTTCCTACCGCCCCACCCCGTCATCCCGCCTGCACCCCACTGCCAGCTTCCTACCACCCCACCCCCGTCATCCCGCCTGCAGCCCACTGCCAGCTTCCTACCACCCCACCCCGTCATCCCGCCTGCACCCCACTGCCAGCTTCCTACCGCCCCACCCTGTCATCCCGCCTGCACCCCACTGCCAGCTTCCTACCGCCCCACCCCCGTCATCCCGCCTGCACCCCACTGCCAGCTTCCTACCGCCCCACCCCCGTCATCCCGCCTGCACCCCACTGCCAGCTTCCTACCGCCCCACCCCGTCATCCAGCCTGCACCCCACTGCCAGCTTCCTACCACCCCACCCCCGTCATCCCGCCTGCACCCCACTGCCAGCTTCCTACCGCCCCACCCCCGTCATCCCGCCTGCACCCCACTGCCAGCTTACTACCGCCCCACCCCGTCATCCCGCCTGCACCCCACTGCCAGCTTCCTACCGCCCCACCCCGTCATCCCGCCTGCACCCCACTGCCAGCTTCCTAACGCCCCCGTCATCTTTACCCCCCCTGCACATCACTGCCAGCATCCTACTACCCCACTCCTGTGTCATCTTCATCCCCCCTGCAGCCCACTGCCAGCTTCCTACCACCCCACCCCCTGTCATTATTATTCCCATCACCCCCCTGTAACCCACCTCTGGCATCCTACCACCCTGCCTCCTGTCATTATCATCCTCCTTCCTCCTGTACCCCACCTCTGGCATCCTATCCCCCTACCCATTATCATTATAGGGAACATATGATCTCAGCCTCTCACCCCAATGCTGCCACCATCATCCCAAACTGCATCCTGTCATTCAACCAACTGTACCCCAACAGTTGCATCACACCCCACAATACTGCCCTGCCACCCAGCGAGAGGTAATAATGTGCCGTAACCTCTAGTAACCAATCAGTGAGTGATAATGATAAGCAGTAACCTATAGCAACCAACCAGTGAGCAGTAATAATGTGCAGTAACCTCTATCAACCAATCAATGTGCGGTAATGATGTGCAGTAACGTCTAGCAACCAATGGGTGGGCAGAAATGATGTGCAGTACCTCTAGCACCAATCATTGAGTGGTAATATTGTGCAGTAACCTCAAGCAACCAATCAGTGAGCAGTAATGATGTGCACTAACCTCTAACAACCAATCAGTGAGCTTGGAGCAATCAGTGAGTGTGAACCAGACTTTTATGTGTACATTAAGTTGTTTTTTTAGATAAGTCTATGTGCATATTTGTTTTTTGGGATGTTGGGGTGGAGAGCGAAATTGCTAGGGGTCTATCGCTTGATTTTTTTTCCCATTATGGGAGTTAGTAGGGCCTCATGTCTAAGATTTGCCTAAGGCCTCATAAAGCCCAGAGCCGCCTCTGGCCGGCACCGTGTGTCACTGTCTTCACTCTGCATAGTGTTGGCGCGTAACTGCAGAAGGGACATCAATGCTGGATTGTTTATCCACAGCCGACCGGGAGGAACAGATGCTGCAGGAGACCAGCCACAGTAAGAGAAACGCCGACCTGAGGAGGAGAAGGAGGGGGGGGGGGAGTTCTGAGGATTCTCTGATCTGTGTAGTGAGAGATGATTTTGTCAGTCAGGGCTGGGGCCAGCATAAGACAGAGTGCCCTGTACATGAGGGAGAATAGTGTCCACTCCACATGTCCTCCACCTGTCACACTGTCTCCCTCCCCCAATGTTTCTATGACCCCCCCTTGTCACACTGTCTCCCCCCAATGTTTCTATGACCCTCTCCTGTCACACTCCAGAGTGCTCCCTTACCTCCCCTTACTTTCTCCAGAGTGCCCACTTACCTCCCTTTACTTCCTCCAGAGTGCTCCCTTACTTCCCTTTACTTTCTCCAGAGTGCCCCTTTACTTTCTCCAGAGTGCCCCTTTACTTTCTCCAGAGTGTCCCCTTGCCTCCCTTTACTTTCTCCAGAGTGTCCCCTTGCCTCCCTTTACTTCCTCCAGAGTGCTCCCTTATTTCCTCCAGAGTGCTCCCTTACCTCCCCTTACTTTCTCCAAAGTGCCCCTTTACTTTCTCCAGAGTGCCCCCTTGCCTCCCTTTACTTCCTCCAGAGTGCTCCCTTACTTTCTCCAGAGTGCCCCTTTACTTTCCCCAGAGTGCCCCTTAGTACAGTAGTACTAAGGGGACACTCTGGAGGAGGATGTAAGGGGGCACTCTGGAGGAGGATAGGATGTAAGGGGGCACTCTGGATGAGGATAGGATGCAAGGGGGCACTCTGGCGGAGAATGTAAGGGGGCACCCCGGAGGATGTAAGGGGGCTCTGACTAAGAACCGCCAGAGTGCCCCCTTACATCCCCCCCTTACAACCTCCAGGGTGCCTCCAGAGTGCCCCCTTACATCCTTCGGAGTGCCCCACCACCAAGGTGGTATAGCAGTGGCTGACAGACTATCAGGAGGTGGTATTTCACTCCTCTTCCTCCTCTCTCCACTAACTACCCCCTGCCATACACTCTGCACTCCTCTCATATACATACTACCCACCGCCATACACTGCACTCCTCTCCTGTACATATTACTCACCACCATATACTCCGCACTCCTCTCCTGCACACAGGCCCGCTGATTTCATGATACACCCCTGCCCCAAAAAATCTGCATTTTTTTGGGTCAAAAATCATCATTTTGGGGGGGGGGGGGGGGGTGTGGTCACCCTACCCCTGGGTGGGGCTGTTCAGCTCTGGCTTTTAGAATGTATGTATAACATCTGACATTCTGCCTAGGTCTTCTCCTGCAAGCAGGGACATAACCCACGCGTAAAGTGTAAAGAGACACCGTGTCAGTCCATGGATGTCATAGAAAAGGATTTTATGGTGAGTACAAAAAATCCTATTATTTTTTGATTTTTGCTATAATATATATCCCATTTAAAAAAAAATATATATTTTTTTCTTCAGTTTAGGCCGATACGTATTCTTCTACATATATTTGGTAAAAAAAAAAATCACAATTGGCGTTTATTGATTGGTTTGCGCAAAAGTTATAGCGTTTACAAAATAGGGGGTCGTTTTATGGCATTTTTATAAAAAAAAAAGAATTTTTACTAGTAATGCCGGTGATCAGTGTTTTTTTTTTCGTGACTGCGACCTTATGGCGGACACATCGGACACTTTTGACACATTTTTGGGACTATTCACATTTATACAGCGAACAGTGCTATAAATATGCACTGATTACTGTATAAATGTGACTGGCAGGGAAGGGGTTAACACTAGGGGCGAGGAAGGGGTTAAATGCGTGTCCTAAGAGTGATTACTACTGTGTGGGGGGAGGGGACTGACTGGGGGAGGTGACCGATCTGTGTCCCTATGTACAAGGGACACAGCATCGGTCTCCTCTCCCTGACAGGACGTAGATCTCTGTGTTTACACACCGAGATCCAAGTCCTTGTCTCTGTACCTGCCAATCGCGTGTACCTGGCAGACATCGCGGCCGCCAGGCACGTGGATCGGCATCTCAGTGACGTGCCGGGCACGCGCGTGCGCCCCCCAGTGGCCGGAGGAGCGGAGGCAGTATAAAGACGGCCTCCCGGCATTGTAGAGCCACCTTGTGGCCGTATATAGTCGTACGGCGGGCAGCTAGTGGTTCATTTAACCAACCCTTAAAGTGATATTAAAGCTTTGTTTTTTACATTAAAATAATAAACATGTTATACTTACCTTCTCCGTACAATGGTTTTACACAGAGCAGAAGCCCGATCCTTCTATTCTCGGGTCTCCCGCTGGCGCTCCTGGCCCCTCCCCCCAGGCTTGCTCTTGAGCCACTGCTCTGTGTGACCATTCACACACAGAGTGAAAAAATTTCATCATCACACCAAGGATTCCTCAATACTGAAACGTTTTGGAGCCACTTGCCTGACAAAGGGGCCCTGCGTGGCTCCGAAATGTTGCCTTATGTGTACTATTGCCTTGTTTCCACTGAGCGGAACGGTTCGGGTCGGTACAGTTTGGAACGGTTTGAATGGTCCGGTCTATTCTGGTGAGCGTTTCCACTGCAAGTCGGACCGTCAGGGACCATTCAGGGTTTAGAAAAAATGCCTAGCGTGTCCGCCAATCAGTGGAATGTATTGTAGCTCCGCCCCAACCGAACCGTTCCATTTTCTATGGCCCCACATCTGAAGCAGGACCCAGAATGGTGCGGTACGGTTCGGTTTTATGGCATGCTTTCATAATGGAAACACCCAAAATAGCGTACCGTACCGAACCGTACCGAACCGATCCGCTCAGTGGAAACGAGGCATTAGTGACCACAAAAATAAGTGCTATTGACAATTCTTCACTCTGATTGTCTACGGTTTCCAGCTTGTGGTCATTACAGCACCCAGCACTACTGAACAGCCAATTTCAGGAATATGTGCGTGGGGAAAATTGCATTCACACACAGAGCCGCAGCTCAGCCCTGCCCCTCTCTCTTGTCATTAGCTCACTGGCTGGGATTGACAGCAGCAGGAGCCAAGGTCTCAGCCAATAAGGAGGGAGAGTCCCCGGAGAGCCGAGGCTCTCGTGCACAGCGCTGGAGGAAGATCAGGCTCAGGTAAGTAAAAGGATGTGCAGAAAAGGTTTTTACCTTTAGGCATAGAATGCATGAAGGTAAAAAATCTTGAGCCTTTAGAAACACTTTTTGATGGTAACTCCTCTACCCCCTAAATGGCCTAGTGACTCTTAAGCTACCTTCAGTCTTCTTAACCCCCATCCTTAACCCCTTAGCCTTCTTTCACACGGAGGTCCGTTCAGGTCCGCCTGTCAGTTTTTTAGGCGGACCTGAAACGGATCCTCCATGTAGCCCTATGGAAGCACGGATGTCAGCGGAGACATGTCCGCTGACATCCGCTCCGCTCCGCCAAAGTGTGACGGAGGAAAACCCTATTTTTCCTTCCGTCGGCGGAGCGGATCGGATGACAACGGACTCTACGGTCCGTCGTCATCCGATTCCCCATAGGGGAGAGCGGCGCTCTGACAGGGCGGTCCCTGCACAGTGTGCGGGGACCGCCCAGTCATCCGTCGGCTCAGCGGGGATCAACGGAGCGATCCCCGCTGAGCAAGCGGAGCTTCACGGGGCGGATCTGCACGGATCCGCCCCGTGTGAAAGGGGCCTTAAGCACATAACATACTGTATATTCACTCATTTACACTTCCAGCCATGTATTATTAAACTTACATCAACTAGATACAGTATACAGATACATACAACCAAAGTAGCATACGGGCTTTATGTAGTGATGAGCTTACTCACATTTGGCCTGAACCCAACCTGTTTGCAGTTTGGTGAACAGCCAAACAGGTCATATCTGACCAGTGTGTCTGTGCAAATCCCAGGCTGCTGTTTGTAAACAAACTGGTCATGGTTCTGTCATTAAGGTCATTCCCCTTTTTAGCGAATGACAAACACAACCTGGCTGGGGGTTTGAAATTTTGTGGCGGCATTGAGGTGCAGCAACATAGTGAGGCAGTGGGGGGAACATCGTCGCTAGGCAGGTTGTCGTTATTGATGCTGGACAGCGTGATTGACAAAAGATTTACATCATTTACATTTTTTTAAATTTGCAATAAAAACATTATCACAGTATGGGTGTCTTTATTTATAGTTTTTTTTTGTTATGTTTTTTTTTGGGGAATCAGCAATAAGGTGTACTAATATATCTGTACTCATTAGGGACCACACTGTGCAGGGGTGCCTGATACAGCTTTATTATAGCAAGTTTAAAATCGTATACAAGAAAAACCTCTGTTTTTTAATCTAGATGTTAGAAGCAGATGAAAGAAAAACAAAAAACATATTGTTATAAATCAACAATCTATTGTTTGTTTGAAAGCATCCTTTTTTTTGTTGTTTTTTTTGTTTTTTAACCACTTGCCTACCGCCGCATGCTGATGTACGTCGGCAGAATGGCATGGGCAGGCATATGGGCGTACAGGTACGTCCCTTTAAATTTGCCGCCCTGCGTGATCGGGAACGGTCATCAGTGACGTGTCATGTGTAGCCACGCCCCCTCACAGTAACAATCACTCCCTAGGAAACACTTAACCCCTGCAGCGCCACCTAGTGGTTAACCCCTTCACTGCCAGTGTCATTTTCACAGTAATCAGTGCATTTTTAGAGCATTGATTGCTGTGAAAATGACAATGGTCTCAAAATGGTATCAAAAGTGTCTGATGTGTCCGCCATAATCTCGCAGTCACGATAAAAATCGCTGATCACCGCCATAACTAGTAAAAAAAAAAAATATTAATAAAAATGACATAAAACAGTCCCCTATTTTGTAGAAGCTATAACTTTTGCACAAACTAATCAATAAATGCTTATTGCGTTTTTTTTTTTTTTACCAAAAATATGTAGAAGAATACGTATCGGACTAAACTGTGAAAAAAAAAAATATATATATTTTTTGGGGATATTTATTATAGCAAAAAGTAAAAAATATAAATTTTTTTTCAAAATTGTCGCTTTGATTTTGTTTATAGCGCAAAAAAGAAAAAACGCACAGGTGATCAAATACCACCAAAAGAAAGCTCTATTTCTGGGGAAAAAAAGGACGCCAATTTTGTTTGGGAGCCACGTCGCACGATCGCGCAATTATTAGTTAAAGCGATGCAGTGCCAAAATGGTCCTGGGCTTAAGTGGTTAAAGATGCTTAGTTATCTTATCATAAACATTTTTTTTAATTAATAACAGGCTTCCATCATATTCACTTTATTTTATGTATTCAAATGGATAATTACTTTGCTAAGATCATCATTTATCTAAACTGTTTGAAACAGATTCTGTGGCTGTATATTTAACCCCTTCCTGCCTGCATTCTGTTTATTATTTTTCCCCAGCACAATGTCCCATAGCAGTGATGTGTTATTAAAAGTCTTGCCCTTTGAGCGCCAGCCCCTGACATTTTCTAGACAGTGAGAGATTGGGTTCCTACTGATGATTGAGAACCAATCAGAGTGGTTCCCAATGATGTGATCACTATGCCAACTCTGATATTCTGATCAAAAGCAGACTGGAGGCTTCACTGGTAAAAATAGAGGCTAGACCCCCTGTGGGTTTTTTTTCAGTTCTGGTGTTGGAAGTTTAGATAAAAGGGAATTAGTAACACAGACTTGGTAGAGCCGACACTGTTTAAAACTAAGACACAAAGGAACACAACACATAAGTGCATTAGACCCCCTGTGGGGCCTTTTCCCCCCTTTTTCTTTTCTTTTTGCACTAGACCCCCTGTGGGTTTTTTTTATTTATTTTTTCCAGTTTTGGTGTTTGAAGTTTAGATAAAAGGGAATTAGTAACACAGATTTGGTAGAGCCGACACTGTTTAACACTGAGACACAAAGAAACACAACACATAAGTGCACTAGACCCCCTGTGGGGCCTTTTTCACTTTTTTCTTTTTTTTCCGTTTTGGTGTTTGAAGTTTAGATAAATGGGAATTAGTAACACAGACTTGGTAGGGCCGACACTGTTTAACACTAAGACACAAAGGAACACAACACATAAGTAAAAGAGTACAATATTAAAGATAATCAATCACTGAGAGCCCATTCACACAGGCGCGACTTTGGATCTGACTTGACGTCGCCTCAAGTCGCGCGGCATGAGAAAATCAATGTAAATGAATGAGAGCCATCTTAATGTATACTGCTGAAGTCGCTCCGACTTCAAAAAAGGTTCCTGTACTACTTCAATCCGACTTCTAGGCGACCTGTAGGAAACTTGTACCCATAGATTTCAATGGAAGTTGCCTCCTGGTGGGATCCCCTGTCTTAACTGAAGCAACATTCCAGGGAGTAAAAATAGTTTTCCAGGCAAACCCCTCCCTCCCCCCTCCCTCCCACAGAGATGATTCTTGTTTGATTGGCCACTGGAAAGCCTCCTGTCCTGGAGGCAACTTGAAGTTGCCTTGTAAGTTGCCTCATGTCGCGCTGTGATTCAGGCTCAAGTCGTGTCCAAGTTGCCTCCCAAAGTCGCGCTGGAAGTCGTGTTGCCCCTGTGTGAATGGGCTCTAAAGGAGATGTTTTTATTTTATAGTCGCCTACTTAATTTATAGATTTATAAATAGACACAAAGGGGAGGTTGCATGGAATTGGCGGGGGAGGCTAAAAGAGCAGAAGCTAGCAAACAATGGAGTAGGATAATAGAAGCAGGGGCTGAGAAGTGACATTAGGGAGTAGTAGGAATGTGTTAGGGAGAGGGATAGGCTGAAGGGGTATAGGATAGGGGAAGGTAAGAGTGGGGAGGGTTGGTGTGCCTTTTTTTTATGGGGGAGGTTTATTATGCAGTTGATATATTTCCCTGTGGAAGTAGACAGGGAGGGGTAGGGAGCTAGGGAAAGAGGAGACAATGGGGGGGGGGCACTATAGGGCACTATACCCCATGACATATTGCAGTGATGGAGGGGAAAGCTTCTCCCCGGACCCTTTTTCTTTGAGGGCGGTATGTTGATATAAGTTTTACTTCCATGAAGATCATATGAAATAGAGCAATGGGCAAGAAATTGATAATATAGAACGGTTGAGAATATAAATGTACAGAGAATAAATGATTATGTATTGAGAGATGTAAACACATATTGAGGCGATGATATAAGGAGCATATCCCTTCATCTGTCGGAGGGAGATATGGGGGGAGTATACCCCACGTAACACATTAGGGTTATTAGAACCCTTTTTGTTCTTTTCTTCTTATCGTTCCTTTTTCTTTCTATTTTTTTTTCTTTTGTTTGTTGCCTTTTGGTAGGGGAGATGGAGGTTTTAAAGGTCACTTCTCTAAACGCGAAGGGGCTTAATGTACAGGAGAAAAGGAAGATTTTAATGCAAGATTTGAAACGCCTACACTCGGATATGGCATATATTCAGGAAACCCCTTTTAGAGAGGGTAAGGTACCAATTCTTAAGAACAACTTCTACCCCCATGCATATAATGCATTTAATAGGGCAGCTAAATCAAGAGGGGTTTCTATATTGGTTTCAAGATGAATTCCCTGGACATTAATAGACAAAAAAACAGATACAGAGGGCAGATTTCTGTTCCTCAAAGGGACGATGGGAGGCATAAAAGTGACTTTGGCCACGATATATGCCTCCAATAATAATCAAGATTAATTTATCTGCGCTACTATTAACAAGCTGATGAAATTTACTGACGGTAAACTTATCTTGGGGGGCGATTTTAATCTTCCCCTAGACCCGAGGATGAATACATCAAGGGGAAGCTGCTATGTAGCTACAGGTCTACGTAAATTAGTCTTACAAATATTGCATAATTACCAACTTATGGACGCTTGGAGAGCGTATCACCCCGATGAAAGAGACTATACCTTTTATTCAGTGCCACATAAAGTATATTCTAGAATCAACTTATTTTTCACTCCACAGAGTATGTTAACGGCGGCTATAGGGAGTATTACATGGTCAGACCACGCCCTGGTCTCACTGACATTAACTATGAACAGGGCCGGCGCTACCACTAGGCGAAGTAGGCAGCCGCCTAGGGGCGCACTACCACCTAGGGCGCAACCTCAGCCTCTGTCCTGTGTGACAGTGTGAGCTAGGCTCTCCTCTCTCCTGATCGCTGGCCTGGCCCCATTCAGTGTGCCGCCACGGCGCCACCAAATTCCCCCCATGTGTAGCGCAGAGCGCCCCGCTGCGCTGTCACACCTCAGTCCTCAGACAGGTATAATCACACAGCGCCGCTCCGGGACTCCTTTGCTCCAGCCTGTCCCTCTGGTGCGGCGCTGTGTGTCTTGTATGTGCAGCGGAGGGGCGGGGCTGAGGAGTAGCTGACTGACCTCCCGCCTAGCGAGGACTCCATGGAGCGGGTGGATGGCATTGGCGGCGGCGCGGCGCTGGCCTGGCCCTGGCGGGGACTCCGTGGAAAGGATGGATGGCGCTGGCCTGGCCCCTGAGCAGAGCCCTGATGATGGCTGACGAAGCACCAAAGCAAAGAGCAGAGGTAAGGAGGAGGACGGATCGATCTACATGCTGTATGAGGGGGAGGGGGAGGGGGGAGTGTGTTTGAGTAGTGCAGGAAGTAGGAGTCAGGGGGGTCAGTGTATGTGTCCTGTAAGGGGGGGTCAGTGTATGTGTCCTGTAAGGGGGGGTCAGTGTATGTGTCCTGTAAGGGGGGGGTCAGTGTATGTGTCCTGTAAGGGGGGGTCAGTGTATGTGTCCTGTAAGGGGGGGTCAGTGTATGTGTCCTGTAAGGGGGGGTCAGTGTATGTGTCCTGTAAGGGGGGTCAGTGTATGTGTCCTGTAAGGGGGGGTCAGTGTATGTGTCCTGTAAGGGGGGGGTCAGTGTATGTGTCCTGTAAGGGGGGGTCAGTGTATGTGTCCTGTAAGGGGGGGTCAGTGTATGTGTCCTGTAAGGGGGGGTCAGTGTATGTGTCATGTAAGGGGGGGTCAGTGTATGTGTCATGTAAGGGGGGTCAGTGTATGTGTCATGTAAGGGGGGGTCAGTGTATGTGTCCTGTAAGGGGGGGTCAGTGTATGTGTCCTGTAAGGGGGGGGTCAGTGTATGTGTCCTGTAAGGGGGGGTCAGTGTATGTGTCCTGTAAGGGGGGGGTCAGTGTATGTGTCCTGTAAGGGGGCGCTGGCCTGGCCCCTGAGCAGAGCCCTGATGATGGCTGACGAAGCACCAAAGCAAAGAGCAGAGGTAAGGAGGAGGACGGATCGATCTACATGCTGTATGAGGGGGAGGGGGAGTGTGTTTGAGTAGTGCAGGAAGTAGGAGTCAGGGGGGTCAGTGTATGTGTCCTGTAAGGGGGGGTCAGTGTATGTGTCCTGTAAGGGGGGGTCAGTGTATGTGTCCTGTAAGGGGGGGGTCAGTGTATGTGTCCTGTAAGGGGGGTCAGTGTATGTGTCCTGTAAGGGGGGGGTCAGTGTATGTGTCCTGTAAGGGGGGGTCAGTGTATGTGTCCTGTAAGGGGGGGTCAGTGTATGTGTCCTGTAAGGGGGGGTCAGTGTATGTGTCCTGTAAGGGGGGTCAGTGTATGTGTCCTGTAAGGGGGGGTCAGTGTATGTGTCCTGTAAGGGGGGGGTCAGTGTATGTGTCCTGTAAGGGGGGGTCAGTGTATGTGTCCTGTAAGGGGGGGTCAGTGTATGTGTCCTGTAAGGGGGGGTCAGTGTATGTGTCATGTAAGGGGGGGTCAGTGTATGTGTCATGTAAGGGGGGGTCAGTGTATGTGTCATGTAAGGGGGGGTCAGTGTATGTGTCATGTAAGGGGGGGTCAGTGTATGTGTCATGTAAGGGGGGGTCAGTGTATGTGTCCTGTAAGGGGGGGTCAGTGTATGTGTCCTGTAAGGGGGGGGTCAGTGTATGTGTCCTGTAAGGGGGGGTCAGTGTATGTGTCCTGTAAGGGGGGGGTCAGTGTATGTGTCCTGTAAGGGGGCGCTGGCCTGGCCCCTGAGCAGAGCCCTGATGATGGCTGACGAAGCACCAAAGCAAAGAGCAGAGGTAAGGAGGAGGACGGATCGATCTACATGCTGTATGAGGGGGAGGGGGAGTGTGTTTGAGTAGTGCAGGAAGTAGGAGTCAAGGGGGTCAGTGTATGTGTCCTGTAAGGGGGGGTCAGTGTATGTGTCCTGTAAGGGGGGGTCAGTGTATGTGTCCTGTAAGGGGGGGGTCAGTGTATGTGTCCTGTAAGGGGGGGTCAGTGTATGTGTCCTGTAAGGGGGGGGTCAGTGTATGTGTCCTGTAAGGGGGGGTCAGTGTATGTGTCCTGTAAGGGGGGTCAGTGTATGTGTCCTGTAAGGGGGGGTCAGTGTATGTGTCCTGTAAGGGGGGGGGTCAGTGTATGTGTCCTGTAAGGGGTGGTCAGTGTATGTGTCCTGTAAGGGGGGGTCAGTGTATGTGTCCTGTAAGGGGGGGTCAGTGTATGTGTCATGTAAGGGGGGGTCAGTGTATGTGTCCTGTAAGGGGGGGTCAGTGTATGTGTCCTGTAAGGGGGGTCAGTGTATGTGTCCTGTAAGGGGGGGTCAGTGTATGTGTCCTGTAAGGGGGGTCAGTGTATGTGTCCTGTAAGGGGGGGTCAGTGTATGTGTCCTGTAAGGGGGGGGTCAGTGTATGTGTCCTGTAAGGGGGGGTCAGTGTATGTGTCCTGTAAGGGGGGGTCAGTGTATGTGTCCTGTAAGGGGGGGTCAGTGTATGTGTCCTGTAAGGGGGGGGGTCAGTGTATGTGTCCTGTAAGGGGGGGTCAGTGTATGTGTCCTGTAAGGGGGGTCAGTGTATTTTTCAGGTAAGGGGGGGGGTCAGTGTAATTGTCAGGTGGGTTAGTGTAGGGGACAGGGGGTTAGTGTAGGGGTCAGATAGGTCACATGTGTTGCAAGGGCAGGTTAAAGTGGAGTCAGGGGCGCAGCCGGGGGGGGGGGGTGGCAAAATTAGGTTTCGCCTAGGGTGTCAAAGATCCTTGCACCAGCCCTGACTATGAATGAGTATTCCTCTGACAAGAGGAGACAGTGGAGATTGAATGAGAGTCTGATGGAAGATAAGATGGTGGTAGAGGAAGTTATTAAGGAATTGCAGTACTATTTTCAATATAATACTGTAGAGGACACAGACGCAGGGTCAATCTGGGAAGCGCACAAAATGGTAATAAGAGGGGTACTCATTAAGCATGGTTCCAGAATAAAAAAGGAAAGGGAGGCCCAATTGACCCAATTACTGACAGATATATAGATGTTAGAGACCCAACATAAACGGAACATGAGGTGTACAGGGGAGACAGAACTTAAATTGCCTAGACAAGTGACAGAGTTACTCCAACATAGAGAGCTAAGGCAGCACTTCAGAGATGCCGGAAATATTATTATAAAACAGGAGACAAATGCGGCCGTTCACTGGCTAGAGCTTTACAGGAACAGAGGACTCAATCCTATGTCCCCCACTTAGTGGACCCCGAAGGTAGAAAGGTACACCTTCCCTCCCAGATTGTCTCGACCTTCCGTTGATTTTACCAATCCTTATATAATTTGCCTACCGGATCACAACCTCAAAATATCATGAAGGAATATATTTCCTCTTTAGGTATTTCTCAATTGACAGAACAGATTCGAGAAGAGTTGGACGTTGCTATTACCTTAGAGGAATTGCAAGAGGCCATCGGGACATCCAAACCCGGGAAAGCTCTGGGTCCGGATGGCTTTACACATAAATACTACCAGACATTTTTTTCCTCAGTTGGGTAAGCAGATGGTACAAACATTTAATGCAATGGGACAGGATTTACTCCAGAAACCCTGAAATTTTACCGTTATTCCGAAGGCGGATAAGGACCCATCAATATGTGGCAGCTATTGCCCCATTTCATTATTGAATGTAGATCTTAAGTTATTTACAAAAATATTAGCCACACGTATACAACCACATTTGACTGCATTAGTACGCCCAGTCCAGGTAGGCTTCATTCCAACGCGGGAAGCCCGTGATAATACCATTAAAATTTGTAATCTAGTTCACTTAGCTGGTCATTCTAAAACATCCACTGTGTTCCTGAGAACAGATGCCGAAAAGGCATTTGACCGGGTCAATTGGTCTTTTATGTTTTCAGTCCTACGGTATGTGGGGGTAGGGGAGAGGATGGTAGGGTGGATCTCAAGCATATACACAAGGCCGGAGGCACAAATAAAAGCAAATGGGGTTCTATCTGAACCTTTCTCACCACTCCTTTTTGCTATCACCTTAGGCCCCTTTCACACTGAGGTGCTTTGCAGGTGCTATTGCGCTAAAAAAGCCGCTCAATTGTATCCAGTGTGAAAGCCCGAGGGCTTTCACACTGGAGTGTTGCGCTTGCAGGAGGGTCAAAAAACTCCTGCAAGCCGCATCTTTGAGGCGCGATAGGAGCGGTAAAAATACCGCTCCTATAGCGCCCCTGCCCATTGAAATCAATGGGGTAGCGCCCGCAAAACGCTGCAAAGAGGCGTTATTGCAGCAGTTTTTAACCCTTTTGCGGCCGCTAGCGGGGGTTAAAATCCCCCCGCTAGCGCCCGCAAATCGCAGCAAAAAATACGGTATAGCGGCGCTAAAAATAGCGCCACTTTACCGCCAGCGCATCCAGCGCTTCAGTGTGAAAGTAGCCATTTCTTTGTAAGGTCAGGCAAAACCCGGATATTAGGGAGTTAATAACCGGAGATTTACACCATAAAGTATCCGCATACGCAGATGATCTTTTATTCTGCCTTACTAAACCTGTTATATCTATGCCGAACCTACTAAGAGAATTGGACCAATATAGTGCACTGTCCAATTTAAAAATTAACATGTCCAAGTCAGAGGCAATGGGTGTATCTATGACTACGACTCAAATTAACGCTTTAAAAATGAATTTTAAGTTTAGATGGACCTATACGGGCCTCAAATACCTGGGCACGTTGATTCCACCTAAATTGGACCAAACCTTTGAGTTGAATTTCCCACTTCTACTGAGTAGAGTGAAAGTCTTACTTTCTAAATGGCATCAGGGCCTTTTCTCTTGGTTCGGTAGATGTAACGTAATAAAAATGTCAATACTCATTCATATACCCCCAGAATTCTTTAAACAGACTAATAAGATAACTGAATTCATTTGGGCCCATAAAAGGCCCAGAATTCAACGCCGTCTAATGACTATGCCTAAACAATATGAGGGGGTAGCGGTACCAGATATGCAGAAATATTATCAGGCGTCTCATATGGCGCGACTAGTAGACTGGTGTAGGCATGCAAGTTTTAAAATATGGCCAAAGATCGAGCAATCGCAGTGTGAGGCCCCATTGCGTTGTGCGGTTTGGTGCTTTGGAGACCTGAGTTCAGCTCTCAGAAAGCACCCAACCTTGTGCCCTACCCTGCGTATTTGCTTGCGAATATGCTCTACCACTTTATTGTCATCTGTCAACTCCCCCTGTACCCTATTGTAGGGAATCCTCGTTTCCCTCCGGGACTACAGGAGGGACCTTTCAGGAAACTCTCAGACTCACAGTGTTTTCAGGCCTTGCATTTTATACAAACCGCGACCGGGACATGGCCCTCATTACCCGAACTAACCTCATGCAGTGACCATTTCTGTCTTGATTTCTGGATTGGAGCTCAGTTGCGACATTTCCTTAACACTCTTCCACCTCCGGATAGATTTCAACGAACATTGACACCCTTAGAACAAATATGTGAGGGGACGGGGCCTTGCTCTCACTTAATCTCGCAAATGTATGCACTACTGGTTGCCCCCCAAGAGGACTATGTCCCTCCATATATAAGGAAGTGGGAAATGACATTAGACAGGACGTTCAACCAGGCACAACATAGGCAGATAGTAAATCTTGCGTTGAAATCTTCAATATCCACAAGAATCCAAGAAACTAATTTTAAAATAATGACAAGATGGTAATGTACACCCTCATTACTTAATAAATTCTCCCCGGAGATCCCGGACAAATGTTGGAGCTGTCAGGAGGAAAGAGGGACTCTACTCCACGTTCTTTGGTCCTGCCCAAAACTGGAGTACTTCTGGAGGCAGATACGGAGGATAGCACAGAAATTTACTGAGTATAACCTCCCAGAAGATCCAGACTTATTTTTGTTACATGTCTCAAACATACCGGGGAAAACATATAGTAAATTAATTTTGCGCCATCTTATCAACGCTGCTAGATCATGTATCGTACGGCAGTGGAGAGATACGAGCCCTCCCACAATTCTTACATGGGTCACACGAATTAAAGAGGCTAATAGGATGGAGGATTTGTTATTATCAGATCAAAATCGAAAGGAGACATATTTAGAAACTTGGGGCCAATGGAATACATTTAAATTCTCGGAGGAAGGGAAATGCTCCTGAGAGTATTTGAAAAAGAGAGGAGTGGGGGGCCTTAGGGGTGCCCTCACTTCCCTGGATGATGGTATAGTAAACTTACCTTTACCTCGGTGCATTTCCCCTTCAATTCCGACTCCCCCTCCCCTATCAGTGTCTCCTTTTTTTTTTTTTCTCTCCTTTTCTCTTTCTATAATTTTTCTGTTTTTTTTTAGGAATTCTTTCCCTCATGGGGCTTTTTACTTTCTCCTTCTTCCTCTTCAGATATGTAGAGGTTTTTCTTTTCAGTAAGGTATGTTGTCAGGGCATACAAGAGAAGCAAGTCTAACAGAAGACAGAATGGGGACTATCCCAAATAACTAGTTATTATTTTTTCTGTGGATGTATCTAAGATAGGAGTAATGCTGTTAATTGGATTTTGAATGGATTTGTTGGAGCTCATATGATTGATGGATTAATGAAATTGTTTATTTCTCTGTATGTATGACAATTAAAACAAACAAAAAAAAAAAATAGAGGCCGTCAGCCCATCAGCTTTGCTATCTATTTAAAGCTGATCTTTACCCTCAAAACAAACTTCCCTCCTCCTCTCTGCTACAAAAACATTGCTCTTTTTTTTGGTTATTTTTTTATTATTATATAGCGCCAACAGTTTGCACAGCGCTTTACAACATTAAGGCAATCCGTACAGTTACAATACAATTGAATTCAGGAGGAATCAGAGATCAGATGGCCCTGCTCCTTAGAGCTTACAAAAAAGAAGGGGGGGGGGGTCAAGTAATACAAAAGGTAATAACTGTGGGGGATGAGCTGATGGAGAAAACAAAAGAACAGTTCTTAGGTGTAGGCAGGATAGGCTTCTGTGAAGAGAAGGGTTTTCAGGGATGGGCTAAAAGTGGACATAGTAAGAGAAAGTCAGACAGATTGGGGTAGGGAATTCCAGAGGATGGGAGAGGTTCGGGAGAAGTGAAGGGGGTAAAACCTTCCTGTGGTCAAGTGGTTTAAGGGACACCAGGGCTTGCTGACGCTCCTAAATTTGGCCTGGGTATCCAGGCATCAATGACCTCTGGTCACCAAAGGTTTGAAGAGCTGAACACTCCTTGACTGGAAGTGGTGGTGGCTAACCCTCTGTTCATGTCCTTACCAAGGTTCCATTTCTGGTTTTAAGTAGAAAATCTCTTTAAAACAAAGTGGTTTAATTTTTTATATATGAACATTTAAAACCAGTTAGTACATTTGATGCTACTTCTTATCACCTTTTTTAAGTTTAAAAACACACTGTGAACTACAGTACATAAAATGTAAATCTGTACATAGACACTATAGGCATGCAATGCAGATAGAAAATAGATTTTTCAAATCCAAATGCATTAAAGCTGAATTCCAGGCAGAAAAAAACACCAATGAATAAAATGATGTACGTTTTAAAACAAAAAGGTAACTGAATTGTAAATGCCACTAGCATACATATCTGAATTGGACTCGACTTTAGCCTCTTGTAATCCCCTCTTCAGCAGTACTTGATGCCAATGCTGTTTGCTGCATTTGCATATGCTAACAAAGAGTATGCTTCTAGGAGGAGAGAACAAAGAGATGGCCTTATCTGTCTTTACTGGGGTGTAGCTGACCAAACACAAGCTGGGGGCAGGAAGAAGATCTACCCTGTTTTATACCTGCAGCAGAGAATTGTTAGGTCACCTGGCTGGCTGTACTGCCTGGCAGGGCTGTGTAAATATGAGGACAGGACTGTGAAAAATACAAATCTATTTACAGCTTCCATATCTGTATTTCAGTTGTGTATTTAGCCTTTTGCCTGGAGTTCGTGTCAGGTCACCTGTGGCCAGATGACAGATGCACACCGTAGGGGGACAGGAGTGCACCACAAGATAGTGAACCCTATGGCTGGCTTCTGCGGATAGGAAACTGGGTGGTTGTGGAAAGCGGGAACAGAGGAGCACAACCGGGATCCTACAGGAAGCTAGAGCCGAGATTCCCCAGGGCGCGGAGTCTAAGACCCAGCAGGTCTTTTCCAGAGCCTCTAGTGGTGAGGATGTTGCGCTGCAGCTAGGGCCAGGTCGTGGCCCCTAGAGTCTCCTAGCTCACGCCCCGTAGGATAAGGGGGAAAGAGGGGAAGCAGTAGCACAAGATACAAGAATAGCGAAGGACAAGCCGAAGGTCAAGGGTCACAAGCAGACAAGGATAACGAAGGACAAGCCGAAGGTCAAGGGTCACAAGCAGACAGGGATAGTCAGGAACAAGCCAATAACATAACAGAGAGACAGACGTAGCACACGGTAGGCAGGAACCCAAACACACGATGCATAAACAAACACGTTGATCAGCAAAGCAGGCTTGCAGTGCACAGGTTAATATAGTGTTCTGTGATAGGGTCTGGGGTGGAGTCAGGCTGGGAGGAGATTATAAAGGAAGCCAGGTGGAAGGGTCTGGCCTCTAAGATGAACACATGAGGAGGAAAGGTAAGATGGCAGACAGACATTAATGCATATCCATGACAGTTCGGCTTTAAGATGTTTTAAGTGGTTTTAAGATATCAGATAAATTAAAATCTGCAATGCACATTACATGGTAACACAGAAGCTAGCATTAGAAAATATCTTTGATATATACTGACAGCCCAGCAAAGACAAGTAACAAATGTTGTAGCAGTCTTTCAATTCTAAGATGTCCATACAAACATCTATGATGATAATAAAATCAGAGTTTGAAGATAGCCATGAAGAATATAGGACATTCCTATGCAGAGCGGTGATGGCCAATCTGTCTTATTCTATCATGGCTGAGTCTGTTGGGCGAATAATAGCCAGATGTGTGGGTGATGGAGGAGGTCTTCGACTGTAAAGAATATGAGATAAAACATAGGGTTAGAGCTTTAAACAGTATAAAATAAAACAGTCTTTACCGAAAAATAGCATCTGTGCCCACATTTTAGAAGATAGGTGCAGTTTAACCAAAGCCCATATCCCACAAATCATGTATCTCCTTATCAAAAAGTTCAATGTAAATATAAACTTCTGAATTAGATAATGGTTGTTTCCCTGGGGAGTGTTCACAGCAGTGGTGGCTGGTGGTAATGTTTTTGGTGGGGTGTCAAACAGTGCTCCCGCCACAGCCCCCAGGTCGGTCGGTCGACTTACCTCAACCACGGGCGGCTTCCCCAAATCTCCTCCGTGGGCATCACGAGCGGGCATCTTCTTCTCCTGCTCGTGGCTTCCGTATCCTCCCTCCTCCTTGGGGGCCAATCAGAAGGCTTCTCCTTTCGGCCAATCGGGAAACGCGTCTCACAGCGCGCGTCCTGATTGGCGGAGAGGCGATTCAGTGTTAGAATAGCGAATATTAAATTTGTTATTCTAACACACCTGGGTGGGCTCCGAACACAATGCTCTGCATCCGGAGCCCATCCTATTTTGAAGCCTATTAAAGCCTCTGGCTCTAATCAGGTGCTTAAAAAATAAAATGGTGTAAAAAATTAAAGCAATAAACCGCGCTAGCCAGTAACATAAATAAATATACAGCAGCACCTGTGATATGTGATAACATATAAAGTATACAAAAGAATAAAAAAGAACAAGTGCGCTAATGTGAATTGACTAATAATCAAAAATTATGAATCCACACATATATTGAATGAATAAAGTCCAACAGTGATAACAATGAAGGTGTCCTGTAAAAATGAATATATCCTAAATAAGTCCCATCAAAAATTAACAATGAAGGGAAGCCGTGAAGAGGTGAACCGCAAAAAGGTTGAAATTCGGTGCATGCACACCCGTGTCCACCACCAACAATCAAGCTGCTTACCAGAGGTAAGAAACAAATAAGCCCATCAGCAATCCCAGGGGGAGATCCAGAGAAATCCAGATAAACTTTGCAGAGTTCCAACGTCACTTGATAGGCAGTGGATACAGCAAAGATTTCCCAAGGAGAGAGAGGAGGCTCAATAGTGCATTACCCAATGTAAAATGTATTTTTAAAACGGGTTTAAAAACACTTACACAATGTACAATTTAAAGAACATAACAACCGGCCGGTCCGCCGTACCTGTCCCGTAGTGATGACGTCAGCACGCACACCTCCCGACGTACGTTTCGTGTTCCTACACATTGGGTAATGCACTATTGAGCCTCCTCTCTCTCCTTGGGAAATCTTTGCTGTATCCACTGCCTATCAAGTGACGTTGGAACTCTGCAAAGTTTATCTGGATTTCTCTGGATCTCCCCCTGGGATTGCGGATGGGCTTATTTGTTTCTTACCTCTGGTAAGCAGCTTGATTGTTGGTGGTGGACACGGGTGTGCATGCACCGAATTTCAAACTTTTTGCGGTTCACCTCTTCACGGCTTCCCTTCATTGTTGATTTTTGATGGGACTTATTTAGGATATATTCATTTTTACAGGACACCTTCATTGTTATCACTGTTGGATTTTATTCATTCAATATATGTGTGGATTCATAATTTTTGATTATTAGTCAATTCACATTAGCACACTTGTTCTTTTTTATTCTTTTTTATTCTTTTGCTTAAAAAAATAAACCCTGCCGCTGTAATTCATGCATCCAGCATCCTGAAAGGGCCGGACACATGAATAGAGGGCGGCGGCGCCCATGCACCCTTAATGGATGGGCCGCCCCTGGTTCACAGTATGTTTCTACTCTGAAGGTTGCCTATTATATTGTATGGATAGCTACTGGGCCCACAGTTGTATAAGATGCCTGTGCATGTGTAGGCCATATCCTTTAAGCTACCCATAGAGCTGTTTTTGCTAAGTTCCACACACAACTAAGAGCAGAGGAAAAACTAGTCAGGTAGGTTGTAAAAGGTAACCCAATCATCATTCCTTCCAGTAATATGTTGTGAAAATCTCCTGTTCTACTATCATCTCCCTATTTTTAAAAATGTTTATGGGCACCACCTAGTATATGGAGATGGCCATATTGTGCACACATTTCCAACCACCCTTGATGGTACATGGGCATCTTTTTATTTATTCTGTGTTTGACTGATGGAAGATTAACTCCCCCAAAACGGCCCATACACTGTGGATTAAGCCTGGACACTCAGGATCTAATCATATAATAGGAAAAATCTGACTCTTTAGTTGTCTCCCATTTTGCATGTCTACTATTACATACAATGCATGCCAGAGGATTTTGCCCTATCGCATATGTCTTAAACGCTGATATGCAGGATTATCATCACCAGATACCTGATGTATTGACAGAGAGAGAAGACGGATACTCAGGATCAGGTAGAGTTGGGAATCACAACATTTTGGAGCAAAACCCCCCTTTCTCAAGTGAAATCCACAGGTGGATCTCACTTGATAAAGGGATTTTTACTCCAGAACATTGTGATTTCCACCTCCACCTGATCCTGAGAGTCTGCATGCCAACTGTTTTTTTTCTGGTATCTGTCCATGTGTATTGATGTTTGTTAATCTCTGTACTTTTGGCCTGGATCTCCTCCTCATTCTAATGAAAATGTATATGATGCATGTAGCTGAAGCCTCGTACACACGGCCGAGAATCTCGTCAGGAAAAAACTTGTCGTTTTTCCTGACGAGATTCTTGGACAAGTACCTTTCAAAAGAACGGCCGTTCTTTTGAATGGCACGAACGCAGTGACGTCATCGACTATGACGAGCGTGCGCTCGTCACATTCAATGCCGTCGCCGCCATCTTGCTACACCCTACCTATGCCTAGGAAGCTACCGCGCATGCGTCAAAGTCATTTCGAGCATGCACGGGTTTCCACGGCGACAGGTAAGTGTACACACACTCGGGTTTCTCGTCGAGAAACAGGCCGACGAGAATCCCGACGAGAAAATAGAGAGCAGGTTCTCTATTTTTCTCTTCGAGATTCTTGCCTGTTTTCTTGACGAGAAACCTGAAAGCCGCGTACACACGACCGATTTACTCGCCAAGAAAGCTCTGCCAGCAAGTTTCTTGCTGGTTCTTGCCGAGAAAATCGGTCGTGTGTACGAGGCTTGAAAGTTTGCCTTTGTCCAGATAGAGGAACTGTGGGCACATTTTGTGCATGTACAAAAATTTACTGATATGTCTTAACATGATCCCTCACTGCTCCTGTGGTAACCCAGGCTTGTCATAGGGATTTCAGCCTGGGTTTACACAAAAGCATTCAAATTGCATGCAATTCTTTGCAGTGCGATTTGAGTCATTCATTTTGTATGGGCTCAAATCGCACCGCAAAGGTATCGGTTCTCGGTATCGGCGAGTACTTTTATTAATATTATACAGGATTTATATAGCGCTGACAGTTTACGCATCGCTTTACAACTTGAGGGTAGACAGTACAACTACAATACACGTTAATACAGTAGGAATCAGAGAGCCCTGCTCATTAGAACTTACAATCTAAGAGGGAGGGAGTACTTGATCGAAGTATCGGTATTCATACTCACCAATAAAAATCCTGTATCGGTGCAACCCTACTTATTTATGTAGTTAACTCTTTATGCACTGATGGAATGATATGGGTGTGCATTAGCTTATTTTTTCATTTGACAACTGAGCCCACCCAGTTGTGTGACATTAGCAAATTAAGATTTGCTAATGTCTTCCTTCTTCTCCTCCCGGCCAATCGGGTCTTAGGACTCCTGGCCAATAGGGTCTCAGGACTCACTTCCTGATCGTCTGGGAGGAAAAGCAAAGGCCCGTCTCTCGGGAAGCTGGAGCGAGGGGCAGCATCGGCCTCCAAAGGTAAGGCCACTGATCGCCAATGTCCGCTTCCCGCATGGGGGTCACTGATTGCCACCGCCCATCTCCCAAGGGGGAGGGGGCCACTGATCGGCGTCATCTGTCTCCCGCGGGGGGGGGGGGGGGCAGATCCCAAGTGTCCTTTACTTTTCCCATTCTATTCAAAGCTGAAGACAAAAAAAAACTTTGCCTGAATATACTCAATAACATTTAGCCATATGGTGTACGTATATCACATACGGTTTCTCTTTTCTGAGACCAAGTAAAAATACTACCATAATGACAATACATGTAGCAGTTCTTTATCTAATGCCGCGTACACACGATCGTTTTTAATGTCATTTTCAAAAACGACGTTTTTCTCGACGTGATTTTTCTTGTTTCCTCTCAAGCCTGTTCATTAAAAAAAAATGCTTGAGCAAAGCGCAGTGACGTACCACATGTACGATGGCACTATAAAGGGGAAGTTCCGTTCGAATGGCGCCACCCTTCATGTTAGTAAAGTTTGTTGACCGACGATTCGCGCTTTTCAGCCTCGTGCTTTTCAGTTCGTTACAGCGTGACGAATGTGCTATCTCCATTACGAACGCTAGTTTTACCAGAACGAGCGCTCCCGTCTCATACTTGATTCTGAGCATGCGCGTTTTTTTCCCCTCGTAAAAGCATACACACTACCGTTTTTCACGTCGTTAAAAAAAAACGACGTGAAAAACGACGTGAAAAAATAGAGCAGGTTCTCATTTTTTTAGGCCATTTTTCACGTAGTTAAAAATGCTCTGGAGCCTACACACAATCGTTTTTAATGCCCAATTTAAAAAATGTCATTTTTAACTACGTGAAAAACGATTGTGTGTACGCGGCATAAGACTGGGTCCACACTGCACCACGGAGCGGCTCACAGCAGGGGGTCCGGTGCGTTCCTGTTCACTGTTTCAGGTCCGATTTCAGTCCGAATTTTGGGATAAATCTGGACCTGAAACAGTCCAGAAGACGCACAGGACTCCAGTGCAAGTCGCACTGGAGCCACTCCGGAGATGTGTGAACCGGCTTCATAGAGAGCCGGTCACAATCTCCTGGCATGCGGCTTGGATGCGGAGAAACCCGCATCCAATTCGCAATAGTGTTGTAACAGCTGCCCAAGTATAAAAAGGGTTAACGCCGTTTAGGATATTCCCCCTCTGAACACACATCCGCTACCGATCCTCCACAGTCAGGCGACCGCTTCCCATAGGATTAATCCTTCCAGACATACGAGACAAAACGCTCTGTTCCTTTCCAACAGGAATGAATCTTTATTGAAAAACACTACAACTTTTATACACACAGAGAGAAGTTTCTGATTTTCTTCTCATAATACACTTTTGACCAGACCTAATTTACATGAGCTAATTAACTACAGCTGATGATTCAGACACATGACATCTCATTTACCACTGTCTCTACACCCACATGTGTATAGCATGGGGTTCCCACAAAAAATATATGCTAGACCCTTGATGAAGGTCTTGTATAGATTTTAGGTGGAAATCCCACACAAAGAAAACAAGAAAAAAGCATGGGGTCACCCCCAAAAAAACACACCAGATCTTTATCCAAGCATGCAGCTTGGCAGCCCAGGAAAGGGGAGGGTGCATGCCCCCTGAACCATACCAGGCCACATGCACTCAACATGTGGGGCACCTTGCCCCTATGTTGATGAGGACCAGGGCCACTTACCCACAACTCTGGGCAAATCCAAAGTTCGGCGCTTGGACTAATGCTCAAACAGAAAAAGTTTGCAGGTTCAGACCGAACCAGACGCTCATCCCTAGTCTAGAGCTTCCAACTGAATGTGGTTTTATAAAATGGTGTTAAAAATATAATTTACTCCATGATTTTGCCAGGGATGATTTGTATTTCTGTTTCTTAAGTTCTGAGATTTACGAAGTTCTGCCACATCCCAAAGTAAGCCCTGTTTGGCATAATATGAAACCTACATTTTCTTAGGTGCAGTTTGGTAACGTACAAGACTTGCCCCTTCCCCAGCCCATCATTGGGCAGTGAAAGGGGAGGCAACAAACTGATGAGATCCTTTATCTATTACTCTGCTCTCTCCTCCTATTAGCATACTCCTCACACTGCAGCTCTTTGTTGTGCTTCTTTCTACCCCATGAAAGCAAAAAACAAATACAATCTCACAAAATGGATATAATGCACCCCTATGTGGATGGTCAAAGTACATATGAATAAAAAGGCCTGAAAGTGATTGTAAAGTTTTTTGTTTTTTTTTTATAATATACATGTTATACTTACCTGCTCTGTGCAAAAGTTTTACACAAAGCAGCCCGGATCCTCCCCTTTTGGGGTCCCCCACCAGCACTTCTGGCTCTTCCCTCTGCCAGGTGCCTCTATAACAAGCTGCTTGCTATGGGGGCACTAATACAGGCTTGATACCAAACTGTGCTCTGTGTGTCCATTGACACACAGAGCACGGCTCAATCCCGCTCTCTGCTTACTGTATGTGATTGACAGTAGCAGGAAGCAGTTGCACCCCCTTCTGTTTCTGAGCCTGTGAAGAGAGAGGGAGCAGAGAGATACACTGCTCTCAGGCACAGCACTGGATCAAGATTGGGCTCATGTGAGTATGTGGGAGGGGGGCGGGAAGGGGGGGCTGCGGGGTTCGGGAGCTGCACACAGAGTTTTTTTTTTTTACCTGAATGTAGATAATGCATCAAGGTAAAAAACCTTCAGCGTTTAGGACCACTTTAAGGTGTAGGATAAAAATTCCATACCAGGAATGTCAAAAAGGGAATAATAGGAAAAACACTTCAACAGCGTCTTCAGTCTCTCCTTGAGGCAGGATTGGGGTACTTCCAATCAGCGACCATGTAAAGACAAATAAAAAAAGAAGGGGAGAGAGAGTCCAAGTGTAGCATATGTTAAACCACATAGGAATAAAAAAAAAAAGGTGATGCACTCACATTAGAATGATTAAAAAAAAATATCTTCAGATATTCTGTATGATGTCCAGCAGGTGGCAGTCCCTCCCCTCCAGTGGCCACGAAAGTAAAAGCAAAAAAAAGCAAAAGGGGACAGAGAGACTTCCACTTTCAGTGTGGCATTTATTAAAACTTTTTAGAAAAAAGGAAACCCACTTCTGGGTTACTTTACATATATGTGTGAACTCATACGCATGTGTGCGTATAAATAATGTTTTCACATGTACATGTAGATAGATGAGAGCCGTCTTAACTGGTCCGACACAAGTCGGTCCGACTTTGAAAATGCACTACTTTGGTCCGATTTTGATCCTACTTCAGCCCATTGAATATCACTAAAGTCGTATCAAAGTCGGACCGCCGTCTTAACTGATCCGACTTTGGCATGCGACTTGTGCTCTGATGATCTTTAAGGGGAACTCCATGCCAAATAAAAATAAATAAAAACGGCATTGGGTTCCACTTCCAAGAGTATACCAGGCCCTTCGGACTCATATGGATTTTAAGGGGAAACTGCGTGGGGGTCCCCCCCAAAATCCATACCAGACCCTTATCCGAGCACACAGCCAGGCAAGTCAGGAAAGGGGGTGGTGACGAGCGAGCGCCCCTTCTGAACTGAACCAGGCCGCATGCCCTCAACATGGATGGGAAAGTGCTTTGGGGCAGGCGGTGCCCTGCGCCCCCCCACCCCAAAGCACCTTGTCCCCATGCCGTTTTTTTAAATTTAGCGTAGAGTTCCCCTTAAAGATTCATACCAGACACAGTGCCTGGTAATGTCAGAGATCAAAGTCGGATCCCAGTTCATTGAAGTCGGATGGATGTAGGACCAATGTAGGACTGATGTCGCAGAGGAAAGTAGGATGATAGTGGTATGACTGTCGTGTAGTACCAGTGTGAACCCAGCCTAATTCATATGTGTTCGAGTTTAAGGCTGGGTTCACACTGGTACGACACAACTGTTGTATGGACTGTCATCCTACTTTTCCCTGCTACATCTGTCCTACATCAGTCCTACTTCCATCCAACTTGAATGAACAAGATAAGATTTTGCTCCGACTTTGAGATAGTACGACTTGTCCTTTGACCAATCAAAACAATCCCAGAATGACATAAATTCCTTTTCCTGCTGCTGTAATAACCATGTCGGATGTCACAAGTCAGATGCTTAGGACCAAAGCCCGACCAAAGTAATGCAGGGAGCATTTTCAAAGTCGAACATTGATTTTCACACGTCATGCGACATGAGCTCCCAATGTCGGAGCGTTTGCTGTACCAGGATGAACCCAGCCTCAAGGGATGAAGTGGCAACCCTACCAGAGATGCAGTCTCTGACAGAAACAACCATGTCTCTTGACAGGGGTCTGACTCCAAATGGCAGAAATTGCCCTGGGCTATGCTCAGACCTTGTTTATTATCCTGACCACCTCTGCTCACAAAATTTCTGCTGGTGCTTTTCAAACTGACTCTTTGAGAGTCCTTTTGTCCTTCTTAAACCCATTTATATAGTGGTAGGGACTAGGACTATCACTATCTCACAATTTTTACACACATATTTTTTCCAGTTTTACCCTAATATTTATTCATTGTTTTATAGAAAGGCATGATATCCCTTTGTTATTGGTCTTTTGGTTACATAACATCTTCTTGGCAGGCTTTAACAATATTATCGTCAATTTTCAAAGCTTTTTAACATCGTTCTTTATTCAGATTTTTTAATGCTTCACGTATTTTACTTTTAGGGCCAGTTTACACCATAGAAACACTGTCCGCATGCGTTCCAGATGCTTTTCTTCATGCACGTTTTTGGTGTGTTTTTTGGTGCAGTCCAGTGTATTTTTTCCCCCTCTTTTTTCTTAAACTTAAATAGGGACATGTGTTTTCCAGTTTGTTTCTTGGTGCATTTAGGTGCGTTCTTGATGCGTTTTACAGCGTTCTAGTACAGCCCAGTGCAGGAAAAATGCAGCATGTTCTACTTTTTTTTCTCGAACTGCAACGCACTGGAACTGCAAGCACTGGTGTGAACTATGCCATTGAAAACCATATAATATACTTTCCATGCGTTTTTTAACAACAAAATGTTCCTTTATTGAGGCAGAAAAAGACAAGCATTATACACAAAAGTCCAGAATGGACCAAGTCATACACCGAGATAAAAGAGAAAGTACAGTACATAGAAAGCCATATAAACGAGTACATAAGAAGGGCATTTCGTAGATCATCCAAAAATAGCATCACTTATACAATTGAATAGAATCATACCCCAGGCGAACCAGAACTCATAGCAGTACCCCCATCCCCACCCCCCAGTGTCCAGGGTCGGAGGGCCATTCCCTCCTATTCCGTCCAAGGATGCCAGATCTTATCGAACTTTTGTGGGCAGTTCCTGCACATGTAAGTCAACTTGTATAGTGGCAGCACAGTATTAATAGATTTCTCCCAAGACTCCACTGTTGGGGGGGAGGGGACATTCCAGCGCAAAACAATCTCCCTTCTTGCATAAAAGAAGAGGTACGTAAGAAGTAATTTGGTATAACGGGGTCTCTGATCATCATCCTGGATCCCCAGGAGTGCCAGCTCAGGGGATACAGGGAGTGTCAGGTCGAGGCGGCCATTAATAGTGTCAACCACCCCATCCCAATACCTGGCGATCCCAGGACAGCTCCAAAACATGTGGAAATATGTGCCCACACTAATCTGACAACGGGGACAATCCTGCGTGCGCTGCGGGTATACCTTGTGGAGTCTCTGGGGAGTGAAGTAAACTCTATGCAGGAATTTGACCTGTATCAACCGTTCTCTAGTCGAGATCAGTAAGGCAGCACTGTCAGCTAAGCAGTCATCCCAGTCCTCTCTGTCAAGACCTGGTATGTCGGTCTTCCACAAGTCCCAAAGTCGTTCTACTCCAGCAGAACCAGTCTTCAGCAACATCAGATATATAGCCGATAGGGGCTTCGGGAGTTGCACCTGGGCCAACATCTCCTCAAGCGGGTCCATAGCCAGTCCGGGAGGAGACGGGAACTGGGCCCCGATAGCGTGTCGGACCTGAAGGTACCTAAAGTACATCCATCCGGGCAAATGAAATTTATCCCGGAGGACTGTAAACGACATCAGAGTTCCCGCCACGAATACATCCCCAAGAGTCTTGATCCCATACCCCGCCCAGACCTGAGGGTCAGGAACCGTCCCGAGATGCGGCAGATTAGGATTCCCCCACAGTGGGCAAAGAGGAGACCAGACCCGCGGGCCCGAAAGCCCCCGCCTGGCCACCGTCCAGGCCCTCAGAGTCATTCGAGTCGGCTGCGGGAGAGCAGCATATGCCCTGTGCCCCCTGTAGACTAGATTGCCCAATTCCCGGAGTGAACCCAGAACCGCCGCCTCCAGGCACACCGCAGCGTTGCTCCTGGAGAGGACAAACCACCACCGGATTGTAACTAGCACCGCCGCCCAAAAGTATGTCCGATAGTTCGGCATCGCAAGGCCCCCGCTACGAACTGGGAGCATTAGAGTTGATTTAGCCAGTCTGGGGGTTGCGCCACCCCAGATAAAGGATCCCACGCATCGGTCTATTTCCGCTAAGAAGGAGTTGGGTATCCAGATGGGACTGTTGCGAAATACGTACAAAAACTTGGGGAGAAACAACATCTTCAAGAGATTTATACGTCCCATGAGGTTCAGAGGCAAGGCTGCCCATGAGGCACACCTGGACCGAAGCTGGGACAGGATAGGGGACAAATTAAGTTCCCTATAGCTCGACAGCTCCCTCCGCACCTGGATACCCAAATACTGAAATTGATCCACCCAGATCAAAGGTGTCCTCCCAACCGGATCCCCGATCTGCGGATCGAGGGGAAAAATAATTGATTTGGACCAGTTAATACGTATCCCCGAGAATCTGCCGAAAATGTCAAAAATCTCTAAAGCTGCCGTCAGCGACTCATCCGCATCTTGCAGGTATAGTAGTGCGTCATCCGCATAGAGAGAGAGCTTTTCCTCCAGGGAACCTACCATCAACCCCCGGACCCTGTCCGAGGCTCTGATAGAGACGGCTAGGGGCTCCAGTGCAAGTGCGAACAGGGCCGGTGATAAAGGACACCCCTGCCTCGTGCCCCTCTGCAATGAGAGCGGCACAGACAACCTGTCATTAGTTCGGATTCGGGCCGAGGGCATCCGGTAGAGCATCCGCAACCATCGAAGGAACCTGGGCCCAAAGCCAAACCTGCGCAAGACCTCCCATAAAAAGACCCATTCGACCGAGTCGAACGCCTTCTCAGCGTCCAGTGAGGCAATGACCAGCTTACCACTGTTGTCATGAGGTATTGACATATTAAGAAACAGGCGTCGTAGATTAATGTCAGTTCCCTTCCCAGGCATAAACCCAGTCTGGTCCGGGTGAATCACCTCTTCCAGAACTGGAGATAGCCTGTTTGCCAAAACCTTCGCCAGTATCTTGGCGTCCACGTTCAGGAGCGAGATTTCCATGCGTTTTTGATGCAGAAAAAATGCACTGGCCCTAAATGTCTATTAACCTAGTCATCGGAACTCGGGAGATATATACACTCACTGGCCACTTTATTAGGTACATTGTTACATAGTTAGTCTGGTTGAAAAAAGTTCATCTAGTTCTAGTTCAGCATTATGCAATTTGCTCCAGCAGGGGAAAAAATTCCTTCCTGAAGAGATGCAATTAGATATTCCCTGGATCAACTTTACCTATAAATGTTAGTATCCAGTTATAATATGTACACCTAGGAAGGAATCCAGGCCTTTTTTTAAAGCAATCTACTGAGCTGGCCAGAACCACCTCTTGAGGGAGTCTATTCCACATTTTCACATCTCTTACTGTGAATAAACCTTTCCGTATTTGGAGATGAAAAGTGAATAACTCAACACCAAGTTCACTGTATGGACCCCTTATGTATTTGGACATGTTGATCATATCCCCCCTAATCTCCTCTTCTCAAGAGTGAATATATTCAGTTCCTCTAACCTTTTCTCATAGCTGAGCCCCTCCATGCCTCTTATCAGTTTGGCTGCCCTTCTCTGCACTTTCTCCAGTTCCCCAATATCCTTTTTGAGAACTGGGGCTCAAAACTGAACTGCGTATTCCAGATGAGGTCTTACTAATGATTTGTACATGGGGCAAAATTATATCTCTCTCTCTGGAGTCCATACCTCTCCTAATACAAGAAAGGACTTTGCTCGCTTTGGAAACCATAGCTTGGATTCCCCCAGTTTTACCCCCCCCCAGTATGTATGATGCATGCATATTCTTAGCCCCCAAGTGTATAACTTTACTTACATTTATCAATATTAAACCTCATCTGCCACATAATTGCCCAAATATTAGTACATTGAGTTTGTCTTGTAAGTTGGAGACATCCTGAAAGGACGTTATTCCACTGCATAGCTTGGTGTCATCTGCAAAGACTGAAATGGTACTTTTTATCTCAGACCCAATATCATTTATAAAGATATTAAAAAGTAAGGGTCTCAACACTGAACCTTGGGTTACACCACCAATAACCTTAGACCATTCCGAGTATGAGTCATTAACCATTACTCTTTTAATTAGATTTTTTAGCCAGTTTTCTATCCACTGCTTGGTCGGTCCACGACAAAGGAGTAGACCTCCACCTCAGCATTCAATGGACAATGAGCCTCCTCTGCTGCCACTTCCAGCAATGTCTTCTCTCTACTTCGTACCTCATGGACATTCCTTCCATGAGGAAGTGGCAGCAGAGAAGGCTCATTGTCCATTGAATGCTGAGGTGGAAGTCTAGACCTTGTGAGAGTGGTGAGACGTCTGGTTGGCTTTTCACGCACAGAGTGAGATTCCTCCTAGAACTGGCATCAGATTTCTCCCCAGTATAAAGGCCCTGGCTGGGTATTAGCCACAAGCTTTCTATCTGGTAAGCATGTTTTCTATCTGGTGAAGGTGCACTTTTGGTGTGGTGGAATAACCTGTCACTATGAATAATCAATGGACATTTACCCATTTGGGCTTAACTGATCATTTCAATTGATGATCCTGTGGACTTTCATTCACTTTCTATATACCGTATTTATCGACGTATAACACGCGCCGGCGTATAACACGCACCCCAAGTTTAGGAGGGAATTTTAAGGAAAAAAAACTTTAGGAGGGAAGTTCAAGAAAAAAAACTTACATTTAAATGCAGCCTTGTCCATCATTGCAGCCTTGCCCAGTGTCCATCTGCAGCCTTGCCCAGTGTCCATCTGCAGCCTTGCCCAGTGTCCATCTGCAGCCTTGCCCAGTGTCCATCTGAAGCCTTGCCCAGTGTCCATCATTGCAGCCTTTCCCAGTGTCCATCTGCAGCCTTGCCCAGTGCCTTTGCTGCCTTGCCCAGTGTCCATCTGTAGCCTTGCCCAGTGCCTTTGCAGCCTTGCCAGTCTCTGCTATTTTTAAAATTGGCGCTCGATTTCCATGTGGAGAGGAGCGAGCGGAGCCGAGTGTACTTCGGCTAGACTCGGCTCCTCTCGCAGTCCCGCCCATCTCCACTGATTGCGCCGTTGACATACAGAAAGCCGAGTGTACTTCGGCTAGACTCGGCTCTGCTCAGTCAGGGGCGGGACTGCGAGAGGAGTCAAGACTAGCCGAAGTACACTCGGCTTTCTGTATGTCAGCGGCACAATCAGTGGAGATGGGCGGGACTGCGAGAGGAGCCGAGTGTACTTCAGTTTTCTGTATCTCGGCTCCTCTCACTCATTTCAGGGGGGGATCGGCGTATAACACGCACCCACGATTTTCCCCTGATTTTAAGGGGAAAAAAGTGCGTGTTATACGCCGATAAATACGGTAAATGCACAATAAGGCACTGAATGTATATGACCAGCGCAGCTCTCTATTTTAATTACCTGATTTATGTGTGTATCCCACAGTAGAGCTGCAGCTTTATTTAACTTGTCCTTTTTAATATTTATGTGATAGCGCAGTAATTTTAGTTTTTTTTTTTAATTAATGAATACCGAACTGCATTAGTTTGTGTCTTTAAAATCTTCCTGGAATTAATGTTTACCAAATACTATACATTAGCAAAGTTTCATGGAGTGGTACACAAATGTACCCCTTTATACTCCTTTACATCATGTTTGGGTTTAAAATAAAAGCCAACCTATACAGTTCAAGAAGCGTAATCGGTTACTGAAATTACTACATAAATCAGCAGAGGGAGCCCGGACCTCAGAACTGATCAGAGCAGCGGCCATCAGGTCATCTCAAACTACACACTTAAGTGAAAGCATCTCCCCATTACTGCTGCCATAGCTCTGAGTAAATATATGACTCAGCCGATTATATGTTTAGTCTGAAGCCAAGAGACAGTCTCTAGAGGACAGGGGATAGAGAGGAGGGTGAAAGGGGGGAGAACACTAAAAAATGGTGTTGCCCCTAATTTTCTTCACAGAAGCAATCCCACATCTGATACATTTTTCCAAAGCTAACAAAATGTTGAAATACATACAGTCCTTTATGTTTTTTGTTTAATACGTGTTCAGTATTTTCTGGACTAACGGCAGTATGATCACGATACCGGCCTTTTAAGAAATATATGTTGTTTTTCAAAAAACGTCATTTATATATTGGAATAGGAATGCAGCACATGTATTTGTTCCAATGTAAACCATCGGGTTGGTTCAGAATTTTATATTCTTTACATTACCTTAGCCCAAGAACATGGGGTCACATAAATCTGTGTTTTTCCAGGTGTGCGTAGAGTGCAAAGCAGGTTCCAAAATATGTGAGGGAATTCCATGGGGTATGAAGTAAACTTCCAATATTTTTCTTACAGCTCTTGGCTACCTCCCTTTCTGAGCGTATATACACCAGAACAATGACCGGCTATCTGGATATTATAACCAGGCAATGTAGAGATCACTGTGAATGTGTGAAGCACCATGACTACTAATGTTTCAGTTTATTGAGTTCAAAATCTGGAAAAATGAATTCTGATTGGTTGCCTTTCAGTATAACCAGGCTAATTTAAGAGGGCAAAAAGCAACATGCAAAGTGCAGTAGCCCTTGGTAACTACCACTAATTGTTAAAGTGACATTAAGCCTAGGTTCACATTGCTGCGGGTTAGAAATTAGCTGCCGGTTAAATTTCAACCCGGCAATGCAGTCCGACTTCGGGGGCGATTTGACAGACATCTGTGCGGGTTCATGCACAGATGTCTATATAAATCGCCTCCCGAAGTCGCCAAAGTAGTACAAGAACTACTTTTGGGAATCGGTGCGGCGCCAATTCGGACGGTGCAATTGCCGCCAATTTGGCTTGTGATTTGACATGTCAATTCACATGCAGAATCGTACCAATGTGAACCTAGGCTTAACGATATCCTTATTCTAAGCAGGGTCGACGAAAAAATAATTTTGTCAGAATTTTCGTCAACTCCATGTGTTCAGTTACCAAAGCTAAAACGAAAATAAGATTTGAATTAAGTCAATTGCCGAAAACTATGATGAAAATCAATTTCAATTTTTAACGAAAATATGAGGGAAGGACATTTACCCACCTAAACTTCCACTTTCCTCAGAGCTCCGCCTGTGTGTTAAAGCCCCAGCCCCCTGACTCTATCAGCAAGCTGTATTGGCTGAGAGACCCCGGCTTCCACTATTCCTTTCCCTTTCCTATGCAGTTCCACATATTACACTTATTCACGTGTAGCGCCCATCCCAAATGGTTGGGACGCTATTTAAATTTAAAGGGACGTCTGAGCCAGTAGTTGGGCTCAGACGGTTGAATTACAACTTGTTTTGCCTCTGCTTTAGCTGTGGTTTGCCTGATAGTAGTTTTCCCTTATTGCCTGTAGGTGGTGTTACCACCTCAGGCACCTGTTGGAACACGGGCAAGCCATGGTGCGTTGAGTGGCCCTTCTCGGCAACGGTACAGGGGGATTGGTGAACCCGCTGTGCCTGCTGGGAAGGGATACTTAAGGGGTAGATGCCATTATTTGGGTTCCTTCTTCGCCACGTGGCCCTCAGGGCTCGAGGTATGTGTGTGGTTTTGGTCTCGGGGCCACTCTGGCCCGAGGCTGCATCGCTGTCTAGTAGGCCCAGCTGACCTGGCTGGTACCTACATCCAGAAAAAGGGATCCCAAGCTGTCCATCCAAATGGGGAGGAAGCATCTTAGTGAAGGAGACCAGGGGAGTATCTACCCAGAGGAGACCAGCAACTTACCGCACCGCACCGAGAAAGAGGCCTGGAAACTTCATTAAGGAGGGATTCACGATATTACAAGCCCTGCAGTTCGCCGATACGGCTTAAAGGCTCATTGACTGTACGGCTGGAAGTCTGGGGCGGGGAAATCCTGTGGCAGAGGGTTCCTGGACTATCCTTTCATTTAATCCTTCATCTAATTCTAAAGGTCTGAGGCGGAGGTTGTCCCGCCGTTGATTCGGGTGTCATCCCGGCTGCTAGGCCCTGTGAGAGAGGACTATCCGGGTGATCAATACCCGCTCTAACATTGAGAGTGGTGAGTGATTTTGCATTGACACTGTGACATTTTGTGGCAAGTGCCTGAACCTTCCCCTGCTCTTCTATACCTTCTGCTTTCTCAACGTTAATTGCAAAAGAAAATAAAGCCTAAAGCCCTGTACAAACGATCGGATTTCCTATGGATTCTAATCTGATGGATTTTTCCATCGGAAATCCGATGAAGCTGACTTCCATCAGTCTTGCCTACACACCATCAGTCAAAAATCCGACCGTCCCAAACGCTGTGACGTAAAACACTCCGACAAGCCGAGAAAAATGAAGTTCAATGCTTCTGAGCATGCGTCGACTTGATTCTGAGCATGGGTGGGTTTTTTTGTCCGATGGAGTTCCACACAGACGATCGGAATTTGCTATAGGTTTTTTTCCCATCGGATAAATTTAAAACATGTTCTATTTTTTCTCACTGATGGAAAAAAGACTAATGGGGCCCATACACGATCGGTTTGTCCGATGAGAAAAGTCCATCGGACTGTTTTCATCGGTAAAACCGATCGTGTGTACACGGCATAACTGTTTGAGGTTTTACATCTGTGTGGACATTACTGCCATCACTACAGACTTTCCTATCCGGACAACGCAGCTGAAAGAGGTAACGTCCAAAACCCAAAACTAATCTGCGGCCCTCTAGGGGGTATTGGTACACACGCTATCTTTTTGGCACCTTCTGCTGGCCATTTCTAAATCAGCAACACAATTCTATTCCCAGCCTAATAATAGCACATTAAAGTTTAAACAAGTATTACACCACCACAAAATAAAAAAGGTGGCATCTACTAAGTATTAAGCTGCTGAAAGAAAAAAAGAAAAATAGGAAAGGGGCTTTTCTTTTTATTTCTTTTTTTTTCCCTTAATATTTTATAATATATATATATATATATTTATGTATTCAGGTAATATGTGCAATGGCATTCATTACAGCCAATAGAGTTTACAGGTTGTTTTTTTTAATATATTTTAAATTTGCACTTCTGTTTGTCAAAAAGCAATATTTGTGTTAGTTTATGAAACTTGGTTTTCTTTATAAAGGCATTATATATATAACAATGGCTAAATCTGTGTCTGTAGTGCATGTTCAAACCTTAATACCATAAATAATAAAATGTTATTCGATTTTTACTCCAGGAGTATCATATACAATAAGAGTATAATAAGAGTTTGGTAATTCTAGAGAAATGCTTAAATAATGCATTACAATTTAACTAAACCCATTCGATTTTAGTTGACTAAAATGTACTGGAGATTTTAGTTGACTAAAATACAACTAAAACGAAAAAATTCAGATGTCTAAAATACGACTAAAACGAAAATGGAATTTTAGTCAAAAGACTATGACTCAGGCCTCGTACACACGACCGATTTTCTCGGCAAGAACCAGCAAGAAACTTGCTGGCAGAGAGGTCTTGCCGAGTAAATCGGTCGTGTGTACGCGGCTATCGGGTTTCTCGTCGAGAAAACCGACAAGGAACCTCGACGAGAAAATAGAGAACCTGCTCTCTATTTTCTCGTCGAGATTCTCGTCAACCTGTTTCTCGACGAGAAAAGTGAGTGTGTGTACACTTACCTGTCCGCCGGGAAGCCCGCGCATGTTCGAAATGAATTTGACGCATGCGCGGTAGCTTCCTAGGCATAGGTAGGGTATACCAAGATGGCGGCGACGGCATCGAATGTGATGAGCGCATGCTCGTCGTAGTCGATGACGTCACCGCGTACGCTCCATTCAAAGAACCGCGGGTTCTTTGAAACGAGCGTGTGTACACTCGGCCGGGACAATTTTCTTGTCCAGGAATCTCGTCGAAAAAACAACATGTTTTTTTCGACGAGAATCTCGGCCGTGTGTACGAGGCCTCAAACTAAATCGAAATTTGATGTCAAAATTAACACTGATTCTAAGGTGATCAGATTTTCAAAAGGAATCCCGGGGAGACCCTACTGAATATGCACACTTTTATTGGGGGGCAGAGCAGGGGGCAGGGATAATAGCAGAACGCTAAACACACTACGCCAAATGTTGAGTATGTCCAAATTGTGTGAACAGTGGGAGTGGCTTAAAGGGGTTATGGTTTAATAACACCGAAGTCTACTTTGCTTTGGGTTAAGAATACGTAACACAGAGAGTATAGAGGTCAAAAGTATGTAAAGCCTCCCAAACAAAAATTGCTCCCGCCTCCCAATACCATCAATCACCCCCATGACTAAACAACCTCCAGCACAAATTCCATGAACCCCCCACCCACGCAAATTGTACTCACCGGACCTTGGCATGTCATTGCTGGGGAGTCCCTGCAGTCCACCATCTGCTGGTGAGTTACCTCCCCTCATCTCCAGTGGTAACACTTGTACAGATGCAGAAGGCACCATATACTTGCAGGATAGGGAGGAGACTGTGACATCAGATGGAGCAGCTGCACTCCCCCAGCTTCACTCTGCACAGGCAATCACTAATACGCTTATGCGCTTATGTGACAGGTCATGTTTCAGGCTGCATTTAGAAGTGGCTGCCAGCAGAGCTCAAGGCATCCCGCCCCCCTTTCTCCACATTAAAACTGTGCAGGGGTAGCTGCTTCTCCTGGATGCCCACCCATTCCTCTGTTTAGGGACTGTACCCTAGTGTAGTGTTGATTTACCGGTTCCATACCCAAATGTGCACATGTTACCATCACAAAGAAGAGCAAGGCTGCAACTGATCCATATCTTTACCTCCCACAAAATGTCTACTCAGGCTGAGAAGGGAAGGACTGGGTAGGCCACATTATATTAGCATGTGACATCATTAAAGGGGTGGTAAACCCTCGTGTTTTTTCACCTTAATGCATCCTATGCATTAAGGTGAAAAAACACCTTGCAGTGACCGGCCCCCTAGCCCCCCGTTTTACTTACCTGAGCCCCGAATTTCCATCGGCGAGGACGCGCCGTCCCTCTCTCCACATGGTCCCGACTCTTGACTGAATAGATTGATAGCAGCACAGCCATTGGCTCCTGCTGCTGTCAATCAAATCCAATGACGCAGGGGGCGGGGCCAAGTCTTGCATTCGTGTCTGTGGACGCAAATGCTGGACTCGGGAGTGCGCCCGCAAGGTAACCCCCCCCCGGGAGAGCGCTTCTCCTAGGGGGTTATCTGATGCAGGGAGGAGCCGCGAGAGCCGCCGGGGGACCTCAGAAATGGATGATCTGGGCCACTCTGTGCAAAACGAGTTGCACAGTGGAGGTAAGTATGACATGTTTGTTATTTAAAAAAACGATCCTTTACAATCACTTTAATAACCCTAGACACAGTCGGGAGCCGACACACTCCTCCCCTCCCTTCTCCTGCTCCAGGCCAACTACAGAAAAGTTGCTAAGACGAATTACCTTACAGCCGCCTGGGCCATGGACACCATTATTAAAACTAGAAAAAAATCAGGGACTGTTCCCTGAAACTGGGGACATCTGGTCACCATACCTTAATCCAAAAAGGGAATTTATACACATCCACACCACAATTTGATGGCCCTGTAATCTATATTTCATGTAATTGTTTCTTACTCTGTTTTTCTACTTCCTTTTAATGTCGACAGTGAGCTCTCGAATCTCTCCTTTTCTGCTCCTGTGCACACTACAAATCCCATAGTCCTTAGTCCATCTCAGGAGTGAGAAAAGAAAGGGTAGCTACGTTCCTTCATACAGTGGGATCATGGAGAACGAACGTAGCCACCTTCTAACATAAAGTCAGATCCAAGAAAAAAAAAAAAAGAATTTGGAGGCTGTGAGCGATGGACAGTACTAAGAAACCATACTTGAATTCATATTAACTGAAACCAGAGTTTAGGCTGGGTTCACGTTTATGCAAATTGGATTTGGGTTGGATTTGGGTTTCCCCGCATCTAATTTGCCTGACAGGAGAGTGTGACCGGCTCTCAATGGAGCCGGTTCACACATCTCTTGGGCAGCCGCGGAGTGCACAGCAGAGGGGTCCTCTGTGTCTTTGGCTCTGTGAACTCATGTACAAATTCGGACATGAAGCGGTGAACGGAGACGCACCAAACCCCCTGCTATGAACCGCGGCCGCACATAGTGTGAACCCAGCCTTAGAGTCACTTTAAATATTTAGACTCCTCTACTCCAGGAGGCCATTTGGATCTATGCATTTGCAAAGAAGTGCGTTTATTTACAGCATTAGGAAGGTGCATTTCTTTTGTGTGTTGTAATGGGTTTTGCCCCCATTGAAGCACATTTTCAATGTACTTTTGAATTCACAATTTAGAGTGGATAGGGTTAAAGGAGAAGTATTGGCAAAGCTCTTTTAGCCATACTTATCTTGTGGGTCACAGGAGTGCATTTAGTTCTGCTCTCCTGTTGACCCTAAAGCCTGCTATCGGCTGACATTACAGAGCCGCTCCAGGCTGTGCAGAGATCCCGACAAAAATGTTGGGATCTGCCCAGGTGCCTGACCAGACCAGCATCTCCCTCCTTCCCACAGCCTGGCACACCAGTGAGCATTGGAGGGGCAGAGCAGTGAATCGGTGACTGGTAGTCACCACTCTCTGCTCAGTGTTGACCAAGAACTGAAGCTCTGATATGAAAACAGATACAATTTTTTCTTTATGGGGAAGTTGGACACGTGAATTTTAGCGCATTGCAATGCATGCATTAAAACACAACAGTGTAAAAGGGCCCTAATAAATATCAAAATCAGATAGGTTGCTATAGGTTAAAATAGATTTAACCCTAACTGGATTACTTTTAGTCAACAAAGCATTTCCTGATAGTGATGACAGTGGACCAAGCCTTTGCAATCTGTGTCAGCACCACCGCTTGCCTGCAGTTTCCATCAAATGCACATGTGACAACACAAGAGCACAGTTGGGAAATAGTTGTCTCCCTATACCAGAAAGCCAAAAACTAAACCATTACTGAAACTACACTAAAGCCCCATACACACGGACTTCCATCTGACTTTTCCGTGGATTTTTGTCCGAACGTTGTTGGTCGGGCACACCCATAGCATACACACCACAGGACTTTTCTGCAAACTTTCCCAAAACTTTTTCCAACATCACGTGGTTTTTCTGCTCTTTTCTGCTCTTTACCGCCACCCTTTGGTCAACTTCTGCTATTGTTGGTTGATTTTAACATTAGTTGTTTTGTCCATCGGACAAAAGTCCGATGGTTTTCTGTACACACGGTCGGACTTTGCTCCATCGGACTTTTGCTGGCCAAAAGTTTGTCCGTTTGCAGACCCAACTTTTGTCTGATGAAAACAAAACAAAAAAAAAAGCAAAAAAGTTTGTCCGATGGAGCGTACACACGGTCGGATTGTTGGTCCAACTTGCTCAAAATGAAGTTTGTTGGCCAAAAGTCCGACCGTGTGTACGGGGCTTAACGTGCCAAATTTTATATGAGATTTTTGCTTGCTGATTGTGTTCGCATCTACTTTAGGGGGCCTGTTTTTAAATTTACCCTCTGAAAAATTAAATAAGGAGTTCGATTATATATAGTATCTCACAAAAGTGAGTACACCCCTCACATTTTTGTAAATATTTTATTATATCTTTTCATGTGACAACACTGAAGAAATGACACTTTGCTACAATGTAAAGTAGTGAGTGTACAGCTAACTAATAACTCAACACACATTAATGCCTAAACCGCTGGCAACAAAAGTGAGGGAAAATGTCCAAATTCGGCCCAAAGTATCAATATTTTGTGTGGCCACCATTATTTTCCAGCACTGCCTTAACCCTCTTGGGCATGGAGTTCACCAGAGCTTCACAGGTTGCCACTGGAGTCCTCTTCCACTCCTCCATGATGACATCACAGAGCTGGTGGATGTTAGAGACCTTGCGCTCCTCCACCTCCAGTTTGAGGATGCCCCACAGATGCTCAATAGGGGTTAGGTCTGGAGACATGCTTGGCCAGTCCATCACCTTTACTCTCAGCTTCTTTAGCAAGGCAGTGGTCATCTTGGAGGTGTGTTTGGGGTCGTTATGTTGGAATACTGCCCTGGGGCCCAGTCTCTGAAGGGAGAGGATCATGCTCCGCTTCAGTATGTCACAGTACATGTTGGCATTCATGGTTCTCTCAATGAACTGTAGCTCCTCAGTGCCAGCAGCACTCATGCAGCCCCAGACCATGACACTCCCACCACCATGCTTGACTGTAGGCAAGACATACTTGTCTTTGTACTCCTCACCTGGTTGCCGCCACACAAGCTTGACACCATCTGAACCAAATAAGTTTATCTTGGTCTCATCAGACCACATGACATGGTTCCAGTAATCCATGTTCTTAGCCTGTTTGTCTTGAGGAAGCTGTTTGCAGGCTTTCTTGTGCATCATCTTTAGAAGAGGCTTCCTTCTGGGACGACAGCCATGCAGACGAATTTGATGCAGGCTGACCCCCCCCCCCCACCCCTTTAACCTCTGCAGCAATGCTGGCAGCACTCAAATGTCTATTTCCCAAAGACAACCTCTGGATATGACGCTGAGCACGTGGACTCATCTTTTTTGGTCGACCATGGCGAGGCCTGTTCTGAGTGGAACCTGTCCTGTTAAACCGCTGTATGGTCTTGGTCACCGTGCTGCAGCTCAGTTTCAGGTCTTGGCAATTTTCTTATAGCCTTGCATGCCATCTTTATGTAGAGCAACAATTCTTCTTTTCAGATCCTCAGAGAGTTCTTTGCCATGAAGTGCCATGTTGAACTTCCAGTGACCAGTATGAGAAAGTGAGAGCGATAACACCAAATTTAACACACCTGCTCCCCATTCACACCTGTAAACACTAACAAGTCACATGACACCGGGGAGGGAAAATGGCTAATTGGTCCCAATTCGGACATTTTCACTTAGGGGTGTACTCACTTTTGTTGCCAGCGGTTCAGACATTAATGGCTGTGTGTTGAGTTATTTTGAGGGGACAGCAAATTTACACTGTTATACAAGCTGTGCACTCACTACTTTACATTGTAGCAAAATGTAATTTCTTCAGTGTTGTCACATGAAAAGATATAATAAAATATTTACAAAAATGGGGTGTACTCACTTTTGTGAGATACTGTAAATAGAAGCTGCACTACCTATATTTAATATTATGTTTTATTATTAGGGAGAGATTACATCCTTTCCTTCACTTCATGTGCTAAAAGCACAACAGGAAGTGAAAGGAAATCCTCTTTTACACAGTTGTCACTGCACCAAGGGTCACCATTAGAAGACTTCCACTCTATAAGATGACTCTCCTGTGATGACACAGACTGCAATAAAAACCTTACAGGCAGTGCTAGGCATAGGACACACCCCATGCCACACCCCCTTAAAGGAGAATTATACAAAAAATTATTAGTTAAACACACTTTTTTACTACTACTATTCCTTTATACTGGCTTTTGAAATTTACAAATGCAGCAATTTAGAAATTGGATGAAAGGTTTAGCACTGGAAAACATTTATTGAAAGATAAATAGTGCATTTTATATACAACTATATAGATCAGACCAAAATGAGGGACAAACAATTAGGAAAGAGGGACTTTGTTCCAAATCAGGAAAAGTCCCTCGAAATTTGGGACAGTTGGGAGCTATGGTGCTGGGAAAAGGACAACTAAGGCCCAGGGCGAACATGCTAAACCCCCCCAAGATGTATGAGCATTATGTGTCAGCAAAAATTCCCCCCCTCCCCTCAAAAAACGGAACACTAAGCTGCATGCTTTCCCCTAAGCATACATTCCCCCTCCTCCCAGTATAAATCCACCCTCCTGCTGAAATCCCCCTCCCAGCACAAATCTTTGCCCCCCATCCCCCAAATCCCACCAGCTCAAATGCCCCTTCCTTCCCCCACAAAAAAAAAATCACCTCTCCTAGCACAAATCCTCTACCCCTAAGCTTTCCCCTGCTAGTACACTCCCCCCCACTCCAAATCCTACCCTCCCAACACAAATACCCCCCTTCATCACCCCATCTAGCACAAATCCTCTACCCCTAAAATTTCTCCTCTGAGTACACCTCTCCCCCCCCACTCCAAATCCCCTCCTCCTAGCACAAATCTTCTTCCTCCCACCCCCCCTTCTAGCAAAAATATTCATAAATCAGCACTCTTCGCACCCCTCCCCCTAGATTTCCCCTCCTAGAAATCCCTTCTCCCCCAATCTCCTTGCTATACCCCCCCCCCTCTCACAGCCGCCCCTCCTGCCCACACCTTATCCCAGCCCTGCCTAGAGGTTTGCTAACCCTTCACAGCTATTCACTCTATCCAAAAGTAACAAAAAAAATTTTTTTGGGCTTCAGATACATCCTAAAGCTGACATTGCATGAAAATCAATGACCAGCTTTATTTCCAAACCCACCCCCCAAATTCAAATTGCTTAAAAAAAAAAAAAAAAACATTCAAATATAAATTTCATGCAAAAAAACTGCTCCAGCTTATTTCAGCCCCCCAATAAGCCAGTCCAAGGTTAGTATTTGGTAAAAATTATTTTTATTTGTAATGTCTTTTTTTAAACCATTTTTATTTTTGAATGGGGGGCTTTCCCTGTTCATGGAAGGTCCTCTTCAAGCATCAACATTTTTGTTAGTAGAAAATCCTCACATCTACATTAAGGGCCAGTTCACACCACGTGCAGTCCAGTGCGTTTTTTTTCTGCATCAAAAACGCATGGAAAGTAGGTTATATGGTTTTCAATGGCATAGTTCACACCAGTGCTTGCAGTTCCAGTGCGTTCCAGTTCCAGAAAAAAAAAGTAGAACATGCTGCATTTTACCTGCACTGGACTGTACTGGAACGCTGTAAAAAGCATCAAAAACGCACTGGAACGCATCGGAACGCACCTAAATGCACCAAAAACGCACTGGAACATACTTGTCCTTATCTAAGGTTAATAAAAAAGAGGGGTGAAAAAAAGCACTGGACTGCATTAACCACTTAAGCCCCGGACCATTTGGTAGCTAAAGGACCAGAGCTGTTTTCAGAATTTTGCACTGCGCTGCTTTAACTGTAAATTGTGCGGACATGCAATGTTGTACCCAAACTAAATTTGCGTCCTTTTCTTCCCACACATAGAGCTTTCTTTAAATGGTATTTGATTGCCTCTGCGATTTTTTTTTTTTGCGATATAAACGGAAAAAGACCGAATTTTTTTAAAAAAAATGATATTTTCTACTTTTTGTTATAAGAAAAATCGAATAAACTCAATTTTAGTCATACATTTAGGCCAAAATGTATTCAGCCACATGTCTTTAGTAAAAAAAATGTCAATAAGCGTATATTTATTGGTTTGCGCAAAAGTTATAGCGTCTACAAACTAGGGTACATTTTCTGGAATTTACACAGCTTTTAATTTATGACTGCCTATCTCATTTCTTGAGGTGCTAAAATGGCAGGGCAGTACAAAACCCCCCCCAAATGACCCCATTTTGGAAAGTAGACATCCCAAGGAAATTGCTGAGAGGCATGTTGAGCCCATTGAATATTTTTTTTTTGTCTCAAGTGATTGAATAATGACTAAAAAAAAAAAAAAAAAAAATTACAAAAAGTTGTCACTAAATGATATATTGCTCACACATGCCATGGTTATATGTGGAATTGCACCCCAAAATACATTTTGCTGCTTCTCCTGAGTACGGGGATACCACATGTGTGGGACTTTTTGGGAGCCTAGCCGCGTACGGGCCCCCGAAAACCAAGCACCGCCTTCAGGATTTCTAAGGGTGCAAATTTTTGATTTCACTCCTCACTACCTATCACAGTTTCGAAGGCCATAAAATGCCAAAATAGCACAAAACCCCCCCAAATGACCCCATTTTGGAAAGTAGACACCCCAAGCTATTTGCTGAGAGGCATGGTGAGTATTTTACAGCTCTCATTTGTTTTTGAAAATGAAGAAAGGAAATATTATTATTTATTAAATTTTTTTTCAATTTTCAAAACTTTGTGACAAAAAGCGAGATCTGCAAAATACTCACAATACCACTCAGCAAATAGCTTTGGGTGTCTACTTTCCAAAATGGGGTCATTTGGGGGGGTTTTGTGCCATCTGGGCATTCCATGGCCTCCGAAACTGTGATAGGCAGTGAGAAGTGAAATCAAAAATTTACACCCTTAGAAAGCCTGAAGGCGGTGCTTGGTTTTTGGGGTCCCGTACGCGGCTAGGCTCCCAAAAAGGCTCACACATGTGGTATCCCCGTACTCAGGAGAAGCAACAGAATGTATTTTGGGGTGTAATTAAACATTTGCCCATGGCATGTTTGAGCAATATATCAATTAGTGACAACTTTGTGCAAAATAAAATAAAAAATTGTCTTTTTTCCGCAACTTGTGTCAACATATAAAATATTCCATGGACTCGACATGCCTCTCAGTATATAGCTTGGGGTGTCTACTTTCCAAAATGGGGTCATTTGGGGGGGTTTTGAACTGTTCTGGCATTTTATACACAACATTAGGAAGCTTACATCCACTCTTCTAACCACTTGAAGACAAAGCCCTTTTTGACACTTTTTGTTTACGTGAAAATATATATTTTTTTTGCAAGAAAATTATGTTGAACCCCCAAACATTATATATTTTTAAAGCAAAGGCCCTACAGATTAAAATGGTGGGTGTTGCATTTTTTTTTTCTACACAGTATTTGCGCAGCGATTTTTCAAACACATTTTTTGGGGAAAAAATACACTTTTTTTAATTTGAATGCACTAAAACACACTATATTGCCCAAATGTTTGATGAAATAAAAAAGATGATCTTAGGCCGAGTACATAGATACCAAACACGACATGCTTTAAAATTTCGCACAAACGCGCATTGGCGACAAACTACATACATTTTTAAAAGCCTTTAAAAGCCTTTACAGGTTACCCCGTTAGATTTACAGAGGAGGTCTACTGCTAAAATTACTGCCCTCGATCTGACCTTTGCGGTGATACCTCACATGCATGGTGCTTTTGCTGTTTACATATGACGCCAGACCGACACTTGCGTTCGCCATTGGGCAAGAGCAGGGCAGGACAGGGGTGCTTTTTTTTTTTATTTTTTTTTATTATTAATTTTGCTTTTTTATTTTATTTTTAAACTGTTCCTTCCATATTTATTTTTTTTATCATTTTTATTGTTATCTCAGGGAATGTAAATATCCCCTATGATAGCAATAGGTAGTGACAGGTACTCTTTTTTTTGAAAAAACTGGGGTCTAGACCCTAGATCTTTCCTCTGCCCTCAAAGCATCTGACCACACCAAGATCGGTGTGATAAAATGCTTTCCCAATTTCCCAATGGCGCTTTTTATATCCGGGGGGGGGGGACATTCCCTCCTACTGCTTGTAAAAGCAGTCCAGAGGCTAATTACCCACTAGGATTGCTTTTACATGAAAGCCGGCCGCAGGCTGAAAAGAATGATACCAAGATGATACCTAAACCCGCAGGCATCATTCTGGTATAAACATTCAAAGTCCAGCAACATACCAGTACGTTGCTGGTCCTTGTTGGACATGTATTGTAATTTTTTTTTTCATGCAGCCTGTTGGCTGAACGAAAAAAGAGATTGATCGGTGGGTATGCCCACCATTAGAATACCGCCCTTCATCCACCCACTTCTAATGATGGGCATACACGCACCATTTATATATGCCGAAGCATGGGGGCATCCTCCCGCAAAAAAGTTATGCCGCACACACATGGTCGGACTTTTCCACGGGCAAGCCTCCGTCGGAATTTCGACCGTATGTACGCGGCATTAGGAGCAAAATCGCTCCTCCGCCCCCATGCTTCGGCATATATGCTTTTTTTTTTTTTAACTGTGGTGGTGAAATCACCTCCTACAGCACTGGAGTCGCAGGGATCAGGCCTGTCTTTGCGAACGCTGCAGTTATGTGTGTTGTGTTTTGTAAGTGACAGCGATGGATTGATACTGCACTTGGGTGGCCTGGGCTGGACGGAGGGGCAAAACGCAGGTGCTAGCAGGTATCTGGGCTGATCCCGCTAACACTGCGTTTTTGGGAACCCTAAACTGCTGGGGACGCTAGTATAGATCTGATCAGATCAGATATTGATCTGTTCAGATACTATACCACTAAGGGGGGTGTATGCTTCACGCGTGGATGTTAGCGCTACTGGCACCAACCTGACGCTGCCTGGGGTGTGACGCAGACCCTCTCTGACGCTAAAACCTAATTGATATCACCCGCCGGGCGATCAGGGGGTTAAACCTTTATTGGTTATATACGGCGGGTGCCCTGACACTATAAAAAGCAAACTAACTAACCAGCGTCACCCGTAACACTTATATGGTGATCACTGGTGAAAGGGTTAACTAGGGGCAATTAGGGGGTTAAAAGCTTTATTAGGTAATATATGGGGGTACCTGACGCTATATAAAAACCTGACGGGGAACCTAAAAAAAATTACTGGCTACCGATCGGCATCACCGACACCAAGACAGCGATCAGAAAAACGATCGCTTAGCAACAGTGGTGATAGGGGGTGAAAGGGTTACCTGGGGGCGATCAAGGGGGTTAAACCTTTATTAGATAATATATGGGGGTACCTGACGCTATAAAAACCTGCGGCGAACCTAAAAAAAATTACTGGCTACCGATCGGCATCACCGACACTAAGACAGCGATCAGAAAAATGATCGCTTAGCGACAGTGGTGATAGGGGGTGAAAGGGTTACCTGGGGGGCGATCAAGGGGGTTAAACCTTTATTAGATAATATATGGGGGTACCTGACGCTATAAAAACCTGCGGCGAACCTAAAAAAAATTACTGGCTACCGATCGGCATCACCGACGCTAAGATAGCGATCAGAAAAATTATCGCTTAGCGACAGTGGTGATAAGGGGTGAAAGGGTTATCTGGGGGGCGATCAGGGGGTTAAACCTTTATTAGGGGGGGTTAGGGGGCTACACTGGACCTAAAACTAACTTTAGTGACACTTTTACAGTCACAAATGTCACTGATTGCAGTGATCAGTAAATAAATGGTCACTGCAATCAGTGACACTGTGACTGGGGGCTGGGGGGTGATCTGGGGGTGTCTGGGGGGGCCTGGGGGGGCGATTTATGTGCCTATGTGTCATGGTGTCAGTGTAGTGTTTTGTGCACTAACCTGGCATCTTCTCTTGTGCGGCGCTCGGTATATGTGAGCGCCGCAGGAGAGATGACATCACTTCTTCTGCCTGTGTTTACATTAAACAGGCAGAGGAAGCATATCATTCGCCGGGAGCGTTCGCGAGGGGGTGGCCGGAATCGAACGGCCGTCCCCTCATCCCGGATCGCTCCCGAACACTTAACCACCGCTCACTGTAAAGAAGGGGGGTCCGAGCGGACCCCCCAACTATACAAAGGCGATCACGTAGATATACGTGATTCTGCCTGTCGGTGCCATTCTGCCGACGTATATTTACAGTGGGTGGTCGTTAAGTGGTTAAAAACTTATCAAAAACGCACTGGAACGCATCAAAAACACGTCAAAAACGCGCATGCGGATTGCGTTTCTATGGTGTGAACTGGCCCTGTAAGTGATCAGAGCTGAAAAAAACAAATGGCTTAATACGAGCATACTGCACATTATATATTATTATTATATATTATTAAATCTAATAGTAAGCAGAATTCGCCTAGAAATAATATATAATGTTTTTAGTTAAAAAAAAAAAAAAAAAGTTTGAATTCTAAAGCAGATGTTTTCATTGCAATCTGTGGCTCAAACTTATGGGATGCCGAAATGTACGCTGACATTCTGATTCATAAGCCTGTGACACAGACTGCTTAACCACGAAAATGTGCTGGGTGTATTAATGGGAACAACATATTTTTTTCAGCTTTGGACCAGTGCACAGCCCTGAACTAAATAAAGCAGTATTTGAATATTCTGGAAACAACCGAATCTCCACCAGTTTTTTCATAGAAACAAGAAAAAAACCTTGCTAGCTGAATAAAATATTACTGTGGTTCTCCCAAAATAATGACCCACCCATACATTCTCCATTCATACATAAAATGTGTTTTATTACATTATTATTATATTTTACTAGAGGTATATAGATGCACAAAAAATACCTTGATGACAAATGTTTATTTATGTATGTTTAGTGTTAATTATCCACCATTTCATTTGTGTGCCCAAGTGCATAAAATTGCCGAGTCCCTGTTTAAAGAAGAACTCAGTTAATCAAAATGTACATCTAAACTGTAATCTGACATAACCCTGGGATAATTTCAGTAAAATGGCAAACATTGCTGCTGATAATAAACTTGTCAGTAGGGTCTCCTTGCCTTCAGCAGTCAGACATATCCAGTAACATTGTAAGTTGTGTATACTCTCCCTCTCCTCAGCATGTCATAAAGTAGCTCTCTGTGATATAGGCTACAAAGTTACATAGTTGTTAAGGTTAAATAAAGACACATGGCCATGTCCAGTTCAGCCTGAGTGTGTGTGTGTGTGTGTGTGTGTGTTCATGTCAAAAATCATATCCCATATCCCTGTATACTGTGTTCAATAAGATGCCCTAACAGACTAAGGCTGGGTTCACACTTGTGCAGTGCGAATTCCAGCTCTGTTATCTCTGCAAAGAGATAAGAGTGCTGTTCAGCAGATCATCTCCGTTTTAGCTGCAAATTTAATGACCTGGGAGAGAGGAGGGGGAGGGGGAAGTGTAGTGAGGAGAAGAAGAGAAATCCTGTTGAGAACTGAACACATCTCCGAATCAGATGCGTGCCCATAGAAGATAATGGGCCTGAATTCGCACCTGAGCCGCACCGCAATGCCTAGAAAACGCACAAGTTTTTTGGGCAATGCGCAGTGCGAATGCATCGCACATATGTGAACCAGCCTAAATTAAAATCAATGTAATTTATAATGTTATGCGAATTGGATGCAGTGTAAGCCGCAACCAATTTGCATAGGTGTGAACGGGGCCTTAAAGGCTGGAAGAGAAACATACTGCTCCTTACTCCCAATGATCCTAAAGCAGGGAAGGTGTATTTGTTCTATGATGATGGCTTAAAGTAGAACATCAGATAAAAATAACAAGACAAAAATTTGTAGCCAATTAAAAATAAAACAACAAAATCAGCTTTTGCTGCAATATTCATTTTCAATTTAAAGATCTCCTCCATATTTTTTGCCACTAGATTTCCTAATTCTGATGGTCAGTATCATTTAACCAAACTTCTTTAACCCAACGTCATCCTGGACCTGCCCCCCTCAGCTTGTGACCGGACAGTAAAACGAGAAGCAGCATAGTGATAAGCTTATTTTTGTCAATGCTGATTGTTCTTGGCCAAGCAACCGGGTGGGCCATCTTCCAACGAGGAGCATCTAAGCGGAAGCAAAACATGGGAACCTGGACTATCTGCTTCAAGATTGAATAAGATACTGGTAACATATAAACATAAAAAAAAGGGCAAAACAACGTAGTACATAACCAGAAGGGGCTTATTCAAAACGTGCCAGGACTGCAAGCACCCATACCAATCCGGGAGGCTGGAAGAAAATAAAAAAGCAGTAATAAACCTAAGCCTCCAAGAAAAGTACAAAAACAAGACTAGAAGTAGGTACCTTCAAAGAGGGCACTGCTAACTCCAACAAAGCAACTTCTAAGCTAGACTGGACCTGAGCAGGGTTAGAGATGTGATCTTGCCATGTTGCCCAAATACTAGAGAAGCACTCTCATCTGTCCTTACATATTGCCACCTACTCCTCCGCTTCCATGATTTCCTTCACTTTCCTGATCCATTCCTCCCTATCGGGAACCTGAGCCCCTTTCCAGTAAATTAGTAATCAGTCTCTTAGCCACATTTAAAAGGTGCAGTGACGCACTGTGTTTTTGGGGTGCCATTAAAATACATTGGTACCCACAGCAGATTGTAAAGGCAATGCTTTTTGAGAGTGGTGCTGGAAATGCAAACAGAACACGACTTTCCCGCACCGTGTTCTGGTGTGAACTGGCCCTTAGTCCAGTTAAATGTGACTAATTAGTACTAGCTACCTATTTCTCTGTTACTATGTTTTCTCTTCCCAACAGCATGCTTCTTGTGAGCACATGAACTGATTGGCCTCTTCCTCTGCTTCTTCCTCTCACACTCAAGCTCTGCTGTAAAGGGACTACAAGAGATTGATACCAGGTCAAATTCAGGTACGTACACTGCTTGCATTTAGAAAAAAAAAGTTTAAAGCCAAACTCCAGGGTATTAAAAAAAATACACAGCAAGTGTTAAATGCAAATTAGGTCAAGGGGGATAGGAATGAGCTGTTTATACTTACCTTATTGTGCTCTCCCCCCAACAAACCACCCTCTCCTCCTCTTCCTGATGCTCCGGAATGGGGTTGGGCCTCTGTCATCCTCACATACAATACAGGCATTGTACATGATGACGTCAGAAAGCCTGCAACTGACAGAGCGGCAAAGAGATGTGGCTTTAGGGGGCTGGTCGCAAAACGCAGTGGAAGTCTACGGTAGCAAGGAAAAAAGGTTGGTATTACAGCTTATTTTTCTAGTTCTTGACAGACTGAGCATTTGATCACTGGAGTGCAGGGAGTCCCCACTGCCATGGTATTTTTTGGCTGTTGCCTGGAATGTGGCTTCAATGATGTATTAATGATTACAGGGCTGCATTATTTTGTGACCTTTCTCCTTTTTAATTTCTTTATTAATTTCTTTATTATTTTCTCAAATGCAAAACATCCATTTAAAATATACATTTAACTTAGTACATCAGGTTAATTATTTAAACTTAGAGTGTACAACACCTCCCTTTTTTACCCCCCCCCACCTTCCTTCCCCCCCCCCTTACTCCCCCACCCACCCCTTAGGTACTTGCACAGGTATCCAGTGGTCTCACTTATCCTATCTATGGCGACTACTGTATTTTATTAACTTCTCCTTTCCCTTCTCTCTCTTCCCCTCCCTCCTTTAGCTATCTACAAACCTCGCCATTTTGTGACCTTTACATCTGCCTAAAGTTCAGCTTTAAGGTAGCCCATGCTGAGAGTGTGCACAGGATTCCATTGCAGAGCAACATGCTAAATTACAGATGGGGATTTTTTTTTGAATGATGCTTAAACAAAGCTTTTTAGCTTCACCCATACAATTCATGAAGTAGTAAAGCTGGGAGGTACATTAAATGCAAATTTTAAGCTAAAATCTGGACAGTTATATATGACACACTATTAATTTATGCAATTATTGCAGCTCCGTATTTATTAATATAATTTTAAATGCGCAGAGACACACTTCACATCATGCAAGTCTTTTTAGTAGGCTACATTTGGAAAGGGAGAGATAAGGCTTTTTTCAAGACCTAAAAATTATATTATATAATATGTATTATATCAGAAAAAAGGGGAAAACTGCATACATTCAACTATTGTAAGTATCCCAATTTACCTTGGCATCAACCTTTTGCAATTCCTTATACAGCAGCACTCAGAATAGGAGAGAAAGGGGCAGGGCTCGGAACCAATCAGGCATGCAGTATGCAAATGTGTTGATAATGAACATGCTGAGGAGTGACTGAACAGAGTGAGCAGAGGGATGACTTCATCAATCTGTTGCTCCTGTTATTTCACTGTTCAGTCTTAAGGTGGGGTTGGAAGACATCATTGTATTCCCTAAAGTGATATTAAAGGTTCAAGTTTTTTAACAAACAAATCATACTTCCCTCCACTGTGCAATTAATTTTGCACAGAGTGGCCCCGATCGTCCTCTTCGTTTACAACCCCTTTAATTATAAGTGATATTATCCACCTGGCTGTGCTGTGTGGCAGATCTATGTAAATCTCAGGAAAGGGTGAACAAAAATCCAAATTCTTTGAAAGATAAAACAGCTCTGGAATTTGCATTTCATCTTTGTATTTAGCTGTATGTCTGGAATTCAGCTTTAAAATGCTCCCCAAAAGACCAAAGCAAACAAAACTCATGAGGTATTAGTTTGTGTTTTGGCCAGAATATGCAAGCTCACCACCCGTGCCAGGGGTCCCTCATGTGTACTGACTCTTACACTAGCCTTTAGCAAAGTACAAAAAACTGACACTTTTTATGGCTTCCCAGAGCTCAATCCCAGACCACACACAATTTTTATTAATAGAATAGTCGGCACTAAAAGGTCTGTGTTTGAGAATTGTGCAATGACAAATAACTTCCATGTTTTTGTATATTTATTATACTGCTTTTAACAAGTGAAGGGTTACCTGGGTGTGGTCTGGGACCAGGCTCAGGTAACCCAAATACCACATTACTTTTTTTCTAAGTTGCAAAATACTACTTGCCACTTGCCTGGCTGTCATGCTATTCTGATGACTTCAATATTTTTTTAAATCTCTGAACTGGAACTCGTATGCAGAATAGGACTTCTGACTTCACTCTGGTTAAAGCACAGAGGGGCAGTGGGAGGCCGCCCTTAGGGCCCCCTTGTGATATAAAAAAATTGATTAAAAAAAACTAGAAAAATAAACAAATATACTTGAGTATAAGCCGACCCGAATATAAGCCGAGGCACCTAATTTTACCACAAAAAACTGGGAAAACTTATCGACTCGAGTATAAGCCTAGGGTGTCCATCTGCATGCCTCACTGTGCCTCACTTTGCCTCACTGTGTCCATGTGCATGCCTCACTGTGTCCATGCCTCACTGTGTCCATGATTAGACTGAGGTTTAACATGGGAGTCTATGGAAGGATGTTTAGGGTCCAGGGGACCTATGACCGGCCGGTACCGGGTCCCCAAATTCACCGGAGAAATTACAGTTTAACATGGGAGTCTATGAAAGGAGTACCTGGATTTGAAAAATAGGTGCTCCCCGGCCGTAGGTCCCCCGGACAACAAACTTTGCACACTTGTAGAGGAGAAATGGGGTTACATGTCTGCCATGATTGGGGTCCTGGGGACCTACGACCGGCCAGTACCGGGTCCCCTAAAGTTACCGGAGAAATGACCATTTAACATGGGAGTCTATCGAAGGGGTGCCCAGCTTTGAAAAATCGGTGCTCCCCGGCCAACAAACTTTAAACACTTGTAGAGGAGTGGGGCTACATGTGTGCCAAGTTTGGGGTCCAGGGGACCTACGGCCGGCCGGTACCGGGTCCCCAAAGTCCGGGAAATCGGGCGCAAAAAGGTGACTCGAGTATAAGCCGAGGGGGGGCATTTTCAGCACAAAAAAATGTGCTGAAAAACTCGGCTTATACTCGAGTATATATGGTAATAAAAAAATAAAATAAAAGACATAAAAAATGAAGAGACCTACACCCCCGACCCATGCACATACATGACCATGCTTTCCCCTACGACAGACATATGTATATAAACAACAATATTGCATAACACATATTGGGTATGTGTTATAGCATGTATTCTATGATATAATGTAATCACAGGATGTATCTTCCTTATTGTGTTATATGCACTTGTTTGTTGTTCAGTTCTTGTTCCTGTCTCCATGCTGAAAAGATATGTTCTGATATTTCTCCATAAAAGCAAAGATATTGCTGCAAACAAGAAGCTTCCAGCGCATGATTTCAATACTTTGCACATCCACTTATTGTAGCTTCCTGTGATGGTGTGGCAATGATCCTGCCCTGCTCCTGAATTCAGAGCAGAGTTGTAACCCTCATGTAGGCTGTGCCTGCTTGCACTACTGTGAGAAGAGAAGATGTTGCTAGGGGCATGACTATCAGCATTGTCACTGCTGATTCACAAGCCTATAGGTTATCAATCGATATCTGGCCACACCTAGTCCTGCCTGCTACTTTCTGTATTGATAGCGCTGCCTCTCGTACCTAAAGCCTCCCACCGTGAGCTGCAGTGTCTGGGAGGGGGAGCGTGTGAGACACAAATTAAAGAGGATTCAGTTTAGTCAGGGAAGATAAAGGAGTTTTTGCTTATTTTATTATACTTGTGCATCACATAGTAACTGGATTTGGTCACATCGAAATTAATTGAAAACATTGCATTAATATATGAAAAGATGGACTTACTGAAAATACATTCTTCTTTCCCGCTAATCATCTTTCCAGGCCTGAACCTACGCGAATACTTAGATTAATTCCAAAAAAGGTAAGGTGTACGGTCTCAGATTTGTAGTTTGATTGATCCTGATAAGACCATTCATTTTAAAAGTACCTTTCTAAAATCAGCAAGATTCTCTGTTTCCTGTTTTGCGGCTAATGGTTACTTTGCTGGAGGTTTTGGTTCTGTCTATTTCAAGCATGTTGATCTGGGGATTTATTTGACTGCTATTTAAGGATTAGTAATGATTCCCCCTCCCTTTCTTAAGGTAAATTTGACTACACATTAAAAGAGAGTTTTTTTGGCTTCCTTCAGATCAGTTAAAGTGGACCTTGTCGTAAAATGGCAAGGTCTGCTTGCCCCACCCCTTTACTATCTGAAAATGCTGCAAAAATAAATAGGTAAAAACAACACCAGTTAAAAACATTGCATACTACAGAACATTGCAGCAGCATCATCACTCTAGATTTGGGGTACTCAGCATTCCCAAGGATATCACCCACAGGATTCAGGTGTCACCCCCTACAGCATGGAAGGGTGGGGAAAGGTAAGTATTTTAATGCATTTTTTTTTTTCACCACATGTTTCTTTTTGCAGGAGTTTAACATTGCGGAGAGTCCCATACTAATGAGGTGTACATTTCATGGAGTGCAAGGAATTTATAAAGACATAAATATATGTTTAATGACTGAACATGGTGGGTATATGCATCTTACTGTAAATACAGTGATGTGGGCCTTTAGTTGCACCTGGGCCCAGTCTTCATGAGACCTGGATTGTTTTTGCCTACTGTTCTTAGGTCTCATTCACAAAGCTGATCAAGGCCATACACCACCAGGAATCAGCTGCGGCAGGAATCATAGATATTTGCGATCAACGGCAGCCAGGAAACCTGCAAAAATTAATGACAGGCTAGTAGACACAACGGCTGTCCACATGTAAAGGGACATCCAAGGCATTACCTGTGATTAGGGACAGATGAGCAGCCCTGGAGAAAAAATGTGTATTGAAAAATGCAAAATGCACCTGGAATATGCAAACTGCAACCTGCATAGGTGTGAACCAGGCCTTAATAGGTATTTAGCTTTTACTTGTTTTTATACAAGACTTATAGAGTGTGCTATGCCTGCCTATAATAGAGGGGCTAGCAGTGATTTGTACACGTGGATTAACAAACACTTCAACAAAATATAACTAAAAATAAATGCAATAAATGTAAAATGCACTACTTTCTCTTTAATGCAACTCATTGACCTGAAGAGGGTGTTGTGTATCAGAAAGAATGTGCCACATCAAGCAAGAAGAAATGCAATCCTTCCAAAGTCTTAAAAAATGTGTTAGGACCAGAAAAAATTACAGAGATTTTCCTACACTACATTATTTAGCTGTCATCACTTTACAAGCATTAATATCCAGCACAATTATATGAGAAGAAATCTACAGAAGAGGCTGAAGATAAGTCTTCAGTATCTGTTCATACATAACTGCATTTAGCTGGTTCTACATCATGCAGGCAGCTACATACAGTACCTACATCTAATAGAACATCTCATGTGGATAGAAAATCACATCATAACAGAGAGCTCATACAGTGAAAATCTCACAATGTCATTTACATCATGGAAATGATTATAAAATAATGAATTTGACAGTGTTTAATACTGCTTTACCTACACTGGATTATATACATGCACAGCATCTTTAAAGGGGTAGTAAACCGCAAATTCCAACAAAATAGTGCCCTGCAGGATAATCGCATATTGTGCTAGTATGCATCATGGACCTCCGTGATAGGCAGAACACCGAACACAGGCTCTGCTGGGAAACTGAGTGTTCCGCCTATCACGGAACAGGACGAGGAGGAGGCGCGGCATTTGAACAATGGACACCCGAAGTCTGACTCTGCATATAGGGATAAGGTATGGAGATCTGAAGATCGGCACAGTGAGGTAGGCAATGAGCACAGTGAGGTATGCAATGTGCACAGTGAGGTATGCAATGAGCACAGTGAGGTATGCAATGTGCACAGTGAGGTATGCAATGGGCACAGTGAGGTATGCAATGTGCACAGTGAGGTATGCAATGAGCACAGTGAGGTATGCAATGTGCACAGTGAGGTAGGCAATGAGCACAGTGAGGTATGCAATGTGCACAGTGAGGTATGCAATGGGCACAGTGAGGTATTCAATGGGCATAGTGAGGTATGCAATGAGCACAGTGAGGTATGCAATGTGCACAGTGAGGTATGCAATGTGCACAGTGAGGTATGCAATGGGCACACTGAGGTATTCAATGGGCACAGTGAGGTATGCAATGGGCATAGTGAGGTATGCAATGTGCACAGTGAGGTATGCAATGAGCACAGTGAGGTATGCAATGTGCACAGTGAGGTAGGCAATGAGCACAGTGAGGTATGCAATGTGCACAGTGAGGTATGCAATGGGCACAGTGAGGTATTCAATGGGCATAGTGAGGTATGCAATGAGCACAGTGAGGTATGCAATGTGCACAGTGAGGTATGCAATGTGCACAGTGAGGTATGCAATGGGCACAGTGAGGTATGCAATGGGCACAGTGAGGTATTCAATGGGCACAGTGAGGTATGCAATGGGCACAGTGAGGTATGCAATGAGCACAGTGAGGTATGCAATGTGCACAGTGAGGTATGCAATGGGCACAGTGAGGTATGCAATGTGCACAGTGAGGTATGCAATGGGCACAGTGAGGTATGCAATGAGCACAGTGAGGTATGCAATGGGCACAGTGAGGTAGGCAATGGGCACAGTGAGGTATGCAATGAGCACAGTGAGGTATGCAATGGGCACAGTGAGGTAGGCAATGAGCACAGTGAGGTATGCAATTGGCACAGTGAGGTATGCAATGGGCACAGTGAGGTGTGTCGGAAGGGGGTCGTCTTATACGGCGAGTATATCCCAAAACCAACCTTTTAGCCTTATACGCCGGCAAATACGGTACTTATTTTACTCACTGAACTGCAACTCAATTTATAATATTTGTATCATGTGTTTTTTTGGGGGATTTTTGGTTGATATTCTGTCTCTATCATTTAAAATACACCTATGATAAAAATTATAGACCCTTCATTTCTTTGTAAGTGGGCAAACTTACAAAATCTGCAGGGGGTCAAATAATTATTTTCCCTACTGTATATCTCCTAAATGGTGCATCTTAGGAGATACCGTATTTATCGGCGTATAACACGCACCCTAACTTTAAGAGGGAAAAAGACTTTCCCCAGCCCCCTGCGTATAACACGCAGGCACAGTGTACCCTCTATTTTCAGGGTAAAAAAGTGAGTGTTATACGCCAATAAATACAGTAATTACTCTAACTACAGGTAAGCCTTTAGGCTTACCTGTAATTACAAGTAAACAATAGGGACTTTACTACCACTTTAGGCCAAAAACTAAAATGTATTATGTTGCAGCTTACCAATACCAACCTTACATGTGGTGGCTGCAATATTTTAGTTTTTTTCCTATATTTTTACCTGGTGATCCAGCCAGCAACACACTTTCTGTCTTAAGCCTCATACACACGATCAAATTTTCTGCAGACAAAGCGTAGGACTTTTGTCCGAAGGGCGTTGGCCATGAACTTGTCTTGCATACAAACGGCAAAGAATTGTCGGCCAACAAACAGGAAACAACGTTGTTTTTCAGCTCTTTAGCGCCACCCTTTGGGCAACTTTTGCTAACGTTGTGTTATGGTGAGCATTGCTTCTGAGCATGCGTGTTTGTACTTTGGAGTTTTGTCCGACGGACTTGTGTACACACGATCGGATAATCCGACAACACACATTTGTTGGCGGACAATTTTAAAGCATGCCATCCCACATTTGTCTGCAGAAAATCCGACAACAATTGTCCGATGGAGCATACAAACGGTCGGATTTCCCGACAACAGCCTTTAATCACACAATTCCCGTCGGATAATCTGATGTGTACGAGGCTTTAGGGTGTCTCCAGTCTGAATGAAGAAGCAATGGAGATGCCTTTGTACAGCAGCATTGTCAGTCTGGGGAGAGGGTAGTGTTTGCATAGCTCCCAACTGTCCCTGATTTCGAGAGTCTGTCCCTGATTTGGAGCAATGTCCCTCTGTCCCTCTTTCCTCCTCATTTGTCCCTCATTTTGGTCTGATCCATAAAGTTGTATAAAAAAGGCACTTTTTATCTTTCAAAAAGTGTTTTCCAGTGCTAAACCTTTCATCCAAATTCTAAATTGCTGCATTTGTAAATTTTTAAAGCCAATATAAAGGAATAGTAGTGGTTAAAAAAAAGCTCTTGTGGATTTAATTAACTTTTTTTTGGTCAATTCTCCTTTAAGGGCGTGTGACAGGGGGCGTGTCTTATGCCTACATACATTTTCTAGTAGGTGTCCCTCATTTTCCATCTCAAAATGTTGGGAGGTATGCTGTTAGGCTGGCCATACACAGAGCAAATTTCTTTCCTGTAACCACTGGTTGCGGGAAAGAAATTTGCACAATTCCCCCATCAACACAGACAGTGCTGACAGGGGAATCCCTCTTGCCGAACCATTGTCTGCTCCTGGCGGGGGAAGGCGCTAGTGATAATCGCAACTGAATCTGGCAGGCTGGTAGACTGGAACCAGCCGAAATTCAAACCATCTATGGCTGGCCTTAGATGGACTAGCTGATTTAGATGGATTTACCAAATTCCAGCGAAGTTTTTAAACAGTTGAAGCAACAGTTTTTTTTCCTTTTCAGATAATGGATGAATGAATAAAGACTGACCATTGTAAACACCCATGCCAGGGTTAACCACTTAAGGACCGCCCCACATACATATACTGCAGCAGGGCGGCTCTTTAGTGCAAAATCACGTACTTGTGATTTCCCTAATCGGCTCTAGGGGGCGCGGGCCCACGCCGCTGGAGCTGCACTCCCACTGTGATTGGACACAGCGGGAGCCAAGCAGCGATGGCCACTGGACACCCGCGATCGTTCGCTGGAGAGACAGAACGGCGCTCTGCCTATGTAAACAAGGCAGACCATCGTTCTGTCAGTGAGGGAGAGAGATCTGTGATTCCTGCTAATCAGGAACACAGATGTGTCTCTTCCTCGAGTCAGTCCATCCCCCACACAGTAAGAAAGCACACCTGGGAAGCACAGTTAACTCTTTGATTGCCCCTGATGTTAACCCCTTCCCTTCCAGTGTCATTTATACAGTGGCAGTGCATTTTTTTTAGCTCTGATCACTGTATTGGTGTCACTGGTCCCCAAAAAGTGTCAGATTTGTCCCCCACAATGTCGCAGTCCTGCTAAAAATCGTTGATTACCGCCATTACTAGGAAAAACAATAAAAAAAAATAAAAAGCCCATAAATCTATCCCATAGTTTATAGACGCTATAACTTTTGCGCAAACCAATCAATATACGCTTTTTGGGATTTTTTTTTACCAAAAATATGTAAGCAGAATACAAATTGGCCTAAACTGAAAGTAAAAAATATTGTTTTTTTTTTCAAAATTGTCCGTATTTTTCTATTTATAGCGCAAAAAATAAATGGAGGAGGCAGCAGCAGCAAAATAAATCAGTAAGGTGTTCTGTAGTGCAAGGGGCTTGCTGATAGACATAGAGATTACTGTGATGCATCTCCTAACACTTTCGAGTCGTAGAGTAGAGGTTGCGTAAGTGAAAGTGCAACTGCAGCAGAGAAAGTTCTGGCCCCCTACATGACCAGGTTGGATTGTACTGTGTTGCAGATCTGTGAAAAGCTCAGGAATGGAAATTCACAGCACTTAATTTTCTTTTGGCTCTCAAAGTTTTGTTTGGGTATTTAGCTGGTTGCCTTGAGACTATTGAAAATATTTGACAGGCATTAATCATAATAACTTAAAGCGGAGTTCCACCCAAAAGTGGAACTTCCGCTTTAAATACTCCTCGCCCCCTAACGTGCCACAATTGGCATGACATTTTTTTGGGGGGAGTGGGTACTTGGTTTTGAGAGGGACTTCTGGTCCCACTTCCACCTTCCATCTTCTGGCCGCCTAGGCGACTCCTCCTCTCCCCCTTGGGGCCCCCTCCCTGCAATCTTTTGGGACACGTCACAGGTCCCAGAAGATTGCCTGGCCACTCTCCCGCATGCGCAGTGCGCGCCTGGCTGTGAATCTGCAAGCTGTCACAGCCGGGCACCCTTACTTACAATGCCGGCACCGCGGAGAGGAGGGGGCGAGGAGCGAGGCTTTGGGCGGCCGCATCGCTGGACCGTGGAACAGGTGAGTGGCTGTTGATTAAAATTCAGAAGCTGGACTATTTGTAGCTGCTGACTTTTATTAAACTTAACAACCAGTGGAACTCCTCTTTAACAACAGAATAATGAGACGAAATGCTTTTTTTACCTTAAAACATTTACTACTTACAATAAAAACGAGTGAAAGTACCAAAATTATACTACAGCTCTAAGGGTTAAAAAGGGTGGTTTTAAACAGTAGACCGTCTAAAAATCTTCCTCTGGGAAATAAGGTTAGGTTGCGTACGCTGAGTAATTTTAGCTGCTCCATGTCTCAGGTTGCTTAAAGTGGTTGTATGCATGAAGATAAAAAAAAACCTTCTGTGTGCTGCTCCCCCCACAGCCCCCCTAATACTCATCTGAGGCCGATCCTGATCCAGTGATGTGTTACGAGTGCCTCGGCTGTCCCAGGACTCCCTCCCATTATCTGAGACAGCAGTGGGAGCCATTGGCTCCCAGTCCTGTCAATCACAGCTAGTGAGCCAATTAGGAGAGAGCAAGGGGCGGGGGGCCGAGACAAATCGTTGTGTCTTATGGACGCATAGAGCAGGGCTCGGGAGCGAGCAAGCACCAGTGCCCCCATAGCAAGCGGCTGGCAATCGGGGGGGAGGGGCTTAGAGCACTCGCAGGGGACCTGAAAAGAGGAGGATCAGGGCTGCTCTGTGCAAAACCACAGGTAAGTATGACATGTTTGTTATTCTGTTTGAAAAAAAAGTTGAACCTTTAATAGCACTTTAAGCTGGCTATAGATGGATCGAATCTCAGCTGGTTCAGCAGGGAATGGCCGAGACTTGTTCCATCTATGGGCAGACTGGTTGTACCCAAGTCGATCCAATGATTGACTTGGGTACATCCAGCTTGTCAGATTTTATTACTAGAAGTAACTATTGCGTCCTACCGGCCGGGAAGGCTCCCCGCCCACACTGACCGTGTTGATGGAGGAATAAGAATTTGGTACAAAGCCATCACAGGCTGTAGAAGATTTCATTAAGGCTTCTTTTTAATCTAGTGCCGCGTACACACGATCGTTTTTCACGTCGTTAAAAATGCCATTTTTTAAATTGGGCATTAAAACCGATCGTGTGTAGGCTCCAGAGCATTTTTAACGACGTGAAAAATGGCCTAAAAAAAATAAGAACCTGCTGTATTTTTTCACGTCGTTTTTCACGTCGTTTTTTTTTTTAACGACGTGAAAAATGGTAGTGTGTATGCTTTTACGAGGGGAAAAAAACGCGCATGCTCAGAATCAAGTATGAGACGGGAGCGCTCGTTCTGGTAAAACTAGCGTTCGTAATGGAGATAGCACATTCGTCACGCTGTAACGGACTGAAAAGCACGAGGCTGAAAAGCGTGAATCGTCGCTCAACAAACTTTACTAACATGAAGGGTGGCGCCATTCGAACGGAACTTCCCCTTTATAGTGCCGTCGTACGTGTTGTACGTCACTGCGCTTTGCTCGAGCGTTTTTTTTAATGAACGTGTGTATGCAAGACAGGCTTGAGAGGAAACAAGAAAAATCACGTTGAGAAAAACGTTGTTTTTGAAAATGACATTAAAACGATCGTGTGTACGCGGCATTACTCTGGCCTACATTCTTTGAACTGAAAGGGAGCCATGACTGGAAGGTAGGTTTAGCACTCTAATGTGGTGAACTTACCTTAAGGTTATGGAATTATTTGAATCATATTGCCTAATAAATGATCAGCCTGAGGCTTGTTACGCATTTTGTTTGACATTGATAAACTTCCCTCTTTCCTGCTCGTATAGTCTGCCACTCATAATAGTATCTTGCCCCCTGCATGGCGGGTGATGAAAGCTTTGGATGGCCAAGCTGTTCATCTGACAGCAGCTTCTCCTCCCCTGTATGTCTTTAGTAGCATTACATATACTGAATAATAAATGCAGTCCTTTGATGACGCAGTTGAGTCCCCTAAAACCTAGTAAAGTGATAGTTAACTCCTATTGTACACTTGTACCTACAGGCAGGGTTATAAAAAGGCTTACTTGTAAATACTGTGAATATTTTCTAAACGTGTGCCATGTGCGCTTGCGTGGGAGTGACATCATCACAGCCAGCCATTAAATGACTGGAGAGCACCAGCCTGGAAAGAAGACTGGGTGAAGATGATAGCTGGAAAACTAGCAGCTGATCGGCATCCGATCAGCACTCACAGTCAATAGCTGCGAACGCTGACCGGTGTGTTCTGGCATAGGGGTGGTCCCAAGTCCGAACACAAAAGCACAACGGGGAGATCACTGTACTAACATTGTATAGTTAGTACAACGACCTCCTCGTGAGCTGGGCAGCTTTTTTTTTAATAAACATACCGTATGTACCAGGCTTTAGATGTGATGGCTGCATTCGTTTTCTTTTTTAGGCTTTTTTCTTTGTTTTTCATCCGTGATCCAGCCAGTGAGTCTGTTGTGTTTCAAAAGAACAAGCTCTCCTACAAATGTGTCGGTTTACAGCAGCCTTTCCCAAGCTTTTCAACTCAGAGGAACACTTGAAATAACTTTCCAGTCACAAGGAACTCCTGCTAAGACTGCTTTCACACTGGAGGCGTTTTTCAGGCGCTTTAGCGCTAAGAATAGCGCCTGTAAAGTGCATGAAAAAAGCCTCATCTGCAATTCCAGTGTGAAATCCCGAGTGCTTTCACACTGGGGCACTGCGCTGGCAGGGCGTCTAAAAAAGTCCTGCAAGCAGCTTCTTTGCAGAGCTTTAGGAGTGGTGAATACACAGATCCTAAAGCGCCCATGCCCATTGAAATCAATGGGCAGCGCCGCCAAAGCGCCTTGGCAGCGGCGTTTTGCGGGTGCTTTTAACCCTTTATTCAGCTGAAAGCAAGGGTTAAAAGCGACCCGCTAGTGCCCGAAAAGCGCCACAAACACTAGCAGCGTTTTACCGTTGACGCCCGGGCGCTGTCAGTGTGAAAGGGCTCTAAAAATGTCTATATCTACAACTCAGGATACATTATTGTGATGGTCAGTGGGAAGAATGTTCCTTACACTTGTGGTCATTGGGGAGAATTAGTATAAGATAGAACCACCCGCGCTAGCCAAAAATTGAGCAGGTGGGGTAGCTGGGGTTTGGGGGGCACTGCAGCAGATACCGGGGGGTCTAATCCAAATAGACAAACAGAAAATATAGATAAATGATGGTGGCTGCGCTGTGATTACACTTTGTGCACGCACATTATCACGCCACTTATCTCTAGTCCCTGTTTATTAGACCAGCCCACAGCCCTTCCCTCATTCTCTTTTCCTTAGTGTAATCACAGCGCAGCCACCATCATTTATCCATTGGGAAGAATTACCCCCTTAGATCAGTGGTGTCAGTGGGAACTTATCTAAGAGGCAGAAGTTGCTTATTACTCAAGGAACCCCTAGCAACCTCTGGAGGAACCCTGGTTTACAGGGATGAGGCAAACTATTTACCACTGACAGGGGTGCTTACAACGATCAGCTTTCATTTATTCATGTGAAACCTTTATCTCAACAGGAAAAATAAACTATTGTTGTAACTAAATATAGAATATTAGCTGGAGTTTGGCTTCAGTTTGTTGGTGTGTCTAAATCTGCTAGCACATCTACCCCCCCCCCCCCCCTCGACTGGCAATGCTGCTTTTTGCTGCGCCCCCTGTTTTCCTTCATCCAGAGTGGGGGCACTGTAATATAGGAGGTGTGTTACTTGCTACAGAGGGAAAAGTGATGCAGCCACCACATCTAATGGACAAATGCTAAGCTGCAATATGACATTTTGGGTTTTAGGTTTAATACCATTTTAACCTGCAGAGAGCCCAGCTATTTTTGTTTTAAAGAGTTTACTACGCCTTTAACTTACCATCCACAGCCTACTGTCACACACAATCACTTGATTTTATTTGCACAAGCCTTAAAATGATGTATAATTATATGTATAAATATATAAATATCTTTTATACCTTTTATATAAAAATAGGTAACTATTTCAGGCTAAGTTTACTAGTCAATTTCATATATAACTTTTTCTAAGTGTAAGTAAATACTTTCTTTACTACACGCGGCAGACAAAGGCAGAAAACATGCCCTGAAATCAATGCTATCTCTCGCTAGATGTAGATCCACCTAAGTTTGCAAAGTACTGTTTCTTTTTCGTACATCACGGGACACAGAGCGACATAGTCATTACTAATGGGTTATATAGTTACCGTCAGGTGCTGGCACTGGCAACTTCCAAAACCGGAAGTACCCTCCCCTATATAAGCCCCTCCCATCCGGGAGCACCTCAGTTTTTTGCCAGTGTCTAAGGTGTTGGCCAAGAAGAAACATGTGTTTTTCACTGAGCTTGCGTACAGGTTCTTTTGGGCCTCAGTAAGCTATTCCGGATCCGACCAAAAAAGCTTCATAGCTAAACGGTCGGTACCCGGGCCTTGCAGAGAAGAGCAAGGTTCTGCCTGTAATGCTTCTCTTAGGAGAGCTGGACCCTGGGATCCAGAGCTCTGGTCATACCCACGACCAAGATGTTTTCTGTGCAGGGTGCTATACAGGTCCAGGGGAGTGGAATCCTTGGGAACCCGGTCCCTGAAGGTTTGATTACAATGCCTGCCGTGATAGGTGAAGTTTGGGCTTTTGTGGACCAAACAAAGTCCTGCGGCGGGGAACAGGTAAGTGGGGGCCCCCAGGAACTTGGTTCTATTGGGGGACCCCCAAGCCTAATTTGTCTTTCTGTCTGTTACCTAACGGTATTCCCGCTAATATCTGTGCATGCCTGTAACTACTAAAAAAATGTAATAATTTTTAATGGTGGTCAAGAAAAAAAAAAAAAAAAAAGGAATGTTTTTTTATATATGTTTAGTATATTAAACTGCGGTACCTGTGTTTGTCCACTAGAGGCCGCTGTGGAATGTTTTTCTTGTCATATGGACTAGTTTCTTCTCAGAGAACAAAGTCCAGGCAGCTGGTGAGTTCTCCTACAGGAAACTGTTTCCTCTGCCATGTTGCAGTGTTCGTCTATCCCCCGGCCTGCGGCAAAGGGGGCCCTGGCTCCTGTCCCTGGTTTCCATGTTTGAAAATTAGCGCCGAGGCGCACGTGGCCGCGCGCGTGCGCGTGCACGCGCCTCTATATATAGAGGTGGCCGGAAAAAGGGGCGGGGCCTGGGGGATGACGCTCTGTGCGCGCCGCAGCGCTTCTGCGCATGTGCGGGCGTCCCAGCAGGTTTTTAAAAAGCCACATTATTGCAGTAAGCTGGCTATGAAGTACAGAGACAGAGCTGGCAACATTTAAAGGCATACAGCAAGCGGTTGATACAGGCATCCCCTAGAAAGGCACATTAGTAGACACCAACTGTGATATAGCAGCAATTGTGCTAGACTATTCTCAGTAAAAGTGGTGTATTACGGCTGGAATACCTCAGCTTTAGGCTTAGGAATATGCCGTCCAGTAGCTCCGGAACTGAATCTTCCAGGAAGCGAAGGGGGTCTCATCGGGCTCTGAGGATCTTGGGCATACTCCTGCTGCACCAGTCTCCCCTGAAGTTCAGAGGTAAGTGACCGTAGAGACCCCGCAGGGGTACTTGGTACTGTGGCTGTCCTCAGTCACCTGCTCCTGTGTATGTAACAGAGGAGGTTTTTTCCTCAGCTCTGGGAGGATTAGAGAGAGATTATCAAAATTTATCGCTGCCTCCCTGTCAGGGAAAGCACGCCCGATCTCCGTCTCCTCCTTCAGAGTGCCTGTTAGCAGAGCAACAGTCCCATACAGGGATCGACCTGCCTGAAGGGGATCAGGATAAGGTTGATTCTGTTATAGAGGAATCAACAGTGGGGGAACCTTTTCTCAGCATCTCAAGCTGAAAGATTATGGGTTCAGTCTCTGACTAACATGGTCCGATCAGCATTTAAACATGCACCTTGCGGAACCATCAACCACTACTGTATCCTCGTTGGGGTCGCTAGAAGCCCCCAGACTGTTTGTTCTTTTCCACTTCACCCTTTACTGAAAGGGCTCATTTACCAGGATTGGGAACGTCCTGAGAAAATATTTATTCCCCCAAGAGATTTCCGGTGGTCTATCCCATGGAGGATAAGTTCATCAAAAAAAAAAAAAAAAAAAAAAAAATGGAAGGTCCCTACAGTGGACGCAGCCATCTCTTGTATGTATAAATCACTGACATGTCCAGTGGATAATGTCCAAATGTTCAAGAACCCAATAGATAAAAGATTGGAGTCCTTATGAAAATCTGCTTGGTGATACAACCAGCAGTAGCAGCTATTGGGGTCTGCTAAGCAGTGAAGGATCAGTTGAAACAGGTCTTGAGGGACTTGACAGATCAGCAGGCTTTGCCCTAGCTGATCTACCTAGAGCCTTAGGCTTTGCGGTTGACGCCATAGAGGATTCAGTCCATCAGGCCTCCCGCCTTACGCTGTCTATAGTACATATGCGTAGGCTCCTATGGCTCAGAAACTGGTCTGCTGAAGCTCCCTGTAAAGAATGGCTGGTTAGCGTCCCATTTCATGGTGAACGCTTATTCAGGGAAAACCTGGACAAATATATCCAGAAAATTTCCAGCGGTAAAAATACGCTCTTGCCGGTTAAAAGCAGAGTTAGAGGTCCCTCTTTAAGAGGCCTGCTTCTCACAGTTCCGACGGCCTCCTCGGTCAAATCCCGGGGGTAAAAAACAGGGACAGTAGCAGGGTAATGAGAAACCCTGGGTCAGGGGAGGTACAAAACCTCCCCCAAAGTTAAATTCATTGAAGCCCCCACTCAGTCGGGTGGGGGGAGGACTCCAGTTGTTCGCAAAGAGACCTGGCGGGACACGATCAAGACAGATAGGTGCTCTCCGCAGTAGGTTTGGGATACAGTTTGGAGTTAAAAGACTCTCCTCCTTCCCATTTTGAGGTCAAACGTGCCAAGGGATCCCCGGAAGAGAGAGTCCCTCCTGTTGGCACTAGAACAACTATTGCTCCAAGGAGTAATTATGGAGGTTCCCCTGGAAGAATGAGGGTTCGGGTTTTACTCAAACCTCTTTACAGTCCCGAAGCAAACGCGGACGGGAGGCCCATATTAATTCTAAAAAGGGCTATACAAATTCCTGTATATCAGGACTTTCCGATGGAGTCGATCCGATCGGTGGCCACTGCCCTACAAGGGGAGGATTGGTTAGCCACGATCGACATCAAAAATGCTTATTTGCACATTCCCATCTTTCCAGTCCACCAAAAATTTCTACGCTTTGCAGTAGAAGGGCGCCATTTTCAGTTCAGAGCCTTACCCTTCGGTTTGGCCACAGCACCAAGAGTGTTCACAAAAATTCTGGCCCTTTATTGGCCAATCTAAGAACACAAGGTGTAATGATAATGGCATATCTGGATGACTTGTTGCTGATAGACCACTCAGTGAAAAAACTAGACGTGGTCGTTCACAAGACGATCAAGTATCTGGAATCTCACGGTTGGATTATCAACCGAGACAAGTCAGCCCTAAAAACCAGTCAAAAGTCTGGAATACTTGGGGCTAAGGTTGGATTCAGGCCAGAGAAAAATATTCTTGCCTCGAGGAAAGGTGTTGTCTTTGAAAGATTTGATCCACTTAGTGGGTACAAAAAAGACAGCCGTCCATACGCCTGTATATGAGGCTGCTGGGAAAAATGGTGGCATCATTCGAAGCAGTACCCTACGGTCAATTCCATTCAAGGAATTTGCAAGGGGCCATACTGTCAGCCTGGAACAAAAAAGTTCAGGCCCTAGACTTACAATGTCCTTGTCCCCTTCCGTTCACAAGAGCCTCCGTTGGTGGTTGGTTCCCCAGAATCTGGAAAAAAGGAAATCCTTCAGTCCGATTTCTTGGAAGGTGGTCACTACAGATGCCAGCCTTATAGGCTGGGGAGCAGTACTGGAGCAATAGTCTCTCCAGGGCAGATGGTCGGATGCAGAAAAGGCCCTGCCCATCAATCTCTTAGAGATACGAGCAGCCCGGTATGCCCTAGTAGCATGGACATCCAAACTCCAAGGGTCCCCTGTCAGAATTCAATCAGACAATGCCACAGCAGTGGCATATATCAATCATCAGGGGGGCACCAGGAGTCGTGTAGCCCAGAGGGAAGTAAATTACATCCTGAAATGGGCAGAAAAATATGTCCCAGCCATATCTGCGGTATTCATTCCAGGAGTGGAGAATTGGAAGGCGGACTTTCTAAGTCGCCAGCAATTAGGCCCAGAGGAAGGGTCCCTTCACCCCGAGGTTTTCTGGACAATATGTCAGCGGTGGGGAACATCGGATGTAGATCTTCTAGCATCCAGATTCAACGCAAAGGGGGACAGGGTTGTCTCTCGGACAAGGGATCCCCTAGCTTGCGGCTCGGATGCCCTAGTGTTCCCTTGGGATCAGTTCAAGCTGATATATGCATTCACACCGCCAATGGTTACCTCGATTACTCCGCAGAATCAGGGTAGAAAAGAAACCAGTGATTCCGGTGGCTCCAGCGTGGCCCCGAAGAGCGTGGTACGCGGAGATTGTAAAATTTCAGTGGGGAGTCCTTGGACTCTCCCACGTCGTCCGGCTTTCGCAAGGACCGATATGCCACCCTTCCTTACCAGCCCTAGGTTTGACGGCCTGGCTATTGAAGCCCACATTCTAAAAAAGAGAGGGCTCTCTAATGCTGTGGTATCTACCATGATCAATGCCAGGAAGCCGGTATCCAGGCAGATCTACTATAGAATCTGGAAGGCGTACATCGCGTGGTGTGAGGCCAAGAAATGGCATCCACATAAGTACGTAATAGGTAGGATTCTGGACTTCCTACAGTGGGCTGTAGATAGGAAGCTTGCCTTGAGTACTATCAAGGGTCAGATTTCGGCCTTGTCAATATTTTTTCAAAGGCCCTTGGCTTCGCATTCACTAGTCAAAGCCTTTATACAAGGAGTGATGCGTATTAGTCCTCCGGTTAATATTCCCATATGTCCATGGGATCTAAACTTGGTTCTGTCGGTTCTACAGAAACAACCATTTGAACCATTACAGCATATTTCCTTGGTGCTTCTCACCAGGAAATAGATTTTTCTAGTAGCCATTTGTTCGGCTAAAAGAGTATCGGAATTAGCAGCTATGTCCTGTAAGGAGCCATATCTGGTTATCCATAAGGACAGAGTAGTGTTACGTCCTCATCCAGCCTTTCTTCCTAAGGTGGTATCGAGGTTTCATTTGAACCAAGATGTGGTTCTTCCTTCTTTTTTCCCCAAACCTACTTCGGTAGAGGAAAAGTTATTGCATTCTTTGGATGTAGTAAGAGCAGTTAAAGCTTATCTAAAAGCCACTGCTCAGATTCGCAGAACGGATACTTTGTTTATTCTGCCGGAAGGCCCCAGAAAGGGTCAGGCAGCGTCAAAATCTACTTTAGCCAAGTGGATTCGACAGGTCATTATGCAAGCTTATGGCTTGAGAAGGAGACCGCCTCCGTTCAAAGTTAGAGCGCACTCCACGAGAGCAGTTGGAACTTCATGGGCAGTGCATCACCAGGCCTCCCTGGCTCAAATCTGTAAGGCCGCAACGTGGTCTTCAGTTCACACGTTTACTAGGTTCTACCAGGTGGACGTTAGAAGTCAGGAGGATGTCGCCTTTAGGCGCAGTGTGTTGCAGGCCGCAAAAGATCCTCATGTCTGATAGCGCTCAGCTTATATATGGTGTATCCCCCCCCTCATTTGGCATTGCTTTAGGACATCCCATTAGTAATGACTATGTCGCTCTGTGTCCCGTGATGTACGAAAAAGAAAATAGGATTTTTATAACAGCTTACCTGTAAAATCCTTTTCTTGGAGTACATCACGGGACACAGAGCTCCCACCCCTCTTTTGGGGACACTTATTGCTTTGCTACAAAACTGAGGTGCTCCCGGATGGGAGGGGCTTATATAGGGGAGGGTACTTCCGGTTTTGGAAGTTGCCAGTGCCAGCACCTGACGGTAACTATATAACCCATTAGTAATGACTATGTCGCTCTGTGTCCCGTGATGTACTCCAAGAAAAGGATTTTACAGGTAAGCTGTTATAAAAATCCTATTTTCTGCCCACTGAAGCTGCCAGAAGTAGCCACAGAACTAGAGCTGGCATGGCTAGAAGGAAACGCTGCATGCTTGTGGTGGAACAGACAGAGGAATGTTTCAGAGTGGAGCCACTGGGACAACACTCAGGTTGGCAGCAAACAAAAATTGTTACCATCTGGAAGGTGTTCAGAGAGGGATCTTTGAGAAATGTGCAGTTGGGTGGAGGGAGAGCTCCTCAGAAATGTTTTTCTATTCAGCAGCCCATGCTTGGAAAATATTCACTGTCACAGCTGTAAGGAGACTCCAGTGTTCTGCAATGTCTGTCCATCTCTATATTCTGAAATGTATTTCCAATTAGTAAGATATGAGCAGGAAACAGGACATTCAGCAGAACTTAGTATGGAAATATGAAGCCAAATACCAAAACCGTGCAACCTGTAGATTTACACACAGCAGCTTTGCATACATAATTAAAACCACTATATATTGGCTTTGAGTATAAAAAACACACTATGAAAACTGACAGCAACTGAGATGTGCTGGTATGTAAGTTTAAAAAAAAAGATGACTTGATGACATCTAAACATATAGGCGTGGATTTATTAAAGGCAAATAGACTGCACTCCGCAAGGGCATTCGCTCCAGAGCTTAGTAAATGAGGTAAAGTTTCACTTTGCAAAGAGTACCCAATCACATGCAAAGAAAATACATTTTTCTTTTTCGTACATCACGGGACACAGAGCGGCATAGTCATTACTATGTGGGTTATATAGATTACCTTCAGGTGCTGGCACTGGCAACTTCCAAGACCGGAAGTACCCTCCCCTATATAAGCCCCTCCCATCCGGGAGTACCTCAGTTTTTTGCCAGTGTCTAAGGTGTTGGCCAAGGTTAACATGTTTTTCATCTGGGCTTGTGTACAGGTTCTTTTGGGCCTTAGCAAGCTATTCCGGATCCGACCAAAAAGGCTTCATAGCTAAAACGGTCGGTACCCGGGCCTTGCAAAGAAGAGCAAGGTTTTGCCTGTAACGCCTCTCTTAGGAGGGCTGGACCCTGGGATCCAGAGCTCTGGTCACACCCAAAACCAAGATGTTATCTGTGCAGGGTGCTATACAGGTCCAGGGGAGTGGAATCCTTGGGAACCCGGTCCCTGAAGGTCTACGTACAATGCCTGCCGTGAGAGGTGAAGTTTGGGCTCCTGTGGACCAAACAGAGTCCTGCGGCGGGGAAAAGGTAAGTGGGGGCCCCTCAGGAACTTGGTTCTATTGAGGGGCCCTCAATCCTGATATGTCTTTCTGCCTGTTACCTAACGGTATTCCCGCTAATAGCTGTATATGCCTAAAAAACTGCTAAATCCTAGAAATGTTTTTCATAGAGGAAGTTTGAAAAAAAAAAAAAAAAAGACAAGGTGCTGTACCTGTGTTTGTCCACTAGAGGCCGCTGTGGAACGTCTTTTTTTCTGGGACTATTTCCTTCCATGGTAAAAGTCCAGGCAGATGGTAAGCTCTCTGTAAGGGAAGCTGCATCCTTCTGTCATGTTGCCTAGAAAGTCTCTTCCATCCCCGGGTCCTGGTGGAAACAGGGACCCTGGCTCCTCTCCCTGGATAGCACTGATAGCGCACAAGTGCACGCTTTCTTTTTATAAAGACAGGCCGCAAAAAGGGGCGGAGCCGGGCGGATGACGCGCTCTGTGCGCCGGGCGCTTCTGCGCATGTGCGAGCGTCCCAGCAAGGTAAAAGGACTCAGTCCGATGCACTAGCTGTGGAGAACAGAGCAAAAGAGGGGGCTGGTAACATGTCATAGCAGGTTTACAGCAGGCGGTTGATACAGGCATCCCCCTAGAAAGGCGCATTGGTAGACACCCACTGATACACATAGCAGCAAATTGCATTAGACTATTTCAGTAAAGGGTGTACTGCGGCTGGAATACCTCAGCTTTGGACTAAGGAATATGCCGCCTAAAAAGCTCCGGAACTTACCTCTCAGGAAGTGTAAGGGGTCTCCGTCAGGCTCTGAGGATCTGGAGCAGGCATCTGCACCTACCTCCCCTGAGAAATCAGAGGTTAGTACCCATAGAGAACCCCCAGGAGTGCCAGGTACTGCGTCTGTCCTCAGTCCACCTGCTCCTGTGTATATAACAGAGGAGGTTTTTGCCTCAACTCTGGGAGGATTGGAGGAAAGATTGGCAGCATTGATCGCTTCTTCCCTACGGGAAAGAAAGCGCGCCAGATCTCCGTCACCTCCGTCAGAGTACCTGTTGGCAGAGCAACAGTCCCAAGAAGGGATTGACCTACCTGAAGGGGATCAGGATGAGGTTGACTCTGTCTTTGAGGAATCGACAGTAGAAGAACCATTCTCAGCATCACAAGCTGAAAGATTATGGGTTCAGACCCTAACTGACATGGTTCGATCAGCATTTAAAATGCCTCTTGTTGAACCATCAACTACTTCTTTCTCCTCATTGGGGTCGCTAAAAGCTCCCCAGACTAATTGTTCCTTTCCAATTCATCCTTTACTGGAAGGACTTATATACCAGGACTGGGAACATCCTGATAAACTATTTGTTCCACCTAAGAGATTTCAGGTGATCTATCCCATGGAGGATAAGTTCACCCAAAGATGGAGTGTTCCTACGGTGGACGCAGCCATCTCTTCTGTGAACAAATCACTGACATGTCCAGTAGATAATGTTCAAATGTTCAAGGATCCAATAGATAAAAAATTGGAGTCCTTGTTAAAATCTGCTTTTTCCACAGCAGGGGCGGTTACACAGCCAGCAGTGGCAGCCATTGGGGTTTGCCAAGCTTTGAAGGATCAGATGAAACTGATCTTAAGGGATTTGCCAGACCAGCAAGCCCAGGCTCTAGCTGATCTGCCTAAAGCATTATGCTTTGCGATTGACGCCCTTAAGGATTCCATCCATCAGGCCTCCCGCCTTACGCTGTCTTTGGTACATATGCGTAGGCTTCTGTGGCTTAAGAACTGGTCTGCTGAAGCTCCCTGTAAGAAGCTCCTAGTTAGCTTCCCATTTCATGGTGAACGCCTATTTGGCGAAGACCTGGATAAGTATATCCAGAAGATTTCCAGTGGTAAAAGTACTCTCTTACCGGTTAAAAGGAGGTCTAGAGGTCCATCTTTTAAGAGGCCTACCTCTCCAATCCCTGGGACATCTGCTGCTAAGCAGCTCCGACGGCCTCCTCGGTCAAACTCCGGAGGTAAAAATCAGGGACAATCACAGGATAACAAAAAACCCTGGATCCGAAGAGGTACTAAACCAGCCTCCAAGTCAAGCCTATGAAGGGCTGCCCCCACTCAAACGGGTGGGGGGAAGACTTCGGTTGTTCGCAGAGACCTGGCGGGAGACAATCAGAGACAGATGGGTGCTCTCCGCTGTAACTCTGGGATACAAATTGGAGTTAAGAGAGTCTCCTCCTTCCCATTTTATGTGGTCAGGCATGCCAAAAGACCCTCTAAAAAGAAGGCGTTAGAACAACTATTGCTCCAAGGAGTAATTATGGAGGTTCCTATGGAAGAGTGGGGGTTGGGTTTCTACTCAAACCTTTTCACAGTCCCGAAACCAAACCGGGACATAAGACCCATATTGGATCTAAAGGGTCTAAACAAATTCCTGAACATCCGATCCTTTCGGATGGAGTCGATCCGGTCGGTAGCCGCTGCCCTACAAGGGGAGGAATGGTTAGCCTCGATCGACATCAAAGATGCTTACTTGCATGTTCCCATCTTTCCAGGTCATCAAAGATTTCTACGCTTTGCGGTAGAAGGGCGCCATTTTCAGTTCAGAGCCTTACCCTTCGGTCTGGCCACAGCACCACGGGTGTTCACAAAAATTCTGGCCCCACTGTTGGCCGATCTAAGAACACGAGGTGTAACGATAATGGCATACCTAGACGACCTGTTGTTGATGGACCACTCAGTTGCCAAACTAGAGGTGGTAATTCTCGATACGATCAGGTATCTAGAATCTCACGGTTGGATCATCAACCTGGACAAGTCAGCCCTACAGCCAGTCAAAAGTCTGGTGTACTTAGGGCTACGGCTGGATTCAGACCAGAGGAAGATTTTCCTACCTCAAGACAAAGTATCCTCTTTGAGGGACTTGGTCCGCCTACTTTGTGCAAAAAGACAGCCGTCCATACGCCTGTGCATGAGGCTGCTGGGAAAGATGGTAGCATCATTCGAAGTTGTGCCATACACCCAATTCCACTCAAGGAATTTGCAGAGGGCCATACTGTCAGCCTGGAACAGAAAGGTTCAGGCTCTAGACTTCCTGATGTCCTTATCCCCTTCCGTTCGGAAGAGTCTTTGCTGGTGGTTGGTCCCCCAGAATCTCCAGAAGGGGAAATCCTTCAGTTCGATTTCCTGGAAGGTGGTCACTACAGATGCCAGCCTTATAGGCTGGGGGGCAGTACTGGAGCAATGGTCTCTCCAGGGCAAATGGTCAGATACAGAAAAGACCCTGCCCATCAATCTCTTAGAGATACGAGCAGCCCGGTATGCCCTAGTAGCATGGACATCCAAACTCCTAGGGTCCCCTGTCAGAAATCAATCAGACAATGCCAAGGCAGTGGCATATATCAATCATCAAGGGGGCACCAGGAGTCGTGCAGCCCAGAGGGAAGTAAGTCACATCTTGGAATGGGCAGAAAAGCATGTCCCATGCATATCAGCTGTCTTCATTCCAGGGGTGGAGAATTGGAAGGCGGACTTTCTGAGTCGCCAACAGTTATGCCCAGGGGAATGGTCCCTTCATCCCGAGGTCTTCCGAGCAATATGTCAGCGGTGGGGAACACCGGATCTAGATCTGCTAGCATCCAGATTCAACGCAAAGGTGGACAGATTTGTCTCCCGGACAAGGGATCCCCTCGCTTGCGGCTCGGATGCTCTGGTGTTCCCTTGGGATCAGTTCAAACTGATATATGCTTTCCCTCCGCTACAATTGTTGCCTCGACTCCTTCGCAGAGTCAGGTTGGAAAAGAAGCCGGTGATCCTGGTGGCTCCAGCGTGGCCCCGAAGGGCCTGGTACGCGGAGATTGTAAAAATGTCTGTGGGGAGTCCTTGGACCCTTCCACGTTGTTCGGACCTGCTTTCGCAAGGACCGATATACCACCCTTCCTTACTAACTCTAGGTTTAACGGCCTGGCTATTGAATCCCACATCCTAAAAAAGAGAGGTCTCTCTAACTCTGTGGTATCGACTATAATCAATGCCAGGAAGCCTGTATCCAGGCAGATCTACTATAGAGTTTGGAAGGCGTACATCACTTGGTGTGAGGCCAGAAAATGGCATCCACGTAAGTACGTTATAGGCAGAATTCTGGACTTCCTGCAGTGGGCTGTAGACAGGAAGTTTGCCTTAAGTACTATCAAGGGTCAGGTTTCGGCCTTGTCAATACTATTTCAAAGGCCCCTGGCTATGCATTCACTTGTCAAATCCTTTGTACAAGGGGTGACTCGTATTATTCCACCGGTTAAAGCTCCCATATGCCCATGGGATCTAAATTTGGTTCTATCGGTTCTGCAAAAGCAGCCATTTGAACCTTTGCGCCACATTTCCTTGGTTCTACTCACCAGGAAATTGATTTTTTTAGTAGCCATATGTTCGGCTAGAAGAGTGTCGGAATTAGCCGCCATGTCCTGTAAAGAGCCATATCTAGTCATTTATAAGGACAGAGTAGTGTTACGTCCTCATCCAGCCTTTCTTCCTAAGGTGGTATCGAGGTTTCATTTGAACCAAGATGTGGTTCTTCCTTCCTTTTTCCCCAAACCTAGCTCAGTAGAGGAAAAGTTATTACATTCTTTGGATGTAGTAAGAGCAGTTAAAGCTTATCTAAAAGCCACTGCTCAGATTCGTAGAACGGATACTTTGTTTATTCTGCCGGAAGGCCCCAGAAAGGGTCAGGCAGCGTCAAAATCTACTTTAGCCAAGTGGATTCGACAGGTCATAATGCAAGCCTATGGCTTGAAAAGGAGACCGCCTCCGTTCAAAGTTAGGGCGCACTCCACGAGAGCAGTTGGAACTTCATGGGCAGTGCATCACCAGGCCTCCCTGGCTCAAATTTGTAAGGCCGCAACATGGTCTTCAGTACACACGTTTACTAGGTTCTACCAGGTGGACGTTAGAAGTCAGGAGGATATCGCCTTTGGGCGCAGTGTGTTGCAGGCCACAAAAGATCCTCATGTCTGATGGCGCCCAGCTTATGTATGGTGTATCCCCCCCCTCATTTGGCATTGCTTTGGGACGTCCCACATAGTAATGACTATGTCGCTCTGTGTCCCGTGATGTACGAAAAAGAAAAAGGGATTTTTATAACAGCTTACCTGTAAAATCCTTTTCTTGGAGTACATCACGGGACACAGAGCTCCCACCCCTCTTTTTGGGGACACGTATTGCTTTGCTACAAAACTGAGGTACTCCCGGATGGGAGGGGCTTATATAGGGGAGGGTACTTCCGGTCTTGGAAGTTGCCAGTGCCAGCACCTGAAGGTAATCTATATAACCCACATAGTAATGACTATGTCGCTCTGTGTCCCGTGATGTACTCCAAGAAAAGGATTTTACAGGTAAGCTGTTATAAAAATCCCTTTTTTTAAAAACTCAGCAGAGGGTCCCCTCATTTACTAAGCTCTGGAGCAACTGCACTTACAAAGTGCACAGTCTTTTTTACCTTCAGTAAATCAAACCCTGTAGTCCGACAGTGGAAATTTCATATTTTGTAAAACTTTGCTTAAAGTGTATGTTCAGCTTTACAAAAATGTAGCCAATCGGCTTCTAACTTCCGCTTGTTCAATTACCTTTTTGACAAAAAAAAAACTGGAAGCTGATTGGTTTCTATGCAGAGCTGCACCAGATTTTGCACTCCCCAGGCTTTAGTAAATCAACCCTATTGTGTACTCTCTCTTGTTGTCTATGATGAGCTTGGTGACTTCACCTGGAGAGAGTACAAACTGCGCATGTGCAGCCCAGAAGAACAGGATGGCACGCCTTCCTGTAGGGGGTGCTGGTCCCAATGGCTTTCAACAGCTTCCAATAAAGTGGTTGTAAACCCACTTTTTTTTTAATTACTGACAGATACAGCTTTTATGACAGAAGAGACCATATTGGTCTCTTCTGTCATAAATGCTTGCACTGCCTGTCAGCTGTAATATACACTGAGCCGCACATGCACAGCTCAGCATACATTAACAGCAGTCTGTGCCGTAATTATGTGACTCCGGTGCACATGGGAGGCAGTGACTTTATTGCGGCCCAGCCATTGAAACGGATGAAGGGATGGACCCTGGAAGGAAGACTGGGCAAAGATGGAATCACCCAGGACCTGCAGGATTAGTGACACTGCAGTGCTGGAGGGCATATTATGACAGGTAAATCTGTTATAATCTGCTAATATGCCATGCATGCTAGTACACTATGACTTAAACCTGGGGGGGCATTAAAAAAAAAAAATTAACTGAGTTTAATCCTGCTTTAAGCAATGATACATTTAGATTTTACATAGTTTGTTCTTTAATTACTAAAATGGTTTATATGTGTAGCGCCCACCCCATTTAGGGGTGCTATATACCCAAATTTAGGGGCTGGTCTGAGATAGTAGTTGGGCTCAGACCGTTCTCAATTTATAGGTTGTGCTATTTTATTTCCAGGTGGTATACTGGTGTGCAGTTCCCTGTGGCCTGTAGGTGGCACTGCCATAACTGGTCAGGGTTGAACCGCTGGTATTAGTGCTGTGCCTTAGGGTGTCCTCTCTCGGCAGCGGTACAGTGGGCGTGGTCGGCCTGCTGTGCATGCTTGGAGAGGATACATAAGGGGCAGACGCCACCTGGGAGGGGTCTTCGGAGGAGGAGAGGAGTCGGAGTCCAAGTGCGTGGCATGGCCCTCCAGGCCATGGGGCCACGTGTGCACCAGTCCCAGGCACCTTTAGCACCTGGGGCTGCATCTTCAACATTGAGCCCAGCACTTTTAGCTGGAGCCCGCTTCAAGGAGGAGAAGTCCCAGGGTGTCTCTTGCGAGAGAGCCCGCTTCTAAGAAGAGGAGGCCGGGGAGGACCTTTCTGACGGACCGGTGAGAGTTCACGGTGAAGGAAGGGGCCCGGTAACTCTCTGGAGGGATTCTTCTATCCACCAAGGGCCTATGTAATGTGCTGCTGCTGGCACTTGTCCTTATGTACCAGAAGCTAAGAGGTTCGGGGTCTGATAGATTCTGTGGCAGAGAGTCTCCCGATCGCATCTAGGAAAAGAACCTGATCAAACGTCAGAGCGTCACTTCGGCTGCTAGGATCCACTTTGTAAGAGACTATCCGGGTGAGCTAAACCTACTCAGGGATAGATTAGTGATTGTGATATCCATTTGTGCCTGGACTAACCTCCCAAACCTTGCTGTCCTGTCTCTCATTCACCCTTTCCTATCTGCTGAACATTGAGAAAATAAACTCAACGTTGGAGTTTAGAGTGGTGTGGACATTGGAATTACTGGGGGAATACAGAGACTTGTCCCTATATCCTAGGAGATGAGAACCAACTGATGGAAGAAACTAGTTGTGGGACCCAAATACATAACATCGCTTAACCTCCACAACCAGGAGGGTACTGGCATATAGTACGGTGTGCCTTTTTCCTGCAAGTGAGCCAAAGCAAGGGAAGAGGGTTCGTGTGCTACATATGTGAATATGAAAAGAGCTAAGTATATAAAGCAACTTTTACCAAGTGCTGTCAAGGTACCTATTCACTGAGAACACATACTAGGAAACTAGATGTATAAAATAACATTTATGTGCCAGTGGATGGGTGAGAAAAACTGTGATAAATCTCAAAATAAATGATATATACCAAAAGCAGCAGTTACTAATAACCCAAAGGTATCAATAAATAGTGTATGTCGATTGTAACTGCGCTAAACGTGCTTGTCCATGTGTAAACATCCGCTAAATCAAATAACATATGAATAATAAATAGATCAACTTGTGCATACATCAATAAGTGGATATGTGCAAAAAATCATGTTCAAACGGACAGAAACCTCATCTAAACATTAAAAAAACATTGGTGATCGACCATCTAAAATAAATTTAGTCTATAATATAGCTCATCTATGTCCAATAAAGTGCAAGTGCAGTCCTCCAAACAAGTGATTCCACTAATGTTTCTAAAATTATTTCAAACTTCCTAGTGATCATAATGTGACCAGGGTTGCCAACTTTCAGTAAATTTACAAACAGTTTGTAAAATCCATAATTGTTTCATCTGTCCATGAATGTCAGTTACAGACATGCAACCTACATGTCCGCAATGGACATTCAAGGACAGATGCAAAAAGTACAGATTTTACAAACTGTTCTCAAATTTACTGAAAGTTGGCAACCCTGAATGTGACTGTGCTTCAATCACCCACTGTACTCACCGACTACAGCAGGATCAAAAATAAAGTCCATAAATAAACAGTTTATTCCTGTAATATACTAAAGGACTAGAAATCAATGGAAATTGACTCTCCAGGTCATGCAATCCTATCCAGTGCATGAAGGGTTATGTAGTTCCTCTCTCGGATACAAAGATGCGGCTCACTTATCCATTTGTGTTACAAAGCTCTCATCCGGACATAGGGGGTAGAGAGGGGCAATCATAGTGTAAAACAGTTTAGGCTTTTATTGGTAAAAGAAAGTATTCAACTCAGCCCGACACTAAGGTATATTCGCTAGTTGCATATGCCTTGCAGACTCCGGTGGTGACAACAGGCCGTAACAAGCTGTGCGGGGTAACATCACGATCCACCACTAACGCGTTTCAGCCATCATTGCAGGTCACCTCCAATGACAGCTAGACGCAAAAATGCGTTAGGTGTGGATCGTGATGTTACCCACAGCTTGTCTGCTTGAGTTAAGGGGGTCTGTTACTAGCTAATGCAATTTTGTGTGATAGGTAGTCTGATGTTTTGTACATTGGGATGTCCGGTATCTCCTCAAGACAAGGTTTACAGGTTAACATTTCTCTTAACAGGCATTTGGTGGTCAGTAGATGTGAAATACTGAGTAGATACTTGGAATTGCTGCTACTAGGATGGTCCTACATTTTTATCTAGCAATGTTTCTGTGATGCATGACAGGTCACATGACTTAATTAAAGTCTTAATTAAATTAAAGAGATCATATAGGTACCTAAATTCTTTTGCTTTTAATTTTTTATGTGATTTTCTGCAGTTGCATGGAGACATGAGGGATTGTGTTTCATTCTTTTCTGTTCTGTGCCATAATATGCACAGGAGTGGTATTTCCCAGTTAAATCGGAGTTCCAGTACCCAAATTCAATTTTTTTTCCTAAATGCTTCCCCGTCATTGTTACTACTTCTACTTAAGCATTTGGATACTGTCAGTAATGTGTTCCATCTTGTTTGTTTTAAATCATTAAAATCGAACCTGATCTCGGAAGCAGGCAGGGTCCATTGCGGTTGTGGGCATCTGAAGCCGGCTTGTGTTTTTCTTTTTCGTACATCACGGGACACAGAGCGACTTAGTCATTACTAATGGGTTATATAGATTACCTTCAGGTGTTGGCACTGGCCAATTCCAAACCGGAAGTACCCTCCCCTATATAAGCCCCTCCCATCCGGGAGCACCTCAGTTTTTTGCCAGTGTCTAAGGTGTTGGCCAAAGAGTAACATGTGTTTTCACTGGGCTTGCGTACAGGTTCTTTTGGGCCTTAGTAAGCTGTTCCGGATCCCACCAAAAAAGCTTCATAGCTAAACGGTCGGTACCCGGGCCTTGCAGCAGAAGAGCAAGGTTTTGCCTGTAATGCCTCTCTTAGGAGGGCTGGACCCTGGGATCCAGAGCTCTGGTCATACCCACGACCAAGATGTTGTCTGTGCAGGGTGCTATACAGGTCCAGGGGAGTGGAATCCTTGGGAACCCGGTCCCTGAAGGTTTAATTACAATGCCTGCCGTGATAGGTGAAGTTTGGACTTCTGTGGACCAAACAAAGTCCTGCGGCGGGGATCAGGTAAGTGGGGGCCCCCAGGAACTTGGTTCTATTGGGGGACCCCCAAGCCTAATTTGTCTTTCTGTCTGTTACCTAACGGTATTCCCGCTAATATCTGTGTATGCCTGTAACTACTGAAAATGTAAAATTTTAATAGTAGTCAAGAAAAAAAAAAAAAAAAGGGGACCGCGGTACCTGTGTTAAACCACTAGAGGCCGCTGTAGTCCATTTTTCTTGTCATGTGGATCTTTGGTTTTCTCAAGTCAAAAGATCCAGGCAGTTGGTAAGTTTCTCTGTGGGAATCCACTTCCTCTGCCCTGTTGCTGCGCTCATCCACCGCACAGGCCCTCCGGCAAAAAGGGCCCTGGCTCCTAGTCCCTGTTTGATTTCGAAAAGGGCGCCAATGGCGCACGGACGCGCACGCGGGCGCGTGCACGCGCACGCGGGCGCGTGCACGTGCCTCCTATGAAAAAAAAGGGGCGGGGCGGGTGGATGACGCTCGATGCGTGCCGCGGCGCTTCTGCGCATGTGCAGGCGTCCCAGCATGGATAAAAGACACAGTACAAGTGTCAGCTGGATGCAAACAGAGCTAGCAACAAACAGTGGCACACAGAGGCGGTTGATGCAGGCATCCCCATAGAAAGGCACTTTAGTGGACACCAGCTGGTATATAGCAGCAACTGTGTTAGACTATTACCAGCAAAAATTGGTGTATGACGACGGGAATACCTCAGCTTTGTGCTTAAAGGATATGTCGTCCAGACGCTCCGGAAATAGGTCTTCCAGGAAGCCAAAGGGGTCTCCATCGGGCTCTGAGGATATTGGGCATGCTTGTACTGCGCCAATCTCCCCTGAGAATTCAGAGGTCAGTAGCCGTAGAAACCCCGCAGGAGTGCCTGGTGCTGCGGCTGTCCCCAGTCCACCTGCTCCTGTATATATAACAGAGGAGGTTTTATCCTCAACTCTGGGAGGATTGGAAGAGAGATTAACAGCATTGATCGCTGCTTCCCTGTCACAGGAAAAGCGCGTCCGATCTCCGTCTCCTCCTTCAGAGGGCCTGTTAGTGGAGGAACAGCCCCACACAGAGATCGACCTACCTGAAGGGGATCAGGATGAGGTTGATTCAGTTATGGAGGAATCAACAGTGGAAGAACCTTTCTCAGCATCTCAGGCTGAAAGATTATGGGTTCAGTCTCTGACTAACATGGTCCGATCAGCATTTAAAATGCCTCTGGCGGAACCACCATCCACTACGGTTTCCTCGCTGGGGTCGCTAAAAGCTCCCCAGGCTGTCTGTTCCTTCCCAATCCACCCTTTATTAGAAGGGTTTATTTACCAGGATTGGGGGCATCCTGATAAAATATTTGCTCCCCCCAAGAGATTTTCGGTGATCTATCCCATGGAGGATAAGTTCATAAAAAAATGGAGGGTCCCTACAGTGGACGCAGCCATCTCTTCTGTTAACAAATCACTGACATGTCCAGTAGATAATGTTCCAATGTTCAAAGACCCAATAGATAAAAAATTGGAGTCTTTACTAAAATCTGCTTTCTCTACAGCAAGCATGGTGACACAACCTGCGGTAGCAGCGATTGGAGTCTGCCAAGCAGTGAAAGATCAGTTGAAACAAGTCTTAAGGGACTTACCAGATCAGCAGGCTCTTGCCCTAGCTGACCTGCCTAGAGCCTTGTGTTTTGCGGTGGACGCCATAAAGGATACAATCCAACAGGCCTCCCGCTTTACGCTGTCTATAGTACATATGCGTAGGCTTCTGTGGCTCAAAAACTGGTCTGCTGAAGCTCCCTGTAAAAAACTGCTGGTTAGCTTCCCATTTCATGGAGAACGCTTATTTGGAGAAGATCTGGACAAATATATCCAGAAAATTTCTGCCGGTAAAAGTTCACTCTTACCGGTTAAGAACAAGGGTAGAAGTCCTTCTTTTAGGAGGCCTACTTCTCCAGTCCCTGGCACATCGGCTGTGAAACAGTTCCGACGGCCTCCGCGGTCAAATCCAGGGGGCAGAAATCAGGGACAATCACAGGGTAACAAGAAACCCTGGGTCAAGAGAGGTACAAAACCTCCCCCTAAGTCATGAAGGGTTGCCCCCACTCAATCGGGTGAGGGGAAGACTTCAGTTGTTCACAGAGACCTGGCGGGACACCATCAGAGATGGGTGATCTCCGCAGTAAGTCTGGGATACAGGCTGGAGTTAAAAGACATTCCTCCTGCCCATTTTATAAGGTCAAACGTGCCAAGCGATCCCCAGAAGAGTGGATCCCTCCTTCTGGCACTAGAGCAACTATTGCCCCAAGGGTAATCATGAAGGTTCCCTTGGAAGAAAACGGGTTCGGGTTTTACTCGAACCTTGTCACAGTCCCCAAACCAAATGGGGACATGAGGCCCATATTAAATATAAAACGGCTAAACAAGTTCCTACATATCAGGACTTTTTCGGATGGAGTCGATCCGATCGGTGGCCACCGCCCTACAAGGGCAGGAATGGTTAGCCTCGATCGACATAAGGGATGCTTATTTGCATATTCCCATCTGTCCGGCCCACCAGAAATTTCTACGCCTTGCAGTAGAAGGGCGCCATTTTCAGTTCAGAGCCTTACCTTTCGGTCTGGCCACGGCACCACGAGTGTTCACAAAAATTTTGGCCCTACGATTGGCCAAACTAGGAACACAAGGTGTAACGATAATGGCATATCTAGACGACTTGTTGCTGATAGACCACTCAGTGAAAAAAACTAGAAGTGGTCGTTCACAAGACAATCAAGTATCTGGAATCTCACGGTTGCATTATCAACCGAGACAAGTCAGCCCTAAAACCAGTCAAAAGCCTGGAATACTTGGGGGCTAAGACTGGATTCAAATCAGAGAAAGATTTTCTTACCTCCAGAGAAGGTGTCGTCTTTGAAAGATTTGACCCACTTAGTGGGTACAAAAAAGAAAAACCATCCATACGCCTGTGTATAAGGCTGCTGGGAAAAATGGTGGCTACAGTCAATTCCATTCAAGGAACTTGCAGAGGGCCATACTGTCAGCCTGGAACAAAAAAGTTCAGGCTTTAGACTTACCAATGTCCCTGTCCCCTTCCGTTCGCAAGAGCCTCCATTGGTGGTTGGTACCAGAATCTGGAAAAAGGGAAACCCTTCAGTCCGGTTTCTTGGAAGGTGGTCACTACAGATGCCAGCCTCATAGGCTGGGGGGGGGGGCAGTACTGGAGCAATGGTCTCTCCAGGGCAAGTGGTCAGAAGCAGAGAAGGCCCTGCCCACCAATCTCTTAGAGATACGAGCAGCCCGGTATGCCCTAGTAGCATGGACATCCAAACTCCAAGGGTCACCTGTCAGAATTCAATCAGACAATGCCACAGCAGTGGCATATATCAATCACCAGGGTGGCACCAGGAGTCGTGCAGCCCAGAGGGAAGCGAATTGCATCCTGGAATGGGCAGAAAGGTATGTCACAGCCATATCCGCGGTTTTCATCCCAGGAGTGGAAAATTGGAGAGCGGACTTTTTAAGTCGCCAGCAATTATGCCCGGGGAATGGTCTCTTCACCCCAAGGTTTTCCAGGCAATATGCCAGCGGTGGGGAACACCGGATGTAGATCTGCTAGCATCCAGATTCAACGCAAAGGTGGACAGATTTGTGTCTCGCACAAAGGATCCCCTAGCTTGCGGTTCGGATGCCCTAGTGTTCCCTTGGGATCAGTTCAAGCTGATATATGCATTCCCACCGCGATTAATCCGCAGAATCAGGGTAGAAAAGAAACCAGTGATTCTGGTGGCTCCAGCGTGGCCCCGAAGGGCATGGTACGCGGAGATTGTAAAAATGTCAGTGGGAAGTCCTTGGACCCTCCCACATCGTCCGGACCTGCTTTCGCAGGGACCGATATACTACCCTTCCTTACCAGCCCTAGGTTTGACGGCCTGGCTATTGAAGCCCACATTCTAAAAAAGAGAGGGCTCTCTAATCCTGTGGTATCTACCATGATCAATGCCAGGAAGCCGGTATCCAGGCAGATCTATTATAGGATCTAGAAGGCGTACATCACGTGGTGTGAGGCCAGGAAATGGCATCCACGTAAGTACGTAATAGGTAGGATTCTGGACTTCCTACAGTGGGCTGTACATAGGAAGCTTGCCTTGAGTACTATCAAGGGTCAGACGGCCTTGTCAATATTTTTTTCAAAGGCCCTTGGCTTTGCATTCATTAGTCAAAGCTTTCATACAAGGAGTGATGCGTATTAGCCCTCCGGTTAGTATTCCCATATGTCCATGGGACTTAAACCTGGTTCTGTCGGTTCTACAGAAACAACCATTTGAACCATTGCGGCACGTTTCCTTGGTTCTTTTCACCAGGAAATTGATTTTCTTAGTAGCCATTTGTTTGGCTAAAAGAGTATCGGAATTAACCGCCTTGTCCTGTAGGGAGCCATATCTGGTTATCCATAAGGATAGAGTAGTATTACGTCCTCATCCAGCCTTTCTTCCTAAGGTGGTATCGAGGTTCTATTTGAACCAAGATGTGGTTCTTCCTTCCTTTTTCCCCAAACCTAGTTCGGTAGAGGAAAAGTTATTGCATTCTTTGGATGTAGTAAGAGCAGTTAAAGCTTATCTAAAAGCCACTGCTCAGATTCGCAGAACGGATACTTTGTTTGTTCTGCCGGAAGGCCCCAGAAAGGGTCAGGCAGCATCAAAAATCTACTTTAGCCAAGTGGATTCGACAGGTCATAATACAAGCCTATGGCTTGAAAAGGAGACTGCCTCCGTTCAAAGTTAGGGCGCACTCCACAAGAGCAGTTGGAACTTCATGGGCAGTGCATCACCAAGCCTCCCTGGCTCAAGTCTGTAAGGCCACAACATGGTCCTTAGTACACACGTTTACTAGGTTCTACCAGGTAGAAGTCAGAAGTCAGGAGGATGTCGCCTTTGGGCGCAGTGTGTTGCAGGCCGCAAAAGAGCCTCATGCCTGATGGCGCCCAGCTTATGTATCCCTCCCCTCATTTGGCATTGCTTTGGGACGTCCCATTAGTAATGACTAAGTCGCTCTGTGTCCCGTGATGTACGAAAAAGAAAAAGGGATTTTTATAACAGCTTACCTGTAAAATCCTTTTCTTGGAGTACATCACGGGACACAGAGCTCCCACCCCTCTTTTTGGGACACTTATTGCTTGGCTACAAAACTGAGGTGCTCCCGAATGGGAGGGGCTTATATAGGGGAGGGTACTTCTGGTTTGGAATTGGCCAGTGCCAACACCTGAAGGTAATCTATATAACCCATTAGTAATGACTAAGTCGCTCTGTGTTCCGTGATGTACTCCAAGAAAAGGATTTTACAGGTAAGCTGTTATAAAAATCCCTTTATTTCTGCAATTCGGTGCAGCTGGCTACCCAGCATGCACTTCCCGATCTCGCGCCTGTGCAGTAATGCCACTGGCGTGGTCTTGAGCATAGAGGCTCCACTTCCTCCTGGCAGATACTAATCTTCGAAAATGGCACCCAACTCCTCCCGATTGCGTCATTTCCGGTATGGATTTCAGCAATAGGTCGATTCCTCTGGACTCCTGGGATGGATGACGCCGATATTGCAAGAGTCCAAGGGAATGATCAAATATGTAGACAGAGGAGAGGTGCGAAAATCCTATGGAATGCAAAATGTACACATCCATTAAAGTGGAGCTCCGGCAATTTTTTTTTCTTAAAAGTCAGCAGCTACAAATCCTGCAGCTGCTGACTTTTAATATTAGGACACTAACCTGTCCTGGAGTCCAGCGACGTCCGCAGCAGAGGACGAGCAATCGCTCGTCACTCTGCTGCCCCCACTGCCATCCTTGGTGAGGGAACCAGGAAGTGAAGCCTTGCGGCTTCACTGCCCGTTTCCCTACGGCGCATGCGCGAGTCGCGCTGCACTGTTCTAAATGGTCCCCGTGTGTTCTGGGAGCCGAGTATCTCCCAGAACACAACGGGTATTCTGCGGGAAGTGACGTACTTCCCACAGATTTCCCGCAGAGAGGACTCCCAGAAGTGGGTGCAAATACCTGTCTTAGACAGGTATCTGCACCCCCCTCCCCCCTGAAAGATGTCAATTGTGACACCGGAGGGGGGGAGGGTTTCGATGAGCGGAAGTTCCACTTTAGGGTGGAGCTCCGCTTTAAAGTTCATGTACTAAGATGCTGTCTGATATGACCACATGGCTGAGTTTCCTGAGCAGTATTCAGATATCTGAATATAATTCTGATTATATTTTTGTGGTTGGCAATTAGCAAATGTGCACACAAGTACAGCAGAAGACTAGATTAGAGGCATAGGTGTGTGCAGCCTGTTGCATTAGGATGTGCACCTGAAAGCTCAAAAACACGGTACCGATCTCTCACTGTGTTCATTCGGAAAGGGAAGGGGTCGGTAAATGACATTACCCCTTCCCCCACTCATCCTGAAATATAATCTATGTATGCCCACTGCAGTAGCCAATGGGAGATGTGGGAAGCCAGCCATGATGTGGGAGGGGACACCGGGCAGCAGGGGGAATCTGCACTGCAGGGAGTGATTAGGGTGTGCCTGGGCACACCTGGCACACCCTGTGCGCACACCTATTATTAGAGGGTAGGTGTTATATGTGTGTAGGTGGGGTACAGCGCAGTACAGCGGCAATAATTCACACAGTCAGGTGCAACAAAAAATTTGTTTAGGAAGTAATGCAACAACAGCTCACAATAAACCCAGTGGGACAGCTGCCCAACCAGGTGCCCTCACGGTTTTCATTAATGTGAAGAGAGCAGGTTAACACCAACTGTTAAGAGAGTAGAATGCAGCCTGGCCATCTTGTGCCCAAGCGGGATAAAGCCCAGAGAATGTGCGACCCTACACTCTTCTTCCTCATCAGGAAACTTTCCATGACGCTAGTACTGTCCCTAACGGGTGGGGTACTGTTCCCTACACTACCAACTAACATTAAACATGCCAAACCTGGGAGCCAGGGCTTTAAATAGGCTCTACCTGACCCAAGATAGCTGCCAGAGTTACATGGGATGGCAGCATTCAACCAGATAGCTTCCCCAGTGACCCAGAAAACCATAGAGGGACTCTGTTCCACTTGACTTCCTCTCTATCTGCAAGGCCACTGCGGGTGAGCGCCATCTGCAGTGGAGAAGGTAGACTGCAGCTGCCTACACGTTTGTGAATGGTTGTTTGAACATTGTCCAAATACCTTTTAGTTCCTTGCTTGATGATGTATGTATATCTCTGGGAGTCTTAAAACCTTGGATAATGTGAGTATCAGTGCAGTGTGTATCTTTATGTAGGATGGGAATCCAATTGCTTTTTAAGCTTCCCGCGTAGTTTGTGTATAGTAGAATATGGATCCCTTTAAATTTTGTTGTATATATTGCTGCATTGTATGAAAAATGTTCTTCTTTTCAGCAAAGTTCAAGAGAAGATAAGAGTCTGATAGATTCTAGGATCTGAACCAAGAAAACGTCCCTTTTTTGTCTGGCCACATGTGTCCAGCTGTTTGTCCTTATGTCGCAAGAGCGTGCACAAACTTGGCAAAGGATCATTTTGAAAGTCATTTTTCTGGTTCCAGATAGATAGTATGCCTGCCTTTTCCTGACTCCCTGTGACTAAATGTGGGCTAACCCTTCAGCTGATATGGTTTGGTTTCTTTGATAAAGAAGCAGCATTTCAATAAGGTCACTTGCTAAAATTGTTTGGTTTGCATAATATAGTATATGCTCCCGATTTCCAATTATGTATAAAAATAACACTAAAAGTCAAAAAAAGCTGACTTCAAATCACTAGGAAAACTGGATACAGAAACAAAATGTTTCAGTCATTATCAAGATCCTGCTACTGTGTGCAAATGTCGAAAAGTTGTAAGTGAACTTTCAGCTTTATTAAAAAAGTATAATAATAAATATAAACCGGGTAAAAATATATAGCATGGATTTTACCACTTTTTGTGCGCTCCTACTAAATTCTCTTCTGGAGACAGCTCCTACTAAATTTTATTCCGGAAAGTCCCTTTCCTGTGGGCTGCAGGGATTTCTCAAAATAGGAGCCATATGCACACTTTTGCTGGGAGGATGAGGTCAGAGCACAGCTTGTCAATCAGTGCTGTAAACCACCAACATGAGAAAGTATTGTGTTTTACGGTTTCCCTCATTGATAAATCAGCCTAGTATGGGGACAGTAATGACCACACTGAACTTCGATTTCGAAAGGATCGTATGATAATCTAATCGTTAGTACACAGCTTTCGTCCAAAATGATCCAAAGGGACAAAAGCAAAAATGTTTCTCGTACAGGGAGGCTACACGAAAATAGTATAGTTTTTTCGTGTAGCCTCCCTGGCGGTATGATTATGTCAGATTTTTGATGCTGAAAGCGGTACCATTATTTTGCATGGAAATTTGACGTTTTAAATTTTAGGCCTGTATTTCTAAGTAATAACACACTTAAATCTGTCCAAACAAGAGTCTAGTAGACATGCTGGGTATGATAAAGTTTGAAACACAAAATTATAATATAATAACTATAAATTATAAAAAAAAAAATATATATATTAATTATAATAAAATGAATTTCCCCACTATTCACTATCACTCAATTCTGCAAGTGATTCTAAATTATTATCGCTGTTTTCTAGCTGGTCTCAAACCACTTTTGACGTAAAGGGACACTTTTTCTTTGCCATGGACAATCTCAAGTTTCCAGGCAGAAAGAACAGTATATATAATATAAAAGTGCAGGCAGGGCACTGGACAAAACACTAGGGACAAATGGGATATGAAATAATTTCATACAGTAATGTAATCTGTAAGATTACAGTGTACTGTATGTATTATGAATTTTGTCATTTTTGAATTTCCTGCCAGGCTCCGCCCTGTGCGTCACGACGTTCGCAGGGAACGAAGCCTGGCACACAGAAGCATCGGGCGGAGGACACAGCCCACGGACACAGTGGGGGGACATCGCAGGATCCTGGGGACAAGGTTAGTAACCTGCACCTGGATCCTGCAATGCAATCCCGAGTGTGGCTCGGGGTTACCGCTAATGGTACTGAAATTTAACCCCGAGCCACACTCGGGAAAACCGCCAGAGAGGTTAATCAGTTTAGTTTTCATCCAAAAATACAATACAAATACATTACATCACTTCCAAATTTTTATTCTGTCGTACGAGAATTTTCGAACTTTAGCAACCTCTTAATTTCTGATATGAAGACTAGCATGGAAAAATAAATAAAAAATGGACGATCATTCGTAATGTATTATTCACCTGCACAGGCAAAAGTTCACTTAGGGCTCTTTCACACGGGGCGGATCAGTCATGATCCGCCCCGTGAAGCTCCGCTTGCTCAGCGGGGATCGCTCAGTTGATCCCCGCTGAGCCGGCGGATGACCGGGCGGTCCCCGCACACTGTGCAGGGACCGCCCTGTCAGAGCGCCGCTCTCCCCTATGGGGAGATCGGATGAACACAGACAGTCTGTCCGTGTTCATCCGATCCGCTCCGCCGACGGAAGGAAAAATAGGGTTTTCCTCCGTCACACTTTGGCGGGGCGGATGTCAGCGGACATGTCACCGCTGACATCCGTGGCTCCATAGGGCTACATGGAGCGTCCGTTCAGGTCCGCCTAAAAAACTGACAGGCGGACCTGAACGGACCCTCCGTGTGAAAGGGGCCTTACAAGGAAAATATTAGAGTGTTACTAAACCCACAACAGTAAAATCAGTCTGTATATGCAGTAAAGCATGCTTGTTCTACTCACTGTGGAACCTAAGGGGTTAATCCTCTGCATTGTGTAAAAAGTCTGTTTGATCCTGTCTTCTCTTATCCTCCCCTTCTTCCACAGTCCCCAATCTATATGCTTATAGAACAGAGCCTTTGGGGCACTCTGCACATGCTCAGTTTGGTGTGTATTGCTGTGTTGGTGTGTATTGCTAGATCAGAGGTCCTGCAGCCTCACAGGACAATCAGGGGAGAATGAAAACCTCTCCTACAAGCTTTAACCAGACACTGATAGAAGTCACAAGACTGCTATATACTATATCGGTTGCGGCAGTATACTTGCAGGGTAAAATTCCTGCAGTGACAGTGAAGCACTGTGGCTGCGGTGTGTGTGCATCCTGGCCACTGCCTCTAAAACTAAAGGGGAGTGATTGGGGGTGGTATAAGCACGACTCATGGGGTTTCTCCTCTCTTCAACCACTAGTGTGAATGAGCCCTTAGTGGAATATTTGTTGTGGTGCCTCTGCAGATATTACTATTAGATGCAATATTTCAAAAGTGTGTAGTGCACCCCCCTAAACAGCTGCTGGTGAATTTGGCCCTATTTCCCCTTTTTGGGCACAGTCAGGCACACAGCATTTTCTTCATTCTTCCACTGGCTCAGAAAACATTCTAGGGGTTCTTTTTATTTTTTATTTTTTTTGGAACAATTAACTTGGACAGGGGTAGGGAGCATGGGATACCCCAATAAACTGCAACTGAACAATTTGAGGACGCCTTACTTTTGGTTGCACTTCACACATTGCTGGCTGTACTGCTGCAGAAGTTGTTGGTGCCCCGCACATACAAAATGTCCCACAGGATTCATAATGCTGCTGGTGATTTGTATTCCCTGTAGCTTCTCCTCAGCAATGGGAGTCATTTACTCACTTAGCCGCAGGATCACCAGCTGCCTCCTGCCGATATGTACAAGCTCTTTCTAGTGAGAGAGATGTAGACTCACACCAACACAGGACAGTTGGACTCCTTCCCACCCTCCCTGCCACTTCCTGGCTTTCTCCAGTGAGTTTCCTCCTGAGAATAGCCCCCCCCCCCAGCTAAGCCTAGCTGGGACCTCATTGTCTTCACAAGGGCTTCTCTAACAGACCTGCCCCAGTAGTAGAGCCCCTACACATGGGTCCCCTCCTGCACTACACCTGCTGCTCAGGCCTCAGACTATTTATGAGCTATTCTCCTACCTTCTGGGCACACCTCCCAAGGGATTGGCTGGAGTTCCATAAATATTCAGGCTGCCTGTTCTGCCCCCCCCCCAGTATAATTCTAGAGGCCTCTAGAAGATGGGGGGGGGGGGGGTAACAGAACAGCAGTATGTAAAACAGAGCAGTCCTAAACAATCAATTCTTGCTCCACTGATTACAGAGGTGCTAAACTAAATTTACCTAGCAGCTTGCTCTATACTAGGAGGGTGCTACAAGTGTAAACAAAAAATGCTACAATCACAGTGGAAGCCGGGCGAGCGCCCCAAACCTTCATTCAACTAATTTTGCTACAATTCCAACTAACATTTGACTTGAAAGTGACTGTTTTATGACGTGTTGTAAACAGACTCAAAGGGAATACTGCAGGATGTCTTCTAATTTATATGGAAACAGCATCAATATGTGCAAGTGCAAGCTATTTTATTGTGTGGCAGATGTAGAACAATATGCAATTCACCGGACTGTAAAAATAACCTTTATTCCATACAAATATAAAGAACTGTGTAATGACAGTTATTATCACTGGATTTTATTACAGTGTTTGTAAACTCTTACATATACCCAGTGAAGTGACTGGTCTCAGGTGAGAGATGACAGAGAAATAAATCCTCCTATTTATGTTGTACCTGTTTATCTGCAGCCCTTTCTCACCTACAGCCTCCTAAAGTACACATTTCACACAACATCTTTCAGCTCCAGAAGTCAGGGGCAGGTATTTGATGTCAGACACTGCACAGCATAGATCAGGAAACAGAGTGTAATCTGAGACCTGAGTGGAGAGAAAGGACACCCCCCCTCCACACAGCCTCATAGGGTAACATTTATATGTGCAACTGTTGGCATAGGCCAGGGGTCTCCAAACTTTCTAAATAAAGGACCAGTTTACAGTCCTTTAGACTTTAGGAGGGCTGGACTGTGGCCAGTGGGAGTAAAAAATGCCCCAGCGTCCATTGGAGTAAACAATGCCCCATCATTGGTTTTAGTGGGAGTAATAGTGCCTCATTGTTGGTATCAGTAGAAGGAATAGTGCCTCATTGTTGGTATCAGTAGAAGGAATAGTGCCCTATTGTTGGTATCAGTGGAAATAATAGTGCCTCATTGTTGATATTAGTGGGAGGAATAGCACCCCATCATTGGTGTCTGTAGGAGAAATAGTGCCCCACCACTGGTGTCAGTGGGAGGAATGGTGCCCTGTCCTTGGTGTTAGTTGTGGATGGAATAGTGCCCCAAGGGCCAGATAGAGGCAAGCAAAAGGCCACATCCGGCACCAGGGCCACAGTTTGGAGACCCCTGGCATAGGCTGTCAGAAGTGACTCATGAAGATAGCAGAGGAAAGAGAGGGGAGATAGAAATCACACTAGGTGCCTTGGATTGAGGGTATGCATTGTTCATTTTTCATTTCAGAGCTTTACAACCACTCTCATGCCGCATACACATGGTCGGAATTTCCGCCAACAAATGTTCGATGTGAGATTTTCGTCGGAAATTCCGACCATGTGTAGGCTCCATCGGACATTTGCTGTCGGAATTTCCGCCAACAAATGATTGAGAGCAGGTTCTCTATTTTTCCGACGGCAAAATTTCTTGTTGGAAATTCTGACTATGTGTATCCATTTCCGACCTACAAAAGTGTTGCGCACGCTCGGAATCAATTTGATGCATGCTCGGAATCATTGTACTTAATTTTTCTCGGCTCGTCTTAGTGTTGTACGTCTCCGCGTTCTTGAACATCGGAATTTCCGAGCAACATTTGTGCGACCGTGTGTGTGTGCAAGCCAAGTTTGAGCCAACACTCTACGGAAAAACCAACCACGGTTTTGTTGTCGGAAATTCCGATCGTGTGTACGCGGCATAATTCTAGTTTCTAATAATCTTTTCATATAGAGTGTTTTAGAACCATGAAGAAAGTCTGCTGCCTCATGAAGATGGTTTCTTTGGCAATAAAATGGAAAATGTACAATGTATGTTTAAGGAAATGTGTAAGCCACAAAGCACACATTTTTTGTACAGAGATGTAGTGTAGACCACCAATCCCTACGCACTAGAAACCACACATACTGAATTCCAAAAGATGATGCATTATTAACTTATGTGAAACTGAGATCAATTTTCTACATGGAGGATCTGGAGAAATGTTATATAATTGTTGGTGTGTTGCTCAGGACCAGTATTTCCCAAAGTTTTTATATGCCACATAAACTTGATTCCGGTGGTCATAGTAGAACAGGCAAAAATATAGGGGGTTATTTACGAAAGGCAAATCCACTTTGCACTACAAGTGCAAACTACAAGTGCAAACTGCACTTGAAATTGCACTGAAAGTGCACTTGGAAGTGCAGTCGCTGTAAATCTGAGGGATAGATCTGAACTGAGGGGAAGCTCTGCTGATTTTATCTCCCATGATCCTTTAACAATAAAGAAAATACAGGAAGATCGTACACTAAAGAGACCTGGAGGGGAGTCACTCTGATACACACAGAGAGGGCTTCTGTTAGAGAGTCTGTTAGGAAGAGCCCCCAGACATACTACAGGAGATGGTCAGAGAGTGCAGACATATTACAGGTGATGGTCAGAGAGTGCAGACATATTACAGGGGACGGTCAGAGAGTGCAGACATATTACAGGTGACGGTCAGAGACTGCAGACATATTACAGGAGACGGTCAGAGAGTGCAGACATATTACAGGAGATGGTCAGAGAGTGAAGACATATTACAGGAGACGGTCAGAGACTGCAGATATAATACAGGAGATGGTCAGAGACTGCAGACATAGTACAGGAGACGGTCAGAGACTGCAGACATAGCACAGGAGATGGTCAGAGACTGCAGACATATTACAGGTGATGGTCAGAGAGTGCAGACATGATACGAGAGACGGTCAGAGACTGCAGACATATTACAGGAAACGGTCAGAGAGTGCAGACATATTACAGGAGATGGTCAGAGAGTGCAGACATATCACAGGTGACGTCAGAGAGTGCAGACATATTACAGGAGATGGTCAGAGAGTGCAGACATATTACAGGAGATGGTCAGAGAGTGCAGATATAATACAGGAGATGGTCAGAGACTGCAGATATAATACAGGAGATGGTCAGAGACTGCAGACATAGCACAGGAGATGGTCAGAGACTGCAGACATAGCACAGGAGATGTTTAGAGACTGCAGACATACTACAGGAGATAATGGCTGATCGGCCCTCTCACCTGACCCAGCGATACAGCAACAACGGTTCCTCTGATCAGGAGTCAGCTCACTCTGAATTTCCCGTAGTGACTCAACTGAGTCCAGATCTGTATTAGGTATAGACTCCCTACTAAGTATAAACCCCTCCCTCAATACAGACCCCCCTCCATTAGTACAGACCCCCCAGGACAAACCACCCCCCTCCATTAGTACAGACCCCCCCAGGACAAACCACCCCCCTCCATTAGTACAGACCCCCCACAAACCACCCCCCCATTAGTACAGACCCCCCACAAACCACCCCCTCATTAGTACAGACCCCCCAATAGTAAAGACCCCCCCACAAACCACCCCCCCTCCATTAGTACAGACCCCCCACAAACCACCCTTCTCCTTTAGTAAAGACCCCTTCACAAACCACCCCCCATTAGTACAGACCACCCCCCTTCATTATTAGAGACCCCCCACGAAACCACCCCACCAATAGTACAGACCCCCCCACAAACCACCCCCCCTCCATTAGGACAGACCCCTTCACAAACCACCCCCTCCATTAGTACAGACCCGCCCCTCTTTAGTACAGACCACCCCACAAACCACCACCCCTCCATTAGTACAGACCCCCCCTCAGGACAAACCACCCCCCCTCCATTAGTAGAGACCCCCCACAAACCCCCTCCCCATTAGTACAGAACCCCCCACAAACCCCCCCATTAGTACAGACCACCCCCCCTCCATTAGTATAGACCCCCCCTCAGGACAAACCACCCCCCTCCATTAGTAGAGACCCCCCAGAAACCACCCTTTCATTAGTACAGACCCCCCACAAACCCCCCCTCTGTACAAACCCCCCCTTTGTACAAACCCCCCTCTGTACAAACCCCACCCAGACGGCAGCTGTGGAGGAGAGGAAAGTGTGCAGCCGCGCCGCCCAGGTGGAGAAGATTGTGTCAGTGAGAGGAAGCAATGTCACCGCATGGACCGCCCCGCCCCCCAACGACGTCACTGCGCGGGTCTCTCTCCGAGCAGCCGCTCCGATCTCCTCTGACAGGAGGATGGAGCAGGGAGGGGCTTGGGCAGGAAATAGCGGTGGCGGTAAGCGGCGGAGAGTGAGCGGCCTCTCTGTATACCAACAAGGAGGAGGAGGAGGGAGGGGACTCAGGGGAGCACTCTGGCGCCCGAGCGCCCCCACCTCTGTGGCGCCTGGGTGAACTGCACCCCTCGCACCCCGTCTGGGATCTGCCCTGGCTATGAGTGCAGGAGGAACTCTATGAGGTCCTGCACTATCAGGTCATACAAATATACCGTATATACTCGAGTATAAGCCGACCCGAATATAAGCCGAGGCACCTAATTTTACCACAAAAAACTGGGAAAACGTATTGACTCGAGTATAAGCCTAGGGTGTCCATCTGCATGCCTCACTGTGCCTCACTGTGTCCATGTCCATGCCTCACTGTGCCCATGCCTCACTGTGTCCATGCCTCACTGTGCCCATGCCTCACTGTCTCCATGACTAGACTGATGTTTAACATGGGAGTCTACGGAAGGGGTGCCCGGGTTTGAAAAATCGGTGCTTCCCGGCCGTAGGTCCCCCAGACAACAAACTTTGCACACTTGTAGAGGAGAAATGGGGCTACATGTGTGCCAAGTTTCGGGTCCAGGAGACCTACGGCCGACCGGTAACGGGTCCCCAAATTCCGGGAGATCAGACGCAAAAAGGTGACTCGAGTATAAGCCGAGGGGGGCATTTTCAGCACAAAAAATGTGCTGAAAAACTCGACTTATACTCGAGTATGTACTGTACGTGCTGCTGACATTGTCATTCATATGCCAATATATGACAATTTATTGCCACATGCTTGCTTTAAAAGGAACCTGTGAAGGTATAAATATAAGAGCTGCCTGTGCTCACATGGTTTTAAAAGAAGCAGATTTCAAGCCCTTTGCATCTAATAAGTCAATGAGCAGAAACACACATGCTAAGATGCATTTTAGACTTTGCTAACAGGATGCTTCTATAGAACAGTAGGGATGGTACACTAATGACCCGTACACACGATCCGAAAATCGGACGACAGATCGTCCAACTTTTTCGTTTACTAGTCACAAGTAGAAATTTAATAGGTTACTATAGTCACGAAAATTCTCGCACCGCAGAAAACAAACAAAATCTGAAGTGATGTCATGCGTTGTAGTGTATTTGTATTGTATTTTTCGGAGGACAACTATACTGACTAAACGAAAATCGTACGATCTGGTATCGTATGAGGAAAATTTTCAGGCTTGTCTGATTGAATAATATCGGATGAATTGTCGTGATCGGCTCTCGAAAGCTCTGTACTAACGATCAGATTATCGTACGATCTCGTCGAAAGCTGTATTTTTCATCCGATTTTCCGATTGTGTGTACGGGCCATTAAACTGGAGAGTGCAAAATCTAGTGCAGCTGTGCATGGTAGCCAATCAGCTTCTAACTTCAGCTTGTTCAATTACATTTTGACAAAGAAAAAAAAACTGGAAGCTGTTGGGTTTCTGTGTACAGCTGCACCAGATTTTGCACACCAATTTTAGTAAATCAACCCCGTGACTCCCTAAGTAGTGAAGACAGGAAACATTATGACAACCATGGAGTCTGCACCCTAAAAAACCAAGTCAGTAACGGCAACTCCCATAATTCCATCCTCACAGCTTCCCTTACTGGCAGTTCCTGATGGACTGCTAGCAGTGGACCATTTGTTGGTGACTGAGTGACTGGATTAATCTTCTATTACATTAGTGCAGAGCTGACAGTGATGAAAATATACAGTCATGCTTTGGAACGTATTTTCTAAGGCTTAATAGCTATGAAACCTTTACTTTATACAGCTTATTCTGTTGAGCAATATTCATATTTTACACGAACCACAGCTGAAGTAATCCTGCTTTTGTAAGTAGAACATAAAGATTAGCTGGTTGTAACATTAAACATGCATTATGGAAAACCATATCATATAGGTGAGAAAGTGCAAAGTAATAATATACTACAGTCTCACATAACCAGAAAATAATGATGTACTTACCGTATACATTTCATGAGGATAAATGCACAAAAAAAAGTTAATCAAATTCAAATATTAGTTAGAACTTTAGTGAACTACAGTATATAACATATAAAGGGCACAAATATTAGACTTAAAGGATTTTTCTAAATATTTGCTGTGTTATTTTACGATTAGCTGCTCAGCAGAACTCACTGGATTGTCCTATGAACAATGTAAAGAGAACTTGTCTCCGGGTTCTGTACTATTTAATACTCAGGCATGGTAAATGTATTCTAGGCGTAGTATGAAGAAAGTTCATCATGTCAGTACAGAATTTTATTACATACAAAAAGGGCCAGGTAAAGTATTTTTTACTAATCTAAATGCACACGAGAATCCTATTTACAGTTTGAGGGCATTGGTAATAAATGTTTGCAAGACAAGGGATAGTTGATATACTGTGAGAGTCTCAACCAAGCAACCGGAAGTGACGTTTTGCGCTCCACGACCAGGAACCAGGAAGGACGCGAGGTCACTGGTAATCCAGACGGCGCGGCCGTCCATTTCCCTGATCTGAACGCATACAGTCACAATTTTATACTGCCCATTAACTAACTACTTTGTGGTACGCACATAATCTTTAAACACCACTGTCACTACCTATGTTGAAATATATATAGTGGACTTTAAAACCAACATTTGATTGGAGCGCTGCTACAGCACTATTTTGGACTCTCGGACCTTTTAGAGTTTAGATATTACTGTTTTATTCATGTTTATTTATTTTAAAGTGGTTGTAAACCCACTTTTTCAACTTGCACCTACAGGTAAGCCTAGATTAAGGCTTACCTGTAGGTGCAAGAAATATCTCCTAAACCTACACGGTTTAGGAGATATTTAGTAAAATGACATGCGCGCCGTAGACAACGGTGCATTCATGGGGTTAATTCCATTCACAAATTCGGCTAGTTCCAGAATTTGACGGCTCCCGCGCGCATGCGCAGAGTGACGTCTCCGCTGCTCCGGCCAATCACAGCGCCGGAGCGGCGCTGTGATTGGCTGGAGCGGCGATACCCGGAAGTAACCTTCCGGCTATCGCCGCAGCGATGGCTGCGGCTGAAGAGGGAGACGAGGACGGCTTCGGGGGCCCCGATCTAAGGTAAGTGATGCATAATGAGCTATTATGCTAGTCATATTAGCTCATTATGCCTTTCTCTTACAGGTTGATAGGAAAAAAAAATTTTTTTTGGGGGTTTACAACCACTTTAAGCAGCTGCCACATATCTGAGTTATCACACTTTATACTGTTCACTAGTATATATATATATTTTTTTGCTTTATCCCAAGCGCTGAGCGGTGTTTTTATAGGTAGGGCAATTACAAGCACCATTTCATTTTACATACAATTTAATTTGTGTAAAAAAAATACTAGAATCATTCCCTATACCTATAGTGATGGTAAATTACAGTTAGAATATAATGTAGCTTCCCTAGGGTTTTAAATGTTAAACACCATTTTAGGATTTCATAGACCTAATGACAGTTAGTAGTATATTGTACTTCTTTAGCAAAATAGTTGAATTTAGCTTTTTTTTTTTATGTTAAAACCCATTTCAGGCTACAGTAGACCTAATGACAGTTAGTACTATACTTCTACTGTATAATAGTTGAAACTGAATTTAGCTTTGCTATAGCTTTTTACTGTATATGTTAAAACCCATTTTAGGCTAGAGTAGACCTAGTGAGAGATACAACTATACTTTTACTTTATAAACTTTCCTACAGAGTTTTATCATTTAAAAACCACTGTATGCTATGGTAGATCTAATGATAATCAGTAGCAAACTTTTAAAGGAAAATACAAGATAGAACACAATGTTTATGTAGGGAAATAACATCAACCCCTCTGCTGCACAGTACTATTTACAAATTAAAGGAAACATGTTATGAGAAATATATGGCAGCTGGGGTGGTCAAAAGTATGTAGCATAAAACACAGAATACAGAATGGAGCAATCAGGAGATTGTAACATACAGGACAATGTACAGTGTAGGGTTGTATGCTCAGGAGTATGTAACATACAGGACAATGTACAGTGTAGGATTGTACGCTCAGGAGTATGTAACATACAGGACAATGTACAGTGTAGGGTTGTATGCTCAGGAGTATGTAACATACAGGACAATGTACAGTGTAGGGTTGTATGCTCAGGAGTATGTAACATACAGGACAATGTACAGTGTAGGATTGTATGCTCAGGAGTATGTAACATACAGGACAATGTACAGTGTAGGGTTGTATGCTCAGGAGTATGTAACATACAGGACAATGTACAGTGTAGGATTGTATGCTCAGGAGTATGTAACATACAGGACAATGTACAGTGTAGGGTTGTATGCTCAGGAGTATGTAACATACAGGACAATGTACAGTGTAGGATTGTACGCTCAGGAGTATGTAACATACAGGACAATGTACAGTGTAGGGTTGTATGCTCAGGAGTATGTAACATACAGGACAATGTACAGTGTAGGGTTGTACGCTCAGGAGTATGTAACATACAGGACAATGTACAGTGTAGGATTGTATGCTCAGGAGTATGTAACATACAGGACAATGTACAGTGTAGGGTTGTATGCTCAGGAGTATGTAACATACAGGACAATGTACAGTATAGGGTTGTATGCTCAGGAGTATGTAACATACAGGACAATGTACAGTGTAGGGTTGTATGCTCAGGAGTATGTAACATACAGGACAATGTACAGTGTAGGATTGTATGCTCAGGAGTATGTAACATACAGGACAATGTACAGTGTAGGGTTGTATGCTCAGGAGTATGTAACATACAGGACAATGTACAGTGTAGGGTTGCATGCTCAGGAGTATGTAACATACAGGACAATGTACAGTGTAGGGTTGCATGCTCAGGAGTATGTAACATACAGGACAATGTACAGTGTAGGGTTGCATGCTCAGGAGTATGTAACATACAGGACAATGTACAGTGTAGGGTTGTATGCTCAGGAGTATGTAACATACAGGACAATGTACAGTGTAGGGTTGTATGCTCAGGAGTATGTAACATACAGGACAATGTACAGTGTAGGGTTGCATGCTCAGGAGTATGTAACATACAGGACAATGTACAGTGTAGGGTTGCATGCTCAGGAGTATGTATCTTACAGCACAGAGAACCAAAGCCATTTTTCATTGCAATATATACTTTGCACACACCTGCTAACTAGCTTCCTATTTGTACAGTACAGGTTTATTTGACGTTTATCCTGCAGTGGCTTAGTAATGTGCTAGAGAGTTGGTCTAAGCAGAAAGTGCATGTCTCGCGGTGGCAAGGTAGCAGGAAAATCAGTTACTTCTGGACTGCTAGGCTGGGGATCCCCCTGAGGTTTGTTATTATTAAGCACTAGCATGTGTGTGAAACGCGTTAACAGCTCCAGCAAACTCTGTCTTTGTGCTGTCTTCACCTGACACATGGAATAAAGGATTTGGCATCTCTAGTGTTGTGTGCTACCAACCTTCTTTACATTACTGTATTGCGGTGGCGAGTCGGGGTGAGCACCCACCATGGGGATTACATTATGCATGTGACACTCTCACCTGGAGCAGTATAGCTTCTGTCTACACCCACCTGAGGTATTGAGCCTATGGAATCTACCCCAGTGCAGGGGCGTACCTAGAGCATCTGGCACCCGGGGCGGATCCAATATCGGTCACCCCCCCACCTCTGCATCCTTCAATATCTCTTTGTTACTACTGTGTACCCCCTCTCCACAACTGCACCTCTGGACCCCTTTACATTACACAGCCGCCTGCACCCCTTTACATTACACCGCACTCTGCACCCCTTTACATTACACAGCACCCTGCACCCCTTTACATTACACAGCACCCTGCACCCCTTTACATTACACAGCCCCCTGCACCTCTGGACCCCTCTTCATCACACAGCCCCCTGCACCCCTTTACATTACACAGCACCCTGCACCTCTGCACCCCTTTACATTACACAGCACCCTGCACCCCCTTTACATTACACAGCCCCCTGCACCTCTGGACCCCTTTACATTACACAGCACTCTGGACCCCTTTACATTACACAGCACCCTGCATCACTGGACCCCTTTACATTACACAGCACCCTGCATCACTGGACCCCTTTACATTACATAGCCCCCTGCACCCCTTTACATCACACAGCCCCCTGCACCTCTGGATCCTTTTACATTACACAGCCCCCCTGCACCCCTTTACATTACACTGCACCCTGCACCTCTGCACCCCTTCACATTACACAGCACCCTGCACCTCTGGACCCCTTTACATTACACAGCACCCTGCACCTCTGGACCCCTGTACATTACATAGCACCCTGCATCACTGGACCCCTTTACATTACACAGCACCCTGCATCACTGGACCCCTTTACATTACACAGCCCCCTGCACCACTGGACCCCTTTACATCACACAGCCCCCTGCACCTCTGGATCCTTTTACATTACACAGCCCCCCTGCACCCCTTCACATTACACAGCACCCTGCACCTCTGGACCCCTTTACATTACACAGCACCCTGCACCTCTGGACCCCTTTACATTAAACAGCACCCGCATCACTGGACCCCTTTACATTACACAGCACCCTGCATCACTGGACCTCTATACATTACACAGCACCCTGCATCACTGGACCCCTTTACATTACACAGCCCCCTGCACCACTGGACACCTTTACATCACACAGCCCCCTGCACCTCTGGATCCTTTTACATTACATAGCCCCCCTGCACCCCTTTACATCACACAGCACCCTGCACCTCTGGAAACATTTACATTACACAGCACCCTGCATCACTGGACCCCTTTATATTACACAGCCCCCTGCACCACTGGACCCCTTTACATCACACAGCCCCCTGCACCTCTGTATCCTTTTACATTACACAGCCCCCCTGCACCCCTTTACATCACACAGCACCCTGCACCTCTGGACCCCTTTACATCACACAGCCCCCTGCACCTCTGAACCCTTTTACATTGCACAGCACCCTGCATCACTGCACCCCTTTTACATTACACAGCCCCCTGCACCTCTGGACCCCTTTACATTATAAAGCCCACACAGCTCTGGATCCCCTGCATGTTACACAGACCCCCTTCAGTGCAGACACCCCTTCAGTGCAAACCCCCTACTCAGTGCAGACCCCCCAGTGCAAACCCCCCCCCCAGTGCAGACCCCCCTCAGTGCAAACCCCCCTCAGTGCAAACCCCCCCAGTGCAGAAGCCCCTCAGTGCAGACCCCCTTCAGTGCAAACCCCCCAGTGCAGACCCCCCCAGTGCAAACCCCCACAGTGCAGACCCCCCCAGTGCAGACCCCCCCAGTGCAAACCCCCGCAGTTCATACCCCCCTCCCCATTCAGTACCTCAGATCAGGCACATGGACAGAGGGTCCCCTCCGTACACATAAAGAGAGAGGAGGGGGAGGCGGCTTCATTCAGCTGTGCCTGTGTGACGTCAGGTCAAGTGCCGAACACCGCTAACAGCCCGCAGCCATGAGAGGAGGGGATGGATGGTGCAGCGGTGTCACCCCGCACCCCCCCTCTTGTATCGCGGTATCGCCGACAGCCGCTGCCTAATGTCACTCAGAGTCCACGGCGCTGACTGACGCTGTCACCGCTTCATTTACGGAGGGGGGCGCCGGCCTGACACCCCCCAGTGTGTGGCACCCAGTGCGGCCCGTCCCCCACTTAGTATGCCACTGCCCCAGTGGCTCCCATTATTAGGGGGCCCTACAGGCAACATGCTGCTCAGAAAAATGAAACCACCAACAGCTCTTGTATTTTTCAAATAACAGGTTTAGTTTAAAGTGGTAATAAATTAAACACAAAATCAAAACTTTAAGATATTGCAGCTTACCAGTCATTGGATGTGGTGGCTACATCAGTTTTCTTTCCTTTGGCTTTTTTCCCCTCTATTTTCACATGGTGATCTGGACAGAAACACACCACCTGTATTAGTGAGGCACAACTCTGGAGGAATGAACATAAGAGGCACAGCAAACAGCAGCATTGTCAGTCTGGGGGTTGTGGAGTTGTTAAATGTATTAGCAGATTTAAAACAACTAACACATTTAACCTCCCTGACGGTATATGATTATTTCAGATTTTAGGTGCTGAAAGCGGTACAATTATTTTGCATGGAAATTTGGCGTTTTATATTGTAGGCCTGTAATTCTTAGAAATAACTCACTTAAATCTGTCCAAACCAGAGTCTAGTAGACATCCCGGGTATGATAAAGTTTGAAACACAAAATCATAAATTATAATATAATAAATAACTATAAAATAATTATAACAAATAATAATATAATAATAATAAAAGTGTTTTTCAGTGTTTGATGACGAATTTCCCCACAAATCGCTATCGCTCAATTCTGCAAGTGATTCTAATTTATTATCGACGTTTTCTAGCTGGTCTAAAACCACTTTTGACATAAAGGGACACTCAGAGGCGGCTCTTTAATTAGGCAAATTAGGCGGTCGCCTAAGGCCTCACACTCACAGGGGCCTCGTAGCTGCCTAATTTGCCTCTGCTCAATCACTGTGTGCTAGATCCGTGCATCTTTCTTTTTCGTACATCACGGGACACAGAGCGACTTAGTCATTACTAATGGGTTATATAGTTTACCTTCAGGTGTTGGCACTGGCCAATTCCAAACCGGAAGTACCCTCCCCTATATAAGCCCCTCCCACCCGGGAGCACCTCAGTTTTTTGCCAGTGTCTAAGGTGTTGGCCAAAGAGTAACATGTGTTTTCACTGGGCTTGCGTACAGGTTCTTTTGGGCCTTAGTAAGCTGTTCCGGATCCCACCAAAAAAGCTTCATAGCTAAACGGTCGGTACCCGGGCCTTGCAGCAGAAGAGCAAGGTTTTGCCTGTAATGCTTCTCTTAGGAGGGCTGGACCCTGGGATCCAGAGCTCTGGTCATACCCACGACCAAGACGCTGTCTGTGCAGGGTGCTATACAGGTCCAGGGGAGTGGAATCCTTGGGAACCCGGTCCCTGAAGGTTTAATTACAATGCCTGCCGTGATAGGTGAAGTTTGGACTTTTGTGGACCAAACAAAGTCCTGCGGCGGGGATCAGGTAAGTGGGGGCCCTCAGGAACTTGGTTCTATTGGGGGACCCCCAAGCCTAATTTGTCTTTCTGTCTGTTACCTAACGGTATTCCCGCTAAATATCTGTGTTTGCCTATAACTACTGAAAATGTAAAATTTTAATAGTAGTCAAGAAAAAAAAAAAAAAAAACAGGGACCGCGGTACCTGTGTTAAACCACTAGAGGCCGCTGTAGTCCATTTTTCTTGTAAATGTGGATCTTTGGTTTTCTCAACTCAAAAGATCCAGGCAGCTGGTAAGTTTCTCTGAGGGAATCCACTTCCTCTGCCCTGTTGCTGCGTTCATCCACCGCACAGGCCCTCCGGCAAAAAGGGCCCTGGCTCCTAGTCCTCTGTTGGTTTTCGAAAAGGGCGCCATTGGCGCACGGGCGCGCGCGCGGGCGCGTGCACGCGCCTCCTATGAAAAAAAAGGGGCGGGGCGGGTGGATGACGCTCGATGCGCGCCGCGGCGCTTCTGCGCATGTGCGGGCGTCCCAGCATGGTTAAAAGACACAGTACAAGTGTCAGCTGCATGCAAACAGAGCTAGCAACAAACAGTGGCACACAGAGGCGGTTGATGCAGGCATCCCCATAGAAAGGCACTTTAGTGGACACCAGCTGGTATATAGCAGCACCTGTGTTAGACTATTACCAGCAAAAATTGGTGTATGACGACGGGAATACCTCAGCTTTGTGCTTAAAGGATATGTCGTCCAGACGCTCCGGAAATAGATCTTCCAGGAAGCCAAAGGGGTCTCCATCGGGCTCTGAGGATATTGGGCATGCTTGCACTGCACCAATCTCCCCTGAGAATGCAGAGGTCAGTAGCCGTAGAAACCCCGCAGGAATGCCTGGTGCTGCGGCTGTCCCCAGTCCACCTGCTCCTGTATATATAACAGAGGAGGTTTTATCCTCAACTCTGGGAGGATTGGAAGAGAGATTAACAGCATTGATCGCTGCTTCCCTGTCACAGGAAAAGCGCGTCCGATCTCCGTCTCCTCCTTCAGAGTGCCTGTTAGTGGAGGAACAGCCCCACACAGAGATCGACCTACCTGAAGGGGATCAGGATGAGGTTGATTCACTTATAGAGGAATCAACAGTGGAAGAACCTTTCTCAGCTTCTCAGGCTGAAAGATTATGGGTTCAGTCTCTGACTAACATGGTCCGATCAGCATTTAAAATGCCTCTGGCGGAACCACCATCCACTACGGTTTCCTCGCTGGGGTCGCTAAAAGCTCCCCAGGCGGTCTGTTCCTTCCCAATCCACCCTTTATTAGAAGGGCTTATTTACCAGGATTGGGAGCATCCTGATAAAATATTTGCTCCCCCCAAGAGATTTCCGGTGATCTATCCCATGGAGGATAAGTTCATAAGAAAATGGAGGGTCCCTATAGTGGACGCAGCCATCTCTTCTGTTAACAAATCACTGACATGTCCAGTAGATAATGTTCCAATGTTCAAAGACCCAATAGATAAAAAATTGGAGTCTTTACTAAAATCTGCTTTCTCTACAGCAAGTATGGTGACACAACCTGCGGTAGCAGCGATTGGAGTCTGCCAAGCAGTGAAAGATCAGTTGAAACAAGTCTTAAGGGACTTACCAGATCAGCAGGCTCATGCCCTAGCTGACCTGCCTAGAGCCTTGTGTTTTGCGGTGGACGCCATAAAGGATACAATCCAACAGGCCTCCCGCTTTACGCGGTCTATAGTACATATGCGTAGGCTTCTGTGGCTCAAAAACTGGTCTGCTGAAGCTCCCTGTAAAAAACTGCTGGTTAGCTTCCCATTTCATGGAGAACGCTTATTTGGAGAAGATCTGGACAAATATATCCAGAAAATTTCTGCCGGTAAAAGTTCACTCTTACCGGTTAAGAACAAGGGTAGAAGTCCTTCTTTTAAGAGGCCTACCTCTCCAGTCCCGGGCACATCGGCTGGGAAGCAGTTCCGACGGCCTCCGCGGTCAAATTCAGGGGGCAGAAATCAGGGACAATCACAGGGTAACAAGAAGCCCTGGATCAAGAGAGGTACAAAACCTCCCCCTAAGGCATGAAGTATTGCCCCCGCTCAATCGGGTGGGGGGAAGACTTCAGTTGTTCACAGAGACCTGGCGGGACACCATCAGAGACAGATGGGTGCTCTCCGCAGTAAGTCTGGGATACAAGCTGGAGTTAAAAGGCACTCCTCCTGCCCAATTTATGAGGTCAAACGTGCCAAGAGATCCCCAAAAGAGAGGATCCCTCCTTCTGGCACTAGAACAACTATTGCTCCAAGGGGTAATCATGAAGGTTCCCCTGGAAGAAAGCGGATTCGGGTTTTACTCGAACCTTTTCACAGTCCCCAAACCAAATGGGGACGTGAGGCCCATATTAAATCTAAAAGGGCTAAACAAGTTCCTAAATATCAGGACCTTTCGGATGGAGTCGATCCGATCAGTGGCCACCGCCCTACAAGGGCAGGAATGGCTAGCCTCGATCGACATAAGGGATGCTTATCTGCATATTCCCATCTTTCCGGCCCATCAGAAATTTCTACGCTTTGCAGTAGAAGGGCGCCATTTTCAGTTCAGAGCCTTACCTTTCGGTCTGGCCACAGCACCACGAGTGTTCACAAAAATTCTGGCCCCATTATTGGCCAATCTAAGAACACAGGGTGTAACGATAATGGCATATCTAGACGACCTGCTACTAATAGACCACTCAGTGGAAAAGCTGGAAGTAGCTATTCACAAGACAATCGAGTATCTGGAATATCACGGTTGGATTATCAACCGGGACAAGTCAGCTCTAAGACCAGTCAAAAGTCTGGAATACTTAGGGCTAAGGCTGGATTCAAATCAGAGAAAGATTTTCTTACCTCCAGAGAAGGTGTCGTCTTTAAGAAATTTGACCCACTTAGTGGGTACAAAAAGAAAACCATCCATACGTCTCTGCATGAGGCTGCTGGGAAAGATGGTGGCTTCATTCGAAGCGGTACCCTACGGTCAATTCCATTCAAGGAATTTGCAAAGGGCCATACTGTCAGCCTGGAACAAAAAAGTTCAGGCTTTAGACTTACCAATGTCCCTGTCCCCTTCCGTTCGCAAGAGCCTCCATTGGTGGTTGGTGCCCCAGAATCTGGAAAGAGGGAAACCCTTCAGTCCGGTTTCTTGGAAGGTGGTCACTACAGATGCCAGCCTCATCGGCTGGGGGGCAGTGCTGGAGCAATGGTCTCCAGGGCAGGTGGTCAGAAGCAGAAAAGGCCCTGCCCATCAATCTCTTAGAGATACGAGCAGCCCGGTATGCCCTAGTAGCATGGACATCCAAACTCCAGGGGTCCCCTGTCAGAATTCAATCAGACAATGCCACGGCAGTGGCATATATCAATCATCAGGGTGGCACCAAAAGTCGTGCAGCCCAGAAGGAAGCAAATTGCATCCTGGAGTGGGCAGAAAGATATGTCCCAGCCATATCCGCGGTTTTCATCCCAGGAGTGGAAAATTGGGGAGCGGACTTTCTAAGTCGCCAACAATTATGCCCGGGGGAATGGTCTCTTCACCCCGAGGTTTTCCAGGCAATATGCCAGCGGTGGGGAACACCGGATGTAGATCTGCTAGCATCCAGATTCAACGCAAAGGTGGACAGGTTTGTGTCTCGCACAAGGGATCCCCTAGCTTGCGGCTCGGATGCCCTAGTGTTCCCTTGGGATCGGTTCAAGCTGATATATGCATTCCCACCGCCACAATTGTTACCGCGATTACTCCGCAGAATCGGGGTAGAAAAGAAACCAGTGATTCTGGTGGCTCCAGCGTGGCCCCGAAGGGCATGGTACGCGGAGATGGTAAAAATGTCAGTGAGGAGTCCTTGGACCCTCCCACTTCGTCCGGACCTGCTGTCGCAAGGACCGATATACCACCCTTCCTTACCAGCCCTAGGTTTGACGGCCTGGCTATTGAAGCCCACATTCTGAAAAAGAGAGGGCTCTCTAATTCTGTGGTATCTACCATGATCAATGCCAGGAAACCGGTATCCAGGCAGATCTATTATAGGATCTGGAAAGCGTACATTACGTGGTGTGAGACCAAGAAATGGCATCCACGTAAGTACATGATAGGGAGGATTCTGGACTTCCTACAGTGGGCTGTAGATAGGAAGCTGGCCTTGAGTACTATCAAGGGTCAGATTTCGGCCTTGTCAATATTTTTTCAAAGGCCCTTGGCTTCGCATTCACTAGTCAAAGCCTTTATACAAGGAGTGATGCGTATTAGCCCTCCGGTTAGTATTCCCATATGTCCTTGGGACTTAAACCTGGTTCTGTCGGTTCTACAGAAACAACCGTTTGAACCATTACAACACATTTCCTTGGTTCTTCTCACCAGGAAATTGGTTTTCTTAGTAGCCATTTGTTCGGCTAAAAGAGTGTCGGAATTAGCAGCTATGTCCTGTAAGGAGCCATATCTGGTTGTCCATAAGGACAGAGTAGTATTACGTCCTCATCCAGCCTTTCTTCCTAAGGTGGTATCGAGGTTTCATTTGAACCAAGATGTGGTTCTTCCTTCTTTTTTCCCAAACCTAGCTCAGTAGAGGAAAAGTTATTACATTCTTTGGATGTGGTAAGAGCAGTTAAAGCTTATCTAAAAGCCACTGCTCAGATTCGCAGAACGGATTCTTTGTTTGTTCTGCCGGAAGGCCCCAGAAGGGGTCAGGCAGCATCAAAATCTACTTTAGCCAAGTGGATTCGACAGGTCATAATACAAGCCTATGGCTTGAGAAAGAGACCGCCTCCGTTCAAAGTTAGGGCGCACTCCACAAGAGCGGTTGGAACTTCATGGGCAGTGCATCACCAGGCCTCCCTGGCTCAAGTATGTAAGGCCGCAACATGGTCTTCGGTACACACGTTTACTAGATTCTATCAGGTACACGTTAGAAGTCAGGAGGATGTCGCCTTTGGGCGCAGTGTGTTGCAGGCCGCAAAAGATCCTCATGCCTGATGGCGCCCAGCTTATGTACCCCCCCCTCATTTGGCATTGCTTTGGGACGTCCCATTAGTAATGACTAAGTCGCTCTGTGTCCCGTGATGTACGAAAAAGAAAAAGGGATTTTTATAACAGCTTACCTGTAAAATCCTTTTCTTGGAGTACATCACGGGACACAGAGCTCCCACCCCTCTTTTTGGGACACTTATTGCTTGGCTACAAAACTGAGGTGCTCCCGGGTGGGAGGGGCTTATATAGGGGAGGGTACTTCCGGTTTGGAATTGGCCAGTGCCAACACCTGAAGGTAAACTATATAACCCATTAGTAATGACTAAGTCGCTCTGTGTCCCGTGATGTACTCCAAGAAAAGGATTTTACAGGTAAGCTGTTATAAAAATCCCTTTTTCTGCAGCCATTTTTATTTGCTTGAATTTTTTTACCCATTATGGGCATGAGTGGGGCCCCCATGTCTAAGTTTTGCTTAAGGCCTCACAAAGCCTAGAGCCGCCTCTGGGGACCCCTTTTGGTTGCAATGGACAATCTCCAAATTCCAGGCAGAAAAAAATGTATTTATAATATAAAAGTGCATGCAGGGCACTGGACAGACCACTAGGGACAAAGGGGATGTGTAATTATTTGATACAGTAATGTAATCTGTAAGATTACAGTGTACTGTATGTATACTATGTTTTTACTTTTTTGAATTTGGCGCCGTGCTCCATCCCCGTGTGTCGCAACGTTGCAGGGAACGGAGCTCGGGCACTGTGAATCGAGCGAGACATGGCGGCTCGCAGACACAGCGGGGAGACATCGCAGGATCCAGGGGACAAGGTAAGTTACTTTGCCTGGATACTGCGATGCGATCCCGAGTCTGGCTCGGGGTTACCGCTAATGGTACTGAAATCTCACCCTGAGCCAGACTCGGGAATACCGCCAGGGAGGTTAAGTAAAACTTCAGCTCACACTTTATAATCAGTTACAGCAAACAGTTTTTTTTCTCTTTTGAGATAAATGTTTTGAACGACTAAAGGAAAGCTGATCATTTAAATCACCCCTGTCAATGTTAAGTGGTTGGTGTCATCCAAGTAAACTGATATATTCTCCTAGAGGGTTTGTGCTGTGAAAAACAACAGATTTGCTGGCTGGATTACCAGATGGAAATAAAAGAAAGAAAGCCTAAAAAAGAAAATGAATGCAGCCATTACATCTAGAGCCCTGTACACACGATCGGTTTAACCGATGAAAACCGTCCGATGGATTGTTTTCATCAGACAAACCGATCGTGTATGGGACCCATCGGTCTTTTTTCCATCGGTTTTAAAAAATAGAACATGTTTTAAATTTTTCCGATGGATCAAAAACCGATAGCAAATTCCGATCGTCTATGGGCAAATCCATTGGTTAAAAAACCCACGCATGCTCAGAATCAAGTCGACGCATGCTCAGAAGCATTGAACTTCATTTTTCTCGGCTCATCGGAATGCTTTATGTCACCGCGTTTGGAACGGTCGGTTTTTTGACTGATGGTGTGTAGGTAAGACTGATGGAAGTCAGCTTCATCGGATTTCCGATGGACAAAACCATCGGATTAGAATCCATAGGATATCTGATCGTGTGTACGAGGCTTAAGAATTGATAAGCTGCAATATACCAGTAATAAATGTTTGCTTATGGGTTTAATACTGCTTTAAATGGCTCATTCGTTTTTTACATACACTGTATGTATCCATAAATTATATTATAAGTTACTTTAACAAAAGTAAACTTTTTTATGATTACAAATTTTTTAATGAAAACTAGGCTATGCCTTAATAAAAAAAGTTTTTCTTGAAACAAACGGTGGAACTCTACTAGAGTAATTAACTGAAGTGAACCATGAACAGGGGCTGTAATAAGGAGAGGGATCTACAATTATCTGCTATAATTACATGAATGATTCCAAATAAAAAAATAAAATAAAAAATGAATGAAATAAAATAAAGGAAAAAATAAGTTGTGTTGGCAAACACCAACAAATGTGTCCCATAACTTTGGTATAAAAGCACCCTAGCTATTGGCTAGCATTGCATTTGCAACATAGGTTTGTATGAAGGTTTGAGTTGGTGGAAAAGTTCAATGAATGAAATGTATTCCAGTAAATGGTTTTTGAGGGCAGGGACAAGTAAGAGAAAAAACTGCTAGTCTAGACTTGTAGAACTGTGTATTAAAACCAGATGAGAGCGAATTCCCGCCCAGAATCCCCATAAAACTTTCTGTGAACAGCTACAAGGAATGTATGCTGTCTGAAAGTCCAAATATTCAGAGTTTATTAAAATTGTGTATATATATATATATATATATATTATACATTATTATTATACACGATTTATATAGCGCCAACAGTTTACGCAGCACTTTACAATGCATAGGGGGGACAGCACAATTACAGTACAGTTCAATATAGAAGGTACAGGTGTATATAAATGTCATATATTCAATTTAAATGTCCATGTCGGTTACTTTACAGAGGAGAGACCATTTAGAAAGTTAAAGATAGGATAGCAAGGCACAAATATTCAATCAGAGACAAATTGGTACAGTTGCCTTCAGCAAGACATTTTTTGGAGAAAGGACATTCGATTTCCCAATTAAAATTCATGGTACTGGAGGGAATTAATAAGAATAGGAGGGGTGGTAACCGAGAATCCAGTCTAAAAAAGAGGTACATTGGATTAATTTTCTTGATACTATTGCCCCTAAGGGGTTGAATAAAGATCTGGATTTATATTTGTTTATTTAGGTGATAATTAATTCGATGTGATGGCCAGATATTGATACATTGCGGGTTATTTACGAAAGGCAAATCCACTTTGCACTACAAGTGCAAACTACAAGTGCAAAGTGCATTTGAAATTACACTGAAAGTGCACTTGGAAGTGCAGTCACTGTAAATCTGAGGGGTAGATCTGAAATGAGGGGAAGCTCTGCTGATTTTTTTATTCAATCATGTGCAAGCTAAAATGCTGTTTTTTAATTTCCTTGCATGTCCCCCTCGGATCTCCAGCGACTACACTTCCAAGTGCACTTTCAGTGCATTTTCAAGTGCACTTTGCACTTGTAGTTTGCACTTGTAGTGCAAAGTGGATTTGCCTTTAGTAAATAATCCCCATTGTGCACATGTTTCTTTTTGACAGATTAAACAAGTTGAAGGCTTCTGTTGAAATATGGGAGGCTTCTACGCTTTGCTACACATTTCCCCACCTGTGATATAAGGTTGTATAAGAAAGGGATCTAGTTTGTATTCGATCAATTACTAATCACATACTGTAATTGATTCCAAATGTGTAAAATGATGGTATTTAAGCCATGTGTGTTTGATCTGAAGAAGGGCGTAAGCTTGTGAGCCCGAAACGTAATGAACTTACACATCATGTAATGTTTGTTTGAACTTTGGTTCAATAAAGAAATTTTGAGTGCAACGATCCTCTGGACTTCTTCTTATATTTGGTGAGTGGGATGACCAGATCGCATTGCACTAATTGAAGACTGGGTGCGGCTTTCCTCTACTTTGAAAAGTTATATATATAAATATATATATACATACACATATATACTGTATAAAAACACATAGATATGAACCCTGCAAATGGTAACCTGGATGCACAACATAAGTAATACCAAATATACATTAAAAAAAAGAGAGGCACACAAAGGACTTGAAAAGGAGGCACAATTTACAAAACATGTTTCTTTGCTTAGTGTCCTACATTTCTCAATGTATATATACAGAAGTTGTATAACGCTTGCATTTTACTTTTGTATATTGCAACTTGTATTGCAATCATGCTGGTTTTTTTTTTTTTCCACAAATGCTCTCTTGTCTGTTTCTTAGTTCTGGGGGAATATTCCGACCCCCTTCTCTGATCTCTGATCTTTAAGACCTGGTTCACACCTATGCATTTTTTAGTGCCTTTCCAGTTTTGCAGAAACACACTACAGTCCATTTAACATGGTTTCCTATGGATGTAGTTCACATCTGTGCATTTTATGGAAAGGGCCAGGGATTTTTTTCTGGTATTTGGTTCAATAGACTTCAATGGATCAAAAACGTGTATTGAAAAATGCAAAATGTACCTGCAATATGCAAACTGCAACCTGCATAGGCCTAAGGCCCCTTTCACACTGTGGCGTTTTTCATGCGGTTTAGCGCTAATATTAGCGCTATTATACCGCATGAAAAAATCATGCCCTTTAGCCTTCAATGTGAAAGCCCGAAGGCTTTCACACTGAAGCGGTGCGCTAGCAGGACTGCTCCAAAAGTCCTGCTAGCCGCTTCTTTACAGCGGTAAAGGAGTGGTGTGTTCACCGCTCCTTTACCACGGTCTCCCATTGAAATCAATGGGACAGCGCGGTAATAATGCCCGCAAACCGCGGCAATAGCCGCGGTTTGCGGGCGGTATTAACCCTTTTTCGGCCGCTAGCGGGGGTTAAATTCACCCCCCTAGTGACCGCATACCGCGGTAAGAACGACGGTATAGCAGCGCTGAAAATCGCGCTGCTATACCGCCACGGCTCCTGCCCACCCCAGTGTGAAAGGGGCCTTAAAGTAGCCAGGTTTGTTTTATTCTATGGTTTGCCAACACACTCTGCACGCTCTTGATTTTTGTCATATCAATGTAATTGTCCTAATCCACAAACACTACAATGTGTATCGTGTAAGCAAAATTCAATGGACAATGAATAGGAAGGCGAGGATAAAAATTATAAGGCCTCATGCCCACGGACGTTTTTACAGCTGCGTTTTTGACCGTTTTTTGCAGCTTAAAAACGCCTGTCCATGTTAGTCTATAGCTTCATGCCCACCTAGACGTTTTTGAGCTGCAAATAGCATAGACGTTTTTAAGCTGTAAAAAAAACCCAGGACCAGTGCGTTCCTCAGCGTCAGAATTAGGCAGAAAAAAACGCGAGCGTCAAAAAAATAAAAAAATATACAATAACATGCACAGGCGTTTTTAAGCTGTAAAAAACGTCTGTGGGCATGAGGCCTAAGTATGAGTAAGAAAGTATGGAGGAATACACTAAAAATCAGGAAAATTGCAGCCTATGAACCACAACTTTGGAGTTCCCTAAATAGATTCTTACTTTAGAATGAGTCTTTTAGGAGTAAAATATCTACAAGGAGTACTAGACCCTGGTGTATAAATTCTAGAACAGTCATATGACTTGCGAAAACTCTAAGCCAGGGGCAGCTTCACTGACCCCACAATGTAGAGGAGTTGGAGAATGGCCACTTCCAGTGGAGGTTTCTCTTAGTGCCGGTTCACACAGGGGCAACCAGGCTTACAGCGTGACTTTGCAAGGTGATTTGGAGGCGACTTCAGCATGACTTTGAGCAACTTACAACGCGACTTAAAGTTGCCTCCAGGACAGGTGACTTTGGCTGTGGCCAATCACAGAATAATCAGCTCTGTGGGAAGGAGGTGTTTGCCTGGGTAAACTATATTCTTTTTCCTGTAAAGTCACTTCAATATAGATGGAGATCCGACTTAGAGGCAACTTCCATTGAAATCTATGGGTAGAAGTTGCCTTGAAGTAGTACAGGAACCTTTTCTAAAGTCAGAGCAACTTCAGTAGTGTAAATTAGGATGGCTCTCATTTACTTCTATGGCATTTCTTATGTCAAGCAACTTGGGGCAACTAGCAGACTTACAAGTGGGATCCCAAGTTGCTGTAGTGTTAACCGTCACTCACAGGGTGCCACTTTAAAGGTATTCCTAGTAACACATAAAAATGCAACCACAGACTTATTTACTCCTATATTCTATCTTGTTTAAGAAGGCTTTGGAAAATCTGTATTTGATCTCCAATTAAATATCACATCTTTCAGTTTGTTCTTTTCAGTATAAATTCTTACATATTAACAAGTGGCATGACAAAAATGCTAACCAAAATATAAACAGTAAAGCAATGAAAATTGGCTTTTCACGCTCAAAGGGTTATTGTGTAAGTCCAACAGGAGACCTGACTTCTTTGACCTTCGGGAAGGTTTTTTTCCCTTCTCTGTTTTGCTAGTAACTGAGAAAAGGGAAGGGGGGAAACTAATATTGAAGGAATTTTTTGCAGTTGTTGGAGGTGGGGATTTACAAAAGCTCTGCTTGGTTAACCTATTGCCAAGCTTCTGTTAAGCTCGTACAAAAGGTGCATTGTCCTTTTACACTGGGCTCGTGCAGACCAGATACAGAGCACAACCTCCAGATGGATATTCTCAGCATTAGTGATCTAATTCATTATGGCACAGTATATGTTACACCTCTGCCCTATAATTGAGATTTTATTCTTCTGCTATGGAAACACAATGCTTACACAGACTCTTAAAATTCATGGTTCCATACATTTCCAGATCTTTTTGTGTTGTAATTGTAGCACTACCCACGTAGGAGCTGCTGGTTATATTTTTGGGTCTTGCCGTTACCTGTCTGTTCACCGTATCCTTCATAGGGGTCCCATTGAAGAGTTTTCACAGATGTCAGCACCAACACATAGTCTCTTTTCAATGGTTTATTTAAAAAAAATATCAATTAGAGGGATGGAGGGTTAGGGGGGATTCAGGTACCTTGTTTGCCGATCACGGGTACTTCTTAATCCAGAGGACAAACAGTCTCCAAACTGGATATAACAACCACCAGATAGGCCTCTCTCACTGACCTAGCAGCCGATGCGGTGCTCGGCCAAAAGTCTCTGCCACAGACTTGAAGAATACAAATAGTCTCTGCCACAGACTTGAAGAATACAAATAGTCTCTGCCACAGACTTGAAGAATACACAACTTTTGCAAAGTTTAAGTACAGTCACACAGTACCAGTTTCTTTCAGCCAATCCGGCGATATGTAAGATATGTAAGGATGCGTCCTCCAATTGAGTCTCCAGGCTCTTCCTGAGATACCAGCCTTTTTGCTCGGTCCTCTTCTGGGAAAAGTCCTCCCCTGGTTTCTTCAATTGCTCAGCTTCTTCCCGCAGGCAAGACAGCAAAGGACCACCCCTGATTAGTAGGCCCCAGAAACTCCTGGGCCTACTTCCAGTAACGAGGCCTCGGGCCAGCCGGCCCAGAGGCAGGAAACAGCTATAACGAAAAAAGGGAACGGCGCCCTCTAAATGCAGCAAGTAAAAACTGTTTTTAATTAAAAGATTAAAATACACTCACATTTGAGCAGTGGTAATCGAGCGTGTCAGGGGTTGACAGAAACTTCATCCGCAGATCCTAAGGGGTGATGGTGGTTACACGGGCAGCTGGGCTGGGGTCCTCTATCCTGTGTCTCTTCCTGCACTGGATGTTGAGCAACGCTGGCCGGAAACTTGAATCTGGACTGTGTGTGCTCCGTGGGGTCCTGGGGTCATCACTTCCGGGTCAGAGGTATGCGGGAGGTGCTTCGTGTTCAGGACATGCGTGTCCCTTCATCAGGCTAGTGTGGCGGCCATCTTAGGTGTGGTAATTTGTACCAGAGTGAGGATAGGTGGGCGGGTTTGTCTTGTATTTTTGGCAAACCCAAATAGCCCCCAGCAAACTCAAACCACTGCGCCCTACGGCTAGTGCACCATCCATGTTCTTTGACATTAAAGGCATGTACCAATGTAAAAAACGCCTCTGCCTTACCTGTTCACACGTCACACATAGACAAAAAAACTTCACCCATAATGGAAAACTATATACCATTCCAGATTTCTATAATTGTGGATCAGAGTATGTAATATACTGCCTCACATGCCCCTGCGGCTTGCTCTATGTAGGCCGCACCATACGAACATTGCGAAAACGTTTTGGAGAGCACCGAAATTTAGTGGAGAAGGGCTCAGATAAGCATAGTGTACCCAGACATTTTAAGCAATATCATAAACAAATCTCTATAGGACTAAAAGTAGTGGTGATTGAATCAATACCCCACACCCTCCCCACCGCTGAACGATACAAGAGACTATGCGAGAGAGAGAACTATTGGATCTATACTCTGGATACTTTATCGCCTGGAGGCCTCAATGAAGGCATAGAAATAAACATCCTGCTGTGACCCAATACCCCCTTATTGCCTTAAAAGTAAAAAAAGCCATTTCCACACCACTCCCAGTTATCACCCCCATTTTACACACCCATTTTTTTCTATATTTTTCTATATTTTTCTATATTGTTCTATAGCCCTATATACATGCATTTATGTAGTTATTATATTTGCTGTATATGTGCGGGTGTGCATACACATGTATGTGTGTGTGTGTGTGTGTATGTGTGTATATGTATGCATGTGTGTATACACCTACACGTGCATATCCTCATGTACTTATCAAATTAATGTATATGTATACCTTACCCTATTAATCTATATTTCCCTAATATTTTAGATTTATGCCCCCATATGTTCTTGTGGGCATTTGTCCATGTGAATATGTGCAGCTGATATGGATGCATGCACATAGTCCTGCGTGTATCCATTACGTATACACCCCCAGTGCCATAATCCAAGTACATATGTATACATATTCCCCCAGTACCATAAGGTTCATCTTTTCAGATCCTATACCATATTTCATATATCATATTTATCTTAATTCCATTCTAATTCCATTTTCATTTTATCTTTATATTTTTATTTATTATTTTTTATCCTTACTTTATTTTATCGTTATCATCTTCATTATTAGTATAATTCTGTAAAATAACCCTTTTTTTAAAAAAACATAACCTTTTATTTCTCTATATAGATATTCTTATCATATCCCTACGATTCCTATTTAATTCCCAGTATTTGGCCGTAAGTATCAATATAGAGCCAGAACATAGTTTATAGTTTGTTTTGTTCTATGTAGTATATATTATGTATAATTCTTAAAGAACACATGAAATACACAGCCTAAGCTATTCTCTATATATATATATATTTTTTTTTTTTCTTTGGCTCATCCTGTGCCATTGCCTCCCTGGAGTGTCACGATCTATCAGCCCAGTATGATCCCCGCTGCACACAGCATGCCCCAGCTTGCGCGGTTACCATGGTTGCCAAAAATACAAGACAAACCCGCCCACCTATCCTCACTCTGGTACAAATTACCACACCTAAGATGGCCGCCACACTAGCCTGATGAAGGGACACGCATGTCCTGAACGCGAAGCACCTCCCGCATACCTCTGACCCGGAAGTGATGACCCCAGGACCCCACGGAGCACACACAGTCCAGATTCAAGTTTCCGGCCAGCGCTGCTCAACATTCAGTGCAGGAAGAGACACAGGATCGAGGACCCCAGCCCAGCTGCCCGTGTAACCACCATCACCCCTGAGGATCTGCGGATGAAGTTTCTGTCAACCCCTGACACGCTCGATTACCACTGCTCAAATGTGAGTGTATTTTAATCTTTTAATTAAAAACTGTTTTTACTTGCTGCATTTAGAGGGCGCCGTTCCCTTTTTTCGTTTTGTCTGTTCCAGAGCCTCTTCTAGCTTTTAATCTGAACTGGCAGCCATCTAATCAATCTCAGCAATCTCGCCCTAAACTTCTCTTCCATACATGGACATACATATTTACTATTGAACTATTAATAACTGAGCTTTCACAACTCTACCCAGTGCATTACCCCTCCCCCCTCCTTTCCTTCGTTATAGACCTCTACACAGCCCTTTCCAAAGTGCGCCATACCAAACCAAACTTTTTCTTAGGAAACAGCTATGGCACACCTTAGGCCAGGAGGGCCATCAGGTCAGAGAGACCCGGAAGACGGTGTCTGTCCCTTAAGTACCCTCTGCCAGAATGCACAGCAGGGGGACCAATCCCACTGAGCGGTTTCTGGGCAAGAGGTACCCAATACATTCAGCCTTCTGCATTTCCAACCTTGATCTGTGGTTACAGCGAGACCCACAGTCAAGTGGAAAAATGCGCAGCACAGCTGGAACAGAAACCAGTAATTTACACAATTATTCTGAGCTAAACTACAGCTCAGACAACTAAATTTACAAATAGCGCCTACCCAATAGGAGCAGGGCGCTACATAATGATTTTCAAATATTCTCTAAACTTAAAATTAGGCTGAAAATTTAATCAGGCTAAAGAGGTGTGTGTTGAAAGCAAAATAAATGTTTATCTATCTATCTATCTATCTATCTATCTATCTATCTATCTATCTATCTATCTATCTATCTATCTATCTATCTATCTAAATCTCTATGTTTATTATAAATCATGGATGTCTTTTTTTAAACATTGGCCACATCTGCCTGCCTAGATTTACCCATATTAGCCTTGCCACACTCCTAGATCCAGTGGCTACAAGGTGGCCATAGGAGTGATTTGCACACACATCCAGTTTTAATGTGAGTTGCCACTTTTAAAATTGTAATTGTAATGCTACACCTAGATTGGCGCCCTCTTTTGTCAGTCTCTGAGGAGACCACCTCTGTGTGCGATCCACTTTCAAGGAACTGTTTGGGACTTCTTTCATGCTATTTCTAGCCATGGACATTTATAGTTGCTAGGCTTATTCACCCATGTGCCATGTCCGAGTGAATTTAAGGCAAATTGGTTGGAAATGAGAGCCCACTACCCTTGATGATTTGATTACCCTGGACATACCGACATTTTATTTAGAGAGTACACTCGAGAGTTCTCGTCTGTGAAAGGCAAAACCACTGCACAGAGCAGGTATGTATGACAGATTTTTTTTTTTTTTAATTGCCTTTATTATCACTTTTATAGAAAAAACGAGTGGGGGGGGATTACTGCAAGATTACAGGAATTTTACCCTACGTTTGTGAAACTTTGGTCTTCCTGGATCAGTTTCTCTGACTCAGATAAACCTCAGTTCTTTCTTTGACCCTTGCTACTTAGTGCAGTGTCTAAGGCCCCTTTCACACTGAGGCGTTTTTACCGCGTTTTCGCGGTAAAAACAGCGCTGTAAAAACAGCGCTGTAAAAATGCCTGAAATAATCCTGCTCCATCATTCTCAATGTGAAAGCCCTGAGGGCTTTCACACTGAGGCGTTTTGCTGGCTGTGCGTTGGAAAAAATCCTGCAAACAGCTTTTTTGGAGCATCTTTGGGGCGCATAAAATAGCGCTGTAAAAACGCCTATCCCCATTGAAATGAATGAGTACCGCTGTAAAAACGCGGTAAAAACGCAGTAAAAAACACCCAGAAGCTGTGGGAAGGTCACATGACCGCAGTAGAGTGGAGAATTGTGGGATACCAAATAATCCCTTTTACTGCAAAAACGCGGTAAAAACGCATATGCGTTAGCGCTATTTTTACCGCGAACGCGGTAAAAACGCGGTAAAAAAACTCATCATTTTTAAGCGTTTTTTCAACGCCTCAGTGTGAAAGGGGCCTTAAGGTGGCATATGGTGGTGGTCGGCTCCAGGCCTGGGTTCTCCCTTCTCTTTTCTTTTCTCCTCTTTTTCTCTGTTTTCATTTTCCCTTTTCTTCCTGGTTAGTATTATAAATACTGAGTCGCACTGTTTTTTTCAGTTACTTAGTCTTTTACTGATTTAACAAAACTATTGATCTTCTACAATTTGTACTAGACTGTATTGTGACTTATTGCTACGTGCTCCTCATATGGAAAAAAATATTTGTTTTCCTTTTATGTGTCTGTGCATATTTTGTGTAAACCATTTAATAAAAATGTACATGTAAAAAAAAATTGCAGTTGATATCTTTTGCCTGATGCCCCGTACACACAAGCGATTTTTCCCGACGGAATACCTCTCAAGCCTGCCTTGCATACACACAAAATTTCAGTGAAATTTTGACTGCCAAGAACGCAGTGATGTAAAAGACTACGACAAAGCCGAGAAAATTAAGTTCTATGCTTCTGAGCATGCATCGATTTGTTTCCGAGCATGCGTGTGTAGCGATACCCTCAGCTTAAGAGGGCTGCTTGTTTGTTTGGGCCCCTGTAATGCACTGCTACCAACCCCTGGCAATCGGCTCTGACTTCTCTCGTGACACAGTTAGAAAAGGGAGAAAGTAGTGATATAACTGTACTATCTCTATACATATATAAATTACACAGCACAACCCCCTTTTTGATACCAGCGCAATAATTGACACTCACAACCAAATGACTTAACTATAACGGTTTACTGTAAGCAACAATATAAAAGAGCAATTTGAGTGCAATATACTCATGCAGATCCCTGCAATAACGGTGTACACATTACATGCAAATGACACTCAGTTAGGAAATAAAATGGTATTACCCCGCTGCAGCTATCATCCCTCGTGAGCAAAGAAATGGCGCCCAGCAATGTCCTAGCTACCCAGTCAGGCCTGACTATAACTGTGGGTATAGTTTGGAGGGAAATCTTCGCTAGCAACTGTAGGTGGTGCACATAGAGAAACAAATTGTAATCCAAAATGGGGTTGTAGATAGCCGCTAACTTAGCTAACTGGAGAGACTGGCAAACTCAGTTCAGGATAACAGTCTCTCCAAAGTATAACTATTCAATAGAAGGCCTAGGCGAAGTTAGTGATTTAAGGTTTCGAGCTGGCGCTCTCTCACCCAAACCGGACAGACTCCTGTCCGGTTCCTCCGCTACTGTGAGTGGCGTCACAGCGGCCCACGATGCACCGAGTCCTCGGTCCTTCAGAAGATGATGGCACCTCAGGCGGATCGGATGCTCTGCAGACTCCCCAGCGGAACAGAAACTCTCTGGAACAGGAGCACGAGACCCAGGCTTCAGGCCTAACGCGCGCAGCAGCTGAGTGCACGAGATCCTCTTGCAAGGAGCGCGGCGATCAGAGAGAGCGAGCCGAGCCCCGCCTCTCCCTTTTAAAGTCCACCCCAGCAGTCCTTGCGCGGGGAATGGCACCCTGGGTGCCGCAAGGCATGCCGGGAAATGTAGTCCTGCGGGTAAAACGATACCCCGCTACACGTGTTTTTTTTGCACGTTGAAATTGCATATAGACGAACGGTTTTCCCGCTAGGATTTTTCCTGACGGGAAAAAAGAGATCCTGCTCTCTGTTTTTGGGGATGGTGGGAAAGTTGATTGAGCAGCTTATACAATATGGAAAACCTAGGCTTAGGGTACATTCACACTGAACGCGGGTTTGAAACCCGCACTTTAGTGTGAGTTCAGGGGCGATTTGAAAGACATCTGTGCGGGGTCATGCACAGATGACGATTGAATCGCCTCCGAAGTCGCCAAAAGTAGTGCAGGAATTACTTTTGCAAATCGGTGCGGCGGCGCAACGTCATTGCCGGCAATAGGCTGCGATTTGGCATGCAGTTTGACGTGTCAAATCACATATCAAATTGCGACGTGTGAACGGGGGCTTATAGTTCAATGAGTAGACAAGGGACACACAGAAAGCTACAAAGCTACAAAAGTGAGTAGTGAAGTTGCCACACCGGCTGCATCATGATAGGGGTGTGTGAACCATAAGACTGGCTCAACAGAGTGGTAGGTAAACAAACATGTGCGCATATCAATTTTCAACTGTGAGGTGTTTGGCTGGTTTTCTACTAAAATTACTCAGTAAATTTGAACGTGATATTTAACTATATGGTTGTAAACTTCATATTCCCTACTTCCTCTTAAATAATCTTGCTACCAATACTAATTCTGCTGTATGCTACCACAGGTTAAAGAAGCCTTAAACCCAAAAGCAAACATTTATGATACTGCAGCTTACCAATTTTTAGTTTTAGTGGCTGCATTTGTTTTCTTTTTCAGGCTTTCTTTCTTTTATTTGCACCTGGTGATTCTGCCAGTAAGTCTGTTGTTTTTCAATAGAACAAGCTGTACTGCAGATGTATCAGTTAAGGGGGTTGTAAAGGTTCGTTTTTTATTTTCTAAATAGGTTCCTTTAAGCTAGTGTATTGTTGGTTCACTTACCTTTTCCTTTGATTTACCTTCTCAATGTTTGTTTTCTTTGTCTGAATTTCTCACTTCCTGTTTCTCCTCACTAAACTTCACACCATCATCCGAGTGGTGTTTAGTCAGCCAGAACAGCTTACTGAACAGCTTACTGAGGAGGAACAGGAAGTGAGAAATTCAGACAAAGAAAACAAAGAAAAAAAACATTTAGAAGGTAAATCAAAGGAAAAGGTAAGTGAACCAACAATGCACTAGCTTAAAGGAACCTATTTAGAAAATAAAAAACGAACCTTTACAACCCCTTTAAGCAAAGTATACATGTACAGTTTTTGTTTTGTTTTTTGCTCAACCAGTGGAAGCAAAAAACTATGTGATGCAGGGATTCCCCCTTGCGCACTATTGTATTCTGACAGTGGGGACCCACCCAAATCACAACACACAAATCAGCAGAGCAGCCATTGACTTCAAGCACTGATCGATTGCTGCAGGACCATTCCACAGAACCTGATCGTTAGACCAGCTTTTGTTACACAGTGGTACACACAGCTCAAACTAGGAACTGGATGAATTTCAGTCTGTGTATACCAACTTTTAGTGGGTTGAGAAAAAACATTTACCACTGACATGGGTGCTTACAACGCTTAGTATTTTTATTTTATTTTTTATTTATATAAAACCTTTATCGTAAAAGAAACAAAACTGTTTCCTTTTTTTCCCCTCAAAAGTGTTAACTGGAGTTTAGCTTCAATTTATCTAGTGTATCTAACACTCCTCTCCCCCGAGAATGATAATGTTGCTGCCCAAAGGTGTCTCTGTTACTTCCTCATCCAGAGTGTAGGCACCTTAATTAATACATGAAGTGTGTGACTGGCCAGATCAGCAGGTGAAAACAGAGGGAAAATAGAAAACGAATGTGGTCACTACATCTAAGAAATGGTGAGCTGCAATATATCACATTTTTGGTTTTGGGTTTAATACCACTTTAGGACTAAAAATGTCACCATGGAGTTGATTTACTAAACCTAGAGAGTGCAAAATCTGGTGCAGCTGTTCATGGTAGCTGCTAACTTCAGCTTGTTTAATTAAAGCAGAGTTCCACCCAAAACTGGAACGCTTTTCGGAATCTTTCCCCCCTCCGGGGTCACATTTGGCACCTTTCAGGGGGGAGGGGGGAGGGGGGAGCAGATACCCGTCTAATACAGATATTTTGCTCCCACTTCCGGGCATAGATAGCCGAGCCACCCGCGGCTATCTACACACAGGTCCCAAAAGACAGCAGGGACTATTGGGATCGCACAGCGCGAGTTGCGCATGCGCAGTAGGGAACCAGGCTGTGAAACCGCAAGGCTTCACTTCCTGATTCCCTTACCAAAGATGGTGGCGGCAGCACCCGAGAGCCGAGAGACAGATCGGCTTCGGGTGCCGATATCGCGGGCGCCCTGGACAGGTAAGTGTCCTTATTTTAAAAGTCAGCAGCTGCAGTATTTGTAACTGCTGACTTTAAAAAATAAAATAAAAAATTTGGCGGAACTCCGCTTTAAAGTGGTTGTAAAGGTAGAAGGTTTTTTATCTTAATGCTAATACTTACCTGAATCCATCTCTATCCAGCGAAGTTTACGAGTCCCTCGACTGACCGGGACTCTCCCTCCTGATTGGCTGAGACACAGCAGCGGCGCCATTGGCTCCCGCTGCTGTCAATCAAACTCAGTTAACCAATCAGGAAAGAGGGAGGCCGAACCGCAGCTCCATGTCTGAATGGACACACGGAGCTGCAGCTCAGCTCGGGACACCCATAGCAAGCTGCTTGCTGTGAGAGCACTCAACAGGAGGGAGGGGCCGGGAGCAGCAAAGAGGGACCCGAGAAGAGGAGGATCCGGGCTGCTCTGTGCAAAACCAACTGCACATAGCAGGTAAGTATAACATGTTTGTTATTTTAATAGAAAAAAAAAACTAGACTTTACAATCACTTTAAGCTTTAACAAAAAAAACCTTGAAGCTGATTGGTTCCTATGACGAGCTGCACCAGATTTTGCACTCTCCAGTTTTAGTAAATCCCCTCCATATGTCACAGTAATCGTTGCTCCTCATACAACAAACCCCATCCTCAATGAGACTCTATGTTGGAATAAACACATTTAGGCCCCTTTCACACTGGGGCGGGAGGTGCGCTGGCGGCATAGCGCCGCTATTTTTAGCGGCGCTATACCGTCGGAATTGCGGCGGTATTTGGCCACTAGCGGTGCGGTTTTAACCCCCGCTAGTGGCCGAAAAAGGGTTAATACCGCCCGCAATGCGCCTCTGCAGAGGCACATTGCCGACAGTATAGCCGCGGTTTCCCATTGCTTTCAATGGGAAGGAGCGGTGGAGGAGCGGTAAACACACCGCTCCTCTCACCGCTCCAAATATGCTGCTAGCAGGACTTTTTTTACCGTCCTGCTAGCGCACCGCTCCAGTGTGAAAGCCCTCGGGGCTTTCACACTGGAGAAACAGCAGCCGCTGTTTAGGGTCAGTTTGCAGGCGCTATTTTTAGAGCAATAGCGCCTGCAAACCGCTCCAGTGTGAAAGGGGCCTTACATAGCAGGAATCGTTTTCAGGTGTCATATTCATCTGTTTTTCCAAACACAGAAACCTTACAATGACAGTTGAAAGGTTTTTCTACATTATATACAAGCAAAAGAAAACAAGTGGAAACTAAGAGCATACTGTACGAAATGCAAGAGCTGCTTTTGTTAACCAAGAAGAAAATGATTTCCTACTTAATGATGAATGGTTGCGTGTCCTGGTTTCAACATTCCAGCAAAAGGGTCTCAGCGGGAGAAATGTGAGGAGGGGGGTGAAATAACTCTATTTTGAAAGTGCAAAGGAATGACAGAAGGGCCAGAAAAGAAAATGTTCTTGTGTGAGAGAGACACATAATACTCCGACAGGAACTTCAGTACTGAGCGTTGGGCTAGAAGAGAATTACTGGGATAAAGTAGCACAATGAGAGAGAGGAATGTAGCATTTCATGAAAGGGCCTCCCAAAAAACGTTCTGGGTTATATCATATCATTTTAATATACAACTACTTTATATATTTGAGGCTATAGGTCCCATTCTAATACCTAAATTATATATTGTTAATGCATTATAATGAAAGAGGTGACTTCCTTCACTCTGTAGAAAGAGGCTACACTTGTGATGAGTAATCTTTTGCAAGTACCAGATGGAACCTCTGGCTCCCAAGAAGGTCCTATTTTGTATGGTGTATTTTGTCAAGGCATCACAGGAATTTTTTTTCTTCAGCACTTCACATACCATGAGAGCAGGTTCACACAGGGGCGTCTTTGGATCCGACTCCAAATCGCCCCAGGTCGCCCCTAGTAGCCTCAGGTCGCGCTGGCTGAAGAAATCAATGTAAGTTAATGGAGCCGTCCTTATGCACACTACTGCAGTCGCTCCGACTTCAAAAAAGGTCCCTGTACTATTTCAATCCGACTCCTAGGCGACCTGTAACCATTCATTTCAATGGGAGTCGCCTCTCACTGTCTTAATAGGAGCAACTCTCCAGGAAGAAAACATACATTTCTCAGGCAAACCTCTCCCTCCCCCCTCCCTACCACAGAGCTGATTCTTGTTTGATTGGCCACTGGAATGTCTCCTGTCCTGCAGGCAACTTGGAGTTGCCTTGTAAGTAGCTCCAGGTCGTGCTGTGATTCATTCTCAAGTCGTGTCTGAGTTGCCTCATAAAATCGTGCTGAAAGTCGTGTTGCCCCAGTGTGAACCGGCTCTGAGGCAAAATGAAAATCTGATTGGTTGATGTTGCCTGGCAAAAAAGTGTGACTATGATGACCCTTTTCTTAGACTCTTTCATTAATACAGTCCATGCGTAATCAGGTGACGTCAGGACCGGAACCGGAAGTAGACTTGGAGCTAGTCTGTGGTGTCTGGAGGTGGTGAGACCAATACAAGTCTATCAAGAGACAGAGCCTGATGTCACCTTTGATTAACATGCGATTTCATTGTTTTTAACATGTGAGTGGCTTTCTACTTGTCAATAAATTTGAGTTTACTTGGTTATTGTACCATTGGAGGATATCTTTGCTTTTTTTCATATGATAATGGCCATTTATGAATCTTGGGGAGATACTTGGTGACATTCCATACCTGAAGGGCTGGATATTTACATAAGTGTGACTGATATTTAACGGGAGAAGGTTTCAATACTTTTACTTTTCACAATTTTGGTGGACTTTGCATATTGACTTTTTGTTATTATGGATGAAAGCCTATAATAGAGTATAAAACTGGAGATGGCAAAGTCTGGTGCAGATCTGCAAAAAAATCAGCTTCTAGGTTTTTTGTCAAAGCTTAATTGAACAGATGTATCTGGACTCATCCCGGTGTATTTAGTCATGGGTAGATTGCTAGGTATGAATGCTGGTTAAGTATACTTGCACAACATACTGGTCTGAAAAATATGGGCGAAGTAACTTAGGGTGGCACTGGAGGGGCAAGACTTTGATGGTAGGGATAGTCCTTGGTGAGCCACACCTGAGATTTGGATACAGCCAATTTGCACTGTGAATTTGTAAGCTATACTATGTAACTGTTTGAAAATTAAGCCTGGTCCTGTATGTCTATGTTGAACGTAATAAACTTTTCTTTGGATAAAAAAAAAAAGCTTAATTGAACAAACTGAAGTTAGAAGCTGATTGGCTACCATTCCCAGCCGCACCAGATTTTGCACTCTCCAGTTTTAGGAAATCAACCCCAGTGATCCTTGTTTAGGAGGGACACGTAGCTTTGGTGAGGACAAGGTTAGTATAGAATAGCATAGATTAACTTAGTGCTAAGGGTTAAATTAAGGGTTAAAGCGGTATTAAACCCAAAAAACTAAAATGTAATACATTGCAGCTTACCAATTATTAGAAATGGTGGCTGTATTAGGCTGGGTTCACATATATGCGAATTGGATGCAGGTTTCTCCACATCCAATTGGCATGACAGGCGAGTGTGACCAGCTCTCAATGGAGCCAGTTCACACAGGTCCGGGGTGGCCGCAATCCGGATTGCAGAAGGGTCCTGTGCGTCTTTGGGTCTGGTTCAGGTGTGAATTCAGGCAAAGATTTGCACCCGAATCGCACCTGAACTGGTGAACAGACATGCACCTGACCCCAGGCAAGAACCTGCGGCCACACATATGTGAACCTGGCCTTAGCTAAAACCCTCTGTTTTCACCAGGTGATCTGGCCAGTAGTACATCTCCTGTATTAGAGTGCCCCACTCTGGAAGAATGAGTACAGGGAGCACCATTGGACAGTAGCATAGTCAGTCTGGGGTGTGTAAAGAAAGTGCAGCGCTAACATGTAACAATTTTTGAAAAATAAATTAAAATTGAAAAGATTAAGTAAATAGTGACAATAAACTCAATATGTAAATCACAAACAAATGTCCATGAATAAGATGTGAAACAAAAAAAAGTCCTTAGGCTCGGTTCACACAGGTGCGACTCCGGACGCGACTTCAGGTCGCCCCGAGTTGCCCCAAGTCACGCTATTTTTAAAACTAATTGAAGTCAATGGAGATATTTTAATGTACACGACTGCGGTCGCTCCGACTTTAAAAAAGGTCCCTGTACTACTTCAATCCGACTCCTAGGCGACTGCTAGGCGACCTGTACCCATTGATTTCAATGGAAGTCGCTCAGAAGTCGTATTCCCTGTCTTAACAGGAGCAACTCTCCAGGAAGAGAATACATATTTTTCAGGCAAACCCCTCCCTCCCCCCTCCCTCCCACAGAGCTGATTCTTGTTTTATTGGCCACTGGAATGTGTCCTGTCCTGGAAGCGACTTCAAGTCGTGTTGTAAATCACCACAAGTCGCGCTGAGGTAGCCCTGAGGTCACCCTGTGATTCATGCTCAAGTTGTGTCTAAGTTGCCTCTCAAAGTCGCGCTGGAAGTCATGTTGCCCCTGTGTGAACCGAGCCTTAAGGTGAAAGGAATTTTGTGTAAATAATCGGTGACAATCAATTGGATCTTAATTGTGCATCAAAAAAATAGTGATAAAATTTGATAGGAGATCCACCACCACTGAGTTCAATCTCTCTGGTAAGCGACTGGTGCTATTGGTGGTGGATCTCCTATCAAATTTTATCACTATTTTTTTGATGCACAATTAAGATCCAATTGATTGTCACCGATTATTGGACTTTATACACAAAATTCCTTTCACCTTAAAGTGGATGTAAACCCGATTTTTTTTTTTTTTGCTGTCACAATGTAGTGTATAAGATTTCCTATCATTTGTGCCAGGTCTTGCCACAAAGAGTTAATCCAGCTCTGAGCAATCCTCTTTTATTGTTCAGTGAGATAAAACGGACAAACAGAGTTACCTTTGTCCTTTCCGCCCCCTTGCTTTGAGTGACAGGTTATTTACAGATCTCGTGCACTAGCTTTAGATATTATTTTTTAATTCCCACCCCCACTCCTTTTCTGAAGTCATGTGGTTACTTTTCTGGATTTTGACTCAATGTTAGTGATCATAGCAGAAGGAATACACAGGAGAAAATGCATGTTGACAAGGGGAGTGTAGAGGTGGGCGGGGAGACTACTGACATCACGACTGCACCCACTGAGCTCCAGACAACAGATCCACCCACAGAATCTGCAGTTTTTCAGGTCTCATAACAGAGAGAGGGGAGACATTTGACAGATAAGGATACATGCAGGAGGCATCAATATCCTTATAGATCAGCACTATGGCAGTAGTTTAGAAAGGATGAGAGTGTGTTTACATCCACTTTAAGGACTTTTTTTTGTTTCACATCTTATTCATGGACATTTGTTTGTGATTTACATATTGAGTTTAATGTCACTATTTACTTACCGGTAATCCTTTTTAATTTTAATAAATTTTTCAAAAATTGTTACCTGTTAGCGCTGCACTTTTTTTACACATTTCTGCATTTATGCAATTTGATCTACTGCTGTGCTGGCTGCTAATCTGTTTTATAGACAGCGCGGTATATGTGCTTCTTTAGTTCACATTTGATTGTCAGTCTGGGGGGAGAACACTGTTAGATGTTACTGTAGACCAAGGTCCCCAGAAGAAGTCTCCATAGATATGTAAGGCCTGTCTGTGATGTCATCACGCTACATGGAAAGGAGCCAGTCTGGGTGTTATCAGCAGGAGCACGGAAGGTGGTATTTGTCTCTGCTTATAAAGATTTCATGCCAAGTGGCATAATCTATGATATATCGCTGATTTTCCTTAATAAATGATTTTACAGAGAGCACTATGAGTTGTTTTCTATTCACCTATATTTGGTATGATATACGAGTGGCGGAACAGAGGAGAAGTGTTAGCCCTGTAAAGGCATTCAGCTCTGCAAGTCACTTGGGGTCTTAGCCATGTGTTCTGAAGGAGGAAAGTTGTGAAGTGGCTGTTATACAGTAGGTGTCCGTAGCATTTAAAGCCGGATCAAAATTCTGCTGAACCAGCCAAATTTTGATCCATGTATGGGCAGGCTGGTTGTACAGGAGTTTGTCTACTGATCAACTTCTGTACAACCACCCTGTTGGGTTTTTCCTGATCGATCAATGCTGCCAGCTATAGCCGGCTGGTTGAATAAAAAAGAAATAAAAAAATAATGTATGGGTTGCCTAAGACCTCCTGTAATTAGGGGTCCTACTGCCCAGGTGAGTGGACACCCATCATCACAGTTTGTGTGGCACGACATAAGGGTGTATACATAATGAGGTTGATTGTGCACAAAATCTGGTGAGAGCACAAAATCTGGCACAGCTATGCATAGTAACCAATCAGCTTACAGTTTTTTTTTCAAAGCTTAATTGAACAAACTGATGTTAGAAACTGATTGGCTACCATGTACAGCTGCACAAACGTTTGCACACTACAGTTTTAGTAAATCAACCTGAAAGCATTTTCACATGTCCAGTGTGGAGGAGCACTGAAGCACTTCATTTATTGAAAGGGATGTTTTCAATATATGTATTTTAAATTGAAAAAAATCATTTTTTTGATGCTGTACACATTTCTCACTGTGGAGTTGATGAATTTTGCACTATTATATTGGTTTAATTGATGTTTTTGTTGCATGATTCATTCTGTATATAATTGTACTGTAGATTTTTCATATATATGAAGATGGTTATTTAAGAATTATCAATTCACATGAATTTGGATATTCTTTACTAAGTTAGGATTTATTTTATATTTATATGAAGCTTTTTGGCAAATATATTGCATGTTATGAGATGTGATTAGGTTTAGGGTATAGCACTGCACTTGTATTGGGTATTTATTGATATGTAGGTCAAATGTGTGATGTTTGAGATGCATTTAAGATTAGTCAGAGAAACCAAAAACAAAGTATGCCTATTCAACTCCTTAACAAACCTTTGTTAACACTAATCAGTCCTAATTACTCTTCCCTCCCCTTGGCTGTTATGTTTCTGTATTTTTTTTTTATTTCTATTTTCTTACCATAAAGATTTAAATTTGTGTTTTATTTTCAATTATTTTGCTTGCTTTTTTCAGTGTCACAAAAAAATATTTGAAAATAACTTTGCAATGCTTTTTACCAGAAACTTAATTTAGTGTCCTTTTACATATGACTAATATGGAATAAAATGGAAGTAAAAGGGAGAGTGAATCGTCTGCCCTTTCCTAAAATGGCTGCTTGGAGGAGAGTTCCGGAGAGAAGAAAAGTGAGAACATTCTCGGAATGAAAACCCTCCAAGGAAGAGTATATCTGTCTTTTTTATGTCTTTTCAATGGTGACTTTACTTTTTCTTGTGACTATCCATAGGAAGGTCCACCTCAGGTACATAGTTGCTCATATACTTGTTATATGCACCAAAACAAATTCTGGGTTTTAATGCCTCTTTAGTCGCCCTTCTATTCCCTGGATCCCAATATCAATTCAGGGCTACTATAAAGAAACTTCCTTTAGTATACTTATTTAGATTACATTAGATGTGTCATAAAAGGTATGAACGGAAATCAGAGCAAAATTTTGTAAACAAAAAATATAAATAATTTAGGCAAATGTCTTCCTTTCCTCAATACAGCTCAAACAGTGGTAGTAGCTATGCCAGACAAATAAACCATATTACTGGAAATTGTAAGTGGGTGTTGCCTATATATCTGAACAGAGGTTCCTTTTGTGGACCTAAATATTATTTGTTGTTTGGTTTTAGAGAAGGCCAAATCCTACATAACTAAATTTTTTGAATTGGGTTGACTCTGGCTACCCAACATTTAGTGCTTTAGCACCAGTTTGACAGAACTGTCTGTTCTGTTAGAAAAGACAACAACCTATATGCAATACACCATGAAAAAGTAAATGACTGTAAATGGTAATACCTGGGGACACCAGGTGGTGCACGTGATGGGCGAGAGGGTATCTGTGGTGGCATCAAAAGTGAATCATTAGCATTTAAAAAAGAAGATGTGGCTCCTGGACGAGAGGGTACTGGTGGAGCTGTAGGCTGAGAGCTCAGTGATTGTACAGTAGTAACAAAACCACGACTTGACAGTGAAGAAGAAGGTCTTGTTGGAGTAGAATGCTGAGACGTCTTTTTCTGGGAAGGTGGACTTGCAGGTGGTGACCTATAAAAACAGTAGAATAAGTAAAATAGTTATATCTTCTAACTATAATCAGACTATGGAAACCTATAGATAGGCTCAACTATCATCAAGAAAAACAAGGGGGGGTATGCGTCCTCATCACAATTAAAGAACTGTTGGGCTGTCCTTTCCAAGTTGCATGGCATTCATTTTTCTGTGGGTGGGGAAATCACTGGTTGTGGAGATCTCCCAACATGACGAGAAATTTGTGTGCTCATGATGTGAACTAATAACACTGTGGGTAAAACGGGGTTTATATGACTACCTTATATTATACCATTGCTACTTCCCTTAGTCAAATTGTAACATTTGAGTAACAATTGCTTAGATTTATTTCACTTGTGTTCTGTAAAAGCTAACAGATTGAATATATAACCTGGAGAAATCTCTGAAGAATAATCACCAAAACTAGCCTTAAAGTACATCTGTCGTACTCTAGATAAATTCAAGCTAAAAGTAACATGTAGCCACAGGCACTGAGAGGTCCCTACATTGTTATACTCCTGGGCACCGCTGTAATCTAGTGGCTCAGTTGGAAGATGTCAGTTCCAACTTTGGAGCAAAAAGTTAAAATCTGCATACTGAGCATCTTGGGATTGTAGGCTCCTGGGGCGCTTAGGAGGTATGTTACACATAAACTTACACTTATATGTAGGCTATGAGAGGGGCATGGTAATTGTTCACTACAGTATTCAATTAAACCAGAGGAGATCGAAAATTTAAGCTGTTTAGAGGCATCTCAATACTTGTTGTGGGAGTTATTGCGTTGATCCAAAGTTGATTTACTAACCTTTTATGTAAGCATGGGAATGCTGAAGGACTAGTCCATGATAAACGCACTAAAAATAAAGACATAAACTGCTCCAATGTCAATTTGAGCAATCTTTATTTCTCAAGATAATATGTTCCATGGTCCATTGACCACGTCCAAGGGTAAACGTGCTCCAAAAATTACAGACACAAGTAGCAGAGGTACATCCGAACATCAAAAAAGCAAAACATTGATATTCAGAATTGACACCCTAACTAAAAGGTGAGCACATCCATATTGGTTAAATACTGTATATACATCTCAGTTTCTACACATCAGAGGATCTCTGCACTTATCATATAGAATCCCCAGCCTGTAGCTACAGCACTGAGGATTAACCACCAGTGGACCCCATAAATATTTATCCACATATTGAATGTAACTCTCCCTTCCACTTGAATGACTACCTTTAGTTAAATAACTCTTGAGATTATTTTCAGATAAGACTGCTGGACTGTTTTAATAATTACATTTGCCCTCCTATTGCCCTTAATGAGATGCAGCACTCAGCAAATCCTGACTGTCAGTGGAGTAGTATCGTTAGTAGATTACTTTTGGTTCCTGCAAGTGATTTCAAATGAGGTAATAAAAGAAAGTGTATCTCGCGCCAAAAAATTATCAAAAATTATGTGAATAAAAGCTGCACCTCAAAAAACAGTGAGAACCACTGCTGCATGTGAATCTGAAAAATGGGTGAGTGCGCTGTTTATGATACTAAAAGAATAAATGGCTATAATAACAAATACAAAATTAATGTAAATAGCAAGTGACACACCAGCCTACCTAGTTAATCTAATAACCACATGTCACAACACCAATAGCAGCTTGAAACAATGATGTAGCAAGTACCTGGTAAATTACACTTGGTAATACATGCTGATTAATAAAAAATATATACAACTGTGAATAATATTGCAGAATCACAATACATAAATACATGTGCTGGTACAGTGAGTCCTTGAAACTAAAGTGCACTGTAAAAGTCCAAAACAATTGCTGCAAACATTGGTGAAAATAAAATCTATTTACATTAATTTTGTATTTGTTATTATAGCCATTTATTCTTTTAGTATCATAAACAGCGTACTCACAAGTGATTTCAAATGGAAGTAGTTGGCACCACAGAAGTCTATGGAACCAGCTAAAACGTACTTCAATTTATGTAACTTTGAGGGACTGAAAGTAATCAGAAAAAAGTACCACTGCAGGGTGTTCAGACAGCTGTATCCCAGTAAGGACAGTATGGAGGTAAGTATGATTGACACAATACATTTTTTTTCCACTGTACTTTCTAATTCTTGCAGTTCTTTTTAGAAACCTCTTTCCTCCTATTGAGTGCATTGAGTTCAGATAGCCTTGGATATTAGAGGAAAAGAGAAATAAGGAAAAATGTTTAAACTGAATATAAAGACTTTTTTTCCTTCTGTTAGTGTAGCAGGGATAGGACTTCTGTCAGGTTTGTATTGTTTGAAGTGCTAGACTGATAGCGCTGGAACCTTATGCCCTGTACACACGATCGGATTTCCGATGGAATAAAATCCGATGGATGAAGCTGACTTCCATCAGTCTTGCCTACACACCATCAGACAAAATTCCGACCGTCCAAAACGCTGTGACGTACAACACATATGACGGCACTATAAATGGGAATTTCAAATCCAATGGTGCCACCCTTTGAGCTGCTTTTGCTGATTTTGTGTTACTGTGTGTTAGTAAAAGTTTGGTGAGAGCCGATTCGCGCTTTTCAGTCTCCGTGCTTTTCAGTCCGTTACAGCATGACGAATGTGCTATCTCCATTACGAACGCTAGTTTTAACAGAACGAGTGCTCCGGTCTCCTAATTCAGTCTGAGCATGCGTGGGTTTTTTCTCCGATGGAGTTCCACACAGACGATCGGAATTTCCTATCGTTTTTTTTTCATCGGAAAAATTTAAAACATGTTTTATTTTTTAACACCGATGGAAAAAAGTCAGATGGGGCCCACACACGATCGTTTTTTCCGATGAGAAAAGTCCATCTGACTTTTTTCATCGGAAAAAAACGTTCGTGTGTACAGGGCATAAGGTAGATAATAATTTAATGCTATTGGTGTATATAGTAGACATGTGCACACTGAAATATTTTGTTTCGGAATTTCGTTTTCGTTAGAAAAATAAATTTATTTAGTTACTCCCGAAATTCGTTTTTATTTATTTCGTTTTTCGTTAGAAATTGCATTCGTCCGAAAATCTGAATTAATTAAGGTCAAATCTGTCATTGAAGGCTTATGGTGTCTGTCGAATGTTCAAAGAAGATTCGACGGAGCATCGAAACTGTACGACGCTGCAATCATAAATTTCCGGTCGAATGTTCCGCCTACAAGCTATAGATGAATTCTATTGTATGACTAGTAATAATTATATTTTTTAATTACTATTACTAGTCAACAGGGATGAGCCGAACACCCCCCTGTTCGGTTCGCACCAGAACCTGCGAACAGACAAAATGTTAGTGTGAACTTTAGAACCCTATTAAATACAATGGACTCGAACGTTCGAAATCTAAAGTGTTAATTATAAAGGCTAATATGCAAGTTATTGTCCTAAAAAGTGTTTGGGGACCCGGGTCCTGCCCCAGGGGACATGTATCAATGCAAAAAAAAGTTTTAAAAACGGCCGTTTTTTCGGGAGCAGTGATTTTAATAATGCTTAAAATGAAAAAATAAAAGTGAAATATTCCTTTAAATTTCGTACCTGGGGGGTGTGTATGATATGCATGTAAAGTGGCGCATGTTTCCCGTGCTTAGAACTGTCCCTGCAAAAAATGTCATTTTTGAAAGAAAAAAAGTCATTTAAAACTGACTCGCGGCTATTAATGAATTGTCGGCTCCCGGCAATATATACAAAAGTCATTGATAAAAAATAAAAAAAAAGCGTGGGGGTTCCCCAGAATTCAATTACCAGGCCCTTCAGGTCTGGAATGGATATTAAGGGGAACCCCGCCGCAAATTAAAAAAAAAATTGACGTGGGGTTCCCCCAAATATCCATTCCAGGCCCTTCAGATCTGGCATGGATTTTAAGGGGAACTCCACCCCAAATTTAAAAAAAAATGGCGTGGAGTCCCCCTAAAAATCCATACTAGACCCCTTATCCGAGCACGCAACCTGGCCGGCCGCAGGGGAAGAGGGGGGGACGAGAGAGCGGCCCCCCCTCCCTCCTGAACCGTACCAGGCCACATGCCCTCAACATGGGGAGGATGTCCCCATGTTGATGGGGACAAGGGCCTCATCCCCACAACCCTTGCCCGGTGGTTGTGGGGGTCTGCGAGCGGGGGGCTTATCGGAATCTGGAAGACCCCTTTAACAAAGGGGACCCCCAGATCCCGGCCCCCCCTATGTGAATTGGTAAGGGGTACATTGTACACCTACCATTTCACAAAGAAAGCGTAAAAAAAGTTAAAAAACACACAAACACCTTGAAAAAGTCCTTTATTTAAAAAAAAAAACAAAAAACATTCCAGCGGTGAAATCCAGTGTCCCGCGGCGATCCCGATGTCCAGCGCTGTCCTTTATTGGTTGTGCCTGAGCGGACCTGATGGGGAACTCCCTCTCAGTGTTTTAAATGTATAGACCCGCCCCTTCTAAAGTTCCCCATCAGGTCCACTCAGCAGACCAGATGCGGAACATGAGAAGGGGCGGGTCTATTCATGTATTACCAAAGTGAGAGCAGTTCCACATCAGGTCCGCCCCCTCGGTATGTCGGACCCGCCTACGTCATTGGCTTGAGCGGGGAACTTCCTTCACTATGTAAATTTAAATTACACAGTGAAGGAAGTTCCCCGCTCAAGCCAATGACGTAGGCGGGTCCGACATACCGAGGGGGCGGACCTGATGGGGAACTGCTCTCACTTTGGTAATACATGTATAGACCCGCCCCTTCTCATGTTCCGCATCTGGTCCGCTGAGCGGACCTGATGGGGAACTTTAGAAGGGGCGGGTCTATACATTTAAAATACTGAGAGGAAATTCCCCATCAGGTCCGCTCAGGCACAACCAATGAAGGACAGCGCTGGACATCGGGATCGCCGCGGGACACTGGATTTCACCGCTGGAATGTTTTTTTTTTTTTAAATAAAGGACTTTTTCAAGGTGTTTGTGTGTTTTTTTAAACATTTTTTTACGCTTTCTTCATGAAATGGTAGGGGTACAATGTACCCCTTACCAATTCACATAGGGGGGGGGGCCGGGATCTGGGGGTCCCCTTTGTTAAAGGGGTCTTCCAGATTCCGATAAGCCCCCCGCCCGCAGACCCCCACAACCACCGGGCAAGGGTTGTGGGGATGAGGCCCTTGTCCCCATCAACATGGGGACATCCTCCCCATGTTGAGGGCATGTGGCCTGGTACGGTTCAGGAGGGAGGGGGGCCGCTCTCTCGTCCCCCCCTTTTCCCCTGCGGCCGGCCAGGTTGCGTGCTCGGATAAGGGGTCTGGTATGGATTTTTAGGGGGACTCCACGCCATTTTTTTTTAATTTGGGGTGGAGTTCCCCTTAAAATCCATGCCAGATCTGAAAGGCCTGGAATGGATATTTGGGGGAACCCCACGTCAATTTTTTTTTAAATTTGCGGCGGGGTTCCCCTTAATATCCATTCCAGACCAGAAGGGCCTGGTAATTGAATTCTGGGGAACCCCCACGCTTTATTTTTATTTTTTTTATCAATGACTTTTGTATGTATTGCGGGGAGCCGACAATTCATTAATAGCCGCGAGTCAGTTTTAAATGCTTTTTTTTCTTTCAAAAATGACATTTTTGCAGGGACAGTTCTAAGCACGGGAAACATGTGCCACTTCACATGCATATCATACACACCCCCCAGGTACGAAATTTAAAGGAATATTTCACTTTTATTTTTTCATTTTAAGCATTATTAAAATCACTGCTCCCGAAAAAACGGCCGTTTTTAAAACTTCTTTTTGCATTGATACATGTCCCCTGGGGCAGGACCCGGGTCCCCAAACACTTTTTAGGACAATAACTTGCATATAAGCCTTTATAATTAGCACTTTAGATTTCTCCCATAGATTTTTCGAATTTGCCGAGTTAGTTCTAGCTATTTTACTGCTCCTCCTCTTTGGTTACAATCAGCCAATAACATTCATCATCATCATTTTTTTATTTTACTTCCCCCACCCAATTCCAGCAGTGATCTTTTCTCTCTATAATGTCAAATCTTTTCTCTCTATAATGTCAAATCTTTTCTCTGTATGTAGAATAATCTTGGACTAATAGAGTTAAGGTTAGGCACATTCGACCACAGGTTCGATGGACACAGATTGTTATTGTCAGCCTCATGTCGAATCTCCTATCAATATCGAACTGTTGTTGCAACGAAAACGAAAATTAAGCATTTTTTTATGTCGGATCTTTCGGTTTTCGGATTCTGCATTTTCGTTTTCGTTTGTTAAAACGATAACGAAAATACCTGAAATTCGGACGAAAATGCATTCGGACGAAAACGAATGCACATGTCTAGTATATAGTAAAACTGTACTGGCGGTATCCTAATGGGCAGTCTAGGTAATATGTGGGCTGCTTCAGTGAACTGAGGAACTGCCACAGAAACTGCAGAATGTGAATGTAATATTTGAGTCTGAAGATCAAAGTGCCACACTGAAATATTAGAGTCCAAAATAAGGTTTTATATCCAGCGTATAACAGGTGCTACAGCCAACGCGTTTCAGTGACCTCACTTCGTCCCCTCCATCGGGGCTTAAAATATGTGGAACTCGCTGGCACGGACTCAGAACTATACTGAGAAAACTTGGCAACATTCAGCAACTGTATTGTTGTCTGTTTCCCGGCTACAGAGATTCACACAATCCATTCGTCCTAGTTACCACTGCCATTGAGAAAGAAAGGAAAGGGTAAATCCAAAATTTTGAGTTGCCACTGGGGCAAAAAAAAAAAAAAATGTAAAACTTTTTAAAAATTACCCCAAACAAACCCATCTATCAGTAATATATAAACTGAAATACCCATCTGTAAAGGAACCTAAAAAGGTATTAAACCTAAAACCAAAGATGTAATATATTTCAGCTTACCACTCATTAGATATGGTGGCTACATTTGTTTTAATTTTTAGTCTTTTTTCCCTCTGTTTTTACCTGGGGATCCAACCAGTAACACACCTTCTGTATTAGAGTGCCCCCACTCCGGATGAAGCCGCACAAGGGGCATATTGCTAGTCTGCGGGGAGGGGAGTGTTAGATGAACTAGCAGACATATATACACAAAGAATTTGAATCTGAACTCCAGCAAACACTTTATAAGCAGTTACATCAACAGTTTTTTTTTTTTGGGGTAAAGGTTTTACATAAATAAATAAAAGATGATCATTGATGCACTCCTATCAATGTTAAATGGTTTGTCTCATTCCTGCAATTGCCACATCTGCAAAAGAGCTTGTTTACTGTCCAGATCACCAGGTGAAAAAAAAAGAAAGAAAACCTAAAAAACCATAAAACTAATGTATCCATCACATGTAAGAATTGGTAAGCTTCAATATAATAAATGTTTCCTGTCTGTTTGGCTGCACTTCTGGGTTTTCTTCCGATTTTGATATTTTTGTAACAGATAGAGCTAATGATGCTTCCCCCCGAGCCCTCTCATGCATAGATTGCTCTGCCCTTCCCTTCCTTTACTCCCCCCCCCTTTTTTTTTCTTTCTTTCTTTCCCTCACTTTCTTTCTTTTATGCCGTGTACACACGACCGTTTTTAATGTCATTGAAAAAAACGACATTTTTCTCGACGTAATTCTTCTCAAGCCTGCCATGCCTACCCACTATCGTGGAAAAAAATGTTCGAGTAAAGCGCAGTGACATACAACACGTACGACGGCACTATAAAGGTTCCATTCGGATGGCGCCGTTACAGCGTGACGAATGTGCTATCTCCATCACGAACGCTAGTTTTACCAGAACAAGCGCTCCCGTCTCATACTTGATTCTGAGCATGCGCATTTTTTTTCACGTCGTTAAAGCCTACACACAGCTGTTTTTCATGACGAGAAAAACGACGATGTAAAAAACGACGTGAAAAATTAGAGCATGTTCCAATTTTTTCATGCCCGTTTTTCACGTTGCTCTGAAGCCCACACACGATCATTTTTAATGACCATTTAACATTTTTTAATTTTTCTCGTCATTAAAAACGGTCGTGTGTACGCGGCATTAGATGTTTTTGGTGATCTTAACTGTAGTGCCACCATATTTTCAGGCCATATTTATCGAGCTTTGTTTTTTTTACAACGTTGTTTCTAGTGGACTACTGGTTTATTAAAATACTGTTATTATGCTCATTTTAACATGCCTTAGTGACCTATACTTTATTGTACTTACATACCTGTTCTTTTATTATTATTATGATCTCAATGTTTGCTTGTATATTCATTGGAACTGGATTATTACTCTCATGTTTTCACTCGATATAAATCGAGTTCTGCACTGGAGTGACCTGGCTCACAATTGTATACACCAGTGTTTCTCAACTCCAGTCCTCAAGGCGCACCAACAGGTCATGTTTTCAGGATTTCCCTCAGTTGAAACAGCTGTGGTAATTTCTAAGGCAGTGAAACTGATCAAATCACCTGTGCAAAACAATGGAAAGCCTGAAAACATGACCTGTTGGGGCGCCTTGAGGACTGGAGTTGAGAAACACTGGTATACACCGTAATAAGTACAGATCACCTTGTTTATATACGTATAGGGAAAAGCCACATACAGGATATAGGCTATGATTAAGGTCCTAAGTAAACAATTGCATATAATAAATAGGTCACAGCATGTATATGACTGCGGGCGATATACTGCAACAAGTACTGCATACAGTGTGTACTAAATACCCCAAGTGTACTTATAGTAACTTTTATGACCCAAAAATGGTGCCGCCAATGGGGTACCATTTGCATGATGGTGGTTTCTAAAACTGAACAGCCATGCACTCCATATTCTAAGCTAATGTATGCAGGCAATGCAGAAGATGTAGCCAATGGAGTCTGATCTATGTTTAGTTTAAGGCTATTTCAAACTCACCTATTCAAACTAAAAACAGATGCAGCAGAATATTGTGCAATTATTTTTCTTACTTCTTAATTTTATTGTTACTGTAAAGAATACCTAACCCCTTAAGATCCTCAAAGATAAAATAAGCTTTTTCCAGCAACCATAGACAATTCAATTATTTATGGATCCAATCACTAAAATCACACATAAGCTTTACCATGTTAATGTCATTTCAAAAGTAATTTTTTCAATATTAAAAATCTAAAGCTTTCATTAAATATTACCTGTGATCCTGCCATGAAGGCCCCTGTTCAAACACTTCCTTTTACAGGGACAAAACTTTGCCTCAGCTTCAAATTATTATTCTGCATTGTCACCCTATCAAATGGGCTTCCAATGGAGAATAGAAGTTTTAACACACATTGCATAGGTATGATCCAACAGGAACTCTGCCCTACGAAATGTCTTAGGCCCCTTTTACATGGAGCGGATCCACTGGATGGACTCCCCACTGAGTAGGCAGATGACAGGTCCATCTCTGCTCACTGTGCAGGGACGGACCTGTCAGAGCCACGCTGTTCTCTATGGTGAGATCGGATGAAAATGTCTGTCAGTTTTCATGCGTTCTGATCCGATCTGATCCGCTGGACGGATAGTGAACGTATCGTCATCCGTCTGTTTTGAGCGGATCTTGTCGGATCGGATGGCAGGCGGGTGTCAGTGGTCACATCTCCGCTGATATCCACCTGCCCATAGAAGTCAATGAGTGGCCCGCTCGGATCCGCCTCAAAAACGGACATGTGGATCCGAGCGAGCCAATCGTGTGAAAGGGGCATTCAGTCATTCCTGGAGTGCATTAAGACAGGAAGTGACCACACAGGGGCTACAAAAGCTCAGCAGCACTCAGAAGTAACAAGCAACAAAGAATGAAAATAGATGATTATTTTTTTTTCTTTTTAAAGGCAATTGTTTATGGTACAAAGTGTTTTAACTTAACTTTAATTCAGTTAGGTTTTGCGTTTACTTTTAGAGTCTGTTTTTGAGTGGAAATATCCTTTAATATTACAAAATGGGCTTCTTGGTAGCCACATCATCCAGGAAAGTGTAGTAACATATTTTTTTACAGATCGTAACAATTATATTTCAACCATGCAAAATATATAGCATTATACATATGATCTTGAGTCATAATCTGTACCAGCGTAACTGCATCCAGGAATCATCTACAGGAGGTGGCAATGGAGTAGAAATGGTGGACGTGCTGATATCACCAATAATCTGTAGAGCTTCTGTTAAAGCATGGTACATCCTCAACATTTCATCACGTTTTTGAGCCTGCTCAGCTGACTCCTCCATCAAACTGCTCTGGTCCTCTGAAGAATATAATTGAGCAAGCAGTTCTCTGTGGATAAATGCTTTTACCTGTTGTAAAAACATAACAAAAATAAATTAATAAAAAATAAGGTACTCCATTAGACATTTTTTGTAGCACCTCGTATATAAATATGTTTTCAGGATCTTTAGAGGGTTGAATTTTAGTTGGCCAGAGACATCATGGGGTTGGCTTACTAAAACTGGAGAGTGCAAAATCTGATGTAGCTGTGTATGGTAGCCAATCAGCTTCTAACTTCAGCTTGTTCAATTAAACTTCAATTAAGCTCTCCAGATTCAGCAAATCGACCCCATATCTATGATTTGGAGAAAACTTTATTGAAGAAGATGTTACAGAACAAACCATATGGAAAAGAACAAAAGATGATCCAAAAAGTCCCAACAGCAATGTAATATTTATGGACCATGTGACCTAGAGCTACCTGCCTTATAGTGAAGTTTTTAGGCTTTCAATATTCATATACATAGCACAATAGAGCTTTCTTAAAACAGAAGATATTCACATCTCATTTAATCACATATTCTAAAAATAAGGGGATTATTAAAAATTTTAGGGTAGTGGGCAAAACAATGCAAATAATTTCTTTTAACCCCAGTGGCTAACTGTATATCCACAACATCAAGGGCATAGTATAGATAAAGCCTATTACAGTAGAATCTCGGATTGCGAGTAACGTGGTTAACGAGCGTTTCGCAAAATGAGCACTGTATTTTAAACTAGTGTTGTCTCGCAAAACGAGCAGGATTCAGGCCAAAGTGATGTGCAGTACCGCGTTTGGCTTGAGGTGGGAAATGCACGGAAAGGCCCGAGGACAGCTCGGCTGACCTCGGCAAACCTCAGAAAGGCTCGGGAATGGAGTCAGCCAAACTGTCCTCTGGCCTTTCCGGCCATTTCCGAGGCTCTCTGGTGCCCCCCGCCTCTGGCCGCATGCGGTATTGCATGCCATTGAAGTCAATGCGGAACAAACTATTTTAGTTTCCATTGACTTCAATGGGGAAACTCGCTTTGATATGCCAGTACTTTGGATTACGAGCATTCTCCTGGAACGGATTATGCTCGTAATCCGAGGTTCCACTGTATATTATAGAGTCACTTATTCCAAACTGCATACAGCTGTTTCAGGTTTGTTGGCCATCATCAGTGTAGGGTAAGGAAACCATTTATTTTACAGAGTAGGGCTTGAGAACCAACAACAAAGTATAACCATGAAGGTATAGTGGGGAGGGACTGAAGTAACCAAAAAGGCCCCAAAAGAACCAGCGCGTAGCACAGTAAAACCTACTTTGAACAGAAGGTATTGAAAAGTCTCATTCCATCACATATCCCAAAAATAAGGTAATAATTCCTGAAGTAAATTTTTATTTTGCCTGCTTTTATAGTTCTTCCCCTAACAGCTGATTTGGTTTGAATCTCAACCACGGCACTACCTGCCTGGAGTTTGCATGTTCTCACTGTGCCTGCGTGGGTTTCCTCCAGGAATCCAAGGACAAGCTGGTAGGTAATTGGCTCCTGTCTATATTGGCCCTAGTATCTGACACTATCTGTATGTATAAATGTGAGTTAGGGACGTTAGATTGTAAGCTTCTGGAGGGCCGGATCTGGTGGAATGTACCATATATATGTAAACACTGCGTAAATTGTTGGCACTATATAAGTACATGTAATAAATAATAATAAATAATAATTTTATGGACCCTAGTGAGGCCATTTGAAATAAGGCTGCCATACAAAGTATTTTCCCACTTGCACAAGAAAAGTGAAATTCCCTTTAAAGCAGTAACCTTTCAAATTTTAAAATCTCAATCCAAACAGAACACTGATGAGATAAAGTGGAACAAGAACAAGCTATTTAGAGTGGAGCTTCACAAACAGTCTACTCAAAACTAGTGCTGGAAGCTTTGGAGACAAATCAGCATTAACTAGTAACCATCTGGAAGACATTCAATGAAGCACTGAATTTAGGATGATCCAAAGGTAAAGGGTAATGGGTGATGCAACAAAAAAATTACGATAGGGTGCTTCATGTTTTGTACAAGCCACATATGTGTATTCTGCAATCAAGTCACATAACAAATATGCACTTATAATTGCCAGTGTCAAGATGACTTGTATAGATACAAAGGGCCTTTAATCTTTTATAACATCAATCCCTATTCACTATTTTTGTACATATGATCTGTCTCCTAAAACTTTCATATGAGTATGTGCTGTTTTACATCTGGTCACCAGGAATTGTATTTATTGTATTCATTTTTTTCTCTTTTAGGACAATCGAGGAATTTTGGTCTCCTTTAACAAGTTGATTTAATAAAACTAAGTTAGGAGGCTTGCAAGCATTTCAGGAACACATGTTCCTTATAACACGGGCTGCACTCAAACAGCGACTCTGCCTACTGTCTCAATCACCTCTAATGTGACATTTAATTGAATACATACACATGTGCTCCACTGTGGAACTTGATACAAACTTGCTGCATATGAACCAAAATTCACTTCCCACCTAGAAGAACTGACTAGCCTGTTCTGTTTCCTAGGGCTTGAATCATTATTTCAGTTTTTACATAGTATTTGCTAAAAGTGCTGTTTCAAATACTACTGTCCTGTTCCATAGTTACATTATGAATACTAGATTTATGCAAATATTTATTTTTATTAAAGTGATGTTAAAGCCCACATTTTTTTTATCGATCTCAAATACTGCTGAATTGCTGTCCGATGTATTCTATTCTTGAATGCTATATATTTTAATTTTGTATCTAAATGAGATGGTCCCCCAGGCGCTGGCTACAATGTTTAGAGAGTGACTCGGTTCCTATGCAGGATCCTAAAGAGCCACCCTTGCATGCATGCCAGAGAGCAGTGGCTGTCAGGCTGTGTGCATCAATGCAAACATGCAGCCCCATGCAAGCCATTCTTCTGCTCTCTCCTTACTTGGAAGTTTTGGGAAGTGGTGCTTGGTGTACTGGAGGTTATGCAAATATGTTTGCACATATACAGTGGGGCAAAAAAGTATTTAGTCAGCAACCAATTGTGCAAGTTCTCCCACTTAAAAAGATGAGAGAGGCCTGTAATTGTCATCATAGGTATACCTCAACTATGAGAGACAAAATGTGGAAACAAATCCAGACAATCACATGTCTGATTTGGAAAGAATTTATTTGCAAATTATGGTGGAAAATAAGTATTTGGTCACCTACAAACAAGCAAGATTTTTGGCGCTCACAGACCTGTATCTTCTTCTTTAAGAGGCTCCTCTGTCCTCCACTCATTACCTGTATTAATGGCACCTGTTTGAACTTGTTATCAGTATAAAAGACACCTGTCCACAACCTCAAACAGTCACACTCCAAACTCCACTATGGTGAAGACCAAAGAGCTGTCGAAGGACACCAGAAACAAAATTGTAGACCTGCACCAGGCTGGGAAGACTGAATCTGCAATAGTCAAGCAGCTTAGTGTGAAGAAATCAACGGTGGGAGCAATAATTAGAAAATGGAAGACATACAAGACCACTGATAATCTCCCTCAATCTGGGGCTCCACGCAAGATCTCACCCCGTGGGGTCAAAATTATCACAAGAACGGTGAGCAAAAATCCCAGAACCACACGGGGGGACCTAGTGAATGACCTGCAGAGAGCTGGGACCAACGTAACAAAGGCTACCATCAGTAACACACTACGCCGCCAGGGACTCAGATCCTGCAGTGCCAGACGTGTCCCCCTGCTTAAGCCAGTACATGTCCAGGCCCGTCTGAGGTTTGCTAGAGAGCATTTGGAGGATCCAGAAGAGGATTGGGAGAATGTCATATGAAACCAAAGTAGAACTGTTTGGTAGAAACACAACTCGTCGCGTTTGGAGGAGAGAGAATGCTGAGTTGCAACCAAAGAACACCACACCTACTGTGAAGCATGGGGGTGGCAACATCATGCTTTGGGGCTGTTTCTCTGCAAAGGGAACAGGACGACTGATCCGTGTACATGAAAGAATAAATGGGGCCATGTATCTTGAGATTTTGAGTGCAAACCTCCTCCCATCAGCAAGGGCATTGAAGATGAAACGTGGCTGGGTCTTTCAGCATGACAATGATCCCAAACACACCGCCCGGGCAACGAAGGAGTGGCATCGTAAGAAGCATTTCAAGGTCCTGGAGTGGCCTAGCCAGTCTCCAGATCTCAACCCCATAGAAAAGCTTTGGAGGGAGTTGAAAGTCCGTGTTGCCCAGCGACAGCCCCAAAACATCACTGCTCTAGAGGAGATCTGCATGGAGGAATGGGCCAACATACCAACAACCTTGTGAAGACTTACAGAAAACATTTGACCTCTGTCATTGCCAACAAAGGATTTATAACAAAGTATTGAGATGAACTTTTGATATTGACCAAATACTTATTTTCCACCATAATTTGCAAAATAAATTCTTTCCAAATCAGACAATGTGATTGTCTGGATTTGTTTCCACATTTTGTCTCTCATAGTTGAGGTATACCTATGATAACAATTACAGGCCTCTCTCGTCTTTTTAAGTGGGAGAACTTGCACAATTGGTGGCTGACTAAACACTTTTTTGCCCCACTGTATGAAGAAAAATGTCATGGAGAATATTATACAGATGGTTAAGGTTGCATTAATCTGGAACACTTAATACTTACTTTAATGTTTCAGTACTGTGTTCAATTTTCTAAATAATATTTTTTTGTCACTTAGTTCTGGATAGAGCATACAGTGGGAAGGGTTAGAACCCCTATCAATTATTTACTGCTCTTAGTTTCCCTACTGGAGAGATTCCTTCTTACTTCCTGTCCAGGTAACACCTTGAAGACTGCTTTTTCGTATCTACTTGGAAGGCATCAACAGTCATCCACACCTTATGGATTATCTAAAGCAGTGGTTCTCAACTCCAGTCCTCAGGGCCCACCAACAGGCCAGGTTTGCAGGATAACTGAAATGCATCACAGGTGATATAATTTGCTGCTCAGGGATTGCAGTATTCTAGTCTGCATCTCACCAAGGTAATACTTAAAGTCTGGCCTGTTAGTGGGTCCTGAGGACAGGAGTTGAGAACCACTGATCTAAAGGGATATACAGAGAATGCATTCCTGAAAAATATATGCAAAGTTCAGTTCAATGCAATAAAACCGAACTTACATGGATTGAAATTCAACCGGTTCAGCAGGGACCAGCCAATTTTCAATCCATCTATGGGCAGGCTGGTTGCAGAGAAGTCAATCACTTTATTGACTTCTGTACAACCAGCATGTCATTTTTTTTCCCGCTCAATCAGTGCCGCTGGCTATAGTCATGAACACTGATCATTGCATTCTGACAGCAGGGAACTCTCAATATGTGTGTCGATGTGTTGATAGGGGAATCAAATAATTTTTTTCCCCGTTCAACCCGCTGGTTGAACAAAAAAAATGCATTATCCATGGCCTGCCTTAGTGTTACAAAGAGACAGGGGCACATAAAGTGATACAAATTTAATCCTTCTCTGCTCTATTTCAATAATTTAAAAAAAGGTGTTTCATAGATTTTACCTTTAAACAAAGAAGAACATAATGAGGTTAAATATAGGGCACAGAGCACTGCATAACATGTCATATTTTATAGCAACGAATCAGTCGTCACTATTCTGACTGTTTTAAATTATGAAGAAAATATGTTTTTTAGATACACATGCAAAAGTGGTCAACTTATTGTAAATACTTTTTATCAAAATGTGTTAACCATCTTGCTGCATCCGTTGACCGCAGGACTTCAGACCAGGAATACTTACGTGGATTTCCCTGTGGCACCGCATTAGATACGAGGGGGACTTTAAGCAGACCTGTATACATTAACAATATTTGGTCAGCCTACATGGTCAAAACCCCCATATTTCATCCCGTTTGGATCTGGCATCCATCGGTTAAGCCACATTACGATTTGGGTTGGTTGTCGATTCATTGATGCGCGTGTTCGGTGGAGTGCGTTTCCATACAATCTACTTGGAGTGAACTAGACTTGATGAGATAACAGAGAAGTGCTAAGCCCTGACGAAGCACAGCCGTGCGAAACATGTCGGCTAATTGCACATTCTAGTTCTTTGTTTCCAAGCTTTTATGATATTATTTTGTATTATTGTAATTTTAAGATGTTATGAATAAATTTATTTTTCTATATACTTACCGTCTCCAGTGTACTCACCTTTAACAAAACTGGTATCTCCCCTCAAAATCCCGTTTTGTGAGAGTTTGTCTCTCTTTGTTTTTTTCTTTCAAAATGTGTTAATGTAATGTATGTATAATACATTACCAAACATACAATACAATATGCAAACTGTAACGACAGGGGCCAACGTCGTTTAAATATATTCCATTCCCGAACACACAGCAGCTACCAGACACTCCACAGTCAGGCGACCGCTTCCCATAGGAATAATTCTTCCAGAAATACGAGACAGCGCTCTGTGTTGAAGTTTCCAACTTGTCTGACCCTTTTATTGAGAAAAGCAGGTCCTTATATACACAAAAAGAATACTGTAGTCCAAATGAACAACTCCACCCACAACATCACACAATGGTTACATAACCAGCTCCCAATACACATCTGACATCTCTTAGCAGACAGCAGGTGAGGTCATTAGCTAATCCCTTTTCATCTTAAATGACTATGCATAACCTTTATGTTCCCCAGACTGTCTGTCTGCTACTTTACAATACACACAAGTACAGAGTTAATTATCACAATGAAAGATCCTCAGAAACCATCCTAGGTTAATTTACATCACAACAGGCAGGTGGCACATCAGCATCTCTCAATTAACTTGTTGAGTTCAGGATCAACAAACAGTAACTAGTTATTTACAGATATCCTGGGGAATATAGTGGATTAATATTACAGACCCATTTTAGGTAGTCCAAGACATATTCTTAATGTCCATTCTTTTCTTGCTCACCCTGTGCCCAAAGTGACCCCTGTCACACAACCTATAATAGTAGTAATAGTTGCCATGGTATGCTATGTGCACTGCATCATTGCCCTTCTCATGGTGCCCAAGGTATTTTGTCTTTATACAGTTCTGCTCCTAAGTTTACATTAATGATTTCTTGGCCATTTTTCAGAGAATATGAATGATAACACAAAAACTTTTCTTTCACTCATGGTTAGTGTTTGACTAAAGCCATTTATTATCAATCAACTGTGTTTACTCTTTTTAAATCATAATGACTTTCTCCATGACTCAGAATCCAGAAACGTCAGTGCGGCACTGGATGAAAGATGCAAGGGTCTGTCAGGATTCCAGAAACCTTTTATACACACACACTAATTACTAGGCTTGTGCACAACGGAAAAATTCGGTTAGTTTCGGTTTGTTTCTTTTTGGTCCTGTTGATTCGTAATCATTCGTAATTTTGCTAGATGGGATTTTTCGTGTTCGGACTAATTCGTATTTTCGCAAGCGACATTTTTCGTTGAATTTTTAGTTGATTTATAATTCGTACTTTCGGTAGAGTACATTGTTTTTCGTTGATTCTGGACACAACTCCTACTTTCGTAACTTTTTTTGGGTTCGTTGATTCGTAATTTTCTGTGTCTCTCTCACGACGACGCTGCCTATTATGCCTAATGTGCTTCGAATGGATTTGTACTTTTCTAAATACATAGCGGTTATTTGTAACGATTCGAAATCTCGTATTTTACTTTCGTTTTTTACATGCGGCTATAGCCTCCGCCCCTGTACACCATTTTGAGAGGGTTCAGCACGGTGAGGGAGAAGCAGAGAGCAGAGCAGAGTGTTATTGTGCTTCGAATGGATTCGAAATCTCGTATTTTACTTTCGTTTTTTACATGCGGCTATAGCCTCCGCCCCTGTACACCATTTTGAGAGGGAGTTCAGCACGGTGTGGGAGAAGCAGAGAGCAGAGCAGAGTGAGTGTTATTGTGCTTCGTATGGATTTGTACATTCGTAACTTTTTCATAACGAATTATGCCGAAGACATTCGGGCATTCGCTATTTGCGGTATAATTTATTTCGGATTCGGTCTTATTCGTAATTGCTTTGTTCGGAAATTCGAATGCTTCCGAATGTCCGAAAGTTGCTAAATTCGGACGAATTTCGATTCGTTACGAAACGAATTGCACAAGGCTACTAATTACAAGCAAACAGATCACAGGTGAGGATGTTTATCTTTAATAGCCATTCAAACCCCTTTGTGTCAACTTGTGTGCATGTTATCAGGCCAAAATCAAAATGTAAACTTTTGATCAGGGTCATTTGGGTAGTTTCTGTTGTCATTATGATTTCAAAAGAGTAAACACAGTTGATTGATAATAAATGGCTTCAGCCAAACACTAACCATGAGTGAAATTTTTTTATTGTGTTTTTCATATTCTTAAAAAAATTGCCAAGAAATCCTAAATTCTGCCAGGGTATGTAAACTTATGAGCATAACTGTACTTTCAATGTCAACCTCTTGTTCAAAAGTCTGTGATTAATTGTTTCAGGGCGTATTAAAAATTGGGTTGTGGTTTTGTGCCCACCAGTGCCGCCTGCCAGTGCATAGCAATGCTGCCAACCAGTGCCACCTACCAGTGCACACCTATGCCACCTATCAATGCCCACCTGTGCCACCTATCAATGCCCATCAGTGCTACCAATCATTCCCTTATCATCAGTGCCACCTATCAGCGCTGCCTATTAGTGTCACCTAGCAGTGCCCATTAGTGCCACCCATCAGTGCCCATCAGTGCCACCTATCAGTGCCCTTCACTGCCACCTAATGCCCTTCAAAGCCACCCATCAGTGCCATCCATCTGTGCAACCCATCAGTGCCACCTATCAGTGCCCACTAGTAATGCCTCATCAGTGCCCACCAGTGCAGTCTCATCAGTGCCTACCAGTGCCATCTCATCAGAGCCCACCAGTGATACCCATCAGTGCAGGGGCGGATCCAGGGGGGGGCAATGGGGCAATTGCCACCCCCGAGAAATTAGTTTTAGTTGCGGAACTTGGGGGGCACCTGAGTGTCTGAGCGGATGGTAGTTGCGGAACTTGCGGGCGCCTGAGAGTCTGAGCGGGTGGCTTGATGGGCGGGTGACAGCGTATGCTGCCGGGTGCCTCGTTGTGTGGGCGGGCCGCTCAGCGGCGAGTGAGAGTCAGAGAGTAGGCGGACAGCTGGTCGGCTCTGTGGGTGGCTGGCCAATCAACAAGCCGGTGGCCGGGGGAGCAGAGAGATGACATCATCTCTCACCGCCCGCGCCTGCCCTGCATCCCTGCAGTAATTTCCGCCCTCACTGTGCAGACAGCAGAGAGATTACATCATCTCTCTGCTGCCTGACTCTGACAAGCAAAACACCACCTTAGCAAGTGACAATCCGCAAGGTGTGGCATGTGAGGTGGCAAGTGACAATCTGCATCTGGTGGCAGGCAAGTGACAATCCGCAACATGTGGCAGGTGACGTGGCAAGTGACAATCTGCATCTGGTGGCAGGCAAGTGACAATCCGCAACATGTGTCAGGTGACGTGGCAAGTGACAATCTGCATCTGGTGGCAGGCAAGTGACAATCCGCAACATGTGGCAGGTGACGTGGCAAGTGACAATCTGCATCTGGTGGCAGGCAAGTGACATTCCGCAACTTGTGGCAGGTGAAGTGGCAAGTGACAATCCGCAACATGTGACAGGTGACGTGGCAAGTGACAATCTGCATCTGGTGGCAGGCAAGTGACAATCCGCAACATGTGGCAGGTGACGTGGCAAGTGACAATCTGCATCTGGTGACAGGCAAGTGACAATCCGCAACATGTGGCAGGTGACGTGGCAAGTGACAATCTGCATCTGGTGGCAGGCAAGTGACAATCCACAACATGTGGCAGGTGACGTGGCAAGTGACAATCGGCAACGTGTGGCAAGTGACAATCCGCAACGTGTGGCAAGTGACGTGGCAAGTGACAATCTGCATCTGGTTGCAGGCAAGTGACATTCTGCAACATGTAGCAGGTGATGTGGCAAGTGACAATCTGCAGCGTGTGGCAAGTGACGTGGCAAGTGACAATCTGCAACATGTGGCAGGTGACGTGGCAAGTGACAATCCGCAACGTGTGGCAAGTGACGTGGCAAGTGACAATCTGCAACGTGTGGCAGGTGACGTGGCAAATGACAATCCGCAACGTGTGGCAAGTGACAATCCGCAATGTGTGGCAAGTGACGTGGCAAGTGACAAGCTGCATCTGGTGGCCGGTGACATGGCAAGTGACACTCGGGGGAACCCACTGATTCTGCATTATGGTGAGTTGAACCATTTCATTTTATAATACAATGTAATAATATAAATAATGCGCTTCAATCATCCTGACACCATAACAACCATGGTGCCGTGATCATTGAAGCGCGAGTCATTTCCCTGATAAATTGCCCCCCCCCAAAAAAAATATTTTTTGGTAGTGCCCCTCCAGAGACTAGACTCTGGATCCGCCCCTGCATCAGTGTCCATCAGCTCCGCCTTATCAGTGCCCATCAGTGCAGCCTATCAGTGCCCATCAGTGCAGCCTCATCAGCGCACATCAATGAAGAAGAAAAATTACCTGTTTGCAAAATTTTATAACAAACAATAAAACTGTTTTGTTTGTTTTTTTTTCCAAATTTTCTGTCCTTTTTTTTTTTAGCAGAAAATAAAAAACACAGCAATGTTTAAATACCACCGAAAGAAAGCTCTATTTGTGGGAATAAAATGATAAAAATGTAATTTGGGTACAGTGTTGCATGACCGCGCAATTGTCATTTAAAGAGTGACAGCACTGAAAGTTTAAAATTGGCCTGGGCAGGAAGGGGGTTTAAGTGCCCAGTAAGCAAGTGGTTAGGTTGCAATATATACTTTTTTTAAATCTTTTTTTCTTTCACTGACAGTCCCTGTTAAAAAAAAGCACAAAATGTTATTCTCGACAGTGTCTTTGTACTGTACATCTACAAAATGTGTAGCGTATCCATTACTCTTTTTTTATCAATACTTGCTTTCATGTGCATGCCAAAAATATGAAATGAAGTCTGTCTGTTTCTATTCAAAAATTTTAAAAGGTGTTTTTGATGTCATATACTTAGTTTTTTTTTAGAAGCTCATGGTTTAAAAATTGGGGTCCAGTTTATGTAAGAGTACATTGCATCTTGAGAAGAGGAACTAAAATATCAGTTTTCCATGGGTCATTCTCAGTAAAATTTGCCTCTAAGGCTTACCTTTCTATAGTCATTCATCATCACTCCTGGGATCCCAGTTGGCAAAACGAATTAGAGTGGAGCAAGCACTTGGTGGTCTTAGTTGTGGGATCATTTAAGAACTATGCTTTAAGTGGGTTTATTGAAAAGATAATCACACCTATATTATCCATGTGGTTTTATGCAAAATTAGGACAAATAATTCCATTTAAATGCATTCAAGTAATATGGTTACCAGAAAAAATATGCACTAATGGAAGAAGCACCAGACCCAAGGAAAAAAGAGTCCAAATTTATTTATCAGCTCATACTAAAAACAACCAACACATTTCAGGGGTAAAAAAAAAAACCCTACCCCTTCACTGGGGCTTCAGTTAAGTTAGGAACCTTAAATGGACTCAAACTAGAGTTTTGCTGTGTGAATTTGTGCAGGGAAGCAAACTGCTAAATCAGGAGAGTTAGGCAGGCCATACACAAATTTCTTTCCTGCAACCACAATTCAATTCCCACATCAACGCAGACTGTGCTGACAGGGGAATCCCTCCTGCCAAGCCTTTGTCTGCTACTGGCAGGGCAAACAGTCCCTGCCGGGAGAAGACAGTAATTATTGGTAGTGGCTATAGCAGCCATTAGCGATTTTTAACAAGAGAATCTGGCAGGCTGGTTGTGTCAGTTTACCTGAGGCCAGATGACAGATGCACACCGTTGGGGTCAGGAGTGCACCACAAGGTAGTGAACCCTATGGCTGACTGCTGTGGATGGAACACTGGGTGGTTAAGGAAGGCAGGTCCACTGGAGCACAAACAGGGATCCCACAGGGAGCTAAAGCCCAAGATTCCCCAGGGCGCGGAGTCTAAGATCCAGCAGGTGTTCATCAGAGCCTCTAGTGGTAAGGATGGACTGAGCTACAACTGGATTCAGGTTGCAGCCCCCAGAGTCCCCTAGCTCATGCTCCGTAGGGTATAGAGGATAGAGGGGAAGCAGCAGCTCAGGATACAAGAGATAGTGAGGGGATAAGCCATGGTCAGGGCAACAAGCATACAAGGATAAACAAAGGACACGCCAAAGGTCAAGGTCACAAGCAGACAGCGATAGTCGAGAACAAGCCAAGATCGGTAACACAGAGACAGACGTAGCACACAGCAAGCAGGAACCCAAACACACAATGCTTAACAAACAACATTGATCAGCAAGGCAGACTTGCAGTGCACAGGTTAATATAGAGTTCTCTGATAGGCCCTGGGGTGGAGCCATGCTTGGAGGAGAGATTATTAAAGCAGCCAGGTGAGAGTGTCTGGCCTCTAAGGTGAACACATGGAGAGGAAGGTAAGCTGACAGACAAACATTACTGCATATCCATGACAGTACCCTCCCTCTTACGAGGCCTCCCCCTTCCCCGCCTGGGCCCAGGTTTAGAGGGGAACTTCAGATGAAACTTCTTTACCAGACGAGGTGCAAAGACCTCAGATGCAGTGATCCAAGACCTCTCCTCAGGACCAAACCCTTTCCAATGAACTAGGTACTGAAGAACGCCTCTACAGAGTCGGGAATTCAGAATTTGACTGACCTTGTACTCCTGATTATCCTCAGAGACCGGCGCCACGGTAGGGAGAGGACGAGAGAACTTATTGAGGACTAAAGGCTTTAGAAGGGCAACATGGAAGGAGTTAACGATTTTAAGGCTTTTGGGAATCTGGAGTTTGAAACAAACCGGATTCAGTTTAGTAGTTATAGTGTACGGACCAATGAATCTTGGAGAAAACTTCAGAGAGGGAACTCGGAGCTTGATGTTCCTGGTGGAGAGCCAGACTTTGTCCCCTGGCTGAAGGGAAGGCGGTTTATGGTAAGAGGAAGTTGAGGGTGTTTTCCATAAACTGTGAAAAAGGGTGTCTTCTGCGAACTGGTATTTACATGATTGTTATGAGAGAATTCTGCCCACAGGAGTAGAGAGGACCAATCGTCATGATGAGCAGAGACTAAGGTGCGAAGAAAGACCTCTAACTCCTGATTGACCCTCTCAGTCTGTCCATTGGATTGAGGATAGTTAGAAGAGGAAAAATCCAAGACAATATTGAGGAATTTGCAAAAGGCTCTCCAAAAACGAGACGTAAATTGAACACCCCTGTCGGAAACAATATGAGAAGGAACCCCATGGAGGTGGAAAATTTCTCGAATAAAAAATGGGAACCAAGGCAGGAGCAGAAGGAAGGCCAGGAAGAGGAACAAAATGAGCCATCTTGGAGAACTGATCGATTACCACCCAAATGACCGTATTATTCTCAGACAGTGGGAGATCTGTGATAAAATCCATGGCAATGTGAGCCCAGGGCTCCTTAGGAATGGGCAAGGGCATGAGGAGACCAGCAGGAGCTTGTGTGGAGGATTTAGACTGAGCACAGACATGACAAGCCTTAAAGTAGTCTTTGACATCTGAGCGGAGATTAGGCCACCAGTAGTGACGACTGATGAGTAAGAAGGATCGGAAGAATCCAGCATGACCTGCCATCTTGGAATCATGTCCCCAACGAAGGATCTTAGCTCTTAGATCAGTGGGGACAAAGGTCTTACCAGGAGGAATTTTTGACTCCAGGGTGGTAGAATGGGCAACGATGCATGAGGTTGGAATGATCGGCTCAGGTTCAGGGGTGGACTCCTCATCCAAAGTGTCAAATGACCTAAAGAGCGCATCAGCCCGACCGTTGCAGGAACCAGGTTTGTACGTAGTGGTGAAATTAAAACGGGAAAAGAAGAGACTCCACCTGGCCTGTCTGGGATTCAGACATTTAGCATTCTGTAGATACTGTAAATTTTTGTGATCAGTAAAGATCGTTATGGAGTGAGGGGAACCCTCCAAGAGATGACGCCACTCCTCTAACGCCAATTTAACTGCGAGAAGTTCCCGATCACCGATGGCATAATTTCTCTCTGCCTGAGAATTTCTTTTGGAGAAGAACGTACATGGTTGACGTCTCTTCTCAAAGAATTGAAGAAGCACAGCACCCACCCCCATTGAAGAAGCGTCCACTTCAATAAAAAATGCATCCCCAGGATTCGGTCTCCTCGAGAGAGGTCCAGAAACAAAGGCCTGTGAAACACAGAGACAGCCTCGGGAGACCAGTCTTTGGCATTAGCACCCTTCTTGGTCAAAGCGATAATAGGCGCGGCAATGGAATAGTAATTCCTTCTGAACTGCCTATAATAATTTGTGAAGCCAAGAAAGCACTGTGTGGCCTTGAGGCTAGCAGGAAGAGGCCAGTTGGTAATGGCCAAGACCTTCCCAGGATCCATACGAAGAACCAAACTTGAGACAAAGCATCCCAGAAACAGGACCTCAGAACATTCAAAGGAACATTTCTCCAGCTTGGCATAGAGATAATTCTCTCTAAGGCGCTGAAGTACAGTGCAGACATGGTTTCTGTGGACAAGCAGATTTTCCGAAAAGATAAGAATGTCATCCAGATAGATGACAACAAACTGGTACAGCAGATCCCTGAAGATTTTATTGACAACGTTTTGAAACACAGCTGGGGCATTACACAAACCAAAAGGCATAACCAGGTATTTGTAATGCCCGTCTCTAGTGTTAAACGCAGTCTTCCATTCGTCACCCTCCCGTATAAGAATGAGATTGTACGCGCCTCTGAGATCCAACTTGGTGAAAATGGAGGCACCCTTCAACCTGTCGAATAGCTCAGAAATTAAGGGTAAGGGGTATCGATTTTTGATAGTAACTGCGTTTAAACCTTGATAGTCGATGCAGGGTCTCAAGGTACCATCCTTTTTGGCAGCGAAAAAGAACCCTGCTTCTACAGGCGATGAGGATTTCTGGATGAAACCTGTCTCTAGATTCTCTGCGACATACTCAGACATGGCCTGGGCAGAGTTGATCTGGGGACAAGGTCAATAGCACAGTCAAAAGACCTGTGGGGAGGAAGTACCTCTGCTGATTTCTTTACAGAACACATCCCGGTAATCGCTGTATGCAGCGGGAAGATCAGAAGATACAGATGTGGTAGCAACTGGAAGGCTCTCCTTGGGGGCCACCTTGAAAAGACATGACAAGAAACATGAGGGACCACAAGCCAGGATCTGCCCAGAGACCCAGTCCACATGTGGAGAGTGGAGCTGTAGCCAAGGAAGGCCCAATACAATGGAGGTAGAGGCCTTGGGTAGAATGAGAAACGATATCCACTCCTGGTGGAGTATCCCTACGGACAACCTAATGGGTAGCGTCTGGAAGTGAATAGGACCCCCTGGGAGAACAGTGCCATCAGTTGCCGAGACTACCAATGGCATAGTGAGGGGTGAAAAGGTAAGCTTCAAAAAGAAGCAGTTCTCCAGTCCATAAAATTGCCGACAGCCCCGGAATCCAGATATGCAAGGGTCAATTGAGGAGAAGTGCCTACATGAAGGAACACCGGAAGAAGAAGACGAGAAGATGATGTTTCTGGGTCCAATACTCCACCTTCCAAATGTATTAGACCCAAGCGTTTCCTGGGCAAAAGCGAGCAGGAATCACGAAAAAAGACCCTTGCCCCCACAATAGAGACACAAGCCCAGAGTTCTGCGCCTAGCACGTTCTTCAGGGGTTAGTCTGGTCCGGCCCAGTTGCATAGGTTCCTCAGCAGGCAGAAGATGCTCCACAGGATGAAGGGAGGGAAGCTCAGACTGGCTAGGGCCCAGGGAGTGCTGGCGTCTTATTTCTAGGGACCTCTCCTGAAAACGAATGTCGATCTGATTGCACAAGGAAATTACATCGTTCAGACCGACGGGGATGGCTCTTCCTGCTAATTCGTCTTTCACTCGGTCAGAGAGGCCATGTAAAAAGGTAGCGACCAGGGCCTCATTGTTCCAGCTCAATTCAGCTGCGAGGATACGGAACCGAAGAGCGTATTGTCCCACTGAACAAGATTCTTGGCGAAGACGTAAAAGAGCACTAGCCGCTGAAGAAACCCGAGCCGGCTCCACGAAGATGTTACGAAAGAGCTTCAAGAAGTTTGGACAGGCTTGAAACCACCGGATCATTCTTCTCCCACAGGGGGGCAGCCCAGGCTAGAGCTTCACCGGAGAGGAGGGAAATGATATAGGCTACCTTTGCCCGATCAGACAGGAAGTTTTGAGGCTGAAGCTCAAAATGGATAGTACATTGGCTCAGAAACCCCCTGCAGGCCTTGGAGTCCCCAGAGAAACGGAATGGAGCTGGCAGTTGTAGTGCGTGTGTGGCTGCGACTGGTGCAATAGGTGCAGCCGCTGGTTGTACTTGAGGTTGCTGATTCAAGGCTCCCAAGGAGGCCTGGAGCTGCTCGAAGTGGGAAGCCAGATCCTGGAGGAATCGCATCACCTGCGTCTGATTCAATTCCTGGGTCTCAAGTCTGTGGACTATGCTCTGCAATGGATCATGGCTGATCAAACTGTCAGGTCACCTGAGGCCAGATGACAGATGCACACCGTTGGGTTCAGGAGTGTACCACAAGGTAGTGAACCCTATGGTTGACTGCTGTGGATGGAACACTGGGTGGTTAAGGAAGGCAGTTCCACTGGAGCACAAACAGGGATCCCTCAGGGAGCTAGAGCCCAAGATTCCTCAGGGCGCTGAGTCTAAGATCCAGCAGGTGTTCACTAGAGCCTCTAGTGGTGAGGATGGACTGAGCTGCAACTGGATCGAGGTCGCGGCCCCCAGAGTCCCCTAGCTCACGCTCCGTAGGGTATAGAGCAGGGATCCTCAAACTACGGCCCTCCAGCTGTAGCGGAACTGCAAATCCCATGAGGCATTGCAAAACTCTGACATTCACAGACATGACTAGGCATGATGGGAATTGTAGTTCCTGAACACCTGGAGGGCCGTAGTTTGAAGACCCCTGGTATAGAGGATAGAGGGGAAGCAGCAGCTCAGGATACAAGAGATAGTGAGGGGATAAGCCAAGGTCAGGGCGACAAGCAGACAAGGATAAACAAAGGACACGCAAAAGGTCAAGGTCACAAGCAGACAGGGATAGTCGAGAACAAGCCAAGATCGGTAACACAGAGACAGACGTAGCACACTTCAAGTAGGAACCCAAATACACAATGCTTAACAAACAACGTTGATCAGCAAGGCAGACTTGCAGTGCACAGGTTAATATAGAGTTCTCTGATAGGCCCTGGGGTGGAGCCATGCTTGGAGGAGAGATTATTAAAGCAGCCAGGTGAGAGTGTCTGGCCTCTAAGGTGACCACATGGAAAGGAAGGTAAGCTGACAGACAAATATTACTGCATACCAATGACAGGTTGTACCCAATCGATCAACTTGGTACTGGCCAGCAGTATCTGTGTGAGCAATCAAGATAAAACTTAAGATAAGATAAAATAAGATAAGACTTATCTTGATTGCTCATGTAGAGTCTTCTCTTGATTGCTCATAAAGATATTACTAGCCAGTAACTATCCTGATCCAGCAATTAGCGTTCTTACACAGATTTGCACAGGAAAGCTCTATTTTGAGTCCATTCAAGGTTCTTATCTTAACTGAAGTCCTGATAAAAGGGTCGTTTTTCCTGACTCTCAAAACGCATTGGCTGTTTTTTTTTTTTATATGAACTAATAAATGAATTTTAACTATTGTATCCTTTGGTCTGAGGCTCCTTTCATTAGTAAGTTTTTATTTCTTTTTTAAAAACCTGCTGGGGTACCCACTGGCGAGTAGGGTTGTTTCTGGAACCAGTTGGTTAAATAGCTCATAGGTACCACGTCACCCAAGTGCTTCTCCTTTACAATCCATATTGTAAAATAAATTAAAGCTTGACTTATATCATTCCCCATTGCAAACGGGCTAAACAAATTTATTTTGGAATTTTGCAAACTGTGCCACCTACAAGTGAAATCTGACTGGGGATCAAATGTAATGTGAATAAACGTCCTCAGTGAGTATAGGAAAGGTTCCTCTCCACCCGCATGCAGACACACAATGCACTCACCAGACTTAATTGATTCCTATTACAGGGAGTCAAATTGAGCATATGGGAAGATCCAAGATCTCATACATGAGGTCACAGGAATTAATCCAAAAATCCATTCAATATATATATACACTGAGCAAAATTATAAATGCAACACTTTTGTGTTTTCCCCTATTTATCATAAGCTGAACTTAAAGATCTATGACTTTTTCTATGTACACAAAAGGCCTATTTCTCTCAAATATTGTTATCAAATCTGTCTAAGCCCAGGTTCACACTGGGCTGCGGGAGTGAAGCCGTGCGATTTCAGCTGAACTCATCCGATTTCACTCCCGCTGGTCAGTCCCGATTTCGGCCTCGATTACAGAGACATCTGTGCAGGTTTCTGCACAGATGTCAATGTAAATCGCGGGCCGAAATTGCAAAAAGTAGTACAGAAAATACTTTTTGAAATTGGTGCAGCGCCGCCGATGCGGCATCGCACCGATTGGGACAGTGCCATTGCCAGGAATTGCCGGCAAATACCGCTGATTTGACATGCGATTTGACGTGTCAAATCGCACCAGTGTGAACCAGGGCTAAATCTGTGTTAGTGAGCACTTCTCCTTTGCCGAGATAATCCATCCACCTCACAGGTGTGGCATATCAAGAAGCTGATTAGACAGCATGCTTATTGCACAGGTGTGCCTTAGGCTGGCCACAATAAAAGGCCACTCTAAAATGTGCAGTTTTATCACACAGCACAATGCCACAGATCTTGCAAACTTTGAGGGAGTGTGCAATTGACATGCTGACTGCAGGAATGTCCACCAGAGCTGTTGCCCTCAAATTGAATGTTCATTTCACTACCATAAGCCATCTCCAAAGGCGTTTCAGAGAATTTGGCAGTACATCCAACCGGCCTCACAACCACAGACCACGTGTAACCACACCAGCTCAGGGCCTCCACATCCAGCATCTTCACTTCCAAGATCGTCTGAGACCAGTCACCCGGACAGCTGCTGCAACAATCGGTTTGCATAACCAAAGAATTTCTGCACAAACTGTCAGAAACCTTCTCAGGGAAGCTCATCTGCATGCCCGTCATCCTCATCGGGGTCTCGACCTGACTGCAGTTCATCGTCGTAACTGACTTGAGTGGGCAAATGCTCACATTCAATGGCATCTGGCACTTTGGAGAGGTGTTCGCTTCATGGATGAATCCCGGTTTTCACTGTACAGGGCGGATGGCAGAAAGCATGTATGGCGTTGTGTGGGTAAGCGGTTTGCTGATGTCAACGATCTGGATAGAGTGGCCCATGGTGGCGATGGGGTTATGGTATGGGCAATCGTATGCTATGGACAACAAACACAGATGCATTTTATTGATGGCATTTTGAATGCAAAGAGATACCGTGATGAGATCCTGAGGCCCATTGTTGTGCCATTCATCCACGACCATCACCTCATGTTGCAGCATGACATTGCACGGCCCCACGTTCCAAGGATCTGTACACAATTCCTGGAAGCTGAAAACATCGCAGTCCTTGCATGGCCAGCATACTCACCGGACATGTCATCCATTGCGCATGTTTGGAATGCTCTGGATCGTCGTATACGACAGCGCGTTCCAGTTCCTACCAATATCAAGCAACTTCGAACAGCCATTAAAGAGAAATGGACCAACATTCCACAGACCATAATCTCAACAACCTGATCAACTCTATGCAAAGGAGATGTGCTGCACTGCATGAGGCAAATGGTGGTCACACCAGATACTGGCTGGTTTTCGGATCCCCCCCGACCCCCCCAACACAGTAAAAATGCACATTTTAGAGTGGCCCTTTATTGTGGCCAGCCTAAGGCACACCTGTGCAATAAGCATGCTGTCTAATCAGCCTCTGGATATGTCACACCTGTGAGGTGGATGGATTATCTCAGCAAAGGAGAAGTGCTCACTAACACAGATTCAGCCCAGGTTCACATTCAGCCAAACTCGCACGATTTCACTCTCGCTGGCAGTCCCGATTTCAGCCACGATTACAAAGACATCTGACACAGATGTCAATGTAAATCGCGGCCGAAATCGCAAAAGTAGTACAGAAACTACTTTTTGAAATCAGTGCAGCGCCGCAGATGCAGCGTCGCACCGATTAGGACGGTGCCATTGCCGGCAATTTGCGGCAAATATCGGCGTTTTGACATGCGATTTGACATGCCAAATCGCATGTCAAAATGCACCAGTGTGAACCAGGGCTTAGACAGATTTGTGAACAATATTTGAGAGAAATAGGCCTTTTGTGTACATAGAAAAATTAGTAGATCTTTAAGTTCAGCTCATGATAAATAGGGGCAAACACAAAAGTGGTGCATTTATAATTTTGCTCAGTGTAGATAGCGTATTCAAAGCTCCAGTGTTGCCATATAGAGAGGGAGAAGAAAGGATGCTCTCATGGTGCAGTATTTCAAATCATTTATTTAAAAAGAATGTTATATTGCACTTACAACAAAGAAGACCGGGATCAGCATGTATTGTATAGGAATCGCCGGTTAGCGCTCCACCTGCGTTCCAGCTGACCGGAAATAATGTATCTCGCCGAACGGGCATGCTGAAAAACCTGCCCCGCATCTGATCAGTGTGTTCTGATAGGGGAGGAATCCCCTTGTCAGAAAAAAACAGTTGAAGTGTGTAAACATTTTTTGGGCCCCTCTATATATATTTACTTTAAAAGTAAAATAATTTATTATACTTTAGCCTATACAGTAACACTGGATATACAGGGCTTTGAAAAAGTATTTACACCCCTTGAAATTTTTCACATTTTGTCATGTTACAACCAAAAACGTAAATGCTTTTTATTGGTATTTTATGTGATAGACCAACACAAAGTGGCACATTATTGTGAAGTGGAAGGAAAATGATAAATGGTTTTCATTTTTTTTACAAATAAATATCTGAAAAGTGTGGCATTAATTTGTATTCAGCCCTCCTGAGTCAATACATTGTAGAACCACCTTTCGCTGCAATTACAGCTGCAAGTCTTTTTGGGGATGTCTCTACCAGCTTTGCACATCTAGAGAGTTACATTTTTGCCCATTCTTCTTTGCAATATAGCTCAAGCTCTGTCAGATTGGATAGAGCTTCCGTAAACAGCAATTTTCAAGTCTTGCCACAGATTCTAAATTGGATTTAGGTCTAGGCTTTGACTGGGCCTTTCTAAATATGCTTTTATCTAAACCATTCCATTGTAGCTCTGGCTGTATGTTTAGGGTCGTTGTCCTGATGGAAGGTGAACCTCCACCCCAGTCTCAAGTCTTTTGCAGACTCTAAAGCCTCGTACACACGATCTTATATCCTATGGATTCTAATCCGATGGTTTTGTCCATCGGAAATCCGATGAAGCTGACTTCCATCAGTCTTGCCTACTACACACCATCAGTCAAAAAACCGACCGTTCCAAACGCGGTGACGTAAAACACTCCGATGAGCCGAGAAAAATGAAGTTTAATGCTTCTGAGCATGCGTCGACTTGATTCTGAGCATGCGTGGTTTTTTTATCCGATGGACTTGCCCATAGACAATCGGAATTTGCTATCAGTTTTTGATCCATCGGAAAAATGTAAAACATGTTCTATTTTTTAAAACCGATGGAAAAAAGACCGATAGGTCCCATACACGATCGGTTTGTGCGATGAAAAAAGTCCATCGGACTGTTTTTATCGGTAAAACCGATCATGTGTACAGGGCTTAACAGGTTTTCTTCTAAGATTGCCCTGTATTTGGCTCCATCCATCTTCCCCTCAACTCTGACCAGCTTCCCCGTCCCTGCTGAAGAAAAAGCATCCCCACAACATGATGCTGCCACCACCATGTTTCACGGTGGGGATGGTGTGTTAAGGGTGATGTGCAGTGTTAGTTTTCCGCCACACATAGTGTTTTGCTTTTAGGCCAAAAAGTAAAATTTTGGTCTCATCTGACCAGAGCACCTTCTTCCACATGTTTGCTGTGTCCCCCACATGGCTTCTCACGAACTGCAAACAGGACTTCTTATGGCTTTCTTTCAACAATGGCTTTCTTCTTGCCACTCTTCCATAAAGGCCAGATTTATGGAGTGCACGACTAATAGTTGTCCTGTAGACAGATTCTCTCACCTGAGCTGTGGATTTCTGCAGCTCCTGCAGAGTTCCCATGGGCTTCTTGGCTGCTTCTCTGATTAATGTTCTCCTTTTCCAGCCTGTCAGTTTAGGTGGATGGACATGTCTTGGTAGGTTTGCAGTTGTGCCATACTATTTATATTTTTGGATGATGAATTGAATAGTGCTCTGTGGGATTTTTAAAGCTTAAGATATTTTTTTATAACCTAACCCTGCTGCTTTAAACTTCTCCACAACTTTATCCCTGACCTGTCTGGTGTGTTCCTTGGCCTTCATGATGCTGTTTGTTCACTAAGGTTCTCTAACAAACCTCTGAGGGCTTTACAGTACAGCTGTATTTATACTGAGATTAAATTACACACAGATAGACTATTTACGATAGGGGTATCAGAGTAAAGGGGGCTAAATACAAATGCACGCCACACTATTCAGATATTTATTTGTAAAAAAATAAATAAAAACATTTATTATTTTCCTTCCACTTCACAAGTATGTGCCACTTTCTATTGGTCTATCACAAAAAATTCCAATAAAATACATTTACGTTTTTGGTTGTAACTGTATAACCCTATGGGACTGTGAAGTTTATTATGGTGGCAATTGTTTTTTTAATGAACCAAACTTTATACTAGTGAGGTCACACAGATTATCATTGCTGTTTCCTGTAAGACTTCAGGGGTTATTAAAAACATGCAAACAAGCATGCATTTTGCTATGAAAACAGTAAAAAAAGATAACAGTAAGAAACTCTGCCTTGTTAGAATATCCTTTAAAAGCTCCCTGCAAGTCTTCCCATGGAAGAGATTGCTGTATCGTAATCTACAGAGGGAAGCATATGATAAGATGCAGCCGGTCTCCCTGGCCGTCTTGTGGGAGCTACCTAAAGGCCACCAGGAGCAAGGAGGAAGTTCAGGGGCTTTTCTCAGTTTTAATATTGCAATGGAAACTATTTCCTGGGGATTAGCGTCAATCTGGGCTTGATATAGAAAACAAGTACTATAGACACATAGCAACAAGAACAAAAATGTATGTTTAGTGTGGTGCATCTAAACAGTGTGTCACACATTCACTAACACGAAAAATACTACTACTATCCCAGAGATGTAATATTTAATTGCCAACATAGAATTTGCAACCAAATGACAGAAGAGACTACCATCCAGTACTGATCCCTAAACAGCAAAGTCAATTAGTAATTAAATTATAAATTAATTATTATTATTATCTATATATCCCCCCCCCAAAAAAAATATATATTTATGTATATGTTGTGTGTAGCGGCCTCACCCCATCTCCTTTTTCTAGGGGTATGTCACGTGACAGGGTGAGATGCGCTACGGCCCATGTCCTCCCCATAGCTGTGGGTGAGGTGAAGGCCAGTATCAGTACATTCCTCGGGCCAATGTGTGTTAGTTATGAAGCTCAGTCCTGCTATGCTGAAACCTCCCTTGCTCCCATTAACCAGAGTCCATACACCGATGCAGGGTCCAACACTTGTTTATTATACTTCCACAACAAACAGTTCTTTCACAGCCGATTAGTTGCGACCCATAACATAACGCAAACGGTGGGATGAGCAGGCCGAGGCACTATCCTGATTTCAATCTAAACCCCTGTGGTTTCACCAGGGGTTATAGCAGCTTTGCTTAGCACAGAATATAGAACTTGTGAGTCTCTACCAGCAACTCCATAGAACACAGATGGGAGTACCTTCGCTGCATTGCGGCCCCTATCAGGGGAAGATGTCCCTCTAAGGGAGTTACCAGAGGCCCATCCGTCACCGGGTTGATGCTGCTCCGGAATGTCCGGACGGGTGACCTCCCCGGCCTCCTCACCTCAGATGCGGGTCCCCTCGCAAGGCGGCACCCTCGGATCACTTCGCCCTCGCGGGACCCAGTCAAAGTTACTGGGCCCCAGGCCTACGATATAGTACCTCACCCCAGGCTGAAGGTGCCTGGGATGGACCCCAACTTCATTCCGGCCAGGCCTAGGGCGCCTGGGCCGGAACCTTTAACCGCCCGCACCCAGGCCTAAGGTGCCTGGGTGCGTGAAGAGAAAATCCTCAAAGACCTCGTGGCGAGGGCGTCTCCCCCTTTTATCTCCTCCCTTCAACACCACGGCGGGTTCCCCGCCCCGGCCGTACCATCTCTGGAAAGGGACAAAAAGGGTAGCACTGCGGCAGTGATTCTACCTTGGGCCTGTAGGTACCCCGCCACCCACAGGCCAAGGAGAATAATACACCACCCAATCCTCCACGAATTACAAAAAGGGGTCCAGAACCTTCACAATTACACACCTGGGTCACACTACCCCCAGGTGTACCCCAACTAAATTTAAAGACCCCGCTACATGTGTAAAATGAAAAATGTATAAAATAAAGATTATACCAAAAAAATTATTATTGCACTTTAACGTTATTTTACTGGTAATTATTAACCTTTTCCCACCCGGGAGTCATTTCATAAAAGGAAAAGGATAATAATTACCAGTAAAATAATGCTAAAGTGTAATAAATAATGTTATCATTTTATTACTAAATGACTTTGCAGTTTAAGGAGTAGTCCTGGATAGTAGTCTCTTCTGTCATTTGGATGCAAATTCTATGTTGTCATATGACGTCCTCTCAGGATTGCATCTTGCGTGCGCTCCATGGGCCATGCTCCAGTTCGATCTGTCACACCCTGTATTCACCTGACATGGCCGATGACAGAGCACCGCCGGTACCATGTGATCGATGTGGCCAATTACAGCGGATCACATGACAGTTGTACACAATGAAATGCTTTGTTACATGCCTTCCATTGTGTACTATTGTGATGAGCTCTGTGATTGGTCAAAGTCATCACATGGTACAGACATGGCCAATCACAGGCCATCTGTACCATATGATTAGATGTAGCCAATCACAGCTGATCACAATAGTAAACACTGAATGAGTAATTTTCTTTCAGAAAAAAATTGTTGCTTATAACTTTAAAATGCAGTTATAGGCAATCATAGTGTGTAAAAAAAAAAAGAAGAAAAAATACTGATTATTTCCTTAAAGTAGTACAATGTTACTGTAGTAAAACTGTATTGATTTGGTCACTGAATGTAAAAGAAAATTGTGAAAAAAAAGAGAAACATTTAATAAAAAAATAAAAAATGCTGAAAATGTAAAAAAAATATATAATAATTTTTTTTAAAATACTGTCACCATTAATTGAAAAGGTTAAAGAAAACCTTTCAATATAGAAATATTGGAGTTGGCTTGAAAGGTGACTCTCGGCTCGACCACGCGGACCCCCCTTATATTCCAGTACTCTCTTTTTTCTCCATTTAATTCTCTATTTTTTATGTATTTAATGTATCATCTATAATTTGTATCACAACTTGTACTCAATAAAATATGGGAGTTGGCAATGCTGATTTGTTTTTAAGCTCTAGGGCCGTGCTTCTAATTCTGCCTTCTGTACCTAGTGAGTCACATACCTCTGAACATTAGAACTTGAGACAGAAATGTACAGTATGCGTGGTCCACCACAACAAAAATTGGATGTGGCTACATTGCGTTGAATATTGGGCATTACTTAAATGTATATATGATATGTGAGCTATACAAAGGAGAAACTACAACAACACAATTTAGTGAAAGTACAACACACAGCACATACACAGCACATACATATAGCAAAACCCAACAGCGTACATGTGTGCTAATTAAACCAATTCCTAACTAAAGGCTACCTAGGTACAACAATCCCATGGGAACAAGCCAGGGTAAGTATGGCAAGCCAGGGTCAGGCAAGGGGACAGGATGGAGAACAAGCAAACTGGCACAATGCTCAGGCAACAAACATACAGAAAGAAGGAAAGCCTGCCTCAGGTGGTGGTTAATTAATGCTTTGGTGCCAGCTCATGTCACCCCTTTAAGGGGTTATGAATGTCAGAAGGTGGAGACAGGCTTCTCAATCATCTTTTTACTATGAGTGGCTGTCACAGTGGTCACATTATTGTTATTATTATTATTAGAATACAGAATTTACATAGCACTTTACAATATCAAAGGGAGACAATACAGTTAGAATACAATAAAATAAAATACAAGAGGATTAAGAGGGCCCTGCTCCGAAGAGCTTACAATCTAATAGGGTAGGGCAGGTGGTACAAAAGGTTGTAACTGTGGGGAATGAGCTGATGGAAGTGATGCGTTTTCAGGGATTGCCTGAAGGAAGCTAGAGTAGGAGATAGCCTGACAGGTTGTGGTAGCGAGTTCCAGAGGATGGGAGAGGCCCTGGAGAAATCCTGGAGACAAGCATGGAAATGGCTTTGTATGTTGTGGTTAGTATTTTGAATTAAATTTGCTGGGCGATTGGGAGCCAGTGTAGGGACTGGCGGAGAGGGGTGGCAGAAACTGAGCGGTCGGTAAGGTGGAAAAGGCTGGCAGAAGCATTCATATTAGACTGAAGAGGGGATAGCCTATGGAGAGGTAGGCCAACGAGAAGGGAGTTGCAATAGTCAAGACGAGACGAGGGAGGGAGTGAATGAGTAGCTTGGTGGTTTAATTTGTTAAAAAGGGGTGTATTTTAGAGATGTTACAGAGGTGAAGTCTACAAGCTTTCGACAGCGATTGGATTCGGGGCTGAAAAGACAGGCCAGAGTCTAGGATTACACCTAGTTCCCTGGCATGATGGGAGGGACTGATGGTTGCATTATTGATTTTGATGGAAAAGTCTTGGAGTGGGGCACGGGCGGGGGGGAATATTACCAGCTCAGTTTTAGAGAGATTTAGTTCAAGGAAGTGGTGCACATCCATGCTGATATGTCAGTTAGCAAGTTAGTAATGCGAGAGGAGACTGAAGGAGTGAGGTGAGGAGCAGACAAACAGATTTGTGAGTCATCGGCATGTAGTTGGTATTGGAAGCCGTGGGCATATGATCAGGAGCCTGTCCCTAGAGCTCTTGGTCTTAAGCAGTGAACTCAAATGGCGACTGGGAGACACCTGCTAGGATACACTAGGATTGCACCATTCCTGCTTATGAACTATAGTGTCACCAGTGGGTGCTCTGGCTGTGCTGTATGTTCCTGTCAGTCTATGGTAATGGTGGAGTCTGAGCCTACTTGCAGTATACTGTGCACATATATGCCACAATCCTTGAACCCACAAAATATTCTGTAAAGCGACAATAAACAATATTCTTATTCTTCTTTCAATTGGAACAAGCAGTGTACATTAGTTGTGGCCATGTGCACTGATCTATGCACACTACAAATCCCATAGTCCATATTTACATGTCAGTTTCAGGAGTGAGCAAGAGAGGGTGGCTGTTTATGCATACAGTGGGACCATGAATAATGACCAGAGCCATCCTATAATAGGAAGTTAGAGTCAGTGGAGACTGAAAGCAATAGAAGGTATTTTTTGGGTTAAGAATACATACCTGAATAGAATGTTTTTTTTTTTTAACCAGACCAGTTTAGTGTCACTTTAATTATTGTGACACGAGTGAGTCTCACAGACACACATAAACCTTAGCTAAAAAGATTATTTAAAAAAAATTAAAATTTTTCATAACATTCTTTTTCTGCAAAAAGAATATAGACCGGGGGGAAAGGGGGGGGGGATTTGCTAAAATGGTAGCATGCACAATTTGGTGCAGCACTGCACAGAAACCAATCAGCTTCCAGGTTTAATTGTCAAAGCTTAATTGAACAGGCTGAAGTTAGTAGCTGATTGGATCATGCACAGTCTTGTTCACTCGATTTTAAGGAACAATACTGTGCTAATTAAATTAAAATAGTTCATTTTTAGAAACTAACAAGAAAAAATGTTCAACATGTCCCTTTGGAAATTTTCATCTGAATAGCTGACATCGGCTCTTGAAAGTAGTATACTTACGAACAAAAAATTAAAAGATCATTCTGAATATGGATATTTTCATCTGATTTTCTAATAATGTGTACTAGGCTTAAGTTAAAGCAGAGTTCCACCCAAAAGTGGAACTTCCGCTTTAACCACTCCTCGCCCCCTTACATGCCACATTTGGCATGTCATTTTTTTGGGGGGGAGTGGGGGCTTTGGTAGGAGTAGGACTTCCTGTCCCACTTCCTCCTTCTGCCCAGGGACCACTTAGGCGACTCTTCATATCGCCTAAGGCAGCCCCTCCCTGTAGGCGATGGCCTGGGACACGTGACAGGTCCCAGGCGATCGCCTGGCCACTTCTAGAGCGTAGCACAAGTCGTGCATGCGCAGTGAGTGCCCGGCCGTGAAGCCGAAAGCTGTCATGGCCGGGTGCCCACAGTGTGAATGAAGGCGCCGGCGGAGAGGGGGGGAGAGGAGCGACGCTCCGGGTGGCCGCTTCGCTGGACAGTGGAGCAGGTAAGTGTCTGTTTATTAAAAGCCAGCAGCTACACTTTTTGTAGCTGCTGACTTTTAACCACTTAACGACCGCCCCATGTACATATACGTCGGCAGAATGGCACGGACAGGCACAATCACGTACCAGTATATGACTGCCTTCGGGCAGGTGGGGCGTCCGATCGGACCCCCCCGGTACATGTGGCGGTCGTTAAGTTGTAGGAGCGATCCGGGATGATGGGGCGGCCATTGGTTTCTGGCCACCCCCTCGCGATCGCTCCCAGCGAATGAAATGCTTCCCCTGCCTGTGTAATGCATACATAGGCAGGAGGAAGTGATGTCATCTCTCCTCGAGGCAGTGTTTTTGACCGGAGCTCGAGGAGAGAAGACATCAGGTTAGTGCACCAACAGCCCACTGACACCAGGACACATAGGCACATAAATCACCCCCCAGTCACCCCCAGATTCCCCCCCAGGTCACGCCCTGCACCCCCAGCCACAGTGTCACTGATTGCAGTGATCATTTATTTACTGATCACTGCAATCAGTGTCATTTGTGACTGTAAAAAGTGTCAGGGCAGTTAGGTTTAGGCCCCTTTAGGTCCAGGGTAGCCCCCTAACCCCCCCTAATAAAGGTTTAACCCCTTGCTCGCCCCCAGGTAACCCTTTCACCCTCTATCACCAATGTCACTAAGTGATCGTTTTTCTGATCGCTGTATTAGTGTCGCTGGTGCCGCTAGGTAGCCAGTTATTTTTTTAGGTTCACCGCCAGGTTTTTATAGCGTCAGGTACCCCCATATATTACCTAATAAAGGTTTAACCCCTTGATCGCCCCCCGGGTAACCCTTTCACTCCCTATCACCAGTGTCACTAAGCGATAATTTTTCTGATCGCTGTATTAGTGTCGCTGGTGCCGCTAGGTAGCCAGTTATTTTTTTAGGTTCGTCGCCAGGTTTTTATAGCGTCAGGTACCCCCATATATTATCTAATAAAGGTTTTAATCCCCCGATTGCCCCTAGAGTTAACCCTTTCACCAGTGATCACCGTATAATTGTCACTGGTGACACTGGTTAGCCAGTTAGTTATTTCGTTATTTAGGTTACCCGTCAGGTTTTTATATAGCGCCAGGTACCCCCATATATTACCTAATAAAGGTTTAACCCCTTGATCGCCCCCCAGGTAACCCTTTCACCCCCTATCACCAGTGTCACTAAGCAATCGTTTTTCTGATCGCTGTATTAGTGTCGCTGGTGCCGCTGGGTAGCCAGTTATTTTTTTAGGTTCGCCGCCAGGTTTTTATAGCATCAGGTACCCCCATATACAACCCAATAAAGGTTTTAACCCCCTGATTGCCCCTAGAGTTAACCCTTTCACCAGTGATCACTGTATAAGTGTCACTGGTGACACTGGTTAGCCAGTTAGTTATTTAGGTTCCCCGTCAGGTTTTTATATAGCGTCAGGTACCCCTATATATTACCTAATAAAGGTTTTACCCCCTGATTGCCCCTAGTTAACCCTTTCACCAGTGATCACCGTATAAGTGTTACGGGTGATGCTGGTTAGTTAGTTTGCTTTTTATAGTGTCAGGGCACCCGCCGTATATAACCCAATAAAGGTTTAACCCCCTGATCGCCCGGCGGGTGATGTCAATTAGGTTTTAGTGTCAGAGAGGGTCTGCGTCGCCCCAGGCAGCGTCAGGTTAGTGCCAGTAATGCTAACACCCACGCTCAAAGCATACACCTCCCTTAGTGGTATAGTATCTGAACAGATCAATATCTGATCTGATCAGATCTATACTAGCGTCCCCAGAAGTTTAGGGTTCCCAAAAACGCAGTGTTAGCGGGATCAGCCCAGATACCTGCTAGCACCTGCGTTTAGCCCCTCCGCCCAGCCCAGCCCACCCAAGTGCAGTATCGATCGATCACTGTCACTTACAAAACACAACACACGTAACTGCAGCGTTCGCAGAGACAGGCTTGATCCCTGCGACTCCAGTGCTGTAGGAGGTGATTTCACCACCACAGTTAAAAAAAGAGCATATATGCCGAAGCATGGGGCAGCAGGGGCGGAGGAGTGATTTTGCTCCTAATGCGTACATACAGTCAAAATTCCGACGGAGGCTTGCCCGTGGAAAAGTCCGACCGTGTGTACGCGGCATAACTTTTGCGGGAGGAGGCCCCCATGCTTCGGCATATATAAATGGTGCATGTATGCCCATCATTAGAAGTGGGTGGATGAAGGAAGGTATTCTAATGGTGGGCATACCCACCGATCAATCTCTTTTTTTCGTTCAGCCAACAGGCTGCATGAAAAAAATATTACAATACATGTCCAACAAGGACCAGCAACGTACTGGTATGTTGCTGGACTTTGAATGGTTATACCCAGAGGCGGCTCTAGGCTTTGTGAGGCCTTAGGCAAATCTTAAACATGAGGCCCCACTAACTCCCATAATGGGGAAAAATAATTAAAGTTATAGACCCCTAGCAATTTCGCTCTCCACCCCAACATCCCAAAAAACAAACATGCACATAGACTTATCTAAAAAAACAACTTTAATAATGTACACATAAAAGTCTGGTTCACACTCACTGATTGCTCCAAGCTCACTAATTGGTTGTTAGAGGTTAGTGCACATCATTACTGCTCACTGATTGGTTGCTAGAGGTTACTGCACATCATTACCGCACATTGATTGGTTGATATAGGTTACTGCACATTACTGCTCACTGATTGGTTGCTATAGGTTACTGATTATCATTATCACTCACAGATTGGTTGCTAGAGGTTACTGCAGATTATTACTGCTCACTGATTGGTTGCTATAGATTACTGCTCATCGTTATCACTCACTAATTGTTTGCCAGAGGTTACAGCACATCATTACCTCTCGCTGGGTGGCAGGGCAGTATTGTGGTGTGTGATCCAATTGTTGGGGTAAAGTTGGTTGGATGACAGGATGCAGTTTGGGATGATGGCAGCATTGGGGTGAGAGGCTGAGATCATATCTTCCCTATAATGATAATGGGTAGGGGGATAGGATGCCAGAGGTGGCGTACAGGAAGGATGAGGATGATAATGACAGGAGGCAGGGTGGTAGGATGCCAGAGGTGGGTTAGAGGGGGATGATGAGAAAAATAATGACAGGGGGTGGGGTGGTAGGATGCCAGCGGTGGGGTAGAGAGGGAAAATGGGGATGTTGATGAAAATGGGTGGGGTAATAGAAGGTCAGCAAATTGGCATAATGACAGTGGGTGGGTAGGAAGCTGGCAGTGGGGTACAAGGTGGGGATGATGGATGCTAGAGGTGGGGAACAGGGGGGATAATGATGATGGGGGTAGGATGGTTGGATGCTAGAGGTAAGGTACAGGGGGATGATGGGGATATTGATGACGGGGGGCAGGGTGGTAGGATATCAGAAGTGGGGTATGGGGACGACGATGATGATGATAGGGGGACGACGATGATGATGATATTGGGTGGGGTTGTAGGAAGCTAGCAGCAGGGTCAAGGGGGATGAAGATTACAGGGGGTGGGGTGGTAGGAAGCTGGCAGTGGGGTACAGGGGGGATGAAGATTACAGATGGGTGAGGTGGTAGGAAACTGGCAATGGGGTACAAGGGGGGTGAAGATGACGGGGGGTGGGGTGGTAGGAAGCTGAAATGAAGGGGGAAGGTCGGGACTTTAAATGAGGTGTGTGTGGTGGGACCAATCAACTTCACAAAAGTCCAAACATATGTATGTTTATTGCGACAAATGATCGACAAGGCATAAAAACGATTTTGCATATAAATTATGACAGGTGAAATGAAGGTATACAACAGGTAGCATATATAACAACATGGCATGACACCAATATGAGAGTGATAAAGTACATCCCGCTTGGTCCATATGTCGGGGTACGCCATTGCACAAGGGGAAAAGGGAGGCGGTAAAACCATCTAAAACCGGTCAGTGTATATTGGATGCATCCAGGAGGGCTCGACGCGTTTCATGGAGTCATATCCATTCATCAGGAGCCAGAAGCATCTATGTTCTATGAACAAAAAATATTATCCAAGTGGTCTAATTAGTATACCCTTATGGACACAGAGAAAAGAATATATATATAGTAGGTATGAAGTGATTGGCCACACCAATGTTGTACTCACATAACAACCCAGGGTGAACCATACAGGACTGCAGATCGGAGGCTGCTCAATTGGGCCTGGCCCGGGAACAGAGGGGGGGAAAGGAAATGACAGCAGATCCGGGACACGCACGCCATCCACCAAGGGAAAACTGAGACCTCTAAAGTATACAAAGTTAAAACAATATATGAGTCACTAGACATAGTCAGTCAAAAAAAGTAATCAAATATAGGTCAGTAACCCGGGTGAAGATGGGTACTATAGGGTTACCTTGGTAAGTCAAATTAGGATAAAAGCCCGGTAAAAATAAAAACAGGAGTCTGGATGTACAGCCGCTACACTGGCTTGCCAAGGGAAGACTGGGACCTCTAGAGTATACAAAGTAAAAATGGTATAGGAGTCTCTATGATATAATAGGTCAGGCAGTGCCGGCCCAAGACATTGTGCTGCCTGGTACCAAGAATTAAATGCTGCCCCCCCCAAAAAAAATCACGCCCACCAAATACCCCACATTCATTATTTTATATCATGATAACTAAAGTGGACCTGTCATGGCTCTATACATGTAAAGGAGTATAAAAGGACCTGTGCGTGGCTGGTGGCTGCGATCGCTCCAGAGAGCCAGAACGGGGATCTGTTAATGTAAACAGACAGATCCCTATTCTGACAGGGGAGGAGAGACAGATCTGCTCTTCCTAGTGATTAGGAACAGAGATCTCTCTCCTCCTACAGTCAGTCTCATCCCCCCCCAGTTAGAAACACCTCCCAGGGAACACATTTAACCCCTTTCCTGCCAGTGACATTTACACATTAATCAGTGCATTTTTATAGCACAGATCGCTGTATAAATGTCACTGGTCCCAAAAAAGTGTCAAAAGTGTCTGATCTGTCCACCGCAATGTCACAGTCTAGCTAAAAATCGCAGATCACCAGACCCCGCTACACTAGTAAAAAAAAAAAAAAAATAATAAAAATGCCATAAATCTATCCTCTATTTTGTAGACGGTATAACTTTTGCGCAAACTAATCAATATACACATTGCATTTTTTTTACCAAACATATGTAGAAGAATACATATCGACCTAAACTGATCAAGAAATGTTTATTTTTATTTTATTATGCTCCACTAGACCCTAGTCTCTTTATTGGCTACAGCCCTTAACCCTTCACGGATTTGCTTTTGGAATTAACTCTTCACGGACTATGTTGTGTTCTTTTTGGACTCTGCATTAGTTTTCTTTTTAATTAATTTTTCATATATTAATTTTTCACATTTCAAGGTTTAACATTTATTTCACACATGGTTTTAACCACATAGCGCTGCACATTTTTTGAACACATGTGACCTATCTGACCCCTACACTGACCCCCTGACACACCTACGTGACACATGCACTGATCCACCTGACTCCTACTTCCTGCACTACTCACATTACACTGACCCACCTGACCTACATGACCATTACACTGACCCCTACACTGACCCCTACCCTGACCCCTACCCTGACCCCTACCCTACTCACATTACACTGACCCACCTGACTCCTACTTCCTGCACTACTCACATTACACTGACCCACATGACCATTACCCTGACCCCTACCCTGACCCCTACCCTGACCCCTACACTGACCCCTACTTCCTGCACTACTCACATTACACTGACCCACCTGACCTACATGACCATTACCCTGACCCCTACACTGACCCCTACACTGACCTACCTGACACCTACACTGACCTACCTGTTACCTACCTCACTCCTACTTCCTGCACTACTCACATTACACTGACCTGACAGCAACACTGACTATTACACTGACTGACACATACACTGACCCACTGACCTTACACCTACACTGACCTACTACACAGACCCACCTGACTCCTACAGTAGGAGTCCTACTTCCTGCACTACTCACACCCGACCCCCTCCCCACAGCTCGGTGCGAATCCATCCTTTGAGTCCTCCTTACCTTTGTCTGCTCTTCACCAGGACTCTCCTCAGGACCTCAGCACTGGATGTGCAGAACTGCTTCGGCGTCCCAACTTCCCGCCAGCACCATCCACCCGCAGCACGCTCCATGGTGTCAGACGCTGCACACCTGCACCTCCATGATCCCATCTCCACCGCGCCGTAACAAAGCAGAGGGACAGGCGGAGGGGAAGACAGCTCACACTTCCAGTGCTTGTCTCCCGCCACCATGTTCGTGTTTCCCGGCGCACTGTGATTGGGCGTATGGTGGTCATGTGCGGAGGCGGGACTTCTAGAGCGATCGCTGACAGGCCAGCCCCACGCCGCACATGACCCCCATTCGTCCAATCACAGGGCGCCGGACACTAAACATGGCGGCTGGAAAATCGGGGACACAGGAAAGGAAAATTAGTAGGAGACACGGAATGTCGCTGGCTGACGGGCGGCAATTTGCCACCCCCCTTAAAGTGCCGCCTGGGACCGGGGTACCATCGGGTCCCATGGTAGGGCCGGTCCTGAGGTCAGGGGAGTAAACAAATATAGGTCAGTAACCCAAACGGAGATGGGTACTAAGGGGTCACCTTGGTTAGTATACAAAATTAGCAGTGGTGTATAAGTCTCTGTGACATTATAAGTCGAAGGAGTAATCAAATATAGGTCAGTAACCCGGATAGAGAGGGATACTAAGAGGTTACCTTGGTTTATCAACTTGGGATGGATGGCCAGATGAAGGTAGAGCACAAGTCTGGATGTACAGCCACTGTGCTGGCTTGATGGTAGGAGGTGTTGGACGTAGAGGGATGGAGTGCGGACCCATCAGAGCAGGCACCGTTACCCCCCCACGTTCTGTGTCTAACATGTCCCGACCTTCCCCCTTCGTTTCAATTATATTTAGGATGGGGGCGTGAACCTTCCTCACGTCCCATTTAAAGTCCCAGGTTCGCCTTTCCCCCATTTGTTTTCATTTGATTAGGGATGGAGGTGTGTTTGTGCTCTGGGACCCATCGTCTTCTTAGTGATGACTATCAGTGGACCTCCCTAATTCAACATGTTAGACACAGAACGTAGTTTGCATTGACATGTTTTACATTTTACCCTTTTAAAATTTGCCTCACTGCAACCAGTTTGTGTCCATCTGATCTGCAGCCGGAGAGCCGGCTTGTGTCTGTTTTCCCGGGAGCTGCGACGCGCGCTGTGGCCCCTCCCCCTCCTTCCTGCCTTCTCCTTCCATTGGTCGGGGGGGACTGGGTGGGTGTCCCCACCGTGCGTCGGCACCACGCCCCCCATGCTGTGCGTGTGGCGCCGCAATTGGGCGGTCGTCGCACGCGCACTGGTGTATAACATTGTGGTCAAACGCATGAGAGGTCTCTCTGGCGGTGCCGGGATATCTCTCCTTTGTTTGTACCAGCGTGGTGCTGGGGGGGTAACGGTGCCTGCTCTGATGGGTCCCCACTCCATCCCTCTACGTCCAACAACTCCTACCATCAAGCCAGCACAGTGGCTGTGCATCCAGACTTCTGCTCTACCTTCATCTGGCCGTCCATCCCAAGTTGATAAACCAAGGTAACCTCTTAGTTTCCCTCTATATCCGGGTTACTGACCTATATTTGATTACTCCCTCGACTTATAATGTCACAGAGACTTATACACCACTGCTAATTTTGTATACTAACCAAGGTGACCCCTTAGTACCCATCTCCGTTTGGGTTACTGACCTATATTTGTTCACTCCCCTGACCTATTATATCATAGAGACTCCTATACCATTTTTACTTTGTATGCTCTAGAGGTCCCAGTCTTCCCTTGGCAAGCCAGTGTAGCGGCTGTACATCCAGACTCCTGTTTTTATTTTTACCGGGCTTTTATCTTAATTTGACTTACCAAGGTAACCCTATAGTACCCATCTTCACCCGGGTTACTGACCTATATTTGATTACTTTTTTTGACTGACTATGCTTAGTGACTCATATATCGTTTTAACTTTGTATACTTTAGAGGTCTCAGTTTTCCCTTGGTGGATGGCGTGCGTGTCCCGGATCTGCTGTCATTTCCTTTCCCCCCTCAGTTCCCGGGCCAGGCCCAATTGAGCGGCCTCCGATCTGCAGTCCTGTATGGTTCACCCTGGGTTGTTATGTGAGTACAACATTGGCGTGGCCAATCACTTCATACCTACTATATATATTCTTTTCTCTGTGTCCATAAGGGTATACTAATTAGACCACTTGGGTAATATTTTTTGTTCATAGAACATAGATGCTTCTGGCTCCTGATGAATGGATATGACTCCATGAAATGCGTCGAGCCCTCCTGGATGCATCCAATATACACTGACCAGTTTTAGATGGTTTTACTGCCTCCCTTTTCCACTTGTGCAATGGTGTACCCCGACATATGGACCAAGCGGGATGTACTTTATCACTCTCATATTGGTGTCATGCCATGTTGTTATATATGCTACCTGTTGTATACCTTCATTTCACCTGTCAAAATTTATATGCAAAATCGTTTTTATGCCTTGTCGATCATTTGTCGCAATAAACATACATATGTTTGGACTTTTGTGAAGTTGATTGGTCCCACCACACACACCTCATTTAAAGTCCAGACCTTCCCCCTTCGTTTCAATTATATTTAGGATGGGGGCGTGAACCTTCCTCACGTCCCATTTAAAGTCCCAGGTTCGCCTTTCCCCCATTTGTTTTCGGGTGGTAGGAAGCTGGCAGTGGGGTGCAGGGGGGATGAAGATTACAGCGGGTGGGATGGTAGGACACCAGGCACAAGGGGGTATGATAAGGATGGAGATGATGATGACAGGATATAGGTGGGTAGAAAGCTGACAGTGTGGTAAAGGGGGGGTGAAGATGAGGATGATGGTAATGGGGGTAGGGTGGTGGATGCTAGAGATGGGGGTGGTAGGAAGCTAGCAGTGGGGTGCAGGGGGGATGAAGATGACAGGGGGTGGGGTGGTAGGAAGCTGGCAATGGGGTGCAGGGGGGATGAAGATGACAGGGTGGTAGAAAGCTGGCAGTGGGGTACAGTGGGGATGAAGATGATGGGGTGGGGTGGTAGGAAGCTGGCAGTGGGGTGCCGGGGAGATGGCGGGGTGGGGTGGTAGAATGCTGGCAGTGGGGTGCAGGGGCCATAATGGTGGTGGGTGGTAGGGAACTAGCAGTGGGGTACAGGGGGGATGAAGATGACGGGGGTGGGTGGTAAGAAGCTGGCAGTGGGGTACAGGGGGGGTGATGGGGGTGGAGTGGTAAGAAGCTGGCCGTGGGGTGCAGGGGGGATGATGGGCGTGGGGTGGTAGGAAGCTGGCAGTGGGGTACAGAGGGAATGAAGATGATGGGGTGGGGTGGTAGGAAGCTGGCAGTGGGGTGCCGGGGAGATGGCGGGGTGGGGTGGTAGAAAGCTGGCAGTGGGGTGCAGGGGCCATAATGGGGGTGGGTGGTAGGGAACTGGCAGTGGAGTACAGGGGGGATGAAGATGACGGGGGTGGGTGGTAAGAAGCTGGCAGTGGGGTACAGGGGGGTTGATGGGGGTGGAGTGGTAAGAAGCTGGCAGTGGGGTGCAGGGGGATGATGGGGGTGAGGTGGTAGGAAGCTGGCAGTGGGGTACAGGGGGTGATGGAGGTGGGGTGGTAGGAAGCTGGCAGTGGGGTACAGGGGGGTGGTAGGAACCTGGCAGTGGGGTGCAGGGGGATGAGGTGGTAGGAAGCTGGCAGTGGGGTGCAGGGGGGATGGGGTGGTAGGAAGCTGGCAGTTGGGTACAGGGGGGGTGACGGGGGGGGTGGTAGGAAGCTGGCAGTGGGGTACAGGGGGGGTTATGGGGGGGGTTGTAGGAAGCTGGCAGTGGGATACAGGGAGGGTGACGGGGGGTAGGAAGCTGGCAGTGGGGTACAAGGGGGGATGATGGGAGTGGGGTGGTAGAAAGATGGCAGTGGGGTATAGGGGGGATGATGGGGGTGGGGTGGTAGGAAGCTGGCAGTGGGGTACAGGGGGGGTGACGGGGGGGTTGTAGGAATCTGGCAGTGGGGTACAGGGAGGGTGACGGGGGGGTGGTAGGAAGCTGGCAGTGGGATACAGGGGGGGATGATGGGGGTGGGGTGTTAGGAAGCTGGCAGTGGGGTACAGGGGGGATGATGGGGGTGGGGTGGTAGGAAGCTGGCAGTGGGGTACAGGGGGATGATGGGGGTGGGGTGGTAGGAAGCTTGCAGTGGGGTACAGGGGGATGAAGGGGGTGGGGTAGTGGGAAGCTGACAGTGGGGTGCAGGGGGGATGAAGATGACACGGGGGTGGGGTAGTAGGATGCCAGGCACAGGGGGATTATGGTGAGGATAGAAATGATGACGGGGTAAGTTGGTAGGAAGTATAATGACAGGAGATAGGGTAGTGGGATGCCAGGAACAGGGGGGATGATGAGGAGGGTTATGATTATGGCAGGGGGTCAGGAGGTGGCACCGTGGCATCATATGCCAGATGGCATACATCACGTCACTTAGGGCTGTGAGGTCACATGCGGCTGGAAGCCTTGATTTTCAGGGTGCCCTCGGTCAGGAGGTGACATCCCGGGATCGGATGTCAGTGTCAGGTAGTACCTTAATGCTGTGGCAGACCACCTCCTCGATGACGCCGCAGCTCTGGCAAGTCCTCCATTCTGGAGAGTAGAGCAGGGAGCTGCTCAGCCGCTCCATGCAGGACATTCGCAGAGCGCGGCAGAAGGGGGAGGAGCCGGGGGAGGGAAATGCATACAACCATCCACTGACCTGGGGACCTCGAGCAGTTCTCAAGTGGTCAGTCCGCCCACCTGCCCGCGGCTGGGAAAAAAAGTTGCGGACACCGCTGGCTTTTCCCCCCGCGTTAAAGACGGTTCAGGGACACCGATCAGGGGACATTCCCTCCCATTTCCACACACAACTTAGGCAAATTAGGCGGCCGCCGCGAGGCCTTAGGCAGCCACCGCGAGGCCTTAGGCAGCCGCCTAACTTGCCTAATTAGAGAGCCGCCTCTGGTTATACCAGAATGATGCCTGCGGGTTTAGGTATCATCTTGGTATCATTCTTTTCAGCCAGCGGCCGGCTTTCATGTAAAAGCAATCCTAGCGGCTAATTAGCCTCTGGACTGCTTTTACAAGCAGTGGGAGGGAATGTCCCCCCCCAGATATAAAAAGCGCCATTGGGAAATTGGGAAAGCATTTTATCACACCGATCTTGGTATGGTCAGATGCTTTGAGGGCAGAGGAAAGATCTAGGGTCTAATATACCCCAGTTTTTTTCAAAAAAAGAGTACCTATTGCTATCATAGGGGATATTTACATTCCCTGAGATAACAATAAAAATGATTAAAAAAAAATAAAAAATGGAAGGAACAGCTTAAAAATAAAATAAAAAAGCAAAATAAATAATAATAAAAAAAAAAAAGCACCCCTGTCCCGCCTTGCTCTTGCGCAAAGGCGAACGCAAGCGTCGGCCTGGCATCATATGTAAACAGCAATTGCACCATGCATGTGAGGTATCACCGTGATCGAGGGCAGTCATTTTAGCAGTAGACCTCCTCTGTAAATGTAATGTGGTAACCTGTAAAGGCTTTTAAAGGCTTTTAAAAATGTATGTAGTTTGTCACCACTGCGGGTTTGTGCAAAATTTTAAAGCATGTCGTGTTTGGTATCCATGTACTCAGTCTAAGATCATCTTTTTTATTTTATCAAACATTTGGGCAATATAGTGTGTTTTAGTGCATTAAAATTAAAAAAAGTGTATTTTTTCCCCAAAAAATGCGTTTGAAAAATCGCTGCGCAAATACTGTGTGGGAAAAAAAAATGCAACACCCACCATTTTAATCTGTAGGGCCTTTGCTTTAAAAAAATATATAATGTTTGGGGGTTCAACGAAATTTTCTTGCAAAAAAAAAATGTTTTCATGTAAACTAAAAGTGTCAGAAAGGACTTTGTCTTCAAGTGGTTAGAAGAGTGGATGATGTGTGACATAAGCTTCCTAATGTTGTGTATAAAATGCCAGGACAGTTCAAAACCCCCCCAAATTACCCCATTTTGGAAAGTAGACAACCGAAGCTATTTGCTGAGAGGCATGTCGAGTCCATGGAATATTTTATATGTTGACACAAGTTGCGGGAAAAAGACAATTTTTTTTTTTGCACAAAGTTGTCACTAAATGATATATTGCTCAAACATGCCATGGGCATATGTGGAATTACACCCCAAAATACATTCTGTTGCTTCTCCTGAGTATAGGGATACCACATGTGTGGGACGTTTTGGGAGCCTAGCCGCGTACGGGACCCCAAAACCCTTCAGGCTTTCTAAGGGGGTACATTTTTTATTTCACTCCTCACTGCCTATCACAGTTTCGGAGGCCATGGAATGCCCAGATGGCACAAAACCCCCCCGAATGACCCCATTTTGGAAAGTAGACACTCCAAGCTATTTGCTGAGAGGTATGGTGAGTATTTTGCAGATCTTGCTTTTTGTCACAAAGTTTTGAAAATAAAAAAATTATTTTCTTTCTTCATTTTCAAAAACAAATGAGAGCTGTAAAATACTCACCATGCCTCTTAGCAAATAGCTTGGTGTGTCTTCTTTCCAAAATGGGGTCATTTGTGGGGGTTTTGTGCTATTTTGGCATTTTATGGCCTTCGAAACTGTGATAGGTAGTGAGGAGTGAAATCAAAAATTTGCGCCCTTAGAAATCCTGAAGGCGGTGCTTGGTTTTCGGGGTCCCGTACAGAGCTAGGCTCCTAAAAAGTCCCACACATGTGGTATCCCCGTACTCAGGAGAAGCAGCAAAATGTATTTTGGGGTGCAATTCCACATATAACCATGGCATGTGTGAGCAATATATCATTTAGTGACAACTTTTTGTAATTTTTTATTTTTTTTGTCATTATTCAATCACTTGGGACAGTGACATTTTAGCACCTCTAGAAATGAGATAGGCAGTCATAAATTAAAAGCTGTGTAAATTCCAGAAAATGTACCCTAGTTTGTAGACGCTATAGCTTTTGCGCAAACCAATAAATATACACTTATTGACCTTTTTTTACTAAAGACATGTGGCTGAATACATTTTGGCCTAAATGTATGACTAAAATTGAGTTTATTCGATTTTTCTTATAACAAAAAGTAGAAAATATCATTTTTTTTTCAAAATTTTCGGTCTTTTTCTGTTTATATCGCAAAAAATTTAAATCGCAGAGGCAATCAAATACTATTAAAAGAAAGCTTTATTTGTGGGAAGAAAAATACGCAAATTTCGTTTGGGTTCAACATTGCATGTCCGCGCAATTTCCAGTTAAAGCAGCGCAGTGCTAAAGTAAAACACCTCTGGTCTTTAAGCTGCGTATTGGTCCGGGGCTTAAGTGGTTAATAAACATAAAAAAGGCTGGAACTCCCCTTTAAAGAAGAACTTCATTAAAATAGTTGTGGACTATACAGCAAGCAGCAACTAAGACAATAAACACCATGGTAAATTTTATGCAATGTAATGGGGAAGCTAACAAAGCGGTACATTCAGGAGTATGTAAAATACAACATAGCCTATAAAGTGCAATAGTCATGACTATGTAATGTACAACAGAGCAAGTTCTGGACCTGCGGGACCCTAGTGACCCACTAGATTGCTAGAAACAAGATGATAGCCCTGGAGCCTTCATCTTTGAAAAACAAGTCAGCCATCACATTCTCCTTAACCCAGTTTATCAAAGTCAAAGATATTACTGCAGTACTCTATAGCCCCGTACACACGGTCGGACTTTTGGCCAACAAACTTCATTTTGAGCAAGTTGGACCAACAATCCGACCGTGTGTACGCTCCATCGGACAAACTTTTTTTGTTTTTTTTTGTTTTTCATCGGACAAATGTTGGGTCTGCAAACGGACAAACTTTTGCCCAACAAAAGTCCGATGGAGCAAAGTCCGACCGTGTGTACAGAAAACCATCTGACTTTTGTCCGATGGACAAAACAAATAATGTTACAATCAACCAACAATAGCAGAAGTTGATCAAAGGGTGGCGGTAAAGAGCAGAAAAACGATGTTGGAAAAAGTTTTGGGAAAGTTTGCAGAAAAGTCCGGGCGTGTGTATGCTATGGGTGTCCGACCAACTCCGTTCGGACAAAAAACCACGGAAAAGTCCGATGGAAGTCCGACCGTGTGTACGAGGCTTAAGTCTGATTGCCATAAAGGATAAGCTTTATTGTTGGGGAATTAGGTTCAGACCACAATGCAGTATCTCTCCCACATATCACTTACACTATTAATCATCAGGTGCATCAGTGTCTTTGGTATCAGATCTCTAATAGATTTGTTTATAATTGCCATATAGGAATCCACCAAGTTACGGATTGTTTCAACTTGCCGTTCTAGCTGCGGATCCATTGAAAGGTTATCTGCTTGTGAGACCTCCTCCGTATCTGTCTAAAGGGATCAATAACAAAAATGAATTTGTAATTAACGTATATAGTTAACAAACATGCAACTATCTAGTTATTAATTATTAATATGTGCAGCATTTCACAATGATATTACAATATTCACAATATTCATCAGAATACCTTTTTTTGGAATTGTAACAACATAAAGATGATTAACAAATGATTTTTTAATACAAAAAGAGTATTTATTGCTGTTCCATTGGCTCATTTCACAGGACAAATGCTTGAATTTTGTGCATGGCAACATAAAAAAATAAAATAAAAACGAAGTACATCTCTTTAATACATGCACATTTAATACCAATGTAAGCAAAGAAAATCTCCTGCTTAGTTGCCAGAAATTCAGTAACTTCCCATTAAGGCTAACAATACTACCTCTGCTGCAATGAAAATCCTAAGCAGTTTTATCAGCATGAGTTCCCCCTTGCTGAACTACAGAAAACCTCCCATTTATGGTATGGAGATGAGGAGGAGGTGTTTTGGAGTCCAGCAGGAGAGAAATGGGCAGGACTAAAAACATTGTTTGCGTTTTTTTCAAAGACACTGGATTTCTGGCAGCTCAATATGCATATTTATTGTACTTGATGCATTTTTGGAGCGATAACACATAGGAAAATGTGCATGTATTGCAAAAAATGTGCTAAGTTATTATTTTTTTAGTTGTGCTCCGTTATACACTTTAAGACCAAAGGGCCAGGTAAGAATATGGTTATAATTTCTCCTGTCTTAAATGTACTTACATTCTCTGGGTAGTCCAATGAATGAGCAGAAAATCAAAGAAGAAATAGAAAGGGGGAAGGAAAGTAAATAAGTAATGACAATGTAATAAACAAAAACATCAGAATAACAATATTAGCTTATGTGACAACTATAAGGGTTCAGCCATCTATAAGCAAATTTTGTAGTTTACTTATGTGATTAATGGGCTGGGCACAAGCATGTACAGGTACGTCCTCTTTAAGAAGCCCAGCCGTGGGTCGCGCGAGCGGCGCCGGCACGCTCGCGACATGGTCCTGAGCTCAGTGACCGCGCCCGCGGGACCCGATCGCTGCCGGTTTCCCGCGATTGGGTCACAGAGCTGAAGAAAGGAGAGAGGTAAGTGTAAACAAACCTCTCCCCGTGCTTCCTAGTGAGAGTGTCAATGATCGTCTGTTCCCTGTCATAGGGAACGACGATCAGTGACGTCACGCACCAAGCCACGCCCCCACACAGTAGTAATCACTCCCAAGGAAACACTTAACCCCTTCAGCGCCCCCTGCAGGTTAACCCCTTTACTGCCAGTGTCATTTTCACAGTAATCAGTGCATTTTTATAGCACTGATCGCACTGGTCCCAAAATGGTGTCAAAAGTGTCCGATGTGTCCACCATAACGTCGCAGTCACGATAAAAATCACTGATCACCGCCATTACTAGTAAAAAAAAAAAATTATTAATAAAAATGCCATAAAACTATCCCCTATTTTGTAGACGCTATAACTTTTGCGCAAACCAATCAATAAACGCTTATTGCGATTTTTTTAACCAAAAATATGTAGAAGAATACGTATCGGCCTAAACTGAGGAAAAAAAATGTTTTTTTATATATTTTTGGGGGATATTTATTACCGCCTTTAAACCTTTGGTAAGTTATCTTCACTGTCTTTTTATATTATATTATGAGTATTTTCAAATAAAGTTTTGGATCATAAACCATAAGCTCCAAAACTACCATCCTAGCCTGCGTAATTTTTCTATAAGATGTGTGGAGCCCTACTTAATATTTTCCATCCAAAGGCTGTGAGTATAGGTATCTGCTCAGTTTTCAGTAGGAGTACGAAGCATGCAAATAAAATGTGATCTAAATCTGCCTTTTCCATTTTGCTAGGAGAGAATGGAAATAATAAAGTTCAACCCTAGGACATTCATTTATAGTTATAGCAACAAATGTCACAATTATCTGAAATAAAACAGTTCACAGAAAAATGATAAATTTTCCCTTGATGACAAAAGATTAGACAAATGGAAGTGAAATATTATCAGTATAGACTTCCATATACAAAAGTACATTCTAAGCACAAGTTTATCTAAAGTGTAACATTATATAATGTTACCAGATTTATTTAGCTACTTGTGTTGTACAGATAGGCCCAAGGTATATATAAAGATTTAATGATCAGCTATAACTTTATGACCACTGACAGATTAACCACTTAAGCCCCGAGCCTCTTTCTGAGATTTGGTGTTTACAAGTTAAAAACATTTTTTTTGCTACAAAATTACTTAGAACCCCCAAACATTATATATATTTTTTTCTAACACCCTAGTGAATAAAATGGCGGTTGTTGCAATACTTTTTGTCACACTGTATTTGCGCAGCGAACTTACAAGCGCACTTTTTTTGTATTTTTTTTTATTTTAAATAAAAAAAATAAGACAACAGTAAAGTTAGCCCAATTTTTTTTATGTCGTGAAAGATTAGGGTTACGCCCAGTAAATTGATACCCAACATGTCACGCTTCAAAGTTGCGCCCGCTCGTGGAATGGCGACAAACTTTTACCCTTATATATCTCCATAGGCGACGTTTAAAAAATTCTACAGGTTGCTTGTTTTGAGTTACAGAGGAGGTCTAGAATTATTGCTTTCGCTCTAACGATCGCGGCGATACCTCACATGTGTGGTTTGAATACCATTTTCATATGCGGGCGCTGCTCACATATGCGTTCGCTTCTGTACGTAAGCTCGTTTGGACGGGGCCCGTTTATTTTTATTTTTTTCTTATTTACTTTACCTTCAATACCAGGCACTTATACACCTTCCTGCCCAAGCCAATTTTCAGCTTTCAGCACTGTTGCAATTTGAATGACAATTGCACACTGTACCCAAACACATTTTTTATCATTTTGTTCCCACAAATAGAGCTTTCGTTTGGTGGTATTTGATCACCTCTGCGATTTTTATTTTTTGCGCAACAAATCAAAAAAGAGCGAAAATTTTGAAAAAAAACTAAGTTTCTGTTAATTTTTTTTGTAAATAAGTACCTTTTCTTCTTCAATGACGGGCACTGATGGGCACTGATAAGGTGGCACCAATGAGGTGGCACTGATGAGGTGGCACTTATAGGCAGCACTGATGGGCGGCACTGATGGGCATTGATAGGCGGCACTGATATGTGGCAATGATGGGCACTCATAGGTGGCATTGATGGACACTGGTGGGTGGCACTTGTGACACTGGTGAATGACATTGCTGGGCATCACAAATTTTGTTGGTGCCAAGATGGTGCCAGTCAGTGCCCATTTGTGGGCACTGATTGGCATATGTTATCTATACCTTTGTACATGTGGATGGCCATGGGGGACTTACCTGGCCATCCACATGTTAGGTGCTTCCCTGGTGGTCCTGGGCGGCATCCTGGTTGTCCAGTGTGGGCATCCGGGGGGGCAGTGCTGATAAACAATCAGCGCAAACCTTCCCCTGTCAGGAGAGCCGCCGATCGGCTCTCCTCTACTCGCGTCTGTCAGACGCGAGTGAGGAAAAGCCAATCAATGGCTCTTCCTGTTTACATTGTGATCAGCCGTGATTGGACACGGCTGGTCATGTGGTAAAGGTAGTCCGCAGGAGGCTCTTTACCGAGATCGGTGTTGCGGTGTGTCAGACTGACACACCGCACCACCGATCGCCGCGATGCGCGCCCCCACGGGCGCGCAGCGGCTGTTATCCTGCTGAACGTCATATGACGAACAGTCAGGATAACTGAACCACCGCCCGGCCGTCATTTTGCTATAGGCTGGGCGGGAAGTGGTTAAAAAGAAAAAAAAGTGTCACTTTTACACCCTGTTCCAAATTATTATGCCAATGATATTTGATGTCACGCGACTCCAGCCAGTAACAGAGCCGGAGTTTGCGGACCCCGGAAGAAGAGGGGTGAAGATGGCGTCTCTGTACTATCGGGGACATCGCAGGCTTCTCCTTCAGGTAAGTGGCACATACACCCTGTTCCAAATTATTATGCCAATGATATTTTTCTCATTTATGTAAATAATTGAAGTAAACAACAGTCAGCATAATTCTCATGTTTTCAACTATTAAGAGTACAATTCAAATTTTATTGAACAAACCTCCTAATGACAACAGTTTTTTTTTTCAAAATAAAAAACTTACAATGCACTGTTCCAAATTATTATGCACAATAAGTTTCAAAACACTTTATAGGTTGTAAAGAACCGAAAATTGTCATTTGTTGTATTTGCTATTTCAATCAAACTTTGACCAACATTTTAACTTTTTAAACATTTTAACATTTTAACAGGTCACGTTACATTTTAACATAGGACCCCTTATTTGATAGCAGCTTTATAAGTCTTGCATCCATTGAACTTGTGAGTTTTTGGTCAGTTTCTGCTTGAATTTGTTTGCAAAATGTCAGAATAGCCTCCCAGAGCTGCTGTTTGGATGTAACCTGCCTCCCACCCTCATAGATCTTTTGCTTGAGGATGCTCCAAAGGTTCTCAAGAGGATTGAGGTCAGGGGAGGATGGAGGCCACACCATGACTTTCTCTCCTTTTATCCCCAGACCAGCCATTGATGCAGAGGTATTCTTTGCAGCATGAGATGGTGCATTGTCATGCATGAAGATGATTTTATTACAGAAAGCATAGTTCTTCCTTCTGTACCAGGGAAGGAAGTGGTCAGTCAGGAACTCCACATACTTTGCAGAGGTCATCTTTACACCTTCGGGGACCCTAAAGGGGCCGACCAGCTCTCTTCCCATGATTCCGGTCCAAAACATGACTCCACCACCGCCTTGCTGACGTCACAGCCTTGTTGGAACAGGGTGGCCGTCCACCAACCATCCACTACTCCATCCATCTGGACCATCCAGGGTTGCACGGCACTCATCAGTGAACAGGACTGTTTGAAAATTAGTCTTCATGTATTTTTCTGCTCAATGCAGCCATTTCTGCTTGTGAGCATTGGTTAGTGGTGGCCGAATGGAAGGTTTATGCACAGTTGCAAGACTCTGGAGGATTCTAAACCTTGATGTCCGTGGGACTCCAGAGGCACCAGCAGCTTCAAATATATGTTTTCTGCTATGTAATGGTGTTTTAGCAGCTGCTCTCTTGATCCGATGCATGGATCTGCCAGAAATCTTCCTCAATGTGCCTTTATCTGCACGAAACCCGTCTGTGCTCTGAATTAGCCACAAATCTCTTAATAGTGCGATGATCACGCTTAAGTTTTCGTGAAATATCAAATGTTTTCATACTTTATCTAAGGCATTGAACTATTTCACTCTTTTCGGCAGCAGAGAGATCCTTTTTCGTCCCCATATTGCTTGAAAATGGTGCTCTGCTTAATAATGTGGAACACCCTCCTTTAGTAGTTTTTGCTTTAATTGGACTCACCTGGCAATCTAATTATCACAGGTGTCCGAGATTGTTTTCAGTGATCAAAGGAGCCCTGAGACACAATGCCATCCATGAGTTAAACTGAAAAACAAAATATTTAATCTTTGTGACACTGAAATAGAATTTGCATAATAATTTGGAACAGGGTGTATTCCTATTACAAGGATCGTAAACATCCCTTCTAATAGAAAAAAAGCATGACAGGTCCTCTTAAATATAAGCTCTGAGGTCAAAAAGACCTAAGATTTATGCAGTTAAGCAGCAACATATACAGTGGGGAGAACAAGTATTTGATACACTGCCGATTTTTCAGGTTTTCCTACTTACAAAGCATGTAGAAGCCTATAATTTTTATCATAGGTACTCTTCAACTGTGAGAGACGGAATCTAAAACAAAAATCCAGAAAATCACATTGTATGACTTTTAAGTAATTAATTTGCATTTTATTGGATGACATAAGTATTTGATACATCAGAAAAGCAGAAATTAATATTTGGTACAGAAACCTTTGTTTGCAATTACAGAGATCATACGTTTTCTGTAGTTCTTGACCAGGTTTGCACACACTGCAGCAGGGATTTTGGCCCACTCCTCCATGCAGAGCTTCTCCAGATGCTTCAGGTTTCGGGGCTGTCGCTGGGCAATACGTACTTTCAGCTCCCACCAAAGATTTTCTATTGGGTTCAGGTCTGGAGACAGGCTAGGCTATTTTAGGACCTTGAGATGCTTTTTACAGAGCCACTCCTTAGTTGCCCTGGCTGTGTGTTTTGGGTCGTTGTCATGCTGGAAGACCCAGCCACGACCCATCTTCAATGCTCTTACTGAGGGAAGGAGGTTGTTGGCCAAGATTTTGCTATACTTGGCCCCATCCATCCTTTCCTCAATACGGTGCAGTCGTCCTGTTCCCTTTGCAGAAAAGCATCCCCAAGGAATGATGTTTCCACCTCCATGCTTTTAATCCATGACGGCGTAGTGTGTTACTAATGGTTTTCTTTGAGACTGTGGTCCCAGATCTCTTCAGGTCATTGACCAGGTCCTGCCATGTAGTTCTGGGCTGATCCCTCACCTTCCTCATGATCATTGATGCCCCACAAGGTGAGATCTTGCATGGAGCCCCAGACCAAGGAAGATTGACAGTCATCTTGAACTTCTTCCATTTTCTAATAATTGCGCCAACAGTTGTTGCCTTCTCACCAAGCTGCTTGCCTATTGTCCTGTAGCCCATCCCAGCCTTGTGCAGGTCTACAATTTTATCCCTGATGTCCTTACACAGTTCTCTGGTCTTGGCCATTGTGGAGAGGTTGGAGTCTGTTTGACTGAGTGTGTGGACAGGTGTCTTTTATACAGGTAACGAGTTCAAACAGGTGCAGTTAATACAGTTAATGAGTGGAGAACAGGAGGGCTTCTTAAAGAAAAAAATAACAGGTCTGTGAGAGCCGGAATTCTTACTGGTTGGTAGGTGATCAAATACTTATGTCATGCAATAAAATGCAAATGAATTACTTAAAAATCATACAATGTGATTTTCTGGATTTTTTTTTGTAAATTCAGTCTCTCACAGTTGAAGAGTACCTATGATAAAAATACAGACCTCTACATGCTTTGTAAGTAGGAAAACCTGCAAAATCGTCAGTGTATCAAATACTTGTTCTCCCCACTGTACATATAGTAGAGGTTCGTGTGTGATCCACGAGTCTGATACAAATCACATTTTTCAAATACTTCCAGGTCCTCTTCTGCTAATGAATCAGTGCTTCACATTACATAGACTGTACATGATAAAATGGGAATGTCTCCCAATCTACAGGAGCCTTGTGCTCCCTGGGGGTTAGGGTGAGCAGGAAACAAAATACACAATTTACAGCAGATTGTCAAGGGACATTAAAAATACAGACTTGACAGAAACTGACCCAGTAGCCTAAATATCTCCTAAATTACCTTCCACACTAATCCATAATCTCAGGTTCTCGAAAATGCAAATACCAACATCCACTATTGGCTTGGCCTCTCTCATCTCTTTCATTATTTCTTCACAACTGGGCAATCAATGTCACAGAGGAACTGCACAGAAAATTATTCAGGTTACGGGGATAGGGAAAAATTCCAACTTCCTAGTGTATTCTAGTATTAGCATACAAGAGTGCCTTGATTTGGGATTTTAAGTGGAGCTCCAACTTTTATTATAAAATTATGACTGCATCTGTAATTACCTCCTGAACTGAACTCTGCCAGCCTCTCTGTAATCACTAAGTATACAGTGCTTTCAAATACAGATGAATGCTCTAGGTCTGGCTGTGTGACAACAAGCATTGTGCAGCCACTTCTTGTCACTATTAGTGTCATTTAGATTCCCCTTTGCAGTCCCAGAGAGTACAATGCTGACATCACAATGTTAGCAATGCAGCTGCTGGGTGGCCCTAAATGATATCTGTAACGGGTCCCCAAGTATATTAGGATATTCCCACTCCGAACACACATCAGCTACCGACACTCCACAGTCAGGCGAGCTCTTCCCATTGGGATAATCCTTTCAGACATACGAGACAATGCTCCGTGTGCTTTCCAGCTGGTCTTACAATCTTTATTGAAAAACTCCCAATTTTATACACACAGAGAGGAGGTTCTTACATTCCTCATTTTCCTCTGACCATACACCTTTGACCAGACCGAATTTACATGAGCTAATTAACTACAGCTGATGACTCAGACACATGACCTTTAGGCTAGCCTTACTGTCTTTTAACTACAGTACCAATCATCAAAAGACTTCACACAATGGTTATATAACGAGCTCCCAATACCCATCTGACAGCTCTTAGCAGACACAGGTTAGTTCATTAGCTAATCCCTTTAAATCTTAAATGGCTATGCATAACCTTTATGTTCAGCAGACTGTCTGTCTGCTATTTACAATCCACACAAGTACAGAGTTAATTATCACAATGAAAGATCCTCAGAAGCCATTCTAGATTCATTTACATCACAACAGGCAGGTAACACATCTCTCAAATAACTTGTTGAGTTCAGAATCAAACAACCCGTACATATTGTAAACTAATATTACTATCCCAATTTAGGTAGTCCAAGATATATTCTTAATGTCCATTATTTTCTTGCTCACCCTGTGCTCAAAGTGACCCCTGTCACACATCTCCCCTTTCGGCAGGAGACTAACACAGGAGGAGACCCCAGACGGGTTGATTCCGAAGTTAGTCCATAGTTCCATTCCTCTAATGCCTGGACAACCCATCAGCATGGCCATTTTTCTTACCGGGTCAGTAGCTGATGGTGACGTTGTAAGGTTGCAGGGCGAATAATGGAATTCAGTTCTGGAACAGTCACTTGCTTTGCTCTCTCAATGGCTCCCAAAACTTGTTGCTGCTGCTCTTGGGAGAGGTAAGGCAAAACCTGGGCGCAAATCCCATTTAACCTTTTGACAATTTCAGCCTGTTTTTGCATTTCAATGTTCAAGCCATGGGACATCTCATAATACATGACGTAGTGTTGTTGCATCTCCGATTTCTCCCTGGCCAGCTTGTCACATTCCAATTCTAGACTGTGACATTTTGCCTGATCTAAGGTACATGTCGGGGAAGATCGTCTTACCCAGTTCTTAGCCGCAAGCGAGCCGGTTCAGCAGCATGGGTCTGGGCACAGGTCGTCACTGGGTTGGCTTCAGCGGGGCCCATCGGGGCATAAGCAGAAACGAGGGGGGCCAACTCATTCCCCAGTAGTACATCCGCTGGCAAATCCTTCATCACCCCCACATTCACGTGTCCCGAACCAACCCCCCAATCCAGGTGAACACGGGCAACGGGTAGCTGGAAGACGGTGCCTCCCGCTACTCTTACGGCTACAGTGTCTCCGGTATGTTGGCTCTCTGGGATGAGGTTCTTCTGTAGTAGGGTCATAGTGGCACCAGTATCACGTAGGCCATTGGCTACCTTTCCATTGACCCAGACAGTCTGCCTGTGTTGCTGCCTGTTGTCCCGGTTAGCTGCTTGTATTGGATCAGCCTCGTGCAGGACGCTCCAATGTTCTTCCTCCTCAACGCAGTGGGCCGCAGGCATGGATGTGTGGCGGTTCCCCCTTGCTGGCTGTCTCCATGACTGGGACTGCCTGGCTGGATTCAATGGACAGTCTGGCTTTTTGTGCCCTAGCTGTTTACACCCGAAACACCTGATGGGTTGTGAGTAGTCCTGGGAGTTGAACCTGGGCTGCTGAGGATAAGTGGCCACTGGGGGTGGTGCTGTAGGGCGGTATGACTGTGGTTGGTAGGTGATAGCCGGAGGGGGTAGCACTGATCGATAATCCACCCGAGCTGTTGTCTTGACCACAGGGTTATCCAGTTTGCGGGCATCTGTGTATTTGTCCGCCAAGCGAGCTGCTTCAGGCAAGGTGAAAGGTTTTCGGTCCCGGACCCACTCTCTGACTTCCAGGGACAGTTTGTCAAAGAAGTGCTCCAGCAGGAACACCTGCAGCAACTCTTCCCCGGATTCTGCTTGGCATCCAGCGACCCAGTGGGATGCAGTGCGGTGTAGGCGGCATGCCCACTCAGTATACGAGTCTCCAGTCTGTTTGCTCGTCTCTCGGAACCGCCTCCGGTCTGACGGCATACCTGGCCAACAGCGCTTCTTTTACCAGTCCATAGTTCATAATATCTTCGTCTGGGATGGCCCTGAACGCTTCACTGGCCCGGCCGGATAGTTTCCCAGACAAAATGGTAACCCATTCCTCTGTGGGCAAGGTACCCATCAATCTCCCCTTCAGTTTCAATGACATTTTTAAAAGCAGCAAAATGTATCTTTCTCCTTTCAGTTGGTGCTGCTCTGACTTCTGCTGCTGCAGCACCTCTTTTCTGTAGCCAATTTGCATCCACAGCCGCTATAACTCGGTCTATGATCTCCGCTGTAGGGTTAGGACCATAATGTGCCAGTCTTATGTTAACAGCCCGATCAAAACTTGCCTCTTCGGGTGTCCTGTCTGTTACGCTGGGCCTTTCTGTTATGTTGGGTCTTTCAGCTCCATCCATTTTGACTCGTTCTGCAATTAATGTCCCTCTTTTTACGGTTGTTAGCCGGTCTGCCCCGGTTCTCCAGTAAGTCCTTGAGGGAAGAGAGCTTTAGCCATCCCTACTGTGCTTCCATTGTCCTGTGTCCTCTTGTAACTGTCCTTCCGGCTGTGGGAATCAATCCCACTGCTTGCCAACAATGTAACGGGTCCCCAAGTATGAAAGGGGGTTAACGCCGTTTAGGATATTCCCACTCCGAACACACATCAGCTACCGACACTCCACAGTCAGGCGAGCTCTTCCCATAGGGATAATCCTTTCAGACATACGAGACAACGCTCCGTGTGCTTTCCAGCTGGTCTGACAATCTTTATTGAAAAACTCCCAATTTTATACACACAGAGAGGAGGTTCTTACATTCCTCATTTTCCTCTGACCATACACCTTTGATCAGACTGAATTTACATGAGCTAATTAACTACAGCTGATGACTCAGACACATGACCTTTAGGCTAGCCTTACTGTCTCCTAACTACAGTACCCATCATCAAAAGACTTCACACAATGGTTATATAACGAGCTCCCAATACCCATCTGACAGCTCTTAGCAGACACAGGTGAGTTCAATAGCTAATCCCTTTGCATATTAAATGGCTATGCACAACCTTTATGTTCAGCAGACTGTCTGTCTGCTATTTACAATCCACACAAGTACAGAGTTAATTATCACAATGAAAGATCCTCAGAAGCCATTCTAGATTAATTTACATCACAACAGGCAGGTAACACATCTCTCAATTAACTTGTTGAGTTCAGAATCAAACAACCATTACATATTGTGAACTAATATTACTATCCCAATTTAGGTAGTCCAAGATATATTCTTAATGTCCATTATTTTCTTGCTCACCATGTGCCCAAAGTGACCCCTGTCACAATATCTTAACATAATCCTACCAAGTAAAACCCACGACCGTGCGCTGAGTGCTGCCTTGCTGATAGTTTTAAATCCACGAACATAGTTCTGCCATTCTGCTCTATGTAACTCAGAGCTCCTAGTTGCCAATGAGCCAAGGACTCTATCATCAAAGTCATCATAGAGGGTCAGAGCTTTGTTTGTGGGAACAGAGCTGTTGGCAGGCAGTGCATTATAACAGGACAATGCAGACTGTTACTTCTGTACCTGCCCACTATTTCTGCAGTTCCATCAGTTAATCTTTGTATGTAAATGGCTAGTAGGTCTAGGTTTATGGGAAGAGGAGGATGTATTTACCTCGTCGATGTACCAGGCCCACGTACATACGTGGCTTAGGTACATCAACGATGTACTGGTAGTGTGGAAAGGTGACGTAGAAATTCTGCATAAATTTGTTGACCAAATTAACAATAATAAACGTAATATACATCTGACGTACACCGTTGACTGCACACAGATTTCCTTCCTTGACCTGTGGATAGCTATCGAACAAGGACAACTCTGCACTCGCACATTCCGCTAAGAGACTGTGGCTAATACCTTGCTGAGAGCAGATAGCCATCACCCTCCCTGGTTGAAGAATGGGATCCCAGTGGGTCAGTTCCTAAGAATAAAAAGGAACTGTACTAAAACCAGTGAATTCAGGAAAGAGGAAAATTACACGTACAGTCGATTCGGCGAGTGTGGTTACTCCCATGGCCAAATTCGAAAGGCCAAAAAGAAGGTTGCAGGCTATAGTAGAGAAAGCCTTCTCTCAATAGGGACAAATAAGGAGAATGAAGAACATGGAAGTACTAGCCCAATACGAATAATAACTGCCTTTGGGGCACAGTGGAATACTGTACGTAGCATCCTTGAAAAACACGGGAACATACTGACTAATAGCCCAGGACTGGCGGCTATAGTGGGGCCAGCTCCTAAGATGGTAGCTCGGCGTGCTAAGAATCTTGGAGATATGTTGATACAATCAGAGTTCACAAAAGAGCCAAGTGGCAACTGGTTGTCGGCATATCCTAGAACTGAAGGGATGTTTCCCTGTAATAAATGTCAGGTCTGTTCCTTTGTAGACAGAACCAGTGTTTTCCATGTTGCATTTGGGAAAAACAACTATAAGATTAGGGATCTAATCAACTGCTCTACAAAGAGAGTAATCTACATGATCACTTGTCCCTGCCCAAAAATGTATATAGGAAAGACAAAAAGGTCATTAAAAGTTAGGATAGGGAAACATCTAAGCGAGTTTGATGAGAAGGACCCTGAAAAACCCCTTGCCAAACATTTTGTTTCATGCCACGGAGGATGCTCTGTGGGCATAAAAGTGAAGGGGATTTATGTCCTTAAATTGCCCACAAGAAGAGGTGACTTTGACCGTATACTCCAAAAAGAAAAATGGTGGATATATAGGTTAAAGTCACTTACACCGCAAGGCCTAAATACAGAGCTGAACCTCCAAGTTTTCTTGGAGAGCTAGGTACCTCCACTTACCCCTATACCAATATATAAAATCCCTGCTCTTTATCTCTTTTTCCTTCTCTTTTACCTGTAACCAATTAGTAATTAGCAATTAAAAGCTAGGTGGGGCCAATTTAGTCAGCCCTCTTTTTTCCTTTCTTTCCTACTCTTTTCTTTTTTGTCTTTTTCTTTCAACCTTTTTCTTTTCTTACTTTCTTTCTTTCTCTTCTCCTCATTGCAAACGGTAAATAAGTGGTCTAGATAATATTTATAAGTTCTAGATGTATACCGTCTATATTATTCCATTGGCTGGATGAAGGTTACTAACATTAGCCATTAATACATGATGAATGTCCCCTTAAGAATTCTCATGGAATGGCGGCACCATCACGGAGAATATAGATATAAGGGAGTGATGTGTGTGTGGGCGTATCATCATCCAGATGAAACTACGCTATTTGCCATAGTGAAACGCGTTGACGTCACAAGCGTCAGGTGACGCCATTTGTGCATACCCCGTTGTGTTGGGATAGCTGGGTGAAACAGGGAGATAAGAGAAACGGACCAGATGTACGGAATAGCCGCACCACATACCGGTAGTGGCGGCTCAGCTCTACTCGACTCTGCTCTACTTCCATCGGATACAAGGAGGTACATAAGGAAGACAACCTAACTGGATTTATCCGATGCGGTAACCGATGGCTTATTTTCCCTCATAAAATCTAGTGAAACCAATTGCTTTCAGAAGTCACCTAATTAGTAAACAGAGTCCACCTGTGTGTATTGTAATCTCAGTATAAATACAGCTGTTCTATGAAGCTCTCAGAGGTTTGTTAGAGAATCTTAGTGAACAAACAGCATCATAAAGGCCAAGGAACACACCAGACAGGTCAGGGATAAAGTTATGGAGAAGTTTAAAGCAGGGTTAAGTTATAAAAAAAATCACAAGCTTCGAACATCTCACGGAGGACATTGCATCATCTGAAATTGGAAAGAGTATGGCACAACTGCAAACCTACCACCACATGGCCGGCCACCTAAATTGACAGGCCGGGCAAGGAGAGCATTAATCAGAGAAGCAGCCATGAGGCCCATGGTAACTCTGGAGGAGCTGCAGAGATCCACAGCTCAGGTGGTAGAATCTGTCCACAGGACAACTATTAGTCGTGTACTCCACAAATCTGGCCTTTATGTAAGAGTGACAAAAAGAAAGCCATTGTTAAAAGAAAGCAATAAGAAGTCCAGTTTGTGAGCAGCCATGCGGGGGACACAGCAAACTTGTGAAAGAAGCTTCTCTGGTAAGATGAGACCAAAATTGCATTTTTTGGCCTAAAAGCAAAACATTATGTGTAGTGGAAAACTAGCACTGCACATCACCCTGAACACACCATCCCCACTATGAAACTTGAGAGTCTGTGGCAAAACTTGAAAATTGCTGTTCACAGATGCTCTAGATCCAATCTGTCAGAGCTTGAGCTATTTTGCAAGGAAGAATGGGCAAAAATGTCACACTCTAGATGTGTAAAACTGGTAGAGAAATACCAATAAAGACTTGCAGCTGTAATGGCAGGCAAAAGGTAGTTCTACAAAGTATTGACTCAGGGGAGCCAAATACAAACGCATGCCACACTTTCAGGTATATATTTGTAAAACATTTTGAAAACCATTTATCATTTTTCTTCCACTTCACTATTATGTGCCACTTTGTATTGGTCTATCACATAAAATCCCAATAAAATACATTTAAGTTTTTGGTTGTAACATGACAAAATGTGGAAAATTTCCAGGGGTATGAATACTTTTTCAAGGCACTGTATATACTTTTCAATAGCATAAATAACGGCTTGACACTGCATTAGATAAATGAAAAATGATATCTGATTGGTTGCTGTGAACCATATATATAATATTTGTTTCCTGGAGCTCAATGACTAATTCTACATACACCAAACTCTTCATTTTGATATGTTGGCCCAATCCTGTAACAGGGAAAAACCACGAAAGCCGGTGTGTTGGATTTTTGATATCTCTATATTGCTCTGTCTTGAACAGCTGTATTCTAATAGATAGGATAATTTACTGTAGAAAAATGTATTCTTCACCAAGCCCCAAATAATATAATGAACCAGCAGTGCTGACAATACATGACTATTCTGTATCCTTCTACTGGGCTTAAAGTAAATTTAAAGTAGATCCTACTTAAATCATTAAAATCTCACACACTTTAACATTTTTTTTAAATTATGCAACGTTCATTAAAATAAACCCTGGTGATCCTGCAACTGTGCTTCTATTTTATCACCCTGTCTTATGAGCCCACAGTGAGAGACTACAACCGCTCTTGCCACCAAAATTACACAGACATGTCCACCGTTATCACCATCAGGAAGCTAGTGCACAGCAATGATATGCATCCGCTGCTGAAGCAAGTGCATATAGACACAGAGGAGCTGAAGGATGGCTGGAGGATATTTGTAGAACTTAGATGTAAAAAAAAGTGAGAACAGTATTTTATGAAAAAATGACAATTGTTGGTATTACACAGTGCTTTGACCAACCATCATCCATTTAGAGTTTAGATCTACTTTAAGAAGCTATAGTTACACAAACAGTATATGGCCTGGAGCTTTATACTAGGACTGCTAGGCAGTTCAGGTCCAGCAATGGTAAAATGGCACAGGTTCAACTTTAACTTCTTTAAATAATGGAATGCAATTAATAAACCTTTGACCTTTAAAGTACACACTGAAATATATGTTAAATAAAATTGGGGATAAGGGTAACAAGCTTATATTTTTTCCTACACCAACCATTTAAGTACAACTGGTGTAGATCTCACTTAAGGCGCCTATTTGGTTCTGGCTCTACTACAGGCTACCCCTTTGTATGAAGGCAATATTGTTTCAATTAAATTTAAACCACTTAGCCAAAACAAAGCAAATAGATGGAGTGCCAGAAACATATAACGGAATTATTTTGGCTCTAAAAGACTTCAGCTATTTAGAAATGGTTACAAAAACTTCCCGTGTATGTCCGTAACACCATAGTAGCTAAACTTGCATGAACTAGTGCATTTCAACAAAACCCTGACAAAAGGCATAGATGTAGAAATGTAAAATGACCCCATATTGTTTCATATAATCAGGACACTGACTTGTAGAACTCTATTATAAAAAAAAAATTGTAACGGGGTTTGTGTGTTGGTGTCATTTAATTGTTATAATTAAGTGTAAGAGTCAACATGATGACCTGTATAGATTATAAATTAAACAAAACACTGATTGTGCAGAGTTTAATAAAAATACATCTCATTTTTACCAAAACCACATTTTGTAGACAGCTTATTCCCTCGTGTCCACCCCCAGAATCAGACTGGAATTTTTTCTCTCTCCACCCCTTGGCTCTGGTTCCCCCCTCCATCACTTATATCCTGTATGTGCTTTTGGAGTTTTCTTTGTTTAAATTACAGGGCTGCAATAAGAGCCTTTTGCTGGCTAAGCAGGGCAGGGACACATGTTTAGCATTATCCCCATCAAGAGAACGTTAAAATAAAAATAGCCATTGGTCTCTGATCTTGCAGAAGTGTGTTGGGGGCGGTATTAAAAGACGGAATTTTGAGCGTCAGTAGTATGAAAACGTTTAACCTTTCTATCCTTGGGGGTGATAAAACTGGGGCTTTCCTATGCGACTTGCAAATTCTATGTGACTACAAATTTCAGTGCTGATCACATTGAAAAAGCATATTAAAATACAATTAAATATCTTTTATACAGAATGAAAAGAATTATCTTTGAAAACAGTGAAAAACTGGTGTATGTCTTCTCAGAATTAAAAGTTGAGATGCATATAGTTCTAAAGAATCTGTAATTAAAAGGTAGATCTTATCTTTGAAAAGCTGTGAAAACAGGTCCAGAAAGTGCATGCCGTTTTCTACCTATTTAAAAAGATAGAGACATAGAGGAATGATGGCAGTAAAAAAGACCAAATGTTCCATCGAGTCTGCCCCATTTTTTTTTTTACCTTTTACTCTAGTATAGATTTAGGTTTGTCCCAAACATGTTTGAATCCACTTACTGTTGACTGATTCGATACCACTACTGGAAGTTTATTCCAAGCATGAACTACTCTTTCTGTAAAATAACACTTTCTTAGATTAGTTTTGAACTTTCCTCCTGCTAGTTTGAGGTCATGTCCAAATATATAAGGGGTCCATATAGTGAACTTGGTGTTGAGTTATTCACTTTACGGTCAACACTGAGGACAAGGGGGGACTTTTTACGACGGAAAAGAGGAAAAGAGATTTCATCTCCAAATATGGAAAGGTTTCTTCACAGTAAGAGCTGTGAAAATGTGGAATAGACTCCCTGCAGAGGTGGTTCTGGCCAGCTCAGTAGATTGCTTTAAGAAAGGCCTGGATTATTTCCTAAATGTACATAATATAACTGGGTACTGACATTTGTAGGTAAAGTTGATCCAGGGAAAATCCGATTGCCTCTCGGGGGATCAGGAAGGAATTTTTTCCCCTGCTGTAGCAAATTGGATCATGCTCTGGTGGGGGTTTTTGCCTTCCTCTGGATCAACTGTGGGTGTAGATTGGGTATATGGGATTGTATGATATTATTTAATTTTTGTTTGTTTTTTTATGGTTGAACTGGATGGACTTGTGTCTTTTTTCAACCTGACTATGTCCCTGTGTTCTTGGTCCTTACTTCATATTGAAAATACTGCCCTCCTTAACCTTATTCACCCTCTTAATGTATTTAAAGCTTTCAATCATTTCATCCCTTTACCTTCTTTCCTCCAGACTGTACATATTAAGTTCCTGAGGTCTCTCCTGATAAGTTTTATCCCTCAGATCTCTCAACATTTCTATTCTATCTCATCAATATCTTTTCATAAGTGAGGTCTCTACAACTGGACACAGTATTCTAAATGAGGTCTTGCTGGTGACACCCTCTAGTCATGCAACCTAGAATTCTATTTGCTTTTCCCGCTGCATTGCCACACTGTTTGTGCCAGGTTTTAATGTCAAACATACAAATAGTACAATCAAATGAATCTCAAAGACCTCCACTCATTTCTGGTTTACAGTCAGTTATATGTGCTGGTAAAGATTATATAAAACAGCAGAGCTACTACCACATCAGCCATCCTCCGAAAATGTCCCCACATCATACAAGATTTTGGTGCAGAAGTAGTTTTGTTCCTTTTTATGTACAGTACATCCCCTGCATGTCTAACTAATCTGACACCTGGGTAAATAAGGTGCATATCCACAAAGTTATTAGGCCAAATGCATTCTTATCCCAGGGGGGTGAGAGAGCAATTTATGACAATTTTCTTAAACTGAGAAGACAGTGGCCAAGCAGGGCCATAATACTCTCAAAAAGGGTCATAAGTATCTTTACACAGGGGAAAAGGCTGCATGTGTGCCCAATCAAGTTGGCATTAGTAAGATTATACAGAAGAGGGGAAAAAAGCTGTATGTGTCCTTACACAGACAAGGGGCTGAAAGCAGGCCATATGCATGCCTAAACAGAGGAGAGGAGAAGGTGGCTGTCAGGAAAGGCTTCACCCGCTGGTGGTGCTGTTGGTCCTTTGGACTGCAGTACTAGTGTCCGCCAGCAGGTGTCCTCTTGCAGCCAATATCCTTGTTGGAGGATCTCACCTGCTGGTGGTAATGCATGATACATGGACTGCAGTACCGGCATCCACCAGCGGGTGTATTCTGGCAGTATGGGACAGGCAGCACTTCCTTTGGTCAGCTGTGACCTGAAGCTTAATTACTAGACTTCCTTAAATACCCGGCAAGTGCAAGCACTCCTTGCCCTGGTATCGCTCTCTCCCTGACCTAGGACCTGTGACCCTGAATCGAGCCTGCATCCTACCCGATCCCGATCCCTACCTGTATCCTGCTTTACCCGATCTGACCTGATCCCTACCTTTAGCCCTTCCTGCATCTGTCCCTCGGTTACCTTGGTCCCTGCTCTGCAGCCAACCCATCCATCCCCTCCCTGTTCCTGTTTTATTCCCTTCCTACCCACCTGCTGGATCCCCTTGTGTATGACCTCGGCCTGGCTTTTACTACGATTCCGGTATTCCCCCTTTACTGTATATATATCTCCTTTTGTCACTGTGATTTGGTTTGGTTATTTGCACTGTGTTCTGTTTGAGGTGTTTATTTGTCTGTTTACTTCACTTAATAAATTATTATACTTTTATCTACACCTGTTTGGTCTCCTCTGTGCTGTCACACAGTCTGGTTTGCTAACATTCTCTGACAGTGGCTTTATGTTTTCTTATATAGGAAAAGATCCTTCATGGTAAGGCTCACACTGAGCTTAAAAAAATGGCAGTTCCCTTGGCAGAAAAAAGTGTTTTGCGTTTTTTTTTCTGCCAGAACGCTCCAATCAGAATGCAAAGTAGAAGGGTTTTATTTTCTGCCTCTAAACGTTGACCTCAATATATGCCTGTAACCGCCCTAATGTGTATGGATACATAGGATAACACTGAGCTGCTTCTATTGGCAGAACACAAACTCCTGTAGAAGCAGCAATTTTTAAGCCAGTGTGCATGGAGCCTGAGGAGCATATTCACATTTACAAAGTAGGGTAGCAGGAACCTACAAAAATGTTTTTTGCATTGCACAGCAGACCATGAGGTGCAGATGACATTAGAGACTGGCTGCTATTATGTAAGAATTTATTTGAGCAGAACAGTACAGCCTAGTGAATACATTTATTCATTTCAGCTATTAACAGCTTATCCAATATGCTGCATGTAAAATTATAACTTGCATGAAGTGAATACCAATCAAATCAATAATGTTTTATTTTTACACTTACATCAATGTTCTTTTTTTTTGGTACATTCACATCAGTCCCTGCCCTTAAAGAGCTTACGATCTAAGGTCCCTATATCACATACCTACACACACACACACACACACTAATTTTAGAAAGGAGCCAATTAACATACCAGCATGTGGACTATGGGAGGAAACCCACACAAGCACAGGGAGAACATGTAAACTCCATGCAGTGTCCTGACTGGGATTGGAGTATCACTGTAAACTGCCCTAACCATTTAAATGTTGAGTAATGTTCTGAGCCTTGGAATAAATACAGGGATGCACAAATTATATCGCCCGATGCCGTGGACATGCAGTTCTGGGCCCCCCAGGCAGGTGTTTTTTCTTTCTACATTTTTCCCTGCTGCAGGCAAGCAGTAGGGTTTACTTTATTGCTACCCCTTAATGGAGCAAACACTGGAGCTTGATTTGGCTGCTCAGCATACGCTTGCACTGATCACCCAAGTGCTTCCATGTGCAAGGGTAACCTGAAGAAATAAAGTTTTTCGTTTTCTCATTGGGGCTAGCATCTCATGTATGGTTTTGGTTAAAATAAAACATTTTTTATCAGGACAAGTAGATTGTCATAAGGGACAAGTAGATTGGGACCCTGGTTTAGTCCCTTGGAAAAGTAGTTTTTAAAAAAAAAATCCATACTCCTGAAGTAGCATTGCTAGTAATGACCAATGCCAAACCCACTCCACCAATGATTTAGCTGAATGTACTATATTATTGGTTGTGCAAAGTATGTTTGATTTTTCTTGGCAGTATTAAAGAACTAGTTAATATTGGTCAGAAAGTTCACCCAGCAGGGTGTGCTGTACCTTCCCCCTAGCAAATCCCTGCCCCAGAGATATAAGTGGCACAGTACAGAATTAACATACCTTCATTTAGGTGCTTATCAGGCTACACAGGAGATGAAAATAAAATACAGTACTGTAGCACGTACTCCCAAAGGAGCCGCTGATGTAAGGGTCCCCTGGTTTCCGATGACAACTACCTTTACAGCAATGCCACACCCTCTGACACATCAAGGTTAAATAAGGAGGATTTGTTTGGCAAATACTGCCAACAAGGCAACAAAAACAGTATGGCAATAGCAAGAGACAAAAATGGATAACATTTCTGCACAATAACACAAATAACAGGAGCACCAAGTGTCTCTGCACCTAAACCCTGAAACTAGAGAGGTCCTAACTAAGGGGGAAGTACTTAAATCTAAAGGTCCCTCAGTTTTTACAAACCCCTCCCACTGGCCAGTGTAATTTAATCATTGGCACCTAACGGTTCAGCTTTGGAGCATTCAGGTTTACATGGATCCCACGGTACAGGGCGTAAGTACCCAAATTGTATCCTAAGGCAAAGTGACACCGTCCTTTTGATATGGGCAAGGAACTTGTGTCGAGCAGCCTCTCACCACCAAGCAGTCCATGATTATGCCTCGTCCCACCGTCTAGCAGTAAATCAGTGGCAACTCAGGATCCGACAATAACAATCTCTCATGGAACCTTTCTCCGACAATGACAATCCGATAGGATCCGACAATGACAATCTCTCATGGAACAATCTCTCTTGATGTCAACAGCGACTCAGGACCTGGAAAGGATGATCTCTCACAGAACCAGCTGTGTCAGCAATAACTTAGGACCAGGCAATAACAATCTCACACAGAACCAATGACGCACCAGTCATTGGGATCACCAGTGATAAATTGTGACCTCTGTGTAAATGTGGCAGTCCAATTTCTTTCTCTCTTTGACACTACAGAAGGAGCTCTCCAACACAACAGCCACTCTGATGGTCCCCTCTTACTTTCTCATGTCAGACTACCCAGAGCGATGGCTTTTGCTTCCTTTTTCTCCCCTCTCTAGCACTTAGTTTCTGTGCATTGTAGTCCTACATAGATCTACAACACTGAGTCCAACCTCTGATGACTATCTCCCCCACAAGTACTTGCTCGTCCCGGCAGTCCTCAAGCCAGGGACATGTGGCTGTTCCTTCCCAGGCTGCACTGCAGCCAATCACAATGTCCTTTGTATCCTGGGCAGTGTACAAGCTCTCCCTCAGCAACTGTGGCTGCAGCCCTGTCAAAAGAGTGCCTTCTACCTTCTAATTTGGGCAGCGGTGTCAAACAGGGCATGTTAAAAGACTGTATGCAAACTAACTGCATAGTATATTCCCATGGGCAATACGTTTGAAAGGCTTAAAATAAAACCTATGTGGCTCACGGCCAAAATGAAAAAAGTTATGAATAATAAGTAAAGAGCTTTTAAAAAATATAAAAATTAAGGAACACTATCATCGTTTAAATGTTACAAAGAATATGACGGAATATGTAAACAGGAAATCAAGGACGCAAAAATTCAAAATGAACGACAGATTGTGAAGGAAAGTAGGGCAAACCCCAAAAAATTCTTCAAATATATTTATAATAAAAAGGTCAGGTCTGAGCATGCAGGACCTTTACAAAGAACTCTGGAGTGGGTGACTGGGGAAAAAGAGTAGGCAAATGTATTAAATACTTTCTTCAGCTCTGTGTATCCAAAGGAGAATGGGGGAGCTCGAGTTCATAATGAGGATGGTATTGACACAAATCATCCACAATGGTTTAAAAGTGATATGGTCCAGAAATATTTAGACAGAATAAAGGTGGATAAAGCACCTGGACCAGATGGCATCTACACACAGATCCTAAAAGAATTTAGCCCTGTCATTTCAAAGCCATTGTTTCAAATTTTTAGGGACTCATTAATAACTGGAACAGTACCACTGGATTGGCGTAGGGTCACTGTGGTGCGTATATATAAAAAGGGATCAAAGTCTTTACCAAATAACTATAGACCTGTTACTTTAACTTCTATAGTCCTGAAGATACTGGTGAGTTCAATAAAAGACCGAACAGATGAGTTCTTGCTGTAAAAAAATATTTTAAGCAACAGATAGCATGGATTCATTTAATACAGAAGGTGTGAAACCAACCTGATTTGTGTTTGACACAGTTTCCCACACACAGCTAATGTGTAGGTAAAGTCTACAGGCTTGGAAAGATCAGTTTGTAAATGGTTAGAAAACTGGCTAAAAGACAGTAGTGGTAGTGGTTAATGATTCTTACTCTGAATGGTCTATGGTCATTAGTGGTGTACCCCAAGGTTCAGTGTTGGGACCCTTACTTTTTAATATCTTTATAAATGATATTGGGTCTGGGATTAAAACAATTTAAGTCTTTGCAGATGACACCAAGCTATGCAGTGGAATAATGCACTGTTTAATTAGACAACTATGTAGCAAATGAGGTTTATTGTTGGTAAATATAAAGTTATGCACTTGGGGGCTAAGAATATGAATGCAACTGAGGGAATCCATAGAAGGATGTGGGGGTTTTGGTAGATCATAAGTTTAATAATAGCATGCAATGCCAAGCTGCGGTTTCCAAAGCGAGCAAAGTCCTTTATTGTATTAGGATAAATATGGACGAGAGAGAGAGAGAGAGAGAGAGAATTTTGCCCCTGTACAAATCATTAGTAAGACCTCATCTAGAATATGCAGATCAGTTTTGGGCAACAGTTCTCAAAAAGGATATCGAACTGGAGAAAGTGCAGAGAAGGGCAACCAAACTGATAAGAGACATGGAGGAGTTCAGCTATGGGGAAAGATTAGAGGAACTGAATTTATTCTCTCCTGAGAAGAGAAGATTAAGAAAGGATATGATCAACATGTACAAATACATAAGGGGTCCATATAGTGAACTTGGTGTTGAGTTATTCACTTTAAGGTCATCACAGAGGACAATGGGGCACTCTTTACATCTAGAGGAAAAGAGATTTAATCTCCAAATACGGAAAGGTTTCTTCACAGTAAGAGCTGTGAAAATGTGGAATAGAAAAGGTGGTTCTGGCCAGCTCAGTAGATTGCTTTTAAAAAAGCCTGTATTCTTTCCTAAATGTACATAATATAACTGGGTACTAACATTTATAGGTAAAGTTGATCCAGAGAATATCCAATTGCCTCTCGGGGGATCAAGAAGGAATTGTTTTCCCTGCTGGAGCAAATTGGATCATGCTTTGCTGGGGTTTTTTCGCCTTCCTCTGAATCAACTGTGGGTATAGATTGGGGATATTGGATTATATATATATTTTTTTTTTATTGGTTGAACTAGATGGATTTGTGTCTTTTTTCAACCTGACTAACTAAGTAACTTCGTAAGGTAAAGGCTTCTTGTTTGTGGGGAACCACAGCCATTCTGCAATGTCAAAATGTAACTGGTAGATGGTATTTTTATCAGCTCACTATGCGATTCGGGTTTAAAACAGAGCAAATTGCACCTTCCTTGTGAACCATGGCATGGATATGCTGCAATAATTGATTTACACAGTCTTTTTATTTTAATAGTATATACTCATCTGTGTTCGCTGAAAACCTATCATGTTCCTTAGAGGAACTGTAGCATGCCTTGAAACAGAGGAAGTCTCTGGCAGTCTCTTTTATTTAATATGTAAGCAGAACAAGAAGGTGGCTTCCTATTGGAATATGGCAGCAGTAATAGTTGGTTACAGGCAGGAATTTTGGTGCCAGCACACTTTAGCATTCCCTTGTGGGTTGTAATTTAGTACTCACCTTTTTATAAAGCAACCACGATTACTTTTTCTACTATCCTAACTTTCAAAAATGTGTTGCTGCTAAATGTACCTATAAATATAATGATATAAATAATGAAATATTACTATCTATTGCAGAAGTTTGGGGGGAACACACAAAGCAGTAAGCCAATACCACCAGAACCACGGCAGCAAATGCAGTCAAGCCTTTTAAAACTATAAATGGAATTAAGAAAACAAAATTATATGGTCAAAAATCATTACTGGAATGATTGAATAGTCCAAATAGTAATGGTTAGGTCAAATAACAACAGCATTTGTTTCTGTTTCTGTAATAGGTTTATATCATGTGTTGGTTATTTTAAAGAGCCGTGCTAATAAAAAAAATATAATAATAATAAACAATTCACATTTTTCTGAGCAAAAGACATACTAAACTCAACTGTACAAAATATATACATTCTGAAAAACGTAATTAAGCTTTAGGATGACAAGAACCTAAATTGTATATACATTTACGGCAAAGTTAAACAAAGAATAAGGAAATTCTAATATGGGCAGGGTCTGTAGGTTTGTTCCTACGTTGAATTTGTATGTAAGTTGGAACAGGTAAATTTTTTTATATGTAACTCCAGCCAAAAAAATTATTTTTAAGTATTATGGATAGCACAGGAAAGGGTTAATACCCCTATAATGTTTGTTTTGCTGTATGTGGTCATGTTCAGAAGATTTCACCTCACTTTCTGTCCCCGTGACAATTGGATTTTTACAATTTTGGGTTGTTGTGGAGACAAGCATTGATGATAAGGCTTCAGGGGAGACACCTTTTTCCCATGATAACTCTTACAGGAGTGAATTTTCCTTCCCAGGGTTAGATTTCCTCTCACTTCCTGTTGACTTCCTCTATTTGTAGGTATGAGTCATTCGTAACTTGAATGTTAATAACTGGGGGACTGCCTATAAGGCTAAAAAATTTAATGAAAATGTAAAAGGTACAACAACATGGATCAGAAGGCTCAGTAAATATTTTCCATGGTTTACTAACTCTGAAAAGTTTTGAACAGTCTGGCATTGACAGACAGAGTGTGCACCAACTGTTCCTGCAGTAGTAAGTTATTAAGGTATCCCACTATGGGAATGCCCTGAGAGTGAAGCGAAGAAAGTACAGGGACCTTTGTGAAAACCTGAAGTGTAGTTGATAGAATAAGGAAAGGGAATGAACTGGTAATATTGAGTGCCCACTGCAAAATGCAGGAACCATTGATAGCGCTGTTGTGTTCTGCTGGTGGGGGTGCGTGGGAAGCCTTTCCGGCCAGCAGAACACAGTGATTACTGCTAGCAGATAGGCTGGTTGTACCCAAGTTAATCAATGGATCGACTTGGGTACAACAAGCTTGCCCATAGATGGATTGAGTCTCAGATGGTCCCTGCTCAACCAACCAAATTTCAATCTATACATGGCTGGCTTTACTCATCCTGTGTTCCCTAATGTAAAAATAAGAAAAAGCTTTGGTAGTGATACCTTTTAAAACTAATGTCCTCTCCGATGGCGTGTAGCTGCTCTATGATTTCTAGCATAGCTTTCACGTGGTTACACATATGCTGGCCTTCTTCTAGTCTACAACTTTCATAGCAAAAACAGTTTGCTGTTTAGACTTGAACGTTCATGCAGTTTCTGTAATGAAGTCCACATACCTTTGGCTGTTCTCTCTGTTCTTATGTGGTTAAGCTGGTCAACTTCCACTAGCAAGCTTATAATCGCTTTTGCCTGCCTATCTGTCCTATCCCAGTCTTCCGTCTCTCCGTCTGTGGGTCTGTCTGTATTCAGCACTTGCCCCAAGTCATCCTTGTTCAAAAGCATTTCTAGCTTAAACTTCCACAGCTGGTAATTGGCATTGTTCAGCTTTGCAATTGCAAACTTCACATCTGAACTACTTGCAATCTCTCAGACACTTGTATACAGTACAATTCTTTCCAGTGCCTGCTGGGTGCTGCCGAGTGCCTGGGGTATCCTCTCCAATGTCTGGGACCATAACTTATTAGCTGAGTATTGAAATCATTATGCGTTAGAAGCTTGTTGTATGCAGCAGAACACTTTTACTTTCATGGAGGATATCTTTATCATGGAACAGGAAGAAGAAATATACAAGTACACAGAGCATAGATAGAACATACACTTCTTCTCATTACACTACCATAGAATACACATAACACTGCAGTGCCACCTGCTGGATAGAATGCTAACCTACCTCACAAGTAGTGGGAAGAAGCAGTCATGACTGCAACCTACCTACAGAACAGACTACCCCCAAGAGCCATTAAAAGTACTCCATTCAAAATATGCCATGTATCAAAGCCTAACATATGGCACATCAGAGTGTTTGGATGTAAAGCATATGCCTATATTCCAAGTGAAAAGTGATCCAAGCTGGAGAACAGAGCCAAAGAGGGCATTCTAGTAGGCTACAGCAAGCAATCTAAGGGTCACAGAATCCTACACCCAAAGACTGACAAAGTGGCAATAAGCCATAGTGTTTATTTTGATGAGAGCCCATCACCAGAAACACCGATCCCTGAAAGCTGTGAAGTGAATATACCCAGCAAACCAGAAGGAAAGGTTGACCAAAGCGAACCTGTGCAGGGAGTCAGAACAAGAGGTAGAACTCACAAATCAAGCCTAAATTAAGTTTCCCACCAGATCCTGCTGAACTGCCTGAAGTCAGAATATCCACTCGGACTACAAAGGAGATACCACCCTGCAAGCTGTCATACACTGTCAAAATACACAGCATACTTGAACTAACATCCTGAGAAGAAATAGAAAAACTGCCAAAATGTGAAGCCAATAAATGGAGAAAGGCAGCAGAAGAAGGGTTAAATCACGTCAAGAAAATAAAACCTGGATACACACAGAGCTCCCTCCTAACTGCAAAACTATAGGAAATAGGTTTGCACTTTCAAAGTAAAGTCAGACACAGAAGGGAATATCCACAAATACAAAGCCAGACTAGTTGGCAAGGGTTACTCCCAGAAATTTGGCGAAGATTACGATGAAACATTTGCTCCTGTCGTACAACACTCCACCATCAGAGCGCTTCTTAGCGTTGCAGCAGGGAAGGGCATGCAAGTCAAACACCTAAACATTAAAACTGCTTTTCTATATGGAGACATTAAGGAAGACCTCTACATGGAGAAACAACCAGGGTTTGAGCAAGGAGACAACCTTGTGTGTAAACTTTAAAAGAGCATCTACGGTCTTAACCACTTAAGCCCCGGACCATTTGGTAGCTAAAGGACCAGAGGTGAATTCAGAATTATTCACTGCGCTGCTTTAACTGTAAATTGTGCGGACATGCAATGTTGTACCCAAACGAAATTTGCGTCCTTTTCTTCCCACAAATAGAGCTTTCTTTTAATGGTATTTGATTGCCTCTGCGATTTTTTTTTTGCGATATAAACGGAAAAAGACCGAAAATTTTGAAAAAAAATGATATTTTCTACTTTTTGTTATAAGAAAAATCGAATAAACTCAATTTTAGTCATACATTTAGGCCAAAATGTATTCACCCACATGTCTTTAGTAAAAAAAATGTCAATAAGCGTATATTTATTGGTTTGCGCAAAAGTCATAGCGTTTACAAACTAGGGTACATTTTCTGGAATTTACACAGCTTTACATTTATGACTGCCTATCTCATTTCTTGAGGTGCTAAAATGGCAGGGCAGTACAAAACCCCCCCAAATGACCACATTTTAGAAAGTAGACACCCCAAGGAAATTGCTGAGAGGCATGTTGAGCCCATTGAATATTTTTTTTTTGTCCCAAGTGATTGAATAATGACAAAAAAAAAATTACAAAAAGTTGTCACTAAATGATATATTGCTCACACATGCCATGGTTATATGTGGAATTGCACCCCAAAATACATTCTGCTGCTTCTCCTGAGTACGGGGATACCACATGTGTGGGACTTTTTAGGAGTCTAGCCACGTACGGGACCCCGGAAACCAAGCACCGCCTTCAGGATTTCTAAGGGCGCAAATTTTTGATTTCACTCCTCACTACCTATCACAGTTTTGAAGGCCATAAAATGCCAAAATAGCACAAGACCCCCCCAAATGACCCCATTTTAGAAAGTAGACACCCCAAGGAAATTGCTGAGAGGCCTGTTGAGCCCATTGAATATTTTTTTTTTTTGTCCCAAGTGATTGAATAATGACAAAAAAAAAAAAAAATTACAAAGAGTTGTCACTAAATGATATATTGCTCACACATGCCATGGTTATATGTGGAATTGCACCCCAAAATAAATTTTGCTGCTTCTCCTGAGTACGGGGATACCACATGTGTGGGACTTTTTAGGAGCCTAGCCGCGTACGGGACCCCGAAAACCAATCACCGCCTTCAGGATTTCTAGGCACAAATTTTTGATTTGACTCCTCACTACCTATCACAGTTTCGAAGGCCATAAAATGCCAAAATAGCACAAAACCCCCCCAAATGACCCCATTTTGGAAAGTAGACACCCCAAGCTGTTTGCTGAGAGGCATGGTGAGTATTTTACAGCTCTCATTTGTTTTTGAAAATGAAGAAAGAACATTTTTTTTTCATTTTTTTTTTCAATTTTCAAAACTTTGTGACAAAAAGCGAGATCTGCAAAATACTCACAATACCTCTCAGCAAATAGCTTGGGGTGTCTACTTTCCAAAATGGGGTCATTTGGGGGGGGGGTTTTGTGCCATATGGGCATTCCATGGACTCCGAAACTGTGATAGGCAGTGAGAAGTGAAATCAAAAATTTACACCCTTAGAAAGCCTGAAGGCGGTGATTGGTTTTTGGGGTCCCGTACGCGGCTAGGCTCCCAAAAAGTCTCACACATGTGGTATCCCCGTACTCAGGAGAAGCAACAGAATGTATTTTGGGGTGTAATTCCACATATGCCCATGGCATGTTTGCGCAATATATCATTTAGTGACAACTTTGTGCAAAAAAAAAAAGAAAATTGTATTTTTTCCGCAACTTGTGTCAACATATAAAATATTCCATGGACTCGACATGCCTCTCAGTATATAGCTTGGAGTGTCTACTTTCCAAAATGGGGTCATTTGGGGGGGTTTTGAACTGTTCTGGCATTTTATACACAACATTAGGAAGCTTACATCCACTCTTCTAACCACTTGAAGACAAAGCCCTTTTTGACACTTTTTGTTTACATGAAAACATATTTTTTTTTGCAAGAAAATTATGTTGAACCCCCAAACATTATATATATATTTAAAGCAAAGGCCCTACAGAATAAAATGGTGGGTGTTGCATTTTTTTTTCTACACAGTATTTGCGCAGCGATTTTTCAAACGCATTTTTGGGGGAAAAAATACACTTTTTTTAATTTTAATGCACTAAAACACACTATATTGCCCAAATGTTTGATGAAATAAAAAAGATGATCTTAGGCCGAGTACATAGATACCAAACACGACATGCTTTAAAATTTTGCACAAACGCGCATTGGCGACAAACTACATACATTTTTAAAAGCCTTTACAGGTTACCCCGTTAGATTTACAGAGGAGGTCTACTGCTGAAATTACTGCCCTCGATCTGACCTTCGCGGTGATACCTCACATGCATGGTGCAATTGCTGTTTACATATGACGCCAGACCGACGCTTGCGTTCGCCATTGGGCAAGAGCAGGGCAGGACAGGGGTGCTTTTTTTTTATTATTAATTTTGCTTTTTTATTTTATTTTTAAACTGTTGCTTCCATATTTTTTTTTTTTTTTATCATTTTTGTTGTTATCTCAGGGAATGTAAATATCCCCTATGATAGCAATAGGTAATGACAGGTACTCTTTTTTGAAAAAACTGGGGTCTATTGGACCCTAGATCTTTCCTCTGCCCTCAAAGCATCTGACCACACCAAGATCGGTGTGATAAAATGCTTTCCCAATTTCCCAATGGCGCTTTTTATATCCGGGGGGGGGGACATTCCCTCCCACTGCTTGTAAAAGCAGTCCAGAGGCTAATTAGCCACTAGGATTTCTTTTACATGAAAGCCGGCCGCTGGCTGAAAAGAATGATACCAAGATGATACCTAAACCCACAGGCATCATTCTGGTATAAACATTCAAAGTCCAGCAACATACCAGTACGTTGCTGGTCCTTGTTGGACATGTATTGTAATCTTTTTTTTCATGCAGCCTGTTGGCTGAACGAAAAAAAAAGATTGATCGGTGGGTATGCCCACCATTAGAATACCGCCCTTCATCCACCCACTTCTAATGATGGGTATACATGCACCATTTATATATGCCGAAGCATGGGGGCATCTTCCCGCAAAAGTTATGCCGCGTACACATGGTCAGACTTTTCCACGGGCAAGCCTCTGTCGGAATTTCGACCGTATGTACGCGGCATTAGGAGCAAAATCGCTCCTCCGCCCCTGCTGCCCCAATGCTTCGGCATATTTGCTTTTTTTTTTTAACTGTGGTGGTGAAATCACCTCCTACAGCACTGGAGTCGCAGGGATCAGGCCTGTCTCTGCGAACGCTGCAGTTATGTGTGTTGTGTTTTGCAAGTGACAGTGATCGATCGATACTGCACTTGGGTGGCCTGGGCTGGACGGAGGGGCAAAACGCAGGTGCTAGCAGGTATCTGGGTTGATCCCGCTAACACTGCGTTTTTGGGAACCCTAAACTGCTGGGGACGCCAATATAGATCTGATCAGATCAGATATTGATCTGTTCAGATACTATACCACTAAGGGGGGTGTATGCTTAACGCGTGGGTGTTAGCGCTACTGGCACTAACCCGACGCTGCCTGGGGTGTGACGCAGACCCTCTCTGACGCTAAAACCTAATTGATATCACCCGCCGGGCGATCAGGGGGTTAAACCTTTATTGGGTTATATATACGGCGGGTGCCCTGACACTATAAAAAGCAAAACTAACTAACCAGCGTCACCCGTAACACTTATATGATGATCACTGGTGAAAGGGTTAACTAGGGGCAATTAGGGGGTTAAAACCTTTATTAGGTAATATATGGGGGTACCTGACGCTATATAAAAACCTGACGGCGAACCAAAAAAAAAATTACTGGCTACCTATCGGCATCACCGACACTAAGACAACGATCATAAAAACGATCGCTTAGCGACAGTGGTGATAGGGGGTGAAAGGGTTACCTGGGGGGCGATCAGGGGGTTAAACCATTATTAGATAATATATGGGGGTACCTGACGCTATAAAAACCTGCGGCGAACCTAAAAAAAATTACTGGCTACCGATCTGCATCACCGACGCTAAGACAGCAATCAGAAAAATTATCGCTTAGTGACAGTGGTGATAGGGGGTGAAAGGGTTACCTGGGGGGCGATCAAGGGGGTTAAACCTTTATTAGGTAATATATGGGGGTACCCGACGCTATAAAAACCTGCGGCGAACCTAAAAAAAATTACTGGCTACCGATCAGCATCACCGACGCTAAGACATCGATCAGAAAAATGATCGCTTAGCGACGGCGGTGCTAGGGGGTGAAAGGGTTATCTGGGGGGTGATCAGGGGGTTAAACCTTTATTAGGGGGGGTTAGGGGGCTACACTGGACCTAAAACTAAATGTAGTGACACTTTTACAGTCACAAATGTCACTGATTGCAGTGATCACTAAATAAATGGTCACTGCAATCAGTGACACTGTGACTGGGGGCTGGGGGGTGATCTGGGGGTGTCTGGGGGGGCGATTTATGTACCTATGTGTCCTGGTGTCAGTGTGCTGTTTTGTGCACTAACCTGCATCTTCTCCTGTACGGCGCTCGGTATATGTGAGCGCCGCAGGAGAGATGACATCACTTCCTCCTGCCTGTGTAAACAGTACACAGGCAGGGGAAGCTCTCTCATTCGCCGGGAGCGATCGAGAGGGGGGGCCGGAATCGAACGGCCGTCCCCTCATGCCGGATCGCTCCCGAAGGTAAAACGACCACCCATTGTAAAGAAGGGGGGTCCGATCGGACCCCCCAACTATACAAAGGCAATCACGTATATGTACGTGATTCTGCCTGTCGGTGCCATTCTGCCGACGTATATTTACAGTGGGCAGTCGTTAAGTGGTTAAGCAATCTGCAAGGATGTGGAATGAGAAAGTGAACAAAGTACTTACCAGAGAGAGATTCTCAAGAAGTAAAGCAGACTCTACTCCAGGAATCAAGAATACAGATGGATATACATCCCTATCTATGTTGATGACATTATAACCTGTTTTGAACAAGAAGGGGATTACAATCACGTAGTTCACAAGCTGAAAGAAAAATTTGAAATCAAAGAGCTAGGGAACATTAACTACTATCTGTAAAAGAAGAAGATGGAAGTTATCTTCTCAACCAATCTCAGAAAATCGCCGAAATCTTCGAACAATTCCATATGCAAGATGCAAAGGAAGTGAAAACTCCTATCAAAAGAGCAATGAAGCAGAAAACTTGCAACCCAACAATGATTTGTGTCGCAGAGCAATCAGTAAGCTGCTGTATGTTGCCACTGTGATAAGACCAGACATAGCCGCAGCAGTAGGCATACTATGTAGGAAAGTCTCAGCTCCCTGTCAGAGTAACTGGAACGCAGTGAAGAGAGCGATACAATACCTCAAAGGAACAATTTGGATGAAGTTACGGTTACCAGCAACATCAAATCCAAAACTGGTTGTATATGTGGATGGTGATTGGGCAGGGGACTGCACGGACCGCAAATCCACAAGTGGATTCATCTTCCAGTATGGGGAAGGAACCATAAGTTGGTCTAGTTGAAAGCAAGTAACTGTCACTCTATCTTCAAGTGAAGCACAGTACATTGCAGCAGTACACGCATGTCAAGAAGCACTATGGATTTGTCAACTTTTTGTGGGCATTGAGATAGACATGTCAAAACCAATTCCCACTTTTGAAGACATCCAGGGATGTATACAGCTTACGCAATCAGAAAGGGTCAATCCTAAGACCAAACACATCAAGGTCAAGTATCACCTATTAGGGACAATCAAGAGCAAGGTGTTATTGACATTTAATACTGCCCATCAGAGATGACTGCCAATGCACTCACCAAGCCTTTGCTGAAGAAACGTCATAATTATATCCAGAAGAAGCTAAATGTAATTTGACAAAGCACATGCTGTTGAGAAGGGGTGTTGGAAAAGAACAACAGCAAAGTTGCTAATATAAACTGAACTATATATATGTATTATACCATTCTATCCAGCAGGTGGCACTGCATTGTTATGTGTATTCTATGGTAGTGTAATGAGAGAAAGTGTACATTCTATCTATGCTCTGTGTACTTGAATATTTATTCTTCCTGTTCCATGATAAAGATATCCTCCAAGAAAGTAAAGGTGTTCTTCCGCATACAACAAGCTTCCAGCACATAATGATTTCAATACTCAGCTAATAAAAAATACAAATTCTGCAGTGATGTATTTATTTAAAAAAGCTGATATTTGTTTTCAAGTGTAGATAGTGTAAATACCTAAATTTGACTTGATTACAGTCTCACGCAAACCACTGTACAGCAGCACAAAGGGAATAAGAAGATCAGGAATCCTGCATACACATATGCTTAAAAAATGAACATGCTAAGAGGAGCAGAGAGAACAAAGGTCACCTGATAAGTCTGCTGTTGCTCTTTCACAGTCAAATCACAAGAAGATGGCAGGGAGGGGACCTATCTGCTTGCTTAACTGCAGCAGAGAAAAGCACAGTCAAAAGACTGGCTGTGTTGCGTGGGAGGTCTGTGGAAAGCTCAGAACTTCATGGACAGAAATATGTCTTTTATTGCTCACTTATATGCATTTTAACTGTGTATTTAGCAATTTCCCTTTAAAGTAAAATGGTTGTACAGGCACAACTTTTTTTTTACCTTCATGCATTCTATGCATGAAGGTAAAAAACCTTCTATGTGCAGTAGCCCCCCCCCCCAGCTCCCCTAATACTTACCTGAGCCTCCTCATGATCCAGCGATGTCCACAAGAGCCTTGGCTCTCCGGAGACTCATACTCCTGATTGGCCGTTGTCTCCCGCTGTTGTCAATCACAGCCAGTGAGCCAATTAGGGGACAGAGGGAGGAGGGCGAGCCAATGTGTGAATCGACACACAGAGCCGCAGCTCCGGAGTGCGCCTGCTTGGGTGCCCCCACAGCAAGCTGCTTGCTGTGCAGGCACCCGGCAGGATGGAGGGACCAGGATGCGGGCTGCTCTGTGCAAAATCCATTGCACAAAGCAGGTAAGTATAACATGTTTGTTATTTTAATATCGCTTTACATTAAAATAAAAGTGCTATCAAGAAATGAGTATACAAGCTTTCATGCACATCTTACAAAAAAAGTACCTTTTTCACCCTATTTTCTTTGTGAGGCTAGCCCCTTACTGCAAAACAGGTCGTGCTTGGATCTTCCATTTAGGCTTTACTCCATCATGTAATTTAACAAAAAGATATGGTTGAATCATTTTTTATTTCATCTATGAAATTCAGTTGCCTCTGGAAAAAATGACAGCTCTTTAAAGAACAGCATTTTAATGATCTACCACCTTAAGTAATATGATCCTTTAAATCAATGGTAACTTGCAGATGGTGGAGGTAATGAGTTTTTCTTGGTTACTAAGCAGCAGATACTACTATGGATTAGAATTTAGGAATATATTTAGTTGGCTAGAATATTTTTAGGGGTTCACTGCTATAGGATATTATGAGATGGTGTAGTGATAACACACAATATATTTGAACGCATTAAACAATATATGTGTAAATATTAAAACTGGCAGGTTTCACTTCAACTCCCAGACAAATTCCTTGTAAGATATAAATATAGGACCGGCTGAAAGATCTGCTAAAATCAGCAGGATTACAGACCTCCAAGCTTTTTGTTCATTTCACATCTCAAATGTCTACTGGGAAAATGTGCATATTATTTCAAGGAATGCAGCAAAGCGTCATTTTTCTTGATTTTAAGAAAACCACTGGAGGATTGAATGAGGCTTGTTCTATAGGCGTTTTAGGCCACACAATATGAAAGCCATGCTCCAGACCCACAACATTACTTTATTATTTCCACTAAATCACTTGGGTTCCTGACAGTTTCCACAATAAACAGAAAAAGAAATTGAGTGGTGGAATTGTATTTGAAATGTGACCGCTTCACCTTGCTGAGGATAGAAGGAGCCCTAATGAATAACCAAACTTTCAATATTTCTAAGTACTGTATTTATTGGCGTATAACACTCACTTTTTTACCTTGAAAATAGAGGGTAAACTGTGCCTGCGTGTTATACATAGGGATGAGCTTCGTGTTCGAGTCGAACATACGTTCGACTCGAACATCGGCTGTTCGATCGTTCGACGAAGATCGAACGATTTGGGCCGTTCGCGCCAAATTCGAGTGACGCGAACGGCCCACAATGCACTACGCCATCGCAGTGTCATCCAGGCGCTGTGATTGGCCAAGCATGCACTGTGACCCCGCATGCTTGGCCAATCACAGCGCCGGCAGCGAGGAGAGCAATGATTGGCCACAGGCAGGATGCCTGTGGCCAATTATTGCTGAGGGGGTTTAGTACACGCCCCACACTATAAAAGGCCGCCAGCGCGGCGGCCTTGTGTAGTGTGTTCCGGAGCAGGGAAAGAGAAGCATAGGCAGGGACAGTGTCATTTTTTTCCTTTACTAATCCTGGATTCCTTGTGTTTAGGGACAGAGAAGGATAGGTAGGGAGAGTGTCAGTGTGTTATTCTGTGCTAAACCTTGTTTGTAGGGACAGAGAAGGACAGTGAGGGAAAGTGTCAGTGTGCTATTCTGTGCTAAACCTTGTTTGTAGGGACAGAGAAGGACAGTGAGGGAAACTATCAGTGTGCTATTCTGTGCTAAAGCTTGTTTGTAGGGACAGAGAAGGACAGTGAGGGAAACTATCAGTGTGCTATTCTGTGCTAAACCTTGTTTGTAGGGACAGAGAAGGACAGTGAGGGAAAGTGTCAGTGTGCTATTCTGTGCTAAACCTTGTTTGTAGGGACAGAGAAGGACAGTGAGGGAAACTGTCAGTGTGCTATTCTGTGCTAAACCTTGTTTGTAGGGACAGAGAAGGACAGTGAGGGAAAGTGTCAGTGTGCTATTCTGTGCTAAACCTTGTTTGTAGGGACAGAGAAGGACAGTGAGGGAAACTGTCAGTGTGCTATTCTGTGCTAAACCAATCTTGCTGAACCGTATTTGAAATCCTTGAGTTTAGGGACAGAGAAGGACACTCGGGGAAACTATCAGTGTGCTATTCTGTGCTAAACCTTGTTTGTAGGGACAGAGAAGGACAGTGAGGGAAACTGTCAGTGTGCTATTCTGTGCTAAACTAATCTTGCTGAACCATATTTGAAATCCTTGAGTTTAGGGACAGAGAAGGACACTCGGGGAAACTGTCAGTGTGCTATTCTGTGCTAAACCAATCTTGCTGAACCGTATTTGAAATCCTTGAGTTTAGGGACAGAGAAGGACACTCGTGGAAACTATCAGTGTGCTATTCTGTGCTAAATCTTGTTTGTAGGGACAGAGAAGGACAGTGAGGGAAACTATCAGTGTGCTATTCTGTGCTAAACCTTGTTTGTAGGGACAGAGAAGGACAGTGAGGGAAAGTGTCAGTGTGCTATTCTGTGCTAAACCAATCTTGCTGAACCATATTTGAAATCCTTGAGTTTAGGGACAGAGAAGGACACTCGGGGAAACTGTCAGTGTGCTATTCTGTGCTAAACCTTGTTTGTAGGGACAGAGAAGGACACTCGGGGAAACTGTCAGTGTGCTATTCTGTGCTAAACCAATCTTGCTGAACCGTATTTGAAATCCTTGAGTTTAGGGACAGAGAAGGACACTCGTGGAAACTATCAGTGTGCTATCCTGTGCTAAATCTTGTTTGTAGGGACAGAGAAGGACAGTGAGGGAAACTATCAGTGTGCTATTCTGTGCTAAACCTTGTTTGTAGGGACAGAGAAGGACAGTGAGGGAAAGTGTCAGTGTGCTATTCTGTGCTAAACCAATCTTGCTGAACCATATTTGAAATCCTTGAGTTTAGGGACAGAGAAGGACACTCGGGGAAACTGTCAGTGTGCTATTCTGTGCTAAACCTTGTTTGTAGGGACAGAGAAGGACAGTGAGGGAAAGTGTCAGTGTGCTATTCTGTGCTAAACCAATCTTGCTGAACCATATTTGAAATCCTTGAGTTTAGGGACAGAGAAGGACAGTGAGGGAAACTGTCAGTGTGCTATTCTGTGCTAAACCAATCTTGCTGAACCATATTTGAAATCCTTGAGTTTAGGGACAGAGAAGGACACTCGGGGAAACTGTCAGTGTGCTATTCTGTGCTAAACCAATCTTGCTGAACCGTATTTGAAATCCTTGAGTTTAGGGACAGAGAAGGACACTCGTGGAAACTATCAGTGTGCTATTCTGTGCTAAATCTTGTTTGTAGGGACAGAGAAGGACAGTGAGGGAAACTATCAGTGTGCTATTCTGTGCTAAACCTTGTTTGTAGGGACAGGGAAGGACAGTGAGGGAAAGTGTCAGTGTGCTATTCTGTGCTAAACCAATCTTGCTGAACCATATTTGAAATCCTTGAGTTTAGGGACAGAGAAGGACAATCGGGGAAACTGTCAGTGTGCTATTCTGTGCTAAACCTTGTTTGTAGGGACAGAGAAGGACAGTGAGGGAAAGTGTCAGTGTGCTATTCTGTGCTAAACCAATCTTGCTGAACCATATTTGAAATCCTTGAGTTTAGGGACAGAGAAGGACACTCGGGGAAACTGTCAGTGTGCTATTCTGTGCTAAACCAATCTTGCTGAACCGTATTTGAAATCCTTGAGTTTAGGGACAGAGAAGGACACTCGTGGAAACTATCAGTGTGCTATTCTGTGCTAAATCTTGTTTGTAGGGACAGAGAAGGACAGTGAGGGAAACTATCAGTGTGCTATTCTGTGCTAAACCTTGTTTGTAGGGACAGAGAAGGACAGTGAGGGAAAGTGTCAGTGTGCTATTCTGTGCTAAACCAATCTTGCTGAACCATATTTGAAATCCTTGAGTTTAGGGACAGAGAAGGACACTCGGGGAAACTGTCAGTGTGCTATTCTGTGCTAAACCTTGTTTGTAGGGACAGAGAAGGACAGTGAGGGAAAGTGTCAGTGTGCTATTCTGTGCTAAACCAATCTTGCTGAACCATATTTGAAATCCTTGAGTTTAGGGACAGAGAAGGACACTCGGGGAAACTGTCAGTGTGCTATTCTGTGCTAAACCAATCTTGCTGAACCATATTTGAAATCCTTGAGTTTAGGGACAGAGAAGGACACTCGGGGAAACTATCAGTGTGCTATTCTGTGCTAAACCTTGTTTGTAGGGACAGAGAAGGACAGTGAGGGAAACTGTCAGTGTGCTATTCTGTGCTAAACCAATCTTGCTGAAGCATATTGCAAATCCTTGTGTTTAGGGACAGAGAAGGATAGGCAGGGGACAGTGTCAGTGTCATTGTTGCTAAGCCTCCTGCACGGTATACACCTGAAGGTAGCCCTTATTGCTGTTTTTCCCATCTCCCTGCAGGCCATCCATTAAAATGTCTGGAAGGCAAACAAGGAGAGGCAGACAGTCAGGAGGCAAAAAAAGAGGGCAAGCAGGCTCTGTGTCTGGGGGCAACAGTGCTGGTCGTGGACGCGGTGCATTGTCATCAGCACATGGCCATGGAACACGCTTGTCCTTCTTTTCGGCAGCTGGACATGTTGAGCCACATCATGCCGAAGACTTGGTAGAGTGGATGACCAAACCAACCTCATCCTCCTCATCCTCTCTCACCCAGGCTCAGGGTACTGGCAAAGCAGCTGCCAAAGCATCCTCTTCTCTGGTATCAATGTCATCATTAGTCACTCCTTCCCTAGACCCACCATGTCCTCCTCCTGAGGAGTCCCCCAAACTGTTTGAGCACAGTGTTGGGTACATGCTCCAGGAGGATGCCCAGCGTTTCGAAGGATCTGATGATGATACCCAGCTAGAGGAAGGCAGTAGCGTGAGAGCAGAGAGAGGGGATGCTCAAGAAGGACACCAATCTGGCAGTCATGCTCCAGCAGCTGCAGCATACTGCCAGATTGGCTCCAGTGATGAGGAGGGAGGGGATGATGAGGTCACTGACTCCACGTGGGTGCCTAATAGGAGAGAGGAGGAGGAGGAGGATGAGGAGGAGGCACATCTCCAACGAGGCAGGTTGCCCTTGGGTGGCCAGCGTATGGGCAGCACACCGACGGAATCACACCGCAGAGCTCCGCCTGTGCAGGGCGCTGCCTCTGCCCGTCATTCAAAAAGTTCTTTGGTGTGGGCCTTTTTTGAGGCGAGTGCATCAGATCGCACAGCTGCTGTTTGCAACATATGTCTCAAGCGTATATTGCGTGGCCAAAACATCAGCCGCTTGGGCACCACATGCTTGATCAGACATATGTTGACCTGCCATGCAGCTCGTTGGCAAGCCTACCTTAAAGACCCACACCAAAGAACAAAGCGGACCTCTCCTTGCACCGCATCAGCTGGGATCTCCAACCCCACTATACCTTCAGTCCTCTCTGAAACCTGCACTGAGAGGAATGAAGGTGTAGAATTAGGTGTGTCACAGCCAAGTACTTGCGGCCACTCTGCTAGCAGTACACCGACGTCCGATTCTAGCAGGCAAATTTCCCTGCCCCAGCTGCTGGACCGTCGAAAGAAGTTCACTCCCAGCCATCCACATGCCCAGCGGTTGAATGCTAGCTTGGCTAAATTGCTAGCGCTTCAACTGCTGCCTTTTCAGTTGGTAGACTCGGCCCCCTTCCGTGAGTTTGTGCAATGTGCGGTTCCTCAGTGGCAGGTTCCCAAACGCCACTTTTTCTCACGGAAGGCGATTCCGGCTCTCTACAGGCATGTGGAAGGCAATGTCTTGGCCTCGCTGGACAGGGCGGTCAGCGGTAAGGTGCATATTACCGCTGACTCATGGTCCAGCAGGCATGGACAGGGACGTTACCTTTCTTTCACGGCCCATTGGGTCACTATTTTGGCAGCTGGGAAGGATGCAGGACAAGGTGCAGTAGTGTTGGAGGTTGTTCCACCGCCACGCCTCCAAAATGCTACTACTGGTTGTGACACACCTCTCTCCTCCACCCCCTCCTCTTCTTCTTCCTCCATGGCCTCTTCCTGTGCTTTGTCCTCGGAACCAGCGGTGCTCCGTAGGCGTTCAAGGGGCTACGCAAGTACGCAGGCAAAAAGATGCCATGCCGTGCTTGCGCTGGTGTGTTTGGGGGACAGGAGCCACACTGGGGCAGAGGTCCTGTCTGCTCTGCAGGGGCAGGCCGAGAGGTGGTTGACGCCACGCCAGCTTAAGCCAGGAATGGTGGTTTGCGACAATGGCACCAACCTCCTCTCCACCCTCCGACAGGGACAACTGACCCATGTGCCCTGTGTGGCTCACGTCCTTAACCTGGTGGTGCAGCGGTTCTTGGGCAGGTACCCGGGCTTACAGGATGTCCTGAGGCAGGCCAGGAAAGTCTGTGTGCATTTCCGCAGATCTTATAATGCCAGTGCTCGCCTGGCTGAGCTGCAAAAGGAGTTGAACCTGCCCAAGAACCGCCTTATATGTGACATGCCCACCAGGTGGAACTCAACGTTGGCCATGCTGCAGCGGCTGCACACGCAGCAGAGGGCCATCAATGAGTACCTGTGCGACTACGGCACCAGGACAGGGTCAGGGGAGCTCGGTTTTTTTTCACCACGCCAGTGGGGCATGATCAGGGATGCATGCACTGTCCTGGCACCATTTGAGGAGGCCACGAGGATGGTGAGCAGTGACAGTGCATGCATCAGTGACACTGTACCTCTTGTCCACCTGTTGGAGCACACGCTGCGTGGAATAATGGACAGGGCACTTGAGGCAGAACAGAGGCAGGAAGAGGAGGACTTCCTTGCCTCTCAAGGCCCCCTTTACCCAGACAGTGTTCCTTCTGTCCCACCCATCGCACAGGAAGAGGAGGAGGAGGAGGAGGATTGTGTCAGCATGGAGGTGGAGGCTGGCACTCAGCATCATCAGCAGCAGTCTTTTAGGGATGATTTACAGTCCCAAGAAACCAGTGGACTTGTACATGGCTGGGAGGAGGTGGCTGCGGATCATGTCGTCCTTAGTGACCCAGAGGACTCCGGACTGAATGCCTCAGCTAACCTACGCTGCATGGCCTCCCTGATCCTGCAAAGTCTGCGGAAGGATCCTCGTATTCTTCGGATCAAGGAGAGGGACCATTACTGGCTGGCCACTCTCCTTGATCCACGGTACAAGGGTAAGGTTGCGGACCTTATGTTACCGTCGCAGAGGGAGCAGAGGATGAGACAACTCCGGGAGGCCTTGCAGAAAGGTCTGTGCAACGCGTTCCCAGAGACTGGGAGGTTACAAACTCCTGGTCCTGGACAACGAGTTGCTGAGGCTTCGGGCAGTCAAAGAAGGAGCGGTGGGGAAGGTGGCCGTCTGACCGATGCGTTCAGACAATTCTTTAGTCCACAGCCCCAAAGTATGATCGGTTCCAGCAACCATCGCCAGCGTCTGATATACATGGTGCAGGAATACCTAGGGGCAAGGTCAGACTTGGACACCTTCCCCACCGAAAATCCTCTGGCTTACTGGGTCTTGAGGATGGATCACTGGCCAGAGCTTGCACAGTATGCAATTGAGCTACTGGCCTGTCCTGCATCCAACGTTCTTTCAGAACGCACATTCAGTGCTGCTGGAGGATTTGTCACGGATCACAGGGTGCGCCTGTCCACCGACTCGGTTGATCGACTGACTTTCATCAAGATGAACCAGTCTTGGATCACCACCAGCTACCACACACCTGATGCTGATATAACAGACTAATTGATTTTAAAATGTCACATCCCTTCAAGACTGATGCTGATGCTGAGTGCCTGTGCTGTTATGTTGACTGGCTATCCTCCTCCTCCTCCTCAATGATCCGATTAATGATGATAGCTTGGAAGATCATTTTGGTTTATGGGTGCCGCCACCAGTGGCTAAGGCCCAATTTTTCAGCCCCTGTTTAACAGGGGCGTGTAATTAAAATTTTTGATGCAATACTTTGCAACAGGGCTCATTGCTGTGCTCCAAGTACAGTATCTGTGAGGGGTTGCAGTGTTGTGCCACCAGCAGCTAAGGCCCAATTTTTCAGCCCCTGTTTAACAGGGGCGTGTAATTAAAATTTTTGATGCAATACTTTGCAACAGGGCTCATTGCTGTGCTCCAAGTACAGTATCTGTGAGGGGTTGCAGTGTTGTGCCACCAGTGCCTAAGGCACAATTTTTCAGCCCCTGTTCAACAGGGGCATGCAATTATAATTATTGATCTAATAATTCACAGCAGGGCCCATTGCTGCGCCCACCAAGAGTAACTGTCAGGCCTTACAGTGTTGTGTCAACACCACCACCACCACCACCACCAAAGACCCAATTTTTCAGCCCCTGTTCAACAGGGGCATGCAATTATAATTATTGATCTAATAATTCACAGCAGGGCCCATTGCTGCGCCCACCAAGAGTAACTGTCAGGCCTTACAGTGTTGTGTCAACACCACCACCACCACCACCACCACCAAAGGCCCAATTTTTCAGCCCCTGTTCAACAGGGGCATGCAATTATAATTATTGATCTAATAATTCACAGCAGGGCCCATTGCTGCACCCAGCAAGAGTAACTGTCGGGCCTTACAGTGTTGTGTCAACACCACCACCACCACCACCACCACCACCAAAGGCCCAATTTTTCAGCCCCTGTTCAACAGGGGCATGCAATTATAATTATTGATCTAATAATTCACAGCAGGGCCCATTGCTGCGCCCACCAAGAGTAACTGTCAGGCCTTACAGTGTTGTGTCAACACCACCACCACCACCACCACCACCACCACCAAAGGCCCAATTTTTCAGCCCCTGTTCAACAGGGGCATGCAATTATAATTATTGATCTAATAATTCACAGCAGGGCCCATTGCTGCGCCCACCAAGAGTAACTGTCAGGCCTTACAGTGTTGTGGCACCAGCACCACCATCAAAGGCCCAATTTTTACTACCACTGTTCAACAATTATATGTTATTACAATTCCTGATATAATAGTTGACAGCAGGGCGTTCCAGCACCCACCAAGAGTAACTGTGAGTGCTTACAGTGTTGTGCCAACACCAACACCTAAGGGGCCAATTTCTGCAGAGTATATACGGCAGGTCCCTACTTTCAAACATCCAACTTACAAATGACTCCTACTTGCAAACGGAAGAAGACAACAGGAAGTGAGAGGAAATCTACCCCTAGGAAGGAAAATTCTCTCCTGTAAGAATTAATATGGGAGAAAGGTGTCTCCTCTCTACTGATGCTTTATCACCAATCCTTGTTTCAATAAAAACACCACATTTCAAAAACAGTTGTCATTGGGACGCAAAGTGAGGTGAAATGTTCTGAACAGGGGCACAGACAGCAAAACAAATGTTACAGGGGTGATAACCCTTCCCTATGTTTTCCAAAAAGCTTAAAAATAGATTTTTTGGCTGGAGCTACACTTAAACAATGTACGTGTTCAAAATTACAAACAGATTCTACTTAAGAACAAACCTACAGTCCCTGTCTTGTTTACACCGGTCTTGTTTACACCGCCTGTATACTGCTGTTCAGAGTATATAGGGCCTTTTTTATTTTGTGTTGCGGGGTTCACCTTAATATCCAAACAAGACCCAAAGGGGCTGGTAATGGGCTGGGGTAGGGGGGGGGGGGGGGTGATGGGGTAGCTATGCCATTTTTCTTAAAGATTTTCATCCATATTACCGGGACCAGACATTACATTAAAGCCGCAAGCAGTTTTAAATGGCTTTTTTTTCCTTTAGAAATGTCATTTTGTGCAGGGACAGTTCTAAACACGGGAAACACGTGGCACTTCGCAGGCATACTTTAGACACCCCCCAGGTACGATATTTAAAGGAATATTTGACTTTTTTTTTTCACTTTATGCATCATTAAAATGACTGCTCCCGAAAAACGTCCGTTTTTAAAACTTCTTTTTGCATTGATACATGTCCCCTGGTGCAGAACCCGGGTTCCCAAACTCTGTTTAGGACAATAACATGGATAATAGTCGTTATAATTAGCACTTTAGAATTCGAACGTTCGCATCCATTGTATTTAATAGGGTTCTAATGTTCGTGCGAACTTTCAGTCCGTTCGCGGGTTCTGGTGCGAACCGAACCCGGGGGTGTTCGGCTCATCACTAGTTATACACAGGGGGCTGTGGAAAGTTTTTTTCCTGAAACTTCCCTCTTAAAGTTAGGGTTCGTGTTATACGCCTGTGTGTGTTATACGCCGATAAATACGGTACTTAAAAAGTAGTTGTGTGTTGCCGCTATCCACCACAAGAGACCCTTGCAGAATTAATGAGTGTGTTATTTACCCAGGCCGCTTCGCATAGCAAACTGAAAATGCAGACTTCCACCTAACATCTTTATTTGCTATTCAGCAATTTTGTGAACATATAACTTATATACAGCAAAAACTGCCTCTACTATGCACAATGCTTCATGCCAAGTCACACATTCTTCACATCCCTGCTATACCATGAGAGAACATTGAAGCTAAACTTTAGGCAGTTAAAAACCCCAAATAAATGCCACTATGTATTCATTGTTTCATCACTAATATGTACATATAGCCAGAACTTTATATTCTAGTTTTGGATAGTGTAGGCAAATGTTAGAGCCCCTGTCAATTTTTTGTGCGGTCTGTGTCCCCCCTCTTTATATGTCCCGGGACTGTTGTCAGCAGGACGGAAAATTAAGGGAACTGCCAAATGTTACAGTTGTCACCATAACAGAAGGGGAGGCGGATAGTTGCGCTTTCTTAAAGGATAAGTTCTCCTTTTGTAACATATTACATGTTCCACCCATATTCAGGGCGTAACATGTAACATGTTACAAATCCACCAGCCTCCACACCTCCCTGATGTCACCGGCGGGGGGGGGGTATCTTCTCCCCCCCACTCTCTGCCAGAATCTGCAGAGAACGTGGCCCTGTGGGGCTCCGCCCACCTTGCCGCGTTACTCATTCACAGGGTCCTGTGAATTGAAAACTACAAGATCCGGCAGCCTTTGCAGCTGTCGGCTTGTAGTTCTCAATTAACTACCACAACGCTGTTGATCGCTGTGATAGTTCACTGATGCTCCCTGTTATTGTGTAACTGCTTGGTCTTATGATGTATGGCCAAACAGCTTACACACAGAGCCTGCAAGAGCCCTGTATTGCACCCATGATCTGCTAATCGTGGATGCAATGCTTTCCAGGCTCCCAATTAAAACCTGCAAAAAAATTTGCATTTTTTATTTTATTTTTAAAGGTGAACTTATCCTTTAAAACTGAACTTTACTTATAAGGCCCCTATTACACGGACAGATCCCCTGCTGTGCTAAGTGGCCGGATGACAGGTCCGTGTCTACTCCGCTTATACAGAGCGGACACAGATACAGCCGCTCTGCTCTATGGGAAGTTAGATGTAAATGGAGCGGCTGTCCGTTTACACAGACTGCCCTCTGGATCGGATCAGACCCAGAGGTAGCTGGGTGTAAATGGACACAAGTCTGTTTATATGTGGAGCTCCATAGAGGAGAATAGAGGGTCCAATCAGGTCTGGCTGAAAAAGGACAGCCGGACCTAATCAAACCCCTCGTGTGAAACAGTTTGATAATAATGCTCTTTCACAAAAGAACATACATTCCATATTAATAATTATGTTATCTAGTGTGTGTTCTAAATTGCCTTCAGCATTGCCCCTATTTCTTCTTGATGGAGGCCACCATTTTGTTGAAGCTCAGAGCAGTCACTTCCTTATTGGAAACTCTCCCCCTCTCCTTGGTCTCAAAAGCTATATGTCACTTTCTGTAATTAAAATGTGTACATTTCCAGCCTTGTTTATATGTCTTGGCTCAGATAGAGAGGAAGGCTGACAGAGAGAATGGAGAGAATAGCAAGGAGATAAGACACTGTCCTTGTAAGTTTAACTCTTTTGTGTCTCCCTGGCAGCAGAGTTTATCCTGTCACCTCTCCTGCTTTTCTTTTCTCCCTCCCTGTCCTCAATCAGCACAGTCTGTGACATTCCTGTTTATTTCTTCCTTCTTCAGCAACGATAAATTTAGAAAGCTGCCAGTTGATAAGCCTTTATTGGCTCTGACTTTAGGCACATCTGACTTTAGGCACAGTGTTGAGAATAAATAGCAACTGAGCATGTGCAGAGCAGGGCGAGACAGTGCCTAACTGGATTTTAAACAGTATAGACACTTATTTTAAATTTTTTTACATAGCTATACTTGCAAAAGGGGCCAACCTGAAGTGATCTTAATTTTCTAACTAAAGTTCCACTTTAATCTGTTGCCCCCCATCTTGCCTAGACCTACTTAGCCTCTTTGCCTCCTGCTAATGGAAGGAATTGACTGTAAGAGGAAGACAATAAAAATAGCGCCACTGTACATTAGAAATCGACCCACTAGTTGCTTAGAGTAATGGACGCTGCCTGTGCCCTGGCGTGCGTTCCACTATCTGGGCTGGAAGTGAGGTTCGGGAGCATCAGCTTGACGCATTTTGTCATCAAACGGCGACGTGATCAAAAGCAGCTTTTGAGAACATCGCCGTTTGATGACAAAACGCGTCAAGATGATGCTCTCGAAATGTCACTTCTGGCCCAGAGAATGAAACGCATGCCAGGGTACAGGCAGCATCCATTACTCTAAGCAACTAGTGGGCCGATTTCTAATGTACAGTTGCACTATTTTTATTGTTTTTTATTGCTTTTATTGGTCTCTACCTGTAATTGCCTTGTAAGAATAAAACTTAAGAGGGTTTTACACTACAAGAGGCCACCTCTCCATTTATTTCCTGCCTGCATAACAACATACTCTTGAAGGACTGTTGGGGCTGCAACAGGATGGATTCTGGACCAGTGAGAGTCAGCAGAGGATATCCAAGTGGGATAGGTCCCCCCAAGAAGAGACCTGCAAGCCAAGTTGACTGTCCTTGCTGTAAAGTAAGGTAGTCACCAACATCTGGTGAGTGTGGAGTGACTACAGGCATACCCCACTTTTAAGTACACAATGGGTTTTATTTACTAAAGCTGGAAAGCGCAAAATCTGTCTAATTTCTGCATAAAAACCAATGAGCTTCCAGGTTTTATTACCAGGCTTTATTGAACAAGCTGGGGTTAGAAGCTCATTGGTTTCTATGCAGAAATGAGCCTGATTTTGGGCTTTCCAGCTTTAGTAAATAAAACCCATTGTGTACCTAAAAGTGGGGTATGCCTGTATATATCTCACGTGGTGAACATACAGAAAACATCCTGGGAAGAAAGCACAAATCACCCAATATTGCACAAAATACTTTTATGTTTGCACTGTGTCACTTTATTCAATTCAGCAAATTACTGGGGAAGGAGGGGGGTCAAAACTAAAACAAATTATTTTTTTCTCCTTTCTGACAAAATTGGCAACAGTTGCACTGTTGAACATTTCATTTTACCAACCACTTAAAAAAGATGCAGCAGTTCTGAGTGGTTGGTTGCATGTCAGTTCATTAGTCTTCGCAACTATGTAACCCTGTAATTCTATCTCAGTATAAGTCAGTATAGCTGTGCAGTGGCGCAACATTACCCATCAACCTGTGCTAGTGCAAAGGATAAATAAAGTACTGGTGCACCATTAGTCTTTTTTAATGCCACAGCATGCAGGGGCATTTGTAAGCCCCTTTAAATCACATCAGGTAAAAATCACATCAGGTAACTACAAAATAAACCTTGTGATTAACACAAACACAATTGCCTCTTCTTTTAATGGACCACACAAAAAAAGCAACATTCTATTTCTACAAGGTTGTATTAAATCAAATATGTGAAGCAAGGTATGCTACTATTCCTATGAGAGGCAATGATACCTATCAAGACACTTATACCCCGTACACACGGTCAGTTTTCCTGTTGGAAAAAGTCTGATGAGAGCTTTTGGTCGGGAATCCCGACCGTGTGTGTATGCTCCATCAGACTTTTTCCAACAGGAAAACTGCTGGAAAAAGATAGAGAGCAGGTTCTCTATTTTCCCGTCAGAAAAAAAAACTGATCGGAATTTACGATCGTGTGTACAAATCCTGACGTGCTAAATTCCGACGCATGCTCGGAAACAAATCAACGCATGCTCGGACGCATAGAACTTAATTTTCTCGGCACGTCGTAGTCTTTTATGTCACTGCGTTCTTGGCAGTCAAAAGTTCACCAAACTTTTGTGTGACCGTGTGTATGTAAGGCAGGCTTGAGAGAAATTCCACCGAAAAAAACATCCAACTTTTTTCCGACGGGAAAACTGATCGTGTGTACGGGGCAAAAGACTTTGCAACACGCATAGAGTAGATAGATCTGCCATAGTATCACCTATATTTAAGAGCTGAAGACAAATTTATAGAGAGAACAAAAATCTACGTGAAACAGAAGCAAGGTTTCAGCTTTAATCACAAACTTTTATTAGACTAATCAGAGAATAGAAGTTAAACAGAAGTGAGACTGAGAATGCTTAGTGTCTCAAAGGTTTGAAATGTGGGGGATTTAATCTAAGACATTTCTGGTCAGCTACGGCAACTTCACTCATATAATAAACAAACCAAAGTCAGAAGAAAGCACTGGGGTAACTGAGTCACAAGAAAGGTATTCATTCGATTTCCTCAATCTGCAAATAGGACCGGTTTGCTGGACTCAAGTGAGTGTGTCTCAGCACTGACTCATACGTGAGCGGTCTTCATGTTGCTTTGGGCTGAAACATTAACACAGAGGTCTGGATCCAGCATGTTTTCAATGTATCAGCTTTACAGTACAAGATGCAATCACAATTTCTTTCACTAAAAATAACTTACACATCTATATGCACGCACTTTGCAAAGAAACATAGATTAATGCATTGTGTTTTTGAAGCTACTTACTGAAACATGGTTCAGAATATACATATATACTACTAAATATATATATATATTTTTTTGCTGGATTACAAACTTTGTGGAGGAGGAAACATCATCAGAATATAATTAGAATGTCAGGGCCACGAAAGAATAAAATAGAGAAGTGGCCCCATGGGATTGTCACCCCTAACACCCATTTGTTTAATAAATACATTTTACTCTTAATAGAGGGCTATGATAATTGTTAAGTACATGTCTCTCTATGGCTGCTTTGCTGGTTCTTTCTGTTTTGTGTTTCAGGTGACAAGCTGCCTGCTGTTGCTAGGAAGATTTACCTCAGCTGTAGAGCACTGGATTGGTGACAAATCCTTTGGTGGGAAACATCTAGCCAATGAGTGTAACCTTTTACTTATATCCTCCCCTGTCACTGGGCGGAGTTAGCATTTACCTCAGGTCTGTCAGTTGGACTCACCTCTGGATTCTCCTCAGCCTTCCTTCTGGATCTTTTGACCTGCTCTCCCACCCTCCCTCCCCTATATTTCCACCCCTTCATGGCCCCCCTTTATGTGGGTAATGTCGCCCACTTTGTGGGTGGACAGTGGTTGGTACGCTGTTACTTGTTTTCTATAAGATATTACTGCTTGAGTCTTAGTGACTAAGCAAGTTGGTCTGTTATTGGTTACCAACAGTTCTGTTTGATATTGAAGGTCTATCTTTTTGGGTAATGTCGCCCACTTTGTGGGTGGACAGTGGTTGGTAAACTGGTATTTGGTTGGTATAAGATATTGCTGCTTGAGTCTTAGTGACTAAGCATGTTGGTCTGTTAATGGTTAACAGCGATTCCGTTTGGTATTAAAGGTTAAAGTTAATTTCATAATTAAAATTGTTTTAAACCCAATAAAGGGGCCGCGGCCTAAACTTTTCCACAATCCTTGTTGTGTGTTTTATTTCATATTTTAGGTATGTTCTTATGGTATGATGGGTGTTAATGGGGTGTACAATCCCATGTAAAGAAAGTGAAAAACAAAGGGGGAGATTTACTACAACCAGTGCAGAGAAGAACTGGTGCAGCTGTGCATAGTAACCAATCAGCTTCTAGGTTTTATTGTCAAAGCTTAACTGAACAAACTGAAGTTAGAAGATGATTGGCTACGATGCAGAGCTGTACCAGATTATCTGTGCACCAGTATTAGTAAATCCCCCCCAAAGTGTACCGTAAATACATAATAAGATGCAAAAGAACTTATTCATCATTTTGTGTATCGTGTGACAGAATAATTCTAAAGTCAATGCACAATGAAAATTGCTTATAGATTTAAAGTGGTTGTACACCCTGTACAACCACTTTTACCTACAGGTAAGCCTAGATTAAGGCTTACCTGTAGGTGCTGGAAATATCTCCTAAACCTCCACGGTTTAGGAGATATTTACAATAGAGACGTGCGTCGATGTCTACGGCGCATGTGCCGTAGACAACGGCGCAGGCGCACTTTAGAAACGGCGATCGTGCCATTTCTAAAGGAGGTCATGCCGTGACTGGCGGCTCCCGTGCACATGCGCTGGAGTGACATAATCGCTCCGGCAAATCACAGCGCCGGAGCCGCGATACTCGGAAGTAACTCCAGGACAACATGTCGCCGACCGGTGCTGTGTCAGGCACCGCAGCGGGGGCTTCGATCCCAGGTGAGAATTACATAATGCGCTAGTATACTATGCATACTAGCACATTATGCCTTTGTCTTGCAGGTGTTCGTTTTTTTATATTTTTCAAAAGTGGGTTTACACGCACTTTAAGGACTTCTACAAAACCCTGTTTACCACACAGTACACTAAAGTACAAAACATATGCATCCATTTTCAATACATCTGTGTCCACATGATGAATGGTCAGAAGATGCAAGAGTTTAGTTTACAAGCATGATTCTCTGTGAATACCTTTGAATAAAATATATATTAAAAATAGCTTGCATACTGATTGCTAGCCTTTTTTTTACATCACCCTTCTATGGTCCATGATATAACCAAGTATCTTTTACAACATTTTTAACATTGCAACTTTGTGCTCTTGGGATATAAAAAAAAATCATTATAGGACCCATGGCTCTCTATTCCCTATCTTTAAATTGCAATACTGACCGATGTAATTTTTAAACAACTGCCCTTAGTACATACTCTTGATTGCTTTCATAGAAAGCTGAACAAAGGGGCTGAATTTTTTTATACATTTACTTTTATTCAGAATGATTTGGGACATGCTGTTGCTGTCTGGATATATTTACAGGTACTTGGAACCAAAAAGTCCTGGACCCCTGTGCTGCTGGGTACCATAGAGGGTACATGGTCTATGGCAGGGGTGCCCAACCTTTTGAAGAGAAAGGGCCACTTAAGGGACTTGGCAACCGGTTGCGGGCCACAATGAGCGGAGCGGGTGGATGGCAGCCCACTCGGCTCTTTAGAGCCCACTCTACTCTCAGCACACCAAATGCGTAGGTACTGTAATAGAATTCTATGGCTCAGTTCAGGTAACCCACAGGTGCACTTCTCTGAACCTGTGGATCAGTTTAAAAAGCAGCCCAGTAACCACTGCAGAACACATATGCCCATATATGTCCATATATACACTGTGATTTTAGTAATAAACTTACCTTTAATAACAGTATTCTATTTTATTCCATCCCAGAGCAGGAGGTCGCGGGCCACATCAGAGGGCTCCGCGGGCCACATGTTGCCCCCGGGCCACTGGTTGGGCACCCCTGGTCTATGGTTATGCTGTGCCCGGTATATTACCCTCATATATGCCCATTGCACACACATGATCACTTACAGCTTTGACATAAGAAAATCAACCATGCCCAAGCCCAGTTTTTTAGCCACATATCTCAAATGGCAGACTCATGAATAATATTTCAGCTATTACATACATCTTTCTGATCATCCCCACAATCTAAGTCAGTGATTTTGCATACATTTATTTTTATTTAGGATGATATGCCACAAACTATTCTTGCCTGGATGAATCTACTTGTGACCAAACAGTACTGGATCCATGTGTTACCTGGTGCCATGACAAGTGAATGGTCCAAATATGTGTGTTGCAGTGCCCTGCATTTTAGCCATACTTATATCCATTAGAGACACATGCCAATCACACCCAGCTCTGATATAAGAAAAGCACCCATGCCCAAGCCCAGCTTTAGAGCCATGTGTCTCATATAACAGACTCAAGAATCTTCTTTTAGCCAACAAATCTTACCACCATCTTTAAAATCCACTGTTACTTAATAAAATAAACCTTGTCCTCAATAATATCAGATGTATTATAATCATATTCCTGCTTGTGTCTCTGCATAACATGTGATTTACAGTATGTACATGATGTATATCAGATTTGCACTATGTATGTACATTAATCTCTTTATTGGCAAATTATGACATGTGACTATTCAAGAAAAAATAGGAAACTATAGTAAATTTGAGAGGAGTCTGCTTTGCCAGACTAATTTTCAGACATACTGAGAAAACAATTAAAATAAACTAATGGCTTTATAAATAGCTATGGCTATCAGTTCAGATAAGAGTAATTTTAAAGATATACATTGCATCCTGAAAGTAATCACAGCGCTTCACATTTTCCACATTTTGTTATGTTACAGCCTTATTCTAAAATGGATTAAATTCATTATTTTCCTCAAAAATTCTACAAACAATACCCCATAATGACAAGGTGAAGGAAATTTTTTTGAAATCTTTGCAAATGTATTCAAAATAAAAACAACTAAATCACATGAACAGAAAGAAGTATTTAGTCTTTGCAATGACACTCAAAATTGAACTCGGGTGCATCCTGTTTCCACTGATCATCCGTGAGATGTTTCTAAAACTTGATTGGGGTCCACCTGTGGTAAATTCAGTTGATTGGACATGATTTGGAAAGGCAAACACCTGTCTATAAAAGATCTCACAGTTAATAGTGCATGTCAGAGCACAAACCAAGCCATGAAGTCCAAGGGGATTGTCTGTACACCTTCGACACAGGATTGTATCGAGGCACAGATCTGGAGAAGGGTACAGAAAAAATTCTGCTGCATTGAAGGTCCCAATGAGCACAGTGGCCTTCATCATCCATAAATGGAAGAAGTTGGGAACCACCTTAACTCCTCCTAGAGCGGGCCGCCCATCCAAACTGAGCGATCGGGGGAGAAGGGCCTTAGTCAGGGAGGTGACCAGAAAACGGATGGCCACTCAGGACAGAGGTCCATTGTGTGTCTGTGGAAAGGAGAAACTTTCAGAAGAACAACCATCTCTGCAGCACTCCACCAATCAGGCCTGTATGGTAGAATGGCCAGACGGAAGCCACTTCTCAGTAAAAGGCACATGACATCCCGCCTTGAGTTTGCCAAAAGGCACCTGAAGGACTCTCAGACCATGAGAAACAAAATTCTCTGGTCTGATGAAACAGATTGAACTCTTTGGCCTGAATGGCAAGGGTCTTGTCTGGAGAAAACCAGGCACCGCTCATCACCTGGCCAATACCATCCCTTCAGTGAAGCAGTGCTGTAGGGATGTTTTTCAGCGGCAGGAACTGGGAGACTAGTCAGGATTGAGGTAGAGATGAATGCAGCAATGTACAGAGACATCCTTGATGAAAACCTGCTCCAGAGCGCTCTGGACTTCATACTGGGGCAAAGGTCCATCTTGCAACAGAACAAAGACCCTAAGCAGACAGCCAAGATAACAAAGGAGTGGCTATGGGACAAGTCTGTGAATGACCTTGGGTGGACCAGCAAGAACTCGATTGAACATCTCTGGAGGAATCTGAAAATGGCTGTGCACCGACACTTCCCATCCAATCTGATGGCGCTTGAGAGGTCCTGCAGAAACTTCCCAAAAATAAGTGTGCCAAGCTTGTAGCATCGTACTCAAAAGACTTGAGGATGTAGTTGATGCCAAAGGTGCTTCAAGAAAGTATTGAGCAAAGGCTGTGAACACTTATGTACATGGGATTTTTTATTTTTAATAAATTTGCAAAGATTTCAAACAAACTTCTTTCACGTTGTCATTATAGGGAATTGTTTGTAGAATTTTGAAGAAAATAATGAATTTTATCAAGTTTGGAATAAGGCTGTAACATAACAAAATGTGGAAAAAGTGAAGCGCTGTAAATACTTTCCGGATGCACTGTATGTAAAAGATGGGTACAGGAGAAAGCGGTAATGCATATAGAAACAAATCTGTATTATGTATATTTATATCTATCTGTATCTAGAAGGAGCTATACAGTTACATGTTAGTGGTGTAGCAATTGAAGTTAACTGTTTAATGCCATGGATCCTCTTCTTCATAGAGATCCAATGTCACACAGAAATGTATTTCCAAGTTCTTCTATGGTGTTTAATGTTTTAAAGCTAAAAAGCAGGAGAAGAAATGCGAAGAGGATTGGGGGGCAGGGGGAGGGGGGGGGGAAATCCTTTGTGGGGCATTTTACATGGTGGTAGGCGTTGCGTTTTTGTGAAAAGTAGACAATGATTGTTCTGTAAGTGGAGAAGACTTGCCCACATCAGTACCTGTATGTGCACCTGAGAGGCATAGTCAATGTCCATGCCATGTCTTTCACATATAGAGTCATGATTTTTGTGTGTGCACATGACAGGTCTAAGTGTTAAGAATTATTCCCAGTCTTCATGTTTCAATGTGCGCTTCAAAGCTTCCTATGAACATTTTTTTGCAGAGCCAGCAATCATAACCACACCAATGGAACACAGTATTAAGTGACTGTCTGTGGGCAAGTTTGCTGGCTGCATATTTTAAACTTACAACACATGTTTAAATAAATCTTACATAATAGATATATTCATGAAAGAGAACATGATTCAATGTGAATGGGAAATGCAGTAAAATAGTGCTACTGCGGTGTCTTTATGAATATTAATACCCACCTGCTTTACTATCGACATCAAATTTAAAGTATAAGGATGCAGAGTGTGAACATAAGGCAGAAAATTTGATATTGGACCGCAGTCCATGAACTTTATGGGCACACAACACTCACAAATTACTTTTATTATTGCACATTTAAAGCGGTTGTATACCCAAAATTCTGACAAGCTGAGACCCTGCCGGAAAAATTCTGTCGGGGCTGCGTCATTTCCTGTTGTAGAAGTGAGCCCCGACATCCCGCGATGCTTGCTCTGAATTCTTCCCCAAGAGGATGCTGGTTACCTTGTGACTCGCTACGTCACAGGGTGGAGGGTTTTCTCCTGTATTACCTTGTTTCTGGAGAAAGCTGTGATTCGCTATGCTTCGTTTCCATAGTAACCGGAAACGAAGAAGAGGCTTGGATATTTTGCTTTTAGTGCGCATGCGCGGGATTACGGAGAACGAGTATGTACTGTGGGCGTAAATACATATCTTTACAGACACGGAAGACCACAGTGGAGATGGCACCGGCTATTATGCAGGAGAAGCTTTTACAAGATAAAGAATATTTGCAGTAAGAACAAAATGTTATATATATTCAAAGTGACCATTTGAATCGTAATTACTATTTCTTTAATAATATTGTGAAAATTGAGTTAACGATGCCTCGTTCTAAGGTAAGTATTTCATAATGAGCTAGTATGCGCTGCATACTAGCTCATTATGCCTTTTCCCTTGCAGGTGACTAAAAAAAATAAAAAATTCTGACTATACAACCGCTTTAAGAATAGTAATCACATGAAGCCATTTATTATCACATAGTTTTTAAATCATAATGATAACAGAAATCACCCAAATGACCCTGATCAAAAGTTTACATACTCTGGAATGTTTGGCCTTGGTACAGACACAGAAGGTGGCACACACAGGTTAAAATGGCAATTAAAGGTTAATTTCTCACCTTTGTGGGTTTTTAAATCACAATTAGTGTCTGTGCATAAATAGTCAATGAGTTTGTTAGCTCTCACATGGATGCACTAAGCAGGCTAGACACTGAGCCATGAGGAGGTAGAAAAGAACAGTCAAAAGACCTGCGTAACAAGGTAATGAAACTTTACAAAGATGGAAAAGGATATAAAACGATATCCAAAGCCTTGAATATGCCAGTAAGTAATGTTCAATCACTTAATAAGAAGTGGAAAATTTGGGGATCTCTTGATACCAAGCCAAGGTCAGGTAGATCAAGAAAGATTTCAGCCACAACTGCCACAGGAACTGTTCGGGATACAAAGAAAACCCCACAGGTAATCTCAGGAGAAATACAGGCTGCTCTGGAAAAAGATGATGTGGTTGTTTTTAACCACTTCCATACCGGGCCATTTTAAAATGACGCCGGCAGGAACCCTCTCTCCCTCCGGGTGGACGTCATATGACGTCCTGGGTTTGAGGGGGGATATCTGAAGGATGCCTGCAGCTAGAGGCATCATTCAGATATCCTTGTGTTCAGCCGGCGATCCTGCGCACCATAAGAATGATCATAGCGGTGGTTCCGCCGCTTGATCGGTCTTATAGTCAGCGGGAGGGGACATCCTCCCCCCTCCCGCCGCCATCCTCCTGTGCCATCGGGGACCCGGAGAGAATCGTCCGGCGCCGGTGGTGGGTCACGTGACGAGCATAGAGATGACTGGTGACCTTGTAATAGGAATAAAAGTGATCAAAAAAAAAAAAAAGTGTAAAAAAAAAGTAAAAATTAAAAAAAATAAGTAAAATTAAAAAAAATTATATATTTTTTTTTAAAACGCCTGTCCCCAATAGCTCGCGCTTAGAAGCGAACACACACATAAGTCCCGCCCGCATATGTAAACGCCGTTCAAACCACATATGTGAGGTATCGCCGCGTGCGTTAGAGCGCGTGCAACAATTCTAGCACTAGACCTCCTCTGTAACTCTAACCTGGTAACCTGTAAAAATTTTCAAAGCGTCGCCTATGGAGATTTTTAGGTACCGAAGTTTGGCACCATTCCATGAGTGTGCGCAATTTTAAAGCGTGACATGTTAGGTATCTTTTTACTCGGCGTAACATAAGCTTTCATATTTTACAAAAAAAATTGGGCTAACTTTACTGTTTTGTTATTTTTTAATTCATTAAACCATTTTCTTCCCCAAAAAAGGCGTTTGAAAAATTATTGCGCAAATACCATGCAAGATAAAAAGTTGCAACGACCATCATTTTATTCCCTAGGGTGTCTGCTAAAAAAACATATATAATGTTTGGGGGTTCTGAGTAAATTTCTAGCAAAAGAATGATGATTTGTACATGTAGGAGAGAAGTGCCAGAATAGGCCCGATATGGAAGTGGTATAAAAAGCCCTGTATGGAAAGGGTTAAGGAGCACTATATGATGATACTTGAACAAAAAAGAGCTGCATGGTCAAGTTGCCCAGAAAGAAGCTTTTACTGTACAAGTTCCACAAAAAAGCCTGGTTACAATATGCCCAACAATACCTTGACATGCCTCATTGGCTTTTTTTGGCTTTGGCCATTATTATTATTATGGCAGCTCAACCATGAAGCTCTTCTTTGTTCAAGTATCAGTGAATTGTGCTCCATAAAACAACGGTTTTGCTTGCGTATCTGGTCCTTCAATAGCCCCAGGGCCGTTTGAAGGAATTTGGGGGCCCCAAGCAAAATGGACATGGAGGCCCCACAACCCCCCACCCCACCCGCACTCACACAAAGCCTACAGGAACCACAGCATAGCGATACAGTTTAAGCTCACCCACACTTTATATAAATAAAAAAGGTTTACAGTGCAAATACTGCTGTTGCATATAATCCAACATACTTAAAACACATACACACTCACATTAACATTAAGATGCTGTTTAGGACTGTTTATGGACAGTGGGATGGACAGGAGGACCGTGGGATGGACAGGGGGACCGTGGGATGGACAGGGGGACAGTGGGATGGGCAGGGGGACCGTGGGAAGGACAGGGGGACCGTGGGATGGACAGGGGGACAGTGGGATATACAGGGGGATGGACAGGGGGACTGTGGGATGGACAGGGGGACCGTGGGATGGACAGGGGGACCGTGGGATGAACAGGGGGACTCTGCACTGTAATATCCACATAATCTCCCCCACTGTAATGTCCACATCTCCCCCCTGTAATGTCCACATCTCCCCACATCTCACCTCGGCCGCTGCCGCCGGGTGTACCAAGATGGCCGCCGCTCCGAAGCTAGGCCGAAGCCGCGGCCTTTCCTATGGCCGCAATCCGCGGATCGGCTCAGGGCGGAAATCCAGGACAGTGACAGGCAGCAGGCAGGCACCCTAGGCTGGGGCCCCAGGCCAGCTGGGGGCCCCAAGCAATTGCTTGTTTTGCCTGTCCTGTTGCGACGGCCCTGAATAGCCCGTTGTATCTTTCAATTAAACCAGCTGCCTATGGATGGTATGAGATGTCGCACAACCAGTACACACCAGAATCTTTGGCCCATTGCTGTACTGTTGATCCGGTAAAGTGTGAGCCGTTATCACTTTGGACTTGTTTGGGACAACCATAAGCAACAACAAGTTTCTGGAGCAGTTGAAGCGTTGCGGCTTAATCTGCACGTTTGCAAGGATGAACGAGGAATAGGTGTCCACTGCAGTGCAACAATATCTCAGTCCATTGTTTCCCCGAGGCAGGGGACCGATTAAGTCAATCTGACAGATCTCTGCAGGCCTCTCACCCCTCTTAATCGACCTGGTGGAGTACTTTTGGCCATTGTCGCACTTCTCCACACACTGTACAGTCCCTATTACAGTCTTTATCATGTCCATGGATATAGGCAATCTTCTCTGCTGTGCCCATTCATATGTTGCGTTCTGCCCCAAATGTCCAGATTGCTTGTGGGCCCAGTTAGCCAAGTGTATCAAGACAGGATCAATTGGCACAACTGACTTCACTTTGGCGATTGCATCTGCAACTCTGTTATAGTTCTCAAAGTCTGGAACTAGGGGCACATGTGCGTCAACATGCCCCACGTTTGTGGTGCGGGAGTGAGCTTCCTTCCAATTGTAGTCCCAGACTTCCTTGCCTCCCCACACCACCTTTCCATGAATCATCCATTCATTGGACTTCCACGTGGGCATCCAAGTTGTCAGTCCTTTAAAGACCGCCAAGCTGTCAGTGTAGATAGTGACATGGGAAGAAGGATCCTCCTGAAAAGTCATCACTACAGCTTTCAACCCTGCATACTGAGTGGACCCTCCGATTATGGTCTCCTGCAGGACTGTGTCTGTACTTGGGTTGGAGGCTTCTGCTGTCCATTTACGCCCAAACGAGGCGACTATGGCTGAACCATCAGTGAACCATGCTGTCAGAGACCCAGCGCTGCTGACACACACTTCCGGGTGTCAGCAAGGAATGTCTGCTCTCCAGGTGCTAGTGCGCATGCGCGGACACTTAGAATGGGCCGAATTGGACTCAGACCCCGGCGCACGGCGCCCTATTTAAACCAGGTTCACCTGAGTGTCAGTGCTGGATTGTCTTTCTAGCTAGTACCTGTGTCCCTGTCTGAAAACCTGCTTGTTTTGACTGTTTTGACTGATCTCCTCCTGAAGACTCCTGGCTTGCTCTTGATTACCCTTCTCGGATTCCCCTTGCCTGTTCTTCTGCCTGCCTGAACGGATCTGACGCCTGGTTTCCACCACACCTGTGCCTGAAGAGTGTTCCAGTGGCTCTACCAGTTCTAAGAGGCACCCGCACCTTCTCGTGCCCCTGCATTCCCTGTTCCCACCTCCAGGGGGTACGGGGACCAGGATCGTGCGAGAGGCTGCCCCCACTACCCCGGCTCCGCTGTAGGTACGTGACAGTACAATCCAGACAGAAATGGAGTCCGGGTCGGGGGCTTCGCCTCTGGACACACTGTGCCAGCAGATCGCTGATCTCACCCAGGCGGTTCAGGGCCTTCAAGAAGGCTACCGCCGTCTGGAGCAAAGAGTGGTATCTATCACCCGGGTACCTCACCTTCACCTGCCACAGCAGCAGCACCTCCAGCAGCCATAGCACCAGCTCCTCCCACCACAGTAATGGTGTCACCCCCAGATCCACGTGTTCCTATTCCGGATTGGTTCTCAGGGGATCGCAGCAAATTCCGTGCGTTCAGAAACGCCTGTCGGCTTTACTTCCTGCTGCAACTACGCACTTTCTCTCTGGAAAGCACAAAGGTGGGCTTCATCGTATCTCTTCTCCAAGGACAACCTCAAACCTGGGCTCATCGCTTGATGGAACAAGCCAATGCTTGCCTAAATACCCTAGATTAATTCCTGGATGAAATGGCTAAGTTGTATGATGACCCTCAACGTACTGTCACGGCTGAGACCAGCCTCCGTGCCCTCCAACAGGGACGTAGGCCAGTAGAGGATTACATCACGGATTTTAAGCAATGGAGTTCCGATACCCTATGGAATGATGCTGCCCTCCGATACCAATTTCGTATTGGCCTCTCAGAGGCACTGAAGGACGAATTGGCCCGAGTGGGGGTTCCTAGTTCCTTGGAAGACCTGATCCAGCTATCTATTCAGATAGACCGACGCCTAAGGGAGCGTAGGTCTGAAAGAACTAGCCAATACCGTCCGGTATGAATGCTACCCAGGGTCCCCAGCCACCCAGCGGCCTCTGCCTCCTCCTCTCCTGCTACTGCCTCTGACGTTCCTGAGCCAATGCAAATAGGCCTTCTCCGTGCACCTCTGACCCCAGAAGAAAAACAGCGACGTTGCAGGAACAATCTCTGTCTATACTGTGGTGGAACTGGACATTATGCGAATATGTGCCCCAACAAGACCCGTAAGTCTGCTCCCCCTCCTCCAGATCCTAGTCTCTTGACCTTAACCAACACCGCTCACATCTCTATTCCTGTTTATTTTCAGCTTTCGGAAGGGGTGGTCCGGGTCCAAGCAATAATTGATTCAGGTGCCTGCAGTTGCTTCTTAGACTGTGACTTCGCCCAGCAACACAACATTCCTCTGCAACTCAAGTCACAGCAACTCTCCGTGCGACTGGCTGATGGATCAAACATCAAGTCTGGGCCCATTACCCATGAAACCCAACCTCTTCCCTCAACTATCCAACCGGACCACCTGGAACTTCTACGTCTGGATATCATTCCCTCTCCGCTATTCCCAGTCATCCTGGGAATGCCGTGGCTACGGGCTCATAACCCTCACATTGATTGGTCCACCGGCCAGGAGATCTTCCAGTCCACCTACTGCATCCAGAACTGTCTCCAGGTCTTCCGCCCTACCACCCCGGTAGTTGGCTGTCTGGAAGCTATCCCTGAAACCCAGAAACTAATTCCACCCGTTTACCACGACTTCCTCAACGTATTTGACAAACAAAAGGCGAACATTCTTCCTCCACACCGGGTATATGATTGCCCAATTGAGTTACTACCAGGGGCAGAGATTCCTTTTGGAAGAATTTTTCCTCTCTCAGAACCCGAACTTCTTGTCCTCAAGGACTACGTTGACGAGAATCTCAACAAGGGATTCATCCGACACTCATCCTCCCCAGCTGGTGCGGGAATATTCTTTGTCGAAAAGAAGGACCACTCCCTTCGTCCCTGTATCGACTACAGGGAGTTGAATAAGGTTACCATTAAAAACCGCTACCCTCTTCCGACCCTGTTCCAGAGACTTCGCTCTGCCAAAATATTTACCAAACTTGATTTACGAGGGGCATACAACTTAATTAGAATCCGTGAGGGGGATGAGTGGAAAACGGCCTTCCGGACACGTTTTGGTCATTTTGAATATCTCGTGATGCCTTTTGGATTGTGCAACGCACCAGCGACTTTTCAACACTTTGTCAACGACATTTTCAGAGACGTTTTGGACCTGTTCGTGATCGTATACTTGGATGACATCTTGATTTTCTCAACATCCCTAGAGTTACACCGGACTCATGTAAAGCTAGTCCTCCTCAGACTAAGACAAAATGGACTTTACGCTAAGGCCGAGAAGTGTGAGTTTGAGCGTCAAACCATCCACTTTCTCTGCCTAGTCATATCAACTGGGGGTGTGGCCATGGACCCTCAGAAGGTTGCAGCTATCATGTCCTGGCCTCCTCCCACTGACAAGAAAGGGGTGCAACGTTCTATTGGATTTTCCAATTTCTATAGGAAGTTCATAAAGAACTTTTCCGGCATTATAGCGCCCATTACAAACCTTACCAAAAACAGAGCCACTTCCAATGGACTGAAGCAGCACAAAACGCCTTTGACAAACTTAAGGAGCTATTCACATCTGCCCCAGTACTAAGGCACCCTGACCCTACGTTACCATATGTCCTGGAGATGGACGCCTCTGAGACTGCGGTAGGGGCCATCCTGTCCCAACGTCTGGGAACCAAATCTTTGATGCACCCTGTGGCCTTCTTCTCCCGGAAACTGGGACTTTCCGAGAGGAATTACGACGTGGGGGACCGAGAATTGCTGGCCATAAAGACAGCTTTGGAAGAATGACGGTATCTCTTGGAGGGAGCAGCACATCCTGTACTGATCTTTATAGATCACAAAAATCGGGAGTACCTCAGAACCGCCAAACGCCTTAGGCCCAGGCAAGCGAGATGGGCTCTTTTTTTTTCTCGCTTTAATTTTCACATAACGTTCCGGCCAGGATCCAAGAACATTAAGCCAGACGCTCTCTCCCGTATGTTCCCAGATACTGAAACATCATCCCCGCCAGATACTATCCTGCAAGCCGGAAATTTCTTGCTAACTGACTTTGTGTCCCAGATCCGCCAGGCATCTTCGGATATTCCTCTCCCTCCGCATACTGGTCTCCAGGAAAGAGAGGGGCTTTACTGGCAGGGAAACAAAATATTCATACCCCAGGATCTCCGTTCGAATGTCTTGCAGATGTGTCACGATTCCCCCTTGGCTGGCCATTTCGGGGGCCACAAGACCACGGACTTAGTTCAGCGACAGTTCTGGTGGCCGGGGCTAGCTAAGGATTGCAGGGCCTACGCAAATTCCTGCCCAACCTGTCTCAGGAATAAGAGTCCGAAGAACAAGACCTGGGGATTGTTAAGACCTCTGCCCATCCCCGAAAGACCTTGGGAAAGAATTGCGATGGACTTCATTGTTGAACTTCCCCCTTCGGAGGGATTTTCGTCTATATTTGTAGTGGTCGACCGATTCTCTAAAATGGCGCATTTCATCCCCATGAAGGGAACCCCATCTGCACCTGAAACAGCCAAGGTATTCGTGAAAGAGATCGTCAGACTGCACGGGATTCCGGATGACATAATTTCTGACCGTGGAGTACAATTCACATCAAAATTTTGGAAAACACTATGTGGAACCCTGGGCATTAAACTCAATTTCTCCTCAGCCTACCATCCTCAGACTAACGGGCAGACAGAACGTACGAACCAGACACTGGAACAGTACCTACGGTGTTTCTCATCCTTCACCCAGGAGGATTGGGCATCTTTGCTCCCCTTGGCGGAGTTCGCATTTAACAATTCTATTCACACGGCTACTAACCAAACTCCCTTTTTCTCCAACTATGGATTCCATCCTACTTTCCTACCAACACTAATTCCGGAATCTCCGTTACCAGCAGTCCAGGATAGGTTAAAATTCCTTTCTTCCAATAACCGTATCCTAAAGGAAGCCATTCTTAAAGCTCAGGAGAATACCAAGAAGTTTTTCAACAGGAGGAGAAGGGGGGAGCTGGATCTAAAGACTGGTGACCTTGTCTGGCTGTCCACAACAAACCTGAAACTGACCTGTCCCTCTAAAAAATTGGGGCCTAGGTACCTGGGACCCTTCCCAATTAAGAGGAAACTTAACACGGTGGCATACGAGCTCGAGCTTCCCGAGTCCTTTAAAATACATCCGGTATTCCACGTTTCTTTATTAAAACCTGACGTGTCAAACCCATTTTCAGATGGAGACACTGGGCCCCCTGAGGCCATAATGATAGATGGTGAAGAAGAATTTGAGGTGGAAGCCATCCTGGGTCATAGGAAACGACGTGGTCTCAACCAATACCTAATCAAGTGGAAGGGCTTCGGCCCGGAAGAGAATTCCTGGGAACCTGAGACCAATCTCCATGCCCCGCGGCTAATACGGACATTTCATCACTCCCAACCAGCCCGAGTGGGCATCCGGAGGCTGCACCTAGGGAGGGGACAATGTCAGAGACACCGGGTGTCAGCAAGGAATGTCTGCTCTCCAGGTGCTAGTGCGCATGCGCGGACACTTAGAATGGGCCGAATTGGACTCAGACCGCGCGCACGCAATGCGCGCGCCCATGCGCAAAATGCGTGCGCCCATGCGCATGCCTCCTCCAATCCCGGCGCACGGCGCCCTATTTAAACCAGGTTCACCTGAGTGTCAGTGCTGGATTGTCTTTCTAGCTAGTACCTGTGTCCCTGTCTGAAAACCTGCTTGTTTTGACTGATCTCCTCCTGAAGACTCCTGGCTTGCTCTTGATTACCCTTCTCGGATTCCCCTTGCCTGTTCTTCTGCCTGCCTGTTCCTCTGACCTCGGCCTGGACTTTGACCACGATCTTGCCACATGATCTGTACCTCTCCGCTAGCTTGCTGCTGAACCTCTGCCTCCGCCTGTTGACCCTTTGGATCTTCCCTGAACGGATCTGACGCCTGGTTTCCACCACACCTGTGCCTGAAGAGTGTTCCAGTGGCTCTACCAGTTCTAAGAGGCACCCGCACCTTCTCGTGCCCCTGCATTCCCTGTTCCCACTTCCAGGGGGTACGGGGACCGGGATCGTGCGAGAGGCTGCCCCCACTACCCCGGCTCCGCTGTAGGTACGTGACACATGCTGACTCCTTCATGTGTTCTGACAGAGACTCAAAGGGTGGAGCCTCTTGAATGGGGGATAACTGCAGCACAGGAATTACTTCTTCTTGCTGGATGCTGGTAAAAGTAACAAGCCTTGCCAACTGTTTTGAAATGTCTCTAACATCCCCAGCTGCAATACCCCCTCTTTCTTGAAGGTACCACTTCCATTTCATCAGTGTCTGGTTCTGGGCTACAGCTGCCCTAGTGGTCAGTCCATTATCTCTCACCCATCCTGCTATTGGCAATGCAGTATGGATGGTGACTGTGTCCTTTCCTGTAATGGTCTCTACATGTTGAAGTGCTGTGAAGGCCCCAGACAGGTACTTCTCTAGGGGCGTGTATCTCTTCTGTGCCCCTGTCAGTCGCTTGGACCAAAATCCAATGGGTATTGCTCTCAGTGCTTTCTTTTCATTTGGCTGCAAGACTCCAAGATATGATACCATTCTGCTCCACTACATCCAGCTGAAATGGTACTCCTCGTCTCACGGGTCCCAATCCCTGATGCTGCAAAATGGCTTCTTTAGCAGCAAGGAATGCGGTCCGCTGCTCTGAACCCCATGAGAACTCAGTCATTTTTCTGGTAACATTGTATATAGGCCTCAGAATCAGTCCAAGATGTGGGATGAATGATCTCCAGAATCCCACAACTCCAATGAACTTCTGTGCCTCCTTTTTGGTTATAGGGGGCGATGGCGCCTGAATAGTTTGCACAAATGTCTCTGGATTTTTCCTCTGTGGCCCAGTCCACAACATTCCTAGAAATTTCACCTCTGTGGCAGGTCTTTGGACTTTGTCTCTGTTGATAGCCCACCCTCTGTTCTACAAGTGCTATATCAGCAGGTGCAGTGCTTCAGTTACATCTTCTTTTGTTCCAGAGATCATGTCATTAATGTAGCGAAACACAGCGACTTTCAAATTCAGGGTACTTAAATCTCGGGCAATCAGTTTATGACAAATAGTTGGAGAATGAACATAGTCTCCAGGAAGCACAGTGAAAGTGTACTGGCCCACACCATAGCAAACTGGTCTTGACACTCTGGGTCTATCAAAATGAAAATAAAGCATTAGCCAGGTCTATCACAGCATGATATTATCCTGCCTCTTTAGCAATTTTCTCAACAATTGAGATCATATCAGATACAGCTGACTTTAATGGAGGAGTCACTTTGTTTAGATCTCTGTAATCCACAGTAATTCTATATGTCCCATCAGGTTTCTTTACTGGGAACACCAGAGACAAGAAAGGACTTACAGCAGGTCTAAGGATCCCTACTCTCAACAGTTCTTAAATAGTCTCCCCAATTTCTTTGTGGCCTCCAGGAAGTCTGTACTGCTTGAGACAGACTGGCTTTTCTGGTGAAGGAATGTAGACAGGGGTCCATTTTGTATGACCTCTGACCACAGCCATTACCGCCCTAACCAGATACACTTTATCAGGATACCCGAATCTGAAGGTACCCATTTCAGTCTGAATTGACTGACCTTGAAGTACATCCATCCCAAGAATATTTTTGGGTAAGTCTTATACCAAAACATTTGACATAAATCCTGATCCCTTGCCAATAGCCAATTTTACCCATATCCTAACTGCTGATGTGGTTTGCCCTACCAAACCTTCTCTATAAATCAATTCTCCTTTGTGATGGGAAGCATTTCCTTGCAAAAGTGTAACTTCAGCTTCGATATCGACTAAAGCCATTACATGTGTAGGAGAAGATGACTTCCCCCACCATACAGTGACAGGTGCATATGGGTGTCGGTCTCCTGCTGTTACTAACCTCACTGCTATAACAAGAGACCCACCAATGCCCTTTTCTGATTCTCTCTATCCCGGATGAGCCCCCAAATTGTTTTGCTTGCATCTATCTAGCAAGGTTACTTTGTGGTATAAGCAAGGAAGCTGAGACCTCTGCAGTGTGTAAATGTGCTTTTACTAAACAAAAATGCTGTACATTACAATATTAGGAATACAGTACAAGACTGACAGATATCTACAGTTGCAAAAAAAAGTATGTGAACCCTTTTGGAATGATATGGATTGCTGCACAAATTGGTCATAAAATGTGATCTGATCTTCATCTAAGTCACAACAATAGACAATCACAGTCTGCTTAAACTAATAATACACAAAGAAATAAATGTTACCATGTTTTTATTGAACACACCATGTAAACATTCACAGTGCAGGTGGAAAAAGTATGTGAATCCCTAGACTAATGAGATCTCCAAGAGCTAATTGGAGAGAGGTGTCAGCCAACTGGAGTCCAATGAATGAGATGAGATTGGAGGTGTTGGTTACAGCTGCCCTGCCCAATAAAAAACACACACCAGTTCTGGTGTGGAACTTCAGTTACTGGGAGCAAAGGGGGTCATCTGCAGAACGGACTTGGCTCTGGGTTATGCACACAGCCCGAAGGTAAACAGGTGTTGGCTTTCACCTCTACACATTAGAGGACATAGGCCGTAGTGTACCGCATCCCTCCTCCCTGATCCCCCTAGACAAGACAACAAGCGGAAGAAGGGGTGAGAGGGGTGAGGCCGCTACACGTGGGGGCATCGTCCGGGATGTGTGTTATACAGATAGAGCTGAGAATGTCTACATTTGAACTTTGCTGCCCGGAGGAGTTCCGAGTAGGTCGGCCATGTTGGCCAGCGCGCCACGAGGCACACCATAGCTGCGCAGTTCATGGGCGGGGAGAAGAGAAAGCCCGCGAACAAGTGCAGAGTATGGGAGGAGTCTGGCCATGTGGAAGGACACACGTAGAGATTCCGGCACAAATTGGTCAGTGCGAAATGGAGCAGCAGACAGTCGGGGTGACCTCAAGTGCCCTGTGGATTCCGGTTCCTTCCACCACGAGAATGACTTCCTTTGCTGCTCCGATCACAGACACAGGAATAAGACTAAGGCCCAGAGGACGTTTGGCTCTGTATACATGCAGAGACATAGAGGCCCTCGGTGCGATCTTTCCCGGTTGTTCGGGACTGGTGGTTCACTTGAAGCCATTCGGGCGATGTGAGGCCTGCAAGGAGTTCCTCTTTGAGGTGGAGCCATCCACAGAAAGGCCTCACGCCTTCCACCTCAACTGCCTGACAGGTACCGCCACTCCGGAGGGAGAGATCAGAGCCTATGCGGACATTCCTGCGCGCACTGACCAGGGCGAGGAGAAGGCCCCAGCGGAGACTGAGAAAGAGAAATCCAAGGATGCTGCCTCGGTCACCACAAGCTCCCTGCTCCCACCGCCGAAGAGGAAAGTCGGCCTGGTAAAGGCATCCTGTGGTCATGGAAGAGCTTCGCCCCGTCGCTTGCCTGGCCTGGATGGATCCAGAGGGAAGAGCCCTGGACATCTCTGTTCTGCTGAAGGCCCAGGTGAGCCAGGGGTTGGGACTGTGTGTGTGGTTGGAGGTGTCAGGAGTCCACAGTCGGTGGAGCCCGTTCAGGGGGGTGATTCCGTGTCCACTGGGAATTACCTGCCCGTGGAGTTCTATGACACCTCAGACCTAGAATCGTTATCTGATGCCGGTGATGACGGGGAAATTGATGAGATCTTCCACAGGAAAGGTTGGGACAAGATGCCGCTACTCTCGTCCCGAGCAACAAGGGACCCGCCCATGTCTATTGGGGATAGTGCACCCCGGGTGGAGGCCCCGGAGCCTGAGGAGGAATCTAGTTCCCTGCCTGCCTTTCCACCCCCTGAATCACCTGCTGTTTCATCCGCTCCTGTTGCGGGAGTGCAACGCGTATCACTGCGGGCTCCTAAGCCCAAATCTACAGAGGTAGTTAAAGTACCTTGTCACCCTGAATCCATCGTTCTGCCTGGAGAAGGAGATCGTGCCACAATGCCACCTTTGGCTAGGCTGCAGCGACTCTTTTGCCAGAAGGTTGCCCGTGAATATGGGTGGGAATACCTGTATTTACCCCGAGGTCTTGCGGCAGCGGTGGTACGATGAATTAATCTGGACACAACTTAAGGTGACCCACGCTCGCAGATACCTCTCATGCTCACCTACAGCTTCTAGGAAGTTCAGAGACTGTAAGGTGGAGTGGATGCTGGGTCGGCATATCCATGCGGACAGGGTGCTTATCTGTCGGAAGGATGGAGAGGCCATTGAGTATAATGTGGAGTCTGTTGATAAGCACTTAAAGCCCTTGTTCCTGCCGCACCTAAGTTTTACCTCTAGGAGGAAGAGACTCCTTTGTTTTTTTTTTGATTGCTGGACTTTCCGGAGTGCCTTTGCCGGAACCCAGGGACTGTGCCCTAGTCATATGGGTGTTTTGCTCTTAGGATAAATGGGAGCTGTTGCTGTTGTTTTGTTCTCCCTTCTCTCCTCTCACCACAAGGAACACAGATACTTTGGGGTGTAGCCAGCATAGGGCCACAGCACAGAGAAGCAAAGTTCCATCTGGATTTGTCCAAGTGTCTTTACCGCGGCACTACTACCAGGTGGTGGTGCTGCGCAACGACTGTTTGTTTTTTTACACTTGCACCATACTTATTGGAGCGAGTGGGTTTCTTTTCGGATAGACCCATTAATTCCAAGAAACACACATTGTGATAGGATGTATGTTTCTTTCCCCTCTGCAGGAGATTCATCTATCAAGGCTGCTGAGAATGGGGTGGTCCTTAGATAGCAGAGAGGGAGGGGGATGTAAATGTGTAAAATACCTAGAGTATATTTGATGAGAGTTCATTGTTTTATTTTCTTGTTTTCCCTTTCCTATTTTAGGTCCTGGCACAATTCATGGTTAGTTGGTAAGGTTTGGTTCTATGTGTAGTTTGGTCTCTGGGTTGAACTTATGTTACCACTCTTTGGGAGACATGGGTTTGCACCAGACACTGGGAACCAGTATCAAATCACCAGGGGGAGAGTGTAGCGGGTATTTAAATTTAGGGGGAGCATCTGGGTGGTAGTATGACCCAGATGCACTGATTGTTAGGGAATTTGGGACCATTTTTATTTGTGGAGGACTCCAGTGGTGTGCAGTTCCCTGCGGCCTGTGGGTGGCGCTGTCGCCCTGAGCCAGGGTTGAACCATCACTGCAGTGCTGTGCCCTTTTTGTCCTGTTTCGGCAGCGGTACGGCGGGGCGGGGAACCTGCTTGACCTGCTGAGACGAGGAGATAAAGGGGACAGACGCCTTCAACATGGGGTCAGTCGTCAGAGGTGAGAGCTGCACCCAGGCACCTTCAGCTTGGGTGCTGGCGTTCCGGAGTTCCAGGCCCAAGTGCCCTTGACCTGGCCGGAGCGGGAGATGGAGTCCATCCCAGGCACCTTCAGCCTGGGGTGAGGTACTACTGAGAAGGCCCGGGGCCCAGTACCTTCGACTGGGTTCCACAGGGGTGGAGGAGTCCGAGGGGCCCTAAGGTGTTGACCTACTCCCCACTTGTACTGAACTGTTCTTTGGGTCACAACCTGTCTGCTGTTAAAGGACGATTTATTGCTGTCAGAGAATTAATAAGAGTTGGACCTTTTCAGTGGTGTGGAACTTCAGTTACTGGGAGCAAAGGGGGGTCATCTGCAGAACGGACTTGGCTCTGGGTTATGCACACAGCCCGAAGGTAAACAGGTGTTGGCTTTCACCTCTACACATTAGAGGACATAGGCCGTAGTGTACCACATCTCTCCTCCCTGATCCCCCTAGACAAGACAACAAGCTGAGAGGAAGAAGGGGTGAGAGGGGTGAGGCCGCTACATATATATATATATATATATATATATATATATATACAGTCAGGTCCATAAATATTGGGACATCGACACAATTCTAATCTTTTTGGTTCTATACACCACCTCATGGATTTAAAATGAAACAAACAAGATGTGCTTTAACTTCAGACTTTCGGCTTTAATTTGAGGGTATTTACATCCAAATCAGGTGAACGGTGTAGGAATTACAACAGTTTGTTTTTGTTTTTAAGGGACCAAAAGTAATGGGACAATTGGCTGCTCAGCTATTCCATGGCCAGGTGTGTGTTATTCCCTCATTATCCCATTTACAAGGAACAGATAAAAGGTCCAGAGTTAATTTCAAGTGTGCTATTTGCATTTGGAATCTGTTGCTGTCAACTCTCAATATGAGATCCAAAGAGCTGTCACTATCAGTGAAGCAAGCCATTATTAGGCTGAAAAAACAAAACAAACCCATCAGAGAGATAGCAAAAACATTAGATGTGGCCAAATCAACTGTTTGGAACATCCTTAAAAAGAAAGAATGCACCGGTGAGCTCAGCAACACCAAAAGACCCGGAAGACTACAGAAAACAACTGTGGTGGATGACCTGAGAATTCTTTCCATGGTGAAGAAAACACCCTTCATAACAGTTGGCCAGATCAAGAACACTCTCAAGGAGGTAGGTGTATGTGTGTCAAAGTCAACAATCAAGAGAAGACTTCACCAGAGTGAATACAGAGGGTTCACCACAAGATGTAAACCATTGGTGAGCCTCAAAAACAGGAAGGCCAGATTAAAAAAGCCTTCACAGTTCTGGAACAACATCCTATGGACAGATGAGACCAAGATCAACTTGTACCAGAGTGATGGGAAGAGAAGAGTATGGAGAAGGAAAGGAACTACTCATGATCCAAAGCATACCACCTCATCAGTGAAGCATGGTGGTGGTAGTGTCATGGCGTGGGCATGTATGGCTGCCAATGGAACTGGTTCTCTTGTATTTATTGATGATGTGACTGCTGACAAAAGCAGCAGGATGAATTTTGAAGTGTTTCGGGAAATATTATCTGCTCATATTCAGCCAAATGTTTCAGAACTCATTGGACAGCGCTTCACAGTGCAGATGGACAATGACCCGAAGCATACTGCAAAATCAACCAAAGAGTTTTTTAAGGGAAAGAAGTGGACTGTTATGCAATGGTAAAGTCAATCACCTGACCTGAATCCGATTGAGCATGCATTTCACTTGCTGAAGACAAAACTGAAGGGAAAATGCCCCAAGAACAAGCAGGAACTGAAGACAGTTGCAGTAGAGGCCTGGCAGAGCATCACCAGGAATGAAACCCAGCGTCTGGTGATGTCTATGCATTCTACACATCAGGCTGTAATTGACTGCAAAGGATTTGCAATCAAGTATTAAAAAGTGAAAGTTTGATTTATGATTGTTAATCTGTCCCATTACTTTTGGTCCCTTAAAAAGTGGGAGGCACATATACAAACTGTTGTAATTCCTACACCGTTCACCTGATTTAGATGTAAATACCCTCAAATGAAAGCTGAAAGTCTGCAGTTAAAGCACATGTTGTTTGTTTAATTTCAAATCCATTGTGGTGGTGTATAGAGCCAAAAATATTAGAATTGTGTCGTGTCGATGTCCCAATATTTATGGACCTGACTGTGTATATATATATATATACTCATATCAAGTGCAACACAACAACCAGTCCCTAATTTTCCACTTCTTAATAAGTGATTAAACAGTACTGACTGTCATATTCAAGGCTTTGGATATCTTTTTATATCCTTTTCCATTTTTGTAAAGTTTCATTACCTTGTTACGCAGGTCTTTTGACTGTTCTTTTCTACCTCCTCATGGCTCAGTGTCTAGCCTGCTTAGTGCATCCATGTGAGAGCTAACAAACTTATTGACTATTTATACACAGACACTAATTGTGATTTAAATTAACCTTTAATTGCCATTTTAACCTGTGTGTGCCACCTTCTGTGTCTGTATCAAGGCCAAACGTTCCAGGGTATGTAAACTTTTGATCAGGGCCATTTTGGTGATTTCTGTTATCATTTTGATTTAAAAAGGAGCCAAAAACTATGTGTTAATAAATGGTTTCATGTGATTACTATCCTTAAATAAAATACATTTTTTTTGGCATGATCAGTCAAATTTTCAATATTAATGCCAAAATGTCACCATTTCTGTCCTGGGTATGCAAACTTTTCAGCACAACTGTAAACTAGGCAAACACAGAGGCCTCATAAACCATCAAGGATTAGGCGGATGTGTACATATAGCTACAAAACCGATTACAGGTTGTACAAGAGTCTCCCTTATATTGTACACTCAACTTTCCCATTTCCAAACATCATCACAGGTATCAGAGCTTGGAATATACATAACAATTTAGGTAATTTACAAAAAACATAGCCAAATATGTTCATGTGGTGGACTCGCCATATAAACCACCACCATATCAAAATCACTAGAAGATCTTCACCTGTGAGCCTACATAAATAACAACGCCTTGTATCCTCCTACATAGAGTCTGGGGTCCCCCAACGAGTCCCTGCATTGGCTTTGTATATGTGTTGGTGTTACAGCTCTTGCCCCCTTTTTTTACCCCAGCTGATTTCTTTCTGTAGCATTCTTATTTTTGCAACATGTCAAGCTTTAAGTAAAGGATTGGTGGCATTCCCAATTATTGATATTCTACATTATTTATGCTTGTTTTTTTCTGTGAGCACTATTTAAATTTTGTTATGGGCTACCATCCTTAACAACACATAGGTATAATATACTTCTGTACTTATGTTTTAATTGATTTTATGATCCTAAACGTGTATTACTAAAAGTGATATTTTTTTATAAAGTGAATGTTGTGTGCCCATAAAGTCCATGGACTGTGGTCCAATATAAAATGTTCTGCCTTATAGCAATTAGGACGCAGCACTTGTATGTTTAGTATCAACGTGTACCCACAGTACCACCCAGTGGTCTCTCATTGTCTACTTACTATTGTGAATAGTGTGAACATAGATATGGATGGATATATGGAAGGCAGGCTCAATCGAATTTTAATAATTTAAAGAGAAATATACCATCCCACAAGCTGAATGGTGTCATTTTTAAATAAACAATTTATATTAAATCACTGTGGTTGAAATCATTACTAAGGATGAGCCAAACACCCCCCGGTTCGCACCAGAACTTGAGAACAGGCAAATATTTTGGATGAACACACGAACAGTGTCAAAGTCTATGGGACACAAACATGAAAAATCAAAAGTGCTAATTTTAAAGGCTTATATGCAAGGTATTGTCATAAAAAGTGTTTGGGGACCCGGGTCCTGCCCGAGGGGACATGTATCAATGCAACAAAAAAGTTTTAAAAACAGACGTTTTTTCCGGAGCAGTGATTTTAATAATGCTTAAAGTGAAACAATAAAAATGAAATATTCCTTTAAATATCGTGCCTGGGGGGTGTCTACAGTATGCCTGTAAAGTGGCTCATTTTTCCCGTGTTTAGAACAGTCCCGCAGCAAAATGACATTTCGAAAGGAAAGAAAGTCATTTAAAACTGATCGCGGCTGTAATGAATTGTTGGGTCTCGGCAATATAGATTCATTGAAGAAAATGGCATGGGTCCCCCCCCCCCCCCCAGTCCATTACCATGCCCTTTGGGTCTGGTATGAATATTAATGGAAACCCCAAACTAAAATTAAAAAAAATATATTAACCTTTATAGCAGGCACCCGAATGTGCCACATCTTACATTAATAGTAAGGATGGCGGTAAAGAGCAGAAAAGAGCAGAAAAACCACGTGATGTTGGAAAAAAAAAACTTCTCAATATGTGATAATCATGCACTTCCATCCATTTGTTTTTCCTCCTAAAATGCAGTGCTCAACCTATCACCAGGCAACAAGAAAGAAAAGACAAGGGCACATTTTTTGTCATTCCAACCAATCACCAGGCCTAAGCACTACCATGTAGGAAGGCTGAGGAACATATAGCCCACTTTCAATACTGGATTTCAGAAAGAAATAAGATTTTGGGGGGCTTTGGCAACCCATTGGGCAGACAACCACTATTAAAGTATATGGCATCTCTGGCTGCCCGCTATACAGCCTATGGTTACTGTAGTTTCTTTGAAAAGGTTACAGGTTTACCTTAGTTAAATGCAATGGAAATCTACACTAGAATATTGCCTTTTTATGTTGAGTTTTACTTGTGTTTCAAAGTTAAAAAAAATAAAAATCTTTCTTGCTACCCCCAATGCTTAATTGTCTTTCTCTGCTGTATTTAGTTTGGAAAAGATTGTGAGAGCAGCAGCCAATTTCATATTTGACTCCACCCAATTAAACTGGCAACTGCAGCATTAAGTTTAGAATTGTGAATGATATGACAATTATGGTTTGTGAGGATAAAACCAACAACTGGATTAGTTACCAACGGTTTAAAGTGTGGCATGCAGCAGTTATAAAGAGAGATAACTTAAGCCCCGTACACACGGTCGGACTTTTGGCCAACAAACTTCATTTTGAGCAAGTTGGACCAACAGTCCGACCGTGTGTACGCTCCATCGGACAAACTTTTTTTTTTGTTTTTGTTTTCATCGGACAAATGTTGGGTCTGCAAACGGACAAACTTTTGGCCAACAAAAGTCAGATGGAGCAAAGTTTGACCGTGTGTACAGAAAACCATCGGACTTTTGTCCGATGGACAAAAGAAATAATGTTACAATCAACCAACAATAGCAGAAGTTGACCAAAGGGTGGCGGTAAAGAGCAGAAAAACCACGTGATGTTGGAAAAAGTTTTGGGAAAGTTTGCAGAAAAGTCAGAGCGTGTGTATGGTATGGGTGTTCCCGACCAACTCCATTCGGACAAAAAACCATGGAAAAGTCTGATGGAAGTCCGACCGTGTGTACGGGGCTTTAGTGTTGTTGTATTATTTATTATAAACACTATAACTAGAAGTTATTCTGAAGTGAGATAGCAAAAGATCAACATCATTATCAACTGCTATTGGCAAAATAGCACAAGATTCCTTTATGCTTTAGGAGCTTGGAATCCTTGTTTTTACCTTTTATTTGCAACTACTGTTGCTTGGCTAAGAATGTAGAGTGAGAAAAACACTGTCTGAAGCTGCTCTTTGTAGCTGCTGCCCTGTGGTGCTGAACTGGTTAACAGCTGCATCAGCAAGAGGAGGGAGCTGCTGAACAAGAAGAGTTCAAAACTGAGTCAGGCAGCACTGCACTGTGGGAACTGTAGTCCAGAGGAGAGAGACTACTGTAATCAAGAACTTTTGAACTGCATTTCCCAGAGAGAAATTGCCAAGAGGAGGGGAAGGAGCTGCATTTTCTCAGGCTGCACAGGAAGAAGCTTCTTCTTGCCATGAGAGAGACTGGAGAGTGCACATTGCTGTCCAGTGTGCACCAGCACTGCTGCATATCGGCAGCCTGAGCAAGATCCAAAGTTCTGAGTTAGGGGGTGCCGATAGTCAGAGTCACCTGGGTGCAGAGCAGAGAGTGGACTAATCACTGTTTGTGACTGAATGGTGAGTTGCTGGGACTGTGGGGAATAACTATTTGCAGCTAGAGAGACTGAGCCCTTTAGGAACTGACCATACAGCCATCTAGTAGCCTTACTGCCGCCTGAAGGCTTGTTTTTCTCACATTCACCAACGGTATAACTGGGCCCCAATGCTTGTCGCTGAAGATTAAGAACTAAAGACAGTCCTTTTACAGCTGTTACAGATAGATTTTTATCTACTGCTTATGCTAAGAGGTACCTCTCAGGGGAAATTCTACCATATCCTAGAAAATCTGCACCCTAGACTAGTATTGATATTCACATTGCAGTTAATGCTTATATGCACGGTTTATTGCTAACTTTTCTGATTATGAGGTGATCCTAGTCTAGTGGTACAGAACTCTATTCTATGTGAGAAGAATAGTAGCAAGAAATTAGGGGGTCGGGGGTCTGAATATGTCCTTTAGTTAGTGTGGAGTCTTAATGTGGTCTCTAGGAAGGACCCTAAAATGACCCTCTGTACCTTTACGTCCTTTCTTCTTCTCGTGTATATTTCCCCCTCTTCCCCACTTTTTTTAATTTCTTGATAATCTTTTACTGTATTGTTCCTGAGCATTTTGGTTTTTGATCTTATATTATTAGTTATTAAAAATAAACATAGAACTTATGTATTGTACTCTGTGAAGACTAGTTTTTTTGCCCTTTATTTATTTCCCCTCCACAGAGGTTTTCTGGCTTAGGGTACCCTACACAGGCAGCCTCCACACAGGTCCACCTGTGTTCCTGAATATGTGAATGTGTCTTCCTTGATCACCCGGGTGAGTTGTGAGCTCATTTTCTTTCACCCATCTCTCCTCCATGGCTGGGGGTTGCCTAGCAACCCTCCGAGAGGTTTGTGTGTGTCAATGCCTTCTTCCAGTTGGACCAGATACTAGGTTATTATGGCGCCTGCCCGCTCCAGAAGTGACGTGCCCGTTCACTAGAAGTTGGGCAGAGGATGCTAAGGAGTGAGGACCTGTTCTTCCCCTCTACTCCTAGGCAAATCTGAACTCTTTTTTGGCATTCCAGTGCCATGTATTACACTGACCTTTGGGATTGGCCATTGATCCCCTTGGGGTCACTATATATTGAGAGCATTTATTCACATGTTTGAAGAAAAATAGAGAAAAAGATAAAAGCATCAAAATCAACTGGGCAAACTTCAAGGGCGAACTTCAAGAGCTTACCAGTAAAAAAAATGATGGAGACACGTATCCATCTGTTTAGCTTACCAGTAAAAAAAACTGATGGATAAGTGTCTCAAATGGAGACACTAAACCATCTGTTTTTTTTTTTTACTGGTAAGCTCTTGAATTTTGCCCAGTTGGTTTTGAAGATTTGATCTTTTTCTCTATTTTTGTTGTCCCTTTTTTTGCCTTCCTTCCTTACTGTGGAACTCCATTGGTGTCCTTTGTACTCCAACATTTTGGACCTTTTTTCGTGTTGTTGGGGAATGGGCTCATCTTCTTCAGAAATATGCTGATTATGTACTGGTCCTGTAAGTTGCTGGTTGTCCTTATATGTACTGTTTTTCTTTCTTGACACTATTATTTTATGTTGTAATTGACTTATATGCTTATATTGTAGAACTTACCACCACCTTACTTACCCTGTCCACCTTAAGGAGATCCATAAAAAACTCATTTATTCAGGGAAGCCTATCCCACACCCACCTAACAACTGTCCCAGAGCCACCCCCATCAAATCATTCTCTGCAGCTATTACCTTTTGTACCACCCCCCCCCTTCATTTAGAATGTAAGCTCTACGAGCAGGGCCCACCTGTACCTTCTGTATTGAACTATACTGTAATTGTGCTGTCCCCCCTCTACATTGTAAAGCACTGCATAAACTGTTGGCGCTATATAAATCGTGTATAAAAATAATAATAATAATGACACTCATTGCCCCCCTTTGAAGATTAGTATCAAGAACTAAAAAGTGTTGAGGATTATAAGCATTATTATGGTTATGTATCATATTGTGGTTTTGTCAGATTGTCAGATTGACTATGGACCAAACTTTGAATATGTTTTTATATGCATGGTGTTATTTACACTTTTTAAACCTAGCATAATGAATATTTTGGTTTTAATTACTGTTTGATTGTATTTTGGTGGCTTAAAAGTATTTTATTTTTCCTACTATTCTTCTTACATTCAATTGTTGGGATGTGGCACTGGATATAACTAGACTGGACTCTATATTGTTGATAGCTCTATTCCAAGTTACCTTGGCATAGTGATTATGCGGTCTAGCAGACTTTGTCTGAACCTGCCTTCTGTGTGCTCACTTATGCTCACCATTTATTCTAACCCATACCAATACATTGGGGTTTATTTACTAAAGGCAAACCCACTTTGCACTACAAGTGCACTTGGAAGTGCACTGCAAGTGCACTTGAAAGTGCAGTCGCTGTAGATCTGAGGGGGACATGCAAGGAAAATAAAAAACAGCATTTTTGCTTGCACATTGATTGGATGATAAAATCAGCAGAGCTTCCGCTAGTTTCAGAGCTTCCCCTTAGATCTACAGCGATCTACAGCGACTGCACTTACAAGTACACTTGTAAGTGCATTTGCCTTTACAAGTACACTTGTAAGTGCATTTGCCTTTAGTAAATCAACCCCATTGAGTCTTTTTTCTGGTGCTATTTCAAAGCTGTGTATTTAGGTTTGCAGTAAATGCTTGCAGTAATTCTTGATCGACCAGGTGTGTCAGAGGGGCTGCGGTTGTTCTTGGAGTCAAGACGCAGAACAGATAACCCAAATTACCAACCAAAGACTTGGAATGTCCAGGCTGGAGAAAAAGTTACCATTGCTCATTTTGTCTGGAAGGATTGAAATAAGGTGGAATACTTACCTTTATTTCTCAGTCCTGCAGGCTTCCTCCTTTTGATTAGACCCATCCCCAAAGCCACTACTCTTCACTGCCTGACTGTTGGCAGCTCTCCGAAACCATCACCTACAAAGTAGACCAACAGTAGATGCTGAAGGGCTCACCCACATTCAGGGAGTTTTGGACAGCTGAGGGGGCGCAACGGCTGCTGGGGAAGCAAGAAATAAGGTATTTTACCTTGTTCAATATCTTCTACATAAAATTCACTTTGTCTCTATCCCAGAGTTAACTTTAAAGTACAGCTGTACTTTTGCACCATTAGTGGTTGCCCCAGCTCCCTCCTATCTATTAGAACAAAACACAGACCTTAGATACAACACCTCCACTCCCCAGAATCCCTGGCTCCCTGCAATGCTGGGCAGTGTCAATCTCTACAGAGACTGTAGTCATGCCTGTGCATAGCAGCACCTGAGAAGAAGAAAATGAATCTCTGGCCTGTGTTCAGGTATAGAAAGGAGAAGGTGGGGGACCTGTACAGGGTTTTTTGTAAAAAAGCCTACCTGTACTTTAATTGTTATGTCCAGCCAAAATGGTTTGAATTCTTGATGGGTTTCTACTAACATCTGGTGCACTATTGAAGAGATTTATCCTCATTTCAAAGCCTACTGACAAAGTTTAACCAGACAGGAGGTCTCTTAAACAGCAACACATAAAGAGATTTTATTTTTTTTGTAAAATAGAGAAAGCTATAACCCTGGTCATATTTTCTCTCATTTGCTGTCTTGTGACCCTATCAACAGCAGGATAGGAAGTGAGTGTAAATAGCAGAAAAAAAATTCAGGCGTTCTAATTCTTCCCCACGCTATTCAAAACTATAAAACACATTTTTGGCTTAATATACACTTTAAGTGAGTGCCCTTACATAAAACCCAGTATTTAACAAGCAAATGCCCCTGGTGTAAGTCACCATATCTCAAGTATCGCTTGACGTAAACATTTACTACCATTTCTACCTGATTGTACAAAAATGTTTTCCCGATATGCAACTTCTGCTTTTAAACTAAAATACTTCATCCTGTCTGTTTTACATATGATTTAATATGCATCATAACTGTGGTGATTTGATTAAATGACTTCATTTAAAACTGAGAGTTACCAGGCCATAGGGTTTATAGGCCATTGGTCAAGAACCTGTACATTATATGAAGCCCAAAACCCACTCAAGGTGAACCAGGATTTGAAAAAAACAAAGTTACCGGTATCAAGATATGTCAATAAAGGTAATAAAACATTGTGGTAGATTAAAAAGTAAAATTTAAATTTAAAGTATATATATATATATATATATATATATATATATATATATATATATATATAAATATATATATATAGTAACAACTATCTGCTAAAGGCTAATGTGTAAAATTGAAACATGTGGTCTATAATCTGTAATATTTGTAGTTATTTAAATTTTGTTTGAGACTCTTTTTTTAATTTTTACTGCAGTTCATAATTTCAATGTTTAGCACTATAGCTACTTTGAAATTATTGATCTTTTGAGAAAGTAGAAAGGTTACATGTTGTGAAGCTAACTAATCACAGGATAATTAGTGCAGTAAAAATTCTTATTTGTCTCTTTGAGATTTCTTTATTCTGTGTTGCTCTTTTGGTTAATTTTGTGCATGGCCACTCCTCTTTCTCAGTATGTCATACCTAATAGGTCATCATCACCAGCTAAAAGCAGCTCAGGTCCATGAAACAAAAGATGTTTACTTTGCCCTGCGCATGCATGAGCTGTGCTTTCAATTAATGACTTTGGCACACTCATCCGTGAGACTCTAAAGTATTGAAGAACCTGCTCAATTGATTATTAGTTGTTCCCCTATGTTAATGTGTTAATTGGTTATATAAAAAAAATGTCAGCCCTATATCTTCAAAGAATGTTCTGCAACGATAAATTATTTTGCAGATATAAATAATTTCTCTAAAGCAAATAAGGCAAATGTATGCTTTGCTGGTTATATATAAAGCATAGGTCCCAGCAATGGCAAGTACTCTAAAAAGCCTCACGTACCTAAAAAAGGTATGAGCGTTTTCTCTACCAGACCCATGGCCCCCAGCAATATTCACAGTGACGGCAATAAAGAGAAAACCAGATGTTTAATTCATAACATATTTTGCAGTAAAGAGGTTAAAAGGTTAATTTTCAAAACGAACTGAGGGGGGGTTATATTTGAAAATGGTATGATGCCTACCATAGTGAGTAGTAGGGTACTACAGAAAGCAAGAATAAGGGAGAAAAGTCTTTGAAGTTTCCTTTGAATTTTTTTCTCAGCTCTCCTGGAAATAGTCAGGTTAACCTGCCATTCCCTGGTTTCATTACTAACATCTTAGCTTTGGAACAGCCTCATTGAAGGTCAGATCTGGGGTCCAGCACACAATAAGTGGTGGTTGGGAAGAAGGGGCCCACTTTGATGAACAATTAACACAGCAAGCACAACATAAGATAGATTTTGCATGATTTCATTTAGACGTGAAATATAAAAGAGGCTGAATCTGGCGTTACACATAATAATTGTGCTTGCTGAGTTTGTGTCCTGCGTGCCATACTACTACCCCTTTCCAGACCTGGGTTACACATGTAAAGGAAAATTCAATCAAATAATATATACAAATTACTAATAAAGAAGCACTGAGATGGGAATAGAGTCACCTGCCAGTGTACTAGTTGCTAGTAATTTTTTAAACATTGGCAATAAAACACTTGCCAGTCTACAGTTCACTTATTCTGATGCAAGTTACTGAATTTTACTGAAAGAAATAACACTCACTGGAATTTTCCCGTAAAACTTCAATGAGTATCTTAACCTTCCAAAACACAATAAATATACATACATGTACATACAATACATGTTTAGAAAGCACTTATATGCAAAAACTTTTTTGTAACTTTCAGCTGTTACTGAAAACATTTATGCAAATTGTATGCTTTGACAGAATTCAGAATTATGCCCGTTATTTTAATTTCTGAGAAACTATTATTTAAATTGCCTAACACATTTCCCTGTAAGTTCCCACCAGTGAGTAACCTGTAGGTACTTTGCATGTTCTCCCAAATTTTTATGTGAGTTTCCTCTGAGTGCATCAGATTTCACCCAGAAGTGTTTGTATGTCTATCTTTAAGACTGGTAAAACCTTTAGATACCCACAGACATATCATTACTATTGCGTAGTTCAGTAGATTTGGGTAAGACTAACCAGTAGTCATTATCTCAGCTGACATCTATTCTGAAACATCTTGGCCAAAAAATTTAAAGGGCAAAAAAGTTTATAAGATGTTTTTTTCCCAAATGACTACTGCTGCTTTCCCAAGGTAAGATTAGACGCAAGATTTCTACACAGTTCATAAACAAGCATGCTTGGGGCTACATGGACGCACCTCTTTATACCTTTCAAAGCAACCTATAATGGTTTGGGGTAAATGTTACAGTATAGTTTGTAGTTTTTAAACCAAGGATTTAATTATTTTGTGTATAAAATATTTACCTAAATTACATGTAATACAGGCTTTAAAGGTTTTCCCCAAAAAAAAAAAAACAGGAACATAGCTGTTTCCTTGTAGACTACCGTATTTCCCTCTAATTATTTGTCTGTTTGGAGTCATACAGAATAGCTGGGAATTAAGATCATAGAATTAATGATTTATTTGGCATATTCAGCTGTGTGGGTAATCAGAGCTTGAGATATGGAGCTCTGTAAAGAACATGCTTTTTTTTTTTTTTGTAATGCAGCTGAAATTTGCCTGGTAAATGTGTGCATATACACAATACATATGTATATATATATATATAGATATATATATCTATATATATATATACACACACAGTTTTGCTCATAAGTTTACATACCCTGGCAGAATTAATGATTTCTTGGCCATTTTTCAGAGAATATGAATGATAACACAAAAACTTTTCTTTCACTCATGGTTAGTGGCTGAAGCCATTTATTATCAATCAACCGTGCTTACTCTTTTTAAATCATAATGGCAACAGAAACTACCCAAATGACCCTGATCAAAAGTTTCCATACCCCAGTTGTTAATACCGTGTCTTGCCCCCTTTAACATCAATGACAGCTTGAAGTCTTTTGTGCTATTTGTGGATGAGACTCTTTATCTTCTCAAGTGGTAAAGCTGCCCATTCCGCTTGACAAAAAGCCTCCAGTTCCTGTAAATTCTTGGGCTGTCTTGCATGAACTGCATGTTTGAGATCTCCCCAGAGTGGCTCAATGATATTGAGATCAGGAGACTGAGATGGCCACTCCAGAACCTTCACTTTATTCTGCTGTAGCCAATGACAGGTCGACTTGACCTTGTGTTTTGGATCATTGTCATGTTGGAATGTCCAAGTACGTCCCATGCGCAGCTTCCGGGCTGATGAATGCAAATGTTCCTCCAGTATTTTTTTATAACATTACGCATTCATCTTGCCAACATTTTTGACTAAAATTCCTGTGCCTTTGTAGTTCACACATCCCCAAAACATCAGCGATCCACCTCCGTACCTTTCATCATAGGCCTTGTTGACTCCTCTCCAAATGTAGTTTTTAACCACTTCCCTACCGTAGGACGTCATATGACGTCCTGGACTTCAGGGGGGGATATCTGAATGATGCCTGCAGCTACAGGCATCATTCAGATATCATTGTTTGCAGCCGGCGATTCTGCGCACCATAAGAATGATCATAGCGGCAGTTCCACCACTTGATCATTCTTATAGGCGACGGGTGGGGACATCACCCCCCCTCCCGCCGCCATTCGGTGCTTCTCCGGGCTCTCCCGTGCCATCGGGGGCCCGGAGAACAAATCGGCCGGCGCCGGATGAGGACCATAGAGATTTCCGGTGACCAGATGGTCACTGGTCACATCTATGACCATCAGAGGCCCGGGTGCGACGTTATGACGTCACGCCCGGGTACCCGGAAGTAAACAAAGCCGCAATCGCAGCTGAAAGCATGAGATCTGTTAAATTTTTTTCCCTAACTCATGCGTTCCAGCCTGGAGGAGAGATGAGGGGTCTTATTGACCCCGCATCTCTACATAAAGAGGACCTGTCACAATGATTCCTATTACAAGGGATGTTTACATTCCTTGTAATAGGAATAAAAGTGATCAAAAAATAAAAATGTAAAAAAAAAGTGTAAAAATAAAAAAATTAAGTAAAAAAAAATAAAATTTATTAAAACGCCCCTGTCCCCAGTAGCTCGCGCTCAGAAGCGAACGCGCACGTAAGTCCCGCCCACGTATGTAAACGCCGTTCAAACCACACATGTGAGGTATTGCCGCGTGTGTTAGAGCGAGAGCAATAATTCTAGAACTAGACCTCCTCTGTAACTCTAAACCGGTAACCTGTAAAAAAAATTAAAGCGTCGCCTATGGAGATTTTTAAGTACCAAAGTTTGCCGCCATTCCATGAGTGTGCGCAATTTTAAAGCGTGACAAGTTAGGTATCTATTTACTCGGCGTAACATCATCTTTCTCATTATCCCAAAAAATTGGGCTAACTTTACTGTTTTGTTATTTTTTAATTCATAAAACTGTTTTTTTTCCCAAAAAAAGGTGTTTTAAAAATTATTGCGCAAATACAGTGCGAGATAAAAAATTGCAATGACCGCCACTTAATTCCCTAGGGAGTCTGCTAAAAAAATATATAAAATGTTTGGGGATTGTACGCAATTTTCTAGCAAAAACATTATGATTTTTACATGAAGGAGAGAAGTGCCAGAATAGGCCCGGTTGGGAAGTGGTTAAGGTTGTGGCCAAAAAGCTAAATTTGGGTCTCATCACTCCAAATTACATTGCGCCAGAAGGTTTGAGGCTTGTCTCTGTGCTGTGTGGCGTATTGTAAGCGGGATACTTTGTGGCATTTGCGTAGTACTGGCTTTCTTCTGGCGACTCGACCATGCAGCCCATCTTTCTTCAAGTCCCCTATTTATTGTGCATCTTGAATCAGCCACACCACATGTTTTCAGAGAGTCCTGTATTTCACCTGAAGTTATTTGTGGTTTTTTCTTTGCATCCCAAACAATTTTCCTGGCAGTTGTGGCTGAAATTTTAGTTGGTCTACCAGACCCTTGCATCTTTCATCCAGTGCTGCAATTTAAACCCTTTTGTGTCAACTTGTGTGCATGTTATCAGGCCAAAATCACCAGGGTATATAAACTTTTGATCAGGGTCATTTGGGTAGTTTCTGTTGCCATTATGATTTAAAAAGAGTAAACACAGCTGATTGATAATAAATGGCTTCACCCAAACACTAACCATGAGTGAAAGAAAAGTTTTTGTGTTATCATTCATGATAAATGGCCAAGAAATCATAAACTCTGCTAGGGAATGTAAACTTATAAGCAAAACTGTATATGTATATATATATATATATATATATATATATATATATATATATATATTCTTGGGTGAACAATAATAGAAATGTTCCACCATTCACTATTCTCTGTTATGATGACTACCGTATATACTTGAGTATAAGCCGACCCGGAAATAAGCTGAGGCACCTAATTTTACCACAAAAAATTGGGAAAACTTATTGACTCGAGTATAAGCCTAGGGTGTCCATCTGCATGCCTCACTGTGCCTCACTTTGCCTCACTGTGTCCATGTGCATGCCTCACTGTGCCCATGCCTCACTGTGCCCATGCCTCACTGTGCCCATGCCTCACTGTGTCCATGCCTCACTGTGCCCATGCCTCACTGTGCCCATGCCTCACTGTGCCAATGCCTCACTGTGCCCATGCCTCACTGTGTCCATGACTAGACTGACATTTAACATGGGAGTCTACAGAAGGGGTGCCCGGCTTTGAAAAGTCGGTGCTCCCCGGCCGTAGGTCCCCCAGACAATAAACTTTGCTCACTTGTAGAGGAGAACAGGGGCTACATGTGTGCCAAGGTTGGCGTCCAGAGGACCTACGGCCCGCTGGTACTGGGTCCCCAAATTCACCGGAGAAATTACCATTTAACATGGGAGTCTATGGAAGGGGTGCCCGGCTTTGAAAAATCGGTGCTCCCCGGCCGTAGGTCCCCCGGACAACAAACTTTTCACACTTGTAGAGGAAGAGTGGGACTACATGTGTGCCAAGGTTAGGGTCCAGGGGACCTAAGGACCGCCAGTACCAGGTCCCCAAAGTCCGGGAGATCAGGCGCAAAAAGGTGACTCGAGTATAAGCCGAGGGGGTCATTTTCAGCACAAAAAAATGTGCTAAAAAACTTGGCTTATACTTGAGTATATACGGTATTTATTTTTTCATACTTTTGACCAGTCTCCAGCATTGACGTCTGTCCTCTGCGTCATTACACTGTGTGTGCAGGGTATATGCCCCCACAGGAGGTAGGTCAAGGATGCCCTAATGTCATAGAACGTCTTGAGTGTTCTGAGTTGAATGGCAGTGGCTGTTAGACAACTCAGAAGGAAGACATCTGGTGGTTAAAAGGGATCACTGCAAGCAATAGCTAAGAAGAGTAGGTGAGTATTGCAGCCATAGCTGTTTTTTTATTTTTTATTATTTATTTAATTTTACCTACTTCTTGGGAACATTTTACAAAAATAAGCCTGGAGGTGAGATTTAAATACTTCTTTTTGGAGTTGGTATACATAACCACCAAGGAATTTACTTTTATGCAGCTGGCTATTTATTTATTTTTTATGTTGTTCTCTACAGAATTATTACCGTCACAAATTCTGTCTTTCCTAAAATCTCCTATTTAGAAAGTCTGCATAGAAAACACCAGCACTGGCACTGCAGTCAGAATTTAACTGCTGTAAATTCATACTACCTCCTATTTCTTATCACAAACCCTTAACGTGAAAATGCAGCAAATTTAACACCCACAGAATCCACCAGCAATCTCCTACAGATTGAAGGAAACATGTGTTCATATATTAAAAAGAAAGCAAAGACCATGGGGGGTAACAGTCGGTACAGAACAAGCGGCTGGAAGTAAGCAAACCAAGATGTGAGCCATCTAACTTATCCATTTATAGCTGCATATATGAATTTCTCTGTGTCCCATGTAGAAGGGAAGGAAGCCAAAACAAACATGGGAGCACCTTCGAAAAATCCAGACTGGAAAGGTTGGACACAAAGCTGTAGTTATTGCTGCGAGCCAGGCATGTATTTGGATATTCTGTAGATACATAAAGCCAGTTCTGAGCTTGCTGGTAAATGGATATCCTGTTCTAAGGCTGAAGAGGATGGTGCTTGGGATTTGTCTCTGGCACTCCGACACAAATATTGTTTGGAGAAAGGAAAGTAATAATACCGTTTTTTATACAACTTGGGAGGCAGAATGTTTTGGGGTCAGGTTTGAGGCAAGCTGTCAAGTAAAAATAAAAGTAAGAGAATGATGGCAATCTAGAGTATTTCACTAATAAACGGGCTGGGTACTGTTTGAATTTTTTTATATACCATTGATGAATGTCACTTGTTGCTAATAAAAATAATGTTTTACTCTTGCTTAATTAGTTTTGCTTGTGAGAATAAACATATTTACTGTTTTGTTCAAAGCCAAACAATCAAGGCCACCCTTTACAGCCCAAACACACATTTATGTTGTGGAAATAAAAAGTACAGTGGAACCTTGGATTACGAGCATATTCCGTTCCAGGAGAATGCTTGTAATCCAAAGCACTCGTATATCAAAGTGAGTTTCCCCATAGAAGTCAATAGAAACAAAGATAATTTGTTCCGCATTGACTTCTATTGCATGCAATACCGCATGTGGCCACAAACTCTGACTCAGCCAATCCAAGCAGGTTTTGTATTCATTAATAGAATACATTGCTCGCCGTAATTGGCTTAGCACGGTATACTGTATGTAGCCAAAGCTACCATACATACAGTATTACCGCATATCCAGCGGGCTGACATATTAGTGGGTGTAAACAAAACGGTTACTAGACAAGACCCCATCATGGCTCCACCAGCAAGAAGAAAGAAATATGAAGCAATTTTCAAGCTAAAAGTCCATACGATGATTGTCTTACAAATGTTTCACAAGATGTCATTGATGAACTTATGATGTCAGATGATGAACATGATGAGGATTTTGAAGGATTTTAGGTACCGGTAAGTCATAACCATTTTAATTAAAATTATTTAAATCAAATCTGAAGGTATTAAATGGTGTTGCCTTGGAGGGGGGGGGGTAGTCTTATACGGCGAGTATAGGCCAAAACCTATGTTTTAACTGGAAAATAAGGAGTTCGTCTTTTACGCTCACTCGCCTTATACGCCGGCATATACAGCAGATATATAGATCTATATTATTATATTATTTTTTAATATAGATCTATATATATATATATCTACAGTTAGGTCCATATATATTTGGACACAGGCACAATTCTCATACTTTTGGCTCTGTATGCCGCCAGAATAAAATTAAAATGTAACAATCCAAACGAATTTGAAGTGCAGACTTTCAGCTTTAATTCAAAGGGTTGAACATAAACATCAAGTACAAATTTTAAGAACTGCAACCATTTTTACACAGTTCCCCCATTTTCAGAAGCTCAAATGTAATTGGACAAATTAATACAATCATAAAAATTTTCATTTTTTATATTTTGTTGAGAATCCTTTACTGGCAATGACTGTCTGAAGTCTGTAACCCATGAACATTACCAAACACTGGCTTTCCTCGTTTCTGATGCTTTGCCAGGCTCAAACTGCAGCTGTCTTCAGTTGTTCTTTGTGTGTCTTTCTGCCTTTAGTTTTGCCTTCAGCAAGTGAAATGCAAGCTCAATTGGGATGAGATCAGATGATTGACTCGGCCATTGCAGAATATTCCACTTCTTTTCCTTCAAAAGCTCCTGGGTTGCTTTTGCAGTCATGGATCATTGTCCGACTGTACTGTGAAGCGCCGTCCAATCAACCTTGCTGCATTTGGCTGAATCTGGGCTGACAGTATATCTCTAAACACTGCAGAATTCATCCGCCTGCTTCTGTCACATCATTAATAAACACCAATAACCCAGTGCCACTGAAAGCCATGCATGCCCATGCCATCACACTGCCTCCACCATGTTTTACAGATGACCTTGTGTGCTTTGGATCATGAGCTGTTCCAAGCCTTCTCCACACTTTCTTCTTCCCGTCATTCTGGTACAGATTAATCTTAGTTTCATCCGTCCAAAGAATGCTTTTCCAGAACTGGTCTGTCTTTTTTAGATGTTTTCTGGAAAAGTCTAATCTGGCTTTTCTATTCTTCAGGCTTATGGATGGTTTGCACCTTGTGGTGAACCCTCTGTATTTTCTCTTGTGAAATCTTCTCTTGATTGTAGACTTTGACAATGATACGTCCACCTTCTGGAGAGTGTCCTTCACTTGTCTGGATGTTGTGAATGGGTTTTTCTTTAACATAGAGAAGATCCTGCGATCATCCACCACTGTTGTCTTTCATGGACATCCAGGCCTTTTTATGTTGCTGAGCTCACCAGTGAAATCTTCTTTCACATTGCTATTCCAGTGGGAGGAGGATAAAATTACACCTAAAATCTGTCCAATTGTGGGGGCGTGACCGGATGGAGCTGCGGAGAGAGGAGTGTGAGTGTGAGTGAAGCGTGTGCGTGTCTCCTCCTGCCCGCCCGCTCCAAGCTTGTTACGGTCCACGCTGAGATGATCCCCGGCCGGGGAAATTAGACGGCGGGACCGCTACGTGCCTGTTCCAGTACTCACCCCTCACCCGTACGTGTGGCGGTGGGGAAGCCGCAGAGTCCCGTGATACCTGCTCCTGCACTAGCGCGAGTGAGAGCGCCTGTGTGGAGGTGTCAGCAGCAGTCGGCGCTGAGCACGAGCGTATCATGGAATGTAGATGCATGGGGTCAACTTGTGAATCCACCTGCGATCTCTAACTGTGCTCTACGGCCGTGAATCCAGTTCTCCAATTCAGTACTCTGTGCTTGAATAAACGACAGCCCCTGCTCCCTGGATCAGAGGTGTCTCATCCTCCTGAATCTCTCTTACAAGAAAAAGACAAGGTCTGAATGTGGAGCCCTGACCTGCTAGATGGCCACGTGAGTAAACGGGGATATGTAAACGCTATAAAATGCTAACTTGCTGAACAGAGACTGTGTATACTGGGAAGATACAGCGTTAGCCTAGACTGTATTTCTATGAACTTGGTTGGAATAGTCTCAACATATTCTCTACATATCCCGTTTATGCATGTACAACAGTACTGTGACCGAGGCTTGATGTAATACCCGTTCCCCTTTTCTTCCCTCCCTGTCCGACGCCTAACGGAAGGAGGCTAAGGGCTTCAGAAGACCACACAGATTCTACCTAGAGGCTAAGTAAGGGATTGGGACTATACAAAGGTGGCAACTTCCCCCCTCTGTTTAGAACAACAACGCTACTACCCATAACTAATATATTCCTATCCTGCTCCTCAACGGAAACATGGCTAAGGGGAAAAAAGGAGAGGAACAGCTACCTCAGGAGGGGGAGCAGATAACAAGGTCTGCAAAGGAGAAGGGGGTTCAAGCCGCAGCTGCAGTAACAGCAGCAGCAATGACAGCATCTAAGTTGGAGCGTTTCGCCCACACAGCCTCTGTTTCACCTGCCAAAGGCATTCACCAACAGAACCTAGCTCAGACTAAAACACAGACTAAAACACAGACGGGGACGTCATCAGACAGGAAAAGCCAGGGCCATGGCCAGGGAACCTCTAGCTTTACCACCTCAAGTAGTGCTAAATCAGCGAGCACCAAAGGGACAGGGGGTGAAAAACACGGAACAATACCTACAAAGCCTATTACACCTATAGGGGCGGGTAACCTAGCGGGCTCCACACTGGAGAAAGAGGAACCTACGCTAAGGGAGGTATTACATGCTGTGAATGCCTGCCTGGAGTCAATTTCCATCTTGAATTTACAGTTGGAGAGCATCAAGGAGGAATTACTCCAGACAGGCCATGATCTGCGTAAAACAGTTGAAAGGACTAGTGCTCTGGAGGAGCGAGTAAGTACAGTGGAGGATGACTTGTACCCATTAAAACATGAACTCGAGAGCTTAAAAGAACAAATGGATAGACAAGCAGTTAAACTTGACGAGATGGAGAACAGAAGTCGCAGGAACAATGTGCGTTTGATAGGCCTGCCAGAGCGGAGCGAGGGCTCCAACCCCATTTTATTTTTAGAAGGATGGTTTAGGGACATTTTTGGTCCGAACACCTTTTCGCCACTTTTTTTGATAGAGAGGGCCCATCGTGTCCCCTTTAAGGCTCGGCAAGAAGGTGCTTAACCCAGGCCTCTTCTCCTTAAAATCCTAAATTACAACGACAAGGTAACCCTCCTCCAGAGAGCTCGAGAGATGGGGACTATTATGTACAATGGGGTCAGGGTATCTATGTACCCGGACTTTTCACCAGACCTCCAAAGGCGTAGGAACTAATTTATGCCAGTTAAACGAGCCCTACAGAAGTACAAAGTCCAATACGCCCTGTTGAACCCAGCACGTCTGAGGGTCTCAGCATTGGGGGACATTTTTTTCTTCAGTTTACCGGGGGAGGTGGAACAGTGGTTGGAGAAGCACAGGAAGGACTTGCAGGACATACCAGCCTGAGGATCTGAAGTCTCCTTTTTCTTCTTTCTCCTTTTTTTCTCTACAGATTGTACAATACGTTATAGCACAGGGGGGACAGTCCTGGGGATCTGACTCCCCATTTTTCCTCATTTTTTCCCTTTTCCCTTTTTTTTAAGGAGGGCTTTTTTTCCCCCGCACTTCCTTCCTTCTCTTTAGAGGGGGTGGATCCTACGTTTTTTTTTTTTGTTTGTTTGGTTGTTGGCTCGATCAAATTTACCGGGGAAGGAGGGGAGGGTGATACACTATATTGGTATCTGTGTACCTGCACTAAAACTGCACCATAACGGCACTGCAATTGCTTGTTTGTTAATCATGGGAGGGGGGGGGGGGGAGGTTGTTACACGCAATAGTATGAAGTAGGGAGCCTATGTGGCTCTTTCACAAGGGAAATTGTTCACTAAAACGCACAACACTAAGGTTTTTGAATGAGTGGAATGTATGTAGCAAAGTGAGAGTAGAGGTAGAGGTCACAGGTGTAGCCCCAGTGGGACGCCTAGACAGGCAAGAGAAGGGGGGGAGGGGGGGGCGTTAGGGAATACACACCACAAAAAATTGTACTATGGATGTTGCTAGGGGCAAGGGCGGAAGGGGCTACAGGGGGATGCGGGAGAGAGGAAGGGGCAGGAGCTAGTAGCGGTTACGTATTTTGTTTCTGTTTTTGTTTTTTTTGTTTTTTCTCTTTAGTCTTACTTGTTATTCTTACCCTTAAAATTTCCGATGCAGGATAAGACGTTTAACTTAGTCTCATGGAATGTCCGCGGCCTAGGGGACCCAGCCAAAAGAGCTTCGGTCCTGGCGGCCCTGGAGGGGAGGGGGCCTGGTTTGCTCTGTATACAGGAGACGCACCTAACTAGAGACAGTGTGAAATACATGCGTAACCAGAGGTTCCCACTCCAGTACCACTCTGTTCACTCCTCCTACTCGAGAGGAGTGAGCATAATGGTTGGGAGGGGACTGGTGTTCTCTTGCAGAGAGAGTTGTATAGATGAACGGGGCCGATATATCTTTCTGGCATGCTCCATTGAGAATAAACCATATGTTCTGGCCAATATTTATATTCCACCCCCATTATACTTTGAAGTCTTATATAGACTGGTAGAATTCACACTGGACAAAGTGGGCACCCCAGTACTAGCGGTAGGAGACTTTAATTAAGTTTTAGATAGGAGCTTGGACAGATTCCCTCCGGGAGATAGGTCCAACAAGACAAACGAAGGCCGACTGGCTCGCTACCTGGGGGAAATGGGAATGGGGGACATATGGCGCATGCATCATCCACAAGAATGCCAGTATTCCTGCTTTTCCAGCTCCCACCTCACTCTCTCCAGAATTGATATGGCCCTGGGAAGTGATGAGGTGGTAGCACTGGTTAACAGGGTAGAATACGACCCTAGAAGCATCTCAGACCACTCCCCGCTGGTGCTTAGGATAAAGACAGGGGACATGTCCAATCGGGGAGATTGGAGCATCAGCCCATGCTGGCTTGAATTGATTGGTAACTCTGTAGAGCTGGCTAATAGACTAAAGGACTTTGTACAAATTAACGAGGGCTCAGCGCCAGCTGGAGTGGTCTGGGACGCTCTGAAAGCTTATCTAAGGGGGCACCTGATCCAGCAGGTGGCTAGGGCAAAGGGTGAGGCCCGGAAATGGGAAGGGGTTATTAGAGCGGAGGCAGCACAGGCAGAGACAAGGTACATTGAGGACCCCACCAAGACGAGTCAGAGGGAATGGCTGGCCAAGCACCAAATTTACAGATTAGCTATTATAAAGAAGGCTGAAAATAGGCGGATATTTCAAAGACAAAATCAATACGGCGAAGGTGATAGAGTGGGAAATATGCTTGCCCGCCTGATTAGATCTAATACCCCTGTGACTAATGTAACATCGATTAGGACGCCAAAGGGAGAGATCTCCACCGAAGCTCCAGTAATATTAAATACATTTAGCGCCTTTTATAAAACCCTGTACAAATCTAGGAGAGAGCCCGAGAACGGTGGATACGAGGCCTTCCTCCGGGAAATGTTGGTCCCGGCACTGTCAGAGCAGGACAAGGCAGCCCTGGAATTACCAATTACCTTGGAGGAACTCCAGACAGTGGTGGCAGGGATGCCCGGACAAAAATCACCAGGCCCAGATGGGCTCCCAATCGAATTGTATAGGCGATACGGTGAAATCCTGCTTCCAGAGCTGCTGAAGACATTGGGGTGGGCATTAGCCACAGGGAGGCTCCCCACCTCAATGTCGGAAGCCACGATTATCGCAATTCATAAGGAGGGGAAAGACCATGTGGACGTCTCTTCCTACCGCCCAATCTCATTATTATGTACTGACGTAAAAATTTTGGCCAAAGTACTTGCAACACGCCTCAATGTATGTATCCAGAGCCTCATTCACCCGGACCAGTCAGGCTTTATTCCAAACAGGTCAACGAGTATTAATATCAGAAGGGTTTTTCTAAAGATACAAATTCCTACAGCCAAGGACGGCACTAGAGCATTGCTAGCCTTGGATGCCGCAAAGGCATTCGATACCCTTGAGTGGGAATACTTGTGGAGGGTATTGGAGAGGTTTGGATTTGGCCCGATTTTTATTAATCGGGTCAAAATATTATACAGCGAACCCCGTGCGAAAATAAAAATAAACAATAAATCCTCAGACCAGTTCCAATTGGAGAGAGGGACAAGACAGGGATACCCCCTCTCCCCCCTACTGTTTGCCCTTGCAATGGAGCCATTGGCTATCAAGACCAGACAAATGCCAGGAATAAAGGGTTTTAGCAGGCCGGAGGGGGAGGAACGGATAGCATTATTTGCGGATGATGTGCTGTTCTTCCTGGGGGACGTTGAGTCCTCATTAAAAACAGTGATACAGATGGTGGAGGAATTTGGACGTTTCTCGGGCCTGGTCATCAACTGGGAAAAATCAGCCTTGCTGTCAGTTGACCCACTCGATGGCCAGGCCCTACTTGGAGTAGCCCGACTAAAAATTGTTACAAAAATGAAATATTTGGGGGTCTGGATTAGTGGGGATATAAACCAGTAAGTAAACTTGAATATTGCCCCACTACTACTTAAATTTAAACAGAAAGCTGACATATGGAAACGATTCCCCCTATCAGTAGCAGGTCGCTGCAACTTGATAAAAATGATATGGCTGCCACAACTACTTTATCTATTTCACAACTCTCCAACTTGGCTTGGCCAAAGCTGGTTTAAGAAAATAGAATCGCTCTTTAGGGAGCTGATGTGGAAGGGGCGGCACTCGAGGATCAGTTTGCAAACCCTGCAACTTTCAAATAAAGAGGCAGGATTTTCAGTTCCCCATCCGAGATCATATTTCCTGGCCTCCTAACTCCAACATTTAGCAGGTTGTGGACTCCCGCTGGAGGGTAACTCTAGTGTTAAAATGATGCTATCTGGGGCTCCACACCACATATTGGCGGAGGCATTGGAGGCAGACTCTTTTATCCATAGCTGCCCGACGGTAGAATTAGTCAAGAAAGTCTGGCAGGGAACAAAGGTATCCATGGGATATAGCGCAGTAACTGAGTTTACCCCTATATGGAGTAATAAAAAACTTCCAGAAATGAGCGCTATAGAAAACCCCGGGAATAGGACAGGCAGGGCATTAAAAGACTAACTCAGTTATACAGGGGCAACCAAATGAAAACATTTTCAGATTTAAGTAGCAATATTAATATATCAAACAAGACCTTCTACAAATATCTCCAGATCAGGCACGCTGTTCAGGCCCAATTTGGGTCGTCGACACTAGTATGGACTCGGTCCCATGTCCTTTCAAAAATAGCTATGACAAATACATCTAAAGGTCTAATCTCAGAGCTCTACACTAGATTGGGGGCAAGGGCAATAAGCAGAGCGGGACCCTCCAAGAGCAAAGCAGGATGGGAAAGAGATGTGGGGGCAATCAGCACTGCTCAATGGGACAGGGTATTAGAGCAGGGTACCTTGGTCTCGATTTCCCCTGCGTAGAGAATATCCCACCTATATTTCCTCCATAGAGTTTATTACATCCCTAAAAAGATGCACAGACTTGGGTGGAGGGAAAACGATGAATGTCCTAGGTGTAACGCGACAGGGGATTTTATTCATATGATGTGGCGATGTCCTAAATTATTTAGGTACTGGGAGGAGATAATAATAAGACTAAATAAGACATTTGGGACCCTGCTAGAACCGGTGGCGAAAACCTGCCTATTAGGAATAGAGGAGAGGAGCGCCCAGCCAGACACCACAGAGGTGGTTTTGAGGTGCTTATTTCAAGCATGCAAGCTAATTGCACAGAGGTGGCAGTCTAAGACTCCCCCATCAGTGGGAAGTTGGGTAGAGACAATAAACGCAATGGTATGGAGTGAAAGGGTGTCATATATCAAGCAGAACAGGATTGGAAAATTCGAGAGAATGTGGAGGCGATGGTTGGACGAGGTGGGGTGCCCCCTATAGTATGGGCGCATTCTCTTTTCCATCCTCCCCCCCCCTTATTTTTTTTTCCTCTTTCCTCTCCCCTCTCTTTTTCTTTTTTCTCTAATTTTTTCTTATTGCGCTTTTCACCCTTTTTGCTTGCTTTTTCCTTTCCCCTTTCTCTGTCCTATGTTTCTTCTCTCTGTCGCTCTTCTTGGTCCCCTTTATTTCCGTCTTTGAAATTATAGGCAACTTACGAACATATAAAGTTTAAGTGCGTAGTGGTGAGGGGGAGGGAGGGAGGGAGGTTTGGGTGGGAGTAAATATGCTAAGGCACGATTGCATATTGCACAATGTCACAAAAATGTATTTATTTGTTTTCTTTTTTTTAATTTTCTTTTTTGACTTGTGTCATCACTATCCTTTTCTTTATTGTATTTTGTATTGCATGTATGTACAATAGGCATGAAAAACAAATAATAAAAAGTAAACAAATGAAATCTTCTTTCCTCAGAATGTACCGAACTGTTGATGTGGCTACTCCTAATGTTGCTGCTATCTCTCTGGTGGATTTGTTTAGTTTTTGAAGCCTTACAATGGCCTGTTTCACTTGCATGGATAGCTCCTTTGAACTCATGATGTAGGTTCATAGCAATAGATTCCAAATGCAAATACCACACTTAGAATCAACTCCAGAACTTTTACCTGCTTAATTGATGAAGAAATAATGAAGGAGTAGCCCACACCTGGCCATTAAATAGCTTTTGATTCAATTGTCCAATTACTTTTGGCCCCTTAAAAAAGGGGGCTGGCTCTACTTAAGAGTTGTAATTCCTAAACCCTTCCTCTGATTTGGATGTACATACTCTCCAATAAACCTGAGAGCATGCACTTTCAGCCCGTATCCATTATATAACTATAGCTGGAATATATTTTGGTAAAAACCTGAAAAATATTAAAACTGTGCCTGTGTCCAAATATATGTGGACCTAACTTTTTTTATTATAGATCTCTATCTATCTATCTATCTATCTATCTATCTATCTATCTATCTATCTATCTATCTATCTATCTATCCACTGTATATTGTATTGGTGGATTTATTAAAGGCAAATAGACTGCACTCTGCAAGGGCATTTTCTCCAGAGCTTAGTAAATGAGGTAAAGCTTTACTCTGCAAAAAACATTCAATCACATGCAAGGAAAATTACAAAAAAAATGCATTTTTTCTTCCATATGATTGGAAGATGGAATTCAGCAGAGCTTCCCCTCATTTACTAAGCTCTGGAACAACTGCACTTACAAAGTGCACAGTCTATTTACTATTTACCTTTAGTAAATTAACCCTGCAGTGTATATATATATATATATATATATATTGTGAGGGGGTTAGCTCGGCAGCGGGTGTGTGTGACCCCCGGGATGGGCTCCCCACACAAAACAGGCCCAGCAAACGGAGGTTGTGGTTTTCAAAATCAAAAAGGTGCGGTTTATTTTCTATTTACAGTGACAAAACACAGCAAAGCAAAAGAAACATAACCAAAATAAATCCTGGTCAAGTTGACCTCTGACTAAACATACAGGTTTCCTAACTAACAACTGGGATCAGCCTAGTGCTGTCCTAGTCCCTAAGTCCCTGGTTTTTAAATGTCCAAGCAAATAGCCACACAGGCTTTGTCTCACCGCACAGGGGTTCACTCTCCCTAGACAGTCCACACAGGTCTGGTTCCAGGCATCAGCTAACATCTAATGAAGCTGGGAGTTCTTATAGAGGCCTAAATGAGCTGACAAGCTTCAGCTGGTCTCATCAACTCCCTGTCTGCACGACGCCCAGCCCTCTCCCTAGAGGTATGAGTCATCCATGAGCCCACTAGCCTTATACAACTCTCCACCTAGTTGTATAAGTCGGCGTAAAGCCTGAATCTGGGCGAAATATATCTACCCCCCTGGATGCAACCAGGTGACTTTACCTTCCTGCTGTCACATACCCCCCCCTCTTGTTTTAACCTCGGGGTTGGAACACCAGCAATCAGGCATTCATGTACTCGAGACAAAGCATCCACATTCCCCATTTGAACGCCAGGGCGATGCTTTACTGTGAAGTTGAATTCCTGGAGGGCCAGGAACCACCTATTCACTCTTCTATTTGTTTCCTTGTTTTGAGCCATCCACTTTAACGGAGCGTGATCCGTAACCATGTCAAAGTGCCTACCTAGCAGGTAGTACCGAAGGGAATCTAGAGCCCACTTCACCGCTAAACACTCCTTTTCAACGGTGGCGTAATTTACCTCATGGGACTTCAACTTCCTGCTGAGGTAAATGACTGGGTGCTCTTCCCCGTTCCAGACCTGGGACAATACTGCTCCTAACCCCACATCTGACGCATCACTTTGTACGACAAAGTCTTTAGAGAAGTCGGGTGAGTACAACACTGGCTGGCTACATAAGGCTTGTTTCAAGAATTGGAATGCTGCCTCAGCCTCGGGGGTCCATTTAATCATGACCGACCCTTTCCCCTTCGTCAGGTTGGTTAGGGGCACAGCCTTAGAAGCAAAGTGGGGAATGAATCGCCGATAATACCCAGCGATTCCCAGAAAGGCTCGTACCTGCTTCTTGCTGTTGGGACGTGGCCAACTCTGGATGGCCTCGACTTTGTTGAGTTGGGGTTTTATTACTCCCCTCCCAATGGTGTACCCAAGATATTTGGCCTCCTCCTGCCCAATGGTACACTTCTTGGGGTTAGCCGTAAACCCCGCTTCCCGAACAGAGTCCAGGACTGCTTGCACTTTTGGCAGATGTGAGGCCCAATCTGTGCTATGGACAATTACGTCATCCAGGTAAGCCGCAGCATACTTCCGATGGGGCCTCAGCATCTGGTCCATTTTCCGCTGGAATGTGGCCGGCGCATTCTGTAACCCGAACGGCATTCTTTTATATTGGAACGCCCCGTCTGGGGTTACAAATGCGGTTTTCTCTTTGGCCGACTTGGCCAGGGGGATTTGCCAATACCCTTTTGTGAGGTCAAGAGTCGTCATGTATCGGGCTGTTCCCAGCCGGTCGATCAACTCATCTATACGTGGCATGGGGTAGGTGTCAAATTTTGTAACTTTGTTCAACTGACGAAAATCGTTACAAAATCGCCAGCTCCCATCCGGTTTAGGCACCAACACGATGGGACTAGACCAATCACTTTGGGACTCCTCTATCACCCCTAAGTTCAGCATTTTCTGTACTTCCTCCCGTATTGCCTCCCGTCGAGCCTCTGGGATCCGATAGGGTTTTAACTTCACCCTTTCACCGGGCGGGGTAATGATGTCATGCTCTACCCCAGATGTTTGTCCCGGCAGCTCAGAGAATACCTCCTTGTTGCGAAGCACAAACTCCTTAACCTCCTGTTGTTGGGGTTGTGACAAGGTGGCTGCTATTCCAACCTCAGGAATCACGCAACCAGTTTGAGCTGGTGACCAAGTGTCTGCGACTAGGGACTCTCTATCCCTCCAGGCTTTCAACAGATTAACGTGATAGATCTGTTCGGGCTTTCGCCTTCCTGGTTGTCTGACCTTGTAATTCACTTCGCTCACTTTTTCCATTATCTCGTAGGGGCCTTGCCATTTGGCAAGGAATTTACTTTCAACCGTAGGGACAAGTACCAATATCCTATCCCCCGGGGAAAAGGTACGGGCCTTGGCTCCACGGTTGTACACTCTCTGCTGTGCCAACTGCGCTTGGGCCAAATGTTCCTTCACGATGGGCATTACCTGTGCAATTCGATCTTGCATCAGGGCGACATGCTCAATCACACTCCTGTGGGGAGAACTCTCACTTTCCCAAGTTTCCTTGGCAATATCCAACAGCCCTCTTGGGTGTCTCCCATACAGTAACTCAAAGGGGGAGAATCCCGTAGAGGATTGGGGCACCTCCCTAATAGCAAACATCAAATAAGGAAGTAAACAGTCCCAATCCTTTCCATCTCTATCCACCACTTTCTTCAACATTTGTTTTAGGGTTTTGTTGAATCTTTCAACCAGCCCATCGGTTTGGGGGTGATACACAGACGTACGCAATTGCGTCACTTTGAACAATTTACACAGCTCTTTCATAACCCGGGACATAAAGGGTGTACCTTGGTCCGTAAGCAGTTCTTTACAAATACCCACCCGGCTAAAAACAAGAGATAGCTCTTTGGCTATGGTTTTGGCCGAGGTATTTCGGAGAGGGATCGCTTCTGGATAACGGGTGGCATAGTCCATTATAACTAATATGTACTGGTGCCCCCTAGCGGACTTGATTATAGGACCTACCAAATCCATGGCGATCCTCTCAAACGGGACCTCAATGATGGGTAGAGGGACCAGCGGGCTACGGAAATGTGGCATCGGGGCCAACCTCTGACACACAGGGCAGGAGGAACAATAATTTTCTACGTCCTTCATCACCCCCGGCCAATAGAATCTCTGTAATACCCTCTCTCGGGTTTTCTCTGTCCCCAGATGACCTCCAAGAATGTGCCCATGGGCCAACTCCAACACCAACTTCCTGTAAGGTTTGGGCACCACAAGCTGCTCAACGGTTTCTTCTGCCCTTTTTGCCACCCGATACAGTAGGTCCTTCTCTACGCTGAAGTATGGGTAAGTGCAGGTATTATCTGGGTTCACTAACTCGCCATCTATTTTCACTACGTTTTCCCGTGCCTTTATTAGGGCGGGGTCTTTCAACTGTTCTGTGGCAAAGTTTTCCCTGTGAACCTCAAGATCAGAAAACTCCACAGACGGTAGGTTTTCGTCTGAGGAGGTGGGCTCCTCTCCAGTTTCTTGAGTCTCCCCTGCCAATACTGATAAGGGAAATTCCGGAGAGTCCTCACCACTCTCAGGGGAGTTCTGGCTATCACATTCCTGGTACATAGGGGCACCAGTGAGGGGCTCAGGATCATCTTACAGTTCCCAGAACTTCGGAAAATCCCTTCCCACAATGGCGTCATGCGGTAACTGAGATACTAAGCCCACTGGATGAGAGAGGGTACCTTTGGGGGTCTCGAAACACACTGTAGTCACTGGATACTCTCGGGTGTCCCCATGCACACAAATAACAGCTACCTTGCTATTCCCAGAGACCTCTGTTTTAACTAACTCAGCCTTTATCAGGGTCACAAGGCTACCTGAATCCAGCAATACCACAACATTTCTACCATTAACACACATTTTGCATAAATGTTTCTCAGTTCCTCGAATGGCAGTGCATGCGACTGTCGCACACAGCGACTGACGTCTGCCCGTCAGAAAGTCACACTGCATGGGTTCCTCCACAACCGGGCAATTGGCTGCAATATGTCCCGCTTGCCGGCAGCGGTAGCAAACGATCCTTCTTGCCGCCTCTTGAGCCGCTGATTTCCCAGGCTGTTCTCGCCAAACTTGGGGTAGAGCTCCCACCCTCTCACTCTCTCCACCCTCACCCCTTGGAATCCTCTTATCCGCCCCTGGGGATGGTCTGGTCTTAGGGTGGAAAGTCCGAGTGTCTCTGGAAGAGGCCGTCAGGTTCTCTGTAGCCAAGTATTTCTCCACACGATCCACAAGACCATCGGCCGTCTCTGGGTCTCCATGGCTTACCCACTTTTGGATGGCAGTAGGAAGAGCTCTCAAAAACCGATCCATTACAACACGTTCCACAATCTTTGGTGCGGACAAAGTCTCTGGCTGTAGCCACTTTCTGCTCAGGTGAATGAGATCATACATTTGAGACCTGGGGGGTTTTCCAAGCTGGAATGTCCAGTTATGCACACGCTGAGCCCGGACAGCCTGGGTGACACCCAGCCTTGCCAATATTTCAGCTTTTAGCATCACATAGTCTTTTGCTTGGTTAGGCTCTAGGTCATAGTAAGCTTTCTGCGATTCACCAGTTAACAGAGGAGCCACCAGTCCAGCCCACTGCTCCTCAGGCCACTTTTCTCTTTCAGCGGTCCTTTCAAATGTGGTCAAAAATACCTCTGGATCATCCTCTCCAGTCATTTTTGTCAATAAACGACTCACCCCAAAGGACGCGGTATTAGTGGGACGGCTTTCCTCACTGGTCTGCGGACGTTGCTGCATTACTGCTTCCATCTGTTGTTGTAGTCTCTGCTCTTGCTTCTGCAACAGGTCTATGAAGCGGGCCTCAGATTGCTGCTGGGCTCGTTGCTGAGCCTCCAGACTCTGTTGCAAAGTTGCGTTTGTCTGCTGCTGGGCTGCAAGGCTCTGTTGATGAGCTTGCTGCTGGGCTGCGAAGTTCTGTTGTTGAGCTGCAAGGCTCTGTTGATGAGCTGCAAGGCTCTTTTGCAAACCTGCATTTGTCTGCTGTTGATTGGCATTTGCTAGAGCCAGCTGCTTCAGTATCTCCTCCATGCTGGCTTAAAAAAAAACTGCCACTGGTTCTCCACCAACTGTGAGGGGGTTAGCTCGGCAGCGGGTGTGTGTGACCCCCGGGATGGGCTCCCCACACAAAACAGGCCCAGCAAACGGAGGTTGTGGTTTTCAAAATCAAAAAGGTGCGGTTTATTTTCTATTTACAGTGACAAAACACAGCAAAGCAAAAGAAACATAACCAAAATAAATCCTGGTCAAGTTGACCTCTGACTAAACATACAGGTTTCCTAACTAACAACTGGGATCAGCCTAGTGCTGTCCTAGTCCCTAAGTCCCTGGTTTTTAAATGTCCAAGCAAATAGCCACACAGGCTTTGTCTCACCGCACAGGGGTTCACTCTCCCTAGACAGTCCACACAGGTCTGGTTCCAGGCATCAGCTAACATCTAATGAAGCTGGGAGTTCTTATAGAGGCCTAAATGAGCTGACAAGCTTCAGCTGGTCTCATCAACTCCCTGTCTGCACGACGCCCAGCCCTCTCCCTAGAGGTATGAGTCATCCATGAGCCCACTAGCCTTATACAACTCTCCACCTAGTTGTATAAGTCGGCGTAAAGCCTGAATCTGGGCGAAATATATCTACCCCCCTGGATGCAACCAGGTGACTTTACCTTCCTGCTGTCACAATATATATATATATATATATATATATATATATATATATATATATATACATATATATATATATATATATACACATACACACACAGTATAAATATATACAATATACATATTTGAAAAATTACACCAGACTGGGGTTGATTTGCTAAAGGCAAATAGACTGTTGCTCCAGAGCTTAGTAAATGATGTAAAGCTTTACTTCGCAAAGAGTACCCAATCACGTGCAAGTAAAAAAAAAAACCTGCATTTTTGCTTGCACATGATTGAAGGATGGAAGTCAGCAGAGCTTCTGCTCATTTACTAAGCTCTGGAGCGACTGCTCTTGCAGAGTGCAGCTGCACTTTACAAAGTGCACAGTCCATTTGCCTTTAGTAAATCAACCCCACTGAGAAGATGTATAACGACACATATATATCTGTAATATCTATACTTACATTTTTCTATAGTGTATTCTTAATGTATTCTAAATGTAAGAGTTACTAGACTAAAATACTTGTTTAGTGATTGTATGGCGGTATGCTTTGTAGAGATGTATAAGCTGGCTGTCATCTTCAAATTATTTTTTTGTCCTTACCAGCCTATCAGGATAGACTCCAGCTCGGAGCAGAGAGGCTTTCCAGCTATCGACTTCTTCCTGGGAGTCACAGGCTAGCTCCAGGCATCGGTAATCCTTGTACACATTCCTAAAAACCACAAAATTGAGAGGAGTAAAAAAGTCAAATAGGGATAAACTGTGAGCATTTTCAAGCAGTGTGACGGCTTTTACACATTAGAAATTCAGATAGCGGTATTAACTTTCTTCACAAATTATTGTTCTTAAGGAGATGTTCTCATTACTTTAAAAACTATTTTAAACAAATACAGCATTTTAAAATACAATTATAATACTTATCATTAGTGCCTCTGTTGAATTTAATATTCACAATTTGCTGGCTCTTTTGCAAAACTATAGGTGCCAATAGGATTTACAGCATCTGACACTTACCGGTATGTGTCAGATGCCTGTATCTCTCTTCTGTCCGCTGTGGAAGGATTCTGCCTGCGATTCCCAATCGTGACAAAATGTGCACCCTGTGTTTGGATGCCATTATTCTTAATGGCACCCTAAATGCAGTGATATTCTGCTGTGATTGTTGTGAAACAGAACTGTGTGGCAATCACTGCAAAACTCGTGTTTAAAAATGTCGCCCAAAAAGGAGCTTCTTTTGGGCGACAAATGCGCATAGGGCTGCCCTATGCACAACACACAAAAACGTGTGTAAATCTCATGTTGAAAATCGCAAGAAGGAATACTCATTCCCACAAGGTGATATCTCCACAGGTGTCCGACCACCAAAAGGATTGAAGGCTTACCAGAATTTGTGGCTGGCTACACAATTAAGTGTAGCAAACACGCTTTGATAATGTAAATCATGTGGAGTATAATGAATCCTCTTCTTTTATCATTATCTCTAGAACTAGCAGAGGAGTGTGTATTACAAGTAAGTTTCACTATAACCTCCCTGGCGGTATTCCCGAGTCTGGCTCGGGGTTAAATTTCAGCACCAAAAGCGGTAACCCCGAGCCAGACTCGGGCTGCGTCGCAGTGATCCAGGCAGGAGTTACTTACCTTGTCCCCTGGATCCTGCGATGCCTCCCCGCTGTGTGATCGAGCCGTCATCTCGCTCGATTCACACACTGCCGAATGCCGCCGAGCTCCGTTCCCTGCGACGTTACGACGCACGGGGACGGAGATCGGCGCCAAATTCAAAAAAGTTAAAACACAGTATACATACAGTACACTGTAATCTTACAGATTACAGTACTGTATGTAATAATTACACACCCCCATTGTCCCTAGTGGTCTGCCCAGTGTCCTGCATTCACTTTTATATAATAAAAACTTTTTTTTTCTGCCTGGAAACTGGAGATTGTCCATAGCAACCAAAAAGTGTCCCTTTATGTCAAAAGTGGTTTTAGACCAGCTAAAAAACAGCGATAATAAATTAGAATCACTCGCAGAATTAAGCGATAGCGATTTGTGGGGAAATTCGTCATCAAACACTGAAAAACACTTTTATTATTATTATATTATTATTTGTTATAATTATTTTATAGTTATTTATTTTATTATAATGTATAATTTTGTTTTTTGAACTTTATCATACCCGGGTTGTTTACTAGACTCTGGTTTGGACAGATTTAAGTGAGTTATTCCTAAGAATTACAGGCCTGCAATATAAAACGCCAAATTTCCATGCAGAATAATGGTACCGCTTTCAGCACCTAAAATCTGACAGAATCATACCACCAGGGAGGTTAATAAGTAAGGCAAAGAGCAAAATGATAGCTCATGGTAACCATTTAGAAAGAATCCTTATGTTTTGCATTCTGATCCCTACTCTAGTGGTTTCACTCAGCTTTGTGTACATTGTACATCATTACCAGATCAATCACAATATGGTGGGAAAATATTTTGGTTAAACTAACAACACAGACAAATATTCTCAGTATGTAAAGCTGGCAGCACATGCTCAGTTGCCATACATCTACTGCTGTTAAAACCTTCAATTGCAGCATGCTATGCACAATTCTGTTATTTAGTAAATTATGCTGCCCCTGCCAGGGGTATCTTGGGGGCATCATAAGCAACACAAGAAGCTATACCAAGCAAACTTTGCCTAAGCAGCTCTGTATGACAAAAAAAATTCATAAAAAAAAAGTAGGATTTTTAAAACAGCTTACCTGTAAAATCCTTTTCTTGGAGTACATCACGGGACACAGAGCAGCATAGTCATTACTATGTGGGTTATATAGAATTACCTTCAGGTGCTGGCACTGGCAACTTCCAAACAGGAAGTACCCTCCCCTATATAAGCCCCTCCCATCCGGGAGTACCTCAGTTTTGTAGCAAAGCAATACGTGTCCCCAAAAGAGGGGTGGGAGCTCTGTGTCCCGTGATGTACTCCAAGAAAAGGATTTTACAGGTAAGCTGTTTTAAAAATCCTACTTTCTTGTTCATACATCACGGGACACAGAGCAGCATAGTCATTACTATGTGGGACGTCCCAAAGCAATGCCACATGAGGGGGGGGATACACCATACATAAGCTGGGCGCTATCAGGCATGAGGATCTTTTGCGGCCTGCAACACACTGCGCCCAAAGGCGACATCCTCCTGACTTCTCACGTCCACCTGGTAGAACCTAGTAAACGTGTGTACTGAAGACCATGTTGCGGCCTTACAAATTTGCGCCAGGGAGGCCTGGTGATGCACTGCCCATGAAGTTCCAACTGCTCTCGTGGAGTGCGCCCTAACTTTGAACGGAGGCGGTCTCTTTCTCAAGCCATAGGCTTGCATTATGACCTGTCGAATCCACTTGGCTAAAGTAGATTTTGACGCTGCCTGACCCTTTCTGGGGCCTTCCGGCAGAATAAACAAAGTATCCGTTCTGCGAATCTGAGCAGTGGCTTTTAGATAAGCTTTAACTGCTCTTACTACATCCAAAGAATGCAATAACTTTTCCTCTACCGAGCTTGGTTTGGGGAAAAAAGAAGGAAGAACCACATCCTGGTTCAAGTGAAACCTCGATATCACCTTAGGAAGAAAGGCTGGGTGAGGACCTAATACTACTCTGTCCTTATGGATAACCAGATATGGCTCTTTACAGGACATGGCGGCTAATTCCGACACTCTTCTAGCCGAGCATATGGCTACTAAAAATATCAATTTCCTGGTGAGTAGAACCAAGGAAATGTGCCGCAAAGGTTCAAATGGCTGCTTCTGCAGAACCGACAGAACCAAATTTAGATCCCATGGGCACATGGGAGCCTTAATCGGTGGAATAATACGAGTCACACCTTGCATAAAGGATTTGACAAGTGAATGCATAGCCAGGGGCCTTTGAAATAGTATTGACAAGGCCGAAACCTGGCCCTTGATAGTACTTAAGGCAAACTTCCTGTCTACAGCCCACTGCAGGAAGTCCAGAATTCTGCCTATAACGTTTCGGAGAGAGAGAATATGTTGTATCAGCCACAGAGTGGTAACTGTGGATATCAACAAAAAGTACCTGGCGTGCCACGTCCTAACATTTGAATATAGAAGAAGCTAGATGGAGGGACTTGGACTTTTTAGGCACCATACACAAATTATATAAAAAAATAATTTTATTGTATAATAAACTAACATATCAATATTTCTGTATAAAAATAGTTCACAAGTTCTAAAAGAGACGATACAACAATACCGATATAGTACAACACCATAGCTCTAATGCAGATCATATAGGGCCAGTATTCATCCATAGGCCAGTTAGATGCATTCCCAAAAGTTGAGGTATGGTTGAAACGGCATAAGTCGTAGGAAAAGATGTAATAATTTCACTCTCGCTCGACAAGTTCCGCGTCCAATGACGCTTCTTCAGGAGCGTGTCATGTGAACTAAACAGGAAATATATTTAAACATATAACATATATCATGAGTTTGTAATTTGTCATCATGCATTCAATAATGCTATAATACATTTAGAAACCCTTATAGAAAAAGGGAAGATATGTTTACACTTTTGTAAAGGAACTCGGAGAAGACCTAAATTATATATACTGACCTTGGAGACAGGGAAAAAAGGTATAGAACGAACCCGACGGTCACTGTGGAGGCGTGCACCTATTATTCAATTGATAACATTGGATTAGTGAAAAATGCTTACTGTTAAGAACATCTGGTTGCTAGAAACCAGGATGTCTAGTGTTGTATAAATAATTTGGCTTCATATGAAAAAGATAATTTCCAAATTCCTATCGAGCAGAAATAGAATCCCTTAGAGATGGCAGGAGAGGAGGGGGAAAAAAACAAAAAACGAAACGGAAACCCCATAAAGTAATATGTTGGAAGTATGCTGGAAAATAGTTGTAGAAAAACTCTCCAATAGTCTGGGAATCAAACAAATGGATCCCAGAGTGTATATGCAGGTAGAGTGCATAGTGACCACAGCCATATTTATATAAAGGAGAAAGTAGAAACAGGTAAATAAGACAATAGTTCTAATTGATTGATGTCCATAACCTTAGCTTATTGCTAAGGGGTATAAATCCAGAGTATCTTTAGTATATGATGGCAATGCCATGACATGTGGCATTAAAATCGAATCAATCAGCCGACTAATGTCCTTGACCATTTTAATGTAGACCTCTTTTGTCATTAAGACAATATTACCCCCTTTATCCGCAGAACCACCCTGATTTGGAAATAAAATCTGCGGATAAAGGGGGTAATATTGTCTTAATGACAAAAGAGGTCTACATTAAAATGGTCAAGGACATTTTATCCAATAAAGATTGGTATACAGTTATCAATGTTACCAATATTCAGAAATTTAAAGATGACTACCTGATAATTATTGGTTCCGCCCATCAAAAAGGCCTAATAGATCAAGACCTATACAACTACTTAAATGTCCGCTACCCCAGACTTGCCACATTTTACGCACTGCCTAAGATACACAAAAACCCGATATCACCACCTGGTAGACCCATAGTGTCTGGCATTGGTTCTCTCACTGAGAATGCTAGTCGGCTGATTGATTCGATTTTAATGCCACATGTCATGGCATTGCCATCATATACTAAAGATACTCTGGATTTATTGAAACACATTGAAGGAGTGTCCGTGCCTCCCGATGCCCTGCTCGTGACGCTGGATGTGGAGGCTCTCTACTCCAGCATACCTCACGAGCAGGGCATCGGGACAATACGGACATTCCTCAGAGAGCAGGACCATCACCGATGGGAATATTGCGAGTTCATCCTCAGGCTGCTCCGGTTTGTGCTGACCCACAATGTCTTCACTTTTCAAGAGTCCCACTTCCTCCAGGTGCAGGGGGTGGCCATGGGCACTTGCTGTGCCCCGGCCTACGCCAACCTGTACCTGGGGGGGTGGGAACGATATGTGTTCTCTGATGATTCCCTGGCTGAATATGTCAATCATGTAGCCTGTTGGCTACGCTATATTGATGATATATTCATCATATGGACCGGGACCCTCAACTCACTGGAGCAATTTACTGCCATGTTAAATGAGAACACTTTCAACTTGAAATTTACCATGTCGAACAGTAAGGACAAAGTTACGTTCCTGGATTTAACCATAACCAAGGACCCTGATGGACAACTGGCCTCAACCCTCTTTCGTAAAGAGACAGCGGGCAACACTTTATTACATGCAGATAGTGCCCATCCAAACACCCTAATACGTAGCATACCCTATGCACAATACCTCAGACTTCGCCGTAACTGCACATCTACTGCTGACTTCAAAATACAGGCGAATCTACTTCGCGATAGACTTAGAGCCAGGGGGTATACTAAATCCTTGTTGCGCAGCACATTTAATAAAGCGCTGCGACAATCCAGGAATTTACTACTTTATAAAACAAAGACAGCTAAACAGGAGCAGCCTGTGAGATTTATTACAAGATACTCGACTCATCATGTGGAACTTAGGAATATACTTTCCAATCATTGGTCCCTCCTATATGATGACCCCATACTCAACAAATACATTAAATCCAAACCAGACATAACCTTTAGAAGATCAAAATCATTACGCGACCAACTCACGTCTAGTCATTTCCACAATGATATACCGGCCAGATCTACCTCTAATGGGATGACACAATGTGGTAAATGTGCTTTTTGCCCGTGGATTTCCATAGGCACCAGATTCACACTTCCCAATGGCACCATTTACAACTTGAATTTCCATGCCGACTGTAACACACAGGGAGTAATCTACTTAATGACCTGTCGATGCGGCGCGTTTTACGTGGGAAAAACTATAAGACATTTCCGATCCCGCATTAAAGACCATGTATACTACTCAGGAAGTGGAAAAATGATTACTGCAGTAAGTAGACACTTGGATCTATATCATAAATTTAACACCTCGCTGGTAACATTTATAGCCCTTGCTGTGGTACCACGAGACCCACGAGGCGGCGACTGGGACAAGCAAATACTTCGTCAAGAAACCTACTGGATTGAGCGTCTTGATGCCACCCTTGCACCTGGCATCAATGAAGCTCGCTCCTATAAAGCATTTCTTTAGATAAAACAATTCGTAGGGTAAATCGTTGTGTAGAAACTTAGTGCTTATTAAGCATAAATAACAATAGAATACTATACTATTTAATTGAATAAAATGTCCATAGGGGGGCTCCCTTCATCTTTATTTTCCCCCTTCCCAGTTAATGAATCAAGAGCTATGTAAACATAGGCTATTCATAGAACCATTTATTCATGTCTTATATATTTTTAAAAAAATACACTTTGAGCTAAAATTGAAAGTGATTTATATCCCTATATTAGATCAAATGGGAATTACTTTTGGTTTTACATTGTAAAATTGAATACTAATAACTTGTTCTTCTATTATTGTTTTTTGACATACAAACTCAATGTATACTTTTATGGTTTTCTACTTTTGTTTTGCAATTCGGAGAATCCAGGACCTTTGTATGCCGGCCTCACATCTGGCAGGGTTTGGGTTAATGGACAGGACCATGTATGGCCACTGTGTGGCCACCCGAGCGCTGTCAGGCAATCGCCAGGCAGCGCATTAGCCGTCTCCGGGTGACAAAATTTCTGTCTCCCTTTGAGATGGCTTGGCTCAGCTTCACGCCGCTGCAACCAATCACGCATCACGTTCGGAAATTCTTTCCGATACGTGGGCGTGCCTTAGTGTTGCACGCGGCTACGCTGATCCTCTGGCCGTTCCGAATGACGTCACGCCGAGCCTTCTCATTGGCTCAGGCGGAGACTACGGAAGAGGCGCGCACCTTTAAAATCACGCTATTATAGCGTGTTTTATATCGAGCTGACATCTCTGATACGGCGCTGCTGCTGGGAGGCGATCAAATGGGAACAGTATGCCAGGTATGGACACATATCCTCTGAGTCCAATTTAATTAGTTGACCCTCTTGAACCGCATTTAGTAAATTCTACTTGTGGTTTCTATTATCCAGGCTTAGCTCACTGGAAATATATCGTAACACCCCAGAGTTGATGTGAACAAGTGGATGCACCTGTGGGTCATTGTTTCCACTCTGCTACACAAACAGCGTGCTTTGCTGTCTGGTGAATCCTGCATGATTCAGTTGACCATCTATTTACATTCAAAGTTTAGTAGTGGGTAAGTTTTTTACCCCTCTGTATTAAGATAAATGACTGAGGCACTTTAGCACCAGTATTACTTATTTTAACACTATGACTTATATGAATGTTTTGGCTATTATATATATATATATTTTTATATATATATTTTCTATATACATATCTTAGGGTTCACCATTTCTGTATAGAGCCTTGGAGATTCGATCCTTCCCTCTTCTCTACTGTGATACAATTTATATACTCCCCTGGGGGCCTTCCTCCTGTCGTTTCTAAGGGAATTATCTATGTTTTAAAGTAAGTTGGAGCATATATGTTTTTTATAGTCATGTTCATCCAATATAATTATAGACATTACCTGTTTTGACTAATTAGATGTCCTAATAGCAATTATTATATTATTTAATTCAGCTGTTCTTGTTAAGGACGCCCATGACGGCGTCCTGGCTACAAATTTACCAGATGGGAATCTATTGCCAGGTAATACTATTCTTGTGAGTGTTACCCTCAATTAGTCAAACTATTGGATCATATGAAGTAATTACCAATTGTGATTCTTCTTTCATTCTAGACCCATTGTCTAGATTAACTGTTATATTGTATCCTGACTGTCGTGAGGATATTGGCAACAAGTGGATGTACTTGACGCTTTTTGCCTTCACTGTCTTTCTACACATGGGCAACTTCGACTTGATCCCCTGGCGAATCCTCTATAATATAGCTGATTAATTCCCTAGATCTTAAACTGCATCAGCGGGTAAGCTATACCCCTTAGCAATAAGCTAAGGTTATGGACATCAATCAATTAGAACTATTGTCTTATTTACCTCTGTTTCTACTTTCTCCTTTATATAAATATGGCTGTGGTCACTATGCACTCTACCTGCATATACACTCTGGGATCCATTTGTTTGATTCCCAGACTATTGGAGAGTTTTTCTACAACTATTTTCCAGCATACTTCCAACATATTACTTTATGGGGTTTCCGTTTCGTTTTTTGTTTTTTTCCCCCTCCTCTCCTGCCATCTCTAAGGGATTCTATTTCTGCTCGATAGGAATTTGGAAATTATCTTTTTCATATGAAGCCAAATTATTTATACAACACTAGACATCCTGGTTTCTAGCAACCAGATGTTCTTAACAGTAAGCATTTTTCACTAATCCAATGTTATCAATTGAATAATAGGTGCACGCCTCCACAGTGACCGTCGGGTTCGTTCTATACCTTTTTTCCCTGTCTCCAAGGTCAGTATATATAATTTAGGTCTTCTCCGAGTTCCTTTACAAAAGTGTAAACATATCTTCCCTTTTTCTATAAGGGTTTCTAAATGTATTATAGCATTATTGAATGCATGATGACAAATTACAAACTCATGATATATGTTATATGTTTAAATATATTTCCTGTTTAGTTCACATGACACGCTCCTGAAGAAGCGTCATTGGACGCGGAACTTGTCGAGCGAGAGTGAAATTATTACATCTTTTCCTACGACTTATGCCGTTTCAACCATACCTCAACTTTTGGGAATGCATCTAACTGGCCTATGGATGAATACTGGCCCTATATGATCTGCATTAGAGCTATGGTGTTGTACTATATCGGTATTGTTGTATCGTCTCTTTTAGAACTTGTGAACTATTTTTATACAGAAATATTGATATGTTAGTTTATTATACAATAAAATTATTTTTTTATATAATTTGTGTATGGTGCCTAAAAAGTCCAAGTCCCTCCATCTAGCTTCTTCTGCCTATAACGTACCTACGTGGATGCCATTTTCTGGCCTCGCACCAAGTGATGTACGCCTTCCAAACTCTATAGTAGATCTGCCTGGATACAGGCTTCCTGGCATTGATTATAGTTGATACCACAGAGTTAGAGAGACCTCTCTTCTTTAGGATGTGGGACTCAATAGCCAGGCCGTTAAACTTAGAGTTAGTAAGGAAGGGTGGTATATCGGTCCTTGCGAAAGCAGGTCCGGACGACGTGGAAGGGTCCAAGGACTCCCCACAGACATTTTGATGATCTCCGCGTACCAGGCCCTTCGGGGCCACGCTGGAGCCACCAGGATCACTGGCTTCTTCTCCAACCTGACTCTGCGAAGGAGTCGAGGCAACAATTGTAGCGGAGGGAATGCATATATCAGTCTGAACTGATCCCAAGGGAACACCAGAGCATCCGAGCCGCAAGCGAGGGGATCCCTTGTCCGGGAGACAAATCTGTCCACCTTTGCGTTGAATCTGGATGCTAGCAGATCTACATCCGGTGTTCCCCACCGCTGACATATTGCTCGGAAGACCTCGGGATGAAGGGACCATTCCCCTGGGCATAACTGTTGGCGACTCAGAAAGTCCGCCTTCCAATTCTCCACCCCTGGAATGAAGACAGCTGATATACATGGGACATGCTTTTCTGCCCATTCCAGGATGTGACTAACTTCCCTCTGGGCTGCACGACTCCTGGTGCCTCCCTGATGATTGATATATGCCACTGCCGTGGCATTGTCTGATTGAATTCTGACAGGGGACCCTTGGAGTCTGGATGTCCAGGCTACTAGGGCGTACCGGGCTGCTCGTATCTCTAAGAGATTGATGGGCAGGGTTTTTACTACATTTGACCATCTGCCCTGGAGAGACCATTGCTCCAGTACTGCCCCCCAGCCTGTAAGGCTGGCATCTGTAGTGACCACCTTCCAAGATATCGGGCTGAAGGGTTTTCCCTTCTGGAGATTCTGGGGGATCAACCACCAGCAGAGACTCTTCCGAACGGAAGGGGACAAAGCCATCGGGAAGTCTAGAGCCTGAACTTTTCCGTTCCAGGCTGACAATATGGCCCTTTGTAAATTCCTTGAGTGGAATTGGGCGTATGGCACAGCTTCAAATGATGCTACCATCTTTCCTAGCAGCCTCATGCACAGGCGTATGGACGGCTGTCTTTTTGCACAAAGCAGACGGACCAAGCCCCTCAAAGAGGATACCTTGTCTAGAGGTAAGAAAATCTTCCTCTGGTCTGAATCCAGCCGTAGCCCTAGATATACCAGGTTTTTCACTGGCTGTAGGGCTGACTTGTCCAGGTTGATGACCCAACCGTGAGATTCTAGATACTTGATTGTATCGACAATTACCACTTCTAGCTTGGCAACTGAGTGGTCCATCAACAACAGGTCGTCTAGGTATGCCATTATCGTTACACCCCGTGTTCTTAGATCGGCCAACAGTGGGGCCAGAATTTTTGTGAACACTCGTGGTGCTGTGGCCAGACCGAATGGTAAGGCTCTGAACTGAAAATGGCGCCCTTCTACTGCAAAGCGTAGGAATTTTTGATGACCTGGAAAGATGGGAACATGCAAGTAAGCATCTTTGATGTCGATCGAGGCTAACCATTCCTCCCCTTGTAGGGCAGCGGTGACCGATCGGATCGACTCCATCCGGAAAGACCGGACGTTTAGAAATTTGTTTAGACTCTTTAGGTCCAATATGGGTCTTATGTCCCCGTTTGGCTTCGGGACTGTGAAAAGGTTTGAGTAGAAACCCAACCCCCACTCTTCCATAGGAACCTCCATAATTACTCCTTGGAGCAATAGTTGTTCTAACGCCAATAGAAGAGACCGTCTTTTCAGAGGGTCTCTTGGCATGCCTGACCACATAAAATGGGACGGAGGAGACTCTTTTAACTCCCACTTGTATCCCAGAGTTACTGCGGAGAGCACCCATCTGTCTTTGATCGTCTCCCGCCAGGTCTCTGCGAACAACTGAAGTCTTCCCCCCACCCGTTTGAGTGGGGGCAGCCCTTCATAGGCTTGACTTGGAGGCTGGTTTAGTACCCCTTCGGATCCAGGGTTTCTTATTACCCTGTGACTGTCCCTGATTTTTACCCCCTGAGTTTGACCGAGGAGGCCGTCGGAACTGCTTAGTAGCAGACGTCGCAGGGATAGGAGAGGTAGTCCTCTTAAAAGATGGACCCCTAGACCTCTTCTTACTCGGTAAGAGAGTACTTTTACCACTGGAAATCTTCTGGATATACTTATCCAGGTCTTCGCCAAAAAGGCGTTCCCCATGAAATGGGAAGCTAACTAAGAGCTTCTTACAGGGAGCTTCAGCAGACCAGTTTTTGAGCCACAGAAGCCTACGCATATGTACCAAAGACAGCGTGAGGCGGGAGGCCTGATGGATAGAATCCTTGATGGCGTCAACCGCAAAGCATAATGCTCTAGGCAGATCAGCCAGAGCCTGGGCCTGTTGGTCTGGCAAATCCCTCAGGACCATTTTCATTTGATCCTTTAAAGCTTGGCAGACCCCAATAGCTGCCACTGCTGGCTGTGTAACAGCCCCTGCTGTGGAAAAAGCAGATTTTAATAAAGATTCCAATTTTTTATCCACTGGATCTTTGAACATTTGAACATTATCTACTGGACATGTCAGTGATTTGTTCACAGAAGAGATGGCTGCATCCACCGTAGGAACATTCCATCTCTGGGTGAACTTTTCCTCCATGGGATAGATCACCGAAAACCTTTTAGGCGGAACAAATAGTTTATCAGGATGTTCCCAGTCCTGGTATATAAGTCCTTCCAATAATGGATGTATTGGAAAGGAGCAATTAACCTGGGGAGCTTTTAGCGACCCCAATGAGGAGACAGCAGTAGTTGATGGTTCAACAAGAGGCATTTTAAATGCAGATCGAACCATGTCAGTTAGGGTCTGGACCCACAATCTTTCAGTCTGTGATGCTGAAAATGGTTCATCTACTGTCGATTCCTCAAAAACAGAGCTAACCTCCTCCTGATCCCCTTCAGGTAGGTCGGTCCCTTCCTGGGACTGTTGCTCTGCCAACAGGCACTCTAATGGAGGTGATGGAGATCTGGCGCGCTTTCTTTCCTGTAGAGAAGAAGCGATCAATGCTGCCAATCTCTGCTCCAATCCCTCTAGAGTTGAGGAAAAAACCTCCTCTGTTATATATGCAGGAGCAGGTGGACTGAGGACAGCCGCAGTACCTGGCACTCCCGGGGGTTCCTTATGGGTATTAACCTCTGATTTCTCAGGGGAGGAGGGTGCAGATGACTACTCCAGATCCTCAGAGCCCGATGGAGACCCCCTACACTTCCTGAGAGGTATATCTCGGAGTTTTTTAGGCGGCATATTCCTTAGTTCAAAGCTGAGGTATTCCAGCTGCAATACACCCCTTACTGAAATAGTCTAATGCAATTTGCTGCTATGTACATCAGTGGGTGTCTACTAATGCGTCTTTCTGGGGATGCCTGTATCAACCGCCCGCTGTAAGCCCCTATACCATGCTACCAGCTCCTTTTCATGCTCTGTGTCCATAGCAAGCAGCGTGGACTGAGTCCTTTTATCTTGCTGGGACGCCCGCACATGCGCAGAAGCGCTGGGCGCACAGAGCGCGTCATCCACCAGGCTCCGCCCCCTTTTTTGCAGCTAAACCTTATAAAAAGAAAGCATGTGTGCGCGCGCGCACGTGCACGTGTGCGCTCTTGGCGCCATGTAGGGAGAGGAGCCAGGGTCCCTGTTTCACCAGGACTCGGGGATGGAAGGAAACTACTTGGCAGCATGACAGAGGAATGCAGCTTCCCTGATAGAGAGCTCACTCATCTGCCTGGACTTTCACCATGGAAGGAATAGTCCCAAGAAAAAAGACGTTCCACAGCGGCCTCTAGTGGACAAACACAGGTACCGCACTTTTGTCTTTTTTTTTTTTTTTTTTTAAAACCACCTTTATGAAAAACATTTCCAGGTTTACAGTTTTTTTAAAACTTCCCTTATGAAAAAACATTTCTAGGATTTCTTAGGCATATACAGCTATTAGCGGGAATACCCTTTAGGTAACAGGCTGAAAGACATATTAGGCTTGGGGGTCCCCTCAATAGAACCAAGTTCCTGAGGGGCCCCCACTTACCTTTTCCCCGCCGCAGGACTTTGTTTGGTCCACAGAAGCCCAAACTTCACCTCTCACGGCAGGCATTGTACTAGACCTTCAGGGACTGGGTTCCCAAGGATTCCACTCCCCTGGACCTGTATAGCACCCTGCACAGATAGCCTCTTGGTTTTGGGTATGACCAGAGCTCTGGATCCCAGGGTCCAGCCCTCCTAAGAGAGGCATTACAGGCAAAACCCTGCTCTTCTCTGCAAGGCCCGGGTACCGACCGTTTAGCTATGAAGCTTTTTTGGTCGGATCCGGAATAGCTTGCTAAGGCCCAGAGAACCTGTACACAAGCCCAGATGAATACATGTTAACCTTGGCCAACACCTTAGACACTGGCAAAAAACTGAGGTACTCCCGGATGGGAGGGGCTTATATAGGGGAGGGTACTTCCTGTTTGGAAGTTGCCAGTGCCAGCACCTGAAGGCAATTCTATATAACCCACATAGTAATGACTATGCTGCTCTGTGTCCCGTGATGTATGAACAAGAAATTATGAAATTACTCTGCTCATTCTTACTTCATAGTAACTATTAGGGCTCTTTCACACGGGACAGATCCATGAAGATCCGCCCTGTGAAGCTCCGCTTGCTCAGCCGGGATCGTTTCGTTGATCCCCGCTGAGCCGGCGGATGACTGGGCGGTCCCCGCACACTGTGCGGGGACCGCCCTGTCAGAGCGCCGCTCTCCCCTATGGGGGGATCGGATGACGACGGACCGTAGAGTCCGTTGTCATCTGCTCCGCCGACGGATGGAAAAATAGGGTTTTCCTCCGTCACACTTTGGCGGAGCGGAGCGGGTCGGATGTCAGCGGACATGTCACCACTGACATCCGTGGCTCCATAGGGCTATATGGAGCATCCGTTCAGGTCCGCCTAAAAAACTGACAGGCGGACCTGAACGGGCCGTCCGTGTGAAAGGGGCCTTAGTCTCTTACTGTGATTGTAAAGCCTAAACATGTTTTACCTTAATGCATTCCCTGCATTAGGGTAAAAAATGTTTAGATATTAGTATTTGCCCCTGACTCCCCCTCCCCTTATACTTACTTGAGCCCTCACTCGATCCAGCGATGTGCTTGTCTGTAGTGGTTTACCCCAATCTCACAGGCTTTGCTAAAGCAACAGGAGCTATTGGCTCTTGATGCTGTCAGTCAAGTCCTGTGACAAGGGGGAAGGGCCGAGTTTCACTTTCTGTGTCTATAGTCTATAGAGGCCAGTGTCTTGTCGAGCTGGTTCCCCTATCGATATGGTTCCAGGCTCGACTGCACAGGCGCTGCCGAACAGCTGCCGAACAGCTGTTAAAGCTCAGAGATTTCCGTCGGCTCGGCTTGCACCTGCGCAGTCAAGAGGGAACCAGATCGATAGGAGGAACCATAGGCTCGGCAGCTGCAGACGCGCTCGCTCCCGATGCTTCATTACACACGCCGCTTTCTTCTTCATATCCGCTCTATACAGCAAGGGGCGGTAAGGGGCGGATCAGATGTGATATTGAACAGTGCGATTTGTTTGTTTATACACAACGCTCTATACAGCAAGGGGCTGTATAGAGCGTCGTGTATAAACAAACAAATCGCACTGCTCAATATCATCACATCTTATCCGCCCCTTGCCGCCCCTTGCTGTATAGAGCGGCATGAAGAAGAAAGCGGCGTGTGTAACTAAGCAATGGGAGCGAGCGCGTCTGCAGCTGAGGAACAGCTGTTACACCTCGGAGATTTCCGTAGCCTCGGTTTGCGCCTGCGCAGTCGAGCTCGGAACCATATCGATAGGAGGAACCAGCTCGGCAGAACCCTGGCAGCATGAGCCCGCAGGTGTGCCACAATATGAAGGGGCTTATGGTGGCACACAGAGAAGAGGAGGATCCAGGAGCATCGGTGGGGGATCCCAGAAGAGGAGGTTCTCGGCCCTTCTGTGCAATACTATTGCACAGAGCGGGTAAGTGGTTTGTTATTTGAAAAGGAAAAAAATTTACTTTACAAATGCTTTAATTGCTTCCGTAATGCCGTACTTTCACTGCATTCTCACAGATGATCTTCTTTAGACTATTTTATAAAGAGAACCCTTACTTTGCACCTAATAGGAAAAGTAAAAGGTTTACTGCAAAGCAGGCTGCCTAAAGTGCATTTCCACTTTTGCAGCCAAATTGGGATAACACCTACGGTACTTTATGTTTGTTACATGTCCCCGTTCACATAGCATAAATTCAAGAATTTTTTATTTTATGTGTTGGTTAGCTTTTTAAGTGCTTTTTTATTTGCTTAAAGTGTTTTTAAGGTAACATTTAGGCTCCGTTCACATCTAGGTGTAATGGGGGCGACAATCGCGGTAAAAATGTGCAAATAGAATCGCGGGACGCCCGTTGCCCAAAAGAAGCTCCTGTATTTCTTTTGGGCTACAGGCGTCCTGCAATTCTGTTTGTGCGTTTTTACCGTGATTGTCGCCCGACGAATCGTGGGAAAATTGTGCTGCGTTTGGGGTGCTATTGAAATCGACGGGCAACGCACCGGGAACGCACAGGCATCCCGCGATTTGACGCTATTGTGAATCGTGGCGATTCTGCCTGCGATTCGGAACATGGAGATGTGAACAGAGCCTAATGCACCATCAGCACTGTCTCCTATTGCAGTGCCCCCCTCTGTGGGTGATTTATAAAACAAAATGCTGTAAATACCTAATTCCAGAGCGGGCGATCCGCGATCACATACAACAAAAAAGGGGGAAGAGAGTTCTCCCAAGAGGGCCAAACAGAGGGCACTGTGATTGATATAATTGATTTATTAAATAGATAGAAAAATACCACACTACAATTTAATGAATTGTGGACTACCATCTACTACCCTATACATGATCCCAGGACAGTTATGCATCAAGTAATTCGCTCCACACCACCTTCATTCAAATGAGCCACCTGACCTAATCACCCCAATAGCTACCAGAACTGTGTTTGCTATTATTCCGGTCCAATTCAGGAAGGAGTTCTATATATACCACCAAGTTTCTGTAGTTAACTATTGCCCAGTGTGAGTGTACGTATGTGGTCATTGAATGTGTGATGGTTGCGCAGCTTCGAACTCCCCCATTTTAATCAATGACAACGTTGTCTTTTTAATTTGTCTGTGGGCTATGTAATCAGTCTCTTTTTTCATTAAATTGTAGTGTGGTATTTTTCTATCTATTTAATAAATCAATCATATCAATCACAGTGTCCTCTGTTTGGCCCTCTTGGGAGAACTCTCTTCCCCCTTTTTTGTTGTATGCGATTTTTTGGGCCGCTAGGACTGCATCTTCATGGTTAATAACCTAGATCAGTGATATGCAATTAGCGGACCTCCAGCGGTTGCAAAACTACAAGTCCCATCATGCCTCTGCCTCTGGGTGTCATTCTTGTGGCTGTCAGAGTCTTGCAATGCCTCATGGGATTTGTAGTTCTGCAACAGCTGGAGGTCCGCTAATTGCATATCCCTGACCTAGATGAATGATTGATCATTTTTTGTGAATTATAGTTTAATCTATTAATAGGTAATGGTTGATTTGAGCATCTAATTCATGTTTCATATCGATCCGCGATCACATGACTGGTCAGCTCTCTCCTGTCCTCCTCTGACAGATGCAGCGGGAAGGGCCGAGATTCCCCTGCTGACGTCAGTTGGGAGGGGAGGAGGAAGGGAGGAAAAGAGAGCCGTCCGGTCATGTGATTACGGATCGCTGCTCTGAATTTAGGTATTTACAGCAGTGGCCATCAACCCTGTCCTCAGGGCCCACTGAGGCTGGGTTCACACTAGTGCGACACGACATCTGTCCTACTTTGGATCCGACTTTGCCCTGCGACATGAAGCCGACATATGTCCGACTTTCAATGAACGGGGATCCGACTTGGATCCCAGCCAATATCAGGCACTGTGTTTGGTATGAATCTTGAAGGGGAACTCCAGGCCAAATTTTAAATTAAAAAAACGGCGCGGGTTCCCCTCCAGAGGCATACCAGGCCCTTGGGTCCGGTCTGGATTTGACCAGGCGCCCCTACGCCGAAAAAACGGCGTGGGGGGTCCCCCCAAAATCCAAACCAGACCCTTATCCAAGCACACAACCTGGCCGGCCGCAGGGGAAGAGGGGGGGGACGAGAGAGCGGCCCCCCTCCCTCCTGAACCGTACCAGGCCGCATGCCCTCAACATGGGGGGGTTTGGTGCTCTGGGGCAGGGGGGCGACCTGCGGCCCCCCCACCCCAGAGCACCCTGCCCCCATGTTGATGAGGACAGGGCCTCTTCCCGACAACCCTGGCCGTTGGTTGTCGGGGTCTGCGGGCAGGGGGCTTATCGGAATCCGGGAGCCCTCTTCAATGAGGGGGCCCCCAGATACCGGCCCCTCCCACCCTATGTGAATGAGTATGGGGTACATCGTACCCCTACCCATTCACCTGTTGGAAAAAAATTGCAATAAAAAAACACTACACAGGTTTTTAAAGTAATTTATTACACAGCTCCGGGGGTCTTCTTCCGACTCCGGCGCTCTTCTTCCGACTTCCGGGGGTCTTTTTCGACTTCGGGGGTCTCCGGTGTCGTCTCCCGCTCTCCGGTTCTTTCTTCCGCCGGGCCTCCGCTAACTTCTTTTTAGCTCTCTTGCTAACAGAGGCCCGGTCTTCGTTGTCTCGTCCGGCTCTCCGTTGTCCTTCTGCCGGCCCCTCCACTAACTTCTTGGTAGCTCTTTCGCTAGTGGAGGGGTCGGTCTTCCCGTCGCTGTCGCCGTCGGCTTCTTCTTCCCTCTTCTCCTCCTCGATGTTGACGCGTCGCTTCCTCTCGCTGTAATACTGGCTCTCCGCTCCGCTCCGCATTAATATAGGCTTCTCATGACGTCACAGTCACATGTTCCGGGGCACATGGCCCCAGAGCATGTGACTGTGACGTCATGGGAACATGTGACTGTGACGTCATGAGAAGCCTATATTAATGCAGAGCGGAGCGGAGCGGAGAGCCAGTATTACAGCGAGAGGAAGCGACGCGTCAACATCGAGGAGGAGAAGAGGGAAGAAGAAGCCGACGGCGACAGCGACGGGAAGACCGACCCCTCCACTAGCGAAAGAGCTACGAAGAAGTTAGTGGAGGGGCCGGCAGAAGGACAACGGAGAGCCGGACGAGACAACGGGAAGACCGGGCCTCTGTTAGCAAGAGAGCTAAAAAGAAGTTAGCGGAGGCCCGGCGGAAGAAAGAACCGGAGAGCGCGGAGACGACACCGGAGACCCCCGAAGTCGGAAAAGACCCCCGGAAGTCGGAAGAAGACCCCCGGAGCTGTGTAATAAATTACTTTAAAAACCTGTGTATTGTTTTTTTATTGCAATTTTTTTCCACCAGGTGAATGGGTAGGGGTACGATGTACCCCATACTCATTCACATAGGGTGGGGGGGCCGGGATCCGGGGGCCCCCTTATTGAAGGGGGCTCCCGGATTCCGATAAGCCCCCCGCCCGCAGACCCCGACAACCAATGGCCAGGGTTGTCGGGAAGAGGCCCTGTCCTCATCAACATGGGGGCAGCGTGCTCTGGGGTGGGGGGACCGCAGGTCGCCCCCCTGCCCCAGAGCACCAAACCCCCCCATGTTGAGGGCATGCGGCCTGGTACGGTTCAGGAGGGAGGGGGGGCACTCTCTCGTCCCCCCCTCTTCCCCTGCGGCCGGCCAGGTTGTGTGCTCGGATAAGGGTCTGGTTTGGATTTTGGGGGGATCCCCACGCCGTTTTTTCGGCGTAGGGGTGCCCGTTCAAATCCAGACCAGACCCAAGGGCCTGGTATGCCCCTGGAGGGGGAACCCACGCCGGTTTTTTATTTAAAATTTGGCCTGGAGTTCCCCCTCAAGAGCAGTACAGCACAAGTCGCATGCCAAAGTCGGACCATGCAAGACTGCGGTCCGACTTTGATCCGACTTCAATGATAGTCAATGGGCTGAAGTCGGATCAAAGTCGGACCAAAGTAGTACAGGGAGCATTCTCAAAGTCGGACCAACATGTGTCGGACCAGTTAGAACGGCTCCCATAGGGAAACATTGATTTTCACACGTCATGCGACATGAGCTCCCAATGTCGGAGCGTTTGTCGCCCCAGTGTGAACCAGGCCTAACAGGCCAGGTTTGCAAGATAACTGAAATACATCACAGGTGATATCATTTGCTGCTCAGTGATTGCAGTACAGGCATACCCCACTTTTAAGTACACAATGGGTTTTATTTACTAAAGCTGGAAAGCCCAAAATCAGGCTAATTTCCGCATAGAAACCAATGAGCTTCTAACCCCAGCTTGTTCAATTAAGCCTGGTAATAAAATCTGGAAGCTCATTGGTTTTTATGCAGAAGTGAGACAGATTTTGCGCTTTCCAGCTTTAGTAAATAAAACCCATTGTGTACTTAAAAGTGGGGTATGCCTGTATTCTAGTCTGCAGCTCCCCAAGGTAATACATAAAACCTGGCCTGTTACTGGGCCCTGAGGACAGGGTTGATGACCACTGATTTACAGCATTTTTTTTTTTTAAAACACACAGAGGGGGACACTGCAATAGGAGACAGCGGGGATGGTGCATATATGTTACAGTTATTCAAGCAGCAGGTAGGGGGGGGTGGGCACTGTCACTAGCTGACAGGCAGGGAGGGGAGGGGGGAGGAGGACAGAGGAGAGCAGGGCTGTGGATGACGGGGGCACGTAAACTGACCAGAGTGTCAGGACTCAGCAGCCATGATACACTGTGGTCAGTTTACATAGGGGAGGGTGGAAACTGGCAGAATCAGACAGGTATTTCAGGTGTTCAGGTGACACAGCACAAGCACTGTGCTGTGTAACAGGTTTTAATGTTTAGGAGGCAGGTGTGGAGTAATGTTTAAGGCTGGTCATACATGTGTAGCGATACTCACCCCCTTCACCTGCCTTTGGCTCCTCACAGGGAGAGAGGGCACACCACGCCACAAGCCCGTACCCTCTTGTGTGAAGAGGTTGAGCAGTGTTGTTGGTGGGTCTCCACAGCCAGAAAGCCAGAATCCTCAAGAGAATGATTCTCACCTCTATAGTTAATAAAGATCAGTCTTTATATTCCCCCAATAACTTCAAGGTCCACACCAGCTGCAACTCCAACAGAGAGTTTATTTTTTTCTTCTTAAAGCACAGTCTCTTATAGGAAAGGTTGAAGTAAGAACAGGACAGCATAAGGTGTGAGAGAGGTCCAGGCACAAACGTAAAACACTTCACTGCTCAGATTCTCGAGCAGACTCAGCCCACCTGGATAGTCTCCCTAGATAGGAACTAGCAGCCAGAATAGTGCTCTAACCCCACCGCAGTCTCTGCCACAGACCTGGTGAACTTGGTTCCTTCTTAAAGCTTGACCTCTGTTAAGGAGAAGACATCCCTCCAGAGAGTTACCGGGCCCCTTCCTTCACCGTGACTTCTCACCAGTCCCTCGGAACGGTTCCTCCCCCGGCCTCCTCGTCTAAGATGCGGGTCCCCTCGCAAGGCGGCACCCTGATATTCCTCGATCCTTGACGGGCCCCAGCCGAAGGTGCTGGGCCCAAGGCCTTTGCTGCAGCCCCAGGACTAAAGGTGCCTGGGACTGATTCACCGACCTCCACCCCTGGGCCAAAGGTGCCCAGGGCGGACAGGTACACACTCCCTGGGGTAGGACCCCCAACCAAGACAGACCCCGAACAGGCAGTGTCTGCCCCTTTTATATCCTCTCCCAGCATGCACAGCAGGCCTGCCACACCCACCGTATGGCTGCTGAGAGGGGACACACAAGGCACAGCACTGTATCAGCGGTTCAACCCTGGCCTGCCATCGCAGCGCCACCTGCAGGCCACAGGGAACTGTACACCGATACTCTCCCTGCGGACAAAAAAATGGTTGATAGAATCCTGACAATTGGGGTGTTTGAGCATAACTACCACTCAAACATTTCCCCTAAATTTAGGACCCCGCTACACATGGATCAAAATTCGGCCTGTCCCTGCTGAAACAAACAAATGTTGATACATGTATGGGCACTGTGGTGCCCTCTCCACCAATCTAGCATACCTCTGCTACCTCACTCCCAATGACAGAATGGGGTTCCGTGGTGCACCTAGAGCAGACCTCATGCGTCCACTTAAATAAGTTGTTTCCCTCTTCCATACCATGTGGCTAAGCTATGGGTCTTCATAATGCGGATTCAGTCCCGGTTTGTTAGGGACACTGACCCCTGGGGTGCGAGCCAAGTCACCAACCCCCTCGTACCAGAGGACCCTCATCACACCAGGTACCATGCTTCAAGACTGGTTGCAATGTACCTTGCACTCTTGGTTACTTGTAGCAACTGCATCCTTCCTCCTTACCTTGCCGAGTAGACCTTTAGTATTGGCTTTGCTTCCTACCCCACATGTGCTTTACTGACCCTTGTTCTTTCATACACCAGTAACCATCAAGCACCCTTTGAAATGACTTCAAATCAGGCTTGGAACAGTTGATGCAGCTTTACTTGAACATTTTGAGGCACAGTCCAACATGAATAATTTGATACAACATTTCCTAAATGACTTAACTAGGTTGCTCAGGCAAACCTCAGCAAGGTGAGAGTCCATGATTGGTGTTTCCCAAGGCATGGCCCTTCTCCAGACTCCCAGTGTTTTCCTACAGACTGCTGGGTGGAGCAGTCCCCTGTGTAGTGTTCCACAGCAATCACAGCATCCTCCTGAGTTGACCAAAGCTCTGGGACCCGACATTCCCCCAACAGCAACAGCCTAACGAACATACTGTGTAGGCCAGTGTTTCTCAACTCCAGTCCTCAAGGCGCCTCAACAGATCATGTTTTCAGGATTTCCCTCAGATTAAACTGCTTTGGTAATTACTAAGGCAGTGAAACTGATCAAATCACCTGTGAAAAATAACTGAGAAGCCGGAAAACATGACCTGTTGGGGCGCCTTGAGGACTGGAGTTTAGAAACACCGATGTAGGCAACCTGCTGTCAGAGTACAATGATCTCCGCTTACTTTTTTCTGACTGGTCTATAAATATCTCGCAAGCACAGACAATTGTGGTGCGAAGTCCTTAAAGGAATTCCAAAGACACTCTTTATGAATTCCAGAGATTTGTGAAGTTAGGAGGACTGGTATAAGCAAATTAGCGGACCTCATAAACCCGAATATCTGGTTGTCTAAGGCCGGGTTCACACTTGTGCAACACGACAGCCGTCCTATTTTGGATCCGACTTTGCCCTGCAACGTGAAGCCGACATACGTCCGACTTTCAATGAACGGGGATCCGACTTGGATCCCCGCCAATACCAGGCACTGTGTTTGGTGTGAATCTTGAGGGGGAACTCCACGCCAAATTTTAAATAAAAAAACAGCATGGGTTCCCCTCCAGGAGCATACCAGGCCGAAAAAAGCCGAAAAGCCGAAAAAACGGCGTGGGGGTCCCCCTCAAAATCCAAACCAGACCCTTATCTGCGCACGCAACCTGGCAGGCTGCAGGAAAAGAGGGGGGACGAGAGAGCGCCCCCCCTCCCTCCTGAACCATACCAGGCCGCATGCCCTCAACATAGGGGGTTTGGTGCTTTGGGGCAGGGGGGCGACCTGCGGCCCCCCCACCCCAAAGCACCCTGCCCCAATGTTGATGGGGACAAGGGCCTCTTCCCGACAACCCTGGCCGTTGGTTGTCAGGGTCTGCGGGCGGGGGGCTTATCGGAAATCCAGGAGCCCCCTTTAATAAGGGGGCCCCCAGATCCGTTTTTTTTATTTAAAATTTGGAGTGGAGTTCCCCCTCAAGATCAGCAGAGCACAAGTCGCATGCCAAAGTCGGATCATGCAAGCCCGCTGTCCGACTTTGATCCGACTTCAATGATAGTCAATGGGCTGAAGTAGGATCAAAGTCAGACCAAAGTAGTACAGGGAGCATCTTCAAAGTCGGACCGACATGTGTCGGACCAGTTAAGACGGCTCCCATAGGGAAACATTGATTTTCACACGTCATGCGACATGAGCTCCCAGTGTCGGAGCGTTTGTCGGACAAGTGTGAACCCGGCATGAGCCCATTTTGCTTTGAAAACATCAGGAGTCAGTGATGGGCATTTTATATCTGATACCTCCATTAAAAATTATGACATGTTGAGGAAAGAGAGGGGCTAGAAATTGCTTTAATTTCCACATGCGCGTGAATATTTGTCCCCATTCACACCTGAAAATGGGTCTGTTAGCAGGAGACCCAGTGGAGGGTCTCTTGGACAGTCCTATTGGACAGTCTGTGTCCAGGGTTGATCATTCGCAGGTTACCGCTCCATGAGTGCATTACATCCGGGCAAATGCAATTGGTTGCAGGAGCTGTCATCCTCCTATTGCTTTCAATGGGGCTGCTGCCCATTGCTAATCACCGGGAGCCCCTGCTGCATCTCCTGCATACAATTGCTAACGTCCTAATTCGCAGGTGTGAATGCGGCCTTACAGGCATAGAAACCAGAAACATGTTTTTTTCTAAAATTCTGTTTGGGTAATTTAATATGTCTTGTTTAAATTCCCATGCAGTGATTAGTGGAGTTCTGCTTTAATGCCGCGTACACACGATCGTAAATTCCGACAAGAAAACCGTGGATTTTTTTCCGACGGAATTTTGTCTCCAACTTGTGTTGCATACATATGGTCACAGAAATCTTGTCTGAAATTCCGACCGCCAAAAACGCGGTGACGTACAACACTACGACGAGCTGAGAAAAATGAAGTTCAATGATTCCAAGCATGCGTCGAATTGATTCAGAGCATGCATGGTTTTTGGTGCGTCGGAATTGCATACAGACGATCGGAATTTCCTCCAAGAACTTTTGTCGGAAAATTTGAGAACCAGCTCTCAAATTTTTCTTGCCGGGAATTCCGACAGAAAAATACCGATGGAGCCTACACACGGTCGGAATTTCCGACCAAAAGCTCACATCGAACTTTTCTTGTCGGAATTTCCGATCGTGTGTACGTGGCATTAGAGTTTTTATTTTTCCAAATGATATTCTCAAAAGGATCTGCAATCATAATTAAAATAATTAATTAAAATATTTTTTACAGCAGTTTGACGAAAAAGCAACTTAATAGTAATTGCGATCTGGGTGGTTTAGAGGGGAAATAAAAACAACGGGGAATGATAATTATATGCATTAATCAAAGGTCAATGCAAACACATTCCCAAGGAAAGCTTCTCAACCCCATGATTTCACAAACAGCTCAAGGTCAGCGCCTGTGATTACAGGAAGTGAGAGCTTTACCTCCAGCAGAACCAAAGCAAGACGGTGAACAATGTTTAATATACAACCAGGGTGATTATGATGATCGGAGTTTACAAAGAACTCACAAGATGAAGTCTGTTCATTTTATGGAATTCCTAAACACCCACAGCAAAGATTTGGAATACTTTCTACGCATTATATAAGCTCATAAAGGGATATAAAATATCTCAGAAAGTTCAATAGAAATTAACCATTTTCAAATTTTAGAAAGCAACTCATAGCAGCCAAGCAAACTGTCAGAAAACAGAATGAATACAGCCTGCTAGATGATGTTCTACAGCTCCCCCTTTACTTTCTTTCCTCTGTCGCTTCAACCTAGTATTTCATTCCAAATTTTTCATTAACCACTTAACCACCAGCCCCAGACCATTTTGGCTGGTTAAGGACCAGGCCCCTTTTTGTGATTCGGCACTGCGTCACTTTAACTGACGATTGCGCGGTCGTGCGACGTGGCTCCCAAACAAAATTGACGTCCTTTTTTTCCCACAAATAGAGCTTTCTTTTGGTGGTATTTGATCACCTCTGCGGTTTTTATTTTTTGCGCTATAAACAAAAATAGAGCGTAAATTTTGAAAAAAATGCAATATTTTTTACTTTTTGCTATAATAAATATCCCCAAAAAATATATAAAAACCATTTTTTTCTCAGTTTAGGCCGATACGTATTCTTCTACATATTTTTGGTAAAAAAAATCGCAATAAGCATTTATTGATTGGTTTGCGCTAGGGCTGTGGAAATTAACTATTAATTCCTCGATTAATCGATTAATTGTTTTGATCGATCAAAATTCTTTTGACCGATCAAAATTCTTTGGGCTTGCCGTGTCCATCTGAAGGGCTCCTTTGCTGTGCCTTCATATCTGCATGTCGGCGGGACCTTACTATCTGCCACACGCAAGGGCTGTTACACTTCCCTCTATCAACCTGGGATTCTACAGCCATCCACTGGGAGTTGTGATAGTTCCCTTCACGGGACATCTACATGCCCCGACGGACTGATGTTAGCCCCTTCTCATCTGGATTCAGCAGTGGTATTTTTGTACACATTTTTATACCAGTATCATACTTGGCTACATGTTTTTATGACTGCTTTTGCTACCGTATGGTATTACTCGCACCATTTTTACAGTTTATGTAGCTACGTCGATTTTATCTCCAGTGCAATATTTATTTTGTTACCTACTTGAAGACTATAAAAGTTTTAATGCTATTCCCATCGAGCGCTGCCTTTGTGTGTTTTTTGTATCCTATCGATTTTTCCAGTGGTTGGTAGCTGCACTGGGAATCGGCCTGCAAGGAGATCAGCTAAAAGTAGTTGGATCTATGTGCGTTATAATTAATCGAAATTAGTCGATTAATCGATTAAAAAAAAAATTGATTAATCGAACAGGAAAATTTTAATCAGTAACAGCCCTAGTTTGCGCAAAAGTTATAGCGTCTACAAAATAGGGGGTCGTTTTATAGAATTTTTATTAATATTTTTTTTTTACTAGTAATGGCAGCGATCTGCGATTTTTATTGCGACTACGACATTATGGCGGACACATCGGACACCATTTTGGGACCATTGTCATTTTTACAGCGATCAGTGCTATAAAAATGCACTGATTACTGTAAAAATTACACTGGCAGTGAAGGGGTTAACCACTAGGGGCGCTGAAGGGGTTAAGTGTGCCTAAGGGAGTGATTCTAACTGAGGGGGGCGTGGCTACGAGTGACACGTCACCGATCTCCGCTCTGATTACACAGAGCGGAGATCAGAGACAGTGTCAGTAGGCGAGCGGGGAGATGTTGTGTTTACACTAACATCTCCCCGCTCCATCCCTCCGTGAGACGATCGTGGGGATCCCCGCGGCGATCAAGTCCGCGGGACCCACGGTCCAACTCACGGGGATGGCGGCAGGGTCGCGCGCGCGACCACACAGCAGGCAGTTAAAGTGGATGTACAGGTATGTGATTATGCCTGTACGTGCCATTCTGCTGACATATATATGCCGTGGCCGGTCCTTAAGTGGTTAAGGGCCAGTTCACACCACATGCAGTCCAGTGCGGTTTTTTTTTCTGCAGCAAAAACGCATGGAAAGTAGGTTATATGGTTTTCAATGGCATAGTTCACACCAGTGCTTGCAGTTCCAGTGCGTTCCAGTTCCAGAAAAAATAATTAGAACATGTTGCATTTTACCTGCACTGGACTGTACTGGAACACTGTAAAACGCATCAAAAACGCACCGGAACGCACCTAAATGCACCAAAAATGCACTGGAAAACACTTGTCCTTATCTAAGGTTAATAAAAAAGAGGGGTGAAAAAAAGCACTGGACTGCATTAAAAACGTACCAAAAACGCACTGTAACGCATCAAAAACACGTCAAAAACGCACATGCAAAAAAGCACCTGGAACGCATCCGGATTGCGTTTCTATGGTGTGAACTGGCCCTAAATGAGAAAGATGTCAGATGGGATAACAAAGGAAGACGCTGATAATTGCAGGTTGATCTTGACAATAGATCTCAACCACTTGTTTAAAGAATAAGACCACTTTTGTGGGAAAAAAAACCTATATAGCAAATAATAAAAAAAACTAAAGCATATACAATTGCTACACAAACATAGTTACATAGTAGGTGAGGTTGAAAAAAGACACAAGTCCATCAAGTCCAACCTATGTGTGTGATTATAGGTCAGTATTGCAATGTATATCCCTGCATGTTGCGGTCATTCGGGTGCTTATCTAATAGTTTTTTTGAAACTATCGATGCCCTCGGTTTCACCGACTGTGGAAGGGAATTCAACATCCTTGCCAAACCATGTTGTAATTTAAAGTAATACTAAACAGAGAAGTGTTAATTTTCATAATTCATTCACATAACATATATCAGGCCACTGTATTTTGTTTTGTTTTTTTAACCTCTAAGTATCTTACTCCTGCAGCGCTATTGTGTGGTCACATGATCTTTCCCCATTCTTTGGCATCTGCAGAGAAAGATCTTTGGGAGGGGCTTCTATTACTCTGCTGATGTATACTCTCTACAGTATGGGGAAGGTTTACTAAAACTGGTGGACACAGAATCTGGAACACTGGGCATAGTAACCAACCAGCTTCTAGGTTTTATTGTCAAAGTCTAATTGAACAAGATGAAGGTAGAAGCTGGTTGGTTACTATACATTTCCCATCCTGCTCCTTTGAATGTTTTCTGCCCTGGAAAACGAACTTCAATGTGACTCCACTAGCAACTAGAACAATTGAATTAATGTGTAGCGGCCTCACCCCTCTCACCCCTTCTTCCTCTCAGCTTGTTGTCTTGTCTAGGGGGATCAGGGAGGAGGGATGCGGTACACTACGGCCTATGTCCTCTAATGTGTAGAGGTGAAAGCCAACACCTGTTTACCTTCGGGCTGTGTGCATAACCCAGAGCCAAGTCCGTTCTACAGATGACACCCCTTTGCCCCCAGTAACTGAAGTTCCACACCACTGAAAAAGGTCCAACTCTTATTTATTCTCTGACAGCAATAAATCGTCCTTTAACAGCAGACAGGTTGTGACCCAAAGAACAGTTCAGTATATGTGGGGAGTAGGTCAAGGCACAATCCTCAAACAGAACTAACCATTGTAGTGTCACCAATGGTTATTACACACAGCCACTGCCACCGACCGTGTCGAACAGGAACAGAATTACCTTTGCTAAGTGCAGCCCCTGTCAGAGGGAAGACATCCTTCCAAGAGAGTTACCAGAGGCCCCGCCGTCACCAGCAATGCTGCACCGGACTATTCGGAGGGGTTATGCTCCCTGGCCTCCTCGTCTCAGATTCGGGCGCCGAATCAGATAATGATTCTAGGTCGGAGGTGTCATAGTACTCCGCGGGCAGGTAATTCCTAGTCGATACGGAATCACCCCCCTGAACGGGCTCCACCGACTGTGGACTCCCGACACCTCCAACCACACACACAGTCCCAACCCCTGGCTCACCTGGGCCTTTAGTAGAACAGAGATGTCCAGGGCTCTTCCCTCCGGATCCATCCAGGCCAGGCAAGCGACGGGGCAAAGCTCTTCCACAGCCACAGGATGCCTTTACCAGGCCGACTTTCCTCTTCGGCGGTGGGAGCAGGGAGCTTGTGGTGACCGAGGCAGCATCCTTGGATTTCTCTTTCTCAGTCTCCGCTGGGGCCTTCTCCTCGCCCTGGTCAGTGCGCGCAGGAATGTCCGCATAGGCTCTGATCTCTCCCTCCGGAGTGGCGGTACCTGTCAGGCAGTTGAGGTGGAAGGCGTGAGGCCTTTCTGTGGATGGCTCCACCTCAAAAAGGAACTCCTTGCAGGTCTCACATCACCCGAACGGCTTCAAGTGGACCACCAGTCCCGAACAGCTGGGACAGATCACACCGAGGGCCTCTATGTCTCTGCATGTATACAGAGCCAAACGTCCTCGGGGTCTTAGTCTTATTCCTGTGTCTGTGATCGGAGCAGCAAAATAAGTCATTCTCGTGGTGGAAGGAACCGGAATCCACGGGGCACTTGAGGTCATCCCGACTGTCTGCTGCTCCATTGCACACTGACCAATTCAAGCCGGAATCCCCACGGGTGTCGTTCCACATGGCCAGACTCCTCCCATACTCTGCACTTGTTTGCGGGCTTTCTCTTCTCCCCGCCCACGAACTGCGCAGCTATGGTGTGCCTCGTGGCGTGCTGGCCAACATGGCCGACTACTCGGAACTCCTCCGGGCAACAAAGTTCAAATATAGACATTCTCAGCTCTATCTGTATAACACACATTATGGACGAGCCCCCACGTGTAGCGGCCTCACCCCTCCCACCCCTTCTTCTCGGCTTGTTGTCTGGTCTAGGGGGATCTGTTCCACACCACTGAAAAAGGTCCAACTCTTATTTATTCTCTGACAGCAATAAATCGTCCTTTAACAGCAGACAGGTTGTGACCCAAAGAACAGTTCAGTATAAGTGGGGAGTAGGTCAAGGCACAATCCTCAAACAGAACTAACCATTGTAGTGTCACCAATGGTTATTACACACAGCCACTGCCACCGACCGTGTCGAACAGGAACAGAATTACCTTCGCTAAGTGCAGCCCGTCAGAGGGAAGACATCCTTCCAAGAGAGTTACCAGAGGCCCCGCCGTCACCAGCAATGCTGCACTGGACTGTTCGGAGGGGTTGCGCTCCCTGACCTCCTCGTCTCAGATTCGGGCGCCCAACACCTTAGGGCCCAGGTACTGGGCCGCGGGCCTCCTCCGTAGTACCTCATCCCAGGCTGAAGGTGCCTGGGATGGACTCCATCTCCTGCTCTGGCCAGGCCAAGGGCACCTGGGCCCGGAAATCCGGAACACCGGCACCCAGGCTGAAGGTGCCTGGGCGCGGCTGTGTCCTCCGACTCTGAACCTCGTGTTGAGGGCGTTTCTCCCCTTTATCCCCTCTCCCGACAGGCACAGCAGGTTCCCCGCCCCGCCGTACAGTTGCCGAAACAGGACAAAAAGGGAACAGCACTGCAGTGATGGTTCAACCCCGGCCCAGGGCGACAGCGCCACCCAGGGGCCGCAGGGAACTGAACACCACTGGTGTCCTCCACGAATAAAAAGGGTCCCAAATTCCCTAACAATCAGTGCATCTGGGTCATACTACCACCCAGATGCTTCCCCTAAATTTAAATACCCGCTACAAATGTTTTGACAATTATTATAACAGCAGTGCATTTAAAGTAGGGAAAGTATCTGAATGTGATTTTGCATCAGCCTCTTGCAGTCCTCTGTATAGCAGAGCTCAAATTTGTAGAAGAAGAAGCAGCACAAGAGGTCAATCAGTTCATATGTTGACAAGAAGCATGCTGATAGCATGAGAAAGCGAAGTGACAGAGGGATTAAATCAGGGGCGTCCAACCTTTTGAAGATCAAGGGCCACTAAAGCGACTTGGTAACCGGTCGTGGGCCACAATGAGTGGAGTGGGTGGATGGCAGCCCACTCGGCTCTATAGAGCCCACTCTACTCTCAGCACACCAAACTCGCAGGTAATAGAAGTCTATGGCTCAGTGCAGGTAACCCACAGGTGCACTTCTCTGTACCTGTGGATCAGTTTGAAAGCAGCCCAGTAACCACTGAAGAACAGATATGCCTATATATACACACACTGTCATTTTAGTAATAAAAACATACCTTTAATAACAGTATTCTATTCTATTTTATTCCATCCCAGAGCAGAAGGTCGTGGTCCACATCAAAAGGCTCCGCGGGCCACATGTGTGGCACACCTGGATTAAATCATCATTGTGCTGCTCCTCCTTTACTGACCAGTCACAGGTTGGAGAAAGGAGGACCATGATAGGCTGGACTCAGAGGAAGTGCGTTTAAAGCTGGTTGTCATTAAACCTGGACAACCAAGGAAAATCCTGGAGTGTCAAAGAAGCACTGGAGCTCTGAACTGAAGGTGTGTATTGCAGCACAAACAGCTTTTTTTAATTTTATTTTGTACACAAGCCTTAAAGTGGATGTAAACCCTCCATACACCCAGTGAAGTGAACAGCCTCAGATGATACACAGGGATGAACCAAATCTCCCTACATACGTTTTACATGTATATCTTCTGTCTTCACATTTATATACTGTTTAGAAAGTTCAGATCGTGTAAGGAGATTTTGGCCCCTTTCACATGTGCGGACCGTTCAGATCCGCCTGTCAGTTTTTGCAGGCGGACCTGAACGGGCACTCCATACATCTCTATGGAGCAACGGATGTCAGCGGTGACATCCGATCCACCCCAATCCGCTAAATCCAGACGGATGGAAACCCTATTTTCCCTCCGTCTGGCGGATCGGATGAAAACGGACAGACGATCCATTTTAATCCGATCCCCCCATAGAGGAGAGCAGAGATTTGACAGGTCCTTTTCTGCACAGTGTGCAGAGACGGACTTGTCACCCGCTCAGCGGGAATCAACAGATCGATCCCTGCTGAGCAAGCGGATGTCTAAAAACGGATCCGCATGTGTGAAAGGGGCCTTTCTCTTCCTGTTTAACACAGAGTGTGATGTCTGGGCATACAGCCAAATAGCTAACATTGCTGATTGGAGGAAAGGCACACACCCCCTCTCATCATAGGCAGAGACTCTCAGAAGTGTTTTGTAATAGGGCCAGCTCCCTGTTAATCTATTTTAGCAACCTCCCCTGACAGAAATTTCAGGCTGCTTTTATCTGAAGTGTCAGAGAATTTGTAGGAGTTATCAGGCTGACAACAGAGGAATGGTTCAGGAGAGAGCTACAGGACATAGCTTTTTGAAGAGAGATAACAAAATACAAAATACTGCAGATATATGTGCCCAGCTCAAATTTAATGAATTGGGTTTACATCCACTTTAAAGATTCTTTAAAGAGAACAGCAAATCTGTTGATTATATGATATTACTGACTGCCTTCTATTCTAGATGTCACATGCTGATTCAGTGGCCTCTACTTTCTGATGCCGCGTACACAGGACCGTTTTTCATGACGAGAAAAATGCAATTTTTTAATTTGGTCATTAAAAACGATCGTGTGTGGGCTCCAGAGCATTTTTCACGACGTGAAAAAATGGGCATTAAAAATTTGGAACATGCTCTAATTTTTCTCGTCGTTTTTCACGTCGTCGTTTTTCTCGTCATGAAAAACGGCCGTGTGTAGGCTTTAACGACGTGAAAAAAACGCGCATGCTCAGAAGCAAGTGATGAGACGGGAGCGCTCGTTCTGGTAAAACTAGCGTTCGTAATGGAGATAGCACATTCGTCACGCTGTAACGGACTGAAGAGCACGAGGCTGAAAAGCGCGTGTAGCGATACCCCCAGTTAAGAGAGCCGCTGGTTTTCAGTTAGTTCGGGCCCTGTATACAGCACCGCCAACCCCTGGCAATCTACTCAACCCTCTATGGCACAGTTAGTCTAGGGAATGTTTCCTTCATATAATTCTATACCTGGTTATACACAATCTCACAGCAGGATAGGCAGATAATATGCAATGATAAACACTGAGTCAGGAGGGGTAAACTATATCTGATTTACTTAGGTATAAGGGTATTAAACATAACACATAGCATACATGCAGAGCCCTGCAGCAATAAACCTACTAATCAGTGATAGTGCAGAGTGATCACACGCCACGTGCAACTATCTTTTCTATGCGCAATATGGCACACCAACAAAGTTCTAAACCCCTGCGCAGGCCTGACTCAGATAAAGCTCAGTCTCTGTGAGAACAACTCTTCGCATGCAGATGAACGGTGGTGCACATACAGGAACAGTATTTGTAATCCAATAACGGTTAATAAAGGAGGAACGCTTCACCGGAGACTACACAACTCAGTTCCGCCACTAGTCTCCGGCGGGATAATAACTACAGCACGATGGGCCAAGGCAGTCACTAGGCCTAAACACAGTACAAGTTAAATAAGTGAGCAGATGCTCGCTCACCCCTCCGGACCCGATCCCAGTCCGGGCTTCCACCACTGTGTTTCCACACACAGTGTCTGCAACGGTCCGGCTTCTGATTCAACTGATGTCAACAACTCAAAGCAATCAGGTGTCACTCAGGCTCAGCAGTGGGGTGGGAGGCTCTTTGGAAGATATGCCAGGCCCTGGCCTCGGGCCCTTGCACTGCAACAGATCCGCACAGGGAGTCCTATTGATTGCAGCGCAGTGTCCAAAGAGGCCGATCTTAGCCTCCCCTCTTCTTTTATAGCCCCCCCCCATAAGTCTCTGCGGTGGCAAAATGCACCCTGGGTGCCAAACGGGGTTCTGGGTAACGTAGTCCATAGGGCCTTAAAGGAGACCCCGCTACACGCGAATCGTCTCTCACCAAACTTTACTAACACAAGGATCAGCAAAAGCAGCCCAAAGGGTGGCGCCATCCGATTGGAACTTCCCCTTTATAGTGCCGTCGTACATTTCGTACGTCACCGCGCTTTGCTCGAGCATTTTTTTCATGATCGTGTGTAGGCAAGGCAGGCTTGAGAAGAATCACTTCGAGAAAAATTAATGACATTAAAAACGGTCCTGTGTACGCGGCATGAGTCATTGACCTGGAACGAGCATATGCAGCCACTGAAATCACAGTAATGTCAGAACTTCCTTTGGGTAAAAAGCCAAACAGCTAGAATTTTCAAAAGGAGAGGCCAGCAATAGTAGCTTGCTTACATTTATTGGTACAGATTTTCTTTAATGACAAAGTTGAAATAATGGACATCCAGTTAGTGATGGAAACACACTAATGTATTAAAAAAAGCAATAAGTACCGGTATATAAAATACCTTACATACATTTCATTGTATGTAGTGCAGTGTGGGTGCCCTGTACAGCAATTCATAAGTTCTCAGAGGGCGTGGGGTAGAGAAAGAGAAAGTTGGGGACAGTAAAGGAAGACGTGATGTCTCAGGAATTATTTTCTTTATGAAACGATCCATCTGCTTTGAGTTAGCTGCAATGAGTGACTAACATTTTCTAACTGGGTGTGCCCCCTCTAAGCCACTCCAAAGCAGAGCTTCATTCATTAGATTAACCCATTTACTTTCTATGAAACTTATCTTACGGTAATGTTGAATTAGCCTCTGTGGCTAGCGGTTTAGGTGCTCCCATAAGCACAGCCAAAAAAAATAATAAAAAAAATCAACTGAATCTACTCTGAATACACATATACATATAAATATAGATTATGCTAAATCCTAAATACACAAATGTGTAGCAATGTACCTTAATGTAATAGACTGCTCAAATATACTTATTTATTCTTATTTCATCCATATAGTACTAATAAAAAAGGCTTCACAGAATACATACTGTTAGGGGTAATTCATACTTTAGCAATCTGCTGCAGTGCAGTAACGTATGTGCTGTAACACTCATTACTTTGTACGCTAACATCCATTGCATTAAGGCAGCACAGTCATTCTGAATGGACTGCCAATACACCACAGCAGATTAAACTAAGGTGACCAGATTTTTTAAATGAAATCCGGGGACATATTTTTGTTTTTACTAGTAATGGCGGCAATCAGCAACTCTCTGCCCATTGCCGCCGCCGCCCGCCTCACAGCCTGTCAAGTCTTACTCTCCGGGCCCCGGCTACTACAGGGTGGGGAGCGGAGGAAGATCACTCAGCCAGGGAAGGCAAGGAGATAAGCAGGCAGGCGGCTGGCCGCGACTCGAGCCAAGGCAGAAGAACATGCAAGCGGAGCTGGATGGGCATGCACCCGTAACTGAAGAAATATTCCCTCCGCTCCGACCAGCACATGATTATCAGAAAGGGGCTCAGATAATGGAAAGAAATAGACCCCCCTAAGCTGTAAATCAGATTTTTTTTTAAAATTCTGCACTGACTGTCTTTGAAATTTTCCCAGCCCCTGTTCAAATCCAATCCGGGGACAAAACCGGGGACAGTGTCCTCAATCCGGGGACTGTCCCTGGAAACCAGGGATGTCTGGTCACCCTAGATTAAACAGGCATATTACTTTCTTTAGCAACCCAATGCACACTGTGGTATGTCATGTGTTCCACTCTACTGTATTGCGTTGGAGTGTCATTCATAGTGAATGGCACTGCACACATAGCAGGTCTGTTGTCATGCTCCTCTGGCCTGAGGGACATGCCTTAACGTAACCTTTTTATAGAGTTCAGGTTCTGACCCATCATCTCATGTCTTTGTAGCCAATCCTGACAAAACCACTTATCCTCCTTGATTCAGGTCAACACCCACTGTAATGCAATGCTTCCATCAGTCAAGGCTCCCTTTCCCTAAAAGGGTTCATTGCGGTAAAGCACGGTTTACTGAATGTTGACACAATGCACAAGTGTGAATGGGCCCTCAAAGTGGAACTACAGTTCCACTCAAAATCCCCTGGCCAACAACACCCCCTTCCCTGCATTCCTGATCAAGCCTTGGTGGTCTTGTCAAAATTACACCAAGCCTGGCCATAGAAAATGATAGCCACATGGATGAGACTGTTTTATCCTGTCTCCTCTGATCCTCCTATTCTTCCAGAGTCCCCAATCAATCTCCAGATAGTACAGAGGTTAGGGGACAAGCTGCAGTGTGTATTGCTAGAGAGTTTTCTTTTTCTTGGGAGAGTGCATGTGATAAACACAGGGCCAATCAGCACTGTCCAGACAGAGGGTCAGCGGTCCTGCATCCTCATAGGGCAATCATGGGAGAATGAAAACTCCTACAAACTTTAACCAGACACTGGTAGAAGTCACAATACTGCTCTAACTGCTGATGAGAAAAGGTATTTAGCAGTTTATATTTACTTAAACTATTGTATTTCCATGTTCTGTGTACTGTGGGAGACCAGATATAGTGAATGCAGGGTGCTGGGTTTAGTAACACTTTCCGTATTCTAAATGGTACCCACTTGCTTGTGTTGGACATTCATCAGCTCTGTGCTGGCCCCTGGAGTAAAAGGAAGTGCTATGGAATCACATGCAAAGTCATATCACCTCCTTTGCACACACAAAAGGTTCAATTCATATTTATTTATTTACAAACATAACACACTATTTTTAGTAAGTTTGTGAGTAGTGGTATTGTACTATTAGTAGTAATTATATACCACTGTCTGTGTTATTTTATCGGACCTTATAAAATATCAATGTCACTGTATTCCTTAAATTTTTTCAATAAAAATGTATTGAAAGATAAATATTTTGATACCTTCAGATCTCTCCCAACTACACATCCTTGCTCCAAAGAACCATCTCCCATCCTTATAGCTATGACTTGGCTAGGGAGAATAAACATACTCAAAATTGACATCACTTCCCCATTTCCTGTATCTCTTTTAATCTGATCCATCTATTTCCCTACCTCATTCTTAACCCATTCATGATGGAGGGTAAAACAAATCCTAAAGAAGATTTGGGTCCCCGGCACCGTCTTCTTGAGTGTGGGACACCAGGTGTAACTTCCAGCTGGCTTAAAGCATGCTCCCCTCTGCCCATGTGCAAAACATGCTGTGCTTTCTGAATGGTAAGGGGACTTCTGGGACCTGTGACAGGTCCCAGGGGGTTGCAGGCAGGAAGGGGGGCTGAATTTTCACTGGGCTCGCCTAAGCAGAAGTGGGAGTGGGTACCTGCCAGAAATAGGTACCCGCACCCATTAAAAACATTAGACTATCCGGGGTAAATCCAGCTCTGGAAGTATATAAGGTCTCATAGTATTTTGCAAAATGGACATTAATCCACAGGTGGTCATATTGCAATGTGCCATTATAGTCTCTGATATTAGCTATATGTGATGTAGTGGAGCGCTCCCAGCCAACCACGTCAGCAGTCTACCCGTTCTTTCTCCCTGTTCAAAAATCCTCTGGGTTTGGCTTAACAGAAGTTTCCTACTGGCAGTAGCTCTTAACAAGGAAATCTCTCTAAGGATTGCATAGCATCATATGTCGTTGCATCTTTATTTTGCACATAATCAGCTTCCAAGGCCTGAGCTTTTTGTTCTGCATCTTCCAATGCAAGCCTTGTGCCCCTTCTAACTTTGCTAATAACACTTTGGTATTGACCACGAGTGTATGCTTTATAGGTATCCCAGAGCATCAGTGGGGTAACTGTATTAACATTATGTCCCCAACAGACTCCAAGCTCTACCGCATTTCATGAGTCACACATTCATCCGTGTTTCAAAAGCCAGACAGTCTCCATAGGCTAGACCCAGCCGGTGAATCCATGCTAAGCTTCAGCAACAGTGATACAGGAGAGCAGAGAGCCACTAGCAAGAAACAGGTCAATTCTAGAAAAGGAAGAGTACAACGCTGAATGACAGGTGAACTGCTTTGTATTTGGGTGTTTCCAATGCCAGACATCATGAAGACCATACACCTCTGCCCAGTGCGATAAGGAGGAGCCAATAGGTGAATCAGAATTACATTTATCTAGGCTGGGGTTTGGGGTCGTATTAAAGTCTTTGTCTAGTAAGACACCAGCCATGGGGTAGAGAGCTAACAATGGGGTTAGTTTGTGGAGAACAGTCATTATAGCCGGGGGGGGGGGGTTCATGTAGCCCCACTAGCAACAGCTCGAGTCTGTCACACAATGCATGGAGGGCCACATATCTGCCCTCTGGGTCTAGGTGCAAAGCTAGAAGAGTAAACTGGATGGACTTGTAGACCAGAACACTGACTCCCTTGATAAAGGATGAGAAGGTTGAATGGTAGTATGAGCCCACCCAGGGTTTCTGGAGAGCCAGTGTCCTGCTCCCTATGACACTATCTTTAGTAGACACATGTCTAAAAACAAAGTGTGGTGACAATTACATCTGAGCACTTATCCTAAGATCAAAAGTAACCTTTTTTCAATACATTTGCAGTATATGAAGTAGGGAACAGTGATGTGCAAATAATGTAAAATCTATTCTGAAATCAGCGCCCCAGATCATTATTCACCAATATTTACCCTATTACATCTGTAAATATCTCCATATAAGGGAATATAGGGAGAATGTGTTTAGATAATGAGGGGTCCCAAATGCAAGTCTCTTTGGGTCTTGTGAAAATACTGTTTTATATATGTTTGAACACTAGATTTCAGGTAGTAACTTCAAGTGAAGGAACAAAACTATTATAAGGTACGATAACACCAGCAGAAACTAGGGGTGGCCACATCAGTAGCATTTGATGTGTTCATAGTATAAAGTGTAGAGATAGATTAGATAGTGTGTTTGTGTATGGGCAGTTACAAACAAGATACAGCAGATAAGTACCATGTGTTTTTGAGTACGTAATATGATATACAGTATCTCATAAAAGTAAGTACACCGCTCACATTTTTGTAAATATTTTATTATATCTTTTCATGTGACAACACTGAAGAAATTACACTTTGCTGCAATGTAAAGTAGTGAGCGTACAGCTTGTATAACAGTGTCAATTTGCTGTCCGCTCAAAATAACTCAACACACAGCCATTAATGTCTAAACCGCTGGCAACAAAAGTGAGTACACCTCTAAGCAAAAATGTCCAAATTGGGCCCAATTAGCCATTTTCCCTCCCGGTGTCATGTGACTCATTAGTGTTACAAGGTCTCAGGTGTGAATGGGGAGCAGGTGTGTTAAATTTGGTGTTATCGCTCTCACTCTCTCATACTGGTCACTGGAAGTTCCACATGGCCCCTCGTGACAAAGAAAACTCTGATGATCTGAAAAAAAAAATTGTTGCTCTACATAAAGATGGCCTAGGCTGTAAGAAAATTGCCAAGACCCTGAAACTGAGCTGCAGCACGGTGGCCAAGACCATACAGTGGTTTAACAGGACAGGTTCCACTCAGAACAGGCCTCGCCATGGTCGACCAAAGAAGTTGAGTGCACGCACTCAGCGTCATATCCAGAAGTTGTCTTTGGGGAATAGATGTATGAGTGCTGCCAGCATTGCTGCAGAGGTTGAAGGGGTGGGGGGGGGGGGGGTCAGCCTGTCAGTGCTCAGACCATACGCAGCACACTGCATCAAATTGGTCTGCATGGCTGTCATCCCAGAAGGAAGTCTCTTCTAAAGATGATGAACAAGAAAGCCTGCAAACTGTTTTCTGAAGACAAGCAGACTAAGGACATGGATTACTGGAACCATGTCCTGTGGTCTGATGAGACCAAGATAAACTTATTTGGTTCAGATGGTGTCAAGCGTGTGTGGCGGCAACCAGGTGAGGAGTACAAAGATAAGTGTGTCTTGCCTACAGTCAAGCATGGTGGTGGAAGTGTCATGGTCTGGGGCTGCATGAGTGCTGCCGGCACTGGGGAGCTACAGTTCATTGAGGGAACCAGGAATGCCAACATGTACTGTGACATACTAAAGCAGAGCATGATCCCCTCCCTTCAGAGACTGGGCCCCAGGGCAGTATTCCAACATGATAACGACCCCAAACACACCTCCAAGACGACCACTGCCTTGCTAAAGAAGCTGAGGGTAAAGGTGATGGACTGGCCAAGCATGTCTCCAGACCTAAACACTATTGAGCATCTGTGGGGTATCCTCAAATGGAAGGTGGAGATAGTGAGTGGCAGCAGGGTGCACCAGCCAGTCCCTATTACATTATACAGTGTTGTCACTTAAGTCCTTTACAGTTTTGAAAACAGGGTTAGAAGATGAGGGGTACATAGGGGGGACCTAACATGTTGTTGATGTCCACTTCAAAGAACAGACTGGTGGTAAATACTGAAAGGAAGAAACCCTTCTACATTGGACGCCTCTGTAGAATCTATACACCTGCATCAGCAATCCCTTTATGTCTTCAACCATCCTGTGAAATGCCATTAGCATTGATTGTTCAAACTCCCAGTTTAGGGGAACCTTCTGTACTCTCAAGTAGCCTGTTCTATAGTTTTTCTGTCTTGTTTGTACAATTCTTTACTTTTTATTGGATTCACCTTTCTTGCCAATCTCACTTTTCATATCTTCACTTCAGCTCAACCTGTCTTGACCTTGTTTTGGTGCAATATCTAGTGCAGCTGTGCATGGTAGCCAATCAGCTTCTAACTTCAGCTTGTTCTGTTAAGCTTTGAGAAACAAAAATACTGGAAGCGGAGTGGTTTCTTTGCAGAACTGTACCAGATTTTGCACTCTGCAGTTTTAGTAAGTCAACCCTTATATGTTTACCCTGCACTGGTATGCCACACAGTTCTGATCAATCCCCACAGTTATTGTCTAGTTCTATACTGCTTGACCATGCTTCTGCTTCATCCTCTGGCACTTTCTATGCCTAGCTGGTTACAACCTCTTGTAATTTATTGACTATTCTTTGTATACTTTCTGTCCTAGGTTTGCTGTCCTGTTTAGTCCCTGCTAAACCACCTGCCAGGCATATGACTCTAAAGTCTGCCCAGGTTCCATAATCTGCCACAAAGGCTCCTGAGGGCTCCTGAGGGCTCTGGAATACCACTTGTATTTATAAGAAAAATGAGAATTTGGTAAAGGCCACAGCACACAGGCATAAATATACTCTAGTGTGAAGATATTTTATCTCAGACCCTCAAAGGGACTCTCTTGCATTTTTTATGTAGCCCTAGTTCTGTTAATACAAATCCAAAAAATGACAAAAATTGCTAACTAGACAAGTATAGAAATTAATACACCAAGGGGTTCATTTACTAAATGCAAATAGACTGTGCACCTTTCAAAATGCAGTCGTACTCGCCATGTGCAGTTGCTCCAGAGCTTAGTAAATGAGGTAAAGCTTCACTTTACAAAGATTACCCAATCACATGCAGGGAAAATTAAAAAAACATAATTTTTACTTGCATATGGTTGGATGATGGAAGTTAGCAGAACTTCTGCTCATTTTCTAAGCTCTGGAGGGACTGCCCTTGCAGAGTGCAAATGCAATTTCAAATTTGCGAAGAGCACAGTCTATTTGCCTTAATAAATCAACCCCAAGTGTTTGAGTAACAGGTTATACTCTTCCAAAATGCTCAAATGTGATGCAAAAGAAAGGTGGAGCTTCTGGTTGGACCAACATCTGTTATGAGCTTGCAAATACTCCTGCTGCTTGCTAGCCACAAGCAGAGTACAGTGTTGCCGATTTAACTTTACACATCTTATTGAAACAGCTTCCCATTCTTGATATCAGCTTGTATCTTAAGATGATATCTTGCCTTTTACACACCTGATGTGTTTATATCACCACATGGTCCTGTCTAGCAATTTCTGTTCTTATTCATTTTGTCTATACGTACAATGGACTAGTCACTGTTCTTTTTAAGTGTAAATAAAAATTCACCCACTATGGTACATATTCATTTGCCTGCCCAGGCCAGTTTTCAGTCACACTTTGAATGACAATTGCGCGGTCATGCAACACTGTACCCAAACAAAATTTTTATCATTTATTTTCACACAAATAGAGCTTTCTTTTGGTGGTATTTAATCACCAGTTTTTTCTTTTTTTGCTAAACAAACGAATAAAGACTAAAACATTTGAAAAAAAAACATTTACATAGTTTGTTATAAAAATTTGTAAACAGGTAATTTTTCTCCTACACTGATGTGCACTGATGGCTTTACTGATAGGCACTGATATGCTGAACTGATGGGCACTGATGAGGCAGCAATGATGGGCATTGATGGGCACTGCTAGGCTGCACTGATGGACACTGATGAGGTGGCACTGATGAGGCACTGATAAGGTTGCACTGATAGGTGGCACTGATGGGCACTGATAGATGACACTGATAGGTGCTGACAGTCAGAACCAATGGGCACTGATAGGCAGCACTAACAGGTGGCACTGATGGGCACTGATAACAGCACTGATGGGCACTGATAGGCAGTACTGATGGGCACTGATAGGTGGCAATGATGGGCACTGGTAAGAGGCACTGATGGGCACTGGTAGGCAGCACTGATAAGTGATACTGATGAGAATGAAATGATGAGCACTGATTGGCAGCACAGGTGGGCACTGTTGAGACTGCACTGATAATCAGGACACTGATAATCAGTATCCTGATTATCAGTGTAGATGTCCCCTTTTAGAGAAGCCAGTTATCGTCTCTCTTCGCCTCTCCTCATGCTGTCAGCATGAGGAAAGGAGTGCCGATAACCGGCTTCTGTTAACATCCATGAACAGCTGTGATTGGACACAGACGATTACATGGTAAAGAGCCACTGATTGGCTCTTTACCGCAATATGTGATCAGCAGAATCCTCAGGACACTGGAATCACAGAGCGTGCCGCTCTGTAACGGCGTCCCAGAACTAGACGACTGCGCTGTAGCCGTCATTCGGCTATAGTGCGGTCGGCAAATGGTTAAATAAAAGTTCTTTGGTTTTACCAATATTTAACTTTGTATAATCATTGTATTGCTTCTTTTATACAGGTAACAAATATATGCCGGAATGTTTAAAGAAGAAGCATCACCAGAAGTGAAAAAAACTTTGCTGAAGCCACCAGGAGACCAAATGCAAATAACACTAAGACCATACATAATCTTTTTTTTTTTTTTTGTTTAACCAGCAGAATGAACAAAAAAAATTGTCCAATTCCCCCATCCACACATTCGAGGTGGATGGGGGGAATCATTCCCACTGTGCTATTGTGTTCTGACAGCAGGAAGCCTTACCCAACTTCAGAACACACTGATCAGTGTTACCAGCTATAGCCAGCAGCACTTATCATTTGGGAAATACCTGACAGGCTAGGTATACAAAAGTCAATTGGTAAATTCTGTACAAGCAACCTGCCCATACATGGATCCAAATTCGGTCGGCCCCTGCTGAGCCGGTCTAATTTTGATCCATGTACAGCTGTCTTAAGTCTAATTCAAATCTGTGCAATAGCTGCTGAGTAGTGTGGTCAGACATCTCAAAACCTCCCCACCACCCTCCTCCCATGGCTGTCCAACCAAGCTGGATGGAGAAGATAAATCTATTATTAACTCTGACTGACAGTCTCTTCAGCCCTCAATAAAATTGTTTAGCTCTGTGCCTTCTTTGCAACCTTCTTTGTACAGACTAGAGACTAGGGTAGTAGCTGGCATGTATTGTTGTGGGCTTGTGTTTTGGTAAATAACAGCGTTCCTCTCTAGCACGGTCAGACACAGCACAAGCCAACATTTACTATAGCAATCCCTCTCCTCTAAAATAGCAGTCTAGTGGGTATCCCCCATAGGAACACCCATAAATTGGGCTTCAGCCCGGGATAGAGCTAGAGCCAGCACAGACAGAAATAAAAATGTAATTTTATTTCAGAACCACTGCACAGATTTTAACAGGACCATATTCTATGTGCATCGAAGCCCCTGTGTAGCACTTAGTCACATTTAAGGGACCGGCTGATTTTGTTTTGGGTCTGCAGCAATTACCTCTCCAGAGTGGATCCTTTAGCTCCGTTGTCTAGGCAAACAAAAATCTCCAGGAATAAGGCCAATGTCCACACATGAGTAAAACCTAATCAGCAAGGCTTTATTCTTTTTCTCTTTGAGTCAACTTGAAAAGAGAGAGCAGGAAGTTGAAAGAAGTAAGAAGAAAGGTTCAGGCACGCAACACTTAAGTTCAGTATATACACTCGTCGCCACTCAAGCCTGAGTGGGTATTGCTCACTTGGATAGTCCCTATGAGAGCAGTCCTAGCAGCCGGAATAGAGCACGGATATCAGAGACGATGAATCCCCCTTTAGGCAAGCCTCCAGGCTTCTCCCCGAGACAACAGTAAAGTCGCTAATCTCCGTCGGGACTGATCTTCCCCTGGACCACTTTTCCTAAAGATGGGCCCCCTACAAACGGGCAACCTTGAATCCTTCTCTGAAGCATAAGCCCTTGTCAGCAGAGCTGGGCCCACGATGCAGCAACAGGACCTCGGGCTAAAGGTGCCATAAGCCTAAACACACTTGCGCACCTCGTGCCATGCTGGCCACGAGGCACACTCACTGGACCAGAGGTCCCCCCTGAACGCCTTGGGGTCCCCCTGGGTCCTCGCCTCGCGCCAAATGGCGTCTGCCCCTTTTGTACCCTCTCCCAGCATGCACAGTGGGTAGACCACACCCACTGCACGGCTGCCGAGAGAGGACACCCAAGGTGCTGTGATACCCCCCGTAGCTCAACCCATGCCGGCGGAGACAGTGCCACCTACAGGCAAAGGAGAACACTACAGCCAGGCATTATCACACCCAGAACAGAGCAGAATTGAATCACAAATTGGTCTGAGCTCAACTACTGGCTCAGACTGCCCCCAAATTTACACATAGCGCCCCCAAATATTGGGGGGGCGCTACACAAGCATCTTAAGTTTCTGCCAATACTTCTTCTTTATGTTTATATTGTACGTTTTTTGTTTAGATTTGAACAGATTGCGTAATTGCTTTGAATCTGTTGAAGTTGCTGATATCTCCATGCATTTTGCAAAGGAACAAAAACTTTTTTAAAACCCTGCTTCTGCCCATGTGTGAATTGTTCCTGCAACTATTTCTACATGGAATTTTAAAAGAGCCTCCTGGTACAAACTTGAACTCTGTGTGCAACCTAAAATCCGATTCCACCCTGTTCTTCTACATGAAATGTACAAGCTTAAGAGCTCCGGTGAAGGAAACTAAAATGTCAATTACTTCTGCTGACCACCTCCACTCTTATTTCACCAGCCTGAGCTATTTTGACGTGTCAGCTACAAGGACGACAAAAATGACTAAAGGTAAAATTATAAATGGAGCAATTTAGAAACATTTATTTGACTACGTTATTTGTTGTATCTAAAAAGCAATACTCTTTCCAACAATGTTTTTGAAATTTACTCCTAATAAGGCTTAACTGCCAAAAACAACAACAGAATTCACTACCATTGTATCCATGGAAATGCAACAGATTCAAGTAAATATATGGAAAAAAAAGAATACTGTATTCTTCTGGTATGCTAAAGTTTGGAAACAGTGTTACACTGAAGTGAGAATGCTGTCTGGAAAGTGAATTACCTTCATGGCTTGGGAAACTTAAAGCTCTGGCAAAATTTACTACATAATTAAAGAAACATATTGGGAGCAATTCAGCTTTAGAGCCCAAAGTAAAAAAGAGAAAAAACAAATATATACAGTGGATATAAAAAGTCTACACACCCCTGTTAAAATGTCAGGTTTCTGTGATGTAAAAAAATGAGACAAAGATAAATAATTTCAGAACTTTTTCCACCTTTAATCTGACCTATAAACTGTACAACTCAGTTGAACAACCAACTGAAATCTTTTAGGTAGAGGGAAGTAAAACTAAAAAACTAAAATAATATGGTTGCATAAGTGTGCACACCCATAAACTAATACTTTGCTGAAGCACCTTTTGATTTTATTACAGCACTCAGTCTTTTTGGGTATGAGTCTATCAGCATGGCACATCTTGACTTGGCTATATTTGCCCATTCTTCTTTGCAGAAACACTCCAAATCTGTCAGATTGTGAGGGCATTTCCTGTGCACAGCCCTCTGCAGATCACCCCACAGATTTTCAATCGGATTCAGGTCTGGGCTCTGTCTGGGCCATTCCAAAACTTTAATCTTCTTCTGGTAAAGCCATTCCTTTATTGATTTGGATGTATGCTTTGGGTCGTTGTCATGCTGAAAGATGAAGTTCCTCTTCATGTTCAGCTTTCTAGCAGAAGCCTGAAGGTTTTGTGCCAATATTGACTGGTATTTGGAACTGATCATAATTCCCTCTAACTTGACTTAGGCCCCTGTTTCAGCTGAAGAAAAACAGCCCCAAGCATGATGCTGCCATCACCATGCTTCACTGTGGGTATGGTGTTCTTTTTGTGATGTGCAGTGTTGTTTTTGTGCCAAACATATCTTTTTGAATTCTGGCCAAAAAAGTTCAACCTTGGTTTCATCAGATCATAACACATTTTCCCACATGCTTTTGGGAGACTTCAGATGTGTTTTTTTTTCAAAATTTTGCCGGACTTGGATGTTTTTCTTAATAAGAAAAGGCTTTGGTCTTGCCACTCTACCCCTTAGCCCAGACATATGAAGAATACGGGAGATTGTTGTCACATGTACCACACAGCCAGTACTTGCCAGATAGTCCTGCAGCTACCTTATTGTTGCTGTAGGCCTCTTGGCAGCCTCCCTGACCAGTTTTCTTCTCGTCTTTTCATCAATTTTGGAGGAACGTCCAGTTCTTGTCCAGTCACTGTTGTGCCATATTTTCTCAACTTGATGACTGTCTTCACTGCGTTCCATGGTATATCTAATGCCGCGTACACACGATCATTTTTCCCGTCGGGAAAAATTACATTTTTTCCTTTGGACGAGAAAAAAGATCGTGTGTGGGCTTTTTGTCATTTTTCCCAATTGGAAAAACGGCATTAATCACAACGAGAAAAATTAGAACATGCTCTAATTTTTCTCGTCGTGATTCCTGTCATTTTTTTCCGCTGCAGTTTTCCCATAGGGAAACACTGCCGCGGAGCCTACACACGGTCGTTTTTCTCGCCAAGAGAAAAAATGATGGGAAAAATGGCTGTGTGTGGGGGAACAAGCCGTTCCCTCGTTTTTCCTGTCGTGATTCACGGCGGTGTTTTCACCGCCGTGAATCACGATCGTGTGTACACGGCATAATGCCTTGGAAATTCTTTTGTACCCTTCTTCTGACTGATACCTTTTAACAATGAGATCCCTCTGATGCTTTGGAAGCTCTCTATGGACCATGGCTTTTGCTGTAGGATGCGACTAGGAAAATGCCAGGAAAGACCTATTAGAACAGCTGCACTTTTTTGGGGGTTAATAAGAGGCTCTTTAAATGATGGCAGGTGTGTACTGACTCCTATTTAACATGAGTTTTAATGTGATTTCTTAATTCTGAACACAGCTACATGCCCAATTATAAGAGGGTGTGCACACTTATGCAACCACATTTTTTTATTTTTTTATTTTTACTTTCCCATCCTAAAAGATTTCAGTTTGTTTTTAAATGGAGTTGTACAGTTTATAGGTCACATTAAATGTGGAAAAATTTTGAACCTATTTATCTTTGTCTCATTTTTTTACATCACAGAAACCTGACATTTTAACAAGGGTGTGTAGACTTTTTATATCCACTGTATATCTATCTATCTATATATATTTCTAGATATATATAGATATAAATTTATATCTATATATATATATATAGATATATATATATATATAGATATATATCTATATCTATATATATACATATATAGAGGGAGAGGGAGAGGGAGAGAGAGAGAGAGAGAGAGAGAGATACTTATTTGAGATAGACATTTTACGTTTGACATTTTTTGTGACTGCAGTCAAACATTGACTTCACAGCCCAAATTAAAGAAAATACTCAGGACAAAAAAAAAAAAATGTTTTCCTTTTTAATAAGGCAGCCGTTAAATATCATATATGAATATTTAGTATTTGCCACTTTCAATCAGCATGTGACAAGCTCCACAATTCTGACTGTTGACTTGTAGCTATAATGTGAATGATTTGAAAAGCCTTTTGTAAACATACCTAAATACGGATAAGCTGAACGCCCCCCCCCCCCCCCCCGCCCCGGTTCGGTTCGCACCAGAACTTGCGAACAGGCAAAAAATTAGTTTGAACACGCGAACACCGATAAAGTCTATGAGACACGAACATGAAAAAACAAAAGTGCTAATTTTAAAGGCTTATATGCATGATATTGTCATAAAAAGTGTTTGGGGACCTGGGTCCTGCCCGAGGGGACATGTATCAATGCAAAAAAAAGTTTTTGTGAGCACTGATTTTAATAATGTTTAACCACTTGCTTACTGGGCACTTAAACCCCTCCCCCTCCTGCCCAGACCAATTTTCAGCGCTGATGCACTTTGAATGACAATTGCGCGGTCATACAACACTGTACCCAAATGAAATTTTTATAAATTTTTTTTCACACAAATAGAGCTTTCTTTAGGTGGTATTTAATCACTACTTTGCTAAAGAAACAAAAAAGATGGAAAATGTAAAAAAAAAATTTGTTATAAAATTTTGAAAACAGGTAACTTTTCTCCTTCATTGATATGCGCTGATGACGTGGCACTGATGGGCACTGATAGACTGCACTGGTGGGCACTGGTAGGCACAGATAAGGCAGCACTGATAGGCACAGATAAGGTAGCACTGATGGGCACAGATAAGGCGGCACTGATGGCCACTGATAAGATGGCACTGATGGGCTCTGATGGGTGGCACTGAAGGGCACTGATAGTTGTTACTGATGGGCACTGATAGGTGGCACTGATGGGCACTGGTAGGTGACACTGATGGGCACTGGTAGGTGACAATGATGGGCAGCACTGTTGATGAGGCACTGATTGGTGACATTGTTGGTGGCACTGTGGGCACTGATAGGTGGCACTGTGGGCACTGATGGGTGGCACTGTGGGCACTGGTAGGTGGCACTGTTGTACATTGGTAGGTGGCACTGACAGGGGGCACATGGGCACAGATTAGCTGGCGGCAGCTCTCCCTGATCGGGACCGATGTCCCTATGTCAGCCTCCGGTGATCGGCTTTTTTTTTCTTCTCACGCTGTCAGCGTGAGGAGTAAAAATAGCCGATTACCGGCTCTGTTTACATCACATGATCAGCTGTCATTGGCTGACAGCTGATCACGTGGTAAGGGGTCGGGATTGACCCCTTACTCCGATCTGTGATCCAGCGAGTTTCATAGCAGGGGGCGCGCAGGCCACTCGAGCACGGGAGGACGTCTATTGACGGCCTCCTGGCAAAGTAGGTCGGCGCTGTAGCCGTTCAGCTATAATGCGGATGCAAAGTGGTTAAAGTGAAACAATAAAAGTGAAATATTCATTACGTGCCTGGGGGGTGTCTATAGTATGCCTATAAAGCGGCAAATTTTTCCCATGTTTAGAACAGTCCCGCAGCAAAATTACATTTCTAAAGGAAAAAAAGTCATTTAAAACTATGCGGCTGTAATGAATTGTCGGGTCTCGGCAATACAGATAAAACTCATCGAAAAAAACGGCATGGGTTCCCCCCCCTAGTCCATTACCAGGCCCTTTGGGTCTGGTATGAATATTAAGGGGAACACCGAACCAAAATAAAAAAAAATTGCATGGGGGTCCCCCCAAATTCCATACCAGGCCCTTCAGGTCTGGTATGGCTATTAAGGGGAAACCTGTGCCAATTGTTTTTTAAAATGGCATGGGGGTCCCCCTCAATATCCATACCAGACCCTTCAGGGGCAGGACCCAGGTCCCCAAACACTTTTATCACAATACCTTGCATATAAGCCTTTAAAATTAGCACTTTTGATTTTTCATGTTAATCTCCCATAGACTATTAAACGGTGTTCCGTGGCTTTCGAATTTGTCGCGAACACCGCATAATGTTTGCTATTCGGCGAACACCCGATGTTCAAGTCGAACTTATGTTCGAGTTGAACTTACGTTCGACTCGAACATCGGGCTCATCCCTAGACTTAAATATCAGGAGAGATGAGATAGCACACACAGCTAAATACATGACAAAAGAGACATGCCTCTCTCAGCAAGGAAAGGATGAGTTTTACACGGGGTACCAGCGATCATGCAGTCAGTGCTAATTAGAAGACTCAGAGTCCAGTCAGTGCTAATTAGAAGACTCAGAGTCCACTACAAAATGATGTTATAAATAAACCCCAGTTTTAAATGCAAAAAAAAAATTAAGAGAATATACAGATAATGAAAAACTATACAAAACATCTGAATCAATATTCAAATGACTTTTTTTTATGGATCATCAGAGAGGCTAACAGAACATTGGTTATTTTTTTTTTGTACCTGGTCATTGGTTGAAGCAATGGTAATTCCCCAAAAATGTACACTACTAAGTAGAGAGCTCATTCCACATTTGGAAACATTCCAGATGCTGAACTTCACTCTGTTGCTGTATAAATGGGTGTTTGTCTCCAGTTCAGCTATCATATTACCACCAATCAGTCTGTGAATTACTAATAATTGGAGTGCTACATTACAAAGTAGTCCTTGCTAACCTTGCATTACACACAAACCTTATCAAACCTCTACTTTCATGCATTATATTTGATCACTGATATGAATGAGTGGCCAAACATGCTGGTTTGTACAAATCAGCATGCATACTAAGCACACCAGTTGCTGCTCTTAAGCTGGCCATAGACAGTTCAAATCTCGGCCAGTTCAGCAGGGACTTGCCAAAATTCGGACTATGTATGGGCAGGCTGAATGTACCCAAGTTGATCGATCGATCAACTTGGGTACAACCAGCCTGTTGGATCTTACATGCGATTATTGCTAGCAGCTATTATAGCCGCTAGCAGTACTTACTGTGTTCTCAAGGCAGGGACGGCTCCCCCTGCACAATGGCTCCATGGTAGGGATTCCCCCATCAACATTGACTGAGTTGATGGGGTAATCAAGCGATTTTCTTTCCTGCACCTGAAAGTATGGCCAGCTTAAGCTTAGGATAATAGTAAAAAAAAAAAAACACATATATATATATATATATACATACACACTGAGCAAAATTATAAATGCAACACTTTTGTGTTTGCCCCTATTTATCATGAGCTGAACTGAAAGATCTATGACTTTTTCTATGTACACAAAAGGACTATTTCTCTCAAATATTGTTCACAAATCTGTCTAAATCTGTGTTAGTGAGCACTTCTCCTTTGCCGAGATAATCCCTCCACCTCACAGGTGTGCCATATCAAGATGCTGATTAGACAGCATGATTATAATTTTTCTCAGTGTATATATATATATATATATATATATATATATATATAGACTTAGTCCGTAGGGTTCAATATTGAGTTGGCCCACCCTGTGCAGCTATAACAGCTTCAACTCTTCTGGGAAGGCTGTCCACAAGGTTAAGGAGTGTGTCTATGGGAGTATTTGACCATTCTTCCAGAAGCACATTTGTGAGGTCAGACACTGATGTTGGACAGGAAGGCCTGGCTCACAATCTTTGCTCTAATTCTAAAAGTGTTTTATCGGGTTGAGGTCAGAACTCTGTGCAGGCCAGTCAAGTTCCTCCACCCCAAACTCACTCATCCGTGTCTTTATGGACCTTGCACTGATCCAAATCATTTGGTAGAGGGGGATTATGGTGTGGGGTTGTTTTTCAGGGGTTAGGCTTGGCCCCTTAGTTCCAGTGAAGGGAACTCTTAATGCATCAGCATACCAAGACATTTTTGACAATTTCATGCTCCCAAATTTGTGGGAACAGTTTGGGGATGGCCCCTTCCTGTTTCAACATGAATGTGCACCAGTGCACAAACAAGATCCATAAAGACATGGAGGAGCGAATTTGGGGTGGAGGAACCTCAACCCGATAGAACACCTTTGGGATGAATTAGAGCGGAGACTGCAAGCCAGGCCTTCTTGAACAAACATCAGTGCCTGGTCTCACAAATGGAAGAATGGTCAAACATTCCCATAGACACACTCCTAAACCTTGTGAACAGCCTTCCCAAAAGAGTTGAAGCTGTTATAGCTGCAAAGGGTGGGCCAGCTCAATATTGAACCCTACGGAATAACACTGGAATGCCATTAAAGTTCATGTGCGTGTAAAGGCAGGCGCCCCAATACTTTAGGCAATATATTGTATGTGTATATATATATAAATATATATATATATATATATATATATATATATTCAACAAGGAATTATTCTTTTAGTCTTTCTAGTGCTAGTTAGTAAGGGGTGGCTACTACGATTTGAAGCCACCTACAGACATACCAACTGCCATACTATGGACTTAAAAAATAAGTCCAGGTTACGATGGTTTAGGAATCCATACATAAAAACACTCATTTAGTCCATATCTTCAGTCATACAAAACAACTGCCTTCTTTCTAAACTGCGCTATGTGTAACCGTAATTTGTATCTATTCTCTCTCATCGGTACATCAGCTGAAAACTCAAATTAGGCTTTAGAATTGCATGTGCTGTATTATTTTTGTCATTCTGATATGGCACAAAGCTACTTAACATATTCAACACATACTATAAAGCGGACCAATTGCCAAAGCGCTCATACATGTGTTATTTTGCTCATCCAGGACCCTGGGCTTTTTACCGTTTGGAAGAGGACCAGCCTACTGTATCTATGGACACACAAAGAGCACACCATTGGAATCAGGTTGGCTGTTTTTAACTGACAGTCAACGTTACCTGATAGGAATCAAGCCTGTTAGTCAATGCATAATTTACATATGCATGTTGATAGGTACTAGAATTTATTGGGGTTGATTGACTAAAAGCAAATAGACTGTGCACTTTGCAAGTGCAGTTTCAGAGCTTATTAACACATTTCGGATTGATATTGGCTCCAATAAAGCACTAAATGTTAGGCACGATTCCTGTATATGCCCTTTAAATATATATTTTTTTACTTCATTTTATTTATTTATTTTCATTTCTTTAGATTCATATATTAGACTGTAATACCATAATACCAGACTTCTTGGGATTACCACACTCCTTGGGAAAAAAAAATATCACATGTGCATCAAATATGTAAGTGTTAGTAATTTACACATAATATCACTTTAAATGCCGTGCAAGTAGGGCCGTCTTTACCGCAGGGCAAACGGGGCAGCTGCCCAGGGCCCTGTCACTGTTTGGGGCCCAAAGCAAAGCTGGCCCTTAAGCCTGCGCGCTGCCCGTAAATCGGCACATCGGCGCTGAAAATCCCCCCACACATCTGTCACTGTCTGTCTGTCATCCACGTGCACAGTGCAGCAATGCCAGTGCTAAATTTTGTTCGATCAAGGAGCGGGCCGCTGGTGGCCGGGGCCTTGAGTTCCACTGACGCTCTGGCCCTGCCCCTTGCTATGCGTGCACACCATAGTCACTGCTGCCTGCCTGTACTAGTGATCGGAGGATCGGAGGTCTCGGTAGGAGGAGTCAGACCGCGGCGCGAATTGGAGTGCTGTCAGAGTGCTGTTGGTCAAGTGAAAAAAGCAGTGTGTGGAGAATTGATCGGAGCTGAGCTTGCCAGGAGGACAACTTCAAGGTAGGTCTTCTTTCTCCTCCCCTGGCTCCCTATGTGTAGAATAGTAGAAAGTTTAAAAAAGCTGACCTGCAGTCTCCGGGCCTCCAAAATAGTACCTCACCACAGACTGAAGGTGTCTGGGATGGAACAGGAACTCTGCCTCCGGGCCTAGGGCACCCGGAGACGACACATGCACCACCCAGGCCGAAGGTGCCTGGGCGCGACGAAGACCCCTCTGGAAGATGGCTGCCCCTTTTTATACCCTCTCCCGACAGGCACAGCAGGTTCCCTGCCCCGCCGTACTACTGCCGAGAGGGGACAAAAAAGGCACAGCCTTATATCAGTGGTTCAACCCCGGCCTACGGCAACAGCGCCACCTGTAGGCCACAGGGAACAGCACACCAATACTACCTCCCAGGGACAGAAATGGTCCAAGAAACCTGACAATTAGTGTATCTGAACCATATTACCACTCAGATACTGCCCCTAAATATAGCACCCCGCTACACATACATTGATTTATCACCCAGCAACACAATCCTGCTGCCATGCTTTATGTGTAGGGAAAGGGCTCTTGGGAGATGTAGTCCTCAAGATGTCTCAAAGTCAATAGCAACTGAGCTCTCAGCAGATGCCCCTGAAGGACTTTTGCAAGCCTAGTGATAGATGGAGTAATAAAAGCTATTTCTTGCTACAGTAAGAAGGTAAAATAGAAAATTAAAATGCTGGAACAAGTTTAATAGTAAATTTGGGCAATGCCAGAAATATACTTTGCCTTCCTAAGAGGAAAATGGTGCACTATAATTGCTTACAAACAGCAAGGTCAGCCCAGGCCATTACACTAAATAAGCAGAGATGCAGAGAGTTTTGAAATGTGTTAATATTCCAAATTCATGAATTACAACTAAATAAAGCTGTAAAACAAAATGAAAGTGCCAAACACTACAGTAAGTGTTTTATAAATAAGTGCTAATATTGCATGTACTGAACATACGAATAATGCTCAGTGCCTACTTTTTTTGGTAGCGCAAGCAATTGTTTTGTATTTATAATGGGGGTGGGGGGGGGGGGCAATGGTTGTCTAGCCTACAGCACCAAAATGGTCCGAAACAACCTCCTAGGAGGGTCAGATAATTTAAAGGTAGGTTAATTCTCAAATGTTTGACTGGCCTCTTTTGTCTATATGGCTTAATAAGAAGATACTTTTTGTAATCAATGGCACCAATAATCTGAATATCAATATACTTAGTAATCTTGGAGGTCCAGGTCAGAGATGATGAGGTAAATATGCTCACAGTTTTGAGCACCAGATAATTATTTCCTTTGGCTAAATGTAATCAGATGAAAGAGCTGCCTATTTGGAAATTCTTTGACAATGAAATGCCTGATCTAATGAGAATAATTTTGAAAAGGAAGTAATTCTATTAATGTAAATCTTGAAGTATATTTTAAATTTACTAAATCGATTGCAGTTGGACACAAAAAGGCTACATTCTTTTATTCCAACAAAGGGCAAATAGAAATTTGGATAGGTGTGGTTTTAAGAGTCCCATCTGACTGCCAAAAGTATATGTAGATTTACACACTTTATAGGAATTCTGTACAAACACTTTGCATGACCCTCTGTGGGATTTAGGTTAAGAACAGTTTGGGTATGTACAGAGTAATATACTATATGTGCAGATACAACATCAGTTGCATATGTTATCATACATTTAATAAAATGCAATCTTTTTTTTTCCTACAATTCTTTAATACATTTTAAAGGGGTTGTAAAGGTTCATGTTTTTTCACCTTAACCTCCCTGTCGGTATGATTATTTCAGATTTTAGGTGCTGAAAGCGGTACAATTATTTTTGCATGGAAATTTGGCGTTTTATATTGTAGGCCTGTAATTCTTAGGAATAACTCACTTAAATCTGTCCAAACAAGAGTCTAGTAGACATCCCGGGTATGATAAAGTTTGAAACACAAAATCATAAATTATAATATATTAAATAACTATAAATGATTCTAACAAATAATAATGTAATTATAATAAAAATTATTCAATAATGTAATCAAATCCAAAACACTGAAATTTGCTCAGTTGCTGAATTGTCGCTGTCATTACTTTCAGTGTTTGATGACGAATTTCCCCACAAATCGCTATCGCTCAATTCTGCAAGTGATTCTAATTTATTATCGCTGTTTTCTAGCTGGTCTAAAACCACTTTTGACATAAAGGGACACTTTATGGTTGCTATGGACAATCTCCAGTTTTTATAATATAAAACTGCATGCAGGGCACTGGACAGACCACTAGGGACAAAGGGGATGTGTAATTATTTGATACAGTAATGTAATCTGTAAGATCACAGTGTACTGTATGTATACTGTGTTTTTTACTTTTTTTTTTCACTTTTTGAATTTGGCGCCGAACTCCTTCCCCGTGCGTCGCAACGCTCAGGAACAGAGCTTGGCTGTAAAAAATAGGGGTTAGATGGAAATATATTTTTTGAGTGCCAGGGTGCCATTTATAAACAGCCATTCAGTAATATCCCTTGGAGAGCCAGTAAATGGCTGTGAACTAAGCCATCACAGGAGCAGAGCTGATCTGAGTGGCTCTGTACCATGTGAAGAATAATCAAAGCACTCAAAAAATGTAAACAGTGCTACTGTTTGCATTTAGGAATCCACCCCTTCCTCTTACAATGGAGGAAGGGGAAGAAGGAACTGATGAATACAAGATCATTCCAGAGAAAACGAAGCAGCAGATTCAGGGAAATTTAAATGTGCGGTTGTTTTTAACCCTTTCACCTTCTCCCCTGTACATCAGATCTCCATCCTGCCTCTATGTGGCCTTTTTAAACCCCTTACCTTCCTTGTCCTGCACATCTGAACAATAACCCATTCATCTCCATCCTCCTACTGTATTTGGTTAGTACATTTAACCCTTCAACTCCTCCTCCCTTTGTCTATCAATGACGATGCTGCTGCTACTGTTACCATTGCCAAACTGCATGTTTTACCCACTCCAATAACAGCATGCCTCTTTATTTCCAAAAATTGGCTGTACAAAACTAGATTACCTTGGGATGTCTCAAAAAGGGAGTCATTTCTGGGGTGTTCATTGTGTCCTGACATTTTTATTTGCTATGTTTTATAATAAAAAGTAAGGAAACATTTTTCTTTATTTCAGAATGTAAATAAACAAAAATATATCAAATAAATTTGAATACACTATTGTATGACTGAGTAGTTGTCAGTCAAACTATCACAGCACTAAAAACTGAAAAACTGGTAATGTTGAGGTACATGCAGGCTGGTACTCAAGTAAACACCCAGTGTCTTCACACATATCAAAACTGATTGGAAACCACTTACAGACTGGAAGATTTGCCTGCTTAATTACCAGGCCATTTTTTGCGATATGGCACTGCGTCGCTATAACTGACAATTGAGCGGTCGTGCAACGCTGTACCCAAACAAATTTGACGTCCTTTTTTTCCAACAAATAGAGATTTCTTTTGGTGGTATTTGATCACCTCTGCAGTTTTTATTTTTGCAATGTAAACAAAAAAATGGCGACAATTTAAAAAAAAAAAACAAACAATATCTTTTGCTTTTTGCTATAATACATATCCCCCAATTTTGAAAAAAAATCTAATTTCTTCATCCGTTTTGGCCAATATATATTCTTCTATATATTTTTGGTAATAAAAATAACAATAAGCGTATATTGATTGGTTTGCACAAAAGTTATAGCGTCTACAAACTATGGGGATTTATGGCATTTTTATTATTATTATTTTTTTACTAGTAATGGCGGTGATCTGCGGTGATTTTTATCGGGACTGTGACATTGTGGTGGACAGATCGGACACTTTTGACACATTCTTGGGACCATTGACATTTATACAGCAATCATTGCTATAAAAATGCACTGATTACTGTGTAAATGTCACTGGCAGGGAAGGGGTTAACAAGGGGTTAAATGTGTTCCCCTCAGTGTGTGTTCTAACTGAAGGGGGAAGAAACTGACTAGAGGAGGAGACAAATCGTTGTTCCTAGTTAGTAGGAACATACAACCTGCTTCTCCTCTCCTAACAGAACAGGGATTTGTGTGCTTACACACGGGAACGTGCCGACCTGCCGCAGTATAATGATGGCGGCTGGTCGGCAAGTGGTTAAATAACATCCAACACATAATTTTAAATTATGAAACTCTAGGCAAAAAGGTAAATTTAGAGTTGAAATGCAGAAATACAGACTGGTGATTTACATGCCAAGTGATTTGCAATTCTGTTTAGGCAGTTTTGTTATTTACACACCTTTGCCACACTTCACAGCCAGGGTTGTGACACTCCATATTGAAGTTTTACAGACTCCCTTGTCACTTTACCTTCCAGTCTGTTAGAGCCCATTCACACAGGGGCAACTTTGGATCCGACTTGAAGTCGCCCCAAGTCGCCTCATGTCGCGCGGCATGAGAAAATCAATGTAAGTGAATGAGAGCCGTCTTAATGCACACTACTGAAGTCGCTCCTGTACTACTTCAATCCGACTTCTAGGCGACTTGTAGGCAACTTGTACCCATAGATTTCAATGGTAGTTGCCTCCAAGTCGGATCCCCTGTTTTAACTGAAGCAACTTTCCAGGAAGTAAAAATTGTTTTCCAGGCAAACCCCTCTCTCCCCCTCCCTCCCACAGAGATGATTCTTGTTTGATTGGCCACTGGAAAGTCGCCTGTCCTGGAGGCAACTTGAAGTTGCCTTGTAAGTTGCATGGAGTCACGCTGTGATTCATGCTCAAGTCGTGTCCAAGTTGCCTCCCAAAGTTGCGCTGGAAGTCGTGTTGCCCCTGTGTGAATGGGCTCTTAACTGAATGAATCAGCTTCATAACACCGGTGATTCTGAACCAATAAATACTCTAAACATCTAGCTAGTTATGCTATAAGACAGATACATTTACTAATTACTAATTTACTATTCACTAAAAAGACTAAGCAGAATTAAAAAAATTTTGGAAGGTGAAGATGTACATATGTTATTTTGTGTTACGTTGACAAGTTCAGGAATAAACAAAAAAGTCTCCTCACCTAGCCCTCTAAATCACGTGTCAAACACAAGGACCAAGGGCCTATTTCAGCCCACCAGGCCCTCACACCTCTCCTGCAGCTGAGGCATTCCCAATGCCTCCGCCTTGTCTCAGCAGTCAGCAGTAGAGAAGATGACAGAACTCCTCCACCAGATCCTGCGCTTTTCTGTGCAGGCACAGCACCCCCTCGTCTCCGCCTGCCCTGTTTTTAACATTAAGCAGACTCCCTCAGCTGACTCCAGCCCCTTCTCTGGTCCTCCTCCAGACCCTGCACTTTCTGCTTCCCAACTCTGCTCCAGCTCTTAACAACTGATATAAGGGGGTGGAGTGCTCTGGACATCTAGCGTTACAGATACAACTAGCCATTTGAGAGTAACCATAATGCTTATGCCACCCACAATTAAATTGAGTTTGACACCCCTGCTCTAAACACACAAAAATGACCTAACCTTCCAAGTGTTTACTTACCCACTTTATTGGTGACAGCCTCCCTTATCTACTTCCCAGCAAAAAAAACTTTGTGCCATCAACACCAGGAACTAGTGTTCTATAGTCTTGAATAGTACATTGCTCCTGCAGTATGGGTAACATCCCATACAAGTTAATGGGACAGTACTGTGCAGGAATTTGGAGCCTAGCACTAGATTTTTACTGGCTAGGATGTAAATAATTTGGGAGACCGCTACCATCAGAGAAGATAAGTAAGCACCTGCAGGGTTGATTTTTTATTTATTTATTGTATGTTATTGAGCTTGTCTATTCCAGTGACCCTAAATCACTTACAGGGACCTAATCGCTAAAAAAAATAAAAAAATAAAAAATAGTGACCAGAAAATTCTTGCTGCTCATGTTCAAAAAATCAAAAACATGCCCTCCCAAACCCTTAATGTGGGCTGTTTTGGGCCACCATTGACCCAAGGGTAAAGAAGGACAACTGGTATACGAACACCATATCCATTGCATTTGTGACAGATGTAAAAATGTACTTTAATTGCCAAAAATTCTTATACTAGCCTGTTTCTAATTGAGTATGATGCAGTTGGGTGTGCTGGACTTTGCATTGATGTCAGTGGAAGTCAATTCCTTGATACAAAGTGAAATTTAAAATCAGAGAGGGTACCTGCTCCCAAACAGAAATTTTACTGGTAAATGTTTAAAATGGTTGACGAATTACCTTCAATACAACCCAAGATCATATAATAATAGGTACTGATGGATATCATAGAGCATTGTGGCTGTCATTGGATCCATTTTATTATGTGTATTTTCTCCAGAATATGGCCTTCTGAAGGACTTCTGGGGCAATTGACACCCCCACAATCTTCCATGTTTCCCAATCCAAATCTGGACTCTTGAATGGAATGGATATAAAAAATAATAATAGGCATATTGTTTTCTTAAGCTTCGTACACACGACCGGTTTTCTCGGCAAGAAAACTGCTGGGAGAGCTTTTTGACGAGAAAAACGTTCGTGTGTATGGTTTCTCGACAGGAAAACTGCCGGGAATCTCGACGAGAAAAATAGAGAAACTGCTCTCTATTTTTATCGTTGGGATTCTCGGCAGAGTTTTACTGCCGAGAAAACCGTTCGTGAGTATGCTTACCTGTTCCAGGTAAGCCCGCGCATGCTCGATGAGACTTCAACGCATGTGCGGTAGCATACAAGCGTAGTGTAGGGTGTAGCAAGATGGCGGCTACAGCATCGAATGTGACGAGCGCCGGCTCGTCGTAGTCGATTACGTCACCGCGTTCTTGCCATTGAAAAGAACGGCATTTTTTTGAAGTGGCTGTCTGCACACAGGGCTTGGCAAGACAAGCTTGCCAGGAATCCCGTCGAGAAAACCGACGGTTTTCGAATAGACGGGATTCCCGCCCGTGTGTACAGGGCTTTACTGTTTTCACTGCTTCCCAGAAAAACAGTTCATTGAGCAGAACATTTTCTCATGATTTAATTTCTGTACATAATAAAAAGGCAAATAAACCATTTTATTGTCTTGGCATCAAACCCATTATCCTAAGACAATTATATTTACTATTGCATTGGTGCCTTTGCCGACAAGGACAGAAGCTTTTTAAACTGCTATAATTTTTTTGTATATTCACTGCAATAAGACGAAAGTTATGCTAAACTTGTATTTTTGGATATAAATGTGCTACTTTGCCTATTTGCCTTTTTTATTCTGAAAATGTATACGCTATCCAAGGCTTGTCTGCCCCAATAAAAACCGAGCAGTGAAATATTCCAGAGTAAGTCTACTCTCTATATTAGAAAATGAGGGGAAAAAAAAGACTACAACAAACAGGAAACGCCTGAAAGCTACAATATATGAAAACCATATGAGCGCTGCTCCAAACAGAAAGAAAGGGGAGTAGGGGCAGAGCAGGACAGAGGAAGGCGGGAGCAAAGTAAGAGAAGAAAAAAAGTAATTTTCTAGGTCTGTATCCATGCTATATCTGCCAAGCATTTTAGCAATCCCATGGGTCTTTTCCAGGCTGGAATAGTTAACTTTTTAGAAAAGCATGATGGAGACCTTTAACATTTTAACAGTAGGAATAGAACCTGAATGAAAACCTGTGTTATATGTGAATTATAGCGAATACCACAAAGTATCGTATTTCCCCACAATGTTGGTGAGACTCTCGTGATGTGTGCTATGGGTGTCTGCAAGAAAAATACCAGATCCTAAATGCTACATGATTACATTCCCATTAATACGAAATAAGAGGAACTGCGCTGTAGGCTGAGTTCAAAACTCGAGCTAAACAGAAATTGTCAGGTTTTAGTAACTGAACTAATAGGCTTATTGTTCCTTAATGTGAAGTGGACTTTTAAAAGCAAGAGCTTGTTATCACTCTTTTAAAGTAAGAACTAATTGGCCACTAGCTTAGTGACTGATGAGTTCTCGCTGGTAAAATGTATAGCAATTATTACCAATACAGTCAAGCTTCAAAGTTATGCTGCATAAACACGATCGGAAAATCCGACAAGAAAAGTCAGATATGAGCTTTTGGTCGGAAATTCCGACCGTGTGTAGGCTCCATCGGACTTTTGCTGTCGAAATTTCTGCCAACAAAAGATTGAGAGCAGGTTCTCTATTTTTCCGATTGTCTGTATGCAATTCTGACGCTCAAAAAAACACGCATGCTCAGAATCAAGCAGAAGAGCCGAACTGCGTATTGAACTTCATTGATCTCGGCTCGTCGTACGTGTTGTACGTCACCGCGTTCTTGACGATCGTAATTTCAGACAAGATTTGTGTGAGCGTGTGTGTATAACACAAGTTTGAGCCAACATTCCATCGGGAAAAAAAAACACGGTTTTCTTGTCGTAATTTCCGATCGTGTGTACGTGGCATTAGGGACAGTTTCCTCAAGCTGGCTTAAAAAAATGTAATTTTCCTTTAGATTTACCAAAAACATATAAAATGAGGTCAAACCTGAACACTTTCAAATTGTATGCAATCAGGCAGGCCCTTGCACTACATAGTTGAAGTTCAATCTAAAGGTAATTGAACAAGAAAACTGTATAACGTGTAGCCATTTTTAGTAAGTGATATGTTTTGTTCCGATATGAGAAAGTTGGCTATCAAGGGTTTTACAAACTGCTGTATGGCTATCTACCTTGTGTAATATTATGATATTATGGTACTTCAGAAAGACAATAATGGCCACATGACAACACTTGTAACAAATGTTCGATTCTCCAGCCCCTTGTTCTATATAACTACTGTATGCGACAAAGATTAACCCACAACTACTAGCTAGTATAAAAAAAAAATACACAAAAATGTAAATATATAGTATGTCCAATATACGTTTATATTTGGAGAACTGTGATGTCATTCACACAAAATATAAAACATCTGGTGACTAGCAATGCAATTTACATCTCAGATTGACTGTGTTCCATAATCGGATGCATCACTGTAAATGAATGTAAAACACATGTGGAAATGTAGCTGCCACATTTAAACAACTTTCTTTGTTTCCAACTGAAACGTGTGTTATAAGGAAAAAATGCATCTTCATGCCATGAGATAAAATGTAAGAAACAAATGATTTATTCTTCATTATATGAATTGGGTAGGATGACAAGGGTAACAGAGTGGAATCCCCTGTCATGGTTTCTACACAGTAACAGACAATCACTCTTGGTACTAGACCAATTAGTAAACTTCTAGCACAGTGACAATATTGCTGTGAGCCAAGTGCAAAGCAGATACTGAATGTTATGAATGTCACTGAGCTGTACTACTCATGTTACCTGCTAACATTACTGTTTAAGACTCAATCCAATTAAATGTTTCTAGGTTTCTAGGCAGTTAGAGCACTTAAAATGGAGCTCCACCCTAAATTTTGACTGGTGCTGATCGGATTCCTCCCCCCCTCCGGTGTCACAATTGACACCTTTCAGGGGGGAGGGGGGTGAAGATACCTGTCTAAGACAGGTATTTTCACCCACATCCGGGAGTCCTCTCTCCGGGAATCTGCGGGAGTGACGTCACTTCCCGCAGACTTCCCGTAGTGTTCTGGGAGACACTCGGCTCCCAGAACACAGGAGCACCAATCAGAACGGCGCAGCGCGACTCGCGCATGCGCCGTAGAGAACCGGGCATGAAGCCGCAGGGCTTCACTTCCTGGTTCCCTCAGCGAGGATGGCGGAGGGAGCAGCAGAGCGACGAGCGATCGCTCGTCCTCTGCTGCGGACGTCGCTGGACTCCAGGACAGGTAAGTGTCCAAATATTAAAAGCCAGCAGCTGCTGTAGCTGTAGCTTCTGGCTTTTAATATTTTTTTTTTCCGGTGGAGCACCGCTTTAAGCCCTGTACACATGATCGGATTTCCTATGGATTCTAATTCGATGGATTTTTCCATCAGAAATCCAATGAAGCTGACTTCCATCAGTCTTGCCTACACACCATCATCAAAAATCTGACCGTTCCAAACGCCGTGATGTAAAACACTCCGACGAGCCGAGAAAAATGAAGTTCAATGCTTCTGAGCATGCGTCGACTTGATTCTGAGCATGCATGGGTTTTTTCTCCGATGGAGTTCCACACAGACGATCGGAATTTGCTATAGTTTTTTTCCCATCGGATAAATTTAAAACATGTTCTATTTTTTCTCACCAATGGAAAAGAGACCGATGGGGCCCATACACGATCGGTTTGTCCGATGAGAAAAGTCCATCGGACTGTTTTCATCTGTAAAACCGATCGTGTGTACACGGCATTAGAGGTACAAAAGTATAGACATGCAAGGCACTTGTTTGGGAACAAGAGGTACGCCAGTAAGTAGCATGTTACTGTGGGATGCAGATTTTGTATATTTCTGTACATACAAAGAAAATTAAGGGGCATAGAATTTCTCCCTGCCCACCATGTCCTGCTGCCATGGCTTTAATGTGCCTTCTAGCAAAATTTGTCCATATTTGATCATTTAAACCACTTCTTAACACTTATCTAAACCCAAAATCAATAGATATTGCAGCTTAACAGTCATTGGATGTGATGGCTGTATTCATTTTTTCAGGCTAAGAATATTTTCAGCAAATACATAAAATATCTGCTAATCTTGCCAGAAATGCAATGTCCTTGTCATTCTGCTGGGTTTATAAGAAATCACAAAGAACTTTATTGTGTACACTACTAGTCCCATCAACCCACCAACGGAATAATGATAAACAAAGGTAGACATGTTTGAAGTCCATGTGTGACAACCATAGCTTCCTCCACAGATACAATGGGGAAATGAGTGTAGACATAAAAAAGACAGGAAGTTGCAAGATTACCAGATCAAAATAAAGGGAAAAAGGCCTTAAAAAAAATGCAGCCAGTACATATAATAACTGGTATACGGTAATATAGTCATTTTTGGTTTTAGGGTTTAGATATGCTTTAAGAGATATCCGATGTACTGTGTAATTTACTACTAAACCCTGTCAACTCACAAGTCAGTGTTATTCTATGTGTTTTGCATATAATGCAAATATATATATATATATATATATATATATATATATATACTGTGTATGTATAGGTTTGTTGTTTTTTTTTTTATCTAGCCTCCATGGGGTAAAAAAAATATATAAATCCATATCATCTTCAGTACCTGACAGGGAGTTTTTAATCAATCATTTATCCAGTAAGTTGCTTGATAGTAAACACTCAGATCAATATAAATTATATTATGGAGCTAAAATTGATTGCAGATCTGAAAATCTCACCTGATTGTCTAGAACACCCTTCAACAGGGCCTCTTTCTGTATGTAGCCTAATGCAATTGCTGCATTAAGTTTTTTATTAATTTGGCTGTCCATTGCTTTTTTTTTTTTTTTTTACATCTATGCTAAGGTCACTATCTAGTCAGTTAAAAACAAAATGCTCTGCAGCTTCCCATTATAATTTACTCATAGTCGATTCTTAGAAAAATCTAGGCTTTCAAGTCTGTTGATTAAAGTAATATAGTCATGCCATACTGATTACATTTGGATGACTAACAATAACTGATGACTATGACTCAAATAGCCAGGAAAGACACTGTTTGCAATGATTCAATAGGCAATAACATAGCCAGTTATGATAAATTACTTTGTAACACCATTTCTGAAAACAGTAATATGTTGTTCTGTAAAGCACTAGCCGTACATCTAAAAAAAAATTGTTTTTTCTTGCAGGCTCATTGACAGTGAACTTTCCAGAAGACATATTGAGGTGTGTTGGCTATCTATGGTGGTCATGTCTATGGGTGACCATGCACAGCTAACACCAAATGTATATGAAGTGGGTGGACAGTGGTAATGCCTAAAATTATAGCAACTCTGTAAGTCTAATTTAGCTTGGCATTTATGTCTTCCTGAATGAAAGCATGACCTCACCCTGGAAAAGTACACATACTAACTTCATTTTCATGCATTTTTTTAAATTTGATGTTTCTTTTAGCACATCTACAAATCTGACTTAATCATATGACAATTTTACTTTTGCTACCGACTGCACCAAAGCTTGGCAAAACACGTACCACTGCATACCAGTGTTGCATTTCTGACACAGGCTAATGACGAGACTTCCAGTTTTTGCCTTCCAGTCTTGATAGTTTATATGCAGTTTGCCAAACTTTCAATGCAGGTGTGCCATGGCTTCATGGGAAGCATATTCCTCTAAACAATTCCTTTCAGACTGTGGTGTTTTACTAATGTGTTTTCATCTAAAGTATGTCAAGATCATATTCTGCCTAGTTCAAATTTGGTGTTCTTACCATGCATGGAAAAATTCATTTTTATGAGTATAACTGATTTATAAGAAGACTAACTAATATCCATGGCATGTTGTCAGAGAATACCAACCAGACATTTGGCTAATAGAAATGTGCAAGTAAGAAGACATTTGGCTAGAAATGTGCATGTCAGATGATGTTTGGCTAATAGAAAGGTGCATGCGTGCATGAATGGTTACAGAACGGATAACAGGAACGTGCATGCGCGCGTAATATAAGTTGTCGCCAGATGAGCTACTTAAGGATGCTTCTGCCTGTGCTTTATGCTGACTTGTCCTCAGCTTTCCCTGTGCCCTGTGTACCTCCAGTGTGTTTCCTTGGTTGCTGACCTGACTTACTCCTGACCTGATATCAGATTCTGCTTCTGCCTTGTTGTTAGTTACTGACCCGGCTTGTTCCTGACTTTGGCTCTGCTCCTGATTTGGTACCTCGTTGCCCGCCTGTTGATGACCCTGGCTATCAGATAACCATGTTCCTGTCTCTGATCCTGACTTACCCCCCGCTTGAGTGTCTGCCTCGCTGTCTGCTGCTGCAGTTCCACACCACGCTGAACGTTCCTGCTGCAAGTCTGCTGAGAGCTCTGACCAGCCACACACCCTGGCCCCACAGCGCAAGTGGAGTGCTTCCTTAACCTCAGCTAAACTGCTGTGCATGGCTACGGTTCTAGATCTGATGATTCTCCTGCTGCCTTGGAACCACATCTCCTGTCGCAAGTTCCCTACATCTGCAGGCACTCATGTTCCTCCTGTCCATTGGTGCCCTCTGTTTCACTCCCAGTGGGCCTGGGCTGGAGATACAAGTGAGGCCGATCTCGTAATTTCAGTCTCCGCTCAGGTACGTGACACAAGTACATGCATGGTAGTCAGATGGCCCCAAAACCATCCAAGTGGTCATACAATGGGGAAATTAATTATTTGATCCCCTGCAGATTTAGTAAGTTTGCCCACTTAAAAAAAAAAAGGAAGGGTCTATAATTTTTGTCATAGGTGTATTTTAAATGATAGATACAGAATATTAACCGAAAATCCAGAAAAAACACATGATACAAATGTTATAAATTGGATTGCAGTTCTGTAAGTAAAATAAGTATTTGATCCCCTAACAAACCAACAATAATTCTGGCTCCCACAGACTGGCTACAGTATGTGCTTAAGTGGTACACAGATTAATCCTGTCAATTTAAGAAGGTGTGCCTAAAGACAACTCATTATGTGTATAAAAGACACCTATCCACAGAATGTATTTTTTCCATTTAAACCTCACCATCATGGGCAAGACCAAAGAGCTGACAAAGGACGTCAAGGACAAGACTGTAGACCGGCACAAGGCTGGAATGGACTACAAGACCATCAGCAAGAAGCTTGGTGAGAAGGAGACAACTGTTGGAGCGATTATTCGCCAATTAAAGAAATACAAAATAACCATCAATGGCCCTTGGTCTGGAGCTCCATGCAAGATTTTGCCTCATGGGGTAAGGATGATCATGAGAAAAATAGGATTTTTATAACAGCTTACCTGTAAAATCCTTTTCTTGGAGTACATCACGGGACACAGAGCGACATAGTCATTACTAATGGGTTATATAGATACCTTCAGGTGCTGGCACTGGCAACTTCCAAAACCGGAAGTACCCTCCCCTATATAAGCCCCTCCCATCCGGGAGCACCTCAGTTTTGTAGCAAAGCAATAAGTGTCCCCAAAAGAGGGGTGGGAGCTCTGTGTCCCGTGATGTACTCCAAGAAAAGGATTTTACAGGTAAGCTGTTATAAAAATCCTATTTTCTTTCTCGTACATCACGGGACACAGAGCGACATAGTCATTACTAATGGGATGTCCTAAAGCAATGCCCAACGAGGGGGGGGATACACCATACATAAGCTGAGCGCTATCAGACATGAGGATCTTTTGCGGCCTGCAACACACTGCGCCCAAAGGCGACATCCTCCTGACTTCTAACGTCCACCTGGTAGAACCTAGTAAACGTGTGTACTGAAGACCATGTTGCGGCCTTACAGATTTGAGCCAGGGAGGCCTGGTGATGCGCTGCCCATGAAGTTCCAACTGCTCTCGTGGAGTGCGCTCTAACTTTGAACGGAGGCGGTCTCCTTCTTAAGCCATAGGCTTGCATAATGACCTGTTGAATCCACTTGGCTAAAGTAGATTTTGACGCTGCCTGACCCTTTCTGGGGCCTTCCGGCAGAATAAACAAAGTATCCGTTCTGCGAATCTGAGCAGTGGCTTTTAAATAAGCTTTAACTGCTCTTACTACATCCAAAGAATGCAATAACTTTTCCTCTACCGAACTAGGTTTGGGGAAAAAAGAAGGAAGAACCACATCTTGGTTCAAATGAAAACCTTGATACCACCTTAGGAAGAAAGGCTGGATGAGGACGTAACACTACTCTGTCCTTATGGATAACCAGATATGGCTCTTTACAGGACATAGCTGCTAATTCCGACACTCTTTTAGCCGAACAAATGGCTACTAGAAAAAACTATTTCCTGGTGAGAAGAACCAAGGAACTATGCTGTAATGGTTCAAATGGTTGTTTCTGTAGAACCGACAGAACCAGGTTTAGATCCCATGGACATATGGGAATATTAACCGGAGGACTAATACGCATCACTCCTTATCTAAAGGCTTTGACTAGTGAATGCGAAGCCAAGGGCCTTTGAAAAAATATTGACAAGGCCGAAAACTGACCTTTGATAGTACTCAAGGCAAGCTTCCTATCTACAGCCCACTGTAGGAAGTCCAGACTCCTACCTATTACGTACTTATGTGGATGCCATTTCTTGGCCTCACACCACGCGATGTACGCCTTCCAGATTCTATAGTAGATCTGCCTGGATACCGGCTTCCTGGCATTGATCATGGTAGATACCACAGGATTAGAGAGCCCTCTCTTTTTTAGAATGTGGGCTTCAATAGCCAGGCCGTCAAACCTAGGGCTGGTAAGGAAGGGTGGTATATCGGTCCTTGCGAAAGCAGGTCCGGACGACGTGGGAGAGACCAAGGACTCCCCACTGACATTTTACAATCTCCGCGTACCACGCTCTTCGGGGCCACGCTGGAGCCACCAGAATTACTGGTTTCTTTTCTACCCTGATTCTGCGGAGTAATCGCGGTAACCATTGTGGCGGTGTGAATGCATATATCAGCTTGAACTGATCCCAAGGGAACACTAGGGCATCCGAGCCGCAAGCTAGGGGATCCCTTGTCCGAGAGACAAACCTGTCCACCTTTGCGTTGAATCTGGATGCTAGAAGATCTACATCTGATGTTCCCCACCGCTGACATATTGTCCAGAAAACCTCGGGGTGAAGGGACCATTCCTCTGGGCATAATTGCTGGCGACTTAGAAAGTCCGCCTTCCAATTCTCCACTCCTGGAATAAATACCGCAGATATGGCTGGGACATATCTTTCTGCCCATTTCAGGATGTAATTTACTTCCCTCTGGGCTGCACGACTCCTGGTGCCCCCCTGATGATTGATATATGCCACTGCTGTGGCATTGTCTGATTGAATTCTGACAGGGGACCCTTGGAGTTTGGATGTCCATGCTACTAGGGCATACCGGGCTGTTCGTATTTCTAAGAGATTGATGGGCAGGGCCTTTTCTGCATCCGACCATCTGCCCTGGAGAGACCATTGCTCCAGTACTGCTCCCCAGCCTATAAGGCTGGCATCTGTAGTGACCACCTTCCAAGAAATCGGACTGAAGGATTTCCCTTTATCCAGATTTTGGGGAACCAACCACCAACGGAGGCTCTTGCGAACGGAAGGGGACAAGGACATTGTAAGTCTAGGGCCTGAACTTTTTTGTTCCAGGCTGACAGTATGGCCCCTTGCAAATTCCTTGAATGGAATTGACCGTAGGGTACTGCTTCGAATGATGCCACCATTTTTCCCAGCAGCCTCATGCACAGGCGTATGGACGGCTGTCTTTTTTGTACCCACTAAGTGGATCAAATCTTTCAAAGACAACACCTTTCCTTGAGGCAAGAATATTTTTCTCTGGCCTGAATCCAACCTTAGCCCCAAGTATTCCAGACTTTTGACTGGTTTTTAGGGCTGACTTGTCTCGGTTGATAATCCAACCGTGAGATTCCAGATACTTGATTGTCTTGTGAACGACCACGTCTAGTTTTTTCACTGAGTGGTCTATCAGCAACAAGTCATCTAGATATGCCATTATCATTACACCTTGTGTTCTTAGATTGGCCAATAAAGGGCCAGAATTTTTGTAAACACTCGTGGTGCTGTGGCCAAACCGAAGGGTAAGGCTCTGAACTGAAAATGGCGCCCTTCTACTGCAAAGCGTAGAAATTTTTGGTGGACTGGAAAGATGGGAATGTGCAAATAAGCATCTTTGATGTCGATCGCGGCTAACCAATCCTCCCCTTGTAGGGCAGTGGCCACCGATCGGATCGACTCCATCGGAAAGTCCTGATATACAGGAATTTGTATAGCCCTTTTAGAATTAATATGGGCCTCCCGTCCGCGTTTGCTTCGGGACTGTAAAGAGGTTTGAGTAAAACCCGAACCCTCATTCTTCCAGGGGAACCTCCATAATTACTCCTTGGAGCAATAGTTGTTCTAGTGCCAACAGGAGGGACTCTCTCTTCCGGGGAACCCTTGGCACGTTTGACCTCAAAAAATGGGAAGGAGGAGAGTCTTTTAACTCCAAACTGTATCCCAAACATACTGCGGAGAGCACCTATCTGTTTTGATCGTGTCCCGCCAGGTCTCTTGCGAACAACTGGAGTCCTCCCCCCACCTGACTGAGTGGGGGCAACCCTTCAATGAATTTAACTTTGGGGGAGGTTTTGTACCTCCCCTGACCCAGGGTTTCTCATTACCCTGCTATTGTCCCTGTTTTTTACCCCCGGGAATTGACCGAGGAGGCCGTCGGAACTGTTACACAGCCGATGCCCCAGGGACTGGAGAAGCAGGCCTCTTAAAGAGGGACCTCTAACTCTGTTTTTAACCGGCAAGAGCGTATTTTTACCGCTGGAAATTTTCTGGATATATTTGTCCAGGTTTTCCCTGAATAAGCGTTCACCCTGAAATGGGACGCTAACCAGCCATTCTTTACAGGGAGCTTCAGCAGACCAGTTTTTGAGCCATAGAAGCCTACGCATATGTACTATAGACAGCGTAAGGCGGGAGGCCTGATGGACTGAATCCTTTATGGCGTCAACCGCAAAGCCTAAGGCTCTAGGTAGATCAGCTAGGGCAAGGCCTGCTGATCTGTCAAGTTCCTCAAGACCTGTTTCAACTGATCCTTCACTGCTTAGCAGACCCCAATAGCTGCTACTGCTGGTTGTGTCACCAAGCTTGCTGTAGAAAGAAGCAGACTTTCATAAGGACTCCAATCTTTTATCTATTGGGTTCTTGAACATTTGGACATTATCCACTGGACATGTCAGTGATTTATACATACAAGAGATGGCTGCGTCCACTGAAGGGACCTTCCATTTTTTTTTTTTTATGAACTTATCCTCCATGGGATAGACCACCGGAAATCTCTTGGGGGAATAAATATTTTCTCAGGACGTTCCCAATCCTGGTAAATAAGCCCTTTCAGTAAAGGGTGAAGTGGAAAAGAACAGACAGTCTGGGGTCTTCTAGCGACCCCAACGAGGATACCGTAGTGGTTGATGGTTCTGCAAGGTGCATTTTTAATGCTGATCGGACCATGTTAGTCAGAGACTGAACCCATAATCTTTCAGCTTGAGATGCTGAGAAAAGGTTCCCCCACTGTTGATTCCTCTATAACAGAATCAACCTCATTTTGATCCCCTTCAGGTAGGTCGATCCCTGTATGGGACTGTTGCTCTGCTAACAGGCACTCTGAAGGAGGAGACGGAGATGGGGCGTGCTTTCCCTGACAGGGAGGCAGCGATCAATGTTGACAATCTCTCTCTAATCCTCCCAGAGCTGAGGAAAAAACCTCCTCTGTTACATACACAGGAGCAGGTGAACTGAGGACAGCCACAGTACCAAGTACCCCTGCGGGGTCTCTACGGTCACTTACCTCTGAACTTCAGGGGAGACTGGTGCAGCAGAAGCATGCCCAAGATCCTCAGAGCCCGATGAGACCCCCTTCGCTTCCTGGAAGATTCAGTTCCGGAGCTTCTGGACGGCATATTCCTAAGCCTAAAGCTGAGGTATTCCAGCCGTAATACACCACTTTTACTGAGAATAGTCTAGCACAATTGCTGCTATATCACAGTTGGTGTCTACTAAAGTGCCTTTCTAGGGGATGCCTGCATCAACCGCCTCTGTGTGCCTTTATACTGTTGCTAGCTCTGTCTGTGCACTTCAATAGCCAGCTATAATGTGCTTTAAAACACGCTGGACGCCCGCACATGCGCAGTAGCGCCGCGGCGCACACCTGAGCGTCATCCACCCGCTCCGCCCCTTTTTCCAGATCGCCTCTATGAATAGAGGCGCGTGCACGCGCACGCGCGCGGGCACGTGCGCCTTCGGCGCCTTTTTTGAAAACAACAAGGAGCTAGATGGGAGCCAGGGTCCCTTTGCCGCAGGGCCCGGGGATGGATGAGCGCAGCAACAGGGCAGAGGAGACAGCTTCCCAGGAGAGAACATACCAACTGCCTGGATTTGATTCTGGACGAAAAAAATCCACATTACAAGAAAAAGAACCATAGCGGCCTCTAGTGTCTAACACAGGTACCACGGTCTTACATTTTTTTTTTTTTTCCTTGCCTACTATTAAAATTTTTACATTTTCTCAGTAGTAACAGGCATACACAGAATATTAGCGGGAATACCTTAGGTAACAGGCAGAAAGACAAAATAGGCTTGGGGGTCCCTCAATAGAACCAAGTTCCCGAGGGCCCCCACTTACCTTTTCCTCGCCGCAGGACTCTGTTTGGTCCACAGAAGCCCAATCTTCACCTATCACGGCAGGCATTGTAATCAAACCTTCAGGGACCGGGTTCCCAAGGATTCCACTCCCCTGGACCTGTATAGCACCCTGCACAGAAAACATCTTGGTCGTGGGTATGACCAGAGCTCTGGATCCCAGGGTCCAGCCCTCCTAAGAGAGGCATTACAGGCAAAACCTTGCTCTTCTCTGCAAGGCCCGGGTACCGACCGTTTAGCTATGAAGCTTTTTTGGTCGGATCCGGAATAGCTTACTGAGGCCCAAAAGAACCTGTACGCAAGCTCAGTGAAAAACACATGTTTCTTCTTGGCCAACACCTTAGACACTGGCAAAAAACTGAGGTGCTCCCGGATGGGAGGGGCTTATATAGGGGAGGGTACTTCCGGTTTTGGAAGTTGCCAGTGCCAGCACCTGAAGGTATCTATATAACCCATTAGTAATGACTATGTCGCTCTGTGTCCCGTGATGTACGAGAAAGAAAGTGAGGGATCAGCCCAGAACTACACGGGTGGAGCTTGTGAATGATCTCAAGGCAGTTGGGACCACAGTCACCAAACAAACCATTGTAGCACAATACACCGACATGGATTGAAATCCTGCAGCGCCCGCAAGGTCCCTCTTCTCAAGAAGGCACATGTACAGGCCTGTCTGAAGTTTGCCAATGAATATCTAAATGATTCAGAGAAGGATTGGGAGAAAGTGCTGTGGTCAGATGAGACTAAAATTAACCTCTTTGTCGTTAACTCGACTCGCCGTGTTTGGAGTAAGAAAAATGCTTACTATGACCCTAAGAACACCATCCCTACAGTCAAGCATGGAGGTGGAAACATTATGCTTTGGGGCTGTTTCCCTTCTAAAGGTACAGGCTGACTTTGCCGCATTGAGAGGCCAATGGACGGGGCCATGTATTGTTAAATCTTGGATGAGAACCTTCTTCCTTCAGCCAGAACATTGAAGACGGGTCGTGGATGGGTCTTCCAGCATGACAATGACCAAAAACATACCGCCAAGGCAACAAAAGAGTGGCCCAAGAAGAAGCACAATAAGGTCATGGAGTGGCCTGGCTAGTCTCCAGACCTTAATCCTATAGAAAATTTATGGAGGAAGCTGATACTTAGAGCTGCAAAGCGACAGCCAAGAAACCTTAATGATTTAGAGAAGATGTGAAGAGTGGACAAAAATCCCTCTTGAGATGTGTGCAAACTTGGTAACCAACTGCAAGAAACGTCTTACCTGCATGCCAACAAGGATTTCTCCACCAAGGGGCTACTCAAGCGGCTAATATGGGAGTATCGCTACTATTTTTCCTACTGTACAGGATACAGAACTTGTATGCATAGACCATGGTATGTACACAAGCAATATACTGAGGGGTGGGCAATATCACAGAATACAGCAGCAAACAGGCCCACAGAAACACAAGGGTCGATGGACAATCAGACACTCAGGTGACAGCTTGAATCACCTTATGTCAGATGCTCGCATCAGCAGACAATGACAGATCTGGTGAAATGGGTCTTGATAGGGAAGGAAAGAACCCATTCTCTGAGGGCATAAGCCCGGCTGGAAATTAGCTACCTGGGCCACCTAGCAATTAAGGTAAAGGAAGCAGGATGTCTGGATTGTAGAAAGGTCAGAATCCATCCCACAAAGTGTTTCCTGGGGTAAAATACCAACAACTAGCTCCAGGCAATGTAAGCCTTCCATGTGTGATGGCAGACCTTGCGTGATGTGGCCTTCCATGCTTTTAGGTGGCGTAGAAATGACAAAGTCAGAAAGGCCTCTATCTCCTAGGATCTGAGCTTCAACAGTCACGTTGTTGAAGCCTGCCATTGAGAAGCAGAATGGTAAACCAGTCCTTGGGACAGAAAAGCCGGACGATCTGAAAGGGCTAGTGGAGAGTGTGCCAGGAGTCTGAGGAAGTCTGAGTACCATGTCTGCCCAGGCCCTTTCAGTGCCAGTATAATCTCTCTCTTAATCAGTAAAGCAGGCAATGAAAAAGTTTTAGAGGAGGAAAGGGAGAGATCCCATGGAGTCAATAGAGCATCTACTGCAAAGGCTAGAGTATTCCTGGGCCTGGAGACAAACATGCTTAGTTTAATGTGATTGGATACCTAGAATTGGCACCCTATGAATGAGGAATATGCAAATTAAACTGCCCCTTGAAGGTGAAAAAGGCACAAAAAAGTTGGAAAAATATATAAAAGGTGGCGCTAAGTATATACAAGTGAATATACAGTATATCATGAACATATATCACTGCAAAAAAACACATATATTGTTGAACATATAGCAAGCTAAAAAGTCCATTAGTGATAATGTTCCCAACACCAAAAAATGCTTCTAAATGAAGCTTCTAGTTCTTCCACCACAGGTGCTCAATGGAAAGGTGGTAACTCACCACAGGTGTTTGACCACTTTTTAAGGTAGGTCAAATTGCGCATTTGGAAAAACAAATTGATTCCCACTGCCAACACCACTCCGCTCCAATGGACCCTCTGGATGAAGCTAGGGCATAAAAATTTACTCCAAGGGAGACGAGAGAGAAAGTCTCATAGTGTAGTATATTTAATAAAATTTAAAAGCATTGACGAAGTAGTAAGTTGAACCCACATGTAAAAGTGCCTGCCTGGCACTAGGGAAAACAGACTGGTTCCTAACGCAGTAGCGTGCATTCCGCGTTCCGCTCGTAGGGGTAAAGCCTGGTGTGGGGTAACAAATCAGGACCCGGAAGTGACGAATTCTCTGCTTCGACTTACGTTTCGGCGTAAATGGCGTCTTCAGGAAGTCAAGTTAGTTTGACGTTGAACCTGGAAGCTAGGAGGTCCAGGTCTTGTGTCCCCTACCTGGCACAATCGAGATGATGATTGTCAATTTTTTCCATGCCTGGGATGCACAGAGTTGACAGGACTGGAACATGAAGTTTTGCCTAAGCCAAAATCCGATCAGCATCTCTTTTCAGCTGCAAAACTCTGGTTCTTCCCAAACGAATGGAGCTGTCCAACCGCATCCTGGTCAAGAGGACCAGTGTTGAAGGGATAAACAAATTATTCTGAGTTCCAACATGTTGATCAGGAGACAAGTTTCCTCCAATAACCAAGTCCCTTGCACCAAGATTTGTCCAGGACTACCCCCCCCCAGAGGGACGGGGACTTGCAATGGTCCAGGGAATGAGCCATCTTGTCCCACACTGCCTGAATGTTGAGTTTGAAAGAGGTCACCATTAAGACTAGAACCTTCATGCAAAAGCAGATGGTTGGGTGAATCCTGAATTGCGAGCAGAAATTTTGCAGCTTATTCTGTGAAAGGAAGACCCTGGAAAGAGAATTAGCTGCTCCAAGCAGTAAATTAATTCTAGCTCCAAATTGTAATGTTGGTCGTTAACTGACACAGTCTATGCCGACAGTAGGAAGTCCTCTTGGTATCCCTGTATGGGAAAGCCCCACGAGTGGAAAAAAAAGAAGGGTAAAAAACTGATAATGATGGGTGCCCACCACAAAACACCTTCCTTTCAGTGGCGCTCAGTGGCTCTGCCGGTCATCCCAGCAACTACCAGTGCACTCCAAGTGACTGGCTTATCACCAACAACACCTGGCAAACCGTGCATCTTTGGACACTGCTCCCTCTGTATCACTCCCAGGGGAGCACTGCACTTAGCCGCAAGGGGTGCCCTCTCAACAATCGGCCTCCTCCTCGGAACTGACATATGTCTATTTCCCAAAGACAGCCTTTGGATATGTCGCTGAGCACGTGCACTCTACTTCTTTGGTCAATCATGGCAAGGCCTGTTCTGAGTGGAACCTGTCCTGTTAGACCACTATATGGTCTTGGCCACAATGCTGAAGCTCAGTTTCAGGGTCTTGGCAAACTTCTTATAGCCTAGGCCATCTTTATGTAGAGCAACAATTATTTTTTTCAGATCCTCAGAGAGTTCTTTGCCACGAGGTGCCATGTTGAACTTCCAGTGACCAGTATAAGAGAGTGAGAGCGATAACACCAAATTTAACACACCTGATCCCCATTCACACCTGAGACCTTGTAACACTAACAAGTCACATGACACCGGGGAGGGGACATGGATAATTGGGCCCAATTTAGACATTTCCAGTTAGGGGTGTACTTACTTTTGTTGCTAGCGGTTTAGAAATTAATGGCTGTGTGTTGAGTTATTTTGAGGGGAATAGCAAATGTACACTGTTATACAAGCTCTACACTCACTACTTTACATTGTAGCAAAGTGTTATTTCTTCAGTGTTGTCACATGAAAAGATATAATAAAATATTTACAAAAATGTAAGGGGTGTACTCACTTTTGTGAGATCCTGTATATCTAAAACCACTCAGGGGACTGTGTATGTAAAAATGAGAACGCACCACATAGTATAAAATCAATGGTATCCAATATTTATTAAAATACAATGCTACTCACATATATAAAAATATAGGCAGCACTGTGCAAATCAAACTCGCTAGGGGAATATGCAGATCGCTACCGGTGTTCGTAGTGTATGTGATGTTGTCATGAGCATGGGTCCGGGCAGAGCCCATGTTCCTGACAACATCTTCTCCGCTCCTCTTCTTCCCTACCTTTTCAGCAAGCCACTGACATTTTTGTTGCAGGGTACGCCCAAAATCTGACCTGTACTGTATCTTAGTGCAGACTTCTGTGAAAATCAGTGAGCCAATCACGCAAGAAGGAAATAAAATTTCTGGGGGGGTGTCCTGTACATCAATTGTGTACAGAATGCCACCAGTTTGCCATATTGCATTGCATTTTACAGAAAGTTATAGCACTGCAGATTGAAAAGGAAAGGTCATTTTTAATAGCATTCAATAGCAATATGACTTGTGTAACAATTATATATGCTATATTATTGTTATTTTTTTGTGCTCTTTTTTTTCCACAAAAGTGGAGTTACCATATAAGGTCCTTTAAAATAACAGTTAGACTCCATTCACACAGGGGCAACACGACTTTCAGCGCGACTTTGGGAGGCAACTTGGACACGACTTGAGTATGAATCACAGCGCAACATAAAGCTACTTACAAGGCAACTTCAAGTTGCCTCCAGGACAGGAGACATTCCAGTGGCCAATCAAACAAGAATCAGCTCTGTGGGAGGGAGGGGGGAGGGAGAGGTTTGCCTGAGAAATGTATGTTCTCTTCCTGGAAAGTTGCTTCTGTTAAGACAGGGGATCCGACTTCTGAGGCGACTTCCATTGAAATCAATGGGTACAGGTCGCCTAGCAGTCGCCTAGGAGTCGGATTGAAGTAGTACAGGAACCTTTTTTGAAGTCGGAGTGACTGCAGTAGTGTGCATTAAGACGGCTCCATTCACTTCCATTGATTTTGTCATGCAGCGCGACTTGAGGCGACTAGGGGCGACTTGAAGTCGGATCCAAAGTTGCCCCTGTGTGAATGGGCTCTTATTGTCCGCAGGTAAATATTGCAAAGCTTCCATAACATAAGTATTGCAAGCATACATAAATGTGAATTGCCATGATCTACAACCTTACTTCCTGCTATCTGACTCAGTGACAGTAACATAGCTGTCTCTGCATATGACATGCTCTCATACTGGTTTCATTACTTTACATACAGATGAGTTACCACATGGGAGATGACTCTCTGTCCCCATCATGCAAAGGTGCAAAGTCTAAAGACCGCCTAGTCTTTACTGAAACAAATAGGAACCTTTTACTTAGGCACTGATGCAGTGCACTGAGCTGAATCTAACCTACCTTCCCAGGTGAACCTACCTTCACAGGAAAACAGTTCTTCACCCACCAAATAGCACAATGGCAGGAAAAGTGTCTGTTTGTTTGTACCGTTGTTGTTTATTTGGTGAGGGGGTGCACTGGATACCTTTGATGCCATTGTACTATTTATTCGATGTCCAGTGCACGCCTGTGCCTTTAGGGAGGGCCTGCCCTCAATCTATCTATTATTATATATGTTCTCTTACTATGGAGGCTCTCAAAATTTATAGAGTTAGGACTGCAAATAATACTGGGGTGCCGTGACGTGGCCTCTGCAGCTCACTCATATATTTACAAACGTGTGCAAACAAAACCCCTGTTTTAACATGAACTCTTAACCACTTGTCCCCCGCCCACTGTCAATTGACGGCGGGCGGAGGATACTCTCGTTCTGGGAGGACGTCATATGACGTCCTCCCTTTAAAACGAGCTAGGAGGCGCGCGCCGCCGCCGGCGCGCGCGCGCGCCAACCGCGTTCACAAGGCCCCGGTGCGCGTGCCCGGCGGCCGCGATTGCCGCCGGGCACCCGCGATTGCCCGGGAAACGAGCAGGAAAGTGGATCTCTGTGTGTAAACACAGAGATCCACGTCCTGTGAGGGAGAAGGGACCGATGGTGTGTCCCTTGTACATAGGGACAACCATCGGTCACCTCCCCCAGTCAGTCCCCTCCCCCCACAGTAAGAACACTTTGAGGGAACATATTTAACCCCTTCCCGCCCCCTAGTGGTTAACCCCTTCCCTGCCAATCACATTTATACAGTAATCAATGCATTTTTATAGCAGGGATCGCTGTATAAATGTGAATGGTCCCAAAAATGTGTCAAAAGTGTCCGATGTGTCCGCCGCAATATCGCAGTCACAATAAAAAATCGCAGATCGCCGCTATTACTAATAAAAAAAAAAAAAAATTCTATAAATCTATCCCCTATTTTGTAGACGCTATAACTTTTGCGCAAACCAATCAATACGCGCTTATTGCGATTTTTTTTTTTACCAAAAATATGTAGAAGAATACGTATCGGCCTAAACTGAGGAAAATTTTATTTAAAAAACAAAATGGGTATTTATTATAGCAAAAAGGAAAAAATAGTGTTTTTTTTCCAAACTGGACCCTCTTCTTTTGTTTATAGCGCAAAAAATAAAAACCGCAGAGGTGATCAAATACCAACAAAAGAAAGCTCTATTTGTGGGAAAAAAAGGACACAAATTTCGTTTGGGAGCCACGTCGCACGACCGCGCAATTGTCATTCAAATTGTGACAGCGCTGAAAGCTGAAAAATGGCTTGGGCAGGAAGGGGGTTTTCGTGCACAGTAGAGAAGTGGTTAAAGTGGAGCTCCACCCTAAATAGCAACTTTTGCTATTTGGAACCCTCCCCCCCTCCGGTGTCACAATTGACACCTTTCAGGGGGGAGGGGGGTAAAGATACCTGTCTAAGACAGGTATTTTCACCCACATCCGGGAGTCCTGTCTCCGGGAATCTGCGGGAGTTACGTCACTTCCCGCAGACTTCCCTTGGTGTTCTGGGAGACACTCGGCTCCCAGAACACAGGAGCACCAATCAGAACGGCGCAGCGCGACTCGCGCATGCGCCGTAGGGAACCGGGCATGAAGCCGCAGGGCTTCACTTCCTGGTTCCCTCAGCGAGGATGGCGGAGGGAGCAGCAGAGCGACGAGCGGTTGCTCGTCCTCTGCTGCGGACGTCGCTGGACTCCAGGACAGGTAAGTGTCCAAATATTAAAAGCCAGCAGCTGCTGTAGCTGTAGCTGCTGGCTTTTAATTTTTTTTTTCCGGCGGAGCAACCCCTTTAAGCACCATACACACGATCAGACTTTTTGACAACAAACTTCAAAATGAGCTAGTTTTCCAAAAAATCCGACCGTGTGTACGCTCCATGGGACAAACTTTTTCGGTTTTCATCGGACAAAAGTTCGCTCTGCAAACGGACAAACTTTTCGGCAACAAAAGTCCTACGGTGCAAAGTCTCCATCGGACTTTAGTCCGAAGTACAAACATGCATGCTCAGAAGCAAGGACCAGCTTCCGTTCTGTCTTGTAAAACTAGCGTTCGTTATGGAGATATCACATTCGTGACGCGGCAAGTTATGAAATCTAGAAATGCAGCGCACATTCTCTTCTTCTTTAATAATGGGATAATAATAAAGCTGCTTTGCTGATGATACGGAGAAATGATAAACGTATTTACAAAGGATTTGTGTTCTAGTGAAAATGAAAATCGCGAATCAACACAGACCAAACTTCTACTAACTCGAGATTAGCAGAAGGAGCACAAAGGGTGACGCCGGAGAATTAAACTTCCTCTTTTGAAGTGTCGTTAGTATGTTGAAACGTCACTACATTCGTGTTTGTTGCCGAAAAATTCAGAGCGTGTGTATGCTATGGGCGTTCACCGCCAACTCCCTTCGGACAAAAATCTACGGAAAAGTTTGTTTGAAGTCCGACCGTGTGTACGAGGCTTTAGACAGGACAATTCAGTTTGTTGCAGGGTGGCTGGTAAATTGAGCTGGGACTTTTCCTTTGTTGTTGTTAACCACTTACGGACCGCTTTCCTTTTCTGTGTATTCCCATTCAGTGCAATCCTCACACAGTTAGTAAGCATCATTCATCACACTTAACCCTTTGATTGCCCCTGGTGTTAACCCATTCCCTGCCAGTGTTATTAGTACAGTACACTGATCACTGTATTATCGTCACCAAAAAAGAGTCAGTTCGGTGACTTAATGTCGCAGTCCCGCTAAAAATCGCTGATCGCCGCCATTACTAGTAAAAAAATAAAAATAAATAAAAACTCCAAAAATATATCCCATCATTTGCAGACGCTATAACTTTTGGCAAAATAATAAATATACACTTATTGGGAATTTTTTTATGAAAAATATGTAGCAGAATACATATTGGCCTAAATTGATGAAGAAATTAGATTTTTTACATTTTTATTGGATATGTATTAAAGCGGAAAGTACAAAATATTGTTTTTTGTTCAAAATTGTCACTATTTTTTTGTTTATAGCGCAAAAAAAATAAAAACCACAGAGGTGATCAAATACCACCAAAAGAAAGGTCTAATTGTGGGAAAAAAACATCTATTTTATTTGAGTACAGCGTTGCACGACCGCACAATTGTCAGTAAAGTAACGCAGTGCCGTATCGCAGAAAATGGCCTGGTTATGAAGGGGGTAAAACCTTCCGGGGCTGAAGTGGTTAAACTGCAAAATGCTAAATTTTTTTATTAATATTATCATACGGGATTTATATAGCGCCAACAGTTTGCGCAGCGCTTTACAACGTGAGGGCAGACAGTATATTTACAATACAATTTGATACAGGAGGAATCAGAGGGCCCTGCTCGCTTGAGCTTACAATATAGAAGGCAGGGTCAAGTGATACAAAAGGTAATAACTATGGGGGATGATCTGATGGAGAAAATGAAAGTACACTTCTTAGGTGTGGACAGGATAGGCTTTTCTGAAGAGAAACGTTTTCTAGCGAGGATACTAGCAAGCAGGAATGAAGAGAACAATTTGGTTGGTATTTTGAGACTGGGTTAATGATGAAGCTGGGGGAAGAGTTGTGGATGGCTTTGTAAGTTATTGTTAGTATTTTGAATTTAATTTGTTGAGTAAGTGGCAGCCAATGGAGGGATTGTCCGAGAGGAGTAGCAGGCACTGAGCAGTTTGTAAGGTGGATGAGTTGCAGTAGTGGAGAGATAACCGGGGAGTGGATTAGGAGTTTTGTAGTATAATTGGTTACGATGGGGAGTATTTTGGAGATGTTGCGGAGGTTGAGGCAGCAAGCTTTGGAAAGTGATTGAATATGGGGCTAAAAAGAGAGTTCATTGTCCAGGACTACACCTAGCACCCTGGCATGCGCGGATGGGTTAATGGATGTGCCATTGATCTCGACAGAGAAGTCAGGGGAAGGGGCACGTGGGGGGAGGAAATATTATGAGCTCGGTTTTGGACAGGCGGAGTTTGAGGAAGTGGTGTGACATCCAGACTGATATGGATAAAAGGGGGGAAGAAACTGCGCTAAGATAAACTAAAACAATTCCTAGTTGCCAAGGAATGACATAAAAGTGCTGATGAAAGCTGGTGTAAAGCTGTGACTTTCTGTGCAACATCAAACAGTAAACAAAAATGGGAAATAATAAAGTCGCGCTAAACCATATGAATTCAATGAATAAGATCATATACACAGTGCATAAAACATTGTTGCAAAAATTGAATACCAAAATAACACAAATAAACACAATCTATTGAGTGAAAAAAATTATTCATAAATGTCCACAGTGATCCAAGGATAAAGTGAATATTCCTTAAATTATCCACTATAGTGATTGGTTAATATGAGTCCACCCGGCAATGGAAGTTTTATAACCAAATAAGTGACATCTACCACCAATAAGCCAAAAGAATCTGCTTACTGAAGCCCCGTGGTCCCTTATTACAGGGGACCCAGGGAGGCGTTTAGAGTAGGAACACAGCTGGGCGAAATGACTCCTAGGACCCACCACACCATTAGTCCGCATACTCCATGATGATGGATGCCAGGTGTTTGTGGATGAAGTATAGAAAACAAAAAATGCTCCCAATAGTGTAAAAACCTCTTAGCTTTAATGTTTCCAAATAAATAAAATACACTTACAAAAAATGCAGTGACAGAAATGCCTTAAGCCTGCTGCGCCGGCCGGACGCAAGCAGGCAGAACCGTCCGTCTAAGAGACACAAGCAGCACAGCAATGTGACGTCAGCGCGCCGCTCGTTCCGCCCTACTCATCCACAAACACCTGGCATCCATCATCATGGAGTATGCGGACTAATGGTGCGGTGGGTCCTAGGAGTCATGTAGCCCCAGCTGTGTTCCTACTCTAAACGCCTCCCTGGGTCCCCTGTAATAAGGGACCACGGGGCTTCGGTAAGCAGATTCTTTTGGCTTATTGGTGGTGGATTTCACTTATTTGGTTATAACTTCCATTGCTGAAGAGCTTGGATTTTTCATCACTGAAGGATTTATGCACGGGTGGACTCATATCAACCAATCACTATTGTGGATAATTTAAGGAATATTCACTTTAACCTTGGATCACTGTGGACATTTATGAATACCGCATTTATCGGCGTATAACACGCACAGGCGTATAACACGCACCCTAACTTTAAGAGGGAAGTTTCAGTAAAAAAACTTTCCACAGCCCCGTGTATAACGCTCAGGCACAGTTTACACTCTATTTTCAGCGTAAAAAAGTGAGTGTTATACGCCAATAAATACAGTAATTTTTTTCACTCCATAGATTGTGTTTATTTATGTTATTTTGGTATTCAATTTTTGCAACAATGTTTTATGCACTGTGTATATGATCTTATTCATTGTATTCATATGGTTTAGCGCAAATTTATTATTTCCCATCCAGACTGATATGTCAGTTAGTAAATTATTGATGCGTGAGGAGACTGATGTTGTAAACGTATGGGTAAAGAGATAGGTTTGGGTGTTGTCAGCGTAGAACTGATATTGAAAGCCATAGGAGACTATCCGCTGACCCAGGGAGGAGGTGTAGATCGAGAATTAGTCCAAGTCCAAGTTTTTAAGTTTTAATTCCGCTTTAATACCAGCAGAATCTGTGACAAACAGCAGGAAAAAAGGGGAATATTAAAGTAAAATATTTTTGTAAGGAGACTTATTGGGCTAATTGACTTATTGAAAGACTTATTAAAAGACTTATTGAGCTAATCATAAAGTTTTCATTTAAACTATATCCTATAAAGATGACATCTAATAACAAATTTTCCTTTTTTGTTCGTCTTTTCATCCTACCTTTGCTCCGTGTTGAACAGCGCAAAGATGTGTTTGCTGGACATGAAGCTTTTTTCCACATCACGAACCTTCAGGTTGTCCAAAGGTAGCATGTACTTCTTCTCTTTTTCCTATTCGGAAAGGAGAAGCAAAAACAAACCAATAAGCCTGGATACAGTAGAAGTCTCACACAGTGCCAACATTGCACAGCATTACTTCCTTCACCTCAATTAAACTTAAATGAGCTTGGCAGCTGGAAGGACTCTTAGCTAAGCAAGGAATATCTGAGAAAGCCCAGTGCCACTAACTTTAGAGAACCGTGCCATTTGTGTATCAATAAACGTATTGTATACAGCCTCCCTGACTGCAAACATGAACTTACAGTGGACTGCAAAAAGCCTACAGCAATTAGAAATTAGTACACCCAAACCAAGAAAGTCATTAATCGGCCAGCTGGACCCATGTCACATATTCATTCCAGATCAGGTGCCCAATATTTAAATATAAGTCTTGCCTGGTCTTCTCTTTCCTGATGGCTAACATTGGTATGAATAACTGGCATGACTTCATTTTCTGCTTTCAAACTCATATATGATCATTTCAGTTCAAACTTCAGAAATTTGATAACACTGTGAATTCTGAAAAATTTCCACTCTAAAAGCAGACTGGTTTAGTTCCCTTGCATTTCACAAAATAACTGGTCTACTGCTGACCCGACCTGGACAGCCCCCATTCATCTGGAAAAGTTACTTCTATATGTGGTAAATCGAATGGTAACAACATTCAAAAAGTACAAATAAAATAATTAGCCTTCCATAGGATGTACAAAACAACAAAGGGACCATGCTTTACCGCAAATTGCATGGGAGACTGGAAACCGGTGCTCTGGCCCAGATGCCTTTGAATTGTAGCAATAATACAGGTCCACAGGAGAGGTTCCATCCAGGTCCACCACTAAACGGTCCACTTGACGTTTTAAGCTGGGTTATCCCACCGTTTGGGGCTTTTTTGACAGACTATCACTGTCTGGCCCGAGCAACAGGCCTTGATTGGCATAAATTACCCTATGCTTTCTGGCTCACTATACCTGGAGGAACGCTCGCGCTCTACTTACCAGTAGCCTGTGCATGTTACCCTTCTATGTAATTACCTACTACGGTTTACTACGAATGTGTCTACACATCACTGGCCTTCTGTTATACACGGACTGCCAGTCCAAAAATATCTAGGCCTGTTTCATTATTCAACATGGGCTTGTTTAATATTATGCTCCTGACGAAGCGTCTCGGAACGCGAAACTAGTCGAGCAAAGCAAGATTTCTATCTTTGAACTTACCAGATTTATCAATAAGGCTAGCCACCCCCTGTGTACACCGTTCAACTTGGTTTTGTGTTTGTTGGATATACATTACTTTATTTTGAATTTTACATGTTAAATATAATCTCTGGGAGGTGTGTCTAGCTCTGTATTCGGGATCCTATACTGATTACTGATGATTATCATAAAATTTCATTTTTCTGAAATGTATTAATGTATTTTTATTAAGATTTAAATATTTTTTCTACTAACAATAAAAACCTCTAGAATTTTTACAATAATTACCCATGTGCCGTCTAAAGTCCATTCTTAGTTAAATTAATGTATCTCCAATAATACAACGAAGCGGACTACTCGGTAACATCCATTACAACATTTCTTTACTGGATACATGGCAGGATACAGCAGTAAGATGCTAATGTGTTTCTGCCAAAGCATAAAGCCTCATACACACGACCGGTTTTCTCGGCAAGAAACGACAAGAAAACTGTTGGGAGAGCTTTCTTGCTGAGAAAACCGTTTGTGTGTATGGTTTCTCGTCGAGAAAACTGCCGGGAATCTCGACGAGAAAAATAGAGAACCTGCTCTCTATTTTCTCATCAGGATTCTCGTTTTTCTCATCAGGATTCTCGTCAGCCTGTTTCCCGACGAGAAAACCGGTCGTGTGTATGCTTTTCTGAGTCTTAAAAAATCGCACATGCTCAGAATCAAGTATGAGACGGGAGCGCTCCTTCTGGTAAAACTAGCATTCGTAATGGAGATAGCACATTCGTCATGCTGTAACGGACTGAAAAGCACAAAGACTGAAAAACGTGAATCGTCTCTCCCCAAACTTTTACTAACACGCGGTAACACGAGATCAGCAAAAGCAGCCCAAGGGGTGGTGCCATTGGAATCGAACTTCCCCTTTATACTGCCATCGTACATGTTGTACGCCACCACGCTTTACAACGACAAGATTTGGAATTGACAGTGTATATGCAAGGAAAGCTTGACAAGAATCTCGTCAAGCTTGACAAGAATCTCGTCGAGAAAAACAACGGTTTTTTTTACGACGAGATTCTCGTCGTGTGTACTAGGCTTTACTCATAGCATGTATGTATGCTTTCACAGAATGTAGTTGACCTGCTTTTGTTCCTATATTTTATGGGGATAAAAACGTCAATATTAGTAGAGTATATTAAAATATAAAAATAGTAGACAATTGTTAGAACCTCTGTATTCTATTATTCTCGGCGTCCTCAGTGGGTAGTTTTCTCCTCTCTTATGCCCCATACACACGAGTAGAATTTCCGTCAGAAAAAAGTTGGATGGTTTTTCTGACGGAATTCCGCTCAAGCTCGGCTTGCATACACACGGTCACACAAAAGTTCTCTGAACTTTCGAGCGTTAAGAACGCGGTGACGTACAACACTACGACGATGCGAGAAAAAGAAGTTCAATGCTTCCGAGCATGCATCAAATTGTTTCCGAGCATTCGTGTTTTTTTTGCGCGTCGAATTGCATACAGACGAACGGATTTTCCGATAGGAATTTTTTCCATCAGAAAAATTGAGAACCTTCTCTCAAACTTTTGCTGGCGGAAATTCTGCCAGAAAAAGTCTGATGGAGCATACACACGGTCGTAATTTCCGATGAAAAGCTCACATCGGACTTTTGCTGGCGGAAATTCCGCTTGTGTGTACGGGGCATTACAGTGTGGACACCAGAATAAGAAGAGAGGGGGTGAGATCTTTCCGCTAAGGACAAAGACTGCCACAATCGCACTTTTTTAGTACAGTGACAAAATCTCTATCAAATTTTATTGTTGTCCATGTCCTTCCTATGGAAATTTGCTCTCACCTTCTGTGGGTTTACCAAGACAAGAAGTGAAAAAAATCTTTAGACTGCTTTCACACTGCAATGCCCTGGCCATTAGCACTTTAGCGATGTTTAAACGGTGCTATTGTGTCGCTTATCGCCCGCTAGCGGATTTTAACTCCTGTTTTCGGGCATTTTCAAAGCGCTTTTCATAGTGCTTTGATAGCACTGTCCATTCATTCCAATGGGCAGGGCATTTTGGGAGTGCTAACCTACCCCAAAGATGCTGCTCGCTGAACTTTTCGGAACATCCCGCAAGCGCACCGCCCGAGTGTGAAAAGTAGGGTTGTCCCGATACTGATACTAGTATCGGTATCATGACCGATACCGAGCATTTGTGCGAGTATTTGTACTCGCACAAATGCTCCCGATGCCAGATCCGATACCTGGAACCGGAAGTCAGCGTGCGGAGAGGGCGGAGCGGAGATCGGTCTGGCAGCAGGGGAACACGGGGGTAAGCTGGCTGGGGCAGGGGGGCAGAGCGCCGCCACATATTCCGTCCAAAACGGTGACCGGAGCCGTCACATTCGGTACAGGAAGTGACGTTCCGTGTCTCTGTCGGAGGGTAAACATCACGACGCCCATCTTGGTACACCCTGCACTCGGCTGCAGTAAGCCAGCAGCGGACATCTTGTTATACCCAGCCCATATAGTTCAGGCTGGGTGTAACAAGATGTCCGCTGCTGGCTTACTGCAGCCAAGTGCAAGGTCTACCAATATGGGCGTCGCAGCATACTTACTAGATGTTAAATTACATGAATGATAAGAGGCAAGGAATGCTTTTGCAATGCTATATGCTATATAGCATTGCAAAATCCTTCCTCTCATCATTCATGTAATTTATTATGCAATTACCAATCAGTGCTGCATTTCAGTGCCCATCAATCACTGCCCATAAGTGCCGCCTATCAGTGCCCATAAGTGCCGCCTATCAGTGCCATCAATCAGTGCCCATAAGTGCCACCTATCAGTGCCCATAAGTGCCGCCTATCAGTGCCATTAAACAGTGCTCATCAGTGCCCATCAGTGCCATCAGTCAGTGTCCATCAGTCAGTGCCCATCAGTCAGTGCCCATAAGTGCCCATTAGTCAGTTCCCATAAGTGCCCACCAGTCAGTGCCACCAGCCAGTGCCCATTAGTTAAACTGTCACATCACATTAAAAAAAAAGTATCGGTAATCGGTATCGGCGAGTACTTGAAAAAAAGTATCAGTACTCGGTCTTAAAAAAGTGGTATCGGGACAACCCTAGTGAAAAGTCACACTGGAATGAATAGGAGGCGGTTTTCAGGCGCTTAGCAGATGCTATTTCCAGCACTAAAGCGCTTGAAAACCGCCCCAGTATGAAAGGGGTCTTAAAATGCAACTATAGCCCAAAGCTGGCCATACACTGATCAAAATCTGGCAAGGTCAGCATAGACCAGCTGAATCTCGATTAATGTGTGGCAGTCTCTACTCGACAAAAGCTGATTCCTTGATGTACTTTTATTGACGGGACAATTGATTGGAAAAAAAATTTTGACCAGGGGCTGCAGGTGTTGATCAGATAATTCTGACAGTGGCGGGTGCAGATATCAGAATGCAATGGGGTGGATTTACTAAACACAAAAGGACTGTGAACTCTGCAAGTGCAGTTGTTCCAGAGCTCAGTAAATTAGTTGAAGCTTAACTTTGCAAATAACACCCAATCACATGCAGGGGGAAAAAAACAAAAAAACAAAATTTTTGCTTGCACATGATTGGATGATGGAAGCTAGCAGAGCTTCCCCCCATTTGCTAAGCTCTGGAGCAACTGCACTTGCAGAGTGCATAGTCTATTTTCCTTTAGTAAATCAACCCCAATTTTCTGGCAGGGGGGATTCCTCCATCCACCTTGTTTGTGTCGATGAAGGAATCTTTGATTTGTCTTTTTTTGTTTAATCTGCTTGCTGAAAATGAACAGTGTATTGCAAGTGTAGAGGGGTGTTCAATTTAGGGGAGTGTCTGAGTGGTAGTTAGGCTCAGACACACTATTGTTAGGGTTAATGGACCATTTCTGTGCCATGGGAGCTAGTATTGGTGTATAGTTCCCTGGGGCCTACAGGTGGCGCTGTCGCCATAGGTCCGGGTTGAACCACAGTACAGGGTTGTGCCTTTTCTTGTCCCCTCTCTGCAGCAGTACGGCGGGGCGGGGAACCTGCTGTGCCTGTCGGGAGGTCATCGTCCACGCCCAGGCACCTTCAGCCTGGGTGTGTGTCATCTCCGGGTGCCCTAGGCCCGGAGGCCTGGTTCCTGTTCCATCCCAGACACCTTCAGTCTGGGGTGAGGTACTAATTTGGAGGCCCGGAGCCAGGCACTTTCGGTTGGGTTCCGCCGGGGATTGAGGACTCCCAGGGTGCCGCCTTGCGAGGGGACCCGTATCTGGGATGAGGAGGCCAGGGAGGTTACCTGTACCGAAGACCCAGCGCAGAGTCGTGGTGACGGTGAGGACCTCTGGTAACTCTCTGGAGGTATGTCTTCTCCCTCACACGGGCCAAGTACTCTCTAGAAGGAAGTTCGCTTACAGGTCAGTGGCAGTGGCCTAATAGGGCCGTGCCCTATTCACCCAGTCAGTGGCAGTGACTCTATTCACCTGGTCAGTGGCAGTGACCTGTTCTCCAAGTCAGTGGCAGTGACTTCCTATTCACCCGGTCTGTGGCAGAGACCAACCTGACGGTCTGTGGCACAGATCGTGCGCCAAAGCTGTTTGTGAAGCCTAAACAGTCAAAGAACATGATTAAAGTTTGTGCCTGGACCTCCTCCCACCTAAGCTGTCCTGTGTCTTGTTCCAACCTGTCTGCTGTCAAAGAGGCATATTTATTATCCGTGTGAAATAAATATAGAAGTTGAACTTTCAGTTGGTGTGGACAGTTACATTACTGGGGGAAACATAAGGACTTGCATCTACCTAAGGTAGAGGTGAGAATCCTCCTCGGGAGGATTCAACTCCAGCCACAGGCAGGCCCGAAAAACTAACACCGCTTAACCTCCTTACTCAAGAGGGTACGGGCTTGTGGTGCGGTGTGCCTCTCCCCTCCCTGCGAGGAGCCGAAATACACACAAAAAGGCAGGTAGGGGGAGAGGTGAGGGCGCTACACGTGGGGGCTCGAGTCCGGGATGTGTCTGCGGTTGGAAAGTGTGAACTTTATTCCCCAGTGAAGTTCCGTGGAGGTCGGCCATATTGAGAACTGCGCCACGAGGAGAACCCTGACTGCGTAGTTCGTGGGCGTGTCAGAGAGAAAGCCTAGGAGATGGGAGGAGTCCGGCCATGTGTGGAGGCGCACGTGGGGACTTTGGCACGAAAGGGACAGTGCGCGATGGAGCAGCGAATGGATAACATGGCGTCTCATGCCTCATGGGTTCAAATTACTACTACCATGAAGATGACTTCCTTTGCTGCTCCCTTGACGGATACGGGGATTCGGCTCAAGCTCCGGGGACGATTTGCCCTCTACGTTTGCAAAGATGTGGAGGCCCTCTGAGTGATTTGCTCCGGCTGCTTGGGACTGGTGGTTCATCTGAAGCCATTCGGGCGATGTGAGCACTGTAAGGAGTTCCTGTTCGAGGTGGAGCAACCTACAGAAAAGCCTCAGGCTTTCCACATCAATTGCCTTACAGGCGCCACAACTCTGGAAGGAGGAATCAGAGCTTACACAGCCACCCCTGCGCGCACTGCCGAGACTTCGGAGGAAGTCACAGAGGACATTGTGTCAGTGAATGAGGAACCGGAGGATGCTACTTCAGTCACCACAGAGTCCTTTCTCCCACCGCCCAAGAGGAAGATCGGGTTTGTGAAAGCTTCCCGCGGCCGTGGTGGAGCTACGCCCGATCGCTTACTTGAAACGGATGCATCCGAAGGGAAAAGTCCCGGACGTCCTGGTTCAGCTACAAGCCGAGGTAAGCCAGGGGAGGAGACTCTGTCCAAGGTCCCGAGTGTTGGGGATTCACATGTCTGTGAATTAATCAGAGGCGGTGACTTGTCCTCAATCAGGAGTTACCTGCCTGCGGAGGAATGTGACACCTCCGATCTGGAGTCCATCTCTGATGTGGGAGATGGCCCCTGTCCTTGTCCCGTAGTGCTAGGGACTCACCCATGTCCATTGGGGAAAGTACACCCCGGGTGGTGGCCTCACAGCCTGAGGAGGGATCTGTCCCCTTGTCTGCCCTTTCACCGTTGGAAACACCTGCATCAGCTACCGAGACGAGACGTGTGTCGCTGCGGACCCCTGTGTCTGGTCCAGAGGTAGTTAAAGTACCTCGGTATCTGGATGCCATCGTCTTGCCTGGCACGGGAGACCGTGCTACCATGCCACCATTGTACCGGTTGCAGAGACTTTTCAACCAGAGAGTTGCCAGCGAGTATGGGTGGGAGTACCCGTAACCTGCTTAAAGAACTTTTATTTGAAGTGGAGGCCTGTAGACACCGGTGGTACGAGGACTTTATATGGACACACATTAAAGTACCCCAGGACCGAAGATACTTGTCATGTTCACCTGCAGCCACCCAGAGATTCAAAGACTGTAAGGCTGCCTGGATGTTGGGTAGGCACATTTATGCGGACAAGGTACTCATTTGTAGGAAGGACAAAGATGACGTTGAGTACCATATAGACACTTTTTATAGGCATTGGAAGCCATTGGTGTTGCCAGACCCACACTACTACGTGTGAGAGACAAGACTCTGGTGTTGCTTTATTTTTTTTGAGTGCACTCTTTGGAGCCCAGGAACTTTTGCCCTAGCTGAAATTGTATTCTACTCTTTGGAGAAGCGGGAGCTGTTGTTCTTTCCTCCCCTCTCCGCCCCTACCACAAAGATACAAGGACTTTGGGGAGTAGATAGTTCAGGGCCACAGTAAAGAAGAAAAGGAAGTTTTACCCCAAGAAAAAGAAGGAAAGTTTCTTTTTGGGATGGGTGTTCTGACGTTGGCACTACCACTAGGTGGCGGTGTTATGCAACTATTGCCTTGCTAATGATGTGGTACAGTTTTACTTTAGAAGGAAGGGATTTTCCTCTAGGGGAGAATCTCTTCATTCTAGCAAAATGTGGTTTGTTGTGTATGTTTTTTTTTCTTCCCCTGCAGGCGGACGCCAAGCAAGATTACTGAGAATGGGGTGGATCTTAGCTAATGCAGGCGGGAGGGAAATGTAAATATTTCATTAAAAAAAAAAGAAGGGGGTTTTATGTGACATTTAATGTTTTAATGTGCACATGTGTGATTTCTCCTTTCCTTCCTATGTTTTTCACCTCCTTTCCCCATGTTAGGTTCCGGCACAAACTGACAGTTTTTTAAATTGTCCCTTTTTTGTTAGTTAGTCTCTGGATTGGGCTTATGCTGACTCAGTCATGAGAGGCATAGGTTTACTCCAGACACTGGGGACAAGTGTCTATTTAGTGGGGGGAATGTGTAGCGGGGTGTTCAATTTAGAGGAGTGTCTGAGTGGTAGTTAGGCTCAGACACACTATTGTTAGGGTTAATGGACCATTTCTGTGCCATGGGAGCTAGTATTGGTGTATAGTTCCCTGGGGCCTACAGGTGGTGCTGTGGCCATAGGTCCGGGTTGAACCACAGTACAGGGTTGTGACTTTTCTTGTCCCCTCTTGGCAGCAGTACGGCGGGCGGGGAACCTGCTGTGCCTGTCGGGAGAGGGCATAAAAAGGGGCGGCCATCTTCCATGGGGGTCGTCGTCCACGCCCAGGCACCTTCAGCCTGGGTGTGTGTGTGTGTCATCTCCGGGTGCCCTAGGCCCGGAGGCCTGGTTCCTGTTCCATCCCAGACACCTTCAGTCTGGTGTGAGGTACTAATTTGGAGGCCCGAAGCCCAGCACCTTCGGCTGGGTTCCGCCGGGGATCGAGGACTCCCAGGGTGCCGCCTTGCGAGGGGATCCATATCCCAGCGCAGAGTCGTGGTGACGGTGAGGACCTCTGGTAACTCTCCAGAGGGATGTCTTCTCCCTCACACGGGCCAAGTACTCTCTAGAAGGAAGTTCGCTTACAGGTCAGTGGCAGTGGCCTAATAGGGCCGTGCCCTATTCACCCAGTCAGTGGCAGTGACTCAATTCAAGTCTGGGGTGAGGTACTAATTTGGAGGCCCGGAGCCAGGCACTTTCGGCTGGGTTCCGCCGGGGATTGAGGACTCCCAGGGTGCTGCCTTGCGAGGGGACCCGTATCTGGGATGAGGAGGCCAGGGAGGTTACCTGTACCGAAGACCCAGCGCAGAGTCGTGGTGACGGTGAGGACCTCTGGTAACTCTCCGGAGGGATGTCTTCTCCCTCACACGGGCCAAGTACTCTCTAGAAGGAAGTTCGCTTACAGGTCAGTGGCAGTGGCCTAATAGGGCCGTGCCCTATTCACCCAGTCAGTGGCAGTGACTCTATTCATCTGGTCAGTGGCAGTGACCTGTTCTCCAAGTCAGTGGCAGTGACTTCCTATTCACCCGGTCTGTGGCAGAGACCAACCTGACGGTCTGTGGCAGAGATCGTGCCCCAAAGCTGTTTGTGAAGCCTAAACAGTCAAAGAACCTGATTCAAGTTTGTGCCTGGACCTCCTCCCACCTAAGCTGTCCTGTGTCTTGTTCCAACCTGTCTGCTGTCAAAGAGGCATATTTATTATCCGTGTGAAATAAATATAGAAGTTGGACTTTCAGTTGGTGTGGACAGTTACATTACTGGGGGAAACATAAGGACTTGCATCTACCTAAGGTAGAGGTGAGAATCCTCCTCGGGAGGATTCAACTCCAGCCACAGGCAGGCCCGAAAAACTAACACCGCTCAACCTCCTTACTCAGGAGGGTACGGGCTTGTGGTGCGGTGTGCCTCTCCCCTCCCTGCGAGGAGCCGAAATACACACAAAAAGGCAGGTAGGGGGAGAGGTGAGGGCGCTACACGTGGGGGCTCGAGTCCGGGATGTGTCTGCTGTTGGAAAGTGTGAAAACCCCCCCAGAGTTTGAACTTTATTTCCCAGTGAAGTTCCGTGGAGGTCGGCCATATTGAGAACTGCGCCACGAGGAGAACCCTGACTGCGTAGTTCGTGGGCGTGTCAGAGAGAAAGCCTAGGAGATGGGAGGAGTCCGGCCATGTGTGGAGGCGCACGTGGGGACTTTGGCGCGAAAGGGACAGTGCGCGATGGAGCAGCGAATGGATAACATGGCGTCTCATGCCTCATGGGTTCAAATTACTACTACCATGAAGATGACTTCCTTTGCTGCTCCCTTGACGGATACGGGGATTCGGCTCAAGCCCCGGGGACGATTTGCCCTCTACGTTTGCAAAGATGTGGAGGCCCTCGGAGTGATTTGCCCCGGCTGCTTGGGACTGGTGGTTCATCTGAAGCCATTCGGGCGATGTGAGCACTGTAAGGAGTTCCTGTTCGAGGTGGAGCAACCTACAGAAAAGCCTCGGGCTTTCCACATCAATTGCCTTACAGGCGCCACCACTCTGGAAGGAGGAATCAGAGCTTACACAGCCACCCCTGCGCGCACTGCCGAGACTTCGGAGGAAGTCACAGAGGACATTGTGTCAGTGAATGAGGAACCGGAGGATGCTACTTCAGTCACCACAGAGTCCTTTCTCCCACCGCCCAAGAGGAAGATCGGGTTTGTGAAAGCTTCCCGCGGCCGTGGTGAAGCTACGCCCCATCGCTTACTCGAAACGGATGCATCCGAAGGGAAAAGTCCCGGACGTCCTGGTTCAGCTACAAGCCGAGGTAAGCCGGGGGAGGAGACTCTGTCCAAGGTCCCGAGTGTTGGGGATTCACATGTCTGTGAATTAACCAGAGGCGGTGACTTGTCCTCCATCAGGAGTTACCTGCCTGCGGAGGAATGTGACACCTCTGATCTGGAGTCCATCTCTGATGTGGGAGATGGCCCCTGTCCTTGTCCCGTAGTGCTAGGGACTCACCCATGTCAATTGGGGAAAGTACACCCCGGGTGGTGGCCTCACAGCCTGAGGAGGGATCTGTCCCCTTGTCTGCCCTTTCACCGTTGGAAACACCTGCATCAGCTACCGAGACGAGACGTGTGTCGCTGCGGACCCCTGTGTCTGGTCCAGAGGTAGTTAAAGTACCTCGGTATCTGGATGCCATCGTCTTGCCTGGCACGGGAGACCGTGCTACCATGCCACCATTGTACCGGTTGAAGAGACTTTTCAACCAGAGAGTTGCCAGCGAGTATGGGTGGGAGTACCCGTAACCTGCTTAAAGAACTTTTATTTGAAGTGGAGGCCTGTAGACACCGGTGGTACGAGGACTTTATATGGACACACATTAAAGTACCCCAGGCCCGAAGATACTTTTCATGTTCACCTGCAGCCACCCAGAGATTCAAAGACTGTAAGGCTGCCTGGATGTTGGGTCGGCACATTTATGCGGACAAGGTACTCATTTGTAGGAAGGACAAAGATGACGTTGAGTACCATATAGACACTTTTTATAGGCATTGGAAGCCATTGGTGTTGCCAGACCCACACTACTACGTGTGAGAGACAAGACTCTGGTTTTGCTTTATTTTTTTTGAGTGCACTCTTTGGAGCCCAGGAACTTTTGCCCTAGCTGAAATTGTATTCTACTCTTTGGAGAAGCGGGAGCTGTTGTTCTTTCCTCCCCTCTCCGCCCCTACCACAAAGATACAAGGACTTTGGGGAGTAGATAGTTCAGGGCCACAGTAAAGAAGAAAAGGAAGTTTTACCCCAAGAAAAAGAAGGAAAGTTTCTTTTTGGGATGGGTGTTCTGACGTTGGCACTACCACTAGGTGGCGGTGTTATGCAACTATTGCCTTGCTAATGATGTGGTACAGTTTTACTTTAGAAGGAAGGGATTTTCCTCTAGGGGAGAATCTCTTCATTCTAGCAAAATGTCGTTTGTTGTGTATGTTTTTTTTTCTTCCCCTGCAGGCGGACGCCAAGCAAGATTACTGAGAATGGGGTGGATCTTAGCTAATGCAGGCGGGAGGGAAATGTAAATATTTCCTAAAAAAAAAGAAGGGGGTTTTATGTGACATTTAATGTTTTAATGTGCACATGTGTGATTTCTCCTTTCCTTCCTATGTTTTTCACCTCCTTTCCCCATGTTAGGTTCCGGCACAAACTGACAGTTTTTTAAATTGTCCCTTTTTTGTTAGTTAGTCTCTGGATTGGGCTTATGCTGACTCAGTCATGAGAGGCATAGGTTTACTCCAGACACTGGGGACCAGTGTCTATTTAGTGGGGGGAATGTGTAGCGGGGTGTTCAATTTAGAGGAGTGTCTGAGTGGTAGTTAGGCTCAGACACACTATTGTTAGGGTTAATAGACCATTTCTGTGCCATGGGAGCTAGTATTGGTGTATAGTTCCCTGGGGCCTACAGGTGGCGCTGTGGCCATAGGTCCGGGTTGAACCACAGTAAAGGGTTGTGACTTTTCTTGTCCCCTCTTGGCAGCAGTACGGCGGGCGGGGAACCTGCTGTGCCTGTCGGGAGAGGGCATAAAAAGGGGCGGCCATCTTCCATGGGGGTCGTCGTCCACGCCCAGGCACCTTCAGCCTGGGTGTGTGTGTGTCATCTCCGGGTGCCCTAGGCCCGGAGGCCTGGTTCCTGTTCCATCCCAGACACCTTCAGTCTGGGGTGAAGTACTAATTTGGAGGCCCGAAGCCCAGCACCTTCGGCTGGGTTCCGCCGGGGATCGAGGACTCCCAGGGTGCCGCCTTGCGAGGGGATCCATATCCCAGCGCAGAGTCGTGGTGACGGTGAGGACCTCTGGTAACTCTCCGGAGGGATGTCTTCTCCCTCACAGGGGCCAAGTACTCTCTAGAAGGAAGTTCGCTTACAGGTCAGTGGCCTAATAGGGCCGTGCCCTATTCACCCAGTCAGTGGCAGTGACTCAATTCAAGTCTGGGGTGAGGTACTAATTTGGAGGCCCGGAGCCAGGCACTTTCGGCTGGGTTCCGCTGGGGATTGAGGACTCCCAGGGTGCCGCCTTGCGAGGGGACCCGTATCTGGGATGAGGAGGCCAGGGAGGTTACCTGTACCGAAGACCCAGCGCAGAGTCGTGGTGACGGTGAGGACCTCTGGTAACTCTCCGGAGGGATGTCTTCTCCCTCACACGGGCCAAGTACTCTCTAGAAGGAAGTTCGCTTACAGGTCAGTGGCAGTGGCCTAATAGGGCCGTGCCCTATTCACCCAGTCAGTGACAGTGACTCTATTCACCTGGTCAGTGGCAGTGACCTGTTCTCCAAGTCAGTGGCAGTGACTTCCTATTCACCCGGTCTGTGGCAGAGACCAACCTGACGGTCTGTGGCAGAGATCGTGCGCCAAAGCTGTTTGTGAAGCCTAAACAGTCAAAGAACCTGATTCAAGTTTGTGCCTGGACCTCCTCCCACCTAAGCTGTCCTGTGTCTTGTTCCAACCTGTCTGCTGTCAAAGAGGCATATTTATTATCCGTGTGAAATAAATATAGAAGTTGGACTTTCAGTTGGTGTGGACAGTTACATTACTGGGGGAAACATAAGGGCTTGCATCTACCTAAGGTAGAGGTGAGAATCATCCTCGGGAGGATTCAACTCCAGCCGCAGGCAGGCCCAAAAAACGAACACCGCTCAACCTCCTTACTCAGGAGGGTACGGACTTGGAGTGCGGTGTGCCTCTCCCCTCCCTGCGAGGAGCCGAAATACACACAAAAAGGCAGGTAGGGGGAGAGGTGAGGGCGCTACACAAGCTTTAGAATAAAACATTGCAAGCTTTAACTGCTCTCTTCCGCAATAAAAGTTCTTGTTATGCCTGCTAGCAATATTTCTCCTAAATGTACCCTAAGTCATGTCTGTGCAGCTCCATGTGCATTCTCAACATGCCTCGGTACAAGGATGAATTAACTCCTGCACACAGGCCTGGGAGCTCCAACATCCCAAGATGGCTGATCAAAGTGGATGAAGATGCCACACCAGAAAAAAGTGAAGAAGTCAGTGGTAAGGGATCTTGGGTCTTTGTATTGAGGAGAGGTAAGTAAGCAGACAATAGTTCTGTTCTAAATGGAAACAGAAATAAAACCCCAATAGATGTTATTACCTCTATCCAAAAAAAGATTTTGGCTGGAGCTCCAATTTAAACAATTTTTTCTCAGCACTATCTTTATCTAACATACACAAGTGACATAATTGCACTAAAATTTAAAGCGGAGCTCCACCCAAAAGGGGGAGCTTCACTTGTTTACACCCTCCACTGCCACATTTTTTTTTAAGGGGAGCTGGTAGCGGGTACCTGATTTTGGCAGGTACTCACTTACACCTCTGACCCAGATCGCCGTGGAGATCTGAGCCATAAGTTCAGCACCCTCTTCCCCTGCAGTCTTCTGGGACACAACTCAGGCTTCAGAAGACTAAGGGACCATTTACAAGATGCAGTGCGGATCGCGGATGCGTAGTAGGAAGCACGCTGTGAAGCCCCAAGGCTCTACTTCCTGTTTTCCTTACTAGAGATGCTGGCGCCTGCACCCAAAGCCGATTGAAGAATCAGTTTGGGTGACGGCAACGCTGGATTAGGGATGAGCCGAACATGTTCGGTTCGCCGCAGAACATGCGAACAGGCAAAAAATGTATGCAAACACACGAACACTGTTAAAGTCTATTGGACATGAATGTGAAAAATAAAAAGTGCTAATTTTAAAGGCTTATATGCAAGTTGTTGCCATAAAAAGTGTATAGGGACCCGGGTTCTGCCCCAGGGGACATGTATCAATGCAAAAATACGTTTTTTTTCAGGAGCAGTGATTTTATTAATACTTAAAGTGAAACAATAAAAATTAAATATTCCTTTAAATCTCATGCCTGGGGGTCCCCTTAGTCTGCCTGTAAAGTAGCGTATTTCCCCATGTTCATAACAGTCCCGCAGAAAAATTACACTTCTGAAGGAAAAAATGTAATTTCAAATTGCTCGCGGCTGTAATGTTATGCCAGACCCTGGCAATATACATAGAAAATCATTGATAAAAACGGTGTGGGATCCCCCCCTGTCCATTACCAGGCCCTTCAGGTCTGCTATGGATATTAAAAATAAAAATAAAATGGCGTGGGGGTCCACCCCAAAATCTATACCAAACCCTTCAGGTCTGGTATGGATTTTAAGGGGAACCCCGCGCCAAAATAAAAAAAATGGCGTGGGGGGTTCCCCCAAAATCTATACTAGACCCTTATCCGAGCATATACCCTGGCAGGCCTTAGAAAAGGTGAGGGAACGAGCGAGCGCCCCCCCCCCTCCTGAACCGTACCAGGCCACATGCCCTCAACAATGTTCTAAATTCGGAAAACATTTGACTCGTACATCCCTACGTTGGATCCCTGGACAGATAAGTGTCCTTATATTAAAAGTCAGCAGCTATAGTATTTGAAGCTGCTGACTTTTATTTTTTTTCGGGTGAGCCTGGAGCTCCTCTTTAAGAAAGTATAAAACATTTATGTTAAAAGTATTTCTTATGTTGCCCACATGTCTGTGGGCCCACATGTCTGTAACTACTAGGTCCACATACAGAAATTTGGATTTTAAACTTCTGTGTGCCTATCCCTCCTCTATCCTACATCGGAGCAGAGTAGCAGTTTAGCCACAGATACCGTATTTATCGGCGTATAACACGCACAGGCATATAACACGCAACCTAACTTTAAGAGGGAAGTTTCAGGGAAAAAACTTTCCACAGCCCCCTGCGTATAACACGCAGGCACAGTTCACTCTGTTTTCAGGGTAAAAAAGTGAGTGTTATATGCCAATAAATACAGATAGTTTGTTGCGCTCAGAGGTGGCTAAATGCTGCCTCTGAATGCAGCAACATTCTGTTCTATGGCTGCATGCAAACAATCAAGTTAGTCATAAACTCTGCAGAAACATGGACCCTGGAAGAACACCGGCTGTGCCCAGAGTCAGTCAGAGGCTCTATTCACATGTAACCGCTCAAATAAGTGGTTACATGTGAACAGCCATTGATTTGTGCAGACTACAAACCTGACAGCCGCCGCTGACAGCTGCAGTGTGTGCAAGTGTTATTTACTTTTTGTATTTGGCGCCGAGTTCCGTCCCGTGCGTCGCAACGCTCGCAGGGAACGGAGCTCGGCACTAGGCACTGTGAATCGAGCGAGACACGGCGGCTCGCAGACACAGCGGGGAGACATCGCAGGATCCAGGGGACAAGGTAAGTACGCTGTACATGGATCCTGCGATGTGTCGCTCGGGGTTACCGCTTTTGGTACTGAAAATTCACCCCGAGCCACACTCGGGAATACCGCCAGGGAGGTTAAAACAGGCAGCGGGGAGCCAACATATCGCCTCCCAGTCACCTGTCAACCTCCCTATGAAAAGCAATCTACTTCTGCTGCAATTGTGAACTCAGTTCCATTGCAGCACTGTCACCCCTTTCCTGCATGCCTTTTGTTAGGACAGACAGTGTTCAAATTCAGTTACAATTGATAATGAAGATCTGCCTGTACAGAGAGGGTTAATTATGAAAAACACAGTTGCCCAGCCCCCTCACAAACAAAGAGAACTACGTAGAAATTTTCCTTGCTGAAGGGTCCAGAATAAAGCATCTAAAAAAGGTAAACTGCAATTTTTAAAAAAAAATTGTTATGCCATGTGAATAGGGACATGTAAAAAATATAAAGAAGGTGTTATCCCAATTTACAAATACACTTTAAGCGGCAAAGTCAGTTAGATGGGGGTATACACATGCCACAGCCATGATGCCTTGCTTTGCAGCTCCAGCAAAAAATCCTACCCTAACAGTAAAAAAAAGTCTTAGCACCAGAATAGAAGTAAAACACAAAGCAAATAGGTTTTAAATTTCAAACCTCTAGCAAATGGCTTGAGCACTAACAAAAAATGTTTCTATTACATTATCTGCCAACTGCCCTATACTGGTATGGACAACACCATCTTCAGCATTGCTGTTACAGTAACGCTCTTTTGGTGTCCTCATATTTTTACCAGGTCCCAATCACACCATAAAATACATATTTTAGATATTACAATCAATGGACTGTGATTACTTTTTGTTTAATGAACTGTGCCATAAATCCGGTTTACCCCCCTGGAGGAAAAATTCTGCATTCTGTACTGTACATTTTAGAACATTTCCCTATATAAAGGTAACCTGTGACATTTTCCAGGTCTCATGTCCATAAAGCATGTTAAAGGTTAAAGGATTTCTAAAGCTACGCCTACTCTTTCATTGGCAACATAAGTCCCATTAATCATCATCATCTATAAACAATCATTGCCATGGAAATATTTGTGTATACATTTTAATGAGTAAAAAGACACGGCTTTTGATTTTTTTTTTTTTTTTTAGAAATAATGATATCCAGGTTTGGCATTTCCTGTTCAAACGTTTGGCTTAATTCAGAGCCCCTGGCTATGCCTTAGGGCCCCTCACTTCTTCCAGACGTCCTCAGCTGGCTAAGAGCTTTGTCCCCCCCCCCCCACACCCACCCTTGTCAGTGCTGTTTTATCATTATGTCTGGATGTGATATTCCTGGCAGACTTTTCACTGAAAAAAAAAGAAGTTTCAAGGTTTAACTCCTTCTGAGTTCTTCACTTTCTAGGTTACTTAGAAACTCCGTAGAACAGCAATCCTATGCTCTTACTATATAATGCATTCACAGCAGGCTTCCGATGTAGACTCTGTGTCACCAAGTTTTAAATTTCTGTTTTCACATGAAATTTAAATGAATATTTATTATAAGTACCAGCACTGCTATTTACATTTTCAGACATGCTTCCTTATGCAAAAGCAACAAAGAAATCAATCGATTTAACCATCTGACACAATGCATCTTACTATGGTCATATCATGGAACCTTCTTCAGAACAGACATCTAATCTATTATTCAATCCCCCAATAAAATTCTTACAAAGGAAGTATCATTGCAGAACCAATTCCTATCTAGTCTTCTTTGTCCAAGGTTTCTTACTACATATACCAATGCACCACAGATATAGTTGACTCATATCTTCAAGTAGAACTTCTAAACTTCTTCTTTAGCCTCTGCAAGTATTTAAAGTAGAATTTCAGCCTAACACTTATTCTTAAAAATGTTCCCTTCCTCCTCCTCCTCCTCCTCCTCCTCCTACCTATACTTCCTAATCTGCGTAAAATAGATCTGTATACTTACCTATTTTTGTCCCGCATCATTCTGGTCATGTGATCCATTGGGGTTGATTTACTAAAGGCATTTAAAATGTGATCCATTGGGGTTGATTTACTAAAGGCGTATAAATTGTGCAATTTGAAAAGGGCAGTTGCACTCTGCAAGCGCAGTTGCTCCAGAGCTTAGTAAATGAAGAGAAGCTCTGCTGACTTCCATCATCCAATCATGTGCAAGCAAAAATGCTGTTTCTTTCATTTTCCTTGCCCGTGGTTGGGTACTCTCTACAAAGTGAAGCTTTACCTCATTTACTAAGCTTTGGAGCAACTGCACTTGCAGAGGTGCACAATCTATTTGCCTTTAGTAAATCAACCCCATTATGTAAGTCAGTGGTGGCTGCAGAAGAGAGGAGAAAGCGCTCTACAACAGCTGGGAATTCCAGAAGCTCCCATGTCCCAGCCATTGTTGGCATTCCCTCCTCTCCCCTGCAGCCACCGCTGACTGACACAGGGGAACTGGAGTTGTGGGTCACGCGACCGAGCCGGAGCGGACAAAAAATAGGTAAGTACACAGATTTTTTATTTTTTTACACACACGTTAGGCAGCATAGATAGTAGGAGTAGGAAGATTTTTTTTTTAAGACTAGTCGGTGTGAGGCTGGAATTCCACTTTATATATATATATATATCTGAGTAGACCAAAGAAGAAGTTTAGTCTAATTTGTCCAATGTTTACCCTAGTATAACTCACATATAGAAGATAAAGCTACAACAACATTGGGTTGGGTTGATATACTTTGGGGGTTCAAGTTGCAAGGGAATGTTCCCAAACGTTTAGTGCATGTGGTGCTCTTTCACTTTGCAAGGGAAGTAAAAAAAAAAGCATGTTTGCTTGCACCAGATTTTTTTTATTTTCCATGCAAGTGACTGGATATTCTTTGCATAGTCAAATTTGACCACATTCACTAAGCTCTGGGGGAAATTCCCTTGCAAAGTGCATAGGCCCTTAGTAAATAATTTCACATTAAATGATTATTTTGTCAAAAGGTATAGTATTTGCACATTTTCTCCTAAGAAGTCATATACCCTACGTTCTTGGTTGTTATCCGACACTTGCTATTTAAGCACTGTGAAAGTGTGAGCCCAGGTACAAAGGTGATTGCTTCACTGTGTGCTGCTCTGATATGAAATGAACTTGTGATACAGCAACTGAAAGAACTGATACTGCTGCCCTCGTTATTTCAAAACTTGGAAGCATAAACCATTAGAAAGTTTTTTATAACTTGTTTTTTTGGAGGAAAACAAATATCAAATCATATGTACATTTGTACTGATCCTTTTTGGCAAATGCTCCCCATTAGAAGGAAGTTTTAAAAAAAAACTTACGCTATTATTTGTAGAACTGAGAGGTAAGTCAAATATCTTCAGACCCTTCATCTGTAGGTTTCCATAACAATAGGACTTGTAGGTTTGCTCAAACAGTAATGTGTATGGTTTTGCACAGAGGTAGGTGTAGTTAGGAGAAGGGTAGCACAGCCATCAGCATGGGGTTTATTCTTACCCATGCAATGGATCCTTCCCTAGAGGGTGGCTAGCAACTGGGCCTCTGCCTCATGCACAGCTATGAGACCATTATTTTACCTGACCAAAAATGGCTGGATCGGTAGACTTTAAAACTTATGTTCATTGACAGCTTTAGGCAACATAGGTTTGAACATTTTTGTAGGATTTGTTAAACAAATGTTTAATTGTTCTATCTGGTAACAGATCTAAGAATATTAGTTTCATGTTAAATTTCAACTCAGTAGAACAAAATATTATGGGGTGGAATGATAGCTCTTCAATATGCAGAGCACTAGTGGTCTTGGGGTAGATATTCGTCCTTTTATCTAAAGTTCATCAGTCTAAGTTGTGCCCCTGAAGAAACCCTATTGGCTATCATCAATCAATACTCTGTATTTATTGAGATCACTAGTATGTTCAGTATAGTATATGGGATCCAGCATATAGTATGTTGAAAGCTGAACTCCGGTAAACTACAAAGTTGAAATACATACATGAAAGCTGTCTGTCAATGGGTTTGATTTTCCCAGTTGTGCCAGATTACACATCCAGCTTGAAGACCCAACTATTCTCTGCTGCAGTTAAGCAATAAATACAGGTCACCTTCCTGCCCCCAGGCAATGACTGGACCACTTTGCTCATTCTACTCTTTTCCCCTATTGGCACACATTCATGCAGGTCACCTTATTGGCTTCTGACTGGCACCACCAAAATATATTCATAGTCTATAAGGGAGAACTCCCAGCTCAAGAAAACCAAATCACACATTCTAGAAAGCAGTTGCAACTGTCCCTGTCCTAATTTTAAAGAATGTTAGCATATATTGATTGAAAATGAGTAAGAAATTGGATGCAAGAACATACACACAAGGCAGTCAACATGATGGAGAAGAGGGGTAGTGGTCCTGTTAAAATTTGCAAATTTAAGCTATGCCTCAATCGGCTAAAAAAAAAACGTTTGCGGTATGGTGCATTGCAGTAATGCGCAACTTACTGTAAGGCCTGTTAACATGCTTTTCATTGCTTGAGTGTGTGGTGGTCCCATTCATTTTGAATGGCAACTAAGAAAATATTGAGGAATTCAGCCTTGACACAAATGCATTGCTGCACACCAGAACGCACAGTATTGAACTTCAGTGCATTATGGTGTGCTGTAGTGGTAAAAAAAAAAATTGGGTTAATTTTTTTAATGTGTTCTTGTGTGTTGGCACACCATTCAAAATAAATGAGCTGCCTTATGCAATGCACATGATCTTAAAAAATAAATAAAAAAAATATAGGTTTCATGTCATTTAATTTATCTTCTCTGCCTAAGAAATCTTCACATGAAAAGCAAACCTAAAAATATAACACACTAGACAGAGAACAGTTCAGGAAATCAAACGTGTACTATATTTTCTCTTTAAGTCAATGAGAGCTTAAATAATGAGTAGCTTGAAGAAAAAAAAGTGATGGCAGTATTTGTTGGCTACTTTCGCCACAAGCAAACATCTGCCATAAGTTTCTATCCATAATGCAGTAGCAGACGAGGTCATTTAGTGGCACAAGCTAGAGTTTTGTACGGCTGTGTTTACTTTATTACGAGTAACATCAAGCCATAGTAACATGCAATATCTTGCTGGCCGGAATCCCTGTTCTTCCTTCTTCACTGCATTATTGTAAAGATTCCATCATATTCACGGCTTTATTTTGCTGCTGCTGAATGTTCCAAGGAAGCTCAAACTAAAAGCTGTTTAATACAATTGTACACCAATAATTCTGTTTTTTTTAGGGCTCTTTTACACCTAGTGCAGTGGAAAACGCCAGTCGCTGCTAGGGCACAAAGAGAACAATTGTTTTGTATGTGCCCCGTTCACATTGCAAGACACCTGGCTGCAGTGCAGTGAGTTGCAGTAAAATGCAGACACGTAACATTTTACTGCAGCGCACCGGAAGGCAAGGCATGTCACCGCACAGCAGCACAGAGACATGAATGAAGTGTAAATCAGTGCATGTCAAATAAAAGAAAACAGTAAACAATGTGATGCGTGTTTCAGCACAACACACCACCCTATCACCATGGCTCACTACAGCCAAATACTGACAGCTGCCTGCACGCTAAAACGGAGCATTTAGCATGCGGACTGTGCAAAAAAAGCGCTTTAACAAAGGTTATGACAATTCGGAGTAAGCCGCCTTCTCCTATGTACTACTAAACTTGTGCTGCTTTCCACTCACTTTGTGTAGCGTAACTAAAACAGGAAGTGAAGGTAAATCTCCCGAGCAGGACACACCACAAAAATAACCAGACAAGGAGATATGGATTTGAACCCCTTGCAACTCTATCCAAAATGGAAAAAATATGTTTTAGCTATACATACTTTTTTTTTTTACATCATGTAATTTATTTATTTTTGGGGGGGGGGGGGATACATAGTACATTTTAATGACTTCTCAGTACATGTATATACAGTATATAACATATATATATATACAGTATATATCCTTAACTATAAAAGCTTACTTTGAATTTTTATTAATAACAGAATTACGCTGAAATATGTCCTCCTAAGAAATACATTTTGGGGCTAATTTACCAAAAGTGTTATCTTTATCCAGAACGTTCAACTACCAAGTCACATTCAAAGCAAATTTTTTTCTCCCCTAAACCTAGAAGATTGTTGAGTTGGTGACCATGCACAATACATCTTGGCCACTGACACACCCTCCTAGCCTGTTGATTAGACAGTGAAGAAGCATCACTGCACTGATGAAATCCACACTTTGCTCTCTTCTCCTGTTAGCAAGCCCCCAGTGTTAGGTTAACAGCACAATGCACTAAAACAGGGGTAGGCAACCTCGGCCCTCCAGCTGTGGTAAAACTGCAAGTCCCAGGAGACATTGCAAGACCCTGACAATCACAGGCATGACTCCTAGAGGCAGAGGCATGATGGGATTTGTAGTTTCACCACAGCTGGAGAGCCGAGGTTGCCTACCCCTGCACTAAAGTAATCCCTGACTGGCTTTGCTTGCCCCTTCCTCTCTCAGCCAGAGCCCTGATGTGTAGGAAAATACAGGGAGCCAATTTTAACACAGCATTCAGAACATTTGATTGCTGACTTTGATAAATACATTTTTTTAAGCAGAAAGTTTGTAGGTTAAGTGATATCATTTACTTTCACAAACATAAGTTAATAAAGAAACAAGTTTTCAGGACCTTCCTTATGTCCCCTCCAATTGTATATTATATGTTGTAAAAACAAACAGGAGGGCACAAACGCCTAGTGCATTACGGAACACTTTTATTGAAACCAAATGGCAATAAACATACTCACAGATGTATTAGAATGCAAGCTAAACTTTAGCTCTAAAGAAGGGGGTGTGTCCCCCGAAACGCATAAGCCTGCCAATTCGAGAGCCGGTTTGGCCCAGGCGGCACTGCCCTACTGCTGGATCTGAATAAAGTGGCGTTATTTGCTTGCATTCTATTACAGCTTGCATCTTTGTTAATTTGTTAGCCAATAAAAGGTATCACTTAAACCACAAACTTTTTGCATGGGTCGATGACTAACACAGTACAAGGCTCTTCTACTGCTTTTTGTCATTTAATTAACACATAACTATATAAAATAATATTTAATATAGTGTTTTTATGGCGTTAAGCCTTAATGTGTACTAATCACATGGATAAAAGGAGGAGCTCTTGCTACAGCCATAAAGTCAAAATCACAGCATTGACTGATTTCTCTTTTACAGATGGGATACCTTCACAACTGGTATAGATCAGAGTATAAAATAGTATACTAAACCTAAATACAAATGTATTACCAATCCTTCGATGTAGTGACTCCATTTGTTTTCCTTTTTTATTTTATTTTTTGTTTTGTTTTTTTACCCTGGTGATTTGGTCAGTAACTCACTTCCTGTCTTAGGGTGGCTCCTCTAATTATGGAGGAGCAATGGAGACACCCTTGGACAGCAGCACTGTCTAGAGTGGGTAGGGATGGATGGACTAGTAGAGTTAGATGGTCTTTACATAAGTGACTAACAAATTAAAGCTGAATTTTAAGCTAACACTTTTTCGACAGGTACAGCCAACAGAATATTTTCCTTTAGGGATAAAGAATTAACTAAATGAATAAAATCTGATCATTGTAATCCCTAACTTCCACTTTTGCTGCACAGCTTGGTCTATTAAATGAAGTTAAAAATAACAGCAGGATCAACAGGTAAAAAACTGGGGGGGTTTGGGAAAATAAAGACTGTCTGTTAATGATAGTGATAAACTACGTTATGGATGACAATTTTTATTTTGTCCACATTTCCACTTTAATATTCATAATTTCGCTTCAACATTTTACTGTGTAAAATGTACAGATGGTCAAGCATTATAGAACAATTTGGGAATGTATTTATGACTAGGTGACCTTACAGAGGATGAAATAACCAAGAAGTAAGAGTTTAACAAAAAAGTATTTAGAACCTACAAATGCATCTAAAAAGGAAGGCAAGGGGAGGTCAGCAATTCTTGGATGTAGTGGGGATGGGGTTGTTAAATTTATGAAAGAGCCAATCAAGAGCCTCGTAAACTAGCTCACACCTCTATACTCCGTGATGGCTTTGCTGCTGCTGGCACATATTATGTGCGGTTACCATGGTAACATCCTCTCACCTAGCCAGCTGCTCGAAGTTAAAAGGAAACAACTGAGGCAAGTTCGGCCTTTCTATAAAAGAGGAAACTATATACCGTACATTCCTAAACTAAAACATTTTTCTCTAGTTGAAAATTTAGCTCTGTACATGGCCAACACATCACAACATAAATTAATATAACACAAAATAAATGTAAAAAATAAATATAAACATATTATATATTTTTTTCCACAATACTCTAAAGAATGCTGAATATAGTCCTGAAACTAAAATTATGGTAACAGGTACAGTGTGATCAGTATAGAGTGCTCGCAATTAGATGATCCCAACCCCTTTCACTGTTCACCGGCCAGCCTGTATCCTCCTCCACCCTGCTGGGTGCAAGGTCCTGGAGTCCACTCTACTCCACCATCCAAATAACGGCCTGCACAACAAAGATGTTCAACTCCAACCAATGTTTATTGCAATGGCAGCACACCACTGTCTCCCACTCAAAGCAAGATCCCCAACATGTTTCACCCATAGCAGGACTTAATCATGGGGATGAGGGTTCCCCATGATTATAGCCCTGCTATGGGTGAAACATGTTGGGGGCATGGCTTTGGGTAGGAGTGAGCAGCGTGTTGTCATTACAATAAGCCTTGTCTGGAGTTGAATGTCTTTGGTTTGCAGCCTGTTATTTTGATGATGGAGTACAGTGGACTCCAGGGCCTTGGCACTTGGCAGGGTGGAGGTGATAATAGCCTGGCCGGTGAGTTGTGAAAGGGGTTGGGTTGATCTAACTGCAAGCACTCTGTACTGACTACACTACAACTGTTACTATAATCTTGCTACATGCCCCCAATATGTTTCACTCACAGCTGAGCTTAATCATGGGAAAGCCTCATCCCCATGATTAAGTCCCGCAGTGGGTGAAACATGTTGGGCACATTGCTTTGAGTGGGAGTGAGCAGTGTGCTGAACCTTGGCTGGAGCTGAGCATCTTCAGTGTGCTTGCAACTTTTGTCAACGACCCCTTATCAAGAATTTGACTCTATAAACAATAGATGGGGGGATTCAATAGATATAAAGGAACCCAAAAGAAAAAAAAAAGAAATATTCTGTAAATATAAAAAAGTATGTATAAATTCAAATATATGCTAACCTTTACAGGAGGTACCATGAAATGCAATGCCCTATGTTGAAAGAGTAGCTAAAGTAGTAAAATATACGTGTACTGCTGAATAGTGTCACCAAAATCAAGGTTTACAAATTATCATCTAAATTGTCAATCACTTAAATTATTCCCTGCCAAAAATGGTACAAACTTAAACAAATATCTAAAAATATGACTATTAGTCACCCCAAACTATTCCTCCACTTAAAGCAGAACTTTACCCATCACAACTTGATAAAAAAAAAATGTTCTTTAGCAAGGCACATATATGGGGAGAAAGAAGGAAAACTACACTAGTAAAGTATGTCTCAAAAAGCCATATAAAATGTATTAAAAAAAGCCTCAATCATCACGCTTACATAAGACAATTTAAAAAAAAAACATGGGATAGGAACTTCCAACAAACGACCAACGATGGGTCAAATATCAGCAGGTAACATTTCACTGCACTGTGGACCTTGCCGGAATGTCACTTCTGGTATTCCAAGCACGTCACTTCCGGTTCCTGTATAGCCATGTCCCCATGCGTTTCGTCACCACGACTTCGTCTTGGAATTCATGTTTCACCCCCAGCAGGACTTAATCATGGGGATGAGGGTTCTCCATGATTATAGCCCTGTTATGGGTGAAACATGTTGGGGGCATGGCTTTGGGTGGGAGTAAGCAGTGTGCTGTCATTGCAATAACCTTTGTCTGGAGTTGAATGTCTTTTGGTTTGCAGCCTGTTATTTGGATGGTGGAGTACAGTGGACTCCAGGGCCCTGGCAGCTGGCATGGTAAAGGTGATTATGGGTTGTGAAAGGGGTTGGGTTGATCTAACTGCAAGCACTCTGTACTGACCACACTACAACTGTTACTAAACCATGCCCCCAATATGTTTCATCCACAGCAGAACCTAATCATGGGGAGGCCTCCTCCCCATGATTATGCCCTGCAGTGGGTGTAACATTTTGGGGACATTGCTTTGGGTGAGAGTGAGCTGTGTGCTGAACCTTGGCTGGAGCTGAGCGTCTTCAGTGTGCTAACACCTTTGTTAAGGACCCATTATCAAGAATTTGTCTCTTTAAACAATAGATGGGGGGGTTCAATAGATATAAAGGGACCCAAAAGGAAAAAAAAGGAAAAATTCTGTAAATATAAAAAAGTATGTATAAATTCAAATATACTCTAACCTTTACAGGTGGTACCATGAAATGCAATGCCCTATGTTGAAAGAGTAGCTAAAGTAGTAAAATATATGTGTACTGCTGAATAGTTTCACTAAAATAGCCATTCTTATCTTATCTTAAAATCAAGGTTTACAAATTATCATCTAAATTTTCAATCACTTAAAGTGTAATTCCTACCTTTTGTTATTCTGAAGAAATCCCTGTGTGTTTGTCTGTGCCTCTCTTGACAGTGGGTCTAATGGGAGTGGTTTCATAATTATCAGTCAGCTGTGGCAGCTGAAGAGCACTAATGAGGAAAGCTGCTGGGCCTGCATCCATTTAGACGTGTTCCTATTGGAAATATCTCACCAAAAATGACATTTTTGTTGCAGGGGATGCCTGAAATCTGACTTGTATCTTAGGCAGACTTCTGGGAAAATTGGTGAGCCAATCACACATGCAGGAGATGATGTTTCTGGGGAGTGATTAGTACACATTCTGTGTACAGAACAACTCCATGTTGCCATATTGCATTGCATTTATATAAAATTACAGCAGTTGCAAATTGAAAAGGAAAGGTAATTTTTAATAACATTCAATTACAATATGACTTGTATCGCAATTGTACACGCTATATTATTTTTTCTTTATTTGCAATTTTTTTTCCCTAAGAAAGTGGAGTTACTTTTTTTATTTTTTCCTTCCAAAAATGGTACAAACTTAAACAAATATCAAATATCTCAACAAACTTTTCCTCCATTTAAAGCAGAACTTTACCCATCACAATTTGATTAAAAAAAATGTTCTTTAGCAAGGAACATACATTCCACATTTATTATGATGTACCAAAATTAGTGTGTGCTGTAAATTTACTCTAGCATCGCTCCTGTTTCTTCTTGCCAGAGGCTGCCATTTTGCTGAAGCCCAGAGCCCCTGAACAGCAGTAAATCATAAAGCTGAACTAAACCCATCGATTTAACAGTTTCAAAAAACACATTCCTGCAATGCCAGGATTGCTTACAGCCACATATGCTTGTATCCTCAAATGACTGGTGTCATAACTGATCACATGTGCAGCACCATGGCAGCTGCAGATCAAACAGAATCAGCTTCCTTGGCTGCAAAGGATAGGAGAGTTTAATTAAAGGCTGTCAGATCGGCCTCTACAAAATTGGTAGTGCCTAAAAATGACTAAAAATGGAGAGCAACTGAGCATTAAACAGTATATACATTTTTTTTTTTATGTTTTACATAGCTATACCTGCAAATGGGGCCAACCTGAAGTGATCTAGCAGGACTTAATTTTCTGACTAAAGTTCCACTTTAACCTTCCAACATCTGTACAAAAAGGAAAGTTTTAAAGCTGAACTTCGGTTGCACTAACCAAAGCAGGGCTTTGTAGTGTATGTAGTTTGAGTATTTTTGTCTTTCCAACCTCTGTTGAAATATCAGGTAGTGGTCAAGTGATGATTTCTGACTGCTTTTATGGTATTCTGCCTTTGGATCTTTGCAAGGGGACATACCACACTGCAGCATCACCCCTACATAATGTAAGTACTGCTGGGACTGATATTCCCAGGATTTCCTATTCTTTCTGAGCTCAAGCCCCGTACACACGACCGTTTTTCTTGCCAGGAAAACTGTCTTGAGAGCTTTTGGCCGGGAAAACTGTCCGTGTGTATGCTTCATCGCAGTTTTCCTGCCAGATTTACTATGGGAAACACTGCGAAGCAGTGCCGATGGAGCATACAAACGGCCGGGATTCCCGGCCAAAGCTCTCATGGCAGTTTTCCTGTCGGGAAATCCGGCCGTGTGTAGGGGGAAAAAGCTACCGAGCAGGTTCTCGGTTTTCCCCACGGTTTTCCCGGCTGACTTTTTAACGCTGTGAAAACCGATCGTGTGTACAGGGCTTCAGTCTTCAAAAAGGGCCATGCATTAGGCAGGAGAGGGTATGGGGAAAAAACTTGTCAACAGTGTAGTTTCCATTCCACACTGCAGTACTGGTGTTGGCTAGGGCCAGAAGTACAGGAGAAGCTGTTCTAACCCTTACTTTTTCACAGTTTTCTGTGAAACCAGACAAAAAAGGAAAGGACATAGTAACTTCATCTTTAGTCTTTAACTACTTCCCACCCGGCCACTGTACATATACGGCCAGGTGGGTGCTTCCTCCTTCTGAGTGGACGTTCAGGAACGTCCCTCAGAAGGAGGGGCAGCTGCGCGATCCTGATGCGCTCATGTCACCCGGACACGGCGCACCTCCTGATCACATGGCGGCCATGTCCAATCACAGCCATCATGGGATGTAAAAAGAGAGCCGGTTGCTAGGTGGTCGGCTCTCCTCTCCTCACACAGAAGTTGTCAGTGAGGAGAGGAGAGCAGATTGCTGCAGCCGGCCGGTGATCAGTGAGTATGAGCTGTTTTTTACAGCTTTTTACACACTGATCATGGGCCCAGTGTCCCCACACATGTAAACACACAATGTTAACACACAAGACCCCAAAACACATGTCCCCACACAGTAAAAACACCTGTCCCCCACATATGTAACAGTAAAATCACATGTCCCAATGATCACCTGCGCACATCTGTACATTATCATCTGCATACATTTGTCCGTGATCACACAAACCAATTATTATACACTTAACGGATTTTTTTTTTTACCAAAAACATGTAGCAGAATACTAATTTGGCTTAAATTCATGACAAAATTCGATTTTATTGGATTTCTTTTAAAATAGAAAGAAGAAAATATAGGGTTTTTTTTCCAAATTTCCGCTCTTTTTTCGCTTATATCGCAAAAAAGAAAAAAAGTCGTGAATAAATACCACCAAAAGAAAGCTCTATTTGTGTGAACAAAATAATAAAAATTTCATATGGGTAAAGTGTTGCATGACCGCGCAATTGTCATTGAAATTGCGAGAGCGCTGAAAGCTGAAAATTGGTCTGGGAAGGAAGGGGGCGAAAGTGCCCAGTATTGATGTGGTTAAATCATGGTGCCTGAAGTTCAGCTTTAATTATATGGGGGTTTGAGCTTAGGTAAAGGGTGCAGAACTGGAGTAAACCGCTTATGACAACAACATGGTGGCCATTGCTTGTCTTTCCTTCCAAGGATGCGAGTTGCCTTGCTTTTTATACTTTCCCTCCGCCTTTGGGTTAGTAACCCAGAACAATCATGCAGATAAGGACTTCTGACTTCTGACTTTTTCCTGACTTTCTTAATCTACATACGTTTTCAAGGCCAGTGACTCAATATATACTGAAGACAAATCAATAACATGAAATCCAGGCTACTAGCATTTTAAAAAGAGGCCAGGAATCATAAATGTAAACATATCTAAGAAATAGTGCTACTTAATAATCCAGTCTTACTATGAAAGCATAAGCCTCGACTTTGCTCAGACTTCGAAGCTCTGATACACCTCCCCCATTCACTATCACTGTGCCTCAATGGGGAAGAGAGAATGTGACCTAAAGAACAGTATCATGTAATATTATACATTTTTATATGTAATATTTAAATATCTCCTGGCAAGCATTACCAGTGAAACTATAAAATACCTACCAAACCAATTAACGAGGATGAGGTGATTGGGTGTTAGGAGAGAATGACCCTCATAAATAACATTTCAGACATTCCTTATATTATATGGGCAGTGGATTTACATGATCTTACTTCCTGACCCACAAATATAGTGTTACTTTGGTCTAGTCCCTGCTGCTTTGCCAAGAAGAGAACAGCTGCTGTAAAATGTGTATTGGTCATGGAATGTCATTCCAACCATCTTGCCACCAATGGGGAAGACAGCCATATACCTTACCCCCCCCAGGAAAGACGGTCACGTAATGTGCGTTTCAAAGGTCATTTAAAGGCAGGAGATCTAGGAAGTGACTTTCTAAACGGAAATATTGAACAAAGTGTGCAATACAATTAAAATATATTTTTCTCACAAATAGAGCTTTCTTTTGGTGGTATTTAATCACCGCTGGGTTTTTTATTTTTTGCGATATAAGCGAAAAAAGAGCGAACATTAAAAAAAAACTTTTTTTTAGTTTCTATTGTACAATTTTGCAAATAAGTCATTTTTGTTCATAAATTTAGGCCAAAATTTTTCACTGCTACATATTTTTGGTAAAAAAAGTGTGTGGATAGTGGATATTTTTTAGTTTGTGTGAAAGTTATAGAGTCTACAAGCTATTGTGCCAATCATTGAAAATTGATTACACCTGATGTACTGATGGCCTCATTTCTTGAGACGCTAACAAGCCAAGACAGTGCAAATACCCCCCAAATGTCCCCTTTTTGGAAAGTAGACAATCCAAGGTATTTACCAAGAGGCATGGTGAGTTTCTTGAAGTTGTATATTTTTACCACAATTCTTGGGAATGTTAAGATTTTTTATTTGTATTTATTTTTTTACACAAAATTGTCATATTAACAAGTTATTTCTCTCACATAGCATATGCATACTTGCAATTAAACCCCAAAATACATTCTGATACTCTTCCTGAGTATAGCGATACCATATGTGTGAGATTTTTACACAGCCTGGCCACATACAGAGGCCCAACATCCAAGTAGCACCTCCAGGCATTCTAGGAGCAAAAATAACACATATAATTTCACGACGACCTATCACATTTTTGAAGGCCCTGGAGCACCAGGACAATGGAAATGCCCACAAAATGACCCTATTTTGGAAAGCAAAAACCCCAACGTATATTCTATAAGGCATTATATGTCTTTCTGACGTGTCATTTTCAACAAGTTTTTGGAAAACATGGAAAGAAAATTAAAACTTATTTTTTTTACACAAAGTTGTTAATTTATATTTCGAACACATAGCATGTACATAGCGAAAATTACACCCCAAAATACATTCTGCTTTTCCTCCTGAGTATAGCGATACCACATGTGTGAGACTTTTACACAGCCTGGCCACATACAGAGGCCCAACATCCAAGTAGTACCTCCAGGCGTACTAGGAGCATAAATTACACATATAATTTCATGACAACCTGGAGACAGGTACTCTGATGGGCCTGTGACAGGTACTTGAGTACTCTTATGAGCTGGTGGCAGGTACTCTGGGACTTTGACGAGCAGGTGACAGGTACTTGGATACTCTGATGAGCTGGTAACAGGTACTCTGGTGAGCAGGTGACAGGTACTCGGGTACTCTGATGAGCTGGTTACAGGTACTTGGGTACTCTGATGAGCTGGTGACAGGTACTCAGGTACCCTGATGGGCTGATGAAAGGTATTGGGTACTCTGATGAGCTGGTGACAGGTACTCTGATGAACTGGAGACAGGCATCGGGTACTCTGATGAGCCGGTGGCAGGTACTCAGGTACTCTAATGAGCTGGTGACATGTACTCGGGTACTCTGATGGGCTGGTGAAAGGCATTGGGTACTCTGATGAGCTGGTGACAGGTACTCGGGTACTCTGATGAGCTGGTGACAGGTACTCGGGGACTCTGATGTGCTGGAGATAGGTACTCGGGGACTCTGATGAGCTGGTGACAGGTACTCTAATGAGCTGGTGAAAGGTACTCTGATGAGCTAGTGATAGGTTTTTTGGGTACTCTGATGGGCTGGTGACAGGTACTTGGGTACTCTGATGGGCTGGTGACAGGTACTAGGGTAATCTCAATAGCTGGTGACAGGTACGCGGGTACTCTGATGGGCTGGTGACAGGTACTCGGGTGAGCTGGTGACAGGTACTCTGATGGGCTCACAGACAGGTACTCTAATCAGCTGGCGACAGGTCCTCTTTTTTCAGTGGGGCAATCAGGGCACAGCAGTACACACAGTAAACGGTAAAACACTGTTCCCACAATCTCCTCCTCACACTGGATCGGTGTGTGGGGAGGAGAACCCGGTAACAGGCAGTTACCCCGTTTGTTGACAGTTATGACTGGCTGTGATTGGACACAGCCGTTTACGTGGTAAAGAGCCAATTTCATTGGCTCTTTACCCTCATCGGGGATAGGCTGTGTCCCAAGGGACACGCCTCATCCACGATCGCCGTGCTGAGTGCCCCCGGGGTCACGCAGGAGCGGCGAGAGCGGGCAGACATCATTTGACGCCCACCGAGAGGGACAGACAGAATATTTCTGCCGGCGTAATTTTACTATGGCCTGGTTTGGAACTGGTTAGTGGTATTAAAGGTTAATTTTTTTTTTTATTGAAATAAACATGGTATACTTACTTGCTCTGTACAATGGTTTTAAACAGAGCAGCCCCAAACCTCCTCTTCTCGGGTCACCTGCCAGCACTCATGGCCCCTCCCCCCACCACCGAGTGCCCCAATAGCAAGCCACGTGTCTATTGACCCCCTCTCTCTCATTCACTGGTTGTCGATTGACAGCAGCAGGAGCCAATGGCTTCCACTTCTGTTTCTGAGCCAATGAAGAGTAAGAGCGCAGAGAGAGCCTCTGCTCTCGTGCACATCATTGGATTGAGATTGGGCTCAGATAAGTATAAGGAGGGCAGGATGGGGATAGCTGCATGCAGAAGGTTTTTTTTTACCCTAATGCAGAGAATTCATGAAGATAAAAAAATAATTCTGCCATTAGATCCAGTTACTAGTATCGAAGAGAACAGCTATGATGATAAGTTCAATGCTTATGTAAATGTTACAAAAAGCAATTAAAGTGGTAGTAAACCCAAAACCAAAAATGTAATATAGTGCAGCTTTAAAATCCTTCCACATCCAAAGATGTGGTGGCTACATTCGTTTTATTTTTTCCCTCTGTTTTCACCTGGTGATCTAGCCAATTAAGCCTCGTACACACGACCGAGTTTCTCGTCCAAAACCGGCAATAAATGTGCCGCGAGAGCTTTTTTGTCGAGAAAAACGTTCGTGTGTATGGTTTTACGACGAGAAATTTGCCGAGAATCTCGACGAGAAAATAGAGAACCTGCTCTCTATTTTCTCGTCAGGATTCCAGATTTCCTCGTCGTGTTTCTCGTCGGGCTGTTTTGTGACGAGAAAATGGTTCGTGTGTATGCTTTTACGACTCTTCCAAAAGCGCGCATGCTCACAAGCAACTATGAGACGGGAGCGCATCTTCTGGTAAAACAAGCCTTCGTAATGGAGAGAGCACATTCGTCACGCTCAAAAATATTGCATCGTTTAAATGTTCTGCCTTGAAATCTTCGTTAGAATGTTACATTAATCAAAACGAGTGACCTTCTTTTGCTGCTGATATTCACACAGAGTTATGACTTATTTTTTAACCTTTTTCATGCTGCTCTTAAGAAGATTTATGTGTATTATATCGTGCAAGTTTTTAGGAATAATTTAAATGGTAATATTTTTAAAAATGATGTTAATTATAATTTCGCAATGTTTTGGTAGTGATCTCCCATTAAATTTTGGACTCTATATTAGTTACATTTCCCACCATGTTTTTTTGATAATCAGATTTAGTTATTCTTTTGGGGGGTTGTTATCTGTCCCTTTTTTTGTCAGTCAAATGTATCTGCTTACTCCAAAGCTAGATTTTTTATTTTTACAAATACGCATAGTCAAGTATGAACGTAAACAAAAATCACATTTATTCATGTTTAAAAATAAAATAAAGAGAAGGCAGCGCTGGAGAACCTGCTGCCATTTGTGCATCCCAGGGACCCCAGAGCACACAGCAACCCTGTGTGGACACTAAAATTGGGAGCTTGAGAAGGCCAACATTTCTGAACACAATCTGATGCTGGCCTCCCAGAGGTCAGGAACAGCAGCAGGTGAGATATATGTCCCAAGTCTGTGGTACTACAACAGGCTGCCTTCTGTCCGACCACAATGAAGCAAGGCCATCACTTCCTCTTCTTCCTGGCAACCTTCCCTGCAATCTTCCCTGAAGCCTTCCCTGCAGCCTTCCTTCTTCGTTTGGCTGGAGGCTGGCCCACTGGAGGGGTACTCCTGTCAGGAGGAGGAGGAGGAGATGTAGCAGAAGGGGGTGGGGCAGAAGAAGAAGGTGGAGGTGTAGCAGAAGGGGGTGGGGCAGAAGAAGAAGGGGGAGGTGTAGCAGAAGGGGGTGGGGCAGAAGAAGAAGGTGAAGGTGTAGCAGAAGGGGGTGGGGCAGAAGAAGAAGGGGGAGGTGTAGCAGAAGGGGGTGGGGCAGAAGAAGGTGGAGGTGTAGCAGAAGAGGGTGGGGCAGAAGAAGAAGGGGGAGGTGTAGCAGAAGGGGGTGGGGCAGAAGAAGAAGGTGGAGGTGTAGCAGAAGGGGGTGGGGCAGAAGAAGAAGGGGGAGGTGTAGCAGAAGGGGGTGGGGCAGAAGAAGAAGGTGTAGCAGAAGGGGGTGGGGCAGAAGAAGGGGGAGGTGTAGCAGAAGGGGGTGGGGCAGAAGAAGAAGGGGGAGGTGTAGCAGAAGGGGGTGGGGCAGAAGAAGAAGGGGGAGGTGTAGCAGAAGGGGGTGGGGCAGAAGAAGAAGGGGGAGGTGGAGGTTGAGGTTGGGTCAGTTGTGCCACCTCACATGTGGCGGTATTGGGGGTAATTTTCTCCATCACCCCCTTGTTGAGCAAGGTGATGAGCAGGGGCTCGCATAGGAGGCGTTGCTCCATGCTCATCACCTTGAACTTAGCCTCCACTAGGCCGGCAATGGCCTCTTCAAGGGTTGTGGGCTCCTGGAGGGTGGCATGGGCCTCACGAATAAGGGCCATTGCTGCCTCACTCGTGCTCCTGTCCCTCCTGCCTCTTTTGTGAAGCCAGATGGGAGGCACCTGGGATCTGGTGCTTCTCCTTTGCCCTGCCACCTCCTGTCTGCCACTGGGCCCTGCCACCTCCTGGCTGCCACTGGGCCCTGCCACCTCCTGGCTGCCACTGGGCCCTTCCTCCTCCTGCCTGACAGTTTCCAGACCCTCCTCCTGGCTGATTTCATCCTGTGTATGAAAAAGGGACATAGTTTAATATGTTCGTTTAATCTTTGCATCAAACTTTGTATTCCGGATTGAAGCAATTAGAATGTAAATCCATAAATCCTTGCTTTAAATTTACCACTACATCAGATTGACTATTTAGCACCCAATTAAGTGCAGAATAATGTCTACAGATCTTGATTTCACTTGTGCAATCCAAAATAGTTTATGTTTGTCATCTTGACATATTTGTCAAACATTAAGTTTATCCCAATACATTTTCGAAAAATACTATACCTGGCTCCAGATGGCCAAATCAAGATCATCCAGGATGGCTGCCTCCTCTTGCTCCAGAGAAGGCTCAGGTTGGCTGCAGGGAAGTCTGGGGGGAAGAGTGGAGAGTGATGGCCTTGTGTCAATGTGGTCATCCAGGAAGGACATCCTGTTGTAGTACCACAAAATCGGGACATACACATCATCTGCTGCTGCTCCTGACCTCTGAGAAGCCAGCACCTTAGAGCGTTCAGTCCTGTAGGTACCTCTCAAGCTCCCAATTTTAGTGTCCACTTGTTTTGCTGTGGCTGTGGGCACCTTGGTATGCACAAATGGGAGCAGCTTCTCCAGCGCTGCTTTTCTCACCCCTCTTTTTTTGTGGATGGGGTTTTTCGTCTCCCACAGAGCGGGCAGCTCCCTTACCCGGTCAATAAATTCCGCCAGGAAATCCTTGTCGCTTATAAAGACATTCATATTGTATCTGCAAGTTAAATAATTTATATATAACTAATGTGAGGCAAACAGTCTAACCTCCTTAACATGCTAGTCACCATATATATCCTCCAACATTCTCAAAACAGTATAGGCCAACAATTTGTACAAGTCACAAAATCACCTACCTTCGTTCACACGTCCGTCACTTGAACTCCTCTCTCCGCACACCGAACGTACTATAGTCACATGTGTGTTTGCTATATACACACCACGCATGCGCCAAAATACGAACACGTCGCTCTGCACACGTCGCCCGCCCATGACGTTCTAACTAACATCTTTTCCCCGCCCCTTCTCTTTCGGCGCGCAGACAGATATGGCGGAGTTACAGCAGGTGTCTGATAATTCCGCAACTAACGAGGAGGAGACAAGCCCGGAGACCGAGGAAACGTCACGATCAAGGAGGAGATTCAAGGCATCGAATATGTCTTTGGCGGAGATGGCGGAGATGGTGGACATCTTGCTCAAGGCTGATTATGATGCCAAGCATGGGCCGTATAGCAAACCAAATAGAAGGAAGGCCAAAATCCTCACTAAAGTCGTGAAGAGTCTGAAGGCGAATTTCGGGGTGAAACGCTCAAATGAGCAGCTCAGAAAGAGGTGGTCAGACCTCAAACTGAGGGAGCCAGAGCAGTTGAGGAGCATAAAGAGAATGCTCGCTAAAAGTAAGTAAAATGTAGACTTTTATGATATTAATCTTTTTCTAAACTGACATGTTGCTCTTTATTTTGGTTTCTCATATTGGACTCGCTTCCAAAATGTAATATTTTGAACTTGGTTGGGCACAGTAATCGTTCGTTACGTTACCGACACTTCGTTCGGCCACTATCCGCGGTTTTGGCTTATTTTAGAGCCACAAAAGTAATTATACATCTGCCATTTTTGCTCCAAAATTGTGGCGTATTTTTTCGTCTAGATGATGTGTTTGTAAAGAGAATGAAATGCAAACTTTTATCAGTGTAAAGGAGAGGACACTCAGCAGCTGCTTCCACATCTGTACTTTGGAGCACTATAGTGTGGGCCACCAGACCCGCCTTTTTTGGGTGTCCTACACAGGTGCATACGAGAATTTTTGTGGTGCCTCCATGTCAAATAAATTACATCCAAAGGTGAAAACTAAGCATATTCTTGGTCATAAATAATGCATTCTTCTTTAAATTCCGCCCAAACACACACTTGTACCACACTTCCAATCAATTTAGCCTGTTTTTATTTTAACATTGAGATTTACAGTGTGATAAATTGACCTTTTGTTTGCTTCTCATAGGGGAGAGAAGACTGGGAGGAGGACACTCCAGGGAGCACATGCACCCCACAACTTCCAAGCAACCCCAAACTCCCAAAGACCCACAACCGAAAGATGTGCAGGAAGTTGAGGTGGAGGAAGGAGAAGTGCAGGAAGGAGAGGTGGATGACGTTGTGGATCTGGTCACCACAACAGGTCAGTATCTGTCACCACAGCTTCAGGTAAGAGATGTAGGCCTGCAGAGTTATAATACCTTTTGTTTTTTGTTTTTAGGGGATAGAAATGTTGTGAAGGATAGTACACGGTTCTCTGCTGACAGTGCCCTCCGCCTCATCCAGCAAGTGATGGAATGTAGCACGGAACTGGACCTTATTAAACAAAGAATCCATGTGATGGAACAAACATTTAAAGACATTCTCGATGTTTTGGGGAGAATTCAATAAGCCATCCAAACACATTTGTTTTTACATGTTTGTTTTTGCAACTTTTCGAATTTTTTTGACAATCAAACCAGCCAAAAATTGAATCTGCACACAGTGTGTCAACATGTGCTATCTGCCATCAGGGGATATCCATGTACGTCTTTTGTGGGTGCAACCCCTTCCTCGTATCTAAAGTCGGTGAACTGAGGAAGGGGTTGCACCCCCAAAACACGTCCATTGATCACCCCTGATGGCAGATAGCACATGTTGACAATAGGGATCAGGATTGTAAACTTCATAGATGTAAAAAATCCCAAATGTGTGCATATTCAATTTTTGCCTGGGCAAGGGGTGGCAGGACCCCATATTAGGACGGGCACATAGAGACATAGTTTGTGTAAGTGAATGTCTCAGATTGCTCAGAGGTATCCAATGTTGTAATTTTTGGAATGCAACTGTTATTTTTGTAAAAAATTGCTGGGTTGGGGCCAGGCCAACCCAAAAAACTAAAAATGGTGAGAATGTGCACAGAGTAAAATATTTGACCACAAACAACATGTAGCTTCTTTTTATAATACCCTCTAAGCTTATTTGGTTATTTTGTAAGGTTACATAGTGAAATGGTTGATATTTACTAAAGTAAAATACACTTGGCACTACAAATGCACAAAGACAAACTAGGAGACAGGAAAGAACAAATAATTAAAGGTTTAAACAAGCTTTTTATTGGGATCTTTAGACATAGGCTGGCATAGGAATTGCCCCCCTACCCGTGAAATACTCCATGTATTTGTCCCGAACCTCACGGGCATTTTGGGAGGGCAAGCCAGGACGGGCAGATTCCAGGCCCGGCAGGGGATTTGAAGGGGAAAGTCCAGCCTCTGGCAAAACTGAGGCCATATAGGAATTTGATTTTTGGCTCAGAAAGTTGTGTAGCACACAGCAGCATAATACGACATAGTTTATTTTGTAGTCCGCCAAGTGTATTGAAGTCATAAAAAGGCGGAACCGGCTGGCCATTATGCCAAAGGCATTTTCGACAACTCTTCGGCCCCTGGCCAGCCGGTAATTGAACACCCTCTTCTCTGGGGTCAGGGTCCTCTGTGGAAATGGCCTCATAAGATGCCGTCCGAGTCCGAAGGCTTCATCAGCCAAGAAAACAAAGGGGAGTCCTTCAATATTCCCTGCATCCGGTGGCAATGCAAGGTCGTCACTCTGGAGACGGAGGGCAAACTCCGTCTGGATGAAGGATCCCCCATCGGACATCCGGCCATTCTTCCCTACATCAACATAGAGGAATTCATACCGTGCTGACACCACCGCCATCAGCACAATGCTATGAAACCCCTTGTAATTGTAGTAGTAGGACCCAGAACGGGGGTGGCGGCACGATGCGGACGTGCTTCCCGTCTATGGCACCACCGCAGTTGGGGAAGTCCCACCGCGTGGCAAACTCCGATGCCACAGTCTGCCATTCCTGTGGCGTGGAAGGAAGCTGTGGAGTGAAACAAGATGAAATAATATTAGAATACCAAAGTCAGACATTACAAGGAAATTTGATTATAAAAAAATCAAGGCCAACATCAATCAAATTCTACGTTTATTAAGGTGTTTAAAATAAGTATAAGGGAAGGCTCATTTATCAGATTCATCACCCCCTCTGATGGGCCATTACTAAATTATTTTTTGGGGGGGGGGATGTGTTTGGCCACAGGATAGCATTGCAGTGGCGGTGCGTCCAGAGTGGGCACTGGAGCACTGCCCCCTCTCTCCTGTGCCCATCATCACTCAGAACAATACATAGGTTCATGCGTTGCATTAACCTATGTATTGTCTATGCCGCCCACTATTCAGGTGGATGGCCTCTTGTTTAGCGACCGACATATGAATAATTGCGGCATTTAGGGGGTTCAAATTGCATAGCAGAAACAGGTAGTAAAATAGTCTTGCACATTACAACCTGAGCGATGTAATTGGCTTCCGAAAAGTAAAATAGGGGACGCAGGGGGGGGGGCATTCCTTGGGGAAACACTGGCAGGCTGCTCTGCCAATCATGTTCACCAAGTCTGTTTAATGGTAACATGATTGGCTGATGCAACATCAAGGGAAGGAGAAGACATCAAGGACAGAAGAAGGATGGCGCTGACCACAAGAAGGTAAGTGCAGGGCTGGGGGGAAAATGGCTGCATTGGAGGGAACCAAATGGCTGCATTAGAGGGGACAACTGGGGGCGTTTAATAGGCACCTGAGCAAAAAAGGAGGAAGTTTAGTTCATAAATTGGGGTGGGACCCCCAAACATTTGGAGGAACAGGCGCCCCTGCTGGAAAAGTTAGTGAAGGGAAATATTTATGGAGGAGAAAAAAGGGGCAATCTAAAGCTTCCAGCATGCATGGGGACAAAGGGGACATTCTCAGCATATTACAATCATGGTAATTAGGGAAGGATGAAAGAAATACAATACATTAGCATACATGTAATACATAAAATGTGATGTTAATGGAGAAAACTTACCCTAATATAGTCCTCCTGCAGGACTTGTATAATAGCAGAACAGGTGTCTGGGATTATGAGGCCCAGAGCCTGGGGGGAGATGCCTGTGGTGAACTTCAAGTCCTGAAGACTTCTCCCTGTCGCCAGGTAACGTAACGTGGCGATGAGCCTCTGCTCAGCACTGATGGCTTCCCACATAACGGTGTCCTGCCTGGTAATATAGGGGGACACCAAAGCCAACAGTTCCTGAAATACGGGGTCAGACATCCGCAGAAAATTCCTGTAGTCCTCAGGATTATTCTCGACGATCTCCCGCAGCAGTGGCATATGGCAGAATTGGTCCCGCTGGAGCAACCAATTCTTGGTCCATGAACTCCTCCTCACAACATTCATGGACTGGTCTTGGTCCAAAACAAGCAGACCAACACCAAGCGCACGCACAGCACGAACTCGACGACGAGAACGTCCAGGCGACATGGCTAATAAGAAACGGTCGTCTTATCAGAACGTACAGAACAGAACGCACTTTAGAACAGCAAGGCCTATGAATAACAAACTGAAAATCAGAAACGAACAGGCAAGAACGCACTGTAAAACAGATACGACCTGCCTAGACGCCCTGAAAGTCAAGATACGAACCCACAAGCACAAACTGAACCTCAGAAAACGAACTGAAAAGTACAAAGACTGAAAAGCGCGAATCGTCTCTTCCCAAACTTTTACTTCACACGCGGTAACACGAGATCAGCAAAAGCAGCCCAAGGGGTGGCGCCAAGAAAAAAGATCTTCCCCTTTATAGTGCCGTCGTACGTGCTGGACGTGAGCGCAGAGAACCACGAGGAAATTGGGAAATGACAGTGTGTACGCATAGAAAGCTTGACGAGAAAATCGACAAGCTTAACAAAAATCTCGTCGAAAAAAACAACGTGTTTTTTACGACGAGAAAATCGGTCGTGTGTACGAGGCCTAACACATCTCCTGCCCCCACTCTGAATGAAAGAGGCACAGGGGGCACCTTTGGACAGCGAGACTGTCAGTCTGGGGGGGAGAAGAGTATTGTAAATACTAGCAAATTGAAGCCAAACTCCAGCTTACACTTCAGTTACACAATCAATAACAGCAACAGTTTTTATTTCTTTTGGGATAAATGTTTTACATAAATAAATAAAAGCTGATCATTGCAAGCACCCCTGTCAGTGGTAAATGGTTTTTCTCAACACTCTAACTGCTACATTTACATGAGAGCTTTATCTGTTGAAAAACAACAGGCTTACTGGCTGCAGCACCAGATAAAATAAAGGAAAGAAAGCCTAAAAAATTTGTAATAATTATTATTATTAAAAAAAAATATTATTTGTGCTGCAGGACTAGCAAGGAACCTACTGATGTGAGAAGAGAACAGAGCAACAGAAAGATGAGTTCATCAGTCTGCTGCTGTTCCATTAGAGCCAATCACAGGTTAGGTGCAGAGTTGAGGTCTGCTAAAGCAATTTAACAGCAGTGGAGAAAAATCAGGTCTTCAAGCTGGTTCTGCTATCAGGCAGGCTAGTGTAAATCTGAGGAATGAATGGACAGTAATACAAATCCCTTGGCAGGAAACAGATCTTCTACATGTTTTTCATCTGTGTATTTAGTTCACCTTCAATACATCAATCAGATTAAAGCAGTATTAAATCCAAAAGCGGGGAGGGGGAGAGAAGCGCAACTACCACAGTGTAGCACAGTGATTCTCAACCAGGGTTCCGTGGAACCCTAGGGTTCCCCCAGAGGTTGCTAGGGGTTCCTTCAGCATTGGGCAATTTCTGCCTCTCAGATAATTTCCTACTGACAACATTGATCTTTTTAGCTATCTGTAAGGAGGTAATTCTTTCCAATGACCACAAGTGTAAGGACCATCCTTCCCACTTACCATCACACAAAGGTATCATGAATTGTAGATTTCAAATTTTTAGCAGGGGTTCCCCGAGACCGGAGAACTATTTCAAGGGTTCCTCTATGTTGAAAAGGTTGAGAAAGGCTGGTGTAGCATGTAAAGTGGAATTTTAATAGAAAATATAAAAAAGCACTCACAAAGATAGAATAGATGCTCAGCATGACAGTCAGCTCTTTGACAGAGATTAGACACCTAATCAGGATGCCTTGCCTTGGCCACTGGCAAGGGAGTGGAGATGGAATGGAAGTAAGGAACCGCTGTCACTGGAAAGCCAAAGCCATAGATGGAACCACAGGGCCCAGGGTATGAAGCCACCTTATGTAGTAAGAAAATGCCGGAGCTGGAATCGGAACACTTTTCAAAGCAACCTTGCTTCTTCTTCAACCTGTGATCAATAAAGCCTCGTACACACAATCGGATTTTCCGCTGACAAAGCCTCAGACTTTTGTCTGAAGGGCGTTGGCCAGGAACTTGTCTTGTATACAAACGGCACACAATTGTTGGCCAACAAACACAAATGTAGTTACGTACTACGTGGTTTTTCAGCTCTTTAGCTCCACCATTTGGGCACCTTCTGCTTATGTTGTGTTTGGGGAGCATTGCTTCCGAGCATGCGTGTCTGTACTTTTGACTTTTGTCCAACAGACTTGTGTACACACGATCGGAAAATCCGACCACGGACCGTTGTCCACGAAAATTTTTAAAGCCTGCCATCCAACATTTGTCCGCGGAAAATATGTAAAAAATTGTCCGATGGAGCGTACAAACGGTCAGATTTTCCGCCAACAGACTGTCAACACACAATTCCAGTCAGAAAATCTGTTCGGGTGTACGAGGCTTCTGTTTTTCACAAGCTCTCCAGCAGAATTTATCAGTTTACATGGATGAGACAAACCACTTAACACTGGCAGGGGTGATTACAATTATTAACTTTTATTTATTCAATCAAAACTTTTATCCCAAAAGGAAAAATGCTGTTTGCTGTAAGTGACTATAAGGCCTCATGCCCACGGACGTTTTTACAGCCGCGTTTTTGAGCGTTTTTTACAGCTTAAAAACGCCTGTCCATGTTAGTCTATAGCTTCATGCCCACCTAGACGTTTTTGAGCTGCAAATAGCATAGACGTTTTTAAGCTGTAAAAAAAAAAACAGGACCAGTGCGTTCCTCAGCGTCGGCGTTAGGCATAAAAAAACGCGAAGCGTCAAAAAACGCTCAAAAACGCGCAAAAACGCAGCGATTGCGTTTTTGAGCTCCGACGTTTTTTTTTTTTTCGAAAAAATATATAAAAATAAATTATACAATAACATGGACAGGCGTTTTTAAGCTGTAAAAAACGCGGCTGTAAAAACATCCGTGGGCATGAGGCCTAAAGTGTGAGCTTTAGACCCCTTTCACACTAAAGCACTGCTAAAACAGACGCTAAAGCGCCGGTCGTTTTTGCTGTGCTTTAGCAGCGCTTTTCGGGCGCTAGTGGGGTGCTTTTTTTTAAGGTCGCATTGTCACGTGGCCTTAAAAAAAAAAAAAACAATCGTTCTGCGAAGCGCTTTGGAAGTGCTTCCCATTCATTTCAATGGACAGGGGTGTTTTTGGAGCGATTTTTAAAGCACTTCAAACACGCCCCAAAGATGCTGCTTGCAGGACTTTTTCTACAACACTGCAAGTGCACCGTCCCAGTGTGACATCACCCATTCAAATGAATGGGAGGCAGTTTTCAGGCGCTTTTAAATAAAAGTAGAAAAGATGAAAAATGAAAAAGTCAGTACTCAAGGAGGAAGAGTAAAAAATGAAACAGCAAAATGAGATTGTGCAAATGTAAAGCTACAAGTAACAAGACAGTAGGAGATGCACCAGATGCTTCACATGTATTGCAGATGTGATGATCTAACGTTCCCTTATGAGCCAATGCCAAAAAAGCATGCAGACCCTCCCAAAATGAATTTCACAATTCTGGACTTTTACCAGTTCAAACGTTGCAATTGCATACAAATTAATGTATGAAGTCCTGTGTTACAGCTGCCATCCAGGGTACCAGCTGCAATTTTGGAACAGTCTGTGCCCTGTATTCCTAGGTGTATACCAGCATATTGTTTAAGTGACATCAATTGTAAGGGCCTGGTCTGTACTGTTTTTGCTATTTTTTTTTACCAGATATAGATGATAATGAAAGTCACTAACTTCAAAGTAGTAACAGACACTAGACACTAATAAATTCAAAAGTTTATACTCTGAAGTAAAAAAAAAAACGATTTGAATGCTATTTTTCATCTACGTTGTAAAAAAACAAAAAACAAAACAAAAAAAAAAAACACTTCTCATCAAAGGCCAATGTTGTCAAGAATTTCTGATCTCTAGCTAAAAAAATTTTTTTTTTTTTTTTTTAAAGAAATGTAAAATATATCCCCAATGCATAAATAGCTAGACAGATAGATATTTTTTCTTTAACTTTTTTAAACTGTGCCTATATGTAACAATGTCATCCTTAATATCCAATACATATTATATGAGGATAAGCAAATCTACCTAGGCTCACAACCTGTACAACCCCACATTTCCTGAACCCCCTTCTATTCCCATATCACCAATTATTTCCAAAATATTCAAAATATAGATTTCAAGTATGTTTTTGGTAGAAATTGGCTGAAATTAGGACAGTACAAAAGCATTGAATAGGCAGCAAACAGAAAGAGAAAAGGCAGGTTTTATCTCGTAACAAAAGTTAGAGTGTATTATTTAGGAGACTACTATTATTCAATAGATAGACAGCATGTAAGCAGCTTGATTAGGCCTCAATATAGGAGAGAGAGTCAAGGAAAGTTTTATCTTGAAATAAACAATAGAGTGTATTAACTGAGAAACTGTAACCACAAATATTGTACAGTGAATGGAAAGTATACAGTGTATGCAGTTTGGCTAGGCTGCATTATAAGATGGAGAGATAAGACAGGTTTGATCATGCTGTAGCATCAGACCACAAACATTTCAATGCAACACAGGATTTACAATTCCGCAAAGATTAGAAATTTGATAAGTGAAGTTCAGCTGTGGAAAACTTGTGTGGCATGTTTACAGTGCCTGGACATCGAAATAGGCTGCAAACTCCAAGGTTCAGTGCAGGCTTTATCCTAAATCAACCATTAGAAATTTGGCAGCTAAGGTACCGCTTCAAAAAGATTACTTGTCACCGTTACAGTGTCAGAGTACTGAAACAGGCCACAAATGTCAAGGTTCTGTGAAGGATTTATCCTAAATCTACCAATAGCAATTTGGCAGCTGAGGTGCAGCTGAAAAAAGATTGGTTGGCACCTTTACAGGGTACCAGAATAGGCCAGGGTAGGCGGCAAGAGCTAGTAATGGCTTCAGGAATTATTTATTTTTGGCCTAGATGATATATAAAGTTTAATCTGTAGCATCAGTGGTTTTGTAGTGATTGGTAATCCAAGACCAGTTCATTTTAATGAAAGTGAGCAGGGTCACACTGTTAGGAGACAGGCGGATTCGCCTCCCTGTAACAAAACTTCCTGCTTTACTGAAAACCCTCTCAGACAACACACTGGCTCTGCAGGGCAAGGCAGAAGCTCCAGAGCATACTGTGCAAGCCCTGGGAATGCTGTGATTATAAATCATTGTTACTTCAAGATAGAAAAGGCAGACTTGATCTGCCTCTATATAGGGTGGCCTAACCACTGCTTTGGTCTTCAGTACCTGTTTGCCTCCTAGTACCTCTGTGTGAAGAACCTCTGCCTCTCACTTTAGGTCTGCCTGACATTTTTAATAAAAGGAATTGACTAAATAAAATGGTAGCGATGGCAATAGGGGGCATTAACATATGACATTTTCATACACTCTACTTTGAAGTACAAGTATGAGGTGGAAAAGAGATAGAGAAAAGAGGGCGCACCAGCCTTGTGCATTATCCTTTGATAGATTTATTAAAAGAATTGATTGAGAATTACTCACAAGCATGTGAAAGAAACAATCAATATTGAAGCTTATAACCGATGCCAATCGGTCCGATATCAACAGTCTCCAGGTATTGAAAGAGGGGACATAAAAGTCACTGCTGGTTGACGCGTTTCTAAATGATACCTTCTTCCTCAGGCTCTGAGGAAGAAGGTATCCCTTCGAAACACATCAGCCAGCAGTAGTTTTTATGTCCTCTCTTTCAATACCTGGAGACTGTTGATATCGGGCTGATTGCCATTGGCTATAAGCTTCAATATTGAGCGGTTTCTTTCACATGCTTGTGAGTAATTTTCAATCAATTCTTTTAATAAATCTATCAAAGGATAATGCACAAGGCTGGTGCGCCCTCTTTTCTCTATCTCTTTTCTCACTGCTAGGATACCCCTATCCTGGAGGGCAGGAAGGCCTGAGACATTATCCACCCTGAACTTTATATCACCTGATCAACACACTTGTGCGCAAGAGTATTTGTTTGCTGCCATCAAAAAACAAGTATGAGGTGACATGCTGCAAACAAACAGAAACTTTGCTTGTGTCAGCAACAAGGGCACTCTGCACACCACAAAATATTTTAAAAAAAGACAATAAAACACTAAACCCAAACCCATTTTGTTAATAAAGTAGAAATAAAAAATATGCATATTCATCAAAATAAGAAATAAAAAAGACTGCATACGGCCCGCGACCGCATCAGCTTGCCAGGGCCCCGCCGCCATCTTGCGGCCTACGCGATCCCCGCACCCTCGGCGCTCGAGTTCCGCGGTCCGCCCGGCGGGCGGCGACGGCAATCCTCCACATCAGTGGAGGACCTTCCCCACGCAGACCGGCGCAGAGTCGCCGGAGAGCCACCGGGGGCCCGCGACCGCATCAGCTTACCAGAGCCCCGCCGCCATCTTGCGGCCTACGCGATCCCCGCATCCTCAGCGCTCGAGTGCTGCGGTCCACCCGGCGGGGGGCGACGGCAATCCGCCACACTAGAGGAGGACCTTCCCCGCGCTGACCGGCGCTGAGTCGCCGGAGAGCCACCGGGGGCCCGCGACCGCATCGGCTTGCCAGAGCCCCGCCGCCATCTTGCGGCCTACGCGATCTCCGCATCCTCGGCGCTCGAGTGCTGCGATCCACCCGGCGGGCGGCGACGGCAATCCGCCACACCAGAGGAGGACCTTCCCCGTGCTGACCGGCGCTGAGTCGCCGGAGAGCCACCGTTGGCCTGCGACCGCATCAGCCTACCAGAGCCCCGCCGCCATCTTGCGGCCTACGCGATACCCGCATCCTCAGCGCTCGAGTGCTGCGGTCCACCCGGCGGGCGGCGACGGCAATCCGCCACACCAGAGGAGGACCTTCCCCGCGCAGACCGGCGCTGAATCACTGGAGAGCCACCGGGGACAACTTGTGAGGCACATCGCAGCTGAAACACAGGTGAGAGGTGGCCATCTTGCTACACCCCCGGAGCCCACAGTAGCCTCCCCACCCCTTGTTAGCCTGCGGGACTACAGCATCATCTGGCCCACACAGGGGGTATTCTCGGCCGGGGATTTGGGATCTCCTCAGTCCAGTGTTTACCCTGGGGATCGCCAGGACCCTGTCCCCACAGTCTATTGTGGTGGCCATCTTGCTGCACCCAACAGCAGTGTAGCTAGGACTCCACAGGCTCCTATAAGACACTCTGCAGAAATCCTAGTACTACCCAGTAAATCTACCTATCAACAATAGTCCCCATCATAGGACCCCTATATTTTCTGCCTCAAGAGACACTGCTGTACTCATCACTCCAAAGAGCGGCCATCTTGCTACACCCACACCCCATTAACCAGCTCTCCCTGGCTCCTAATTGCTTAACCCTTAATCTGATGGCCCCGCAGCCCCCTCATCAAGAAGTACATACCAACATTGCAGACATGTAATGAATCATTTACCGGGGACATACGGGACAGGATGAGCTAAAAGACACAATCAAATCTTAGAGGGGACGCATGCACGGCGCGATGCAGATCACCAACTTTAATTAAACATTCCATCAGATCAGCGAGGATTTAACCCACACTGCATTGTTTAACCTCCACAAACTACCATATATTTTTTATAATCCACCTTGCAGTTCATACTAGTGCATGCCGTCGGGCAAGAAGGCGTACAATCGCCGTGCGCAACAGCACTCTTTGGTCACATACTCATTACGCAACAAGGAACATAGAAAGATGGCCCAGATGGGCGCTGGTTCTCCTCCGGTACAGTCTCCTACAGCTTCCAATATTCCTCAGCAGAAATCTGCTTCCACACATAACAATAGTGATCTCTCCTCTCAGATCACAAAATCAGATCTGGACTTCAGCTTAACCAAAATCTACGAAAAACTTGTAGACAAGATACAGTGTGAACTCCAAAAAACAACAAATACACTCACACAAGAAATAGCAACCCTGGGAGGTCGCACCGATATTCTAGAAACCAAACACGACGAGCTCTCACTTGCACACAACGATCTTAGAAAGGACTTTGAACTTTTAGCTGAAAACTACACATACTTACAATCGCAAGTAGAAGATTTGGACAACCGCAACAGAAGGAACAACCTAAGGATTCGTGGTATCCCAGAATCAGTCACTGAACTGATGCCTGCAGTGTCTAAATTGTTCCACAGTCTCCTCCCTGATACACCCCCATCCTCATTTGCGTGTGATAGAATTCATAGGGCCCTGCGCCCTAAACCTCCCCCAGACAAACCTCCTCGTGACATCATTCTATGCATGAAAGATTTCATCATTAAGGAAAACATATTAAGAGCATCCAGAAATATGCATAACATCGAATTGGAGGGCACCAAAATCCAAATTTTTCCAGATATCTCACAGGCTACCCTGGAAAGAAGACGCAAAATGAAGGAGATTACTTCGGTATTACAATCAGCTCATATTAGATACCGGTGGGGTTTTCCATTTAAGTTAACAGTGCCACACAACGGGACAACCTATACAATATTCAACACCTCAGAAGGCAAGGATCTCCTTGTGAAGTTAGGTCTTTTAGATCCGGGAACAAATACAGGACCTCCAGCAACTCCCCACACCTCACCTATCTGGGCCACCCCAGCCACACGTCGTGATCAAAGGAGACCATCATTCAGAAATTTAGACGCTTGAAGATAAAGATGGATCCCATTTGTGGCCCAAAACTTACCCCCCTTCTTTTATAAAAACCTTGCTCTTTTCCTCCCCCCCCCCTTTTTTTTTTTTTTTCTTTCTCCTTTTTTTTTTTATCTTTCTTTTCTTTTCTCTTCTTTTTCTTTTCTTTTTTTTCTTCTTTTTTCTTTTTTTTTTTTCTTTCTCCTCTTTTTTTTTCTTTTCTTTTCTCTTCTTTTTCTTTTCTTTTTTTTCTTCTTTTTTCTTTCTTTTCTTTTCTTTTTTTTCTTTTTTTATTTTTTTTTTTTCTTCCCTTTTGCAAGGTTCAAAGTACCACTTTTACAGTTCGAAATGTTTGAGGTTGGTTTTTCTAATTATAGTAAACAACTGTACCACACGTTTAAATGGTACCGGGTCGGCATTACCACAGTTTCTTCTATACGATATTATATATCTAACATTTTTTCTTGCTCCTTTTTTATACTGTTTCGTATGCTAATTTTTTATCAATATAAGTAACAGCATGCACTTATATAAAAAATGTTCTTTTTATAGCATCCTCGCTAAGGCTGATGTGCTCCGCCTGCGTTAGTTTGTCCCCCTACTCACAAAGGACTCCAAAAGCATGGTCCAACTGGTGGATATTTTTCTGCTACTGATCCTGCTATCCTCCGTTCTAGTGGTGGAGGGTCTATTTGTGAGTAATGGACAGTATTGTCCAAATCAATACTTTTTTCGGTCAGGAAGTGCTTCTCACCCTGACCCCCAAATTATAAAGGTTAATTCTCATAGTCATACTAAAACACTCTATATTTACAAAATGTTGAAAAGGTCAAACAAACTCTCTTTACCTCAATTAAAACATTATTATGGAATGTCATTGTACAATACAGTACCGTTATTTTCTATAAGTTTACTAGTTCTAATGTGCCACTGTTCAAGAGCCCTGTTCTCCATGGTTCTGTTGTATAGGTACAAAATGTTATTCAAAAAACAAAGGTCAACGAGAAAATATTTGAGCTGGATACGAATGTATAACTTGATATATTACATATATACACAGTTACAAATGGCACTACAATGTTGGCTAGTTCCGCCTATATCTGAAGTAGATTCACTTTCGATCTTAATGGCGATAATCAAATTATTAACTCCACTCCGATTTGGCTATATACTCAAACCTGGGCTTGTTGACCCACTGCCATTTCTTCATAACCACCATCGCCCCTTAATACCAATACAATGGGTCTCAGAGTGATTTCTCATAACGCCCAGGGTATTAATTCGCCTCACAAGAGAAAGAAGGCCTTTCGCCATTATAAAAGATTAGGAGCTGATATAATTTTAATGCAGGAAACGCACTTTGCCACAGATAAACACCCTAAATTTTTTGACAAAAGTTACAGCCAATATTATTGCACTACTTATAACACAAAATCTAGAGGTGCTGCTATATTCATTAGAAACACAGTGTTATTTGATATTTAAAGATCCAGACAGTCGTTACTTGATCTTGAAAGGTTCAATCAAAGGACGTTCTATCACCATTGCCTCAATTTATGCTCCCAACGAAGCCCAGTCAAACTTTTTCATCAAATTTTTTGATACTCTAGACAATTATCACTCCACACATTTAATAGTGGGCGGGGATTTCAATTTAGCTGCTCACTCAGCTCTAGATAGAAGCAATGTTGTCCCATCCTCAAAAGCTTTCCCCAAATCCTTGAATAGATCACTATATAACCATCAATTAATAGACACTTGGAGAGCCCATAACATTGGATCCAAATCTTACACATTCTACTCCCATCCGCACAACTGCTTCGCTCGTCTTGACTACATCTTTTGCACCCCAATTCTACTTGCCAATTCCTCTAGAGCAGATATCCATCCGTGTCCTTGGTCTGATCACCACATAGTTTCCTTTGATACTTCACATATAGGTCTAGCCAACACAGCACACTCATGGCGAATAAACGATTCCTTGCTCACAGATCCCTCAAGCAACCAACAAATTCTATCTCACCTTGAACAATATTTTGCACATAATGTAGCACCAGACATGTCCCCTACAACTATATGGATGGCACATAAAGCGGTAATGAGAGGTCACCTGATAAATATCGCCTCAATCAACAACAAATCCAAACTTGCAGACATTAGATCCCTAACAAAAGATCTAGATCACTTGTATCATAGAAACAACCAGAACCCATCTAGTGACCTACTTAAACAGATACAAGAGAAACGCACTACCTTAGACACATTATTAACATCAGATACTGAAAAAGTTCTCAGATGGTCTAAAGCTAGATTCTTACTCAACAGCAATTCTTATTCCACCATGTTTGCTAAAAAACTAAATCAATCTATGAAACCCCCACACACCTATAAATTAAGGAACCCTTCTGGTAATTTGGTATCCCATCCCAAAGAAGTCATGAAATTATTCTCGGACTTCTATAAAAATCTCCTGACCTCACCAAAAACACCTCCGAAACAGTCCTCCTTAGACTGGCTTAATAACATTACGCTACCCACTCTTACTAGAGATCAAATTGAATCTCTTAATGCCCCTTGCTCGGAGATAGAAGTTAACAAAATCATTGGAACACTAAAAATATCCACAGCCCCAGGCCCTGACGGCTATTCCACATCTTACTATAAAAAAATTTCCTCTACCATTACACCACACCTTACTAAACTTTATAATAATATCTTACAGGGTGGCCAATTCCCACCCGAGATGATTTTGGCTAATATGTCCCTACTTCCCAAACCAAATAAAGATCACTCCACCCCTCAAAACTACCGCCCAATATCAGTTATTAACAACGACCTAAAAATATTCGTCCGTGTATTAGCAGACAGATTATCAGCCGTTATCTCCCCATTAGTTGATCCTGATCAAACAGGCTTCATTCCCAACAGACAAATAACAGACAACATACGACTTACCACAAATATCATTCAAGACTCCAACATTCATTCCAAATCCACACTGCTTCTTGGTCTTGATATACACAAAGCTTTCGACAGCGTTTGCTGGTCATATCTTGACACCCTTCTCCCAAAATATGGCATCAACAATGAATTTCTACATGGCTTTAAGGCTCTCTATCACAACCCACAAACACGTATCAAACTCCCAGGTAACAATTCTGACTTTTTTCCCCTGACTAAAGGTACCAGACAAGGTTGTCCACTCTCCCCCCTACTATTTGCCCTCGCAATAGAACCCCTCCCCTGTGCAATCAGAAACAATACAAATATTAAAGGATACCTTAAGGGATCCAAGGAATACAAACTGAGTCTTTATGCGGATGACGTCCTTCTATTCATAACTGACCCTCTTATTTCCCTACCTAATCTAACTAAAACCCTGGACGTCTTCCATGATTTGACAGGTCTGGGAGTAAACCTATCTAAGTGCTCGGCTTTACCAATCAACATTCCCCCAGCCTTAATATCCTCACTTAAAGACAAATTCTCATTCAATTGGCACGTAGATTCGTTTAGATACCTAGGTATTCAGATTACATCTTCATATAAAACGTTATATCAAGCAAACTACCCTCCTTTATTTAACAATATTAAAAACCTACTTAAACTATGGTCATCATACCAGATTTCTTTCTCGGGCAGGATAGTAGCCACAAAAATGATGATATTACCCAAACTTCTATTCTTTTTTAGAACCCTTCCACTTATTCTACCCAAAAAAACACTAGAATCTTTACAGAGAGAAATCAATAAATTTATATGGCAAAACAAGAAACCCAGATTTAGTTATTCCCTTATGTTTAGACCCCATTTAAAAGGAGGCCTCAGCATTCCAAACCTTTGGCTATATTACCTGTCGGCCAGATTCACCCAATTAGCCCAATGGTATGCCCCTTCATTCCAAATTCCTTGGCTCCTGTTCGAGGAAGAATCTATCCTACCCTACAATTTACAAGGACTTCTCTGGTCCAATGTCATCCCACCACAAAAAATAAGGCCCTTAAACCTCATCGTCACTCACACTCTTCAACTATGGAACAGACAAATCTCTAATTTTAAGTTATCCTCGGATGTTCCCCCCTTGGCTTCCTTTATGGGTGACCCACGTTTTTCCCCCCCAGATAGAGTTCAGGATGAAAATTTGCTAACATATTGGAAGTCACTTAATCTAATACATTTAAAATCGCTCTCCCAAGACAATGCATTTCTTACTTTCACCAGACTACAAACAAAATACAATATCTCTCCTACCAAACTAGAGATCTATGCGAAAATAAAAAAATTCTATGAGAAATATTACTCACTTACACTCCACCCCCCTTATACACAATTTGAGCAAATTTGTATCTCCTCCCCTCGTGACCGGGGTTTAATCTCCAGAATATATAAAAATTTTAATGAGACCAACATGCCTGATAAATCACATCCCATGCTACAATGGGAATCAGATTTAAATACCTCATTTACTCTTGATCAATGGGATACAATTTTTACAAATCTCCACAAATGTACCAGAACAACCTCGATTAGAGAATCGGCCATCAAACTACTTTATAGATGGTATCTTACTCCCGCCAAACTCAATTCATTTTATCCCTCAGTGTCCCCACTCTGCTTTAGGGGTTGCCCCACCTAGGGAACACTTTTACATATATTTTGGGATTGCCCCCACATTAAAGACACTTGGCATAAGGCAAATATTATAATAGATAAAATATCCTGTAGAAAGATCTCTCTTACACCCCAAATAGGCCTTTTATTCACCCCTATACAGGATATTCCAATGACTAGTACAAGGTTAATACATACACTCCTTAGTTCCATCCACTGGGCCATAGCATTTAATTGGCGCTCCACTACGGTACCTTGGCCACAAATTCTTAACCGCATGTCAAACATTAAGCTTTCAGAAAGAATTCACCACACATTATATGATTCTATGCCCCTTTACCAAAAAAAATGGACTCTCTGGGATACCACCTCTCTGGTCTAGTACCTTCCCGTTTTTTTTACCTCCCACTCTTAAAATATATACAATTGTCATTTAGCCCTCTCTCCAATACAATGCTCTTGATTGACCTTATTTGAACAATATACATTCCTATACCAGACTTAAGAAATAAGAAAAATAAATAAATTAAAAAAAAAAGAACCTTTTCTCTTTCCTCTGTACAATGCTCAATATGAACAATGTTTATATATATACCTGTACCATCATTGTGATTTGTTTTTATACCTTGACCTTTTCTATAATAAAAATCGTTTGTAAACAAAAAAGAAATAAAAAAGACTGCAAGTGGCCCTGCAGGCAAACATGAACTACAGCTGTCGCTGACAAACATAAAAAGTTAGTCTTGAAAAGGATGGGTGTCTGAACTGTAAACACAGGGGAGAAAATAATATGTAGCCCAATACACTGAAATCCACAGTAATATAGAACTATATAGCACTGTATAGCACTGTACAGCAACTAACTCTCCCTACAATGACTGTTAGATTTCCCTAAATTACTTCAACATACACTGACAAATGGCTGCTGGGAACCCACGCTTTTAAAGTATTCGGGCTGGCACATAACAAAGACCCCATTACTGGCCCTTCCAAGCCAGCTGGCCTGAATTCAAAGGCCAGCCAGTGCATTATGGCTACAAAAAATTTGTCCTGGTGAAATTCACTAAGAACGCAAATTTCAAACACACAGGATTTGCACAAATTTCATGGTATCAACAAACCAAAACATCATGGGACTGTAGACAGTAAAAGGAGGGAACAGAATAAAGACAAGAACTAAATTGGTGGAGTTTTATTGGCCGCGGCCTCTTTGTTATTGATATAAAACTTTAATACATAACAATTCAATAATGAATAAAGCTGTTTTAAATAAATAATATAAAACGGAATTATGACAGACCAGTAACAAAAAAACCCAGCCACTACAACTCGGGTTGTCATAATAACAATTTTTTATTTAACTATCCCCCTTTCTTTCATTGAAAGGTGACCATACCACATAATAACTTATAGGCCACGACAGGGAGGGAGGGAGGGGAGCTCACAAGCAGGAGGTCTTGAGGACTGGCAGAGTGGAGTCATCAGAATTGCTATTTATAGGGTTTTTACCCCTTCTAGAAAATTCCAAAAAGCCATGTGACTTGACCTTCTGGAATGTTCCTTAAGGTCAGCTGACCTCGTTTGACCTATTGGCAGCTGATTCCCCCTAACTGAAAAATATTACAGCATGTACAATACTGGGTATGGCGGGGAAGTCAAGCAAAATACAATAGAAAAGATATTTCAAGATTTTGACAAGTGGCAGAAGAAGGTCGCTAGGTAAATATATAGGAGTCTCAAATGTACAGGGAATCCAGCCATAGCCTGGAAGACATTGATAAAATCAAAGACAAACCAAATTGTAAAGGAAAATGAAAAATATTTTTTTAAGCCCAGTAATCCCAACAATTGGAGTATGTCTCACAGCTAGTAGCTGTTGTCACAATAGGGCTTGGACCCCTTTCACACTGGGACGGTGCGGGCATTAGCGGTAAAGTGCCGCTAGTTCTAGCGGTGCATTTCAATGGGCAGGGGCGGTGGAGGACACCGCTCCAAAGATGCTGCTTGCGTACCGCCCCAGTGTGAAAGCACTGGGGTGAATGGATAAAGGACAATCCGCAACTCCATACATGCTCTTAAATCAGTCCGAATTTATTGTATCTCCATAAAAAATACAGCAAAGGTAGACGCGTTTCAGCCGCAAAGGCCTTGTTCACAACATTGATGTACAAAAACAGCACAAAATATATACTTGTAAGAAACACTCCCCACCCCGCCCCCCTTCATTGGTCACAGAGGTTTCCAATTAGCCTCTTAATTCTCAAATTGATGCAATGAAATCAGAGGGAAAGGAGGATTTGGGAGTAGTTCATTAAAAAAAAAAAACACAGTAAAAAATGTAAAGATAGAATTCATAAAAAATTTATTTTGTTGAACAATAGTTTAGATGGCCAAGGGGAGAAAAAGGTGTGACAACAGAATATGAGACGCGGTGGTAAAAAGGCAATGTATATACATATGTATATACATGCACATACATACATGTACATACACAAATACATTATAATTAGCGTAAATGTAGATCCAGGTCCCACCTGAGGTTCAACCCCAGAGGGACTCTAGTTTGGATCCTGAAAATCCACCACGCCTCTCTATTCAAAAGTCGCCTACCCCTATCTCCACCCCTGGGCATTGGAGTCAATCTCTCAATGCCAGTGAACCTGAAAGAGGACAAATCACCAGCATGGCATTCTCTAAAATGTCGTAAAGCCTTTGAAATATGTTTAGCATTGGGATTCGAAGTGTCACAATAGTGCTCCCCTATTCTGGTGCGTAGGGCATGTGTAGTGCACCCCACATACTGCAAATTGAATGCGACACAAAATATAATATACACTACAAAACGAGTCCAATTAATATACTGTTTAATTTCAAAACTTTCTCCTGAGCTAAAAGAGTTAAATGACCTAGTAGGGGCATTCAAATGACAATATCTACATGTTTTTAAATTGTATGGGAAACTACCAGGGTAGGACACACTGGGGTGGCTTGAGAGGTGCTTTTAGGCAATTTACAGGTGCTATTTTTAGCGCTAAAACACCTAAAAGGCGCCCCAGTGTGAAAGGGATCTTAAAGAACACGCCCAGCTGAAAGTGATCAAAAACTACTAGCTATTTTATACTATCGATTGGATAAAGAAGAAGAACCTTCACACATATATGTCCCACGTTTAAATTACCGTGTATATACTCAAGTATAAGCCGAGTTTTTCAGCACTTTATTTAGGGCTGAAAATAGCCCCCTCGGCTTATACTCGTGTCAGTGTACCTGTTGGGTCGTGGGCATCCATTTTTTCAAAAGTCGCGGCTTCCTCCTGGTCCGTGATAGGCGTTTGACACTGTGTTCCGCTACCGCCTATCACGGAGGTCCTCTCATCTTCGAACTTTCCCAGCAGACACTGTGTTCAGTGTTCCGCCTATCATGGACTTCCTCTTGACCGAGGATGAAAGAAGGTCCGTGATTGACGGAACACTGAACACAGTGTCTGCTGGGAAACTGACTCAGAGGATGAGAGGATCTCCGTGATAGGCAGTAGCGGAACACAGTGTCAAACGCCTATCACGGACCAGGAGGAAGCCGCGACTTTTGAAAAAATGGACGCCCGCGACCCGACAGGTACACTGACTATCACGGAACGGGACCAGGAGGAAGCCGTGACTTTTGAAAAATGGATGCCCGCCACCGGTCAAGAATACAGGTACACTGAGGCTGCAATGGGCACAGTGAGAATGGGCACAGTAAGGCTACAATGGGCACAGTGAGAATGGGCACAGTAAGGCTACAATGGGCACAGTGAGAATGGGCACAGTAAGGCTGCAATGGGCACAGTGAGAATGGGCACAGAAAGTCTACAATGGGCACAGTAGGGCTGCAATGGGCACAGTGAGAATGGGCACAGTAAGGTTGCAATGGGCACAGTAAGGTTGCAATGGGCACAGTCAGAATGGGTACAGTAAGGCTGCAAAGGGCACAGTGAGATTGGGCACAGTAAGGCTGCAATGGGCACAGTGAGGTTGCAAATGGGCACAGTGAGGCGTGCAAATGGGCACAGTGAAGCTGCAAATGGGCATTGTTGACCCTCTTTTCCACTCACAGTAGCTGCTGCATTCTCACCCTAGGCTTATACTCAAGTCAATAAGTTTTCCCAGTTTTTTCTGGTAAAATTAGGGCCTCGGCTTATACTCGGGTCAGCTTATACTCGAGTATATACGGTATTCCTCATACTCATTGATTGACAATCTTTTTTATCAAAATACTTTTACTGGCAGCCATAGGAATTTTCTTATTAGGTTTTAGTTTACTACATAACATATTGTTATTGCTATTGTGCGCTATACAACTACTTAAATGCATATCTGTAAAAGTACATAGCATTAAACCAAGCACACATGACATCAGGCAAAGAAATCATATTTAATCCTCAAACCCTTCATCAGTAATTTGGAGTGAAAACTGGTATCATCTCAGTTATTCAATATGAAAGTAGATATGAGTCACTTGGCCTTGTTTATCTGACTGTCTTCCAATCTGTTTCTAACCACAGGCCCCTCTTGATCCTTGGCCTTGTTTCACATTTTACTGATTATGTTCCACTGAAAGTCTAATTCCCCTTGTGCTTCAGCTAGAGCCAAAATTATACATTTGCTACTCTGTAGACCTTCAAGTCTCTCTTATTAGAACCCAGAATGTAAAAAAAATATACATGTTTTGTTTGATTCCTGCAAACATCTTAGGCGATCTCAATGTATGAATTTTTTTTTTTATTGTGCTAGCATTAAACTAGTATCAACTTGTGCATCATAGACTGCAATTGATATTTACATTATTAACATATAAAAGTGATCCACGCTCGTTGGTGGAGCTGGTTCTGCAAATGCCCAAAACAGTGGACCTGCCACAGTTACCAAATCCACGTTTTCTTCATCCAATGCAGACCTGTGAGAATACCTTCACACTGTAACACAGAGAATAACAAAAGTGGATCAGACTACCTCCCACCACAATGAAGCCATCTTCACACTCCAGCCTATGTCGGTCCATCACAATGCTCAGCTTATTGAAATGAAACAAAATGTAAAGGACCTGGATGACTGCGGGCACTGACGGAACCTGTGGGTCAGAGGCAAACTGAAATCAGTGGAATCAGACCAGATCCCACAGGCGCTTAAAACCCTGTTTAACAACTTATTGGAGAGGTCTTCCAGGAGCTTTTCCAGGACCTCTCCCAAATGACCCTGCCTAACCACAGAGCCCTTCGGCCCCTCTTGGATAGGCTGAAGGAACAGAGGATACTGTATCTCTGGCACTTTCCATTTTGCCTCCCGGCAACACACTTGGGCAAAACGGCAGTGCTCAGTAGGGATGAGCCGAACACCCCCCGGGTTCGGTTCGCACGAGAACCTGCGAACGGACTGAAAGTTTGCGCACACTTTAGAACCCTATTAAATACAATGGACTCGAATGTTCGAAATCAAAAGTGCTAATTATAAAGGCTAATATGCAAGTTATTGTCCTAAAAAGGGTTTGGGGACCCGGGTCCTGCCCCAGGGGACATGTATCAATGCAAAAAAAAGTTTTAAAAACGGCTGTTTTTTCAGAAGCAGTGATTTTAATGATGCTTAAAGTGAAAAAAAAGTGAAATATTCCTTTAAATATCGTACCTGGGGGGTGTCTGAAGTATGCCTGTGAAGTGCCACGTGTTTCCCGTGTTTAGAACTGTCCCTGCACAAAATGACATTTCTAAAGTAAAAAAAGTCATTTAAACTGCTTGCGGCTTTAATGTAATGTCTGGTCCAGGCAATATGGATGAAAATCATTGAGAAAAATGGCATGGGTATCCCCCCCCCTCCAGCCCACTACCAGCCCCTTTGGGTCGTGTATGGATATTAAGGGGAACCCTGCACCCAAATTAAAAAAAGGCCCTATATACTCTGAACAGCAGTATACAGGCTGTGCAAACAAGACACGGACTGTAGGTTTGTTCTTAAGTAGAATCTGTTTGTAATTTGGAACAGGTACATTTTTTAAGTGTAGCTCCAGCCAAAAAATCTATTTTTAAGCTTTTTGGAAAACATAGGGAAGGGTTATCACCCCTGTAACATTTGTTTTGCTGTCTGTGCAGTGTTCACCTGTTCAGAACATTTCACCTCACCCAATGACAAATGTTTTTTGAAAATTTGGGGTTTTCATTGAAACAAGGATTGGTGATAAAGCATCAGTGGAGAGGAGACACTTTCCCATATTAACTCCTACAGGAGAGAATTTCCCTTCCTAGGGGTAGATTTCCTCTCACTTTCTGTTGTCTCCTTCCATTTGCAAGTCGTTTGTAAGTTGGATGTTTGAAAGTAGGAGCCTGCCGTATATACTCTGCAGAAATTTGGCCCTTAGGTGTTGGTGTTACCACAACACTATAAGCCCTCACAGTTACTCCTGGTGGGTGCTGGAACGCCCTGCTGTGAACTATTATATCAAGAATTGTAATTACATGCCATTGTTGAACAGGGGCAGAAAAATTGGGCATTTGGTGGTGGTGGTGGTGTTGCCACAACACTGTAAGCCCTCACAGTTACTCTTGGTGGGCACAGGAATGGGCCCTGTTGTGAATTATTAGATCAAGAATTGTAATTACATGCCCCTGTTAAACAGGGGCATAAAAATTGGGCCTTAGGCACTGGTGCCACAACACTGCAACCCCTCACAGATACTGTACTTGAAGCGCAGCAATGAGCCCTGCTGCAAAGTATTGCATCAAAAATTGTAATTACACGCCCCTGTTAAACAGGGGCAGAACAATTGGGCCTTAGGCACTGGTGCCACAACACTGCAACCCCTCACAGATACTGTACTTGGAGCGCAGCAATGAGCCCTGCTGCAAAGTATTGCATCAAACATTGTAATTACACGCCCCTGTTAAACAGGGGCAGTAAAATTGGGCCTTAGGCACTGGTGCTGGTGCCACAACACTGCAACCCCTCACGGACACTCTATTAGGAGCGCAGGAATGAGCCCTGCTGCAAAGTATTGCATCAGAAATTGTATTTACACGCCCCTGTAAAAAAAGGGTCTCAAAAATTGGGCGTTAGGCACTGGTGCCACAACACTGCAACCCCTCACAGATACTGTAGTTGGAGCGCAGCAATGAGCCCTGCTGCAAAGTATTGCATCAAAAATTGTAAATACACGCCCCTGTTGAACAGGGGCTGAAAAATTGGGCCTTAGCCACTGGTGACGGTGCCCAGAACCAAAAATGTTCTTACAAGCTATCAGCATGATCATTGAGGAGGAAGAGGATAGTCACTCAGCATAACAGGATAGTCACTCAGCATCAGCATAGGCAGTCTTGAAGGGATCTGACATTTAAAAAAAATTATTTGGTTACATCAGGTGCTTGGTAGCTGGTGGCGATCCAAGACTGATTCATTTTTATGAAGGTCAGTCGATCGACCGAGTCGGTGGACAGGCACACCCTGTGATCGGTTACAAAGCCTCCAGCAGCACTGAATGTGCGTTCCGAAAGAACGCTGGATGCAGGACAGGCCAGTAGCTCAATTGCATACTGTGCAAGCTCTGGCCAGTGATCCATCCTCAAGACCCAGTAACCCAGAGGATTTTCAGTGGGAAAGGTGTCCAAGTCTGATCTTGCCCCTAGGTATTCCTGCACCATGTAAAACAGACGCTGGCGATGGTTGCTGGAACCGATCATACCTTGGGGCTGCGTACTAAAACACTGTCTGAATGCATCGGTCAGACGGCCACCTTCTCCACCGCTCCTTCTTTGACTGACCGAAGCCTCATCAACACGTTGTCCAGGACCAGGAATTTGTAACCTCCCAGTCTCTGGGAATGCGTTGCATAGACCTTTCTGCAAGGCCTCCCGAAGATTCTTTATCCTCTGCTCCCTCTGCGATGGCAAGATAAGATCCGCAACCTTACCCTTGTAACGTGGATCAAGGAGGGTTTCCAGCCTGTAATGATTCCTCTCCTTAATCGCACGAATATGAGGATCCCTCCGCAGGCTTTGCAGGGTCAGGGAGGCCATGCAGCGTAGGTTTGCTGAGGCATTTGGTCCGGAGTCCCCTGTGTCACTTAGGACAACATGATCCGCAGCCACCTCCTCCCGGCCACGTACAAGTCCATGGGTGTCTTGGGACTGTAATTGATCCCTTGAAGACTGCTGCTGATGCTGAGTGCTAGGCTCCACCTCCATGCTGACACAATCCTCCTCCTCCTCTTCCTGTGTGATAGCCGGGCCAGCAGGAACACTGTCTGGAGAAAGGGGGCCTTGAGAGGTAAGGAAGTCCTCCTCTTCCTGCCTCTGTTCTGCCTCAAGTGCCCTGTCCATTATTCCACGCAGCGTGTGCTCCAACAGGTGGACAAGAGGGACAGTGTCACTGATGCATGCACTGTCACTGCTCCCCATCCTCGTGGCCTCCTCAAATGGTGCCAGGACAGTGCATGCATCCCTGATCATGGCCCACTGTCGTGGGGAAAAAATCCAAGCTCCCCTGACCCTGTCCTGGTGCCATATTGCAACAGATACTCATTTATGGCCCTCTGCTGTGTGTGCAGCTGCTACAGCATGGCCAACGTAGAGTTCCACCTGGTGGGCATGTCACAGATTAGGCGGTTCTTGGGCAGGTTGGATTCCTTTTGCAGGTCAGCCAGCCGAGCACTGGCATTATATGACCGGCGGAAATGCCCACAGAGATTCCTGGCCTGCTTCAGGACCTCCTGTAAGCCCGGGTACCTGCCCAAGAACCGCTGCACCACCAAGTTAAGGACGTGAGCCAAACAGGGCACATGGGTCAGTTGTCCCTGTCGGAGGGCGGAGAGGAGGTTGGTGCCATTGTCGCAAACCACCTTTCTTGGCTTAAGCTGGCATGGCGTCAACCACCTCTGAGCCTGCCCCTGCAGAGCTGACAAAATCTCTGCCCCAGTGTGACTCCTGTCCCCCAAGCACACCAGCTAAAGCACCGCATGGCATATTTTTGCCTGCGTACTTGCGTAGCCCCTTGAACGCCTACGGAGCACCGCTGGTTCCAAGGACAAAGCACAGGTAGAGGCCATGGAGGAAGAAGAAGAGGAGGGGGTGGAGGAAAGAGGTGTGTCAGAATCACCAGTAGTAACATTTTGGAGGCGTGGTGGCGGAACAACCTCCAACACTACTGCACCTTGTCCTGCATCCTTCCCAGCTGCCAGCAGAGTCACCCAATGCACCGTGAAAGATAGGTAACGTCCCTGTCCATGCCTGCTGGACCATGAGTCAGCGGTAATATGCACCTTACCGCTAACCGCCCTGTCCAGCAAGACCAAGACATTGCCTTCCACATGCCGGTAGAAAGCCGGAATCGCCTTCTGTGAGAAAAAGTGGCGTTTGGGAACCTGCCACTGAGGAACCGCACATTCCACAAACTCACGGAAGGGGGCAGAGTCTACCAACTGAAAAGGCAGCAGTTTAAGTGCTAGCAATTTAGCCAAGCTAGCATTCAACCGCTGGGCATGTGGATGGCTGGGAGCGAACTTCTTTCTTAGAATTGCATTCCAAACAGCTGTGCTGAGAGCGCGAGCAGTGAGTGGTGCGTGCTCCTGACACAGTTACCGGTGCCTAACCAAAATCTTTTTGGATCACGTGACTGCCGTGACAGTCAATCACAGTGGTCACATGCTCTTAAGCCCGGCCGCACCTCCCGGCATCACAAATCTCTTAAAGGGTCGAGAGGCGCTGGTGCAAAAAGGTTAAACATTGACGCTAAATTGTACACCAAGATTTTGGCCAACAGATTGATACCGCTCATCCTGACTTGGATAGCCTCTTCTAAGGTGAGAATTGTACCTGGGAGGCGCAAGACAATACTTTAAAGGCCATTTAACATTCAGCTCTGGACTAAGCATTCCCATCACAAGGGCCTTCTCCTATCTATGGATGCGGAGAAGGCCTTTGATCAAGTAGCTTGGGACTACCTGGCGGAGGTCTTGATGGCCATAGATCTAAGCTCATTAATTCGTACTAGGATCTTCGTCTTGTACTTGAATCCTTCAGCCAAGATAAAGGTGAATGGCTATCTGACACTTTCTCTATCCATATTGGGGCATGACAAGGTTGCCCATTGTCTCCCTTAATATACTTACCTTGGAACCGCTCCTTAGGCATTTACAGTCCAACACTAACATCACAGGATTTCAGGTAGCGGGTAAAGAGTATAAATTAGCTGCTTATGCAGATGATTTATTACTTTTTCTACGAGAACCACCTGCCTCCCTTCCGAACGTGCTTGGGGCCTCACTTTCTAATTTTCAACATCAACTACTCAAAATCCTATGCAATTGGAATTGGCCTCTTTGCTGTGGAGACCAAGGTGGTCTTTTCTTAGTAACAGCTTTTCCTGTTCACCTTTAAACAGGACGCAATTACTTACCTGGGCATTGAACTCCCAGCAGACCCAGCTGACTTATACATGTAGAACTTTATGCCCGTGGTAAAGCAGATTTCCAAGGTTTTTCGTAGGATTTAAAACTTCTGTCCTGGTTCAGCAGAGAAGCAGTGTTGAAAATGAACATCTTGCCCTATTTGCTCTATGTAATGCAAATGATTCTTATTTGCTTACTAAAATCATTCTTCTCTACCCTAAACAGGATTTTCAGATCTTTCTTATAGCAGAACAAAACCCTAAGGGTTAGCCTGGCTTATTTGTCTCCCAGATATGCAAAAATATTACTGGGCAATCTATTTGGCAAGGATTGTAGACTGGTCAGTTCATTCAGCCTGCATAGACTGGGTTCGGCTAGAGCAGGCCTTCGCAAAGACGTTCTTAGCAAATCTTCCGTGTGTGAGGTCATGTCACTGGAAAACTGTGACTTTTGAACATCCGCTTAATGAGGCGACCTTGCAGGGTTTTTGATCTGTCAATATTACATGTGAGGTTTCTTCAGTGCCTGGGCGCTTAACCCCACTGCGATGGAACCCAGACTTTGCCCAGGGCATGACTAGTTCCTTTTTACAACATACATGGTCCAGCACCTGTCTTCTGGCTCGCGACTTTTTTCATCGTGGATAGATCAGTTCTGCTGTATCGGTACAGGTAGGAGGCACCTATCTCTTTCTGGTCAAATTTTCAAGTGAAAATTCTGAAATGGAAATAGATTTTTAAAACCTGGAAAAACTGATGGAAATTCAGAACAATTATGCCTTGACTAAATGTTACTTTAATAAAACAATTTTTATCGGGAGAATTTTCTTCATCCAAATGATCACTGACAACATTTCGTGGATCTTTTCCATAAAGAAAACAACATATTCTCCACTCCAATTTTCAAACCATTAAACAGATCTTATACAGGAGCTCATATAAGCCTATAAATATTATCAGATACACCAACCATCTGGCAGTTCACAGCATTCAAGACCTGTATCATACTCATATATCAAGATAAAAAGAACTTGGACAGCAACTGTGAAGGATATTAAAGTAGATCTAAACCTTAACCGTTGGGACCCTTTGGGGTAAGACCGCGCTATATTAAGATACCTCTCAAATTAACTCAACTCAACCGGCTGTCATTTGCTAAAGCAGGGATAAGCAATTAGCGGACCTCCAGCTGTTGCAAAACTACAAGTCCCATCATGCCTCTGCCTCTTGGTGTCATGCTCGTGGCTGCCAGAGTCTTGCTATGCCTCATGGGATTTGTAGTTCTGCAACAGCTGGAGGTCCGCTAAATGCATATCCCTGTGCTAAAGCATTGTGCATCACAAACAATTGCCATGCTATTCAAACATTTTTGCATTCTTGTTTTCATCTTCGTGCCAATCTCCTCCAGCCAACAACACAGCAGTACAACCTGAAGACAGTTACCACCAAAAAACAGGACGTTCCTTAACCACTTGCTGACTGCCCTATAGTAGTTTTACTGCTACAGGGATGACAGGGGTGCGCAAATGTGCACCGCCGGTGGCTCACTCTCGCTGTGTATAATCAATGTCTGCCGGCAACCGCCGTTTATCCTGCATAGACACAGAACGGTGATCGCCGTTCTGACAGGAGGGAAGGCATGGATCATGTGTCTCTGCAAAGCAGGGACTAGGATCCACATCTTCCCCTAGTAAAAGCACCTCCCACACTATAGTAAAACACTGGCTAGGCACACAGTTAACCCTTTGATCGCCCCTGATGTTAACCCCTTCCCAGCCAGTGTCATTAGTATAGTGACAGTGCATATTTTTTAGCACTGATTACTGTATTAGTGTCACTGGTCCCCAAAAAGTGTCAAAAAGTGTCAGCTAGGGTCCGAATTACTGTCGCAATATCGCAGTCCTGCTATAAGTCGGTGATCGTTGCCATTACTAGTAAATAGATACATATTAATAAAAATATCCCATAGTTTGTAGACGCTATAACTTTTGTGCAAACCAATCAATATACGCTTATTGGGATTTTTTTTTTTACCAAAAATATGTAGCAGAAAACATATTGGCCTAAATTTATGAAGAAATTTGATTTTTTAATTGGATATATTTATCTAAAAAAGTAAAAAATATTGTTTGTTTTTTTCAAAATTGTTGGCCTTTTTTGTTCATAGCGCAAAAAAATTAATAACGCAGAGGTGATCAAATACCATTAAAAGAAAACTCTATTTGTGGGGGAAAAAGGACATACATTTTATTTGGGTACAGTGTCGCACGACCACGCAATTGCCGGTAAAATAACGCAGTGCCGTATAGCAAAAAATGGCCTGGTCATGAAGGGGGGTAGGATCACAAGGTACAATTTTTATGAAAGCTGAAGGCTTAAAAAGACTGAAAATGTCTTTTGAAATTACATTACCATGTTTGACGTATGTGAGATTCTAGTGATTGGGTTTAGATCTACTTAAAGTGGTTGTTAAGCCACTATATGATGATCATGCCATCCCCTCTGTAAAATACCATTATGTATCCTAGTGTCTTCGCTATATAAAAAAAAGATGCTGACTTCTACCTTATAGCAGAGCGTCTCCCGGCAATCACGTGACTCCTCAACTGTCTCCTCTCCCCAGCTGACAGCTATAGCGGGAGGGGCTGACAACTCCCGCGGATGTCAGCAGAGGAGGAGGGGAGGAGAGAGAAGAGAGGGCTAAGCAGTCATGTGAACGCCGGGAGACGCTCTGATATAAGGTAGAAGTCAGCATCTTTTTTATATAGCAAAGACACTGGGATACATAATGTTATTTTACAGAGGGGATGGCATGATCATAATATAGTTATTGCTGCAGCAGGAGGGGAGAGTTGAGGAGTAGATGGAGCTGACAGGCAGGGAGGGGAGGGGAGAGAGGATGGGGGAGAGAGAGAGGAGAGCTGCAGATGACAGAGGCACGTAAACTGACCACGGTGTCAGGGCTCAGCAGCCATGATAAACTGTGGCCAGTTTACAGGGGGGAGGGCAGAACCAGGCAGCATCAGCCAGGTATTTTAGGTTATACAGGGGGCCAAATGACAAAGCACAAGTGCTGTATAACATGCTTTAAGGGAACAGGAGGAGGAGAGGAGGAGAGAGAAGGGCGGTCACGTGAGCTCTGAGCGGCGCTATAAAATAAGGTATATGGCGGCTTATTTAAAAAAAAAACACATACACTGGGGCACATCGTTTAATATAACAGAGGAGATTGTAGCAAGAAGACTCTGTTATGATAGTAGGAGGAGAGGAGGGTCAGGGAGCAGAACAGAGCTGACAGGCATGGAGGGGAGGGAGATGAGGACAGAGGAGAGCTACGGATGATGGGGGCATGTAAACTGACCACGGTGTCAGGGCTCAGCAGCCACGATAAACCGTGGTCAGTTTACAGGGGGGAGGGCAGAACCAGCAGGATCAGCCACGTAATTTAGATGATACTAGTGGCCAAATGACACAGCACAAGCACTGTGCTGTTAGTCATGCTTTAACCCTTTCACTGTCAAGTCCGTACGCCATTTGGACCTACAAAAGGGCCTGCAGGTGGCCAGGTAAGTACGGCGTACGGACATCTTTTCTCCCTCTCCTATAAGCTTGTGGTCACTTCAATGACCTGAAGCTTATATCAGAATTGTTCAGCAGACTCTGACCCCCCTCACCGATCTGACACCCTGCAGCCACCATCATAAGCCGGTATCCCTCCTCTGCCGCTCCCGCTGGCTTTAGATGCTGTTGGGGGCTTGGGGGGATCCAGATGTTTCCCCCATCACTCAGATAGCCACCCAAGGGGGGAGCCGTGCGAGTGCGGGTGATGTTTGGGCTTAGGGGGGCTTGGTAAACATGTGTTTACCAACCCCCTAAGTGTGGCACCCTGGGCGCATGCAGCGATCACTGTGATCGCTCCTATATGCCCACTGACAGCTCATAATAGTAACCACGAGAGTTACTATGTATCAGACTGTCAGTTTATGAATGAATGGAATCTCTATACAGATTCCATTCATTTAGGTAAAGTGATACAGAGAAAAGGACTATCTTCAGTCCCTTGCTCTGTCTAAAAAAAAAGAGATATGGGGGTCTGTTTAGACCTCTGATATCTCACCAAAGACCCCCCGCCCCCAACAAAAACAAATTATAAAATGACTTGTCACAAGTGGGTGGGTTCAGGGTGCAATGCTCTGCGCCCCGAGCCCAACCTTTTTCAAGCCAATTAGAGCCTCAGGCTCTAATCATGTGGCTTGAAAAAAACTCATACAAATGCAAATGTATGAGTCCGGCACCCTGCAGGGGGGTGGCACCACTGGGCCCCAATGGACTGGCCACTCCTGGACATGGATTGGATCTGTATGCTGATCCCCACTGAGCAAGCAGATGACAGGTCCGTGTCCACTCTGCTGATGCAGAACGGACATGGACAATGCCCGCTGTTCTCTATGGGGCGGTTAGATGGAAACAGACCGCCTGCCCATTTCCATCGGATGCCATTCTATATGCTAGATGGATAGGGAATGGAATCCCCATCCATCGGTTTTTACCGCGGGGTCTAAAAAATCAGTAGCACCTTCTTTTTATTCTAGAGGTCATATGCTTTCAGAAAATATATGGTTTTGGGGGTCTTTCACAAATTCTGAAAGCTGTAAGGGAAAAATTAAAACCTTCAGATTTTTAGAGAAGTTTGGATATTTACACTTTTGCGTCTGTTTAATTTTCACCATTTCGCAGAAAGGCGCAATTTGAAAGTTACAAATATTTGTTATTTATTACCTCAATACAGGTTAAGCTTTTATATTTAGTAGGAATTTTGTAAAATTTGCTGTTTTTAGCTGCTAATACATGTTTTAGTGTATTTTTTGAAAAAATATTGCTTTGATAAACATTTTCGCAAACACGGGGTCTAAAAAATCTGTAGCACCTTCTTTTTATTCTACTGATCATGTGCTTAAAGAAAACATATGGTTTGGGGGGTCTTTCACAAATTCTGAAAGCTATAAGTGAAAAATAAAAAAAGCAAAGTAAAAAGTGAAAAAAATGGTCTGGCCACCTGAGTGTACAAAATGGAGCACAAGGCCTGGCAGCGAAAGGGTTAAAAGGAACAGGATCCTTTTTTTTTCTTTAGGGTTACAACCACTTTAAGGGTTCTGAATGGACTTTAAATGGGTTTAATAAAATAATAACATTTGCAAACTCTGGCTTTGACATTTAAAAAAATAAAAATAATATAAATCAGAAAAGCAAAGCATTGCCTGCGAGAACAATAAGGACAATATAAACACAATGTTCATCTCTGCTCCCTTCACTTAGTTATTCTGCTTAATGCAGAGACCGGCCTGCGTATCCAAGAGGTGTCTTTTCTATGTAAATAAAAACACTTTTGTTTGTTGAGCTTGTCTTGGATAGAAAATCAGTGCATTTGAATCTAAAACTGTTTCAAAGAGACTTTAAAGATGGGAGCAAAGGTTTTAGGCACTTATAATATACTACATTGTTTTGAGGTTTGCATTTTAATTGTAGAAAAATAGCAAATGTGTATAATTTTATTCCTGAGAGTTGTAAAGCCCTGTACACATGGCCGAGATTCTCGTCAGGAAAAAACCCGTTGTTTTCCCTGACGAGATTCTTGACAAGAATCTTGTGCCGGCCGAGTTTACACACACTCTATTCCAAAGAACCGCCGTTCTTTTGAATGGAACGAACGCGGTGACATCATCGACTACGACGAGCATGCGTTCGTCACATTCTATGCCGTCGCCGCCATCTTGCTACACCCTACCTATGCCTAGGAAGCTACCGCGCATGCGTCAAAGTCATTTCGAGCATGCACGGGCTTACCGGAAGTCAGGTAAGCTTGTTGCCGCATACACACACGCAGTTTTCTCGTCGGGAAACAGGCCAACGAGAATCCCAACGAGAAAATAGAGAGCAGGTTCTCTATTTTTCTCGTCAAGATTCCCGGCAGTTTTCTCGATGAGAAAACATACACACGAACGGTTTTCTCAGCAAGAAAGCTCTCCCAGCAGTTTTCTTGTCGTTTGTTGCCGAGAAAACCGGTCGTGTGTACGAGGCCTAAGAACATGATCAGTTTGCATAATGGTGTGTCTGTTTGTATGCATGTGGCTTTTCTATTTTCTCTTGTTGGCAAGAAAACTTTTCCTTCTGTCCAATGTTATTCCTGCAAAGTGCATTTCCAGGCAAATAAAAAACATTTTTGTTTTATGAATTGTGTATTCTACCATGTTCCTTCTATAATAATCAGTGATGTGCTCCCTTTACTTGCTCCTCTTCTCACCTAGTGATCCTTCCAGGTCTTCCAGTTCCACATTGCTGCTTGGGTAGGGCTGACAACACAGCACTACCACTGCCAAAATGTTAACAGTGTTGTCAACCTTCTCCATGCAATATGATGTAACCACATTGGGGGATGTAGTTTAAGATTGGAGGAGGGTAACTAGAGTATGAGCTCACTCACTGGCCGTACAGAAAGCAGACAAGATGGGAGGCTGGGTAGCCCCATGTCTACAAAAAAATGAATACAGTGAATTTGGTTGAAAAACAAAATCATAATGCAAGTAGAATCGTTTAGTGCTATCAATACCATATTAATGTTGGTGTTTCTCATTTAGCTGTACCATCTACTTTAATTCTATGTGTCTTTTTGTTATACCATGCAAAATGGCAAAAGCAGTAATAGTTTTTTCAGTTAGTGAAATATAAATAAAAATCTGTGCAACAGTTACTATTTTCTAGCTGCTTCTAGTTAGTGAAAACAATCACTCAATAATAGTATAATAATAGTATATGTGTGTAAATTAATCTCCCATGACCATTTCTCTCTGATTCCCTGATGACGTTGGTAATGACGAAACATGTATGGTAGAGCTTGGTGTTCTAAGGGAGAGGTATTGCTGTGACTCTGTGGCGTGATCTGGGCTTTGAACGTGTATTGTCCATTGCATTAACAACAACTGCTGTACCACAAAGGATTGTACATACAAGTGATTATTCGGCTTTATTAATGTGAGTTTCATTTCCTTTATTTTATTGAATAAACTTTATGCGGAGAACACTATGAATGTTTGTGTTTTTCCTTTGAGTTGATATGTGGGATTAATCCCCTTGGGTTGGACTGGCTGTTTGATCCATTAGTCTGACTTTTGAGAAATAAGTGATCTTGGCTGAAGCTCTGTGTGGTTTGCACCACATCTCCGTGACAGTGGGCGTCCTCTCCCTGCACCCACTGTCACATTTTAAAAACAGCGCAACTGTACAGGGTGTTTTAGACAAGAGGAAAGAGGTCCTCTTCTTCCCTTGATGTATATGAGCTCACCCACTGGCCAACTGTTCACCCACTGGCCATACAGAAAGAAGACAAAACAGCAGGTTGAGTAGTCACATAAGCACAAAAACAAAAGCAAATAAAACGTATTCAGCTGCATTTTCTTGGTTAAGCCCCAAAAATGCTTTTTGACCAACAATAAATATTTCTTGCTAACAGAGATGCTCCATTAATTGCTCCTGGACCACCCCACGCATATGTACTAAGGCAGGGCGGCCCTTCAGCATGAAATCACATACCTGTACGTGATTACGTTTTCTGGGTCTTGGGCGCACGCCACCGGACCCGCTGATCATTCCTGAGGTAGACAGAATGGCGGTCTGCCTATGCAAACAAGGCAGATCACCGGTTTGTGACAGGAGAAGAGAGAGATCTTGTGTTTCTGCTAAGCAGGAACACGCATCTCTGTCTTCTTACAGTAGAAGCACCCCCCCACACACACACAGTTAGAAAGCACTCACAGGGAACACATTTAATCCTTTGATTGCCCCTGTTAACCCCTTCCCTGCCAGTGTCATTAGTACAATGACAGTGCATATTATTTAGCACTAATCGCTGTATTAGTGTCACTGGTCCCCAAAAAAGTGTCAAAAGTGTTACTTAGTGTCTGATTTGTCCGCTGCAATGTCGCAGTCCAACTATAAGTCGCTGATCAACGCCATTACTAGTAAAATAAATAAATAAATACAAATTCCATAAAAATATCCCATAGTTTGTAGACTCTATAACTTTTGCGCAAACCAATCAATAGACACTTATTGGGATTTTTTTTACCAAAGATATGAAGCAGAATACATATTGGCCTAAAATGAAGAAGAAATTCGATTTTTTACATGTTTATTGGATGTGTTTTATAGCAGAAAGTAAAAAATATTGTTGTTTTTTTTTTTCAAAATTGTAGGCCATTTTTGTTTATAGCGCAAAAAATTAAAACAGAGGTGATCAAATACCACCAAAGGAGCCCTATTTGTGGTAAAAAAAGGACATCAATTTTATTTGAGTACTGCGTTGCATGACTGCGCAATTGTAAGTTAAAATAACGCAGTGCCGTCCTGCAAAAAATGAACTGGTCATGAAGAGGGGTAAAACTTTTGGGGCTGAAGTGGTTTAACAGATTTTCCCTTACTTTCTGTGAATGGGACAACCTTTTACCAGGCAGTGTGAGGGGAAAGCTGCAATAGAGAAACAGAAAACAATAAAACGTTGACAGGGGTTCTAGCATTCCCCTATGTAAGTTAAGAAAAAAAAAAAAAACTTCTGTCTGTGTTATCATTGGAGTATTCCTTCACTTCCTGTCGGTTGAAAAGGTTGTCCAAAACAGAGAAACTAAGGGTAACTCTCTCTAATTTACTATTCTAGTTTCTAATCCTTCCCCACTCCAAAACTAGAAAAAAAAGAGGTTTTCCCTTATCATACGCATTCAATTATACATTATAAATTCATTAACTCAAGTAACAACTACCGTAAGTTGACAAACCTCAGATTTTTTTTTTTTTTTCATTTTGGAGGTCTTACTGAACAGGGGGGTTAGTCAGGGTTCTGGACCATTCAGGTTTGGTTCACCATCAAGAATAGTTTAATGGATTTAAGACCGAGTTACCACAACACTGGGATGCTAAAAGAAAATCTCATATAACACAGAATACAGTAATGATAAATAGACTTGAACTTTAGCTCCTCTAAGACCTACTGAACTGTGATATGCTGAGAAGCAAGCTTGGCTTCCAGTTCCCCAAATGGCTCTGATCAAATGCTTACATACCTTTGAATGTTTGCCCTTGGTATAGACACACAGGGTGGCACACACAGGTTAAAATGACAATTCAAGGTTACACCTCTCTATAAAAGGCCTCACAGCTGACAGTGCATACTGTATCAGAGCAAAAGCCATGAGGTCAAAAGAAACTGCCTGCAGAGCTCAGAGACAGGATTATTGCAAGGCACAGATCTGGGTAGAGCTACAAAAAAATTCTGCTGCACTGATGGTTTCCAAGAGCACAGTGGCCTCCATATTTTTCAAATGGAAGAAGTTGGCACAATGAGGACTCTTCCAAGAGCTGGTCGTCCCAGCCAAACTGAGCAATCAGGGGAGAAGGACCTTAGTAAGAGAGGTGACCAAGAAAACCATGGTCACGCTGAGCTCCAGAGATTCTGTGTGGAGATGGGACAAAGTTCCAGAAGGACAACCATCGCTGCAGCCCTCCACCAATCTTGGCTTTATGGCACAGATGAAAGCCCGCTTGGAGTTTGCAAAAAAGCCCCTGAAGGACTCTTAGACTGTGAGGAATACGATTTTCTGGTCTAATTAAACCAAGATTGAACTGTTTGGCTTCAATTTTAAATGTTATGTCTTAAGGAAACCAAGCACTGCTCATCACGTGCCTAATACCATCCCAACAGTGAAGCATGGTGGTGGTAGCATTATGCTGTGGGGGTGTTTATCAGTAGCAGGAACTGGGGGACTGGTTAGGGTTGAGGGAAAGCTGAATGGAGTACAAAGATATCTCCAATGCAAACCTGTTCTACAGTGCTCAGGACCTCAGACTGGGCTCACCTTCCAACATGACAATGATCCTAAGCACACAGCCAAGACAACAAATGAGTGGCTTAGGGACAACTATGTGAATATTCTAGAGTGGCCCAGCCAGAGCCCTGACTTGAACCCTAATAAACATCTTTAAAGAGGTTTGAACATGGCTGTCTATCAACAGTCCCCATCCATACTGACTGAGCTTGAGAAGATTTGCAAAGAGGATGGGCAAAAAATCCCCCAATCCAGGTGTGTAAAACTTGTTGCATCATACCCAAAAAGACTCAATGCTGTAATTGCTGCCAAAGATGCTTAAACAAAGTACTGAGTAAAGGGTCTGAATACTTAAAGTGTTACTTAGCCCAGGACTCTGCATTGACTATATCTGGTCTCCCACAGTACACAGAACATGGAAATGCAATATTTTTTGTAAATATAAACTGCTAAATACCTTTTCTCATCAGTATGACGAATCGTAGCAATCACATGATACCCAGTTACTGGTAACAGTGATCCATTGTGTCCGGTGGAAACATCCATCACAAGAGGGGCATGCAGTGCATGCCTAAACAGCAGCAGGCACAATGACATACTTCTACATGATTGTGCCTGCACGTGCCGCCCCACCGCAATAAATGTACTGTGGCGGTGTGACAAGTAGTTAAGAAATGGAAAATACTGGGATCTCTTGATATCAAGCCAAGGTCAAGTAGACCAAGAAATATTGCAGCCACGACTGCCAGAAGAATTGTTCGGGATACAAAGAAAAACCCACATTTAACCTCAGGAGAAATACAGGCTGCGCTGAAAAAAGACTGCGTGGTTGTTTCAAGGAGCACAATATGACTATACTTGAACAAAAATTAGCTGCATGGTTGAATTGCCAGAAAGAAGCCTTTACTGCGTCAATGCAACAAAAAAACACGGTTATAATATGTCCGACAATACCTTGACACACCTCACAGCTTCTAGCACACAGTAATCTGGAGTGACGAGACCAAAATAGAGCTGTATTGTTAAAACGATAAGTTGTAACACTAGTTAGGAGTTAGGAGTGGGGTCAACAACGTCTATTGCAACAAGAATACCATCCACACTGTGAAGCATGGTGGTTGCTCCCTGATGTTTTGGGGGTGTATGAACTCTAAAGGCACTGGGAATCTTGTGGAAATTGGTGGCAAGATAAATGCAACATGTGATCAGAAAATACTGGCAGACAATTTGCATTCTTCTGCATGAAAGCTGTGCATGGGAAGCTCTTGGACTTACCAGCACAACAATGACCCTAAGCACAAGTTCAAGTTGACCCTCCAGTGGTTACAGCAGAAAAGGGTAAATGTTCTGGAGTGGCCATTACCTTAATATCATCAAGCAACTCTGTGGAGATCAAACATGGGGTTTATGCAAGACGACCAAAGACTTTTCATGACCTGGAGGAAATTTGCCAAGACGAATGGGAAGATATACCACCTGCAAGAATTCGGGGCCTCATAGACAACTATTACGAAAGACTGGATGCTGTTATTGATGGTAAAGGAGGCAATACACTGTATTAGGAACTAAGGGTATGCAAACTTTTGAACAGGGGTAATTTCATGTGTTTACTTGCCATGTCTTGTTTTATGATTGTGCCATTCTGTTCTGACCTACAGTTGAATATGAATCTTATAAGAAATAAAAAAAAAAAAATGTTTTACCTGCTTACCCATGCTTTCTTTAAAAATGGTACATGTTGTATATTACCAATTCTCCAAGGGCATACAAATGTTTGAGCACAAATGTACACCACCAAGGGATTAAAGGTTAGACAAAATGCACCAATGATACATTTACCGGTAGTGCTAATCACCTTGTCTACTAAACATTTGACTTTCCTGCCCTTCAATACTTTTTCATAGTTCATCCACTATAATCAACACTGGTACAAGCATGTTTCAGATTAAAAAGGGACACCAAAGAGTCCATCCTGCAAGTAGGTAATACTTTCATCTGACTCAAATTCATCAGGTCCTTCACAATTCTACAGAAAATAAACATCATAACATGCAAATACCATATCCAACACCTACAAGACTTGATACACACTTCCACATTTTTCTTTTGAAGCCTGTACAAGTTGACCCCTTTCCTGGCCAATGCTCAGAAGAGAGAAGAGGAATTTAAAGCTGAACCCATGCTTGACTCTAGATGACAGATTAATTAACTGCAGTCTCTGGTTCAGTGGAAAGGGTACAGATGAGATGAGAACTCCTGGGAATCAGCAATGTACAATACACACGGCTGGAGTTTTCCACAGACATCACTCTAAAAAGACTGCATTGAGGGTCATTTTGAGGTCACCCCAAAGTAAGGGGTGTCAATCTTAAGCAGGAAGGATTTTGACACATCATGCAATCATCATGTATGCAGACATGGGACCATAAGCCCACCATGTCTCAAAGCACTCATGTTCCTGGGCATGTACGACTATTTAACAATACCAAGTGCCTCACCAAGATCTTCAGCTGTATTTATGATCCATTATGTTTTGCAGTGTACTAAAGTTCTTGTGTTTCTGATGAGCCTCTATAATTGTTGGTGGCTGGCTAATCATTACTTCTATTTTCTTGGTATGTAACCTTGGCCTATATCCTGAACCCATGTTGCCTGTTTTTACACAAGGTTTCTGACCAAACCAGCTTCTACCCACCTTATCTATCTCTGGTTGTTACTTTACCAAGAGCAGCACACAATACAGAAATTCCCAGCTGCTCTGGCCTATGTGACAGCAAAGCCAATTTACCAATCTGTCTCTAGTTTAAAAAGTGAGATATCGGCTTCATAGATGAATAAAAATCTCGTTAAGCTGCACACCATATCAAGGTGCTTTTCTATTATGTGACAATCTTATGCCGCGTACACACGATCGGTTTTTCTGATGAAAAAAGACCGATGGACTTTTTTCATCGGACAAACCGATCGTGTGTGGGCCCCATCGGTCTTTTTTCCATCGGTATAAAAAAATAGAACATGTTTTAAATTTTACCGATGGAAAAAAAAAAAACGGTAGCAAATTCTGATCGTCTGTGTGGAACTTCATCGGAGAAAAAACCCACGCATGCTCAAAATCAAGTCGACGCATGCTCAGAAGCATTGAACTTAATTTTTCTCGGCTCTTCGGAGTGTTTTACGTTATGCCGTTTGGAACAGTCGGATTTTTGACTGATGGTGTGTAGGCAAGACTGATGAAAGTCAGCTTCATCGGAATTCCGATGGAAAAATCCATCGGATTTTATTCCATCGGAAATCCGATCGTGTGTACAGGGCATAACTGTAACTTAATGTATATAATTAATAAACATGAGACATACACTGCTGTGCAAAAGTTTAAGGCAGGTGTGAAAAAATGCTGTAAGTTAAGAATGCTTTCAGAAACAGAAGTGTTAATAGTTTATTTTTATCAATTAACAAAATGTAAAGTAAATGAACAGAAGAGAAATCCAAATCAAACCAATATTTGGTGTGACCGCCATTTGCCTTCAAAACAGCATCAATTCTTCTAGGTACGCTTGCACACTGTTTTTGAAGGAACTTGGCAGGTAGGTTGTTCCAAGCAACTTGGAAAACTAACCACAGATCTTCTGACTCGATGATGTTGAGATCAGAGCTCTGTGCGGGCCACACCATCACTTCCAGGACTCTGTGTTCTTCTTTATGCTGAAGATAGTTCTTAATGCAATTGGCTGTATGTTTGGGGTTGTTGTTTGGCTGCAGAATACATTTGGGGCCAATCACACACCTCCCTGATGGTATGGCATGATGGATAAGTATCTGCCTGTATTTCTCAGCATTGAGGACACCATTAATCCTGACCAAATCTCCAACTCCATTTGAAGAAATGCAGCCCCAGACTGGCAAGGAACCTCCACCATTCTTCACTGTTGTCTGCAGACATTCCTTATTGTACCGCTCTCCAGCCCTTCAGCAAATTACTGCCTCTTGTTACAGCCAAATATTTAAATTATAATTATTTTTACTCATCAATCCAGAGCACCTGATGCTATTTTTTTGCAACCCAGTTCCTATGTATTTGTGCATAGATGAGTTGCTTAGCCTTGGTTTCCAGGGGTTTGGGGTTTTGGCAGCAATTCTTCCATGAAAACCACTTCTTAACAGACTGCTCCGGACAGTAGATGGGTGTATCTGGGTCCCAACTGGTTTCCACCAGTTCTGTGCTGATGGCACTGATGGACATCTTCCATTGTTGAAGGGAAGTAAGCATATCGTGTCTTTCATCTGCTGCATTAAGTTTCCTTGGCCAACCACTGTCTACGGTCCCCAACATTGCCCATTTCTTTATTCTTCTTCAAAAGAGCTTGAAACTCCAGTCTGCTTTAACATTTTTGCCTGGGAGAGATCTTGCTGATGCAGTATAACTACCTTGTGTCTAGTTGCCGTGCTCAATCTTGCCATGGTGTATGACTTATGAAACTGTCCTCCACAACCTCACTTTAGTAGCAGAGTTTGGCTGTTCGTCACCCAGTTTTAAGGATCCTACACAGCTATTTCTGTTTAAGTTAATTACTGTGTTTCAACCTATATATGAAATTGATGATCATTAACACCTGCTTGGTATAAGTGGCTAATCATGCACCTGACTCTAATCCTACAAAATCCCTGACTGTGCGAGTGTACAAAGTGTGCAAGTTGCTGGTTTAAAGCCAAAGAGTAGTCACACCAAATATTCATTTGATTTCGATTTTTCTTCTGTTATTAAAATAAACAATTAAAATATATATTTTTGAAAGCATTCTTATTTAACATTTCTTACCACCTGCCTGAAATTTTTGGACAGCGCTGCACATTTTAGCACTGAATGGCACACAAACATGTGTGCTGTGTTTTGCCAGCATTGTAGTGCAATTTGGAATAGCAAATGTTTTAGTAAAATACCAGTACAAATGCCTTCTAATTCTTAGGAGAACCATCACACCTATATTTCTTTATTCTAAAGGTACCCACAACTCCAGAAGAGCACCAGCTAATACTTTAAATGTTAAGAACATCAGAAAATAATTACTTGTCTGTAGTATTCCCAGTCCTGAAGATAATATTTGACTGGCAGATCCCAAGGGAAAAGTCTGTAGGTTATTTTGGTAGACAGACTACTGTTAATAGTAGATAACAGTGGTGCCAGGGATGTCTGTTATGTTCACAGACATACTGTGCATGCCCATAAGATGTTTGTACATGTCTTTGTGTACATCCAGCAAAATAAAATAAAAAAATGTCATCCTTGTTCTAAAGTGTCCTACATCCTGTCTTGGTGCTCAGATGGTAAGATTTCTTGTTCAAATCCCATCTGAGACACTATCTGCATTTAATCTGTATGTTTTCCCCATGTTTTCTCCCAAACAGACCCTAGAGTGTACAGTATATGAATGTGGTAGGGACTTGGGTATGAGTCCTTGCAGGGGACATGCACCAATGTGAATACTTCTTTCTGCTCCTTCAATGTCTGTACATTATGTCAATGCAATATAAATATGGGAAAAAATACAGGATTTTTACAGCTCATTAGGAGACTTGGTTAACTTTTGAGACAAGAGGGTATAGTATACTGCTACCTACAGTCCCCTAATAAATTCCAAGAAAAGGATTTTATGGTAAGTATAAAAATCCTGTTTTATGTACTGTCAATTAGGGAATACAGTAATTTCTTGAGACAAGAAGGATATCCAAAAGCAGTCCAAACAAGGGCAGGTAACACAACAAATGAAACACTAACATGCCTTCCAAAAAGAAGTGTACAACTGGGGTAGCTTGCAGCTCGAAAATTTGCCTGAAGGAACTTATATCCAAAGCTGTCATTGGACGAGGCCTGAACATCTACTTGATAGAACTTACTGGGAAACAGATGCCTGATGCTTAAAGGCCCAGGAGGCACTCACTGATCTAGTCAAGTATCTTATGAAAGGAAAAAAGTGGAACGTTGTACCTAAAGCGAGACTTCACCCCTAAAGGGATGTTCTTCTCTTCTGCCACCTCTTCAACTTTTGGAAACCTTTTTTTTTTGGGGAGCAGGTACCAGGGTTTGACAGGTACCCTCTCCCACTTCAAAAGCTTGAACCCCCCTTCTGCCTGCAGGCTCTTGGAAAACATCACAGGTCCCAGGAGACTGAGGGACAATTTAGAGGGAGCAGCATGGTTCGGTGGGGAGCCAGCTGTGAAGCTGCAAGGAGCCACAGCCAGCTTTCTACAGTTAGAATGGTGGCCCTAGGGGCCGAATACTGTCAGGAACTGGCCCAGGTGAGGACAGTGCTTTATCCCTGAACAGGCAAGTGTCCTTTTATTAAAAGTCAGCAACTACAGTATTTCTAGCTTCTGAATTTTTTTTGCAGGGGGCTGAAGAACCGCTTTAAGCCTACAGGCCTACAGGCCTGAATAATGAGTTGCCTAAGCCATCTAGCATTAGTGGAATGAGAGGCAGGTTGTCCCTTAAGGGGACTGTCGGGAAGGATGAAAAAGGAGTCAGCACATCGAAAGGAAGCTAATAGAGAGAGATAAATTCAAACCACTTGCACTACATCCAAACAATGGAAGAATATCTCCTTGGTATGTACTGGTGCAGGACAGAGAAATGGAAGCACAATGTCCTCGCCAAGGTAAAAAGGAGAAACCACCTTAGGGATAAAAGAGGCCCTAGGCCTAAAAACAACCATGCCCATGTATAACATCCGAAAAGGTTCCTTAAAGACGAGGAAGTTAACTTGCCTTGAAGAGGTGATGGCAAAAAAGAAGGCTCTGTAAATGAGAGTAGACAGAGGAATCCCTCTGATAGGTTAAAAAGGTGGTTTTTGAAAGACCAAAAGAACCAAGTTGAGGTCCCACAGAGTCACAGGTGGTGCAGGTGGAACTATGTAAGAGACACTCCGTACAAAGGGATTTACTAGGGAATGAGAGGCAAGTAGTCTTTGGAAAAAAAAAACTAAGAGCTGCCAATATTGGCAAAGCCAAATTCTGATCCAGATGAGACTGCAGAAAATTCAGGTTGCCTGCCAAGATGTACCTCCTGGGATGGAATTTCTGCCTCGTACCACGAGAAGTACGCCTTTGAGGTACGATTAGTGCGGACCTTAAAAAAGGTAAATTTACTAGCTGTTATGAGCATAGGAATAACTGAATCAGATAGACCCTGGACTTTCAGGACCTGGGACTCAACAGCAATGACATTAAAGCCTGCAACTGTGAAGCAGGGTGGTACACCGGTCCTTGGGACAGAAGATTCAGCCAATCTGGGAAAACCCATTGGTGGGAACTTCACCAGTTTGCTAAAGTGGTTGAAAATCAATTCCCATTTTTGTAGACAAAAATGGAACCAAAATGTGAGGGAGGGACGTTTACCCACGTGAACTTCCAGTTTCCTCTGAGCTCCACCTGTAAATCTGTAGAGGACATAGCGTGCTTAGTAGTGTGGCTACTTAGCACTGTACCACATTACAGGCCTCCTCAGACCACTGTCCAAAGCAATGTGCAGCATTTACAGGCCTCCCGACTGTCCAGAACACTGTGTGCATTACAGACCTCCTCCGAGCACTGTGCATTACAGGCCTCCTCAGAGCACTTTGCATTACAAGGCCTCCTCAGACCACCGTACAGAGAACTGTGTGCATTACAGGCCAACTGAGACCACCGTCCAGAGCACTGTGTGCATTACAGGCCTTCTCAGATCACTGCGCATTACAGGCCTCCTTAGAGCACTGTGCATTACAGGCAAACTCAGACCACCGTCCAGAGCACTGTGTGCATTACAGGTCTCCTCAGAGCACTGTGTGCATTACAGGTCTCCTCAGAGCACTGTGCATTACAGGCCTCCTCAAACCACAGTCCAGAGCACTGCACTGTGTGCATTACAGGCCTCCTCAAACCACCGTCCAGAGCACTGTGCATTACAGGCCTCCTTAGACCACTGTCCAGAGTGACTGTGTAGTTCGTTCAAACCTTAGTATCATAAATAATAATAATATTAGATTTTTTTGAAATGCTTAAATAATGCATTACCATATAACTAAACCCATTAGATTTTAGTTGACTAAAATGTAATGGAGATTTTAGTCTAATAAAATGTACTGCAGATTTTAGTTGACTAAATATGACTAAAACTAAAACAAATCAGATGACTAAAATACGACTAAAACTGTAGTATTTTGGCCTGCAGTTTCCCATAGCAGGGTTTGCCTTTGCTTTGTGTAAGCAAGATGTTGTACCATCACTTAGCGGCCCTTTTCCAGGAAACAGATTGCTAACTTTAGAGCAGGATGTTACAATGGTTCTCAGAGAAGACAGGTCAAGCTGCTTGAAATAGAACTAATCTATTATATAGGCATTTGTTACAAAGGCTGCAAAAAAAACAAAAAAAACGAAACTCATAATTTATAGTGAAAGTACACTTAAATCTTTACCAGGGCTGCCAAATAAAAAGGATGGCGATTGGAAAAGAGAGTAACCAATCAGTTTTAATGCTTGTGTAGAGAACAACCAATCAGTTTTAGGGCTTATGGCAGAGGAGACTTGTTTTTCTGTGTTTGACATGCATTTGAAACATACACTATGTAGATCAGCAGAATTGCATTTAGTATATCAATACAGACGACATTTTTGCAGATTTCTGCTTTGTGTTGTGTTTAAACAAAGCTGCAAAATACAGTGTTTTACAACAATGCCCACTACATATACCCTTACCCTGCCATTTTTAGACTGAAGATTTAAAATTGTTAAAGCGTAACTCCACTTTTGTTGAGAAAAAAAACATCTATGTACATTGCAAGGATTTTAACAAACTTTGTTGCAGATTCCTACCTTTTGTTATTCTGAAGAAATCCACGTGTACGTCTCTGTGGGAAAGTGAGTCTAATGGGAGTGGTTTCATAATTATCAATCAGCTGTGCACCTGCAGGGCACTAATGAGGAAAGCTGCTGGGCCTACATCCCTTAAGGCTACTTTGACACTGTGGCCGCCGCCGCATTGGCGGTAAAGCGCCTCTTGTTTTAGCTGCGCTTTAGCTGTGCTTTACCGTCATTTTCAACAATAGATCGCTTTACTGTAGTTTTAGCGGCGCTTTAGACATGAAAGAAGCCTTAAGCCTCGTACACACGGCCGAAAATCTCGTCAAGAAAAAACACATAGTTTTCTTGACGAGATTCTTGGACAAGAAACTTGTCCCGGCCGAGTGTAAACACGCTCGATTCAAAGAACCCGCGGTTCTTTGAATGGAGCGAACGCGGTGACGTCATCGAATACGACGAGCGTGCGCTGGTCACATTCAATGCCGTCGCCGCCATCTTGCTACACCCTATCTATGCCTAGGAAGCTACCGTGCATGCGTCAAAGTCATTTCGAGCATGCGCGGGCTTCCCGGAGGACAGGTAAGTGTACACACACACAATTTTCTCGTCGAAAAACAGGCTGACGAGAATCTCGACGAGAAAATAGAGAGCAGGTTCTCTATATTTCTCGTCGAGATTCTTGTCGGTTTTCTTGACGAGAAACCATACACACGAACGATTTTCTCGGCAAGAAAGCTATCTCTGCAGTTTTCTTGTCGTTTCTTGCCGAGAAACTCATTCGTGTGTACGAGGCTTTAGACATGTTCCTATTGGAAGTATCTCACCAAAAATTACATTATTGTCTTGTATCTTAGTGCAGACTTCTAGGAAAATCAGTGAGCCAATCAGGAAATTATGTTTCTAGGGGACGTTCTGTATACATTCTGTCAGTGCCGGCTGGTGCTAAAACTTTTTTGGGGGGGCGCAAACAAACTGAAAAAAAAACCATCAATTGCAGCCTCACTGTGCCCATCAAATGCAGCCCACTGTGCCCATCAAATGCAGCCACTGTGCCCATCAAATGCAGCCACTGTGCCATCAATTGTAGCCATTGTGCTCATCCAATGCAGCCACTGTCCCATCAATTGCAGCCATTGTGCTCATCATATGCAGCCACTTGTGCCCCATTATATGCAGCCACTTGTGCCCATCATATGCAGCCACTTGTGCTCCATCAAATGCAGCCACTTGTGCTCCATCAAATGCAGCCACTTGTGCCCATCAAATGCAGCCACTTGTGCACATCATATGCAGCCACTTGTGCACCATCAAATGCTGCCACTTGTGCCCCATCAAATGCAGCCACATGTGCCCCATCAAATGCAGCCACATGTGCCCCATCATATGCAGCCACTTGTGCTGCATTATATGCAGCCACTCGTGCCCCATCAAATGCAGCCACTCGTGCCCATCAAATGCAGCCACTTGTGCCCATTATATGCAGCCACTTGTGCCCATCAAATGCCACCACATGTGCCCCATCAAATGCCGATACTTGTGCCCATCAAATGCCGCCACTTGTGCCCATCAAATGCAGCCGCTTGTGTCCCATCATATGCAGCCACTTGTGCCCATCAAATGCTGCCACTTGTGCCCATAAAATGCAGCGACTTGTGCCCATCAAATGCCGCCACTGTGGCCCCTGCCTGCCCGCTGTCTACCAAGCACTTACCCCATTTTGGTAGCCGGTCAGGCAGCGGGTGATGGCGGTGACCTGTGGGACAGCTCCTGTGTCCTCCATGCGTCTCTCCTTCCGTTCTGCTAGGCATCCAATAGGGGCGCCTGTGCCTTCAGCCAATCATGTGATGGGTATTAGACCTGCGCTTCCTAATTGGCAGAGAGGCGGTTCAGTATTAGAAAAGCAAATATTCATTTGCTTTTCTAACACATCTGGGTGGACTCTGAGCGCAATGCTCTGCGCTCCAAATCCACCTTTTTTGAAGCCTATTAGAGCCTATGGCTCTAATCAGGTGATTCAAAAAACACCCCCGCCGCTGTTATTCAGGTGCCCGGCATCCGAAAAGGGGCCGGACACCTGAATAGGGGGTGGCAAATGCAGCCATGGATAGATTCATGCAATGCATAAATCTATCCATTAGTCATATAGGGGGGTGGCGTGACAGAGGTGGTGGCGCCCGTGCGCCCTTAATGGACGGGCCGCCGCCTCTGCATTCTGTGTACAGAACACCTCCAGGTAACCATATTGCATTGCATTTTCAGACAATTACAGTGGCTGCAGACTGAAAAGGAAAGATAATTTTTAATAACATTCAATCACAATATGATTTGTGTCGCAATTGTATACGCTATATTAAATTTTCTTTATTAGCTATTTTCTTTGCCCCACGAAAGTGGAGTTACCATTTAAAGTCTGATTGTTTGCTTTAGGCAATATCTTCAGAGGTAATTAAATGTTTGGGGTGTTCATGAAAACACTAAATGCTGCTTAGAGTACAAGAGCTGTGCAAAGAAACCCTTTGCAGATTGGGCCTAATATATACACAGATATAGAAGTACAAAAATTGTGTTAAAAAAAGGACATCTCCTACAAACATAATCATTGCAACATTGTGAACACATGATTTACTTACCTTCATGCCATAGTCTGGTTTAGAGGCACATTCAGAAACAATAATCTGTACCTCCATGCCCCTGGGATTTCCTTGTAGAGTACTATGGGTAAAATATCGATGCAAGAAATAAAAAACAATCCTTTTGGTATAAGGCTCGGTTCACACTGCCGCGACTTGGGATCTGACTTGTGAGACCCCAAGTCGCATGACATGTGAAAATCCCATGTTAGTCAGTGGGAGCTGTCTGAATTAGCACTACTGAAGTCGCTCCAACTTTAGAAAAGGTTCCTTTACTACTTCAAGGCGACTTCTATCTGACTTGTGACCATAGACTTTAATGGAAGTTGCTGCCAAGTCAGGTCCTCATCTATATTGATGTGATTTGGATCCGACATTACATGAAGATTGCCCAGGCATTCCCTGAAAGTTGCTTCAAAGTCACATCAAAGTAGTACTCAAGTTGCATTGCAGGAAGTCACCTGGTAAAGTTGCACCGTAAGTCGCACGACTTTCAGGTCACAGTTGTGTTCGAGCCTTAGGCTAGCCATACATTATATCATTTTCTGTACAATTTTCTTTAGATTTACCTTCAACTATGTAGCCTGCCTAATTGGATACAATTGAAAGTATTGTTTCGTTTTGACCTCATATTATATGATTTTTGGTAAATCTAAATGAAAATTGTAAATACAATTGAACATGTATGGCCACCCTTAAAGGGGTTGTAAACGTTTGTTTTTTATTTTCTAAATAGGTTCCTTTAAGCTAGTGCATTGTTGGTTCACTTACCTTTTCCTTCGATTTCCATTCTAAATGTTTTTTTTCTTTGTCTGAATTTCTCACTTCCTGTTCCTCCTCACTAAACTTCACACCATCATCCGAGCTTACTGAACAGCTTACTGAGGAGGAACAGGAAGTGAGAAATTCAGACAAAGAAAACAAAGAACAAAAACATTTAGAAGGGAAATCGAAGGAAAAGGTAAGTGAACCAACAAGCTTAAAGGAACCTATTTAGAAAATAAAAAACAAACCTTTACAACCCCTTTAAAGGGGTTGTAAAGGTACATGTTTTTTCACCTTAATGCATCCTATGCATTAAGGTGAAAAAACAATCGACAATGCCGCCCCCCCCAGAGCCCCCGTTTTACTTACCTGGCCCCTCGAAAGTCCCGCGCTCGCTCCCGTCATCCTCCGAGTTCCTGAGCCCAGCCGTTGATTGGCTACACTGGATGGATTGAAAGCAGCGCAGCCATTGGCTGGCACTGCTGTCAATCACATCCAATGACGCGGCACGCCGGGGGGCGGGGCCGAGTGATACAGTCGGCGGCTATGGCCGCCGCTGTATCATGGGAGCGCGCCCGCAATAACTCCACACCATGCGAGCGAGCTTGCATTATGGTGTGGAGTCCTTGCGGGGAGGAGCTGAAACAGCCGCCGAGGGACCCCAGAAGACCAGGATCGGGGCCACTGTGTGCAAAACGAGCTGCACAGTGGAGGTAAGTATAACATGTTTGTTGTTTTTAAAAAAAAAAACGGGAACCTTTAGCGTTCCTTTAAGGTTTTACATAAACAAATATATCTGATCATTGTAAGCACCCCTGTAGGTGGTAAATCCTTTGTCTCAACCTTGTAAATGCTACATCACCTGGAGAGCTTGTTGTCCAGCAGATGTAGTGGAAAAACAACAGACTTACTAGCAGGAACATGAGATGAAAATAGAAGAAAGAAAGCCTAAAAAGAATACGAATGCAGCCACCACATCTAAGAATCTGTAAGCTGCTTTTGGGTTTAATACTGCTTTAATATTTCCTTTTTATAATATTGCAAGGTGTGCTTCAAACTATTTTTTTCCAGAGTACATGATTAAAAAGGAGCTCAGCGAAGAGTTCAAACTTTATATGAATTGTTATAGCTTAGGTAACAATATGAATAATTTGTAGTCCAATTAGAATGTCAAAATCAAAGAAACAATTCTGTTTTTCTAGGTTTACCACAGTAATTGAATTCCATCAATGAGCACTTTCAAAATGAGTGATGTAAAACAAGTTAAGTATATATTAAGAGACAGACCTGGCAGGCTCAGCAGGTGGCTCTTGAATTTGTCAAATGTGCAATGAAACAACATTTGACAGTACCAATAACTTTACTTTCTAAAATGATACCTATAAATAATTGTAAAATCGCTTCCTTAATTCATGCATGTGTTGAAAATGTGTACTATTTTTTCAAGTTTGATGTCATTTGAATGCAAACCTTTGTTTGTACGTCCCTTGCATTTTTCAACACTGCAGTGTTATTTTACCCCCTTTTTTTTTCGTTTTGTTCAATTAATTAAACCAGGCGCTTTTTTTACTTGAGGAAATGTGAAGCTTGGGGCTAAAATCAAATGTAAGATATACAAGTAACTGCACAGTTTATGTTAAATATATCAAAATTTGTACTTGTCTAGTAAATGGAATGCTTTGCAGGGAAACAAAAAAAACACATTTTAGTGAGATTGTTTTACTGTTGGCCATTAACTAGCCTGGTAAAAAAAAAAATTCTAAGGTAAGATTGTGCAGAACAGGTATAGTCTTTAAGCAGCAGAAACAATTTATTAAGAAATTGGAACCACTTTTTTAATGGGTAAGACTGTAGCAAAATCTTTAATGCTTTTTTATGGTCCTGATCCAGAGAAAACTATTTGGCCATCAGCTAGCCTAAACAGCTAGAGGCTTTATTGAGAGAGGGGGAAGAACAGAGTGGGGAAGCCACATGTGGAACTAATTACTCACGTGGAGGCCATGACAAAGACCATTACTCTAGACTTATCATGGGGGCTTCGTTTTCAGGAAACGGCTGTAATTACTGCTCAGGTCTAGCAGAGCAGCCTACACACTGCTGGCAATTGCAATACTAGAGGAAAAAGGATGACGGGAAAAAAAAAAAAAGGAGACACAGTATTCATCCACAAGATAAAATAGAAACACATACTAAGAATTAACTCATTCAGTGCAAAAGCATATACTTTACATGACAGTCCCCCTTTTTTTTTTTTGCTGCGTTTTATGACTTTTTTTAGCTTAAGAAATGTTATAAAAGAAAAACAAATCACTATGTATTTCTTCCTCTTGTATTCATTTCAAACAATGGTAAAAGTTAGGGTCATATCCCTTCACTTTCAGTTGGCTTCACTTAAACTACAGCTTGGATTTATTTATTTATTTTCTAGCACAGCTTTTCCATTCTGGGGCCCACTTCCTGCCTAGCTCTACTTAGAAAAAAAAAACTGGCTGCAAGATGAAATGACTGCTTAACATTACACTAAAACATCTGGTACCATTTTATACACAGACCTATGTCTTTAGCACGAGCAACTCTAGCTGTCTCTCCTCTAGCACAGTGCATACCCAAACCTCCCAAGGGTGACATCATCCCATATATGGACTCTTAGGCCCTGCCCTCCCCCTTTTCCTGGTCCTAAATTCATTGCCAGATCCCCAGTCTGCTGCAAATGTGCCACGTCAAGACTGGAAATCAGAACACTTTCTGTGACTGTGTTTGTCAACGCTGGTAGAGTCTGAGGGGTACCAAAAAAAGGAGGACTATTTTTTTTCCGCTTTGCTCTCCAACCTATGGGCAAAACCAGCAAATGGGAAAATGTTACCAAAGAAGACTGAAGGATTTTTTTACCATAAACAAAAACGAGAAAATTGTTATTCCGGAGAAAGCCTGCTCCGTCGCCCCAGTGTTCAGACTACCTGTTCAGGACAATGCTGTTGTACAGTAGTCTGCACATTGGTTAGACTGGGCATGGGACAGCAGCGACATGGATTAAAAAGGGGGGACACAGGTTGCTGATGCCACAGAATGGTGACTTAGTGTTCCTCCTTTCAAGCTTGTTATATGAAGTGTTTTTCTTCGCAGGTTTTGCACATAGGGAAATAGGAAACGCTAAGAAGGGACAGAATGGACAGAAGGACTCCGCAGTGGTGCAGGGAAAGGCATACTGGTAAGGCCTAACGTTGGACGAACCCCTGCCCAGTAACATTACTGGAATTAGATGTATAGTGCCAGCCTGCAGCACCAGTATCATGCCTCTTATCTGCTGCAGCTGGAGAGTCAACTAGATATGACTTTAGCAGCCAACTTTTAACAGTAAAGTAAGAAAAGTAAACTGATTAGTAATTAGAAGGGGCATGTAAAAATATAATTTCATTTTTTGTCTTACTATTAATTTACTTTTGGTTCTTTAGCTGCCATCACTCAGAGACATGCCAGGGTATCTGAGGTTTGTCATTGGTTTGTCCCAGAACTGTTTTTTGATTTTGAATATTAGTTAATGTTAAAATAAAATTCCATTCTTTTTCAAATGTTACAATAATTTTCAATGATCTTTTCTAGTCTGTTGCCTTTTTAAGTTAATATTTTTAGAAAATGTATTTGAAATGCAAGAAAGAAGTGTATATCCCATGATGCATTGTAGTGCGCCTCTCCCTCGGACACTGCTATGCAGTAATAATAACAGGACTGGGAACGCCACCTCTGTAGCAATGTGTCCCTGGAAATTGTATGAAGATGTTGACAACTGAATTTGATGCTTATACAGTGGCTTATTCGTGAAATGTGTTAGAACTTCACATTAACTACGTGCAGTTTTATTTCTCAAGTGTTAAAAAAAAATATTGATTAGTTCAGGAACTTTTTTATCTCTGTTGATTCAGCTCTTGCTATAAATCTACTGGAAACATGAAAACCTACCATTCAATGCATAGCAAACTCCTTTCATCTTTCCAGCAGCCTAAAGGTTAGTGTGGGCACTATTAATGATGTTTTCCCAGGGAAATCGTTTGACAACTGCACAAATTGTTATGTCTTGAAGACAGCAGAGCTGTCACAAGAACAGATGGGATATGGTAAGGGCTGAATCAGTCACAGATAGATTATATTGTTTTGCAATGTAATGTAAACCAAGGGCTGAGTAACCCTGGTTGTTTGTCCTTTGTATAATACATACTTCATGGGAATATGTTTCCTTCACTACATGCTAGATCTTACATTTTGTGCAACAGATTGTAAAATAGTTTAGTTAAAAAACAAATGGTAAGTTATTAAATATAAAGTTATTTAGTATAAGACAAATACAAATTTAATGCAGACTGACTGATAAACTAACATTTTTTTTATCATGGCAACAAACACAAAACAATTAAACATTATTAGCTAACCAATTTGCTCATCACAAAATGTGAAATATATGACACACAACAGTAGGCCATAATTCATGTGTTTTATATTTATTTGAACTTCTTGGTGAAGAAGTATATCTTTTTTTATATAAGAGACCCTTCTCACCCACTATGGAAATGGAGGGAAATTCATTCAAATAGATGTAGAAAAGCTTTAAGGACAATAATAATGAACTATTTAAGTACAATAACAATTAATCTATTTATGCAGTGATTACTTACTAGCCTATTTGGACAGTTGATTATATATACACATACATACATACATACATACCACTAATACAGTATAAACATATAAGCCCACACACATACACACTACTAATGCAGTAAAAACAGTTTAACATTTAAAAACATAATTTACACTGAAATTTTATTCTAAAAAACTGTCTGCATGGTTCTAGGATTTGGGTATAAGAGATTTTTGTACCGTACTATAGCAAATAATAATACTAGTATACTAATAAATTAGTATACATATAAGGATATCTATTTTTTATATATTAATCATCAAAAAAATATTTTATGAGAAATTACAGATTTGTACAGTATAAGTTACCATTGCTATGAATAAAACAGCAGCTATAAAACATTACATACTTGTAACTTCTTAAAATTTCATGTATCTTTTTTCATTATAATAGCACATCCAACTTTACAACATCCCATACAGGAATTTTAAAGCCTTAAGCTGGCCATACATTATACTATTTTCTTATTCAATTTCCTTTAGATTTACCTTCAACTATGTAGTGCAATGGCCTGCCTTATTGCATGCAGAAAATTGTATAAGGTATGGTCAGCCTAAGTGTTATGCAACAATTACAGAGAGATATAAATGTCTACACCACATATTTATCTATCTATCTATCTATCTATCTATCTATCTATCTATCTATCTCCATGTTTTTTTTTTTTTTTACCTACAGCTTTAAATATTTAATATGCCACCCAATCTCCTTTGTTATATTAAGCCTATTTATAGACTTAACTTCTGGCTTACACTTTATAAACCATCAAAATAAATGTTTTTGGACAGGAACCATTCCTTTTAGATAAACATTTTCTCTTCTAAATTACTTTAATATTCACCTTGAATAAACTACTGTGAAACTGTAGCACTAGTAGTTTTTAATAGGCAAAGAGTAGCCCAATAAATCTAAGAAATCCTAGTTATATAATTTAAAATAACTAAAGTAGCTAAAACAAGCGTCACATACAAGTGGGCTGGTCTTAGGTTACACAGTCTGCATAATACTAGATAATAATAGGTAACAGGCTAACAACAATAAGCAATGGCTCTAGATGACATATACTGACGGTTATTACTACTCCTGGCAGTACTAATGCATTAAGTTTTTAGATTTTCTATTTTTTCAATGGTATGAAACTTTTGGAATACCAATTAGAATCCTAAAGTTAAAAAAATATATATTATGTATATATATATATATATATATATATATATATATATATATATATATATTAGACAGTTTGTAGTAGTTTCTACACAAATATACATACACGTTCATAAAAACACACTTAATACTAAATAAGATAAAGAGGTATTTTTGATCCTCACCTAATTGCTACTAATAATAAATATTTTAACAGACAATGAAAAGGAAACTTTTGACAACTATATTAGATTATATAAATTAGGTACTCAATCCAAGCTGTAATGCTAGATACCACATTATCATAAATTATCAATTTTTTCCTTATTTTATTCTATAAATATCATTGTGCAAAAGAACACTGGCACAAAAAAAAAAAAAAAAAACTTTAACTGTAACGGGAAGTCAGCTTTCAAGAGAAAGAAGACTTCCATATGTCTCCCTCATGCTCCCCATCTGTTAACAGGGCCAAAGAGCTTCCTGTCTGGAGCTGGCCTTCTAGACCATTATAAAGATGTTTATACAGAGAGAGAGAAAAAAACTTCAGGTAACTACTCTTATCAACACAGCAGGAAGACCACACACAGTGTGAAGAAAATACATTTGTTATGGAAAAGAAGGAAAATAAATAAATCATATGCTACACAAATAAACACAGAAACCGTCTAAATGATGAACATTTGTATAGTACATACAGTTAAACCGACACATGAAAAATGGACATACTGTGCCTACTTTTCTTGTGCCATGCCCATAATTTATTTAACAGATGTCTGGGCAGCTTGACACGATTGATATGTAGGTACAGTTACTAAATGGAGGAAATGTGCTGTGAAACATGGTGACTATTACAAAATCGCTACTATTTAGTGTAATGCATGCAATTATATTTATTTCCCTAAATAATAATCTAAGTTAATTTATTTTTTATTTTTTTTATAATCTTGCTTGTATTGACTGGGTTTTCAATTATTGCAGACTAAAGCATTTCTAATTTTACTCTATAGCTAGTACAAATACCAAGAATACCTACATATGCCACCTTAGCCTGTTAATGCTAACGTGACTACTGTCTACATTTCACACCATATTGCAGAACATATTTAAACAATTGCATGTGTATGAGCTTAGAAACAGTACAAAATATAATCAGTTATTCCTCTATATTTCAGTCTAATAACCTTGATATAATTTAATATAGAATACTTATGTCATATTACAGTAGCATGCAACAATGTCAAACTATATATAAATGTATATATATATATATATATACATACACACATACATATCTAACTAGGGAAACTAATAAATAAGGATTGTATATATTGCATATGAATTTATAATATATCTATCACAAAGTATGTTTTTTTACTCTCTAATGCTACTAAACATTAAAAATGCATACATTTCTGTATTTTTACAGCTTTCGCAAGCATAAAACTGCAAAAAATTCAAAGGTTATCGGTGTACGCTTGCAAAGAGTGCACACCAATAACACCTATTTGCATGTGTATATATATATATATATATATATATATATATATATATATATATATATATATACACATACACACATATAAACACACACATATAGACACACATTAATATAGTTATATTAACACAGGTATACTGTATGTTTGCCTTATCCAATAATAATAAATATTTATCTGTATGTATCAATTTCAGCTTTTCCCATGTTCATATCCAAAGTAAATTTCTGATTTCAATAAATAGTAAATTGTAAGTACATTGAGCAAAAGCTTTGTGGTGCTGTATGTTTAAGGACAAGATGACATATTCAATATCTGTAATTACATGTATTTTATGGAATAGAATAAAGCATAATGAACAGTTGCAAACTGTAATGATTGTAATTTTATGTCTTGAACCTTATATTCTTTTGTACAACCATGTTCACCTTGCAAACAAAATCCAAAGGAGATGCAGGCTCCTATCAGCCTGTGCCGATGGAATCGAGGGATTGGCTGGAAGGAGTTGTCATGTGTCTGCCTGTCTACACTTGCTGTGCAGAACATCCTCTCACCTGTACAGCAGGCACAGACAGGCAGTCACATGACAACCCAGCCTGAGTGACTACCAGCCAATAGCAGCGCAGCTCTGGAAATCTATAGCAACCACATCTTGAGATACAGTACCACAGCATCAGCTACAACTACGGCATAGCAAGGATTGGTTTTAATCTGTCGACGGAAAAATAACATGTACTTGACCTTTTTCCTAGTTCTAATGCATTTCCTATATGGTCTCGTGAGATCTGAGCTGAATAGTTTAAACAGAGGCCAGCTCCACAATAAAAACAAATTTTCTGATGTCGTTGCACTGCTTTGTTAGATGTTACTGTATTGAATGTAATGTATTATACACTTTCTAAGCTGCATTTGAAAGTTATCTTCACCCATTGCTAAAAATACAGAAAAGCAGAAATGGATAGAATGGAAAGGGTTTTGTAACAAAAGCTATTTTTTTTATTAGTGCTAGTCTTTCAAATCAACCATGTTGTTCTATCCTAGTTAGTCTTTGTTTTATAGGATAAGTTCACCTTTGTGAAAAAAATAAATGCATATCTTTTTGCAGGTAAAAAAATGTGCATTTATTTGAATTTTTTTACTCTACAGCAGGGATCCTCAAACTACGGCCCTCCAGCTGTTGCGGAACTACAAATCCCATGAGGCATTGCAAAACTCTGACATTCACAGACATGACTAGGCATGATGGGAATTGTAGTTCCTGAACACCTGGAGGGCCGTGGTTTGAAGACCCCTGCTCTACAGCCTTTAGAGCATTGCACCCGCCATTAGCAGATCGCGGGTACAATGCCTAGATCCTGCATAATCTCAGTAAGCTGTCTGCCCATACCTCTAATACAGGCAGGCAGTTACTGAATGACAGGAAGATCAATGAACTATGAGGGCTCACCAGCGCCCTCACAGTTCATTGAGAATTACAAGCTGTAAGCTGCAATGGCTGACGGTACCTGTAGTCTAATTCATTCACAGGAAACTGCTCCGCCTACATGGCCACACTATTTTCAAGCGCTGGTGGAGGGAGGTTGCTGCATAAGAGCATGTTACATGTTGCACCCTAAATATGAGTGTAACATGTTCCTAAAGATGAACTTAGCCTTTAAGATCTTTTACTTTCATTTGTCTATGCTTCTAGTGCGGCTAGACTTCTGAATAGACTTGCATAGATCCTTTAGAAAACTTTAGATATTGCAAATACATTTAATATTTACACACATTAGACCTCATTCCCATTGGCATTTTCAAGCCTATGTTTATATGCGTTTAGACGACATTTCTAAATACATGTACTGGTGCCGTTCACACTATGGGGTTTTTGCCATTCACACTATGGGGGATGATGCCATTCACACTATGGCGTTATTTACTAAAACTGGAGAGTACAGAATCTGGTGCAGCTCTGCATGGAAACCAATCAGCTTCCAGGTCTTATTGCCAAAGCTTAATTGAACAAGCTAAAATTAGAAGCTGATTAGCTACCATGCACAGCAGCACTAGTGTCCGATTGCACCAGTTTTAGTATATCTCTCCCTGTACGTTTATCTGTATTTAGGGGTGTTCAGTTTAGTTGCTTTTAAAATAGAATTATGTGCATCCAGGATCCAATTAGAAACTCTAAATGCATGTAAATGCTGGTAAACGTGACTAAACATGTCTAAAGGGCCTAAACGTGGCTAAACCTGCTATAAAGCAGCAACATCTAAATGCAGGAAAAACTGGTCTGGAGGCATAAAAACTGTTTATACTTCCCCGATAACTTCTATTGCATTTAGAAAAGCTAAACACAGAAGTGCTGGTGTTAATGACACCTTAGCTAAAAGGTGAGTCCACACATTTTATTTCCCTAAAGTACTAGTGGGAGGAAAATTCACTTTTATGGGCTCCATCTTCATAATGTCAGAACATGAGCTGCCAGGTCTATCGAACCACTGCAAGAGGTCGCACTCCCCCACCGGCCAATTAGCTTTGTTTACACTACGGAAAAGCAGTAGCATTGCGTCTTCTCCTGTTGCAGACGTTGGAGCCAGAGACCGATCTGTGGACAGCAGACCTGAGAATTGCACTGGGGAGATCTTTCCAGTGGAATCACCAAAAGGTGCAAGAGGGCAGTGGAAGAGTTAAGCCGTGTACACACGATGAAAACACTCCGATGGACTTTTTTCATCGGACAAACCGATCGTGTATGGGCCCCATCGGTCTTTTTTACACCGGTGTTTAAAAATAGAACATGTTTTAAATTTATCCGATGGTTAAAAAACCGATAGCAAATTACTATCGTCTGTGGGGAACTCCATCGGATAAAAAACCCATGCATGCTCAGAATCAAGTCGACGCATGCTCAGAAGCATTGAACTTCATTTTTCTCGGCTCATCGGAGTGTTTTACGTCACCGCGTTTGGAACGGTCGGTTTTTTGAGTGATGGTGTGTAGGCAAGACTGATGGAAGTCAGCTTCATCGGTTTTCCGATGGAAAAATCCATCGGTTTAAAAACCATAGGAAATCAGATCGTGTGTACAGGGCTTAAGTCTACCCCATCCACCTTTCAATCCCTGATAACACAAGAATGACATTTTTGGCCTCGGTAAAGCCAACCTTTAACGCCAATTAAAACTGTTATACCACTAATAGAATGAAATACTACTAGAAGATGATCTTATACTTATACGTGATCTACAAAGCCAACCCAAGACCTAGCCATAAATTATCTATCTGTGCAAACTGTGCTTGTCGCTGTGAACGTCATGAACCATGGAGAAAACCTTGATGGTTTTGAAAATATTTATATAATAGAACATTAGGAAATACACTATATAAATGAATGAAATGACATCCACAAAACCAAGATGAACAATCAGAACTCATTTTATATATAAACATTTTTTTATAACAAAGGTATAACTCATGGATGAATGAGTGTGTGACTGTCTGAGTTTGAAAGTAATTGAAAGTGAGTGACTGTGTAAATAAATGCATTATTGAGAATAAAAGAAAAAAAAAAGAACATACAGTAGTAATCCTTACATTTGCAACATACAAAGCTGCAAGATAACACTCCTAAGGTGCAGCTTTCCAGCAAAGAGAGGGTTAATGTAAGAAAGAAAGCCGAAGCAAGCAGAGAGCCTCCTTAATTGGGCTCATTCCAGTGGTGAGGGTTATGAGCGACAGCTAAAGCATAACAGAGCCTTTATTTTCATGGCTCGTTGGGGGCCCTCTGTTTGCAGAAAGGGGTAACAAACGCTACACACCAGATGGTCTCGTTTTCAAATTCCAACTGGAAAACTCACGACATCATGTAAATGTATTCCAGATAAATGCAGACATTTTATTTTTTCATTAAAAAAACAATGCATAGAGAATGCTTGGGGATAAATCTGTGTGGCCTTTAGGAATTAAGAAGGAATTTTCTCCCACATCCAATTTGGCCGGGCACAGCTATTTAATTATACTAGTGTTTAGTTTTAAAACATAGTTGAGCAAGCAGTGAGCTCTATGCTGCAAATACTGTAAATCTTGCTTAATACATTTTTAAAGAGGGAAAACCTTTTTCCTTTTAGAATTTTCGTTTTTTTTTTTTTGCATATGCATTCCTACATGTTATATTAGTTAAAACTTTAGGCACAATAAAGGCAAATTACATAACGAGTAGTGCTTGTGACGCAGGGCAATATACAAATGTATCACTATAGTATTTCAAACGCATACAAAATAAGAGCCTTAAGCAAATCAGAACATACTTTGTTATCTGATCCTTACAATCAAGTTAACTGTTGTTAAGTCTGAGCAGAGGTGGTCTGTAAAATTAAGAATCAACGCTACCCCACTGCACCAAGCCAGCGGTAAGCGTAACATCACGGAGGTCTTTCTGATATTTACTGGCTGACACAATTTCTGCTCCCTAGGTTTAAGAAGCTACACTATGCAATCTCCAGGGAATAGGAAAACAACTTAGAAAGGAAAAGGACAACTTCCTTTTTTATTTAAGTCAGGGAATGGGTCACATACACGACTGGAGCATAAGTAATCACACACGTGCTACAAAGGTCGTAGAATTGAGATGCAAAGCAAATATACTGCAGTTCTGTCTCTATCAGCTATATTTTCCAGTTAGCACGTATCCAGTGAGTTGGTAGTTTAATGGTAACTCAATTATCACATTAATGGGTAGTATTTCTCCAAAATTCTCCACAAATGTTAACTATATTGCACTGTTGGTGGGATTTTAAAAAACTGGTGCAGCTCTGCATAGAAACCAATCAGCTTCCAGGTTTTATTGTTAAAGCTTAATTGAAAAAGCTGAAAGGATAAGTTCACCTTTTAACAAAAAATAATAAATGCATATTTTTTTTGCAGGTAAAAAAATGTACATTTACTATTTTTTGTTTCTGGAGCCTCTAAAGCATTGCTGATCGCCAGGTCTCCTGCAAACTGTCAGTGTATCTGTGTGCCCGTACATCCCATATGGGCAAGCAGATACAACCTGACAGGAAGAGAGAACGAACTGCCACAGTGCTCCACAACGCCATGGTGGTTCATTGAAAACCACAAGCTGACAGCCACATAGGCTGCCACAACTTGTAGTTTTCTATTCACATCATACTGTCAACGAGTGATGGCAGAGCCTCACTGCGCCACATTTTATTTTTTAAATTGTGACAGTTAGAAGCGGATTGGCTACCGTGCACAGCTGCACCAGATTTTGCATGTCTGTGTGTTGTTAACTCAGACATGCGATATGTAGTTTCCACCTAGAAACCAATTTTACTATAATTATGCAAGATGCCGTACATTCAAGTGTCAGATTGGTATGCAAATTATACCCCATACTCTGAAGTTATATAGGGGACTTTTACTGTGTTTTGTTAACTGACTACAGAAAGACTTCACCCCAAAAATTCCAAAATAAAGAACGACAAAGAAAATCTCACCTACTTTTCTGTAAAACTATCCCTTATGTACAGATAATAAATACTCATACACATGTTGGGTAAGTGCATCAATAGAGAAACAGCTCAATGCCTAGCACCAAGGATGTAGCTTTAAACACTTGCGGAACCACCCACCGTACATATACTGCGTGATCTGACACTTCCAGGTCTGGGGCGCGTGCCGCCGCCGACCTGCTCCTGCTGTGATCACACACAGCGGGAGCCCAGCAGCGGGTACCGTGGACTCAATGTCTTCCTGCACCCACCAATTAGACAGTACACGGGCAGAATGGCATTCTTACCAACCATCAAAATGAAATACGCCTTTTCATAAAAATCCAGCCTTATTATATCCAGAAATTCCTCTGTAGGTCACACAGAGATTCGCCCAGCGAATGCTTGCTGTTGCCTACTGAGTGTAGTTGCAATAGGGCAGGCCATTCACTAGAATATGCTAGTTAAAGGGAGTGCCAAAATATTTAATACTAAAAGGAAAGGGTACCTTCGTCCTATATGAATATAGAAGCAATTGGATCTGAGGCTAAAAGGTGAGGAGACTGATCGTGTACAATGTATGAACACCAATCAATCTCTTCCCCTAGTCAGTCAATAGGGAACACAATTAACCCCTTGATCACCCCCTAGTGTTAACCCCTTCCGTGCCAGTGTCATTTATACAGTAATCAGTGCATTTTTATAGCACTGATCGCTGTATAAATGTCACTGGTCCCAAAAATGTGTCAAAAGTGTCCGATTTGTCCGCCGCAATATCGCAGTCCCGATAAAAATCCAGATAAAAATCGCTGATCGCCGCCATTACTAGTAAATCTATCCCCTATTTTGTTGACGCTATAACTTTTGCGCAAACCAATCAATATACGCCTATTACGATTTTTTGACCAAAAATATGTAGAAGAAATACATATCGGCCTAAACTGAGGAAAAATTTTTATATATTTTTTAAATTGGCATATTTATTATAGCAAAAAGTAAGTAAGATATTGTGCTTTTTTTTTTTAAATTGGCGCTCTTCTTTTATTTATAGGGAAAAAAAAATGCAGAGGTGATTAAATACCACCAAAAGAAAGCTCTATTTGTGGGAAAAAAAGGACGTCAATTTTGTTTGGGTACAGCGTCGCACGACCACGCAATTGTCAGTTAAAGCAACGCAGTGCCGAATCGCAAAAAAATGGCCTGGTCATTGAGCAGCCAAATCTTCCGGGGCTGAAGTAGTTAATGGTACCATAATACTTGGGATACGTTTTATTGCGTTTTACAACAACATATTTAAAACATACAATTTTAAAACTCTGTTGAATCAGACAAAAAGGGCTTTATTTGCATATGTTTATAGGACAGAGGTCATATATATGTCCTATAAACATCATATACATGCAAATAAAGCTCCTGAAGAAGCGTAGTATTGTCCCCAAAACATGTCGCGCATGCTAATATGATTGCTACAGGGTGAACTGGTATTACTACTTCTCTCAGTTGTACCCCTTTTTTTCTGATTCGACAGAGATTTCTAATTGTATGTTTTAAATATGTTGTTGTAAAACGCAATAAAAATGTATTTGTTTTATCTATATGTGTGTATCCCAAGTAGTGATGAGCCGAACACCCCCGGGTTCGGTTCGCACCAGAACCCGCGAACGGACCGAAAGTTCGAACGAACATTAGAACCCTATTAAATACAATGGATGCGAACGTTCGAATTCTAAAGTGCTAATTATAACAACTATTATGCATGTTATTGTCATAAATAAGGTTTGGGAACCCGGGTTCTGCACCAGGGGACATGTATCAATGCAAAAAGAAGTTTTAAAAACAGTGGTTTTTCGGGAGCAGTCATTTTAATGATGCATAAAGTGAAAAAAAAAAAGTCAAATATTCCTTTAAATATCGTACCTGGGGGGTGTCTAAAGTATGCCTGTGAAGTGCCACGTGTTTCCCGTGTTTAGAACTGTCCCTGCACAAAATGACACTTCTAAAGGAAAAAAAAGCCATTTAAAACTGCTTGCGGCTTTAATGTAATGTCTGGTCCCGGTAATATGGATGAAATTCTTTAAGAAAAATGGCATAGCTACCCCATGACCCCCCCCCCCCCCCACCCCAGCCCATTACCAGCCCCTTTGGGTCTTGTATGGATATTAAGGGGAACCCCGCACATAAAATAAAAAAGGCCCTATATACTCTGAACAGCCGTATACAGGCGGTGCATACAAGACAGGGACTGTAGGTTTGTTCTTATGTAGAATCTGTTTGTAATTTTGAACAGGTACATTGTTGAAGTGTAGCTCCAGCCCAAAAATCTATTTTTAAACTTTTTGGGAAACATAGGTAAGGGTTATCACCCCTGTAACATTTGTTTTGCTGTCTGTGCCCCTGTTCAGAACATTTCACCTCACTTTCCGTCCCAATGACAACTGTTTTTGAAATGTGGTGTTTTTCTTGAAACAAGGATTGCTGATAAAGCATCAGTACAGATGAGACCCCTTTCTCCCATATTTATTCTTACAGGAGAGAATTTTCCTTTCTAGGGGTAGATTTCCTCTCACTTCCTGTTGTCTTCTTTCGTTTGCAAGTAGGAGTCGTTTGTAAGTTGGATGTTTGAAAGTAGGGACCTGCCGTATATACTCTGCAGAAATAGGCCCCTTAGTTGTTGGTGTTGGCACAACACTGTAAGCACTCAGTTACTCTTGGTTGGTGCTGGAACGCCCTGCTGTCAACTATTATATCAGGAATTTTAATTACATATAATTGTTGAACAGTGGTAGTAAAAATTGGGGCTTTGATGGTGGTGCTGGTGCCACAACACTGTAAGCCCTGACAGTTACTCTTGGTGGGTGCAGCAATGGGCCCTGCTGTGAATTATTAGATCAAGAATTGTAATTACATGCCCCTTTTGAACAGGGGCTGAAAAATTGGGCCTTTCGTGGTGGTGGTGGTGGTGGCGTTGCCACAAGACTGTAAGCCCTCAGAGTTACTCTTGGTGGGTGCAGCAATGGACCCTGCTGTGAATTATTAGATCAAGAATTGTAATTGCATGCCCCTGTTGAACAGGGGCTGAAAAATTGGGCCTTAGGCACTGGTGGCACAACACTACAACCCCTCACAGATACTGTACTTGGAGCACAGCAATGAGCCCTGTTGCAAAGTATTGCTTCAAAAATTGTAATGACACGCCCCTGTTAAACAGGGGCTGAAAAATTGGGCCTTAGGCACTGGTGCCACAACACTCCAACCCCTCACAGATACTGTACTTGGAGCACAGCAATGAGCCCTATGGCAAATTATTGCTAAAAAAATTGTAATTACACGCCCCTGTAAAACAGGGGCTGAAAAATTGGGCCTTAGCCACTGGTGGCGGCACCCATAAACAAAAATGATCTTCCAAGCTATCATCATCAATCGTATCATTGAGGACTCGGAGGAGGAGGATAGCCAGTCAACATAACAGCACAGGCACTCAGCATCAGCATCAGTCTTGAAGGGATGTGACATGTTAAAATCAATTAGTATGTTATATCAGCATCAGGTGTGTGGTAGCTGGTGGTGATCCAAGACTGGTTCATCTTGATGAAAGTCAGTCGATCAACCGAGTCGGTGAACAGGCGCACCCTGTGATCCGTGACAAATCCTCCAGCAGCACTGAATGTGCGTTCCGAAAGAACGCTGGATGCAGGACAGGCCAGTAGCTCAATTGCATACTGTGCAAGCTCTGGCCAGTGATCCATCCTCAAGACCCAGTAAGCCAGAGGATTTTCGGTGGGGAAGGTGTCCAAGTCTGACCTTGCCCCTAGATATTCCTGCACCATGTTTATCAGACGCTGGCGATGGTTGCTGGAACCGATCATACTTTGGGGCTGCGGACTAAAGAATTGTCTGAACGCATCGGTCAGACGGCCACCTTCCCCACCGCTCCTTCTTTGACTGGCCGAAGCCTCAGCAACTCGTTGTCCAGGACCAGGAGTTTGTAACCTCCCAGTCTCTGGGAACGCGTTGCACAGACCTTTCTGCAAGGCCTCCCAGAGTTGTCTCATCCTCTGCTCCCTCTGCGACGGTAACATAAGGTCCGCAACCTTACCCTTGTACCGTGGATCAAGGAGAGTGGCCAGCCAGTAATGGTCCCTCTCCTTGATCCGAAGAATACGAGGATCCTTCCGCAGACTTTGCAGGATCAGGGAGGCCATGCAGCGTAGGTTTGCTGAGGCATTCGCTCCGGAGTCCTCTGGGTCACTAAGGACGACATGATCCGCAGCCACCTCCTCCCAGGCACGTACAAGTCCACTGGTTTCTTGGGACTGTAAATCATCCCTAAAAGACTGCTGCTGATGATGCTGAGTGCCAGCCTCCACCTCCATGCTGACACAATCCTCCTCCTCCTCCTCCTCCTCCTCCTCCTCCTCTTCCTGTGCGATGGGTGGGACAGAAGGAACACTGTCTGGGTAAAGGGGGCCTTGAGAGGCAAGGAAGTCCTCCACTTCCTGCCTCTGTTCTGCCTCAAGTGCCCTGTCCATTATTCCACGCAGCGTGTGCTCCAACAGGTGGACAAGAGGTACAGTGTCACTGATGCATGCACTGTCACTGCTCACCATCCTCGTGGCCTCCTCAAATGGTGCCAGGACAGTGCATGCATCCCTGATCATGCCCCACTGGCGTGGAGAAAAAAAACCAAGCTCCCCTGACCCTGTCCTGGTGCCGTAGTCGCACAGGTACTCATTGATGGCCCTCTGCTGCGTGTGCAGCCGCTGCAGCATGGCCAACGTTGAGTTCCACCTGGTGGGCATGTCACATATAAGGCGGTTCTTGGGCAGGTTCAACTCCTTTTGCAGCTCAGCCAGGCGAGCACTGGCATTATAAGATCTGCGGAAATGCACACAGACTTTCCTGGCCTGCCTCAGGACATCCTGTAAGCCCGGGTACCTGCCCAAGAACCGCTGCACCACCAGGTTAAGGACGTGAGCCACACAGGGCACATGGGTCAGTTGTCCCTGTCGGAGGGCGGAGAGGAGGTTGGTGCCATTGTCGCAAACCACCATTCCTGGCTTAAGCTGGCGTGGCGTCAACCACCTCTCGGCCTGGCCCTGCAGAGCAGACAGGACCTCTGCCCCAGTGTGGCTTCTGTCCCCCAAACACACCAGCGCAAGCACGGCATGGCATCTTTTTGCCTGCGTACTTGCGTAGCCCCGTGAACGGCTACGGAGCACCGCTGGTTCATAGGACAAACCACAGGAAGAGGCCATGGAGGAAGAAGAAGAGGAGGGGGTGGAGGAGAGAGGTGTGTCACAACCAGTAGTAGCAGTTTGGAGGCGTGGCGGTGGGACAACCTCCAACACTACTGCACCTTGTCCTGCATCCTTCCCAGCTGCCAAAAGAGTGACCCAATGGGCCGTGAAAGAAAGGTAACGTCCCTGTCCATGCCTGCTGGACCATGAGTCAGCGGTAATATGCACCTTACCGCTGACCGCCCTGTCCAGCGAGGCCAAGACATTGCCTTCCACATGCCGGTAGAGAGCCGGAATAGCCTTCCGTGAGAAAAAGTGGCGTTTGGGAACCTGCCACTGAGGAACCGCACATTGCACAAACTCACGGAAGGGGGCCGAGTCTACCAACTGAAAAGGCAGCAGTTGAAGCGCTAGCAATTTAGCCAAGCTAGCATTCAACCGCTGGGCATGTGGATGGCTGGGAGTGAACTTCTTTCGACGGTCCAGCAGCTGGGGCAGGGAAATTTGCCTGCTAGAATCGGACGTCGGTGTACTGCTAGCAGAGTGGCCGCAAGTACTTGGCTGTGACACACCTAATTCTACACCTTCATTCCTCTCAGTGCATGTTTCAGAGAGGACTGAAGTTATAGTGGGGTTGGAGATCCCAGCTGATGCGGTGCAAGGAGAGGTCCGCTTTGTTCTTTGGTGTGGGTCTTTCAGGTAGGCTTGCCAACGAGCTGCATGGCAGGTCAACATATGTCTGGTCAGGCATGTGGTACCCAAGCGGCTGATGTTTTGGCCACGCGATATACGCTTGAGACATATGTTGCAAACAGCAGCTGTGCGATCTGATGCACTAGCCTCAAAAAAGGCCCACACCAAAGAACTTTTTGAATGACGGGCAGAGGCAGCGCCCTGCACAGGCGGAGCTCTGCGGTGTGATTCCGTCGGTGTACTGCCCTTACGCTGGCCACCAAAGGGCATCCTGCCTCGTTGGAGATGTGCCTCCTCCTCATCCTCCTCCTCCTCCTCTCTCCTATTAGGCACCCACGTGGAGTCAGTGACCTCATCATCACCTCCCTCCTCATCACTGGAGCCAATCTGGCAGTATGCTGCAGCTGCTGGAACATGACTGCCAGATTGGTGTCCTTCTTGAGCATCCCCTCTGTCTGCTCTCACGCTACTGCCTTCCTCTAGCTGGGTTTCATCATCAGACCCTTCGAAACGCTGGGCATCCTCCTGGAGCATGTACCCAACACTGTGCTGAAACAGTTCGGGGGACTCCTCAGGAGGAGGACATGGTGGGTCTAGGGAAGGAGTGACTGATGATGAGTCTGACATTGATACCAGGGAAGAGGACGCTTTGGCAGCTGCTTTTCCAGTACCCTGAGCCTGGGTGAGAGAGGATGAGGAGGAGGAGGAGGGCTTGGTCATCCACTCTACCAAGTCTTCGGCATGATGTGGCTCAACATGTCCAGCTGCCGAAAAGAAGGACAAGCGTGTCCCATGGCCATGTGCTGATGACAATGCACCGCGTCCACGACCAGCACTGTTGCCCCCAGACACAGAGCCTGCTTGCCCTCTTTTATTGCCTCCTGACTGTCTGCCTCTCCTTGTTTGCCTTCCAGACATTCTAATAGATGGCCTGCAGGGAGATGGGAAAAAAGCAATAAGGGCTACCTTCAGGTGTCCTTCTCTGTCCCTTGAAACAAGGACTTTGACAGTGAAAGAAACTGACACACTCTCCCTACCTACAGTTTTCTGTCCCTAGAAAAAATGTTTTTTTTAAGCACAATTTAGCACAAGGAGAATTCACTCACTGTCCTTCCAGGTCCCTGGAAACAAGGACTTTGACAGTGAAAGAAACTGACACACTCTCCCTACCTACAGTTTTCTGTCCCTAGAAAAAATGTTTTTTTTAAGCACAATTTAGCACAAGGAGAATTCACTCACTGTCCTTCCAGGTCCCTGGAAACAAGGACTTTGACAGTGAAAGAAACTGACACACTCTCCCTACCTACAGTTTTCTGTCCCTAGAAAAAATGTTTTTTTTAAGCACAATTTAGCACAAGGAGAATTCACTCACTGTCCTTCCAGGTCCCTGGAAACAAGGACTTTGACAGTGAAAGAAACTGACACACTCTCCCTACCTACAGTTTTCTGTCCCTAGAAAAAATGTTTTTTTTAAGCACAATTTAGCACAAGGAGAATTCACTCACTGTCCTTCCAGGTCCCTGGAAACAAGGACTTTGACAGTGAAAGAAACTGACACACTCTCCCTACCTACAGTTTTCTGTCCCTAGAAAAAATGTTTTTTTTAAGCACAATTTAGCACAAGGAGAATTCACTCACTGTCCTTCCAGGTCCCTGGAAACAAGGACTTTGACAGTGAAAGAAACTGACACACTCTCCCTACCTACAGTTTTCTGTCCCTAGAAAAAATGTTTTTTTTAAGCACAATTTAGCACAAGGAGAATTCACTCACTGTCCTTCCAGGTCCCTGGAAACAAGGACTTTGACAGTGAAAGAAACTGACACACTCTCCCTACCTACAGTTTTCTGTCCCTAGAAAAAATGTTTTTTTTAAGCACAATTTAGCACAAGGAGAATTCACTCACTGTCCTTCCAGGTCCCTGGAAACAAGGACTTTGACAGTGAAAGAAACTGACACACTCTCCCTACCTACAGTTTTCTGTCCCTAGAAAAAATGTTTTTTTTAAGCACAATATAGCACAAGCACAAAACACACTGACACTCTCCCTACCTATCCTTCTCTTTCCCTAAACTAAAGGAATCCAGGTTAAGCAAGAAAGAAATAAAAGTCACTGTCCCTGCCTATGCTGCTCTATCCCTGCTCCGGAACACACTACACTAGGCCGCCGTGCTGGCGGCCTTTTATAGTGTGGGGCGTGTACTAAACACCCTCAGCAATAATTGGCCACAGGCATCCTGCCTGTGGCCAATCATTGCTCTCCTCGCTGCCGGCGCTGTGATTGGCCAAGCATGCGGGGTCACAGTGCATGCTTGGCCAATCACAGCGCCTGGATGACACTGCGATGGCGTAGTGCATTGTGGGCCGTTCGCGTCACTCGAATTTGGCGCGAACGGCCCAAATCGTTCGATTTTCGTCGAACGATCGAACAGCCGATGTTCGAGTCGAACGTATGTTCGACTCGAACACGAAGCTCATCCCTAATCCCAAGTATTATGGTACCATAAAAGTCCACTTTAGCCTCAGATCCAATTGCTTCTATATCCACTTGCATATGCCAACCACCTATGTGCGACAAATGCCCCAAAGAAGCTCCAAAACCTTTTTTTGGCATGGTGCGTTGTTTCACCACATGTTTTGGCGCATTTGTAGTGTGTCTGTCGCACATCAAATTGCATGGCAAACATGCGTCTTTTACCCGTGCTTGGGGTGCTATTAAAAATTAATGGCACCGCAAGAGCGATGCGTGTTTGCAGCCCACTTTGCTTTGTCACACATTCCAGAGATGCCAAGTGTTAATGGAACCTAAGGAAGTAGTGACAGCCTATGTGGCCTCTTCTAATGCTACTGCACTGCAGAAACAAAGGATACCCCTCACCTTCCTCTCCTAGCCATTGCTGGAAAGGTAGGGGTATTGACTAGCTCCTGGCAGCATGATATGGGGCACCTGGCCTGTCTGTAAGCAGTGATAGCGTGCATGTTGGTGTTTTATTTTTTATTTTTTGCAGAGAGGGGTATTTGAACCTAGAACTTCTCCTATTCCTAATACATTGTTTTAGGTCTGGCAGTGACTTTAATTTTTTAGTAAACTAAGTTTATCATAAACACAGAGAGCAGGTCAGCACAATGTGACCGTTTTTACAGTCCAAAATCACATTTTGTGTACCAAAGGGAATGCATATGAGCCCTCAGGGTTTGCACTCACACTCGTCAGTAACAGCTGTATTAGTGCTGGTTTTCTCACTGTAAGACTAGGTTTAGATGTACGTTAGGCTCATTTTGCAGTTTGCAGCACTTCCCCATTTGCTTGAATAGGTTGTGTTCTGCAGGCTTGCTGCCCATCAATGGCAATATGTTGGATAGGTTAGGGCAAGGATATGCAATTAGCGGACCTCCAGCTGTTGCAGAACTACAAATCCCATCATGCCTCTGCCTCTGGGTGTCATGCTTGTGGCTGTCAGAGTCTTGCTATGCCTCATGGGACTTGTAGTTGTGCAACAGCTGGAGGTCCGCTAATTGCATATCCCTGGGTTAGGGGAACCATAACGACTGCTACATGTGGACACCACCAACCGCTGCCATTGCAGCTCAAGGAGGACAGTTGGGGGCGCTAAAAACGCACCTTAACCAGGGGACTTTATGCATTTTTGGCTGCCCCAACTGCCCAGACAGTCCAAAATCAAGGTGATCCTATGGGCATAGTTCACATTATTGAAGTGCAGTCAAAAAATAGTACAGCATGCTACATTATTCTGCACCGCAAACATGCAAAAACGCAAGCAAACGCATTGTAATGCACCACAGTGTACATAGAACCCACGGAAAGAAAAAAGAAGGAAGTGACCTCACAGGACAAATGCAGATAGAAACACATGTGTCAACTGGATGTAGATGCGCATATAAATACACATCAAATGCATGCATCCATGCAAGTGTAGCGGGGTATTACCTTTTAAATCCCTCAGAGACTACATTACCCAATACACTTTTAGGCACCCAGGGTGCCTTGCGCCGCGCAAGGACTGCTGGGGTGGACTTTATAAGGGAGAGGCGGGGCCCAGTTCTTTCCCTTTGGACACCGCCCGCCCAGCAAGCTGAACTGCCGCTTGAGTTTCTGTGACTTTAGGCCAGAAGCCTGGGCCTTTTCTCCAAAGAGCCTTACGCACGCACAGAGGAACCTGAGGGACGTCTCTTCTTTTTTTTTTTTTTTAAATAGATTTTATTGAAGGTAAAAGTCATACAGATTACCACAGCAATAGAAGTAATTATATTTTTACATATCAATAGTTGTGTCAAACCAGTAGATTTGATAAGAGAAGACAATAATGTATAGATAACAATACGCATCCTAGGAGATACAAGAGTGAGGTCCCATGCAAGGGATGAATAAACAATGTAGGAGGTAAGAGCTTTCAAAGCTAAACATCCCTATGTAAGGGGGGAGGATAAGTAAATGGATTCTGGAAATGGGGAGGACCCTAGGAAAATTGGAAGGCAGAGAACAGAACAAAACAAAACCAAAAACCTAGGGAGAGAGAGAAAAGAAAAAACGGGGGGATGGGGGATGATGGGGGGGGGGTGGAAGTAGACACCAAGCTTCCATTATGAGGGGTATCAAGGAGGTAGACATCAAATTGTACTGGAAATATCTAGAGTGCATCTCACCATGTAGATTCAGATTCAGTCCCATCAATATAGGTCACCCCGGGGGGGAGAGCAGAGACACTGGAGGTGATGGGAGGGGTGGCCCGTAATAGGAAAATGAAAACAGTTCGAGGTTTGCCCGGTCTTCAGGGGAGTGCGCATAGACCAAATAGGCTTGCCATCTGTGGTAGAAACGTTGTTTAGCAGTGTCAAGCGAGAAGTCTGTATTTAGTCTATCTTTGAAAAGAAGCAGCAGAAGTTCCTTTTTGACTTGTGAAGTATTCGGGGGAATATTGGATATCCAATTTTTCAAGATGGCTCTCCTGGCGAGTAGTAGACATATCAGAGACCATTCTTTATGTGAAGGGGGGGCCTTTGGGGACCATGGCAGTAACAAAGGGTCCCAGTAACCAAAGATGAGGAGGAATGGGTCCTTAGGTAGTTTCATCAGGGTCACTTTGAAGATGTAAGCCAGGACTTGATTCCAGAAGACGGATATGTGGGGGCACGACCAGAAGCGGTGTGTCAGGGAAGGTTTGAGTTGACGACAGAGAGGGCATGAAGAAGAGGTTTGTGATTGGTTGGCGTAGAGAAAGGGAATGTGAGCACAATGCACAATTTTCAGCTGAGTTTCCCTCCAAATTTTGTTGGGGATCAGTTTATGTATAGTATTAAGGCCCTGTAATAGTTTGTTGACCAGCTCCGTGTCTGGGAAGTCTTTGGTCCAGTTGGCCACTGATGAGGAAGCTAGGGATGATGTTGTTTTTAGTAGAAGAGGTCAATATATATCCGAGATCTTATAGGAACCTTCCGAAAGCAGGACTTCCGTGATAGAATGTTTGAACCTTTTGTTATCGTTTCTACATGCATTCTTCAGGAAACTGACACATTGTCCATAGTGAAAAGCGTGGGATTGTGGAAGTGAGAACGCGTCGGCTAGGGATTGGAAATTTATGGGACGACCTGTCTCCGGATCACAGATTTGTGAAAATTTCGTAAGTCCTTTCCGATGCCAGGTGGCATAGGGATGGTGCTCCAGGCCTGGGATGAAGCTCGGGTGGCCTTGAATTGGAAGGTGGCCGGATATGAAGGGCGAAAGATGCAGGCTTTTTCTGACTTCTCTCCATGCAATGGCCGTGTCTCTTAGTAAAAGGTTATGTTGGAATGGTATTGGAACAGATTTCCACTTGCAGTGGAGGAGAGCTACTAGGGAGTATGGGTATGCCATTTGGGTTTCCAAGGCATAATTGGAGTAGCGGGACGCTTGGGCTATCCAGTCTAGACCTGTCCGTAGTAGGCAAGCTAGGTTATAGGTTCTAACATTGGGGAGACTAATACCCCCTTCGCGCCTTGGAAGATATAATTTCTGGAGGGCTATACGTGGTCGCCTACCTTTCCAAAGGAATTTAGAGATGGCTGCATTGAGAACTTTTGTACGCTTATGATGCAGAAGCAGTGGTATAGTTTGGAGTGGGTAAAGTAAACGAGCAAAGCTGACCATTTTCACCAGGTGACATCTTCCCAAGAGCGAAAGAGGCAGATCCATCCAATTATCAAGTTCCTGAGATATTTTTGTGAGTAGAGGGGGAAAGTTGAGATGATAGAGAGAGGAAGGTGTTTTCCCTATTTTGATCCCTAGGTATGTTATATGGGAATGTGCTACCTTGAAAATAGAGTGATGTATCCATGGAGGGTCGGGGCGTGAGCCTATGGGAAGAATTTCACTATTGCTATAGTTTATACGAGGCCTGAACATATTCTGAATTCATCGAATATGGATTTGATTGTGGGCATATCCAAGGATGGGTTAGAAGAGAAAATAAGGACATCGTCGGCAAAGAGGGAAGTACGTAGTTAGTGATCACTAATGTGAATGCCATGTAGTGGGGCCGTTTGGTTTAAAAATCGCGATAAGGGTTCTAATGTTGTATTAAATAGGAGCGGGGACAAGGGACAGCCCTGCCTAGTGCCTTTATGGAGACAAAATTCCTCCGAAAGAAGGCCCGCTGCCACCAGCCTAGCTGCTGGAGCGGTATACATGGACTCTATAAGGCGGGCGAAGGGGCCGGTGAATCCCATAGAGGACATTACTAAAGAAAGCCACTTGAAACTAACGTTATCGAAGGCTTTCTCCGCATCTAGAGCGATGATTGCAAAATCACCCCTCAGGTTATTTTTGGCATGTTCCAGGGCCAGCATCACTTTCCTGATATTTAGAGTGGCAGTCCTGCCTTTAACAAAACCCGATTGAGCGGAGTGGATTAAAGAAGGAATGATGGATGCTAATCTGGTGGCAACAATTTTTGAGAGAATCTTGACATCTAGATTTAAAAGTGAGATAGGCCGATAGGAACCTGGTTCTAGGGGGTCTTTGCCTTTTTTGGATAGTAATTTTATGGTGGCTTGGTTCCCCGTGGGTAAGTACGGGCCACCAGACCATATGTGTTGATATACCTTACATAGGGTGGGTTCCAATAGTGATTTTAGGGACTTGTAAAATTCGCCTGTGAAACCATCAGGGCCAGGGGCTTTAGAAGGGGCTAGGTTCCGGATGGCCAATGATATCTCAGAGAGGGATATGGGCAGGTTCAGGCTTTCTAATTGTGAGGGAGTGATTTTGGTGAGGGATATTTTTTCAAGGAATGAGAGTGCCATCGGTTTATCTATGGGATCGGCAGCGTATAGGGATGAGTAGTAGTGGAGCATAGCTTCGTTGATGTCTCGCTGCGAGGTTTTGATAGAACCCGTAGCGTCTCGGAGGGAGGAGATATATGTCGGCGTTGAGGACCCTTGCAAAGTCTGGACAGTAGTTTCCCTGCTTTGTTCCCGAATTTATGTAGGGAGGCATCAATGTGCGCTTTTTTCATCAGTTCAAGGGTGTCTGCCCACGCTTCAAAGGCTCGTTTAGCTACTTGCCAAGCCTTCCTATTATCAGGGGAGTCCGTTATGTACAGGGATCGTTGGGTTTGGTGTAGATGGGAGCTAGCTAATTTGTAATTTGCCACGGCATTTCTTTTGAAAGAGGCGGCATAGGATATGATCCGACCTCTCAGGAAGGATTTGCCAGCTTCCCAAAACAAATTAGGGTTATCTAGGTGCAAAGCATTGGCCGAGGAGTATTTGGACCATGATTTCTCTATGTACTGTAAAAAGTCAGAGTTATTATGTAGGTATGTGGGGAATCGCCATAGTTTGGGGTTTGGGTGAAGGTCGGGGATGTCGAGTGATACCGAAACAGGAGCATGGTCTGAGATAACAATGTCATGAATGTCAGATTCCGATATCATGGGGAAAATGTCGTCAGAGCAGAAAATGTAGTCAATCCTGGTGAAAACGTTGTGGGGGTTGGAGTAAAAAGTGAACTCTCTGTCAGCTGGGTGTCTGAGACACCAAACGTCATGAAGGTGAAGGGAGTCAATCATGGAGGCAAGGAGGGTCGCACCTCTGGGGGCAGGTAGAGATCGGGGGCTTCTGGAGCAAGACCTGTCGTCAATTGGGTGAAGGATAGTATTAAAGTAGACAGTTCGCTAAAGAATTGTTTGGGGGGGTTATTAGGGGCGTAAATGTTAGAGATAATGAAGTCTTTGACCCCTAACTGAACATGAATCGATAGGAGTCGTCCTTGTGAATCTGAGTGGGTAGAGACAACCGTGCAGGGAAGATTTTTGTGAATGAGTATTAGGACCCCTGCCTTGCGTCCCAGGGATTCGGAGCCGAGGACTGAGCCCACCCATAGTTTTTTCATGCGTGGGAAATCTGAAGCGGAGAGGTGGGATTCCTGAAGGAGGGCAATGTCTGTTTTAAGAAAGAAGGGGAAGCCCAAAGGGCTAACGTTGCGCTAATGGTAATAAGTGATAATAAAAGAAAATTGTGACAAAATAATGAAAATTAGCACCTACAAGCAGCTAGCATAAAAAAGTCCTATACAAAAAAGACCAAATAACAGAAATAGAAAAATGAAGTATGCAGCGCTCAATAGGTGAACGTAGGGCCAGTTAACCTAATCTAGTCCAAACAATGATAAACAGAAGTGAATAGGTGACCAAAAATCACTAAAAACACACCGTGAAGTGATACTAAGAAGATTACCAAACAAGACAAATAAAATAAAAGTGATGCTGTGTGTAATTAATGAAATAAACACAATAACTTTAACATCATAAACAAATGTCCCAAAAAACAAAATGAAAGGTGAGTGGCTGAGAAAGGCTTCTTCCCAATAAAGCTGTGCAGACTGGCAAACGTGACACCCAGGTGTGTGCTGGTCCTGCTTACCGGATAGCTGTGACTGTATCCACAGTCTCACCTAACGCAGGGAATAAGGCTTCCCCACAGCCCAACGATATCCTGAACAGTATCTCACCAGCCAGAAGTTAATCCAAATGGGAGAGAAAACAAAGAAACTCCATGGTGTAGTATATAAAAATCTGGTTTAATGGTATAGTAAGGGTTACACTTACAATTAATCGATGGTCAATCAGCGGTAAAAAGCAGACAGTGTGCAGCAATGACAGCGGTACATACGGCAGCGTTGGTTCAAATCTTTCCCGAGCTCCTGTGCTACGCGGATACTTCCTCGTGTGTACTCAATGCGTGACGACGTCACCGGCCCCCTACGCGTTTCGTCATTAATAGACATCAACTGGGGATTGGCCGAAGCGAACGTCACCACGCTGAAGAAATAAATACATGACGGTGCCATTTTGGATCATGGCAAACACTCGGCATGTAACAGAGGAAGTAAGGGCAACTCGGAAGTCCATTGAAGTAGTGGGTAAACCGCACAGGAAACAAAAAAACAGAAGGGGATGAGTCCCAAATAGAGACATCTAGTGGTAATAAAGAGGAAGTACCAGCGGGAGCCAAGAGGAGCCAGGGAATAGCCGAACCAAATTACAAACAATATGGATATGACCATCTGGATACAAAAATAAAAGCTGATCAACCTAACATAATAAAAACACATATGAGAGTCAATAAAAATCTATAAGAAGTATATAGCTGGGACATAACAACAAATCAGGAATTATTAATAAAGCTGTTAATGTCCCAATCTATATTCAAACCAAAGGGTTTGAAGGACTTTAAAAGAAAAATCCATCTGGTTTCAGATCTGGATATAGCCCTAACCATATTAGTAGCTCTCCAATGAGGACGAATTAAATCGATAGCAAAAAATATAGTACCTTTAAGTTGACGATTATGGTATTGATCATAATGCTTGGATAGGTTATGCTTAGGGAAACCCCTCTTAATATAACCCACATGTTCATTAAGCCTAATATGCAATTCCCGCTTCGTGCGGCCTACATATTGTTTTGAACATGGACACTGAATCATGCTTCAGTGTCCATGTTCAAAACTATATGTAGGCCGCACGAAGCGGGAATTGCATATTAGGCTTAATGAACATGTGGGTAATATTAAGAGGGGTTTCCCTAAGCATAACCTATCCAAGCATTATGATCAATACCATAATCGTCAACTTAAAGGTACTATATTGTTTGCTATCGATTTGATTCGTCCTCATTGGAGAGGTACTAATATGGTTAGGGCTATATCCAGATCTGAAACCAGATGGATTTTTCTTTTAAAGTCCTTCAAACCCTTTGAATATAGATTGGGACATTAACAGCTTTATTAATAATTCCTGATTTGTTGTTATGTCCCAGCTATATACTTCTTATAGATTTTTATTGACTCTCATATGTGTTTTTATTATGTTAGGTTGATCAGCTTTTATTTTTGTATTCAGATGGTCATATCCATATTGTTTGTAATTTGGTTCGGCTATTCCCTGGCTCCTCTTGGCTCCCGCTGGTACTTCCTCTTTATTACCACTAGATGTCTCTATTTGGGACTCATCCCCTTCTGTTTTTTTTTTTCCTGTGCGGTTTACCCACTACTTCAATGGACTTCCGGGTTGCCCTTACTTCCTCTGTTACATGCCGAGCGTTTGCCATGATCCAAAATGGCGCCGTCATGTATTTATTTCTTCAGCGTGGTGACGTTCGCTTCGGCCAATCCCCAGTTGATGTCTATTGATGACGAAACGCGTAGGGGGCCGGTGACGTCGTCACGCATTGAGTACACACGAGGAAGTATCCGCGTAGCACAGGAGCTCGGGAAAGATTTGAACCAACGCTGCCGTATGTACCGCTGTCATTGCTGCACACTGTCTGCTTTTTACCACTGATTGACCATCGATTAATTGTAAGTGTAACCCTTACTATACCATTAAACCGGATTTTTATATACTACACCATGGAGTTTCTTTGTTTTCTCTCCCATTTGGATTAACTTCTGGCTGGTGAGATACTGTTCAGGATATCGTTGGGCTGTGGGGAAGCCTTATTCCCTGCGTTAGGTGAGACTGTGGATACAGTCACGGCTATCCGGTAAGCAGGACCACCACACACCTGGGTGTCACGTTTGCCAGTCTGCACAGCTTTATTGGGAAGAAGCCTTTCTCAGCCACTCACCTTTCATTTTGTTTTTTGGGACATTTGTTTATGATGTTAAAGTTATTGTGTTTATTTCATTAATTACACACAGCATCACTTTTATTTTATTTACCTTGTTTGGTAATCTTCTTAGTATCACTTCACGGTGTGTTTTTAGTGATTTTTGGTCACCTATTCACTTCTGTTTATCATTGTTTGGACTAGATTAGGTTAACTGGCCCTATGTTCACCTATTGAGCGCTGCATACTTCATTTTTCTATTAATGTCTGTTTTAAGTCTTTTTAGATGGCAGAGAATTTTCAGTCTCTTATTAGGGGAGCGGAGCCCTTTAACATTCCAGGAGACTATTTTCATATTAGGGGGTCAATCGAGAGGAGCTGGGCTGGTGTTGTAGGGTTGGATCGAAGTAGGTAACGGAAGTGAGCTATGAGAGTAGTATGGGACAATGAGTTGTCTACGCTACAGGGAGGTGGTGATGAAGTGTCCAGTGTTGGAAGCATACCTTGGCTTGGATGAGGTAAAAGAAAAGAAGGATATCGGGGGAGGGGTTGAGAAAATAAGAACAAAAAAAATATCGTACGGACTTCACTTTTTTCCGCATGGAGTCGCTGTGTAGTCCAGCTCCCATTGCAAGACCCGAATAATGCAGCCTTGACAAAAAGAAAACCCACGTATTCAGGGGTGGTCAATGCAGCAGATTCGGATCGTGTACGGAGAGAGATAAAGGCTCTACACAGGGAGGCCAGAGGGAACAAACATTTGTACCAGCAATGTAAAAGCAGAGAGAAAAAAAACAAAAAAAAAAAACAACATATCTATCATAAACATGTAAAGAACAAAGAGGAAGGAAAGGACTGGCCTACCGTCAAAATGCAAGTCTGGTTTTCAAAGTCGGTAGGAGAGACCGGTGAGGTATCTCGCCTCAGGGGTAGGGCTGTTTGGTTGGGTCAGGCGTGACTATAGCCGAGAAGATGGAAGAAGAGTATTAGTCGATTCAGCTGAGCATGGATTGGGGCAGGTCTGGTTTTGAGGGCCTGAATCTTTTTGGAGAGTCCTTACGCGGGCTTCTTTGGTCGAGACCTCGGTTGATTGGAGTCGTCCTGGATGAGGGGCTGAGGTGAGGTCCCGAGTGAAGAGAGCGTAGGAAGGCTTCTGCTTCAGATGGGTCTTGGAATGAAAGCTGGTCCCCATTGGGTGCTTTGAGCCACAGGGTGGCGGGGAAGGCCAGGGTGAATTTGATTTGTTGACGGTGCAGTTCCAAGCAGACTTGCTGGAAAGCCTTCCTTTTTTTGGATACTTCTATGGAGTAGTCCGCAAAGACCAAGATCTGCATTCCGTCTATCTGGAGAGATCTGGATTGCCGGAATTTTTGCAGAATGGAGGCTTTGTCTGCATAATTCAGATATTTGTCGATAATCGGTCGTGGCGACTTGCGATCTGAGTTAAAGTGTCCCATGCGGTGTGCCCTTTCCACTGTGCAAGGGCCCGGGGAGGCCTAAGGACTCTGGAATACGTCTTGCACATAGATCCGTGAGGGCTGATGGTTGCAGAGATTCTGGGATGCCAATAAAGCGCAGATAGCACCTCCTGGACCTATTTTCCAAATCGTCCAGCTTGTCTAATATGAACTGATTGGTTTTGTCCTGAGCATGTTCCAGGGCCTGAGTTTGGTACAGTTCATCCTCCAGGGTTGATATGCGGTGTTCTGCCTCATTGAGCCTAGTGGAGTGTTCTCCTAGTTGGGCCTTGAGCTGCTGCATGCCTGCACTGACAGCTTTCTCCACGGAGGCAGCTATCATGGTTGTGAGGAGAGCTGCTACAGCCTGTGCAATCCTGTCTGTGGTGTTGTCCCCAGCAGGAGGTGAGGGAGGAGAAGGCTGTGGTGGGGAGGTGAGCGAATCACCGCTTACCTCCATTGCAGGCGCCACTTCCGAGGAGGGAGCCGAGTAGGCCGAAGCCGCGGCCTCGATTTGCGGGTGTACCTGTGGAGCCACCGCGGTCGCGTACGAGCGAATGCCGTTTTTTTCGACAAAACGGTCCATGGCGTGGCCGTGAATGACCAGGGGGGTGAACGGATGTTCAGGGTAGGTGTCCTATGGTTTTATATGCCGTTGTTTGGGGTCAAGCTGCGGAGCTAGTGAGAAAGGCAGCTACTCCATACGGCGCCGGAACCGGAAGTGGACGTCTCTTCTTGATATTGCACCATTGTCAGGAGGACCGAAGACCCGGATGTCGATGGATCGGTGTACTTAGACACCGCAGCGGAAGAAACGGACGTGGACTGGTCCGGTTGGGTGAGTGAGCACCTGCTCATAGACAGACACAGTACCTTTGATGTCTTGGTGGATTACAAATTCTGTTCTTCAAGTGCACCACCATTGCTAGCGAAGATTTCCCTACAGAACTTCCACTTAGTTCAGTCAGGCCTGACTGGTTAGCGCAGACATTCCTGGGTGCCATATTGTCCATGAGGGGAAGTAGCTGCAAAGGGGACTGTTAGAGTTGCATAGCATTGAATATTAGTCTGCTTGCTTAACACTGTTTATTGCAGGGCTCTGCATATGACTTGTACCCACCTGTTTTACTGCTTACCCATTAATCTAAGTAAACATACAAGGGTTAAGTATATTGGTGTCTGTGTTCTTTACTTTACGGAAGGGATAGGTAAAGAAAGTTTTAAAATATCACTGTGTTCTTGCCATAGGATTGTGCTGCTGTGAGTTACAGGCCTCGCAATCCTATCATCCCCTACTAACTGTGCCAAGGGAGGTTAGAGCCGATTGCCAGGGGTTGACAGCGGTGCACTACAGGGCCCAAAAATCATACAGGCAGCCCTCTTAACTGGGGGTATCGCTACACAAGGTAAAAATGTGCAGTAGATGTGCAATTTCTAGTGTGAGCGGGTCCTTACTCATATCAAATGTCTGCAAAAGAAGAAGCCTCCATTGCCTTTCATATCCAATCAGATGTCCCTTCATTATCCAAATGCAGTACTGCGAAAAATAATGAAAAATCTGGGTGGATGTTATGAACACCGTACACAGTTTATGTTAGTGACCTTTTTCATAAATGACTTGTACTTTTTCATTCTTATTTTCAGCACACAGGGTCCATGCTTGCAAGCACTGAAAGCCGGGTCTACCCATCTATGACTAGTCCTATGTAATGCAGTTCTCGGAAACAGTGCTTTTATAAGCCAACATTATTCATTGTACAATACACTGTCTCTGGAAAAGCTGCAGGAATACTCAGATGATGCTTATGACTACAACCTCTAATTGTTCGGAACTCTGTTAAATTAAAATAGGAGCGGTAGGAGCAGTGTGAGGGAGGAGAGGTTATTTTTAAATTCAGTTTACTATATTTTACCCACAGTTCTACAAACTATGGAAAGATGTCTAATCAGAATAAAACAGCGGACTACACTCTCTGGGATAATAGATTCCACACCTGTGGTATGTATTTAGAGAAGACATTTGCATAGAGCACAAACTACCATATATACTCGAGTATAAGCCAAGTTTTTCAGCACATTTTTTGTGTGCTGAAAATGCCCCCCTCGGCTTATATTCGAGTCTGTGTCCTTCTTCAACTTTGTGCGCCTGATCCTGGCCATACTTGGCACACATGTAGCCCCACTCTTCCTCTACATGTATGCAAAGTTTGTTGTCCAGGGGACCTACGGCCGGGGAGCACCGATTTTTCAAAGCCGGGCACCCCCTTTCCATAGACTCCAATGTTAAACAGTAATTTCTACTGTGATTTTGGGGACCCGGAACCAGCCGAGCACCCCTTCCATAGACTCCCATGTTAAAAGTCAGTCTAGTCACACAGCGCCGGAGATCAGGTAGGGAGATTGGGCACTGTGAGGCATGGACACAGTGAGGCATGGGCACAGTGACAGTGAGGCATGGGCACAGTGAGGCATGGGCACAGTGAGGCATGGGCACAGTGAGGCATGGACACAGTGAGGCATGGACACAGTGAGGCATGGACACAGTGAGGCATGGACACAGTGAGGCACAGTGAGGCATGCACATGGACACAGTGAGGCAAAGTGAGGCACAGTGAGGCATGCAGATGGACACCCTAAGCTTATACTCGAGTCAATACGTTTTCCCAGTTTTTTGTGGTAAAATTAGGTGCCTCTGCTTATATTCGGGTCGGCTTATACTCAAGTGTATACGGTATCTTCTGAAGGAAACTGTCTCTTTGGCCTTTTACCAATAACTAGCCGGAAATTCAGCTGTCATAATCATTATTAATGCTTCATCTACTGTTTTTAAAGAGGAAAACATTTAATGGAAAACACAGCATTTAAAATGTTGAAATTGTCTTGTTTATATATATATATATATATATATATATACTGTATATACACTGCTCAAAAAAATGTTAAGGAGCACTTTGAAAACACAAAAACACATCAGATCTCAATAGGGAAAAATATCATGCTGGACATCTATACGGATATGGACTGGGTAATGTGTTAGGAACGAAAGGATGCCACATTGTTTGATGGAAATTAAAATTATCAACCTACAGAGGGCTGAATACAAAGACACCCCGAAAATCAAAGTGAAAAAATAATGCAGCAGGCTAGCCCATTTTCCTGAAATTTCATTGCAGCAACTCAAAATGGTACTCAGTAATTTGTATGCCCCCCAAGTGCTTGTATGCATGCCAGACAACATTGGGGCATGCTCCTAATAAGATGACGGATGGTGTGTCCTGGTGTACTACCTCCCAGATCTGGACCAGGGCATCAATGAGCTGCTGAATAGATGAGGTGCAACCTGGCGGCGTCGGGTGGACTGACACATTGTCAGGGTCACCTGTGGCCAGGTGACAGATGCACACCGTAGGGGGACAGGAGTGCACCGCGAGGTAGTGAACCCTATGGCTGGCTTCTGCGGATAGGAAACTGGGTGGTTGTGGAAAGCGGGACCAGAGGAGCACAACCGGGATCCCAACGGAAGCGAGAGCCAAGATTCCCCAGGGCGCGGAGTCTAAGACCCAGCTGGTCTTCTCCAGGGCCTCTAGTGGTGAGGATGTTACGCTCTGGGACCAGGTCGCGGCCCCTGGAGTTTCCTAGCTCACGCCCCGTAGGATAAGGAGAAAAGAGGGGAAGCAGCAGCACACGATAGAGAGAACCAAATAACAAGCTGAAGGTCAGGGGCCACGAGCAGACAAGGATAGTCGGGGACAAGCCAATAACGTAACAGAGAGACAGACGTAGCACACGGCAGGCAGGAACCCAAACACACAATGCCTAACAAACACGTTGATCAGCAAAGCAGGCTTGCAGTGCACAGGTTAATATAGTGTTCTGTGATAGGGCCTGGGGTGGAGTCAGGCTGGGAGGAGATTATAAAGGAAGCCAGGTGAAAGGGCTCAGGCCTCTAAGATGAACACATGGGAAGGAAGGTAAGCTGACAGACAAACACTACTGCATATCCATGACAGTACCCTCCCTCTTATGGGCCCTCCCCCGCCTGGACCCAGGCTTAAAGGGAAATCTCTGATGAAACCTTCTCAACAGATGAGGTGCAGCGACATCAGATGCAGCGATCCAAGACGCCTCCTCAGGACCAATGCACAAGGTACTGAAGAATGCCTCTGCAGAGCCGAGAATCCAGAACTTGTCTAACCTCGTACTTAAGATTATCCTCAGAGACCGAAAACGAGGTAGGGAGATGACAAGAAGATCTATTGAGGACCAAAGGCTCTCTAGGAATAAGCAAGGGCATGAGAGGATCAACAAGAATCTGAGGAGGGTCCCCTAGACCCTTAAAGGGGAACTGGTCATCTTGCACAGGACCATCAGACTGGGCAGATGTCAGTGGAACCCTGAAGTCAGGTTGGTTAGAAGGTGACATGTCGCCGGAGTCAAGCTGAATAGCTGAAGGACAAGCAGAAAGTCCCGAACAAGAAAAAGTAGGAGGCTCACTGGGCATGGGCTGGACTGGCATAACTAGTACAGAGGCAGAGTGAATAGCTGAGTCAGGTGTAGCGACTACCTGAATCGCATCGCAAGACGTAGCGACTGCAGGACTTGTAGACAAGCTAGCCTGGCTGTGCGTCCAAGGGTGGTTAGGGACAGAGAAATGTAAATGGTTATGCAACCTGGAATGAATGACCGGCTCAGATTCACAGGGGGAAACCTTGGGTAGGCAGGACGAGGAACAGGAGGGACCCCAAGCCAGGATCTGTCCAGTAGTCCAGTCCACATGAGGAGAATGGAGCTGTAACCATGGGAGACCCAAAATTATAGGCGTTGAGGCCTTGGGTAAGATAAGGAAGGATATCCACTCCTGGTGGAGTGTCCCTACCGACATCTTAACAGGGAGGGTCTGGAAGCGGATAGGTCCCCCTGGGAGAACAGTACCATCAATCGCCAAGACCACCAATGGCGTGGTGAGGGGCAAAAGAGTAAGTCTCATGGACGATGCGATTTCCCAGTCCATGAAATTACCAGCGGCTCCGGAATCCAGATATGCTGAGACTGAATGAGAAGAAGCACCAACATGAAGGAACACAGAAAGCAGAAGACGAGAAGGGGAAGGTGATATTTCTGGGTCCAATACTCCACTTTCCAGATGAAGTGGACCCGAACGTTTTTCTGGACAAAGAGAGCAAGTGTCACGAAAATGACCTTTGCCCCCACAGTAAAGACACAGACCAAGAGTTCTGCGCCTAGCACGTTCCTCGGGGGATAGCCTGGTCCGACCCAGCTGCATGGGTTCCTCAGCTGGTAGGAGATGCTCTACGGGTCGAAGAGAGGGGAGCTCAGGCTGACTAAGAACCAAGGAGTGCTGGCGTTGCTTTTCTAAGGTCCTCTCCTGAAAGCGATTATCAATCTGGTTACACAAGGAGATAACGCCGGCCAGATCAGTGGGGATGGTTCTTCCTGCTAATTCATCCTACACTCTATCAGACAGGCCATGCAAAAAGGTTGCGACTAAGGCCTCATTGTTCCAGCTCAACTCAGCCGACAGTATGCGGAAATGAAGGGCATACTGTCCCACAGAAGCAGACTCTTGGCAGAGACGTAAAAGGGCGCTGGCCGCTGAAGAGACACGAGCCGGTTCTTCGAAGATATTCCGAAAAAGTTTCAAGAAGCCAGACAGGCTAGAAACCACTGGATCATTCAGTTCCCACAGAGGGGCTGCCCAGGCTAAAGCTTCACCAGAGAGGAGGGAAATGATATAGGCTACCTTAGCCCGATCAGACAGGAAGTTTTGGGGCTGGAGCTCAAAATGAATCGTGCATTGGCTAAGGAACCCCCTGCAAGCCTTGGAGTCCCCAGAGAAACGGGACGGAGCTGGCAGTTGTAGCGAGTGTGTGGCTGCGACTGGTGCGATAGGTACAGCCGCTGGTTGTACTTGGGGTTGCGGATTCGGGGTTCCCAAGGAGACCTGAAGCTGCTCGAATCGAGAAGCCAGATCCTGGAGGAATCGCATCACCTGGGTCTGATTTGATTCCTGGGTCTCAAGTCTGCGAACTATGCCCTGCAATGGATCATCCGCGGGAAGCGGGATGTCAGCCGGGTTCATGGCTGATCAAACTGTCAGGGTCACCTGTGGCCAGGTGACAGATGCACACCGTAGGGGGACAGGAGTGCACCGCGAGGTAGTGAACCCTATGGCTGGCTTCTGCGGATAGGAAACTGGGTGGTTGTGGAAAGCGGGACCAGAGGAGCACAACCGGGATCCCAACGGAAGCGAGAGCCAAGATTCCCCAGGGCGCGGAGTCTAAGACCCAGCTGGTCTTCTCCAGGGCCTCTAGTGGTGAGGATGTTACGCTGCAGGCTGGGACCAGGTCGCGGCCCCTGGAGTTTCCTAGCTCACGCCCCGTAGGATAAGGGGAAAAGAGGGGAAGCAGCAGCACACGATAGAGAGAACCAAATAACAAGCTGAAGGTCAGGGGCCACGAGCAGACAAGGATAGTCGGGGACAAGCCAATAACGTAACAGAGAGACAGACGTAGCACACGGCAGGCAGGAACCCAAACACACAATGCCTAACAAACACGTTGATCAGCAAAGCAGGCTTGCAGTGCACAGGTTAATATAGTGTTCTGTGATAGGGCCTGGGGTGGAGTCAGGCTGGGAGGAGATTATAAAGGAAGCCAGGTGAAAGGGCTCAGGCCTCTAAGATGAACACATGGGAAGGAAGGTAAGCTGACAGACAAACACTACTGCATATCCATGACACACATAATGCCCCAGAGGTGTTCTATTGGATTTAGGTCATGTGAGCATGAGGGCCATTCAATGGTATCAATTCCTTCATCCTCCAGGAACTGGCTGCATACTCTTGCCACATGAGGCCGGGCATTGTCGTGCACCAGGAGGAACCCAGGACCCACTGCGCCAGCATAGGGTCTGACAATGGGTCCAAGCATTTCATCCCGATACCTAATGGCAGTCAGGGTGCCATTGTCTAGCCCAGTGATGGCGAACCTTGGCACCTCAGATGTTTTGGAACTACATTTGCCATGATGCTCTACTACACTGCAGAGTGCAAGAGCATTAATGGAAATGTAGTTCCAAAACATCTGGGGTGCCAAGGTTTGCCATCACTGGTCTAGCCTGTAGAGGTCTGTGCATTCCTCCATGGATATGCCTCCCAGACCATCACTGACTTACCACCCCGGTCATGCTGAATGATATAACAGGCAGCATAATGTTCTCCATGGCTTCTCCAGACCCTTTCACGTCTGTCACATGTGCTCAGAGTGAACCTGCTCTCTTCTGTGAAAAGCACAGGATGCCAGTGCCGGACCTGCCAATTCTGTTTTTTAATGGCAAGTGCCAATCAAGCTCCACGGTGACGGGTAGTGAGCACAGGGCCCACTAGAAGACGTTGGGCCCTCAGGCCAAGTGTTGCCAACCTACCAGATTATATTTACTGGCACGGCACCCGAAATTTACTGGCATTTCACAAAAGTTACTAAGTTACATTTTTAGGTGCAAATTTCAGTATTTAGGCTACAAACAAGTACGCTAAGCAAATAGCAATGTGATTTAAGGTAGATATTAAGGTAAAAAAACATATTTTTGTTATTTTCGATATAATAAGGGCAAATTATTTAGTCACATCACCCCCTGCCTCCATTCCCCTCTGCCACCAACACCCCCTGCCTTCACCCCCCTCTGCGGTGCCACAATCTCCCCCTGCCTCCAATCTTCCCCAGGCCCCCTGCCTCCAATCACCCCCTTTCTCCATCCCCCTCTGCGGTGCCACCAACAACCCTTGTCTCCATCCCCCACCCTCTGCGGTGCCACCATCCCCCTCTGTGGTGCCACCAACACCCCCTGCCTCCAATCACGCCCTGCCTCCAATCTCCCCCTGCCTCCAATCTCCCCCTGCCTCCATCCCCCTCTGCGGTGCCACCATCACCCCCTGCCTACAATCTCCCCCTACCTCCATTTAACCCCCTGCCTCCATCGTCCCCCTCTGCGGTGCCACCATCACCCCCTGCCTCCATAGGATCCCCCTCTGCCACCATCACCTGATGTCACTGTCGGCTGGGCTGTCTGTCACTCTGTCCGTCCCCGACTCCCCTGTGAACTTTGTATTGCCTGGATGCAGCAGGCTCCTCCATTCTGGTGCCGCCGCGTGCTGCTCAGCCTCCGAGTCCTGACACCTGCTCCAGTGCTGTGCTCCTCTGTCCTCCTGGTTAGTTACAGATTTAAAATTCTGGTGCGCACGCGCCTGGCAGGATGTCCTAATACATCACTCGCCGGCGCCGCCTCTTTAAAATCCGCCAGTTGAATACAGCAGATGCTCGGCTCGGCAAGCTCCGGAACTGCGCATGCGCAGTTCCAAGCCGAACTTATCTTGGCTTTTTTTACTGGCACATTTCCGCAACTACAGACATTTACGTACAGGGGGGAAAGTCTCAGTTTTTACGGACTGTCCGTAAAAATTCGGACGGTTGGAACACTGCTCAGGCCACCCTCATGAAGTCTGTTTCTGATTGTTTGGGAAGAGACATTCATACCAGTGGCCTGCTGGAGGTAATTTTGTAGGGCTCTGGCAGTGCTCATCCTGTTCCTCCTTGCACAAAAGAACAGATACCAGTCCTGCTGGTGGGTTAAGGACCTTCTAGGGCCCTGTCCAGCTCTCTTAGAGTAACTGCCTGTTTCCTGCAATATCCTCCATGCTCATGAGACTGTGCTGGGAGACACAGTAAGCCTTCTGACAATGACACGTATTGATGTGCCATCCTGGAGGAGTTGGACTGCTGGTGAAACCGCTATAGGGTCCAGGTATCGCCTCATGCTACCAGTAGTGACACCGACCCTAGCCAAATGCAAAACTAGTGAAAAACAGTCAGAAAAAATGAGTAGGGAAAGAAATGTCAGTGGCCTCCATCTGTAAAACCATTCCTGTTTTAAAGGTTGCCCATCTAGTGTACCTGTTGATCATTTCATTAACACCAAAGCAGCTGAAACTGATTAACAACCCCCTGTGATACTTAACTGACCAGATCAATATCCCAGGAGTTTAATTGACTTGATGCTATACTCTGATTAAAAAAGTATTCCTTAAATTTTTTTGAGAATTGTATAGAGCGAGAGAGAGAGAGAGAGAGAGAGAAGAAGAGAGAGAGAGAAAAAAGAGAGAGAGAGAGAAGAGAGGAAATACCAGCCAGGAAATACTGTAACAGGGCTTGTGACCCACTTTTATTTAAAGGAAAAGTTCAAATGTAACTTACAGTGTTACCCTCGCAGGGTTTTCCAACACCACATCAAAACACAAAAGCAAAGTGACAATATAAGCCACCTAGCTTCCTCTTGCAGTATCACTACCCCATACTTCCCAACTTTCTGAGATGGGAATGAGGGACACCTATTAACAAAAGTATGCAGGAATAGGACACACCCCCTGTCACGCCCCTTAAATGGAGAATTATAAAAAAAAAAAAAGTTAAACTCACAAATGCTTTTTTTTACCATTACTATTCCTTTATGGTGGCTTTTGACATTTACAAATGCAGCAATTTAGAAAATGGAGGAAGGTTTAGCACTGCGAAACACTTTTTGAAACATAAAAAGTGCACTTTATATACAACTACATAGATCAGACCAAAATGAGAGACAAATGAGGAGGAAAGAGGGACAGAAGGACTTAGTTCCAAATCAGGAACATTTGGAAGCCATGCTACTCTAGCTTGGAGTTTGGCATTATACTATGCCATTTGCTTAACAAATACAACTTGTTAAGTCCATGTAAAATGGACCAATTTGAAGTTTATGAAAATTCCCTTAAAGGATACAGCACGATGTCTGTGATTTTAATCCTTTATAATAATGTTATTACATTTAAGTGGTGTCAGAAGGTGTTGCACTAGGCCCGAACACTCTCTACTTTTTTCCTTTTTTTAGTATTGAAGGTTTCCCTGGTCTGATGAGAGCTGCAAGGCTAGGAAAGATCTCTGGACATCACAAAAATTGTATAAAAATTAAATTCTCTCATACATTCCTCCAAACACTTGATAGCTGGCAATGTGTCTATTTTTGTTACTGATTATAATTGAATTATTGTCAAGTTTATGCTATCTTTATTGTGATTTTTTTAATGACCAAAAAACTCAACTGATCAAATCATGGCCACAAATAAAAAGGTTTGCTTAACACTGGATCTCACTGATCTCCTAAAGGTAGCCATATATGGATGGAAATTCAGCCGGTTCAGCAGAGATCAGCCGAATTTTCATTCTTGTATGGGCAAGTTGGTTGTACAGAAGCCGATCTAACTTCTGTTTTTCCCCAAAAATCAGTGCTGCCAGCTATAGGATCAGTGTGCTCTGACAGTGGGTAAGACGCCCCACCATCAGAATACAAAAGCACAGTAGGAGTGATTTCCCATCCACATGCCATGTGTGGATGGGGGAATCAAGGCATTTTTTTTTTCCATTGAACCCACTGGTTGAACTAAAAAAAAAAAAGAAAAAAGATTAATGTATGGCCAGCTTAACAATTGATACACTCTAGTAGAAATTAATCATCAGAAACCACATTTTATATTTTTTGAAAAAGTTCTTCTCGATGTATCTCATTTACCTCATCGTCTTTATACCAGGAGAGGCTCTCTGCAGTAAGAATAAACCAGTAGTCTTTGGATCCTCCTTTCATAAGACTGATATTGCTAATAGTCAACCAACCCTTCCGAATAACCTGCACAGAAAAAGTACATTAGTATGTTAAATTTTCAGTTTGCATGTCTAAGTATAAATCTTACATACCTGAGTAACTTTAATAATCAGTAAATCTAAGATACAGGTAGTTTGAGTAATATGCAATCCTCAAGTGTTCCTATAATGGCTGAGGTTGGCCCTACCTTCCAAGACTCTGTATTGGTTCTTAAATGTTATGGGTCGCCTCATTAACCAATAGGGATGTTCAAGAAGTTGGTACTACCAAAACTTGGAAATTTGCAAATGACCTCAGCAATCAATATTATTGGATCTTATTAGATCTACTGATCACTTTGACATGTTTTTCAAAAAAAGTACTGACTATATAGTAAAAGAAGGGGAAGAAGCCGTGTAGCTCTAGTTTGGCCAAACGTTAACTGCAATTTGGATCTAGGGGTTCCCGTAGTAAGCAGCAACTGACTCAAGAAGGTACAAATAAGAACACAAGGTTGTCTGCACTTAGGCCATAGCATTAGTGTGCCCAAATATTGCATACTACACCAACAAAAATATTTCTCATTCTGTAATTGAAGCTATACAACAGGGAGAATGTTATCATTTGTTTAAAGTCTGCAGTTTCCCATGTCTCAACTTTACCTCTAGAAAGAAAAGAAGGGCGCACCATCCTTGTGCATTACCAGAGCATTTATAGAGGGTCTTGGGGAGGTCTTGATACTATTGCTGTGGCTCTGAGGAAGAGGGTCCGCCCTCGCAACGCGTAAGCCGTGATTGATGCCGTCTGGTTCCCCCGGTCATCTGGTCCAGGTTGCAGGCAGCTAGAGACACCATTCGCTACTGCCGGAGGGTCGGAGGGTTGTTAAGCCATATTCTAAAGCTTGTTTGTGAGTAGTTATTTTATCTGTATATTTTATGAATAAACCTTGCCATTGGTAATGCACAAGGTCGATGCGCCCCTCTTTTCTTTCTATATGTTTCAGCCTCAAGAATACCCATTGTTCTGAGGAGGGCAGCAAGACTTTGGTCATCCCCTACTTCATCGGAAGGCTCTGGTTGTGCCACTTGGTGACTGGGCTCCCGAGCGCAGGAGAAAGTTTGTGTTTTTGTCAACTTTACCTCTAGCCTGCTTAATGGACTGCTAATACAACAGATGATACTAGGGAGACAGAATGACCCTGTGCTTTCTGCATCCTGTAAGCCTTCAAAGTCTAAAAAAAAGATAACAGAACTGTATAAAGCAGTACAGGCTTACTGGCTTACTGTACTCTCAGTCTGATTTCTTGTGCAGAGGATTATGGAAACTATAAGGATAATCTGATGCCCATCCAGCACAAACTCAGATGCCTTTTATTTAAAAAAGAAATTAGTAATGGCTTTGAGTGTGCTTACAACCCCTGGAATTCTGGACAGCCAGCTGCAACAGTTTTCTAAACATCCGCATCAAACTTTGCATAGAGCGCATGCACACGTAAGAAGTGGAAATGGCCAGGGGCGAGTTTTGTCATAGCACAATGCTTCTCTTAAAGTAGAACTTTAGTCAGAAAATTAGTTCCTGCTAGATCACTTCAGGCTGGTCCCATTTGAGGTATAGCTATGTAAAACATTAAAAACAGGTGCCTATACTGTTTAAAATCCAGCAATACACTGTCTCACCCTGCTCTGCACATTCTCATTTGCTCTCGTTTTCTGGCATTGTGCCAAAAATCAAAGCCGCTAGAGGCCAATCTGTTGACAGCCTAAAGATTTACTGCTACTCGGGGACTCAGGGGTTCAGCAAAATGGTAGCCTCCAGCAAACAGAAACAGGAGTAATGATGGAGGCAATATTCAACACGCACTAATTTTGGTAGCATAATTATTAATGTGAAATGTATGTTCCTTGCCAAAGAACAGTATTTTTTATCAAGTTTTTATGGGTAAAGTTCTGCTTTAAAAGAGGCAGAAGGGAAAGTTTATGACTCAAGCTGGGATCACACAGATAATCTGTGTCATAAAATCTGTCACTGCTCCTGTTTTGTAATACCAACTGTGTGGCAAAGTACTTTTTTTTTTTAATGAAAGTTTCTCATTCTTTAACCACTTCAGCTCCAGAAGGTTTACCCCCCTTCATGTCCAGGCCATTTTTTGCGATACTGCACTGCATTTCTATAACTGACAATTGTGCGGTCGTGCGACGCTGTACCCAAATAAAATGTATGTCCTTCCCCCCCCCCCCCCACAAATAGAGCTTTCTTTTGGTGGTATTTGATCACCTCTACGTTTTTGTTTTTTTTGCACTATAAACAAAAAAGCCCGAAATTTTGATAAAAAAAAAAAAAATATATTTTTTACTTTCTGCTATTAAACATACCCCCCAAAAAATGGAATTTCTTCATTAATTTAGGCCAATATGTATTCTGCTACATAGTTTTGGTAAAAAAAAAATCCAATAAGCGTATATTGATGGGTTTGCACCAAAGTTATAGCGTCTACAAAATATGGGATAGATTTATGTAATTTTACTAGTAGTGGTGGCGATCAACAGATTTTTAGCGGACATTACGGCAGACAAATCAGATACTAAGTGACACTTTTTGGGGACCAGTGACACCAATACAGTGATCAGTGCTAAAAAAATGCACTGATCACTGTATTGGTGTCACTGGTCCCCAAAAAGTGTCACTTAGTATCTGATTTGTCTGCCGTAATGTCCGCTAAAAATCTGTTGATCGCCACCACTACTAGTAAAATTACATAAATCTATCCCATATTTTGTAGACGCTATAACTTTGGTGCAAACCCATCAATATACGCTTATTGGATTTTTTTTTTACCAAAAAAGAGAGCACCGGACTGTGCAAGACCCGGTAGTGCCAGATCATGCACCTAGCAGTAAATTTGCATGGGGTGATCATGAACTGGTAAAATAAAAACAAAATTTAAATGTTTATCTTTTTCATTTTTTAATTTAAAGTTTCCAACTTTTAATTTTTCCTCTCACTGCTGTTGCTCTTCTCCACATCCCTAAAAGGAAGATGCCCCTCACCATTACCCAGATAGCAAAGATAACTTGCCACAAATTTGTGGCAGTGTTGAATTGTAAAGCCCTGTACACACGATCGGATTTCCTATCCTGACTTCCATCAGTCTTGCCTACACACCATCAGTCAAAAATCTGACCGTCCCAAACGCCGTGACGTAAAACACTCCGATAAGCCGAGAAAAATGAAGTTCAATGCTTCTGAGCATGCGTTGACGTGATTCTGAGCATGCATGGGTTTTTTATCCGATGGAGTTCCACACAGACGATCGGATTTTGCTATCGTTTTTTTTCCCATCGGAAAAATTTAAAACATGTTCTATTTTTTCACACCGATGGAAAAAAGACCGATGGGGCCCATACACGATCGGTGAAACCGATCGTGTGTACACGGCTTAAGTCTGCTAACTTGCTGCAAATTTTCATTGGCAAGTTGAAGTTGTAGTTGACACTTTTCCAATTTGTAGCAAATTTGCATGGCAAGTCTCTAGCAAGAGCAAAGTTGCAGTGGTGAGTCTACAGCAAGAGCTCTGCAAGTCTACAGCATGAAAATTCAGCCACAGTGACCCCTGAGAAAAGCAAATAAGCTCAGGAACCCCAGAAGAGGGAAAAAACGTAGGATAGAAACGAGTGGGATCCCATGGAGAGTCAAGAAAGGACTTACCTGGAAGCGCACCCGGAAAAAAGGGTTGGGCCTACGCGGCTGACAGCCGGCACAGAGGTGTCCCAACCCTGATGACATGTGCTAGTGTTCCTCCCTCCGGATCGAAACAAAGGGGGGGGGGGATATGTGAGAGTGAGAGCCCCTCTCTTAGTGAAAATGTGTTTAAAATGGACACAGGACTCTCAAAGAAGCAATTTGAGAAGTCCCAGCAAAAGATTGGTGAGCAGAGAAAACTATGCTTTAAGTTTTCTCTGGATTGGGGCTGGAAACTTGAAGACTTCAAAGAGCATTGGGAGGGATGGAGTCTTCAGTCATGTGTCCGGGTTTTCCAGAAGCTCTGCAGGTTATGTGTGTGTCCAGGTGCACACACCCATTATAAGGCAGAGCTGAGCATAGCTCAGTGTGTGTGTGGGAAAGGAGTTGGTGTGACAGCAGTTGTTGCAGACAGGAGAGAGGTGTGCTACTGATAAAGAACTCAGGCAACATCCTTGAGACGGTACTCCATGTGGGAGAGTTTCCAGGTCAGTGGACTGAGAGAGTCGGGCCAGCTGAGAGAGTCGGGGAGACTATAGCTGAGACAACTGGAAGAGAGAGTCTTGGGGACCAGAGGGAACCGTGAGTCTTGGAGGAGTGTGGAAGCCTGGAGTGTCAGGAGAGCCCCTTCCTAGAAGCCAGGAGTGGGCCTGTGCAGCAAGGAACTGCGCCCAAGGCTGAGCGAGCTTTAAGAGCCAGGTGGATTGGCATTTTTCCGTTGTTGGTTTTGGGAGAAGAAACCAAATTCATGTGTGAACTTTCATTTTTTTTTTGTTACTTTCAATAAAAGTGGGCTACCATGCCCTTAAACCTTAGTTCCTGTTGGCTGTGAACTCACTTAAAACACATCTATCACTGAGCTAGACATCCCCCAATGTCACAGTATGCATAACATCTTTTTCACCATGATCCTGATGAAGCATGGGAGCATGTGAAACATGTTGACCATTTTGTCGAGTAAATAAAGAATACTCGATTTGTGGAATACATATGCTAAATCTGCGATGTACACCATATGGATTTCGGCAATGGGAAAATGTTTTTCAATATGTAAAGTGTCTTACACTCTATGGATAAATTTAGCTATTTTCGCAATTTTGTTTTGTGCTATTATTGCGTTCCAAGGTGCTGTAGTTTAAAGTCTTGTGTGTAACTTTTGAAGTATCTGTAAATGAGGGATGAGAACATCTTTGGACATGATATACTGTAATTGTCAATGGCCTCTTTTTAATATTTCTACTTGAAAACATTGGAAATACAGAAAAAAAAAGATTGTCCTACTCCTGCTTGCATTCACACCAATTAATATAATGCATGATGATTTGGTGAATTCAGGAGCAAGCGTGGCCTTGGCAGTGGGACAGAGAAATGATCAGAGCTCACATCTTTTCTGAGATCCAAGAACCAAGCAGGTATTTCAATCCTCGTGCACAGGGTTAACAAAACAGTTTCGATTGAAGGACTGGAGATCTACTAAATGACTTTTAGGGAAAGTCTGATCCCACTATCTGTACATGGACAACTGAAATAGGAGGCAAAATGTAAATGAAGACAACTGTTCCGTTATAATGATCCTATCCACGGATAAACATCAACATAGCTTTTGTTTTGTCTCCCTCAGCCTTATAGCCTGTGATAGTTAGCCACCAGGCAGTTTTGGATATTGCTGGCATGAATCAGAACAGATCAGGAAGAAGGGAAACATGTGTAGCAGTGACATGGATTGGAGATAATATTGTAGCTGTCAGCAGGGTACAGTTGACAGGATGAACGAAGGATGACACGGTTCCTTCCCGCTAGGCTGTACAGGACTCACTTGGGCTGCACACTGTCCTTGCCACAATTCCTGCAGTCTCTACATTAATAGAGTAATAGAAGGAAGTGACTTTGAAAGATTACATAAGCTTGTAAAAACACCCATCTCCCTCCCTTTCCCTGAAGAACAGGTCAACAGGAAGATATAATTCTTTAAAAATGCTTTTGCTATTGTTAAAATAACATAGTTGTGTTACTTTTATCACGGAGCATCTATGGTCACATCAGTAAGCAACTTACACTATATTCTGGTTTTTCACATACAACATCTCTATTAGGTCAAATACACCTAAGGATCTACTGATAGTTTGTTGTAAAACACAAGGGTTTTGCATAGCAATTTTATAACAGCTCACTAAAAGAAAAAAATGCTATACTAGTAGTGTCAATGTGGCATTCAATGGCTTTAGTACAAAATTCTTCACATATGGCCACCATCACTGAAGACTTTACAAGCAATATGGGAAAAGGGAGGAGCAAAAGAATTTGCTCCACCCACCTATGGGGCCGGAGCAGACTAAAGGTTACATTTGACAGTTATTTGGTACAGCTTTTTAAATAAAAGTTTTAAATTCATTGGCTAAAGGCATGTCACATGCTGTATGTGGCACGAGCTAGCCCATATATAAGAATTATATCTGCGTAGAAACAACAGCCAGCGGTGGACCAGCAAGGAAGAAGGAGCATCCCACCCTTTCTCCCATCTTCGAGGCCCTTGTTATGTCGTTTGGTCCTTTTCTCATGAAAAGGGACAGTTTTACAGATATTGAACATGTCATAGTATTACCTCAAGCTGTTATGGCTGAGTTAAAGTGATAGTTTATGGTTGAAAGTAAGCGAGTGTTAATGTTATATAAAATGGACATGTTTATTATAATTTGGTAAAAAAATAAATTACCAATAATAAAGGGCCCGGCCATTCAAATCCATTGTAAAGTATTATTTTTTATTGATTAATTTTATATAATTATAATTGTATTGTTTTGCATACGGTCCATAAGAAAAGTAGTTGTGTTGCCTACATATTATAACCTACATTGGAAATTCAGATAATATTTTACAGACCAATTATAACACCAAAATTGGCTTTTCCAGGTTAATACCAGTCACCTATTTCTCTAAAACACAAAAAACAACTGAACAAAAGCTTATTAAAAGCTTAACTATAGCCACATATAAAATAATGCCAATTAATGCAGTTCATAACATGTTTTTTAAACGTAATTAGTAACTACTGTAACTACTTCAATTTGGCATAGTACCTGTCACGGTCTCTGCCCCTCCTTGTCCCTTACACCCCAGAGAGCTGTCCCCAGCTGTGTTATGTACTCTTTGTTGTGATAATTTTGGGTGTGGTTGTAATCCATTGTTTGTGGTTGTCTGCTTGGAAGAAATGTATATTATGGGATGGATGTCCATGTGGAAGGAGAGGGACTCCTCCAGCAGCCCCCCTCTGATAAGTTGAATACACCTGACCTGTGTGGCTATTGTCATTGGACAGTTTAACTCGCCCTGTTTTCCAAGGGTGGGAGGGAAGTGTGTCTGAGGGATTTGAGCTGTTGAAACATGTGCTGGAAGAAAGGCACTTGTGTGTTTTGCCAGTCCTGCAGCCTCCATCCAGGGAGTAGATTACCCTTGGCTGTGTGCCATCTTGAGAGTGGATTATCCCTGTGATCATTTACGCTGTGAGTAGAGTGAACTTTATCCTTATGTATCCAAGACTGGGCACGGACAACCCCTACTTGCCAGAACTCTGGTATGTCTCTTGTTTGGCCAGCCTGGTGCGGATTACCCTTGACAAGCACGGACTATGCGCATTTATACTGTATTCCGGACTGTTGCTTTGCCCGGCTGTGATAGCTGCTACCTGGCAGTGTGTTAACCCTGTTACCGTTAAATAAAGAGCTTTCTGGGTGCTCCTACTCTCTGTGTGTGTCTGTTACACCTACATCTCCGTTACAGTAGCAGTCTCTTGAAATCCCGTGTACAGTAACAGTGTCCTTGTTCTGACCCTCCCTCTCCTAGGCTGTCAGGTGTGCTACATGCATATGGATTGGCAAGTAATCTGCTGTTAGGAGGAAAGAGCATACACAAGCTTATCTCTTTTAATATCTAATTGTATGTGTGTGCGTGTGTGTGTGCACATGCACAAACAACCTGGCTTTGCTGTATCATAGGGCTGTATTAACCACTTAAGCCCCGGATCAATACGCAGCATAAAGACCAGGCCCCTTTTTGCGATTCGGCACTGCGCCGCTTTAACTGACAATTGCGCGGTCGTGCGACGTGGCTCCCAAACAAAATTGACGTCCATATCCACAAATAGAGCTTTCTTTTGGTGGTATTTGATCACCTCTGTGGTTTTTATTTTTTGCGCTATAGAAAAAAAATAGAGCGACAATTTTGAAAAAAAAATAATATTTTTTACTTTTTGCTATAATAAATATCCCCAAAAAATATATAAAAAAACATTTTTTTTCCTCAGTTTAGGCCGATACATTTTCTTCTACATATTTTTGGTAAAAAAAATTGCAATCGGTGTTTATTGATTGGTTTGCGCAAAAGTTATAGCGTTTACAAAATAGGGGGTAGTTTTATGGCATTTTTATTAAAAAAAAATTTTTTTACTAGTAATGGCGGCGATCAGAGATTTTTTTTGTGACTGCGACATTATGGCGGACACATCGGACACTTTTGACACATTTTTGGGACCATTGTCATTTTCACAGCGATCAGTGCTATAAAAATGCACTGGTTACTGTGAAAATGACACTGCAAGTGAAGGGGTTAACCACTAGGGGCGCTGAAGGGGTTAAGTGTGCCTAGGGGAGTGATTACTACTGTGTGGGAGCGTGGCTACGAGTGACACGTCACCGATCTCCGCTCTGATTACACAGAGCGGAGATCGGTGACATTGTCAGTAGGGGAGCTGGGAGATGTTGTGTTTACACTAACATCTCCTCGCTCCATGCCTCCGTGAGACGATCGCGGAGATCCCCGCGGCGATCGAGTCCGCGGGACCCGCGGTCCGACTCACGGGGAAGGCAGGGGGTCGCTTGCGCGCCGCCGGCGGCGAGCGCGCGACCCCGACGTCAGGCAGTTAAAGGGGACGTACAGGTACGTGATTGTGCCTGTGCGAGCCATTTTGCCGACGTATATATACAGTGGCTGGTCCTTAAGTGGTTAAAGTAGAACTAAAGGCAGTCAGTCACTGGCTCTCTGCTCTGTCCCTCCAGCGCTCTCTGGTGCGCCAGACTGTGCAAGTGACAGGAACAGCTGGCTCAGGCTCTCAGCAGCTTGCTGGTCAGGCATCTGGGTGGATCCCGACATTTAAATCGGGATTTCCCCAGAGTCTGGTACAGCTGAGTGACATCAGCCTGGTGTTGGCTGAATCTGGGTCACAGGAGTGCAGAACGAAGTGTGCTCATGTGATCCCCAGGAGAAGTAGGGCCAAAAGAACTTTGGCCCTACTTCTCCTTTAACATTGGTCAATGAGAAAATTATGTTATGAGGTGTAAGTCCAACAACCCTGTGGAAATCATGTAGTAGTTAAAAACACACATAACTGAGTATAATAAAAAGAAGTCTGTAGATAATTTTTTTTTACAAAAATCTATTCGTGTCCCAGTGTCACAATGAAAGTGTATCTCACCACACAGAATACACGATTGAGGGCAGCTCGTGGGAGGTCTTCAGATTCCAGCGTCTTCATCGAAGTGCTATACAAAATATAAAGCATCCCACTAATTAGTACTTAAACACGCAGAACTAACTCATGACTTTAGAAAAAGACCACAGACAGAATACTGATGTCTAGAGCAATTTAGCACAGAAGTGAATAATAAAAAAGTACAGGGTCAGGAATGTTACTGGAAGGCTGTTCTGATTGCTTTTTTTAAAACTAAAAGCAATAAATCTTATTTAGACCTGCAGCTTACAATAACAAAGAAAGCCCTTAGCTCACTTTTATGAAAACTCAAATACTTGCACATTACAAACTCCAAAAAATTACTTTTTCCATTTTGGACAAAGTAAGGGACATGTCAGGGTTTCTGTTTTTTGCCATCAGTGTGCCATTGGGGAGATTTCCTTTTAGTTCCTGTCCCATAGCCCAAACAGGTTGTGAAAGGAAATTCTTCCAAAGTGAGGAAATGCCTAGTTATCACCAGGGTCATCAAAACGAGTGTCCCCATTGGTCTCTGGAGACCAGCGCTGCCATTCACAAAGATCACAAAGCCTAAGTGCAGCTGCATCTAACCATATAGTCCCTTGAAAAAGTATTCATACCTCTTGAAATTTTCCACATTTTGTCATGTTACAACCAAAAACGTAAATGTATTTTATTGGGATTTTATGTGATAGACCAATGCAAAGTGGCACATAATTGTGACGTGAAAGGAAAATGATAAATGGTTCTCAAAGTTGCTTACAAATAAATATCTAAAAAGTGTGGTGTGCATTTGTATTTAGCCCCCTTTACTCTGATACCCCTAACTAAAATCTAGTGGAACCAATTGCCTTCAGTAGTCACCTAATTAGTAAATAGAGTCCACCTGTGTAAAATTGAATCTCGGTATAAATACAGCTGTTCTGTGGAGCCTTTAGTGGTTTGTTAGAGAACCTTGGTTAACAAACAGCATCATGAATAGCACTGGGGGCTCTGTGCTGGCTGTACCTCCTCCCACAAGAATGCCCATAATTTGGGCTTCAGAATAGGGTGGAGCTAAAGCCAGCATGAAGAAGTGTGTTTAGGGGACAATGGGGCCACAGATTAGCATGAGACCAAGTGGTACATGCACTTGATTCCCTGGAGAAGTTAAAAAAAAAGTAAAATTTTCTGTTAAAAGAAAGAAAAAAAGTAAAATTTTTGCGAAAATACTGTATATTTGTTTCTTTAAATGCAAGTGTCAGTGCCTAAACTTGGCTTTATCAGCCTCTTGCAATCCCTGTACTGCAGAGCACAGAGAGAGGGAAGGAAAAGTAGCACAAGAAGCTAATTAGGTTTGTTGTACTGCAGGCTGATAGGAGAAGAGAACAGAGTGACTGAGAGATGAGCTCTTTAGTATGTTGCTTCTTCATTCACTATCTAGTCACAGGGTGGGAGTAGGGAGGGACCTCCAATTGAGAGCAAAACTGCAGCAGAGATAAATGACGTTTCCTGCTTTCTTATGTATGATTTTCATCTGTGTATTTAGCTGTATGTCTGAAGTTCAGCTTAAAATAAAAATTTGCTTTTCTTTATGTGTTTTGAGTCTATCTAGGTGCTGGTAGCATATTTAGATGTACATACCATAAAGGAATAAAACAAGTGCACACAAGTGAACCAAAGCAGAATTCCAGTCAGATCCTAAATATACCTAAACCTGCTCCCTCCCCCATTGTAAGCCTATTCTAACTACCCTGTAAAAGATGTCTATACTGCTATTGCCTATGCTTAGGGCACTCTGGTCTGGTCAAATGATATCTCCAGCGGCCAGCTTCACTGAAAAGGAGAGTTCAACAACGACTGCATAGCCTTGGTGATGATATCACTCAGACTTACTATGGGGCATTCGCTGTGACCTAGGAAATGTGTGTGTGCCGCTCAGGCTCGGTGGTAAAGGGGTATGTAACCAATGCTTCTGCAGCCGCTGCCGAGTACTGACAGGGGGTGGAACCTGTCCTGGTTCCTATCAGGCTTCAGGGAAAAATGGGATGGCCCCTAAAAGTCGCACATCTAGGTGTCCTGAAGTGATGAGTAGAGTGGCAACCTCAGCCTGGACTTGGAGTCGAGTCTGAGATTGCCACTCTACTTATCACTTCAGGATACCTAGATGTGCGACTTTTAGGGGCCGCCACATTGTTCTTTGGGGCATAGAATGCATTAAGGTGAAAAAAACACAAGGGTTTACAACCCCTTTAAGCTTTGGCGGAAAAAAATAAAATTGGAAGCTGATTGGTTACTATGCACAGCTGCACCAGATTCTATTTTTCCTATAAGACCCCTTTCACACTGGGGCGGTTTGCAGGCGCTATTGCGCTAAAAATAGCGCCTGCAAACCGACCTGAAACAGCGGCTGCTGTTTCTCCAGTGTGAAAGCCGGAGGGCTTTTACACTGGAGCGCTGAGCTAGCAGACAGGAAAAAAAGTCCTGCTAGCCGCATCTTTGGAGCGGTGAAGGAGCGGTGTGTATACCGCTCCTCCACCGCTCCTTCCCATTGAAAGCAATGGGAAACCGCTATACCGCCGGCAATGCGCCTCTGCAGAGGCGCTTTGCGGTGGTTTTTAACCCCTTTTCGGCCGCTAGTGGGGGGGTAAATACCGCCGCAAAATTAGCCGCCGCCACCGCCCCAATGTGAAAGGGGCCTTAGCAGTTAATGGCTTTGTTTTCACAGAACTGTACTTTTAAGTATTCACAGATAAACATATAAAGCAGTGGTTCTCAACCTTTTAGTGCCGTGACCCCTTGATAAAATTTCCCAAGTTGTGGGGACCCCTAACAGTAAAATTATTTTCATAGCGTGGGTTGTCAGCACCCAATGCAAGACAAGTAATTTGCGCCCCTAACCCATGGAAATTTAGCGCTCCCTGAGCTCCTCCACTCGTACAATATTAAAACCTCATATGGTACATTTTAGGATGTACCACTCTTTCTCTTTGTTCTCCTTTCTTTCCCTTTTATCTCTCGCTAACCTAATTTTCTTTTTTTCTCTCCCATCCCTCTCTCTAGCCTTCTTTCTTGTTTTTTCTCTTATTCTTTCTCTCCCTTTTTCTTTCTTCCTCCCCCTCTTTTCCTCTCACTTCCATGTATTCTCTATTTTTATTCCTTCTCTTACTCCTTGGTGGGGGGGAATGGGATGACTGGCAGTGCTGGGGGGGGGGGCGGTTCTGTTCACCCTTAGGTGCTCTTGAGCAAGGTCATCTGCTGATCTGAGAACTGTAGTGGGGACTTTTAATGGCAACTCTAATCACAGGTCGTGTTACCCACTGTGTCTCCAACTTTGTGGTGTCTCATAGCAGTGACACCTATGCTGAAATCAGGAGATAGGGTCTCCTCCAGCCCCTCCCACTTCACATTCCTTACCAGTCATTGGACCTCTAGTCTCTGCTCCCCAAGCCATGCTGTGAACTAAATGGGCGGCTGCGAAGAGGCTGAGTGGGCTCCAGGAACAGCCCAGCTGGGCAGCCGCAAAAAGGCTGGGAGAGCGGTGCGGGCTTCAGGAACAGCCCAGGATTTGGTGACCCCTGGCAAATCATCATTTGACCCCCGAGGGGGTCCCGACCCCCAGGTTGAGAACAACTGATATAAAGGCTTTAGAAACATTTCAAAAGTAAAGATTCTTTAAATACTACAAGAATTATGGGTGACATATGTCTACATAGCGAAGACTTCCTGTCCAGAAATTCCCACAGAGGAAAACTGACAACTGCTGCTTTAGCTTAAAATGCTTGATGAAGCAATACCCTGTTTATGAAAGGTGCTTTTAGACACATATTTTTTGCATACTTTTGCTTACATACGGTATTTGTGAAAGTTATTAATAGCACTTTACATTAAACATTTTATATTGGCACCACAAAATCTTAGAGGCAGCCACATTCCCTTCACTGCAAGGCATTCTAACACAGGCACAGAAGACAGGTTTTCCTCCAGGACAAGCATGAATTCTAGTTAACCGCTTGCCGACCAGCGCACAACGATATACAGGTACGTCGACACAATGGCACGGCTGGGCAAATGGGCGTACAGATACGTCCCCTTTAAGATGCGGCATTGTGAGCTCCGTGAGTCCGACCGCGGGTCCCGTGGACTCGATGCCCATGGGTATACCCATGATCGTCTCATGGAGAGGAAGAACGGGGAAATGCTGATGTAAACAAGCATTTCCCCATTCTTCCTAGTGACAGGACACTGATCACAGCTCCCTGTAATCGGGAGCGGTGATCAGTGTTGTGTCACACATAGCCCATCCCCCCCACAGTTAGAAAACATCCCTAGGACACACTTAACCCCTTCAGCGCCCCTCCTGGTTAACCCCTTCACTGCCAGTGTCATTTTTACCGTAATCAGTGCATTTTTATAGCACTGATTGCTGTATCAATGACAATGGTCCCAAAAATGTGTCAAAAGTGTCCGCCATAATGTCGCAGTCACGATAAAAATCGCTGATCGCCGCCATTACTAGTAAAAAACAAATTATTAATAAAAATGCCATAAAACTATCCCCTATTTTGTAGACGCTATAACTTTTGTGCAAACCAATCAGTAAACGCTTATTGGGGTGTTTTTTTTACCAAAAATATGTAGAAGAATGCGTATCGGCCTAAACTGAGGAAAAACATTTTTTTATATATATTTTTTGGGGATATTTATTATAGCAAAAATTAAAAAATATTGCTTTTTTTTCAAAATTGTCGCTCTATTTTTGTTTATAGCGCAAAAAAAAAAAAACGCATAGGTGATCAAATACCACCAAAAGAAAGCTCTATTTGTGGGAAAAAAAGGAATTCAATATTGTTTGAGAGCCACGTCGCACGACCGCGCAATTGTCAGTTAAAGCGGCGCAGTGCCAAATCGCAAAAAGTGCTCTGGTCTTTGGCCAGCCAAATGGTCCGGGGCTTAAGTGGTAAAAAGGATAGTTCACCTTTACAAAAAAAACTGCCTATGCAGGGAATGGATGTTTGTAGATTAAAAAAAACTGTTCAGCTCTGACTAAAGATGAATAAGGCCCCTTTCACACGTGCGGACCGTTCAGATCCGCCTGTCAGTTTTATCAGGCAGGTCTGAACGGGCGCTCTATGTACCTCTATGGAGCGTTGGATGTCAGCGGTGACATGTCGCTGACACCCGACCAGCCCCGATCCGATCCTCCCCGCTAAAGTGTGATGGATTCAAACCCTTTTTCGCATCCGTCTGGCGGATCGGATGAAAACGGACAGACGGTTCGTTTTAATCCGATCCCCCCATAGAGGAGAGCGGAGATCTGACTGGTCCGCACATGTGAAAGGGGCCTAATACCTTTGCTATAGAAGTGAGCTTATTCTCTGATTCATGTGAGGACAAGCTCTTTCTCTCCCCTGATGCAGAAGCTCTAAACTCAACGTTTGAGAGCTCACTTCTGTGATGGTGGAGGTCAGCAGTGATGACTAGGCCTCACTTAGCAATGTCCTGGGAGCATTCCAGTCAGGCTTCATAAGGTATGTAAATGACCTAAACCATCATCTTTAGTCAGAGCTGCCCATTTTGTTTTTATCTACAGATGTCCCTTATCTGCATAGGCAGTTTTGTGGTAAAGGTGAACTTTTACTTTAAAGAAGAGAGAAAACATCAACATTTAATTATAGACTAACATGTTAGAAAGACAATGTGAGTGCAGCATGCTCGCTGTAAAGCCCTGTACACACGATCGGATTTCCTATAGTTTTTAAACCGATGGATTTTTCCATCGGAAAACCAATGAAGCTGACTTCCATCAGTCTTGCCCACACACCATCAGTCAAAAAACCGACCGTTCCAAACGCGGTGACGTAAAACACTCCAATGAGCCGAGAAAAATGAAGTTCAATGCTTCTGAGCATGCGTCGACTTGATTCTGAGCATGCGTGGGTTTTTTAACCGATGGACTTGACCATAGACGATCGGAATTTACCATCGGTTTTTGATCCATCGGAAAATTTTAAAACAAGTTCTATTTTTTAAAACCGATGGGTCCCATACACGATCGGTTTGTCTGATGAAAACAATCCATCGGACGGTTTTCATCGGTAAAACCGATCGTGTGTACAGGGCTTTATTTTTGCACTGACTAAAGAGAACCACAGTAAAATAAGCTGTGGACAAGAATTCTTCAGATCTTCCTAAATGTCAATGTAATTGTTCACATAAAGGGGGCGAGTCATTAAAACATTTGCCACTCTTTTCTGGTGGTATGGCCCCTATAAAATGGCCTGGGACCTATTCGTGAAAGTCTTGAGACAATTTTTGGTAAGAGTTCCAACACGGTCAACAGATTCAGGTTGGGTCAGGTTGGGTCCCTGGAGGTATGATTATGTCAGATTTTTCAATGTCAAATCGGTACATTGTTTTGCATGAAAATTTGGCGTTTTATATTGTTGGCCTGTAATTCTTTTGCCTCGTACACACGACGGGTTTTTCCGACGGAATTCCACTCAAGCTGTCTTGCATACACACGGACACACCAAATTCCGACTGTCAAAAACGCGGTGACCTACAACACTACGACGAGCCTAGAAAAATTAAGTTTAATGCTTCCGAGCATGCGTCAAATTGTTTCTGAGCATGCGTGTTTTTCCGACGGAAAAAGTCAGATGGGGCACACAAGTAGCATACAAAATAATTCCGCGCTGCCCTCTGGATAAGCTGCTAACGCAACAAGTAGACAAATAGTAAAAAGCGTGGAAACAAAAAGTGTAGCGCTAATCAAAAAAATGAACAAGAATGCATGACGCACTCAATATGAGTATATAAAAACGGTGCAATATAAAAAAAGTAAAAAACAGTAAGAAGTCCTCATATAACAAAATGTCTATATGCAAAATACAAGTGAAAACTCGTGCAACTGAGTGTCCTAAATTAATTCAAAAATGAAGGCAATGATGAAAAAGTGGCTGAAGACTTTGAAGGGAAAGGTGACGGTGAGAAGATGAAGAGAACCACCACCAATAGGTAAGGAGCTTACCAGATAGTTTGAACCCAGAGGAACATATGTTCAGTGGGTCAAACGGGCTTGGTGTGGTGGAACCACGATGGAACCTGGACAATCTGTATGCTGCAAATTGCTGTGCTGGAAATGGCCAAACATCAACATGGAGAGAGAAACCGCAGAAGAAAGATGACCTCTTTTCTCTGAGTCCATGGACCGACACAGCTTCTCTATTGACAAAGTGGGTATTATCCGTTAATTAGGAGTGACTAGGCAGAAAAACCTGTAAAAAGTGTTGCATCACACCTTCTACAGTACCGCCCAGGGGGGCGGACCCTCTGGGTATAACCTCTCAGTCTGCATCTTCGCAGATCAGTTCGTCAAAAAGCAGTACAAACTTAAAAGGAGGGGTGGGTGCTGTGTCGGTCCATGGACTCAGAGAAAAGGATTTTTCGGTGAGTAAAAAACCCTATTTACTCTTTCGTCCATGGACCGACACAGCTTCTCTATTGACAAAGTGGGACGTCCCAAAGCAGTGTCAGAGAAAAAACGAGGGGTGGTAACAGCATAAAAATAAACTTCACCCCAAACACAAAACAGCACTCCTCCAATGGAGGAGCTGCAACTCTAAACAACCGCTTGTAAAACCTTGCGACCGAAAGAGGCATCCGAAGATGCACCTACATCAATTTTGTAGAATTTTGTGAAAGTGTGAGCGGACGACTAAGTCGCCGCTTTACATAATCGGGAAACAGGCGCTTGATGTCGGAAAGCCCAAGAGGCACCTATTGCCCTGGTCGAATGCGCCGTGACCAGGAAGGGGGGCGCTTGACCCTTTAAGGCGTAAGCCTGGATTACTATCTGTCGGGTCCACCTAGAGATGGTGGCCGATGAGACTGCTTGGCCCTTCTTGGGACCAGCCACCGAAACAAACAGTGAGTCTGACTTCCGGAACCGGGAAGTAGCAGATAGGTATACTCTCCAAGCTCGGACAACGTCCAAGGAATGCAACGCCGACTCCTTAGGATTCGACGGCTGAGGACACAAGGATGGAAGTACAATGTCTTCATTGAGATAAAAAGCCGAAACGACTTTTGAAAGGAAGGCTGCGGCCGCAGCACCACCTTATCCTTGTGGAAAATCAAATAGGGAGCCTTGCAGGCCAAGGCTGCCAGCTCAGAGACTCGTCTAACTGACGTAACAGCCACCAAAAAGACCACTTTCTGAGAAAGTGTCAACAGGGGAATATCTCTAATATTCTCAAACGGTGCCTTCTGAAGCACCGAGAGGACCAGGTTCAAGTCCCACGGAAGTAACGTCGAACCCCCTGCACAAATGTACTCACGAGAGAGTGAGCCGCCAGGGGTCGCTGAAAAAAAGACAGCCAGGGCAGATATCTGTCCCTTAATCGTACTTAGGGCAAGCCTTTGGTCCACCCCATGCTGTAAAACCAGCAGGATTCTGGAAACCAAATAAGTACGCGGATGCCATTTCATTTCCTCACACATGGAGATGTGGGCCTTCCAAGTGCAGTGATAAACCTTCCTAGAGGATGGTTTCCGAGCACTTCTCATAGTAGAAATTACTGAATCTGACAGGCCCCGGTCTCTCAGTACCTGGTTCTCAATAGCCATGCCGTTAAAGCCAGTGACCGTAAAGCAGGATGGAGTATGGGACCTTGCGATAGCAGGTCCTTCCGTAGTGGTAGGCGCCAGGGGACGTCTGCTACCAGACGTACTAGATCGGTGTACCAAGGACGCTGAGACCAATCTGGAGCGATTAGGATCATTGGAATTCCCTCTGCCTCCACTCTGCGGAGCAGAAGAGGAAGAAGCCTTAAGGGAGGGAAGGCATAGATTAGCCGATACTGACCCCACGATGCTACCAACGCGTCCGTTGCGTCTGCCCATGGGTCTCTTGACCGGGCCACAAATCTCAATACCTTCCGATTGAGTCGGGAAGCCAGAAGATCTACGTCTGGTGTGCCCCATCTTTGGCAGAGGAGTTGGAACACCTCCGGGTGTAAGGACCATTCTCCCTGGTCCAGCATCTGGCGGCTCAGGTAGTCCGCCTGCCAGTTTTCCACGCCCGGAATGTACACGGCCGATAGTGCCGGTACGCTCTTCTCTGCCCACTTTAGGATGCGAGCAACCTCCGATGCTGCAGCTGAGCTTCTTGTTCCTCCTTGATGATTGACATATGCCACCGCTGTGGCGTTGTCTGACTGGATCCTGACTGGACGCCCTTGCAGCCTCTGAGACCATTGGAAGAGGCACAGCTTGATCGCCCGGATCTCCAGGACATTGATCGGCAGGAGGGCTTCCTCTGGGGTCCAGCGACCTTGCGCCGACTGGACACCCCAGACTCTCCCCCAACCTGTAAGGCTGGCGTCCGTCGTGATCACTATCCAGTAAACCGGAAGAAATGACTTCCCGGCCATTAGAGCCGGTGCTGTCAGCCACCATACCAGGGATCTCCTGACTAGGTGGCTCACTCCGATTTGATAATCCAGAGATGAAGGGCATCTGTTCCATCTGGACAGAACTTCCTTCTGTAACACTCGAGTGTGGTATTGAACATATGGGACCGCCTCGAAGGAGGCTACCATGAGGCCCAACACTCGCATGCAAAAACGGAGTGACGACCCATACCTGGAAGTCAGCTGCCGTACTGCAGCCCGGAGGGTTTGCAACTTCTCCACAGGGAGGAATACCTTTGCCTCTGAGGAATCCAGAATCAACCCCAGGTACACTAGGCGTTGAGTGGGCACCAATACTGACTTTTGCGTGTTTAGTATCCAACCACAGTCTCGAAGAGTCTGACAGGTAATGGACACGCTTACCTCTAATTCTGAGCTTGAAGGGGCCTTCAGCAGAAGGTCGTCCAAGTAGCCTGTGATAGCGATACCCCGCTGTCTTAGAAGTGCCAGAATCGGAGCGAGCACCTTGGTGAACGTCCTGGGTGCTGAGGCAAGGCCCAACGGGAGGGCCACAAACTGGTAGTGGTCCTTCCCGATAGCAAATCGCAGAAACCTCTGGTGTCTGGAGTATATGGGGACATGCAGGTATGCGTCCTTGATGTCCAAGGAGGCCAGAAAGTCCCCCGGATGGAGAGCCGTGACTACAGATCGAACCGACTCCATCCCAAATCTTTGTACCTTCACAAAGCAATTGAGGGCTCTGAGATCCAAGCTTGGACGAACCCCCTCCTTCTTCGGCACAAAGAACAGATTTGAGTAAAAACCCTGTTCCAGTTCTGGAACTGGAATAACTACCCTGCGTTCCAGTAGACCCTGGACCGCCCTATACAGGGCCTCCCGACGGGTCGGTAGTAGCTGGAGATTGGAGGTGTTGAATCTGTCCGGTGGACAAGAGAGAAACTCTATCTTGTAGCCTGAGGAGATTACTTTGCAAACCCACCTGTCGGAGATTAGAGCTGTCCACTGAGTCGCGAATTTGTGAAGACGTCCCCCCACCCGAGAGCTGGGTGGGGGTGGACCTTCATGCAGACGCAAATTTGTCCGCAGGCTTATTGGGTATGCGGGACCAAGGACGCTTTTGTCCTTGGGAAGACGCTTTATCGGCCTGGGGTCTTTTCCCTGTCGCCCTAGGGGGACGAAAAACCCGCTTGCGCGCAGTAAAGGAGGGCCCTTGCCCCTTGGCGTGGCCCCTTACCCTTGCTAATTTGGGGAAGCAAAGTGCTTTTACTTCCTGTGGCATCCTTGATGATGTCATCCAGAGAAGCCCCAAAATGTCTGTCGCCCTTAAAAGGCAGATCCAACAGGACTTTCTTGGAAGTCTGGCCCGCAGACCAGCCTTTTAGCCAGATCAGGCGGCGTATTGCTACTGCATAAACAGAAGTTTTAGACAGCAGGGGAATAGTATTCATGTCTGACTCGCAGACAAACCTAAGGCCCTGGACCAACTGGTCGGCCAATGTTATCTCATCAGGAGGAGCATCTCGCTCCTTAACCCCTGGAGTAGCAATCTTGCCCATTCAGTAAGTGTGTGAGACACTAGGGCCCCCGCCAATGCCGGGCGTACTGCCGAGCCTACCACTGAGTATAGGTAGCAAGCGAGTGCTTCAGCCTTCTTATCCACAGGGTCCTTGAAAACAGGAGCCCCTTCTACAGGAATTGTGGTGGCTCTATTAAGTCTGGACACCGGAGGGTCCACTATAGGGGGAGAGGTCCATTTCTTCAGAAAACTCTCCTCAAAGGGGTACCGTACCGCAAACCTCTTTGGGGCTGTAAAGACCCTCACTGGGTTCTCCCATTCCTTGTATAAGAGTTTATCAAAAGACACACAAGGGAACACCCTAGCAGTGCGGGCAGGTCTATGAAACCCAAGTGGACCGGAGTCTCTGCTGCTTCTGCAGTATTTTCCAACTTTAGCATATCCCGCACTGCAGTAATAAGGTCAGATACCAAAGCCGTCTTGCGTACTGACCTGGACTTGGAGTCATCCTCACTGTCCGGTCACGGTCTGCAGTCTCTGATGCATCAGAATCTGGGCCCCGAGCCGTAGCTGGACCTGGTTCTGCATCAGAATTATCCCCAGAAGCTTTCAGGGGACGGGGCGTTTACTACCCCCTGTATTCCCGTGTGCTGCTTCCACCCTGGCAGCAAACGCCTCTAGGATTGCCGTCATAGCGTTCATAGACACCTCAGGGGCACCAGCTGCTAAATCTGGTGTTTCAGGGGAGAAGACATCTGGCTCAGATGCCATGCTGACCACACGCTGACACTCACAGGGCTCCAGGCAAGATATCAATAGGCCACCCTCCTGTGCTGCAGAGAGGCTGGGTCACCCAGAGGACTCACCACCCTGGATAGATACTGCTATGCTGCCGTGTGCTGCGCCTGTGATGCTGTCCCGCTGCTGCTGTGTCAGTCTGCTTCTTTTATCAGCATTTCCTGTGTGAATTTTCGCACCAGTGTAATGCACCCTAGAGGCCGGAGGCTCTCGAAAAATGGTTGCCAAAAACGTCTGTATGGAAGATAATGTGGGCTCTAAGAAAATGGCCGCCGACCGAAGATAGAGGTCAAGCAGCCATAGCCCACAAAAAGATGGCCGCCGAACGGCAATATATGCATACAGGGTGGACAAACATGGCCGCCGATCAGCTGATAGGGGCCAGTGGGTGTGGCCGAACCACAGGAAGATGGCCGCCGGGCAGTCACAAGAGGCCGAACTCGGCATGGACCACCTCAAAATGGCCGCCGACAGCATGGAGGAGGAAGCACACAAACACAGGTAGCAGAAATTACATTTCTTTTAAATGTTAGTTATAGCCAGCCCCGCTCCAATGGAACCCCCTAGGTGACCCCGAGCACCCAGCAACCTTTAGCTAGAAGCCCAGGGAGGAGGGAAAGGCAGGGAGAGAGGGAAGAAAGGGGCCACAACCACTTACTTGATCTCTCCAGGAATGTCCAGCTAAATCACCCAGCCGAGGCAGGAGAGTTTTACTTACCTATCCTGCATGTATTATGCTGGAAGACATTCCAAACAGGTCATCGTCCGCGCACGGAAGGTGACTGTTGGCCAGGCATGCTGTGATTGGACCCAAAAGGGACGATCATATGTATGCCCTGGAGCGTGACGCTCACCGGACAGGCTGCTGCGACTCGGCCGTAAGGTCAGCCGAAGCTGAGCGGTCCGATGCAAGCCTTGGAGCGTAAGCTCACTGGCCAGGCTGCTGCGACTCAGCCGTAAGGTCAGCCGAAGCTGAGCGGTCCGATGCAGGCCCTGGAGCGTAGGCTCACCGGCCACCCGTGGAGCGACGGGCATGTCGTGGAAAACCCAGCGCGTAGCTAGGGTCGGCACACGCTCGATGGCCGAAACTGGGAGACTACAAGGATCGAGGATCCAGCCTGTCACCCAGTCGGCAGTTGATCGAAGATCGCAGGAAACAAAAATGTAGCAAAAAAATATATATCTTTTTCCCCCGGACCAATTGGCCCGAAGGGAGCCATGTCCTACTCCTTGCTAGACAGAAAAAAACTGATCTGCGAAGATGCAGACTGAGAGGTTATACCCAGAGGGTCCGCCCCCTGGGCGGTACTGTAGAAGGTGTGATGCAACACTTTTTACAAGTTTTTCTGCCTAGTCACTCCTAATTAACGGATAATACCCACTTTGTCAATAGAGAAGCTGTGTCGGTCCATGGACGAAAGAGTAATATAAGTTTAATAAACAGCTGCACCAATATCATGTGACATGAAAAGTTACAGCTAACATTTTATTCTCCAGAGTCTCTGTTTTCAGAAAATATATAATACTTGGTGGTTTTAACTAATCTTCAGGCCTAAAATTTGACACATGCAAACAATTCAAAAATGGCTCTGGCAGGGAAAGATTTAAAGGGCAATTCCAGGCAACAAATGAAACATATCAGTGAGCTAATGATGCTATTTACAAAACACCATATATTGCCTGTAAGTCAGAAATCCACTTCCGTAACCTTCTTTCTTGGTAAAACATTGTCAGTAGGACAGGAAGTGAGGATAAATCTCTCAAATGGAACTGCAGATAGCAGCCGGAAAGAATTCTAACTCTTCTCCACTCTTACCCAAAACTAAGATAAAAAGTTTTTATTTGACAGATACTTTAAGGCAGGTTTTAAGCTGATTGGTGGCTGGGAGAAATTTCTTAGGATTCACATACCGTATATACTCGAGTATAAGCCAAGTTTTTCAGCACATTTTTTTGTGTGCTGAAAATGCCCCCCTCGGCTTATACTGTGTCAAACTAAAAAGTTTGTGCGCCTGATCTCGGCCAGCCGTAGGTCCCCTGGACCCCAAACTTGGCACACATGTAGCCCCACTCTTCCTCTACAAGTGTGCAAGGTTTGTTGTCCGGGGGACCTAGGGCTGGGGAGCACCGATTTTTCAAATCCGGGCACCTCTTCCATAGACTCCCATGTTAAACATCAGTCTAGTCACACAGTGACAGTGAGGCATGGGCACAGTGAGGCATGGGCACAGTGAGGCATGCAGATGGACACCCTAGGCTTATACTCGAGTCAATAAGTTTTCCCATTTTTTTTTGTGGTAAAATTGGGTGCCTCGGCTTATATTCGGGTCGGCTTATACTCAAGTATATACAGTAAATTACATCAGATTTCCTATATGAGTGAAACAGCAAGTAGCCTGTAGTAAATATAACTGGAATTGGTTCCTCTGGATCACAAGCAAGTATTCTCAGATCAGCAGACTATTGACAAAGAAATCTGGGATGTACTGGTGCAATACAACTTTGACTTCACGCACTGAAGTTCTGAGCACTTATTATTTTCAGGTTTTGCCTCAAATCTAATTGTAAGGCCTCATGCCCACGGGCGTTTTTTCAGCCGCGTTTTTGAGCGTTTTTTACAGCTTAAAAACGCCTGTCCATGTTAGTCTATAGCTTCATGCCCACCTAGGCGTTTTTGAGCTGTAAAGAGCATAGGCGTTTGTAAGCTGTAAAAAAAACCCAGGGCCAGTGCGTTCCTCAGCGTCAGAACTAGGCAGGAAAAAACGCGAGCGTCAAAAAACGCGCAAAAACGCGCACTAACGCGCACTAACGCGCAAAAAACGCGCACTAACGCGCGGTCGCGTTTTTAGGTCCGACGTTTTTTTTTTTTTTTTTTTTTTTTTCAAAAAAAAAAAATATTTACAATAACATGGACAGGCGTTTTTAAGCTGTAAAAAACACTCAAAAACGCAGCTGTAAAAACGCCAGTGGGCATGAGGCCTTAAGCTGGACTGCAGCCCTACCTTCAATCTTGCACAATTGTACAGACCCTTCTCCTCTACTGAAATTGCTTTCTCTAATTTTAGTGCACGCTGTGAGCTTTACAGCTTGTTCATTAGAAGCTGCAGAAACATAGAGCCTGCCTCATTTCCTGTTTGAATGATATCCACCATCATCTACCACTTTCCTCCCAAGCCTGACTGTCCCTGGCCCTCCTCTGTCATACATTGGATATCAGTTCTTTCAATCTTGGATGCTCAGCCTCACATGCAGACTTTAACAAGGCAAATGCTGTCTAAAAATGCCCACAACTCCGATTGACATCCATTCATCATTTGATATTTCCATAACTCCTCCCAAGAGCCAAACCTGCTGCTTGCATCGGGGTTGGGGGAGGAGCCAGGGAAGGAAAAATGTAAGAACATTAAACCTCCTTTTTATTAATGATTATATATTCAATCACAGATACAGGCAACAGTTAAATACATGATATAAAAAGTAATCAGCATGGTTAAGTGAGTTCACAAAATCAGCAAATTATTAATCTGCAGTACATAAAACATCTGAGTGATATGATGGCAAGTCTATGAAATTAAGAGGAAAAAAATTTGCACCCAATCTGACATTGCGATTATTTTTATTTTGTGTTTCCAATCTGAAGCTATTTGACATGAGTAACACGAATTTTACTTACTTTAAACACGTTGAAGAAACTTTATTTAAATCCTAGTAAAACAGAAATTATAATAATTACAAAAAAAGTTTTTGGAACACAAATGCTTCAAAGTTCCATCTTGAAGACGAAACATAAACTAAATCAAATACTTGTATGTGTATCTTTTACTTCTACTGTGTCTATGGATCAAATGTTTATGTGGAACCAGTTCACAAATCATTTTGATGGCGTTCTGATGGTGATGCAGAGACATATGCTGACTTGTCATGAGGTTTCAGCACAAATATCACATTGTGGAACTAGACTAGTAGAGTAGGGATCTAGCATCAATATTTCTGCTCTTGCCTTTGCTTAGTAAAGCAAACCTTTCAAGAATCTCGAGCAGGGTGGGGGTATATCAAGGAAGGTAGGAAAGCAATCAGAAGGTAAGTACACGCTGGTTATGCAACAGAGGAAAGTGTTTCCTTTCCCCATATACTTGGGAAAGTGGGCTAGTGGTGCTGGAACTCCAAAGTTTTTTTATATATGAATTTTAAATTAATATTACCATCCAATAGTATGGCATTGGTGTAAATATGGAGAATTTGAATATTGAGCTGGCACACTTAAGGATTCCACAATTACTCTGGGTTGTGATATTAACAGGGCTTTTTTTCTCAGACAATAGGTGCAGGAACTCCCCCTTTCCGAGTCACTTGTTTTCTCCGCCCCTACCCACCTCCGAGCAACGTCCCTTGGTTCCATCCCCTACCCACCTCCCAGTACCGCCCCTTTACACAATACAGAACCAAGTATCATTTTGTTGTGCTAAGTAATTTGTATGGAATTTGGTTTCCCCTTCAGCCAGCAACAATAGATCCCCCTAACAATGTACCACCCACAACAAAATTCCCCCCCCCAACAACAATAGACTCCCAGCAGCATCAACAGATCTCCACACAGGCAGCATTAATAGGCTCTCTGGCAGTCATCAACCTTAGACCCTTCCCCCAAAAGTAGATCTCCTTCAGCAACAATAGACCCCCCTGCAAAAATAGATTCCCTCCAGCTAGAATAGATCCGCCAGCAGTGAGCATCAATACCCTGCAGCACACCCCAGCACCCCTTGACATTACATACAGTGAGTCCAGGAGGCGCCGGAACTGCGTTTCCCCATGTTCCCGCTGAAAAAAAGCCCTGGATATTAATGACTGAATCTAGAAATTAATTACATAATATTCAAGTCCAGATACGAGTTTATTCCAATAACAAGCTGTTTACTAAGCCAGCATTTTTTATTTTCTCAACATTTAATCAGTGCTGTTTGGGTCCTGGAGCCTGGTGACCTTGTAGAGCTTTTAGTGGAATACCTCCTCCATCCCTAGGGCCACATCTCACCTGTTAGCCAGACCTCATTAAATATATTAAGTCTCAGCTGTCCACTGACCTTTGTAGGTGTTAGCTGACAGATACTGAAAGTTCTCTTGTCCACTGTCTCTGCTGTGAGAGCCTGGTGACTAGTGCATCTCTGGGCGATTGGAATGCAAGTTGTGCATTCCAAAAGACCGCATAGGCGCAGACTTACAGCTCTGACATGTGAAATGCATGAGTGTGTTCCAGATGTAATCTTCCAATGGTCAGAGCATGCACAGTGCTATCCTATCTCTGAGTCGCTATGTTGATCCCCGCTGAGCCGGCGAATGACAGGGCGGTGCCCACACACTGAGCAGGGATTGCCCTGTCAGATCTCCGCTCAGATCTCCGCTCTCCCCTATGGGGGGATCGGATGAACACGGACTGTCTGTCCATGTTCATCCGATCCGCTCTGCAGACGGATTGAAAAATAGGATTTTGCTCCTTCTGCAGAATCTGAGGATTGCGGACACGGATGAGATCGGGTGTCAGCGGATGTTCATCCGCTGACACCCGCTATCTCATAGGGACCAATGTATGTCCCTTTTTCATCCGTAAATGCCTAACTGTCTCCCCAAGTGCCTGGTTTCCTGCCTTCCATTCAAGTGCTAAGGGTATAATACTAAAATCAATTAGCGCAACCACAATATACACACAAATCCTGTGCGTAAATATATGAAATAAAAATAATAATAATGTTGCCAGCTGACACTAATAAAGTGAAATTTGCAACACTTATAAATACCATAAAAAAATAGAAATCAGTGCAGCGCAACAAAAATAAGTATCTTGTACTGAATATCAACACCAATATACATTTAAAAAAATGCTATACACATCTAATACAATTATAACGTGCAACAAATATTATAGTTTACAAATAGTGTAAATTAAATTCCAATCAGTATACGCAATCACCACTGGGATACTGTGATCCAAATAATAGGTGCTCCGTGTTCCACCACCATACAAACTGGCCGCTCATCTCAAAGCCACGACCCCTGCACTACCAGAAGGTCAAAGTAAAGCCCCGTACACATGAGCTAAATGTCGGGCGGCATCGGCCGGTTCAAAAAATAAAAAAGACCGACATTCGGCCCGTGTGTGTGAGACCCTGTCCGACAGAAGCTGGCCGTCTCCTGCCAATGGTTGAGAGCGCTGATGTTAGGACCTGGGCTTGAACCTGGGACCTCTGGTGTGTCTGGTGGTGACTCTGATTGCTGAGCCACCTGGAATGCTGGACAGCTCCTTGGACAATTCCTTGAATGATCTTTCTTGGCTTGAACCTTGTTTGCCTTGAACCTTGAACCCTTTGCTCCTCCCATGAACTTCCTGATTCAAGCCATGTCCCTGCACTTCCTGGTTGCCAGAATATTGTGTCTTCACCAGCCAATATCTTGCTCCTGTCTACTGCTGCTGACCGCATCTTTGCTACCACTCACTACTGACTTTTGGCTCGTCCCCAACTATGCTTCTGCTGAATCCCAACCTGCAACTATCTGTTACCGACTTTTGGCTTGTCCCCGACTACGCTTCTGCTTGATCCCTACCTGTATTATCTGTTTCTGGACCCCGGCTTGCTCACCTCCTGGTGGGGCTAACCTGAGGACCGCGACCTGGCACTGACACGCAGTGAAGCCCATCTCCACCTTTAGGAGCCCTGGTGAATACCGGTCAGTGCTTAGACCCCGCACCTCAGGGGAACCCGTATCATCAGTCAGGGTGACCTGTGTGAATACCTGCTCTGCTGCTATAGCTACTGGCCTTTGAGCCTGACTCCAGACCGTGACAGCTGATCTAAGTATTCTGGCAGGGGGAGGGTCCCTGAGTCTCCCTGTCAGAACACAACAGCTCAGCAGAGGAGATCGCTATACTAACTTTGCATAGTACAGCGGCTCAGATTGGAGCTGGGTTGAAAGTAAAAAAACTCATAGTGTGTACCAGGCTTAAAGCAGTTGTAAACCGTGGCTGTTAAAAAAACACCTGTAAGGCAACTGTATAATGTGCTAGTATCGCATCGCATATGGAATACTTACCTTAGTACAAAGCCCTCCCATGGCGCGCTGTCAATGCTGAGAGGGCTGACATCTTCCCCGGTCTTTCTTCCGGGATTGCGCGCTCTGGCTGTGTGATTGGCCGGAGCCACGATGACGTCACACTGGTGTATGGTATGCCGGACCTTCAGAGCACATGCGCCGGTGATGTCACTGGCTGCATGCAGGGTCAATATCTCCTAAACGGTGCACGTTTAGGAGATATTCATTTTACCTATAGGTAAGAATTATTATAGGCTTACCTGTAGGTAAAAATAACAAAGCGGGCTTTACTCCCACTTTAGGCGGTGCTCCCCTCAGGGATAATAGCTCTAACAGACTCTTGGAAGAGCCTCACTCCTCTTTTCCCATAGGAAAGGGTACACAGGTCCTCAGGCACTCAGGAACACCAGATGTACTGTATATGGGAAGAAAAAGGGAAGCACAAAAGATCTAATGCTCTCTGTTCCAAAGGTTTAATAAATAAAAGAAGAATATTGCACTTACAAAATAGAGCACTGCCGCCAAACAAAAGAGAATGGCGCACGAGAGGGTACTGAAACACACAAATATAACAACTAAAAGTCTATAAAGTCCAGGGAATATAAGTATGCGGCATTAGTGTCAGCTCCTTTGAGAGCGAAGCAGTCTCTGAAAGAACAATTGGGGAAAAGCAAGGTGAGCCAAAACTAAGTGCAGCAGAAGATGCAAAGAATGGTATATATATTTATTAAAATCAGCCAAATGGCTACTCACACTTCAATAAAGATCAATAGGCATATAACAGTAGAATACTGTGGTCACTCAGCGGGTTGCCGGTGGATGGTGGTGTGTAGATGTTATCACAAGAGGAGAGGAACAGCCGGCCGGACATCTGTCTCGGAACCAGTGTGGAATGCACTTGGAGTCGCATTGGAAGTGACGATAGAACATGGAGATAACTTTTCAAAGAATCTGCTTCCTTGTCATATCTAAATGTCTATTGATCCAAACAGTCAGTGCTAGCTCAAATGCACATATCAAATAATCCCTGCCTTTGGACGTAACGCATATAGGAGGACAGAACCTTGGGTGTCACGTAATCTCGCGGCCATCTTACCACTGAGCCAAGAGTGGGCATAGGTGTTTGATACGTCAATTTGAGCTAGCACTGGCGGCAGTGCTCTATTTTGTAAGTGCAATATTTTATTTATTAAACTTTTTAACCGCTTCCAGAACCGCCCCTTGTACATTTACTGCAGCAGGACGGCCCTTCAGCGCAAAATCACGTACCTGTACGTGATTTCGATTACTGGGTCTTGGGCGCACGTGCGCCGCCAGTGCCCCGCTCACGTTTTGATTCGACACAGCGGGAGCCAATGTGATTGGACACAGCGGGAGCCAATGTCCACTGGGAACCGCTAACCGTTCCCGCGGCAGACAGAACGACGGTCTGCCTATATAAACAAGGCAGATCGCCGTTCTGTCAAAAGGGAAGATGGAGATCTTGTGTTTCTGCTAAGCAGGAACATTGATATGTGCCTTTCCCCAATCAAAGCACCCCCCCCCCCCCACACAGTTAGCAAGCACTTCCAGGGAGCACATTTAACCCTTTGATCCCCCCTGATGTTAACCCCTTCCCTGCCAGTGTAATTAGTACAGTGACAGTGCATTCTAATTTTTTTTAGCACTGATCATTGTATCGGTGACGCTGGTCCCCAAAAAGTTTCACTTAGTGTCAGATTTGTCCGCCGCAATGTAGCAGTTCCCGCATAAAATCGCTGATCACTGCTATTACTAGTAGAAAAAAAAACAAAAACATAAATATATCCCATAGTTTATAACTTTTGCACAAACCAATCAATATACTTATTGGGATTTTTTTTTTATCAAAAACATGTAGCAGAATACATATTGGTCTAAATTGATGAAGAAATTAGATTTTTATTGGATATGTTTTATAGCAGAAAGTAAAAAACATAGTTTTTTTTCAAAATTGTTGGGCTTTTTTTGTTTATAGCGCAAAAAATAAAAACGGCAGAGGTGATCAAATACCACCAAAAGACAGCTCTATTTGCAGGAAAAAAAGGATATCAATATTATTTGGGTACAACGTTGCAAGACCGCGCAATTGTCAGTTAAAGTAACGCAGTGCCCTATTGCAAAAAATGGCCTAGTCATGAAGGGGGTAAACGTTCCCGGAGCTGAGGAGGTTAAATGGAGAGCATGAAATCTTGTGTGCTTACCTTTTCTTCCCATATACATCAAGTGTTCCTGAGTGCCTGAGGACCTGTGTACCCTTCCTATGGGAAAAGAGGAGTGAGGATCTGTCAAGGGTCTGTCAGAACTATTATCCCTGAGGGGAACACCGCTTACTTTGACCTTCTGAAAATGTAGGGGTCATGACTTTGATGTGAGCAGCCAGTTTATATGGTGGTGGAACATGGATCACTTCTATTATTTGGATCACAGTATCACAGTGGTGATTGCATATACTAATTGGACTTTAATTTACACTATATGTGAACTATCAAATTTGTTGCACATTATAATTGTATTAGATGTGTATAGCACTTTTTTTATATTTTGGTGTTGATATTCAGGACAAGAGACTTATTTATGTTGTGTCCTGCGCTGTTTTTTATTTATTGAAAGAGCTAAGGGTACCCTATGTCTTAGCCTAAACTAAGCATTACCTTCTTTTTCCATGCATGTGTTAACATTTAGGGGGAGTATCTGGGCGGTAGCATGGCCCAGATACACTAATTGTTAGGAATCTATGGCCAATTTGGTTCGTGGAGGATATAATTGTGTTCAGTTCCCTGCGGCCCCTGGGTGGCGCTGTCGCCTTGGGCTGGGGTTGAACCATCATTGCAGGGCCGTGCTCTCTGTGTCCTCTCGCGGCAGTAGTACGGCGAGGCGGGGAACCCGCTGTGCCTGCTGGGAGAGGGTATAAAGTGGGCGGACATCTTGCGCACGAGGTCCGAGCCCCAGGCACCTTCAGCCTGGGGGCTGCTGTTCTGTTCGTCCGCGCCCAGGTGCCCTCGGCCTGGGTGCGAGGGAGTTCGAGTTCCATCCCAGGCACCTTAAGCCTGGGGTGAGGTACTAGCCGAGGCCTGGGGCCCAGTACCTTCGACTGGGTCCCGTATGGGAGAAGATACCTAGGGGCCCACCGAGTGAGGGGATCCGAGTCTCGGACGAGGAGAACCAGGGAGGTGACCTGGCCTGAAGATCCAGCGCAGCATTGGCTGGTGACAGTGCAGGCCTCTGGGGACCGTCCTGGATGGATCATCTCCCTAACAGGGGTCGCCATTAGAAGGTAGTTAATGTTCTATGGTCTTTGCAGAGACCCAGCTACATCAGGTCGGTGGCAGAGGCCTATCCTAAGGTCTGTGGCAGAGGCCTCATTGTTCACCCGGTCTGTGGCAGGGACCAACCTCACGGTCGGTGGCAGCGACCATACGCAAAAAGTTGTTGTGAACTCCTAACAGCTTCTCTGATCCAAAAGGATTGTGCCTGAACCCTCACCCCACCAAGTTTGTGTTTGTATCAACCTGTCTGCTTGCAAAGAGGCATATTTATCTCTGCGGTAATAAATATAGATGTTGTACTGTCACCTGGTGTGGGCTTACTTTTCTGGGAGCAAAGTGTTCTACATTCACATATCTACTGGTCATTTTTGAAGTGGAAGCCCCGGACAGGGACGCAGACCCGAAGGTAAAGATCTTAGCTCAAACCTCTACACACATAAGAGGTGCGAGCTGGTGGCAGCACCTCACCCCTCCCCCCTGGTCCCCCTAGACGAGTAAACCAGCCGAGAAGAAGAAGGGAGAGAGCGGGTGAGGGCGCTACACATATTATTATCAATCTGTTATTTGTGCTCACAGAATGGATTAGAGACAGCCAACCTCTCCAAAAGACCGGCCCTTGCAGAGCAGGTCACAGTGACAGTGCTGTGTTAAATCTGCCTTGACTAAAGGATTCGTCAACCTGGGTCCTTACTATTTAGAATAAAAACACGGACTGAGTGACATGGGTTTTATACGGCCACAGCAGCCACTTTTTATTAACCAAAGAATAAAATAACATAACCTTAAAACATACCAAATTCAACAATGTAATGCCCAACAACAAGAGGTCTTTGGGTGTCCTTAAGGCACAATTTTAACTGGAATCATCCATGTCCTCAGCCGTGCCCCAACCGGCTCGAGGACGCTCCGACATCACACATAATTCCATATTCCCCTCCCCCAGGAGACCTCGCTCCTGGGAATACCACCGCTAACCAAGTGTAAGCGCCATAATCGTCCCTGTCCTCAGCCGTGCCCCAACCGGCTCGAAGACGTTCCGACATCACACATAATTCCATATTCCCCTCCCCCAGGAGACCTCGCTCCTGGGAGAACCACCGCTAACCAAGTGGAAGCGCCATACCTTAGATGGGCCCCCACACTTTTGCAACCATGTAATTACTAACCCCCCAAAGACCCCTTGACCCGCCAACTGCTGTGACAAAATTAGCAACATAACCCATTTTTAAATCATCATTCCATACATATATATATATATATATATATATATATATACCATGTTGTGTCTTTTTTTTTTTTTTTTTTTTTATTCTTTCGTATAGTATTATTAATATTATCTCATACGTTTTTATTGCATTTTTTTTTTTTTTTTAATTCATTTATTTATTTATTACATTTTTTTTTTTTTGTTTTGAAAAACTTGATAACAACCTTAGGCACAAAATTACAACAACTTATCTATCCACTACGGTGACCCCTAATACCAGGGCGGGTGGGAAGCTGTCACTTCTCCTGACTCCTTGGAATGTGAGAGAACTACCTCCCCACAAAGACCCTCTCATCTGAACCCTGCCCATTCAACCTCTTCCTCCAATCAGGTAAGGGCTACACCCCCACCAAACCCCCTGACCTAGTTGACCCGTACCTGACCCTGTTCCTCCCTTAGTCATGCCGCCCCTCCATCCATTTTCTCCTACGGGTCTCTCTTGACTAAAGGATTCGTCAACCTGGGTCCTTACTATTTAGAATAAAAACACGGACTGAGTGACATGGGTTTTATACGGCCACAGCAGCCACTTTTTATTAACCAAAGAATAAAATAACATAACCTTAAAACATACCAAATTCAACAATGTAATGCCCAACAACAAGAGGTCTTTGGGTGTCCTTAAGGCACAATTTTAACTGGAATCATCCATGTCCTCAGCCGTGCCCCAACCGGCTCGAGGACGCTCCGACATCACACATAATTCCATATTCCCCTCCCCCAGGAGACCTCGCTCCTGGGAATACCACCGCTAACCAAGTGTAAGCGCCATAATCGTCCCTGTCCTCAGCCGTGCCCCAACCGGCTCGAAGACGTTCCGACATCACACATAATTCCATATTCCCCTCCCCCAGGAGACCTCGCTTCTGGGAGAACCACCGCTAACCAAGTGGAAGCGCCATACCTTAGATGAGCCCCCACACTTTTGTAACCATGTAATTACTGACCCCCCAAAGACCCCTTGACCCGCCACAATGAGCTTGAGTGACACCTCATTCAAGCGAATCCCTCCACACCTGCCAGCGCCACCCCCTCCTGCCGGCAAAAAAGACCCAATATCTGTCCCAACCGCATTCAGGCGAACACCATTAAACCATCCAAAAGCTGCAAGCTGATCCACCAGCTCCCGGTGGCGAACCACAATGCCCGCGAGCATAGCCACCAACCGGCCTACCTCTCCGTCCAACTCAATTCTCGCCGCGCGCAGACGACCAATGAAACAAGCAAAATGCCAAACTTTTCTGGCCACCATACCAGACTATACAATGATGTATTCGGGAAACTCTGCATCAAGTGCCAACGTCCAATTATACCTTCCTCCCCGGGACCCTGGCAGCCCGGACCCCAACTCATTACCTTTTTCCTGCAGCACTAAAAACCACTGAGGGGCCAGTCGGCTCTGGAACAGAAATGAAACGCTCACATCATGCCCCAACTCCCCCAATCATTGCAGAATAACCTTACTATGCCTACTGACCAGTCGCCTCCCCCCAGGATGAGCGTCAGCCCACCCCGCCCCCAAACATAGGAATCCCAATATCCATACAAAACCAGGTGGAAGAGCAGAAAGAAAAGAAAATAGAGAGCCACACTAAAAAAAACCCCTGCAAAGAACAGCCGCCCTGTCTGAGCAAATGAGGGCAAACCTAAATCCAAAACGATCGGACTACCACCCTATGCGTCTCGCACCTGAGATAACAAACCCCATCTGGCCGCCAACGTGGCCATTCCTACATGAAAAGAATGCGTATTAAACTGGGTTTGCCTAGGGTTTGCCCACCCAAGCCAAACCATGGCGAAACAGCCACAAACTAAAACGTGACAAGGGCAATCCATCCAAAGGCAAACTGGCCAGACGGAGTCCGGCAGAGCCCAAAACAAGGACACCGCAACCCCCCTTTTTCAACTGATCCAATTCTAGAATTTTAAAGTTCCCCATACAACTCCCAATGCAGTGAGAAGCCATTGTCACCACCGGGCATGCAGCCCACCCACACCACACTTGTTCCTGCTAACCATCTCCCCAACCCAAGATGCCCTAAAAAGAAGGCCCGTGCAAAAAAACCATGGTGAACAGCCACACCTAATGGGCCGAGGTGCCGACCCCGGCAACACCTCCGAAATTTCTGATGCCCATTCAACAAGGCCAAGCTCCCAGTATCCAGCTTCACCCTCCCGCGTTGAACAACCCTGCCCGGCCTGACTCACCATAATGTCCTTGGTAACATCACTCAAGCCATGCCTCCGGACGAGGAAAGCTAAAACAGCCAAGCCCCCCCCGTCCGGTTTTGAAACTGACGTGCTCCCGGCAAAAAATCCATCCCAATAGAAGACAATAGCAAAGATAATTGATCCGGATGGAAAAACAAACACCGAAACATCAGACCACTCCCCCAAACCGATGAAGACCCATAGCACGTACACACCCACACAGAGCAACGGAACAGCTCCCCCGCCACTCCAAAACCAGTCTGCACAGCTTCATGTGACAAGAAAACCCCCCGCTGTTCGGCTGCCAATGCCAGCCTTCAGAAACTCTCCCACCGGAAACGAGACAATGAATCGGCAATGGAATTCAGAACACCTGGGACCTGAACAACTTGCCCAAAAACAAAGCCAACGTAGAAACACCTCCAGACCAGGTGACGCAGTAAGCGCACCACCGGCGGCACCGAAAACAGCCAGGCTAAACACAACTCCCCTTCCCCCCCCATGTCGTCGCAATGAAAACAAATTGTCCCTCTACTTCAAACCATAGGCATAATGCCGCAGGCAAAATTAAGCAGATACAATAAGGACCGCAATAGATCCAGACAAAGTATGTTTCCATCTGCAAACGACAGACCACCATTGGCACGTAAATGACAATACCCCCGAATTGTCACACCATGGCAGGAGCCTCCGTGACTTCAGGCGCCAGAGGAATCCAAACCATGTTCAATAGATTCCAAAGTGCGTAGCAAAACAACAAATCTGGGGGGCCAATGCAAATGAAATCGCCGATATAGGGCATCACTGCTCATAGCTGCGGGTCCTACCGCACCACCCCTCCAACGAAGGTGCCAAAACTCAAAAACCTCAGCGCGCCAAAACGGAACAGCCCACTGGGAGACAGAGTATCCGTCTTCACCGACAGCAAACCCCGCCCGCAATGTTGGACCCACCCGACTATGGCAAAGAACGACACCTACCGACCGGAGCTATGAGTAAGCATCTATCTTTGATGTGAAACACGTCAGCCATCCACCCCTGCATGTCAGTTTTCTGATTTTGTCTGTTCTTTGGACTTTTGAACCTATGGATTAACTTTGGATTTTAATTTTGGAATTTCGAAAATAAATCGTTTATACCGAGTGCGGCAGTCCAGGGCTCATTTCCTTCCCATACATCTGACCTCGCAGACAAGTCCAGAGAAATTACATCGTTCACCGAAGCTCCCGTCGGATACCAGAAACGGTGTATTTAACCAAGATTTTTTAGGTCCCTTCCTGGGAGTCACCCCCCCGAAAACACACGCAAAGATGGACTGGTCAGAAGCCCGAATGGTCCAGCCATTACCCCCAGTCCCACCTTTCCTGCCAAGTTGTCAGAAATAAACTCAAGAAAAATGTTGCGTGTGCTTAAAATACCTAGGCCAGGAAGATGGAGCCACCAACCCAGAACACTGAACACGAACGCCTCAAGCAAAACCATCAGCCAGGAAATACGCCGCCACCCTCTGTGGACAGCTACTTAAATACGGCCCACCGCGGGAAGACTAACCGGCGCCCTCCCTTTTTGAAACCGGCACACCTGGTAGGGACCCCCCCGCTTAAATGATTTGGCATAATTATGTGAGCCCCCGCAATTGGAGACCTCATGGCGGAAACGACAGGCCACGCCAAGAAGGCATGACCCCTCGCTGAACTGCCAACAAAACTCCTGTATTAAGGCAGGCCGACCATCCAGCAGCACCTGCACAGCCGGCCCCCGAGAGAAAGGGCCGCACTGACGACCCCGCCCTTGCCATGTGCCAAAGCCCAATGCCCAGTATGACCCCAGCACCAGCCAGGCCGCAAGGCCGTCCGCTGACGGAACAGCCCATCATAACTCAGCCAAGCAGTGCCCCCACAAACTCTATACGCTTCCCCAATGGCGTAAAGATAGCCATCAAGTGAGGAACAATGTTCCGGTGCCCTCCCTTCAAAGACGCTAAAGCCCGAAGACAATTATAAACGTGGCGGGGATAGGCCACCAGGGCGCGTCGCCTCATCCTCTGTCCGGCGTTCGGCCACCTAACTCCCCTCCAAATCCAATTCCCCCAAATGCAAGAGGGAGAACAGTGAAACGTACTGCCTCTTACATATTTCATGTCCCTGACAACCCGCCTAAGATGTACCCCCAGTAGGCAGCGAAAATTGCTGCCAAAACCTTCACCGCACCTGGGGCCCCTACGGCAAAGCCTGACGAAAGCCGCCCATCTGGGGGCGCCGGCACCCCCTGCCAACCCGGCTTCACCGAAAAGAATCCCCATGTGGAACCCCTGAACTAACCGTCACACCCGGACAATTAAAAACAGATATAAAGTGCAACTTACCAGGCTGCACCAGCTGTGTTTATTAAGGATGATGATGATGAGCTGCGGGGCACCTTAGAACCCCCAGCTGCAGCAGTGACATGCCGTCACTTTAAGGGGGCGGATCCCCCAGCTCGAGGCTCCGACCTACTGCCACAGACATCACCTGGCTGCAGCGGCGCTGGAGGTCCAGCAGAGGGCACCCACACCTTCCTGCGGACCATCGCTGATCTAATTCCTGGCTGGGCCCCTCTCTGCACTGAAGCCACAGAGAGAGCCGATAGCTCCGGAACCCCGCGGCAGCGGCAGGCAGGAGATCAAGCAGACCCCCCCCTCCACGCGATCTCCTCTAGCATCAAGGGCGGATGGATGCCAGGAGCAGCTTAGGGGCAGCGACACCCCCCACTGCATGTTCCCGATCATCTCCCACGCTGAGCCGCCCCCCCCCCCCCCGCTCGGTACCGCTGCGGGGGGGGGCGCCGCTAGTTCTGGTACCTGAAGAGAGGGGGAGTAAGAGCCGGATGACCCCCCTACCCTTGTGGATTCCTCCCAGGGCCACCGCTGGTACTGGTAGCCCGCAGCAGGCCCCGGAGGGTCTCTATGACCAGGGCTCCTAACGTGATGCCGGACCTGGGGGATAGGTGACGGACGAGGCACTCGGGAGGGCAACCCTCCTAGCCCCATCTCATGCCGGTGATGCAGTAGCCAGCGATGTAGCCGCTCCCCCAGTGTGTCAGCTAGCCACAGCCATTACGTCCCTGTACCTCTGCAGCAGTCCTGACTTGATCCAACAAGGCCTCATACACACACATCATGCTGCAGTTCTTGCAGGGGAGGGAGACGATCGAAGCTGAAGCTGTCACTTCTCCTGACTCCTTGGAATGTGAGAGAACTACCTCCCCACAAAGACCCTCTCATCTGAACCCTGCCCATTCAACCTCTTCCTCCAATCAGGTAAGGGCTACACCCCCACCAAACCCCCTGACCTAGTTGACCCGTACCTGACCCTGTTCCTCCCTTAGTCATGCCGCCCCTCCGTCCATTTTCTCCTACGGGTCTCTCTTTCTTACTACTGTAAAGTTTGGACAGAAGGGGATTTCCTCTGCCTCCCCTTGTAATTAGGGCTCTGTTCACACTAGAGCATGGAGCGGCTCACAGCAGGGGGTCCGGTGAATCTCCATTGACTGAATTGTACCTGAAACAGACCAAAAGACGCACAGGACTCCTGTGCAATTCGCACCGGAGCCGCTCCGGAGATGTGTGAACCAGCTCCATAGAGAGACGGTCATAATCTCCTGCTATGCAAACTGAATGCAGGGAAACCCACATCCAATTCACAATAGTGTGAACTTAAAAGAAATTTTAAAATACTGAAGCTGTCAGAAAACTGTAAATTGGCTTCAAATACTTCATGTATTTTTTTTCCTGACAAGCTACATGGACGCATGGTATCCCTACTAGTTAGAGGAGGCTAGCTCTGCAAGGCAGTGGCTGAGTAGATTTATTTATTCATAATTTTACAGGGGGATATAGACGTGGAGACTACTAATTAGTATAGCAAAATGTATTTATTACATAGATAATATAAAATTACTAAAAATAATCGGTCAATACAAAAGAATGGTTGCCTCTACATGTTTTACCACAAACGTGGCTTCTTCTGGAGCTTCTGTAGGACCTTTTTAATACAATACCACTAAAACCAAGAAAAAATACACAGTAAATTTTAAATTACAATTAATAAACACATAAATAAATATATATTCACACAAATGTTTTACATAATTAACAACAAATATACGGTAGATCTCCACCAGATGATCTATATTTGTTGTTAATTATGTAAAAAATTTGTGTGAATGGGGACCCCTTTTTGGGTCCCCATATATAATTGTGTTTATTAATTGTAAAATTTACTGTGTATTTTTTCTTGGTTTTAGTGGTATTGTATTAAAAATGTCCTACAGAAGCTCCAGAAGAAGTCACATTTGTGGTGAAACATGTAGAGGCAACCATTCTTTTGTGTTGTGACCACAGGGCTGTTCTTGACCGATTATTTTTTGTAAATTTATATTATCTATGTAATAAATCCATTTTTCGGTAATTTGATGTTGATAGATTTTGCTGCACCTTTAAAACTAAATTGTTTTGCGCTTTGGGTATTTCTTGTTATACATACAAAGGAGGTGGTGCGTTTATTAATATGATCAATTTCCAATACTACTATATTGTTTACTAATTAGTATACTGCTATGGGAAGAAAAAGAAAAAATGTCAGGGAAGAAAAATTACTGTAGCTATTTTTCAGAGGTCAAATGTGGCTTCAACAGGTTTCCTATATGACGTGTGGAGATAAAAAGAACAGATCTGAGCATCATTAGAAACAAACTGTTCATACCTGGTTGCCCATTGAAGTCTTCTTCTGCTGGCTGCATCTTTGCTGTGCACTAATAAATGAAAGCAGTAAGTCATTGACAGACTTTTGGTAAGTTATCTATTCAACTCTTCACAGAGATCTTTTAATCAATTGCTTATATTCGTATTATCAGATTAGAAATGTTTGCTTTAATAGATCATCTTGTTGTACCCACAACAAAAGATTGGCCGTGAGCGCGGCTAGAAGTATCCACCTATATCCCACCAGAAGATCAACAGACTGGTGCATTGGCTATAGGACTGACGATCAGGGTAATGCCGCGTAGACACGATCGGACATTCCGACAACAAAACCGTGGATTTTTTTCCGACGGATGTTGGCTCAAACTTGTCTTGCATACACACGGTCACACAAATATTGCTCGGAAATTCCGAACGTCAAGAACGCGGTGATGTACAACACTACGACGAGCCGAGAAAAATGAAGTACAATGATTACGAGCATGCGTCGAATTGATTCCGAGCATGCGTAGAATGTTTGTGCGTCAGAATTGGCTACACACGATCGGAATTTCCGAACACAACTTTTGTTGTCGGAAAAATTGAGAACCAGCTCTCAAACATTTGTTGTCGGAAATTCCGACAGCAAATGTCCGATGGCGCATACACACGGTCAGATTTTCAAGCTCACATCGAACATTTGTTGTTGGAAATTCCAACGGTGTGTACGCGGCATAAGTGCTCGTGAGCCCTGGAACTCAGATTGCTCTGGAGGGAAGGAGGAGCAATATTGTTTTTTTTTTTGGTGAACATAGTTTTAATAATCTTTAAAGCGGAGTTCCACCCAAAAGTGGAACTTCCGCTTTAAGCACTCCTCACCCCCTTACATGCCACATTTGACATGTCATTTTTTTGGGGGGGAGTGGGAGCTTCGGTAGGAGTGGGACTTCCTGTCCCACGTCCTACTTCCACCTACGGACCGCCTAGGCAACTCCTCCTCTCGCCTTAGGCGGCCCCTCCCTCCAGGCGATCTCCTGGGACACGTGACAGGTCCCAGGAGATCGCCTGTCCACTCCTAGAGCGCAGCGCAACTCGCACATGCGCAGTGTGCGCCCGGCCGTGAAGCCATCAGAGGGGGGGAGAGGAGCGACGCTCCAAACGGCCGCATCGCTGGACCGTGGAACAGGTAAGTGTCTGTTTATTAAAAGTCAGCAGCTACACTTTTTGTAGCTGCTGACTTTTAATAAACATAAAAAAGTCTGGAACTCCCCTTTAAAGGGGTTGTAAAGGTTCCTTTTTTATTTTCTAAATAGGTTCCTTTAAGTTAGTGCATTGTTGGTTCACTTACCTTTTCCTTTGATTTACCTTCTAAATGTTTGTTTTCTTTGTCTGAATTTCTCACTTCCTGTTTCTCCTCACTAAACTTCACATCATCATCCGAGTGGTGTGGAGTCATCCAGAACAGCTTACTGAACAGCTTACTGAGGAGGAACAGGAAGTGAGAAATTCAGACAAAGAAAAAAACATTTAGAAGGGAAATCTAAGGAAAAAAAAGTGAACCAACAATGCACTAGCTTAAAGGAACCTATTTAGAAAATAAAAAACAAACCTTTACAACCCCTTTAAATACTTGGCAAAAATGTAGAATCTACTGTATATGCAATCACATGAAAACTGTGAAGGGTTGTTTTGCATCTGTTTAGAATATCCTAATTATTGATTCTGTGGAGGCAGGCAAAAAAAAAGCTTGCTTTCTACACGAAGGGATCTATTGATAAAGCGAAAGTATGGCCCTACTACAGCCATACCACTGCTAAAAACAAAATATAAAAGCACATTCGTACTGGGCAGCGGTTTGCTTAACATACGTACATAGCACTCCACAGGTATCAGGATTCCAACGCTAGTGGAATTATTACATTGAAGCCTTTAAATATCATGTCAGGTAATGAGCACATTTTCCTTAATAAATGTATGGGAATGTCTGATCATTTGAAATCAACATGTATCCAGTATTATTAAAGGGGATTCCAGCTCATACCACATTATTTTAAAACAATATATCATTGTGCAACAAATGCTGTGTGTTTATTAGGCCTCATGCCCACTGGCGTTTTTACAGCTGCGTTTTTTGCAGCTTAAAAACGCCTGTCCATGTTATTGTAAATATTTTTTTTTTGAAAAAAAAAACAAAAAAAACGTCGGAGCTAAAAACGCGACCGCGCTTTAGTGCGCGTTTTTTGCGCGTTAGTGCTCGTTTTTGCGCGTTTTTTGGCGCTCGCGTTTTTTTCTGCCTAATTCTGACGCTGAGGAACGCACTGGCCCTGGGTTTTTTTTACAGCTTACAAACGCCTATGCTCTTTACAGCTCAAAAACGCCTAGGTGGGCATGAAGCTATAGACTAACATGGACAGGCGTTTTTAAGCTGTAAAAAACGCTCAAAAACGCGGCTGAAAAAACGCCCGTGGGCATGAGGCCTTAAATTAAAGATCAGTTTCTGGGGAAAGGTTTACTTTTGTAGTTCTCAGTAAGTTATTACATTCAGAAGCCAGTGACCACCTTACATGGTTAATGGGGGTGTACCTTTCAGAGCCCACTGTATGTAACCTAATCTGGCCATACACTGTTCGGGTAATTTGACAAAATACAAATGCAACAGGAGATTTGTCCATCCGTGCTATAAAGTGTGGATGGAGGAATCAGTTAAAGTAGCAGTCCACCCCAATGCCGCGTACACACGACCATTTTTAATGACGAGAAAAATGCTATTTTTTAAAATGGTCATTAAAAATGATCGTGTGTGGGCTTCAGAGCATTTTTCACGACGTGAAAAATGGGCATGAAAAAATTGGAACATGCTCTAATTTTTCTCGTCGTTTTTCACGTCGTCGTTTTTCTCGTGTGTAGGCTTTAACGACGTGAAAAAAAATGCGCATGCTCAGAATCAAGTATGAGACAGGAGCATTCGTTCTGGTAAAACTAGCGTTCATAATGGAGATAGCACATTCATCACGCTGTAACGGACTGAAAAGCACGAGGCTTAAAAGCGCGAATCGGCTCTCACCAAACTTTACTAACCCGAGGATCAGCAAAAGCAACCCAAAGGGTGGCGCCATCCGAATGGAACTTCCCCTTTATAGTGCCGTCGTACGTATTGTACGTCACCGCGCTTTGCTCGAGCATTTTTTTCCACGATAATGTGTAGGCAAGGCAGGCTTGAGAAGAATCACGTCGAGAAAAACGCCGTTTTTTTTCAATGACATTAAAAACGGTTGTGTGTACACGGCATAACACTAAAATCCCTGCATCTACAGACATCCATGATCTAACACTAACCTATCTAGCCCTGTAAAGAAGAAATCAGTATACATACCTTTTTTGAAGCCAATCTGGTCTGGTCTCCAGCGGTGGAAGCTCTGCAGAGGACACAGCCAACAACGGCTTTGAAATGAATGGGAAGTGACATCACCCATAGACTTACTATAGGGCTTCCATTGTCAGCTGTGTCCTCTGCACCCGCCTCCACAGCGAAGACGCAGCTGACAGCTCAGCGTGGAAAAGGATCGGATTGTCTTCAGAAAAGGTATGTATACTGATTTCTTCTTTACAGGGCTAGATAAGTTAGTGTTAGATTGTGGATGTCTGTAGATGCAGGGATTTTAATGTTAGGATGGACTTCTACTTTAAATTAAATATAAATAAAATTGTATAGCCAAATTAACTTTTTAGCTGTTTCCTGCATCATCAATAACATTCAAACGTCCAGGACTAATTTGAATGTTATCTTAAACAATATATTGTTTTGTAACATATGCTGTGTGTTGTTACCTAAATTAAAGAGCAATTGCTGGGAACAAGTTTACACTTGTAGTTCTAAGTAAGCCATTGTATTCAGAAGCCACTGACCGCATTGCATGGTTAATGGGGGTGTATGTCTCAAAGCCCGTTGTATGGAACTTACTCCATCTCCGCTTCCTATATCATCAATCACATTCAAATTTCTAATGCAGGTTTAAATTTTACTGGTGGGTGGGGGAAACTTTTTACTATCTATCTATAGAGAGAGAGAGTTCTGGTTTAATTTGGACAGGAGTATACCTATAATGAAGTGAATATATATATATTTTTATTTATTTTAAATATATTTTTTTTCACCCATACACACATCATGAAACATGGGATACTAATGTGCTAACAATATACAGTACATATGTGCATGATTTAGATAATTTCAACTTACTAAGCAAAGCCAATGAAGTCCTCATGATTGGTATTAATATAGGATAACTGTATATCAATTATCAGCAAAACCTACAAAAACCCAACACAGATTAATCAGGAAAATTGTTCTAACCCCAGGATAAGATACAGTGGTGGGAATACATGTTTGTTTGCTATTAAACAGAAAACAACATTACACAAGACAATAAAAAAAATAAACATTCTGTACCATTTGCAAACCCCAGAACCAGAATTAGTTCTTATTTGCTTATCAATCCTGGCTTCTCTGTTGGTAAATGAAAAGATGAAGTTATGTGAACTACTAGAGCATCCCTGCATCCCAAAGGGTTCTTCTTTCCAAATGGTACTTCAGGTCATATATTTGCTATATGTGGAGCACCATCTAGTGGATGAAGCTGAGATTGACATCTCTACTAAACAAGGGATGCAGGCACAGGTTATGCCTCCCTCTGAAAAAAAGGAGGAAAAAGAACCCAAGATACATTTTTTACAACAATATTATATGGAATTAATCTGCAGACATTCACAGAGTTTAAGCACACTTACCAGGAACAACACTAAAGTTGCTTTAACAGAGTTTCTCAACAGACTTAGTTATACACAACTCTCAAAATGTCTGTTTTACATAAGACTATAACATTTAAGGCCAGCTTTTGTATTAGTAGGTTTCATATCTCATGCACCATCTTTCATCCATGATATACCTTACAAATGCAATACATATTTAATCAGAAGGAGGAAGATGACAGTTTGTTAGCAAATACCATTTTCTAACTATGTCCCTGAATTAAGTATACAACAAATACAATGTATGACAATTGGCAGCTTTTAATACTGAATGCCCAACCAACTTGACATAGGAGTAAATGAAGATTTTAAAAAGAAAGGAAGTTGGGTCTTCTGAGCTGGTCATGACAGTACAGGTATAGAATGAAAGAGAATAAATGACTAGGATGAGCTATACCTAATATTAGTAGTTGCTTATGCATAAAACAATACATACAAATACAAATACATGCCTGTTCCTTGGTTTTACCCTCCCTTTCCCGTATGTATAGAGCGACAATTCTTTCTGTTTCATCTCTAAGCCTTGGATAATTAGAAAGCTGCAATTAATTAAAATAAATATAAGATACAGCAATGCAATAGTTAATGTTGTTAAGGTAACAAAATGGAACTCTATATAAATAATCATTAATTGGTAGAATATGCTGGAGAGCATCCAAAAAACAGCACTAGGCACTTTGGCAGAGACATTTTAGACTAGGGTTTTACTGTTGATTTTATTCCATTGTAATTAGGAAAAAATCATTGTGCTGCTAATGAGATGATGGCTAACACCTAGTGATGGAGATATATATATATATATATATAGTATATACTATATATATATATATATATTATATATATACACACACATATACACACATACATATATATATATACATATATATATATATATATATATATATATACACACTATATATATATAGTCTATAATCCTGTAAAATAAATCATAAACTATTAAATTACCTCCTGCACAGCTAAGCAACACCTATTCCTACCATTTTATGTGCAACTAAACAGACATTTATTGACGTTAAATTATATAGACCAATATTGAAATGCTCAATGCATCATACTCTTGGCTATTTAATGTATAAAACCAGATTTTGCACTTTCCAGTTTTGATAAATCAACCCCATAGTGTACCTCTCCTTTCCATGGTAAACCACCAAAGGTGTTTGCATTTCACTAAGGAACATCAGAACAAAAATCTTATCTAGTCCAAAAAAATTCAACTGCATCATCTCTATGGCAGATACAGGAATCGGGGTAATATCTTATGATGAACTTTGAAACATCTATAGAAAGGAGCATCCTTATAGCAGCCTTTGACATATATAGGCTACACTGATGTATGTATGGTTGGCTTTAACAAGGATTAGACCATAGGACCTTTTTAAAGTCACTCCCACAACATGGCAGCTGTTATAAGGGTCACAGGAAGTACGGTATATCTACTTTTCAGGCCACTGAGTGTATAATCAATAGACATGAGTAGGGATGAGCTCAGTCAGACAAAACACGAAAGGAAGAGGTTACTCCTGCGCAATCAACTGCAGCAAAGGCATTCCAAACCACAGTTGTATGTACACAAAGAGGCAGAGGAATGACATCAATGGCCTAATATCACCCAATGGCCATATTAGATCAATAAATCAATATTGCCCTTTGTCCAGTTGGTCTCGGGTTCAGGCCAAACTCAAGCTCCCCTTAGACATAAGAAAAGAAACAAATCTACCTTTGAGTTGCATTTCCTAACAGTATTAAGAAGCTCTTGCATCACAAGGTCGACACATTTCAGAGCTGGTCCTTTAAGCTTCACAATCTGCTTTTTCACTATTGCTTCAAATGCCTTATCCGGAGTAAACAATCCAGTTCTGTAAAGGAAATACAATACAAACTGACTTCATAACTGAATAAGTCCTAAAATACAAAGCAATAATGTCTACTAAACTATAGGAACTGTCCAGAATTCAACCTTTACTAGTCTTGACACACTTCCCTGACCTATGCAGCATGTAATTCTAAGTGCATTCATTTAATTTCTAATAAACAAATGGACTATAATTGTGATCAAGCAAAATTCCCAGTATGCATTGCTTTCTGCAATCCAAATGTAAAAGGATGCACATGGGACAATATAAATACATCATTGGAAAAAAGTGCTTGATGTTTGATAAATAAGACAAAGAAAGTATGCATTACCAGTTACACCTAAACTCTGGGCAGATATAAAATGCACAAGAAAATACAGCTTGTTTTAATGGAAGCACCTGAATTTGACTTGGTATTAGCAAACTGCACTTCTCTGTACAGTCTGCACAGCAGAAGTAAATGAGAAGGAGGGTGAAGCAGTACAAGGAGCCAATAGGGTGTGCTGCAGTACAAGAAGCACGCTAAAGCCCTGTACACACGATCGGATTTCCTATGGATTCTAATCCGATGGATTTTTCCATTAGAAATCCGATGAAGCTGACTTCATCAGTCTTGCCTACACACCATCAGTCAAAAATCAGACCGTCCCAAACGCCTTGACGTAAAACACTCCGACAAGCCGAGAAAAATTAAGTTCAATACTTCTGAGCATGCGTTGACTTGATTCTGAGCATGCGTGGGTTTTTTATCCGATGGAGTTCCACACAGACGATCGGAATTTGCTATCGTTTTTTTCCCCATCGGATAAATTTAAAACATGTTCTATTTTTTCTCACCGATGGAAAAAAGACCGATGGGGCCCATACACGATCGGTTTGTCCGATGAAAAAAGTCCATCGGACTGTTTTCATCGGTAAAACCGATCGTGTGTACGCGGCATCACAGTAGGAAAAAGCAGTGTGCTGCTTCTTCTTTCACTGTTTAGTCACATAGTTGAGGTTGGGAGAGGATATGTAAGGGAAAGTGAAACTGCAAAAGAAAACACTGGGTCCCCTCCTCTGTTACACAGGGTGTGCTGCGGGGCAGAGCTGTGTAGATCTCAGGACTAGGAAGACAGAACTACTAATTCTTATGCCCCATACACACGATCGTTTTTCATGCCGTTAAAAATGCCATTAAAAAAAATGGCCATTAAAAATGATCGTGTGTATGCTCCAGAGCATTTTTAACGACGTGAAAAACGGCCATTAAAATTTTTGAACATGCTCTCTTTTTTCACGTCGTTTTTCATGTCGTTTTTTTTAACGACGTGAAAAACGATAGTGTGTATGCTTTAACGACCTGAAAAAAAACGCGCATGCTCAGAATCAAGTATGAGACAGGAGCGCTCGTTCTGGTAAAACTAGCGTTCGTAATGGAGATAGCACATTCGTCACGCAGTCACGGACTGAAAAGCACGAGACTGAAAAGAGTGAATCGTCGCTCAACAAACTTTACTAACATGAAGGGTGGCGCCATTCGAACGGAACTTCCCCTTTGTAGTGCCGTCGTACGCGTTGTACGTCACTGCGCTTTGCTTGATCGTTTTTTAAAATGATCGTGTGTACGCAAGACAGGCTTGAGAGGAAACATGAAAAAAACGACGTGAAAAACAGCAAGAAAAAAAATGGCAAGAAAAACGATCGTGTGTATGGGGCATTAGGCAGGTAAAACAACTCCCATGTATGCATTCCATTGTATTTTGTTTTTTTTCTGAAGTTCAGGTTTTTCCTATAACAGTACCACCCAAACTCCTGCTCTCCAGCAGCAGACTGTTAGATAATATAAGATAAGAACCCCTCTCTGTTTATAAGCAGCGGCCTATCTCCAGTGGCTCAACCCACCCCCACTGTGCAGTCATAGGTACTGCTCTCCAATCAGCAATACTCACACTACTCCCTGCACGTGCAAGCAGTCAGATACACCTCTATTTATTTAGTATACAACGATTTCCGCAACTATTTATATATACCGTATTTATCGGCGTATAACACGCGCCAGCGTATAACACGCACCCCAAGTTTAGGAGGGAATTTTAAGGAAAAAAACTTTTAGGAGGGAAGTGTAAGGAAAAAAACTTACATTTAAATGCCCATCGATGCAGCCTTATCAGTGTCCATCTGCAGCCTTGTCCATCATTGCAGCCTTGCCCAGTGTCCATCTGCAGCCTTGCCCAGTGCCTTTGCAGCCTTGCCCAGTGTCCATCTGCAGCCTTGCCTAGTGTCCATCTGCAGCCTTGCCCAGTGCCTTTGCAGCCTTGCCCAGTGTCCATCTGCAGCCTTGCCAGGTGCCTTAGCAGCCTTGCCCAGTGTCCATCTGCAGCCTTGCCTAGTGTCCATCTGCAGCCTTGCCCAGTGTCCATCTGCAGCCTTGCCCAGTGTCCATCTGCAGCCTTGCCCAGTGTCCATCTGCAGCCTTGCCCAGTGTCCATCTGCAGCCTTGCCCAGTGCCTTTGCATTTGCAGCCTTGCCCTGGCCTGATTTAAATTTGGCGCCGATTTCCGCCTAATATGTACTTCGGCTAGACTCGGCTCTGCTCACAGTCCCGCCCATCTCCACTGATTGCGAGAGGAGCCGAGATACACAAAGCCGAAGTACACTCGGCTTTACTTGGCTCCTCTCGCAGTCACGCCCACCTCCACTGATTGCGAGCGCCACTGACATACAGAAAGCCGAGTGTACTTCGGCTAGATTTGGCTCTGCTCACATTCAGGGGCGGGACTGCGAGAGGAGCCGAGACTAGCCGAAGTACACTCGGCTTTCTGTATGTCAGCGGCGCTCGCAATCAGTGGAGGTGGGCGTGACTGCGAGAGGAGCCGAGTAAAGCCGAGTGTACTTCGGCTTTGTGTATCTCGGCTCCGCTCGCTCACAATCAGCGGGGGATCGGCGTATAACACGCACCCACGATTTTCCCCTGATTTTAAATACGGTACTTTATATTGTACATTCACATCAGCCCCAGCCTTCAAGAAGCTTACAATCTACGTTCCCCATCGCACATGTATACATACACATACTAGGGTCAATTTGGAAAGGAGCCAATTAACCTACCAGCATGTCTTTGGCGTGTGGGAGGAAACCGGGGTAACCAGAGGAAACCCACGCAATCACAGGGAGAAGATGCAAACTCCATGCAGATAGTGTCCTGTTCCAGATTGAAATGAACACTCTAGTGCTGCAAGGTAGTGGCATAACCACTAAGCCACAGCACTGCATGTGTAGCCTGTGCATGCATGAGATGTGACAATTTTATTAATGGAAGGCCCGTGGTGCAGCATTATGGTGGTGAGTCACGCAGCCATTTGCACTCGTATTCTGACTTGTGATGGAATGAAAAATGTGAACTTTACTGTGCTACATACTGATATGGTTGGAGGGCTTTTTGATTCCTTTAATCCCTTCCCAAAATAACCTCTATAGTTATACTGTCACCGTTTTTTTAGCAAATGTAAATGGTAGGTTGCAATTGTGTATTTGGTCATTCTTGTAATTATAGACTGAAATGGAAATTTGCCTAAAATGCTGCAGTGAGAGCTCCATGATTGGAGAAGAGACCAGTCATGTGGCTTTGACAGGTCAAATGGGAATACTCTCCCCAGCACTGTGCTTTATAAATGTAAGGAGCTCTATTTTATTTAATTTTTTAAAGCAATGGTATGACTGCAGTAAGGATATACCACTGCTTTAGAAATGGACCCTGAAGTAGCATACTTTTTACCAATTATTCCCAAAGTATAACAATGCAGTACCATAGTAACTAGTAACATACCTGACGCCATGAATGTTTTTGATCGCATAACTAATCTCCCTCCGTAAGTCCTTCTCCTCAAACTCCACCTAGAGGAATATTTAACACATATGATTAGATTGCATTATAATAGTACAGAAAATGTTTACTGAATTTTATTATGCTGAATGAATTATTATATATACCGTATATAACGCAGACATCTTTTTTATTTACACCTAGCTCAGCAGAATGTAATCACTCAGATTGTCCTCCTCCACCCCTCTTTCATGCCGCCATTTACACAAAAAAGCGTTTACACAGATCTGCTGCTAGACTCTTCCAGATATTTGGGAGTTGGTATAGACCAGTGGAGGATTCCCACCGGGGCTGGCAGAGAGCAGTGGTGGATTCCACACAAGTATCTCTAGCTTCTGCTAGGCTGGCGCTATACTGCCCACTGCGCTTGTGTGCATGAGCAGGAATAAGCTGCACATGTGTACATGCGCCTTATACTTGGGGCTTAGGGACACACACTGCCTCTTGAGACAGCTGTAACACAGCAATCCCAGGAAAGAGCGGGGGCCGACCTAGGTCAGAAAGCAGGAAGTGCTGCTTCGCAGTACAAAATCTAACCCAAAGGTAAAAAAAAAAAAAATTTTGTTAGCATTCCTGTAAAAGGGAGGGAGAAGGAACAAAAAAAAATAAAATAAATGTTTTACTTAGTTAAAGTGGTATTAAGCCCAAAAACAAATATTTAATATATTGCAGCTTAAAAGAAAGAGAAAGAAAGGAGGGCGCACCGACCTAGTGCATTACCACAAATAAAAGTTTTATTAAAAATAGAATAAAAGCAATAGTCCTACTCACAAACGAGCTTAGGTAAAAGCTTTTCTGACAATCAAGCTGGATCTCTTGGCACCTGCAAGCAGGACTTGATGACAAGAGGATCGAACGGTACTTCAAACGGCTGAACGTCTGACGCGTTTCTGGGGCGCACCCCTTTCTTCAGAGCCTAGGCGATCTGTGGTACCTCTCTCCTGTGTGCCCCCATATATGTGTACACATGTGCATCTATAGGTCTAAAACCAGGTGACCATCAATCAACTAGACCCCGCCCCTCAATCACGGCTTATCCCGCCCATAGGGATGGAACTCCCACGTTCTCATCCCAATAGGAGGTAGCCAACTGACAGTCTATATTGTGGCCAAAAAAGGAACATTAGGGAACCTCCCCTTTCTTTAACACTTAACAGTAATGCACACCAACACGGGGAAAGCCGAAGGCAAGTGCAGGTCATGCTAGAGATTATGGGTCCTTACCCTCATATCTCACACTGCGGGGCGCCGTGGGCGGTGATCGGGCAATGATTCCTATTCAGCCCCAGTTGTTCTGATGTCCCTGGCTCTCCCAGTGCGCCCATTGGAAAGCACATGATCCCGCCATCCGGAAGTGCGGGTATCTCCTGCGTTCCAACCCGTACTTCCTGCTAAGCACAACGTCACTTCCACTACTGCACGCGCACCCGCAGTGAGCAGCGCATAGCGGGACCGCGGCCCGGAAGTGCGGGTGTGTTTGCGTTCCTCCCGCCACTTCTGGTCCCCCTAGTGGCGCCACTACCGCTCTTCCCCTAATTTAGTTAGTAATGCGCGCGCCTATATTAAAGGGATAATTAGCAGGTAGGCAGTAAATCCAAACACACTAATGGTCACAGATGGTCACTGGCTGGGTCCCACCTGAGCACATGGATACACATACAGGGCCTACAGGAGACGCACAGTAGGTGGAGTTACCCCCCTGGAGTAAATATTGGTTTAAAAATGTCTAAAAACTAATGTTTAGTCGTTATAATCAACACTCAACAATAAAGACTAATTAATTGATTAAAACCAATTACCGGTATTACAAGATCATTAGCCGCCTAAATACGTATAGTTCAAATATGTGTAAATGCTACAATAAGGGGTCCCTATACATTCAAATTCTATATAAAAACATGAATGTAGAACGGAATATAGATACAGATAAAAATATAGATAAAAATATATATGTACGTAGAGAAATACGTGCAAAAAATGGAACAGCAGCAGTATTGCTTCCAAAATCATATTGCACCAACCCACTGTGCGCCAGACTCATGGGATGAAGCCGCGCTTCAATGAATAAACGAATAAATACAAAATACATAGATAGATAAATAAAAGCATCTCGGGAAAATCACTAGAGGCACAAGTACCATCGGTTTAAAAATCACAGCCCAAAATGCCATGAGTCTGCAAGGAGGCCATTTTCCGCCTGAATTCAAATGAATGAGTCAATCAAGTATATTACACTGTTACAAAAACCTCCCTATTACAATGAAAGATAACCCAATTTGCCAATGATATATCCCCCTACCTAGTCCCTAAATCCTGTCTAGCTAAGAATCTACTCTATTCTATTGGAACTAATCTCATTGGGTGATCGCCCAGCATTTGGGCTGCTTCCTTTTTGCCAGCCGATATTGTTGCCGATAGGCGATCACCCTATGAGATTAGTTCCAATAGAATAGAGTAGATTCTTAGCTATGCGCTGCTCACTGCGGGTGCGCCGTGCAGGAGTGGAAGTGACGTTGTGCTTAGCAGGAACTACGGGTTGGAACGCAGGAGGTACCCGCACTTCCGGATCGCGGGATAGCGTGCGTTCCAATGGGTGCACTGGGAGAGCCAGGGACATCAGAACAACTGGGACTGAATAGGAACCATTGCCCGATCACCGCCCACGGTGCCCCGCGGTGGGAGATATGAGGGTAAGGACTCATAATCTCTAGCATGACCTGCACTTGCCTCTGCCTTTCTCCATGTTGGTGTGCATTACTGTTAAGTGTTAAAGAAAGGGGAGGTGCCCTAATGTTCCTTTTTTGGCCACAATAGACTGTCAGGTGGCTACCTCCTATTGGGATGAGAACGTGGGAGTTCCATCCCTATGGGCGGGATAAGCCGTGATTGAGGGGCGGGGTCTAGTTGATTGATGGTCACCTGGTTTTAGACCTATAGATGCACATGTGTACACATATATATGGGGGCACACAGGAGAGAGGTATCACGGATCGCCTAGGCTCTGAAGAAAGGAGTGCGCCCCAGAAACGCATCAGCCGTTCAGCCATTTGAGGTACCGTTCGATCCTCTTGTCATCAAGTCCTGCTTGCAGGTGCCAAGAGATCCAGCTTGATTGTCAGAAAAGCTTTTACCTAAGCTTGTTTGTGAGTAGGACTATTGCTTTTATTCTATTTTTAATAAAACTTTTATATGTGGTAATGCACTAGGTCGGTGCGCCCTCCTTTCTTTCTCTTTCTTTTTAGCCACATGAACACCCATTGTTCTGAGGAGGGCTGCAAGACTCTAGACCTTGCTCTAAACTAAAGACTGGACTACACTACCCGTGTCTAGCGAAACACCGGAGCGCAGGAGATTTTTGTTCTGATATATTGCAGCTTACCAATCTTTACATAAGGATGGTTGTATTAGTTTTCTTTTTTTATTTTATTTTTTTCCTTTATTTTACCTGGTGATTCATAGAAATTTGTTCGTTTTCATAAAAAAAAAAAAAAAAAAAAAATCTTTTTTCGGGTCATTCGTTATGATCGCAATTCGTAAATTCGTAAATAAGAAAGAAAATCAGAAAATTTGAAAGAATGAAAATAAGAAAATTCTAAACAATAACTAACTAACAATAAATATTAAATTATAGGTATTGTAAATTTCTTTCAAATTTGGCTGTTAGTAAACGTAACGAATACGAATTTATCCGAAAGTTACGAATTATCTGAAATAACGAATGCCGCATCTAAACAAATAGAATGGATTGAATTAATAATAAATAATAATAATAATCAGTTTTTATTATTATTATTTATTATTATTAATTTGTTACATTCCATTTGTTTAGATATGGCATTCATTATTTTGGATAATTCGTATTTAGAATAAATTTGTATTTGTTACTTTTACTAACAGCCAAATTTGAAAGGAAATTCCAATACCTATAATTTAATAGTTACGGTAGTTATTATTTCAGATTTTCAGGTTTTCAGATCTTCGAAATTCAAATTTATGGATTTACGAATATTTGAACTTACGAATATTCTGAAAAATTTGTTAAATGTGTTTTCGTTAAATCGGATGTTTCTGAATTAAGAAATTTGTCGAAATTCATTAAAAAACTAATTTGGAATAAAACGAATTGCACATGTCTAGTGATCCAGCCAGTAACACACAGTTCTGTCTTAAGGGCTCGTTCACACGTATGTTGATTATGAAGAACGAAGCAATGCTCAATAATGTGCCTATAGCATTTATGGTGTGTTTTGTTGTGTTTATGAAGCGATGAAAAAGCTTCAATAGTGCTTGATACATGCCTATGAAAGCGTTGCTTTTCTAGTGGAAAGTGCTTAAAGTGTTAAGAGATGTAGAAGAAATTATCTACTTTGAGGTGTGGTTAGATTGTGGTGTGATAGAATACATTTTTGTGAATTATCTGCAAGATGAGTTTGTATACTTTGATCTCTTAGACACATTTGGCTTGGTCCACCTCAACTTTGCTGAACCAAAAAGCTTTCCCACTGGCAATAATGCTCAATGCTTCTGCTCCTACCTGGCACTGCCAATATGGCTGGCTGGTTGATGCTTTTGCCCGCACACAGAAGTAAATGGAGTTACCACACAGCTGTTCTGTACAACCAGGAAGTGACTGTAGCTGCTAAGTCCTAGTGCTCTATTATATCCCAATGCATTCTGGGATACCGGAGCCTCCATTGTCTCTCCACCAATGCCTAGCTAGCACTTTAAAAATGCTTCACTAACATGCTATAAATGCTTGAAGTGCTGTGAAGGTGCAGTTACAGAACAAAGTATAAACAGAAAAGTCAGTGCTACTACCCATACAACATATAGATAGCAGAGTTCCCGGGTGATCGATCCCCAGTCGCTGGCTGAGTAAAGTAATGTAGGAAAAAAGATCCCCACTCCGGTTGTTGCTCTTTAAAAATTCTTTGTTTTTATTGACAAGCCACAGTGAACAAACGCAAATGAAAACAGTTCATGCGTTTCAGCCTATAAGGCCTTAGTCATAACCATAACATTACTATTAATATCGATGGAAATAGCTGACATGCGTCGATGCCTCATGAAAGTAACATGCTGCTTAATTTTTATTATGACACAACACTACCTCTCCTGTGTGAACAGCACTGTGTGGTGCCCATTTTAATATTCATGGCAGGCTTTGAAGGGAGGCTGTGAGCCTTTAAAATGCAGAACAAATGCTGCTTAAACTCAAGGTATTGAGTGTGAACGAGCCCTTAAGTTGTCTGCATTTTGCGTGAAGTGGTAAAGCAGAAACCTTTAGGCTACTTTCACACTGCAGCCGCGGCCACGTTGCCGGTAAAGCGTCACTCGTTTTTGCAGTGCTTTTTGGCCGCTAGCGGGGTGCTTTTAACTGCCGCTAGAGGCCGAAGAAGGGTTTAAAAGTTGCATGCTTTTCAGGCGCTTCAGAAGCACTCAAAATTAAAGAAGAAAAAAACTGCGCTGTAAACAAACCTAACAGTATAGCTGCAACTCAAAGTAAAATACACACAAAATAGCAATTGAAAAAACATAAGCTGCGCTGTTAACCACTTCAGCCCTGGAAGAATTTACCCCCTTCCTGACCAGAGCACTTTTTGCGATGCAGCACTGCGTCGCTTTAACTGACAATTGCGCGGTCGTGCGACGTTGAACCTAACCAAAATTGACGTCCTTTTTCCCCCACAAATAGAGCTTTCTTTTGGTGGTATTTGATCACCTCTGCGGTTTTTATTTTTTGTGCTATAAACAAAAGAAGAGCGACATATTTGAAAAAAATGCAATATTTTTTACTTTTTGATTTAATAAATATCACAATTTTTTTTTTTTAAAACAATTTTTTTTCTAAGTTTAGACTGATACGTATTCTACATATTTTTGGTAATTTTTTTTTGCAATAAGCGTATATTGATTGGTTTGCGCAAAAGTTATAGCGTCTACATAATAGGGGATAGATTTATGGCATTTTTATTTTTTTTATTTTTTTTACTAGTAATAGCGGCGATCTGCGATTTTTATTGTGACCGTGACATTGCGGCAGACACATCGGACACTATTGACGCGTTTTTGGGACCATTCACATTTATACAGCGATTAGTGCTATAAAACTGCACTAATTACTGTGTAAATGTGACTGGCAGGGAAAGGGTTAACACTAGGGGGCGATCAAGGGGTTAATATGTTCCCTATTGAGTGATTGTAACTGTAGGGGGAGGGGACTCACAAGGGGAGGAGACCGATCTGTGTTCCTCTGTACTGGGAACACACATCGGTCTCCTCACCTCTGACAGGAGGTGGATCTGTGTGTTTACACACACAGATCCACACTTCTGCCGTGATCGTGGGCAATCATGGGTGCCCAGCGGACATCGCGACCGCCGGGCACACTCACCGGGTCACGAGCGTTGCCGCGGAAAAAAGGACGTCATATGACGTCCGCCCGGAGGGAGGGAGGGTTCCTGCCGGCGTCATATGTCTATGACCCGGTAGGAAGTGGTTAAAGTGACATATAAACAAATAAGTGAATAAAAAATGGAAAGTGCAAAAAATACATAAATGTTTAAGGAAGTCCCAACTGTGAAATCTGCGATTTATGTAAAATCCTCCAATGGCTCTGTAGCGATACCTTCAACTAAGAAGGCTGCAGATTTAGTTTGGGCTCTGAAACAGCTCCGCCAACCCCTGGCAATGTACTCGACCCCCTACTGGCACAGTTAGTTATGGCAGCAATATATATATCTTATACTGTATGAGTAAACCCAGACACCAAGGCAATAATGAAAGGGGTATAAAATTTACTTGAAGCTTTTGGTAAGAAAGGTTAACAGTGGTAACAGTTCACAGGTAATAAATTGCAGAGCCCTGCAACAATAAACATATTATGCATTAAAATAAACAGTAAAGGTGCGCCACGTGGGCGACCGTTAACTAGACGTCCTGTGACGCAGTAACTAAATGAACTAACTAGCTGGCCAGGCCTGGCTCAGATATCTAAAACTCAGTCTATAGGGGATGATGGTTTTCTTCACCGGCAATTCTTTAAAGGTGGTGCACATTAACAGAATACCATTTGTAATCCAATGGGAAGGTTGTGATGAAATAAACACTTTACTTCATGAACTCTAAGTTCCACTCTGATATGAATCTCCAGTGAGAGTATCAGATATAAACTTGTGGGCCACGGCAGTCTATAGGCACATTAGCAACAACAGTATATGGTCTGAGCATACGCCCGCTCACCCCTCCGGACGCGATCCCAGTCCGGGAACTTCCACCGACTGTGTCCTCACACACACAGTGTCTCCAGCGATCGGGTCCCCGATCTAACCAAGGTTGTAGACAAGCGAAGTCAGATGCCACCCAGGCTCGCAGTGGGGTGGAAGGCTCTTTGGTGCTGCGCAAGGCCTCAGGCTTCAGGCCCTGCACTCCGGCACATCCGCACAGGAGGATCAGTCACTGAAGTCTCGTGTCCCAAAGAGGCCGAGCCCAGCCTCGCCTCCTCCTTTTATAACCCCTCCCATGAGTCTCTGGGGTGGAAACATGCCGAAAGGGATTCTGGGCAAAGTAGTCCCGAGAGTCTTAAAGGGGACCCCGCTACAGCTCTTAGGGATTCCAATAATCCCTTCAAAGAAGGGCAAATCGACAGGAAAATGTTCAATGAAATTCTCGTGACTTGTTATATGTAGATATAGTGAATCCACCACCACCCAAAGTGCACACCCAAAAGTGCAGGGGCGGTGTAGGAGCGCTGTTTACAGCGCTCCTACACTGCCCCAAAGATGCTGCTTGCAAGACTCTTTTTCCCGTCCCACAAGCGCACTCGGGCTTTCACACTGGGGGTGGCATGAGAGGCAGTTTTCAGGTGCTTTACAGGTGCTATTTCTAGCGCTGAAACGCCTGAAAACTGTCTCAGTGTGTAGTACGTGTAGTACTAATGCTTTATAACAATATTCATGCATTCCCACTGATGTTTCCATAAAGGAAATTAAAGAAGTTCAACCTGAGCTTTTTCGGCTGGGCTTCTCCTCTGGGTCACAGGAGGGCAATTCGTTTTGCACTCCTGTGACCCGTTTTCCGCGGAGAGCGGTCTGAAGTCATCATGACTTAGAAAGTCGGGATTCGCCAGCTGCCCTGATCGATGGCAGTCTCAGCGTATCAGCGAGCCGCTGAGACGCTGAGACAGCCTCTCCCCGCCCCTCCACGGCTCAGCGCTCCAATGAGCGTGGAGAAGCAGAGAGGAAAGAGGCTGACTGACAGTCAGCCTCTTTCCTCTCGGGGATCTGTGAGAACCGAGCCAGCGGCGATGTTCGTGGCTTGGTTCTCAGTGCACAGGCGGCGGGGGACAGCTGGAGCATCGGTCTGATGCTCCATCCACCGACTTAAGAAAGAATAGCAAATAACCTGGAAACCCATACTTCTCATTTAATATAATATTTCCCACTGGAATTTTTATACAGGACGAGTCACACAAGTGTATGGCTTTTCTCACCTCCTGTTTCCTCCCCATTGGCTTTAAGCTACTCTGCAGTTTCCTGTCAGCCGCCATTCTATTTGAACTTCAGGACGTGAGTATGTCTATTTTTTGTATTTATACAAAACATCAATACTATGAATATTATCATTATTTTATCTCGCACCCTAAATTATAAAACAGAATAGGCATCATCTCACAATACGAACATTTGTTTTCATGTTCAAAATGTTTTTATTATGTTTTTAACAAATACAAGGTAAATAAAGTAGATAAGTCCCATATTTTCCGGTGTATAAGACAACCCCCTAATTCTACTGTATTTCTACAGTTTTTGCCTATACTCACTGGGGTTTATTTACGAAAGGCAAATCCACTTTGCACTACAAGTGCAAACTACAAGTGCAAAGTGCATTTGAAATTGCACTGAAAGTGCACTTGGAAGTGCAGTCGCTGTAGATCCGAGGGGGACATGCAAGGAAAATAAAAAAAAGCATTTTAGCTTGCACATGATTGGATAATAAAATCAGAAGAGCTTCTTCTCATTTTAGATCTACACATCAGATTTACAGCGACTGCACTTCCAAGTGCACTTTGCATTTGTAGTTTGCACTTGTAGTGCAAAGTGGATTTGCCTTTCGTAAATAACCCCCACTGTTTACACTGTATATATTTCCTTCTTCTTAATGGAAGTTGGAGCCATACCGTGCTGAGCCAATCACGGCGAGTGATGTATTATATTAATGAATACAAAGCCTGCTCGGAATGGCAGAGGCTGTAACATCATCAGCCCGTGCCTCTCTGAGGCCTCGTACACACGACCGATTTTCTCGTCGTAAACAGTCAAGAAAAGTGCCGCGAGAGTTTTTTTGTCTAGAAAAACGTTCGTGTGTATGGTTTTACGACGAGAAACTTGACGAGAATCTCGACGAGAAAATAGAGAACCTGCTCTCTATTTTCTCGTCAGGATTCCAGATTTCCTCGTCGTGTTTCTCGTCGGCCTGTTTTGTGACGAGAAAATGGTTCGTGTGTATGCTTTTACGACTCTTCCAAAAGCGCGCATGCTCACAAGCAACTATGAGACGGGAGCGCATCTTCTGGTAAAACAAGCCTTCATAATGGAGAGAGCACATTCGTCACGCTCATAAATATTTCATCGTTTAAATGTTCTGCATTGAATTCTTCGTTAGAATGTTACATTAATCAAAACGAGAGACCTTCTTTTGCTGCTGATATTCACACAGAGTTCTGCCTTATTTTTAACCTTTTTCATGCTGCTCTTTATAAGATTTATGTGTATTATATCGTGCAAGTTTTTAGGAATAATTTAAATGGTTAGATTTTTCAAAATGATGTTAATTATAATTTCTCAATGTTTTGATAGCGATCTCACATTTAATTTTCTAATCTATATTTTTAAAATTTCACACCATGTTTTTGAGCTAATCAGATTTAGTTATTCTTTTGGGGGGGTGATATCTGTGCCTTTTATTGTCAGTCAAATGTATCTGCTTACTCCAAAGCTTTTTTTTTTTTATTTAAAAATACACATAGTCAAGTATGAACTTAAACAAAAAACACATTTATTCATGTTTATAAATTAAATAAAGAGAAGGCAGCGCTGGAGAAGCTGCTGCCATTTGTGCATCCCAGGGACCCCAGAGCACACACCAACCCTGTGTGGACACTAAAATTGGGAGCTTGAGAAGGCCCACATTTCAGAACACAATCTGATGCTGGCCTCCCAGAGGTCAGGAACAGCAGCAGGTGAGATATATGTCCCAAGTGTGTGGTACTACAACAGGCTGCCTTCTGTCCGACCAGTGCGACCACAATGAAGCAAGGCCATCACTTCCTCTTCTTCCTGGCAACCTTCCCTGCAGCCTTTCCTGAAGCCTTTCCTGAAGCCTTTCCTGCAGCCTTTCCTGCAGCCCTCCTTCTTCGTTTAGCTGGAGGCTGGCCCACTGGAGGGGTACTCCTGTCAGGAGGAGGAGGTGGAGGTGTAGCAGAAGGGGGTGGGGCAGAAGAAGAAGGTGGAGGTGTAGCAGAAGGGGGTGGGGCAGAAGGTGGAGGTGTAGCAGAAGGGAGTGGGGCAGAAGGTGGAGGGGTAGCAGAAGGGGGTGGGGCAGAAGAGGAAGGTGGAGGTGGAGGTTGAGGTTGGGTCAGTTGGGCCACCTCACATATGGCGGTATTGGGGGTAATTTGCTCCATCACCCCCTTGTTGAGCAAGGTGATGAGCAGGGGTTCGCATAGGAGGCGTTGCTCCATGCTCATCACCTTGAACTTAGCCTCCACTAGGCCGGCAATGGCCTCTTCAGGGGATGTGGGCTCCTTGAGGGTGGCATGGGCCTCTTTAATAAGGGCCATTGCTGCGTCACTGGTGGTCCTGTCCCTCCTGCCTCTTTTGTGAAGCCTGATGGGAGGCACCTGGGATCTGGTGCTTCTCCTTTGCCCTGCCACCTCCTGTCTGCCACTGGGCCCTGCCACCTCCTGGCTGCCACTGGGCCCTGCCACCTCCTGGCTGGTACTGGGCCCTGCCACCTCCTGGCTGCCACTGGGCCCTGCCACCTCCTGGCTGGTACTGGGCCCTGCCACCTCCTGGCTGCCACTGGGCCCTTCCTCCTCCTGCCTGACAGTTTCCAGACCCTCCTCCTGGCTGATTTCATCCTGTGTATGAAAAAGAAACATAGTTTAATATGTTGGTTTAATCTTTGCCTCAAACTTTGTAATCCTGATGGAAGCAATTAGAATGTAAATGCATAAATCCTTGCTTTAAATTTACCACTACATCAGCTTGACTATTTACCACACAATTAAGTGCAGAATAATGTCTACAGATCATGATTTCACTTGTGGAATACAAAATAATGTATGTTTCTCATCCTGACATATTTGGGAAACATTAATTTTATCCCACTACATTTTCAGTTAATACTATACCTGGCTCCAGATGGACAAATCAGGATCATCCAGGATGGCTGCCTCCTCTTGCTCCAGAGAAGGCTCAGGTTGGCTGCAGGGAAGTCTGGGGGGAAGAGTGGAGAGTGATGGCCTTGGCTCAATGTGGTCATCCAGGAAGGACATCCTGCTGTAGTACCACAAAACCGGGACATAAACATCATCTGCTGCTGCTCCTGACCTCTGAGAAGCCAGCACCTTAGAGCGTTCAGTCCTGTAGGTACCTCTCAAGCTCCCAATTTTAGTGTCCACTTGTTTTGCTGTGGCTGTGGGCACCTTGGTATGCACAAATGGGAGCAGCTTCTCCAGCGCTGCTTTTCTCACCCCTTTTTTTTTATGGATGGGGTTTTTGGTCTCCCACAGAGCCGGCAGCTCCCTTACCCGGTCAATAAATTCCGCCAGGAACTCTTTGTCGCTAATAAAGACATTCATATTGTATCTGCAAGTAAAATAATTTATATTTAAATAATGTGAGGCAAACAGTCTAACCTCCTTCACATCCTAGTCACCATATATATCCTCCACCAATCTCAAGACAGTATAGGCCCACAATTTTTACAAGTCTCACAAAATCACATACCTTCGTTCGCACGTCCGTCACTTGAACTCCTCTCTCCGCACACCGAACGTACTATAGTCACATGTGTGTTTGCTATATACACACCACGCATGCGTCCAAATTCGAACACGTCGCTCCGCACACGTCGCCCGCCCATGACGTTCTAACTAACATCTTTTCCCCGCCCCTTCTCTTTCGGCGCGCAGACAGATATGGCGGAGTTACAGCAGGTGTCTGATAATTCCGCAACTAGCGAGGAGACAAGCCCGGAGACCGAGGACACGTCACGATCAAGGAGGAGATTCAAGGCATCGAATATGTCTTTGGCGGAGATGGCGGAGATGGTGGACATCTTGGTCAAGGCTGATTATGATGCCAAGCATGGGCCGTATAGCAAACCAAATAGAAGGAAGGCCAAAATCCTCACTAAAGTTGTGAAGAGTCTGAGGGCGAAGTTCGGGGTGAAACGCTCAAATGAGCAGCTCAGAAAGAGGTGGTCAGACCTCAAACTGAGGGAGCCAGACCAGTTGAGGAGCATAAAGAGGATGCTCGCTAAAAGTAAGTAAAATGACGACCTTTCTGCTATTAATCTTTTTAGAAACTGACCTTTTTTTTTTTTTTTTCATATTGGACTCCCTTCCAAAATGTAATATTTTGAACTAGGTTGGGCACAGTAATCGTTCGTTACGTTACCGACACTTCGTTCGGCCACTATCCACGGTTTTGGCTTATTTAAGACCCCCAAAAGTAATTAGACATCTGCCATTTTTGATCAAGTATTGTGGCTAATTTTTAAGTCTAGATGATGTGTTTGTAAGGAGAATGAAATGCAAACTTTAATCAGTGTAAAGGAGAGGACACTCAGCAGCTGCTTCCACATCTGTACTTTGGAGCACTATAGTGTGGGCCACCAGACCCGCCTTTTTTGGGTGTCCCACACAGGTGCATCAGAGTTTATTTGTGGTGCCTCCATGTCCAAAAAATTACATCCAAATGTGAATACTAAACATATTTGGGGTCATAAATAATGCATTTTTCTTTAAATTCCGCACAAACACACACTTGTACCCCACTTCCAAACAATTTAGCCTGTTTTAAGTTTAAAAATGAGATTTTTACAGTGTGATAAATAGACCTTTGGTTTTATTCTCATAGGGGAGAGAAGACTGGGAGGAGGACACTCCAGGGAGCACATGCACCCCACAACTTCCAAGCAACCCCAAACTCCCACAACCGAAAGATGTGCAGGAAGTTGAGGTGGAGGAAGGAGAAGTGCAGGAAGGAGAGGTGGATGACGTTGTGGATCTGGTCACCACAACAGGTCAGTATCTGACACCACAGCTTAAGGTAAGCGAGGTAGGCCTGCAGAGTTTTATTAATTTTTTTTTATGGTTTTTAGGGGATGGAAATGTTGTGAAGGATAGCACACCGTTCTCTGCTGACAGTGCCCTCCGCCTCATCCAGCAAGTGATGGAATGTAGCACGGAACTGGACCTAATTAAACAAAGAATCCATGTGATGGAACAAACATTTAAAGACATTCTCGATGTTTTGGGGAGAATTCAATAAGCCATCCAAACACATTTGTTTTTACATGTTTGTTTTTATATTTTTACTAATTTTTTGAGTAACAAAGCAGCCAAAAATTGAATATGCACACAGTGTGTGAACATGTGCTATCTGCCATCAGGGGATATCCATGTACGTCTTTTGTGGGTGCAACCCCTTCCTCGTATCAAAAGTCGGTGAACTGAGGAAGGGGATGCACCCCCAAAACACGTCCATTGATCACCCCTGATGGCAGATAGCACATGTTGACAATAGGGATCAGGATTGTAAACTTCCTATTTGCAAAAAATTAAAAATGTGTGCATATTGAATTTTTGGCTGGGCAAGGGGTGGCAGGACCCCATATTAGGACGGGCACATAGAGACATAGTTTGTGTAACTGAATGTCTCAGATTGCTCAGAGGTATCCAATGTTGTCATTTTAGAAATGCAAGTGGTATTTTTGTATTTTCATAAGCCAAAATTTGCCGGGTTGTGGCCAGGCCAACCCCAAAGTAAAAAAAAAAAAAAAAGTGCAGAGAGTAAAATATTTGACCACAAACAACGTGTAGCTTCTTTTTATAATACTCTCTAAGCTTATTTGGTTCTTTTGTAAGGTAACATAGTGAAATTGGTTGTTATTTACTAAAGTAAAATACACTTGCCACTACAAATGCACAAAGACAAACTAGGAGACAGGAAAGAACAAATAATTAAAGGTTTAAACAAGATTTTTATTGGGATACTTAGACATAGGCTGGCATAGGAATTGCCCCCCTACCCGTGAAATACTCCATGTATTTGTCCCGAACCACACGGGCATTTTGGGGGGGCAAGCCAAGACGGGCAGATTCCAGGCCCGGAAGGGGATTTGCAGGGGAAAGTCCAGCCTCTGGCAAAACTGAGGCCATATACGAATTAGATTTTTGGCTCAGAAAGTTGTGTAGCACACAGCAGCATAACACTACATAGTTTATTTTGTAGTCCGCCAAGTGGATGGAAGTCATAAAAAAGGGATTTTTATAACAGCTTACCTGTAAAATCCTTTTCTTGGAGTACATCACGGGACACAGAGCGACTTAGTCATTACTAATGGGTTATATAGTTTACCTTCAGGTGTTGGCACTGGCCAATTCCAAACCGGAAGTACCCTCCCCTATATAAGCCCCTCCCACCCGGGAGCACCTCAGTTTTGTAGCCAAGCAATAAGTGTCCCAAAAAGAGGGGTGGGAGCTCTGTGTCCCGTGATGTACTCCAAGAAAAGGATTTTACAGGTAAGCTGTTATAAAAATCCCTTTTTCTTTTTCGTACATCACGGGACACAGAGCGACTTAGTCATTACTAATGGGACGTCCCAAAGCAATGCCAAATGAGGGGGGGGGTACATAAGCTGGGCGCCATCAGGCATGAGGATCTTTTGCGGCCTGCAACACACTGCGCCCAAAGGCGACATCCTCCTGACTTCTAACGTCTACCTGATAGAATCTAGTAAACGTGTGTACCGAAGACCATGTTGCGGCCTTACATACTTGAGCCAGGGAGGCCTGGTGATGCACTGCCCATGAAGTTCCAACCGCTCTTGTGGAGTGCGCCCTAACTTTGAACGGAGGCGGTCTCTTTCTCAAGCCATAGGCTTGTATTATGACCTGTCGAATCCACTTGGCTAAAGTAGATTTTGATGCTGCCTGACCCCTTCTGGGGCCTTCCGGCAGAACAAACAAAGAATCCGTTCTGCGAATCTGAGCAGTGGCTTTTAGATAAGCTTTAACTGCTCTTACCACATCCAAAGAATGTAATAACTTTTCCTCTACTGAGCTAGGTTTGGGGAAAAAAGAAGGAAGAACCACATCTTGGTTCAAATGAAACCTCGATACCACCTTAGGAAGAAAGGCTGGATGAGGACGTAATACTACTCTGTCCTTATGGATAACCAGATATGGCTCCTTACAGGACATAGCTGCTAATTCCGACACTCTTTTAGCCGAACAAATGGCTACTAAGAAAACCAATTTCCTGGTGAGAAGAACCAAGGAAATGTGTTGTAATGGTTCAAACGGTTGTTTCTGTAGAACCGACAGAACCAGGTTTAAGTCCCAAGGACATATGGGAATACTAACCGGAGGGCTAATACGCATCACTCCTTGTATAAAGGCTTTGACTAGTGAATGCGAAGCCAAGGGCCTTTGAAAAAATATTGACAAGGCCGAAATCTGACCCTTGATAGTACTCAAGGCCAGCTTCCTATCTACAGCCCACTGTAGGAAGTCCAGAATCCTCCCTATCATGTACTTACGTGGATGCCATTTCTTGGTCTCACACCACGTAATGTACGCTTTCCAGATCCTATAATAGATCTGCCTGGATACCAGTTTCCTGGCATTGATCATGGTAGATACCACAGAATTAGAGAGCCCTCTCTTTTTCAGAATGTGGGCTTCAATAGCCAGGCCGTCAAACCTAGGGCTGGTAAGGAAGGGTGGTATATCGGTCCTTGCGACAGCAGGTCCGGACGAAGTGGGAGGGTCCACGGACTCCTCACTGACATTTTTACAATCTCCGCGTACCATGCCCTTCGGGGCCACGCTGGAGCCACCAGAATCACTGGTTTCTTTTCTACCCTGATTCTGCGGAGTAATCGCGGTAACAATTGTGGCGGTGGGAATGCATATATCAGCTTGAACCGATCCCAAGGGAACACTAGGGCATCCGAGCCGCAAGCTAGGGGATCCCTTGTGCGAGACACAAACCTGTCCACCTTTGCGTTGAATCTGGATGCTAGCAGATCTACATCCGGTGTTCCCCACCGCTGGCATATTGCCTGGAAAACCTCGGGGTGAAGAGACCATTCCCCCGGGCATAATTGTTGGCGACTTAGAAAGTCCGCTCTCCAATTTTCCACTCCTGGGATGAAAACCGCGGATATGGCTGGGACATATCTTTCTGCCCACTCCAGGATGCAATTTGCTTCCTTCTGGGCTGCACGACTTTTGGTGCCACCCTGATGATTGATATATGCCACTGCCGTGGCATTGTCTGATTGAATTCTGACAGGGGACCCCTGGAGTTTGGATGTCCATGCTACTAGGGCATACCGGGCTGCTCGTATCTCTAAGAGATTGATGGGCAGGGCCTTTTCTGCTTCTGACCACCTGCCCTGGAGAGACCATTGCTCCAGCACTGCCCCCCAGCCGATGAGGCTGGCATCTGTAGTGACCACCTTCCAAGAAACCGGACTGAAGGGTTTCCCTCTTTCCAGATTCTGGGGCACCAACCACCAATGGAGGCTCTTGCGAACGGAAGGGGACAGGGACATTGGTAAGTCTAAAGCCTGAACTTTTTTGTTCCAGGCTGACAGTATGGCCCTTTGCAAATTCCTTGAATGGAATTGACCGTAGGGTACCGCTTCGAATGAAGCCACCATCTTTCCCAGCAGCCTCATGCAGAGACGTATGGATGGTTTTCTTTTTGTACCCACTAAGTGGGTCAAATTTCTTAAAGACGACACCTTCTCTGGAGGTAAGAAAATCTTTCTCTGATTTGAATCCAGCCTTAGCCCTAAGTATTCCAGACTTTTGACTGGTCTTAGAGCTGACTTGTCCCGGTTGATAATCCAACCGTGATATTCCAGATACTCGATTGTCTTGTGAATAGCTACTTCCAGCTTTTCCACTGAGTGGTCTATTAGTAGCAGGTCGTCTAGATATGCCATTATCGTTACACCCTGTGTTCTTAGATTGGCCAATAATGGGGCCAGAATTTTTGTGAACACTCGTGGTGCTGTGGCCAGACCGAAAGGTAAGGCTCTGAACTGAAAATGGCGCCCTTCTACTGCAAAGCGTAGAAATTTCTGATGGGCCGGAAAGATGGGAATATGCAGATAAGCATCCCTTATGTCGATCGAGGCTAGCCATTCCTGCCCTTGTAGGGCGGTGGCCACTGATCGGATCGACTCCATCCGAAAAGTCCTGATATTTAGGAACTTGTTTAGCCCTTTTAGATTTAATATGGGCCTCACGTCCCCATTTGGTTTGGGGACTGTGAAAAGGTTCGAGTAAAACCCGAATCCGCTTTCTTCCAGGGGAACCTTCATGATTACCCCTTGGAGCAATAGTTGTTCTAGTGCCAGAAGGAGGGATCCTCTCTTTTGGGGATCTCTTGGCACGTTTGACCTCATAAATTGGGCAGGAGGAGTGCCTTTTAACTCCAGCTTGTATCCCAGACTTACTGCGGAGAGCACCCATCTGTCTCTGATGGTGTCCCGCCAGGTCTCTGTGAACAACTGAAGTCTTCCCCCCACCCGATTGAGCGGGGGCAATACTTCATGCCTTAGGGGGAGGTTTTGTACCTCTCTTGATCCAGGGCTTCTTGTTACCCTGTGATTGTCCCTGATTTCTGCCCCCTGAATTTGACCGCGGAGGCCGTCGGAACTGCTTCACAGCCGATGTGCCCGGGACTGGAGAGGTAGGCCTCTTAAAAGAAGGACTTCTACCCTTGTTCTTAACCGGTAAGAGTGAACTTTTACCGGCAGAAATTTTCTGGATATATTTGTCCAGATCTTCTCCAAATAAGCGTTCTCCATGAAATGGGAAGCTAACCAGCAGTTTTTTACAGGGAGCTTCAGCAGACCAGTTTTTGAGCCACAGAAGCCTACGCATATGTACTATAGACAGCGTAAAGCGGGAGGCCTGTTGGATTGTATCCTTTATGGCGTCCACCGCAAAACACAAGGCTCTAGGCAGGTCAGCTAGGGCATGAGCCTGCTGATCTGGTAAGTCCCTTAAGACTTGTTTCAACTGATCTTTCACTGCTTGGCAGACTCCAATCGCTGCTACCGCAGGTTGTGTCACCATACTTGCTGTAGAGAAAGCAGATTTTAGTAAAGACTCCAATTTTTTATCTATTGGGTCTTTGAACATTGGAACATTATCTACTGGACATGTCAGTGATTTGTTAACAGAAGAGATGGCTGCGTCCACTATAGGGACCCTCCATTTTCTTATGAACTTATCCTCCATGGGATAGATCACCGGAAATCTCTTGGGGGGAGCAAATATTTTATCAGGATGCTCCCAATCCTGGTAAATAAGCCCTTCTAATAAAGGGTGGATTGGGAAGGAACAGACCGCCTGGGGAGCTTTTAGCGACCCCAGCGAGGAAACCGTAGTGGATGGTGGTTCCGCCAGAGGCATTTTAAATGCTGATCGGACCATGTTAGTCAGAGACTGAACCCATAATCTTTCAGCCTGAGAAGCTGAGAAAGGTTCTTCCACTGTTGATTCCTCTATAAGTGAATCAACCTCATCCTGATCCCCTTCAGGTAGGTCGATCTCTGTGTGGGGCTGTTCCTCCACTAACAGGCACTCTGAAGGAGGAGACGGAGATCGGACGCGCTTTCCCTGAGATAGGGAAGCAGCGATCAATGCTGTTAATCTCTCTTCTAATCCTCCCAGAGTTGAGGATAAAACCTCCTCTGTTATATATACAGGAGCAGGTGGACTGGGGACAGCCGCAGCACCAGGCATTCCTGCGGGGTTTCTACGGCTACTGACCTCTGCATTCTCAGGGGAGATTGGTGCAGTGCAAGCATGCCCAATATCCTCAGAGCCCGATGGAGACCCCTTTGGCTTCCTGGAAGATCTATTTCCGGAGCGTCTGGACGACATATCCTTTAAGCACAAAGCTGAGGTATTCCCGTCGTCATACACCAATTTTTGCTGGTAATAGTCTAACACAGGTGCTGCTATATACCAGCTGGTGTCCACTAAAGTGCCTTTCTATGGGGATGCCTGCATCAACCGCCTCTGTGTGCCACTGTTTGTTGCTAGCTCTGTTTGCATGCAGCTGACACTTGTACTGTGTCTTTTAACCATGCTGGGACGCCCGCACATGCGCAGAAGCGCCGCGGCGCGCATCGAGCGTCATCCACCCGCCCCGCCCCTTTTTTTTCATAGGAGGCGCGTGCACGCGCCCGCGCGCGCGCCCGTGCGCCAATGGCGCCCTTTTCGAAAACCAACAGAGGACTAGGAGCCAGGGCCCTTTTTGCCGGAGGGCCTGTGCGGTGGATGAACGCAGCAACAGGGCAGAGGAAGTGGATTCCCTCAGAGAAACTTACCAGCTGCCTGGACCTTTTGAGTTGAGAAAACCAAAGATCCACATTACAAGAAAAATGGACTACAGCGGCCTCTAGTGGTTTAACACAGGTACCGCGGTCCCTGTTTTGTTTTTTTTTTCTTGACTACTATTAAAATTTTACATTTTCAGTAGTTATAGGCAAACACAGATATTTAGCGGGAATACCGTTAGGTAACAGACAGAAAGACAAATTAGGCTTGGGGGTCCCCCAATAGAACCAAGTTCCTGGGGGCCCCCACTTACCTGATCCCCGCCGCAGGACTTTGTTTGGTCCACAAAAGTCCAAACTTCACCTATCACGGCAGGCATTGTAATTAAACCTTCAGGGACCGGGTTCCCAAGGATTCCACTCCCCTGGACCTGTATAGCACCCTGCACAGACAGCGTCTTGGTCGTGGGTATGACCAGAGCTCTGGATCCCAGGGTCCAGCCCTCCTAAGAGAAGCATTACAGGCAAAACCTTGCTCTTCTGCTGCAAGGCCCGGGTACCGACCGTTTAGCTATGAAGCTTTTTTGGTGGGATCCGGAACAGCTTACTAAGGCCCAAAAGAACCTGTACGCAAGCCCAGTGAAAACACATGTTACTCTTTGGCCAACACCTTAGACACTGGCAAAAAACTGAGGTGCTCCCGGGTGGGAGGGGCTTATATAGGGGAGGGTACTTCCGGTTTGGAATTGGCCAGTGCCAACACCTGAAGGTAAACTATATAACCCATTAGTAATGACTAAGTCGCTCTGTGTCCCGTGATGTACGAAAAAGAAAAGGCGGAACCGGCTGGCCATTATGCCGAAGGCATTTTCAACGACTCTTCGGGCCCTGGCCAGCCGGTAATTGAACACACTCTTCTCTGGGGTCAGGGTCCTCTGTGGAAATGGCCTCATAAGATGCCGTCCGAGTCCGAAGGCTTCATCAGCCAAGAAAACAAAGGGGAGTCCTTCAATATTCCCTGCATCCGGTGGCAATGCAAGGTCGTCACTCTGGAGACGGAGGGCAAACTCCGTCTGGATGAAGGATCCCCCATCGGACATCCGGCCATTCTTCCCTACATCAACATAGAGGAATTCATACCGTGCTGACACCACCGCCATCAGCACAATGCTATGAAACCCCTTGTAGTTGTAGTAGTAGGACCCAGAACGGGGTGGCGGCACGATGCGGACGTGCTTCCCGTCTATGGCACCACCGCAGTTGGGGAAGTCCCACCGCGTGGCAAACTCCGATGCCACAGTCTGCCATTCCTGTGGCGTGGAAGGAAGCTGTGGAGTGAAACAAGATGAAATAATATTAGAAAAACAAAGGCATACATTACAAGCAAATTCTAAACCAAAAAATTAGAGACCAACATCAATCTAATTATACGTTTATTAAGGTGTGTAAAAAAAGTATAATGGAAGGCTCATTTATCATATTCATCACCACCTCTGATGGGCCATTACTAAATTATTTTGGGGGGGGGGGAGATGTGTTTGGCCACAGGATAGCATTGCAGTGGCGGTGCGTCCAGAGTGGGCGCTGGAGCACTGTCCCCTCTCTCCTGTGCCCATCACTCAGAACAATACATAGGTTCATGCGTTGCATGAACCTATGTATTGTCTATGCCGCACACTATTCAGGTGGATGGCCTCTTGTAAAGCGACCGACATATGAATAATTGCGTCATTTAGGGGGTTAAAATTGCAGAGCAGAAACAGGTATTAAAAAAGTCTTGCAAATTACAACCTGAGGGATGTAATTGGCTTCCTCAAAGAAAAATCGGGGACGCAAGGAGGGGGCATTCCTTGTGTAAACACTGACAGGCTGCTCTGGCAATCATGTTCACCAAGTCTGTTTAATGGTGACATGATTGGCTGATGCAACATCAAGGGAAGGAGAAGACATCAAGGACAGAAGAAGGATGGCGCTGACCACAAGAAGGTAAGTGCAGGGCTGGGGGGAAACTGGCTGCATTAGAGGGGACTAAATGGCTGCATTGGAGGGGACAACTGGGGGCGTTTATTAGGCAACAGAGCAAAAAAGGAGGAAGTTTATTTCCGAAATTGGGGTTGGAACCCCCCAACATTTGGAGCAACAGGCGCCCCTGCTGGAAAAGTTAGTGAGGGGAAATATTTAGGGAGGATAAAAAAGGGGCAATCTAAAGCTTCCAACATGCATGGGGACAAAGGGGACATTCTCAGCATATTACAATCATGGTAATTAGGGAAGGATGAAAGAAATACAATACATTAGCATACATGTAATACATAAAATGTGATGTTAAGGGAGAAAACTTACCCTAATATAGTCCTCCTGCAGGACTTGTATAATAGCAGAACAGGTGTCTGGGATTATGAGGCCCAGAGCCTGGGGGGAGATGCCTGTGGTGAATTTCAAGTCCTGAAGACTTCTCCCTGTCGCCAGGTAACGCAACGTGGCGATGAGCCTCTGCTCAGCACTGATGGCTTCCCGCATAACGGTGTCCTGCCTGGTAATATAGGGGGACACCAAAGCCAACAGTTCCTGAAAAACGGGGTCAGACATCCTCAGAAAATTCCTGTAGTCCTCAGGATTATTCTCGACGATCTCCCGCAGCAGAGGCATGTGGCAGAATTGGTCCCGCTGGAGCAACCAATTCTTGGTCCATGAACTCCTCCTCACACCATTCATGGACTGGTCTTGGTCCAAAACAAGCAGACCAACACCAAGCGCACGCACAGCACGAACTCGACGACGAGAACGTCCAGGCGACATGGCTAGGAAACGGTCGTCTAATCAGAACGTACAGAACAGAACGCACTTTAGAACAGCAAGGCCTATGAATAACGAACTGAAATTCAGAAACGAACAGGCAATAACGCACTGTAAAACAGATACGACCTGCCTAGACGCCCTGAAAGTCAAGATACGAACCCACAAGCACAAACTGAACCGCAGAAAACGATCTGAAAAGTACGAAGACTGAAAAGCGCGAATCGTCTCTTCCCAAACTTTTACTTCACACGCGGTAACACGAGATCAGCAAAAGCAGCCCAAGGGGTGGCGCCAAGAAAAAAGATCTTCCCCTTTATAGTGCCGTCGTACGTGCTGGACGTGAGCGCAGAGAACCACGAGGAAATTGGAAAATGACAGTGTGTACGCATAGAAAGCTTGACGAGAAAATCGACAAGCTTAACAAGAATCTCGTCGAAAAAAACGACGTGTTTTTTACGACGAGAAAATCGGTCGTGTGTACGAGGCCTCATTCTCAAAGCCAATCCGAGCAGGCTACTGTATGTAGCCTGCTCGGATTGGCAGAGGTCATTACTAAAATCTGAGCAGGCTCTGTATTCATTAATAGAATACATCGCTTGCTGGGATTGGCTCAGTCATGTATACTGTATGTAGCCGAAGCTACATACAGTATTACCGCACATCCGGCGGGCTGACATACAGACGGCTGCAGTTGATACCTGGCGTATATAAGACGACCCCTGCTTTTTGGCTGTTTTTTTAAAGTGTAAAAGGTTGTCTTATAGGCCGGCAAATACGGTACATATATATGCTCAGTTCAATTGTACAATGTCAATACAAGGTCTACAGATCTGAATGAATAAACGCTCAAGCACTAAACTCGCTTAGTGTTTAGGTGCATTTAGACACGTTGACAAGCATTGGCACATTGGCATGTTTAGGTGCATTCAGCGCTCTTTATGCCAAAAAGCTCCTCTCCTGAACATATTGGTGGTGCGTTTATTTTTTTCAGCCTTTAAACCCTCCTCTTATAATACATCCTTAAATGCCTATGTGTGTATGGACACGGGCACTAAAGGCAAATCCACTTTGCACTACAAGTGCACTTGGAAGTGCTGTCGCTGTAGATCTGAGGAGGACATGTAAGGAAAATAAAAAACAGCATTTTTGCTTGCACATGATTGCATGATAAAATCAGCAGAGCTTCCCCTCATTTCAGATCTACCCCTCAGATCTAAAGCGATTGCACTTCCAAGTGCACTTGCAGTGCAAAGCGGATTTGCCTTTAGCTAACATAGAGGTGCTTTTATGGGCTGAAATAAAAATAAAAATAACACTAAACGCCTGTAAAGCGACATTTTCTTACATCCTGTATGCATAAGGCCTTAGAAGGCTAGTATGGAAAACTATAGAGAGTCCTGTAAGACTAAAGGAGGGGGATTGAGGGAGCACATTTATGGGGACAAGAGGAGGAATCCTGACTAAACTTCTGCTCATTGTCATAAACTATTTTAAGAATTTCTCACATTTATCTAATGGGTTGCTGTGTTTTTTTTTTTGATTACTGACATTATTTTCATGATTGCATTAACAATAGACAATACTAAACATCAAAACAACTAGTTATGTAATATGTAGGTGTATACCTTTACCAGCTCAAACGGAAAGCGTTCGTGAAATATACGATTAATTTTGGCACCGCCAGACAACTCTAGTGTGTCCACTTTATCCCCTGACCCTTCTATCTTCTTTTCAAAATCTTGTGCAAAATGCTGGATCATTCTTAAAAACATGAATATGAAAAGAATGACTCATTTTGGAACATTTGTAAAAATTACTGTTAAACCGTCACATGTAAAAATGGATTCTAAAGAATTTGATATGTTTACAAAGAAGTTAAGAACAATTCTTTACATACCATGTCACCAAATGTATATATGCACATATATAGGTACAGACTATATCGCCTCAGGTCTAGCCGATGTGTACCTCCCATGGACCATACCAATATTTACATTTCAGATAAGTGCTCTCTGATCTGGCAATAACTGTCATTACTTATTATATCAAAGAAAATATATTTTTTGGGTGGAAAGGGGGCCAACAAAGTTTTCTTTTAGTAGTGTAGCGGGGTGTTCAATTTAAGGGGAGTGTCTGAGTGGTAATTAGGCTCAGACACACTGATTGCTAGGGTTTTTTGGACCATTTCTGTTCACGGGGGATAGTGTTGGTGTACAGTTCCCTGTGGCCTACAGGTGGCGCTGTTGCAGTGGGCCAGGGTTGAACCACCGATAGAGGACTGTGCCTTTTGTGTCCCCTCTTGGCAGTAGTACGGTGGGGCGGGGGACCTGCTGTGCCTGCCGGGAGAGGGTATAAAAGGGGCGGACATCTTTCGTTCGAGGTCCACGCCCAGGCACATCCGGCCTGGGGGTGAGTGAGGGTCGTCTCCGGGTGCCCTAGGCCCGAAGGTGGAGTTCCTGTTCCATCCCAGACACCTTCAGTCTGGGGTGAGGTACTATTTTGAAGGCCCAGGGCCCAGCACCTTCGGCTGGGGTCCGCTAGGGATTGAGGACTCCCAGGGTGCCGCCTTGCGAGGGGACCCGTATCTGGGACGAGGAGGCCAGGGAGGTAACCCCTTCCGAAGACCCAGCGCAGAGTTGTGGTGATGGTGGGGGCCTCTGGTGACTCTCCGGAGGGATGTCTTCTCCTTGACATGGGTCAGATACTCTAAGAAGGAAGTTCACGTTCAAGGTCAGTGGCAGTGGCCTCATAGGGCAATACCCTATTCACCCGGTCAGTGGCAGTGACCCTGTTCTCCAAGTCAGTGACTTTATTCACCCGGTCTGTGGCAGAGACCAACCTCACGGTCTGTGGCAGAGATCGTGCGCCAAAGCTGTTTGAGAAACAGTCTAAAGAGTTAAGCTACGTTTGTGCCTGGACCTCCACATCTAAGCTGTCCTGTATCTTCGCTCTAACCTGTCTGCTATCAAAGAGGCTGTTTATTATCCTGTGAGAAATAAATATTGAGTTGGACTTTCAGCTGGTGTGGACATTCACATTCCTGGGGAAAGCAAGGACTTGCATCTATCCAAGGTAGAGGTGAGATCATTCTCGGGAGGACTTTGACTCTGGCCGCAGACAAGACCCAAAACTAACACCGCTCAACCTCTTTACACAGGAGGGTACGGGCTTGTGGTGCGGTGTGCCTCTCCCTTCCTGCGAGGAGCTGAGTTTAATGCAGGTAAAGAGAGGGGTGTGTGCGCTACAGTAGCATTTCCTTCCAAGAGATAAAGAAATAGGTGGAGTTTTAATTGCAAAAATATTTTTGTTAAATGTTTAGTTGCAGCTTCTCATCAGATCACAGGAAGAAAAACGAAGTTCTACACTAAGGACCCTTTCACACTGGCGCAGTCCACCAGCAGATCCCCCTGCTGATCCCCGCTGAGCAGGCGGATGACAGGTTTGTATCTGTTCTCCTGATGCAGAGTGGACACGGACACAGCCCGCTCTCCCCTACAGGCTGTCAGATGGAAACGGACCACCTGTCCGTAATCATCAGACTGTCATTCAATTCGATCCGCCAAACGGATGGGGAACAGATCCCCATCCGTCTGTTTTTAGCGTACAGGATCAGATTGGATGTCCGTAGGTGTCAACGGACACATGTGTGTTGACATCCGCCGCTCTATAGAGAGCAATGGTTGGTCCAATCGTGTTCGCCTGAGAAAGGTGGACCCGATCTGTGTGAAAGGGGCCTAAAGGGCATGAGGGCACCAAGAATCACAGACCATTTTTCTACTGATAAAAATATATTGCTAAAAGTTGGTCATACACAGAACTACTTATACTAAAATATATCCTTACATATCCAGGAATTTTTGTCATATCGATATAAGATCAAGTAATTCGAATAAAATATAGCATTTCATTTACTGTAAATGTCATTATTCACAGTAGTTGCTGACCTCTCCTAAAATTAATAATTGTCTGGCTGTCATGCTGATTCCTTCAGTTTAATGCCTTCTTCTGAATCACTGACCCAAAACACCCATGCAGATAACATTTTCTGACATGACTGAAGTCAGTGATAGCCATACAACTGACCTGTTCAGAAAAAGAGCTAAGCAGCGGCAGCTTATATATTTTTCTCTATACAGCCACCCAATGACCATACAATTCAAGCCTCAGAATGCTGATCTATACATACAGGAGTTGATTTACTAATGGCAAATAGGTTTTTCACATTTCAAGGTAATGTTCCCTTAGCTTAGTGAGATGGAGGTGAAGCTCTGCTGACTTCCATTATCTACCATGTCCAAGGAAAAATATGTTTGTTTTTTATGTATTTTTCTTGCATATAATCGGGTAATCTTTGCAAAGTGAATTTTCAACACATTCACTAAGCTCCGGGGAAAATTTCCTTACAAAGTGTGAGTTCCCTTCCCAACTTCCAAGTGAACAGCCTATTTGCCTTAGTAAATCAATCCCTTTTGACTCAATAGCGGACTATTGGCTAGGTAGATAAAAGGTAGGATTTTCTCTCTTTTAAGGCCACCAAAGCTAACAGGACTTAAATTGTAATTCCAATCAAAACCTAACTAAGTTTAAATATACTCCTGCCCCCATTCTAAGCCTATTCTATCTACCCTGTTAAAGGAAAGATGTCTATATTTGCAAATTCTGAAATTGCTCTGGTTTGGTTAAATGATCTCTCTAATGGTGGCTTCGGTGAAAAGAAGAGAGCAGCAACAATAGCTGCAGAGCCTGTGCAATGACATCATCCATACGCTTACTAGTTGTCGGCTGTCCTGCTTCTACACTGAAGCCGGCATCGGAAGTTGATCATATGATTGGGGCAACTTCAGAATAGATAAGTATAGACTTCCTTCCTTTTACAGGGTAGATAGAATAGACTAAGGCTATTTTCACACTGAGGCGCTGGATGCCATTGTTTTTGCTGCGATTTGCGGGCGCTAGCGGGGGTATTTTAACCCCCGCTAGCGGCTGAAAAAGGGTTAAAAACGCCCGCAATAACGCCTCTTTGCGGCATTTTGCAGGCGTTTTGGAGGCGCTACCCCATTGATTTCAATGGGCAGGGGCGCTATAGGAGCGCTATTTTTAGCGCTCCTATTGCACCTCAAAGATGCGGCTTGCAGGAGTTTTTTGACCCTCCTGCAAGCGCAACGCTCCAGTGTGAAAGCCCTCGGGCTTTCACATTGGATACTATTGAGCGGCTTTTTTGGGGCGCATTGCAGGCGCTATTTTTAGCGCAATAGCGCCTGCAAAGCGCCTCAGTGTGAAAGGGGCCTCAGAATCTGGGTGGGAGTAGTTTTTAGCTTAGTTACCGTAGGTTTTGACTGGAATTACACTTTAAGTAAGAACTCTGGGAGGTGTGGTTAGGCTGAAGGGTAGGCAAATGGATTGGAAATGAAGCTGGGCAATGGCGAACTAAATGTACTTTTGAAAATTCCCTTGCACAGAAAAAATTCCTTTGCTAAGTGAACAGCTTATTTGCCTTTAATAAGTCAACCCCATTTAGGGGTCCTAAATCCCTTACCCATCACCTCATCCCAAAACCGAACATTTATTAATTACTCAGGTTCTGAGGATAATGTAATGCATATAAGGCACTAAGTGAGTTTAACCACTTCATCGCCCACCCACCATCAAAATGGGGGCAAGCAGTGGCACCATGTTCCTAAGAAACGGCACAACACCAATCTCGGTAAAGCGTCATCAGCTCTTGATCAGTGCCCTGATTACAGTAAACCCCCAGCAGTGCCCATCAGTGACACCAATCAGTGCCCATCAGTGACACCAATCAGTGCACATGAGTGACCCCAATCAGTGCCCATTAGTGATGCCAGTCAGTGCTGCCTTTCAGTGTCCATCAGTGCCTGCTCATCAGTGCTGCCCATCAGTGCTCATCAGTGCCACCTAATCAGTGACCTTCAGTGCAGCCTCATCAGTGCCCAAAAGTGCCACCTCATCAGTGACCATCAGCGCAGCCTATCAGTGCCCATCAGCACAGCCTATCAGTGCCCATCAGCGCAGCCTCCTCAGCGCACATCAGTGAAGGAGAAAAAAACGTTTTTTTCTTTTCAAAAATGTTGGTCTTTTTTTTAATAAAAAATAAAAAACCCAGCAGTGATTAAATACCACCAAAAGAAAGCTCTATTTGTGTGAAAAAAATAAATAAAATAAAAATTCATTTGGTTACAGTTTTGCATGACTACTGAATTGTCATTCAAAGTGCGAGAGTGCTGAAAGCTGAAAACTGGCCTGGGCAGGAAGGGGGATAAAGTGCCCAGTAGGCAAGTGTTTAATTACCACTTTAATTAGCCACAGAACCTGTGTAATTAATATGAGTTCGGTTTTAAATTGATGAGGTGGCAACCCTAACCCTACTATGTGCAGAACAAATTACAATTATATTGCCAGCAAAGACTAGGGATGAGCCGAACACCCCCCAGTTCGGTTCGCATCAGAACATGCGAACAGGCAATAAATTTGTTCGAACATCCGAACCCCGTTAAAGTCTATGGGACTCGAACATGAAAAATCTAAAGTGCTAATTTTAAAGGCTAATATGCAAGTTATTGTCATAAAAACTGTTTGGGGACCAGAGTCCTGCCCCAGGGGACATGTATCAATGCAAAAAAAAGTTTTAAAAACGCCTGTTTTTTCGGGAGCAGTGATTTTAATAATGCTTAAAGTGAAACAATAAAAGTGAAATATTCCTTTAACCACTTAAGCCCCGGACCAATACGGGCCATTATGACCAGGCCCCTTTTTGCGGTTCGGCACTGCGTCGCTTTAACTGACAATTGCGCGGTCGTGCGACGTGGCTCCCAAACAAAATTGGCGTCCTTTTTTTCCCACAAATAGAGCTTTCTTTTGGTGGTATTTGATCACCTCTGCGGTTTTTATTTTTTGCGCTATAAACAAAAATAGAGCGAAAATTTTGAAAAAAATTACATATTTTTAACTTTTTGCTATAATAAATATCCCCAAAAAATATATAAAAAAACATTTTTTTTTCCTCAGTTTCGGCCGATACGTATTCTTCTACATATTTTTGGTAAAGAAAATCGCAATCGGCGTTTATTGATTGGTTTGCGCAAAAATTATAGTGTTTACAAAATAGGGGATAGTTTTAAGGCATTTTTATAAAAAAAAAATTTTTCACTAGTTATGGCGGCGATCAGCGATTTTTTTCGTGACTGCGACATTATGGCGGACACATCGGACACTTTTGACACATTTTTGGGACCATTGTCATTTTCACAGCGATCAGTACAATAAAAATGCACTGGTTACTATGAAAATGACACTGGCAGTAAAGGGGTTAACCACTAGGGGCGCTGGAGGGGTTAAGTGTGCCTAGGGGCGTGTTACTAACTGAGGGGGGCGTGGCTATGACTGACACATCACTGATCTCCGCTCTGATTACACAGAGCGGAGATCGCTGACATTGTCAGTAGAGGAGCGGGGAGATGATGTGTTTACACACACATCTCCCCGCTCCGAGCCTCCGTGAGACGATCGCGGGAATGCCCGCGGCGATCGAGTCCGCGGGACCCGCGGTCCCACTCACGGGGAAGGCAGGGGGTCGCGCGCGCGACCCCGACGTCGGCAGTTAAAGGGCCACGTACAGGTACGTGATTGTACCTGTACGTGCCATTCTGCCGACGTATATCTCCGTGAAGGGGTCGGCAAGTGGTTAAATTTCGTACCTAGGGGGTGTGTATAGTATGCCTGTAAAGCAGGGCTTGTTTCCCATGCTTAGAACTGTCCCTGCACAAAATGTCATTTCTGAAGGAAAAAAAGTCATTTAAAAGCACTCGCGGCTATAATGAATTGTCGGCTCCCGGCAATACAGAGAAAAGTCATTAAAAGTCATTGATAAAAGAAAAAAAAAATGCGTGGGGTTCCCCCCAAATTCAATTACCAGGTCCTTCAGGTCTGGTATGGATATTAAGGGGAACCCTGCGTCAAATAAAAAAAAAAATGACGTGGGGTTTCCCCCAAATATCCATACCAAACCCTTCAGGTCTGGTATGGATTTTAAGGGGAACTCCACTCCAAATTTTAAAAAAAATGGCGTGGAGTTCCCCCCAAAAATCCATACCAGACCCTTTATCCGAGCACGCAACCTGTCAGGCCGCAGGGAAAGAGGGGGGGATGAGAAAGCACCCCCCCCCCTCCTAAACCGTACCAGGCCACATGCCCTCAACATGGGGAGGATGCTTTGGGGGTATGTGACCCCTCAAAGCACCATGTCCCCATGTTGATGGGGACAAGGGCCTCATCCCCACAACCCTTGCCCAGTGGTTGTGGGGGTCTGTGGGCGGGGGGGCTTATTGGAATCTGGAAGACCCCTTTAACAAAGGGGACCCCCAGATCCTGGCCCCCCCAAAAAACACACAGACACCGTTGGGATAAGTCCTTTATTAAAAAAAAAAAAAGATTCCAGCGGTGGTAATCCACTCTCGGTCTCCGCTCCAACGCTGTCGGTATCCTGCGATGGATGATCTCCTCTCCATCCAGGTCCAGGCTCCAGCAATGAGATGTCCAGCTCAGCGCATTTTTTAATTTTTATTTTTAATAAAGGACATATCCCAACGGTGTCTGTGTGTTTTTTTAAAATTTTTTACACTTTCTTTGTGAAATGGTAGGGGTACCCCTTACCAATTCACATAGGGGGGGGCCGGGAACTAGGGGTCCCCTTTGTTAAAGGGGTCTTCCAGATTCCGATAAGCCCCCCGCCCGCAGACCTCCACAACCACCGGGCAAGGGTTGTGGGGATGAGGCCCTTGTCCCCATCAACATGGGGACATGGTGCTTTGAGGGGTCACAGACCCCCAAAGCATCCTCCCCATGTTGAGGGTATGTGGCCTTGTATGGTTCAGGAGGGGGGGCCGCTCTCTCACCCCCCCCCTCTTTTCCTGCGGCCTGCCAGGTTGCGTGCTCGGATAAAGGGTCTGGTATGGATATTTGGGGGGAACCCCACATCATTTTTTTGTTTTACTTGACGCAGGGTTCTCCTTAATATCCATACCAGACCTGAAGGGCCTGGTTATTGAATTTGGGGGGACCCCCACGCATTTTTTTTTTTATCAATGACTTTTAATGACTTTTCTCTGTATTGCCGGGATCCAACAATTCATTACAGCCGCGAGTACTTTTAAATGACTTTTTTTCCTTCAGAAATGACACTGTGCAGGGACAGTTCTATGCACGGGAAACAAGCGCTGCTTTACAGGCATACTATACATACCCCCTAGGTACGAAATTTAAAGGAATTATTTTTTGCATTGATATATGTCCCCTGGGGCGGGACCCGGGTCCCCAAACACTTTTTATGACAATAACTTGCATATAAGCCTTTAAAATTAGTACTTTAGATTTCTCCCATAAACTTTTACAGGGTGTTCCGCGGCTTTTCGAATTTGCTGCGAACACCCCAAATTGTTCGCTGTCCGGCGAACGGGCGAACAGGCAATGTTCGAGTCGAACTCAACTCGAACTCGAAGCTCATCCCTAGCAAAGACTAGATGTTTAGTACAGGGATGAGCAGACTGTGGATGAGGTCTAAAACTAAACAACTCCTACTAAACAATCTAGGAGAAACAAAATTTTAAATAGCAAGGCAAAGCTATACTTTTTCATTTTTCTGATAGTTTGGATTAGCATGGAAAATGCTAAATAATAATATGTAATAAGAATAATAATATAATAATCAATCTTTTCTGATTGACTGCACACTTTGAACTTTACAATGTATTAAGAAATACATAAATCAAGTTAGTTGTAAAACTAGAATATTTCATAGAAAAGAAAATCACGCATACTGCAGCAATGCTTTTGTCTTCCTTGATGGATCCTCTGGTTTAAAATTTTTGTAAACTTCAACTTCATGTTCTAAGGAAAGCAGCTGATCTTGTAGCTTGCTCCTAAATTCTGGTAGTGTATCACGTATGTGGTTGGTGAGTTGCTTTTAAAAAAAAAAGTAATAGAGGCAGTGAATACAGGTGTTATCAGTAACTGAGACCATACTTTTTTTTTTTTGCTGTATATGGGTCCCATACTTCAGGTGAGTAGCTATTTCTTCTGGTGGTGGAGCACTCTTATTTGAGATGGAGCACAGAAGTTAAAATAAGGTCTTCAGTGGATGGATGGATATTCTGATCACTGAGACTATTTTCTGTTTATCACATTGAATACACAGTATTAGGGATTGACCGATTATCGGCAAGGCCGATTATCGGAGGCCGATATCAGCATTTTCTGAAAAATCTGTATTGGTCTCAAACTAGACCAATATTACCGATATTGCTTCAAGGGGCTGCAGGCATCACCCCGGTACCATTGTTTAGAGCGAATGATCGGCTTTATTGTAAGAACAACCGATGCGGCTCAGCAGCTGCTCGGCTGTTATTACAAGCAACATCCCACCGGGAGGCCCGAGCAACCAGCTGGCATGTCCTCCGACTGGTCGAAGACCTGAACAAAGCCGATGCTTCGTTCAGTTCTCGGATCTAGTAATCCGGAAGCGATGTCATGACATTACTTCCCGGATTACTGGCATCTTAAAGGCACCAGTTTTAAAAAATAAAGTTTTCAAAAATGCCGATCTTGACGTTTTGAATACTTTGAAGTGCAAAGGAGGGGTTTGGGGTCTTATAGACCCCCAATCTCTCCATAAAGAGTACCTGTCAATGCCTATTACTGTCACAAGGAATGTTTACATTCCTTGTGACAGAAACAACAGTGATTAAAAACATAAAAATCTAAAAATGACAGTGTTAAAAATTTCTTTTTTAAATGTACAAAATATCGGCCAAAAATATTGGCTATTGGCAGGAGAGGTGGCCAAAATATCGTTATCGTATTGGCCCCAAAAAAACGATATCGGTCGATCCCTATACAGTATCTTACAAAAGTGAGTACACCCCTCACAATTATGTAAATATTTTATTATATCTTTTTGTGACAACACTGAAGAAATGAAACTTTGCTACAATGTAAAGTAGTAAATGTACAGCTTGTATAACAATGTTAATTTACTGTCCCCTCAAATAACAGCCATTATTGCTCAATGCATTGAGCCTTCAAGCTCTTTTACCTGTGACATCAACCCACAACAGGCCTCTAAGTGCTATGATCCTATGGTTATAGGTCAAGTCACATTATGGCCTATGAGTAGTGGTGGAGATGTTCTTATGTGGTAGTTTGTCTAGCGTATGTTGCTAACAATTTTTATTGCACTGTTGTCTGTTGGTTTTTTAACTTTGTATCAATAAATGATTGTATTTTAACATTGTGTATATTGTGGTGCCTAAAAATCTAGAGTTCACTCATTCCACTATATTAGAAAGACTTTGGGGTTTATTTACTAAAGGCAAATCCACTTTGCACTTTAAGTGCACTTGGAAGTGCAGTCGCTGTAGATCTGAGGGGGACATGCAAGGAAAATAAAAAACAGCATTGTTGCTTGTATATGATTGGATGATAAAATCAGCAGAGCTTCCCCTCATCTCAGATCTTGCCCTCAGATCTAAACCAACTGCACTTCCAAGTGTACTTGCAGTGCAAAGTGGATTTGCCTTTAGTAAATAAGCCCCCTTTTCTTCCAAATGTGTGCCATAAATGGAGGTACCGTTTTACTGAAACAAAATACATAAAATGCTGTATATTTTGCTTCACTCCATAAAGAACTTAACCAGTATCACTCCAGAGAAGATGATTACCGTAAATACTCGAGTATAAGCCAAGTTTTTCAGCACTTTTTTTGTGCTGAAAATGCCCCGCTCGGCTTATACTCGAGTCACCTTTTTGCGCCTGATCTCCCGGACTTTGGGGACCCAGTACCGGCCGGCCGTAGGTCCCCTGGACTCCAAACCTAGCACACATGTAGCCCCACTCTTCCTCTACAAGTGTGCAAAGTTTGTTGTCCGGGGGACCTACGGCCGGGGAGCACCGATTTTTCAAGGCCGGACACCCCTTCCATAGACTCCCATGTTAAACAGTAATTTCTCTGGTGACTTTGGGGACCCGGTACCGGCCGTTTGTAGGTTCCCTGGACCCGAAGCACACATGTAGCCCCATTTCCCATCTATAAGTGTGCAAAGTTTTTTGTCTAGGGGACCTACAGCTGGGGAGCACCGATTTTTCAAAGCCGGGCACCCCTTCCATAGACTCCCATGTTAAACGTCAGTTTAGTCATGGACACAGTGAGGCATGGAAACAGTGAGGCCCATATGGACACAGTGAGGCATGGACACAGTGAGGCATGGGAACAGTGAGGCATGGGAACAGTGAGGCATGGGCACAGTGAGGCATGGGCACAGTGAGGCATGGACACAGTGAGGCATGGGCACAGTGAGGCATGGACACAGTGAGGCATGGGAACAGTGAGGCATGGGAACAGTGAGGCATGGGCACAGTGAGGCATGGACACAGTGAGGCATGGGAACAGTGAGGCATGGGCACAGTGAGGCATGGGCACAGTGAGGCATGGACACAGTGAGGCATGCACATGGACACAGTGAGGCACAGTGAGGCATGCAGATGGACACCCTGGGCTTATACTCGAGTCAATACGTTTTCCCATTTTTTTGTGGTAAAATTAGGTGCCTCGGCTTATATTCAGGTCGGCTTATACTCGAGTATATACGGTGGATAACCATATTCCTAAACCATGAGGTCACAGAAAAACATTCATAATGAAGATTTACCTGATTAAGGACTTTCTGGAGGTACGATGTTCCCATACAATCTGCCACGTGTCTGTAAGCTGGATGAGATAGGAAGAAATTCTTTTCTGCTACCAAAGCAGCTTGAATATCCTTTTTACCATCAATATCTTTTTGGCTCCGATTCACAACACCAACATAACCTGAAGGCACACAAAGACATGTATTACTAATTGTATTAAAATCCCAAAGTACAAGGCATCAGTGTAAGAAGAAAACACTAAAAGGCCTCGTTCACATAGATATACTAAAGCGCACGCCTGTGCGAGGGCCGTGTGCTTAGTCTGCCCACAGGAGGTTGCAGGCAGTCCAATTCATGTCAATTGGGATGCAGTGGCTGCATGGACACAACAGCTGCTCCCAATTTGACTACCATGGAGGTGTATGGTCTCAAACAGCACGGCCATCAAAGTGGGAGCAGCGACTGTGTCTGTGCAGCTGCTGCATCCCAACTGACATGAAGGGGAGTAACTTCACAGGGAACACCTGTACATCCCGGTGCAGTCAGGCCCGGATTTACTCCCTTTGCCGCCCCAAGGCCGGGTCCTTCAATGCCGCCCCCCCACCATCACATAGGGGGGGGCGGGGGGGCGACGCGTGGGGGGGGGGTAATCGATTTTTCGCAGACAATGACTGGTGTTAGTGCTTCAATCATTCCGGCACCATGGTTGTTATGGTGTCCAGGATGATTGAAATGCATTGTTTCTATCATTACATTGTAATATAAAATGAAACAGTTCAACTCACCATAAAGCAGAATGAGTGGGAGCCCTCAGCGTGTCACTTGCCACCATCGCTTGTCACCAGATGGGAATGTCACTTGCCACGCTGCCTGCCACCACATTGGAATGTCACTTGCCACGCTGCCTGCCACCAGATGGGAATGTCACTTGCACTCTCTGCCCCCGTCTCTCACTCTCTATCTGCCTCTGTCTCTCTCTGCCTCTCTCTTTGCCTCTCTCTCTGTCTCTGCCTCTCTCTCTCTCTCTTTGCCTCTGTGTGTCTCTCTCTCTTTGCCTCTCTCTCTCTCTCTGCCTCTCTCTCTATGCCTCTCTCTCTCTCTTTGGATCTCTCTCTCTTTGCCTCTCTCTCCCTCTGTCTCTCTCTGCCTCTGTCTCTCTCTCTCTCTATTTGCCTCTGTCTCTCTCTCTCTCTCTCTATTTGCCTCTGTCTCTCTCTCTCTCTCTTTGCCTCTGTCTCTCTCTCTCTCTTTGCCTCTGTCTCTCGCTCTCTCTTTGCCTCTGTCTCTCGCTCTCTCGTTGCCTCTGTCTCTCGCTCTCTCTTTGCCTCTGTCTCTCGCTCTCTCTTTGCCTCTGTCTCTCGCTCTCTCTTTGCCTCTGTCTCTCGCTCTCTTTGCCTCTGTCTCTCGCTCTCTCTTTGCCTCTGTCTCTCGCTCTCTCAGTGCCTCTGTCTCTCGCTCTCTCAGTGCCTCTGTCTCTCTCAGTGCCTGTCTCTCTCTCTCAGTGCCTCTGTGTCTCTCTCTCTCTCAGTGCCTCTGTCTCTCTCTCTCAGTGCCTCTGTCTCTCTACCTCACTCTCTCTCTCTCTCTCAGTGCCTCTGTCTCTCTGCCTCACTCTCTCTTTGCCTCTGCCGCTCTGTCTCTGCCTCCGTTTTTCTCCCCAGTCTGTGTTCCTCCTCACCTGCTTGTCCTGCATCATGGACATAGGCCTGGAGGATAGGAGGAGGCGGCCGCCATGTTTGTTTAGTGTCCCGGGCACTGTGATTGGGCGTATGGAGGTCATGTGCAGAGGGGGGAGTTCAAGATCACGGACAGGCCAGCCCCACGCCGCACATGACCCCCATGGCCCAATCACAGGGCGCCGGACTTTGAAAAATGGCGGCCGGAGCTTCAGGCGGCCGGGGACACAGTAAATGAATTTTAGGAGGACTTGTCTCCTCCGCGGCGCCGCCCTTTCACACAGTGCCGCCCCGAGGCCTGGCCTTGTTGGCCTTGTGGGAAATCCGGCCCTGGGTGCAGTCAACTTGGCCCTTGCATGGGTGTACCGTTCAGTAAGTGAATGAGACCCTAAACTGTTAAAGACTGAACTGATTGGCATACAATAAAACATACATATGGGTTGATTTACTAAAACTGGAGCGTGCAAAATCCGGTGCAGCTCTGAAAAAAATTGACATGCTCATTTACATAGTTAATAAATAATTCTTAGATACTGCAGTTTATACTTTAATGAATTCTACTCAGAATAAATTGCATTGTGAAAGTATAGGAGGCAGCACAGTGGCTTAAGCCCTGTACACACGATCGGATTTCCTATGGATTCAACTCCGATGGATTTTTCCATCGGAATTACGATGAAACTGACTTCCATCAGTCTTGCCTACACACCATCAGACAAAATTCCGACCTTCCCAAATGCTGTGACTTGCAACACGTACGACGGCAGTATAAAGGGGAAGTTCAAATCCAATGGCGCCACCCTTTGGGCTGCTTTTGCTGATTTCGTGTTACTGCGTGTTAGTAAAAGTTTGGTGAGAGACGATTCGCGCTTTTCAGTCTCCGTGCTTTTCAGTCCGTTACAGCATGACGAATGTGATATCTCCATTACGAACGCTAGTTTTACCAGAACAAGCGCTTCCGTATCCTAATTCAGTCTGAGCATGCGTGGGTTTTTTTCTCCGATGGAGTTCCACACAGACGATCGAAATTTGCTATCGTTTTTTTTTCCAAAATTTAAAACATGTTCTATTTTTTTTCACCGATGGAAAAAAGTCAGATGGGGCCCACACACGATCGGTTCGTCCGATGACAAAAGTCCATCGGACTGTTTTCATCGGTAAAACCGATCGTGTGTACAGGGCTTTAGTGATTAGAATGTAAGCCTTGCAGCAATAGGGATCCTTCAGCCAGGACACTATCTGCAGGAAGTTTGCACATTTTCCTATGGAAACAAAGAAGAATGGTGGCACATCTGGAAGTAAAATCAAAAAAATGTATTGAAAGTCCATAAAATCAAGCGAACATGACAAACATCAGTCCAAAAAAGTTGCTTAGTGGACGCGTTTCACACAGACGTGCTTACTCATCACATGAAGAGTAAGCACGTCTGTGTGAAACGCATCCATTGAGCACCTTTTTTGGATTGATGTTTGTCATGTTCGCTTGATTTTATGGACTTTCAATAAATTTTTGGGATTTTACTTCCAGATGTGACGCCATTCTTCTTTGTTTTCATTGGATTTCCCTGGCTGCGGACCAGGCAGGCACCCGGATCTCTCAGCAGCTCATCAGATCCTTACAGGTGGCTTTGAGCGGTGTGTTCCCACTCTTTCTCTTGCACATTTTCCTGTTCTTGTGTGGATTTCCTCCAGGTACTCCAGTTTCCTCCCACACTTTAAGGACATGCTGGTAAGTTAACTGGCTCCTGCCTATAACTAGCCCTAGTATGTGCATTTATGCATGTGAGGTATTTAGATTGTAAGCTCCCTACAGGCAGAGGCTGATGTAGATATACGGTATATAAATTGCTGCATAAATTGACAGTGCTAAATAAATACCTGCAATAAAAAAAAAAGTGTGAAAAATTTACCTGGTGCTGTATTAAAGGGGGAATAAGCCCCAAACCAAAAATGTCATATATTAGATGTGGTGGCTGCATTCGTTTTATTTTTTAGGCTTTTTTCTCGGTTTTTATCTGGTGATCTGGCCAGTAACACACCTCCTGTCTAAGTGCCCCCACTCTGGGTGAAGGAGCACAGGGGGCACCTTTGGGCAGCAGTATTGTAAGTCTGGGGGAAGGAAGTGTTAAGCCTCGTACACACGGTCGGACTTCAAACAAACTTTTCTGTGGATTTTTGTCCGAAGGGAGTTGGCCGGGCACACCCATAGCTTACACACGGCAGGACTTTTCTGCAAACTTTATCAAAACTTTTCCAACATCACGTGGTTTTTCTACTCTTTTCTGCTCTTTACCGCCACCCTTTGGTCAACTTCTGCTATTGTTGGTTGATTTTAACATTGGTTCTGGGCATGCTTATTTGTCCATCGGACAAAAGTCCGATGGATTTCTGTACACATGGTCAGACTTTGCTCCATCGGACTTTTGTTGGCAAAAAGTTTGTCCGTTTGCAGACCGAACATTTGTCCGATGAAAAGCAAAAAAGTTTGTCTGATGGAGCGTACACACGGTCGGATTTTTTGTCAAACTTGCTCATTTTGAAGTTTGTTGGCAAAAAGTCCGACCGTGTGTACGGGCCTTAACTGTTTCATCTGCAGGAAAACATGTTCCTTTGAAAAACACCAGACTTACTGCCTGGATCACCAGGTGAAAATAAAAGAAAAAAGCCTAAAAAGAAAACGAATACAGCCATCACATCTAAGAGTTGGTAAGTTGTAATATAGTAATAAATGTTTGCTTTTGTGTTTAATACTGCTTTTAGTATAGCAGAACTCCAGACACGTGACAAGACAAGTGGCTACAGAACTTAAAGTGGTTGCAAACCCTCAAATATACGCAGTGATGTGAATGGCCTCAGGTGATACACAGAGATGAAACAAAAACTCCTACATAAGTTGTATCTGTCTATCTGCAGTCTTTTTTCCTCTACTACCTCTTCAGCAACTTCATAAAAAAACATTACTAATTACCCCTGCGAAGTGGAAGTAACTTGTTCTCCAATATATCTCGGGCATCTGTTCCTTCATCCATTAGATCCAGTTTTGTGATCACACCAATTGTTCTGAGCCCTAAAAAAAAAAAAAGTACATTTTGTGTCAAGAGTCAAAAAGTCTCAGCCATTGTCCATGCTCTTTAATAAGCTGCCCCATAAAGTAAACATATCCCATAAAACAAAGGGCTGCCACTGCCAACCTTTTTCAGAAAATACTACTTGCTTAGCTGTTATACTGACTTTAATATTCTTTGAATCCTAATGAAAGTTTCACTTCTTTTAAATAGAAATGAAAAAGCTTTGAGTCTGTAGACTAAATGAAAAGTAAAAGTTGCCACAAACATTTGAGACAGGTTGAACTTGAAATATCTATTTTCTAGCTAGAGAACCTCATATCTATAATATATAGGGTAATCTGTTATGGTGAGAGGACCAAAAGGTACTAAAATCCCAAATAACAGTTATTTTCTGGTGTTCCTTAGATAAAAACACTAATATTTAGGGGCATTCTGGATCCCACAAAGCATGCAGGGTACTGGAGCTTGGATCAATATAAACTGGCTTTCCTTCAGCACAAATTAACAACTTATATTCAGCACTGTCCAACAAAAGAGGCCTAACCAGCCAGAAGAGGGGAACATGTCCCACACAGCTCTCTTGCAGCCACACTTGATCGATCTGGTCCAGACAGGCTAGTCACACAGGATGCCTACCTACACAGCTGCCTTCACAGTAGGGGCTAACGCAACACCACCCACAGGGTACCCACTTAATCAACTGCCCCTATAGCACTGGTTTACACACACATACCTCCCAACCTTCCCGGATTTCCCGGGAAAGTCCCGCCTTGGGAGATCTGTCCCGGGTCCCTTCATTCCGGGACAATACAGTGTCCCGGAATTGCCCCCTGGGCTGATCTGATGTCTCCCAAAAATGCTGCCGCATCACCGCTGTCACCCACTGCCTGGTGTACTCCTGGTCGAGACCCGTTTTATTATTCACCACCAGGCGCTGCCTGGCTCACTGCCAAAACAACTGGTTGCTAGCCGCGGCCCGCCTGGCTTCTAGCAACCAGCGACGTCAAGACGAGGACGTGAGACGGAGGAGCCAGCATTCAGAGCGAGCCGGGAGAGGCTTTAACTTCCTCCTCCTCGCGCCTAAGCTCCACAGTCATCTGTACCTAGGACCGCCAGCTCTGCCCCCCACTCCGGGTCTCACCTGAAGGCTGTTTTTGCCGCTGGAAGAAAGGTAGGAGAAATGCTCCCTGCCCCGAGGACACTCATGGTCACTCTGCTCCCTCCCATATACTGCCCCCTCCAGTCATGCTGTACTGTACAGTTCCCCCATACTGCCCTCCACTATCCCCCTCCCATCATACTGCCCTCCACTGCCCCCTCCCATTATACTGCTCTCCACTACCCCCTCCCATCACACTGCCCTCCACCCCATCATACTGCCCTCCACTGCCACCCCCTCCCATCATACTGCCCTCCGCCCCATCATACTGCCCTCCACTGCCACCCCTCCCATCATACTGCCCTCCACCCCATCATACTGCCCTCCACTGCCACCCCTCCCATCATACTGCCCTCCACCCCATCATACTGCCCTCCACTGCAACCCCTCCCATCATACTGCCCTCCACTGCCACCCCTTCCATCATACTGCCCTCCACTGCCACCCCTCGAATCATACTGCCCTTCACTGCCACCCCCTCCCATCATACTGCCCTCCACCCCATCATACTGCCCTCCACTGCCACCCCTCCCATCATACTGCCCTCCGCCCCATAATACTGCCCTTCACTGCAACCCCTCCCATCATACTGCCCTCCATCCCATCATACTGCCCTCCACTGCCACCCCTCCCATCATACTGCCCTCCACTGCCACCCCTCCCATCATACTGCCCACCACCCCATCATACTGCCCTCCACTGCCACCCCTCCCATCATACTCCTCCCCACTGCCAACACTCTCAACATACTGCCCTCCACTGCCACCCCTCCCATCATACCCCCCTCTACTGCCACCCCCCCCATCATACTGCCCTCCACCCCATTATACTGCCCTCCACTGCCACCCCTCCCATCATGCTGACCTCCACTGCCACCCCCTCCTATCAAAAATTGTAAAGAAATATTCAAAAAATAAAATTGTAAAATATAATAGTAAAAAATAATTAAAGAATAAAATAACAAACATTACTGATCCCGTCCACTGCCCTACTGATTATGTCCACTGCTCTACTGACCACGTCCACTGCCCTACTGAACACGTCCACTGTCCTACTGTCAAATGGCCCTGATCAAATGTTTACATATCCTGGAATGTTTGGCCTTGGTACAGACACAGTAGGTGGCACACACAGGTTAAACTGTCAATTAAAGGTTATTTTCCCTCATTTGTTGCTTTTTAAATCACAATTAGTGTCTGTGTTTAAATAGTCATTGAGTTTGTTAGCTCTCACATGGATGCACTAAGCAGGCTAGACACTGAGCCATGAGGAGGTAGAAAAGAACAGTAAAAAGACCTGCGTAACAAGGTGATTAAACTTTACAAATATGGAAAAGGATATAAAAAGATATAAAAAGATATCCAAAGCTTTGAATATGCCAGTCAGTACTGTTTAGTCACTTATTAAGAAGTGGAAAATTAGGGGCTCTTTTGATACCAAGCCAAGGTCAGGTAAACCAAGAAAGATTGCAGCCACAACTGGTGGAAGAATTGATCAGGATACAAAGAAAAACCCACAGGTAACCAGAAATACAGACTACTCTCCAAAAAGACGGTGTGGTTGTTTTTAAGGAGCACAATTCAACGATACTTGCATGGTTGAGCTGCCAGGTGGAAGCCTTTACTGCACCAATGCCACAAAAAAGGAGGCATGTCAAGGTGTTGTTGGGCATATTGTAACCAGGCTTTTTTGTGGAACTTGTACAGTAAAGGATTCTTTCTGGCAACTTGACCATGCAGCTCTTTTTTGTTCAAGTATCATCATATTGTGCTCCTTAAAAACAACCACACCATCTTTTTCCAGAGCAGCCTGTATTTCTCCTGAGGTTACCTGTGGGTTTTTCTTTGTATCCCGAACAATTCCTGTGGGAGTTTTGGCTTAAATCTTTCTTGATCTACCTGACCATGGCTTGGTATCAAGAGATCCCCAAATTTTTCACTTCTTATTATGTGATTGAACAGTACTGCCTGGCACATTTAAGGCTTTTCTTATCTTTTTATACCCTTTTCCATCTTTGTAAAGTTTCATTACCTTGTTACGCAGGTTTTTTGACTGTTTTTCTTCTACCTTCTCATGGCTCAGTGTCTAGCCTGCTTAGTGCATCCATGTGAGAGCTTACAAACTCATTGACTATTTATACACAGACACTAATTGTGATTTTAAAAAGTCACAAATGTGGGAAATTAACATTTAATTGCCATTTTAACCTGTGTGTGCCACCTTCTGTGTCTGTACCAAGGCCAAACATTCCAGGGTATGTAAACTTTAGGGCCATAAAAGACAGTTTTTGGGCATGATCAGTCATATTTTCAATATTAATGCCAAAATTTCTGCCAGGGTATGCAAACTTTCGAGCACAACTGTATATATAGTTCTTTTCTTTCGCCTTTGTGTATAAATAATCAAAATATTTAGGTAATACACTTATTCATAATTAATATGACTATATTTGAAATAGTATTGTATCAGAAATGTATGCTCATACATTTGGTAGTTACCAGATCTCCTAAATATTATACATACATATTATAAATATCACATGGTTATGCCTGCTATCACGAGAAAGTGAACATTCTTATAACAGATTATTTATAACAATGAATTAGAACAGACATTCCTTGTCTTAGAATGACATCTGGTGGCTCAGAGAGGCAATGCTTAAACAAACGAGTCAATATTTACCTGAACTAACCAATTGTAAAGAAGTTCCACCTTCTGGGCTAGGCTTATTAAATTTCTATAGCTTATTGTTCAGAACTGAATATAGAACAAGTGTAGGAATATATTGGGGATCACACTTCATCCACACAGGACACACCCATTCGATCACAATTCATCCATCCAGACAGCTGTCCATCCAGAGAGACACGCATCATCATACCTCATCATATGACACCTCAGGGACACCAAGACGCAGCTCCAACCTAGCGAGATACCATTTTGGAAAGGCAGCCCTTTTAGGAGACTCTGGTAACGACCATTGTAAGCCAGCAGCCATTTTAAAAGGGTATCTATAATACATTGACATTTTACTGATTCGTTGCTTAGCTTGATAAGCCTATTGATTTATTTCTTCTAATACCTATTTTGATCTCCCCCCGATATTATTACCATTTACATTTTTCTTTATTTCTATTTTTGTTTCTCCAATTTTAATTATTTTCTGTTTTTGCGCTATAGTAGCGAACCATTTTCACATACAGTAGGTGCCGCCGATATTGTGTCAATCTCGCCGCTTCTAGCGGCAAAATTGACACCCTATGAGCTCCGTCGCGAGAGCCAGCGCTGAGCTGTCTCGTCATCGGGAAAGGAAAAAATGTTCCTTTCACAATGAGCGACACGCATTGCCGATAGGCGGGGATCCGACGTGGATTCCCGCCAATACCAGGCACTGCGTTAGGTATGAATCCTGAGCGGGAACTCCACGCCAATTTTTAAAGAAAAAAACGGCGTGGGTTCCACCTCCAGGAGCATATCAGGCCCTTGGGTCTGGATTTGAAGGGGAACCCTACGCCGAAAAAACGGCATGGGGGTCCCCCTCAAGATCCAAACCAGACCCTTATCCGAGCACGCAACCTGGCAGGCCACAGGGGAACAGGAGGGGACAAGAGCAGCCCCCCCTCCCTCCTGAACCGTACCAGGCCACATGCCCTCAACATGGGGGGTTTGGTGCTCTGGGGCAGGGGGGCGACCTGCGGCCCCCCCACCCCAGAGCACCCTGCCCCCATGTTGATGAGGACAGGGCCTCTTCCCGACAACACTGGCCGTTGGTTGTCGGTGTCTGCGGGCGGGGGGCTTATCGGAATCCGGGAGCCCCCTTTAATAAGGGGGCCCCCAGATCCCGGCCCCCCCACCCTATGTGAATGAGTATGGGGTACATCGTACCCCTACCCATTCACCTGGTGGAAAAAAATGGCAATAAAAACACAACACAGTTTTTAAAAGTATTTTATTGCACCGCTCCGGAGGTCTTCTTCCGACTTCGGGGGTCTCCGGTGTCGTCGCCGCGCTCTCCGGTTCTTTCTTTCTTCCGCCGGGCCTCCGCTAACTTCTTTTTAGCTCTTTTGCTAGCGGAGGCCTGGTCTTCTCCGTCGCCTTCTTCTTCTCCCGCTCTCCGGTTCTTCTCCCGCTCTCCGGTTCTTTCTTCCGCCGGGCCTCCACTAACTTCTTTTTAGCTCTTTTGCTAGCGGAGGCCTGGTCTTCTCCATCATCTCGTCCGGCTCTCCGTTGTCCTTCTGCCGGCCCCTCCACTACCTTCTTGAAGCTCTTTTGCTAGTGGAGGAGCCGGTCTTCCCGTCGTCGCCTTCTTCCCTCTTCTCCTCCTCGATGTTGACTCGTCGCTTCCTCTCGCAGTAATGCTAAATCTTCGGTCCGCAGAGATTAATATAGGCTTCTCATGACATCACAGTCACATGTTCCCATGACGTCACAGTCACATGCTCCGGGGCACATGTGCCGGAGCATGTGACTGTGACGTCATGGGAACATGTGACTGTGACGTCATGAGAAGCCTATATTAATCTCTGCGGACCGAAGATTTAGCATTACTGCGAGATGAAGCGATGAGTCAACATCGAGGAGGAGAAGAGGGAAGAAGACGACGGGAAGACCGGCTCCTCCACTAGCAAAAGAGCTTCAAGAAGGTAGTGGAGGGGCCGGCAGAAGGACAACGGAGAGCCGGACGAGAAGACGGAGAAGACCGGGCCTCCGCTAGCAAAAGAGCTAAAAAGAAGTTAGCGGAGGCCCGGCGGAAGAAAGAACCGGAGAGCGGGAGAACAACCGGGAGCGGGAGAAGAAGAAGGCGACGGAGAAGACTGGGCCTCCGCTAGCAAAAGAGCTAAAAAGAAGTTAGCGGAGGCCCGGCGGAAGAAAGAAAGAACCGGGGACCGCGGCGACGACACCGGAGACCCCCGAAGTCGGAAGAAGACCTCCGGAGCGGTGCAATAAAACACTTTTAAAAACTGTGTTGTGTTTTTATTGCCATTTTTTTCCACCAGGTGAATGGGTAGGGGTACGATGTACCCCATACTCATTCACATAGGGTGGGGGGGCCGGGATCTGGGGGCCCCCTTATTAAAGGGGGCTCCCGGATTCCGATTAGCCCCCCGCCCACAGACCCCGACAACCAACGGCCAGGGTTGTCGGGAAGAGGCCCTGTCCTCATCAACATGGGGGCAGGGTGCTCTGGGGTGGGGGGGCCGCAGGTCGCCCCCCTGCCCCAGAGCACCAAACCCCCCATGTTGAGGGCATGTGGCCTGGTACGGTTCAGGAGGGAGGGGGGCCGCTCTCGTCCCCCCTCTTCCCCTGTGGCCTGCCAGGTTGCGTGCTTGGATAAGGGTCTGGTTTGGATCTTGAGGGGGACCCCCACGCCGTTTTTTCGGCGTAGGGTTCCCCTTCAAATCCAGACCAGACCCAAGGGCCTGGTATGCTCCTGGAGGGGGAACCCACGCCGTTTTTTTCTTTAAAAATTGGCGTGGAGTTCCCGCTCAGGATTCATACCAAACGCAGTGCCTGGTATTGGCGGGAATCCACGTCGGATCCCCGCTCAATACAGTGTCGCGTCTCCTCGCTATTGCAGCGAGCGCGACACGTGTCGCCACCCTGCTGCCGAGATCTCGGCACTCCTGTCGCAGAGAATCTCGGCGATGGGAGCGCGATAGATATACAATATCGGCGGCACCTACTGTAGTTTAACGCTTTTTCCTTCTGCAGGGGAATAACTTCGTAAAATGCAGACTATTGTCTGATAGTTATATATGGTTATTTTGTCCACGGGGAAAATTTAGTAATTTCGCTTTATTCAATACATAGCGATATATATATCATTAAGTGTTACATATGAGCTTGTTATTTTATGTAAAATTGTCCATCCACTAATCTAACCATTTATTCTTGTGAATATTTAACTTAGTGAATAAATAATAATTTATTTCCATATTCAGTCTGTATTCACATAGATCATTGTGTTATTCCAAAGACATTCTACTGGTCTAAAATTATTTAAAATAATTACTAAGGATGCACCGATACCGATACCGGTATCGGTATCAGGGCCGATACTATGCATTTTTGCGGATATCGGTACTCACGAAAATGCTCTGATACCCTAACCCGATACCGAAATTGACGTTTACTGGACACAGCTTGGTCCCTGCGTGCAGTGCAGTGACAAGGGAGATGCCGGCGTCCCAGCTAGTACACTCAGGGGTGGGAGGGGGGCCTTGGAAGGTATTCTCCACTTTCTTTGACCTGGCCCTGGATGCCGACGCCCCCGGATGATCTGTCTGCAGAGAGGAAGCGCTTGCAGTGGGGGATGTCTGTGCTAGAGCCGGCCGGGTACTTCACAACAGTAAGGCTTGTGCTCGATGTAGCTTTTAAGGCAGGGGGGAGAAGATGAAGGCAGTAGAGGAGGTGTGAGCACGAGTCAGAGCTGAGGAGGGGTGGATGGAGGATGAGAATACACTGGAAAGGAGTGGTGGAGAAAAACTGGACCCTGCACTCTGCATGTAATGGGCCCTGCACTCTGCATGTAATGGGCCCTGCACTCTGCATGTAATGGGCCCTGGACCCTGCACTCTGCATGTAACGGGCCCTGGACCCTGCACTCTGCATGTAATGGTGCCTGAACCCTGCACTCTGCATGTAATGGTGCCTGAACCCTGCCCTCCTAACCTCCAGTACTGTGCCCTTCCTGTGTTGCATCCTCATTCCCTCCACCAGCTGTCACCTCTGTTCCCATGTCTCCCAATAACCCTCACACCCCCACCATCTTCCCCCTAGTGATCACAGCCTTTTCCATGCCAACTCTCCCACCCAACAATCCCTATTTAACCCCACACCCAACTACCCTGCTCTCACTTACCCCTCTACCCCCCCCCCCCCGTGCCCTCACCCCGCTTTAAAAATTATGATTTAATTCAAGTTGATATAAATCAAGCCTTTTTGCTAGTGATTTAAATCATGATTTTATTTTTTTTATTTTTTTTTTGTTCAAATTTGTTTATTGAATTTTATCAAATTACAGAGAAATAATAATAAAAAAATAAATAAATAAATAAAGCAACAATCACAGTAATCACTACAATAGGTTCAAAATTAGCATATGAAATCATATATATATCATGGATCAAGAGACAATTGCTTCACTCAATAATCAGAGTGAGTTACTTCACTTAGTCTAAATAAAGTGTAGACTCAGAATGAGAAATACAATTGAAGCCTTAAAGGTAAACACCTAAGGAGGATAAAGAAATGTATTAAAGCCTCAAAAGGTATGAGACAGAATGATCGCTACTATATAACTCTTAAAAATCAAGAATCTGTGCCTAAAAAAATTGAGAGGAGCATATGTAGGTATACTTGTTGAACTTATATATACATGAAAAATAAAAAATAAAAATAAAAACACAAAAAAAAAAACGACCATATAAACAAGTTGAGAAAAAAAGAAGGGGAAGAGCAGGAAGAAGAGAAGAAGAGAAGGAGAAGAGGAAGTGACAGGAAGAATCCCCGGGGATAAATGCATCAATAGCCATTTGCTTATAGATAGTTACTGCGAGAGAGTGTAAAACATCAAGGCATCAACAAGGTGTCATCAAAGTTTGGTGGCAAAAACTGAGTTATCCATGGTTGCCAAATATCTTTAAAGGAATTTATTTTATCTTGAATTATGGCTTCCATTTTGGCATGGACCATAGCTTGGTTAATTCTATGCTTAGTTTCATTTAATACCAAATTGTCAGTTCTCCAGGCTTTAGCTATGGTCTGTTTCGCGGCTGTTGTGATCTGCAATAAAAGTTTAAATTGTTTATAGGTGAGTGTTGCCGGTTTGAGATTTAAGAGTGCTATTGAAGGTACTGGAGGGATGGATATTGCAAACAAGGCTGAGAATATGAGAAATATATCACTCCAGAACTTTTGAACTACCGGGCAATCCCACCAAGTGTGTAGATAGGAGCCAAGATCACCACAGCCACGAAAACATAATGAGGAGTAATTGGGGGCAAATTTTGCAACTCTGGAAGGGACCAAATACCAGCGGGTGAGTACTTTGTAATTAGTTTCCAAAGCTGTTATGTTTTGTGAGGAGGATTTTGTATTATTCCAGATTGCAACCCAATCAGATATTTCAAGATTAAGATTGAGATCTGCCTCCCATTTAGCTACATAAGAAGGAGGGTCAGAAACAGGTTTAGTGATGAGTTGAGCATAGAGGTTAGAGATCAGTCCAATTGCATGGGGATCATTTTTACATTTGGTTTCGAAGTGTGATAATTTATTAAGTTTGGTTCTGCTTTGGATACAGGGTGTAAAAAAGTTTTTAATCTGCAGATATCTAAAAAGCTCAGAGTTTGGAAGACCATGTTTTTCACATAAATCTGGGAACGGTATAAAGGTAGTCTGGGACAGCAGGTCATGAAGATGGATTAATTTAGAGTTAGTCCAGGCTTTAAAAGATTTGGGGAATTTCCAGGCAGGATAAAAAAGGGGATTTTTAATAAATGATAAAAGTGGAGTGTGAGGAGATTGTAGCTCATTTGTTATTTTAAATCTGTTCCAAATAGTTAATGAGTTTTTGGTAACTGGGTTAGTGATTCTTTTATGATCAGAAGGTCTCAGCCATAAAAGATTGGAGATAGAATAAGGATCGCAATCTATTGATTCTAGAGTTACCCAAAGAGGAATTTCCGAGGTTGCATGGTATTTGGTTAATTGTGCAAGTTGGGCCGCGTAGTAGTAGGTAGATAAAATTAGGAAATCCCAGACCACCTTTACATTTAGGGAGGTAAAGAGTATGTTTAGGTAAACGGGGTTTAGATGTACCCCAAACATATTTTGTTATTCTACTTTGTAGTATTCTTAAGAAGTATGCCGGTAGAGAGATGGGTAAAACTCGAAAAAAGTACAGAATTTTGGGAAGTATAGACATTTTAATAATATTCATTTTACCTATCCACGATATAGGAAGAGAAGACCAATGTGTTAACAAAGAGGTGATATGGCGTAATATAGGTGGGTAATTGGCTGAGAAGAGTCCTGTAATATGAGACGTGAGGTTGATTCCCAGGTAGGGTAGACGCGTAGTGGACCAGGAAAAGGGAAGGGATACCTGTGCTTGTTGTAATTCTGAGGAAGATAAGGAGATATTGAGTGCTGAGGATTTTTGCAGATTGACGTGCAAACCTGAAATACGGGCAAATTGGTCTAACTTCTGTATTAAGTTAGGAGCAGAGATATGGGGAGAGGACATAAAAAGTAAAATGTCGTCAGCAAATAAGCAAATTTTATGCTGATGTCCAGCTATCTCAAGGCCTTTAATAGATGGATCAGAACGGATAGATTGAGCTAAGGGTTCAATGAGAAGGGCAAATAGAATTGGGGAAAGAGGACAACCTTGACGGGTTCCTCGAAGGATGTTAAATAGGTTGGATTTATAACCTGCCTATTTCACATAGGCTTTGGGGTGGTTATACAGTGACGAGATCCAACTAAGGAAGTGGGGGCCAAATCCCCAGCGTTGTAGGACAAATTGGAGGTAGGGCCATGATACAGTATCAAAAGCCTTTTTGATGTCTAGGGATAACAGGCAAAGAGGTATCCGTCTTTTTTGGGCAATATGGGTAAGTAAGGCCACTCTACGTACCGCATCACCAGATTGGCGTTTTGGGATAAAGCCTACTTGGTCCTTGTGGATTAAAGATCCTATTATATTATTTAAACGTGTTGCCAAAACTTTTGCTAAAAGCTTTATGTCCAAATTAAGTAGAGAGATGGGTCTGTAATTGGAGGGAGCTGATTCATCTGAATTTGGTTTAGGGATCATGGAAATAATAGCTGTCAGTGTTTCAGGTCGGAAGGAATGCCCAGAGAGTATAGAATTGAAGGCTTCGGTCAATAGTGGGGTTAATATATGTGCAAATTTCTTATAATACATGGCTGAAAAGCCGTCTGGGCCTGGACGTTTATTTAGCTTAAGAGATTTTATTGCCATGTTAATTTCATCAGTGGTTATAGGGCTTTCAAGGCTATCCCGGTTGACCAAGGGAATAGATGGAAGTGTGATGTGGGAAAAAAAGGAATCTGCAGAGGCCTGATTTAGGGGTTCTTCTTTATTGTATAATGTGGCAAGATGTTTTTGGAAAGTGTGAAGAATTTTTACTGGGTTACTGGTGTAGGTGTCGTGGGACAATTTCAGACGTATCGGTTTGGAGGAGTGTATTGATTTTTTAAGGGCCCGGGCAAGGAGTGTCGTAGGTTTATTGGCTTTAAGATAGAATGAATGCCTATATTTACTTAGCGTTTTAACAGCAGAGTTTGAGAGAAAAAGGTCAAGGTCTAGACGTGCTCTATCCAGGTGTGATTTCGTAGTAGGATTAGGGTTTGCCTGAAAGAGTGCATGGGTTGAATTAAATTCTGCCTCCAGTTTATGTTGGAGCAGCCGTTTTTCCTTTTTGAGGTATGAGGCTTTTTGAATACATGCTCCACGGAGCACTGATTTATGAGCCTCCCACAATGTCAGAGGAGAGATATCAGAGGTTTTATTAAAAGAAATATAATCTTTTAAGGCTGTCTCTAAATCTGCATAGTGGGATGGGTGGGATAGCATGAAGTTATTTATCTGCCAAGTGGGGTCTTGTGCTTTTGGAATTGCAGAGGTGAATGAGGTTAACACTGCACTATGATCAGTCCATGTGAAGGGTATAATGGAGGAAGAGAGAAGTTCAGGGGCCATAGGTACATTTATAAGTATGTGGTCTATTCGGGAGAGTGAATTGTGAGGATGTGAGTAGAAAGTAAATTGTCGCTTAGCTGGGTTTGCTTCTCGCCAGGTATCTAATAAGTGATGTTGCTGGAGTAATTGTTGAAATGTGCTTTTACGGGAGATAGGTGTGCTAGGAATAGGGGATTTGTCTAAAAATGGATAAAGGACTTGATTCGAATCTCCACAAATTAGTAGCGTGCCAGTTTTATGAGTTTCAACTACCTGTAACAAGTGAGAGAGGAAGGATGAAGGGGTTTTATTTGGGGCGTAGTATGACACCACAGTAACTGGAGAGTCAGTTATATGCCCAGTAAGTATGAGATACCGCCCTTCAGGATCTTTGATCTCTGTCTGAAGTGAGAAGGGAGTTGTGCGATGAAACGCTATCAGTACACCACGCTGCTTTGTGTCAGCCGAGGCTGTAAAAACCTGAGGGTATAGAGAGCCAAAATATTTAGGAGCGGAATTTTTAGTAAAGTGGGTCTCTTGGAGACAAATTACATGTGCCTTTGTTGAAGCTAGTGAGCGAAATGCTTTTGTGCGCTTTTGAGGTATGTTGAGGCCTTGCACATTCAAAGATAAGACATTTAAGGGGGCCATTCACATATCAAGAAATCAATATAAACATACAATATATATGCAAAATATTTAAATATACTTACCCTGGGGAGGAGCTGAGTTCTAGAAGAAAAGATAGAAAAGATGGAAAAAGAAAAGATAGGAAGAAGAATCATATAAGCATTTAATGATAAATCAAGTATGCAGAGAATAATTAAAAATACGGCGTACTGGGCGAGTAGAAAATACAAACCCAGAGGCCAAAAATCTATCCAAGGAAGACCCTCCAAAAACAGATAGGAGGAGAAACCCAGGGCAGAGTAGTGGGGAGAGCAGTAACTAGCTCTCAGGACCGCAACAGCCACTTAATCATTTATTGAAAAAAAGAAAAATGAAGAAAAAACTTTTAGCACCCGTCTATATATATAAAAAAATTATATATGTGGTGTAGGGTAGATTCAAGAGAAAAAAAAAATTATGTAACAGCGAACTTGCTTAAATAGGGATGAACTATAAGTAATAGTGCTGATAATGGCCGATAGGCCTTCACAAAAAAAGGGGGGGGGGAAAGGAAAATTGAGCAATCTCAGAGCTCCCGTGGAGAGAAGTTCCAAAATAAAACATGAAAAAGTTGTTTCTCAGTCCATAGTGTCTGCAGGATTCCTGTCAGGCGAGTTGAAGCGAAAGCGTTTAGTAGGACTGTGATGATTTCCATTGCTTTTGGAGTTAGAAGTTTCATTTGCTTTGTAGGATGCAGTTTGCTTGTGTAAAGTATCTGACAAGGAGAATGATCTGTCCAATAGGTGAAGGTCCTGTAGTACCTTTTGCAATTCGTCAGCAGATTTACATCTATATTTTGAACTTAGATGTGTAAACCGTATGGAAAATGGAAAACCCCATTGATATAATATTTGGTTTTGCTGTAGGATCTGAAGGAGGGGTTTCAGTGCCCGTCTTTTAGCAACCGTAGTTGGAGACAAGTCAGTAAAAATTTGATATGGATTGCCTTGGAATATAAGAGAGTCTTTTATACGGGCTGCGGCAAGAAGCTGTTCTTTTGTACGGAAATAGTGAAGTTTCACTATAATGTCACGCGGTGGTCCTGTAGCTTTGAGAGGAATCAGAGCCCTATGAATTCTGTCTATCTCCATGCGGTCAATAGTGATTGATGGCTGCAGCTCCTGAAATAGGGCAGTTACTGTGGACTGGAGATCAATAATTGCCTCAGGAATTCCACGAATGTGCAAGTTTGAACGATGGGCCCTATTCTCAAAGTCTTCTAAACGCGAGTTTAGGATGAGATTTTCTGCTTTTAAATCCTCTAGTTCATGCAGGTGGGACTGTACATCAATTTCCATGTGATCTACTCTATCTTCTAGATCAGAAGTGCGCTGACCTAATTCCCTAATTTCCTTTGACAAACTGCTTGTGATGTGGTCTGAAGTTTTCTTAAGTGCCTTCTGAAGCATCTTTTCAAATTGCTTTAATATGTTTGGGTTAATGGTATCTGTGTTGGTGACCTGTACTGGGTCAGTATATTCATAGTCATTATCATTATCTGTGTCATTCTCCACAAGAGCAGCCTGGGACCGCTGTTTCTGCTGTCTTTGTTTAGCAGTTTGTGAGGTGCTTGTGTGAGGAGAAGGGGGAGGTGCCATTTTCAATGCTGCTCTGGGCTGACTGACTTTGAAATTAGATGTTTTCCTGTTCAAGCGGGCACCCCTTCTAAACATAAATAGACTCTTTTGTCTCACCAGCTGTTCCCACACCTGGTTCCACCGGGAACCGAGCTGAACGGGCGCTTTATTCGACTGTGGAGTCCTGAGAGTCACGGAGCTTCAGCAGGGCATGTCTGTCTCCGCTGGCGCCGCCCTGCCCCCTCTTAAATCATGATTTAAATCATCTTGATTTTAATCAAATCCACCCTAGTTATTAACCCCCCTTGCTCTATCCATAATGAAAAAAAAGTTTTGTCTATAGCAATTGCCTACTTTAAGTGTTTTCCATATCCCTGCTTGCTGATTATTCTGATCCCTGCAATATCCATCATTTTGCATCTACCAGTAGTCTACCAGTAGTTCCCTGTATCTTGTTACCCCGTCTCAGACTCTGCTTCTCTTGTTCCCAGTCCCCGTCCTGGTCTTGCCCTGTGTTTGTCAGCTTCCGTTTATTTGTATATATAGTTTATTGGTTTGGTTTTGCTTCACTGTCACGTTTATTTTTCCCTTTTTATTTGCTTATGGTCTTTATTTTAATCAGACTAATGCTACGTACACACGACCGTTTTGCAAATGCAATTTTTTAAAATGGTCATTAAAAATGATCGTGTCTGGGCTTCAGAGCATTTTTCACGACATGGCCATGAAAAAATTGTAACATGCTCTAATTTTTCTCGTAGTTTTTCTCGTCATGAAAAACGGCCGTGTGTAGGCTTTAACAACGTGAAAAAAAAATGCGCATGCTCAGAATCAAGTATGAGACGGGAGCGCTCGTTCTGGTAAAACTAGCGTTCGGAATGGAGATAGCACATTCGTCACGCTGTAACGGACTGAAAAGCACGAGGCTGAAAAGCGCGAATCGTCTCTCAACAAACTTTACTAACATGAAGGGTGGCGCCATCCGAATGGAACTTCCCCTTTATAGTGCCGTCGTGCGTGTTGTACGTCACTGCGCTTTACTCGAACATTTTTTTCAACGATAGTGTGTACGCAAGGCAGGCTTGAGAAGAATCACGTGGAGAAAAACATTGCTTTTTTTCAATGACATTAAAAACGGTCGTGTGTACGCGGCATCAGTCTGATTCCAGTTTCCTAAATATCAGCACAATGAACTCTTCATCCCTGCTCCCGCTGGATACCTGCACTCCGTATGCCTCACACTGTGAGATCCTATTTTTTTTAGCTTCATTTTGGGAAGTTTTATCCAGACCTCATTTACATGGTGTACAAAGTGTAGTTCTCGCACTTTTATAATTCACCATGCAAATTACTCTTCTTGTTGAATGAAATAATAGCAGCTGTGTTAGAACCACTGCTGCTGAAACCTAGCTGTTTAAAGACTCCAAACTATTTGTAAAGACTGCTAAGTTCACCACCTGATGCTTGGTGCCAATGCACAGTGGGGTTCATTGTAATCATCTGACTAGGGGTTATGGCCAACACTAATACTTCCACCTGCTCTAGTCATCAGTATGCTAAATGCTAGACAGCTTTCAGACATCCAGAAAATTTGCTGGCATACACATAACATCTTCAGGAACTTTGTTTTCAAAAATCAGGTACTTTTTATTTACTTTCACATTCTGTATCAATGTACCACGTTTCAAATGTTACTGTTAGAGTCGGTTCACACTACCGCGACTTGGGATCTGACTTGTGTCGCCCCAAGTCGCTTGACATAAAAAATTCAATGGAAGTGAATGAGAGCCGTCTTAATGTACACTACTGAAGTCGCTCCGACTTTAGAAAAGGTTCTTGTACGACTTCAAGGCGACTTGTACCCATTGTTTTCAATGGAAGTCGCCTCCAAAGTCGGATCAGTGTCTTAACTGAAGCAACTTTCCAGGAAGAGAAAATTGTTTTCTCAGGCAAACCCCTCCCTCCCACAGAGCTGATTACTCTTTGATTGGCCACTAAAAAAGTCCCCTGTCCTGGAGGCGACTTCAAGTCGCTCCAAGTCGTGCTGTGGTTCACGCTAAAGTCATGTCCAAGTCGCCTAGCAAAGTCGCGCACAAAGTCGTGTTGCCCCTGTGTGAACCGGCTCTCAGAAACCCAAGCCCCCATCAGTTTTCAAATCACAGATACAACAAATACTAATTGAAACCAATTCTCTCTGTGTGCTGCCCAAGAAACGTTATCCTATTTAAAAATTACAAATGACCATAAATAATATACAATTAACAGTGATATGGATCACTCAGAGCTGCAGCAAACACTATATGTGTTCCCACATCACATGTGACTTATAACAGAAAAAATTGTGTTGCGCTGCTCATAAATAAATTCAATAATTAAAATAACTAATTTAAAAAACAAGCTATACTGTATATCACTAAATGTAATAGTGCTTCAAATTTTTTTAAAAATCAACGAATTATGACAATATAGGTGAGTGCTCCACCCAAAAGCCAAAATAAAAATCACCAACTATATATCAAATCAATGAGACATCATAAGATGTAGTGAACTGTGACAATATTCAGAATATTACTGAAAGAAATAAACAATCACATATAAAACTCCACCCAAAAACCCCAAAAACTGCACCACCGATATATAAATTGTTTATACAAATTTATTTTTGATATATACGGTATATATATATATATATATATATATATATATATATATATCCACTGTGAACAAACGAAAGTCTCTTTTAAATGATCTTTCTAGTGATGAAATCTGTGCTCCACCATAAACTGAAGTGCTCCACCACCAATAAAAAAGCTTGTTCACCTGGCCCGTGAACCTATATAGATATACAGGTCAAAAAGTTCTCTTAAGCTGAAAGATCTATTCATCTAGGGCTCTAAGGAAGTAATGGAAATAATCGGCATTACCTCTATGCAGCTTATACAATAGAAGAGAGGAATCCCCCAATAGTGTAGTATGTTTTATTTTTCAAAAAAGTAAGTCCCACCGCAATATATTACACTCATATTAAACACTAAGCCAGCAGACTCCTTTACCAGCAGTCTTCCAGCATCCAGGGACTAGAAGTGACATCACTTGGCTCCGCCCCTACGCGTTACACCACTGATAGATGTGGCTTTATCAGGCTTCATGTGTGGACATATGCTGAATGTTTTCTATGTATGCTGAATAAGTCCATGTGCATTCCTCTCAGAGCAGGTTTCAGAGAGGACTGAAGGTATAGTGGGGTTGGAGATCCCAGCTGATGCGGTGCAAGAAGAGGTCTGCTTTGTTCTTTGGTGTGGGTCTTTAAGGTAGGCTTGCCAACGAGCTGCATGGCAGGTCAACATATGTCTGGTCAAGCATGTGGTGCCCAAGCGGGTGATGTTTTGGCCACGCGATATACGCTTGAGACATATGTTGCAAACAGCAGCTGTGCGATCTGATGCACTCGACTCAAAAAAGGCCCACACCAAAGAACTTTTTGAATAACGGGCAGAGGCAGCGCCCTGCACAGGCGGAGCTCTGCGGTGTGAATCCGTTGGTGTGCTGCCCTTACGCTGGCCCCCCGAGGGCATCCTGCCTCGTTGGAGATGTGCCTCCTCCTCCTCCTCCTCCTCCTCCTCTCTCCTATTAGGCACCCACGTGGAGTCAGTGACCTCATCATCCCCTCCCTCCTCATCACTGGAGCCAATCTGGCAGTATGCTGCAGCTGCTGGAACATGACTGCCAGATTGGTGTCCTTCTTGAGCATCCCCTCTCTCTGCTCTCATGCTACTGCCTTCCTCTAGGTGGGTATCATCATCAGACCCTTCAAAACGCTGGGCATCCTCCTGGAGCATGTACCCAACACTGTGCTCAAACAGTTCGGGGGACTCCTCAGGAGGACATGGTTGGTCTAGGTAAGGAGTGACTGATGATGACATTGATACCAGGGAAGAGGACGCTTTGGCAGCTGCTTTGCCAGTACCCTGAGCCTGGGTGAGAGAGGATGAGGAGGATGAGGAGGGCTTGGTCATCCACTCTACCAAGTCTTCGGCATGATGCGGCTCAACACGTCCAGCTGCCGAAAAGAAGGACAAGCGTGTCCCATGGCCACGTGCTGATGGCGATGCACCGCGTCCACAACCAGCACTGTTGTCTCTAGACACAGAGCCTGCCTGCCCTCTTTTATTGGCTCCTGACTGTCTGCCTCTCCTTGTTTGCCTTCTAATGGCCTGCAGGGAAATGGGAAAACCAGGCTAAGTTCAGGTGTAATATGGTCAGGAGGCACACTCCGCCCGCTGTAAGTGCCGCAAAATCCTGTTGGTGTAACACACCAGGAAAAAGCAGCAATACAGGCTAACTTCAGGTGTAATATGATCAGGAGGCACACTCCGCCCGCTGTAAGTGCCGCAAAATCCTGTTGGTGTAACACACCAGGAAAAAGCAGCAATACAGGCTAACTTCAGGTGTAATATGATCAGGAGGCACACTCCGCCCGCTGTAAGTGCCGCAAAATCCTGTTGGTGTAACACACCAGGAAAAAGCAACAATACGGGCTAACTTCAGGTGTATAATGTGCAGGAGGCTTAGCAACAATGACACTGACACTGTCCCCTGCCTATCCTTCTCTCTGCCTGCACACAAGGTTTAGCAAAGAATATGACACTGACACTGTCCCCTGCCTATCCTTCTCTCTCCCTGCACGCAAGGTTTAGCAAAGAATGGATTTGACACTGTCCCTGCCTATCCTTCACTTTCCCTGCTCCGGAACACACTACACGAGGCCGCCGCGCTGGCGGCCTTTTATAGTGTGGGGCGTGTACTAAACCCCCTCAGCTATAATTGGCCACAGGCATCCTGCCTGTGGCCAATCATTGCTCTCCTCGCTGCCGGCGCTGTGATTGGCCAAGCATGCAGGGTCACAGTGCATGCTTGGCCAATCACAGCGCCGGGATTACACTGCGATGGCGCAGTGTATTGTGGGCCGTTCGCGTCACTCGAATTTGGCGCAAACGGCCCAAATCGTTCGTTGTTCGCCGAACGCGCGAACAGCCGATGTTCGAGTCGAACCTATATTCGACTCGAACACCGAGCTCATCCCTATTGCATAGTGACAAAATATCCCCTGTAATACATAAAAAAGTAGCAATGTGTGGACAGGCATCTTCTGACTAATAGAATTGTGTCTCAAATGACTAAACACATAAAATATCTTCCATGATACAGAGAAACAGAGAAACAACATGAGTGTTTGCCAAGACCATTTTCAACTTCGGGTCAAAAGCACAGTGTGTGAATGTAAATGACATCTCTGAAATCACTGCCGATGCCTAGAGGAAGCAGACAAAATGCTTCTTGTTCTACGATGAAGCCGCAACTTTATTCACTACTAAATTCCCTGTCTCCCAGGAAACAGAAAATTGCACCAAAAAAAGCAACATTTTCTGATAACCACTGTGAAGAAGTCTACATTGTAGAGATATTAAAATTTGTGAAAGTCTGCTGTGCATCCTTTTCATACTCAATCTGACATGGGATTTCCAACTGCCACTTAAAGTGGTTGTAAACCCACTTATGCAACTTGCACCTACAGGTAAGCCTAGATTAAGGCTTACCTGTAGGTACAAGAAATATCTCCTAAACCTACATGGTTTAGGAGATATTTGCCAAAAGGTATACACCATTGTCTACGGCGCATGCGCGCCGTAGACAACGGTGCATTCACAGTCAGAATCCCCCATTCACAAACCCGGCTTTGCTGGATTTGACGGCTCCCGCGCACATGCGCGGAGTGACGTCTTCGCCGCTCCGGCCAATCACAGCGCCGGAGCAGCGCTGTGATTGGCCGGAGCGGTGATACTCGGAAGTAACCTTCCAGGTATCTATGGAGAGATGACTCCGGCTGGAGGGGGAGACGAGGACGGCTTCGATCTAAGGTAAGTAATGCATAATGAGCTAGTATGCTAGTCATACCAGCTCATTATGGCTTTGTCTTGCAGGTGTTTTTTATTTATTTTTTATTTTATATTTCAGGGTTTACAACCACGTTAAAGTGTTATTAAACACAAAAATCAGTCTGTATATGCAGTAAAGCGTGCTTGTTATACTCACTGTGGAGCCTAATGCCTCGTACACACGATCCGAAAAATCGGACGACGGATCGTCCGACTTTTTTCGTTTACTAGTCACAAGTAGAAATTGAATAGTCACAAAAGTCACAAAAATTCTCGTACGACAGAAAACAAAATCGGAAGTGATGTCATGTGTTGTAATGTATTTGTGTTGTATTTTCGGACGACAACTGTACTGACTAAACTAAAATCGTACAATTGGGTATCTTACAAGGAAAATTTTAGTGCATGTCCGATAAAATAATTAAATAATATCGGGGAGGAACCGAGTGACGTTGTCAGCAGTGGTCTATCACACATAGACACTGAATGAAGAGATCGCTCTGCTGACCTGTGTTATGTGTTTCTGTCCTATGGTACATGTGAGTGGTATACCTATTATGTCTGCTTGATTGGATTCCTTTATCAGAATATGCTGCACTATGATTGCTTTCTCTTGTTTTTGTGTTTCAATCTTTTTATTCAAGTTTTGTCATACAAAATGTATAAAAGTCGCCACATAACATTGTACAGTCACAATCAACATTTGGGGTAACACAATGAAGATCACCAAGTGTAGGGGTCCTTGGAGTAGTCCGAAGCTCCGTAAAGCCGTTAACCCCTATTAGCATCGCAGATCATATCTGAACCGTCCACCCAGATGAGCCGCCCCCCCATCCATCTATCGGGGGGGGCGCAACTCAGCCGGCCGATTTCTCTTGTTTTTAATGTATTTGACTCTGCGTATGGATTAACAAGTTTAAGCATTATCATTTCTGCACGTCGAACCAGTGCCTCCGGTGGAAGACTGTGGAACTGTATACAGCATCTTGATTAGACTTTCATGAACCCTGTTCAGGTCTATTGGATTTTTTATTTATGTATGTTATATTGCTCATTTGAAGGTTTTGCGTATAGCTACTCATTGCACTTTATACTAATCCATTGCTGCTATTTATTTATGCACGGAGGTATATCCATGGAGGATATAGTTGGCACTTTAATTTGCATTAATAGCACATGATCACTTTATATTTATTTTTAGTGGATGTATTGTTATTGAACATTTATTGATTTGTGCCACATATTACTGTTGGTCCTAGCGCACCAATATATTTATTTATATAATATCGTATGAACTGTCATGATCGGCTCACGGAAGCCCTGTACTAACAATCCGAATATCGTACGATTCTTCCTCGGACGACATTTTTCGTACCATATTCGGATCGCGTGTACGGGCCATTATGGCCCATTATGGTTTGAGTCAGAGGTTGTGACATCATTAGCCCGCCTTTCTGACTTTTTGTGTTTGTTTAGCAAAAAATAAAAACCCCAGTAGTGATTAAATACCACCAAAAGGAAGCTTTTTTTGTGTGAAAAAAATAATAATTTCATATAGGTACAGTGTAATATGACCGCGCAATTGTCATTCAAAGTGTGACAGCGCTGAAAGCTGAAAATTGGCCTAGGCAGGAAGGGGGTTTAAGTGCCCTGTAGGCAAGTGGTTAACTTTCCCAAAACAATTACAGTCAAGGCATGCTGTGAATGATAACTGTCACAGTTGCTGGTGCTCTCAATCTAACTGTCAAGGCATCAAATGGCTGATATCATAACTGAAAACATGTGCAGCACCATGGCAACTCTAGCTCAAACAGAAGCTAAGATGGCAGCTTCCTTGCCTGTAAATGGTATAAGGGTTTAGTTTTGCTTTACACAAATTTAGGGATAAATAGGTTGCATACCTTATACAATTTTCAAGACCATGCTGTAAATATACTGTAGCGGGGTCTCCTTTAAGGCCCCGGGACTACGTTACCCAGAACCCTGTTCGGCACCCAGAGTGCAGTTAGCCACCGCAGAGACTCATGGGAGGGTGCTATTTAAGGAGGAGGCGAGGCGGAGCTCGCTCTCTTTTGGACACCGCGCTGCAATCAAGAGTTTCTTCCTGTGCGGATCTGCTGCAGTGCAAGGCCTGAAGCCTGGGCCTTGCACAACTTCGAAAGAGCCTTCCACCCCGCTGCGGAGCCTGGGTGGCACCAGACTGGTCGAGTGAGGACATCAGTTGGATCGGGGACCCGATCGTTGCAGACGCTGTGTGCGGAGACACAGCAGGTGGAAGTCCCGGGCTGGGATCGCGCCCGGAGTGGTGAGCGAGCACTTGCTCAATCAAATAGACTTTACAGATTCTAGGCCTATAGACTGCCGTGGCTCACCGATCGTTTGCTTGTTGTTCCACTAGGGGACCGGTAGCAGGACAGAGTTGAAGTGTCCCCCCAGCATAGTGTTCTTAGTGATTGCCAGTTTGTGGATTACAAATACTATTCATCAAGTGCACCACCGAAAGTTTGCATGCAAAGAAATCCCTATAGGAAGGACTGAGATTTATTCTGGGTCAGGCCTGGCCAGGGTGGGGAGATAGGATATTGTTTAGTGCGCCACAGGGCGTGTATACCATAATAGCTACGCGTGGTGGATTACCGCGCAGCACCATTATTGTGTGCTATATTGATTGCTGCAGGGCTCTGTAAGCAAGTTGCATGTGTTCTGTTCTGCCTAAGCCTTTTGATATAAAGTAAAGCTGTTGCATTTGATCCCTCGCCTCAGTGTGTTGTCTTACTGCAAAAGAGATTGCCCCTTGCAATATTACTGAATGTGATATAAGTTTAACCCTAGACTAACTGTGCCAGAGTGGGTCGAGTAAGATTTGCTGGGGGTTGGCGGTGCTGTATGCAGGGCCCGAAATCAAATCAGCGGCTCTCTTAGCTGGGGGTAGCGCTACAATACCATAGTAAAAAACGTTTTACTCACTATGAAAATTAGGCCCCATAGAAAATTCTGACAGTCACAACAGCTAGTTTTCAGTGTTTGACTCATTGTACTTAAAGTGGAGTTTCCACCAAAAATACAAAATAGCATTATTGTGCATATAATAGCCTAAAAAAAAAATTTTTTACACATTTTTTTTTTACTCACCTGGAAGTACCTGTTGCTATGCGGTCCCACAAAATCTGCCTTCTGAATCACCTCGGATTCTGACATCATCTCCCTCAGCTCCCTACTGCTCCTGGGAAATGTGTGTCATCATTTCCCAGGATGCAGTGCGCTTCCCCTATGGCTAGAATTACTCGTCAATACAATCCAGGAAGTAAATGCTTGTGGGCTTCACATGCCCACAAGCAAAATTAAAACTTCAGCAAAGATTTTTTTAAAGTCTCTTTATGCAGTAACTCGGCAGATCGGCGGTGGTTTTTAAAATAGTAAGTCATCTTATATGTACCACTGTATTGAATGCTGAAATAAGATGCTTTTAAAAAATGAAAAATGTGATTGGAACCCCACTTTAAATAAACTTAAAGCAGAGGTGCAGCCAGTTTAAAAAAAAAAAAGTCAGCAGCTACTAACAGTGTAGCTGCTGACTTTTAATAAGGACACTTACCTGTCCTACTCGCCCGCGATGTCGGTCCCGCCACGGCGATCGATCGCTGCTAGCAGGTAACGGCTCCTCCATCCTGACTAAGGGAAACAGGCAGTGAAGCCTTACGGCTTCACTGCCCGTTTCCTACTGTGCATGCGCCACTCGCACGGCGCTTTGTGAATGGGCAGCTTGCCTCCTGGGATACACACAGTTCCCAGAAGGCAGTGTGCCCCATTCACAAGAGGAGGAAATGGAAGTTCTCAATCCGAGGACAAGGAAGAGGCACAGTAGAGGCAGATTAGAGGACTTCCGCATAGCAACAGGCATTTCGGGTGAGTATAAATATATATATTTTTCTATAAATTTTTTCTTTTTTTTTTAGGATTTTTAAAGTAAAAAAAAATTCTGGGTGGACCTCCGCTTTAAATAAATAATTAAATAAACCATCCACAGTATCTGTTAAAAGGGCAACACCTATTAGTGTTGACTATACAGTACCCTTCTTATATGTACAGCACCATCTAGTGGCTAAAGAGAAAAAGCTCAGCCTGTTCTGAATAGAAGAGAGATAAGGGATGCAAGATTCCATATACAGTACATTTTATGACCAAGATGGTCACACGTGGGCACATACTTGCTAAACTACAGAAAGAAAGAAAGTATGAAAAAAAAAGACGGCATGTTGATCTGTTCTGAATCTCCCTGGGTAATAGAAATGTGTGAACACCAGGGAAATACTGTTGCAAGAAAATAAAAAATAAAAACAAACGAATTAGAAGAAAATAAAAACTCATACCTTGAGGGTCTACGTCTTTAGAAAGCTTTAAGGCATCTGAATTGGCAAGGTCTGTGTTTGCCGGGGTCACAGCAAGTATGAGGCAATTTTCACGAGAGATGAACTGCATAATCATTTCTCGAATCTGAGATTCAATGTCTGCAGGCTGGTCACCAACAGGCACTTTCGTGATGCCGGGTAAATCAACAAGGGTCAGATTCAACACTGCAAGAATAATGCATGAAGCCAGAAAACATTCATTTGCAATATGCTTTTCTTCATATCCAAAGAAAAACTAAAGATCTATCTAAAGAAAAATTTCTTACTTAAAGAAAAACTCTGCTACAGGAAATATTTGGTAATTTATGGACTGATTTCTGTGACGTCAGCAGAGAGCAGACTACAGTCCGCTCTCCGCTGAAAACGGGTCAAAGGAGTGCAAAACGAATTGCACTTGTGATCCATAGAAGTACAGCCAGACGAGTTCAGGCTGGACTTCTCCTTTAACAGACCAAGCAAAGATGGCAAAGAGGATTGAGACAAACAATTTAACATTGAAAGGGGTGCTTACAATGGTCAGGTTTTATTCATTGAAATTTTTATCCCAAAAGGAAAAAAAATGTTTCAGTAACTGCATAAAGTGTTAGCTGCAGTTATGCCGCGTACACACGATCAGAATTTGCGACAACAAATGTTCGATGTGAGCTTGTTGTCGGAAAATCCGACCGTGTGTAGGCTCCATAGGACATTTGCTGTTGGAATTTCCCGACAACAAATGTTTGAGAGCAGGTTCTCAATTTTTCCGACAACAAAAGTTCTTGTCTAAAATTCCGATCATGTGCATCCAATTCCGACGCACAAAAATCCTACGCATGCTCGGAATCAATTCGAAGCATGCTCGGAATCATTGTACTTAATTTTTCTCGGCTCGTCGTAGTGTTGTACGTCTCCGCGTTCTTGACGTTCAGAATTTCCGAGCAACATTGGTGTGACCGTGTGTATGCAAGACAAGTTTGAGCAAAAATCCGCCGGGAAAAAAAACACGGTTTTGTTGTCGGAAATACCAATCGTGACAGGTGTCGGCTCCTAAACAACCAATGACTCGTTCCTCCTGACAGCAGGGATGAGTCATCGGTTGTTAGGATGCTGGTGGGTGCTGGCTCCTAACAGTCAAAGCCTAGGAAGCGTTAGTAAAAAAGAAAAAAAAAGGAATAAAATGAGTCAGAGCACTCAAAAACGCATTAAAAACGCATCAAAAATGCATGTAAATGCACATGCAGAAACACATCCGGAATGCGTTTCTGTGGTGTGAACCGGCCCTAATGGTCCGTACACACGATTCGAAAATCGGACGAAAATTACCGCTTTTGAATCGATCGTACGATAATCGGATCGATAATCGGATCGAGAACCTATCAAAATACAATAGAAATACACAACACATGACATCACTTTTGATTTTTAATTCTGTCGTACTAGAATTTTCGTCACTTTAGTAACCTCAACCTTCATTTTTGATATGCGACTAGCATGCAAAAAAAACGGACGATGTGTACTCATCCTCACCTAAAAAGATACCGACTTGGTAGCTGTTCTTTATAACAACAAATTGCTTAGGTGGTTAAATTGAAGACAGATCATTCCATACTGGAATCAGAGTGAGAAAGAACATAAGGCCAACCTCATGGAACAGCTTGCAAAATCATTTAAATTAGGGTTGCACCGGTGCCGATACTAAGCATTTGCACGAGTATCGGTACTCGTGCAAATGCTCCGATACCTAAAACCGATACTTTTAGGCTCGGTTTTTTCAGCTGACAGTGGGATGTAAAAAAAAAAAAGCCGTCAATTATCGGTTGTTGAGGAGCGGGCCACCAGCTGAAGTGTAAACTCAAGTCCCGGCAATTGGAGAAAAAAAAGAGCGGCAATGTTTATCAACAATATTGCTCAGCCACTCAACCAAAAGACAAAAAGAAACATTGCTTCTTTTTGTATCTTACTGTTTTTCTTCATCTATAAATCAAAGGGATGAACTTCAATCTGCAGATGAAGTAGGTTTAAAGCAACCTGTCAAGTAAAAAAGCATTTTGGTTTTTTTATGAAATGTTCCTTTGTTTATTAACCCTTAATTTACTCTAATTAGCCTTAAAGGGGCTGTAAGAGCCGGTTCACACAGGGGCAACACGACTTCAGACTTCAACACGACTCAGACACGATTTGAGCATGAATCACAGAGCGTCTAAGTGGTGATTTACAACACGACTGAAGTTGCCTCCAGGACAGGAGACATTCCAGTGGCCAATAAAACAAGAATCAGCTCTGTGGGAGGGAGGGGGAGGGAGGGGTTTGCCTGAGAAATGTATGTTCTCTTCCTGTAAAGTTGCCTTCAAAATAAACACTGATCAGACTTCTAAGCGACTTCCATTGAAATCAATGGTACAAGTTGCCTACAGGTCGCCTAGAAGTCTGATTGAAGTAGTACAGGAACCTTTTTTGAAGTCGGAGCGACTGCAGTCGTGTGCATTAAAACATCTCCATTCACTTCAATTAGTTTTAAAAATAGCTGGACTTGGGGCAACTCGGGGCGACCAGAAGTCGCGTCCGGAGTCGCCCCTGTGTGAACCGGGTCTTAAGGTTCATGTTTTTTCACCTTAATGCATCCTATGCATTAAGGTGAAAAAACATCTGGCAGTGACCGGCCCCCCAGCCCCTCCCATTTTACTTGCCTGAGCCCTCGAATTTCCCACGGCGGAGACGCGCTCTTCCTCTGCCCGGGGTTCTCGGCTCTTGATTGGATAGATTGATAGCAGCACGTCTGGCATTTGGCATCTATGGACGCAAATGCTGAACTTGGGAGCGTACCCGCAAGGTAACCCCCCGGGAGAGCGCTTCTCCTAGGGTGTTATACGATGTGGGGAGGAGCCGCGAGAGCCGAAGAGGGACCCCAGAAGACGAGGATTGGGGCCACTCTGTGCCAAACCGAACTGCACAGTGGAGGTAAGTAAGTATGCTATGTTTGTTATTTTTTTTAAAAGTCTTTACAATCACTTAAATTAACTCCTTATTCTCCTGTATTTAATTATTATTTTCCTGCTGATTTTATAAATTGTTAATAATTGAAAAATTTTTTTTTGTGTGTGCTTTGTTTGTTAATATTTTTACACCTTTAACATATATTTACACGTTTTACATTGAAGGTATTGGTAATTGGTATCGGCGAGTACTAAAAAAAAGTATTGATATTCGTACTTGTTGTAACAAAAATGGTATTGGTGCATCCCTTCTTTTAATGTATAAAATTCACCTGGATGGGGCTGCTCTTGCTTAAAAGGCGTAATACACTACAGAAGAAAGAGTATTGTGTTGCGTGTAGAATACAAACATTTGTTAGCTAATGTTTTAATAGATTACTCCAACTAAAATTTAATAAGCACACATACCATTTGGTGAATATATCCTCAAATTTATAGGAATGGACGAAATTCCTTTATTTGTACCAGTTGTTCGATCTGTTTCTGCTTCAATTTCTTCACGAACCTCATCAAAATCTGAAAACCTTTTTCCTTTACAGTGCAGGAACTCAGCATATTCTGTAAGAAGAACAATGAAATGAGTTGTTGGTAACATTTTGTCTTATCGCACATATCATGAAGTACAGCAAAAAAAAATGACCGTATATACTCGAGTATAAGCCGAGTTTTTCAGCACATTTTTTTGTGCTGAAAATGCCCCCCTCGGCTTATACTCGAGTCACCTTTTTGCGCCTGATCTCCCGGAATTTGGGGACCCGGTACCGGCCGGCCGTAGGTCTCCTGGACCCCAAACTTGGCACACAAGTAGCCACTCCTCTACAAGTGTGCAAAGTTTGTTGTCCAGGTGACATACGGTTGGGGAGCACCGATTTTTCAAAGCCGGGCACCCCTTCCATAGACTCCTATGTTAAATGATAATTTCTCCGGTGACTTTGGGGACCCGGTTCTGGCCGGTCGTAGGTCTCCTGGACCCGAATCTTGGCACACATGTAGCCCCATTTCAATCACTTGCCAAAAAGGAGGCTGGAGCGTGCTCGCTCCCGAGTCTCCCTGTCTGCATCTATTAACACAAAGCCGGTGGCTCGGCCCCGCCACCCACTCACTCGGCACAGCATTTGATTAACAGCAGTAGAAGCCAGTGGGGGGGGGGGGGTTTGCCACACAGAAGGTTTTTCACCTTAATGCATAGAATGATCGTCCTCTTCTAGGGTCCCACGGCGGCTCTCGCAGCTCCTCCCCGCAATAGATAACCCCCTCTGGCTGGGAAGCTCTCACCCGAGGGGGTTACCTTGCGGGCGCGCTCCCGTGTCATACACTCTGCACCCATAGCTGCCGAGTGTATGACCCAGCCCCGACCCCCCCCCACGGCCGCGTCATTGGATTTGATTGACAGCAGCGGGAGCCAATGGCTGCGCTGCTATCAATCTATCCAATGAAGAGCCGAGAAGCCTTGGAGAGAGCGAAGCGGGATCGCGCCCACGGAAATTCGGGGCTCAGGTAAGTAAAACGGGGGGGGGGCTGGGGGGCCGGACACAGCAAGGTGTTTTTTCACCTTAATGCATAGGATGCCCCCATGGAAACCAACTTTCCATGGGGGCACCTGCCAAAGAGAGGGGGTCTGGAGCGCCAGTAGGGAACCCCAGAAGAGGAGGATCGGGGCTGCTCTGTGTAAAATCATTGCACAAAGCAGGCAAGTACAACATGTTTGTTATTTTAATAATAAATAAAAAAATCAAGCTTTAATATGGCTTTATAGCCTTAATCCAACCCTGTTTATCAGAATTTTGATGTATGTACAGGTTTCAAAGATTTCTTTTTTAAATTCTTATTCCCAAAATTTCCTACCTAGTTTGGAAGTGATGAGCTGGAGGAGCAATGGACGTCTTGTCACAATACCGGAGCCGCGTGGGAGGAAATCCCTAGAAAACAACATAATATGAACTCCATATTTAAAAACAAACTATTAATCAAGTGATATATAGATTAAGATGTAAAAGGAAAAAAGAGGGCGCACCGACCTAGTGCATTACCAATGGCTAGGTTTATTAAAAGTAAGTTAAAAGATTACAAATACTCACAAAGCAAGTATGATAGTAGGCACATAACCATTCCATCAAAGGGGATTGCCTCCTGCTGGAACCAGATGACCAGAGAGTCCAGATGACAGATATTACAGCTACGTCTGACGCGTTGCGAGGGCGCACCCTCTTCCTCAGAGCCAAAAAGTGATAAACCTAGCCATTGGTAATGCACTAGGTCGGTGCGCCCTCTTTTTTCCTTTTACATTTTAGTCCTAAAGAATACCAATTATTCTGAGGAGGGCAGCAAGATCCCTGGTCATTTCCTTTCCTACGGAACACTCTGGTTGTGTCACTAAGATACCAAACTTCCAAGCGCAGGAGACTGTTTGTGTGTCTATATATAGATTAAGTACAGACCTGTAAATGTGAGGATCTGTATTGCATTATAAACAGGGTAGATGAGGTACTAAGTTGTAAAATAATTTAAAAAGCCGACACTTAACATGAACCTCTGCCCAAATTATGTACACTAAAGTATTTACTTGTTCCAAACAATCACTAAAACCATATTAAATCCGGCCCTCATTTACCTCTGTAGTCATAGTCACTGTGAAAACATTCATCTTCAAGGTTTACAACAGAGGCACAGAAATATCTGTCCTAATTCTTGCATCTCCTGAGGGCAGCTTACAGTATATGGTCTCTGACTACCAGAGGATCTGTGGGTGTTTTATGTTATTAGACTGATGTCTATTTTTTTTGTGTACACATATAATTACAAACTATTCTCGGAAAAGTTCACACTGGATGCGGTGCGATGCAGTGCAATTTTCATGCAGTTTGGAGTGAGAATTTGCTGTGCAATTTGTGCTTGACAGCTACAATTGTAATGCGTTTATAATAGTCTTGTGGAGCTTAAAATCACACCACACCACACTAAACACGCACAGGACCATTTTTTTAACCGCATCAGAATCACACCGCATAAATGTGAACAGCCTTCATAGAAAACAATGTTATTGCATTTGACATGCACATTTTTGGTTCTGGAATGCATCTGAACCACATGAGATTTGCATTAGGGATCAAAGAAAAAAGACACAATCTTTCTTAGTTCTTCTTGTCTTTTTCACAATTTTTTAGCTTTTTTAGCTTAAGCAGCATTTAGCCTATCAACTAACTAGACAGTACCTTTCTGCTGACTTACCATAAGTATTATTCTGGTTAAAAGTCCAACTGTTTAAAGAGGCAGAAGGTTCTTTATCTTAAAAGAGAAGTATGGACTTCTTTTCTTTGCAGATTCGTGCTGCAGCTGTCTCCCTGCTGGCCCTAAGCCCTGGTTCACATTGATGCGATTTGGCATGCGATTTGACATGTTAAATCGCATGCCAATTCAGCGGCAATTTCCGGCAATGGCACAGTTCGAAACGGTGCGACGCCGCATTTGCGGCGCCTCACCGATTCCCAAAAGTAGTTTCTGTATTACTTTTGGTGATTTCGGGGTGCGATTTCCATTGACATCTTAGCAGAGACCCGCACAGATGTCTCTGAAATTGCCCCCGAAGTCGGGACTGACCTGCGGGAATGAAATCGTGAGTTCAGCTGAACTCGCACAATTTCATTCCCGCAGTCAGTGTGAACCAGGGCTGACACTGAGAACCAAGCGATCAAACAAACACCACCAATCACTCTGTTCTCACAGCTCCCTGAGCCTGTTCTTGCCCCCCCCCTCCGCGCTCACTAAAAAGGCTGGGCTGTGGAGGGGGCGGGAGCGGGCGGATCAGGCTCTCAGCGGTTCGCTGAGCTGGGTGCCGGTCAAGGCATGTGGGCGGATCTCTACTTCATTGTGGCAATCTTGTCCAATGCTTCAGCCCGTTGTCTGCTGAAAATTGGTCACAGGAGTGCAGAACGAACTGCATTCCTGTGATCCTCAGGAGAAGCACAGCCAAAGATTATTTTCCTTTAATGCATTCTATGTATTAGGATAAAAAACCTTCTGTGTGCAGCCCCCCCCCCCCCGAGCCCCCTAATACTTACCTGAGCCCCATCTCGATCCAGTGATGTTGCACGAGAGCCTCGGCTGTGCGGAACTCTCCCTCCTCATTGGCTGAGAAAATAGTGGGCGCCATTGGCTGTCAATCAAAGCCAGTGAGCCAATGAGAGAGGGGGTGGGGCTGAGGCACAGCTCTGTGTCTGAATGGACACATAGAGCAGAGGCTCAGCTCGGGTGCTCCATGAGCAAGCTGCTTGCTGTGGGGGTACTCAGCAGGAGGGAGGGGCCAGAAGCACCAAAGCGGGAGCCGAGAAGTAGAGGATCTGGGCTGCTCTGTGCAAATCCACTGCACAGAACAGGCAACTATAACATGTTTGTTATTTTTAACCACTTGCCGACTGGCCTCCGCAGTTACACTTCGTCAGTTTGGCTCGTCTGCGCAAATCGCCGTAGCTGTACGTCGGTCCGTTTAATAGCTATAGCAGGCATGCGTGCGCGCGCCGGCGGCGCATCGCTGGAGCCCATGCTCATGGCCAGGGGCCGCGATGTCCACCGGCCACCCGCGAGATCGCTCCACAGAGAGCCAGAGCGGAGATCTGTCAATGTAAACAAACAGATCTTCGTTCTGACAGGGGAGTGTCTGTTCCTAGTGATCAGGAACAGTGACCTCTCTCTACTCCCAGTCAGTCCTCTCCCCCCCACCTCCCTAAGAAACACTTAACCCCTTAATCGCCCCCTAGTGTTAACCACTTCCCTGCCAGTGTCATTTATACAGTAATCAGTGGCTATTTTTATCTCTGATCACTGTAATAATGTCACTGGTCCCAAAAAAGTGTCAAAGGTGTACGATGTGTCCGCCTCAATGTCACAGTCCCGCTAAAAATCGCTGATCATCGCCATTACTAGTAAAAAAATTATAATAATAAAAATGCCATAAATAGATCCCCTATTTTGTAGACGCTATAACTTGTGCACAAACCAATAAATATACACTTATTGTGATTTTTTTTTTACCAAAAATATGGCCTAAACTGGTGAAGATTTTTTTTTTGGGGATATGTATATTAGCAAAAAGTAAAATATATTGTTGTTTTTTTTAAAATTGCCACTCTTTTTTGGTTTATAGCGCAAAAATTAAAAACCACAGAGGTGATCAAATACCACCAAAAGAAAGCTCTATTTGTGGGAAAAAAAGGACATAAATTTTGTTGGGTACAACGTCGCACGACCGTTCAATTGTCAGTTAAAGCGACGCAGTGCCATATCGCAAAAAATGGCCTGGTCATTAAGTGGGTAAATCCTTTCCGGGGCTGAAGTGGTTAAACACAAAAACCAAGACTTTTATATCACTTTAACAGCAATGATGGGTACAGTTTGAAATATACAATCGATCGGAATCATTTACAGCAAATCCATTCACGCTAAGGCTCCATGTACACAGAAGCTCAAAAACGGTCGTTTTTAAAGCAGCAGAAAAAGCTAGCTTTTATCAGCGTTTTTTTACTAGCTTTTATTAGCGTTTTTCAGTGTAGCGTTTTTGCGTGTTTTTTTTTTTTTTTATAATTTTTTTTTTTCAATGGACCAAAAAACGCTAAAAAACGCTCGCGGCCAGCGTTTATGAGCGTTTATGAGCGTTTTGCGTTTTTTTCTGCCGAAAAACGGCACTTTGAACGCAAATTTCTTGCGTTCAGAAAAAAGCCCATTAACTTCACTGCTCATTAACGCTAAAAAACGCTATGTGTACATGAACACATAGGCTAACATAGAGTGCAGTTAATGGGCTTTTTTAAAAAACGCCAAAACGCCAATAAACTGCAGTTTATCAGCTTCTGTGTACATGGAGCCTTAGAATAGAATTGTGTTGCATAAATAAACCTCAATGAGAAAAATAAATTCATGAAACTCATTTGCTTGTGAACTGCAAGTCCGTGACATCAAAGATGACCAACGAATGAATGCTACTATTGATGCAAAAATAGGAGAATCCGACAGTTTTGTAGAGATAATCAAGCCATTCAGAAGAAAGAGTAATTCTACCAGAAAAGACAAATTCATGGCTAGATTTCTTGGTTGAGAACCAGCTCACGATGATGTAGAAGAAGCAATGTGAATGTCTTGGAAAACCTGCATCTGAATCATTGACTACAGCAAAGCAACTTACTGTTCGATGCACTTCTATAGAGAAAATAATCATTTCCTTAGTCATCAGCTCCAATGAAGCAAAAAACAGATCAGTATGACCATCACACAATTTAGTGACAAACTAAATGTAAAAAAAATGTTAAAAAACGAAATGTGGCATAAACAGAGGACTATACAATGAAACATGTTATGCATATAAAATCATTTATCTTGATTTACATCTAACTTTCTCAGCCAGGGATACAGATACCCCTTTTTATACTTCCGTTTATTAACCACTTAACGACCGCCCACCGCCGATTTACGTCGGCAGAATGGCACGGACAGGCAGAATCACGTAGATTTACGTGATCGCCTTTGTGCAGTTGGGGGGTCCATCCGGACCCCCCTTCACTGCAGTGAGCGGCCGTTAAGTGTTCGGGAGCGATCAGGCATGAGGGGGCGGCCGCTCGATTCCGCCCCCCCCCCTCGCGATCGCTCCCGGCCAATGAAATTGCTTCCTCCGCCATGTGATGTAAACACAGGCTGGAGGAAGTGATGTCATCTCCCTCGCCGCGGTCTTTTCGTTCCCGGCGCCGAGGAGTGAAGACAGAGGTTAGTGCTCCAACAGTCCACTGACACGTAGGTACACATAGGCACACAAATCACCCCCCAGTCACCCCCAGATCACCCCCCAGGTCACCCCAAAGCCCCCAATCACAGTGTCACTGATTGCAGTGATCATTTATTTTACTGATCACTGCATTTAGTGTCATCTGTGATTGTAAAAAGTTGCAAGGCAGTTAGGATTAGGCCCCTTTAGGTCCAGGGTAGCCCCCTAACCCCCCCTAATAAAGGTTTAACCCCTTGATCACCCCCCAGGTAACCCTTTCACCCCCTAACTTCAGCGTCACTAAGCGATTGTTTTTCCGATCGCTGTATTCGTGTCGCTGGTGTTTTAGATAGGCAGTTATTTTTTTTTTAGGTTCGCCGCAGGTTTTTATTGGTGTCAGGTACCCCCATATTTAACCTAATAAAGGTTTTAACCCCCTGATTGCCCCTAGTTAACCCTTTCACCAGTGATCACCATATAAAGGTTACGGGTGACGCTGGTTGATTAGTTTGCTTTTTATAGCATCAGGGCACCCGCCGTATATAACCCAATAAAGGTTTAACCCCCCTGATCGCCCGGCGGGTGAGATCAATTAGGTTTTAGCGCCAGAGAGGGTCTGCGTCGCCCCAGGCAGTGTTAGGTTAGTGCCAGTAACGCTAACACCCACACGCAAAGCATACACCCCCCTTAGTGGTATAGTATCTGATCAGATCTATACTAGCATCCCCAGCGGTTTAGGGTTCCCAAAAACGCAGTGTTAGCGGGATCAGCCCAGATACCTGCTAGTACCTGCGTTTAGCCCCTCCGCCCAGCCCAGCCCAGCCCACCCAAGTGCAGTATCGATCGATCACTGTCACTTACCAAACACAACACACATAACTGCAGCGTTCGCAGAGACAGGCCTGATCCCTGCGATCGCTAACAGTTTTTTTGTAGCGTTTGATATATTTGCTGACGACAGTCAGGTGCTTTTTTTCCTGTGAATCTTACTAGTGTACCCCTAAATTTAGAGCCCAAAATGGCAAGTCGAAGGTACACTAGTAAAGAGGCCTACGAGATTCTGAGCATGACAGATAGTGAAGAGGAGGTCACGTATCTGTCAGATTCAGGCTCAGAATATCTTCCCGTAGAAGACAGTGACGTCAGCGGCCCCACGTCAGATAGCTCTGACGACGAAGTTGAGGTCCCTGCTAAGGTCAGGCGTACCCGATCCCGATCTTCTGAGGTTGTTGAGGAGCAAGAACCGCAGGTCTCTCGTATCATGGAGCAGAGTAGTACTAGCGCCGCTATTCCTTCTGGTGAACTGGCAAGCACCAGCGGCCTAGTACAGCCTGGACGTACATCCAGCACTGCAGTAACACTTGGTGACGTGGCGAGTCCCATAAGTGCAGTTCAAGCTGGCGAGGTGGCAAGCACAAGTAGTGTCCCGCTGCCACCAAGAAGACAAAGGCAGGCCCGTCGTGCCCATACTGCCCTTCCTGCAGAATTCGCCTATCCTGATTGGGTCCCCACCACTTCTGCAGAACCCGTACTTCCCCCATTCACTGCCCAACCCGGTATTCAGGTGGAAACAGCTGATTTTATGCCAATCGATTTTTATTCGCTGTTTTTCACGGAAGATCTCTATAGATCTATTGTGGACCAGAGTAATTTATATGCTGGTCAATTTATCGCCGCTAACCCCCAGTTGCCTAAAATTGCCAGAAATTGGAAACCAATTACGGTTTCCGAATTTAAGACCTTTCTGGGCCTTTCCCTCAACATGGGCACACATAAATTTCCGTCATTGCGTGCTTATTGGTCCACGCACCCAATTGACCACATGCCCGTGTTCTCTGCCTCCATGTCCAGGGCACGATACGAGCAGATTTTGCGGTTCATGCACTTCAACGACAATGAACTTTGTCGTCCACGTGGGGACCCTGAATACGACCGGCTCTATAAAATTCGGCCCCTCATAAACCACTTCAACGAACGTTTTGCAGCCTTGTTTACTCCCGATCAAGTTGTCTGCGTTGATGAGTCCCTGATTAAATTTTCTGGCCGCTTGTCTTTCAAGCAGTACCTTCCCAGCAAGCGTGCCAGATACGGGGTCAAGCTCTACAAGTTCTGTGACAGGGCAACAGGCTATGTAGTGAACTTTACGGTTTATGAGGGAAAAGACAGTCAGATTGAGTCGGTCAACTGCCCGGATTACATAGGGAGCGCTGGCAAGATAGTGTGGAACTTGGTGTCACCCTTATTCGGAAAGGGGTACCACTTGTATGTGGACAATTATTACACGAGCGTGCCACTGTTTAGTCACTTGTTTGATCATAAGATTGGAGCATGTGGCACCGTGCGACCTAATCGCCGGGGCTTTCCCCAGCGGCTTGTAGATGCCCGTCTTAGGCTGGGGGAGAGAGCCTGCTTGAAGTGTAATAACTTGCTCGCTATGAAGTGGAGGGACAATAAGAATGTTTTCCTTCTTACCTCCCTTCATGCAGACACGACAGTCCAAATTCGTATGGCGACTGGTGTTGTGGAGAAACCCCTCTGTGTCCACGAATATAACCAAAATATGGGAGGGGTGGACCTCAACGACCAGTTGATGGCGCCGTATCTAATTGACCGTAAGGCGAGACGCTGGTACAAAAAAGTGTCTCTATCATTATTCCAATTGGCTTTGCTGAACGCTCATGTGCTATACAGAGCTTCAGGCGGGACGTTATCTCTTCTAAAATTCCAGAATGAGATAGTCACAGAACTCCTGTATCCAGGCGGTTCTGCACCTCACCATCCCCAACCAAATGCAGTAAGCCGGCTGCATGAGAGGCATTATTCGTATGTCCTCCCGAGTACCCCTACCCAAAGCCACCCCCAAAAAAGATGTCGTGTCTGTAGCAAGCGCGGATTTAGGCGTGACACCCGTAGTTTTTGTCCACTCTGTCCTGACAAGCCTGGTCTTTGCCAAGGTGAATGTTTTGAACGCTACCACTCAAAAGTGAAGTTTTAGCGTAGGGTACAGCATTTCACAGACTAGGACACACTTACACAGGGTCTCCCAAGATGCCATTACATTTTGAGAGACCCGAACCATTACAGTTGTAAAGTTACAAAAAAAAGTGTAAAAAAGAAAAAAAAAACGTAAAAAACAAAACACAAAAAAAATATAAAATAAAAAAACCAAAAATAGTTGTCGTTTTATTGTTCTCTCTCTCTCTATTTTCTCTCTATTGTTCTGCTCTTTTTTTACTGTATTCTATTCTGCAATGTTTTATCATGCTTGCTTTTCAGGTATGTAATTTTTTGTTTTCAGGTGCGCCATTCAACTGCAGCGCGGAATTATTTATCTTGACAGCAACAGCGTTTGCTCCCACGATACATAAAGCCGTGACTCCAGTGCTGTAGGAGGTGATTTCACCACCACAGTTAAAAAAAAGAGCATATATGCCGAAGCATGGGGGCAGCAGGGGCGGAGGAGCGATTTTGCTCCTAATGCCGCGTACATACGGTCGAAATTCCGACCGTGTGTACGCGGCATAACTTTTTTGCGGGAGGATGCCCCCATGCTTCGGCATATATATATTTTAGGCACAGGTTGCGTTAAAACATTTTTTTATTTTTTACTAGGTTTTGTTTTGGTATTTGCTTTGCAGGTATGGCATGGTAAGGTCTTACTGTTGTACTGTAATGTTACTTTGTTTTAATGTTAACCACCATTTGCTTATCAGGTACGCCATTCAGTTGCAGCGCGGATCTATTTATCTTGACAGCAACAGCGTTTGCTCCCACGATACATAAAGCCGTGACTCCAACGCTGTAGGAGGTGATTTCACCACCACAGTTAAAAAAAAGAGCATATATGCCGAAGCATGGGGGCAGCAGGGGCGGAGGAGCGATTTTGCTCCTAATGCCGCGTACATACGGTCGAAATTCCGACCGTGTGTACGCGGCATAACTTTTTTGCGGGAGGATGCCCCCATGCTTCGGCATATATATATTTTAGGCACAGGTTGCGTTAAAACATTTTTTTATTTTTTACTAGGTTTTGTTTTGGTATTTGCTTTGCAGGTATGGCATGGTAAGGTCTTACTGTTGTACTGTAATGTTACTTTGTTTTAATGTTAACCACCATTTGCTTAGGAGGTACGCCATTCAGTTGCAGCGCGGATCTATTTATCTTGACAGCAACAGCGTTTGCTCCCACGATACATAAAGCCGTGACTCCAACGCTGTAGGAGGTGATGTCACCACCACAGTTAAAAAAAAGAGCATATATGCCGAAGCATGGGGGCAGCAGGGGCGGAGGAGCGATTTTGCTCCTAATGCCGCGTATATACGGTCGAAATTCCAACGGAGGCTTATCCGTGGAAAAGTCCGACCGTGTGTACGCGGCATAACCTTTTATGCCGCGTACATACGGTCGAAATTCCGACGAAGGCTTGACCGTGTGTACGCGGCATAACTTTTTTGCGGGAGGATGCCCCCATGCTTCGGCATATATGCCCATCATTAGAAGTGGGTGGATGAAGGGAGGTATTCTAATGGTGGGCATACCCACCAATCAATCTCTTTTTTTCGTTCAGCCAATAGGCTGTATGAAAAAAAAGATTACAATACATGTCCAACAAGGACCAGCAACGTACTGGTATGTTGCTGGACTTTGAATGTTTATACCAGAATGATGCCTGCGGGTTTAGGTATCATCTTGGTATCATTCTTTTCAGCCAGCAGCCGGCTTTCATGTAAAAGCAATTCTAGCAGATAATTAGCCTCTAGACTGCTTTTACAAGCAGTGGGAGGGAATGTCCCCCCCCCGGATATAAAAAGCGCCATTGGGAAATTGGGAAAGCATTTTATCACACCGATCTTGGTGTGGTCAGATGCTTTGAGGGCAGAGGAAAGATCTAGGGTCTAACCCCCCAATTTTTTTCAAAAAAAGAGTACCTGTCACTACCTATTGCTATCATAGGGGATATTTACATTCCCTGAGATAACGATAAAAATGGTAAAAAAATAAAATATGGAAGGCACAGTTTAAAAATAAAATAAAAAAGCCAAATAAATAATAAAAAAAAAAAAAAAAAAAAAAAAGCACCGCTGTCCCCCCCTGCTATTGCGCAAAGGCGAACGCACGCGTCGGTCTAGCGTCATATGTAAACAGCAATTGCATCATGCATGTGAGGTATCACCGCGAAGGTCAGATCGAGGGCAGTCATTTTAGCAGTAGACCTCCTCTGTAAATCTAACGTGGTAACCTGTAAAGGCTTTTAAATGCTTTTAAAAATGAATGTAGTTTTGTCGCCGCTGCGCGTTTGTGCGCAATTTTAAAGCATGTCGTGTTTGGTATCCATGTACTCGGCCTATGATCATCTTTTTTATTTCATCAAACATTTGGGCAATATAGTGTTTTTTAGTGCATTAAAAATAAAAAAAGTGTGTTTTTCCCCCAAAAAATGCGTTTGAAAAATCGCTGCGCAAATACTGTGTGGAAAAAAAAAATGCAACACCCACTATTTTAATCTGTAGGGCCTTTGCTTTAAAAAAATATATAATGTTTGGGGGTTCAACATAATTTTCTTGCAAAAAAAAATTTTCTTTCATGTAAACAAAAAGTGTCAGAAAGGGCTTTGTCTTCAAGTGGTTAGAAGAGTGGATGATGTGTGACATAAGCTTCCTAATGTTGTACATAAAATGCCAGGACAGTTCAAAACCCCCCCCATTTTGTAAAGTAGACACCTCAAGCTATTTGCTGAGAGGCATGTTGAGCCCATTGAATATTTTTTTTTTTTGTCCCAAGTGATTGAATAATGACCAAAAAAAAAAAATGTACAAAAAGTTGTCACTAAATTATATATTGCTCAAACATGCCATGGGCATATGTGGAATTACACCCCAAAATACATTCTGTTGCTTCTCCTGAGTACGGGGATACCACATGTGTGGGACTTTTTGGGAGCCTAGTCGCGTACGGGACCCCAAAAACCAAGCACCGCCTTCAGGATTTCTATGGGTGTAAATTTTTGATTTCACTCCTCACTGCCTATCACAGTTTCGGAGGCCATGGAATGCCCAGATGGCACAAAACCCCCCCAAATGACCCCATTTTGGAAAGTAGACACCCCAAGCTATTTGCTGAGAGGTATGTTGAGTATTTTGCAGATCTCGCTTTTTGTCACAAAGTTTTGAAAATGTAAAAAAAGAAAAAAAAAAAGAAAAAAAAATGTCTTTCTTAATTTTCAAAAACAAATGAGAGCTGTAAAATACTCACCATGCCTCTCAGCAAATAGCTTGGGGTGTCTACTTTCCAAAATGGGGTCATTTGTGGGGGTTTTGGGCTATTTTGACATTTTATGGCCTTCAAAACTGTGATAGGTAGTGAGGAGTGAAATCAAAAATTTATGCCCTTAGAAACCTTGAAGGCGGTGCTTGGTTTTTGGGGTCCCGTACGCGGCTAGGCTCCCAAAAAGTCCCACACATGTGGTATCCCCGTACTCAGGAGAAGCAGCAGAATGTATTTTGGGGTGTAATTTCACATATAACCATGGCATGTGTGAGCAATATATCATTTAGTGACAACTTTTTGTACATTTTTTTTTTTTCTTTTTGTCATTATTCAATCATTTGGGACAAAAAAAAAAAATATTCAATGGGCTCAACATGCCTCTCAGCAAATAGCTTGGGGTGTCTACTTTCCAAAATGGGGTCATTTGGGGGGGTTTTGTGCCATCTTGGCATTTTATGGCCTTCAAAACTGTGATAGGTAGTGAGGAGCGAAATCAAAAATTTATGCCCTTAGAAACCTTGAAGGCGGTGCTTGGTTTTTGGGGTCCCGTACGCGGCTAGGCTCCCAAAAAGTCCCACACATGTGGTATCCCCGTACTCAGGAGAAGCAGCAGAATGTATTTTGGGGTGTAATTTCACATATGCCCATGGCATGTGTGAGCAATATATCATTTAGTGACAACTTTGTGCAAAAAAAAAACAGTTTGTCATATTCCCGCAACCTGTGGCAAAATATAAAATATTCCATGGACTCAACATGCCTCTCAGCAAATAGCTTGGGGTGTCTACTTTCCAAAATGGGGTAATTTGGGGGGGTTTTGTGCTATTTTGGCATTTTATGGCCTTCAAAACTGTGATAGGTAGTGAGGAGTGAAATCAAAAATTTACGCCCTTAGAAATCCTGAAGGCGGTGCTTGGTTTTTGGGGCCCTGTACGCAGCTAGGCTCCCAAAAAGTCCCACACATGTGGTATCCCCGTACTCAGGAAAAGCAGCAGAATGTATTTTGGGGTGCAATACCACATATAACCATGGCATGTGTGAGCAATATATCATTTAGTGACAACTTTTTGTACATTTTTTTTTTTCTTTTTGTCATTATTCAATCATTTGGGACAAAAAAAAAAAATATTCAATGGGGTCAACATGCCTCTCAGCAAATAGCTTGGGGTGTCTACTTTCCAAAATGGGGTCATTTGGGGGGGTTTTGTGCCATCTTGGCATTTTATGGCCTTCAAAACTGTGATAGGTAGTGAGGAGTGAAATCAAAAATTTATGCCCTTAGAAACCTTGAAGGCGGTGCTTGGTTTTTGGGGTCCCGTACGCGGCTAGGCTCCCAAAAAGTCCCACACATGTGGTATCCCCGTACTCAGGAGAAGCAGCAGAATGTATTTTGGGGTGTAATTTCACATATGCCCATGGCATGTGTGAGCAATATATCATTTAGTGACAACTTTGTGAAAAAAAAAAAAAGTTTGTCATATTCCCGCAACTTGTGGCAAAATATAAAATATTCCATGGACTGAACATGCCTCTCAGTAAATAGCTTGGGGTGTCTACTTTCCAAAATGGGGTCATTTGGGGGGGGTTTGTGCTATTTTGGCATTTTATGGCCTTCGAAACTGTGATAGGTAGTGAGGAGTGAAATCAAAAATTTGCGCCCTTAGAAATCCTGAAGGCGGTGCTTGGTTTCCGGGGTCCCGTACGTGGCTAGGCTCCTAAAAAGTCCCACACATGTGGTATCCCCGTACTCAGGAGAAGCAGCAGAATGTATTTTGGGGTGCAATTCCACATATAACCATGGCATGTGTGAGCAATATATCATTTAGTGACAACTTTTTGTAATTTTTTTTTTTTTTTTTTGTCATTATTCAATCACTTGGGACGAAAAAAAAAAATATTCAATGGGCTCAACATGCCTCTCAGCAATTTCCTTGGGGTGTCTACTTTCCAAAATGGGGTCATTTGGGGGGGTTTTGTACTGCCCTGCCATTTTAGCACCTCAAGAAATGAGATAGGCAGTCATAAATTTAAAGCTGTGTAAATTTCAGAAAATGTACCCTAGTTTGTAAACGCTATAACTTTTGCGCAAACCAATAAATATACGCTTATTGACATTTTTTTTACTAAAGACATGTGGCTGAATACATTTTGGCCTAAATGTATGACTAAAATTGAGTTTATTCGATTTTTCTTATAACAAAAAGTAGAAAATATAATTTTTTTTCAAAATTTTCGGTCTTTTTCTGTTTATATCGCAAAAAATAAAAATCGCAGAGGCAATCAAATACCATTAAAAGAAAGCTCTATTTGTGGGAAGAAAAGGACGCAAATTTCATTTGGGTACAACATTGCATGTCCGCACAATTTACAGTTAAAGCAGCGCAGTGCCGAATCCCAAAAACAGGCTTGGTCCTAATGGCCCGAAATGGTCCGGGGCTTAAGTGGTTAAGATATTATATACAAAACCATGAGGGCATATTTCTGAAGCGGGCCATACACTGATCGAAAATCATCATGTTCGGTCAATCGTTACTGATTGGTGCATTCTGACTGCTGTTTATAACACCTCTGTATTCTGACACCTCTATGACTAAGCCTTGAGGGGTGGGCGAAAAGCGTCAGGGCGTGGATTGTGGAGCGGTGTAAGGCTGAGGTCAACTTACACGTTAAAGAGGAAGTAAACCCTAATGGGCTTTACTTCCTCTTTATTTCCCTGCAAAGGTAAAGCATAATCGGCTACTATGCATAGCATAGTAGCCCATTATGTGTCACTTACCTGAAACCGAAGCCTGCGATGTCCCCACTGGCTGGAAGCGTCCATCTTCAGCCCTCTTCCTTCCGGGGGCCGCGGACTCCGGCTCTGTGACTGGCCGGAGTCGCATGACGTCACTCCTGCGCATGCGCGCGGGAGTAGCAGTCACGGCATGACCCCCCCTGCAAAAGGGCACAGCGTGCCCTTTCTAAAGCACGCATGCGCCGAATACATTGGCGCATGCACAGAAGACGACAGCGTTCGGGAACATTGTAAATGTCTCCTAAACCGTGTAGGTTTTAGGAGATATTTCCAGCACCTACAGGTAAGCCTTAATATAGGCTTACCTGTAGGTGAAAGTGGTTGTACAGGATGTACAACCACTTTAACAATACAGACTGAACTGCGCTGATTTGTTGAGTACCTTGAGGACAATACATATCTCCCTTCTTTACTTAGAACAGCACTACAAGTACAACCAGGTTACACTGACTGCCGTCAGTATACAATGTCTCAGCTTGGGGATTCCTCCATCCACCTCATTTGTGCAGATGGAGGAATCAGTGGATGGCTGAATGAAAAAAGACTTAAGCCTGGTACACGCCACAAGTTGTTTTTTTCCTTCAACCCACCAAAAAAAAAAAAAAAACGGACAGCTTAGATCGGAGCTGTTGTACTAACAATTTGATGTTAGTACAGCATTCTCCCCCACTGTTCTATTGTGTTCTTAAAGTCTATGCTGGGTGGTGAACCTTGTTCTTCAATTTTGCACATTTGCAGGGCTAATAAGAAAGCTATTGTCAAGCCTCGTACACACGACCGAGTTTCTCATCAAAAAACTACAAGAAACTTGCTGGCAGAGCTTTCTTGCCGAGTAAATCGGTTGTGTGTACACGGCTATCAGGTTTCTCGTCAACAAAACCGACAAGAATCTCAACGAGAAAAATAGAGAACCTGCTCTCTATTTTCTCGTCAAGATTCTCGTCAGCGTGTTTCTCGACGAGAAAAGTGTGTGTGTGTACACTTACCTGTCGCCGTGGAAACCCGCGCATGCTCAAAATGACTTTGACGCATGCGCGGTAGCTTCCTAGGCATAGGTAGGGTGTAGCAAGATGGCGGCGACGGCATCGAATGTGACGAGCACACGCTCGTCGTAGTCGATTACGTCACCGCGTTCGCTCCATTCAAAGAACCGCAGGTTCATTGAATCGAGCGTGTGTACACTCGGCCTGGACAAGTTTCTTGTCCAAGAATCTCATCAAGAAAAACGACAAGTTTTTTCCTGACGAGATTCTCGGCCGTGTGTACGAGGCTTCATACAAAAGGCATTGGAAGCCAGGCACTACCATGGGGATATGTACCAAAAGCCAACATTTAAAAAACCTTACAGGAAATTAACTAAGCTTTCTGTCACATTGGGAAAGCAAGCAAAGAGGCAGCCTCCTTTCCTGATGATACTTTTTATGGGGAAACGCGTCGGGCGGAGCTTTTCTATGACGTCATCATGCACACCGGCTGGTGCTTTGGATACTGTATATCGCTTGCTTTCCCAATGTGTCATGTGAGTGCATATTCCTTTTAATAAACTGTGTTTAGTAATACTGCACTATGACGTTTCTCCTTTGTTTTATATGCGTACTGTCTATGGAGTGCTGCAGTGTTTAAAGATTGAGGTAGAGTGCTTGTGGGCAACATCCTTTGATGATACTGACCTTAAGCCGGCTGTTTGGACCCTCAGCAGTGTTTTAATAAAGTGAAAATAGATCTCCCTGTGTTGGGATCTTGTCCTTTGGTAAGGAGCTGTGCACAGGGGAGCAGCACTTGAACACTGAAAGCACTTTACTGTATATTTATTTGAATGTCATTAAGAGCACCTTATTCACTTGGTGGACTTTTGATTAATCTATGGATTTTTGATATCAGTTCATGAACTGATTTTACTTTATTTCATTTTTCTGAGTGTATTATAAATTGGTGTATGTATATCACTGCGAACACATGGATTGTGTTTAATAAATCTACTTTATTTATTTCACTTTATTATTATTAATTGCCATATTTAACTGATGCGTTTTATTTTATATTTTATTTATTTATTTTTATTTATAGTTTTGGGTTTAAAGAGATATGCGCACCTGTTTTTCCACAAAGTTGTATTCATAAATAACAAACATGTCATACTTACCTCCACTGTGCAGTTCGTTTTGCACAGAATGGCCCCGATCCTCCTGTTCTGGGGTCCCTCGTCGGCTGTCTCGGCTCCTTCCCACAAGAGCTAACCCCCGTTCTGGGAAGCGCTCTCCCAAAGGGGTTAGCTTGCGGACGCACTCCCATGTGATACACCCCCCCCCGGCGGCTGGGTCATTGGATTTGATTGACAGCAACGGGAGCCAATGGCTGCGCTGCTATCAATCTATCCAATGCAAAGCTGAGAAGCCGTGGAGAGAGCGACGTGGGATCGCGCCCACGGAAATTCGGGGCTCATGTAAGTAAAACAGGGGGGGGGGGGGCTGAACACAGCAAGGTGTTTTTTCACCTTAATGTATAGGATGCATTAAGGTGAAAAAAACACGAGGATTTACAACCCCTTTAAGGCTTTAGAACCACTTTAAGCACAAGCCAATAATGTGTATCACTCTGCCCCGTCCCCCGGAGCGCCACATCATTGATTTGATTGACAGCAGCGGGAGCCAATGGCTGCGCTGCTATCAATCATATCAATCATCCAATGAAAAGTCCACAAGAGCTGGGGGAAAGCAACGCGGGATCGCGCCCACGGAGATTCGTGGCTCAGGTAAGTAAAACGAGGGCTCGGGGGGGGGGGGGGGCGGAGAGTGCAAGGTGTTTTTTCACCTTAATGTATAGAATGCATTAAGGTGAAAAAACACGAAGCTTTACAACCCCTTTAAAGTTCAACTCCAGCCAAAACATTTCCTATTGGACAGTTTTGGACAGATTGAAGAGGGGTTAGATCCTCCATCAGGTTTTTATTGCCGTCTAATGTTCTCTAGGGAAGACTTCTCATCACTTCAAGATGGAAAGCAATTGGCAATCTTTCCAACACAGGCAAAGAAAAGAAAAAAATGTTAGTAGAGAAAGGGGTTAGAAGTTTTGGCAGTGCTTTTATTACTGTCTGTACCGTCCAGTCCTGGTGACAATTGTACCCTGCACCATGTAACAGGGGTCACAAGTGAAAAATGTCACTAACTGATCACAGACAGAAATTTTGACATTTTGACGCTCAAAATAAATCAAAATTCAGGAATTTTCGCTCCCCTGTGGAGTTAAATTTTCTGCAAACATCCCAGAACATGTCAGGTGCCTGGTCCCCCTCTGTGTCCTCTGATCCCATTGCCCACTTCTAAGTAACTGTGGACATAGGAAAAAAATACTGCATTCAACAGGGGACCATTCATCTGACACAGCCAGAAACTCAGTTCTTTAACCACATCCCACCCGCCACTGTACATATACGGCTGGGTGGGTGCTTCCTCCTTCTGAGTGGACGTTCAGGAACGTCCCTCAGAAGGAAAGGGCTCACGCGCGCGCGTGCCCGCACAGCGGTGTGATCCCGATGCGCTTGTATCACCCGGACACGGTGCATCTCAGATCGGCAGGAGGGCTCTGTGATTGGCCCTCCTGATCACATGACGGCCGTGCCCAATTACAGCCATCATGTGATGTAAATACAGAGCCGGTTGCTAGGCGATTGGCTCTCCTCTCCTCACGCAGAAGTTGTCGGAGAGGAGAGTGAATCGCTGCAGCCGGCTGGTGATCAGTGAGTATGAGATGTTTTTTACAGCTTTTTACACACTGATCACCAGCCTAGTGTCCCCACACAGTAAAAACACCTGTCCCCCACATATGTAACAGTAAAATCATATGAAAACATATGATCTATCAGGGCTGTCTACGCAAGTGTCCTGACTATTTCACACAGTTTCCAGGGTCATACGGTTGGCATAGCAACTAGGTATGATGGTTTGCAGTACTCCTTCCCTGTTTTCTTAAAGGGACATATATTGGGGAATTGTGGAATTTTTACCCTATTCTATATTCTATACACATATATATATCTTTTTAATTAGAGCTTGAAGGACGGTAATCTGCGTGGCTGCTGTGTCCATGCTCTGTCGGTGTGCCTCTTGAATCTGTTGGGAGTGGTGGGGATCCATCTCGCTTTTGTCCTTGGGACATAGGAGGTACATCTGTGCTTCTCTTAGGGGCTCGCCTGCCCAACCGTGAATTTCCATAATGATATGTTTGGGTATGTCTCTTGTCATATGTGATTACCATGCCACTGTTACTCTTTTTGTACAGACAACCAAATGTTTAATGTATATATGTTTTTCTAATGATTCAATTTGTATTGTACAGTGTGATCCCGTCCGGAAATAAGCCCCTGACGAAGGGACGGACAGTATCCCGAAACGCGTCGGGCTCTCTGGACCTCTGTTTGGGAACCCACGTATTATCGTATCATTCATGTTTTTAAATGTTACCTTCATGTATAATTTGTGAATAAAATCCTTATTTATTTACTTTGTGGTTACCGTTAAAGTCCCAATTTTTGGGGGGTTCATCCTTCTTCAGTAAAATCACATGTCCCAATGATCATCTGCGTACATCTGTCCGTGATCACACGAACCAATTATTATACACTTAACGGGATTTTTTTTTACCAAAGACATGTAGCAGAATACTTTTGGCTTAAATTTATGACAAAATTTAAAAATATATCTTTTTTTTCCCCCCAAACATGCTTATATCGCAAAAAACAAACAAAAACAGAGTTGTGAATAAATACCACCAAAAGAAAGCTCTATTTATGCGAACACACTATAAAAATTTCATTTGGGTGCAGCGTACCATGACGGCGCAATTGTCATTGAAAATGCGAGAGCGCTGAAAGCTGAAAATTGGTCTGGGAAGGAAGGGGGCGAAAGTACCCAGTATTGAAGTGGTTAAGGACACTTTCACACCGATCTGCTGCAAAAATGGGACAAAAACGCTTTTTTGCTGTGACTTTGCAGTGGTCTTACCGTGTTTATGGTGCAATTTTTAAAGGACAGGTGACTCAAAAACCACACCAAAAATGCATTGCGGGCAAGTTTTTGCCACGGTTTTACCGGATTTTTCCACAGTTCTCATTGCTTTCAATGGGAATGTGCTTTTTTGGTGCATTATTTTAGCTCCCCAAATATGCTCCAAAGATGCTGCAAGCGGGATTTTTTTCACCACCCCAGTGTGAGCTTTTCAGGTGCTTTTTTCTATGCAAAGGCGCTTGAAAAACTCCTCAATGTGAAAGGGTCCTAACAGAGCAAAGTTCGGCGGGGTGGGCAGCAGGATAAGTAAGACTTCTACTCTTCGCAGTAAAGACAGTTTAAAATGTTTTTATTTTTTTTATTGCTTTCTTAAAAGAGAAGTATGGGATTCCCCCCCAATATCACTTACCAAGGTGGATGCAGCATTTATCCGAAGTTGCATCTGTCCCCCTGCCAGCTCTAACACTGACTGAGAACCGAGCAATTGGCAGTGTTAGATCACTCGGTTCTCACAGGTGTCCGTTCAGGCATGTGGGCGGATCCCGATTTCATTGTTGTGATCTTGCCCGAGCCCGGACCGACTCTGTGACGTCATCCCGCTGTCTGCTGAAAACGGTTTACAGGAGTGCAGAACGAACTGCACTCCTGAAAACCAGAGGAGAATAACAGCCAGGCAAGCTTTTCAATTGCCATAACACTAAAGACTGAAATTGGAACTGAAGGCAAAACCTTTTTTTTTTTTTCATTTTGGATAAAGAAAGGGTTATAATCACTGTCCTTTTTTTGTTTTGTTTTTTGCCATCTGTGCCCCATGTCCCAAAGCCACAACAAGAATTGAGGGGAAATCCCTAGTAATCACCAGAACTAGAGTCCCCATTCAAAGATTTCCTCTCTATTCCTGTTCTGGTGACAACTCAAAATTTCAGATTTTCTTTCACTTTTGGTGATATCGGTCATCCGTACAAAGAGAGAGAGAGAGGGAGAGAATCTTCCTAACAGGGGACACAGACAACAATATATGTCTAACACTAACAGGTGCTCCGATCCTGCTCCACTCTATACAAAACTATAAAAAAAGTTTTGCCTTCTGTTATGCTTGAAGTATCAGCCATGGGAGATGACTGTAAATGAAATACTTTGCACTCTGCTGCACTTTTCACAAGTTAAAGAAAGCTAAAAACTGATACCGTGTTAAGAGACAAGCTACAGAGGATCGACAAATTGTCACCCTTCCACACCATCCAGCATGAATGCCTTCTATAAAAATGGATGTACGTGGCTGCGTAGGTCACAATAGCTCCCTTAATCCCATCCTTTCACCTGCCCACGAGGTTCTCCAGCCGCACCCTGCGCCCCTATAGCCCCGCCCTCTCACCTGCCCACGAAGTTCTCCAGCACGGAGCTTTTCCCGGCGCTCTGCCCGCCCACCACAGCAATCTGCGGCAGGTCCAGTTGGCAGCTCTGCCCGATGGCGCTGAAGGCGTCCTGTAGCCGGTTCACCAGCGGGATCAGTTCCTGCATCTCCCGGTTACCCATCACAGCAAGTTTCTGGTCGGTCATAAGGAGCCGGTTATCCTTCCCGGTAACAGAGGTGGCACGGAGCTGTGTGTGGTCAGAGATTCGGAGCTTGCAGCCTTTCTCTCCGCTCTACAACCAGTGATCCGCTCCGACTGCTGTCTCTGGTGCTGGAGGAGAAGACAGGCGGAGCATGCGCACTGAGCTCTCCTCTATACACATAGAAAAGTCACTCTGAAAAAAGCTGCATATACTATACGATTTTACATCTGACTGCAGAAGATATAATATAACCACTTCTCTACCAAGCAATTTTTACATTTATGACACATTAACACTTCAGTTCCAGAAGATTTACTTCCCTTCATCACCAGGCAATTTTTTGCGATACGGTACTGCGTTACTTTTAGCCCTGGTTCACATTGATGCGATTTGGCATGCGATTAGACATGTCAAATTGCATGCCGAATTTGAGGCAATGGCAGGGTCTGAATCGGTGCGACGCTGCATTTGCGGCGCTGTGCGATTCCCAAAGGTAGTTTCTGTACTACTTTTGGCGATTTCAGGGTGCAATTTCTATTGACATCTGTGCAGAAACCCGCACAGATGTCTCTGAATTCGCCCCAGAAATCGGGACTGACATGCGGGAATGAAATCGTGCGAGTTCAGCTGAACTCACATGATTTCATTCCCACAGTTAGTGTGAACCTGGGCTAATTGACAATTGCGCGGTGGTGTAACACTGTACCCCAAAAAAGTATGTCCTTTTTTTTCCCCAGAAATAGAGCTTTATGTTGGTGCTATTTGATTACCTCTGCGGTTTTTATTTTTTGCCCTATAATCAAAAAAAGACAGACAATTTTGAAAAAAAACTATATTTTTTACTTTCTGATATAAAACACATCCAATGAAAAAAAAAATGTAAAAAATCAAAATTTCTTCATAAATTTAGGCCAATATGTATTCTGCTACATGTTTTTGGTAAAAAAAAAAAAAAAATCACAAAAAGCGAATATTGATTGTTTTGCGCAAAAGTTATACCATCTACAAGCAATGGGATATATTTATAGAATTTTTTTTTTTTTTTTTACTAGTAATAGAGCTGATCGGTGACTTATAGGGGGACTGCGACATTGCGGCGGACAAATTAGACACTTGTCTCACTTTTTTGGGGACCAGTAAAACTAATACAGTGGAACCTCAGATTGTGAGTAACGCGGTTAACGAGCGTTTCGCAATACGAGCACTGTATTTTTAAAAATCGTAACTCGGTTTGCAAGTGTCTCGCAAAACGAGCACGATTCAGGCCAAAGCGGTGTGCAGTACCGCATTTGGCCTGAGGTTAAAAGGGCACCTGAGCCGAGCAGAGCCGAACGTCGCCGATCGCAGCCGTTCGGAAATGCATGGAAAGGCCCGAGGACAGCACGGCTGACCTCGACAAATCTCGGGAACGAAGTCTCTGGCCTTTTCGGACGTTTCCGAGGTTCTCCGGCGCCCCCTGCCTCTGGCCGCATGCGGTATTGCATGCCATTGAAGTCAATGCGGAACAAATTATTTTTGTTTTCATTGACTTCAATGGGGAAACTCGCTTTGATATGCGAGTACTTTGGATTACGAACATTCTCCGGGAACGGATTATGCTCGTAATCCGAGGTTCCAGTCACTGAACTAATGACACTGGATGGGAAGGGGTTAACATCAGGGGCGATCAAAGGGTTAAATGTGTCCCGAATGATCGGCGGCTCCCGGCGGACATTGAGTCTGCCGGACCCGCTGATTGGCTCCTGCTTTGTCCAATCACAGTGGGAGCAGCTCTCCAGCGGCGCATGTGCGTGCCCCAGACCCAGATGTGCAGGATCATGCACTAGGTACATGATCCTGCACAGCAGAGCCGCCTTGCCGCTGTATATGTACAGTATAGGGTCAGCAAGCAGTTAAAGCAATACTAAACCCTGGAGTCCAGGACTCCAAAAAGTTAACATTTCAAGTTGTAAAGTACTGCGCAAACTGTTGGCACTATAGAAATCCACTATAGAAATCCTTTGCAATAATAATAATAATAATAATAACAACATCATTCCCTAACTTCACCCTATCATTAGTAAAGATTGTATAAACCTCTATTGTTATGCCTACTGTGTTTGGTAGTATCATCCTTTATTCCCTGATCCCATAGAAGCCAAGGCAATTGTGGATTGTATTCCATGTATGTCCCCAAAATTTGCTTCCATCCAGTGGCGGCTGGTGCTCAAAACTTTTGGGAGGGGCGCAAATAAACTGAAAAAAACAAATTGCAGCCACTGTGCCCATCAAACGCAGCCACTGTGCCCATAAATTGCCACCACTGTGCCATCAAACGCAGCTACCGTACCCATCATTGTGCCCCATCAATTGCCGCCAGTGTGCCCCATCAATTGCAGCCACTGTGCCCATCAATTGCCGCCAGTGTGCCCCATCAATTGCAGCCAGTGTTCCCCATCAATTGCTGCCAGTGTGCCCCATCAATTGCTGCCAGTGTGCCCCATCAATTGCCGCCAGTGTGCCCCATCAATTGCAGCCACTGGGCCCATCAATTGCCGCCAGTGTGCCCCATCAATTGCAGCCAGTGTTCCCCATCAATTGCCGCCAGTGTGCCCCATCAATTGCAGCCAGTGTTCCCCATCAATTGCTGCCAGTGTGCCCCATCAATTGCTGCCAGTGTGCCCCATCAATTGCTGCCAGTGTGCCCCATCAATTGCTGTCAGTGTGCCCCATCAAATGCTGCCAGTGTGCATCCCCCGCCTGCCCAGCACTTACCTGTCGCGAGTCACGGCGCTGTCCTCCACGCTCCGAGTCCTCGATGTCTTCTCCCGTTCTTTTCTATGATTGGACGCCTGATAGATTCATGCATTGCGCTATGATTGGACACCTATCTATTGGTGATAGACAGGTGCAGGAGAGAGGAGGAGGCGCTCCAGCGCCCTTTATGGACGCACCGCCACTGCTTCCATCCTTATACAGACATCACCCTGTAATCTTGTGCATGCACACAGAAGCCAAGAGAAGTGAGGTAATGTGCCTGTGCCAGAGATGGAGCATTAGAGAACTTCATTCAAGGTTAAGCAGCGGGGTTTGGGGAGGAAAACGATAAAGTGCCACTAAACCCACATCACAAAAATCTATTAATAAATTCTGTATTACATGCTGTTCATACTCACTCAGTCACAAGTAAATTCATTTTCTGTATTCTGCAAAAAATTGATCCTGCTGCTCTCTATCTCCCCCTTCTGTCCATGTCCCCAATTAAGCTAGAAGTTTTGCAGAGCAGTGTTGGCAGCTCTGCACATGCTCATTTTTCAGTGAGTTTCTATGCTGAGCATTTCCTCCCTATCACATCTGAGCAAGCTGTGTGACTATAGAGTTACACATGTGGGTGTATACAGAGTAGCAAATGACAGCCCACTCCCTCCCCCCTCCTCCATGCCCACTAACTGAATAGGGCAGGATATTATATGTAGATTCATGGAGGTTTCACCTCCCTCTAATTCTAAGACACAGGCTGGAGGGGCGTGACACAGCCTGTGATTGGTAGAAAATCCCCCACACCATGTTATTTCCACAAAATTATAAAGATGTGATTTAAAATATACTGTATATGGAGATATACTGTATATCTTTTTTTTCTTTTTTATTTAACCAGTTGTAGGCATTGGGCATGCTGCACACTCCCTTTTCTTCTCCCCCACATTTGGCAGTCATTTCAGGCTGTTAGGGCTCACACAGAGGGGCTTAAATGATGCTGCCTTCAGTTTTGTACTGCAAACAGTTTTATAAGGACCTGAACGTAGCAATATTGTATATGAGCCTATTCACACAGCTGCATTTTTGCCCATAGCATTAAGCGGCATAAACCAAAACAAGAAAAATTTGTGCCTGTAGTCTAAAGTAAAAATTGCCTTGGTTCATAGGGGGTGTACAGAGGTTAAGTGGTGCCATAAACCACACATGAACTAAAGAAGCAAATGACGGAGCCATGTCAGATAGTGTCGTAATGTGTAGGGCGGAGCCAAGTGACGTCACTTCCAGTCTGGAGCCCGATGCCGGAAGTCTGTACTAAAAATGCTGGTAATGAGTCTGTGACTCAGACAATATATGTAAATGTGTTTCCTATTGCGGTTGGAGGCTTCCTCTTTTTCCTTTATCTGATTGATGGAGATGATGTCTATTTAAAGAGGACCTGTTGAAGTTGCCAAGAGAACCTACCTCACTAGGAAGGATGCATCAATGGATGTGATTTAACCACTTGACCACTGGGCACTTAAACCCCCTTAATAACCAGACCAATTTTCAGCTTTCGGTGCTCTCACATTTTGAATGACAATTACTCAGTCATACAACACTGTACCCATATGAAATTTTTGTCCTTTTTTTCACACAAATAGAGCTTTCTTTTGGTGGTATTTAATCACTGTTGGGTTTTTTATTTTTTGCGCTATAAGAGAAAAAAGACTGAAAATTTTGTAAAAAAAAATTTTTTTTTTCGTTTCTGTTATAAAATTTTGCAAATTACTATTTTTTCTTCATAAATTTTGGCCAAAATTTATACTGCTACATATCTTTGGTAAAAATAAGTACAAATTGGTGTATATTATTTGGTCTTTGTGAAAGTTATAGAGTCCACAAGCTATGGTGCCAATATCTGAAAATTGATCACACCTGAAGTACTGACGGCCTATCTCAATTCTTGAGACCCTAACATGCCAGAAAAGTACAAATACCTAACATGTCGCCCTTAAAAATTGCACACACTCGTGGAATGGCGCCAAACTTCGCTACTTAAAAAATCCCCATAGGCGACGCTTTAAATATTTTTACTGGTTACATGTTTTGAGTTACAGAGGAGGTCTAGGGCCAAAATGATTGCTCTCGCTCTAACGTTCGCAGAGATACCTCACATGTGTGGTTTGAAAACCGTTTTCATATGTGGACGGGACTTACGTATGCGTTCGCTTCTGTATGCGAGCTCACGGGGACAGGGGCGCTTTAAAAAAAAAAAAAAAATTATTCTTCATTTTACTTTATTTATTTTAGTTTGACATGTTTTTCCGCCCTAAACATTTTTTTGATCACTTTTATACCTATTACAAGGAACGTAAACATCCCTTGTAATAGGAATATGGCATGACAGGTCCTCTTTACAGTGAGATATGGGGGGGGGGGTGTCAATAAGACCCCACATCTCACCTCTAGGCTGGGAAGCCTGAAAAAAAACCAAAAAAAAAAACAACAATCCTGGCTTTGATCGTAGCGGTGAGTCGGTAGAAGCACCGGAGGGCGGCGGGGGGGGGGGGGGGGGGGGATATCCCCTCTCGCCTCCCGTAAGAATGATCAAGCGGTGGAACAGCCGCTATGATTGTTCTTATGGTGTAGGGAATCGCCGGCTGAAAAAGCTAATATCTGAATGATGCCTGTAGCTGCTCCCATCATTCAGATATCCCCGCACAAAGTCAAGGACGTCATATGACGGCCGGAGGGCGGGAAGTGGTTATTGCAGAGTATTGCCGGGCATTGCGGAGTATTGCCGGGCATTGCAGAGTATTGCAGGGCATTGCGGAGTATTGCAGGGCATTGCAGAGTATTGCGGACTATGGCAGGGTATTGCGGTGTATGGCAGGGTATTGCGGTGTATGGCAGGGTATTGCGGTGTATGGCAGGGTATTGCACGGGTATTGCACAGGGTATTGTGGAGGGTATTGCACAGGGTATTGTGGAGGGTATTGCAGAGTATTGTGGAGGGTATTGCAGAGTATTGTGCAGGGTATTGCAGAGTATTGTGCAGGGTATTGCAGAGTATTTTGCAGAGTATTGCGCAGGGTATTGCAGAGTATTTTGCAGGGTATTGCAGAGTATTTTGCAGGGTATTGCAGAGTATTTTGCAGGGTATTGCAGAGTATTGTGCAGGGTATTGCAGAGTATTGTGCAGGGTATTGCAGAGTATTGCACCAGGGTATTGCAGAGTATTTCGCAGGGTATTGCAGAGTATTTCGCAGGGTATTGCAGAGTATTTTGCAGGGTATTGCAGAGTATTGCACCAGGGTATTGCAGAGTATTGCACCAGGGTATTGCAGAGTATTGCACCAGGGTATTGCAGAGTATTGCACCAGGGTATTTTGCAGAGTATTGGCAGGGTGTATTGCAGAGTATTGGCAGGGTATAGCACAGGGATGGCTGAGCAGGGATGGATGGATGGCTGGATCTGTGACTGCAATTGTCACAGATCCAGCCCACAGTGCTGCTGCTGCCATCCGCTCCCTCCCCCTCCCCTCTCACAATGTACCGATCGGTACAGAGAGGGGAGGGAGGAACCGGCGTCATCAAATGACGCCGGTCTGTTTACAAGTGATTGCTCCGTCATTTGACGGAGCGATCACATGGTAAACGGCCGCTATCAGCGGCGATTTACCGCGATTCGTGATCCGCCGGGTCCTCTGGGGGCGCGCGGGAGCACGATTCTGGGAGGACGTTATATAACGTCCTCCCAGAGTTAAGCAACCACCTTGTCGACGTTATTTGTCGGCAGGTGGTTGTTAAGTGGTTAAAGAGCGTTTTCTGACTTGTATATCTATATGGGTCCACTTTCCAGGTGACAGGCATTTCTATCGGTGATGGAGCCCTTCAGGTTGCGGTAATGGATTGCAATTGTTTATTCACAAGAGGATACCTTTCAACATTCTTTTTCACAGTGGACATTCATGTGTTCATTTTTATTATAGTTATAATGTTTGTTGGAGTTGTTCAGTTTTAGGTGAAGCACTGCTCTATATGATAAATATAGAGGTGCCCCATATGATGTCAGATGTGACAAAACGCGTATGGAGAAGCCACGTACACACACCATTGTGCATGTGCAGCCGCTGGACAGCCATCTTTGTTGTGGGAAGCCCGGTTTATCAACGTTCGCCGCATCTGATACATTGCCTTGAAAAAGTATTCAATTTTCCACATTTTGTCATGTTACAACCAAAAACGTACATTTATTTTATTGGGATTTTATGTGATAGACCAACAGAAAGTGGCACATAATTGTGAAGTGGAAGGAAATAAAAAATGGTTTTCAATTTTTTTTTTAAATATGTGAAAATTGTGGCGTGCATTTGTATTCATCCCCCGTGAGTCAATATTTTCTAGAACCACCTTTCCCTGCAATTACAGCTGCCAGTCTTTTTGGGTATTTCTCTACCAGCTTTGCACATCTTGAGAGTGACATTTTTGTCCATTCTTCTTTTCAAGCTCTGTCAGATTGGATAGAGAATGTCTGTGAACAGCAATTGTCAAGTCTTGCCACAGATTCTTAATTGGATTTAGGTCTTTACTTTGGGTTATTCTAACACATGAATATGCTTTGATCTAAACCAGGGGTAGGCAACCTAGGTCTCTCCAGCTATTGTGGAACTACATTTCCCATGAGGCATTGCAAGGTTGGCACTTACAATTACTCCCAGAGGCATGATGGGACTTGTAGTTCTACAACAACTGGAGGGCCCCAGGTTGCCTACTCCTGATCTAAACCATTCCATTGTAGCTCTGGCTGTATGTTTAAGGTCATTGTCCTGCTGAAACGTGAACCTCCACCCCAGTCTCAAGTCTTTTGCAGACTCTAACAGGTTTTCTTCCAAGATTGCCCTGTATTTGGCTCGATTCACATCTATGCATGTTGCTTTTAAGCGTTTCTGCAGTGCTTTTTACGGTGCTTGCCGCGTTTTTACCACGATTTGTGTTTTGCCTTTTTTTTTTACACTGTATATAGCTGGTTGCTAAGGAGGGGGCCGGGAAGCGCCCCTCCCCCCCCCTGAACCATACCAGGCCGCATGCCCTCAACATGGTGGATGGGTGCTTTGGGGCGCGCCCCCTCGCTTTAAACTTCTCATAAAACATTATCTCTGAACTGTCTATTGTGTTCTGTGGCCTTCATGATGCTGTTTGTTCACTAAGCTTATTTTACAAACCTCTGAGGGCTTCACAGAACAGCCCTATTTATACTGAGAATAAATTACACACAAGTGGACTCTATTTACTAATTAGGTGACTGCTGAAGGCAATTGGTTCCACTAGATTTTAGTTAGGGGTATCGGAGTAAAGGGAGCTGAATACAAATGCACATCACACTTTTCACATATTAATTTGCCAAAAATATTGAAAACCATTTATCATTTCAAGACAATTTTCACTTCACAACTATGTGCCACTGTGCGTTGGTCTATCACATAAAATACATTTATGTTTTTGGTTGTAACATGACAAAATGTGGAGGGGTATGAATACTTTTTCAAGGCACTGTATATGCTTAATATTCCTGCAAACATGTGAGTGTATCTTTTTAGTAATAAAGGAAGGTTTGGTTTTTACAATATCACACTATTGGAGTGCTTCTCTTTTATATTCGGGCCTGGCACCGCTCTGGAACAATTGCTGAGCTGCCGTTATTTATTTGCTGGAGCTTGTTGTTCATCAATCTTAAAGTGACCCTCCTGCCTACCTGGGATGTCGGATTATCTCTGTAAGATGAGCGTGTGTTTACCACCCTTATTAGGGTGTCACACAATATCTGGTAAGCAGTGCATGAGAGTGAAGGGTGTCACCTGGCTTTCCTAAGGATTCCTTTGCCATCACAGTTGAGGGATTACTGCAATGGGAACTTTCAGCTTTTCTTTTGGACTTTATATATTTTTTTTGATTACTTACACACAATTTTCATAAACTATTGGTGTTTACTCATTTATATACGTTTAGCATTTAAGTGCTGCACTATTGGTTTAATTATTTGTTGAGTGTCTTTCGTGTCAGAACATGGTGCACAGCAGCTTTTTATTTTTTAATTTAAGCGTAGATCTTCTGCAATTTGATTTTAAATATAGAGATTAATATCACAATGGATGTTTTTATTTTATCATGTGTAACCGCATATGTATAGTTTATTACTTTGAGTGGTTTTATATACTTATTTATGTTGTTTTGAGTAGTGTAACACTTTCAATATACTGCTTATGAGTGATTAATACACATTGATGTTGTTTTGAGCAGCGTAAGGGTCCTTTCACACGGGGCGGATCCGTGAAGATCCGCCCCGTGAAGCTCCGCTTGCTCAGCGGGGATCGCTCCGTTGATCCCCGCTGAGACGACGGATGACTGGGCGGTCCTCGCACACTGTGCAGGGACCGCCCTGTCAGAGCGCCGCTCTCCCCTATGGGGAATCGGATGACGACGGACCGTAGAGTCCGTTGTCATCCGATCCGCTCCGCCGACGGAAGGAAAAATAGGGTTTTCCTCCGTCACACTTTGGCGGAGCGGATGTCAGCGGACATGTCTCCGCTGACATCCGTGCCTCCATAGGGGTACATGGAGGATCCGTTTCAGGTCCGCCTAAAAAACTGACAGGCGGACCTGAACGGACCTCCGTGTGAAAGAGCCCTAACACTTTTTTCAATATTAGTTATGGCCTGCTGATCAGCTGTGCCCAATCACAACACAGAGTTGTTTACAAACACACAGGACTCTGTACACAGAGCAGCGATCTGACTGTTTCTTATCCCTGCAAAGCAGGGGGGAAAAGAGCTTTATCTGTAAGTAAAAGCAGCACATATTACACTTGTTAGGCACATAGTTAGCCCCATAATATTAACCTCTTCCCAGCCAGTGTCATTAGTACAGTGACAGTGTAATATCTGATCACTGTATTAGTGTCACTATTGCTGTCAGTCAGTTAGAGTACTTCCCCCCTGCAAGGATCTGCTAGCGCCAGATAGACCACCACTCTATCACGGTTCCACTATAAGTCACTGCTCACCACTATTAGCAGTATAGCATCATAGATGCGTAAATCCCACCATACATACCATAGTTTGTAGACACTATAGATTTCACAAAAAACATAAAAAAAATTATAAAAATTTACAATAAATGTATATTAAACTAAAGGCATGTAGCAGAATACATTTTGGCTTAAATTTATGAAGAATTTTGATTTTTTTCCCCCAAAAATTTCAGTCTTTTTTATATGATAAAGAAAAAAACAGTGGTAATCAAATTTCACCAAAAGAAAGCTCTATTTGTGTGAAAAAAAAAAAATTATATAAATATCATTTGTGTACAGTGTTGCATGACCAAGCAATTCCCAGTTAAAGTAGCGCAGGGCTGAATAGCAAAAAAAAAAAAAAAAAAGGCTCCTTCTCATGATCAAGTGGTTAAAATGTGCATACTGTATATACACACAGAAGCACAAAGTGCAAGTGCTGTTTAGAGAATTTATAAATACAGGTACTCTACACCTTTACTTAATTAGCTGTTGGAAGCAAAAAAATAAATTAAAAATACACTTCCAGGTATGGAGATACATTACCAAGCATGGGACCTATTTGGAGCTAATTCACTGTGGGTTCTCCAATTTAAAGTTGGATGAAGAAATGGTTTAGGAACAAACAGGGGGCTTATTGTATATGGTGCTGGACAGAGGAGAATACATATTGCTTTGCCCTACATGGGAATGGGAAGGTTCATTAAATTCATTAGAGGACAAAAACTGGCCAGACAAACCACATGGTTTTGCCAAGTGAAATGTAGTCTACAGGCTGCCAATTAGTTATGCAAGAACCAGAACTTTTCAATAAATAAATCCAACATTTTAGACCATGTATAATATTTAAAGAACAGAAAACCACTAAAGATTAATTTTTTTTCTCCGCCTATGTGGTCCTAGACCTTGTCTAAAATATATTGCTTTGATTAGTATTTATTATTCCCAGATTAAGAACCATGCTACACAACAATAATGATGATTACACCTCAACACAACAAACATAACTTAACTCAGGGTTCGACAAAACCCGGGCGCCAGGTCGCAAATGCGACTAGAATTAGTGACCTGGCGCCTGAGGCAGCTTGTGACCCCCAATATGAGAGTTCCCTCTACTTCCTGTCAGAAGCATGAGAACTGAGAAAAAAAAGAATCTACACAAAGACTAAATTCTTTGTTTATTTGGCATCTATCAAATTTTGCATTTGTAAACAAGGCAGACCGTCGTTCTGTCACAGAACAAGAGAGAGATCTGTGATTTCTACTACTATTCAGGAACACAGATCTCTGTCTTCGTCTAGTGTCAGCATCTCCCACACAGTTAGAAAGCACACATTTAACCCTTTGATCGCCCCTGATGTTAACCCCTTCCCTGCCAGTGTCATTTATACCATGACAGTGCTTTTTTTTTTTTAGCACTGATCACTGTATTGGTGTCACTGGTCCCCCAAGTGTCACTTAGTGTGCAATTTGTCCACCGCAATGTCACAGTCTCGCTAAAAATAGCTGATCACCGCCATTACTAGTAAAAGCTATACCATTGTTTGTAGACACTATAACCTTTGCCCAAACCGATGAATATACGTTTGGGATTTATTTACCAAAAATATGTAGCAGAAGACAAAATCGGCCTAAATCGATGAAGAAATTCGATTTTTTTTTTTAATTGGAAATGTTTTATAGCAGAAATTTAAAATATATATATATATATTTTTCAAAATTCTTGCTTATTTTATGTTTATAGCGCAAAAAATAAAAACTGCAGAGGTGATCAAATACCACCAAAAGAAAGCTCTATTTGTCAGAAAAAAAAGAACATTCAATTTTATTTGGGTACAATGTCACAGCGCAATTGTCAGTTAGGCTCCTTTCACACGGACGGATAGAATGGTGCTTTTAGCTGCGGATTTTCTAGTTTTCTACCGCAGCTAAAAGCACACAATGCTTTCCTATGGCCCCATTCACACACAGCGCTTAGCTGCGATTTCGTTACATGCGGTTCTGTGCGAATAGAAAAAATAGAATTGAATGCGTCCAGGTGTGATGTAGCGCAGCTATCTGCACATAACTGCAGGTAATCGCAGTGCACTGTGTCAGCTGTGGATAGCAGCGTGAACAAAAGAAAAAAAAAAACAGGAAGCACATAAAAATGGTTGCTATGGTGTGACAATAATGGCCAACCGCAGCTAAACGCAGCCGCACGTAAACGCAGCTAATCGCAGTGCACAAATGCAGCTGATCGCTGTGCCTGGGGTCTTGAATTTCAAAAGAAAGAAACATGCTTTTAACTGCGGCAGAACAGCCGCCCGTGTGAAAGGGGCCTTAAAGTAACGCAGTGCCGTATCGCAAAAAAATGGCCTGGTCATTAAGGGGGTAAAACCTTCTGGGGCTGAAGTGGTTAAAGTAAACCAAAGCCCATCGACACAGGCTTTTAAGACAAACATGGTAGCAAATACGAAGCCTCCTTAGGAAAGCCTGCACACTTACAATAATTTAAAGCTTCACTTTTTCTTTTTTTTTTAAACAACAAACATGTCATACTTACCTCCACTGTGCAGCTCGTATTGCACAGAGTGGCCCCGATCCTCCTGTTCTGGGGTCCCCGGCGGCTGTCTCGGCTCCTCCCCGCTTCTGATAACCCCCCTGGGAAGCGCTCTCCCAAGGGGGTTACCTTGTGGGCACGCTCCCGAGTCCTGTAATCGGCGTCCATAGCCGCCAACTACAGGACTCGGCCCCGGCATTATTGGAGTTGATTGACAGCGGCGTGAGCCAATGGCTGCACTGCTATCAATCTATCCAAGGAAGTGCCGAGAAGCCTGGCCGAGATGCCAGCTCGTTCACAACGCAGGACTTTCGAGGACTCAGGTAAGTAAACAGGGGGGCTGGGGGGCCTGTGAGCATCGGATGTTTTTTCACCTTAATGCATAGGATGCATTAAGGTGAAAAAACGGTAAGCTTTACAACCCCTTTAAGTCTAAATGTTGATTCTCACTTTATCGTAAACTTGAAAAAAAAATTGCTTAAAATTAACTTTACAGATTATCATTTGCAACAAGGCATATGTAAAATATTTCAGCTGATTATCTGCAGATTCTATTAATAACAAAGCTTTGAATGAAGAATTTTGACAAAAAAAAAAAAAAAAAAAAGTCCTATTCTAGATATTTAACCACTTGAGACCCCAGGCTTTTCCTCCCTAAATCTCCTCGAGTCCCAGAGTGTTTTATTAGTTTTAGTGATTTCTTATTTCTGCACATTATACAGGACATATAGGGCTTTAGTTTGGTAGCAGATTTGGATACTTATATTTTTATCTCCTTGTTTTTTTATACTTGGGTTTCTATTTATTTATTTTTTTACTTCATGAGATGCTGGATCTGGTCAGTGGAGATGGGTTTTTGACCCCCTGTGCAGCTATGTAGCAAAAGTTCACTTCTAATACAGATCTATTTCTGTTTATAGTCATCCAGCAATAGATCACTGCAGCAGCAATCTACTTCTGCATGGAGAGGCTGGGCAGAGCTGCAGTAGTTCTGCTTGAGTCTTCAGACTAACAGGAAGCATTGTGTTTACATTCTCTTCTAAAGTAATCATTAGAAGGATAAGAAGCCCAGGGGCTGATTCTTTCAGCTCCTAGACTTAGTGCTGGACCCCAGCTGTTACTGACAGCCAGCAGTTCCATCTTGTATTGCCCCCTTGCCTCTTGTATTGGTGCACAATTATCCCACCCATTGCCCAGTTCAGGAAATAACGATGTGCCAATCAATTTACATTTCTTAGACGATGATGATCACCAATTTTTGTTTTACTTTTAGAAAATGTAGCTGGCTTCAGATTAAATTAGAAAGGTAATTTTTACTAAAGTGGAACTGAATTATAAAATAAAAGATTTGCTATGTAACAGGGAACATTTAGAAATCTTAATCGTACCCCCAAAATTACCCCCAAGAAATTGCAATTTTTTTTCCTCCTGAAAGCTAGCACTCAACCTCTTTGTATGTGAGGGAGCCTAGGCACTCCTGGGCCTACAACCTCATAACCCTGGACGTGCAATTTGATATCATCTTAATGGGAGATCATCTTTTGAAAAAAATTAAATAAATGCACATTTTTTGCAGGTTAAACAAAAAGTGAATTTTTTTTTCTAAGGCGCCTGCAGAGCATTGCCTCTGCAATCAGCGGAATGCAGAGGCAATCTCCGGTTACCGCAGACTTCCAGGATAGCTGTCTGCCCATACCTCTTACGGGGCAGGCAGTTACCTGAAAGCAGGAAGATCAATAGACTATGAGAATGCTTACCAGCACCCTCACAGTTCATTGAGGACTACAAGCTGTCAGCAGCTTGGTAAGAATTAATTCACAAGAAACTGTGAATGAATGATGCAGGCATGTTGACGGAGCCCCGCATGGTCACACTATTTTCAAATTGTGACAGTGGGTGTGGGAAGAAGATCCCCTGCCTGCTGGCACAAGTAGGAGGGATCGGGGGATAGGCTGCAGATGCTGAAAAATGCTACATGTTAAAAAGTGAACATATCCTTTAAGGCACTGATGCCTTTGATTGCTAGTCTCAGAAGACATGGAGTTATATTTTTTGAATGTCATTCCTGTGTCGATTGCTGGAGAGGAATCTGCACTTCACACATCTTCAGGTTTGTGATTTATTCTGTGGCTCTCTTGCTGCTTCTTGAATATTTCCCATCCAGACATCAGAAAGGTCTTTGACATGAGAAAGCAAAATCCTGCCTGTACCAAGATGGAATCCCCCACACAGCTACACAAAGCAGAACAGGGCAAGGTAAGTCAGTAATTGGGAAATTTCAAATGATGGTAACACTGCTGACTAGTCCTTTGCTCCCTACATCCCATTGTTGTGCACAACTTCCAGAGTTCAGATCCTCTTTAACACTAAATTATAAGAAGTACTGTGCAGAAATGATGCTATACTGTATATGCTATATACATTTTAACAAAGAATTGAGTTACACCTCATGTTACAGATACTAATCAGTGTTCTTCTATTGATCAGGTAGAATGTTCAATGTTTTCCATGTGCTAAAATGACTGCAGAATATTCAAACTATTTGTATTGACTTGAACATTTCGGACAGGGTATAGGTCTCATCCCAGAGAACTCCAGGCCTCTTTAACTCTTTCTCCAAGTTTTTAGCTGATTCCATTAATTCTGTCAGGCTAATTTTCAGTTCAGGATTGGGGCAACAAAATAGGATTTCATTCACTTCATCCTCGATCATCAGAGCATAAATCAGTGGGAAGACTTCTTGAATGACACTCGTCACCTGTCTCTTCAAAATGGCATCACGGCACACAAGATTCAAAATAAAGACCCCTGAAAGAAAAAGTTAAACCAAAAACAACCGTTTATATGAAAATTTAGAAAGCAAATCTGTGTGTATAATCTACATTATAGAGCCACTTTTAGGACTATCCCACTTCCTGTTACTTACAGCACAATGTTTTGGACACGTTCTTAGGAAGCTGCTGATAAAGGACAACTATGTGCAAAATGTTGTAGTAATAAAAAAATAAAAAACTGGAAAGCTCTATAAGCTTAATTTCAGGCACAAACTTTTTTTGTGGCTTTGAGTGGATCTGCTCAGGTTGTGGACCATGTGAAGCTGAGTTTGCTTCTGCATAAAGAAATCTGCCAGCTGCACACTGCTTGGGGTATCACACAGCTAGTTGTTTCCCTCTCTTGCTGGGCATGGAAGGATTAGCTCTGCATGCTCAACTCCACCATTTGTGAACCTTCCTCTGCACTGAAGCACTATCATCCTGCAAGCTCCATGCTCTAAATAGGCTTTAAGGCGATGTCGGAGCAGTCAGCATGCACCTAATCAAAGGTGTTTTTGTCTTACTACTCTCTACACTTTGGATTAATTTTGGTTAACTCAGACAAGTCAGGTGTCAACGTCTCTGATCTATTCCACATATCCATAAAAAAGAGGGTCTGTACAGACTGAAGCAGCAAGTGGCTTGCATACTCTATTGCCTCATTGTGATACTCTTGCCTTCTCTTGGTGGGCACCCCCTAGGTCAGTGGTTCTCAACTCCAGTCCTTTAGGGCCCACCAACAGGCCAGGTTTGCAAGATAACTGAAATGCATCACAGGTGATATAATTTGCTGCTCAGGGATTGCAGTATTCTAGTCTGCATCTCACCAAGGTAATACTTAAAATCTGGCCTGTTAGTGGGTCCTGAGGACAGGAGTTGAGAACCACTGCCCTAGGTGGTCCTTGTTTGACTTCCCTAGTTGCATTGTGGTTGTTTTGTTTTTTTTCCCTGGTAACAGAATGGATATCACCATTTGCTTTTTAAAGGGTAAGTTCACCTTTACAGAGAAATCTGTATGGTGAACTCACACAGGACCCACTTATCAACCCCCCCCCCGCCCGCCCCCCTGGTGCCGCTGACCTGGACCGCGGCAATCTCCTGTTCTGAGCTCCGGTATATCTATGTCAGGAGTCCAGGGCTTAGAAATCTCCTCAGCATCCACGCGTCTTCGTCCCAGTTGACAGGACATGCTATGCAGGTTCTGATTGGTCGGTGCTGCCCATGCGACAGCGCCGGCCAATTAGAATGCTTCGAAATGTTCCTCCTGACGAGGTACGTTTTGGACATTCAGCTGAGGTTATTGTTAACCCCCGGACTCCTGACGCGGACATACCGGGGCTCAGAACAGGAGATTGCCACAATCCAGGTCAGTGGGACCGGGCTGGGTGGGTGGGTGGGGGGATTTGTGAGGAGAGGGTCCTATTAAAGTTAACCTTACAGATTTTTCTGTTAAGGTGAACTCCACTTTTGATAACATAAGTGTTTGTGTTCTACTGATATACACACTTGAAGAAAGACTGAACTTTTGAAATGCGTCGGGTGCTTCTTTAAAGTTCAGTCACAATGTATTCGTGGTGAAATTAACAGAAAATGTAGAACAATATACACATGCACATCACATCTTTTGGTAATACAATACCCCAGCCATAATCTGCTTTTACGATATTGTTTAAAAAAAAAATTGAGCTTGAGATTTATAAATAATGTTAATTCATACTATTATTATGGATTGTAATTACTCTGTGAGCCTTTAAAGTCCAATTAGGGTTTTTTTTTCCCCCCTCTTTTTTCACAAAATATACTTATGTTCTACTCACCATTATTCTTGAGGAGTTTGTGCACATTTTGAAGAAAGATTTTCTCCACAAAAGCAGGTGGTGGACAGCTCATGCCAAGACTGGTGTCTTTACTGTCCACATCAAACATTACCACGTCATAAGCAGCTTTGTCTGTAGAGAAAGAACATAAACCCAGAGATCAGGGTTTTCTACAACTTGTGATTAGAGTTGACACTTCATCTTAAAATATGTGATTAAGAAGTAATGGAGCCAATAACATATTATAAAATGTCTAAGTGATCACACGTAATTTTGTTTTTGAACTATACTAATCTGCTATTTAACTTTGTTTTAGTGTTTAAAACATGGGTGCCCAACTTTTGAAGAGCGAAGGCCACTTAAGTGACTTGGTAACCGGTCGCGGGCCACAATGAGCGGAGCGGGTGGATCACAACCCACTCTACTCTATGGGCCCCCTCTACTCTATGGGCCCCCTCATCCACCCCTTTTGTTTTTTTTAGCAGATCGTAGGTGGGTGTAAAACGGACACATCTGCCCTCCATAGAAGTATATAGAGGGTCTGATTGGGTCGAACCGATTGTGTGAAAGGGGCCCAAGACTGCTTTCACAATGATGCGCTACAGTGTACTTACATCAAGGGCGCAGCGCAGTACCCCTGTGGCTTTCCTGAAGGTTAGCTGCACTTTGTCATAGACTTCTTTTATATCCTACAGGTGTAAAGCACTTTCTGAAAGTGCACCAAACTCGCAGGTAATAACAGATGTCTATGGTTCAGTTCAGGTAACCCGCAGGTGCACTGCACCTGCGGATCAGTATGGAATCAGCTCAGTAACCACTGCAGAACAGATACGCCCATATTATACACTGTGATTTTGGTAATAAACGTACCTTTAATAACAGTCTTCTATTCAAGTATCGCCTGCTGTTGCTGTCCCAGGCAGAGCGCATTTGGTATCACTCCGCCTGTGACAGGAGGCGGCGCTATACAGGAAGCATCGGCTTATGCGGCTCTGCTTCACAACTGCGAGCTTCCTCTACCACAGGCTTCATTCAAAAAACGGTGATGCTCTGAGATGGCGGGTCTGCAACCCGCGATCTGGCATGGCCAACCAGCCATCCCAGAGCAGGTCATGGGCCACGTTGGGCACCCCCCGATTTAAAAGAAGCCTAGAGACATTAAAGAACATTCACCTAATCCAGTAGCTTGTGGCTAGACTATTAAATGCTAGCAAGCTTGTGGGACTCCTCTTGTTCTTAATTCAGGGAAAAGACAAATGGCCGGGTTGGATATTACATAAGAAATTGGCAGCTTAGGATCCTACTATGGCATGCAACACATTCTTGACAGTCCAAGGGCTAAAGGAAACCATACATGCTGCTAAACAAGTTTTTAGCTGTCATTTGTTTTTAGTGAGAGAGTAAAACTATTTTGTTCCTATGGGAAACAAATACTTTTCGTTCAGGCCCTTTGCACAAGAAGACCAGTAAGAAAATGTAAAGAAAGAAACTTATTGAATCATGATTCTTGACCATAGGCTTACAGCGCCACCTACAGGAATGGAACACTAGGCAGGAAAAGAACACAGAACCACCTATGGCCAGTCCTAGCTAGTATAACCCCCATCTCTGCTATAGATATACAGATCCACCTGTCTGGTAAGGCCAGGGTAATACTGTGACACACACTACAGGAGTCTGGTCATATGTGTCCCAGCGAGACGTTTAACTCACTGGCCACCCCGGTCCAGGAAGGGGCTCATTGCGGCTGACCCAGCGCAGAGCTTTAGGTCTGTGCACGCTCATTGGCCAGACTGGGGGTAAGCGCTGGATCTAAATTACCCAGCCTGTCGCCCAGCCCAGTTGTTGGCTGAAGATCTCCGCAAGAAAAATTCCAGAAAAACAAAAAGGGCTATGGAACCATAGGTCCCAGCAGGGAACTAGGTCTCCCTCCTGGAACACAAGGCAGAAATAACTGGGTTGCCTATGGCAGAAATAAATGGCTTGTCTATAGCAGAGTGGGGGTTTATACCAGCTAAGACTGCCCATAGGCAGTGCTGTGTTCTTTTTCTGCCTAGTGTACTACTCCTGTAGGTGGCACTATAACCCTACAGTCAAGGATCAGAAGAGCCGTGTCGTCAATGATTGTAAAAAAAAACAAAAAAAACTTTACATGTGAAATTAATCAAACACGACAGGGATATCAACTTACCTTTGTCTGCCAGGTTGTTGATATGAACCAATCCATCAGCTAAATGAACCTTCATACGCTCATCTTGAGTGAAGCCAAACCAACTGGTAGCCACATCCAATACGGAAGGGTCAATTTCAACAGCTTCAACATGTGAACCCAAGAAATAGTCATGAATAAAAAGGGATAAGCTTCCTCCTCCCAGTCCTACCACCAATACAGATATGTGCTGGTCTGTAAAAAAAAAAAAAAAAAAAGACTTAAATGTACATCAAAACAACATGGATTGTGTGATCATGCTTCGTAAAAGCCATGTTTCAAAATCTCGCATTTTTTATTTTAGCTTACAGTAAAGAGCAGGGAATTTTATACAGTCAGAAAAACGATATAGCAACACAGACAACCTGCATTCAAAAAGTATTGGTCATCAATTTTGTACAGCACCCCTGAACTAATAAGAAATAAGTTGACATGTATTAGACCAACTTTACATGGTGGCTTTGTGATAGGCTTTGGTGTGCCACATCACACCACTGCTCTTTGCACTGTTCTACTTTATTGGGTCTCAAGTTAAAAAAAAAAAAAAAAAAATCGAATTAACAGTTAAAGCATACGTTTGGGGGTGCTCACCTCTATGCTGCAAAAGCAAGCGCACTCCTGTGAACCACAGGAGAAGCATGGTCGAAAAGCTTTGGCAATATTTTTCTTTTAAAATTATAAAGAAAGAAACCAGTTTAAAGGGGTTTGTAAAGGTTCGTGTTTTTTCACCTTAAAGTGGATGTAAACCCGAATTTTTTATTTTTTTTGCTGTCACAATGTAGAATATAAGATTTCCTATCATTTGTGCCAGGTCTTGCCACAAAGAGTTAATCCAGCTCTGAGCAATCCTCATTTATTGTTCAGTGAGATAAAAACGGACAAACAGAGAAAAACCTTTGTCCGTTCCGCCCCGTTGCTTTGAGTGACAGGTTATTTACAGATCTCGTGCACTAGCTTTAGAAAAGCATTATTTTTTAATTCCCACCCCCACTCCTTTTCTGAAGTCATGTGGTTACTTTTCTGGATTTTGACTGGATGTTGGTGATCATAGCAGAAGGAATACACAGGATAAAATGCATGTTGACAAGGGGAGTGTAGAGGTGGGCAGGGAGACTACTGACATCACGACTGCACCCACTGAGCTCCAGACAACAGATCCACCCACAGAATCTGCAGTTTTTCAGGTCTCATAATTTAACACAAAATGACGGCGCAAAGAATGGGTACAGAGAACTCACTGATAGGGATAAAGAGTATAAACAGTGTTGGATCTAGAAAGCTCTTGATTTCTATACTGGTAAGCAGGGCATGCTTCTTTGTTCTTGTCAGCTGCTCTATCTGGAGGTCTGCAAGTTTTACCTTTTGCTGAGTATCAATCACTTTGGCCTGAAGTTCTGTAAAGGCCTTTTTCAGCTCTAGGTCTCCAGCTTACCAGTATAGAAATCAAGAGCTTTCCAGATCCAACACTGATGTATGAAGGTGTGGGAAGGATATCCGATGAAAATGCGGAAGCATTGAAACGCGTCATCTTCCAGAGTCTGCCTTGACGTCACGTCCTGTCGCCTCGAGCCGGCTGCGCTCCAGCGTGAACCGCACGCCGCGGTGTGTTGATTTCCTGCTTTCCGGACCTGCATGAGCCCTGCCACGCTCTCCCATCCGCCGCTCTTGCGACAATATCGTCCACGATTTCAACACTGGAGGGGCTCCACACTGCCGTAAGACTTCAGAGGACCTGATTGTCATACCCCCTGCAGACATCCACATACATCCTCTTATGCCATTACCTTATTACTATCTTGTGAGTAGCCATTTGGCTGAATCTTATTATTTTTCTAATAAATTGTATTTTACATACTGCACTTAGTAGGCGCATTTTCTTTTTTCCTTTCAGGTCTCATAACAGACAGAGGGGAGACATTTGACAGGTAAAGATACATGCAGGAGGCATCTATATCCTTATAGATCAGCACTATGGCAGTAGTATAGAAAGGATGAGAGTGGGTTTACATCCACTTTAAAGCTTCCCTGAAGCTTTTCTTAGATTTCTACAAATTGCAGCAGAAGAGAATGTGTACCCTCCTATCAGTGTGATTGTGACCAGCCATACATTCCTCCATCCATCTGCAATTTCTTATTTGTAAACCAAACAAAAAGAATTGTGTGCTGCTCAAGTTATAAGGGAACGCTGGTCCTGTGCCCACCGCTGTGAGTGCCAGCCAAAGAATGAGCTTGTCTATGCTCCAAACATAGTGTAGGCAAATGGGATGTCCCGGAGGCCGCACATGAAAACAGACCTATTGTAGGGAAGTGAATGGTAGTCTCTGCCTGGACCCCCACCAGGTTATGCCCCCAATGCAATTCACTCCGTCCCTCTTAACTTAAAGTGGTTGTAAAGTCAGAAGTTTTTTTTTTTAGGGCTGTTACTGATTAAAATTTTTGTGTTCGATTAATTGATTTTTTTTTTAATCGATTAAACGACTAATTTCGATTAATTATAAACGCACATACAGATCCAACTACTTTTAGCTGATCTCCTTGCAGGCCGATTCCCAGTGCAGCTACCAACCACTGGAAAAATCGATAGGATATAAAAAACACACAAAGGCAGTGCTCGATGGGAATAGCATTAAAACTTTTATAGTCTTCAAGTAGGTAACAAAATAAATAAATATTGCACTGGAGATAAAATCGATGTAGCTACATAAACTGTAAAAATGGTGTGAGTAATACCAAACGGTAGCAAAAGCAGTCATAAAAACATGTACAATGTACCACAATATGCACAAGCACATAAATAGTACAAAACACAAAAATTAAGTATACAATAAAAGAGTCCATAGAAGCAGTAAAGAAAGCAACACAAAAAAAAATTAAATATATGTGAATGAAAAAATTAAAGAGAGACCAGAAGTTCTTGAAGCTTTTCAGTCCAGCAGGTGAAAAAACAATCTTTATCAGATAATGGATGTCTCCTTACCAAGAAAGGTGGACCCCCGTGACAGAGGTCATACGAGCTCAACACATAGGCTTCACTCAGACTGCTGCGGCTGCGATCACATCATCCAAGTGCCCCCTTCTTTAGAAATGCGGCCGATGAAGTCTTTCCAAGGTGTAACAACCATAGATCACCGCTCACACATAGGTTAGGGAAATAGAAATAAAAAACTTCATGGTGCAGCAAGTTTCATATAAAAAACTATTTATTGATAGCTGACATCCAAAAAATAAAAGACAAGGTGCTGTTTGTATGCTAACGCAATGTAACAAACTCCATGAATAAAAACGAAACAATCAGCCGCGGCTCACGCCAGCCAGCTGAAATGCGGTGACGTCAGAATCCTTTGAGCTCCACCCGACGCTGCATTTCTCCTTACAAGGCGTCTACTGGGAAAGGAGGCCTCCTTTCCCAGTAGACGCCTTGTAAGGAGAAACATTCCCAGTAGACGCCTTGTAAGGAGAAACGCAGCGTCGGGTGGAGCTCAAAGGATTCTGACGTCACCGCATTTCAGCTGGCTGGCGTGAGCCGCGGCTGATTGTTTCGTTTTTATTCATGGAGTTTGTTACATTGCGTTAGCATACAAACAGCACCTTGTCTTTTATTTTTTGGATGTCAGCTATCAATAAATAGTTTCTTTTATATGAAACTTGCTGCACCATGAAGTTTTTTATTTCTATTTCCCTAACCTATGTGTGAACGGTGATCTATGATTGTTACACCTTGGAAAGACTTCATCGGCCGCATTTCTAAAGAAGGGGGCACTTGGATGATGTGATCGCCGCCGCAGTCTGAGTGAAGCCTATGTGTTGAGCTCGTATGACCTCTGTCACGGGGGTCCACCTTTCTTGGTAAGGAGACATCCATTATCTGATAAAGATTGTTTCTTTATCGTAAATCATGGGACACAGAGCCTTAAGTAATTTACTTAATGGGTAATAGCCCTACCTTCAGGTGTTGACACTGGTAAACCCTAATTAAGGAAGTTTACTCCCTATATAACCCCTCCTCCTTCCAGGAGCACATGAGTTTTTTCCCCAGTGTCTAAAGGTGTTGGTCACGAGTGAAGATGTGCTCTGAGGAGCTCCAGGAGGGATCCATGCTGGATTTAAATTCCTCCATTAAAAGAAGCCAGATCCACCACAGTGCACTGTGGCCTAAATGGATGGTACCTGGGACCTCGTATCCGAAGCACGAGGTTTTGCCTGTAACGCCTCTCTTTGTAGGGCTGGACCCCAGGAAACCAGGGCTTAGGTCTTGTTACATTACCTATTTGCTTCCTGATGGGGTGCTATACATGGCCCAAGGCAGTGGAAATCCCTTTTCAGGGACCCCCGTCCTTGAAGGTTTGGCTAAACACAGCCCACCGTGATGGGTGAAAGCTGGATTTTTTCTGTTAATTCAGAAAATCCTGCGACGATGATAAGGTAAGGAAGAAACTTAGGTATTTTCAATGTCTATGTATTTCTACCATTAAGGAAAAGAGATTGTCATGCCTTAAAGTCTCCTCTAGAGGGAGCCTATGCACTTACCATACTTTGTCGGCTTCACTAAGCTCAGTCCGTGCTTGATTGGTACAGCAGGTGGAAGGGCTATTCTTACCAAGGTAAGATAAAGCCTTTTAAAAGAGTTTTTTCCCCCCTCTGATGGGACCAGTGGGTTAGGGAGACAGCAGCGCTGCACCCCCCTTACTTACCCCCTCCCCCCGCCGTGGGGGACGCAGAGGTCCCGCTATGTACCACGATAGGATTGTCTGGCTGTTTTTTTTGTTTCTCTGCCTCATTGCAGTCTCTGCTCCCCTCCCCCTCCCCTTCTCTTGTTTGGTCAGGGATCCATAAAAAAAAAAAAAAACTTTTTTTTTTAAATGGAAAAAGGGGGTGGAATTTTTTTTCCGGAGGGGGCGGAGCCTAAACGCAGTACCGCGAAAATGGGAAACATATAGCCATGTCAGTCTCTCCTCCGCTGCTGAGGAGGAAGCATACACAGAGACACACGAGCTGTGAGACACATATTCTGGCATTCCTGATTCAGGAAAGACACTATTTTCAGCACTAGGCTGAAACTTTATAGCGGCTTTAAAAACGACTATTTACAGCGATTTAGTGCAATTTGTATAGCGCCTCTGTTTTTGTACTTAGGACTATGCCTACCAAAAAAGACACCTCAAGGGCCAAAAAAGCAAATATTTCACCCCCAGGCATTGAGACTTCTAGCTGTAATTCCATGCTGTCATTCTCGCCTGAATTACTAATTATGGCAACACAGGGTGAGCCATTGGAACAAATTGATGGTGCAACTGCCTCTCACATCTCAGCACCTAGATATGTGACTGAAGATGCCCTCTCCTCCTCCCTCCAGGGTATGGAAGAAAGATTAGCGGCTTTAATCGCATCCTCTATTCAGAGTGATAAGAAACGTACTAGCCCTTCCCCCACTTTAGCTTTACTAGGGGAACAGTGGACTCACGATGAGGTGTTACCCTCAATCGATCAGGAAGAAAGACAAACCGATGATTCCTCCTTGGAGGAGACAACGGTAGATGAACCTTTTTCAGCTTCCCAAACTGAGAAATTGCTAATACAATCTCTTACAGAAATGGTTCGCTCCACCTTCATGCTGCCTCTAACAGAGTCTCATGAAAACCCGGCCTCTTCCTTAGGTTCTTTGAAACCTTCCCATGCTTTGCATGCGTTTCCAGCACATGCATTGCTAGAACAGCTTATTTTTCTGGAATGGGATCATCCGGATAAACATTTTCTCCCTCCTAAGAGTTTTGCAAATCGCTATCCTCTGGAGGAAAGATTCTCCAAAAGATGGAAAGTACCAGCAGTTGACGCTGCGATTTCCAATGTGAATAATAACTTGACTTGTCCTGTAAACAATGTACAAATGCTTAAGGATCCAACAGATAAGAAGTTGGAATCCCTGCTAAAATCTGCCTTTTCCAAAGCAGGTGCTGTCACTCAGCCAGCAGTCGCCGCAATAGGCGTCTGCCAATCCCTAAAGGACCAATTTAAATTGGCCCTTAGAGAACTTCCTACACAACAAGCTCTGGATTTGGCTGAACTACCTAAGGCATTATGTTTTGCCATAGATGCCATTAAAGATTCCATTCACCAGGCATCCCGCCTTACGCTTATGCTTGTACATATGCGCAGGATCCTGTGGCTAAAGAATTGGTCAGCTGAAACGCCATGTAAGAACCTCCTAACTGGGTTTCCCTTCCATGGGGAGCGACTTTTCGGAGAGGACTTGGATAAATATATCAAGACAATTTCTAGTGGGAAAAGCACGCTTTTACCCGTCAAAAGAAAATACAAACGCCCTTCATTTAAACGGGCCCTTTCCCCTGCGCCAAGGGCTTCCGCCTCTAAGCAGTAGCGACGGCCTCTGCCGTCAGACTCTAGAGGAAGACCTCAGAGTCAGACCCAGGCTCAAAAGAAGCCCTGGGGTAGGAAATCTGCAAAACAGAATCCTAAAGCCTCGTCATGAAGAGGCAACCCCCCTCACCAAGGTGGGGGGGGGAAGACTTCTGCACTTTTCAGAAGTCTGGAAAAAGGAGATTCAGGACACATGGGTCATCTCCACGGTAACGCTGGGATACAAGCTGGAATTCCGGAACTTTCCACCATCTCGTTTCCTAAGATCAAGCGTACCCAAGGATCCAGAGAAGAAACAATCTCTGTTTCAAGCACTAGACCGATTAAGATCTCAAGGGGTGATCATACAGATCCCCACAAGGGAACAAGGTCTGGGGTTTTATTCAAATCTTTTCATGGTACCAAAACCAAATGGAGACGTCAGACCCATTCTAGATCTAAGAAAGCTAAATCAATTCCTGAAGATCCGCTCCTTTCGCATGGAGACAATCAGATCAGTAGTTTCTATCCTTCTAGGAGGAGAACTTCTCGCGTCAATCGACATCAGGGATGCATATCTGCATATCCCTATATTCCCTGCTCATCAAAAATTTCTGCTGTTCGAATTAGAACAACAGCATTTCCAGTTTTTAGCCCTGCCCTTCGGGCTAGCCACAGCACCCCGGGTGTTCACCAAGGTGCTGGCCCCACCTCTAGCCAGGTTAAAGGCACAGGGCATAACAATCATAGCGTACCTAGATGATCTATTACTTATAGATCAATCAGTGATTCGCTTGGAGCAAGCTGTACGCACTACAACCGACTATCTGAAAGCATTGGGTTGGATTCTCAATCTGGAGAAATCTTCCTTAATACCGCTAAAAAGACTGGAGTACTTGGGTCTGATCATAGACACAGCCCAGGAAAAGGTGTTCTTGCCTCTAGCAAAGATCAACTCCATAAAAGAATTGGTACGGCAGGTCAGGTCAAATGGCAATCCCTCCATTCGCCTCTGCATGAGGTTACTAGGAACCATGGTGGCTTCATTCGAAGCAGTTCCTTTTGCCCAGTTCCATTCAAGACTGTTGCAAAACAGTATCCTGTCTGCTTGGAACAAAACAATCCAAGCCTTAGACTCGCCAATGCGGCTGTCCCCAAGAGTGGCCCAAAGCCTCACTTGGCTTGTTACTAACCCAGAATCTGCTGAAGGGAAAATCCTTCAGACCAGTTATCTGGAAGGTCGTAACGACGGATGCTAGCCTCTTAGGCTGGGGAGCAATACTAGAAAGGACAACAGTACAAGGACAATGGTCAAGGACCGAGAGGCTTGCCCATCAATATCCTAGAGATTCGGGCAGTACGTCTGGCTCTAAAGGCCTGGACTTCCAGGCTACAAAATTAGCCTGTCAGGATTCAATCCGACAATGCCACAGCTGTGGCCTATATCAATCACCAAGGGGGCACCAAGAGTCTCTCAGCGCAGAGAGAGGTGAACCATATTCTAACTTGGGCAGAAAGGAATGTTCCTTGCCTTTCTGCAATATTCATTGCCGGAGTAGAGAATTGGCAGGCGGACTACTTAAGTCGCCAACAGTTATTCCCAGGGGAATGGTCGCTTCACCCCGACATATTTCGGGCTGTTTGCCAAAGATGGGGGACTCCGGAGGTAGATCTCCTAGCATCCAGATTCAACACGAAGTTGGTCAACTTTGTGGCCAGAACAAGGGATCCATTCGCATGCGGAACGGATGCGTTGGTGACCTCATGGGATCAGTTCTCACTGATATATGCATTTCCCCCCATCCAGTTGCTGCCTCAACTTCTTTTCAGAATCAAGCTGGAAAGGAAGCCGATTATTCTGATAGCACCAGCATGGCCCAGAAGGTCATGGTATGCAGAAATCGTAAAGATGGCAGTGGAGGGCCCATGGTCCCTCCCACTACGGTCAGATCTGCTCTCTCAGGGACCGATATTCCATCCTGCCTTACGGTCTCTAAATTTAACGGCTTGGCTGTTGAAACCCACATTCTAAAGAAACGTGGGCTTTCCGGGTCAGTTATCTCCACCCTGATCAATGCCAGGAAGCCAGCTTCCAGAACTATATATTATAGAGTCTGGAAGGCTTATGTTTCCTGGTGTGAATCCAAGGGTTGGTACCCTCGGAGATATATCATAGGCAGAATTCTTGCCTTTCTACAATTAGGGGTAGAGATGAAGTTGGCCTTAAGTACTATTAAAGGCCAAGTCTCAGCTTTATCGGTCTTATTTCAAAGACCACTTGCTACTCATTCTTTAGTCCGGGGCTTTATACAAGGAGTAACGCGGCTTAATCCGCCCGTCAAACCTCCCTTGAATCCCTGGGACTTAAACTTAGTTTAGTCTGTGTTACAAAAACAGCCATTTTAACCGATACAACATATTCCCCTAGTCCTTCTGACAAGGAAGTTGGTATTTTTGGTTGCTATATCCTCAGCAAGGAGGGTATCAGAGTTGGCTGCTCTTTCTTGTAAAGAGCCGTATTTAATTTTTCATGAGGACAGAGTGGTACTACGCCCTCGTCCAGGCTTTTTGCCAAAAGTAATTTCAGGTTTTCACCTGAACCAAGATATTGTCCTGCCATTGTTTTTTCCAAAACCATGTTCCAGGGAAGAAAAGTCACTACATTGTCTTGATGTGGTGAGAGCAGTGAAAATCTATTTAAAGAAAACTGCTCAGATTCGTAAGACTGAAGTCTTATTTATTCTGCCGGAGGGTCCTAAGAAGGGACAGGCAGCGTCGAAATCCACTGTCGCTAAGTGGATTCGGCAAGTGATAATTCAAACTTATGATTTAAGGGGCAAGATTCCCCCGTTTCGAGTTGAGGCCTCTACCAGGTCGGTTAGTGCTTCTTGGGCAGTGCGTCATCAGGCCTCCATGGCTCAGATCTGTAAGGCCGCAACTTGGTCTTCAGTGCATACATTCACAAAATGTTATCAGGTGGATGTAAGGAGGTATGAGGATATCGCCTTCGGGCGCAGTGTGCTGCAAGCAGCAGTGTAGATCCTCAAGTCTGGGTGTACCCTGCGGGTTGTTTCTCCCACCCCTCAAGTGGCATTGCTATGGGACGTCCCATTAAGTAAATTACTTAAGGCTCTGTGTCCCATGATGTACGATAAAGAAAATAGGATTTTTATTACAGCTTACCTGTAAAATCCTTTTCTTGGAGTACATCATGGGACACAGAGGTCCCTCCCCTCTTTTGGGATTTAGACATATTGCTTTGCTACAAAAACTGATGTGCTCCTGGAAGGAGGAGGGGTTATATAGGGAGTAAACTTCCTTAATTAGGGTTTACCAGTGTCAACACCTGAAGGTAGGCCTATTACCCATTAAGTAAATTACTTAAGGCTCTGTGTCCCATGATGTACTCCAAGAAAAGGATTTTACAGGTAAGCTGTAATAAAAATCCTATTTTTTTCACCTGCTGGACTGAATAGCTGCAAGAACTTCTGGTCTCTCTTTAATTTTTTCATTCACATATATTTAAAAAAAAATTGTGTTGCTTTCTTTACTGCTTCTATGGACTCTTTTATTGTATACTTAATTTTTGTGTTTTGTACTATTTATGTGCTTGTGCATATTGTGGTACATTGTACCCTAAAGGTGTTTATTCACTTTTTTTTCATATCATATGTCATTTGTGACATATTGTCTCATACACTTCATTGTTTCAGTTAAGGATGCGCATTATTTTTCACATTTACCATTTCCTTGTAGTTTATATTCTAACTATTAATAATTGCAGCACCATCACTTTTTTTCACCTACAGGGGATTTTTCCCATTTTTTAGGATTTTGATCCTGCCCATTTTCACCAATTTTTTCACTTGGATGCGATTTTAGGTCTTTTCTTTTGGGGGTAGCGCGGATATTTCCACATTACACATAAAAACATGTAGCCAAGTATGATACTGGTATAAAAATGTGTACAACGATACCACTGCTGAATCCAGATGAGGAGGGGTTAACATCAGTCCGTCTGCATTTAGATGTCCCGTAAAGGGAACTATCACAACTCCCAGTGGATGGCTGTAGAATCCCAGGTTGATAGAGGGAAGTGTAACAGCCCTTGCGTGTGGCAGATAGTAAGGTCCCGCCGGCATGCAGATATAAAGGCACAGCAAAGGAGCCCTTCAGATGGACACGGCAAGCTCTGCCGGTGTCCGTGACGTCACCGGATCTCCGACAGAACTCCCTGAAGACCCGGAAGCCGGCGGAGAGGTGAGTACCGATCAAAACAATTTTGATCGATCAAAAAAAATAGGATTTTTATAACAGCTTACCTGTAAAATCCTTTTCTTGGAGTACATCACGGGACACAGAGCGGCATAGTCATTACTATGTGGGTTATATAGACACCTTCAGGTGCTGGCACTGGCAACTTCCAAAACAGGAAGTACCCTCCCCTATATAAGCCCCTCCCATCCGGGAGTACCTCAGTTTTGTAGCAAAGCAATAAGTGTCCCCAAAAGAGGGGTGGGAGCTCTGTGTCCCGTGATGTACTCCAAGAAAAGGATTTTACAGGTAAGCTGTTATAAAAATCCTATTTTCTTTCTCGTACATCACGGAACACAGAGCGGCATAGTCATTACTATGTGGGATGTCCTAAAGCAATGCCCAATGAGGGGGGGGGGGATACACCATACATAAGCTAAACGCTATCAGGCATGAGGATCTTTTGCGGTCTGCAACACACTGCGCCCAAAGGCGACATCCTCCTGACTTCTAACGTCCACCTGGTAGAACCTAGTAAACGTGTGTACTGAAGACCATGTTGCGGCCTTACAGATTTGAGCCAGGGAGGCCTGGTGATGCACTGCCCATGAAGTTCCAACTGCTCTCGTGGAGTGCGCCCTAACTTTTAACGGAGGCGGTCTCCTTCTCAAGCCATAGGCTTGCATTATGACCTGTCGAATCCACTTGGCTAAAGTAGATTTTGACGCTGCCTGACCCTTTCTGGGGCCTTTCGGCAGAATAAACAAAGTATCCGTTCTGCGAATCTGAGCAGTGGCTTTTAGATAAGCTTTAACTGCTCTTACTACATCCAAAGAATGCAATAACTTTTCCTCTACCGAACTAGGTTTGGGGAAAAAAGAAGGAAGAACCACATCTTGGTTCAAATGAAACCTCGATACCACCTTAGGAAGAAAGGCTGGATGAGGACGTAACACTACTCTGTCCTTATGGATAACCAGATATGGCTCCCTACAGGACATAGCGGCTAATTTCGACACTCTTTTAGCCGAACAAATGGCTACTAGAAAAATCAATTTCCTGGTGAGAAGAACCAAGGAAATATGCTGTAATGGTTCAAATGGTTGTTTCTGTAGAACCGACAGAACCAGGTTTAGATCCCATGGACATATGGGAATATTAACCGGAGGACTAATACGCATCACTCCTTGTATAAAGGCTTTGACTAGTGAATGCGAAGCCAAGGGCCTTTGAAAAAATATTGACAAGGCCGAAATCTGACCCTTGATAGTACTCAAGGCAAGCTTACTATCTACAGCCCACTGTAGGAAGTCCAGAATCCTACCTATTACGTACTTACGTGGATGCCATTTCTTGGCCTCACACCACGCGATGTACGCCTTCCAGATTCTATAGTAGATCTGCCTGGATACCGGCTTCCTGGCATTGATCATGGTAGATACCACAGGATTAGAGAGCCCTCTCTTTTTTAGAATGTGGGCTTCAATAGCCAGGCCGTCAAACCTAGGGCTGGTAAGGAAGGGTGGTATATCGGTCCTTGCGAAAGCAGGTCCGGACGATGTGGGAGAGTCCAAGGACTCCCCACTGACATTTTTACAATCTCCGCGTACCATGCTCTTCGGGGCCACGCTGGAGCCACCAGAATCACTGGTTTCTTTTCTACCCTGATTCTGCGGAGTAATCGAGGTAACAATTGTGGCGGTGGGAATGCATATATCAGCTTGAACTGATCCCAAGGGAACACTAGGGCATCCGAGCCGCAAGCTAGGGGATCCCTTGTCCAAGAGACAAACCTGTCCACCTTTGCGTTGAATCTGGATGCTAGCAGATCTACATCCGGTGTTCCCCACCGCTGACATATTGTCCGAAAAACCTCAGGGTGAAGGGACCATTCCCCTGGGCATAATTGTTGGCGACTTAGAAAGTCCGCCTTCCAATTCTCCACTCCTGGAATGAATACCGCGGATATGGCTGGGACATATCTTTCTGCCCATTTCAGGATGCAATTTACTTCCCTCTGGGCTGCACGACTCCTGGTGCCACCCTGATGATTGATATATGCCACTGCCGCGGCATTGTCTGATTGAATTCTGACAGGGGACCCTTGGAGTTTGGATGTCCATGCTACTAGGGCATACCGGGCTGCTCGTATCTCTAAGAGATTGATGGGCAGGGCCTTTTCCGCATCCGACCATCTGCCCTGGAGAGACCATTGCTCCAGTACTGCTCCCCAGCCTATAAGGCTGGCATCTGTAGTGACCACCTTCCAAGAAATCGGACTGAAGGATTTCCCTTTTTCCAGATTCTGGGGAACCAACCACCAACGGAGGCTCTTGCGAACGGAAGGGGACAAGGACATTGGTAAGTCTAGGGCCTGAACTTTCTTGTTCCAGGCTGACAGTATGGCCCTTTGCAAATTCCTTGAATGGAATTGACCGTAGGGTACTGCTTCGAATGATGCCACCATTTTTCCCAGCAGCCTCATGCACAGGCGTATGGACGGCTGTCTTTTTGTACCCACTAAGTGGATCAAATCTCTCAAAGACAACGCCTTTTTTCGAGGCAAGAATATTTTCCTCTGGCCTGAATCTAGCCTTAGCCCCAAGTATTCCAGACTTTTGACTGGTTTTAGGGCCGACTTGTCTCGGTTGATAATCCAACCGTGAGATTCCAGATACTTGATTGTCTTGTGAACGACCACTTCTAGTTTTTTCACTGAGTGGTCTATCAGCAACAAGTCGTCTAGATATGCCATTATCGTTACACCTTGCGTTCTTAGATTGGCCAATAATGGGGCCAGAATTTTTGTGAACACTCGTGGTGCTGTGGCCAGACCGAAGGGTAAGGCTCTGAACTGAAAATGGCGCCCTTCTACTGCAAAGCGTAGAAATTTTTGGTGGACTGGAAAGATGGGAATGTGCAAATAAGCATCTTTGATGTCGATCGAGGCTAACCATTCCTCCCCTTGTAGGGCAGTGGCCACCGATCGGATCGACTCCATCCGGAAAGTCCTGATATGCAGGAATTTGTTTAGCCCTTTTAGATTTAATATGGGCCTCACGTCCCCGTTTCTCTTCGGGACTGTAAAGAGGTTTGAGTAAAACCCGAACCCCCATTCTTCCAGGGGAACCTCCATAATTACTCCTTGGAGCAATAGTTGTTCTAGTGCCAACAGGAGGGACTCTCTCTTCCGGGGATCCCTTGGCACGTTTGACCTCATAAAATGGGAAGGAGGGAGGAGAGTCTTTTAACTCCAATCTGTATCCCAGACTTACTGCGGAGAGCACCCATCTGTCTCTGATCGTGTCCCGCCAGGTCTCTGCGAACAACTGGAGTCTTCCCCCCACCCGATTGAGTGGGGGCAACCCTTCATGCATTTGACTTTGGGGGAGGTTTTGTACCTCTCCTGACCCAGGGTTTTTTATTACCCTGCGATTGTCCCTGATTTTTACCCCCGGGATTTGACCGAGGAGGCCGTCGGAACTGTTTCACAGCCGATGCCCCAGGGACTGGAGAAGCAGGCCTCTTAAAAGAGGGACCTCTAACTCTGTTTTTAACCGGCAAGAGTGTACTTTTACCGTTGGAAATTTTCTGGATATATTTGTCCAGGTCTTCCCCGAATAAGCGTTCACCATGAAATGGGAAGCTAACCAGCAATTTTTTACAGGGAGCTTCAGCAGACCAGTTTTTGAGCCATAGAAGCCTGCGCATATGTACTACAGACAGCGTAAGGCGGGAGGCCTGATGGATTGAATCCTTTATGGCGTCAACCGCAAAGCATAAGGCTCTAGGTAGATCAGCTAGGGCAAGGGCCTGCTAATCTGCCAAGTCCCTTAAGACCTGTTTCAACTGATCCTTCACTGCTTGGCAGACCCCAATAGCTGCCACTGCTGGTTGTGTCACCAAGCCTGCTGTAGAAAAAGCAGATTTTAATAAGGACTCCAATTTTTTATCTATTGGGTCCTTGAACATTTGGACATTATCCACTGGACATGTCAGTGATTTATTCACACAAGAGATGGCTGCGTCCACTGTAGGGACCCTCCATTTTTTGATGAACTTATCCTCCATGGGATAGACCACCGGAAATCTCTTGGGGGGAGTAAATATTTTATCAGGATGTTCCCAATCCTGGTAAATGAGCCCTTCCAGTAAAGGGTGAAGTGGAAAGGAACAAACAGTCTGGGGAGCTTTTAGCGACCCCAACGAGGAGACAGTCGTGGTTGATGGCTCCGCAAGGTGCATTTTAAATGCTGATCGGACCATGTTAGTCAAAGACTGAACCCATAATCTTTCAGCTTGAGATGCTGAGAAAGGTTCCTCCACAGTTGATTCCTCTATAACAGAATCAACCTCCTCCTGATCCCCTTCAGGCAGGTCGATCCCTGTATGGGACTGTTGCTCCGCTAACAGGTGCTCTGAAGGAGGAGACGGAGATCGGGCGTGCTTTCCCTGTGACAGGGAGGCAGCGATTAATGTTGACAATCTCTCCTCTAATCCTCCCAGAGCTGAGGAAAAAACCTCCTCTGTTACATACACAGGAGCAGGTGAACTGAGGACAGCCACAGTACCAGGTACTTCTGCGGGGTCTCTACGGTCACTAACCTCTGAATTTTCAGGGGAGACTGGTGCAGCAGAAGCATGCCCAAGATCCCCAGAGCCCGATGGAGACCCCTTTCGCTTCCTGGAAGATTTAGTTCCGGAGCTTCTGGACGGCATATTCCTAAGCCCAAAGCTGAGGTATTCCAGCCGTAATACACCCCTTTTACTGAGAATAGTCTAGCACAATTGCTGCTATATAACAGTTGGTGTCTACTAAAGTGCCTTTCTAGGGGATGCCTGCATCAACCGCCTCTGTGTGCCTTTTTACTGTTGCTAGCTCTGTCTGTGCACTTCAATAGCCAGCTGTGATTGCCTTTAAACATGCTGGACGCCCGCACATGCGCAGTAGCGCCGCGGCGCACACCGAGCGTCATCCACCCGCTCCGCCCCTTTTTCCAGATCGCCTCTATATAGAGAGGCGCGTGCACGCGCACGCGCGCCTTTTTTGAAAAAATAAGGAGCTAGATGGGAGCCAGGGTCCCTGCCGCAGGTCCCGGGGATGGATGAGCGCAGCAACAGGGCAGAGGAGACAGCTTCCCAAAGAGAACTTACCAACTGCCTGGATTTGACTTCGGAAGAAAAAAATCCACATTACAAGAATAAGAACCATAGCGGCCTCTAGTGTTTAACACAGGTACCGCGGTCTTACTTTTTTTTTTTTTTCTTGCCTACTATTAAAATTTTTACATTTTCTCAGTAGTAACAGGCATGCACATAATATTAGCGGGAATACCTTAGGTAACAGGCAGAAAGACAAAATAGGTTTGGGGGTCCCCCAATAGAACCAAGTTCCTGAGGGCCCCCACTTACCTTTTCCTCGCCGCAGGACTCTGTTTGGTCCACAGAAGCCCAAACTTCACCTATCACGGCAGGCATTTTAATTAAACCTTCAGGGACCGGGTTCCCAAGGATTCCACTCCCCTGGACCTGTATAGCACCCTGCACAGAAAACATCTTGGTCGTGGGTATGACCAGAGCTCTGGATCCCAGGGTCCAGCCCTCCTAAGAGAGGCATTACAGGCAAAACCTTGCTCTTCTCTTTTGCAAGGCCCGGGTACCGACCGTTTAGCTATGAAGCTTTTTTGGTCGGATCCGGAATAGCTTACAGAGGCCCAAAAGAACCTGTACGCAAGCTCAGTGAAAAACACATGTTACTTCTTGGCCAACACCTTAGACACTGGCAAAAAACTGAGGTACTCCCGGATGGGAGGGGCTTATATAGGGGAGGGTACTTCCGGTTTTGGAAGTTGCCAGTGCCAGCAACTGAAGGTATCTATATAACCCACATAGTAATGACTATGCCGCTCTGTGTCCCGTGATGTACGAGAAAGAAATTAATCGAGGAATTAATAGTTAATTTCCACAGCCCTATTTTTTTTACCTTAATGCATTCTATGCATTAAGATAGAAAATCTTCTCTGTGCAGCAGCCGCCCTCAGCCCCCCTAATATTTACCTGAGCCCCATTTCTATCCAGAGATGTTGAAGGATTGTATTGGCTGCCCAGGACTCCCCTCCTCATTGGTTCAATCAGCAGCGCCATTGGCTCCCGCCGCTGTTTAAGTCAGTCAGCCAATGAAGAGAGAAAGGGTGCGGGGCCAGGCCGGGCCGCAGATTCGTGTCTGAATGGATACACAGAGCTGCAACTCAGCTCGGGTGCCACCATAGCAAGCTGCTTGCTGTGGTGGCACTCATCAGGAGGGAGGGGCCAGGAGTGCCAAAGAGGGACCCGAGAAGAGGAGGATTCCACTGCACAGAGCAAGCAACTATAAAAAAAAAAAATATTTTGTTGTTAAAAATAAACACAAGACTTTACAAATCATTTTAATTATGGGTAGCCACACCCCCAATACATTTCCAGATATCCGAAATCATCCATTGGGTTCCTATGGAGTCTCCTCCCACCCAGGAAGTACTCTGAACTTATGCCTACCCAGTCAGCGGCAGTGCTGCACAATCCCTGGACTGGATGCCTCTGCTACAGGGTTCCCTGGATGTCCTGATTTTTTATGCTATACATGCCATATTTTAATGCTGCACTTAGATGGCACCCTTCGATGTGTGTTTTTATAGCAGATTTAGATACACTAACAAATTAAAGCCATGAAGCTAAACTCCAGTTAACACTTTATAAGCAGTTACAGCAACTGTTTGTTTTTTTTACTTTTGGGATAAATGTTTTACATAAATGAATAAAAATTATCTTCATAAGCAACCTTGGCAGTGGTAAATGGTTTGTCTCATCCCTCTAACTGCTACATCTGCAAAAGAGATTGTTCTTTTGAAAAACAAAAGACTTGCTGGCAAGAATACATGTAAGAAACCCTAAAATGAAAACAAATGCAGCCATCACATCTAAGAATTGATCATTTGCAATGTAAGGTTTGCTTTGGGTTTAATATGGCTTTAATATCGTTTGCCAAAGGCTGTGTCATTTCAACTACCAAGTGCAAGATGAAAAAAAAAACTCCTGTTTCTCAGCATAAGTTTGCAAGTGTGTCAATCACAATTAATGCAAAGCAATACCTGGAAGTACTCCTGGATTGCGGAGGAGTGCCAGTCCTGAGATCATTACTTTATGATGTTCACAGCACAAGTAGCTTTTGTCAATAATAAGCGACGACTGAGACTCTCCCTTGTCTGCTGGCTGCGGTTTCTTTTTTTTCTTCTTTTTCTGACCTAGCAGAAAGGAAAAAAATATTACACAAGTTACAGTATGTGTCAATAATCAGAAAAAAATGCCAATAATATATAAAAAGAGAGGATTGCTGCACAAAGGCCCCTTTCACACTGACAAGTTTTTCAGGCGTTTTAGCGCTAATAATAGCGCTGCTATACCGCCTGAAATAATCGTGCCCTGCAGTCTTCAGTGTGAAAGCCCAAAGGCTTTCACACTGAAGCAGTGCGCTAGCAGGACCGCTCCAAAAGTCCTGCTAGCCGCATCTTTACAGCGGTGAAGGAGCGGTGCGTTTACCGCTCCTTTACCGCTGCTGTCCATTGAAAGCAATGGGAGACCGCGGTAATACCGCCCGCAATGCGCCTCTGCATTGCGGGCGGTATTAACCCCTTTTTCGGCCGCTAGCGGGGGTTAAATTCACCCCGCTAGCGGCCGCATACCGCGGTAAAAACGAAGGTATAGCGGCACTAAAAATAGCGCCGCTATACCCACAGCGCACCTCCCGCCTCAGTGTGAAAGGGGCCAAAAAGTAAAATTTATTTGAAAAAAATTTACATCAGGTATACCCGTTATACCTGGTACCTGATGTAACTTTTTTTCAAATAAATTTTACTTTTTGTGCAGCAATCCTCTCTCATTTTTCTATATTTTGGTCCCTGGGAAGTACTAGATTGCTGGCACAGCATTCGTAGAAACCGTTCAATGCACCTCATCCATTAGAGATTATAAATTATAAATATATTAATAATAATAATAATAATAATGTGCTTTAATGCTGCCACCCCTTTAACCTACTGGCTGTAGGGACTGCCCTACGATTACCAGGTGCAAAGATAGCCTTCCGGTTTTGTGAATAAAAAAAAAAAATGGTTATCGAATGAGAATATAGTTACCAGTTGGCGGTCTAGTAGTACAAATATGTTAGAAAGCAGATCTAGGGAATACCAACTAGAAAATGATAAAAAGAACGTAAAACACAGAAATTTCACTCAAAAATCTTCTGGTATATCTGGGGTACCAAGGGCAGTAGAATGGCACGGCCCACAATGTATGCTTCTAAGGAATTGGAAATGCCATACTTTAGGAAATATTATATAGCGGCACAACTAACTCAACTATATCAACTACATAGCAAACACTATAGGCCAGATTGGGTGTCCTTTAAGGCCCAGGCTTGTTCCCCACTTGCAATGGACCTGGTACTCTGGACTCTCTCGCCATATCGTAAAGCGATATTTTGCCCTAAGCTTTCCCACTCTGTTTATGGGACACGGCTTGTAGAAGATGGCCTTTATGTTCGTCACACACACCAGCGGCTCCTCTCTTTGGCAACCCCTTGTTTCCACCAGGGCTGCAGGCTGTAGGCTTTGACTTGTGGTTAAACAAGGGTCTTTACGGCATTGGGGACTATATTGATCATAGAGGGTTATGTCCTCGATCACACTTCGTTAACCGTCTGGAGATGCCCTACTCAGAAAATTTCCATCTACAGCAAATTTATAATTTCCTTAAATCACTACAGCAATCAGCCCAGACCTAGCAGTACGCACCATGTTTGAAAATAGGTGCATGCGGGAGGTCTCTATGCGGGGGGGCATCTCCATGCTATATAAACTATTCTCCAACACTACGGGCCAGTGAGAGGGACATGGACATATCTCTAAATGGAGCACACGGATTCACAAAAGTATTTTAAAATGTGGCTTTGATTAAGGCTAGCTACTAATGGCCCGTACACACCATCCGAATATCGTACGAAAACGGTCGTCCGAGGAAGAATCGTACGAATCGTACGATTTTTGGATCGTGTGTACACTACTTTCGAGAGCCAATCACGACAGTTCATCCGATATTCGATCGGACAAACACGAAAATTTTCCTCGTACGATACCAGATCGTACGATTTTCGTTTAGTCGGTATAGTTGTCGTCCAAAAATACAATACAAATACAAACTTTTTTTTTACAACACATGACATCACTTCCGATTTTTTTTTTTCTGTCGTACGAGAATTTGTGACTTTATTACCCTATTTAATTTCTACTTGCGACTATTAAGCGAAAAAAGTCATACGATCCGTCGTACGATATTCGGATTGTGTGTACGGGGCATAAGTGCATGCTAGGCCATGTAACCTGGTACCGAAACACCTCTTGGAAATGTTTCCAGGCTCGTTGGCCTCCTGCTTTAGAGGATTTACATACATGACGGACTTGTCCTAAACTGCGCGGTTTTTGGATGAGAGTGCACTCTTTTATTCTTTCAGTTACGTCAGTCAATATTATTAAAGATACGAGTATTGCCTTACTGAATAAACCAGTCTAAAATATTCCAAGACACACACAGACCTTAATATATTTCATGTTCCTAGCAGTCAAAATTGCTAATGCAACCGCCTGGGAAAGTCCAGTTATAGACATGGCCTTTATGAAGCGTAAACAAACTTGGATAATGCTAAATGAAAAAATGGTTAGTGTCTTGCAAGATAAACAACGTCGCTTCGACAAAATATGGTCTCCTTGGCTTGCCTACTTGCAGGTCCCAGACAAAAAGTGCTGATTCCAGGAATGGTTGGCGTTAGACTCCCGGACAGACTCACCTCCTTTTCTTCTCTATCTTTCCCACTTTTTTCCCCCCATTCATCCCATTTTACCCCATACTCTACTTATTTTTCACAAACGATCGTTAGTGGGAGCTGCATTTCCCATAAAAGAATGCATTGTGTTCTGACAATGGAGAGTGTAACTGCAGCCTACAATGCAAGATAATAGTTTAATTGTTCGCAGAATATTTCATAAAAGGTATTGCGATATTGTTGTTTAACCACTTAAGCCCCGGACCATTTGGTAGCTAAAGGACCAGAGGTGAATTCAGAATTTTGCACTGCGCCGTTTTAACTGTAAATTGTGCGGACATGCAATGTTGTACCCAAACGAAATTTGCGTCCTTTTCTTCCCACAAATAGAGCTTTCTTTTAATGGTATTTGATTGCCTCTGCGATTTTAATTTTTTGCGATATAAACGGAAAAAGACCGAAAATTTTGAAAAAAAATGATATTTTCTACTTTTTGTAAGAAAAATCGAATAAACTCAATTTTAGTCATACATTTAGGCCAAAATGTATTCAGCCACATGTCTTTAGTAACAAAAATGTCAATAAGCGTATATTTATTGGTTTGCGCAAAAGTTATAGCGTTTACAAACTAGGGTACATTTTCTGGAATTTACACAGCTTTAAATTTATGACTGCCTATTTCATTTCTTGAGGTGCTAAAATGGCAGGGCAGTACAAACCCCCCCCAAATGACCCCATTTTAGAAAGTAGACACCGCAACGAAATTGCTGAGAGGCATGTTGAGCCCATTGAATATTTTTTTTTTTTGTCTCAAGTGATTGAATAATGACAAAAAAAAATAAAAAATTACAAAAAGTTGTCACTAAATGATATATTGCTCACACATGCCATGGTTATATGTGGAATTGCACCCCAAAATACATTCTGCTGCTTCTCCTGAGTACGGGGATACCACATGTGTGGGACTTTTTAGGAGCCTAGCCACGTACGGGACCCCGGAAACCAAGCACCGCCTTCAGGATTTCTAAGGGCGCAAATTTTTGATTTCACTCCTCACTACCTATCACAGTTTTGAAGGCCATAAAATGCCAAAATAGCACAAAACCCCCCCAAATGACCCCATTTTAGAAAGTAGATACCCCAAGGAAATTGCTGAGAGGCCTGTTGAGCCCATTGAATATTTTTTTTTTTGTCCCAAGTGATTGAATAATGACAAAAAAAAAAAATTACAAAAAGTTGTCACTAAATGATATATTGCTCACACATGCCATGGTTATATGTGGAATTGCACCCCAAAATAAATTTTGCTGCTTCTCCTGAGTACGGGGATACCACATGTGTGGGACTTTTTAGGAGCCTAGCCGCATACGGGACCCCGAAAACCAATCACCGCCTTCAGGATTTCTAGGCACAAATTTTTGATTTCACTCCTCACTACCTATCACAGTTTCGAAGGCCATAAAATGCCAAAATAGCACAAAACCCCCCCAAATGACCCCATTTTGGAAAGTAGACACCCCAAGCTGTTTGCTGAGAGGCATGGGGAGTATTTTACAGCTCTCATTTGTTTTTGAAAATGAAGAAAGAACATTTTTTTTTTCTTTTTTTTTTTCAATTTTCAAAACTTTGTGACAAAAAGCGAGATCTGCAAAATACTCACAATACCTCTCAGCAAATAGCTTGGGGTGTCTACTTTCCAAAATGGGGTCATTTGGGGGGGTTTTGTGCCATCTGGGCATTCCATGGCCTCCGAAACTGTGATAGACAGTGAGAAGTGAAATCAAAAAATAGGATTTTTATAACAGCTTACCTGTAAAATCCTTTTCTTGGAGTACATCACGGGACACAGAGCGACATAGTCATTACTATGTGGGTTATATAGATACCTTCAGGTGCTGGCACTGGCAACTTCCAAAACCGGAAGTACCCTCCCCTATATAAGCCCCTCCCACCCGGGAGTACCTCAGTTTTGTAGCAAAGCAATAAGTGTCCCCAAAGAGGGGTGGGAGCTCTGTGTCCCGTGATGTACTCCAAGAAAAGGATTTTACAGGTAAGCTGTTATAAAAATCCTATTTTCTTTCTCGTACATCACGGGACACAGAGCGACATAGTCATTACTATGTGGGATGTCCTAAAGCAATGCCCAATGAGGGGGGGGATACACCATACATAAGCTGAGCGCTATCAGACATGAGGATCTTTTGCGGCCTGCAACACACTGCGCCCAAAGGCGACATCCTCCTGACTTCTAACGTCCACCTGGTAGAACCTAGTAAACGTGTGTACTGAAGACCATGTTGCGGCCCTACAGATTTGAGCCAGGGAGGCCTGGTGATGCACTGCCCATGAAGTTCCAACTGCTCTCGTGGAGTGCGCCCTAACTTTAAACGGAGGCGGTCTCCTTCTCAAGCCATAGGCTTGCATTATGACCTGTCGAATCCACTTGGCTAAAGTAGATTTTGACGCTGCCTGACCCTTTCTGGGGCCTTCCGGCAGAATAAACAAAGAATCCGTTCTGCGAATCTGAGCAGTGGCTTTTAGATAAGCTTTAACTGCTCTTACTACATCCAAAGAATGTAATAACTTTTCCTCTACTGAACTAGGTTTGGGAAAAAACGAAGGAAGAACCACATCTTGGTTCAAATGAAACCTCGATACCACCTTAGGAAGAAAGGCTGGATGAGGACGTAACACTACTCTGTCCTTATGGATAACCAGATATGGCTCCTTACAGGACATAGCTGCTAATTCCGACACTCTTTTAGCCGAACAAATGGCTACTAGAAAAATCAATTTCCTGGTGAGGAGAACCAAGGAAATATGCTGTAATGGTTCAAATGGTTGTTTCTGTAGAACCGACAGAACCAGGTTTAAGTCCCATGGACATATGGGAATATTAACTGGAGGGCTAATACGCATCACTCCTTGTATAAAGGCTTTGACTAGTGAATGCGAAGCCAAGGGCCTCTGAAAAAATATTGACAAGGCTGAAATCTGACCCTTGATAGTACTCAAGGCAAGCTTCCTATCTACAGCCCACTGTAGGAAGTCCAGAATCCTATCTATTACGTACTTACGTGGATGCCATTTCTTGGCCTCACACCAGGCGATGTACGCCTTCCAGATTCTATAGTAGATCTGCCTGGATACCGGCTTCCTGGCATTGATCATGGTAGATACCACAGGATTAGAGAGCCCTCTCTTTTTTAGAATGTGGGCTTCAATAGCCAGGCCGTCAAACCTAGGGCTGGTAAGGAAGGGTGGTATATCGGTCCTTGCGAAAGCAGGTCCGGACGATGTGGGAGAGTCCAAGGACTCCCCACTGACATTTTTACAATCTCTGCGTACCATGCTCTTCGGGGCCACGCTGGAGCCACCAGAATCACTGGTTTCTTTTCTACCCTGATTCTGCGGAGCAATCGAGGTAACAATTGTGGCGGTGGGAATGCATATATCAGCTTGAACTGATCCCAAGGGAACACTAGGGCATCCGAGCCGCAAGCTAGGGGATCCCTTGTCCAAGAGACAAACCTGTCCACCTTTGCGTTGAATCTGGATGCTAGCAGATCTACATCCGATGTTCCCCACCGCTGACATATTGTCCGAAAAACCTCGGGGTGAAGGGACCATTCCCCTGGGCATAATTGTTGGCGACTTAGAAAGTCCGCCTTCCAATTCTCCACTCCTGGAATGAATACCGCGGATATGGCTGGGACATATCTTTCTGCCCATTTCAGGATGCAATTTACTTCCCTCTGGGCTGCACGACTCCTGGTGCCACCCTGATGATTGATATATGCCACTGCCGTGGCATTGTCTGATTGAATTCTGACAGGGGACCCTTGGAGTTTGGATGTCCATGCTACTAGGGCATACCGGGCTGCTCGTATCTCTAAGAGATTGATGGGCAGGGCCTTTTCCGCATCCGACCATCTGCCCTGGAGAGACCATTGCTCCAGTACTGCTCCCCAGCCTATAAGGCTGGCATCTGTAGTGACCACCTTCCAAGAAATCGGACTGAAGGATTTCCCTTTTTCCAGATTCTGGGGAACCAACCACCAACGGAGGCTCTTGCGAACGGAAGGGGACAAGGACATTGGTAAGTCTAGGGCCTGAACTTTCTTGTTCCAGGCTGACAGTATGGCCCTTTGCAAATTCCTTGAATGGAATTGACCGTAGGGTACTGCTTCGAATGATGCCACCATTTTTCCCAGCAGCCTCATGCACAGGCGTATGGACGGCTGTCTTTTTGTACCCACTAAGTGGATCAAATCTCTCAAAGACAACATCTTTTTTCGAGGCAAGAATATTTTCCTCTGGCCTGAATCTAGCCTTAGCCCCAAGTATTCCAGACTTTTGATTGGTTTTAGGGCCGACTTGTCTCGGTTGATAATCCAACCGTGAGATTCCAGATACTTGATTGTCTTGTGAACGACCACTTCTAGTTTTTTCACTGAGTGGTCTATCAGCAACAAGTCGTCTAAATATGCCATTATCGTTACACCTCGTGTTCTTAGATTGGCCAATAATGGGGCCAGAATTTTTGTGAACACTCGTGGTGCTGTGGCCAGACCGAAGGGTAAGGCTCTGAACTGAAAATGGCGCCCTTCTACCGCAAAGCGTAGAAATTTTTGGTGGGCTGGAAAGATGGGAATGTGCAAATAAGCATCTTTGATGTCGATCGAGGCTAACCATTCCTCCCCTTGTAGGGCAGTGGCCACCGACCGGATCGACTCCATCCGGAAAGTCCTGATATGCAGGAATTTGTTTAGCCCTTTTAGATTTAATATGGGCCTCACGTCCCCGTTTGGCTTCGGGACTGTAAAGAGGTTTGAGTAAAACCCGAACCCCCATTCTTCCAGGGGAACCTCCATAATTACTCCTTGGAGCAATAGTTGTTCTAGTGCCAACAGGAGGGACTCTCTCTTCCGGGGATCCCTTGGCACGTTTGACCTCATAAAATGGGAAGGAGGGAGGAGAGTCTTTTAACTCCAATCTGTATCCCAGACTTACTGCGGAGAGCACCCATCTGTCTCTGATCGTGTCCCGCCAGGTCTCTGCGAACAACTGGAGTCTTCCCCCCCACCCGATTGAGTGGGGGCAACCCTTCATGCATTTGACTTTGGGGGAGGTTTTGTACCTCTCCTGACCCAGGGTTTCTTATTACCCTGCGATTGTCCCTGATTTTTACCCCCGGGATTTGACCGAGGAGGCCGTCGGAACTGTTTCACAGCCGATGCCCCAGGGACTGGAGAAGCAGGCCTCTTAAAAGAGGGACCTCTAACTCTGTTTTTAACCGGCAAGAGTGTACTTTTACCGTTGGAAATTTTCTGGATATATTTGTCCAGGTCTTCCCCGAATAAGCGTTCACCATGAAATGGGAAGCTAACCAGCAATTTTTTACAGGGAGCTTCAGCAGACCAGTTTTTGAGCCATAGAAGCCTGCGCATATGTACTACAGACAGCGTAAGGCGGGAGGCCTGATGGATTGAATCCTTTATGGCATCAACCGCAAAGCACAAGGCTCTAGGTAGATCAGCTAGGGCAAGGGCCTGCTGATCTGGCAAGTCCCTTAAGACCTGTTTCAACTGATCCTTCACTGCTTGGCAGACCCCAATAGCTGCCACTGCTGGTTGTGTCACCAAGCCTGCTGTAGAAAAAGCAGATTTTAATAAGGACTCCAATTTTTTATCTATTGGGTCCTTGAACATTTGGACATTATCCACTGGACATGTCAGTGATTTATTCACACAAGAGATGGCTGCGTCCACTGTAGGGACCCTCCATTTTTTGATGAACTTATCCTCCATGGGATAGACCACCGGAAATCTCTTGGGGGGAGTAAATATTTTATCAGGATGTTCCCAATCCTGGTAAATGAGCCCTTCCAATAAAGGGTGAACTGGAAAGGAACAGACAGTCTGGGGAGCTTTTAGCGACCCCAGCGAGGAGACAGTAGAGGTTGATGGTTCCGCAAGGTGCATTTTAAATGCTGATCGGACCATGTTAGTCAAAGACTGAACCCATAATCTTTCAGCTTGAGATGCTGAGAAAGGTTCCTCCACAGTTGATTCCTCTATAACAGAATCAACCTCCTCCTGATCCCCTTCAGGCAGGTCGATCCCTGTATGGGACTGTTGCTCCGCTAACAGGTACTCTGAAGGAGGAGACGGAGATCGGGCGTGCTTTCCCTGTGACAGGGAGGCAGCGATTAATGTTGACAATCTCTCCTCTAATCCTCCCAGAGCTGAGGAAAAAACCTCCTCTGTTACATACACAGGAGCAGGTGAACTGAGGACAGCCACAGTACCAGGCACTCCTGCGGGGTCTCTACGGTCACTAACCTCTGAATTTTCAGGGGAGACTGGTGCAGCAGAAGCATGCCCAAGATCCTCAGAGCCCGATGGAGACCCCTTTTGCTTCCTGGAAGATTTAGTTCCGGAGCTTCTGGACGGCATATTCCTAAGCCCAAAGCTGAGGTATTCCAGCCGTAATACACCCTTTTTACTGAGAATAGTCTAGCACAATTGCTGCTATATATCAGTTGGTGTCTACTAAAGTGCCTTTCTAGGGGATGCCTGCATCAACCGCCTCTGTGTGCCTTTTTACTGTTGCTAGCTCTGTTTGTGCACTTCAATAGCCAGCTTGATTGCTTTTAAAACATGCTGGACGCCCGCACATGCGCAGTAGCGCGGCGGCGCACACCGAGCGTCATCCACCCGCTCCGCCCCTTTTCCAGATTGCCTCTATATAGAGGCGCGTGCACGCGCGCGGGCACGTGCGCCTTCTGCGCCTTTTTTGAAAAAACCAGGAGCTAGATGGGAGCCAGGGTCCCTGCCGCAGGGCCCGGGGATGGATGAGCGCAGCAACAGGGCAGAGGAGACAGCTTCCCCGCAGAGAACTTACCAACTGCCTGGATTTGACTTCGGAAGAAAAAAAATCCATATTACAAGAAAAAAAGAACCATAGCGGCCTCTAGTGTTTAACACACGTACTGCGGTCTTACATTTTTTTTTTTTATTTTTTTTTCTTGCCTACTATAATTTTTTTTTACATTTTCTCAGTAGTAACAGGCATACACAGAATATTTAGCGGGAATACCTTAGGTAACAGGCAGAAAGACAAAATAGGCTTGGGGGTCCCCCAATAGAACCAAGTTCCTGGGGGCCCCCACTTACCTTTTCCTCGCCGCAGGACTCTGTTTGGTCCACAGAAGCCCAAACTTCACCTATCACGGCAGGCATTGTAATCAAACCTTCAGGGACCGGGTTCCCAAGGATTCCACTCCCCTGGACCTGTATAGCACCCTGCACAGAAAACATCTTGGTTGTGGGTATGACCAGAGCTCTGGATCCCAGGGTCCAGCCCTCCTAAGAGAGGCATTACAGGCAAAACCTTGCTCTTCTCTTGCAAGGCCCGGGTACTGACCGTTTAGCTATGAAGCTTTTTTGGTCGGATCCGGAATAGCTTACTGAGGCCCCAAAAGAACCTGTACGCAAGCTCAGTGAAACACATGTTACTTCTTGGCCAACACCTTAGACACTGGCAAAAAACTGGAGGTACTCCCGGATGGGAGGGGCTTATATAGGGGAGGGTACTTCCGGTTTTGGAAGTTGCCAGTGCCAGCACCTGAAGGTATCTATATAACCCACATAGTAATGACTATGTCGCTCTGTGTCCCGTGATGTACGAGAAAGAAATTTACACCCTTAGAAAGCCTGAAGGCGGTGATTGGTTTTTGGGGTCCCGTACGCGGCTAGCCTCCCAAAAAGTCTCACACATGTGGTATTCCCGTACTCAGGAGAAGCAACAGAATGTATTTTGGGGTGTAATTCCACATATGCCCATGGCATGTTTGAGCAATATATCATTTAGTGACAACTTTGTGCAAAAAAAAAAAAAAAAAATTGTCTTTTTTCCGCAACTTGTGTCAACATATAAAATATTCCATGGACTCGACATGCCTCTCAGTATATAGCTTGGGGTGTCTACTTTCCAAAATGGGGTCATTTGGGGGGGTTTTGAACTGTTCTGGCATTTTATACACAACATTAGGAAGCTTACATCCACTCTTCTAACCACTTGAAGACAAAGCCTTTTTTGACACTTTTTGTTTACATGAAAACATTTTTTTTTTTTTGCAAGAAAATTATGTTGAACCCCCAAACATTATATATATTTTTAAAGCAAAGGCTCTACAGAATAAAATGGTGGGTGTTGCAATTTTTTTTTTACACAGTATTTGCGCAGCGATTTTTCAAACGCATTTTTTGGGGAAAAAATAAACCTTTTTTAATTTTAATGCACTAAAACACACTATATTGCCCAAATGTTTGATGAAATAAAAAAGATGATCTTAGGCCGAGTACATAGATACCAAACACGACATGCTTTAAAATTTCGCACAAACGCGCATTGGCGACAAACTACATACATTTTTAAAAGCCTTTACAGGTTACCCCGTTAGATTTACAGAGGAGGTCTACTGCTAAAATTACTGCCCTCGATCTGACCTTCGCGGTGATACCTCACATGCATGGTGCAATTGCTGTTTACATATGACGCCAGACCGACGCTTGCGTTCGCCATTGGGCAAGAGCAGGGCAGGACAGGGGTGCTTTTTTTTTATTTTATATTTTTTTATTTTATTTTTAAACTGTTTCTTCCATATTTTTTTTTTTTTTTATCATTTTTATTGTTATCTCAGGGAATGTAAATATCCCCTATGATAGCAATAGGTAGTGACAGGTACTCTTTTTTGAAAAAACTGGGGTCTATTGGACCCTAGATCTTTCCTCTGCCCTCAAAGCATCTGACCACACCAAGATCGGTGTGATAAAATGCTTTCCCAATTTCCCAATGGCGCTTTTTATATCCGGGGGGGGGGGGGGGACATTCCCTCCCACTGCTTGTAAAAGCAGTCCAGAGGCTAATTAGCCACTAGGATTGCTTTTACATGAAAGCCGAACGCTGGCTGAAAAGAATGATACCAAGATGATACCTAAACCCACAGGCATCATTCTGGTATAAACATTCAAAGTCCAGCAACATACCAGTACGTTGCTGGTCCTTGTTGGACATGTATTGTAATCTTTTTTTTCATGCAGCCTGTTGGCTGAACGAAAAAAAAAAGATTGATCGGTGGGTATGCCCACCATTAGAATACCGCCCTTCATCCACCCACTTCTAATGATGGGCATACATGCACCATTTATATATGCCGAAGCATGGGGGCATCTTCCCGCAAAAGTTATGCCGCGTAGACTTTTCCATGGGCAAGCCTCCGTCGGAATTTCGACCGTATGTACGCGGCATTAGGAGCAAAATCGCTCCTCCGCCCCTGCTGCCCCAATGCTTCGGCATAAATGCTTTTTTTTTTTTTTAACTGTGGTGGTGAAATCACCTCCTACAGCACTGGAGTCGCAGGCATCAGGCCTGTCTCTGCGAACGCTGCAGTTATGTGTGTTGTGTTTTGCAAGTGACAGTGATCGATCGATACTGCACTTGGGTGGCCTGGGCTGGACGGAGGGGCTAAACGCAGGTGCTAGCAGGTATCTGGGCTGATCCCGCTAACACTGCGTTTTTTGGGAACCCTAAACTGCTGGGGACGCTAGTATAGATCTGATCAGATCAGATATTGATCTGTTCAGATACTATACCACTAAGGGGGGTGTATGCTTAACGCGTGGGTGTTAGCGCTACTGGCACTAACCAGACGCTGCCTGGGGTGTGACGCAGACCCTCTCTGACGCTAAAACCTAATTGATATCACCCGCCGGCCGATCAGGGGGTTAAACCTTTATTGGGTTATATACGGCGGGTGCCCTGACACTATAAAAAGCAAACTAACTAACCAGCGTCACCCGTAACACTTATATGATGATCACTGGTGAAAGGGTTAACTAGGGGCAATTAGGGGGTTAAAACCTTTATTAGGTAATATATGGGGGTACCTGACGCTATATAAAAACCTGACGGCGAACCTAAAAAAAAATTACTGGCTACCTATCGGAATCACCGACACTAAGACAACGATCATAAAAACGATCGCTTAGCGACAGTGGTGATAGGGGGTGAAAGGGTTATCTGGGGGGCGATCAGGGGGTTAAACCTTTATTAGATAATATATGGGGGTACCTGACGCTATAAAAACCTGCGGCGAACCTAAAAAAAATTACTGGCTACCGATCTGCATCACCGACGCTAAGACAGCGATCAGAAAAATGATCGCTTAGTGACAGTGGTGATAGGGGGTGAAAGGGTTACCTGAGGGGCGATCAAGGGGGTTAAACCTCTATTAGGTAATATATGGGGGTACCCGGCGCTATAAAAACCTGCGGCGAACCTAAAAAAATAGGATTTTTATAACAGCTTACCTGTAAAATCCTTTTCTTGGAGTACATCACGGGACACAGAGCGACATAGTCATTACTAATGGGTTATATAGATACCTTCAGGTGCTGGCACTGGCAACTTCCAAAACCGGAAGTACCCTCCCCTATATAAGCCCCTCCCATCCGGGAGCACCTCAGTTTTGTAGCAAAGCAATAAGTGTCCCTAAAGAGGGGCGGGAGCTCTGTGTCCCGTGATGTACTCCAAGAAAAGGATTTTACAGGTAAGCTGTTATAAAAATCCTATTTTCTTTCTCGTACATCACGGGACACAGAGCGACATAGTCATTACTAATGGGATGTCCTAAAGCAATGCCCAACGAGGGGGGGGATACACCATACATAAGCTGAGCGCTATCAGACATGAGGATCTTTTGCGGCCTGCAACACACTGCGCCCAAAGGCGACATCCTCCTGACTTCTAACGTCCACCTGGTAGAACCTAGTAAACGTGTGTACTGAAGACCATGTTGCGGCCTTACAGATTTGAGCCAGGGAGGCCTGGTGATGCACTGCCCATGAAGTTCCAACTGCTCTCGTGGAGTGCGCCCTAACTTTGAACGGAGGCGGTCTCCTTCTCAAGCCATAGGCTTGCATAATGACCTGTCGAATCCACTTGGCTAAAGTAGATTTTGACGCTGCCTGACCCTTTCTGGGGCCTTCCGGCAGAATAAACAAAGTATCCGTTCTGCGAATCTGAGCAGTGGCTTTTAGATAAGCTTTAACTGCTCTTACTACATCCAAAGAATGCAATAACTTTTCCTCTACCGAAGTGGGTTTGGGGAAAAAAGAAGGAAGAACCACATCTTGGTTCAAATGAAACCTCGATACCACCTTAGGAAGAAAGGCTGGATGAGGACGTAACACTACTCTGTCCTTATGGATAACCAGATATGGCTCCCTACAGGACATAGCTGCTAATTCCGACACTCTTTTAGCCGAACAAATGGCTACTAGAAAAATCAATTTCCTGGTGAGAAGAACCAAAGAAATATGCTGTAATGGTTCAAATGGTTGTTTCTGTAGAACCGACAGAACCAAGTTTAGATCCCATGGACATATGGGAATATTAACCGGAGGACTAATGCGCATCACTCCTTGTATAAAGGCTTTGACTAGTGAATGCGAAGCCAAGGGCCTTTGAAAAAATATTGACAAGGCCGAAATCTGACCCTTGATAGTACTCAAGGCAAGCTTCCTATCTACAGCCCACTGTAGGAAGTCCAGAATCCTACCTATTACGTACTTACGTGGATGCCATTTCTTGGCCTCACACCAGGCGATGTACGCCTTCCAGATTCTATAGTAGATCTGCCTGGATACCGGCTTCCTGGCATTGATCATGGTAGATACCACAGCATTAGAGAGCCCTCTCTTTTTTAGAATGTGGGCTTCAATAGCCAGGCCGTCAAACCTAGGGCTGGTAAGGAAGGGTGGTATATCGGTCCTTGCGAAAGCAGGTCCGGACGATGTGGGAGGGTCCAAGGACTCCCCACAGACATCTTTACAATCTCCGCGTACCATGCTCTTCGGGGCCACGCTGGAGCCACCAGAATCACTGGTTTCTTTTCTACCCTGATTCTGCGGAGTAATCAAGGTAACAATCGTGGCGGTGGGAATGCATATATCAGCTTGAACTGATCCCAAGGGAACACTAGGGCATCCGAGCCGCAAGCTAGGGGATCCCTTGTCCAAGAGACAAACCTGTCCACTTTTGCGTTGAATCTGAATGCTAGCAGATCTACATCCGGTGTTCCCCACCGCTGACATATTGTCCGGAAAACCTCGGGATGAAGGGACCATTCCCCTGGGCATAATTGTTGGCGACTTAGAAAGTCCGCCTTCCAATTCTCCACTCCTGGAATGAATACCGCAGATATGGCTGGGACATATCTTTCTGCCCATCTCAGGATGTAATTTACTTCCCTCTGGGCTGCACGACTCCTGGTGCCCCCCTGATGATTGATATATGCCACTGCTGTGGCATTGTCTGATTGAATTCTGACAGGGGACCCTTGGAGTTTGGATGTCCATGCTACTAGGGCATACCGGGCTGCTCGTATCTCTAAGAGATTGATGGGCAGGGCCTTTTCCGCATCCGACCATCTGCCCTGGAGAGACCATTGCTCCAGTACTGCTCCCCAGCCTATAAGGCTGGCATCTGTAGTGACCACCTTCCAAGAAATCGGACTAAAGGATTTCCCTCTTTCCAGATTCTGGGGAACCAACCACCAGCGGAGGCTCTTGCGAACGGAAGGGGACAAGGACATTGGTAAGTCTAGAGCCTGAACTTTTTTGTTCCAGGCTGACAGTATGGCCCTTTGCAAATTCCTTGAATGGAATTGACCGTAGGGCACTGCTTCGAATGATGCCACCATTTTTCCCAGCAGCCTCATGCACAGGCGTATGGATGGCTGTCTTTTTGAACCCACTAAGTGGATCAAATCTCTCAAAGACGACTCCTTTTCTTGAGGCAAGAAAATTTTTCTCTGGTCTGAATCCAGCCTTAGCCCCAAGTATTCCAGACTTAAGACTGGTTTTAGGGCTGACTTGTCTCGGTTGATAATCCAACCGTGATATTCCAGATACTTGATTGTCTCGTGAACAACCACTTCTAGTTTTTCCAGTGAGTGGTCTATCAGCAACAAGTCGTCTAGATATGCCATTATCGTTACACCTCGTGTTCTTAGATTGGCCAATAATGGGGCCAGAATTTTTGTGAACACTCGTTTTGCTGTGGCCAGACCGAAGGGTAAGGCTCTGAACTGAAAATGGCGCCCTTCTACCGCAAAGCGTAGAAATTTTTGGTGGGCTGGAAAGATGGGAATGTGCAAATAAGCATCTTTGATGTCGATCGAGGCTAACCATTCCTCCCCTTGTAGGGCAGTGGCCACCGACCGGATCGACTCCATCCGGAAAGTCCTGATATGTAGGAATTTGTTTAGCCCTTTTAGATTTAATATGGGCCTCACGTCCCCGTTTGGCTTCGGGACTGTAAAGAGGTTTGAGTAAAACCCGAACCCCCATTCTTCCAGGGGAACCTCTATATTTACTGCTTGGAGCAATAATTGTTCTAGTGCCAACAGGAGGGATCCTCTCTCCTGGGGATCCCTTGGCACGTTTGACCTTATAAAGTGGGAAGGAGGGGAGTCTTTTAACTCCAATTTGTATCCCAAATTTACTGCGGAGAGCACCCATCTGTCTCTGATCGTGTCCCGCCAGGTCTCTGTGAACAACTGAAGTCTTCCCCCCACCCGATTGAGTGGGGGCAACCCTTCATGCATTTGACTTTGGGGGAGGTTTTGTACCTCTCCTGCTCCAGGGCTTCTTGTTACCCTGCAATTGTCCCTGATTTTTACCTCCGGGATTTGACCGAGGAGGCCGTCGGAACTGTTTCACAGCCGATGTCCTAGGGACTGGAGAAGCAGGCCTCTTAAAAGAGGGACCTCTAACTCTGTTTTTAACCGGCAAGAGTGTACTTTTACCGCTGGAAATTCTCTGGATATATTTGTCCAGGTCTTCCCCGAATAAGCGTTCACCATGAAATGGGAAGCTGACCAGCAATTTTTTACAGGGAGCTTCAGCAGACCAGTTTTTGAGCCATAAAAGCCTGCGCATATGTACTACAGACAGCGTAAGGCGGGAGGCCTGATGGATTGAATCCTTTATAGCGTCCACCGCAAAGCATAAGGCTCTAGGTAGATCAGCTAGGGCAAGAGCCTGCTGATCTGGCAAGTCCCTTAAGACCTGTTTCAACTGATCCTTCACTGCTTGGCAGACCCCAATAGCTGCCACTGCTGGTTGTGTCACCAATCCTGCTGTAGAAAAAGCAGATTTTAATAAGGACTCTAATTTTTTATCTTTTGGGTCCTTGAACATTTGGACATTATCCACTGGACATGTCAGTGATTTATTCACACAAGAGATGGCTGCGTCCACTGTAGGGACCCTCCATTTTTTGATGAACTTATCCTCCATGGGATAGACCACTTGAAATCTCTTGGGAGGAGTAAATATTTTATCAGGATGCTCCCAATCCTGGTAAATGAGCCCTTCCAGTAAAGGATGGATCGGAAAGGAACAAACAGTCTGGGGAGCTTTTAGCGACCCCAACGAGGAGACAGAAGTGGATGATGGCTCCGCAAGGGGCATTTTAAATGCTGATCGGACCATATTAGTCAGGGACTGAACCCATAACCTTTCAGCATGTGATGCTGAGAATGGCTCTTCCACTGTTGATTCCTCTACAACAGAATCGACCTCATCCTGATCCCCTTCAGGCAGGTCGATCCCTGTATGGGACTGTTGCTCTGCTAACAGGCACTCTGAGGGAGGAGACGGAGATCGAGCGCTTTTCTCCTGTGACAGGGAAGCCGTGATCAATGCTGACAATCTCTCTTCCAGCCCTCCCAGAGCTGAGGAAAAAACCTCCTCTGTTACATACACAGGAGCAGGTGAACTGAGGACAGCCACAGTACCAGGTACTCCTGAGGGTGCTCTACGGTCACTAACCTCTGATTCTTCAGGGGAGACTGGTGCAGCCGAAGCATGCCCAAGATCCTCAGAGCCCGATGGAGACCCCCTATGCTTCCTGGAATTTTTAGTCCCGGAGTTTTTAGACGGCATTATTCCTAAGCCCAAAGCTGAGGTATTCCAGCCGAAATACACCACTTACTGACAATAGTCTAGCACAAATGCTGCTATAAAAACAGTTGGTGTCTACTAATGTGCCTTTCTATGGGGATGCCTGCATCAACCGCTTGCTGTATGCCTTTTTTAAATGTTGCCAGCTCTGTCTCTGCACTCCATAGCCAGCTCACAACACATAATTGTGGTTTTTAACATGCTGGGACGCCCGCACATGCGCAGAAGCGCTGCGGCGCGCACAGAGCGCCATCCCCCAAGCTCCGCCCCCTTTCCCGGCTCACCTCTATATATAGAGGCGCGTGCACGCGCACGCGCGCGGCCACGTGCGCCTTCGGCGCTAATTTTGAAAAGGAAATCAGGGACAAGAGCCAGGGCCCCTTTTGCCGCAGGCCGGGGGATGGACGAGCATTGCAACATGGCAGAGGAAGCAGTTTCCCACAAGAGAACTCACCATCTGCCTGGACTTGCTCTGATAAAAAGAAACTAGTCCACATGACAAGAAACGTTCCACAGCAGCCTCTAGTGGATTAACACAGGTACCGCAGTCTAATATATTATATATATATTTTTTTTTTTCTTGACCACTATTAAAATTATTACATTTTTTAGTAGTTACAGGCATGCACAGATATTAGCGGGAATACCGTTAGGTAACAGACAGAAAGACAAATTAGGCTTGGGGGTCCCCCAATAGAACCAAGTTCCTGGGGGCCCCCACTTACCTGTTCCCCGCCGCAGGACTTTGTTTGGTCCACAGAAGCCCAAACTTCACCTATCACGGCAGGCATTGTAATTAAACCTTCAGGGACCGGGTTCCCAAGGATTCCACTCCCCTGGACCTGTATAGGACCCTGCACAGAAAACATCTTGGTCATGGGTATGACCAGAGCTCTGGATCCCAGGGTCCAGCTCTCCTAAGAGAAGCATTACAGGCAAAACCTTGCTCTTCTCTGCAAGGCCCGGGTACCGACCGTTTAGCTATGAAGCTTTTTTGGTCGGATCCGGAATAGCTTACTGAGGCCCAAAAGAACCTGTACGCAAGCTCAGTGAAAAACACATGTTTCTTCTTGGCCAACACCTTAGACACTGGCAAAAAAAAACTGAGGTGCTCCCGGATGGGAGGGGCTTATATAGGGGAGGGTACTTCCGTTTTTGGAAGGTGCCAGCACCTGAAGGTATCTATAGAACCCATTAGTAATGACTATGTCGCTCTGTGTCCCGTGATGTACGAGAAAGAAAAATTACTGGCTACCGATCAGCATCACCGACGCTAAGACATCGATCAGAAAAATGATCGCTTAGCGACGGCGGTGCTAGGGGGTGAAAGGGTTACCTGGGGGGTGATCAAGGGGGTTAAACCTTTATTAGGTAATATATGGGGGTACCCGACGCTATAAAAACCTGCGGCGAACCTAAAAAAAATTACTGGCTACCGATCAGCATCACCGACGCTATGACATCGATCAGAAAAATGATCGCTTAGCGACGGCGGTGCTAGGGGGTGAAAGGGTTATCTGGGGGGTGATCAGGGGATTAAACCTTTATTAGGGGGGGGGGTTAGGGGGCTACACTGGACCTAAAACTAAATATAGTGACACTTTTACAGTCACAAATGTCACTGATTGCAGTGATCACTAAATAAATGGTCACTGCAATCAGTGACACTGTGACTGGGGGCTGGGGGGTGATCTGGGGGTGTCTGGGGGGGCGATTTATGTGCCTATGTGTCCTGGTGTCAGTGTAGTGTTGTGTGCACTAACCTGCATCTTCTCCTGTACGGCGCTCGGTATATGCGAGCGCCGCAGGAGATGACATCACTTCCTCCCGCCTGTGTAAACAGTACACAGGCAGGGGAAGCTCTCATTCGCCGGGAGCGATCGAGAGGGGGGGGCCGGAATCGAACGGCCGTCCCCTCATGCCGGATCGCTCCCAGAGGTAAAACGACCACCCACTGTAAAGAAGGGGGGTCCGATCGGACCCCCCAACTATACAAAGGCAATCACGTATATGTACGTGATTCTGCCTGTCGGTGCCATTCTGCCGACGTATATTTACAGTGGGCGGTCGTTAAGTGGTTAAAGCCTTTAGGATTATGGGTGTATGGAGGAAGGGCCTGTGGGGCTACCCCATGGAGGGCCACCTCTTCCACCTGCGGGGGCTTCGTGGGTTTCCTCTATGCAACCACCTACGTAACGTTCGGTCCTCAAGTTCACTATTGTGCCTATGTCGGCCACCAAGGTTGACCTGTCTTGCTCGTGAAGCCTCGATTACATCTCTCCCCCCCCCCCCTTTTGTTCCCTATGTATTTGTATTGTTAAATGATTTGAGTGTGACGAGGATTGTTTTTCCGCTCTAATTTGTGATGCTCATTAAAAAAAAAAAAACGATTGTAACAGAAAATGATAAAAAAAACAACAAACATGGAAGAAGCACTAAATTTTTCATCAAATATGATCTAAAATACAAGCATCAGGTCTCTTACCTCTTTGGGTGGCACTTGGCAGTAGTCTGGCCTCAGACTGCACCACATTTTGGTTACTGAGGAATATAAGACGCCTGAAGTAGCTAGTTCCATCCCCTCGGGAATCCTCAACTACATATTCCCCACTCAGTTCACTCTGTCCACGATATTGCACTGTTCGGGTTCCTATGTCTCCTCCAGCTGATAGAAATGGGATCTGAAAAGAATGACCCACTTTAACAGTGCACTAAAAAAATGAAATGGGGATTAAACAATTCATCGGGAAAATATAAAGTAAGATAAATGTAAAGCATGAGAAGTTGATAAAACATTTCTCTGTATTTCCTGAGCAGCCATAGTGCTCTTGGACTGGACAGCCTAGCACCAGACCCCAACTATTGGTGTTGAGTTAGGCCAACCGGCTGACTATTACATCCTGATGATTTTTACCTATGAAAAACTACTTACTGTACCTGCTTCCACTGTATAAAGTCGATGTAATGAGTTCGGACAAATATCTCCCTGACTAAATGTAAAAATACTAGCAACTAGGGGTGCATGGAATGGGTTTTTTGGTGTCGATACCGAAAATTAAAAATACACTAGGCCGAAAACCGAAACAGATACCGAAAATGACTGTTTTTAAAAAATATTTATATACAATTGTATTATATTCGACTTTTTAATTAATATCATCAATTTAAATTAATATGAATTTATTGTTGGCCATTATTGGCACCTTTAGGGCAAGACAGATCCGAAAAATACAGTCTGCAGTCTCTGACAATCTCTAGTATCATGCCCTCAGTCTCTAACCATCTCCTGTATCATGTCCCCAGTCTCCAACAATCTCTTGTATCATGTCCCCAGTCTCTTACTTAAACTTAAAGGGGTTGTAAAGGTTCATTTTTTATTTTCTAAATAGGTTCCTTTAAGCTAGTGCATTGTTGGTTCACTTACCTTTTCCTTTGATTTACCTTCTAAATATTTTTTTGTCTTTGTTTTCTTTGTCTGAATTTCTCACTTCCTGTTTCTCCTCAGTAAGCTGTTCAGTGAGCTGTTCTGGCCGACTCACAGGAAGTGAGAAATTCAAACAAAGAAAAAAAACATTTAGAAGGTAAATCAAAGGAAAAGGTAAGTGAACCAACAATGCACTAGCTTAAAGGAACCTATTTAGAAAATAAAAAACAAACCTTTACAACACCTTTAAACACACTGCTAATAGTATTAGCAAAATCGCCATTCGGTGCACCTCTAGCAGACATGATACAGGAGACTGTCAGAGACTGCAGACATGGTACAAGAGATCAATGCAGCTTCACCAGTGCCTGTCAGATGCAGCCTACCAGTCAGATGCAGCAGCCTGCCGGTGCCCTTCATGCAGCCTCACCAGTGCCCCTGTCCATCAGATGCAGCAGCCCGCCAGTGCCCATGACATGCAGCCCACCAGTGCCCAGGATATGCAGCCCACCAGTGCCCATGATATGCAGCCCACCAGTGCCCATGACATGCAGCAAAAAGTTATGCAGGAGAGAAGGCTTGTCAGTGCTCTCCTACCCTTTTCCAATGATATGCAGAGGACTGTCAGCACAGTTACACTGTTGAGTGTAAATGACGTCAGTGCTCAACAACAGAAATGCCACAAATTGGGCTTCTGGAAGGGGAGGAGCTGTCAAAGCTGGACTGGAGCAAGCAAAGAAAGTATCTCCACAGTAATTCAAAGTTTCTTTGAGGAAGCAAGGATAGGTATTTCTAAATGAACCCATAGACCAGCATTTATTTTTTAATTAGCCTTAAAGCGATAGTAAACTGCTGAAGAAGAAAAAAATAATACCTGCAAGACAATGACATAATGTGCTAGTATGCACCGCATATTAGCACATTATAAAATAGTTACCTTAGAATGAAGCTCCCGCAGCCCGACCCGGTCAGCGCTGAGGGGGCTGACATGTTGCCTCGCCGTTTTTTCAGAGGTCGCTGGCTCTGGCGCTGTGAGTGGCCGGAGCCGCGATGACATCGATCACGCACATTCGCGGGAGTCCTCCGTTCCGGCTCTATACGCCGGACCTTCCCTGCGTATGCGCCGCTGATGTCAGCGGCTGCATGCGCAGTGAAAATCTCCTAAACCGTGTAGGTTTAGAAGATATTAATTTTACCTACAGGTAAGCCTTATAGGCTTACCTGTAGGTAAAATAGTCCAAGCGGAGTATACAACCGCTTTAAGATTCCAGAATCAGTGGGCTATAGTGGTGGCAGCACACAACTTTACCTGGTGGTTATCTGGCAATCCTGACGGAGCTAATTCTAGAACTTTAGCAGTCAACTCTGACTGAATAGCCTCCATGTTTTCATACTGCTGATCCCTGTGCAAGGCAACGATTATCAGACGACGGTACCCAACGCTCCCCGCCAATTGTCTTCGTCCAGGTTCAGAACCAAACAACCACTCGGTTTCTCTTCCCTGGGGAACTGGAAAACAGGAATGCAAATGTAACTGCGGTAACAAAAAAAGATAACAAAGGTATTCAACTTCCCAGTGTAAATTATGTTCATCCTTGTTGCATGATTTTATTAGTCCTATGGGGAAGGGGGTTACTCCTGGGTTTTCTAGCCCTGCCCACAGATGCTGTCTAAAAATTAAGAAAGACTATTTGCTAGGGGCATAAATAACACATTTCTATAAAATGTTATCCAGTTACAGACTAGATCTGCTTTACTTTGAGAAGCACAACATATGAAATGATTGTATGGGCATGTCACTGCCCAGTATAAGCTTCCTGGTGGTGACATTGGCCAAGCAATTGTGCATTGTGTGCTTCAGTAAGCTTTTTACACTGTTCACTGGAGGCATGTGTCAGGGTGACAACGCAGGAAAAAAAAACAAAGACGGAGGGAGTTATTTACAAAAAAGGCAAATCCACTTTGCACTACAAGTGCAAATTGCACTTGGAAGTGCAGTCGCTGTAGATCTGAGGGGGACATGCAAGGAAAATAAAAACAGCATTTTAGCTTGCACATGATTGGATGATAAAATCAGCAGAGCTTCCCCTCATTTCAGATCTACCCCTCAGATTTCCAGCGACTGCACTTCCAAGTGCACTTTAAACTTGTAGTTTGCACTTGTAGTGAAAAGTGGATTTGCCTTTCGTAAATAACCCCCAAGAGTGTTGTCATCCTATAACAGGAATTGAATTCGCAAAACTTTTATAGCAAGATTACAAGATTTTAGTTTAGTCAAAGTTCTAGAATTAAAATAAGATTTAAAATCACATCAAAATGTTAAACATTATATATTATTTAAGGGATATAAACTTAAAATATGATTATGTATTTGTTTTCCTATGAAATATTTTGTTTCCAAACAGACAATTCTAAGAGCCGGTTCACACCAGGGCGGCGCGACGCGGCACGACTTGTGGGGGCGACCTCGGCGGCGTGATCTCAAGACGACTTGAGACGCCCGCCGAGGCGATTTGCATAAGACTTCTGTACAGAAGTCAATGCAGGTCGCCTTGGGTCGCCCCCAAAAGTAGTACAGGAACCTTTTTCTAAGTCGGAGCGACCTGAGTCGCTCTTACTTAGAACGGTTCCATTGAAAAGCATGGGACGCTACTCGTCAGGCGACTGAGTCGCCTGACGAGTCGCCCTGGTGTGAACCGGGCTCTAAGCAGACGAAATCCTTGCAGAGGCACAGAAATTGAAACAAATATTGCAGTGTGACTAATATGAAGTTAAAGTGTAACTAAAGGCAGAACTTTTTTTTATTTTAGAGTAAGGGAGGGTTATAACTCCTGTCTGTTTTTTTTGCCGTCTGTGTCACATAGGGGGATTTTCAAAAGGAAGTGCGAGGAAATCCCTTCAAAGTGAGGAAATCCCAGGGTGTCACCAGAACTAGTGTCCCATTGGAAGATTTCCCCTCTATAAAGGCCTCTTTCACACTGAGGCGCTTGAAAAACTGCCAGTAAAACACTGAGCGCTTTTGAAGCGCTTTTGAAGCACTTTCAATTTATTTCAATGGAGAGGGGCGTTTTTTCAGCGCACTGCCCCAGTGTGAAAGCATTCATTGATTTTAATGGAAATACGATTTCGGAAGCTTTTCAGGCTCTTTTTTTTTTTAGCGTGAAAGCGCCTCAGTGTGAAAGTGGTCTTACTGTTCTGACATCAACCCAAAGTTTTTTTCTCTTACTTTCGACAAAATACTAAACAGTACAAATAGAGGGCGATTCTCCCCAACAGGGGCACCAACAGAAATAAAAAACACACACACACACACACACACACACACACACACACACACACACCCCTAGTGTTCCAATTCCTTTCCACTCTATCCAAAAACGTGAAAAAATAAAAAAATAAAAAAAATCGGGGCTCTGTTCCTTCCGGAACGCCGGGGAAGCCGCACGTGGGTCCGCCGATCCGGCGGCTCCATGTTTTATCACCGCCTGGTGGTGTCCTTGGGGCGGGTGGGGGTTTTGAGCCAGTCAATCTGGGACCAATCAGGCACGCCCACTCACATCTTACCTACATATTAACAGGTGGCCCCATGGGAACCCAACCTAAAGCCCATGCAGCCATCAGAGTGAACAGATCTTGAAGTTTTTCCGGCTGAAAGTAAGTAATGCCCTACCCCATATATGGCTACTCACCGGAATTCTGCTTTCATTCTGACTCTAATAGAAATTACCCTTTTATTTTCCCTGGATCCTGTGGGTCCTAGGTACCTTTCACCACATCAGCTCTAGAATCCCATCATGGGTTTTCTCCAGCACACCTGTCATCATTTTCCCCTATGACTTGAGGAACTACTATTTACCACCTAACATCACAGGTAATTTTGTGTTTAGCACATTTATTATTTCATATACATAACACACTCATTCACACTAATCATGCATGGGAAACCTTTTCATGTTTTTGCACACATTCCTCTTCCATTATATCTCTCCACCACACCTGTACCACACACACACACACATTATCACAACATTTTCAGTGCTTTTCACCACACCATTCCCCTTTTTGGTTTTCACACGCATTTTTATTTTTTTTTTTATTCACTTTGTTATGCCCATACCCCACTAGCACACCTCACACATCACACACTGCGCTACACAATTAAGTCACCTATATTGGAACATTCACCTTAATAATCCTTTATTATTTATTTTCTTACAGCTATGGGCACCTGGTTTGGCTTCATTTTCTTGGCTTCTGCCCCTGCTCCCCCAGGCTCTCTCTCCCACCCCTCCCTGCCTTGGTGCGTGTGGGGCATTAGTGCAACCTCTCGTAGGCCTGGAGCCTGTCCATGCATCTGCGGCCAGGGGCATTTCCACACTGCCCCCCCCTCCATGTGGGCCGCCTGGGGTGCCGGCCATGGGATCTGTGGTTGTTTTCAAAACTCAACACAAGGGGAGCTCTCTCCCCCAGCTGTAAATTGGTAACAATACCATTAATACCAAGTACACATATTATAGACGTTCCATTGTTGATAGGGTTCTTGTTGTCCATAACAATTTCACCTATACAGTGTTTTCATTTCAGAGCATCTCTTCCTTTCCCCCTGATGATGACCCTAAGGTCAAAACGCGTCGGGGATCAATTTATTACAGGATATCCATGTTATGTATTGAACATGTACCCACACGGCTGTATTTTAATTATTTTTATGTATATGTTTTATGTACCCATTTGGAGTTCTCGTTTTATCTCTAACATTGTTCTCTCCATGGCATATCTCTTTCAATAAATGATACACTCTTATATTACTATTGCATTATTATTTGCTGCAACACAAAGCCCCCTGGGGTAACCTTTCCTATCTATAACAATTTGGGGTGTGCAGTACCAATACCCACTGTTAGTATCGCTTTTCTCTGGCTAAAAAGTGTTCTAATTCCTTTCCACTCTATCCAAAAATGTAAAAAAAAAAAAAAAAAAAAAGTTTTGCCTTTAGTTGTACTTTAAAGTGACTGTAAAGTCTTTTTATTTTAAATAACAAACAGGTTTATACTTACTACAATGGAATTGCACAGAGTGGCCCCAAACCTCCCTTTCTCAAGTCCCTCGCCGGTGCTCCTGAATCCTCCTCTTCTTGGTGTGGAAGCCGCTTTCTATTGTGGCAAACCTGCATGCTTGATCTCAAGCCGCGCTGCCTGTGTCCATTGACGGCCCCCTGCTCACTTGTCACAAGATTTGACTGACAGACGTGTGAACCAATGACTCCCGTTGCTCTCAGCAAAGCCTGTGAAAGCAGTGAGAGAGCCACTACAGACAGGCAACATCGCTGGATCAAACAAGGGCTCAAGTAAGAATTGGGGGAGTGATGGGGCAATACTTTAACCCAAAAATATGTTACCTTATAGTAAGGAATACATTAATATAAAATGTTTAGGCTTTACATCCACTAACGACTCGTTCACACCATAAGTGCATGAAAACTGTACAGATTTCACTTGTAGACTTGAGTTTAAGACAGTTTTTATGCACGTTTCAGTGAGTTTTCATGTGCATTAGTTATGTGCGCTGTTCACACCAATGTTGATTTCATATCAGTTTTTTTTCTGGGCAGAAAATTGCATACATGTTGAAGATTCCTGCGCAGAAAAAATCTGCACGTTGTGGTGTGAACAGAGCACATAGAGAACCATTGTTTCCTTTGAGAAAAACTGTTTGAATTATTAATAGTTTATAAAAGAGAAGTGAACAAAAATTTTAAATCAGCAGGGAGAATAAGTGTGAACCTAGGCTTAGACAGGTGTCTGACTTTGAGTTATTGATATTACACCCAGTGAAGAATCATACAGAAATAGAATATTAGAACATAAGAAATAAAAAATAAAAACTTACTTATAAAAACAGCAAAGTGATTGGCATGAGATAGGCGTACTGTAGGACTATCTACCACATGAAAGGTGTAACGGGTTCTTCCAGAATCTCCATCACACAAGTCTAATGGCACTTCCTGAGAACTCTGATTTTGGTTCAGGCGGTTACGGATTAGTGCATATTGCTGTCGCTCTTTCACTGCTGCCATTAGTTCATCAGGGCTTGAACAACGCAGAGGCTTGGCGCCCTCCTTATCAGCCATCATTTCCAAGACTTGTGGAAAGCCTGGCATTTGTCGTACCTTTGTCATCACAAATACAAACACTGGTAAAGGAAACTGACTGCCAGACTCATTGCTGCTGCCCTCCGATACTTGATGAACTCGAACCATCCATCCTCCTTGGGAGAACTGATTTACTAGTTTGTCCAAGACGTGGCCTTGAGCCAGAGATACACACAAATATCGTCCACCAAATTGCAAGACACGACCAATTTCAACCAGCAATTTTGTAGCAGTTTCCAGAGTTTTTTCTTCAGTATCAGGGAGTATGGCATCCAATGTCCCCTTATCCAACACAGCCTGAAAGTGGGAATCGGGAAATGTAGTCTGTGTGGCATTCATCAATTGGTACGTCATCAGAGGTCGTTTTTTGCCATTTCGCTCGTTCATCTGGCGAATGACCACCTCGCTCACATCAACATTGGTCAGATTCTGGCATCCAGCATCGTATAGCCTTTCACTTAACTCTGAGTTGCCACAGCCCACCACTAGCACCTGCGAGAAACAAGGTGTACAAATCAGTTATATACGCCCTGGTGCCACCTTTTATCGTTGAATGAATGCAGTGTACAGTAGGTAGGTGGTGAAAGGCTCTCTTTTTTTCTGTAATTAATTCTTCCAACACTTATGCCGCGTACACACGATCGGTTTTACCGATGAAAACAGTCCGATGGACTTTTCTCATCGGACAAACCGATCATGTATGGGCCCCATCGATCTTTTTTCCATTGGTGAGAAAAAATAGAACATGTTTTAAATTTATCCGATGGGAAAAAAAACGATAGCAAATTCCTATCATCTGTGTGGAACTCCATCGGACAAAAAACCCATGCAGGCTCAGAATCAAGTCGACGCATGCTCAGAAGCATTGAACTTCATTTTTCTCGGCTTGTCGGAGTGTTTTACGTCACAGCGTTTGGGACGGATTTTTGACTGATGGTGTGTACGCAAGACTGATGGAAGTCAGCTTCATCGGATTTCCGATGGAAAAATCCATAGGAAATCCGATCGTGTGTACAGGGCTTTAGTAAAGCTCCCTAGTGAATATATTTAAAGCCAAAGTAGGGGAGGGTTAAAGCAGAACAAAAATCCACAAATAATAACCTCCCGACACTGGCATCATCTCCTCGGCTTCTTCTGGATGCCAGGACTTCAGCCATCACTTAAGTGCACTAAGAATATACACTGAGCCTCACAGGCACAGCTCAGTGTATATTCCAAAGAAGATGGTGATTAGTGAAGCAAGTTTGTTTTATTGGTTTATCTTCAGAACTTCAACATTAAAAGGAGAAGTATGACCAAAGCTACTTTGGCCATACTTTTGCGATGGATCACAGAAATGCTCTTCATTCTGTTTTCAGTTGATAGCTGAATTCACAGAGTTGGTCCAGGCTCTGAAAAGATTCTGACCATATGGTACACATTTTACCATATACCCAACACCGACAGCTGGCTTAGCCTCTCAGTGATCTGCCAGCACCTCTCATCCCCTCCAGAGCTCAGCTCTCCAGTGAGTGCTGGAGGGGCAGAGCACAGAGCTGGTGACTGAGTCACAGCTCTCTGCTCAAAGCAGAGAGGGAGAACTGAGCGATTAGCAGTGTTTGATTGCTCAGTTCTCAGTACAGTGCAGATGGGGGACAGATGCAGCATCAGATCGATGCTGAATCCACCTAGGCAAGTATAAAAAAAAAAATTCCAAATCCTGAACTTCTCTTTTAAGCACTTTTGGTGCCAACAATTGCCAATCTTGACCACTCATACCCTCAAGTGACTCCAAAATCTCAATGAAGACAGGCTGCTTACTTCCAAGATAGGGAAGTCTTTAACACAAATGAACGGAAAAAAGGCAGAGCATCTTGTCCCCAACAATTACATTATATTAGTGAAAACAAGATATAAAATGGTATTTAAAGATGTTAATCAATTACACGCTGGGTTCCTCAAATGATAGTAAATGTCAACTCTCATCTCCTCAGGTGGTGACTCTAGACCAGTGGTTCTCAACCTGGGGGTTGAATTATGATTTTCCAGGGGTCACCGAATCCTGGGCTGTTCCTGAAGCCCGCACCACTCTCCCAGCTTTTTTGCTGTCGCCCAGCTGGGCTGTTCTTGGAGCCCGCAGCCGCCCACTCAGCCTCTTCACAGCCGCCCATTCAGTTCACGGCATGGCTGGGGGGGCAGAGACTAGAGGTCAGCTGACTGGTGAGGAATGTGAAGTGGGAGGGGCTGGAGAAGACCCTATCTCCTGATTTCGGCACAGGTGTCACTGCTGCAAAATACCACAGAGCTGGAGACACAGTTAATCCGGCGACACAGTGAGTAATACTACCTGTGATTAGGGTTGCCATTAAAAGTCCCTACTACAGTTCTCAGATCACCAGATGACCTTGATCAAGAGCACCTAAGTTGGCCGATCAGAACTCCCCCCAGCATTGCCACTTATCCCACCCCCCTACCAAGGAGTAAGAGAAGGAATAAAAATAGAGAATACATTGAAGGGAGAGGAAAGGAGGGGGAGGAACAAAGAAAAAGGAGAGAAAGAATAAAGTAAAGAACAAGAAAGACGGCTAGAGAGAGGGATGGGGGAAAAAAACAAGAAATTAGAGAAGAGATAAAAGGGACAGAAAGGAGAACAAAGAGAAAGAGTGGTACATCCTAAATGTACCATAAGGGGTTTTAATACTGTACGAGTGGAAGGGACTCAGGGAGCGCTAAATGTCCACGGGTTAGGGGCGCAAATTACTTGTCTTGACTTGGGTGTTGACAACCCACGCTATGAAAATAATTTTACTGTTAGGGGTCCCCACAACTTGGGAAATCTTATCAAGGGGTCACGGCACTAGTAAGGTTAAGAACCACTGCTCTAGACAGTAAATCTTTGGTCACACTGAATCCGACTTCGAAATTGTGAGACTTTGTGAAAAACAGTCACATTTCAGTTCGACTTCAGGTGCAACTTTGAAGACATCTGTGTGACTCCAATGGAGTCGGAGTCACATTGACTTGACCGCTTCCGTTGCGGACAATAGGGTGCGACTTTTCATGCGATTTGGAACTATCAAATTGCATGACAAGTTGCGCCAATGTGACTGGGGACTAAAGTGTGATGGACGGAATGGTACTGTACGTGTGTAAGCACTCATATGCATCTGACAGCTTGTCATTGACTTATACAGGCTGCGGCTGAACGCCAAAACATGCGACTCCCAGGCACGGAAATATGCTGAATTCTTGCACTGTGCGCCCAAATGTATTTGTGTGCGTGAGTTTTAGCATTTTTTCTCTTCATACCTATATGTGAAGTGTCACATAGCAACACTTCATTCAAGTCTCTGCACATAGCGTGGTGTACTGCACTGCAATATAGTGACAGCCAACACCTTGAAGAAATATACAGCATATTTGCAACGCACATTGCACCAGCACCGTAGTATGAACAGAGCCCCAGCAGTGACTGGCATTTATCCTGTGCAGAACATTGCCAATCACTGCGCACTGTGTGAATGAGCCTCATGTGTTACCCATGTCAACATTTGCACAAATATTTACATGTGTACTGCGTAAAATGTATTTAAGATCAGACCATATATAATAGATAACAGACCTGCGCTCCGTGTCCTGCAATAAACACGTTTTCAGGAGACTGCTGTTACCCGAAATATGTGAATACAAGATATCAAATTGAAACAAAGCAAAAAAAAGGGTGCTGTCAATTTAAATCAAACCATAAAGTGCCGCAAAGCAAATATAAAACCACAAATAAACAAATATTTCATTGTGCAAAACGCTCATGTGCATCAGCTAATTCATATACAGGTCCTTCTCAAAAAATTAGCATATTGTGATAAAGTTCATTATTTTCTGTAATGTACTGATAAACATTAGACTTTCATATATTTTAGATTCATTACACACAACTGAAGTAGTTCAAGCCTTTTCTTGTTTTAATATTTGATGATTTTGGCATACAGCTCATGAAAACCCCAAATTCCTATCTCAAAAAATTAGCATATCATGAAAAGGTTCTCTAAACGAGCTATTAACCTAATCATCTGAATCAACTAATTAACTCTAAACACCTGCAAAAGATTCCTGAGGCTTTTAAAAACTCCCAGCCTGGTTCATTACTCAAAACCGCAATCATGGGTAAGACTGCCGACCTGACTGCTGTCCAGAAGGCCATCATTGACACCTTCAAGCAAGAGGGTAAGACACAGAAAGAAATTTCTGAACGAATAGGCTGTTCCCAGAGTGCTGTATCAAGGCACCTCAGTGGGAAGTCTGTGGGAAGGAAAAAGTGTGGCAGAAAACGCTGCACAACGAGAAGAGGTGACCGGACCCTGAAGAAGATTGTGGAGAAGGACCGATTCCAGACCTTGGAGGACCTGCGGAAGCAGTGGACTGAGTCTGGAGTAGAAACATCCAGAGCCACCGTGAACAGGCGTGTGCAGGAAATGGGCTACAGGTGCCGCATTCCCCAGGTCAAGCCACTTTTGAACCAGAAACAGCAGCAGAAGCGCCTGACCTGGGCTACAGAGAAGCAGCACTGGACTGTTGCTCAGTGGTCCAAAGTACTTTTTTCGGATGAAAGCAAATTTTGCATGTCATTCGGAAATCAAGGTGCCAGAGTCTGGAGGAAGACTGGGGAGAGGGAAATGCCAAAATGCCTGAAGTCCAGTGTCAAGTACCCACAGTCAGTGATGGTCTGGGGTGCCATGTCAGCTGCTGGTGTTGGTCCACTGTGTTTTATCAAGGGCAGGGTCAATGCAGCTAGCTATCAGGAGATTTTGGAGCACTTCATGCTTCCATCTGCTGAAAAGCTTTATGGAGATGAAGATTTTATTTTTCAGCACGACCTGGCACCTGCTCACAGTGCCAAAACCACTGGTAAATGGTTTACTGACCATGGTATTACTGTGCTCAATTGGCCTGCCAACTCTCCTGACCTGAACCCCATAGAGAATCTGTGGGATATTGGGAAGAGAAAGTTGAGAGACGCAAGACCCAACACTCTGGATGAGCTTAAGGCCGCTATCGAAGCATCCTGGGCCTCCATAACACCTCAGCAGTGCCACAGGCTGGTTGCCTCCATGCCACGCCGCATTGAAGCAGTCATTTCTGCAAAAGGATTCCCGACCAAGTATTGAGTGCATAACTGAACATAATTATTTGAAGGTTGACTTTTTTTGTATTAAAAACACTTTTCTTTTATTGGTCGGATGAAATATGCTAATTTTTTGAGATAGGATTTTTGGGTTGTCATGAGCTGCATGCCAAAATCATCAATATTAAAACAAGAAAAGGCTTGAACTACTTCAGTTGTGTGTAATGAATCTAAAATATATGAAAGTCTAATGTTTATCAGTACATTACAGAAAATAATGAACTTTATCACAATATGCTAATTTTTTGAGAAGGACCTGTACATCAACCTGCTTGGAGCTGGGCTAAGGCTGTCATACATCTCCTTACTTTTAGGACTTCCTTTATTTACTAAATGTGCAAATGTAGCCAATCCACAAAGTGCTCAAGAGCATCACAAAATTAGACCAAAGCCGATCATAAATCTTGTCACAGAATCCACATCACTCTTTTATTCTGTGACACAAGATTTATGATGGGCTTCGTACTAATTTTGTGACACACTTAGTGGATTGGCTACATTTGCACTATTAGTAAGGAAAGGAAGTGCTAAAAGTCACACAACACAGCAAAACCCTGTAAGGAGGTGTATGAAAGACTCAGCCCGAGCTCTAACCAACGCGTTTCACTCCACCCTCAGAGCTTAAAGCGGACCTTCAAGAATTGTTTTCATCTTTCCATCTATAAAATCTTCTGCCCTTGTTGTTTTAACCTTGGATAGTAAAACTTTTTTTTTTCTGCCAGTAAATACCTTATACAGCCCACTTCCCATTTCTTGTTTGGTCATTAGCCTAGGCTTATGACATCATGCACAGCTCTCTCTCTCACTCACTCTCGTAATAGTTTGCCAGGAAGGGAGGGGGGATGAGTTATAGGAGGGCCAATGAGAGCTGCAGAGCTGGAGGTGTGCCTCTGTGTAAATCTAGGAAGTGAACAAGCAGCAGCTTCAGCTGCCCACAGTTAAAATGGTTGCAGCCAGACTTAGTGAATGGAGATTTCTGTAGCATATTTGTCAAGTACAGATACACAGTATATATATATATAAATAATATGCAAAGTGGTTGGAGGGAAGCTTCAGAATGGCAAAGACTTTTTTATTACAAATTATGTGAGCAGACTGCAGTTCCTCTTTAATCATGGGGAATCATGTGATGGGGGCGTGGCCTGGTGGAAGCCCAGGCTGACATACACTTCTTTACAGGGTTTTGCTATGATGTGCGACTTTTAGGACTTTCTTTTCCCTACTAGATGTTTTGAGCTGGGACACGCTCTGTCCTTGTCGGCACTCCTAGTGGCTTTGTCGTGCAAGAGGACCTGGTGGAGCCTTGAGCAGCACCTGTCATTTTTGTTGTGGGTCACAGCGAGTACATTTGCACTGTGTTAAAGTTGATGTATATGAATTTACTGGTGCACATGAGCACTTTGAAATATTGATTTGTAATTTATACTTTTTGCATTGAGCCCCTTTATGGTTTGATTTAAAGAGACAGCACCCCCTTATTTGCACAAGATCAGACCAGGGATGTACAATTTTCTACTTTAGGGTTATGCAGCTTTACACTGCGAGGTAATACTGATCACAGCTTTGTGTAAGAGCCCATAGGCCTCATACGCATGGGAGAGGAGGAGGTGTAATGCATGCCTTGTGCAGGACTGTTTACCGGTGTTCTGTCAAAATAGCCAACTCGTCGAAATCTCCAACCACGTTGCTTCCAGTTACTCTCCAGCATCAGTAAATGGAGATTTTGACAACTTAGCTGTTTTGACACAACACCGGCAGCGTATACACTCCCGTACATGACGAGTTGGTTGTTTTGACAGAGCACAGCGGCTAAGGAGGAAAAAGTTGTTGCTGCCTTGGAGACGGCCATGTTGTTGGTTAGTAGTGGGCACATTAACAACATCCACTAATTATATCATGTACTGTAGTGTTTAAACTGCCAGTGTTCTGTCAAAACAGCAAACACAGCCCTGCACAGATTAACACACCCCCTGTGAAAAAGGCCATGGCCTAAAGCACTCCTGCATGCAGATCCATACGATGCTGAACACAGGGTTCTGTACAGGAGCCCTAATACAGATCTTACAGAAGAGAAGGCACCCTGCCCTCCATCTACACACCTTATCTTTGGGTTTTATGTATTTGTGCAGCAACCCACACAGCTCCAAGTATCCTCCATACCACTCGAAGGCCCGCTCCCCCCTGCGCCTAAAGAACTGCTCCCAGTACTCGCTGGAGGAGAACTCCTTACTACTCTTCGGTAACAGATTCATCTTCCCACCATCACTGCCTCTGTCATCCCATGCAGCTGTCACATGGAGCACACAGTCAACACTTCCGGGTCACAGGTCTCCGCCTCCTCATTGACCACACGCTTCCTATTAAAAAAATGTCATTGGACAGCTGAGGTGTAGCAAGATGGCGGCGACGGAACGTCACTTCCGTTACAAATCCTGACCGAATCTGGCGTAACACTAGCTGAAAAAGACATTGGTCCAGCCCAACTGTGTATAGAACGGCGCTCTTGTTTGTTTCATTTCGGACGTGCTGCTGGGTTACAGCGACACCTCATGTTGGTTTATGTTTATCGCGTTTTAGGTCTGTACACTAGTGAAATTCACATGGACAATGTCCGGGCTTACACTGCAGCCAATTACTATTCTGGTGTACGGAAACAGCAGCCGCCTGTACTACAAGTACTTCTGGGTCACGGTGTCTTCCTCCTAGCTTGTGATTGGTGGGAAGGACTGTGCAGGGGGCGGGGAAGGAGGTGGAGTTTGTTGGTTGCATGTTCCCAGATCAGATCTTGTGCTCCGATATACAAGATCAATGGCTGCAGGGAGTGTTAGAAGCGTCGTGTTTGTGACCGGCAATGCCAAGAAGCTGGAAGAGGTAGAGTACAGAGGAGAGCAGCGATCACACCATCTATACTAAAGATTCTATAGTGATGGGACTGATTGTATCCCCAGTGCTGTCACCACAATCCCCGCCCACTTCTTCTGGAAATGCTAGCAGACTAGCTGTCATCCATTTGGCTGGCTAAAGACCAGAGCACTTTTGTACGATTCTGCACTGCGATCGCTTTAACTGACAATTGCGCGGTCGTGCGACGTGGCTCCCAAACAAAATTGGCGTCCTTTTTCCCCCACAAATGGAGCTTTCTTTTGGTGGTATTTGATCACCTCTGCGGTTTTTATTTTTTGGACTATAAACAAAAATAGAGCGACAATTTTGAAAAAAATTCTATATTTTTTACTTTTTGCTAGTGTAGCGGGGTCTTTAAATTTAGTTGGGGTACACCTGGGGGTAGTGTGACCCAGGTGTGTAATTGTGAAGGTTCTGGACCCCTTTTGTAATTCGTGGAGGATTGGGTGGTGTATTATTCTCCTTGGCCTGTGGGTGGCGGGGTACCTACAGGCTCAAGGTAGAATCACTGCCGCAGTGCTACCCTTTTTGTCCCTTTCCGGAGATGGTACGGCCGGGGCGGGGAACCCGCCGTGGTGTTGAAGGGAGGAGATAAAAGGGGGAGACGCCCTCGCCACGAGGTCTTCGAGGATTTTCTCTTCACGCACCCAGGCACCTTAGGCTTGGGTGCGGGCGGTTAAAGGTTCCGGCCCAGGCGCCCTAGGCCTGACCGGAATGAAGTTGGGGTCCATTCCAGGCACCTTCAGCCTGGGGTGAGGTACTATATCGTAGGCCTGGGGCCCAGTAACTTCGACTGGGTCCCGCGAGGGCGAAGTGATCCGAGGGTGCCGCCTTGCGAGGGGACCCGCATCTGAGGTGAGGAGGCCGGGGAGGTTACCCGTCTGGAGATTCCGGAGCAGCATCAACCCGGTGACGGATGGGCCTCTGGTAACTCCCTTAGAGGGACATCTTCCCCTGATAGGGGCCGCAACGCAGCGAAGGTACTCCCATCTGTGTTCTATGGAGTTGCTAGTAGAGACTCACAAGTTCTATGTTCTGTGCTAAGCAAAGCTGCTATAACCCCTGGTGAAACCACAGGGGTTTAGATTGAAATCAGGATAGTGCCTCGGCCTGCTCATCCCACCGTTTGCATTATGTTATGGGTCGCAACTAATCGGCTGTGAAAGAACTGTTTGTTGTGGAAGTATAATAAACAAGTGTTGGACCCTGCATCGGTGTATGGACTCTGGTTAATGGGAGCAAGGGAGGTTTCAGCATAGCAGGACTGAGCTTCGTAACTAACACACATTGGCCCGAGGAATGTACTGATACTGGCCTTCACCTCACCCACAGCTATGGGGAGGACATGGGCCGTAGCGCATCTCACCCTGTCACGTGAAATACCCCTAGAAAAAGGAGATGGGGTGAGGCCGCTACACTATAATAAATATCCCCCAAAAATATATTAAAATAGTTTTTTTTTCCTCAGTTTAGGCCGATACGTAATCTTCTACATATTTTTGGTAAAGAAAATTGCAATCTGCGTTTATTGATTGGTTTGCGCAAAAGTTATAGCGTTTACAAAATAGGGGATAGTTTTATGGTATTTTTATAAATGGTGGCGATCAGCGATTTTTTTTTTTTTTTTTTTTTCGTGACTGCGACATTATGGCGTACACATCGGACACTTTTGACACATTTTTGGGACCATTGTCATTTTCACAGCGATCCGTGCTATGAAAATGCATTCGTTACTGTGAACATGCCACTGGCAGTGAAGGGGTTAACCACTAGGTGGCGCTGTAGGGGTTAAGTGTTCCCTGCATTGTGTTTCTAACTAAGGGGGGGTTGGGCTCTGTGTCACATGACACTGATCTTCGCTCGGAGTACACGGAGCCGAGATCAGTGTCATTGTCACTAGGCAACAAGCATCTCCCTGCTCTATGCCTCCGTGAGACGATCGCGGGGATCCCAGCGGCGATCGAGCCCACGGGACCCGCGGTGCGACTCACGGGGAAGGTGGCAGGGTCGCGAGCGTGACCACACGGCAAGCATTTAAAGGGCCACGTACAGGTATATGATTATGCCTGTCCGCGCCATTCTGCCGACGTGTATATATACAGTGGGCGGTCGTTAAGCGGTTAAAGTAACGCAGTGCTGTATTGCAAAAAAATGACCTGGTCAGGAAGGGGGGTAAATCTTCCAAAGGCCAAGTGGTTAAAGTAGCAATCATCACTCCCATTAGGATCTATGTTCAGCATTTACAAACTGGAGCTGAATGGTACTTTACCGCCCATTCACAAGGATACAACTTGTCATGCTATTTGACAGTTCTAAATCACATGAAATGTCGCATCCCATTGCTGGTAATGGAACCGTTTATATTGCTGCAACTCATGTCACAGTGATTGTGAAAAAGATCCCTGCATTACTTTTTTACCGATATTTCATTGTGACTTGCATAGACTTCTTTTAAATGAAGTTGCAAGACACGATGAAATCTGCAGTGCAAATCGCACTAAAGTAGCATGATTTCAAAGCCACACAGGTGTGAACCAGGGCTTTTAAAGCTTCGATAAAGCTTGCTGAAAGCTCTGCAAATGTTTGGTAAATGCTTGCTGTTCACACTGCTCTTATACAAGCTGAAGCCTGTGTGAAACAGGCCTGTGACTATACACAATATGACTATATATTCATAACAAATATAAGTGACACTAAAGTGTAACTACAAAGCAACCACTTATTTTTACTGCCCCTTGATCACCTGTGTGAAAGGAACCTTAAAGGGTTTGGTCACTCTCAGAGAAAGTGAAGGGGATATTCAAAGAAGCCTATGAGGGCAGCAATATATGAGCTGCCATTTGATGACTTAGTACAAACTTTGTGGCTGTCATCCTGATCCTGGCTTTACCACCTAGTGAACCAAGAACAAGCATGCAGCCAATGAAAACTGAACACTTGCGCTGCATGCTTGACTCACTAGATCAGATTTTCTCAACCTTTGACCTCAGATAAACTCTTTAAATAATTTTCACGTTTTGGGGAACCCTTGCTTAAAACCCCATACATTGGTGGCCAGTGGGAAGAATGCCCCATACAGTGGTGGCCAGTGGGAAGAATGCCCCATACAGTGGTGGCCAGTGGGAAGAATGCCCCATACAGTGGTGGCCAGTGGGAAGAATGCCCCCATACAGTGGTGGCCAGTGGGAAGAATGCCCCCATACAGTGGTGGCCAGTGGGTAGAATGCCCCATACATTGGTGGCCAGTGGGAAGAATGCCCCCATACAGTGGTGGCCAGTGGGAAGAATGCCCCCATACAGTGGTGGCCAGTGGGTAGAATGCCCCATACATTGGTGGCCAGTGGGAAGAATGCCCCATACATTGGTGGCCAGTGGGAAGAATGCCCCATACATTGGTGGCCAGTGGGAAGAATGCCCCCTACATTGGTGGCCAGTGGGAAGAATGCCCCCTACATTGGTGGCCAGTGGGAAGAATGCCCCCTACATTGGTGGCCAGTGGGAAGAATGCCCCCTACATTGGTGGCCAGTGGGAAGAATGCCCCCTACATTGGTGGCCAGTGGGAAGAATGCCCCCTACATTGGTGGCCAGTGGGAAGAATGCCCCCTACATTGGTGGCCAGTGGGAAGAATTGCCCCCTACATTGGTGGCCAGTGGGAAGAATGCCCCCTACATTGGTGGCCAGTGGGAAGAATGCCCCCTACATTGGTGGCCAGTGGGAAGAATGCCCCCTACATTGGTGGCCAGTGGGAAGAATTGCCCCCTACATTGGTGGCCAGTGGGAAGAATGCCCCATACAGTGGTGGCCAGTGGGAAGAATAGCCCCATACAGTGGTGGCCAGTGGGAAGAATGCCCCCATACAGTGGTGGCCAGTGGGAAGAATGCCCCCATACAGTGGTGGCCAGTGGGAAGAATGCCCCCATACAGTGGTGGCCAGTGGGAAGAATGCCCCCATACAGTGGTGGCCGGTGGGAAGAATGCCCCCATACAGTGGTGGCCGGTGGGAAGAATGCCCCGATACAGTGGTGGCCGGTGGGAAGAATGCCCCCATACAGTGGTGGCCGGTGGGAAGAATGCCCCCATACAGTGGTGGCCGGTGGGAAGAATGCCCCCATACAGTGGTGGCCGGTGGGAAGAATGTCCCATACATTGGTGGGAAGAATGCCCCCATACAGTGGTGGTCCCATGAAACAGGACAGAAGTTACAAGCGAGGATGAATTGTCCACTGTTGGACATCATTTCTCACAACCAGACCACACTATAGAAGACCTTAGAGGGTAAGCTTACCTTTACAAAAAAATCTGTAAGGTGAACTTACACTGGACCCCCTTCCCCGTCCACCCCCTGTCCCGCTATACTGGGGTCCTGCATTTTCCCGTTGTGAGACATCGGATCGTCGCTTCACCAGTCTAGAGATTTTAAATCACAGCGGCTTAATCTCCTATACCAGGGGTCTCCAAACTTTTCAAACAAACAGCCAGTTTATTGTCCTTCAGACTTTAGGCGGGCCAGCGTGGGGCAGGAAATGTCCCGGGCCTGGCATCAGTGATAATAAATATGGCCTCAGGGTTGGTGGTCAATAGGAGGAGTAGTGCCCCTATTAGTAGGAGGAATATTATCCCATGAATGGTATCGGTAGAAGAAATAGTGCCCCATTGTTGGTGTCAGTGGGAGGAATAGTGTCCCATCATTGGTGCCAATGGCAGGACCTATGCCTCACTGTTAGTGCCAGTGAAAGTAATTGTGCCCCAAGGGCCAGATAAAGGCTATCAAAGGGCCACATCTGGCCCTCGGGCTGCAGTTTGGAGACCCCTGCCCTATACGTACCTCTCAGCATGTACGGATAGGAGGCATTCTAATTGGTCGGCGGCATCACATGAAAGGCGCTGACTAATCTGAACCCGCCTAGCCCGACCTGTCAGCGTTGGAGAAGAGGAGAGAAAGCCGCTGGGATTTCATATCCCTGGACCGGTAAAGCGGCGATCCGATGTCTCACAGCGGGAGAACGTGGGACCCCAGTATAGCGAGACTGGGGAGGGGGTGCGGTGTAAGTTCACCTTACAGATTTTCTGTAAAGGTGAACTTACACCTCAATGTTTTGGTTCCTAAAGGGAATTTCAAAAATTATCAGAAAAGGAAAACTTTTGAACTAAGAATGATGCTTCTATTGGGCACACAAAATAACGGCCTAAATTTTAGATATTGGTTTCCTTCCTCATTATCCAACAGTTTTACGACCCCCTCTGACTATCATCCCCCCCCCCCCCATTTACTTCTGGGCTGTGACAAATACTAATTACTACCTCTATGTGTGTTTACTGTTAATATTTGATTCAATGCATTTAACAACGTATAAGTGTGTGTGTGTGTGTGTGCGTAATAAATATATGCCATATATACTCAAGTATAAGCCAAGTTTTTCAGCACTTTTTTTGTGCTGAAAATGCCCCCCTCGGCTTATACTCGAGTCACCTTTTTGCGCCTGATCTCCTGGACTTTGGGGACCTGGTACCGGCCAGCCGTAGGTCCTCTGGACCCCAAACTTAGCACACATGTAGCCCCACTCCTCCTCTACAAGTGTGCAAAGGTTGTTGTCCGGGGGACCTACGGCCGGGGAGCACTGATTTCTTTCAAAGCCGGGCACCTCTTCCATAGACTCCCATGTTATACGTCAGTCTAGGCATGGGCACAGTGAGGCATGCACATGGACACAATGAGGCATGCAGATGGACACCCTAGGCTTATACTCGAGTCAATACGTTTTCCCAGTTTTTTGTGGTAAAATTAGGTGCCTCGGCTTATATTCGGGTCGGCTTATACTCGAGTATATACGGTATATAAATTTTTCATTAGTTTGTTTCAGTTATGAATTTTGTGGTTGGAACAACTGTAAATTGGCTGCATTCTTCCTTCCTTTTTTTTTTTTCTTCATATACACAGGTTGTCCAGATCCTGGGAGACAAGTTCCCATGTAAATTAGTGGCAAAAAAGATTGATTGTAAGTACCTTTTTTATAGTATGTAGCATTAATGGTGGGATGTCTGTATGTCACATTAATCATTTTATTTTGCTTTTTGTCCAGTGCCCGAGTACCAAGGAGAACCAGATGAAATCTCAATTCACAAGTGCAAAGAAGCAGCAAAAGAGGTAAGCAGAGGAACGGGAAAGAATTTTTTTGAAATCTTTTCAAATGTATTAAAAAAAAATAATGAAGAAATTGCATGTACATAAGTATTCACAGCCTCTGCCACAACGCTCAAAATTGAGCTCAGATGCATCCTGTTTCCACCGATCATCCTTGAGATGTTTCTACAACTTGATTGGAGTCCACTTGTGGTAAATTCAGTTGATTGGACATTTTTTGGAAAGGCACACACCTGTCTATATAAGGTCCCACAGTTAACAGTGCATGTCAGAGCACAAACCAAGAAATTAAGCCCAAAGGGATTGTCTGTAGACCTCCTAGACAGGATTGTATCGAGGCACAGATCTGGGGAAGGGTACAGAAAAATGTCTGCAGCATGGAAGGTCCCAATGAGCATAGTGGCCTCCATCATCTGTAAATGGAAGAAGTTTGGAACCAACAGGACTCTTCCTAGAGCGGGCCGCCTGGCCAAACTGAGCGTTCAGGGAGAAGGGTCTTAGTCGGGGAGGTGACCAAGAACCCGATGGTCACTCTGACAGAGCTCCAGCATTTCTCTGTGGAGAGAGAAACTTCCAGAAGAACAACAATCTCTGCAGCACTCCACCCATCAGGCCTGTATAGTAGAGTGGCCAGATGGAAGCCACTTCTTAGTAAAGGCACCTAAAGGACTCTCAGACCATGAAAAACTAAATTCTCTGGTCTGATGGAAAAATAAAATAAAATATTTTGCCTGAATGGCAAGTGTCATGTCTAGAGCAAACCAGGCACTGCTCATCACTTGGTCAATACCATCCCTATAGTGAAGCATGGTGGTGGCAGCATCATGCTGTGGGGATGTTTTTCAGTGGCAGCAACTGGGAGACTAGTCAGGATCGAGGGAAAGATGAATGAAGCCTTATGTACAGAGACATCCTTGATGAAAACCTGCTCCAGAACGCTCTGGGCCTCAGGCTGGGGCGAAGGTTCATCAAGTTGTCGTTATAGGGTGTTGTTTTTAGAATTTTGAGGAAAATAATGAATAATCCATTTTGGAATAAGGCTGTAACAGAACAAAATGTGGAAAAAGTGAAGCGTTGTGACTACTTTCCGGATTCACTGTATATCAAAAAGATGCTGAAAAATCACAGGACAATGCAGATACAAATGTGTGAACCTAACTCAAAGGACTGTAAATATCTACAACACTCTGAGATACTGTTAACAGTGATAAAAATAAATAAATGCGCTACCCAAAAAACACATAAATAATAACAACTCTATAGAGGGAGGTGAAGCAGCTGTGCTGGAATGTGACAAATTCAAACAAAGTGAAAGGTAATAGTACAGCGCTACATATAGGCCAGTAAAAACTGGACTGTAACTCAAATGTGACCATAAATGGAAACACACAAAAAAGTGAGAAGGGGCAGGCTGAACGCCCTACCCAATATATATAAAATGTCCACAATAATAAGTAAAAACAAAAAAATTTAAGAGTGTCCAAAACAGTGGGTAAATAACAAGGAATGGATGTAAAACTTCTGGCACAATTCTTCACGTGGATGGTGACATTAATGTGTGCTTACCAGAAACGTTGGACCCGAATGTCATACGACAGCGGATCAATCAAGCTTAAGTGTATCTCCAACGGCTGCTCCACAGGAACGTCCCCGGATCTCTGATGGATGTTAGACGATCGGATGTCTTCAATCCTGGGTGGAACTGATGGATGCAGTACTTCTCGGGTCTCCAATACCCCCAAGGCTGGAGATCCCACCAGAAGACTGGCACTCTGGATCCCGGTATTCAACCGGACGATGGGATACGATCAAACTTAAATGGAAAATACCCCGACAAGGGTATTGTAGAAGGACCAACTGGAGAAAACTGAAAAAACGTTTTTCCTCACCGATTTCATGCAAAGAGAAGAAAAAAATAGGGGGCTCCAATGGTGTAGGTCAAAAAAAAAATTGGGTTTTTAATCAGAAAAACACCAACATACAAAGATATAAAAAGTGATCACAGTTCATATATTAGAAGACAACATGGAAAGCAAAATGCATAGATTGACGCGTTTCGTTCCTAACAGGACGTCTACAGGGGCATAGTAGACGTCCTGTTAGGAACGAAACGCGTCAGGCTATGCATTTTGCTTCCCATGTTGTCTTTTAATATATGAACTGTGATCACTTTTTATCTTTGTATGTTGGTGTTTTTCTGATTAAAAACCCATTTATTTTTTTTTGACCTACACCATTGGAGCCCCCTATATTTTTATTTTTTTTCTTCTCTTTGCATGAAATCGGTGAGGAAAAGTTTTTTCAGTTTTCTCCAGTTGGTCCTTCTACAATACCCTTGTCGGGGTATTTTCCATTTAAGTTTGATCGTATCCCATCGTCCGGTTGAATGCCGGAATCCAGAGTGCCAGTCTTCTGGTGGGATCTCCAGCCTTGGGGGTATTGGAGACCCGAGAAGTACTGCATCCATCAGTTCCACCCAGGATTGAAGACATCCGATCGTCTAACATCCATCAGAGATCCGGGGACGTTCCTGTGGAGCAGCCGTTGGAGATACACTTAAGCTCGAATGATCCGCTGTCGTATGACATTCGGGTCCAACGTTTCTGGTAAGCACACATTAATGTCACCATCCACGTGAAGAATTGTGCCAGAAGTTTTACATCCATTCCTTGTTATTTACCCACTGTTTTGGACACTCATAATTTTTTTTGCTTTTGTTTATCATTGTGGACATTTTATATATATATTGGGTAGGGTGTTCAGCCTGCCCCTTCTCACTTTTTTGTGTTTCCATTTATGGTCACATTTGAGTTACAGTCCAGTTTTTACTGGCCTATATGTAGCGCTGTACTATTACCTTCCACTTTGAGATACTGTTATGCCTCGTACACACGGTCGGACTTCAAACAAACTTTTCTGTGAATTTTTGTCCGAAGGGAGTTGGCCGGGCACACCCATAGCATACACACGGCAGGACTTTTCTGCAAACTTTCCCAACATCACGTGGTTTTTCTGCTCTTTACCGCCACCCTTTGGTCAACTTCTGCTATTGTTGGTTGATTTTAACATTGGTTCTGGGCATGCGTGTTTGTACTTCGGACAAAAGTCCGGTGGATTTCTGTACACACGATAGGACTTTTGTTGCCGAAAAGTTTGTCCGTTTGCAGAGCGAACTTTTGTCCGATAAAAACCGAAAAAGTTTGTCCGATGGAGCGTACACACGGTAGGATTTTTTTGAAAACTTGCTCATTTTGAAGTTTGTTGTCAAAAAGTCCTACCGTGTGTACGAGGCTTAATAATGACGTATGAGCTGGTTTACTAGAGGCTTTTTAATTCCCCCTGGGGCAGGGGCATTTTTTTTTTTTTTTTGTTCCTACTGGCACAGGGTCATTTTAAACTCTTACTGATCACTGCCGCAAAGGCATTCATAAAAAAAACGACCCTGTATTGGTGGTCACTGGAAGTAAAGAATGCCCCGGTGTTATTCCTCAGTGGAAATAAAAATTGCCCTGTGCCAGTTGTCAGCGGGAATAAAAAATGCCCTCGTGCCAGTGGTCAGTGGGAATAAAAAAATGCCAGTGGAAAGTAAAAAATGTCCCTCTATAGGTTTTCAGTAGAAGTGAAAAACGCCACTGCATCAGTGGGAGTAGGTTAAATCGGCCCCCCAACCGCCGGGCATTGGTGTCAGTAATTAAAAACTATTAGAGTAATTTGGTCCATATTCATTGCCTTTAATTGTAATATATGCAAATGCCTTTCTTAATTCATTGTTTTCAGATTCAGGGCCCAGTTATTGTTGAAGACACGTGTTTGTGTTTTAATGCTCTAGGAGGTCTTCCAGGTCCTTATATGTAAGTAGAATTTATTTTAGAAAAAATTTCCTTTTGAGTGTGTAAATATTTTGCTTTACATTTTTAGGGCCAGTTCACACCACGTGCAGTCCAGTGCGTTTTTTTTTCTGCATCAAAAACGCATGGAAAGTAGGTTATATGGTTTTCAATGGCATAGTTCACAGCAGTGCTTGCAGTTCCATTTCCAGAAAAAAAAGTAGAACATGCTGCATTTTACCTGCACTGGACTGTACTGGAACGCTGTAAAATGCATCAAAAACGCACCTAATTGCACCAAAAACGCACTGGAACACACTTGTCCTTATCTAAGGTTAATAAAAAAGAGGAGTGAAAAAAAGCACTGGACTGCATTAAGGGCCAGTTCACACCATAGAAACGCAATTCAGATGCGTTCCAGGTGCTTTTTTTGCATGCGCGTTTTTGATGCGTTCCAGTGCGTTTTTGGTACGTTTTTAATGCAGTCCAGTGCTTTTTTTCACTCTTTTTTATTAACCTTGGATAAGGACAAGTGTGTTCCAGCGCGTTTATGGTGCATTTAGGTGCGTTTCAGTGCATTTTTTATGCGTTTTACAGCGTTCCAGTACAGTCCAGTGCAGGTAAAATGCAGCAGTTCTACTTTTTTTTTTTTTTTTAACTGCAAGCACTGGTGTGAACTATGCCATTGAAAACCATATAACCTACTTTCCATGCGTTTTTGATGCAGGAAAAAAAAACGCACTGGACTGCATGTGGTGTGAACTGGCCCTAAAAACTTACCAAAAACGCAATGGAACGCATCAAAAACGTGCATGCAAAAAAGCACCTGGAACGCATCCGGATTGCGTTTCTATGGTGTGAACTGGCCCTTAGTGTATTTAAAAATTTTGAAGGAAACCTGTCCTTATTAAGATATGACAGCTGCCATTGCTGTCCTCTTTCTAGAAATGCTAGTTCCCTGGCTGTCTCTGAGTTTAGTACTTTGTGTCATGATCTGAATACTTTTTTTCTGCTCTGTGCCTCAGAATGTTGTAAATACATTGGATTACAGCAATACAGCTGGGCAACTGTATTCACTATATCTGGTCTCCTACAGTACACAGAACAGGGAAATGCCATTATTTTAGTTAGGCCTCATGCCCACTGGCGTTTTTTCAGCCGCGTTTTTGAACGTTTTTTACAGCTTAAAAACGCCTGTCCATGTTAGTCTATAGCTTCATGCCCACCTAGGCGTTTTTGAGCTGTAAAGAGCATAGGCGTTTGTAAGCTGTAAAAAAAACCCAGGGCCAGTGCGTTCCTCAGCGTCAGAATTAGGCAGAAAAAAACGCGAGCGTCAAAAAACGCGCAAAAACGCGCACTAACGCGCAAAAAACGCGCACTAACGCGCGGTCGCGTTTTTAGCTCCGACGTTTTTTTTTTTTTAAAAAAAAAATAAATAAAAATATTTACAATAACATGGACAGGCGTTTTTAAGCTGCAAAAAACGCAGCTGTAAAAACGCCAGTGGGCATGAGGCCTAAATATAAACTGCTAAATACTTTTTCTCATCAGCAGTTGGAGTAGTCATGTATCAGTGTCTGGTTAAAGCTTGTAGGAGGAGTTTTCATTCTCCCATGATTGTCCTATCAGGATAGATGACTCTTGACCCTCTGTCTAGACAGTGCTGATCACATCTACTTTCCCAAGAAAAAAACTCTCTAGAAATACACACCAAACTGAGCTTGTGCAGCTTGTACCCTGGCTCTGTACTACCCGGAGATGGTTTGGGCACTCTGGAAAAAGGGGAGGTTCAGAGGAGAAAGCATCAAACAGCCTTTTCAAGCAAGGTGCAGGAATAAAAGTGCTTCTATATGCAGAAGTTTTTATATCTTAATGCATTAGGATAAAAAACCTTCTGCGTGCAGCAGCCCCCCTAATACTTACCTGAGCCCCATCTTAATCCAGCGATGTTGCATGAGAGACTCTGGGGTCCGGGACTCTCCCTCCTGATTGGCTGAGACACACAGCGGGCGCAATTGGCTCCCGCTGCAGTCAATTTTAGATTCCACAGAGAGTATAACAAGCATGCTTTTACTGCATATACAGACTGATTTTACTGTTGTGGGTTTAGTAACCCTTTAACAGTAGCAGCCCCAATATTTGTATTCAGGTTTTGTTTTAGGAAGAACAGCTTTTTACATCTGGGAATTTTTACTTCCTGTCCCAGAACAGAAAATTAAAAGAGATATTCTCACAGTTTCTCTATTATTATTATTATTATTATTATATATTTTTATTTTTTTTGGGGGGGGGGGTTCTTTTTTTTTTTATATATACACCAAATCTACATAGCTATAACAAACGCAAAAAATAAAGAAAATGACATACACCCAAGGGAATTACGATACCTTTATGCAAGTACCGAACACTGGAAATGTATGTCTATAAGTAGCCTGTCGACCACTCAAAGCGACCTAAACCTTCACGATTAAAAACAGAAATATTATATGTGATATTATTTATTCTTTCAACCTATTTTTCAATAAATGTAATGCAGTCAAAGTTATTAAAGCAGAACTAAGCTGTATTTGAGCATCACAAACTAAAAACGCAATAATTAATTTTTATTAAATCCCCCATCCATCCATGTCTCAATGTAATATTTTGTTGAGATCACTTTAAAAAAAATACCCCTCTAGCATTTCTAGCCATGGCCCTTTTGAGTAGATCAGCTTTTTTTCCCTTGATAAAAAATATCATGATTTTTAAAAACTGCATTTTGTATTTACTCGGGTTATCTTTGTGTAGTATTACAATTTGTTTGATCTGAATCATTTAAATGTAACAAATATGCCAAAAAATAAAAAATCAGGAAAGGGGCAAAAATGTTTTATTTTTACAGCATTGTACACACTATAGAAGGGTATGCTCCTGTTAATTTTTTATTTCAGAGGTTTACAACCACTTTAAGGTTCTTGCTTTATGGACATGGGAAAAAAGTAAGGTATAATGTAAATGATTACTAATGTAAGCATTTGTGTTTATTTTTTTTTTGTTTTTTTTCCTTTCAGAAAATGGTTTCTTGATAAGCTAAAACCTGAAGGTATGCATCAATTTTTCACAACTTTCCTAAATAAATAATTTTTGTATTTTTAATTACGATTCTTCCTTATTTGGGGTCGTGGGAGAATGTCTGTCTGTTTTCTTTTTCGTACATCACGGGACACAGAGCGACTTAGTCATTACTAATGGGTTATATAGATACCTTCAGGTGCTGGCACTGGCAACTTCCAAAACCGGAAGTACCCTCCCCTATATAAGCCCCTCCCATCCGGGAGCACCTCAGTTTTTTTGCCAGTGTCTAAGGTGTTGGCCAAAGAGTAACATGTGTTTTCACTGGGCTTGCGTACAGGTTCTTTTATGGGCCTCAGTAAGCTGTTCCGGATCCGACCAAAAAAGCTTCATAGCTAAACGGTCGGTACCCGGGCCTTGCAACAGAAGAGCAAGGTTTTGCCTGTAATGCCTCTCTTAGGAGGGCTGGACCCTGGGATCCAGAGCTCTGGTCATACCCACGACCAAGATGTTGTCTGTGCAGGGTGCTATACAGGTCCAGGGGAGTGGAATCCTTGGGAACCCGGTCCCTGAAGGTTTAATTACAATGCCTGCCGTGATAGGTGAAGTTTGGGCTTCTGTGGACCAAACAGAGTCCTGCGGCGGGGAACAGGTAAGTGGGGGCCCCCAGGAACTTGGTTCTATTGGGGGACCCCCAAGCCTAATTTGTCTTTCTGTCTGTTACCTAACGGTATTCCCGCTAATATCTGTGTATGCCTGTAACTACTGGAAAATGTAAAATTTTAATAGTAGTCAAGAAAAAAAAAAAAAGGAGACCGCGGTACCTGTGTTAAACCACTAGAGGCCGCTATGGTCCATTTTTTTTGTCATGTGGATCTTTGGCTTTTTTAAGTCAAAAGATCCAGGCAGTTGGTAAGTTTCTCTGTGGGAATCCACTTCCTCTGCCCTGTTGCTGCGCTCATCCACCGCACAGGCCCTCCGGCAAAAAGGGCCCTGGCTCCTAGTCCCTGCTTGTTTTCAAAAAAGGCGCACGGGCGAGCGCACGCGCCTCCTATGAAAGGAAAGGGGCGGGGCGGGTGGATGACGCTCGATGCGCGGCGCTTCTGCGCATGTGCAGGCGTCCCAGCATGGATAAAAGACACAGTACAAGTGTCAGCTGGATGCAAGCAGAGCAGCAACAAACGGTGGCACACAGAGGCGGTTGATGCAGGCATCCCCATAGAAAGGCACTTTAGTGGACACCAGCTGGTATATAGCAGCAACTGTGTTAGACTATTACCAGAAAAATTGGTGTATGACGACGGGAATACCTCAGCTTTGTGCTTAAAGGATATGTCGTCCAGACGCTCCGGAAATAAGTCTTCCAGGAAGCCAAAGGGGTCTCCATCGGGCTCTGAGGATTTTGGGCATGCTTGTATTGCACCAATCTCCCCTGAAATTTCAGAGGTCAGTAGCCGTAGGAACCCCGCAGGAGTACCTGGTGCTGCGGCTGTCCCCAGTCCACCTGCTCCTGTATATATAACAGAATAGGTTTTTTCCTCAACTCTGGGAGGATTGGAAGAGAGATTAACAGCATTGATCGCTGCTTCCCTGTCACAGGGAAAGCGTGTCCGATCTCCGTCTCCTCCTTCAGAGTGCCTGTTAGTGGAGGAACAGCCCCACACAGAGATCGACCTACCTGAAGGGGATCAGGATGAGGTTGATTCGGTTACAGAGGAATCAACAGGGGAAGAACCTTTCTCAGCATCTCAGGCTGAAAGATTATGGGTTCAGTCTCTGACTAACATGGTCCGATTAGCATTTAAAATGCCTCTTGCGGAGCCATCAACCACTGCTGTTTCCTCGCTGGGGTCGCTGAAAGCTCCCCAGGCTGTCTGTTCCTTCCCAATCCACCCTTTATTGGAAGGGCTTATTTACCAGGATTGGGAGCATCCTGATAAAATATTTACTCCCCCCCAAGAGATTTCCGGTGATCTATCCCATGGAGGATAAGTTCATAAAAAAATGGAGAGTCCCTACAGTGGACGCAGCCATCTCTTGTGTGAATAAATCACTGACATGTCCAGTAGATAATGTTCCAATGTTCCAATGTTCAAAGACCCAATAGATAGAAAATTGGAGTCTTTACTAAAATCTGCTTTCTCTACAGCAAGCATGGTGACACAACCTGCAGTAGCAGCGATTGGGGTCTGCCAAGCAGTGAAGGATCAGTTGAAACAGGTCTTAAGGGACTTACCAGATCAGCAGGCTCTTGCCCTAGCTGACCTACCTAGAGCCTTGTGTTTTGCGGTAGATGCCATAAAGGATACAATCCAACAGGCCTCCCGCTTTACGCTGTCTGTAGTACATATGCGTAGGCTTCTATGGCTCAAAAACTGGTCTGCTGAAGCTCCCTGTAAGAAATTGCTGATTAGCTTCCCATTTCATGGAGAACGCTTATTTGGAGAAGATCTGGACAAGTATATCCAGAAAATTTCTGCCGGTAAAAGTACACTCTTGCCGGTTAAGAATAAGGGTAGAAGTCCTTCTTTTAAGAGACCTACTTCTCCAGTCCCTGGCACATCGGCTGTGAAACAGTTCCGACGGCCTCCGCGGTCAAATCCAGGGGGCAGAAATCAGGGACAATCACAGGGTAACAAGAAACCCTGGGTCAAGAGAGGTACGAAACCTCCCCCTAAGTCATGAAGGGTTGCCCCCACTCAATCGGGTGGGGGGAAGACTTCAGTTGTTCACAGAGACCTGGCGGGACACCATCAGAGACAAATGGGTGATCTCCGCAGTAAGTCTGGGATACAAGCTGGAGTTAAAAGACACTCCTCCTGCCCATTTTATGAGGTCAAACGTGCCAAGCGATCCCCAAAAGAGAGGATCCCTCCTTCTGGCACTAGAACAACTATTGCTCCAAGGTGTAATCATGAAGGTTCCCTTGGAAGAAAGCGGGTGCGGGTTTTACTCGAACCTTTTCACAGTCCCCAAACCAAATGGGGACGTGAGGCCCATATTAAATCTAAAAGGGCTAAACAAATTCCTACATATCAGGACTTTTCGGATGGAGTCGATCCGATCGGTGGCCACCGCCCTACAAGGGCAGGAATGGTTAGCCTCGATCGACATAAAGGATGCTTATTTGCATATTCCCATCTTTCTGGCCCACCAGAAATTTCTATGCTTTGTAGTAGAAGGGCGCCATTTTCAGTTCAGAGCCTTACCTTTCGGTCTGGCCACAGCACCACGAGTGTTCACAAAAATTCTGGCCCCACTATTGGCCAATCTAAGAACACGGGGTGTAACGATAATGGCATATTTAGACGACCTGCTACTAATAGACCACTCAGTGGAAAAACTGGAAGTAGCTATTCACAAGACAATCAAGTATCTGGAATATCACGGTTGGATTATCAACCGAGACAAGTCAGCTCTAAGACCAGTCAAAAGTCTGGAATACTTGGGGCTAAGGCTGGATTCAAATCAGAGAAAGATTTTCTTACCTCCAGAGAAGGTGTCGTCTTTGAGAGATTTGACCCACTTAGTGGGTACAAAAAGAAAACCATCCGTACGCCTGTGCATGAGGCTGCTGGGAAAAATGGTGGCTAGAGGGCCATACTGTCAGCCTGGAACAAAAAAGTTCAGGCTTTAGACTTACCAATGTCCCTGTCCCCTTCCGTTCGCAAGAGCCTCCATTGGTGGTTGGTGCCCCAGAATCTGGAAAAAGGGAAACCCTTCAGTCCAGTTTCTTGGAAGGTGGTCACTACAGATGCCAGCCTCATAGGCTGGGGGGCAGTACTGGAGCAATGGTCTCTCCAGGGCAAGTGGTCAGAAGCAGAGAAGGCCCTGCCCATCAATCTCTTAGAGGTACGAGCAGCCCGGTATGCCCTAGTAGCATGGACATCCAAACTCCAAGGGTCCCCTGTCAGAATTCAATCAGACAATGCCACAGCAGTGGCATATATCAATCACCAGGGTGGCACTAGGAGTCGTGCAGCCCAGAGGGAAGCGAATTGCATCCTGGAATGGGCAGAAAGATATGTCCCAGCCATATCCGCGGTTTTCATCCCAGGAGTGGAAAATTGAAGAGCGGACTTTCTAAGTCGCCAGCAATTATGCCCGGGGGAATGGTCTCTTCACCCCGAGGTTTTCCAGGCAATATGCCAGCGGTGGGGAACACCGGATGTAGTAACATTTCTGTCTTTGCAGATGACACCAAGCTATGCAGTGGAATAACGTCCTTACAGGATGTCGCCAATTTACAAGCCGACCTCAATGCTCTGTCTAATTGGGCGACTATGTGGCAGATGAGGTTTAATGTTGATAAATGTAAAGTTATGCACTTGGGGGCTAATAATATGAATGCATCATACATACTAGGGGGAGTACAACTGGGGGGATCCGTAGTGGAGAAGGATCTGGGGGTTTTGGTAGATCATAAGCTCAATAATGGCATGCAATGCCAAGCTGCGGTTTCCAAAGCGAGCAAAGTCCTTTCTTGTATTAAGAGAGGTATGGTCTCCAGAGAGAGAGATATCATTTTGCCCCTGTTCAAATCATTAGTAAGACCTCATCTGGAATATGCAGTTCAGTTTTGGGCCCCAGTTCTCAAAAAGGATATTGGGGAACTGGAGAAAGTGCAGAGAAGGGCAACCAAACTGATAAGAGGCATGGAGGAGCTCAGCTATGAGGAGAGATTAGAGGAACTGAATTTATTCTCTCTTGAGAAGAGGAGATTAAGGGGGGATATGATCAACATGTACAAATATATAAGGGGTCCATATAGTGAACTTGGTGTTCAGTTATTCACTTTACGGTCAACACAAAGGACAAGGGGGCACTCTTTGCGTCTAGAGGAAAAGAGATTTCACCTCCAAATACGGAAAGGTTTTTTCACAGTAAGAGCTGTGAAAATGTGGAATAGACTCCCTGCAGAGGTGGTTCTGGCCAGCTCAGTAGATTGCTTTAAGAAGGGCCTGGATTCTTTCTTAAATGTACATAATATAACTGGGTACTGACATTTATAGGTAAAGTTGATCCAGGGAATATCCGATTGCCTCTCGGGGGATCAGGAAGGAATTTTTTCCCCTGCTGTAGCAAATTGGATAATGCTCTTCTGGGTTTTTTATGCCTTCCTCTGGATCAACTGTGGGTATAGAATTGGGTATATGGGATGGTACGATATATGTTTATTTTTATTTTTTTATTTTTATTTTTTACGATTGAACTGGATGGACTTGTGTCTTTTTTCAACCTGACTAACTATGTAACTATGTATGTAACTATATCTGCTAGCATCCAGATTCAACGCAAAGGTGGACAGATTTGTGTCTCGCACAAGGGATCCCCTAGCTTGCGGCTCGGATGCCCTAGTGTTCCCTTGGGATCAGTTCAAACTGATATATGCATTCCCACCGCCACAATTGTTACCGCGATTAATCCGCAGAATCAGGGTAGAAAAGAAACCAGTGATTCTGGTGGCTCCAGCGTGGCCCCGAAGAGCATGGTACGCGGAGATCGTAAAAATGTCAGTGGGGAGTCCTTGGACCCTCCCACATCGTCCGGACCTGCTTTCGCAGGGACCGATATACCACCCTTCCTTACCAGCCCTGGGTTTGACGGCCTGGCTATTGAAGCCCACATTCTAAAAAAGAGAGGGCTCTCTAATCCTGTGGTATCTACCATGATCAATGCCAGGAAGCCGGTATCCAGGCAGATCTATTATAGGATCTGGAAGGCGTACATCGCGTGGTGTGAAGCCAGGAAATGGCATCCGCGTAAGTACGTAATAGGTAGGATTCTGGACTTCCTACAGTGGGCTGTAGATAGGAAGCTTGCCTTGAGTACTATCAAGGGTCAGATTTCGGCCTTGTCAATATTTTTTCAAAGGCCCTTGGCTTTGCATTCATTAGACAAAGCTTTCATACAAGGAGTGATGCGTATTAGCCCTCCGGTTAGTATTCCCATATGTCCATGGGACTTAAACCTGGTTCTGTTGGTTCTACAGAAACAACCGTTTGAACCATTGCAACACATTTCCTTGGTTCTTCTCACCAGGAAATTGATTTTCTTAGTAGCCATTTGTTCGGCTAAAAGAGTATCGGAATTAGCCGCCTTGTCCTGTAAGGAGCCATATCTGGTTGTCCATAAGGACAGAGTAGTATTACGTCCTCATCCAGCCTTTCTTCCTAAGGTGGTATCGAGGTTTCATTTGAACCAAGATGTGGTTCTTCCTTCTTTTTTCCCAAACCTAGCTCGGTAGAGGAAAAGTTATTGCATTCTTTGGATGTAGTAAGAGCAGTTAAAGCTTATCTAAAAGCCACTGCTCAGATTCGTAGAACGGATACTTTGTTTGTTCTGCCGGAAGGCCCCAGAAAGGGTCAGGCAGCATCAAAATCTACTTTAGCCAAGTGGATACGACAGGTCATAATACAAGCCTATGGCTTGAGAAGGAGACCGCCTCCGTTCAAAGTTAGGGCGCACTCCACAAGAGCAGTTGGAACTTCATGGGCAGTGCATCACCAGGCCTCCCTGGCTCAAGTCTGTAAGGCCGCAACATGGTCTTCAGTACACACGTTTACTAGGTTCTACCAGGTAGACGTTAGAAGTCAGGAGGATGTCGCCTTTGGGCGCAGTGTGTTGCAGGCCGCAAAAGATCCTCATGCCTGATGGCGCCCAGCTTATGTATAGTGTATCCCTCCCCTCATTTGGCATTGCTTTGGGACATCCCATTAGTAATGACTAAGTCGCTCTGTGTCCCGTGATGTACGAAAAAGAAAAAGGGATTTTTATAACAGCTTACCTGTAAAATCCTTTTCTTGGAGTACATCACGGGACACAGAGCTCCCACCCCTCTTTTGGGACACTTATTGCTTTGCTACAAAACTGAGGTGCTCCCGGATGGGAGGGGCTTATATAGGGGAGGGTACTTCCGGTTTTGGAAGTTGCCAGTGCCAGCACCTGAAGGTATCTATATAACCCATTAGTAATGACTAAGTCGCTCTGTGTCCCGTGATGTACTCCAAAAAAAAGGATTTTACAGGTAAGCTGTTATAAAAATCCCTTTTTTTTTTTATTTTATTTTTTTCGAGTCCAGGTTTTATTCGTTTATACATAAAAAAAAAAAAAAAAAAAGAAAAAAGGAACCAAGGTAACATAACCCACAGCGCGAACAATATGACTTCCAGTAAATACAGTCAAACAATACAAGAAGCAGATGGCATTTACAGGATTTCTTGGCTGTGAGGTTTGCATTATAAAGGACCATGTACCTAAACATCATTTTAGTAAAATATGTAACTGGCTTATTTATTGAGAACCATGAGGCGTCTTTCAGACTTGTGGTGCTGCTTACCACCCTCTGAAAAGCAATCCAGCTCTTGGGCTGGGTTGAAGGAAAAAAAATTCCCAGATTTCCCCCATCAACACTGACTTTGTGCTATTGTATTCTGACAGCAGATTTCCCCGCTGTCTGAATACAGTGATCACTGTTGGCAGCTATAGCGGTTGGCAGTGTTCATACGAAAAAATCCCAAAAGGCTGGTTGTACTGAAGTCCAATTGATCAAGTTCAACCAGCCTGCCCATAAATGGATCAAAGTTTGATCCAGCTTAACTCTCCTTGCTGCCTTCCAGCAATGTACAAAGTCCAACAATAGGCTGGAGACTCTACAACTACCCTCTGCTTACAGCAAGGCAGCAGAGCTGAGGACCTGGTGCAGAGCTCACTACCAGAGTCTCTGAGATATTAGACGCTGGTTTATGATTCAGCTTACAGGTATCTTTTACAAATTAAAACAATTCATTTTGGGTTGACCAAACCTTAAAGGATTTAGAAAATACTGTTAAAATGCCAATTGAATTTATTATTATTGTTCTGTCTCAACTACAAAGCGATAAAGTTCATCTCCAAGTTTAAGTAGGCCTTACTCCAAGCTGGTTTGATATTCATCCCTTGCATCGATACAGGCAGTTTAACTCAATGAATAAACTCACAGTTAGGACGACAGACGATGAATCCTTTTGAATGTTCCGTTTAATGATGGATATTCATAGGTAGAAAAACGTTGCAGTTGTAAGCCACATGTAAGATGTTTAGCATGGAAGAAATACAGGAGTAATGACCAGAATCAGGAAGTGGAGGAGATATATAAAGAACTACGGTGAGAGAGAGAGTTCAGCTAGAAAGAAGGGGACAGATCTTAAAGACACAGAGCAAGAATAATCACATAGTGTAACACAACACTCCCCGTCTGAAATCTTTAGATTTCATAACCTTAAACTAAAATATATATTTTCAAAAAGTCCAATACTGACGAATGTCCTGGAACCTGTAATGAAAAACATGCAACAAGCAAATAATAAACGTAAGTTCAACAGGATGAAGAACATAAAGTCACAGTATGATGTCTTCAAATAATTCCAAAGTGCTGAGTAGAACCTGTAGATGGCAGCAATGTACTCCCCGCCGTGCCAACAGCATGGCTAGTCCTTGCACAAGTCATTCCCCTGGCAAAAGGAGTACTAACTCTGTAATTGGTCGACTAAAGGTTCGTGTCGATCCTCCCTTGGTTACCTTGACTTCTACCTTCCGGACTTTGTTATCGTCGCTGGGCATAACCTTAGTAATAAGACCCATAGGCCACTCATTCCGACAAACTTCCTTGTCTTTTAGAAGGATGAGGTCTCCAACCTTAAGATTCGGCTTAGATGCTTGCCATTTGTTACAACCTTGAAGGTGGTGAAGATACTTTTTCTTCCAGCGATGCCAGAACACATTGGCTAGATGCTGCACCTGCTTCCATTGATGCCTGTAACGGTGTGACCGCAGCTTCTGTTTTGTACTTACAGAAGTGTGGAGTGAGGTGTTCACAGTTCTTATTTTCTTATCATCTTCAGGGTTTACTAGCCCATAGGTGGTGTCAATAGGGAGTAAGTAAGAGTCCTCACACAGAAACCTTGGAGGTGACAGCCATAAGCTGTCCTGAAGAGCGGCAGGTGACACAGCTCTGGTCCCACAGTCAGCTGGGTTGAGTTCAGTGGGAACGTGATGCCATTGACTTGGTAGAGAGAATCTCTTGATACGTTCAATCCTGTTGCTGACGTACACATAAAATTGTTTTGTTTGGTTGTTTATGTAACCAAGTACTACCTTACTGTCTGTATAGAAGGTGAAAGAATCAATTCTAGTGTCCATTTCACTTCGTATGACCTCGGCAATTTCTACTGCTAGCGCGGCTGCACAAAGTTCAAGTCTTGGTATGGTATGTGCAGGCTTGGGTGTGAGTTTTGCCTTGCCTAGGACAAAACTACAGTGTGATTCTCCATTCAGTTCAGAGGTCTTCAGTTGAAGTGGATCCTGGAACATAGCAACGGGGAATCTGAAGTTTTTCTAGTGACTTCAAAGAATATCTCCACCTTTCCCACTTGTGTTGATTCTCACTAGGCAAGGGAGTATCCCAGTCTATGTTCTCAGTAGACAACTGTCTTAGTAAAATCTTACCTTGAATGGTAACTGGAGCAAGGAAACCCAGTGGGTCATAGATGCTATTCACTACGGACAGGACTCCTCTCTTAGTGAAGGGTTTGTCGCAAGTTGACACTTGGAAGGTGAATTTGTCTTGCTTGATGTTCCACAACAAACCCAGACTTCGCTGTACAGGAGGCACATCTGTACCTAAGTCAAGGTTTTTTAGACTAGTGGCATAGTCCTCAGAGTGAAAGGCATTCATAAGTTCCTGGCTGTTGGATATAATCTTGTGCAGTCTAAGGTTTGCTACAGACAGCATCTCCTTTGTTCTGGTGAGAAGATCAATTGCTTCTTTAGCAGTTGGAAAGGACTTAAGTGCGTCGTCAACGTAGACGTTTCTTTCAACAAATTGACGGGCATCAGATCCATATTCAACTTCTCCAGTCTGAGCTGTTCTCCTTAGCCCATAAGTTGCCACTGCTGGGGAAGGACTGTTACCGAAGACATGTACCTTCATGCGATAATCTATAACTTCCTTGTTGAGGTCATTGTCCTTGTGCCATAGAAACCTGAGGTAGTTTCTGTTGTCTTCTCTGACGATGAAGCAGTGAAACATCTGTTGAATGTCGGCCATTACTGCTACAGGCTCTTGTCTGAAACGAATCAAGAGTTGGGTCCAGTAAGGAGCATGTTGTTAAGAGAAACACCTTCGTGCTGAGCACTGGAATCAAAGACAACTCTGATTTGGTCTGGTTTGTGTGAGTGATACACGCCAAAGGATGGAAGGTACCAGCATTCTTCTCCCTCCTTTAGTGGGGGAGCAGGCTCTGCATGATCTCTGTCAAATACATTTTGCATAAAGTCCACAAAGTGCTTTTGCATCTCTGGTTTCCTGCTTAAGTTTCGCTTTAAGGAGGAGAATCTACTGATGGCCTGCTGTAAGTTGTTGGGCAATCTCTCTCTTGGGAGACGAAAGGGTAGGGGTGCTACCCAGTTATTGGAGTCATCTTGAAAGAACTCATTGTCCATTACCTTGATGAATTCTTTGTCTTCCATTGAAGGACCCAGTATGTCATCTTCACTGGTTGCATTAAACACTGTAGAGCCGAAGTCGCCATCATGGCAGGAGAAAGGGCTTGTGTCACCTGAGATACCATGTTGCCATTCATGGCTGGCTATCTTCTCTTTCACCCAGTAGTGATGTGGGCATGGCTCAAAGTAAGTGTTTCGGCCATTTGGCAGAACATTTGTCTTGAATGACGAAATGTTGGTAGGTCTTTTCATTTTGCCTATGCAGACATTGCCTATGATGACCCACCCTAGATCCGTGCGCTGGGCAAATGGGGCATCTGGGGGTCCACTGACTTGTCTGTGTACCTTGTGAACTCTTAGAATGTCTCTTCCTAACAGAAGAAGGATCTGAAAATCTTTGTCAAGCGGCGGTATCTCATTTGCTATTACCTTGAGGTGAGGGTGATGGAAAGCAGCAGCTGGAGTAGGGATTTCTTCTGATTGCAATCAACAAGTGTAGGTAAGGGTAATTGCAAGTTACCTTTGAGAGAAGATACCATGAGTCCATGAGCCCTTCTTCCAGAAACCTCTATAGTTCCACTACAGGTACCCAAGGTGTAAGGATGAGCTTCGCCTTTTATTTCAAATAGATTGAACAATTCCGATTTTGCAAGTGATCGATTGCTCTGATCGTCTAAGATAGCATATGCCTTTAGAGACTTTTCTGGTTGATCCTTGTGGTATATGTTCACCAAGCATATCTTAGCACAGGACTTACCACAGCGGTCTTCTCCACAAACTTCAGTGCAGGATGAAGAAATGATGGTAGAATTAGGCACTTGGTCTGTATTCTCCCCACCATGCGTTAACGTGGGAGGAGTGTTGGCAGGTTGTGCAGAGCTGGGCTCAAGAGGATGGAGGGCTTGCACATGTTCTTCAGAGCCACACTCTATGCACTTGATGCACACATTACAGTCCCTTGCAAAATGTTCTGTAGAAGCACAGCACCTGAAACATACCCTAAATGTCTTTAAAAGCTCCTTGCGCTCTTCCAGAGGCTTTTTCCTAAAGCCGATACATTTATTGAGGGGGTGTGGCTTCTTGTGTATGGGACACTCTCTGTTAGGGTTTTCAATCTTCCTACTCTGTTTGTTCGTGGCTAGAACTGTGGTAGGAGTGGGAAGGATGTCAGTCTTTTTCACGGACACTGGGCCTCTATGGTTTCTATAGTTGCCCTGAAGACTGGTACTCTTAGGAAAGGGTGAGAAGTGGCTGTACTCACCGTAGGAAAAACTTGGATCGTTCTTGGTCTCTGCAATTTTCCTGATGAATTCACAGAAGAAAGAGAATGGAGGGAAGGAAACCTTGTTCTCTCTTTTGTATGATGACCCTAGTGCAGTCCTTTTCTCTTGCAAACCATACGGGAGCTTGGAGGCAATTGGGTTTACCCCTCTTGGAGTGTCAAGGTAACTGAGTCCAGGTAGTTTTGGGTCTGTCTTGGCTAGCTGAAGCTCAAGGAGAAGGTCACTCAGTCTCTGGAACTCCTTGTTGTCCTTACCGGATATCTTTGGGAAAGTTTCCAGACGCATGAACAAAGCATTTTCTATAGCTTCTTGACTGCCATAACTTTGCTCTAGTCGCTTCCATGCAGCTGTGAGGCCTGCAGTAGGATTGTCCATGAAAACCGATCTTAATGGCTTAACACGTGCAGCAGATAGAGGACCAAGCCATTTGATCAGCAGATTCAATTCTTGATCAGCTGTAATGCCAATATTGCTGATTGTAGTTCTGAAGGCACATTTCCAACTTCTGTAGTTCTCAGGTTGGTCATCAAAACTTGTAAGACCAGTCTTTGTGAGCACTCTGCGAAGCATGTACCTCACAAACTCTTCTGTCTCAGTTGTCTCCGCCTTTATGTGAGATGCTGTTGGCTGTATGGTGCTGATTGCGTTATCTTTGACATTGTTGTTAAAGGACACAGGGAAATATGGTGCAGCAGATGCATCCAGGCGAGTTGCTTGCTTGAAGTCAGTTGTTCCAATGGTACGTTGATTCAAGGCTGTACCGATGACTGGAGATCGATGACTTGCCTGAAGCTTGCGCTGATGCTCTGTGACGTATGAAGGCAGGCAAGGTAGGCAGGTAGGAAATGCAGTGGAGTGATTTTGAGTGCAGGAAGTTGCTGGAACCTCTTTAACTTGAAGCTGTGAAGGAGTCTCTATGTAGTCGGGAGCATTGGAGACAATGGAGTGTGCACTGCAGTGGCTTAGGACATAGTCTTTAGTGCGTTTGAGGGGGTCTTCCATATCTGCTATGTTTAGGTTAATGCTGTCTTTCTCACTTGCACCTTCGTCTGCACTGATAGCTTGCTGTAGGACCCTTAGCTTTGCCATAGCTGCGTCATGTTTACACTGTTCATTTAAGGTTTCCATTGTTGCTCTTTGTCGTGCTGACTGCGCTTCCAACTCTGCCCTTTGACGTGCTGACTGCGCTTCCAACTCTGCTCTTTTTTCTGCATATGCCACCTGCACTTTGCTGGCTTCCACTTCAGCCCGGGCATTAATAAGTCGCTCACTGAGTGTTGAGTATCTTGAACTATGGGATCTTGACGAGTTTTTAGAACGTCTGGTGGAAACAGATCTGTGAGATGCAGTGTCCTGTAACAGCTTTATTTTTGCTTCTGCCTTTAATCTGGTTTGCTGGATAAAGCTGTCTCTTTCAATATTGAGAGCATTGACGCGCTTTAATTGCATCATTGCACTTTCTGTATTCATGTTTTGTAAGACATTAGTGAATTTGCTGCTGGTAAGCTGATAAAGCTCATATGAGGCAGAAAGTTGTTTAATGGCGCCCTCTAGTGTCAGTGGTTCACGTTCAACAGACATTGTATTGGCTTCAGCAAGGATTTTCTCCCAGACTAATTCCAAGCTATTTGACAATTCAGTCCTTGAAGCTTCATAATTCTCCATTACTTTCCAAGTGGGTTTAACTGAGCGTTTGGGTAACTCAGTTTCTTCAGGAACTTGTGGTGAGGTAGATGTGAGTTCACATGCAGAAACTTGGTCACTCATGATAGCAGACTGACTGTGAAAGCAGGCAGGATCTGTGTGCTGAAATATGACACTGTGCAGATTGTCTCAGGCTATAAGGCTGCCATGTGCTGCTCTGTCCCTTCTGTCTTGCTATGAGGGCAGTAAATCTTCTCTGTTTCAGTACTGACATGCAGAAATCTTGTAATTAGGCTGTGAAACGCCGTTTTTCTACTGTTCTGTCTCAACTACAAAGCGATAAAGTTCATCTCCAGGTTTAAGTAGGCCTTACTCAAGCTGGTTTGATATTCATCCCTTGCATCGATACAGGCAGTTTAACTCAATGAATAAACTCACAGTTAGGACGACAGACGATGAATCCTTTCGAATGTTCCGTTTAATGATGGATATTCATAGGTAGAAAAACTTTGCAGTTGTAAGCCACATGTAAGATGTTTAGCATGGAAGAAATACAGGAGTAATGACCAGAATCAGGAAGTGGAGGAGATATATAAAGAACTACGGTGAGAGAGAGTTCAGCTAGAAAGAAGGGGACAGATCTTAAAGACTCAGAGCAAGAATAATCACATAGTGTAACACAACAATTATAATCATTAAAATGTTCAGTATCTTATTATCTTATACTTTCTATTGATTGCATTCACAGGTTTACATCGGATGTTGGCAGGATTCGATGACAAGTCGGCCTATGCCCTCTGCACATTTGCTTACAGCACTGGAAATCCAGATGACCCTGTACTTCTCTTTAGAGGCAAAACCCTGGTGTGTTCATTGTCCACTTTTCAAATTTTAAAAATGACTATTTTTAAACTTCTAACACAAAAAATAATTTTTCTGGGGAAACGGGCTTCTAAAACTTTATGACCGAAGCTGTGTTTGATTCATTTAGCCCTGGTTCACACTGGTGCGTTTTGACATGCGATTTGGCATGTCAAATCGCATGTCAAAACGGCAGTATTTGCCGCAAATGGCACCATCCTAATCGTTTCTGTACTACTTTTTGCGATTTTGGCCCGCGATCTACATTGACATCTGTACAGAAACCTGCACAGATGTCTCTGTAATCGCGGCCGAAATCAGGACTGACCAGCGGGAGTGAAATCGTGCGAGTTCAGCTGAACTCTCAAGGCTTCACTCCCGCAGCCCAGTGTGAACCTGGGCTAAATCATTTAAGAAAACGCATTGGGGGAGATTTACTAAAACCGGTGCACACAGAGTCTGGTGCAGCTGTGCATAGTAACCAATCAGCTTCTAGCTAAATTGAACAAACTGAAGTTAGAAGCCGATTGGTTACTATACACAGCTGCACCAGGTAAATCTCAAACGTTTTGCAGTTAAAGAGGAACTAAAGCTGACCATACACTGTTAGAGCCCATTCACACAGGGGCAACACGACTTCCAGCGCGATTTTTATGAGGCAACTCAGACACAACTTTAGAATGAATCACAGCGCGACCTGGAGCTATTTACAAGGCAACTCCAAGCTGCCTGCAGGACAGGAGATATTCCAGTGGCCAATCAAACAAGAATCCGCTCTGTGGGAGGGAGGGGGGAGGGAGAGGTTTGCAGGAGACATGTATGTTTTCTTCCTGAAGAGTTGCTCCTATTAAGACAGTGAGAGGCGACTCCCATTGAAATGAATGGTTACAGGTCGCCTAGGAGTCGGATTGAAATAGTACAGGGACCTTTTTTGAAGTCAGAGCGACTGCAGTAGTGTGCATAAGGACGGCTCCATTAACTTACATTGATTTCTTCAGCCAGCGCGACCTGAGGCGACTAGGGGCGACCTGGGGCGATTTGGAGTCGGATCCAAAGACGCCCCTGTGTGAATGGGCTCTTAGTGCCTTTTTCTTCTTCCCCCTTAATTTTTTTCGTTCAGCCAAAAAAAAAACACAAAAAAAACTACTAGATTTCTTCATCCACAAAATTTAGATTGAATCCCTCCCACCCAGACATTGTATTCTGACAGCTTTAACCACAGCAGATGTTAACTTAAAATTTGAATACATTTGAGAACCTAGTGTATTTCAAAGATCAATAAGACCCCTTTCACACTGGAGCGTTTTGCAGGCGCTATAGCGTTAAAAATAGCGCCTGCAAACCACCCTTAAACAGCTGTTACATTCACTCCAGTGTGAAAGCCCCGAGGGCTTTCACACTGGAGGGTTGCGCTAGCAGGACGGTAAAAAAAGTCCTGCTAGCCGCATCTTTGGAGCGGTGTGTTTACCGCTCCTACCTATTGAAATCAATGGGACAGCGCGGCTATACCGACCACAATGCGCTGCTTTAGCAGCGTATTGCGGGCGATTTTAACCCTTTCTCGGCCGCTAGCAGGGGTTAAAAGCGCCCCGTTAGCGGCCGAAATGCGCCGCAAATCCACTCATAGCGTCCGCCCTATGGGCGGCTCAGTGTGAAAGGGGTCTAAGGCTTCATTCACAGAGGTGGCAAAAACAGGCAGATTGACCACTTAGTAAGTCTCATTATTGATTTTAAAATGGGGAGTGGATAGAGTGGTATGCATGCACACGCGTTCAAGTTGTCTTGCAGTGAGACAGAAATAATGCTTGGCCGGCATTGAAGCTTTGCAACGGCCTATGTTGACTTCTATTGTATTTTTCCTTAAAGGCACTGTAAAAGTGTGTGTGTGTGTAATTTTATTTACATTATTATATATATGTGTGTGTGTGTGTGTGTGTGTGTGTGTGTGTGTAATTTATTTATATAAATATAATATGTATGTGTGTGTTTAGGGTGCTGTTAATGTGCGATTGCAAAGCATTAGAAGTAAGTAGTCAGGATGAGAAAAAAAAAACGCACAGGGATCTTGAGCATTTGAATGAATGGAGATGTCCTTGTCACGTGAATTTGACACATATGAACAATGTTGCCAAACCTGGCTTCCATGGAAATTGTTTAGGCAATCCTCTGAAATAAGAAATATATGTATGGGTCGGTTGTGAGATTTAAACCATGGCTAGAGTTGAGATGAACGTGGGGACGTTGGTATGTACGAGTGCCTATTGCTGACTGCGTGTTTTTTGGGTTTGTGGTTTTATATGTCTTAAACCCTTGTGGGAGTGGAAGAGGGGGAGTATTAATCATAAGCCTCGTACACATGATCGGATTGTGTGATGACAGGCTTTTGTCGGAAAATCTGACCATTTGTATGCTCCATCGGATAAATGTTGTCGGATTTTCCGACAACAAATGTTGGATAGCATGCTTTAAAATTTTCCGACAACAAATGTGTGCTGTCGGATTATCCGATCGTGTGTACAGAAGTCCTTAGGAAAAAACTCCAAAGTACAAACACGCATGCCAGAAGAAATAATAACCATAACACAACATTAGCAGAAGTTGCCCAAAGGGTGGCGCTAAAGAGCTGAAAAACCACGTAGTTCTGTGTTTGTTGGCCGACAATTCTTTGCCGTTTTGTATGCAATACAAGTTTACGGCCAACTCCCTTCGGACAAAAGACCTACGCTTTGTCCGATGGAAATCCGATTGTGTGTGGCTTTAAGCCCCATACACACGGTCGGACTTCCATCGGACTTTTCTGTGGATTTTTGTCCAAACAGAGTTGGCCGGGAACACCCATAGCATACACACCACAGGACTTTTCTGCAAACTTTCCCAAAACTTTTTGCAACATCACTTGTTTTTTCTGCTCTTACCGCCACCCCTTGGTCAACTTCTGCTATTTTTGGTTGATTTTAACATTAGTTGTTTTGTCCATCGGACAAAAGTCCAATGGTTTTCTGTACACACGGTCGGACTTTGCTCCATCAGACTTTTGTTGGCCAGAAGTTTGTCCGTTTGCAGACCCAACTTTTGTCCGATGAAAACAAAAAAAAAGTTTGTCCGATGGAGCGTACACACGGTCGGATTGTTGGTCCAACTTGCTCAAAATTAAGTTTGTTGGCCAAAAGTCCGACCGTGTGTATGGGGCTTTAGACTATAATTTGGCTGGGGTGAGGGAAATTTAATATGATTGTTCTCTCTTGGGGTCCAGCAATTCGAGTAGTCGGGGAAACTATTTATTTTTCATAATATAGAAGTGAATATATTGTTGGACTTGGTCCCAATAATACTTTAATCAAGGCCATTATTTGGGCAAGGGTGTACGTAGGGGGTTTGTATATGTTTATGAGTAATATGTTTTATGTGATGTATATTTCTTAACCTCTTCAGACCCGCGCTATAGCCGAAAGACGGCTGCAGCGCGGACCTGAATTGCCGGGAGGGTGTCCCTGGACATCGTCCCGTTCTGGAGCGGCCTGCGCACCCCCTGTGCGCTCTGTGATCCCGACCCCTTACAACGTAATCGGCTGTCAGCCAATGTCAACTAATCATGTGATTAAACAGAGCTGGCAATCGGCTATTTTTTTCTCCTCACGCTGATAGCGTGAGGAGAAAAAAAAAAGGCTGATCACCGGCAGCTGTTAGAGGGACATCGGTCCCGATCAGGGAGAGCAGCCGCCTGCTCATTTGTGCCTCCTGTGCCACCTAGCAGTGCACAACAGTGACGCCTTCCAGTGCCCACAGTGCCACCCATCAGTGCCGCCCATAAGTGTCACCTACCAGTAAGTGCCACCTACCAGTGCCCATCAGTGGTACCCATCGGTAACACCCATCAGTGCCGCCTTATCTGTCCCCATCAGTGCTGCCTTATCTATCCCCATCCGTGCTCACCAGTGCAGCCTATCAGTGCCCACCAGTGCCGCCTCATCAGCGCATATCAATGAAGGAGAAAAATTACCTGTTTGCAAAATTTTATAACAAACTATGTTTCCATGTTTTTTTTTTTTTGTTTCTTTAGCAAAAAATTAAAACCCCAGCGGTGATTAAATACCACCAAAAGAAAGCTCTATTTGTGTGAAAAAAATAACAATTTAATTTGGGTACAGTGTAGTATGACCGCGCAATTATCATTCAAAATGCGTTAGCGCTGAAAAGGAAGTGGTTAATGAAGTATGTTGAAATATTTTATGTATTGTAAATGTATATGAAAATTTCAATTAAATTAGATTGAACAAGACAGCATTAAAGTTTCAACGCCTGTGTGAACTTGGCTAAATAATGCACATCTCTCATTGATTTATTATAAGGAGTCTGTGTAATGATGATGTGTGTATATATATTCACTAATTGTAAATTTTCTTCATCCACACAACAAAATTGTTGCATTGATCTTCTGACTTCTAGCCAAATATTTTATCAAAATATATTTGTATGCTTTTTATTCCTTGAGGACATGACAGAATATCTTTTCACTTTTAGGGGCTAATAGTATCTCCACGCGGGCCACGGGACTTTGGATGGGACCCATGTTTTCAGCCGGATGGTTTTGAACAGACGTAAGTAGTCTCTTGGTATGAGCTGAGGTCCATGGCTGTCCATAGCATGAAGCCTCGTACACACGGCCGGTTTTCTCGTCCGGAAACTACAAGAAAATTGCCGGCAGAGCTTTCTTGCCGAGAAAACTGGCCGTGTGTACGAGGCTTTCAGGTTTCTCGTCAGGAAAACTGGCCAGAATCTCAACAAGAAAAATAGAGAACCTGCTCTCTATTTTCTCGTCGGGATTCTCGTTGGCCTGTTTCCCGACGAGAAACCCGACGAGAAACCCGAGAGTGTGTACACTTGCCTGTTGCCATGGAAACCCGCGCATGCTCGAAATGACTGACGCATGCGGGGTAGCTTCCTAGGCATAGGTAGGGTGTAGCAAGATGGCGGCGACGGCATTGAATGTGAGGAGTGCACGCTCGTCGTAGTCGATGGCGTCACCGCGTTCGTGCCATTCAAAGGAACGGCGGTTCTTTTGAATCGAGCGTGTGTACACTCGGCCGGGACAAGATTCTTGTTAAGAATCTCGTCAGGAAAAACCTACGTGTTTTTTCCTGACGAGATTCTCGGCCGTGTGTACGAGGCTTTAGAGTGGAGGAAGAGAAGGGGGCAGGCAGGTGTATCTGATGTCAAGGAGCAAAATAGTGGTTAGAACAGGTTTTCTATCAAGCTGCATTTTGCAAAACTTGTAGGTAACATATTTTTAACAAATCCAAGGGGTTTATTTACTAAAGGCAAATGCACTTTGCACTACAAGTTCACTTGGAAATGCGGTCGCTGTAGATCTGGGGGGGGGGGGCATGCCAGAAAACAAAAAAACTTATTTTTTTTGCTTGCACACGATTGGATGATAAAATCAGCAGTGTCTCCCCTCATTTAGATCTTTCCCTCAGATCTACAGCGCCTGCACTTCCAAGTGCACTTGTAGTGCAAAGTGGATTAGCCTTTAGTAAATCAACCCCCAAGTTCTATATAAAAGATGTGCACTCACTATATGATCTCCAAAATGTAAGGGTCTAACGGTGCAGAGTATGATATGTAGGAAGGTAAATCTACATGTATTACAGCAGAGGGAAAGGTAACGACCTTCACCCTTTTGTAAACTGGCGCTCACTCTCCAGCCATAGCTAGACGCTCAGACGAGCACTTGATGAAATCCACCAACTTTTTAACAATTGTGTCCTGTATTTCCTCCAATGTGTATAAGTTGGTATCCAGCAAAACAAAGTCTTACACTACCAGATCATCTACAGTGCATCCGGAATGTATTCACAGCAGGGTTCGACAAACCCCAGGCGCCAGGTTGCAATTGCGACTAGAATTAGCGACCTGGGGTGGCACAGCTGGAGTATCCTGTGTCTCCGTGCACCCCCGCCGTGCGATCGCGCCGGCCGGTAATGGAGGCCGCGGCTTTGCGGCCTTCTGCAGGCCTATGCTTCCTTCTGTGATCTGGCGCCATCTTGTGGTGGCCGTTGGTATGACAACCAGCAATGCTAATGGTGCTTCCCCTGTCTGTTTTCACTGCCATCTCCTTCCCTCTAATTAGAACCCCCAAACATTATATATATTTTTTATTCTAACACCCTAGAGAATAAAATGGCAGTCGTTGCAATACTTTCTGTCACACCGTATTTGCGCAGCGGTCTTACATTAGGAAAAAATACACTTTTTTTAAATTAAAAAATAAGACAACAGTAAAGTTAGCCCAATTTTTTTTTAATACTGTGAAAGATAATGTTACGCCGAGTAAATTGATACCCATGTCACCCTTCAAATTTGCATCCGCTCGTGGAATGGCGACAAACTTTTACCCTTTAAAATCTCCATAGGTGACATTTACAAAATTCTACAGGTTGCATGTTTTGCGTTACAGATGAGGTCTAGGGCTAGAATTATTGCTCTCGCTCTACCAATCGCGGCGATACCTCACGTGTGGTTTGAACACCGCTTTCATATGCGTGCGCTACTCACGTATGCATTCACTTCTGCGCGCGAGCTCGGCGGGACGGGGCGTGTTCCTGGCTCCTAACTTTTTTTTAAAGAAAAAAGGTTGGTCTTTATTTAGAAGATATCAAAGAACAAGAGATATACAAACATGTCCTGTGCATATTACAATTCAATAGGCCATACATATCATCTAAACATAGATCAGTGTCAGTCTGACCCAAAATACATTATCAAAACTAAACAAAGGAAAATAAAACAATGACATGAGAAAAACAACATCTCAAGATCCTTGGGTCCAAGGCATCCATACCCGATCGAATTTCTTGGGACAACCCCTGCTAACATATGTCAACTTGTACATCGGTATGACCGTATTAACAGAGGAGTCCCAAGACTAAATTTTGGGGGGGGACAGGGGAGGACCATTGTTTTGAGGATTTCTTTCTTAGCGTAAAACAGTAGCATAGATACAAGTAACTTTGTGTATCTGGGCCTCTGGTCATCATCGTGTATCCCAAGCAAGGCCAGTTCGGGTGATGCTGGGATAGACAATGCGAGTCGGATATTAATACATTCAAAAACCTCGGGCCAGAACTTCTCCACCAAGGGACAGGCCCAGAACATATGAATAAATGTACCCTCCGAAGAGCGACATTTCTGACACATAGGAGATTTATCTGGGTAAATTCCATGTAATCTCTGAGGTGTGTAGTAAATACGGTGAATAAATATAGTCTGCATTAATTTATCTCTAGAGGATATCATCAATTTAGACCCATCTTCAAAACATTCCTCCCAAGTAGCTCTGTCCAGGCTGGGGACATCCGTCAACCATTTTTCCCATAGGGTGTCTATTTTAGGCGAGTCAACTACCAAGAGTGCAAGGTAAAGAGCAGAGAGCGTCTTCTCAAGATCGTCCTGAGCCAGTAACCTCTCAACAGGATCCGCTACTAAATTAATAGTCTGGGGGAATTGAGCCCTGGCAGCGTGTCTCAACTGGAAGTATCGGAAGAGCATTCGCTCCGGCAGCCCAAACCGGTCAACCAATTGCCTGAAGGACAATAGCCTACCGGAGCGAAAAACATCCCGAAGGGTCTTAATGCCATATCCAGCCCATAGCTGTGGGTCAGGGATCGTCCTAAAATGAGGGAGGGAGGGAGGGATTACCCCACAGCGGGCAGTATGGAGAGATGTGGTTCGGACGGTTAAATCTCTTCCGAGCAATAGTCCACACCTTAAGGGTAGTCCTGGTTGGTCCCTGAAGAGCCGAGTACGCAGCCGCCCCCCTGTATACCAGGTTCCCCAACTCACCTAGCTAACCCACGACAGCGGCCTCCAAGCAGGTGGCCGCGTTCGACTTGGACTGCATAAACCACCAACGTACTGTGACCAAAATCGCCGCACAATAATAGACCAGGAGGCAGGGGAGCGCAAGACCCCCACAACGGACATGGAGTTGTAATGTGGATCTCGCAATCCTAGGCGAGGAGCCCCTCCAGATAAAGGAGCCTATACAGACATCCAGCTCCTTGAAAAAAGAGCCAGGGAGCCAAACCGGACAGTTCCTAAACACATAAGTGAATCTGGGCAAAAACATCATTTTTAGCACATTAATGCGCCCGAACAGGTTGAGGGGTAAGTCTTTCCATCTGACACAATGTTCCCTAAGTCTCATCACCAGGGGTTTCAGATTGAGGCGGCGAAAGTCCCGAAGGTCCCTCGACACCACAATCCCAAGGTATTTGAACTCCTCGACCCAAATCAACGGGGTACAAGAGACCCCGCTCCGGGGCCGAGGATCCAGCGGGAACAAGACCGATTTAGACCAATTGATCTTGACCCCGGAAAAGCGGCCGAATTCCTCAAATATCTGCAGAGCTGCCCGCAAAGAACCATCAGCATCCTGAAGGTAGAGTAGTGTATCATCCGCATATAGGGATATTTTCTCCTCCAGAGGGCCCACCCGCAGCCCACGAACCACGGAAGACCCTCTAATCAAGATCGCCAGCGGCTCCAGGGCAAACAAGCTGGGCGATAAGGGACAACCCTGCCGGGTGCCCCTCTAGAGGAGAAAAAACTCTGACAACCTGTCGTTAGCCCGAACTCTAGCTCTGGGGGAGTCATACAGCATTCCCAGCCACCTGCGGAACCTAGGCCCAAACCCGAATAGTTTCAACACCTCCCATAGATGATAACCCCATTCCACCGAGTCAAAAGCCTTCTCTGCATCGAGAGAGGCTATGACTCGGTTACCACCATTGTCATGGGAGGTGTCTAGATTAAGGAACAATCGTCGGATGTTGATGTCCGTGCCCTTACCCGGCATGAATCCCGTCTGATCCGGGTGGACCAAATCCTCCATCACCGTAATCAGACGAAGGGCAAGGATCTTGGCCAATAACTTGGCATCGGCATTAATGAGAGAAATGGGCCTATAACAGCCACAATCCTCAGGATCCTTACCAGGCTTGGGCACCAACACCACCATAGCATCAGCCATTGTATCAGGAAGGGAGCCCTGAACCAAAAACTTCTGAAAAAGATCTGTCAGTCGAGGGGCCAACAACTCCTGATATTCTGAGTAAAACTCAATAGGGATGCCATCCAGCCCAGGGGCTTTCCCTGACTGCATGCAGCTCAGTGCCCTCTGCACCTCCTCTAAAGTAATGTCCTTTTCTAAGTCCAAGCTTCGTTCTGGGTCAAGCGTGGGGAAGGGGACCCTGTCCAAAAAGTTGGAGAGATCCGTATCGGTATAAGTCACCCTGAATGAGTAAATGTCTCTATAGAAGCGAAAAAATCTAGAGCAAATGGATTCTGGGGAAGTAAGCAACAAGCCGTCCGCGTCTCTAAGCCTGCCCACATGTGTAGAAGCTCGCTGCCCCCTGGCTAACCAAGCCAAGAGCTTGCCATTCTTGTCCCTAAACTCGAAGACTCTCTGAGCCCTATCAAGCATGGATTTCTTGGTGATGTCCACCCTCAGCAAGGACAATTCCCTAAGGGTGTGCTGCCAGGCGTGATAGGCATCCGAGCTAGGTGACTGGACATAAGCCCTCTCACGCGACAGGGCATCTGCCTCCAGCTGCCTCAGAGCCTGCTCAGACCCTCTCCTCCTAACAGCAATCTTTTTAATATATACACACCCCTCAACCAAGCTTTAAAAGTATCCCAGAGTATCAATGGGCCTGAGGACTCAGCATTCCGTAGCCAGAAACGACAGATTTCATCCGGTAGGTCTTCTTGGATCTCCGGATCTGCCACCCAGTATCTAGAAAGTCTCCAGACCCCCCTGACTCCGGAAGAAGCAGCACCAACCGAGACCATCAACGGAGCATGATCAGAAATGCCACGAGAGAGAATCTCAGTCGAAACCACCTCCCCAACCAGTCCGGGAGAGGCAAACGCCATGTCTATTCGAGATAGAGTACGGTATGTAGTGGAAAGACAAGTATACTGGGTGTCAGAAGGGTGAAAATTGCGCCAAAGATCCGTCATACCAAATGAGGAAGCCCACAAAGACAGCCCTGAACTGGGGGCAGGTGAGGGCCGGAGTCTGTCCTGTACGTCAGACATGACCAGATTGAAATCCCCCACTAACAGTACCTTATCTACCCCATATTGAACAGCCATCTGCATCACCGAGTGGAGAAGAGTGGGATCCGCAGGAGGAGGCAGATAGAGTCCAGCAATAACATACGGAGCATCCGCTATTAGAGCATGCATAATAATAAACCTACCATCAGGGTCAGTGCGAATCGCCTGCAACTGGAAAGGCAGGGAGCGGTGCACAAGGATACTTACTCCCCTAGCATAATTGGAATAGGAGGCATGATAATGTGCACCCACCCAGGCCCGTCTCAGCCCCAGGACTCTAGAGCCCACCAAATGCATCTCCTGCAGTATACAGATTTTCGGATTATGCTGCTGAATGTATTTAAACACTAGTGACCTCTTAACAGCAGAGTTGAGGCCCCTGACATTCTATGACATTACAGTAAACTTGGCCATCATGTAAGTACGACATAACTGAAGGATAGCAGCTCATGTTCCCCACCCCAGGTACCTCGAGGGGGCACAGCGCACCCGCACCAGGCAAGGCATGTATCCAGAGGCGGAAGACCAGGAGGCACTGCACCCCCAGGGCAGACCCTGAAAACATTATCTCTAAGACCAACCAATTGATAGTTAAAGTGGAGCTCCACCCTAAATAGCAACTTTTGCTCTTTGGATTCCTCCCCCCCTCCGGTGTCACAATTGACACCTTTCAGGGGGGAGGGGGGTGAAGATACCTGTCTAAGACAGGTATTTTCACCCACATCCGGGAGTCCTCTCTCCGGGAAATCTGCGGGAGTTACGTCACTTCCCGCAGACTTCCCTTGGTGTTCTGGGAGACACTCGGCTCCCAGAACACAGGAGCACCAATCAGAACGGCGCAGCGCGACTCGCGCATGCGCCGTAGGGAACCGGGCATGAAGCCGCAGGGCTTCACTTCCTGGTTCCCTCAGCGAGGATGGCGGAGGGAGCAGCAGAGCGACGAGCGGTCGCTCGTCCTCTGCTGCGGACGTCGCTGGACTCCAGGACAGGCAAGTGTCCAAATATTAAAAGCCAGCAGCTGCTGTAGCTGTAGCTGCTGGCTTTTAATATTTTTTTTTCCGGCGGAGCTCCGCTTTAAGGAAATAAACATAACAAACCATAGAACAACCGCAGTACGGACAGCAACGGCCATCCAACCCCTACCCCCCACCTCGTGTCCTCCCAACATGGAGTAACACATCTTTCCCCAAACAGAACTTGTCCAATGACTATCTCAAAGAGATTTGGAGGCGCGAGCCGCAGCAGACCGGCCCACACAGTCACCAGTAAATGATGAACAGAACCCAAAAAGAAAAAAAAAAAAACAATAATAAGGGGTTTTTGTAGTCACAGGTGTGAGATGCTGGAGTGAGAAACACGCTTTTCCAGCATAGTCCAACAAATATTCCTGGGTACAGAAAAATAAAGCACATGGCGGCCATTCAGCAGGTCCAATGGGCAGGGGAATTCCAGTGTAGCTTCAGGCAGTATACATGGGGAGGACACAGGGGTGTAGGTAGTCCAGACCAAAAAGAAAGACCCCCCCAGTCTCACACCCAATCACCCCAGCTAAAATCCCATGAGTAACCCCGAGTACCTGAGTATCCCAGCTGAAAAACACCGCCACGTACGCTGAGGGAATGTAGGATCCTCATGGAGGCAGTGTCTCAAGCCATGCACCTGCATCCTTAGGATTGGTGAAGATCCGCACAGTCTCACCGTCGACCACCCGCAGTTTAGCCGGGAACATGATGCTGTAGCTGATTCCCTTCGTTCAGAGAGCCGCTTTCACACCATCAAAGGAGCGCCGCTGCCTCTGTGTCTCCATGGTGTAATCCGGGAAGAACATCAGCCTGGTGTTGCGGTACGGGATATTGCCCGCCATGCGGGCGGCTCGGAGCAGCTCATCCCTATCCTGGAAATTCAGCAACCGAAGGATGAAGGTACGGGGGGGGGGCCCCTCCGGACCTGGTCTTGGCGGCACCCGATGAGCCCGTTCCACTGTAAAATGCGGGGAGAGCTGAGCCGCAGGCAGCAGGGTTTTGAGGAAATCCTCCATGAACGCCGTGGGACTGCGCCCCTCCACCCCCTCCGGGAGGCCTACGATGCGGATGTTGTTGCGCCTGCTTCTGTTCTCGGCGTCCTCCGCGCGGTACTCAAGTGCCTTCACCTTGGTGAGCAAGGTCCGGATGGAGGCATCATGGCTGGATACCGCGTCCTCCACATCGCCGACCCGCTGTTCGGCATCCGTCAGTCTGGAGCGGATTTTGTCCAGATCCTGCCTCAGCAAGCCCACGTCCATCTGTACTGCCTCAATCTTGTTTGTGAGCATCGTCTGGCAAGTAGTGATGGCCGCCTGGCAGGTCGTGATAGCTGCCATAACCTCCGGGATACCAGGCGGGGAAGCCGCCACGCTTCCCTCCTGGTCCGTCTGCGACGCCATATTGTGTCAGCGCGCAGGTTTGCCCGGCAGTGGAGAGGCCGGATTTTCAGTGGCCGCGACAACCAAGGGAAACTTCAGCTTTTTGCCCTTCTTCGGGCCTCCGGAGGTTCTGGACGGCATACAGGTGCAGTGGATCCCGAATCTGGAGAAATCCACCCAGGAACGGAGTTAAATACAGATCTTTTTCCAGCAGAGCTCATAAGGTACGTCCGCTCAGTCCGCCATGCCGGCCACGTCCCCCTGCTCCTAACTTTTTTAGCTGGCTCCTAGATTCCAAGCAAATTTGTCAAGCCCTGATTCACAGCACTTCACTTTTCCCACATTGTGTTATGTTACAGCCTTATTCCAGAATGGATTAAATTCATTATTTTCCTCAAAATTCTACAAACAATACCCCATAATGACAAAGTGGAAGAAGTTTGTTTGAAATCTTTGCAAATTTATAAAAAATAAATAAAAAAAAATTGCATGTACATAAGTATTCACAGCCTTTGCTCAATACTTTTGTTAAAGCACCTTTGGCACCAATTCCAGCCTCAAGTCCCTTTTGAGTATGATGCTACAAGCTTGGCACACCTATTTTTGGGCAGTTTCTCCCATTCTTCTTTGCAGGACCTCTCAAGCTCCATTAGATTGGATGGGGAGCGTCTGTGCACAGCCATTTTCAGATCTCTCCAGAGATGTTCAATCGGGTTCAAGTCTGGGCTCTGGCTGGGCCACTCAAGGACATTCACAGAGTTGTTCTATAGCCACTGCTTTGTTATCTTGGCTGTGTGCTTTGGGTCATTGTCCTGTTTGAAGATGAAGCCGGATGGAGCAAGCAAGTTTTCATCAAGGATGCCTCTGTGCATTGCTGCATTCATCATTCCCTCAATCCTGACTAGTCTCCCAGTTCCTGCCACTGAAAAACATCCCCAGAGCATGATTCTGCCACCACCATGCTTCACTGTAGGGATGTTATTGGAGAGGTGACGAGCGGTACCTGGTTTCCTCCAGACATGATGCTTGCCACTCGGGCCAAAGGGTTACATTTTTGTTTCATCAGACCAGAGAATTTTTTTTTCCTCATTTAGGTGCCTTTTGGCAAACTCCGGGCGGGCTGTTATGTGCCTTTCAGGAGTGGCTTCCGTCTGGCCACTCTACTATACAGGCCTGATTGGTGGAGTGCTGCAGAGATGGTGGTTCTTCTGGAAGGTTCTCCTTTCTCCACAGAGAAACACTGGAGCTCTGTCAGAGTGACATTATGGGGCGTTTGTAGAATTTTGAGGAAAATAATGAATTTAATCAATTTTTGGAATAAATCTGTAACATAACAAAATGTGGAAAAAGGGAAGCGCTTTGAATCCTTTCTGGATGAACTGTAAATTCATTAAGCCAAGAAAATGTCAACTTCCCATTTCACTCCTGGAACAGATTAAAGTGGGGCTGAGTGCTGTTCAGCCATTCATGGGAAGCTTTGTATTATATGAATGATAACAGTGAGGGAAAAAAGTATTTGATCCCCTGCTGATTTTGTATGTTTGCCCACTGACACAAAGAACTGATCTGTCTATAATTTTAATGGTAGGTTTATTTTAACAGCGAGAGACAGAATACCAACAAACGCATTTAAAAATAGTTATAAATTGATTTGCATTTTAGTGAGTGAAATAACGATTTGATCCGCTATCAGTAAGATTTCTGTCTCCCAGGTGTCTTCTATACAGGTAATGAGCTGAGATTAGGAGCACTCTCTTAAAAGGAGTGCTCCTAATCTCAGCTTGTCACCTGTATAAAAGACACCTGTCCACAGAAGCAATCGATCAATCAGATTCCAATTTCTCCACCATGGCCAAGACCAAAAAGCTGACCAAGGTTGTCAGGGACAAGATTGTAGACCTACACGAGGCTGGAATGGGCTACAAGACCATCGCCAAGCAGCTTGGTGAGAGGCTGACAACAGTTGGTGCAATTAATTGCGAATGGAAGAAACACAAAAATACTGTCAATCTCCCTCGGTCTGGGGCTCCATGCAAGATCTCACCTTGTGGAGTTTCAATGACCATGAGAACGGTGAGGAATGGGCCCAGAACTACATCGGAGAATCTTGTCAATGATCTCAAGGCAGCTGGGACCATAGTCACCAAGAAAACAATTGTTAACACTACGCCGTGAAGGACTGAAATCCTACAGTGCCCGCAAGGTCCCCCTGCTCAAGAAAACACATGTACAGGCCCGTCTGAAAGTTGTTAATGAACATTTGAATGATTCAGAGGAGAACTGGGTGAAAATATTGTGGTCAGATGAGACCAATATCTTTGGCATCAACTCAACTCGCCGTGTTTAGAGGAGGAGGAATGCTGCCTATGACTCCAAGAACAACATCGCCACCGTCAAACAAGTGGAAACATGATGCTTTGGGGGTGTTTTTCTGCTAAGGGAACAGGACAACTTCACTGCATCAAAGGGACGATAGATGGGGTCATGTACTGTCAAATCTTGGGTGAGAAGCTCCTTCCCTCAGCCAGGGCATTGAAAATGGGTCGTAGATGGGTATTCCAGCATGACAATGACCCAAAACACACGGCCAAGGCATTAAAAGAGTGGCTCAAGAAGAAGCACATTAACGTCCTGGAGTGGCCTAGCCAGTCTCCAGACCGTAATCCCATAGAAAATATGTGGAGGGAGCTGAAGGTTCGAGTTACCAAACGTCAGCCTTGAAACCTTAATTACTTGGAGAGGATCTGCAAAGAGGAATGGGACAAAATCCCTCCTGAGATGTGTGCAAACCTGGTGGCCAACTACAAGAAAGGTCTGACCTCTGTGATTGCCAACAAGGGTTTTGCCACCAAGTACTAAGTCTCATGTTTTGCGAAGGGTCAAATACTTATTTCACTCATTAAAATGCAAATTAAAGTATAACTTATTTTAAATGCGTTTTCTCTGGATATTTTTGTTGTTATTCAGTCTCTCACTGTTAAAATAAATCTACCATTAAAATTATAGACTGATCATTTCTTTGTCAGTGGGCAAACGTACAAAATCAGCAGGGGAGCAAATACTTTTTCCCTCACTGTAACACATTGCGGTATCCAATACCCTACTGAATAATAATGAGCATCAACAACATAGGCTTCTTTCTTTTGTAATTTTTTCTTCTTTTATTTTTTTATTGTTTTTATGTGCAGATCCAATAAAAAAGCATCTTTTAAAAAAGAGAGCCTAAGGCCGGGTTCACACCTATGCGAATTGGTTGCGGCTTACACCGCAACCAATTTGCATAACATTATAAAATACATTGATTTCAATGAGGCTGGTTCACATATGTGCGATGCATTCGCACTGCGCATTGCCCAAAAAAGTGTGCGTTCTCTAGGCATTGCGGTGCGGCTCAGTTGCGAATTCAGGCCCATTATGTTCTATGGGCACGCATCTAATTCGCACATGTGTTGCGTTCTGAACAGGGATCTTGAGGGGCAACTCCACGCCAAATTTTAAATAAAAAAAACGGCATGGGTTCCCCTCCAGGAGCATACCAGGCCTTTAGGTCTGATATGGACTTTAACGGGAACCCCTACGCCCAAAAAAAATCGGCGTGGGGGTCCCCCCAAAATCTATAGCAGACCCTTATCCGAGCACGCAGTCCGGCCGGTCAGGAAAGGGGGTGAGGACGAGCGAGCGCCCCCCCAAACCCTGAACCGTACCAGGCCGCATGCTCTCAACATGGGGGGTGGGTGCTTTGGGGCAGGGGGGCTCTCTGCGGCCCCCCCACCCCACCCCAAAGCACCCTGCCCCCATGTTGATGAGGACAGGGTCTCTTCCCGACAACCCTGGCCGTTGGTTGTCGGGGTATGCGGGCGGGGGGCTTATCGGAATCCGGGAGCCCCCTTTAATAAGGGGGCCCCCAGATCCCGGCCCCCCACCCTATGTGAATGAGTATGGGGTACATCGTACCCCTACCCATTCACCTGCTGGGGAAAAAAAATGTCAATAAAAACACTACACAGGTTTTTAAAGTAATTTATTCGCCAGCTCCGGGGGTATTCTTCCGACTTCGGGGGTCTTCTTCCGACTTCGGGGGTCTCCGGTGTCGTCTCAGCGCTCTCCGGTTCTTCTCTCACTCTCCGGTTCTTTCTTCCTTCTGCCGGGCCTCCGCTATCTTCTTCCAGCTCTTTTGCTAGCAGGGGCCCGGTCTTCTTCGTCACCTTCTTCCCTCTTCTCTCCTGGAGATGTTGACTCGTCGCTGTCTCCGGCTGTAATGCCGTGCGCGCGGAGCGCATTCACTTATATAAGCATGGGCGTGGTCACCGGGTGATGCCACCCGGTGACCCCGCCCCCATATGATGTGACAGTCCCGGGGAATGACAGTCCCGGATTTCCTATTTTCCCAGGTTATTATTTGTGGACTTTTGTTCTGCTTTAACCCTCCCCTACTTTGGCTTTAAATATATTCACTAGGGAGCTTTACTAAAGCCCTGTACACACGATCGGATTTCCTATGGATTCTAATCTGATGGATTTTTCCATCGGAAATCCGATGAAGCTGACTTCCATCAGTCTTGCCTGCACACCATCAGTCAAAAATCCGACCGTCCCAAACGCCGTGACGTAAAACACTCCGACAAGCCGAGAAAAATGAAGTTCAATGCTTCTGAGCGTCGACTTGATTCTGAGCATGCGTGGGTTTTTTGTACGATGGAGATCCACACAGACAATCGGAATTTGCGATCTGTTTTTTCCCATCGGATAAATTTAAAACATGTTCTATTTTTTCTCACCGATGGGGCCCATACACGATCGGTTTGTCCGATGAGAAAAGTCCATCGGACTGTTTTCATCGGTAAAACTGATCGTGTGTACACGGCATCACACAAGCAATATGTCCTTAAATTTTATTTTAAAAAAAAAATGTATTCCATTAATATGTACCTATAAACTGAATGTAATTTGAGTACAACAAAAAGTCACATTTCCAATTATGTCACAACTTTAGAATTCCTCCCTACAAGTTTCACTCAGTAGGGCTTTATTAGGGCTTCTAGACTTCCCTTTTAAGAGCTGTAGCCCAATTGTTTGCTTGTCACTAGAGATGGGATTATATTTCTATATATTTCTATATTTCTATACCTGCATGAGTGTTATTGATCTTTTGAAGTGGTGTAATCTACACTACGGCCACATAGTGTCACTGTTTTCATAGTAACTACACTCCTCAAAAAAATTCAAGGAACACTTTGAAAACATATCAGATCTCTATAGGGAAATATATCATGCTGGATACTGTATCTAAACTGATGTGGACTGGGTAATGTGTTAGGAATGAAAGGATGCCACATCGTTTGATGAAAATGATCAACCTACAGAGGGCTGAATTCAAAGACAACACCAAAAAACAAAAAGTGAAAATTATGCAGCTGGCTTGTTCGTTTTGCTGCAGCAACTCCAAATAGTGCTCAGTAGTTTGTATGGCCCCCATGTGCTAATATGCATGTTGTCAGGGCATGCTCCTAATGAGACAACGGATGGTGTCCTGGGATATTTCCTTCCAGATCTGGAGCAGGGCATCACTGAGCTCCTGAACAGACAGGTGCTTCCTGGCGGCGTCGGATGGACCAAAACATAATGTCACAGAGGTGTTCTTTTGGATTTAGGTCAGGCGAGCGTGGGGGCCATTCAATGGTATCAATTTCTTCATCCTCCAGGAACTGGCTGCATGCTCTCACCACATGAGGCCGGGCATTGTCGTGCACCAGGAGGTACCCAAGACCCACTGCACCAGCGTAGAGTCTGACAATGGGTCCAAGGATTTCATCCTGATACCTAATGGCAGTCAGGGTGCCATTGTGTAGCCTGTGGAGTTCTGTGCGTCTCTCCAAGGATATGCCTCCCTTGACCATCACTGACCCACCACCATACGATGTTACAGGCAGCATAACGTTCTCCACGGCTTCTCCAGACCCTTTCATGTCTGTCACATGTGCTCAGGGTGAACCTGCTCTCATCTGTGAAAAGCAGATAGGACCTGCCAATTCTGGTGTTCAATGGCAAATGCCAATCGAGCACCACGGTACCGGGCAGTGAGCGCAGGGCCCACTAGAGGATGTCAGGCCACCCTCATGTAGTCTGATTCTGATTGTTTGGTCAGAGACATTCACACTGTTCTCATTTGCGTTTGTTCACTGTGGGGCTTGTCAATAGACACTAAGATTTTTTAAAGAGCAAAGACTGGAGTGCCGATCATCTTTTCCTCATTATTCTACTCGGCCAGCGACTGTGGATCAAGTACCTGGGAGCTCTGCTATCTATGTGGTGTATGGGTAGTACTGACTTTTCGGTTTTATAATTCACACTAGTGGCCTACTGGAGGTCATTTTGTAGGGCTCTGGTAGTTCTCATCCTGTTCCTCCTTGCACAAAGGAGCAGATACCGGTCCTGCTGATGGGTTGAGGACCTTCTACGGCTCTGTCCAGCTCTCCTAGAGTAACTGCCTGTAGCCTGGAATCTCCTCCATGTTTTTGAGACTTTGCTGGGAGACACAGCAAACCTTCTGGCAATGACACTTATTGAAGTGCTATCCTGGAGGAGTTGGATTGCTTGTGCAACCTCTATAGGGTTCAATTATTACATCATGCTATCAGTAGTGACGCTGACCCTAGCCAAATGCAAAACTAGTGAAAAACAGTCAGAAAATATGAGTGGGGGGGGAATGTCAGTGGTTAAAAATGCTACCTGTAAAACCACTCCTGTTTTGGAGGTTGTCTCATTGTTGCCCACCTAGTGTACCTGTTGTTTAATTTAACTAACACCAAAGCAGCTGAAACTGATTAACAAACCCCCATTTGCTACTTAAAGCGGAGCTCCAGCCACCCCTCCCCCCTCCAAAAATTAAAAGTCAGCAGCTACGAATACGTTTAATAATATGACGCTTGCCTGGCCAGGGATCCGCGATTTGGGGAACCCCAGCCAATTTTACGATCAGCCCCCGTTGCTGCTGCCGCCACCATTTGTGGTAAGGGGAACCAGCAGTGAAACATTCTCCACTGCGCTTTCTAACTGGCCCGGCAACGGAGGAAGGAGGAGGGGGGACGAACTTCCGGGGGACCTCGCTGTATCTCATCGCAGCCAGGTCTCCTGGAAGTGGGGACAGGTACCTGTCAAATGGATGCCCAGTCCCCCCAAGAGGTGAAAGGTGCCAAATGTGGCACGGGAGGGGAGCAAACAAGCAGAGCTTCCACTTTTGAATTGAACTCTGCTTTAACTGACCAGATCAATATGCCAGGAGTTTAATAATTGACTTGATGCTAAACTCTGGTTAAAAAGTGTTCCTTTCATTTTTTTGAGCAGTGTACATTTAATAAGACTTTTCCTTTTGGAATTATCACAGCAGTGGCATGTAGAATTTATTTGAGAGAATATTTAAATATAACGTCCAACAACAATAGATATTTTTTTAAAGGACATTTAAAAAAAAAAGTTTTATTGCAATACCTCATCCTCAAAGTCGAGAACTGTAGTGAAATCTTCCTATCTGAAGACCAAATCCTATAACATAGAGTAAGATTTGAGCATTTCCCAATAAACCTAGAGTATTTATAGAGTACCCAGACATAGGGGAACAAAACAGGAAACAAATATTATTTACAGAGTTTAATATTTCACTGCCATGTCTTAGTATCACATTTGTCTGGACGGTGACATTACACTTTAGTATACGGACATGAGTGTACTGAAAGGAGTTCTTGGAAGGTCACCTTTCATAGCATCGTTGATCCAATAAATATCCTGTGTCCATAAAGACCTGTCGTTTTTGACCCAGGTCCAAGTGTCTGCTGGCACTAACCAGGTCTACTGCTTGATGGGCAAACTCCTTGACCTGCGTTCATTTATTTATTTTTTTGTTTAAAGTGCCTTCTTAAAGTGGAGTTCCACCCTGAATTTTTTTTTTAACATAAATCTTAAAAAAAATAAAAATAGAAAAAAAAAATGGGGGGAAAAAAACTTTTTTTTTTTTACTTACCAGAAATAGCGGTTGCTATGCGGAAGTCCCTAATCTGCCTCTTCATCCTCCGCAGTGGGTTTTCTTCCTCGTCCTACACTCGGTGTCTTCTGGTGAATGGGGCGCGCTGCCTTCTGGGAACTGTGTGTACCCCATTCACAAAGCGCCGCCGCGACTCGCGCATCTGCGCAGTAGGAAACGGGCAGTGAAGCCACAAGGCTTCACTGCCTGTTTCCCTTAGTGAGGATGGCGGCGCAGGGACCTGCCGCGATCGGCCTCGGGGGGGGGGCAACTTCACGGGGGCCTAGGACAGGTAAGTGTCCTTATTAAAAGTCAGCAGCTACAGTGTTTTGTAGCTGCTGACTTTAAAAAAATAAAAAATCGTGGGTGGAACCCCACTTTAAGCAGCCCATAAGTATGCGGTTTTCTTTCCTTAAGAAAATCGCTCGATTCCTCCATTACCACACTCGGTGGTGATGGAGGAATCCCTTCCGAAGCGCTGTTAGGAAGCCTTCCAGGTACGTCCTCTTTAAGATGCCGCCGCGTGGTCGCGCGCACGACCCTGCCGCTTTCTCCGTTAGCCCAACCGTTGGTCTCGTGGACTCGATCACCGCGGGGACACCCGCGATCGTCTCACGAAGAGATAGAGCAGGGAGATGCTTATGTAAACAAGCATCTCCCCGCTCTGCCTAGTGACAATGACACTGATCTCCGCTCCGTGTAGTCAGAGCGGAGATCAGTGTCATGTCACACACAGCCCATCCCGCTACAGTAAGAAACACTCACTAGGAAACACTTAACCCCTACAGCGCCACCTACTGGTTAACCCCTTCACTGCCAGTGTCATTTTCACAGTAATCCGTGCATTTTTATAGCACTGGTCGCTGTAAAAATGACAATGGTCCCAAAAATGTGTCAAAGGTGTCCGATGTGTCCACCATAATGTCGCAGTCACGATAAAAATCGCTGATTACCGCCATTACTAGTAAAAAAAAATTATTAATAAAAATGCCATAAAACTACCCCCTATTTTGTAGACGCTATAACTTTTGCGCAAACCAATCAATAAACGCTTATTGCGATTTTTTGATTGGTAGCCACGTCGCACGACCGGGCAATTGTCAGTTAAAGCGATGCAGTGCCGAATCGCAAAAAGTGGCCTGGTCCTTTAGCAACAAAATGGTCTGGGGCTTAAGTGGTTAATATACAATATTTGTTTAAAAATTTAAAAAAAATGTAAGTGTTTAAAAATGCTACATTGTCACAACTGCGCAAAAAAGGACGATTGGTATTTTGTGTTTTTTATTGGCATCTTTAAATCGTTTAAAATTTACGTAATCTGTAGTTTAATATCCAATGGTCAATTTGTCAAGTAGGATTTGCAATGATACTTTAATCTGTTACCATTTTGTGGGCTTTTGTGTTAATGCAAACTTCAAAGTTTAAATCCAATCGTACAAGATACAGAAAATGCGTATCTCCTTAAGGACCCCTCACTGTATATATACGTCGGCAGAATGGCTCGAACAGGCACAATCACGTACCTGTACGTGGCCCTTTAGCTGCCGACGTCGGGGTCACGCGTGCGCCGCCAGCGGCGCGTTTGCGACCCCCCCTGCCTTCCCCGTGAGTCGGACCACGATCGTCTCACGGAGGGATGGAACGGGGAGATGTTAGTGTAAACAGAACATCTCCCCGCTCCCCTACTGACAATGTCAGCGATCTCCGCTCTGTGTAATTGAGCGGAGATCGGTGACGTGTCACTCGTACGTACGCCCCCCCTCAGTTAGAAACATGCCCCTAGGCAAACTTAACCCCTCCAGCACCCCTAGTGGTTAACCCCTTCCCTGCCAGTGTCATTTTTACAGTAACCAGTGCATTTTTATTGCGCTGATCGCTGTAAAAATTACAATGGTCCCAAAAATGTGTCAAAAGTGTCCGATGTGTCCGCCATAATGTCGCAGTCACAAAAAAATTTGCTGATCGCCGCCATTACTAGTAAAAAAAGAATCATTTATAAGAATGCCTTAAAACTATCCCCTATTTTGTAAACGCTATAATTTTTGCGCAAACCAATCAATAAACGCCGATTGCAATTTTTTTTTTTTTTTTTTTTTTTACCAAAAATATGTAGAAGAATACGTATCGGCCTAAACTGAGGAAAAAATATGTTTTTTTATATATTTTTTGGGGATATTTATCATAACAAAAAGTAAAAAAAATGTCTCTTTTCAAAATTGTCGCTCTATTTTTGTTTATAGCGCAAAAAATAAAAACCGCAGAGGTGATCAAATACCACCAAAAGAAAGCTCTATTTGTGGGAAAAAAAGAACGCCAATTTTGTTTGGAAGCCACATCGCACGACCGCGCAATTGTCAGTTAAAGCGACGCAGTGCCGAATCGCAAAAAGGGGCCTGGTCATTATGCTGTGTATTGGTCCGGTCCTTAAGTGGTTAAAGCAGACCTTCACCCATAAATATGACTCTCTCCTCTGACACTTCCTGCCTCCCTCTAAGGCCCCTTTCACACTGAGGCGTTTTTCAGGCGTTTTGGCGCTAAAAATAACGCTGTAAAAACGCCTGAAATAATCCTGCCCCAGCATTCACAATGTGAAAGTGCTGAGGGCTTTCATACTGAGGTGTTGTGCTGGCTGTGCGTTGGAAAATATCCTGCAAATAGCTTTTTTGGCGCATCTTTGGGGCGCATAAAATTGCGCTGTAAAAACGCCTATCCCCATTGAAATGAATGAGTAACGCGATAAAAACGCCCAGAAGCTGTGGGAAGGTCACATGACAGTAGAGTGGAGGATTGTGGGATACCAAATAATCCTTTTTACCGCAAAAACGTGGTAAAAGCGCATAGGCGTTAGCGTTATTGCAACGTCTCAGTGTGAAAGGGGCTTCAGGTTTTTTGTTTCTTTTGTATTAAACAATAAATATTTTTTTATTTTTACACGTTTTCTTTCTGTATCCTCGCCTGGGCGAGGGTGACGCATTCCTGGCAATCTCACACATGCACAGAAATGGCACGGGATCTACAGAGTCTAGCAGATTCATGCAGCGTGTCTGCACATGCACAGAAATCCCAATGTACGTGCAAAAGGCAGCAAGTCTCTGCCAGCCTATGGGGCCTGACGCAGCCATGCATCGTGTCTGTACATGAACAAAGGTTTCAAGAGATTCTGCACATATGCAGACATGCCGCACGGCTTTGCCAGGTTCCATAAACTTGGCATAGACTCGCAGGGCAAGATGCCGGGCCAAGATGGCGACTCGGGAGCATAGCCAGAAAGATAGGGCTAGAAGGAGGACCATGCTGGACTCCATGGACCAGTATGTTGTATTTACATACAGGAAGAATTACCAGGGAATAAAAAACATAGGTAAAGGGGAAGTTCCTCTTTAAGCATTTACTGGTTTCTACTTGCCATAAACTTTTACCTGTGAAACTAGAATTTTTTTATTATATTTTTTGCTTTTAACAAATGTTAAACTTCGCTTGCAGGTATGCAGAACTTCCAAAGGAAGTGAAGAACAGCATTTCTCATCGATACAGAGCACTAAAGGAAATGTCCGAATATTTCATCCAGAATAGTACCCCCAAAGTATGAGTTTGCAAAGATATGAAGTGAGTGTCATTTCCCTGGATGTGAATATATAGATTCCATCAGTCTTGGAATAAGGTTTTTTTCGAGTGCCCAAATGACCTACTTGCAGCTTTACCATAAAAGTAGGAAAATTGTTGCATATACAGCGGGCAAAATAAGTATTGAATACGTCGCTGGTTTTCTAGGTAAATGTATTTCTAAAGGTGTTTTTAACATGACATGACACCACATGTTGGTAACAACCCATGTAATCCATACATGCAAAGAAACCAAGACAAATACACTATATTACCAAAAGTATTGGGACACCTGCCTTAGTTGGCCCACCCTTTTACAGCTACAACAGCTTCAACTCTTCTGGGAAGGCTGTCCACAAGGTTTAGGAGTGTATCTATGGGAATGTTTGACCCCTCTTCCAGAAGCGCATTTGTGAGGTTAGGCACTGATGTGGATGGGAAGGCCTGGCTCACAGTCTCCGCTCTAATTCATCCTAAAGGTGTTCTATCGGCTTGAGGCCATTCAAGGTCCTCCACCCCAAACTCACTCATCCATGTCTTTATCGACCTTGCTTTCTGCACTGATCCAAATCATTTGCTGGAGGGGGGATTATGGTGTGGGGTTGTTTTTCAGGGGTTGAGCTTGGCCCCTTAGTTCCAGTGAAGGGAATTTCCTAACGCACAGCATACCAAGACCTTTTGGACACTTTCATGCTCCCAACTTTGTGGGAACAGTTTGGAGATGGCCCCTTCCTGTTCCAACATGAGTGTGCACAAAGCAAGGTCCATAAAGAAATGGATGAGTGAGTTTGGGGTGGAGGACCTTGAATGGCCTGCACAGAGTCCTGACCTGCGCCCCCCCACCCCAAAGCACCTTGTCCCCATGTTGATGAGGACAAGGGCCTCTTCCGGACAACCCTGGGCGTTCGTTGGTTGTCAGGGTCTGCGGGCGGGGGGCTTATCAGAATCTGGGGGCCTCTTAGTAAAGGGGGCTCCCAGGTTCCGATAGGCCCCCCACCCTATGTGAATGAGTATGGGGTACATTGTACCCCTACCCATTCACCTAAAAAAAAAAGTGTCAAAACTAAAACACACTAGACAGGTTTTTAAAGTAATTTATTAGGCAGCTCCGGGGGTCTTTTCCGATTTCTTCTCCGGCTCTTCTCCACTCTCTCTCTCTCCGGTTCTTCTCCCTCTGTCTTCTTCCGGGTCTCCTCCGCTATCTTCTGCTCTTTTGCTAGCTCTTGCCCAGTCTTCTCCGCTGTCTTTTTCCCTCTGCTCTTCTTCCGATGTCGACATGACGCTCTCTCCCGCTCTAATGCCCGGTGCGCTGTGTGCCACTACTTATATTGGCATGGGGCCAATATGTATTCTGCTACATATTTTTGGTAAAAAAAAATCCCAATAAGCATATATTGATTGGTTTGTACAAAAGTTATTGCGTTTACAAAATAGGGGGTAGATTTATGGCATTTTTATGATATTTTTTTTTTACTAGATTTCTAGCAACATTGCGGCGGACAGATCGGATACCTTACGGACATGTTTGACACTTTTTAGGGAACCGGTGACATTACTACAGTAATTGGTGCTAAAAATATGCGCCGTTCTTGTACTAATGACACTGGCAGGGAAGGGATTAAGTGCAAAAAGTGAAACATAAATGCGCAACCCTTGAAAAATAGGATTTTTATAACAGCTTACCTGTAAAATCCTTTTCTTGGAGTACATCACGGGACACAGAGCGACATAGTCATTACTAATGGGTTATATAGATACCGTCAGGTGCTGGCACTGGCAACTTCCAAAACCGGAAGTACCCTCCCCTATATAAGCCCCTCCCATCCGGGAGCACCTCAGTTTTGTAGCAAAGCAATAAGTGTCCCTAAAGAGGGGCGGGAGCTCTGTGTCCCGTGATGTACTCCAAGAAAAGGATTTTACAGGTAAGCTGTTATAAAAATCCTATTTTCTTTCTCGTACATCACGGGACACAGAGCGACATAGTCATTACTAATGGGATGTCCTAAAGCAATGCCAAATGAGGGGGGGGATACACCATATATAAGCTGAGCGCTATCAGACATGAGGATCTTTTGCGGCCTGCAACACACTGCGCCCAAAGGCGACATCCTCCTGACTTCTAACGTCCACCTGGTAGGACCTAGTAAACGTGTGTACCGAAGACCATGTTGCGGCCTTACAGATCTGAGCCAGGGAGGCCTGGTGATGCACTGCCCATGAAGTTCCAACTGCTCTCGTGGAGTGCGCTCTAACTTTGAACGGAGGCGGTCTCCTTCTCAAGCCATAAGCTTGCATAATGACCTGTCGAATCCACTTGGCTAAAGTAGATTTTGACGCTGCCTGACCCTTTCTGGGGCCTTCCGGCAGAATAAACAAAGTATCCGTTCTGCGAATCTGAGCAGTGGCTTTTAGATAAGCTTTAACTGCTCTTACTACATCCAAAGAATGCAATAACTTTTCCTCTACCAAAGTAGGTTTGGGGAAAAAAGAAGGAAGAACCACATCTTGGTTCAAATGAAACCTCGATACCACCTTAGGAAGAAAGGCTGGATGAGGACGTAACACTACTCTGTCCTTATGGATAACCAGATATGGCTCCTTACAGGACATAGCTGCTAATTCCGATACTCTTTTAGCCGAACAAATGGCTACTAGAAAAATCAATTTCCTGGTGAGAAGCACCAAGGAAATATGCTGTAATGGTTCAAATGGTTGTTTCTGTAGAACCGACAGAACCAAGTTTAGATCCCATGGACATATGGGAATATTAACCGGAGGACTAATACGCATCACTCCTTGTATAAAGGCTTTGACTAGTGAATGCGAAGCCAAGGGCCTTTGAAAAAATATTGACAAGGCCGAAATCTGACCCTTGATAGTACTCAAGGCAAGCTTCCTATCTACAGCCCACTGTAGGAAGTCCAGAATCCTACCTATTACGTACTTATGTGGATGCCATTTCTTGGCCTCACACCACGCGATGTACGCCTTCCAGATTCTATAGTAGATCTGCCTGGATACCGGCTTCCTGGCATTGATCATGGTAGATACCACAGCATTAGAGAGCCCTCTCTTTTTTAGAATGTGGGCTTCAATAGCCAGGCCGTCAAACCTAGGGCTGGTAAGGAAGGGTGGTATATCGGTCCTTGCGAAAGCCGGACGACGTGGGAGAGTCCAAGGACTCCCCACTGAAATTTTACAATCTCCGCGTACCACGCTCTTCGGGGCCACGCTGGAGCCACCGGAATCACTGGTTTCTTTTCTACCCTGATTCTGCGGAGTAATCGAGGTAACCATTGTGGCGGTGTGAATGCATATATCAGCTTGAACTGATCCCAAGGGAACACTAGGGCATCCGAGCCGCAAGCTAGGGGATCCCTTGTCCGAGAGACAAACCTGTCCCCCTTTGCGTTGAATCTGGATGCTAGAAGATCTACATCCGATGTTCCCCACCGCTGACATATTGTCCAGAAAACCTCGGGGTGAAGGGACCCTTCCTCTGGGCCTAATTGCTGGCGACTTAGAAAGTCCGCCTTCCAATTCTCCACTCCTGGAATGAATACCGCAGATATGGCTGGGACATATTTTTCTGCCCATTTCAGGATGTAATTCACTTCCCTCTGGGCTGCACGACTCCTGGTGCCCCCCTGATGATTGATATATGCCACTGCTGTGGCATTGTCTGATTGAATTCTGACAGGGGACCCTTGGAGTTTGGATGTCCATGCTACTAGGGCATACCGGGCTGCTCGTATCTCTAAGAGATTGATGGGCAGGGCCTTTTCTGCATCCGACCATCTGCCCTGGAGAGACTATTGCTCCAGTACTGCTCCCCAGCCTATAAGGCTGGCATCTGTAGTGACCACCTTCCAAGAAATCGGACTGAAGGATTTCCTTCTTTCCAGATTCTGGGGAACCAACCACCAACGGAGGCTCTTGCGAACGGAAGGGGACAAGGACATTGTAAGTCTAGGGCCTGAACTTTTTTGTTCCAGGCTGACAGTATGGCCCCTTGCAAATTCCTTGAATGGAATCGACCGTAGGGTACTGCTTCGAATGATGCCACCATTTTTCCCAGCAGCCTCATATACAGGCGTATGGACGGCTGTCTTTTTTGTACCCACTAAGTGGATAAAATCTTTCAAAGACAACACCTTTCCTCGAGGCAAGAATATTTTTCTCTGGCCTGAATCCAACCTTAGCCCCAAGTATTCCAGACTTTTGACTGGTTTTTAGGGCTGACTTGTCTCGGTTGATAATCCAACCGTGAGATTCCAGATACTTGATCGTCTTGTGAACGACCACGTCTAGTTTTTTCACTGAGTGGTCTATCAGCAACAAGTCATCCAGATATGCCATTATCATTACACCTTGTGTTCTTAGATTGGCCAATAAAGGGCCAGAATTTTTGTAAACACTCGTGGTGCTGTGGCCAAACCGAAGGGTAAGGCTCTGAACTGAAAATGGCGCCCTTCTACTGCAAAGCGTAGAAATTTTTGGTGGACTGGAAAGATGGGAATGTGCAAATAAGCATCTTTGATGTCGATCGTGGCTAACCAATCCTCCCCTTGTAGGGCAGTGGCCACCGATCGGATCGACTCCATCGGAAAGTCCTGATATACAGGAATTTGTATAGCCCTTTTAGAATTAATATGGGCCTCCCGTCCGCGTTTGCTTCGGGACTGTAAAGAGGTTTGAGTAAAACCCGAACCCTCATTCTTCCAGGGGAACCTCCATAATTACTCCTTGGAGCAATAGTTGTTCTAGTGCCAACAGGAGGGACTCTCTCTTCCGGGGATCCCTTGGCACGTTTGACCTCAAAAATGGGAAGGAGGAGAGTCTTTTAACTCCAAACTGTATCCCAAACCTACTGCGGAGAGCACCTATCTGTCTTGATCGTGTCCCGCCAGGTCTCTTGCGAACAACTGGAGTCCTCCCCCCACCCGACTGAGTGGGGGCTTCAATGAATTTAACTTTGGGGGAGGTTTTGTACCTCCCCTGACCCAGGGTTTCTCATTACCCTGCTACTGTCCCTGTTTTTTACCCCCGGGATTTGACCGAGGAGGCCGTCGAAACTGTTACACAGCCGATGCCCCAGGGACTGGAGAAGCAGGCCTCTTAAAGAGGGACCTCTAACTCTGCTTTTAACCGGCAAGAGCGTATTTTTACCGCTGGAAATTTTCTGGATATATTTGTCCAGGTTTTCCCTGAATAAGCGTTCACCATGAAATGGGACGCTAACCAGCCATTCTTTACAGGGAGCTTCAGCAGACCAGTTTTTGAGCCATAGGAGCCTACGCATATGTACTATAGACAGCGTAAGGCGGGAGGCCTGATGGACTGAATCCTCTATGGCGTCAACCGCAAAGCCTAAGGCTCTAGGTAGATCAGCTAGGGCAAAGCCTGCTGATCTGTCAAGTCCCTCAAGACCTGTTTCAACTGATCCTTACTGCTTAGCAGACCCCAATAGCTGCTACTGCTGGTTGTATCACCAAGCAGATTTTCATAAGGACTCCAATCTTTTATCTATTGGGTTCTTGAACATTTGGACATTATCCACTGGACATGTCAGTGATTTATACATACAAGAGATGGCTGCGTCCACTGTAGGGACCTTCCATTTTTATTTTTATTTTTTATTTTTTTTGATGAACTTATCCTCCATGGGATAGACCACCGGAAATCTCTTGGGGGAATAAATATTTTCTCAGGACGTTCCCAATCCTGGTAAATGAGCCCTTTCAGTAAAGGGTGAAGTGGAAAAGAACAAACAGTCTGGGGGCTTCTAGCGACCCCAATGAGGATACAGTAGTGGTTGATGGTTCCGCAAGGTGCATTTTTAAATGCTGATCGGACCATGTTAGTCAGAGACTGAACCCATAATCTTTCAGCTTGAGATGCTGAGAAAAGGTTCCCCCACTGTTGATTCCTCTATAACAGAATCAACCTCATCCTGATCCCCTTCAGGCAGGTCGATCCCTGTATGGGACTGTTGCTCTGCTAACAGGCACTCTGAAGGAGGAGACGGAGATCGGGCGTGCTTTCCCTGACAGGGAGGCAGCGATAAATGTTGACAATCTCTCTCTAATCCTCCCAGAGCTGAGGAAAAAACCTCCTCTGTTACATACACAGGAGCAGGTGAACTGAGGACAGCCACAGTACCAAGTACCCCTGCGGGGTCTCTACGGTCACTTACCTCTGAACTTCAGGGGAGACTGGTGCAGCAGGAGTATGCCCAAGATCCTCCGAGCCCGATGAGACCCCCTTCGCTTCCTGGAAGATTCAGTTCCGGAGCTTCTGGACGGCATATTCCTAAGCCTAAAGCTGAGGTATTCCAGCCGTAATACACCACTTTTACTGAGAATAGTCTAGCACAATTGCTGCTATATCACAGTTGGTGTCTACTAATGTGCCTTTCTAGGGGATGCCTGTATCAACCGCTTGCTGTATGCCTTTAAATGTTGCCAGCTCTGTCTCTGTACTTCATAGTCAGCTCACTACAATATTGTGGTTTTTTTAAACTGCTGGGACGCCCGCACATGCGCAGAAGCGCTGCGGCGCGCACAGAGCATCATCCCCCAGGCTCCGCCCCCTTTCCCGGCTCACCTCTATATATAGAGGCGCGTGCACACGCACGGGCACGTGCGCCTTCGGCGCTAATTTCAAATATGGTAACAAGGGACAGGAGCCAGGGCCCCTCTTTGCCGCAGGCCGGGGGATGGACGAGCACTGCAACATGGCAGAGGAAGCAGTTTCCTATAAGAGAACTCACCATCTGCCTGGACTTTGCTCTGCTGAGAAGAAGCTAGTCCACATGACAAGAAAACATTCCACAGCGGCCTCTAGTGGACAAACACAGGTACCGCAGTCTAATATATTACATATATATATAAAAAAAAATTTTTTTTTTTTTTTTTTTCTTGACCACCATTAAAAATTATTACATTTTTTTAGTAGTTACAGGCATGCACAGAATTTTGCGGGAATACCATTAGGTAACAGACAGAAAGACAAATTAGGCTTGGGGGTCCCCCAATAGAACCAAGTTCCTGGGGGCCCCCACTTACCTGTTCCCCGCCGCAGGACTTTGTTTGGTCCACAAAAGCCCAAACTTCACCTATCACGGCAGGCATTGTAATCAAACCTTCAGGGACCGGGTTCCCAAGGATTCCACTCCCCTGGACCTGTATAGCACCCTGCACAGAAAACATCTTGGTCGTGGGTATGACCAGAGCTCTGGATCCCAGGGTCCAGCTCTCCTAAGAGAAGCATTACAGGCAAAACCTTGCTCTTCTCTGCAAGGCCCGGGTACCGACCGTTTAGCTATGAAGCTTTTTTGGTCGGATCCGGAATAGCTTACTGAGGCCCAAAAGAACCTGTACGCAAGCTCAGTGAAAAACACATGTTTCTTCTTGGCCAACACCTTAGACACTGGCAAAAAAACTGAGGTGCTCCCGGATGGGAGGGGCTTATATAGGGGAGGGTACTTCCGGTTTTGGAAGTTGCCAGTGCCAGCACCTGACGGTATCTATATAACCCATTAGTAATGACTATGTCGCTCTGTGTCCCGTGATGTACGAGAAAGAAAAGCAATCACAGTGCTAAAAAGTCCATATATATATATATATAATATTAATTGATATATTATATTGTTGTAGAAAAAAATATATATCGTATTTATCGGCGTATAACACGCACCGGCGTATAACACGCACCCCAAGTTTAGGAGGGAATTTTAAGGAAAAAAACTTTTAGGAGGGAAATTCAAGGAAAAAAAACTTACATTTAAATGCAGCATGCAGCCTTGCCCAGTGTCCATCTGCAGCCTTGCCCAGTGTCCATCTGTCCATCTGCAGCCGTGCCCAGTGTCCATCTGTCCATCTGCAGCCGTGCCCAGTGTCCATCTGTCGATCTGCAGCCCTGCCCAGTGTCCATCTGTCCATCTGCAGCCTTGCCCAGTGTCCATCTGTCCATCTGCAGCCTTGCCCAGTGTCCATCTGTCCATCTGCAGCCGTGCCCAGTGTCCATCTGTCCATCTGCAGCCTTGCCCAGTGCCTTTGCGATCGTGTCAGTCCCGGCGGTTTTTAAAATTTGGCGCCGATTTCTGTGGAGAGGAGCGAGCGGGGCAGAGTGTACTTCGGCTAGACTCGGCTCCTCTCGCAGTTCCGCCCATCTCCACTGACTGCGCCGCTGACGGAGAAAGCCGAGTGTACTTCGGCTAGACTCGGCTCTGCTCACAGTCACAGGCAGGACTGCGAGAGGAGCCGAGACTAGGCGAAGTACACTCGGCTTTCTCTATGTCAGCGGCGCAGTCAGAGATGGGCGGGACTGCGAGAGGAGCCGAGTAAAGCCGATTGTACTTCGGCTCCGCTCGCTCCTCTCGCTCGTTTTCAGCAGGGGAATTCGACGGAGTATCGGCGTATAACACGCACCCACGATTTTCCCCTGATTTTAAGGGGAAAAAAGTGCGTGTTATACGCCGATAAATACGGTATATATATATATAAGTGCCAGTGAAAAATAGATAAATGTATAAGAAAAAAGGGAAGGGCCTAACATCAGGGGCGATCAAGGGGTTAAAGTGGTTGTAAACCCTTTACAACCACTTTTACCTACAGGTATGCCTAGATTAAGGCTTACCTGTAGGTGCTTGAAATATCTCCTAAACCTCCACGGTTTAGGAGATATTTACAAAAAGCACGGGTGCCGATGTCTATCGCGCATGCGCCGTAGACAGCGGCGCAGGCGCACTTTAGCAACAGCGATCGTGCCGTTCCTAAAGGAGGCCGTGGCGTGACTGGCGGCTCCCGCGCGCATGTGCAGGAGTGATGTCATCGCGGCTCCGGCCAATCACAGTGGCGGAGCCGGGATACCCGGAAGTAATGCCCGGGAAAGATGTCGGCCGCCCGAGCGGTGTACAAGGACGGCTGCGGGGGGGCTTCGATCTGAGGTGAATATTACATAATGAACTAGTATGCTATGCATACTAGCTCATTATGCCTTTGTCTTGCAGGTTGTGTGTTTTTTTTTTTTTTTTTTTGGTGGGTTTACTTCCTCTTTAACTGTGTGTTCCAACTGTATGGGGGAAGGGCTCACTGGGACAACACACAGATTCATCTTCCTGCATAGTAGAAAGATGGGATCTGTTTGATCTCCCCTGTGAGAACGGAGATTTGCTTTGTTTACACAGGCAGATCCCCCGTTCTGCCCCTGCTGATTGGATCAGCGGTGCTTGATTGCTCAGTTCCCACTACAGGGACGTCGGAACAGATGCAGCTTTGGATCAATGCTGCATCCACCTGTTAATCTGCCACAAATGCACATAGCTCCATTTTTGTGGACTGAATAATGTCAACCTTACCAAGTTGTCTTTTACTATACTAATACAGTAAAACCTTGCTTTGAGAGTAACTTGGTTTGAGAGCGTTTTGCAAGACAAGCAAATTTTTTTAATACATTTTGACTTGATATACAAGTGGCATCACATCGCAAATGAGTATAAAAGAGAAGAGAGGCGCCTTTAAGTGTAGCAATATGGTTACATTTAATGAAGGTACAACATTTAGCAACTCGCATGGTCCTCATCTACGTCATCCCTTCCACGCTGCGCTCCACGAGCGCTTCAAGCCTTTTATATCCCTCTACTGCAGGGTAGTCTTTCCGGTCATGATTGCAGACTGACAGCGGTGAGAGCCGGCGGTGCTGTGGATGGTCTATGTGGACAACTTTAACCCGGATGCCTGCATACTTAGATGTGTCCCTTTTAATCATCAACCATGTGAGTTGCTAAATTAAGTACCTTCATTAACCCCTTCCTTACTGGGCCATAATAATATGACGCCGGCAGGAACCCTCCCTCCCTCCGGGTGGATGTCATATGACGTCCTTTCTTCCCGGCTGCCTAGGGGGCGCGCACGGCACCGCTCGTGACCCGGTGCGCGGCGGCCGCGATGTCCGTCGGGCACCCCCGATCAGGGCAGGAGTGTGGATCTGTGTGTGTAAACACACAGATCCACCTCCTGTCAGAGGTGAGATGACCGATATGTGTTCCAAGTACAGAGGAACACACATCGGTCTCCTCCCCTTGTGAGTCCCCTCCCCCTACAGTTAGAATCACTCAATAGGGAACATATTAACCCCTTCAGCGCCCCCTAGTGTTAACCCCTTCCCTGCCAGTTACATTTACACAGTAATCTGTGCAGTTTTGTAGCACTAATCGCTGTATAAATGTGAATGGTCCCAAAAACTTGTCAAAAGTGTCCTATATGTCCGCCGCAATGTCACGGTCACAATAAAAATCGCAGATCGCCACCATTACTAGTAAAATAAATAAAAATGCCATAAATCTATCCCCTATTTTGTAGACGCTATAACTTTTGCGCAAACCAATCAATATACGCTTATTTCGATAATTTTTTTTACCAAAAATATGTAGAAGAATACATATCGGTCTAAACTGCGGAAAATTATTATTATTTTTTTAAATTTGATATTTATTAAATCAAAAAGTTAAAAATATAGAATTTTTTTCAAAATTGTCGCTCTTCTTTTGTTTATAGCGCAAAAAATTTAAAACCGCCGAGATGATCAAATACCACCAAACGAAAGCTCTATTTTTGGGGGAAAAAAAACATAAATATTTCATTTGAGTACAGTGTTGCATGACCGCGCAATTTTCATTCAAAGTGCAACAGCACTGAAAACTAAAAATTGGTCTGGGCAGGAAGGGGGTGAAAATGCCCTGTATGGAAGTGGTTAAATGTAACCATATAGCTACACTTAGAGGTGCCTCTCTTCTTTTTTTATACTCTGTAGCTCCTAGTGCATTTTGTGGAGGCTGACATTTGTGGATGGACATTTTATGGTTACACAACCTGGTCACATTGCTATAATCTTTTTATATGGACTATAAACTGAAGAACCTATGAATAAATGGTCATCATTTGAGTTTCCATTATTTCTTATGGGGAAATTCGCTTTGATATACAAGTGCTTTGGATTACAAGCATGTTTCTGGAACAAATTATGATAGCAATCCAAGGTTTTACTGTACATCCCAAATGACCAAAAGAAAGCAGATAAGAGAGGCTCACTGTTGTGGGTTACATACATTTTAATGTTTGCTTGCATCCTTTTTATTTTGCCATTTATAACATTTCTATGTCTATCTCTATTTTAGGCAACTATGTAATCCATTGAACTCTTGTCAAAATACTTGAAATCCAGGATCTTTCTATCTTGACTGTACTGATTTACATATATATTGCGTAATAAATGTGGTTTTATACGTAAACCTCTTTGGAATTTTTTTTTTTTTTTTACATCTTAAAGATGACCTTCCACCATCTAAAACTACATCAGCCACTTCAGGTACTGTAGTTGTATGATACATTAACAAATACATACTTACTAGACCAGTGCCCTGTTTTAGGCTTGTGAGTTGGCATATTGCAGACAGGCTGGCCTCCAGCACCATAACAACTCATTATGCTCTAGGACCACAATGCATGACGCTGATTCAGGGCAGGAGGTATGCAATGTATGCAAGCCTGTCCCCCAGCATTTAGAAGAGGGCAAAGTCCATCTCCTCTCGACCTGTTCCACCTCCCACCCTCTGCTGTCCTGCTGGAGCCAATAGGTAGGGCTTTAATGTGATGGGGGACTGTGTGACTGGGGGGGGGGGTCTAATGTATAGGGACCTCTGATGTATAGGACGGTCCCTAATGAGATGGGAAGACGCTAATTTTAATTTTATTAACGCGGTTGTGTGCACAAAATGTAGATCTGTACAATGCCAAAGACACAGGACAGCTCAACAGATTTTGTTGCACTTATCAAACATGAATAACAAAATGCTTCAAATAGTGTATACAGTTAGGTCCATATATATTTGGACACAGGCATAATTTTTGTTTTTTTCAGGTATTTACCAAAACATATTCAAGCTATATCACACAGGAGAAAATAGTTTTTTTGAGCTGGATTGTTGAAAAAACGAATTATAAAAGCGCCACATCCCTATTAAGTAAATGAATATAAAGAGAGATTTTTGGGACTTTTCAAGCGCATACACAAATGATATTTAGAAAAACAGAAAATTTATTTAGATAAAAGTTCATAGGTGACGGCATAAAATTATTCACAGATGGATCAGTAACAATATACCAACAATAAGTGCACATCTGATTTGTCTCTACATGTTTCGCCTTTTACGGCTTCTTCAGGAGATCTTTTACAATAGGCACTGTATATGAACTGATCACTACAATAGAAAAAATACATATTGCACATCAAAAAACAATAAATGAGAACATTTTATACAGTTACATCATGGATTTTGAACAACAAAGGACACAATAAATGCATTGACCATAGTACTGTGTGTTCAAGATACTCTACTAGTTGTGGAAAGGTGTATAGGACCATTTGGGAGTATCATAGAGAGGGGAAATAGACTGGGAGGATCTATGAGTCCATCTGTGTTGAAGGTAGATAAACATATCTCAATTGGTACCTCATTAAAAAAACACAGAATAGGAGAGAAGGGAAAATTCTCCAAGGAAGGCCTACCTTTAATATTACTCATGAAATTGGAATACCAAAAAAGTTTTTTAAAAACTCTGTTACAAGAAAGGAAAAATGTTCCTCAAAGGCTGTTGCCGAGATGTTCCGGGATTTCCTTAAAAGAAACAAAGTCTAAACTTACAAATTGGATAGGTACAGATAGTAACAAAAGACTCAAATCCTTTAAATACCTAATGGTAACCAGAGCACTTCATAAGTTCCTTCCTTCAGCAGACAGAGCATCACAATGAGTGATGATTACCTCCTCTTATACCCCCCTCCAGTCAGTTGGCGCCAAACTAATGTACACACAATAGGCTGAAGTAGAGAAACCAGCCGCACAGGAAATGACGCTTCACGCCAACCAGGCACCCCGGAAATGACGCAACGGCAACCATATGGAGCCGGAAGAAGGGTGGAAGATCAGTAAGATCACTCCATTCACTTGCTGTCAAGCAGTGTGGAAACCTACGGTGGCTCAGAGAAGGCAAAAAGCGGCAAAAATAGCGCGGAGATGAAAAAATAAATAGGCAAAAAAGCCCAAACAACTAGGAAACCAAGTAGATAAAGGAAAAAGGGAATCTCAAAAACAGCTAGGTTGCCGCTCTCCGGATAGGATTATGCCTTGGGTGTCCATATGATACATCTAGTCCGCCACCATTCCACAAAAATTAATATTAGTATCCAACAAATATTGTAGTGTAGTATTTTTTCTATTGTAGTGATCAGTTCATATACAGTGCCTATTGTAAAAGATCTCCTGAAGAAGCCGTAAAAGGCAAAACATGTAGAGACAAATCAGATGTGCACTTATTGTTGGTATATTGTTACTAATCTATCTGTGAATATTTTATGCCCTCACCTATGAACTTTTATCTAAATAAATTTTCAATTTTTCTAAATATCATTTGTGTATGCGCTTGAAAAGTCCCAAAAATATTTCTTTATATTCATATTCAAGCTATAGTTATATAATGGATACAGGTTGAAAGTGCACACTCTCTCTCTCAGGTTTAATTTGAGGGTATGTACATCCAAATCTGAGGAAGGGTTTCGGAATTACAGCTCTTAAGAATAGCCTTCCCCTCTTTTTCAAGGGACCAAAAGTAATTGGACAATTGAATCAAAAGCTGTTTCACGGCCAGGTGTGGGCTACTCCTTCCCTATTTCTTCATCAATTAAGCAGGTAAAAGTTCTGGAGTTGATTCTAAGTGTGGTATTTGCATTTGGAATATATTGCTGTGAACCTACATCATGCATTCAAAGAAGCTTTCCATGCAAGTGAAACAGGCCATTGTAAGGCTTCAAAAACAAAACCAATCCATCAGAGAAATGGCAGCAACATTTGGAGTGGCCAAATCAACAGTTTGGTACATTCTGAGGGAAAAAAACACACTGGTGAGCTCAGCAACATAAAAAGGCCTGGACGTCCACGGAAGATAACAGTGGTGGATGATCACAAGATCCTCTCTCTAGTAAAGAAAAACCCATTCACAAAATCCAGACAAATGAAGGACACTCTCCAGGAGGTGGGTGTATCATGGTCAAAGTCTACAATCAAGCGAAGACTTCACAAGAGCAAATACAGATGGTTTACCACAAGGTGCAAACCATTCATAAGCCTGAAGAATAGAAAAGCCATATTACTTAGCAAAAACGCATCTAAAAAGGCAAGGCCAGTTTTGGAAAACCATTCTTTGGACGGATGAAACTAATATTAATTTGTACAAGAATGATGGGAAGAAAAGTGTGTGGAGAAGGCTTGGAACCGCTCATGATCCAAAGCATACAACATCATCTGTAAAACATGGTGGAGGTAGTGTGATGGCATGGGCATGCATGGCTTTCAGTGGCACTGGGTCATTGGTGTTTATTGATGATGTGACAGAAGCAGCGGGATGAATTCTGCAGTGTTTAGAGATATCCTGTCAGCCCAGATTCAGCCAAATGTGGCAAAGTTGATTGGACGGCGCTTCACAGTGCAGATGGACAATGATCCAAAACACAATGCAAAATCAACCCAGGAGCTTTTGAAGGAAAATACGTGGAATATTCTGCAATGGCCTAGTCAATCGCCTGATCTCAACCCGATTGAGCTTGCATTTCACTTGCTGAAGGCAAAACTAAAGGCAGAAAGACCTACAAACAAATAACCGAAGACAGCTGCAGTTAGAGCCTTGCAAAGCATCAGAAAGGAGGAAACCCAGTCTTTGGTAATGTCCATGGGTTCCAGACTTCAGGCAGTCATTGCCAGTAAAGGATTATCAACAAAATAGAAAAAAATTAACATTTTATTTATGATTTATATAAATTTTGTTCAATTACATTTGAGCCCCTGAAAATGGGGGGACTGTGTATAAAAATGGTTGATATTTATGTTCAACCCCCTTGAATTAAAGCGGAAAAAGTCATACAGAGCCAAAAGTATGAAAATTGTACCTGTGTCCAAATATCTATGGACGTAACTGTATATACCTGACCAAAAGGGAGCAACTATTGTCCATTGTTGGGGTCTACGTACATCTTAATAAGGCTTTTCCTTGAACTATTGCCGCAAAGCAGTAGCATGTAGAGTTAATCAGGTGCAACGATGGTTTTATATTTTCAGCAACCAAAATTTGATTTTAATAGCACATTTGAAAATGTATTTTAATTGCAATGTATTGGCCTTAAAGCAATCAGTAAATCTTTTCTTTTATTCTATAAAAGTCTACATTGACATTACAGCATGTATAGGTTTTCTTATGAAAATGTTTTCATTCAAAAAATTCCAGAAAGAAGACCTCATGCCTTGTACACACGGTCGGAATTTCTGATGAAAAAAGTCAGACGGCCCCATTCTTGAACTGTCCCCATTGGTCTCCTCGCTGTCCCCCTCACAGAGGATATCGCGTTTTTTTTTTACTGTATAGAACCTATTATACCCCTTATAGACTTTTTCAGTTTGGCCGTCGGCAAGATCCTAGCTGCCCCAGATGTGGGGATTTAGAGGGGGATTTGCTTCACATGTTTTGGAGGTATCCGAAGCTTTTCCGGTACTGGACGGAGGTGGTAAAAACCATTGACAGAGTGTTTGGAACCTCCCATTGAGCTGATGCCGAAGCAATGCCTACTGGGATTAGTGGGGGAAACGGGTAAACCAGGAAATTCCCAAATAGCAGTTATGAGATGCCTATTCCAAGCAAGGATTCTGATTGCCCGTAGATGGCAATCAATACGGCCTCCATCCATTGAGGAATGGCTGAATAATATGACTGGGGTAATCCTTAACCACTTAATCCCCGGCAGTGGCGTCACTAGGGTTGGTGTCACCTGGTGCGGCAAAACATGGTGTCACCCCCCCTCCTGTCTATCCTGCCCAGCGCCCTCCAGGCAGCGCACAGTCACGAGGCGCACCCCCAAATGACCCCTGTAAATTAAAGTATAGGGTGGTATTGGGCTGGCTGGAGCGATATAGGGCAGGTTGGGGTAATATAGGGCAGGTTGCAGTGGTATAGTGCAGTCTGGGGTGGCATAGGGCAGGTTGGGGTTGTATAGGGAAGGCTGGGGTGGTATAGAGCAGGTTGGGGTGGTATATGGCAGGCTGGGTGGCATTGGGCAGGTTGGGGTTATATAGGGCAGGGTGTGATGGCATAGAGCAGGTTGCAGTGGCATAGGGCAGGTTGGGGTGGTATAGAGCAGGTTGGGGTGGTATAGAGCAGGTTGGGGTGGTATATGGCAGGCTGGGTGGCATTGGGCAGGTTGGGGTTATATAGGGCAGGGTGTGATGGCATAGAGCAGGTTGTGGTGGCATAGGGCAGGTTGGGGTGGTATAGGGAAAGCTGGGGTGGCATAGGGCAGGGTGCGGTGGTATAGAGAAGGCTGGGGTGGCATAGGGCAGGGTGCGGTGGCATAGGGCAGGGTGGGGTGGTATAGAGCAGTTTGCGTGGCATACAGCAGGTTGCAGTGGCATAGGGCAGGCTGGGGTGACATAGGGCAGGTTGCGGTGGTATAGGGAAGGTTGGGGTGGCATAGGGCAGGGTGCGGTGGTATAGGGCAGGCTGGGGTGGCATAGGGCAGGCTGGGGTGGTATAGGGTAGGCTGGGGTGGCATAGGGCAGGTTGCAGTGGCATAGGGCAGGTTTCGGTGTCATAAGGCAGGTTGCGGTGGCATAAGGCAGGCTGGGGTGGTATGGTGCCAGGTTAGGACTCCATCATGGGGTGCAAGGTGGTCTGCTGCTGCTAGACAAAGCTATAGATTATATATAGATATTATGTAATATAGCTGGTCCATCCGCCCCTCCCCCCACCAGTCCAGCTAACTCAACTACTGTGCCTATTATATGTAATATAATATATCTGTGTCCAGCATCACCCCCCCCCCCCCCATTATCATCATCAGACCAGCTCAGGGTGGGGGTGTCTCAGTCAGCTAATATAAATTATATAGTCAGTGTTGTCTGTCTGATAATGGGGGGGGGGGGTGATGCTGGACACAGATATATTATATTACATATAATAGGCACAGTAGTTGAGTTAGCTGGACTGGTGGGGGGAGGGGCGGATGGACCAGCTATATTACATAATATCTATATATAATCTATAGCTGTGTCGCAGCAGGCCACCTTGCACCCCCCCCCTTCATTATCATACAATACAGGTCAGGGCGCCAGACAGACTGAGTCCTCCTCCCACACTAGCTAGTAGCTCTGCCTCTTACAATGGCAACCGCCCCCCCCCCCCGCTCCCCCCACACACACACACACCTACCTCATCTTGTGCTTGTGCTCGGGAGTCGGGCCGGCGGTGGAGACCCCCCCCCCCACCTGTTCTGGAGTCTTGACTGGAGAGGAGGAGGGCTGGGCAGCGACCCTCACAGCGTGCAGCCGGAGAAAGTTGTGTGTGACGTCACATCATCACAGTGCAGTGTGATGATGTGACAGGCTGACGCTCTGTAGGGTAGGGAGGGAGGAGGAAGAAGAATAAGGAACCGGAGGACACACACACACCAGGCGCGGCGGCGCTGGAAGTGTTGTTCCAGCCCAGCGGGGTGAAGTTGCTGAATTAAAGTGTCAGCTGTAAAAAAAAAAAAAAGTCAAAAAAAAAATTTATTTTTTTTTCTCACCGTCGGAAGGGTGTCACCCCTCTAGCGGGTGTCACCCGGGTGCGGACCGCACCCCCCACACCCCCCTAGCAACGCCTCTGAGCCCCGGACCATTTTGTAGCTAAAGGACCAGAGGTGATTTCAGAATTTTGCACTGCGCTGCTTTAACTGTAAATTGTGCGGACATGCAATGTTGTACCCAAACTAAATTTGCGTCCTTTTCTTCCCACAAATAGAGCTTTCTTTTAATGGTATTTGATTGCCTCTGCGATTTTTCTTTTTTGCGATATAAACGGAAAAAGACCGAAAATTTTGAAAAAAAATGATATTTTCTACTTTTTGTTATAAGAAAAATCGAATAAACTCAATTTTAGTCATACATTTAGGCCAAAATGTATTCAGCCACATGTCTTTAGTAAAAAAAATGTCAATAAGCGTATATTTATTGGTTTGCGCAAAAGTTATAGAGTTTACAAACTAGGGTACATTTTCTGGAATTTACACAGCTTTTAATTTATGACTGCCTATCTCATTTCTTGAGGTGCTAAAATGGCAGGGCAGTACAAACCCCCCCCCCCCCCCCCAAATGACCCCATTTTGGAAAGTAGACATCCCAAGGAAATTGCTGAGAGGCATGTTGAGCCCATTGAATTTTTTTTTTTTTTGTCTCAAGTGATTGAATAATGACTAAAAAAAAAAATTACAAAAAGTTGTCACTAAATGATATATTGCTCACACATGCCATGGTTATATGTGGAATTGCACCCCAAAATACATTTTGCTGCTTCTCCTGAGTACGGGGATACCACATGTGTGGGACTTTTTAGGAGCCTAGCCGCGTACGGGGCCCCGAAAATCAAGCACCGCCTTCAGGATTTCTAAGGGCACAAATTTTTGATTTCACTCCTCACTACCTATCACAGTTTCGAAGGCCATAAAATGCCAAAATAGCACAAACCCCCCCAAATTACCCCATTTTGGAAAGTAGACACCCCAAGCTATTTGCTGAGAGGCATGTTGAGTATTTTACAGCTCTAATTTGTTTTTGAAAATTAAGAAAGAAAATCTTTTATTTTTTTTTTCCAATTTTCAAAACTTTTTGACAAAAAGTGAGATATGCAACATACTCACCATACCTCTCAGCAAATAGCTTGGGGTGTCTACTTTCCAAAATGGGGTCATTTGGGGGGGTTTTGTGCCATCTGGGCATTCCATGGCCTCCGAAACTGTGATAGGCAGTGAGAAGTGAAATCAAAAATTTACACCCTTAGAAAGCCTGAAGGCGGTGATTGGTTTTTGGGGTCCCGTACGCGGCTAGGCTCCAAAAAAGTCTCACACATGTGGTATCCCCGTACTCAGGAGAAGCAACAGAATGTATTTTGGGGTGTAATTCCACATATGCCCATGGCATGTTTGAGCAATATATCATTTAGTAACAACTTTGTGCAAAAAAAATTAAAATAAATTGTCTTTTTTTCCGCAACTTGTGTCAACATATAAAATATTCCATGGACTCGACATGCCTCTCAGTATATAGCTTGGGGTGTCTACTTTCCAAAATGGGGTCATTTGGGGGGGTTTTGAACTGTTCTGGCATTTTATACACAACATTAGGAAGCTTATGTCACACATCACCCACTCTTCTAACCACTTGAAGACAAAGCCCTTTCTGACACTTTTTGTTTACATGAAAATTTTTTTTTTTTTTTGCAAGAAAATTATGTTGAACCCCCAAACATTATATATATATTTAAAGCAAAGGCCCTACAGATTAAAATGGTGGGTGTTGCATTATTTTTTTTCCACACAGTATTTGCGCAGCGATTTTTCAAACGCATTTTTTGGGGAAAAAATACACCTTTTTTTAATTTTAATGCACTAAAACACACTATATTGCCTAAATGTTTGATGAAATAAAAAAGATGATCTTAGGCCAAGTACATAGATACCAAACACGACATGCTTTAAAATTTCGCACAAACGCGCATTGGCGACAAACTACATACATTTTTAAAAGCCTTTACAGGTTACCTCGTTAGATTTACAGAGGAGGTCTACTGCTAAAATGACTGCCCTCGATCTGACCTTCGCGGTGATACCTCACATGCATGGTGCAATTGCTGTTTACATATGACGCCAGACCCACGCTTTGCTTTTTTATTTTATTTTTAAACTGTTCCTTCCATATTTTTTTTTTTTATCATTTTTATTGTTATCTCAGGGAATGTAAATATCCCCTATGATAGCAATAGGTAGTGACAGGTACTCTTTTTAAAAAAAAAACCTGTGGTCTATTAGACCCTAGATCTTTCCTCTGCCCTCAAAGCATCTGACCACACCAAGATCGGTGTGATAAAATGCTTTCCCAATTTCCCAATGGCGCTTTTTATATCCGGGGGGGGACATTCCCTCCCACTGCTTGTAAAAGCAGTCCAGAGGCTAATTACCCACTAGGATTGCTTTTACATGAAAGCCGGCCGCTGGCTGAAAAGAATGATACCAAGATGATACCTAAACCCGCAGGCATCAATCTGGTATAACCATTCAATGTCCAGCAACATACCAGTACGTTGCTGGTCCTTGTTGGACATGTATTGTAATCTTTTTTTTCATGCAGCCTGTTGGCTGAACGAAAAAAAAAGATTGATCGGTGGGTATGCCCACCATTAGAATACCGCCCTTCATCCACCCACTTCTAATGATGGGCATACATGCACCATTTATATATGCCGAAGCATGAGGGCATCTTCCCGCAAAAGTTATGCCGCGTCAGACTTTTCCACGGGCAAGCCTCCGTCGGAATTTCGACCGTATGTACGCGGCATTAGGAACAAAATCGCTCCTCCGCCCCTGCTGCCCCAATGCTTCGGCATGTATGCTTTTTTTTTTTAACTGTGGTGGTGAAATCACCTCCTACAGCACTGGAGTCGCAGGGATCAGGCCTGTCTCTGCGAACGCTGCAGTTATGTGTGTTGTGTTTTGTAAGTGACCGTGATCGATCGATACTGCACTTGGGTGGCCTGGGCTGGACGGAGGGGCAAAACGCAGGTGCTAGCAGGTATCTGGGCTGATCCCGCTAACACTGCGTTTTTGGGAACCCTAAATTGCTGGGGACGCTAGTATAGATCTGATCAGATCAGATATTGATCTGTTCAGATACTATACCACTAAGGGAGGTGTATTCTTCACGCGTGGGTGTTGGCATTACTGGCACTAACCTGACGCTGCCTGGGGTGTGACGCAGGGGTAACTAGGGGCAATTAGGGGGTTAAAACCTTTATTAGATAATATATGGGGGTACCTGACGCTATAAAAACCTTCGGCGAACCTAAAAAAAATAACTGGCTATCTATCGGCACCAGCATAACTAATACAGCGTTTAGAAAAACGATCGCTTAGGGACACTGGCAAAAGGGGGTGAAAGGGTTACTTGGGGGGGCGATCAAGGGGTTAAACCTTTATTAGGTAATATATGGGGGTACCCGACGCTATAAAAACCTGCGGCGAACCTAAAAAAAATTACTGGCTACCTATCGGCATCACCGACAATAAGACCGATCAGAAAAACGATCGCTTAGCGACAGTGGTGATAGGGGGTGAAAGGGTTACCTGGGGGGCGATCAAGGGGGTTAAACCTTTATTAGGTAATATATGGGGGTACCCAACGCTATAAAAACCTGTGGCGAACCTAAAAAAAATAACTGGCTACCGATCGGCATCACCGACAATAAAACAGCGATCAGAAAAATGATCGCTTAGCGATGGCGGTGCTAGGGGGTGAAAGGGTTATCTGGGGGGTGATCAGGGGGTTAAACCTTTATTAGGGGGGGTTAGGGGGCTACACTGGACCTAAAACTAAACTGTAGTGACACTTTTACAGTCACAAATGTCACTGATTGCAGTGATCACTAAATAAATGGTCACTGCAATCAGTGACACTGTGACTGGGGGGCGATTTGTGTGCCTATGTGTCCTGGTGTCAGTGTGCTGTTTGTGCACTAACCTGTGTGTCTTCTCTTGTAGGGCGCTCGGTATATGTGAGCGCCGCATGAGAGATGACATCACTTCCTCTGCCTGTGTAAACATTACACAGCAGAGTAAGCTCTCTCATTCGCCGGGAGCGATCGCAGGGGGGTGGCCGGAATCGGCCGCTCACTGTAGAGGAGGGGGGTCCGATCGAACCCCCCAACTATACAAAGGCAATCGCGTAGATATACGTGACTTTGCCTGTCGGTGCCATTCTGCCGACGTATATCTACAGTGGGCGGTCGTTAAGTGGTTAAAGAGAAATCGGTATATATAAATCAAGGCGTTCCAACGAAATACGATATGATCTGGAAATCCTGGTGGGAAGCAAGAGGGATCAGTATGTAACTCTTAATAAACGTAGAAAAAATTAATAAATAAATAATTAAAGGATGAGCAACGACCCAAGAGAAACCAATTGATGAGGGCGTGGAAGTTGAGGAAACGAGTGGGAAGAATGAATCTGTGAAAGTGATGTGAATGGGTATGAATTTTAGTCTTAGAATAGTAGACCTTATAGACAACCCCACGGGATCCCCTCCACAGGTATATCCCCAGAGATATATATGACATGTAAAGTTTATTAACTCAAGGGAGAGAAACTGGGTCGGAGGGCCGGGACTTCATGGGGAAGATTGTCTATAATTGTTGTAAACTGTGAAAAACTTAAAAAAATAAAGATTAAAAAGAAAAAAGTCAGACGGAATTTTTTCATCGGATATTGTGACCATGTGTGTGCCCCATCAGACTTAATTTCAGAGGAATTCCGTCGGAGTTTAGATAGAGCACATGTTCTCTTTTACTCCGATGGAATGCCATCGGAATTCCGATGTGCTTTTGGCAGGACAATAGTTTGACCGTGTGTAAGAGAGTCATGCTAAACACAAATTTTGATTAATTGGCCTAATCCCATCTGGAAAGTCACAGCAAGTCATGGTGCAATCCCCAACATGCACACATTTAGCCCTGGGAGTATTGTTAAAACTTAAAACTTCTTTTTTTTTTTTCTAGAAAACTTTCTGAAGCAGTAACATAGAACAAGATCTGACAATTTCTCATTAAACACAAAGGGTTTTGTTTTTGTTTTTTTCAAAGGCCTACCCAGACAAGGTGATGAAACAGGAAATGAATATTATTTACAGTTTAATATTTCACTGCCATGTCTTACAGTATCACATTTGTCTGGATGATGACATTACACTTTTAGTATACTCAAAGGAGTTCTTGGAAGGTCACCTTTCATAGCATCGTTAATCCACTAAATATCCTGTGTCCGTTAAGACCTGTAGTGTTTGACTCAGGTCCAAATGTCTTCTGGCATTTACCAGGTCTACCGCTTCATGGACAACTGCTTCAGTTGTGTTAGGAGATTTTGTTTTATTTTTTTGATTAGGTGCATTTTAACCTCCTTAAAGTATAGTTCCACCTTTTTATTATCTCAGATTGATATTATTGACAGACAGATTGCGAACTGCCGCAGTAAAAATTTGGCAAAAAACAATATGTCTGATATTGTGTATTGGCGCATCTGGGGAAGGATATTTTTAACAGTTTGTGTTTCTAATAGAAGTTAATCAGGCTTTTCATTTCACTCTTCCATACTGAACTGGGAAAACATAAGTGAAAATCTCATTGGAGGCCTGTCTAAAAGTCTGGTGCTGGACACTAGAGTGTCAAAAAGGGCTTTCAAAAAAAAGAAAAAAAAAAGTTCCAAATTTAACAAAACTGTTCCATAGGCAACACAGGTCCTCCCTGCAGAGTTGTATGGGCTGGCAGTGGATTGGTGGTTATTCTTCCCAAGTCTTGATCACTGCTCAAAACTATATGTTGCTAGGCCCGATTAATGCCCTAGCTCAGTGATGGCGAACCTTGGCACCCTAGATGTTTTGGAACTGCATTTCCCATGATGCTCATGCACGCTGCAGTGTAGATGAGCATCATGGGAAATGTAGTTCAAAAACATCTGGGGTGCCAAGGTTCACCATCACCGCCCTAGCTGTTGAGAACGGAGCTGGGAAACAGTCAGAGCCTCAGTGGACCTGCTGGCTGGCCCGGGACACTGCTAATGACTGTGAGTAGGGTACTGGCAACAAGCATGTTCCTTCTGAGCTCTCTCTGAGTACACGCTGCCTTAGAGCTAGCGCCATTCTCTGTCCCCGATGCCTGTCACGGTTCCTCTGCAGAGTGGTTGGTGGTCTGCTCCCTCTCCCTCCAATCACCACTGAGAGATTGGGAAACGCTTTCAGCTACAGATCCATTAGCCGATGCTGAGAGGTCATAGAAGGTGCCCTGCACGTCAGCACATGGCGCTTTGGGCAGATGTGATATGACCATCACACTACAAAGAACATATGAGTTAAATTATTGCTGTTTTTATTGTTGTCAGTTAAGAAGCTCACTGTGGTAGGATTGTGCTTTCCTGTCCTTTGTTGTTTACACAGATTGCACATAGACCTTTTCAGATCCTAAAGGGACAGCTACATACACCCTGGCTGGAAATTTTTGAACTGCACATTACTGGTTCTTTGAGCAGCATCACACCACAATAAGTGACCTGCACACAGTGACAGGATCACACTGAACAGGTCACTGTGTACACACTGCAAAATCACCCCACCAGAGTCCCCTCCCCCTCCCACATCAGAGATCCCAGTGTTTCCCCTTAAATCAGAGTGCACAGAGTTCTCCTTTTACATCTGGGTCTGCAGAGTTCCCCCTTATATTGCAAGGGGGGGTCTGTGGACTGTGATATAAGGGGGCTCTGATGACCAGAGACCACCTTACATCAGAGTCACCCTTTACATCAAGTTCTGCAGGGTAATCCTCCCGCTGCAGTATGTCAGTTTTTTGCGGCGCTGCTCAGTCTAAAATGCCTGAGCCTATTTTTTGTCCCAGTCCAGGCCTGGACAGGTCTAGTGGGACATCACATCTATCATTCAGAATGGAGCACACTGCAGGGGCTGTGATAGCTGCTAGAGGTAGGATTCTGCTTTCTCCTCCAACAGCAGCTTAAAGTGGGTAGAAGAGAGCAGGCAGGACAACCCTAATGCTGAGAACACCTCCTCAGCACGGACCCCTTCTGGGGAATGAGGGCAGACTGCTCTTCTGTTTACCTCCCCTTGTCATGTGACATAGAGGGTGGGGGGAGGGCAAGTTAGCCCCAGAGCTCGCCTCTACCTCTCTCATAGCCACCCTACCTCCTTGTTTACACTTGCAGTTGTGGAAATGGTAATAACTCGTGGTTGGGCAACGTTTTTACCATCCCCCTAACTGCTCCCCCTTAAGCTGCAAAGGCAGCAGACAGGTGTATACATGCTGTGGCACACATTAATCCCACTTTCTCTCTCTTTGTCAAAGCTTAATTGAACAAGCTGAAGTTGGAAGCTGATTGGCTACCATGCACAGCTGCACCATATTTTGTACTCTCCAGTTTTGGTAAATCAATCCTAATGCCTCTTCACTGCCTGCCAAACTCCCTCCTAAAAATGATCTCCTTAGGCCCCCCTAGCTAAATGACTGATGCCAGGACATCATCAGTGACACCACCGACACAGGTACATTTTTCCTTCCAGTGACACCACCGACACAGGTACATTTTTCCTTCCAGTGACACCACAGATGCAGGTACATTTTTCCTTCCAGTGACACCACTGACACAGGTACATTTTCCTTCCAGTGACACCACCGATGCTAGGCTATTTCTTCTTCCAGTGACACCACCACCACTAAAGCTGGGACATTTTTCCTTCTACGAACATGCTGCATGTGTTGCTGTTAACTCGTATCCACCCACTACTTCACTTGGGGGGGACACAGTTTGTCATCTTCACCTTGGACACTGGATGGCTTTGTCTTGGCACTTCAGCCAGGTAATGATCACACTGAGAAGAGGTCAGCAATGGTACCCAATATGTGGCTACCAGAAACGGTATACGGAATAAACTGATGCTTAAGCAGCACAAAGAATCGTGGTCCAGGTTCAACTTTAAAGCCTCGTACACACGACCGAGTTTCTCGGCAAGAACCAGCAAGAAACTTGCTGGCAGAGATTTCTTGCCGAGAAATTCGTTCGTGTGTATGGTTTCTCGTCAAGAAAAACGACAAGAATCTCGACGAGAAAATAGAGAACCTGCTCTCTATTTTCTCGTCGAGATTCTCGTCAGCCTGTTCGCCGGGAAGCCCGCGCATGCTCGAAATGACTTCGACGCATGCGCGGTAGCTTCCTAGGCATAGGTAGGGTGAACCAAGATGGCGGCGACGGCATCGAATGTGACGAGTGCATGCTCGTCGTATTCGATGATGTCACCGCGTTTGCTCCATTCAAAGAACCGCGGGTTCTTTGAAATGAGCGTGTGTACACTCGGCCGGGACAAGTTTCTTGTCCAAGGATCTCGTCGTAAAAAACGACATGTTTTTAACGACGAGATTCTCGGCCGTGTGTACGAGGCTTTAAGGTTTTTCTACATGTTTGAACGGATAAACATGAAATCTTTGTGCCTATAGATAAGGGTAATATACTTACAGATTAGGTTCCAATAATTAGAACCCCACTAGGGAGTATGCAAATGGAACTTGTCTTATGTTGTATTTAAACCCCGGGGAAGGGGGGGGGGGGAGTAAAAATAAAAAAATAAAATAATGTGGTTGCATAAGTGTGCACACCCTCTTATAACTGGGGATGTAGCTGTGTTCAGAATTAATTAAGCAGTCACATTCAAACTCATGTTGAATAGGAGTCAGTACTCACCTGCCATCATTTAAAGTGCCTCTGATTAACCCCAAATAAAGTTCAGCTGTTCTATAAGGTCTTTCCTGATATTTTCTTAGTTGCATCCTACAGCAAAAGCCAGAGAGCTTCTAAAGCATCAGAGGGATCTCATTGTTAAAATATATCAGTCAAAAGAAGGGTACAAAATTTTTTCCATGGCATCAGATATACCATGGAACACAGTGAAGACAGTCCTCATCAAGTGGAGAAAATATGACACAACAGTGACATTACCAAGAACTGGACGTTCCTCCAAAATAGATGAAAAGGCAAGAAGAAAACTGGTCAGGGAGGCTGCCAAGAGGCCTACAGCAACATTAAAGAGGAAGTAAACCCTCCTCAACTTTTTTTATTTAAAAATACCCCTGCAAGAGAAAGGCATAATGAGCTAGTATGCATAGCATACTAGCTCATTATGTGGCACTTACCTGAAATCGAAGCCCCCGAAGTCCTCCTCGTTCTCTGCCGCCGCCATGTCCGCACGGAGCTTCTTTCTGTTATCGCCGATCCGGCACTGTAATTGGCCGGAGCGCCGATGACGTCACACGCATGCGCGCTCGGGCCGGCAAGATCCCATTCAGAAAACCACCAATGATGCCGGCCCGCTAGTACGCATGCGTGTGACGTCATCGGTGCTGTGTTTTTCAGCAAATATCTCCTTAACCGTGTAGGGGTCGTTGTCTTGTTGAAACACCCATTTCAAGGGCATTTCCACTTTGGCATAAGGCAACATGACTTATTCAAGTATTTTGATAAATAGGCCCAACACCATAGTATGAGAAACATTCCCATATCATGATGCTTGTGCCACCATGCTTCACAATGTTCTGTGGCTTGAATTCAGTGTTTGGGGTTTGTCTGACAATCTGTCTACAGCCCCTAAACCCAAAGAGAACAATCTTGCTTTCATCAGTCCACAAAATGTTGCAGCATTTTTCTTTAGGCCAGTCAATGTGTTCTTTTTGGTAAATTGTAACCTCTTCAGCACATGTTGTTTTTTCAACAATGCGACTTTGTGGGGGCTTCTTGCCGATAGCTAAGCTTCACATAGGCATCTTCTAAATTGTTTACAATACTCACAGGTAACTTTACACCTTCTTTCATCACCCTGGAGCTGACCATTGACTGAGTCTTTGCCATTTTGGCTATTCTTCAATCCATTCGAATGGTAGTCTTCTGTTTTCTTCCATGTCTTTCTGGTTTTGGTACGCTGTTCTTCTGAACAATGTCTGTAACGGCCCATTTTACTACATATTTTCAGAGAGAAATGCACTATACCCAGAATGTACATTTGCTGCATTCATCCTTAACATCCCTGGCAGTATGATTCTGTCAGATTTTAGGTGCTGAAATCGGTACCATTATTTTGCATGGAAATTTGGCGTTTTATATTGTAGGCCTGTAATTCTTAGGAATAACTCACTTAAATCTGTCCAAACAAGAGTCTAGTAGACATCCCGGGTATGATAAAGTTCAAAAAACAAAATCATAAATTATAATATAATAAATAACTATAAAATAATTATAACAAATAATAATATAATAATAAAAGTGTTTTTCAGTGTTTGATGATGAATTTCCCCACAAATCACTATCGCTCAATTCTGCAAGTGATTCTAATTTATTATCACTGTTTTCTAGCTGGTCTAAAACCACTTTTGACATAAAGGGACACTTTTTGGTTGCTATGGACAATCTCCAGTTTCCAGGCAGAAAGAACAGTTTTTATAATATAAAAGTGCATGCAGGACACTGGACAGACCACTAGGGACAAAGGGGGTGTGTAATTATTTGATACAGTACTGTAATCTGTAAGATTACAGTATACTGTATGTGTATTGTGTGTTTCACTTTTTGAATTTGGTGCCGAACTCCACCCCCGTGCGCCGCAACGTCGCAGGGAACAGAGCTCGGCGGCACTCGGCAGTGTGAATTGAGCGAGATGACAGCTCGCACACACAGCGGGGACACATCGCAGGATCCAGGGAACAAGGTAAGTAACTTTCCCTGTATCCTGCGATGCGATCCCGAGTCTGGCTCGGGGTTACCGCTTTAGGTACTGAAATTCCACTCTGAGCCAGACTCAGGAATACCGATAGGCGGGTTAAATAAGGTAAGAAAAAAAACTGCGCTAATTCGTGAGCAAAAAGTTAAAAAGACTAAAGCTGCAACAATAAGTGCTATACTACACCGCACTACCAATTATATAAAGAAAAAAAGTTGCGCTAAACGTACAAAAATTACTTAATATCTTAGTAAAAAAATATTAATTGGAAATAAGCAAGCTGATTCAGAAGGACTGGATGAACATGCAAATTAAACCAATATGTAATGTGAAAGTGAAAACAATAAAAAACCTTATAGAAAAGATCTAACATGTGAAGAGCACAACAGCTCTCCAAATAAACGCTGTGAATAGTTAAATTGACCCCAAAAAAACCACAACAATAACACAGTTCATAAGTTCATAGATGTATGCAAGAAAGATTCAGAGAAGGGGTCCTCCACCGTATTCGGTATAATCCGTGATGAATAAAACACCAAAGAAGTAGTGATAGAGAAACCTCCACCGATACACACACTGCCGCTTACCGCAGGTAAATGATCCCTTATGACAGGGGATCTGGATGCGCCTGTGGCTAAATCCCTAGCCAGGGGTCTGTGGCAACCGCGTCCAGTCGTTGAAATGGCGTCCTAACCAGGAAGAGGCAACTCACAGTGGGTGGACATGCGATACCAGTATGGCAATGAACCAAGGAAAAAGGAGAACTAATAGTGTAAATCCTTACACATTTTATTCCGCATAGTAATCAAATGCAAACTTACAATTAATCGGTTAAAAAAAGACAAAGAAAAGCCGGCCGGCTTACGATAAAACGCCCGTACAGTTCCGGGGTTGCGTGGGCGCGGTGACGTCAGCACTCGACTCCTCCCTACGCATTTCGTCACAAGCAGACGTGTTCACGGGATACCTGCGATGCGATCCCGAGTCTGGCTCGGGGTTACCGCTTTAGGTACTGAAATTCCACTCTGAGCCAGACTCGGGAATACCGATAGGCGGGTTAAATAAGGGCCACCTGTTTGACACCTTTTTTTTTTACAGACTGAATGACCTCACTAATTAAACTCCACACTGCTGTTATTTTGAACACGCTCTTTCAATTAACAATTCAATTGCACAAAATCAGCAGCATGGATAGCATGACTGTTGGGTCTGTTGTATTTCTATTACTCTTCTACACCTACTAGTAAATGATTTGCCATGTAGAAATATAATTTATACCAAAAACAGTAATTGAGCTGGTTAATGTTGTTGGACTGATATAATTTTGAACACAACCGTACCAACAAGCTCCCAGACTTCAGCTTCCAGTAAATTGTGCTGCAGTTTTTCACTGCTGCATGCTGTAATTGGGGATATTTGCAGGCATGCAATGCAGTACCGTAGCAGCCTGTAGTCCCACAGTGGAAATGTGCACATTAGGCAACAACGCAACCACTGCATTGTAAGCTTTATGGTAAGCATTGTCACCTGGGAACAGGAACTGTTATTCACAACACAATGCATTGATCTGAACTAATGCATTGATCAGCAGAGAAAAGAAGAAAAGGCAAATGACTACTATAGCCTAAAGATGCATGATGAGCAGGGCCGCCACCAGGAATTTTGGGGCCCCTCACACAGCTTCAGGCATGGGCCCCCTGGAGCAGAGAGGGTGCTGCCACTGCAAATTGAGAAGCGGGGGGGCAGCCGCGAAATGAGAAGCGGGGGTGCCACGAATTGAGAAGCAGAGGGGTGCTGCTGCCGCGAATTGTTGAGGTCGGGGGGGGGGGCTTTGGGTGCTGACAAACAGAAAAAGAACAAAAAAAAAGGGGGGGTTGCTATCCAGGGCCCTGGGGACCTACGGGCCTCTGGGGACCTCTGGGCCCCTTACAAATTATTTTTTTTAATAATTTATAAAAAAAAAAATATTTTTATGAAAAGAAAAAAAAAGGGGGTTGCCATCCGGGGTCCTGGGGACCTCTGGGCCCCTTACAAAAAATAAATAAAAATAATTTATAAAAACAATTAAAAATAAATAAATAATTTTTATAAAAAAATAAAAAAGGGGGTTACCATCTGGGGCCCTGAGGACCTCTGGGGACCTCTGGGCCCCTTACAAAAAATAAATAAAAATAAATAAAAAAATAAAAATACATTTTTTTGGGGTTTTTTTAAATAAAAAATACACAAAAAAGGGGGGTTACCATCGGGGGCCCTGGGGACATCCGGGCCCCTTACAGGTGTACTGCCTGTACCCCCCTGATGGCGGCCCTGATGATGAGCAACACTGAATTTAATTTTATAGGTTCAAATGCACTTTGAATATGTACTTTTCTTAACACAAAATAAATACTGTAGTCGCATTCTTCCTACAAACAGTAGTAGCTACAGTTATCTCTGTTTATTCTCCAATGCTACTAAGAATGCTTAAACATGTGATGATAGGTTATGAAATATGGAGTATGGCAGACCAAAAACAACACACGTTCCAAGTAACCTGCTCATTCTGTAAGTGTGTGAGTAATGTTTCCAGGCAGAACAACAAGACCTTGGCAATGCAATATTTCCTTTTATGTTTGCCAGTCTACTACCCTGCGACATATAAAAATCACCATCTGTTGGCATGTCAATATTACATACACGTACCCATAGGGCGAAAATATTACACTATATTTTGGAATAAATAGAAGAAAGTTGCAATTGAGTACAATAATATACTGTGGAATCTGGCTGACTGGGGTGGGGTCCACCAAAAATAAGGACAATTTAACAGCAACTGTTTATTCTTAGCTTGGCTAATTAAAGCGGTTGTATACCCTCAGATTTTTTCATTTTTATTTTTTAAACCTGTAAGGCAAAAGGCATAATGAGCTAGTATGGACCGCATACTAGCTCATTATGAAATACTTACCTTAGAACGAGGCATCGGCAGGTGATCCCAGTCCAGGTCGAGGGAGCTGGCATTTTCCCTCGATGTGTCTTCCGGGTATCGCGGCTCCGGCGCTGTGAGTAGCGGAGCCGTGATGTTGTCTTCTTTCTGGCAAGGTCCGGCGGCATCTGACCCCCCACAACTCCCCCACAACTCTGGACCCCCTGCGTGTTACACAGACCCCCCTACAGTACAGACCCCCCTTCAGTGCAGGTCCCCCATTCAGTGCAGGCCCCCTTTATTCAGTGAAGACCCCCTTCATTCTGTGAAGACCCCATTCATTCTGAACCCCCCTTCAGTGCAGACCCCCCCTTTAGTGCAGATCCCCCATTCAGTGCAGACCCCCCTTCAGTGCAACCCCCCCTATTCAGTGCAGACCCCCCATTCAGTACAGTAAGATGGACCCATAATGTACCTGAGATCAGCGCGGGACATGCACAGTAGACATGTGCATTCGTTTTCGTCCGAATGCATTTTCGTTCGAATTTCAGGTATTTTCGTTATCGTTTTAACAAACGAAAACAAAAGCACAGAATACGAAAACCGAAAGATCCGACATAAACAAATGCTTTATTTTCGTTTTCGTTGCGACAACAGTTCGATATAGATAGGAGATTCGACACGACGCTAACAATAACAATCTGTATCTATCGAACCTGTGGTCGAATGTGCCTAACCTTAACTTCCAAGATTAATCTACATAGAGAGAAAAGATTTGACATAGAGAGAAAAGATTCGACATAGAGAGAAAGGATTCAACATTATAGAGAGAATAGATTCGACATTATAGAGAATAGATTCGACATTATAGAGAGAAAAGATTCGACATAGAGAGAAAGGATTCGACATTATAGAGAGAATAGATTCGACATTATAGAGAGAAAAGATTCGACATAGAGAGAAAGGATTCGACATTATAGAGAGAATAGATTCGACATTATAGAGAATAGATTCGACATTATAGAGAGAAAAGATTCGACATAGAGAGAAAGGATTCGACATTATAGAGAGAATAGATTCGACATTATAGAGAATAGATTCGACATTATAGAGAGAAAAGATTCGATATAGGGAAAAAAGATAATTTGCTGCTGGAATTGGGTGGGGGAAGTAAAATAAAAATAATGATGATGATGAATGTTATTGGCTGATTGTAACCAAAGAGGAGGAGCAGTAAAATAGCTAGAACTAAGTACACATGTACAGCCAACTTACTTTCACTTACGATTGCTAGCAGAGAGAGACACACACGCTGAATCATTTCAGAAGACAGTTAATCTTGCTGGTCCGTTTTTCAGAGAACCTGAATTATTAGCAATTAAGCATAAGCACAAGCTACAGATCAAGTTCACTTTTTCATAATAATCTGCTGCTATTGTGTTAGTGTTGTGAACTACTAGTGAACTTGCTAGTATTGTGATAGCCTCAGAGGCTGCCCGTGTTGTGGAGGGGGAGGGGGTTTATTATTATAGATTCTATATTATAGATTGAGATTCTATATAAGTTCTATATACCCTATCTTGTTACCTGTCTGATCAGTGATCACTATCACCAGTCCATTTTCTATTTGAACTATATACAGCAACAGCAATGTACCATTCTATGAGAAAAGTGAAGGCAGGTAGAGGTAATGGTCGCGGTCGTGGTGGACGCCTTGCTAAAAAAAGTGGCAAGGTCTCTGCTACTAGTGTCTCTGACACTTCTGCCGCCACAAACATGCTATCCACAACAGTGGATGTCACCACCACTGCCACCAGCAAAGCTAGTTCCACCACCACCAGTTCTACTATTAGTTTTCCTCCTGCCAGACCACCAACATCTGCTGCCGCTTCCACTGCCAATACAGCGCCTTCTTCTACAGGTGTCATGGCTTCCTATTTTTATGGGATAGGCAAGAAACATAGTATAAAACAAGTGGAGTTGCCGATACAATCACCACCACCAATGACACTGCCAGTGCCACTGCCCAGCTCCCCAAAGAAGCAATTGAGGGAGACATCAGCAGAGACAGAGTGTGAGACGTTTTCTTCATTGCCCCAAGAGAATGATTTTGAATGTGATGCTCCTCTTTCCCCAACCACTGCAGACGTTTTATACAGTCTTACCCCACAAGAGTTACAGCATGACTTAGAGAAAGTGCAAGAGGGATTTTCTGTGAGGAGTAGGACAGGGAGCAGTTCACTTTTTTCATCTGCTGCTAACTCCCCTTCTCCCTCTGTTATTATAGAGGAAGAATCCTGTGATGATAACACCGACCTCCCCAGCACCCCTGCCATTAGCACTAGTTCACCAAGTGTAACTGTAGTGGCAACAGCTTCCACCACTGGTGTGCTACCTGCTGCAGCTATATCAGCCCATACTAGAGATCAACAGGGTCAAGGGGCTTCATCCCGCCGCAGCAACGTTTGGAAATACTTTCAAACATTGGAAGGCGGGTTCTTTGCAAAGTGCAAATTGTGTGGGAAGCAAGTGAGTAGGGGTAAAAAGTTGGGACATTTAACCAATGCTGGTATGAACCTACACATTAAAAATTACCACCACTCTACTTTACTGCGGGCAGAGGCAGAAAAAGAAGATGGTAGCGCAGGAAGCAGCATAACGGACTCTGAATGTACTGGTGGTACCTCTTCAACCACACCACTTACTCAGAGCACAGCCAATAGAGAGGGTTCGTTTAAGACAAGCCGTACACGTGCAGTAGTTCCACTGCAGACCCAATCAGGCTCCTCATCCTCCCAAGGACATCATCAGCCTACCCTAGATAGTTTTGTTGGCTTTAGTTCCAAGGACATGTCAAAACAGCAGGCCAACAAGATCACCCGCCTCATTGGCCAATTCATTGCTGTTGGAGGAGCCTCTTTTCGCATGATTGAAGGGGAGCCGTTTAAACAGCTCATGCATGCCCTTGCTCCACGATACGTTGTTCCTGCACGAACAACTTTCAGCAGAAAGATTATTCCAGCACTATACCATTCGTGCGTTGCAGTATTGAAGGAAAAAATGGCCAAAGCCGAGGGTCAGACAATTCATTTGACCACTGATTTGTGGACAGCTCCCAGCGGTCAACACGCTTTCCTGTCTTTGACTGCACACTGGTGGCAGGCCACTGTGCCTGTTGGTGGTGGCACTAGTGTAAGTGTTCAAACTTCATCAGGACGGTCTGCAGCGCAAGACCAGCAGGGTTATCAAGCTTTCCTGCTCCACACAGAAGTCCGTGATGACAAACACAGCTCTGCTAACATATTGCGAGCAATTAGATCAATGTTGGCCAATTGGTTTGGAGAGCTGGCAGTCACCAATGTTTCTGTTGGGTTCATAGTGACAGACGGAGGTTCAAACATGGTTAAAGCGCTCCAAGATGGATCTTTTGTCGGTGTCCGCTGTTCTGCACACATACTGCATTTAGTGGTCAAGGGTGCAATCCCAGTGGAGAAAAACAACAAGATTGCTCAAATCTTGGACCTTTGCAGGAAGATTGCAGGGCATTTCCACCGCAGTGTAGGGGCTAGTCAACTGTTGAGGGAGGAGCAAGAACAATCAGGGCTCCCCATACATCGACTGAAACAAGATGTCAGCACCCGGTGGAACTATACCCTGGAAATGCTGGAACGCATTTTGGAGCAAAAGACAGCCATCCACAATCTATCATCCCGCCACAGCATTGGGATTGATTCCACACTGGGACGTGATGACTGGTGTATAATTGGGCAGCTCGTTTCTGTCTTAAAACCCTTTCGGAATGTGACGGAAAACTTGAGTCAGAGCAATGCCAGCCTAGGACAGGTCATACCCTTGTTTACCTATCTCATAGATAAGATGGGATCGTTCCTAGAAAACAGTGAGCCTCTTTGTGGCAGCCCACTTCATGCCGATGTAGCGTCTTTCATCAGAAAACTACAAGCCAACTTAAAAGATCGGCTAAATGATCGTGTCCGCAAAAGCCCTGAACTCATGCTGGCTTCCCTATGTGATCCCAGGATCAAAGATAAACTGGCACTCAGAGACAACAGCCTCTCCTACTGGAAAGACAAATTGATTGAAAGGGTCCGTAATTTGCAGCAACAGAGATGTATGCCGGATGAGGCCAGTTTGGAAGATTCACTTGCCATGTCTGCTATTCCAAGACCTGGCACCATCACTCAAAAACAACCAAGTGGAGCATCTGAATGTTGGGTAGAGGCACTTGACAATCTGGTGGATGCAGGTCAAGCAGCAGGTAATCGAGAAGAGAGCAGTGCCTCTGAAATGGTCAGGGCCTACCTATATGAAGCACCTTTGCTTCCTTCAGAGGACCCTTTGACCTATTGGGATAGTAAGAAAAGTTTGTGGCCTGGTCTTTGTCTGGTTGCCCAGCAACTACTATCCTGTCCTCCAACCACTGTGCAAAGTGAGAGAGTTTTCTCTATTACTGGGAACATCCTTAATCCACACCGTGCACAACTGACACCCCATTTGATGGAACAAATAACTTTCCTGAAATTTAACCTCCCCAAGCTTGGTTACCCTACCCTTAACTTGTGAGACCTGAATCATTATCACCATGTGAAGATAGATGGGACTCAGAGGAACCATCCAAATGTTGAGGAAAATACATTTTTTTTATTACCACTTGACAATAGTAGTTGTCTTTAGTGTGACCCCAAGATTTAAATAGAATTACCGTATTTTTCGCTCCATAAGACGCACCTGACCATAAGACGCACCTAGGTTTTAGAGGAGGAAAACAAGAAAAAAATATTCTGAACCAAATGGTGTACTAAAATATTTTATATTATACTACTACTATAGGTGGGTGGTGGACACACAGCAATACCACCCCCCCTATCAAATCAGCTCAGCTACACTATACCTGGGTGGTGGACACAGCAACCTCCCCCCCTTCCCAGATCAGCTCAGAGTGGCAGGGCAGACACAAACACCCCTTCAGCCTCTTCTATCACAACAGCTCATGTGACTGGGCAGTGGATATCATGCCAGCCCACACCTCCCACCCCCTTATCACCAGTTCAGCTCACCTCAGGCAGTGGAGGACACTGTCATTACAATTCACAACCCCCTCTGGCTGGCTGGCTGGCTCTCAGCCTTAGATGTACATGGGCAGCAGCTAGGAAGGAGGACTGGGAACATAGTTTACAACAGCAGCAGCTGCCGGGGGAAGGAGCAGGAAGTGAGACTGGACCAGACCACGGCGCCGGGGGGGGGGGGTTCCGGCGGAAAAAAAAAACAGCCAGGGTTCTCGCCGCTTTCAAGATAATGTCACCTCTGGCGGGTGTCACCCGATTTGGGTGCGGAGCGCACCCCCATAGCAGCGCTACTGACACTGACATGTTTTGACACCCGGCCGTCTCCCCCCGCTCCCCCTTGGTATGTCCCTGCCAGGATCCGCCTCACTCCCTTTCTCTCTCCTTCACAGAGAAGCTGAGCACTGGTATTCTGACGCGGCGACGGAGGGGGGGGGGTCAGTATTCGCTCCATAAGACGCAGGGACATTTTCTCACATTTTTTAGGGGGGAAAAAGTGCGTCTTATGGTGCGAAAAATACGGTATATTGTTTTAAGCAATCCAAATGTTTCCCTTTATTCCTTCCATCACCCTTTTTTGTAATGAGTGTTGTGTAGAGTGACTAGAGTGTGCGTGATTGTATGAATGAATGTTGTGTGAATGGACAGTAGCAAGGGTTGAAGCCTTGACGTGGCGCTACTGCTCACGTGTTGCTGTCTTTGTAAATACAAATAGCAACGTGTGCTAATTTAACCATTTTTGTATGATGGTCTGGAAATAAGAGACAATGATTAAAGATGACCTCAACAGCATGACAGTTCCTCTTGATGGAGAGACTGTCAACTCAAGGATCAGAATTTGTTACCAACACAACATAGAACAAAGAAGCATACAGCTGGAAACGTGACTCTATGCAAGATAGACTAGTTGGTCACTGCTGAACTGCATCCAGATGCCCAGGACCCCTCCCATTTGCCATCTCTGACCCTGGGGACACCAGGGCCCTCTCTGATCCTCCACCTGTTTCATGACCATCTGCAATTGTCCGAAGTCACCAGTGTGAGTAATCTACCCTGCTGCCATGTTACTCAAGCCCTGGAAATGATGACTGCCCTTTGAACTGTTGCCCCTTGTGATTGTGCTCGCCTGGGAACCTCTGTCCGGTTAACTGTTGCCCTCATGATTGCAAGCCTGCAACCTATGCCCTGTGAACTGTTGAGGACTGTATGGTTAACCCCTGCTGTTACTATCTGCTGTGTATTCTGAAGGGATGAGCTTCGTGTTCGAGTCGAACATACGTTTGACTCGAACATCGGCTGTTCGATCGTTCGCCGAAGATAGAACGTTTTGGGCCGTTCGCGACAAATTCGAGTGACGCGAACGGCCCACAATACACTGCGCCATCGCAGTGCAATCCCGGTGCTGTGATTGGCCAAGCATGCACTGTGACCCCGCATGCTTGGCCAATCACAGCGCCGGCAGTGAGGAGAGCCATAATTGGCCACAGGCAGGATGCCTGTGGCCAATTATAGCTCAGGGGGGTTTAGTACACGCCCCACACTATAAAAGCCCGCCAGCGCGGCGGCCTTGTGTAGTGTGTTGGCGTGCAGGGAGAGAGAAGGATAGGCAGGGACAGTGTCAGTGATATTCTTTGCTAAAACTTGTGCATTTACAGTGTGTTGGTACAGGGACAGAGAAGGATAGGCAGGGACAGTGTCAGTGATATTCTTTGCTAAACCTTGTGCATTTACAGTGTGTTGGTACAGGGACAGAGAAGGATAGGCAGGGACAGTGTCAGTGATATTCTTTGCTAAACCTTGTGCATTTACAGTGTGTTGGTACAGGGACAGAGAAGTATAGGCAGGGGACAGTGTCAGTGTCATTTTTGCTGAGCCGTCTGCACAGTATACACCTGTATATCCGTCATTGCTGTTCTCAAATACAGGCATCTGCAGGAGTTAGTGGCACAGTATACACCTGTATATACCCGTCATTGCTGTTCTATAATATTACTGTTCAAAATTACAAACAGATTCTACTTGTTCAGAGTATATAGGGCCTTTTTTATTTTGTGTGCGGGGTTCCCCTTAATATCCATACAAGACCCAAAGGGGCTGGTAATGGGCTGGGGTAGGGGGGGGGGTGATGGGGTAGCCATGCCATTTTTCTTAAAGATTTTCATCCATATTACCGGGACCAGACATTACATTAAAGCCGCAAGCAGTTTTAAATGGCTTTTTTTCCTTTACAAATGTCATTTTGTGCAGGGACAGTTCTAAACACGGGAAACACGTGGCACTTCGCAGGCATACTTTAGACATCCCCCAGGTACGATATATAAAGGAATATTTGACTTTTTTTTTTCTCACTTTATGCATCATTAAAATGACTGCTCCCGAAAAACGGCCGTTTTTAAAACTTCGTTTTCCATTGATACATGTCCCCTGGGGGAGAACCCGGGTTCCCAACCCCTTTTTAGGACAATAACATGCATATTAGTCATTATAACCACTTCTCTACTGTGCACGAAAACCCCCTTCCTGCCCAGGCCATTTTTCAGCTTTCAGCGCTGTCACAATTTGAATGACAATTGCGCGGTCGTGCGACATGGCTCCCAAACGAAATTTGCGTCCTTTTTTTCCCAGAAATAGAGCTTTCTTTTGGTGGTATTTGATCACCTCTGCGGTTTTTATTTTTTGCGCTATAAACAAAAGAAGAGCATCCAGTTTGGAAAAAAAACACTATTTTTTACTTTTTGCTATAATAAATACCCATTTTTTTTTTAAATAAAATTTTCCTCAGTTTAGGCCGATACGTATTCTTCTACATATTTTTGGTAAAAAAAAAAATTGCAATAAGCGCATATTGATTGGTTTGCGCAAAAGTTATAGCGTCTACAAAATAGGGGATAGATTTATAGCATTTTTTTTTTTTTTTTATTAGTAATGGCGATTTTTTATTGTGACTGTAATATTGCGGCGGACACATCGGACACTTTTGACACATTTTTGGGACCATTCACATTTATACAGCGATCCCTGCTATAAAAATGCATTGATTACTGTATAAATGTGATTGGCAGGGAAGGGGTTAACCACTAGGGGGCGGGAAGGGGTTAAATATGTTCCCTCAAAGTGTTCTTACTGTGGGGGGAGGGGACTGACTGGTGTAAATAAGACGACCAGCCGCGGCTCAGACCACTGAGCTGGAGCGTGGTGACGTCAGAGATGATTGCTCCGCCCGACGCTGCGTTTCTCCTATACAAGGCATCAACAGGGAAGGAGGCCTTGTACAGGGCCTCCTTCCCTGTTGATGCCTTGTATAGGAGAAACGCAGCGTCGGGCGGAGCAATCATCTCTGACGTCACCACGCTCCAGTTCAGTGGTCTGAGCCGCGGCTGGTTGTCTTATCTACACCGCGTTTTTTAAAATACTTTTGTTCAGAGACTCTGGATGTTAGCTCCTGTTATTTTAATAAAGGGACCCTTTGTTGATATACTGCACCATGAGTCTCCCCCTATCTCTTTTTTGATATCCTTACTGAATCATTGGGGAATCGATCCTGACTATAAGGAAACTGTGTCCCTGAACGATCCAAGGGAGAGGGCGGACCTGCTGCAGGACGGATGTTTTTGATGTGCTGAGCCTGTATGATCTCCGTAATAGAGATCCACCGGAGTCGGTAAGCCCCCACTCTTTCCATTTTTATGTCATCTGGCTGGAAAACTGTCGGAGGAAGATTCCAATCCTTCCCTGCTACAATTTCCTTTTTCATGCAGTTTTGAATGCAGCGAGTCATCTCACAACCTATTTACAGTCACTTCACAGTTTTTACTTGTAGAGGAAGACTTCAACCCTTCCCTGCCACAATTTCTTTTTTATGAAATTTTGAATGCAGCGAGTCACCTCACAACCTATTTACAGTCACTTCAAAAAAATGTTTTTCTTTTTGTGTTTATTGGGACACTAATTGATCATTTTTCTTGGGACATTTTTTTGTATTAATTGTATTCCAGTTTGCACTTTGATTTTTGCACATAATTGTTGGTAGCGCATTTTTTTTATTATTTGTGAATATTCAGTGAGATGCACCTAATCAATTTGTGTGTAGGAGATAGTGGTGTCTGTGTCAATTTGCTGCGTCATCCCAGGTTTGCTGAGCTGTGCAGGAAGGTGTAGTACTTTACTGTACTCTGACCGGGGCGGAGCTGAGTGTCCTCCCCGGCCAGAGTACAAAGGGATTCCCCTCTACACATCGAGCAGTGTAAAGGAGAATCTCCCAAAGATTGTATCCGCTTGGTCGCACGGCCGGCTTGAGAAAATCTTAAGGTGTAATGGATGCCTAAGTGCTGACTGTGACAGAACCCACTGTCACTGTGTGTTTTGGAAGGGACTGAGGGCTGGCCTCTTACCCACAGATTATGGCCCAGAAGAGACTGAGAGACTTGGGGAAAGCTGGTATTGAGAAAATGTAATGTAATGCTACATCCCTTCTCCCCCCCCCATCCCCCCCCTCTTGTTGCTTTGCTTAATTGTGTTGGTTCATGGCACATAGACAATGGTCTGGACTGCAGACATCTCTCCGCAGGGGATGTGTATTGAAGGGCTGCCTGCTTACCATAATCCCTTTATGTTTAACTGTAGTCTCTGTTTCAATGTTCAGTTCCCATTGGTTCTTCCTTGTCCCCTACCCCCCCCCCTCTATGACAAGGCTAAGGGGAGTGTCCCTAACTGTGTGTAAAAGTGTATGTTTTGGATTTAATAAACTGTTGATGCTCTGCATGTTTAACCCTCAACACCTGTGTGGATTGTCTCGTGATTGAGGGGTTAAGGGCTGATTATGGCGAATCTGCAGGCTGCAGGTGCATTTGGAGGACAGGAGACACAGGTCTGGCGGATGTTCCCACCTTGGGTATCTGAGATCCGTCACACTGACCACTAACTACTCTACCTCATCCAGACTGATTGACTGTCGCAAATATGGAAGATCAGTTGCACTTGCAGAAAAACATATCAGCTATACCAGCTATTAACATTACACTCACCAAAGAGAAGCTATTCAAGCCATTGCATTAGGGATGACCTAACAAAAAGTTGTTTAATAAAATATAGCAGGCTACTTTTTAAAGTTGATAATTTTATATAGCCACTGATTGAATAAGCCCCACTTCTGTTCTAGGCTAGGTAGGTTACGCACTCCTGGTCTAGGCTAGGAGGTATAATAGAGAATTTACAATTACTGAACCTTTAATATCCGGTGCTTCATCTGCTCCCCTCTGCTACTGCAGTGGTCTGGTCTCTCCCTGAGCCTTCAAGACCTATGCAAGACTCAACTTCTTATAGATATTTGCCTGCACAAAGATCTACGAGGTCATTTACAATTTTTTGCTTTATATCAGGGGTCTCCAAACTTTTCAAAAAAAGGGCCAGTTTATTTTCCTTCAGACTCTAGGGGGGCCGGATTGTGGCCAACAGGGGCAGAAAATGTCATGGGCCCATCATCAGTGAGAATAAATATGGCCTCAGGGTTGGTGGTCAATAGGAGTGGTGCCCCTATTAGTAGGAGGAATAGTATCCCATCATTGGTATCCATAGAAGAAAAAAATGCCCCATTGTTGGTGTGAGTGGGAGAAGTAGTGCCCCAAGGGCCGGATAAAAGCTACCAAAGGGCCACATCTGGCCCTCGGGCCGCAGTTTGGAGACCCCTGCTTTAGATGATGCCAAAGAGGAGGCACCAGACATCATGAGGAAAGTGTTAATGCATGAATTAGGGGCATGCCGGAGATTGACCATGTCCAGGGACTGCCAGCCAATAGCTGGAGATTCTTGTCTGACACACCCCTTCCAGCCTGCTGTGTTATTCACGATGATTAACAGTGATTGGCTCAGACTGGGAACCTGAACTGCAGCAAGAAGCTGGCGTGATCAGGGAAGTGACATTGAGGAAATAACAAGCACAGGTCACGCTAACGGGAAGACTGGAATCAGCTGCAAAGGGGGACTAATAATTAATAATTCCAGCTAAACCGAAGCCTTGGAGAATAAATCACAACCATTTCTAGACAAGGTTTGCCATCAGCATTTCATATTTAAAATACTATATTTGCCTGGAAAATACAAAAAAAGTTATACTTACTCCCTGGATCTGCCGCGTCTGGCTGTTCACCAGCTTCCGCATCCCCAGCAGCCTCTACAGTGCAGGTCTCCTCCACCTCCTGATCAGCCTCAGCAGCTGTTGATTATGATTAATATAGAAAAGAACATTACAATCTGCAGTGTACAACAATCTCACACATTAGTACAAGAACATTGAAACATGTATGATCACTCAGCAGACACCAGCAAGATTATACTAACTTACATGTGGGTGTTGCCGCCTCAGCCTTCTCCTCCTGAGTCTCCCCCTCTGATTGGATGACACCTATTTAATATAAAGGAGAAATGATGAACGTTACAATGTTCAAGCTTCAAATTACTATAAATAAATACTGTTGTGACAGCAGGAAGGTAAAGTCACCTGGTTGCATCCAGGGGGGTAGATATATTTCGCCCAGATTCAGGCTTTACGCCGACTTATACAACTAGGTGGAGAGTTGTATAAGGCTAGTGGGCTCATGGATGACTCATACCTCTAGGGAGAGTGTGGGGCGTCGTGCAGACAGAGATGAGGAGACCAGCTGAACCTTGTCAGCTCATTTAGGCCTCTATAAGAACTCCCAGCTTCATTAGATGTTAGCTCATGCCTGGAACCAGACCTGTGTGGACTGTCTAGGGAGAGTGAACCCCTGTGCGGTGAGAAAAAGCCTGTGTGGCTATTTGTTTGGACTTTTACTAAACCAGGGACTTAGGGACTAGGACAGCACTAGGCTGATCCCAGTTGTTAGTTAGGAAACCTGTATGTTTAGTCAGAGGTCAACTTGACCAGGATTTATTTTGGTTATGTTTCTTTTGCTTTGCTGTGTTTTGTCACTGTAAATAGAAAATAAACCGCACCTTTTTTTGATTTTGAAAACCACAACCTCCGTTTGCTGGGCCTGTTTTGTGTGGGGAGCCCATCCCGGGGGTCACACACACCCGCTGCCGAGCTAACCCCCTCACAGTTGGTGGAGAACCAGTGGCAGTTTTTTTTAAGCCAGCATGGAGGAGATACTGAAGCAGCTGGCTCTAGCAAATGCCAATCAACAGCAGACAAATGCAGGTTTGCAAAGGAGCCTTGCAGCCCAGCAGCAGACAAACGCAACTTTGCAACAGAGTCTGGAGGCTCAGCAACGAGCCCAGCAGCAATCTGAGGCCCGCTTCATAGACCTGTTGCAGAAGCAAGAGCAGAGACTACAACAACAGATGGAAGCAGTAATGCAGCAACGTCCGCAGACCAGTGAGGAAAGCCGTCCCACTAATACCGCGTCCTTTGGGGTGAGTCGTTTATTGACAAAAATGACTGGAGAGGATGATCCAGAGGTATTTTTGACCACATTTGAAAGGACCGCTGAAAGAGAAAAGTGGCCTGAGGAGCAGTGGGCTGGACTGGTGGCTCCTCTGTTAACTGGTGAGTCGCAGAAAGCTTACTATGACCTAGAGCCTAACCAAGCAAAAGACTATGTGATGCTAAAAGCTGAAATATTGGCAAGGCTGGGTGTCACCCAGGCTGTCCGGGCTCAGCGTGTGCATAACTGGACTTTCCAGCTTGGAAAACCCCCCAGGTCTCAAATGTATGATCTCATTCACCTGAGCAGAAAGTGGCTACAGCCAGAGACTTTGTCCGCACCAAAGATTGTGGAACGTGTTGTAATGGATCGGTTTTTGAGAGCTCTTCCTACTGCCATCCAAAAGTGGGTAAGCCATGGAGACCCAGAGACGGCCGATGGTCTTGTGGATCGTGTGGAGAAATACTTGGCTACAGAGAACCTGACGGCCTCTTCCAGAGACACTCGGACTTTCCACCCTAAGACCAGACCATCCCCAGGGGCGGATAAGAGGATTCCAAGGGGTGAGGGTGGAGAGAGTGAGAGGGTGGGAGCTCTACCCCAAGTTTGGCGAGAACAGCCTGGGAAATCAGCGGCTCAAGAGGCGGCAAGAAGGATCGTTTGCTACCGCTGCCGGCAAGCGGGACATATTGCAGCCAATTGCCCGGTTGTGGAGGAACCCATGCAGTGTGACTTTCTGACAGGCAGACGTCAGTCGCTGTGTGCGACAGTCGCATGCACTGCCATTCGAGGAACTGAGAAACATTTATGCAAAATGTGTGTTAATGGTAGAAATGTTGTGGTATTGCTGGATTCAGGTAGCCTTGTGACCCTGATAAAGGCTGAGTTAGTTAAAACAGAGGTCTCTGGGAATAGCAAGGTAGCTGTTATTTGTGTGCATGGGGACACCCGAGAGTATCCAGTGACGACAGTGTGTTTCGAGACCCCCAAAGGTACCCTCTCTCATCCAGTGGGGTTAGTATCTCAATTACAGCATGATGCCATTGTGGGAAGGGATTTTCCGAAGTTCTGGGAACTGTGGGATGATCCTGAGCCCCCCACTGGTGCCCCTATGTACCAGGAATGTGATAGCCAGAACTCCTCTGAGAGTGGTGAGGACTCTCCAGAATTTCCCTTGTCAGTATTGGCAGGGGAGACTCAAGAAACTGGAGAGGAGCCCACCTCCTCAGACGAAAACCTACCGTCTGTGGAGTTTTCTGATCTGGAGGTTCACAGGGAAAATTTTGCCACAGAACAGTTGAAAGACCCCGCCCTAATAAAGGCACGGGAAAACGTAGTGAAAATAGATGGTGAGTTAGTGAACCCAGATAATACCTGCACTTACCCATACTTCAGCGTAGAGAAGGACCTACTGTATCGGGTGGCAAAAAGGGCAGAAGAAACCGTTGAGCAGCTTGTGGTGCCCAAACCTTACAGGAAGTTGGTGTTGGAGTTGGCCCATGGGCACATTCTTGGAGGTCATCTGGGGACAGAGAAAACCCGAGAGAGGGTATTACAGAGATTCTATTGGCCGGGGGTGATGAAGGACGTAGAAAATTATTGTTCCTCCTGCCCTGTGTGTCAGAGGTTGGCCCCGATGCCACATTTCCGTAGCCCGCTGGTCCCTCTACCCATCATTGAGGTCCCGTTTGAGAGGATCGCCATGGATTTGGTAGGTCCTATAATCAAGTCCGCTAGGGGGCACCAGTACATATTAGTTATAATGGACTATGCCACCCGTTATCCAGAAGCGATCCCTCTCCGAAATACCTCGGCCAAAACCATAGCCAAAGAGCTATCTCTTGTTTTTAGCCGGGTGGGTATTTGTAAAGAACTGCTTACGGACCAAGGTACACCCTTTATGTCCCGGGTTATGAAAGAGCTGTGTAAATTGTTCAAAGTGACGCAATTGCGTACGTCTGTGTATCACCCCCAAACCGATGGGCTGGTTGAAAGATTCAACAAAACCCTAAAACAAATGTTGAAGAAAGTGGTGGATAGAGATGGAAAGGATTGGGACTGTTTACTTCCTTATTTGATGTTTGCTATTAGGGAGGTGCCCCAATCCTCTACGGGATTCTCCCCCTTTGAGTTACTGTATGGGAGACACCCAAGAGGGCTGTTGGATATTGCCAAGGAAACTTGGGAAAGTGAGAGTTCTCCCCACAGGAGTGTGATTGAGCATGTCGCCCTGATGCAAGATCGAATTGCACAGGTAATGCCCATCGTGAAGGAACATTTGGCCCAAGCGCAGTTGGCACAGCAGAGAGTGTACAACCGTGGTGCCAAGACCCGTACCTTTTCCCCGGGGGATAGGATATTGGTACTTGTCCCTACGGTTGAAAGTAAATTCCTTGCCAAATGGCAAGGCCCCTACGAGATAATGGAAAAAGTGAGCGAAGTGAATTACAAGGTCAGACAACCAGGAAGGCGAAAGCCCGAACAGATCTATCACGTTAATCTGTTGAAAGCCTGGAGGGATAGAGAGTCCCTAGTCGCAGACACTTGGTCACCAGCTCAAACTGGTTGCGTGATTCCTGAGGTTGGAATAGCAGCCACCTTGTCACAACCCCAACAACAGGAGGTTAAGGAGTTTGTGCTTCGCAACAAGGAGGTATTCTCTGAGCTGCCGGGACAAACATCTGGGGTAGAGCATGACATCATTACCCCGCCCGGTGAAAGGGTGAAGTTAAAACCCTATCGGATCCCAGAGGCTCGACGGGAGGCAATACGGGAGGAAGTACAGAAAATGCTGAACTTAGGGGTGATAGAGGAGTCCCAAAGTGATTGGTCTAGTCCCATCGTGTTGGTGCCTAAACCGGATGGGAGCTGGCGATTTTGTAACGATTTTCGTCAGTTGAACAAAGTTACAAAATTTGACACCTACCCCATGCCACGTATAGATGAGTTGATCGACCGGCTGGGAACAGCCCGATACATGACGACTCTTGACCTCACAAAAGGGTATTGGCAAATCCCCCTGGCCAAGTCGGCCAAAGAGAAAACCGCATTTGTAACCCCAGACGGGGCGTTCCAATATAAAAGAATGCCGTTCGGGTTACAGAATGCGCCGGCCACATTCCAGCGGAAAATGGACCAGATGCTGAGGCCCCATCGGAAGTATGCTGCGGCTTACCTGGATGACGTAATTGTCCATAGCACAGATTGGGCCTCACATCTGCCAAAAGTGCAAGCAGTCCTGGACTCTGTTCGGGAAGCGGGGTTTACGGCTAACCCCAAGAAGTGTACCATTGGGCAGGAGGAGGCCAAATATCTTGGGTACACCATTGGGAGGGGAGTAATAAAACCCCAACTCAACAAAGTCGAGGCCATCCAGAGTTGGCCACGTCCCAACAGCAAGAAGCAGGTACGAGCCTTTCTGGGAATCGCTGGGTATTATCGGCGATTCATTCCCCACTTTGCTTCTAAGGCTGTGCCCCTAACCAACCTGACGAAGGGGAAAGGGTCGGTCATGATTAAATGGACCCCCGAGGCTGAGGCAGCATTCCAATTCTTGAAACAAGCCTTATGTAGCCAGCCAGTGTTGTACTCACCCGACTTCTCTAAAGACTTTGTCGTACAAAGTGATGCGTCAGATGTGGGGTTAGGAGCAGTATTGTCCCAGGTCTGGAACGGGGAAGAGCACCCAGTCATTTACCTCAGCAGGAAGTTGAAGTCCCATGAGGTAAATTACGCCACCGTTGAAAAGGAGTGTTTAGCGGTGAAGTGGGCTCTAGATTCCCTTCGGTACTACCTGCTAGGTAGGCACTTTGACATGGTTACGGATCACGCTCCGTTAAAGTGGATGGCTCAAAACAAGGAAACAAATAGAAGAGTGAATAGGTGGTTCCTGGCCCTCCAGGAATTCAACTTCACAGTAAAGCATCGCCCTGGCGTTCAAATGGGGAATGTGGATGCTTTGTCTCGAGTACATGAATGCCTGATTGCTGGTGTTCCAACCCCGAGGTTAAAACAAGAGGGGGGGGTATGTGACAGCAGGAAGGTAAAGTCACCTGGTTGCATCCAGGGGGGTAGATATATTTCGCCCAGATTCAGGCTTTACGCCGACTTATACAACTAGGTGGAGAGTTGTATAAGGCTAGTGGGCTCATGGATGACTCATACCTCTAGGGAGAGTGTGGGGCGTCGTGCAGACAGAGATGAGGAGACCAGCTGAACCTTGTCAGCTCATTTAGGCCTCTATAAGAACTCCCAGCTTCATTAGATGTTAGCTCATGCCTGGAACCAGACCTGTGTGGACTGTCTAGGGAGAGTGAACCCCTGTGCGGTGAGAAAAAGCCTGTGTGGCTATTTGTTTGGACTTTTACTAAACCAGGGACTTAGGGACTAGGACAGCACTAGGCTGATCCCAGTTGTTAGTTAGGAAACCTGTATGTTTAGTCAGAGGTCAACTTGACCAGGATTTATTTTGGTTATGTTTCTTTTGCTTTGCTGTGTTTTGTCACTGTAAATAGAAAATAAACCGCACCTTTTTTTGATTTTGAAAACCACAACCTCCGTTTGCTGGGCCTGTTTTGTGTGGGGAGCCCATCCCGGGGGTCACACACACCCGCTGCCGAGCTAACCCCCTCACACTGTATATAGATAAAATTAATTATCCATTAGCATGGCAATACAGGTCAGGTCACTAACGTTTATCTACAAGGCAGGGACATGCATTCAACCATTTAGAAAAAATCTCTCTAAAAAAAAAAACGAGGCACTTACCTGTCCTGGTTCCAGCGGCCAGTGCTAGGTGCACCGCCACTGATCAGGTGCCTCAGTTCAGAGCAGCGACGTTCTGTCAGATTGCGTAAGTTACGCAAGCGGTTGTGTTACCTGACAGAAGGTTGCAGAGGCTCTACCTGTCACTGCTTGAGCGAGAAGCAATGACACTGGAATCGACAATGGAAGGCTGGACAAATGGAAAAGGACCCACTGTATTAGTGTCACTACTACACTACTTACTGGGCGTTGATGACATGGAGGACTCCTGCTCCTCCGCCCTCCGCCTCCGGCGGCGCTGGGACTGGATGCGATCTTTAAATAAAATCAAACACAATATGGTAAATGTCGGATGCTTGACAAAAAAAATGTCCTGCACAATGCAATGCTGACACCAACCCTGATGAGCCAGGAGATGGGTGATCTCATCCGCCCCTATACCCGCTAACAGCTCTGCCTCATGGGGGAGGAGAGGCACCTGCTTCCCTCTGCGCCCCAACTGCTGGCGTTTACGTGCTATGGAACTGCAAAACAAAAAGAGAAGAGAAACAGGTTCCATAATTAAACTACAATTGTAATCTGAAAATTACATCAACACATGAAACAAATGTAGAATGAACCCGTAGAATGAAACAATGCAAATTGAATTTTTGGATTAGGAGCATTTTTTCACGTAGCACAAGATTTGCACATTTTTTTATTAACCAAATTTATTTTAAGAAAAACGTATGCTTTTTTGGTGCACAATAAAATATAAAAGAAAGGATTGGGATTGTGCTGATAAAATATAGATGTCCAGTCCACCTTTCTAATTATGCGCTTGTGTGAACTGTGTATGGTGTAAAATCAGTACATTTTTACAGCACTGATTGTTGTATAAATGACAATGGTCACAAAATGGCATCAAAAGTGTCCGATGTGTCCGCCATAATGTCGCAGTCACGATAAAAATCGCTGATCGCCGCCATTACTAGTAAAAAAAATAATAATAAAAATGCTATAAAAATATCCCTATTTTGTAGACGCTATAACTTTTGCGCAAACCAATCAATAAACGCTTATTGCAATTTTTGTTACCAAAAATATGTAGAAGAATACGTATCGGCCTAAACTGAGGAAATAATTTGTTTTTTTATATATTTTTTGGGGATATTTATTATAGCAAAAAGTAAAAAAATAATTGTGTTTTTTTTCACAATTGTCGCTCTTTTTTTGTTTATAGCGCAAAAAAAAAAAACGCAGAGATTATCAAATACCACCAAAAGAAATCTCTATTTGTGGGGAAAAAAAGAACGCAGTGCCGAATCGCAAAAAGTGGCCTGGTCATTTGGCAGCCAAATCCTCCGGGGCTGAAGTGGTTAAAATGTAAAAAAAATAATAATCAGACATGTTACTTACCGCTTAATGTCGCTGAATTTTTTCCGACAGGCAGTCGGGTCACGCCGATGGCGATACATCCCTTCAACTTTTTTGGAGATCTCCTCCCACTTCTCCCGCTTCCACTCCTGAGTGGTATCCCTGGAGCGGGGGCCACACAGCTGTATCCAGTAAGGAACCGTTTCCTTTACAAGGACCTGGGACTCAATGTGAGTCCACATAAGGTTACGCTTCCTGCTGGTTGCAGCTTGTGTCCCCAAGCGCCGCTTTTTGGATGATGGGGAATGGGATGTTGCTGCTGCTTCCTCCATAGAAGGCCCAGGAACGTCCTCCATGTGGTCGAAATGGGTCGCCATATTATCCGACACTGACACAACGTCGGAGCACGTGCACAAACGAATGTGAAAGTAGTTAGCTGACTGTTGGGATAGACCATCCATTCCACATGAACGAAGAAGATTCAACGAAGATTCGACACAGCATCGAAAAACATACAAACGTCAAATCTGTGGCTTATGGTGTCTGTCAAAAGTTCTAAGTTGATTCGACTCACTGTACGATGCTGCCTGCAATCGTACATTTCCGGTTAAATGCATCCGCTCATGGGCTATAGAAAAATTCTAATGTTGAATGACTAGTAATAATAATTAATAAATATAATTATTACTAGTCATACAACATTAGAATTCTACTATAGCTAGCTTGTAGGCGGAACATTCGACCGGAAATGTACGATTGCTGCGTCGAATAGTTTAGCTGCTCCGTCGAATCTTCTTAGAACACACACACACCATATAAGCCTTCAATGACAGATTCGACCTTAATTATTTCGGATTTTCGGACGAATGCAATTTTTAACGAAAAACTAAATAAATAAAACGAATTTCAGGAGTAACTAAATAAATTTATTTTTCGAACGAAAACAAAATTCCGAAACGAAATATTTCAGTGTGCACATGTCTAATGCACAGCAGGTCCCCTCCTCATGTGTAGACATAAACTGCTCAAAGCCGCTCAAACAGCCCGCAGCCACAAGAGCAGGGGATTGTTGGTGCAGTGATGTTGCCCTGGGCCCTGCCGAGGGGTGTTACCCCTCTGGCGGGTGTCTCCCGGGTGCGACCCGCACCCGCTCCTCCCCCCCCTTAAAACATCACTGCAGCTTGCCTCTCCCTGTTTTAACCTGCCCTGTCAACGCGCCGCTGCCTAAACCTGCCCCGTTGTCACTGCTTTAGTCGCAGAGGGGGGGCACCGGCCTGACACCCTCCCAGTGTGTGGCACCCGGGGCGGCCCGGCCCCCACTTGGTACGGCACTGCTTCCAATCTTCCAATGCCAACGATGATCATACATAGACTGTGGGGGGGGAGCATGGAGCTTTAGCACATGGCTGGATAAGGATGTGTGATCCTCTATTGTTAAAAAAAAAGGATGTGTGATCCAATGATGAGTCCGTGTAAGGCATCAGTGTGATGCAGAGTTTGGGGGAGGGACAGAGAGCTGGAGCATTGTGTGTATAAGGCATGTAAAATTCATGTTAGTGGTCAACAGGATTCAAAATTGTGAGTTTAGTAAGCGAAAGGTTGGTGACCACTGGTATTTAGAGAAGAATGTCAAAAGCGGGCAAAAGAATTGGGGCCCGCTTTCTTGGGACTGGGGCCACCTGTCCCCTCTCTGGTTAGTAAGGGGTTAAGGAGTGATAGGTGAGGGGATGGGCGGTACGGTCCCTTTAATTAATCTAGGTTTCAGGTGTGGGCAAGCCAATAGCGGTCCAAAGAAGGTTCTGGTTTCCCCAGGAGGCTATTTAAGGGCCGCAGAGGGTCCAGGGCGTCCTTTTGCAGCGGCCCAGGAAGAAGGAAGAAGAGCTGCACTTACCTGTAATGGAAGATTTGATCCGCGGATTCGTGGAGAGAGCAGAGAGCCGAGGGGGGGAGGCCTGGCTACGGCGGTGCCTGGAGATGTCCCTGGAAGAAGACGTGCCATCTGTGGTGGAGGAAGTGGCACAGCAACATGGCGGCGGAGCGGCGGAGCGGCGGAGCCTTCCCCTAGGCGACTCACACGCCGGAGTGTACCCCCGGAGCGGCAGGCGAGGGAGGACGAGTGCCGTGACCCCGCGGCCAGTGCGGGGGCAGTCGGCGAAGAGACGGAGCCCAGGCGGTGGCCTGGGCAGAAGAGGAGAATCCAGTCACAGTCCCCTGCGAGAGGGTGGGGCAGGAGCTCTGGGCCTCGGGGAGGAAGATTCAGAAGAATGGCGCCACCTGCCTCAGCGGGCGCCGGACATCAGGCGGCAGCTCCCTCTCAGCTGCTGGCTCTGCAGGATGGCCTGGTCCCAGGCGCAATGTTCAGCATGGTGCAGCCGGGTCCGGCGGCGTCAGCACATGCTACAGCTCCACCTAGGGTTCTGGCTGATCAAGCGTCAGCTCCTGTTCCAGCAGCTCATGTACCAATTACAGTACCAGCTACGGTGCCAGTTCCAGTACCCGTACCAGCACCATCCTTGCTCTCAAGTCCAGTGGCAGCTCCGGTGCCAGCTCTGTTATCAGGTCCAGTGCCGGGTCCAGCACCAGTCCCAGCTCCAGCGGCACAGGGTGAGTTAAGGCATAATGTGACACCTGATTTAATGGTTTACCTGTCTGCTATTTCTGCTGCTCTTTCTTCTGCTGGTATTCCTATTCCTGCTTTCCCTGTTGCTGCACCTACACTGGGTTCTACTTCCTGTTCTTTCCATGCCTCTAATGTTACTAATCCCGTGTCAGATAGTTTGTCAGGTAGCACTATGTACAGCCCTGAGTTGCGCTTGCCTAGGGAAACGGCTAGAAGGTCAGTCCCGGAGGTGAGTATGAAAGAAGTATTGCCGTGTGAGATGTCCCCGTTAGGTTATCACCTGCCAGGGTCAGTGAAGGATAAAATTTGGGCTGGAGAGTTTGTTGATATGTTATCCCTTCTCCGTCAGCTAAGGATTTTATTTTTAAAACTGAGAAGAAGGGGGAGGACATGTAGGAGGAGGATAGGCGCAGGCCGGTGGCTCGCTCATTTAATAACTGGTTACAGGCATTTTGTGTTTTTGCCAGTGTATTGGTTGAGAGACAGCCAGAGCTGAGCGGGGGCCTTTTTCAACATATGGATCACGTGTTGGAAGCGTATAAAAGTTTTGGCGGTTTGGGCTGGTACTTCTACGACGAATCCTTCCGCCAGAAACTGACGGTACATCCGTCGTTGAGGTGGGGGATGAAGGACGTGGGCCTATGGCTTAACCTGATCGTTCCTCAGAAACCGCCATTGGGTAAGTTGAGTCAGGGTATCCCTGGTACCGCTGGGTATCGCAGAGGTTGTTGTTTCGCCTTTAATGAAAGCTCCTGCCGTTTAATGCGACGTGCAAGTATAGGCACGAGTGCTCGGTCTGTGCGGGGCCCCACCCGATGGGGAAATTTCTTTATCGTACACCACGGGACACAGAGCTAGTCATTACATAATGGGTTAAGGGTCACCAGCGGTGATTGGACACTGGCACAACCAATGGAAGACAGTTCCCCTCCATATAACCCCTCCCATCAGGGAAGTACCTCAGTTTTTTCGCCAGTGTCGAAAGGTGTTGGACGCGTTAGGAGGTGCTAAAGGAAAGCTCTACCAAAGAGACCCTCTGGGGGTAAAAGAGCTATGCTTTCGGATCCATCCAAGACGCCTACAAATGAGCTGAATCTGGATGGGATCCGGGCCTCATCCATGAGGCGTCGCCTGTAATGTCTCTCTTCGGAGGACTGGGCTCTAAGATCCAGCACTTTCGCTATTTCGCTATAAAGTCCTGGTAAGAGTCTTGTACAAGGCCCAGGGGAGAGGTATCCTTTAAATAGGAACCCATATCCCTGAAGGTTGGCACACATAGCCCACCGTGAAGGGTGAAGTTTGGTATCTGTCTGAAAACTTTCAGCAGAAAAACCTGCGGCGTGGATAAGGTGAGATTAGAAGGTCCATAACTAGGTTGGGACCTTTTTCAAAAAGTGGATGTCTTCTTTTTTTCCACCACTGGGGGGAGTAAAGAGCTGAATATACTCACCTCACTCTGTTCAGTGTCGGCTTCGGCGAAGTACACTGCTCGTCACCTCCGCTGCTGAGCTTGCTTGAGCACCCCGCTCCTCCTTCCGGTGGCCGATACAGACACCTGCAGATGCAGGTAAGTGGGGACAGGGGCTGATGAGAGTCCTCTCTCACTATGGCCACCACCATAGCGCTAAAGGCCGCGCGCGCGGGAGCGCGCTTTATCGGAGGGGGGGGGGGCCGAGGCGTGCGCGGGCACGTGGCGCGCGCAGGCACAGAAACGGCGCCAAATTTAAAAGACTGTCAGTGTAAAAAGCACTGCAGCAGCAAGCAAGCTCGTTAGTTCTCTTGTTCCTGGCAGAGAAACACAGCAGCTATACAGGGACGTAAGACTCCATGTGGTTGGATTGGGTACTTCCTAGAAGACATCCATGTTATGCATAGTTATGTGTTAAAAGTTGCATACTTAATGTATTTGCTAAACTGAACACGGTAGTATATGCATTTAGGTACCTTGTATTTTGTCTAAACAGTAAGTCTTCCAGGGGAAGTAATGCGGACAAAAAGAGATAAAAGAGCACCGCCGCCTGAGACAGGGGGCTCTAGCTGTGCTGACTCGGTACCTTCCTCTCCTGTGTTGCCAAAAGCACCTGTACAGGATGAGCCATTACCTCTGTCAGGTATGGCGGCTTCCCCAGTGAAGCCTGGGCCTGCATTTAGGTTACCCTCTTTGGAGGTAACAGAATCACCTGTCTCCTCCCTAGGATCATTAAGATCCCTGCAAGGTGCATGCTCCTTCCCGGTTCATCCGTTACTAGAGGATCTATTGTACGCAGACTGGCAACATCCAGATAAGCGTTTTTCACCTCCAAAAAAGTTTAACATTCTTTATCCTATGGAGGAAAATTTTTTAAAGAAATGGAGCCTGCCTACGGTAGATGCGGCTATTTCTTGTGTAAATAAAAACCTGACATGTCCAGTGGATAATGTACAAGTGTTTAAAGATCCTTCTGAGAAGAAGTTGGAATCCTTACTGAAATCCTCCTTCCTTTTGGCCGGCTCAATTATCCAACCTGCAGTAGCAGCAGTCGGTATGTGTCAGGTCGTCAGCCAACAGGTAAAGCAGGGGCTGAAGGAGCTGCCTTCAGAGCAGGCTAAAAATTGGGAGAATTTACCTAAAGCCTTATGCTTCACAGTGGATGCCATGCGAGATTCTATCATACAGGCATCACGCCTTACACTCCAGCTGGTACAGATGCGCAGAGTACTTTGGCTTAAGCATTGGTCAGCGGAAGCCCCATGCAAAAAGTTGTTGGCAAGTTTCCCGTTCCATGGCGAACGCCTTTTTGGGGAAGATTTAGAAAGATATATCCAAAAGATATCAAGTGGTAAAACGACACTTTTACCTGAGAGAAAGAAAAACAAGAGACCTTGTTTTAAACACACTCTCTCCCCAGCTCCCGGGAAATCGGACTCCAGCCAGTGGCGACGGCCTTTTCAGCCGCCCAAAAAAGCCAAAGAAAAGGCTCAGAAGAACAAGAAGCCGTGGGGTTCAAGAGCTAATAAGCAAGCCCCCAAAACCTCTCATTGAAGGGGCGCCCCCGCTCGGCCGAGTGGGGGGAAGGCTTCGTCAGTTCTCAGCGACTTGGCGGACAGAAACCCAGGACAAATGGGTGGTATCCACAATATCCTCAGGGTACAGACTGGAATTTCGAGAGATCCCATCTTCTCAATTCCGAAGTTCAAGACTCTCCAAGGATCCACAAAAAAGAGGATCCTTCTTCAAAGGTTTGAATCACTTAATAGCTCAAGGTGTGGTTACAGAGGTACCCCAAAAGGAGCAAGGTTCAGGTTTTTACTCAAACCTCTTTGTGATTCCAAAACCGAACGGAGAAGTCAGACCCATCCTGGATCTAAAAAATCTAAACCAGTTTCTGAACGTTCGCCATTTTCGAATGGAAACGATTCGATCCGTGGTCGCTACTTTAAAAGGCGGAGAATTCATTGCGTCCATAGATATCAAAGACGCATATCTACACATACCAATCCTCCCCGCTCACCAAAGATTCCTAAGGTTTGCGGTAGAAGATCGCCACTTTCAATTTGTGGCCCTGCCATTTGGTGTAGCCACCGCGCCCAGAGTATTCACAAAGGTGCTAGCTCCTCTGTTAGCAAACCTAAGAACACGGGGCATTGCGGTAACAGCCTATCTAGACGATCTACTATTAATAGATCAGTCAAAGGAGGGATTGGATCACGCTGTAGACACTACAGTAGGATACCTGGAGCATTTAGGATGGATTATAAACTTACAAAAATCCTCTCTCCAGGCCCAAAGAAGGATAGTGTACCTGGGCATGATCATAGATACAGCCCAAAACAGGGTATACCTGCCAGAGCCAAAGATACAGTCTCTGAAAGACCTGATCCACAAGGTCAAAGCAAACAAGAGGCCGTCTATTCGCCTTTGCATGAGACTATTGGGAAAGATGGTAGCCTCCTTCGAGGCGGTCCCTTACGCCCAGTTTCATTCGAGACTACTTCAAGGCAATATTTTAGCCTCCTGGAACAGGAAGAGCCAAGCTCTGGATATACCCATGCGCCTGTCCTCACAAGTACGCCACAGCTTCAATTGGTGGCTAGAAGCCAGGAATTTACGGAAGGGAAAGTCCTTCCTCCCAGTGGCCTGGAAGGTGGTATCTACGGATGCCAGTCTATCGGGCTGGGGTGCAGTATTCGAGGAGGCTTCTACCCAGGGAACCTGGGCCAAGACTCAGGGGATCCTGCCCATCAATGTGCTAGAGATCCGGGCGGTATATCTAGCCCTCAAAACCTGGACATACAGGTTACAGGGCTACCCAGTTCGGGTTCAATCCGACAATGCTACGGCAGTAGCTTACATCAATCACCAAGGAGGCACCCACAGTCGGGCAGCCCAAAGAGAGGTGAACCGGATCTTGGCATGGGCAGAAGAGCATGTACCTTGCATCTCTGCAATCTTCATTCCAGGGATAGAAAACTGGCAAGCAGACTACCTGAGTCGTCAGCAGCTGCTACCAGGAGAGTGGTCTCTTCACCCAGAGATCTTTCAGGCCATATGTCTGAGATGGGGAAACCCAGATGTAGACCTGCTAGCTTCCAGGTTCAACAAGAAATTGGACAACTTTGTGTCCAGAACGAGAGATCCTCTAGCCTACGGGACAGACGCTCTAATAACTCCATGGAATCAGTTCTCACTGATCTATGCATTCCCTCCGATCCCTCTTCTACAAAGACTGCTTCGCAGGATCAAGGAGGAGGGAATACCAGTAATCCTAGTGGCCCCAAACTGGCCCAGGAGGCCTTGGTATGCCGAGATCGTAAAAATGGCGATAGGAAGGCCCTGGAAGCTTCCACTTCGACACGACCTGTTGTCACAGGGTCCAGTATTCCACCCTTCCTTACAAAGGCTAAATTTGACGGCCTGGCTGCTGAGACCCACATTTTGAAAAAGAGAGGGGTCTCTGGCCTGGTTCTTTCTACGCTCATTAATGCTAGAAAGCCAGCCTCCAGACTCATCTATCATAGAGTCTGGAAAGCATACGTTTCCTGGTGTGAATCCAGAAGTTGGAATCCTCTGAAATATGAAATAAGTAGGATTCTTGCTTTTTGCCAGTTAGGAGTGGATATGAAATTAGCCCTTAGCACCATCAAAGGGCAAATATCGGCTCTATCAGTCTTCTTTCAGAGACCATTGGCATCTCACTCCCTAGTTCGGACATTCATTCAGGGGGTACTGAGGATAAATCCTCCAGTCAGGTCTCCCTTGTGTCCATGGGATTTGAATTTGGTATTGTCAGTGTTGCAAAAGCAACCTTTTGAACCTATTCGCCATATTCCTTTAATTATATTAAGTAGGAAATTGGCCTTTCTGATTGCTATAGCTTCTGCTAGGAGAGTATCAGAGCTAGCAGCTCTTTCTGGTAAAGAGCCTTATCTAATTTGTCACAAGGACAAGATCGTACTACGACCCCATCCGGCTTTTCTGCCTAAGGTGGTGTCGGCTTTTCACTTGAATCAAGACATTGTTCTGCCTTCCTTTTTTCCAAACCCGCGGACGGCGGGGGAAAAATTATTACACTCTCTAGATCTAGTGAGAGCGGTAAGGGTGTATCTGCAAGCAACCGCTCAGATACGTAAAACAGATGTTTTGTTTATTTTACCAGATGGTCCCAAGAAGGGCCAAGCGGTATCAAAATCCACCATTTCCAGGTGGATTAGACAAGTAATTGTTCAAGCTTATGGTTTAAAGAACAGGACTCCTCCTTTTCCTGTTAAGGCGCACTCTACCAGGGCGATAAGTGCTTCATGGGCAGTGCACCACCAGGCTTCGATGGCTCAGATCTGTAAGGCTGCAACTTGGTCCTCAGTCCATACATTTTCCAAATTCTATCAAATAGATGTGAAAGGACATGAGGATTCCGCCTTCGGGCGAAGTGTGCTGCAGGCAGCAGTATAGGGCTTCTGGTCCGCAAGCGGTCGGTTTGATCTGTGTCTCCCCCCCTTCATATGAGCATTGCTCTGGGACGTCCCATTATGTAATGACTAGCTCTGTGTCCCGTGGTGTACGATAAAGAAAATAGGATTTTTATAACAGCTTACCTGTAAAATCCTTTTCTTGGAGTACACCACGGGACACAGAGGTCCCACCCTTCTTATGGGAACCTTACTGCTTTGCTACAAAACTGAGGTACTTCCCTGATGGGAGGGGTTATATGGAGGGGAACTGTCTTCCATTGGTTGTGCCAGTGTCCAATCACCGCTGGTGACCCTTAACCCATTATGTAATGACTAGCTCTGTGTCCCGTGGTGTACTCCAAGAAAAGGATTTTACAGGTAAGCTGTTATAAAAATCCTATTATTTCCGGAGGGCAGCGCCGCAGTCTTCGCGGGATATTTTTCCAAAGAGCCTGCACGCCGGTGAGGCTGGAAAACATGTGCCCCTGGTTGGATCTGTACCCAAACAGGGAGAAAGCGCTTTTATTAATCGAGGGTTTTTCGTTTGGTTTTCCCCTTCCGGTTTTTTCAGGCACGGGCTGTACGGTAATTGAGAATTTGAAGTCCGTTCAATGCTTTCCGGAGGTGGTACGGGAGAAGGTTTTGAAGGAAATAGCGGAGGGGCGTATGGCAGGGCCTTTTTCTGCGCCGCCTTTTCTTAATTTCCGGATTTCACCAATTGGAGTAGTGCCAAAAAAGGAACCGAACGCCTTCCGTTTGATTCAGCACCTCTCTTTCCCTAAGGGGGGTTCGTTGAATGACGACATTGACTTTAATTCCTGTTCGGTGGTTTATGCGACTTTTGAAGAAGCCATCGTCAAAGTTAAGGCACAAGGCCGTGGGGCGCTTGTGGCAAAAGCAGACATCAAGTCGGCTTTCCGGCTCTTGCCCATTGCTCCGGCGGCGTTCAGTTCTTTGGGCTTTTGTTTTGAGGCTGCTTATTTTTTCGACAAGTGCCTCCCAATGGGGTGCTCTTTGTCTTGTACATATTTTGAGTTATTTTCCACGCTCCTGCATTGGGTCATGAGTTTTGAGGCTCGTCAGGACACGGTGGTACATTATTTAGACGATTTTTTGTTTGTCGGCCCGGCAGAATCGACTCTCTGTTCCCGTTTGTTGAATTTGTTTACAGTGATGGCGGGCCATTTTGGTGTCCCTCTGGCGAGTGAGAAGACTTGTCTGCCGACAACGCAGATGGAATTCTTAGGAATTCACATGGACACGGAAGCTATGGAATTTAGTCTGCCTGTGGCAAAGGTGATAAGAACGCGGAATCTTATCGCCTTTTTCTTGAGACGCCGGAAGGTGCTTTTGAAGGAAATGCAGTCATTACTGGGCCTTCTGGCTTTCGCCTGCAAGATCATGCCGGTTGGGAGGATCTTTTCGCGACGTTTGTATCTCGCCACTTCTGGTTTGAAATCGCCGTCCGCGCACATCTGGTTGACGAGAGCGCTTAAGGACAACTTGCTGGTATGGGCCGATTTCTTGGCAGATTTCAATGGTAGGTCCTTTTTTCAATCGGATTTTATTTTTGCGCCAGATTTTCATTTTTTTACCGACGCGGCGGGTTCCAAGGGTTTTGGGGCCATTTGGGGGTCACATTGGAGTTGTGGTGCCTGGCCGGAGGCTTGGGTCCACAAGAAGGCTACGAGGAACATTGTGCTCCTTGAGCTATTCCCAGTACTGGTGGCAGTCTCGCTGTGGGGCCAATAAGCGGATTTTGGTGGAGACCGACAATAAAGGGGTCCTTTTTGCTATCAACTGTCTTTCTTCCGGTTCTTTGTTTGTAGTTAAAATTCTACGTCATTTGGTTTTTTTATGCCTGAAATTTAATATATGGATTAAGGCTCGGTATACGCCAGGGGTGCTGAATGTGGTTGCTGATTCTCTTTCCCGTTTCCAGATGCAGCGTTTTAGACGGTTGCTGCCGGAGGCAGACGAGGAGGGCACGCCGTGCCCGGACTACCTCTGGGATTTGATCTGACACCGGTTTTGGAGGTTATTAGGCAATCAGTCGCCCCGCATACATGGGTGGATTATTCTGCTGCGTGGAGGAAATGGGTGACCTTTGCCGGCTGTACTGGTTTTGCCTGGGACGCACCCTCGGAATCGGCTGTTTTGGCTTTTCTAGTTTCTTTGATGGAGCGGCGGTTGTCCCACAGTTACATTGCGAAGACGCTGGCTGGGTTATCCTTTTTCTTACGACTGCGACAGCTCCCGCCTTGCTCTAGTTTTTTCTCTGTAAAACAGGCATTGAAGGGTTACAAAAAACACCATTTCACCCCGGATGGGCGGAGGCCCATTGGTCGGATGTTACTGAGGCGGATTTGCGAGGCGACATCGGTGGTGTGTTTTAATGAGTATGAGGCCTTGCTATTCCAAACTGCCTTTATGTTGGCTTATTTGGGAGCATTTCGGGTCTCGGAATTGCTTCCAGGTTCCAAAAGGTGTTCTCGGGGCATGTTAGCCGAGCATGTGCTAGTAGAGGATGGGAGGGTGTACCTCTTCCTGCGGCAGTCCAAAAGGGACCAAATGGGTCGTGGGGAATGGGTGACGTTATCAGCAGGCGAGGATAGCTCGCTGTGCCCGGTGGTGGTGGTTAGCCGTTTTTTGGTGGTTCGTCCCCGGGGGGTTGGCCAATTTTTGGTACATGGGGATCGGTCCCCGGTCACTAAGTATCAATTTACATATGTACTGCAGCGCTGCATGGCACATTTGGGTCTGGACAAATTAAAGTTTTCCTCTCATTCTTTTAGGATAGGGGCTGCGTCTGACGCAGCGGATCAGGGTCTCCCGGCTTCGGCCATTATGGGTTTGGGTAGGTGGTCGTCCAACTGTTTTAAGCGTTATGTCAGACCTAATCTCTCTTTTTAATTCATAGGTTTTCATCATTATGTGTGGATTCTGGGCCATTCCTATATCTTCTGGGTGCGAAAGCGTGCGGCTCAGCGTAGGTATTCGACCAATCTGTCTTTACAGCCGGAATCCTTCACTTTGTATTGGAAAGGTGTGCGCGGCATGAAGTGGCACCAGCTGTACCATCATTTATCACAATTATGTCAAGTGTGGCCCCTTCCCTCAATACTAATAGTGCATCTAGGTGGGAATGATATAGGAAACACCCGAACATTAGAGTTGTTGGCTGCGGTTAAGAGGGATCTTTATCGTTTTCATCTAACTTCCCCAGGTACAACCATCGTATTCTCGGAGATCGTGCCGCGCATGTGTTGGCTATCTTCTCCGTTGCATAGGGTGATGGAAAAAATGAGGAAGAGGATTAATCGGGCAATGGCTAAATTTATGCCATCCTTGGGGGGTTTTGCGTATCGGCACGTGGATCTGGAGGGGGGGATGCCAGGCTTGTACCGGCAGGATGGGGTCCATCTTTCAGATGTGGGTTCCGATATATTTAACCTCGGGTTACAATATTGTATTGAGAGGGCCGCGTATGTGGGGTAGGCCGGGCTTGTTGCTCAAGTCCGGCTGGTGGGGACATATTTGGTGATGTTACAGTGATGCTGCCCGAGTTCCAAAAACTGGGCAGAACTTATGTGAATGATTTATGGTTTTTTATTATACAAGTTTCAATTATATTGGTTATGTTGAAAATGTGGTAAACCAATAAAGTGTCGCTGCCTTTTTTATGCCAAAATAAACATGTTGTAGTGTTGGTTTGTGGGGTTGTATCTGGGGTATAGGTGGGGGGCGGGTGTGGCCTACAGTCCCATGTCAAAAGCGGGCAAAAGAATTGGGGCCCGCTTTCTTGGGACTGGGGCCACCTGTCCCCTCTCTGGTTAGTAAGGGGTTAAGGAGTGATAGGTGAGGGGATGGTCGGTACGGTCCCTTTAATTAATCTAGGTTTCAGGTGTGGGCAAGCCAATAGCGGTCCAAAGAAGGTTCTGGTTTCCCCAGGAGGCTATTTAAGGGCCGCAGAGGGTCCAGGGCGTCCTTTTGCAGCGGCCCAGGAAGAAGAGTTCCTTCCCCCCCTTCCCGTCGCGACATTTTATGTGGTAGGGTCACCCCGGAAGCGGGGGGGACATATTTGGTGATGTTACAGTGATGCTGCCCGAGTTCCAAAAACTGGGCAGAACTTATGTGAATGATTTATGGTTTTTTATTATACAAGTTTCAATTATATTGGTTATGTTGAAAATGTGGTAAACCAATAAAGTGTTGCGGCCTTTTTTATGCCAAAATAAACATGTTGTAGTGTTGGTTTGTGGGGTTGTATCTGGGGTATAGGTGGGGGGCGGGTGTGGCCTACAGTCCCAATCATCAAAGTTGCGATGACATATTTCCCAAAGAATGTGAAGGTGATCTTTCCACTCCTGACTTTACACTTTTCTGGGAGCTATCTAGAGAAAAAGTGTTTTCCTGCAAAACAGACTTTGCGCTGTGCAAGATTTATGTGTTGGTTTGCAATATAACAACAGTTTAATGTCCTAGTAACTTTCTTGATATACGGTACCTGTATTTTGGACCAAAGATGCCTTGCTTTGGACACAAAAAGTGCCTTATGAAAAAATCCTTTACACTTGACCTCAGAAAATGTTTGTATTCACTGTTTTCAGCAAGTCTCCTCAAAAAAAGGAAGATTCAGGGCATTGATGTTGGTTGCATACAATTTTTAACAGCTTTATTGCTTCATGGTTTGTTCTACAGTGAACCCAGGGGAGCAATTTTGAATGGACTTTCAAGTGCAAAGGAGAGTAATGCCGCGTACATACGCTCGTAATTTCCGACAACAAATGTTTAATGGGAGCTTGTTGTCGGTGTGTAGGCTCCATCGGACATTTGCTGTCGGAATTTCCTACAACAAAAATTTGAGAGCTGGATCTCAAATTTTCCGACAACAAAATCCATTCTCGTAAATTCCGAGCGTGGGTAGACAATTCCGACGCACAAAATTCCACGCATGCTCTGAATCAAGTACGGGACGGAATCGCTTGGACTGGTAAAACTAGCGTTCGTAATGGAGATAGCACATTCGTCACGCTGCAAACACGTCACGGACTGAAAAGCACGAGGCTGAAAAGCGCAAATCGTCCCTCACCAAACTTCTACTAACATGAGATTAGCAGAAGTAGCCCAAAGGGTGGCACACTTGGTATTGAACTTCCCTTTTATAGTGCCGTCGTACGTGTTGTACGTGACCGCGTTCTTGGCGATCGGAATTTCCGACAACATTTGTGCGACCGGGCGTATGCAAGACAAGTTTGAGCCAACATCCGTCAGAAAAAAAAATCCACGGTTTTGTTGTCGGAATGTCCGATCGTGTGTACGCGGCATTAGTTGAGATTCATACAATACAAGATGGGTCGAGAGTATTTCGTTTTTTGTTTTAAAATTGATATATTAAAGTTTTTCTTTTTAATTTAATATGTAATTATAACCAGCAGAAGATCTAGCCTTTCCCCATCCTATCCAAAGCTAAAAAATAAACGTCAGTTTAATTTATTTGTCTTAAAAAGTTGCTAAAGTTAGTGTAAGCTCTAAGCTGAATACATGTACATGTACATAGAAACTTGATTCATGGTGCTTCAAAGGGAATAAATACAGAAAGAGACATAGGAAGCCAGTGGTTATTTTGGCTCATCAGAATCCACTAATAAATATCATAACTTTGAGTGAATATTCCTTTTTTAGAATGATTGCTGCTGCATAGAGTGAGATGCAACACTTTTTTTGGTAGCAAAGCCATCAGTGAAAAAGCTTACTGTACACAGTATATGATTTATACAAGTATAATATTTCCATGTGGATACAACTCCATACATCCAACTGTGAAATACGGCTACAAGCTCTGCATCATGGATCTTGGCTGAAGCACCTGCCTATGTACTGTCGTGGGTTATGAAGAAGAAAAATAATACATTTAATATTTACTGGCAAAAATGTGAGATTCGCTTAGATCAGGCATGTCCAAAGTCCGGTTTTGAACAGCCCGTCTGGTTATCTGGACATATATATACATTTTGTGGCCCCCGACGATCTCCCAGCGCCGGGGCCACAAAAGATATATATGCTGGCTGCCTGGGAGGGGACAGGGAGGAGGCGGGATGAGTGCCATACATACAGGAGGAGAATTTCCTGTTTACGGGCGGTCTCTGTAATAGGAAGTCCCGTCTCCGGTGCTGCCATTAGACAACTGTTCTGTTCATCAAAGGAGGCAGGACTTTCTATTAAAGAGGCTGCTGTGTAAACAGGAGATTCTCCTGTAGGTAAAATTTGCCGCTCATCTCGCCCCTGTCCCTGTCCCCTCCGAGGCTGCAGATGGTTGGGCATCAATCAGGCTGCACTGATGGCAATGGTGGGTGCTGCATTCCTGGCAATGGTGGGTGCTGCATATGGGCACTTGTGAGGCTGCAGATGGGCACTGACCCTTATTTTGCTTCACAGTTCTTTATTTAAAATTTAAGTTTTTTTCCTGAAACTTCCCTCTTAAAGTGAAGGTGCGTGTTATACACCAATAAATACGGTATATCCAAATAATACGCCTGAGCTCATCTCTTTTTACTCACACACAGCCACAAAGGCAAGAGAATTCTTGTTGGGCAGTGTATTAGTGCTCGAACGAACACACTTAGACCGAATTTTAATGGTTCAAAGTATGTCAGGCAAAATGGTCAGCCCTCACGTATGTTTACTTCATCAAATCTGGCCCTCTTTGAAAAAAGTTTGGACACCCCTGGCTTAGATGAACTATGAATGATCCATTTGTCCTTTTGGGGACCTTTCAGAAAAGAAAAAAAAAAACACCTGAGCTCATGTTTGCCAAGTGCCCAATACATTAGCTATCTGTGAACTTTTACAAGCAGATGTTGGAACAGAGATTTGCCTGAAACAATAGGATCTCTTGTCACAGAAACCAGAATTTTTTTTTATCTGCCCGAATGGACAAGGAGAGCAACGCACATATATGGCTAAATCTGATCACACATAGAAATTACTTGTGACTAACAGTCTAAACCAGAGCAAATAATCCCCATTGTATCACAGAGTAAGATTGCTCCTAAGAGCCGGTTCACACAGGGGCGACTCGTCAGTCGACCTAGCCGCCTGTAAAGTCGCGCTCCGCTCTGTACAATGGAACCGTTCTAATAGGAGCGACTCAAGTCGCTTCGACTTAGAAAAAGGTTCCTGTACTACTTTGGGACGACTTCAGGGCGACTTGCATTGACTTCAATACAGAAGTCATTTTGAAAGTCACCTCTGAAGTTGTGTGGAGATCGCCCGGCAGAGTCGCGGGACAAGTCGTGCCGCCCCTGTGTGAACCGGGTCTAAGGAAAGCAGCCAGTATTGTCTCAGCTTCTCCTAGACAATGTCAGGAGACTCCAGTTAATTATACGCCAGGATAATAACAGCCACAGAAACTGAAACTAAAGTAAAATAACAAATATATATTCATAAATATATATAATATATATATATATATATATAATATGTTATGTTACAATGTTGCAATGCATTTTTATAAGAATCAATATGTACCAAAATCCATCTCAACACATGGTGTAACAAATTTGAAGACATGCAAGTCAGAAATATTTTAAAATACCCAAATGTTATTATAAGACATTTTGTTATAAGAAAGAAATATATATGAGTGTGATTTTATAAATAGAAGTGTTTTGAAGAGTTAATTAGCATTATGAAAGACATCAAATTGTGATTATAAAAATATAAATTAACCTGCATTTAGAGTCTAACACATATAAAAAATATATAGATAATGATTTTTGTGTGATATTGATTGATATATAATATACCCTGCTTAGAAAAAAAAGTTTTAAAAGATATATACATTTATACACAGACAAACCAAGGTATGTTATGTAGGAATCAAGAATATACTAATCGTATTTTATGTATACCAGTTACCAGAATATTCAAAATATATCCTTCTCACCATTATATAAAATAATACACATTATATAATATATTAACTTAAAGAAATAGACTCAAAACACATGTGAGACACCTGGTGGTAGAAGGTGATGTTACTTGAAAATCACAAAATTCCAGAGAACAGTTAATTATTAAGATGCCAACCAATAGAAAAGGAACACATACTTTTTGGGCAGAACTTAGTAAAATTTTATAATCTTATTCTTGTCTAGAGATAGTACTTAAGACAAGAAAAGTAAGATGAAGGAAAAAGACTCACTCAAAAAGGGAGGACAGAGGACACCCAGGGAGACACACTGGGGGGGGGGGGGGAGAGATGCAGCCAGACACTCCCAGACAGACTAAAGCCCCGTACACACGGTCGGACTTTTGGCCAACAAACTTCATTTTGAGCAAGTTGGACCAACAATCCGACCGTGTGTACGCTCCATCGGACAAACTTTTTTTGCTTTTTTCTTGTTTTCATCGGACAAAAGTTGGGTCTGCAAACGGACAAACTTTTGCCCAACAAAAGTCCGATGGAGCAAAGTCCGACCGTGTGTACAGAAAACCATCGGACTTTTGTCCGATGGACAAAACAACTAATGTTAAAAATAAACCAACAATAGCAGAGGTTGACCTAAGGGTGGCGGTAAAGAGCAGAGAAACCACGTGATGTTGCAAAAAGTTTTGGGAAAATTTGCAGAAAAGTCAGAGCGTGTGTATGCTATGGGTGTGCCCGGCCAACTCCGTTCGGACAAAAAAACACGGAAAAGTCTGATGGAAGTCCGACCGTGTGTATGGGGCTTTACACTCACAGACTGAGAAACACATGCACCATCCATCAATACATATCTTTACATTCATGAAGATTCCTAGACACCTGATACATGAAAGCCACAGCAGCCATCTTAACTCTGGTCACCAGCCAGTAGGAAATAGCCATTTTGGAATGGGTAATTATGTCATTTTGATTTTATCTTGAATTCATTTTTGTTCTCTAAAATATTGAAGTATTGAATATTCTGCTATTCTGATTTATTCTCATTAATCAATAACCACTGGTAGATTGTTCTCTAAAGATTACATTTTTCATTATATTTTTCTTTGTGTATAGTTCCAATTTGAGTGACAAAGCAAACGTCCAATTTATTTCACATTGTTAACCACTTACTTACCTGCAGTATAGTAACGGTTGGACGTGTGAATTACAGACGTTATGTTTAATTGTCATTTACACAAGGTTATTGATTACGCTGAGAACTTATCATGGCGGTATTATGCCAAAGGGAATGCACGCCCATTTTGTGATGTTTTTTATTGATTTTCAAGTCGTTCATGTAACGCAATTGGTATTTTAATTTCATGTGAATATTTGTTTTTTGTCAACCAATAAATTTAACTATTTTATATGATCACAGGTCTCCGTGAATAAGTTTCATATTATAGACTATGTCCTATAGATTATCTTGTATCTTAAAAATAATTAATAATAAATACTGTGCGGGCAAACTGACCTTAAAAAAGCACAACAGTACTAGTACTGACGTGACTTTGGAGCCAGACATATGAACCACCAAAATGCTGCCTTGATATTTCCTGAGTCGTAAGAGCTACCAGTTAATGTTTCTTTTACTGAGGGTACTGAGTCAATCGTTCTTAATAAACCAGCCCTATAAATTTTTATGATCATGGAGAAAAAATGTTGGGCTACATGTAGCGATCTCTATAAAGTACATTCATGTAAACAAATCAGCTTGGCTTTAAAGGTATTGGGCTTGGTTTTCAAAGCTGTTTTAAAATAGACCTGTTACTGGGAGTTATGAGAGAACAAAGCCTAATAACTTCATACCTTCATACCTTGGGCTCTCTCTCTCTCTCTGGCACTAAAGAGGTTTTTCATACACTCCCCCCACCTTGCACGTCACCACCACAGACCTGTATTTCTCTTCTACGCCATGTCTGCATACATGGCACAAATGGCTTTTTGGTGCCTGCACCCACTTAATAACCAGCTGCACTTCAAAGGTTACTGAGGTGGAAGTAATTTCTAGACCTTGCTTAGCAATTACGCTTAGCACTGTTGACATTGTCTAAACTTGGCACAGACCAATGGTTCCTGACCTTTTTTCACTTGGGTACCCCTTGGCAGACCATTACCAAGGGCAGGACTAACAGTAGCCTGCCATGCCAAAATGTATTTTAGAGGTGCTAATGTCAGTGCTGAGGCAGTGACCCAGTACATTAGCAGCTCAAGTAAGCCAATCAGCGGAGAACAGGGGAAGACCCCAATATATTCAGAGCCCTGTCAAACATCGAGGAGGACACAAGAAGCAAACCCTTTTCAGCCAGTCAGCTGAGACCAGAAGGTGACTCCACTACATATCCAGAAGTCAAGCCTAGGGCTTCTCCCCCATCACTTAGGAAGGGGCACACTCACATTTCTGCCCAGCAGGGCCGTGGAAAAGGGGGTACCACCAATCCTCCTGCACGGGGCCCAGGCAACTGGGTGAATCAGATCTGGGCAGGGAAAATGATCAGCACGGTGGCGGGGGGGGCAATTACTGGAACCAATCCACTGTACGTCTTCCTCTGCAGCAGCTGAAAAACGTCTTTGTTTCCTCTGCCTCCCACCGGCTTTCAGCTGCTGCTGAGAGCGTCATACAGGGGATCGGTTCCAGTAATTGCCCCCCCTACACCCATCACCCTTCCTGTGCACCATATGTTTTTCCTGTTGCCCAGGCCCTCTTGTGTGCCCCAACCCCCACAGTGCACAGGCTTCCCTCCTCTCCTTTCCACCAGCAGCTGCAAGCACAAAATAGGGTCCTTCAGGATGGAGGGTGGGGGAAGGGTCCAGTAAATATCTCACATTTACCAGCCCCTCCCTTCCCTGAATGAAGAAAATGAGTGATCAGTGCCAATCATTTACTGTGTTCATAACTGAAGCATAGAAAACTGTGGGGTGGGGGGGGGGCCGTCAGGTTGGCTGTATGGGGCACTGTGGTTTCTAACAGCAGCCCTGCTGGTTGGGCCTCTTTGCTCTGGGCATACCAGGTACTCTCTGACGCTCGTTGAGACATTGAAAGCTGCTGGGCAAGGCCAGTGCCAATGGAAACAAAGAACAATGGCGGCACATCCAGAAGTAAAATCAAAAGAATTTATTGAAAGTCAATAAAATCAAGCAAACATGACAAACATCAATCCAAAAAAGGTGCTCAGTGGACGAGTTTCACACAGACAAGGCCAGTGCCAGTCTGACGGATAGCACCCAGGACCAATCCGAGCATGTGGCTCCTTACTTCTGTCCTCAGCATGACAAGCGAAAGATTACCTTAGCGCCAAAAAGTTAGGTCATCACTAAGGGATCAGTTTGGTGAATGTACGGCATCACCCTGAGATTTTATCACAGCTGGGGGGAGGAGATTTTGTGCCACCATTATTACATTTTTACATATTCAATTTTTACCCCATAAAGTACAGGCACATACTCCAGCTTGGGAACAGCTGGTCTAGACTTTATGTAAAAAATACGGAATTTGTAAATGGACATTCCAAATGAAGCAAGAGGGGAAGAAAATATGTTTGTTTACATGGAAAACCCTTTTAGGCAAAAATAATAAGAATACCAGGCTCTCAAAACTAAATGTTAAAGCTGGTTAATCAAAAAAAAATCAGAACAGCTCTAAAAAATATTTAGCATTTTGGAATTTTCGAGTTTTTAAAGCAGTCTATTAGAGACTATTTTAAGAAGGGTTTTCAAAATACTGTTGTAAATTCTGTAATGCTATGAAACACTGGGTTTTTGTGTTACTGGTCCCATATGGGCCTCCCTAAAAGATTATAATTGGGATGCAAGCCTTTAAATTGTCTTACAATCTCAGAAATTAAAAAATGTAACAGAGAGGAAATAAAGACGAACAACACATTCTTCACAATGCTTATAGATACAGAGATGAATGAGGGTTAATTTACAGCTTGTTCAGGATATGTACGTAAATACTTTGGGGTGCAATATCTGGGCACAGGTTCACTTTACTGGGGCACAAAAAAACATTTTTAAATATGTGAGTGGATGATAAATACAATAGTCTGAATTGTTTTTAAATGAGAAATGATGATATCACAAAACCCAACCATATGCAGGAAATAACATGACTTTTATGAGGAAATTCACATCCAAAAAGCTGGATTTTATATTGAAACCAATTTGTTCCTAAAAATGTATTGTTTAACCAGTCTGATTCTTTCGCAACAGCATCTGAAAAATCCACTGGAATGTTGATTTGGATGTTGTTACAGCTAAACAGCATAGAGATGATGTGCAGGGCAGGATTGAGCTGGCACTGTAACAAGCAAGCATTATACCTTGTGTTTCCCACTTGGCAATAAAGCATTTGGAAGAAGTTTGTCTTGTGGGAAGCAAATTCCATTTTAGTTTCATTTGGCAGTCCAAGGAATAAAAAAGAATGATAAAACTGCTAAATCTAACTGAAAGGCACCAATGCAAACAAACATTATGATATGTGTGATTTTATTTGAATCTTGTTTTTAACAAATGTATTGAAGAGATAGCACATAAGGGACAAACAGTATAAGGGCTCATGCACACAAAAAGCTCCTTTTTACAGGCATTTGAGCTTTTATTTCTTAAGAAGCGTGTTCTTTGTTGTGCTCTTTCAAGTGTTTTTATTGCACGTTTTTTCAGGTTTTTCAAACTTTTGTGAGCACCAGCATTTTTTTCACAAACCCTCCCCTCGGCTAATTTTTCATGCTTTTTTGCAGGCCTTTTTCACGCTTTTTCATGCTTTTTGGTGCGTTTTTGGGTGCTTAGCTCTTTTCTGCTTGAAAGCTTTTCTCAAGAGTTTGGTGGGGGGGGGGGGTTTCTGCCTGTAAGCTCATATGCCTGTAAGCTCATATGCCTGTAAACTCCTGAAAACTCCTGAAAAAGCCATAGTGGGCATGGACACATTGTCTAACATGGATGAGTTTCCAGGCAGAAAAAAATGAAAGCTCAAAAAAGCTCAAAAGCCTGTAGGAGCAGCTTCTTTGAGCTTCTTTGAGACGCAGTGCGCAGACTATTCCTAAACACTATAAAGACCCAGGGCAGGGTGTATTGTGGATGACTGGGAAATAAGGATGAGCCAAACACCCCCCTGGTTCGGTTCGCACCAGAACTTGCCTGAAATATGTTTGAACACGCGAACACCGTTAAAGCCTATGGGACACGAACATGAAAAACCAAAAGTGCTCATTTTAAAGGCTTATATGCAAGGTATTGTCAGAAAAACTGTTTGGGGACCTGGGTCCTGCCTCAGGGGACATGTATTAATGCAAAAAAAAGTTTTAAAAACAGAAGTTTTTTCGGGAGCAGTGATTTTAATAATGCTTAAAGTGAAACAATAAAAGTGAAATATTCGTGCCTGGGGGATGTCTATAGTATGCCTGTAAAGTGTCCTGCAGCAAAATTACATTTCTAAAGGAAAAAAAGTAATTTAAAACTGATTGCGGCTGTTATAAATTACACAAAACTCATTGAAAAAACGGCATGGGTCCCCCCCCCCCCCCCAGTACATTGCCAGGCCCTTTGGGAACTGTTGCAGCTTTTTTTTTTTGTCGGTCGTCGGCGCAAGATGGATTTACTTCGCTGGGGATTTTTATCTTTTTGTTTTTTAATAAAGGACTTGTCCCAGGCTGTCTCTTGTCTTTTTTACCATTTTTGACACTTTTTTTTGTGAAATGGTAAGGGTACAATGTACCCGTAACCAATTCACATAGGGGGGCCGGGATCTGGGGGTCCCCTTGTTAGAGGATGCTTCCAGATTCCGATAAGCCCCCCGCCCGCAGACCCCCGCAACCACTGGGCAAGGGTTGTGGGGATGAGGCCCTTGTCCCCATCAACATGGGAACAAGGTGCTTTGGGGGTCAGACCCCAAAGCATTCTCCCCATGTTAAGGATATGTGGCCTGGTACGGTTCAGGAGGGGGGCGTTCTCTCATCCCCCCTCTTTTCCTGTGGCCTGCCAGGTTGCCTGCTCAGATAAGGGTCTGGTATGGATTTTTGGGGGGGCCCTACGCAATAATTTTTTTAATTTTGGTTCGGGGTTCCCCTCAATATTTATACCAGACCCAAAGGGCCAAAGGGCCTGGTAATGGACTGGGGGGGAACCCATGCTGTTTTTTTCAATGAGTTTTATCTGTATTGCTGAGACCCGATAATTCATTACAGCTGCAAGTAGTTTTAAATTACTTTTTTTCCTTTAGAAATTTAATTTTGCTGCGGGGCTGTTCTAAACACGGGAAAAATGTGCCACTTTACAGGCATACTATAGACACTTTTATTGTTTCACTTTAAGCATTATTAACCACTTAACGACCGCTCACTGTATATATACGTCGGCAGAATGGCACCGACAGGCACAATCACGTAGAGTGTACGTGATCGCCTTTGTACAGTTGGGGGGTCCGATCGGACCCCCCTCCTATACAGTGAGCGGCCGTTTATCGTTGGGGAGCGATCAGAGATGAGGGGGTGACCATTCGATTTTGGCCACCCCCTCGCGATCGCTCCCGGCCAATGAAAATGCTTCCTCTGCCATGTGATGTAAACACAGGCAGGAGGAAGTGATGTCATCTCCCTCGGGGCGGTCTTTTCGATTCCGGCGCCGAGGAAAGAGGAAGCAGGTTAGTGCACCAACAGTCCACTGACACATAGGTACACATAGGCACACATTTCACCCCCCAGTCACCCCCAGATCACCCCCCAGGTCACCCCCCAGCCCCCAATCACAGTGTCACTGATTGCAGTGATCATTTATTTTACTGATCACTGCATTTAGTGTCATCTGTGATAGTAAAAAGTTGCAGGGCAGTTAGGTTTAGGCCCCTTTAGGTCCAGGGTAGCCCCCTAACCCCCCTAATAAAGGTTTAACCCCTTGCTCGCCCCCCAGGTAACCCTTTCACCCCCTAACGCCAGCGCCACTAAGCGATCGTATTTTCGATCGCTGTATTTAGTGCCGGTGGTGCCCTAGATAGCCAGTTATTTATTTTTAGTTTCGCCGCAGGTTTTTAGAGCGTCAGGTACCCCCATATATTATTTTAACCTCCTGATTGCCCCTAGAGTTAACCCTTTCACCCGTGATCACCATATAAGCGTCACTGGTGACACTGGTTACCCAGTTAGTTATTTAGTTATTTAGGTAACCCGTCAGGTTTTTATATAGCGTCGGGTACCCCCATATTTAACCTAATAAAGGTTTTAACCCCCTGATTGCCCCTAGTTAACCCTTTCACCAGTGATCACCATATAAAGGTTACGGGTGACACTGGTTGGTTAGTTTGCTTTTTATAGCATCAGGGCACCCGCCGTATATAACCCAATAAAGGTTTAACCCCTTGATCGCCCGGCGGGTGAGATCAATTAGGTTTTAGCGCCAGAGAGGGTCTGCGTCGCCCCAGGCAGCGTTAGGTTAGTGCCAGTAACGCTAACACCCACGCGCAAAGCATACACCTCCCTTAGTGGTATAGTATCTGATCAGTTCTATACTAGCGTCCCCAGCGGTTTAGGGTTCCCAAAAACGCAGCGTTAGCGTTATCAGCCCAGATACCTGCTAGCACCTGCGTTTAGCCCCTCCGCCCAGCCCAGCCCACCCAAGTGCAGTATCGATCGATCACTGTCACTTACCAAACACAAAACACATAACTGCAGCGTTCGCAGAGACAGTCCTGATCCCTGCGACCGCTAACAGTTTTTTTTGTAGCGTTTGATATATTTGCTGACGACAGTCGGGTGCTTTTTTTCCTGTGAATCTTACTAGTGTACCCCTAAATTTAGAGCCCAAAATGGCAAGTCGAAGGTACACTAGTAAAGAGGCCTACGAGATTCTGAGCATGACAGATAGTGAAGAGGAGGTCACGTATCTGTCAGATTCAGGCTCAGAATATCTTCCCGTAGAAGACAGTGACGTCAGCGGCCCCACGTCAGATAGCTCTGACGACGAAGTTGAGGTCCCTGCTAAGGTCAGGCGTACCCGATCCCGATCTTCTGAGGTTGTTGAGGAGCAAGAACCGCAGGGCTCTCGTATCATGGAGCAGAGGAGTACTAGCGCCGCTATTCCTTCTGGTGAATTGGCAAGCAACAGCGGCCTTGTACAGCCTGGGCGTACATCCAGCACTGCAGTATCACGTGGTGATGTGGCGAGTCCCATAAGTGCAGTTCAAGCTGGCGAGGTGGCAAGCACAAGTAGTGTCCCGCTGCCACCAATAAGAAGACAAAGGCAGGCCCGTCGTACCCATAGTGCTCTTCCTGCAGAATTCGCCTATCCTGATTGGGTCCCCACCACTTCTGCAGAACCCGTACTTCCCCCATTCACTGCCCAACCCGGTATTCAGGTGGAAACAGCTGATTTTATGCCAATCGATTATTATTCGCTGTTTTTCACAGAAGATCTCTATAGATCTATTGTGGACCAGAGTAATTTATATGCTGGTCAATTCATCGCCGCTAATCCCCAGTTGCCTTCCATTGCCAAAGATTGGAAACCAATTATGGTTTCCGAATTTAAGACCTTTCTGGGCCTTTCCCTCAACATGGGCACACATAAATTCCCGTCATTGCGTGCTTATTGGTCCACGCACCCAATTGACCACATGCCCCTGTTCTCTGCCTCCATGCCCAGGAAACGATACGAGCAGATTTTACGGTTCATGCACTTCAACGACAATGAACTTTGTCGTCCACGTGGGGACCCTGAATACGACCGACTCTATAAAATTCGGCCCCTCATAAACCACTTCAACGAACGTTTTGCAGCCTTGTTTATTCCCGATCAAGCTGTCTGCGTTGATGAGTCCCTGATTAAATTTTCTGGCCGCTTGGATTTCAAGCAGTACCTTCCCAGCAAGCGTGCCAGATACGGGGTCAAGCTCTATAAGTTCTGTGACAGGGCAACAGGCTATGTATTGAACTTTACGGTTTATGAGGGAAAAGATAGTCAGGTTGAGCCGGTCAACTGCCCGGATTACATAGGGAGCGCTGGCAAGATAGTGTGGAACTTGGTGTCACCCTTATTCGGAAAGGGGTACCACTTGTATGTGGACAATTATTACACGAGCGTGCCACTGTTTAGTCACTTGTTTGATCATCAGATTGGAGCATGTGGCACCGTGCAACCTAATCGCCGGGGCTTTCCCCAGCGGCTTGTAGATGCCCGTCTTAGGCTGGGGGAGAGAGCCTGCGTAAAGTGTAATAACTTGCTCGCTATGAAGTGGAGGGACAATAAGAATGTTTTCCTTCTTACCTCCCTTCATGCAGACACGACAGTCCAAATTCGTACGGCGACTGGTGTTGTGGAGAAACCCCTCTGTGTCCACGAATATAACAAAAATATGGGAGGGGTGGACCTCAACGACCAGTTGATGGCGCCGTATCTAATTGACCATAAGGCGAGACGCTGGTACAAAAAAGTGTCTCTATCCTTATTCCAATTGGCTTTGCTGAACGCTCATGTGCTATACAGAGCTTCAGGCGGGACTTTATCTCTTCTAAAATTCCAGAATGAGATAGTCACAGAACTCCTGTATCCAGGTGGTTCTGCACCTCACCATCCCCTACCAAATGCAGTAAGCCGGCTGCATGAGAGGCATTATACGCATCTCCTCCCGAGTACCCCTACCCAACAAGCCCCCCAAAAAAGATGTCGTGTCTGTAGCAAGCGCGGATTTAGGCGTGACACCCGTTATTATTGTCCACTCTGTCCTGACAAACCTGTCTTTGCCTTGGTGAATGTTTTGAACGCTACCACTCAAAAGTGAAGTTTTAGCGTAGGGTACAGCATTTCACAGACTAGGACACACTTACACAGGGTCTCCCAAGATGCCATTACATTTTGAGAGACCCGAACCATTACAGTTGTTAAAGTTTAAAAAAAAAAGTGTAAAAAAGAAAAAAAAAACGTAAAAAACAAAAACACAAAAAAAATATAAAAGAAAAAAACCAAAAATAGTTGTCGTTTTATTGTTCTCTCTCGCTCTCTCTATTTTCTCTCTATTGTTCTGCTCTTTTTTACTGTATTCCATTCTGCAATGTTTTATCATGCTTGCTTTTCAGGTATGTAATTTTTTGTTTTCAGGTGCGCCATTCAACTGCAGCGCGGAATTATTTATCTTGACAGCAACAGCGTTTGCTCCCACGATACATAAAGCCGTGACTCCAGTGCTGTAGGAGGTGATTTCACCACCACAGTTAAAAAAAAAGAGCATATATGCCGAAGCATGGGGGCAGCAGGGGCGGAGGAGCGATTTTGCGCCTAATGCCGCGTATATACGGTCGAAATTCCGACGGAGGCTTGCCCGTGGAAAAGTTTGACCGTGTGTACGCGGCATAACCTTTTATGCCGCGTACATACGGTCGAAATTTCGACAAAGGCTTGCCCGTGGAAAAGTCAGACCGTGTGTACGCGGCATAACTTTTTTGCGGGAGGATGCCCCCATGCTTCGGCATATATATATTTTAGGCACAGGTTGCGTTAAAAAAATGTTTTATTTTTTACTAGGTTTTGTTTTGGTATTTGCTTTGCAGGTATGGTATGGTAAGGTCTTACTGTTGTACTGTAATGTTACTTTGTTTTAATGTTAACCATCATTTGCTTAGCAGGTACGCCATTCAGTTGCATCGCGGATTTATTTATCTTGACAGCAACAGCGTTTGCTCCCACGATACATAAAGCCGTGACTCCAACACTGTAGGAGGTGATTTCACCACCACAGTTAAAAAAAGAGCATATATGCCGAAGCATGGGGGCAGCAGGGGCGGAGGAGCGATTTTGCTCCTAATGCCACGTATATACGGTCGAAATTCCGACGGAGGCTTGCCCGTGGAAAAGTTCGACCGTGTGTATGCGGCATAACCTTTTATGCCGCGTACATACGGTCGAAATTCCGACGAAGGCTTGCCCGTGGAAAAGTCAGACCGTGCGGAAGGATGCCCCCATGCTTCGGCATATATGCCCATCATTAGAAGTGGGTGGATGAAGGGAGGTATTCTAATGGTGGGCATACCCACCGATCAATCTCTTTTTTTCGTTCAGCCAACAGGCTGCATGAAATAAAAGATTACAATACATGTCCAACAAGGACCAGCAACGTACTGGTATGTTGCTGGACTTTGAATGTTTATACCAGAATGATGCCTGCAGGTTTAGGTATCATCTTGGTATCATTCTTTTCAGCCAGTGGCCGGCTTTCATGTAAAAGCAATTCTAGCAGATAATTAGCCTCTAGACTGCTTTTACAAGCAGTGGGAGGGAACGCCCCCCCCCGATATAAACAGCGCCATTGGGAAATTGGGAAAGCATTTTATCACACCGATCTTGGTGTGGTCAGATGCTTTGAGGGCAGAGGAAAGATCTAGGGTCTAACCCCCCATTTTTTTTCAAAAAAAGAGTACCTGTCACTACTTATTGCTATCATAGGGGATATTTACATTCCCTGAGATAACAATAAAAATGATAAAAAAAAAAAAAATATGGAAGGAACAGTTTAAAAATAAAATAAAAAAGCAAAATAAAAAAATAAAAATAAAAAAAGCACCGCTGTCCCCCCCTGCTCTTGCGCAAAGGCGAACGCAAGCGTCGATCTAGCGTCATATGTAAACAGCAATTGCATCATGCATGTGAGGTATCACCGCGAAGGTCAGATCGAGGGCAGTAATTTTAGCAGTAGACCTCCTCTGTAAATCTAACGTGGTAACCTGTAAAGGCTTTTAAATGCTTTTAAAAATGAATGTAGTTTCTCGCCGCTGCGCGTTTGTGCGCAATTTTAAAGCATGTCGTGTTTGGTATCCATGTACTCGGCCTAAGATCATCTTTTTTATTTCATCAAACATTTGGGCAATATAGTGTTTTTTAGTGCATTAAAAATAAAAAAAGTGTGTTTTTCCCCCAAAAAATGCGTTTGAAAAATCGCTGCGCAAATACTGTGTGGAAAAAAAAAATGCAACACCCACTATTTTAATCTGTAGGGCCTTTGCTTTAAAAAAATATATAATGTTTGGGGGTTCAACATAATTTTCTTGCAAAAAAAAAAAAATGTTTTCATGTAAACAAAAAGTGTCAGAAAGGGCTTTGTCTTCAAGTGGTTAGAAGAGTGGATGATGTGTGACATAAGCTTCCTAATGTTGTGCATAAAATGCCAGGACAGTTCAAAACCCCCCCAAATGACCCCATTTTGGAAAGTAGACACCTCAAGCTATTTGCTGAGAGGCATGTTGAGCCCATTGAATATTTTTTTTTTTTTTTGTCCCAAGTGATTGAATAATGACAAAAAGAAAAAAAAAAATGTACAAAAAGTTGTCACTAAATGATATATTGCTCAAACATGCCATGGGCATATGTGGAATTGCACCCCAAAATACATTCTGTTGCTTCTCCTGAGTACGGGGATACCACATGTGTGAGACATTTTGGGAGCCTAGCCGCGTACAGGATCCCGAAAACCAAGCACCGCCTTCAGGATTTCTATGGGTGTAAATTTTTGATTTCACTCCTCACTGCCTATCACAGTTTCGGAGGCCATGGAATGCCCAGATGGCACAAACCCCCCCAAATGACCCCATTTTGGAAAGTAGACACCCCAAGCTATTTGCTGAGAGGTATGTTGAGTATTTTGCAGATCTCGCTTTTAGTCACAAAGTTTTAAAAATTGAAAAAAGAAAAAAAAATATGTCTTTCTTCATTTTCAAAAACAAATGAGAGCTGTAAAATACTCACCATGCCTCTCGGCAAATAGCTTGGGGTGTCTACTTTCCAAAATGGGGTCATTTGTGGGGGTTTTGGGCTATCTTGGCATTTTATGGCCTTCAAAACTGTGATAGATAGTGAGGAGTGAAATCAAAAATTTGTGCCCTTAGAAATCCTGAAGGCGGTGCTTGGTTTTTGGGGCCCCGTACCCGGCTAGGCTCCCAAAAAGTCCCACACATGTGGTATCCCCGTACTCAGGAGAAGCAGCCAAATGTATTTTGGGGTGCAATTCCGCATATAACCATGGCATGTTTGAGCAATATATCATTTAGTGACAACTTTTTGTACATTTTTTTTTTCCTTTTTGTCATTATTCAATCACTTGGGACAAAAAAAAAAATATTCAATGGGCTCAACATGCCTCTCAGCAATTTCCTTGGGGTGTCTACTTTCCAAAATGGGGTCATTTTGGGGGGTTTTGTGCTATCTTGGCATTTTATGGCCTTCAAAACTGTGATAGGTAGTGAGGAGTGAAATCAAAAATTTATGCCCTTAGAAACCTTGAAGGCGGTGCTTGAATTTTGGGGTCCCGTACGCGGCTAGGTTCCCAAAAAGTCCCACACATGTGGTATCCCCGTACTCAGGAGAAGCAGCAGAATGTATTTTGGGGTGTAATTTCACATATGCCCATGGCATGTGTGAGCAATATATCATTTAGTGACAACTTTGTGCAAAAAAAACAAAGTTTGTCATATTCCCGCAACTTGTGGCAAAATATAAAATATTCCATGGACTGAACATGCCTCTCAGTAAATAGCTTGGGGTGTCTACTTTCCAAAATGGGGTCATTTGGAGGGGTTTTGTGCTATTTTGGCATTTTATGGCCTTCGAAACTGTGATAGGTAGTGAGGAGTGAAATCAAAAATTTACGCCCTTAGAAATCCTGAAGGCGGTGCTTGGTTTTTGGGGCCCCGTACCCGGCTAGGCTCCCAAAAAGTCCCACACATGTGGTATCCCCGTACTCAGGAGAAGCAGCAGAATGTATTTTGGGGTGCAATTCCACATATAACCATGGCATGTGTGAGCAATATATCATTTAGTGACAACTTTTTGTACATTTTTTTTTTCTTTTTATCATTATTCAATCATTTGGGACAAAAAAAAAATATTCAATGGGCTCAACATGCCTCTCAGCAAATAGCTTGGGGTGTCTACTTTCCAAAATGGGGTCATTTGGGGGGGTTTTGTGCCATCTTGGCATTTTATGGCCTTCAAAACTGTGATAGGTAGTGATAGGTAGTGAGGAGTGAAATTAAAAATTTATGCCCTTAGAAACCTTGAAGGCGGTGCTTGGTTTTTGGGGTCCCGTATGCGACTAGGCTCCCAAAAAGTCCCACACATGTGGTATCCCCGTACTCAGGAGAAGCAGCAGAATGTATTTTGGGGTGTAATTTCACATATGCCCATGGCATGTGTGAGCAATATATCATTTAGTGACAACTTTGTGCAAAAAAAATAAAGTTTGTCATATTCCCGCAACTTGTGGCAAAATATAAAATATTCCATGGACTAATCATGCCTCTCAGTAAATAGCTTGGGGTGTCTACTTTCCAAAATGGGGTCATTTGGGGGGGTTTTGTGCTATTTTGGCATTTTATGGCCTTCGAAACTGTGATAGGTAGTGATAGGTAGTGAGGAGTGAAATCAAAAATTTGCGCCCTTAGAAATCCTGAAGGCGGTGCTTGGTTTCCGGGGTCCCGTACGTGGCTAGGCTCCTAAAAACTCCCACACATGTGGTATCCCCGTACTCAGGAGAAGCAGCAGAATGTATTTTGGGGTGCAATTCCACATATAACCATGGCATGTGTGAGCAATATATCATTTAGTGACAACTTTTTGTAATTTTTTTTTTTTTTGTCATTATTCAATCACTTGGGACAAAAAAAAAAATATTCAATGGGCTCAACATGCCTCTCAGCAATTTCCTTGGGGTGTCTACTTTCCAAAATGGGGTCATTTGGGGGGTTTTGTACTGCCCTGCCATTTTAGCACCTCAAGAAATGAGATAGGCAGTCATAAATTAAAAGCTGTGTAAATTCCAGAAAATGTACCCTAGTTTGTAGACGCTATAACTTTTGCGCAAACCAATAAATATACGCTTATTGACATTTTTTTTACTAAAGACATGTGGCTGAATACATTTTGGCATAAATGTATGACTACAATTGAGTTTATTCGATTTTTCTTATAACAAAAATAGAAAATATCATTTTTTTTCAAAATTTTCAGTCTTTTTCCGTTTATATCGCAAAAAATAAAAATCGCAGAGGCAATCAAATACCATTAAAAGAAAGCTCTATTTGTGGGAAGAAAAGGACGCAAATTTCGTTTGGGTACAACATTGCATGTCCGCACAATTTACAGTTAAAGCAGCGCAGTGCAAAATTCTGAATTCACCTCTGGTCCTTTAGCTACCAAATGGTCCGGGGCTTAAGTGGTTAAAATCACTGCTCCCGAAAAAATGGCCGTTGTTAAAACTTTTTTTTGCATTGATACAGGCCTAGGGCGACACTTTTCGGGGGATGAATAAAAGCACCCGCACCTTTCTCCCTTCTCCTCCACACAGGGCCGCCATTAGGGGAGTACAGCTAAATTTTGGAGCCCAGTGTAACAACAAGTGTCGGCACTGAGCTCCGGTAGCTGGCCAGACAGGGGTGCGCTAGCATGGGCACCCGGGACATCTGCCGCCCGAGGGCCCCCAAGCGGCGATCAGCTTTCCGTAACAGCCGACACCTCTCTCCCCACTGACAGCCGCACACACTCCTCTGCCCCTCCTGCTCAGCTACAATGTTCTAGTGTACACAGCCAGGAGGAGGAGGAGCCACAGAGTAGGGACACGACTTCAGTGCAAGAGCCGCGCTGCTGGTCTAAGGTCTGTGTATAGTTCACAGAAGAAGGGGACACAGTAACTGGGAAAGGGGGTGGCAGATAACAGATGCACAAATGGAGTGATGGAATGCATCGCATACTAGCACATTATATGAAAGTTACCTGAAAACAAAGCTCTCCAGCGATGCGATGTAATCGCTGAAGGCAGCGTCCATCTTCACCCGGTCTTCCCTCCGGGTCCGCGGACTCCGGCTGTGTGACAGGCCAGAGCCGCAATGACGTCACTCCGGTGCATGCGCAGGGGAGCCGTCATTCACGGCACAGGTATAGGTGGTCGTCCCTTCAGAGCGCATGCACCGATGACGTCATCGGCTGCATGTAATGTAAATATCTCCTAAACGGTGCACGTTTAGGAGATATTTGCCATACCTTTAGGTAAGCCTTATTATAGGCTTACCTATAGGTACAAATTATGCCTTTACATTTACTTCCACTTTAAAGTAGCACAGTGCTGAATAGCAAAATATGCCCTGGTCATGAATGGGGTAAAACAGTTCCGGAGGTCAAGTGGTTAAAGCAGGTTTAGCTGAGTTTAGGCACATTCAGTTGTGCTTACATGTGTTTAGCTGCATTTAGGCTACTTTCACACTCACACCACCCGAGCATTAGCGGTAAAGCGCCGCTAGTTTTAGCGGCGCTTTACTGGCGCTGTGCGGGCGGGAGTGGGGTGCTTTTAACCCCAAAAAGGGGGTTAACAAGATGTTAAAAGCGCTGCTGCCGAAGTGCTTTGCAGGCGCTTCGGCAGTGCTGCCCATTGATTTCAATGGCAGAGGTGGTTTAGGAGCGGTTTATACACCGCTCCCGCACCGCCTGCAAGCACACAGCCCCAGTGTGAAAGCACTCGCGCTTTTGTAAGATGGGAAGCAGCTCTCATTGTCTGAACACTGTTTGTTTAAAATTAAATATTTTACTGTCATTCTGCTGTTTGGCCACAAGATGCCGCTGTTTTTTTTTTTTGACACAGCTAACGGGCTGTTTGGACAGAGATTCATAAAAGAGAGAGAGCGAGCAGGCAGTCATGGAAACAGACTGTGGAAACAGACTTCAGTGACCAGAACTGCAGCTGAGTGAAGCTACTTGTGTCCAAGATCCTGATCCTGTCCAGAGGAACGAGGAATTGCTTATAGGAAGACGGATGAGAGTTAAGGAACAAAACAATATACACTGCAGGACCGCATACTTATTGGAGAGACATTTTGTTCCGGTCAGAGTCACCAGCGGATGCAGAGCAGACCCGGGTCGGTAAGATCGTGCACGCACCCCATACTTTGTTGGCGCCTAGAGACGGAGACCAGGCCTGTAGATAGTTAGTAGGTTCTCTGTTTGTGTCAGGCCACAATTGTTGCTACTGCTCACTACAGGGACTCCATAACGTGACGCTTCACAATTGGAGAGCTGATGAACTTTTTTACAAACTCAAGATAGACTGGCGTCGTACTCAGGAGGAACACGCAGACGCATGATACAAAACCGGTTAAGGGAGGTAGAGCTTTGTAAGTTTGTAAACTGTTGTGCTGCACCGCAGGCTAGCCCGCACCACACACCCATACAGTTATTCTTGTGTTGTTTTTAGGGTATTAACTGGTGAGGTGTGGCGGTTTGGTTGTGCCCACCAGTAGGCAAATTACTTTGTCTCTCTCCTACATTCTACGTAGGGCGCCGCGCTGTGCAGCATAAGGGTCCCAGCCTTCGGGCTGGGTGTCTGTAAATTTATTGAATGTTCCCAGAATTGGCGGTTGGGTTCATTTACCGCGTCTAAGTAAAAATTCAGTTTTAACAAGAGCTGGTGGTGGAGTTGTTTTCCTTATTCGTGATTTTGCTGTATCCTGGGGAGCCCACCCCGGTACACGTTCTACACTTTCACACTGGGGAGACTTGAAAGGCACTTTACAGATGCTATTTTTAGCGCTAAAATGCCTAAAAAAGGGCCTTCTGTATGAAAGGGGTCTTAGAGTGTTTAATCAGATCCTGGATGCACACAATTCAATTTTCTCTACATACAGCTAAACAGACGGTGAACGCACAGTGTAAATGACAGCATTGACAAATCATTACAATAATTTATATGCTTGAGAAACATCCTCTAGACACACATACATTTGACAGTGCCATTGTGAGTGAGGCACAAGGTTTTTCAGCTCTTCCGCGTAGTGCTCAGAATGATCGTTTGCAATATAGTATTCCTTGCTATAATTTGTACAGTAAATACCACTTTTAGAAATTGTCATGCTCTTTGTAGGGGTAGTTCCACTGCTGTCAAATTGCCAGTGCATACACTTATGAGTTTGATTTTTTTTGTATTCTTTCAAACTGAATTGCTTGTTGAATTTTGCAAACGATGTAAACTTTGACTTTTTTTTTGTATAAATGTAATACCAGAATTCAGTTTGGGTTTATTATCTTCAGCTAAATGTTCAGACAGTGTCATTTGTCTCCTGTCTTCCTTGTCAGCACCTGTCACCATCCATTTTCAGGCATCCTAACAAATGAGACGGTGTCGGCCTATAACAGAGAACCGAAGACTAATAAAAAGAAGGATCCTGTCACCGTGAAGAGCTGCTGAAATCACTTGAAACAACCAATTTATTTATTTGCCTCCTTTCATTGGATTGGAAAATAACCAGTGCAGAAATAGCTAGGAGATGGCTGAGTTTTCGCCCCCAGCCCCCAATTCTTAACAATATGTATAGAAGCAACTCTCAGGACCGGTGATGAGTGGAAAATTAAGAAAAAAAATGTCCCCACAAAATTGTCATAATAACACGTTTTTTCTCAACCACGGCATAGGCATACTTGTAACTACACCCCAAAATACATTCTGCTACTCCTCCTGAGTATGACTATACCACGTGTGTGAGACTTTTGCACAACCTGGCCACATATAGAGGCCCAACATGCAGGGTGCACCTTTAGGGGTTCTATGGCCATAAATTACACATCTAATTTCCTGACTACATATCACACTTTTGAAGGCCCTGAAGCACCAGGACAATGGAAACACCCCGAAATGACCCCATTTTGGAAAGCAAACACCCCAATGTATATTCTAGGATGCATAATGAGACTTTTGAACATGTCATTTTTTTCCACAAGTTTTTGGAAAATGTGGAAAGAGAAATTACTCAAAATTGTCTATTTATAAGATATTTCTAACACATAGCATGTAAATACACAAAAATATACCCCCAAATACATGCTGCTACTCCTACTGAGTATGGTGATACCACATGTGTGAGACGTTTTCACAGCCTGGCCACATACAGAGGCCCAACATCCAAGGAGCACCGTCAGGTGTTCTAGGGACATAAAATGACACATCTAATTCCTTAACAACCTATCACATTTTTGAAGATCATTCATATTTATAACACATAGCATGTACATACGAAGAATTACACCCCAGAATACATTCTGCTGAGCAAATTGTAAACAAAACATTACCTGTGGTTTTAGTAGAGCAGTTGTCCACAAAGGAGAGCATCAGTCCGGGCAGCAGGAAGGGAAGTGGTCAGCAACAGCAAAAGGAATTGTCCAGGCAGCAGGCAGGAATACTGTCCATAGTCAGTACAGGCAGCAGGCAAAGATATTGTAAGCACAGCCAAAGCATTGTTCCAGGCAGCAGGCAGAGATGTGGTCAGCAACAGCCAAAGGAATTGTCCAGGCAAAGTCAGCACAGCCAAAATATTGGTACTGGTAGTAGGCAGGAACATGGTCCCTAGTACAGGTAGCAGGCAGAGATTTAATCAGTTCATGCGGCAGGCAGAGGCAGGATGGTAGTAAGTTGGCAGCAGGCAGAACTATCAAGTTTAGGGCCTCAGTCAGGTAAGACATGGGCTCAGGGGTAGAGGCTTCTCCCACCCAAATCTCTTTGAAGCCTCCGGTCTCCAGACCTTAATCCGGCATTTACAAAATCCAGATAAAAACAAAAACGTTGTTTTCTTCATCCAGAAAAACTATTCTGAAGCCCCTCACAAATGTGAGACCCCTGTGTTATCATTAATTACACTACTACAGTAGCAGGGTAAAAGATCAGCAAAAAACATGGTCATTAAACTGTCCGGGGTCAGTTCCAGAGCAGGCAGAGGTATGGTCAGTTTAAGCGGCAGGCAGAAGCATGGTCGAATAACAGGCCAAGGTCAGGTCCGGAGCAGGCAGAGGTACGGTCAGTTTAAACAGCAGGCAGAGGCGTGGTCAAATAACAGGCCAGGGTGAGTTCAAGAGCAGGCTGTGGCATACGGGGTGTGAAGGCAAATGGCAGGAATTCAAAATTAAGTTTACCATACCTCACTAATAATGTAGAGAAGTATGGTAACGGCAGAAACAGTCACCTATGCACAGGCCTGGTTGGGAAGGACACTGGTCCCCAGTGTAAAAACAGGTGTCTCGTCTAACTTCTCTTCTGGAGAACACCCAATATTTTTTTTACATCTTTGGCCTCTTTCTCTGGGAGGGACTTTTTCGGGAAAATCGTATTCGTGGAGTCTGCTCACTGCATCTGAGTGAATGCTTTCTGGTGGGCCTTCAGGGAACAAAAGAGTGGTGACAATTTCCTCTTGATAGTGAAAAAAGGATACGGGGGTCTCAGTGGATTTGCGGTTAATCACATACAGTATGTATTATAGATGGCCAAATTGAAAATGTACCAATGGTGGGTTGTTCTTACAGCAAGGTAGGGCTGGATTTTTTTATCACTGAAGTTGACTGTGATAAAATGTAATCATGAACACATTTTGGTTTCTGGATTGGGCCATTCCTTCTGAGGATTTGCACGTAGCTGTCATTGTGAATTGATGAAAGCATGTAGATGTCTCGTTTGTCCTTCTACTTGCTAGCCAATATTTCCTCATTCTGCAAAGTCACGGACTCCCCTTGCGGTAGTTTTGCATTAATGAGCCTTAGCAGGAAGCCCTTCCTACTAGCTCTCATGGTGCCACATGCTAGAGTTTTCCTTCGGTGAAGATTGCAGAAAAGCAGCAAACTGGCGTTGTAATTATTAACATAAAGATGATATACAAGCTCCCAAACGACTTTTCCACTTGATACGATATAGTCTGGGCATTCAGGGGGATGCAGCTGGGTGTCCTTTCCTTTGTACACGAGGAAGGCATAGGTGTACCCCGTGGCTCTGTCACATAACTTGTAAATTTTAACCCCATATCTTTTGCTGGAGATAAACTCCTTTGAGCCCAGCCTGCCAGTGAAGGGGACAAGTGGCCCATCCACGCAGATATTTTGGTCAGGGATAAATAATTGGGTTAATTTCTCAGAGAAATTTTTTTGAAGTGACCGAATGTTATACAATTTGTCATACGCTGGGTAATTTCAGGGAGGGCATCATTGTATCGGAGGAAGCGCATAATCATTTATTATCTTGTTCTTGGCATAATGGGTAAGTAGATTCGCATGTGATGGAATGGATGGGGGGGGGGGTGGACCAGTATGAGAGTAATTCATTTTTTTTTTGAGTCCCATATTGAATGTGATGCCCAAAAATATTCTAAATTCCTCCACTGTTCATTCTCTCCACTCATAGTGATGGGCGTAACTTTAACCAGGGTTGCTTGATATAAATTGTTGGGCATAGTGTTTGCACTGGGTCACGATTAAACCTTACAAGTCATCCGTAAAAACTAAATTTAAAAAATCTATGGGGGCAAAATTCTCTGTGTTCACCTGGACACCTGACTGGGTGATAAAAGGGGGGGGTGTTAGCTGCACCTGAGTTATGTGGAAGCCACAGAAGGTTTTGAAGGACATATGGAAGGCTGGCATGGGTCCTAACCCTTTGGGGCTGAGATGACAACCCACTAGTGCCTGACCTTTCTTGTAGAGGTACTCCATTTCTGGTGGATGCCACTGCGCTACTAGTGGATGGCACTGCGCTAATGGTGGATAGCACTGCGCTGCTGGTGGATGCCACTGCATTACTTGTGGTAGCCTGCTCCTCGCCAGGACGCATTCAATTGGTTGGCACACTTTCCTCCTCCTCCGATTCTGTAGCAGACCCACTGCTTAAAATGGGTTGTAATCCAAATCAGAATTGGACTCAGAGACAGAGAGCTCCCCGCTTCTCTTGTCGGTCAAGCTTGGAATTTGGTATGCCTCCTCACTGGAAAAATGTTTTTTTGACATACTGGTAACTGTGGGCTGTGGTAACAAACTGCTGGGATAGGGACACTGGAACAGATGTGGCTGCACTGCTGGGTGCTGATGAGGCTGGTTTAATGAGAATGCACTGCTGGGTTCTGATAAGGGGGCACTGATGGATGCTGATGAGGGTGTACTGATGGGCACTAATGCACTGGACTGAGGCTGCACTGATAAGGTGGCACTGATGAGGATCCACTCATTAGCACTAATAGGGCACTGTAGTGGCACTGACGAGCACTAATAGGGCACTGATGAGCACCAATGAGAACTAATAAGGCACTGTAGTGACACTGGTGAGGGCTGTAGTGGCACTGATTGTCAGAGGATACGCACCTGATCAGCGAGTCCGTTGGAGCAGAGAGAGGTCACCCGTACGGATCCGACTCACGGGCCCCTGGTAGTGCAGACAGGAGGCACGGGAGTGCGGAAGGGTAAGAGAGCCTGAGAGTGGTTCAAGAGAGCGGCTCCGGGTCCTGGGTTCAGAAGGGTAGCGAGCCAGGCGGGCTGCAGGCAGGTAGGTAGGCAGGCCGGTATACCGAGCAGCGTAGCGGGGCAGAAGCAGAAGGGGCGGTCAGACAGGCAGGGTTCGGCAACGTTCGGGCAATGTGGCACAGCGGGGTAGGCAGGTTCAGGGTCAAAGACAGGCCGAGGTCGGGTGCAGGCAGATAGCAAGGAAAGTCCAGTAACAAGCCGGGTGGTCAGAAGGTCGGATTCCAGGCGAACAACAGGAGCAGGATACACAGGGGACTGCAGATCAGACAGCACTGGTCTGAAGTGTTCCAGTAGTTTAAATAAGCAAACCGGCGTGCGCGGGCGCGCGCACGGCGCGCGCGTGCACGCACCCGCAATGCGCGCACATGCACCCGCACGCACCGGCGTGCACAGGCACGCGCACCCGCGATCCAGGAAGTGTACCAGCGCAGATGGAAACATGCAAAACCACAGCGCGCATCGGCGCACGCGAACGCACACCGAAGCGACCACCGACGCGCCCGGCAAGGTACGTACACTGACAGTGCCCCCCCCTTTAGGGCAGCCTCCGGATGCCCAATTGAGCGATCTTCGTGGCGTTAGACCTCCTGAAAGCTTGCATGAGTTCCTCCGCATGTATGCCGTTTTCGGGTTCCCAAGAATTATCCTCTGGGCCGTAACCCCTCCACTTAATCAGATATTGTACCTGGTTGTGTCTCTTCCTACAATCCAGGATTGCCTCTACCTCAAACTCCTCCTCGCCGTCAATCAGAACCGGCTCCGGTGGGCCAATGTTACGGCCATCGAAGGGGTTAGGGACAACCGGCTTTAACAGAGTCACATGAAAGACTGGATGGACCTTCAGGGAGTTGGGTAGGTCGAGCTCATATGCTACATTGTTGATCCTCCGTTTTACCGAGAAAGGTCCCATGAACTTAGGGCCCAATTTCCTGGACGGGCAGGCCATCTTTAGGTTAATCGTGGATAACCACACCTGGTTGCCGGGCTCCAGAATGAGTTCCCCTCTCCTTTTCCTATCAAACATCCTCTTGTTGTACTCCTGGGTCTTGGACATGGTCTCCTGTAGGAGTTTGTTATTGAAGAAGAAGAAATCCATTGTTTCGGATACCGCAGGGACAGTGCATTCGGGTATGGTACTTGGCAAGAAGGAGGGATGGAATCCATAGTTGGCAAAGAATGGGGTTTGCTTAGTGGCAGAGTGCAGGGAATTGTTGTAAGCGAATTCAGCAATGGGGAGTAGGGAGGCCCAATCATCCTGGGAGAAGGAGGAAAAACAACGGAGGTACTGCTCCAAAGTTTGGTTGGTCCTCTCAGTTTGGCCATTCGTCTGGGGATGATATGCCGAAGAAAAAGCCAACTTGATTTCCAGGGAATCACAAAGAGCCTTCCAAAATCTGGAGGTGAACTGGGCGCCTCGGTCTGAGACAATACTTGCCGGAACTCCATGAAGCCTCACTATTTCTCTGATAAAAACCCTTGCCGTTTCCAAGGCGGAAGGTGTACCTTTCATGGGCAAAAAATGAGCCATCTTGGACAGCCTGTCAACGACAACGAAGATTGTGGAGAACCCTTCGGACAGAGGGAGCTCCACTATAAAGTCCATCGACACCATCTTCCAGGGTCTTTCAGGGACAGGTAGAGGTTTTAGTAGACCCCAGGCCCTCATCCGGCTATTCTTGTTCCGGGAGCAGATGTTGCATGAGTCCACGTATCTCTTGCAGTCACTACCCAGCTGCGGCCACCAGAACGTGCGCTTGATGAGCTCGGCCGTTTTCAAGGTACCAAAATGTCCGGCCAACTTGTGGTCATGGCAAAGCTCCAGAACAGCTATCCGAAGACCCTCAGGGACCAGAATCTTGCCCTCGTGCCTGATCAGACCATCTTGTGCCCTGACACAGTCCTCCGGAAGCAAGGTCAAGCCAGCAGACGCCCGCTTAATACGGGGCATAAGGTCTTCTTGGAGTAGCAGGAAGTTCCCGGCAGGGAGGATGGTGTCAACAGGTAAGTTCTCCTCAGGAGTGCTGAACATTCGGGACAGTGCGTCCGGTTTAATGTTTTTTGAGCCCGGCCTGTAGGTGATGTGGAACAAAAACCTTGAGAAAAAAAGTGCCCACCTTGCCTGCCTTGGCTTCAACCTCTTGGCTGTTCTCAGGTACTCGAGGTTCTTGTGGTCCGTGTAGACCAAAATGGGGTGTGCCGCCCCCTCGAGCAGGTAACGCCATTCTTCTAACGCGGCCTTGATAGCCAGGAGTTCCCGGTCACCCACGTCATAGTTACGTTCCGCCGTGGAAAGCTTGCGCGAGAAGAAGGCCACTGGAAAAAGTAAGGCTTTAGCCCCCTGACGCTGGGATAGCACGGCCCCCACTGCATTTTCGGACGCGTCCACTTCCAGGACGAAAGGTACTGCGGGATCAGGGTGCTTCAAGATGGAGGCAGAGACAAATAACTCCTTCAGTTTATCAAAGGCAGCTTGGGCTCTAGGGGACCAGTAGAAGCGGTCTCCTTGTTTGGTCAGTTCGGTAAGGGGGGCGACAATTGCAGAGAAACTTCTGATGAACTTCCGGTAGAAATTGGAGAATCCGATGAAGCGCTGGACCCCTTTTTTATCTGTGGGGGCAGGCCAGTCCAGGATAGCCGACACCTTCTGAGGGTCCATTTTAATGCCCTCAATTGAGATGATCAGACCGAGAAACTGGATGCTTTGCCGCTCGAACTCACACTTCTCTGGCTTGGCGTAAAGCCCATGTCGTCTAAGCCGAACAAGGACATTCCGGACATGCCTGCGATGGTCGTCTACAGAGGATGAGAATATTAAGATATCGTCCAGGTATACTATGACGAACAAGTCCAGGTAATCACGGAAGATGTCATTGACAAAATGTTGAAAGGTAGCCGGCGCGTTACACAGTCCGAACGGCATAACTAGGTACTCGTAGTGCCCGAACCGTGTGCGGAAGGCCGTCTTCCACTCATCCCCTTCTCGAATGCGGATCAGGTTGTACGCTCCTCGGAGGTCAAGCTTGGTGAATATGACCGCCGTTCCCAGCCTTTGGAACAGTTCCGGCACGAGAGGTAAGGGGTAACGGTTTTTAATGGTAATCCTGTTCAACTGCCGATAATCAATACAGGGGCGTAGGGAATGGTCCTTTTTTTCAACGAAAAAGATACCCGCACCTGCAGGTGAGGTGGACGGGCGGATGAACCCTTTCTTTAGGTTGTCGTCAATGTAGACTTTCAAGGTACCCAATTCCTGCTCAGTCAGCGGGAAGATCCTCCCAAAAGGTACTTCGGTCCCAGGCAAAAGTTCTATAGGGCAATCATATGGTCTGTGAGGAGGAAGGGTTTCTGCTCCCTTCTTACTGAACACGTCCAGAAAATCGTGATAGGGCTCAGGGATGGTTTTCTGAAGGTCAGGGTCTGTGCCCAGACAGAGCAGGTGAGGGTGGTCGGAAGAGACTTGTTGCAGGCAGTGTTGCAGGCAATAATCAGAGAGGAATTTAACTCTCCCTGTAGCCCAGTCAATGTCGGGGTTATGGGCTTGCAGCCAGGGCATCCCCAGAATGACGGGGAATAGCGGAGAGGAGATGGCATCCAGACTTAGGAACTCCTGATGGTGGGTTGCCACCGAGGCCATCAAAGGGACGGTTTCCTGAGTGACGGGGCCGGATTTGATAATAGAGCCATCAGCGAGATGTACTGCAAGTCCTCGGGGTTTCGGCTGCAGGGGAATGTGATGACTGGCAGCAAATGTCAAATCAATAAAGCAGCTGCATGCCCCCGAATCAATTATGGCGGGTACTTGGATTGCGGAAGTCCTTCCGGGGAGCTGTAAAGAAATGGAAAGAGCCAAGTGAGAAGTTGGATTAGGCAACAAAGAGGCACAAGTAGAAGAGACAGGCAGGCACTTACGCATCTTAGCCGGACAGGATCTCACGTAGTGTCCCGGTTCGCCACAATACATGCACAGATTGTTACTACGCCTATGCTGGCGTTCTTCGGGAGAGAGCGATGGGCGCAGTAAGCCCAGTTGCATGGGTTCTGGGTCATCTAACGCCGGAAACGGGGGCGCCGGAGGTGCAAGACGGGCCGGGTTTGAGACCTTGGGGAGCAACCAGGTGGGTTGGGGCTGACTGGAGGTCCTCTCGGAGCGACGCTCTCTCAGGCGTCGGTCTATCTGAATTGCCAGATCTATTAACTTGTCCAGGGTTTGAGGAACTCCGACACGTGCTAGCTCGTCCTTGAGCTGATCCGACAGGCCCATCCGAAATTGGTAGCGCAAAGCAGCGTCATTCCACTCTGTGTCAGAGCTCCAACGTTTGAATTCTGCCGCGTAATCCTCGGCCGCTCTGCGACCTTGTAGGAGGGAGTGGAGAACAGACTCTGCAGTAGCCGCTTGTTGCGGATCCTCATAGAGTTGAGACATCGCGGCAAAGAACGTGGCAAGGGTCTCCAAGGAGGCATCTTTCTGCTCTAGAAGGCGGTGAGCCCAGGCCTGCGGCTCGTCGGTCAGTAGGGAGATGACGAAGCCCACTTTGGTTGCTTCCAGGGAAAAAGTGCGGGGTTGTAGGGCGAAGAAAAGCTCGCAAGCGTTGCGGAACGCTCGGTATTTGCTGCGATTGCCCGCAAACTTCTCGGGTGTAGGGACCCTGGGTTCCGGAGGAAGCATGACGACGGAGGGTGTAGCCGGGTATCCCGTGGATGTGGTGCCTTGCGGGCTGGCAGGCGAGGACAGGACTTGAACTCTTTCCTCCAACCTGGTATAGCCGGCTTGGAGGTCTTTCACGGCTTGCGTCAGCCCGTTCAGGTGTCGGCATAATTCCTCCATGGGATCCCTCCCCTGCTCGGACTCGGACATGGCTGTCTGATACTGTCAGAGGATACGCACCTGATCAGCGAGTCCGTTGGAGCAGAGAGAGGTCACCCGTACGGATCCGACTCACGGGCCCCTGGTAGTGCAGACAGGAGGCACGGGAGTGCGGAAGGGTAAGAGAGCCTGAGAGTGGTTCAAGAGAGCGGCTCCGGGTCCTGGGTTCAGAAGGGTAGCGAGCCAGGCGGGCTGCAGGCAGGTAGGTAGGCAGGCCGGTATACCGAGCAGCGTAGCGGGGCAGAAGCAGAAGGGGCGGTCAGACAGGCAGGGTTCGGCAACGTTCGGGCAATGTGGCACAGCGGGGTAGGCAGGTTCAGGGTCAAAGACAGGCCGAGGTCGGGTGCAGGCAGATAGCAAGGAAAGTCCAGTAACAAGCCGGGTGGTCAGAAGGTCGGATTCCAGGCGAACAACAGGAGCAGGATACACAGGGGACTGCAGATCAGACAGCACTGGTCTGAAGTGTTCCAGTAGTTTAAATAAGCAAACCGGCGTGCGCGGGCGCGCGCACGGCGCGCGCGTGCACGCACCCGCAATGCGCGCACATGCACCCGCACGCACCGGCGTGCACAGGCACGCGCACCCGCGATCCAGGAAGTGTACCAGCGCAGATGGAAACATGCAAAACCACAGCGCGCATCGGCGCACGCGAACGCACACCGAAGCGACCACCGACGCGCCCGGCAAGGTACGTACACTGACACTGATGAGTAGTGATGAGCCGAACACCCCCGGGTTCGGTTCGCACCAGAACCCGCGAACGGACCGAAAGTTCGTACGAACATTAGAACCCTATTAAATACAATGGATGCGAACGTTCGAATTCTAAAGTGCTAATTATAACGACTATTATGCATGTTATTGTCCTAAAAAGGGTTTGGGAACCCGGGTTCTGCACCAGGGGACATGTATCAATGCAAAAAGAAGTTTTAAAAACGGTCGTCAGTCATTTTAATGATGCATAAAGTGAAAAAAAAAAAGTCAAATATTCCTTTAAATATCGTACCTGGGGGGTGTCTAAAGTATGCCTGTGAAGTGCCACGTGTTTCCCGTGTTTAGAACTGTCCCTGCACAAAATGACACTTCTAAAGGAAAAAAAAGCCATTTAAAACTGCTTGCGGCTTTAATGTAATGTCTGGTCCCGGTAATATGGATGAAAATCTTTAAGAAAAATGGCATAGCTACCCCATGACCCCCCCCCCCTACCCCAGCCCATTACCAGCCCCTTTGGGTCTTGTATGGATATTAAGGGGAACCCCGCACATAAAATAAAAAAGGCCCTATATACTCTGAACAGCCGTATACAGGCGGTGCATACAAGACAGGGACTGTAGGTTTGTTCTTATGTAGAATCTGTTTGTAATTTTGAACAGGTACATTGTTTAAGTGTAGCTCCAGCCCAAAAATCTATTTTTAAACTTTTTGGAAAACATAGGTAAGGGTTATCACCCCTGTAACATTTGTTTTGCTGTCTGTGCCCCTGTTCAGAACATTTCACCTCACTTTCCGTCCCAATGACAACTGTTTTTGAAATGTGGTGTTTTTCTTGAAACAAGGATTGCTGATAAAGCATCAGTACAGAGGAGACACCTTTCTCCCATATTAATTCTTACAGGAGAGAATTTTCCTTCCAAGGGGTAGATTTCCTCTCACTTCCTGTTGTCTTCTTGCGTTTGCAAGTAGGAGTCGTTTCTAAGTTGGATGTTTGAAAGTAGGGACCTGCCGTATATACTCTGCAGAAATAGGCCCCTTAGTTGTTGGTGTTGGCACAACACTGTAAGCACTCACAGTTACTCTTGGTTGGTGCTGGAACGCCCTGCTGTCAACTATTATATCAGGAATTTTAATTACATATAATTGTTGAACAGTGGTAGTAAAAATTGGGCCTTTGATGGTGGTGCTGGTGCCACAACACTGTAAGCCCTGACAGTTACTCTTGGTGGGTGCAGCAATGGGCCCTGCTGTGAATTATTAGATCAAGAATTGTAATTGCATGCCCCTGTTGAACAGGGGCTGAAAAATTGGGCCTTTCGTGGTGGTGGTGGTGGTGGTGGTGTTGCCACAACACTGTAAGCCCTCAGAGTTACTCTTGGTGGGTGCAGCAATGGGCCCTGCTGTGAATTATTAGATCAAGAATTGTAATTACATGCCCCTGTTGAACAGGAGGGCTTGGTCATCCACTCTACCAAGTCTTCGGCATGATGTGGCTCAACATGTCCAGCTGCCGAAAAGAAGGACAAGCGTGTCCCATGGCCATGTGCTGATGACAATGCACCGCGTCCACGACCAGCACTGTTGCCCCCAGACACAGAGCCTGCTTGCCCTCTTTTATTGCCTCCTGACTGTCTGCCTCTCCTTGTTTGCCTTCCAGACATTCTAATAGATGGCCTGCAGGGAGATGGGAAAAAAGCAATAAGGGCTACCTTCAGGTGTCCTTCTCTGTCCCTTTACTTAAGGATTTCTAAATATGGTTGAGGATGATTGCTTTTGCACAGAATAGCACAACGACAATTTCCCTGACTGTCCAAAAAACAAGGATTTCAAAGATGGTTGATGAGGAATGCTTTAGCACAGTATAGCACAAGGAGAATTTCCCTCACTGTCCTTCCCTGTCCCTAGAAACAAGGATTATCACAGTGAAAGAAACTGACACTCTTCCTACCTATAGTTTTCTGTCCCTAGAAAAAATGTTTTTTTAAAGACGGTTGATGATCAATGCTTTAGCACACTATAGCACAAGGAGAATTTCCCTCACTGTCCTTCCCTGTCCCTAGAAACAAGGATTATCACAGTGAAAGAAACTGACACTCTTCCTACCTATAGTTTTCTGTCCCTAGAAAAAATGTTTTTTTAAAGATGGTTGATGATCAATGCTTTAGCACACTATAGCACAAGGAGAATTTCCCTCACTGTCCTTCCCTGTCCCTAGAAACAAGGATTATCACAGTGAAAGAAACTGACACTCTTCCTACCTATAGTTTTCTGTCCCTAGAAAAAATGTTTTTTTAAAGCTGATTGATGATCAATGCTTTAGCACACTATAGCACAAGTAGAATTTCCCTCACTGTCCTTCCCTGTCCCTAGAAACAAGGATTATCACAGTGAAAGAAACTGACACTCTTCCTACCTATAGTTTTCTGTCCCTAGAAAAAATGTTTTTTTAAAGATGGTTGATGATCAATGCTTTAGCACACTATAGCACAAGGAGAATTTCCCTCACTGTCCTTCCCTGTCCCTAGAAACAAGGATTATCACAGTGAAAGAAACTGACACTCTTCCTACCTATAGTTTTCTGTCCCTAGAAAAAATGTTTTTTTAACGATGGTTGATGATCAATGCTTTAGCACACTATAGCACAAGGAGAATTTCCCTCACTGTCCTTCCCTGTCCCTAGAAACAAGGATTATCACAGTGAAAGAAACTGACACTCTTCCTACCTATAGTTTTCTGTCCCTAGAAAAAATGTTTTTTTAAAGATGGTTGATGATCAATGCTTTAGCACACTATAGCACAAGGAGAATTACCCTCACTGTCCTTCCCTGTCCCTAGAAACAAGGATTATCACAGTGAAAGAAACTGACACTCTTCCTACCTATAGTTTTCTGTCCCTAGAAAAAATGTTTTTTTAAAGCTGATTGATGATCAATCCTTTAGCACACTATAGCACAAGTAGAATTTCCCTCACTGTCCTTCCCTGTCCCTAGAAACAAGGATTATCACAGTGAAAGAAACTGACACTCTTCCTACCTATAGTTTTCTGTCCCTAGAAAAAATGTTTTTTTAAAGATGGTTGATGATCAATGCTTTAGCACACTATAGCACAAGGAGAATTTCCCTCACTGTCCTTCCCTGTCCCTAGAAACAAGGATTATCACAGTGAAAGAAACTGACACTCTTCCTACCTATAGTTTTCTGTCCCTAGAAAAAAAGTTTTTTTAAAGATGGTTGATGATCAATGCTTTAGCACACTATAGCACAAGGAGAATTTCCCTCACTGTCCTTCCCTGTCCCTAGAAACAAGGATTATCACAGTGAAAGAAACTGACACTCTTCCTACCTATAGTTTTCTGTCCATACAAAAAATGTTTTTTTAAAGCTGATTGATGATCAATCCTTTAGCACACTATAGCACAAGTAGAATTTCCCTCACTGTCCTTCCCTGTCCCTAGAAACAAGGATTATCACAGTGAAAGAAACTGACACTCTTCCTACCTATAGTTTTCTGTCCATACAAAAAATGTTTTTTTAAAGCTGATTGATGATCAATCCTTTAGCACACTATAGCACAAGTAGAATTTCCCTCACTGTCCTTCCCTGTCCCTAGAAACAAGGATTATCACAGTGAAAGAAACTGACACTCTTCCTACCTATAGTTTTCTGTCCCTAGAAAAAATGTTTTTTTAAAGATGGTTGATGATCAATGCTTTAGCACACTATAGCACAAGGAGAATTTCCCTCACTGTCCTTCCCTGTCCCTAGAAACAAGGATTATCACAGTGAAAGAAACTGACACTCTTCCTACCTATAGTTTTCTGTCCCTAGAAAAAATGTTTTTTTAACGATGGTTGATGATCAATGCTTTAGCACACTATAGCACAAGGAGAATTTCCCTCACTGTCCTTCCCTGTCCCTAGAAACAAGGATTATCACAGTGAAAGAAACTGACACTCTTCCTACCTATAGTTTTCTGTCCCTAGAAAAAATGTTTTTTTAAAGATGGTTGATGATCAATGCTTTAGCACACTATAGCACAAGGAGAATTACCCTCACTGTCCTTCCCTGTCCCTAGAAACAAGGATTATCACAGTGAAAGAAACTGACACTCTTCCTACCTATAGTTTTCTGTCCCTAGAAAAAATGTTTTTTTAAAGCTGATTGATGATCAATGCTTTAGCACACTATAGCACAAGTAGAATTTCCCTCACTGTCCTTCCCTGTCCCTAGAAACAAGGATTATCACAGTGAAAGAAACTGACACTCTTCCTACCTATAGTTTTCTGTCCCTAGAAAAAATGTTTTTTTAAAGCTGATTGATGATCAATGCTTTAGCACACTATAGCACAAGTAGAATTTCCCTCACTGTCCTTCCCTGTCCCTAGAAACAAGGATTATCACAGTGAAAGAAACTGACACTCTTCCTACCTATAGTTTTCTGTCCCTAGAAAAAATGTTTTTTTAAAGATGGTTGATGATCAATGCTTTAGCACACTATAGCACAAGGAGAATTTCCCTCACTGTCCTTCCCTGTCCCTAGAAACAAGGATTATCACAGTGAAAGAAACTGACACTCTTCCTACCTATAGTTTTCTGTCCCTAGAAAAAATGTTTTTTTAAAGATGGTTGATGATCAATGCTTTAGCACACTATAGCACCAGGAGAATTTCCCTCACTGTCCTTCCCTGTCCCTAGAAACAAGGATTATCACAGTGAAAGAAACTGACACTCTTCCTACCTATAGTTTTCTGTCCATACAAAAAATGTTTTTTTAAAGCTGATTGATGATCAATCCTTTAGCACACTATAGCACAAGTAGAATTTCCCTCACTGTCCTTCCCTGTCCCTAGAAACAAGGATTATCACAGTGAAAGAAACTGACACTCTTCCTACCTATAGTTTTCTGTCCCTAGAAAAAATGTTTTTTTAAAGATGGTTGATGATCAATGCTTTAGCACACTATAGCACAAGGAGAATTTCCCTCACTGTCCTTCCCTGTCCCTAGAAACAAGGATTATCACAGTGAAAGAAACTGACACTCTTCCTACCTATAGTTTTCTGTCCCTAGAAAAAAAGTTTTTTTAAAGATGGTTGATGATCAATGCTTTAGCACACTATAGCACAAGGAGAATTTCCCTCACTGTCCTTCCCTGTCCCTAGAAACAAGGATTATCACAGTGAAAGAAACTGACACTCTTCCTACCTATAGTTTTCTGTCCATACAAAAAATGTTTTTTTAAAGCTGATTGATGATCAATCCTTTAGCACACTATAGCACAAGTAGAATTTCCCTCACTGTCCTTCCCTGTCCCTAGAAACAAGGATTATCACAGTGAAAGAAACTGACACTCTTCCTACCTATAGTTTTCTGTCCCTAGAAAAAATGTTTTTTTAAAGATGGTTGATGATCAATGCTTTAGCACACTATAGCACAAGGAGAATTTCCCTCACTGTCCTTCCCTGTCCCTAGAAACAAGGATTATCACAGTGAAAGAAACTGACACTCTTCCTACCTATAGTTTTCTGTCCCTAGAAAAAATGTTTTTTTAAAGATGGTTGATGATCAATGCTTTAGCACACTATAGCACAAGGAGAATTTCCCTCACTGTCCTTCCCTGTCCCTAGAAACAAGGATTATCACAGTGAAAGAAACTGACACTCTTCCTACCTATAGTTTTCTGTCCCTAGAAAAAATGTTTTTTTAAAGATGGTTGATGATCAATGCTTTAGCACACTATAGCACAAGGAGAATTTCCCTCACTGTCCTTCCCTGTCCCTAGAAACAAGGATTATCACAGTGAAAGAAACTGACACTCTTCCTACCTATAGTTTTCTGTCCCTAGAAAAAATGTTTTTTTAAAGATGGTTGATGATCAATGCTTTAGCACACTATAGCACAAGGAGAATTTCCCTCACTGTCCTTCCCTGTCCCTAGAAACAAGGATTATCACAGTGAAAGAAACTGACACTCTTCCTACCTATAGTTTTCTGTCCCTAGAAAAAATGTTTTTTTAACGATGGTTGATGATCAATGCTTTAGCACACTATAGCACAAGGAGAATTTCCCTCACTGTCCTTCCCTGTCCCTAGAAACAAGGATTATCACAGTGAAAGAAACTGACACTCTTCCTACCTATAGTTTTCTGTCCCTAGAAAAAATGTTTTTTTAAAGATGGTTGATGATCAATGCTTTAGCACACTATAGCACAAGGAGAATTACCCTCACTGTCCTTCCCTGTCCCTAGAAACAAGGATTATCACAGTGAAAGAAACTGACACTCTTCCTACCTATAGTTTTCTGTCCCTAGAAAAAATGTTTTTTTAAAGATGGTTGATGATCAATGCTTTAGCACACTATAGCACAAGGAGAATTTCCCTCACTGTCCTTCCCTGTCCCTAGAAACAAGGATTATCACAGTGAAAGAAACTGACACTCTTCCTACCTATAGTTTTCTGTCCCTAGAAAAAATGTTTTTTTAAAGATGGTTGATGATCAATGCTTTAGCACACTATAGCACAAGGAGAATTTCCCTCACTGTCCTTCCCTGTCCCTAGAAACAAGGATTATCACAGTGAAAGAAACTGACACTCTTCCTACCTATAGTTTTCTGTCCCTAGAAAAAATGTTTTTTTAACGATGGTTGATGATCAATGCTTTAGCACACTATAGCACAAGGAGAATTTCCCTCACTGTCCTTCCCTGTCCCTAGAAACAAGGATTATCACAGTGAAAGAAACTGACACTCTTCCTACCTATAGTTTTCTGTCCCTAGAAAAAATGTTTTTTTAAAGATGGTTGATGATCAATGCTTTAGCACACTATAGCACAAGGAGAATTACCCTCACTGTCCTTCCCTGTCCCTAGAAACAAGGATTATCACAGTGAAAGAAACTGACACTCTTCCTACCTATAGTTTTCTGTCCCTAGAAAAAATGTTTTTTTAAAGCTGATTGATGATCAATGCTTTAGCACACTATAGCACAAGTAGAATTTCCCTCACTGTCCTTCCCTGTCCCTAGAAACAAGGATTATCACAGTGAAAGAAACTGACACTCTTCCTACCTATAGTTTTCTGTCCCTAGAAAAAATGTTTTTTTAAAGCTGATTGATGATCAATGCTTTAGCACACTATAGCACAAGTAGAATTTCCCTCACTGTCCTTCCCTGTCCCTAGAAACAAGGATTATCACAGTGAAAGAAACTGACACTCTTCCTACCTATAGTTTTCTGTCCCTAGAAAAAATGTTTTTTTAAAGATGGTTGATGATCAATGCTTTAGCACACTATAGCACCAGGAGAATTTCCCTCACTGTCCTTCCCTGTCCCTAGAAACAAGGATTATCACAGTGAAAGAAACTGACACTCTTCCTACCTATAGTTTTCTGTCCATACAAAAAATGTTTTTTTAAAGCTGATTGATGATCAATCCTTTAGCACACTATAGCACAAGTAGAATTTCCCTCACTGTCCTTCCCTGTCCCTAGAAACAAGGATTATCACAGTGAAAGAAACTGACACTCTTCCTACCTATAGTTTTCTGTCCCAAGAAAAAATGTTTTTTTAAAGATGGTTGATGATCAATGCTTTAGCACACTATAGCACAAGGAGAATTTCCCTCACTGTCCTTCCCTGTCCCTAGAAACAAGGATTATCACAGTGAAAGAAACTGACACTCTTCCTACCTATAGTTTTCTGTCCCTAGAAAAAATGTTTTTTTAACGATGGTTGATGATCAATGCTTTAGCACACTATAGCACAAGGAGAATTTCCCTCACTGTCCTTCCCTGTCCCTAGAAACAAGGATTATCACAGTGAAAGAAACTGACACTCTTCCTACCTATAGTTTTCTGTCCCTAGAAAAATGTTTTTTTAAAGATGGTTGATGATCAATGCTTTAGCACACTATAGCACAAGGAGAATTACCCTCACTGTCCTTCCCTGTCCCTAGAAACAAGGATTATCACAGTGAAAGAAACTGACACTCTTCCTACCTATAGTTTTCTGTCCCTAGAAAAAATGTTTTTTTAAAGCTGATTGATGATCAATGCTTTAGCACACTATAGCACAAGTAGAATTTCCCTCACTGTCCTTCCCTGTCCCTAGAAACAAGGATTATCACAGTGAAAGAAACTGACACTCTTCCTACCTATAGTTTTCTGTCCCTAGAAAAAATGTTTTTTTAAAGCTGATTGATGATCAATGCTTTAGCACACTATAGCACAAGTAGAATTTCCCTCACTGTCCTTCCCTGTCCCTAGAAACAAGGATTATCACAGTGAAAGAAACTGACACTCTTCCTACCTATAGTTTTCTGTCCCTAGAAAAAATGTTTTTTTAAAGATGGTTGATGATCAATGCTTTAGCACACTATAGCACAAGGAGAATTTCCCTCACTGTCCTTCCCTGTCCCTAGAAACAAGGATTATCACAGTGAAAGAAACTGACACTCTTCCTACCTATAGTTTTCTGTCCCTAGAAAAAATGTTTTTTTAAAGATGGTTGATGATCAATGCTTTAGCACACTATAGCACCAGGAGAATTTACCTCACTGTCCTTCCCTGTCCCTAGAAACAAGGATTATCACAGTGAAAGAAACTGACACTCTTCCTACCTATAGTTTTCTGTCCATACAAAAAATGTTTTTTTAAAGCTGATTGATGATCAATCCTTTAGCACACTATAGCACAAGTAGAATTTCCCTCACTGTCCTTCCCTGTCCCTAGAAACAAGGATTATCACAGTGAAAGAAACTGACACTCTTCCTACCTATAGTTTTCTGTCCCTAGAAAAAATGTTTTTTTAAAGATGGTTGATGATCAATGCTTTAGCACACTATAGCACAAGGAGAATTTCCCTCACTGTCCTTCCCTGTCCCTAGAAACAAGGATTATCACAGTGAAAGAAACTGACACTCTTCCTACCTATAGTTTTCTGTCCCTAGAAAAAATGTTTTTTTAAAGATGGATTGATGATCAATGCTTTAGCACACTATAGCACAAGGAGAATTTCCCTCACTGTCCTTCCCTGTCCCTAGAAACAAGGATTATCACAGTGAAAGAAACTGACACTCTTCCTATCTATAGTTTTCTGTCCCTAGAAAAAATGTTTTTTTAAAGATGGTTGATGATCAATGCTTTAGCACACTATAGCACAAGGAGAATTTCCCTCACTGTCCTTCCCTGTCCCTAGAAACAAGGATTATCACAGTGAAAGAAACTGACACTCTTCCTACCTATAGTTTTCTGTCCCTAGAAAAAATGTTTTTTTAAAGATGGTTGATGATCAATGCTTTAGCACACTATAGCACAAGGAGAATTTCCCTCACTGTCCTTCCCTGTCCCTAGAAACAAGGATTATCACAGTGAAAGAAACTGACACTCTTCCTACCTATAGTTTTCTGTCCCTAGAAAAAATGTTTTTTTAAAGATGGTTGATGATCAATGCTTTAGCACACTATAGGACAAGGAGAATTTCCCTCACTGTCCTTTCCTGTCCCTAGAAACAAGGATTATCACAGTGAAAGAAACTGACACTCTTCCTACCTATAGTTTTCTGTCCCTAGAAAAAATGTTTTTTTTAAAGATGGTTGATGATCAATGCTTTAGCACACTATAGCACAAGGAGAATTTCCCTCACTGTCCTTCCCTGTCCCTAGAAACAAGGATTATCACAGTGAAAGAAACTGACACTCTTCCTACCTATAGTTTTCTGTCCCTAGAAAAAATGTTTTTTTAAAGATGGTTGATGATCAATGCTTTAGCACACTATAGCACAAGGAGAATTTCCCTCACTGTCCTTCCCTGTCCCTAGAAACAAGGATTATCACAGTGAAAGAAACTGACACTCTTCCTACCTATAGTTTTCTGTCCCTAGAAAAAATGTTTTTTTAAAGACGGTTGATGATCAATGCTTTAGCACACTATAGCACAAGGAGAATTTCCCTCACTGTCCTTCCCTGTCCCTAGAAACAAGGATTATCACAGTGAAAGAAACTGACACTCTTCCTACCTATAGTTTTCTGTCCATACAAAAAATGTTTTTTTAAAGCTGATTGATGATCAATCCTTTAGCACACTATAGCACAAGTAGAATTTCCCTCACTGTCCTTCCCTGTCCCTAGAAACAAGGATTATCACAGTGAAAGAAACTGACACTCTTCTTACCTATAGTTTTCTGTCCCTAGAAAAAATGTTTTTTTAAAGATGGTTGATGATCAATGCTTTAGCACACTATAGCACAAGGAGAATTTCCCTCACTGTCCTTCCCTGTCCCTAGAAACAAGGATTATCACAGTGAAAGAAACTGACACTCTTCCTACTGTGAGGGGGTTAACTCGGTAGCGGGTGTGTGTGACCCCCTGGTTGGGCTCCCCACACAAAAACAGGGCCAGCAGACGGAGGTTGTGGTTTTCAAAATCAAAAGGTGCGGTTTATTTCTCTATGTACAGTGACAAAAACACAGCAAAGCCAAAAAGAAACATAAACAAAATAAATCCTGGTCAGTTTGACCTCTGACTAAACATGCAGGTTTCCTAAACTAACAACTGGGATCAGCCTGGTGCTGTCCTAGTCCCTAAGTCCCTGGTTTAGTAAATGTCCAAACAAATAGCCACACAGGCTTTTTCTCACCGCACAGGGGTTCACTCTCCCTAGACAGTCCACACAGGTCTGGGTCCAGGCATGAGCTAACATCTAATGAAGCTGGGAGTTCTTATAGAGGCCTAAATGAGCTGACAAGCTTCAGCTGGTCTCATCAACTCCCTGTCTGCACGACGCCCAGAACTCTCCCTAGAGGTATGAGTCATCCATGAGCCTACTAGCCTCAGCTGGGCTTATACAACTCTCCCTAGAGGTATGAGTCATCCATGAGCCCACTAGCCTTAGCTGGGCTTATACAACTCTCCACCTAGTTGTATAAGTCGGCGTAAAGCCTGAATCTGGGAGAAATATATCTACCCCCCTGGATGCAACCAGGTGACTTTACCTTCCTGCTGTCACATACCCCCCCCTCTTGTTTTAACCTTGGGGTTGGAACACCAGCAATCAGGCATTCATGTACTCGAGACAAAGCATCCACATTCCCCATTTGAACGCCAGGGCGATGCTTTACTGTGAAGTTGAATTCCTGTAGGGCCAGGAACCACCTATTCACTCTTCTATTTGTCTCCTTGTTTTGAGCCATCCACTTTAACGGAGCGTGATCCGTAACCATGTCAAAGTGCCTACCTAGCAGGTAGTACCGAAGGGAATCTAGAGCCCACTTCACCGCTAAACACTCCTTTTCAACGGTGGCGTAATTTACCTCATGGGACTTCAACTTCCTGCTGAGGTAAATGACTGGGTGCTCTTCCCCGTTCCAGACCTGGGACAATACTGCTCCTAACCCCACATCTGACGCATCACTTTGTACGACAAAGTCTTTAGAGAAGTCGGGTGAGTACAACACTGGCTGGCTACATAAGGCTTGTTTCAAGAATTGGAATGCTGCCTCAGCCTCGGGGGTCCATTTAATCATGACCGACCCTTTCCCTTTCGTCAGGTTGGTTAGGGGCACAGCCTTAGAAGCAAAGTGGGGAATGAAGCGCCGATAATAACCCGCGATTCCCAGAAAGGCCCGTACCTGCTTCTTGCTGTTGGGACGTGGCCAACTCTGGATGGCCTCGACTTTGTTGAGTTGGGGTTTTATCACTCCCCTGCCAATGGTGTACCCAAGATATTTGGCCTCCTCCTGCCCAATGGTACACTTCTTGGGGTTAGCCGTAAACCCCGCTTCCCGGATAGAGTCTAGGACTGCTTGCACTTTTGGCAGATGTGAGGCCCAATCTGTGCTATGGACAATTACGTCATCCAGGTAAGCCGCAGCATACTTCCGATGGGGCCTCAGTATCTGGTCCATTTTCCGCTGGAATGTGGCCGGCGCATTCTGTAACCCGAACGGCATTCTCTTATATTGGAACGCCCCGTCTGGGGTTACAAATGCGGTTTTCTCTTTGGCCGACTTGGCCAGGGGAATTTGCCAATACCCTTTTGTGAGGTCAAGAGTCGTCATGTATCGGGCTGTTCCCAGCCGGTCGATCAACTCATCTATACGTGGCATGGGGTAGGTGTCAAATTTTGTAACTTTGTTCAACTGACGAAAATCGTTACAAAATCGCCAGCTCCCATCCGGTTTAGGCACCAACACAATGGGACTAGACCAATCACTTTGGGACTCCTCTATCACCCCTAAGTTCAGCATTTTCTGTACTTCCTCCCGTATTGCCTCCCGTCGGGCCTCTGGGATCCGATAGGGTTTTAACTTCACCCTTTCACCGGGCGGGGTAATAATATCATGCTCTACCCCAGATGTTTGTCCCGGCAGCTCAGAGAACACCTCCTTGTTGCGAAGCACAAACTCCTTAACCTCCTGTTGTTGGGGTTGTGACAAGGTGGCTGCTATTCCAACCTCCGGAATCACGCAACCAGTTTGAGCTGGTGACCAAGTTTCTGCGACTAGGGACTCTCTATCCCTCCAGGCTTTCAACAGATTAACGTGATATATCTGTTCGGGCTTTCGCCTTCCTGGTTGTCTGACCTTGTAATTCACTTCGCTCACTTTTTCCATTATCTCGTAGGGGCCTTGCCATTTGGCAAGGAATTTACTTTCAACCGTAGGGACAAGTACCAATATCCTATCCCCCGGGGAAAAGGTACGGGTCTTGGCTCCACGGTTGTACACTCTCTGCTGTGCCAACTGCGCTTGGGCCAAATGTTCCTTCACGATGGGCATTACCTGTGCAATTCGATCTTGCATCAGGGCGACATGCTCAATCACACTCCTGTGGGGAGAACTCTCACTTTCCCAAGTTTCCTTGGCAATATCCAACAGCCCTCTTGGGTGTCTCCCATACAGTAACTCAAAGGGGGAGAATCCCGTAGAGGATTGGGGCACCTCCCTAATAGCAAACATCAAATAAGGAAGTAGACAGTCCCAATCCTTTCCATCTCTATCCACCACTTTCTTCAACATTTGTTTTAGGGTTTTGTTGAATCTTTCAACCAGCCCATCGGTTTGGGGGTGATACACAGATGTACGCAATTGCGTCACTTTGAACAATTTACACAGCTCTTTCATAACCCGGGACATAAAGGGTGTACCTTGGTCCGTAAGCAGTTCTTTACAAATACCCACCCGGCTAAAAACAAGAGATAGCTCTTTGGCTATGGTTTTGGCCGAGGTATTTCTGAGAGGGATCGCTTCTGGATAACGGGTGGCATAGTCCATTATAACCAATATGTACTGGTGCCCCCTAGCGGACTTGATTATAGGACCTACCAAATCCATTGCGATTCTCTCAAACGGGACCTCAATGATGGGTAGAGGGACCAGCGGGCTACGGAAATGTGGCATCGGGGCCGACCTCTGACACACAGGGCAGGAGGAACAATAATTTTCTATGTCCTTCATCACCCCAGGCCAATAGAATCTCTGTAATACCCTCTCTCGGGTTTTCTCTGTCCCCAGATGACCTCCAAGAATGTGCCCATGGGCCAACTCCAACACCAACTTCCTGTAAGGTTTGGGCACCACAAGCTGCTCAACGGTTTCTTCTGCCCTTTTTGCCACCCGATACAGTAGGTCCTTCTCTACGCTGAAGTATGGGTAAGTGCAGGTATTATCTGGGTTCACTAACTCGCCATCTATTTCCACTACGTTTTCCCGTGCCTTTATTAGGGCGGGGTCTTTTAACTGTTCTGTGGCAAAATTTTCCCTGTGAACCTCCAGATCAGAAAACTCCACAGACGGTAGGTTTTCGTCTGAGGAGGTGGGCTCCTCTCCAGTTTCTTGAGTCTCCCCTGCCAATACTGACAAGGGAAATTCTGGAGAGTCCTCACCACTCTCAGAGGAGTTCTGGCTATCACATTCCTGGTACATAGGGGCACCAGTGGGGGGCTCAGGATCATCCCACAGTTCCCAGAACTTCGGAAAATCCCTTCCCACAATGGCATCATGCGGTAATTGAGATACTAACCCCACTGGATGAGAGAGGGTACCTTTGGGGGTCTCGAAACACACTGTAGTCACTGGATACTCTCGGGTGTCCCCATGCACACAAATAACAGCTACCTTGCTATTCCCAGAGACCTCTGTTTTAACTAATTCAGCCTTTATCAGGGTCACAAGGCTACCTGAATCCAGTAATACCACAACATTTCTACCATTAATACACATTTTGCATAAATGTTTCTCAGTTCCCCGAATGGCAGTGCATGCGACTGTCGCACACAGCGACTGACGTCTGTCCATCAGAAAGTCACATTGCATGGGTTCCTCCACAACCGGGCAATTTGCTGCAATATGTCCCGCTTGCCGGCAGCGGTAGCAAACAATCCATTTGGCTGCCTCTTGAGCCCCTGACTTCCCAGGCTGTTCTCGCCAAACTTTGGGTAGAGCTCCCACCCTCTCACTCTCTCCACCCTCACCCCTTGGAATCCTCTTATCCGCCCCTGGGGATGGTCTGGTCTTAGGGTGGAAAGTCCGAGAGTCTCTGGAAGAGGCCGTCAGGTTCTCTGTAGCCAAGTATTTCTCTACACGATCCACAAGACCACCGGCCGTCTCTGGGTCTCCATGGCTTACCCACTTTTGGATGGCAGTAGGAAGAGCTCTCAAAAACCGATCCATTACAACACGTTCCACAATCTCTGGTGCGGACAAAGTCTCTGGCTGTAGCCACTTCCTGCTCAGGTGAATGAGATCATACATTTGAGACCTGGGGGGTTTTCCAAGCTGGAAAGTCCAGTTATGCACACGCTGAGCCCGGACAGCCAGGGTGACACCCAGCCTTGCCAATATTTCAGCTTTTAGCATCACATAGTCTTTTGCTTGGTCAGGCTCTAGGTCATAGTAAGCCTTCTGCGATTCACCAGTTAACAGAGGAGCCACCAGTCCAGCCCACTGCTCCTCAGGCCACTTTTCTCTTTCAGCAGTCCTTTCAAATGTGGTCAAAAATACCTCTGGATCATCCTCTCCAGTCATTTTTGTCAATAAACGACTCACCCCAAAGGACGCGGTATTAGTGGGACGGCTTTCCTCACTGGTCTGCGGACGTTGCTGCATTACTGCTTCCATTTGTTGTAGTCTCTGCTCTTGCTTCTGTAACAGGTCTATGAAGCGGGCCTCAGATTGCTGCTGGGCTTGTTGATGAGCTTGCTGCTGGGCTGCAAGGCTCCTTTGCAAACCTGCATTTGTCTGCTGTTGATTGGCATTTGCTAGAGCCAGCTGTTTCAGTATCTCCTCCATGCTGGCTTAAAAAAAACTGCCACTGGTTCTCCACCAACTGTGAGGGGGTTAACTCGGTAGCGGGTGTGTGTGACCCCCTGGTTGGGCTCCCCACACAAAAACAGGGCCAGCAGACGGAGGTTGTGGTTTTCAAAATCAAAAGGTGCGGTTTATTTCTCTATGTACAGTGACAAAAACACAGCAAAGCCAAAAAGAAACATAAACAAAATAAATCCTGGTCAGTTTGACCTCTGACTAAACATGCAGGTTTCCTAAACTAACAACTGGGATCAGCCTGGTGCTGTCCTAGTCCCTAAGTCCCTGGTTTAGTAAATGTCCAAACAAATAGCCACACAGGCTTTTTCTCACCGCACAGGGGTTCACTCTCCCTAGACAGTCCACACAGGTCTGGGTCCAGGCATGAGCTAACATCTAATGAAGCTGGGAGTTCTTATAGAGGCCTAAATGAGCTGACAAGCTTCAGCTGGTCTCATCAACTCCCTGTCTGCACGACGCCCAGCACTCTCCCTAGAGGTATGAGTCATCCATGAGCCTACTAGACTCAGCTGGGCTTATACAACTCTCCCTAGAGGTATGAGTCATCCATGAGCCCACTAGCCTTAGCTGGGCTTATACAACTCTCCACCTAGTTGTATAAGTCGGCGTAAAGCCTGAATCTGGGAGAAATATATCTACCCCCCTGGATGCAACCAGGTGACTTTACCTTCCTGCTGTCACACTACCTATAGTTTTCTGTCCCTAGAAAAAATGTTTTTTTAAAGATGGTTGATGATCAATGCTTTAGCACACTATAGCACAAGGAGAATTTCCCTCACTGTCCTTCCCTGTCCCTAGAAACAAGGATTATCACAGTGAAAGAAACTGACACTCTTCCTACCTATAGTTTTCTGTCCCTAGAAAAAATGTTTTTTTAAAGATGGTTGATGATCAATGCTTTAGCACACTATAGCACAAGGAGAATTTCCCTCACTGTCCTTCCCTGTCCCTAGAAACAAGGATTATCACAGTGAAAGAAACTGACACTCTTCCTACCTATAGTTTTCTGTCCCTAGAAAAAATGTTTTTTTAAAGATGGTTGATGATCAATGCTTTAGCACACTATAGCACAAGGAGAATTTCCCTCACTGTCCTTCCCTGTCCCTAGAAACAAGGATTATCACAGTGAAAGAAACTGACACTCTTCCTACCTATAGTTTTCTGTCCCTAGAAAAAATGTTTTTTTAAAGATGGTTGATGATCAATGCTTTAGCACACTATAGCACAAGGAGAATTTCCCTCACTGTCCTTCTCTGTCCCTAGAAACAAGGATTATCACAGTGAAAGAAACTGACACTCTTCTTACCTATAGTTTTCTGTCCCTAGAAAAAATGTTTTTTTAAAGATGGTTGATGATCAATGCTTTAGCACACTATAGCACAAGGAGAATTTCCCTCACTGTCCTTCCCTGTCCCTAGAAACAAGGATTATCACAGTGAAAGAAACTGACACTCTTCCTACCTATAGTTTTCTGTCCCTAGAAAAAATGTTTTTTTAAAGATGGTTGATGATCAATGCTTTAGCACACTATAGCACAAGGAGAATTTCCCTCACTGTCCTTCCCTGTCCCTAGAAACAAGGATTATCACAGTGAAAGAAACTGACACTCTTCCTACCTATAGTTTTCTGTCCCTAGAAAAAATGTTTTTTTAAAGATGGTTGATGATCAATGCTTTAGCACACTATAGCACAAGGAGAATTTCCCTCACTGTCCTTCCCTGTCCCTAGAAACAAGGATTATCACAGTAAAACACACTGACACTCTCCCTACCTATAGTTTTCTGTCCCTAGAAAAAATGATTTTTTAAAGATGGTTGATGATCAATGCTTTAGCACACTATAGCACAAGGAGAATTTCCCTCACTGTCCTTCCCTGTCCCTAGAAACAAGGATTCGCACAGTAAAACACACTGACACTCTCCCTACCTATCCTTCTCTTTCCCTAAACTAAAGGAATCCAGGTTAAGCAAGAAAAAAAAAATGTTACTGTCCCTGCCTATGCTTCTCTTTCCCTGCTCCGGAACACACTACACTAGGCCGCCGTGCTGGCGGCCTTTTATAGTGTGGGGCGTGTACTAAACACCCTCAGCAATAATTGGCCACAGGCATCCTGCCTGTGGCCAATCATTGCTCTCCTCGCTGCCGGCGCTGTGATTGGCCAAGCATGCGGGGTCACAGTGCATGCTTGGCCAATCACAGCGCCTGGATGACACTGCGATGGCGTAGTGCATTGTGGGCCGTTCACGTCACTCGAATTAGGCGCGAACGGCCCAAATCGTTCGATCTTCGTCGAATGATCGAACAGCCGATGTTCGAGTCGAACGTATGTTCGACTCGAACACCGAGCTCATCCCTACTGATGAGCACTAGTAGGGCACTGTACAGGCACTGATGAGCACTGTAGTGTCACTGATGAGGACTAATAGGGCACTGTAGTGGCACTAATGAGTGCTGTAGTGGCACTCATGAGTACTGTAGTGGCACTGATGAGCACTGTAGTGATACTGATAAGCACTGTAGTAGCACTGATGAGCACTGTAGTGGCACTATTGAGCACTGTAGTAGCATTGATGAGTACTGTAGTGGCACTGATGATCACAGATGAGTACTGTAGTGGCACTGATGAGTACTGTAAATTAAAGGCACGGATGAGTACTGTAGTAGCACTGATGAGTACTGTAGTGGCACTGATGAGCACTGTAGTGGCACTGATGAGCACTGTAGTGGCACTAATGAGTACTGTAGTGGCACTGATGAATACTGTAGTGGCACTGATGAGTACTGTAGTGGCACTGATGAGCACTGTAGTGGCACTAATGAGTACTGTAGTGGCACTGATAGGTACTGATCATGAGCACTGTAGTGGCACTGCTGAACAGTTGATATATACATGATCTGGCTCTGCTGGGTAGGGGCGTGCATGCGAGCAGCGAGGCAGAACGGCGTTCTGCCTATGTAAACAAGGCAGATCGCTGTTCTGACAGGAGGGAAGGCATGGATCCTGTGTCTCTGCGGGGACTAGGACTTTTGTCTTCCCTTAGTAAAAGCAGACATCCCAACCTGCAAAAACTAATTTCAGGGAGGTGACAAGCTCATTTCAGGGAGGTGGCGCTTTGCGCCCGCAATACCCCCCCCTCCCCCCGCAGCAAAATATTTTTTAAACCACTATTTCAATATTCTTTCACAGTGCTTCTGGGGAAGGGGGGTGGGGGTGGGTGGTATGTGGCAGTGGACGGTGTCAGTAGTTTTTTTATTTTTAATAATTTATTTTTTTTGCAATTCAATTTGTTTTTTTAAAAAAAATTACGACGCTTTTTGGGGGGAGGGATTGGGACAGTGGACAGTGTTGGTAGGGCAGTGGAGAGTGGTGTCAGTAGTTTATTTTATTTTTTTACACTTTTTTTTTTTTTTACAATAATTGTTTTTATATTTTTTTGGGGGCTTTGGTGAGATGTCAGGGGTCTAAACAGACCTTTGAGACAGACAAAGGGACTGAGGACACAGGTTTCCCAGTCCCTTTCTCAGCACTAAAGAGGAATAAACAGAGACAGAGGCTCCTGTTCATTCATAAACTGAGCAGAGTAAACACAGTTTACTCTGCTCAGTTATCACAGAACACAGGAGCAATCTTGCTCACTGTGTCCAATTCCTGACAGTTTCCCCCGCAGCCGGCGGGAGAGGAGAGGAGTCAGCTGAGGGGGAGGAGGAGGAGGAGGACAGGGGCGGAGAAGGACACGGAGAGGGCCGAGGGAGGAGCACATAGAACAGCAGGGAATGATCGGTGCAGCGGGGAACAGCTGTGAACACCGATCTCCCTGTATAGCTTTTTAGCTGACAGCCGCGGGAGGGAGAGAAGGAGAAGCGGCTGGCAGCTTAAAATCTATACAAAGGAGATCGGTGTTCACATAGGGTTGCCACCTTTTCTTCAAGTCAAACCCGAACACTTTAGTGGCGCATATATTTTGCTATTAAATAACATTTCAAATCATAGTTAATAACAAGAGTCCCCTTTTACCAGTGGCGTACTAAGTGGGGGGGCGGGCCGCCCCGGGTACCACACACTGGGGGGGGTGTCAGGCCGGCACCCCCTCCACGATTAAATCAATGACAGCGCAGCAGGATTTGGCAGCGGCGCAGTAATAGGCACAGGCAGGGAGAGGCGAGCTATAGTGGCGATGCAGGGGGGAGGGGATGCAGGGTGACACACCACTGCACCAACCATCCCCTCCTCTCGTGGCCGCAGCTGTGCGTCTGAGAGATCCCAGTCCCGGATATCAGGCAGGCAGAGGCGAGGCTAGCAGAGCTATAGTGGTGAATCGATGCAAGGGGAGGGAGGGGGTGTGCGGGTGACACACCGCTGCAGTGCACCAACCATCCCCCCACTCGCGGCCGCGGACTGTGTGCCCTGAGCGATCCCGAATATCACATAGGCAGGCACAGCCGTGCAGAGTGAAGCCGCCTCCCCCTCCTCTGTTTATGTGTACACAGAGGGAGGGGACCTCACCTGCTGTGCATATGCCACCGCCGCGCTCGCTGATCTGAGGTACTGAATGGGGGAGGGGGGTCTGCACTGAACAGACTAAACTGAAGGGGGGTCTGCACTGAAGGGGGGTCTGCACTGAAGGGGGTCTGCACTGAAGGGGGTCTGCAGTGAAGGGGGGTCTGCACTGAACGAGGGGCTACACTGAAGGGAAGGTCTGCACTGAAGTGGTGGTCTGCACTGAAGGGGGGCTACACTGAAGGGGGAGTCTGTGTAACATGCAGGGGGTCCAGAGCTGTGGGGGGCTGTTTAATGTAAAGGGGTCCAGAGATGCAGGGTGCTGTGTATTGTAAAGGGGTCCAGAGATGTAGGGTGCTGTGTAATGTAAAGTGGTCTAGAGGCGCAGGGGGCTGTGTAATGTAAAGGGGTCCAGATGTGCAGGGGGCTGTGTAATGTAAAGGGGTCCAGAGATGCAGGGGGCTGTGTAATGTAAAGGGGACTAGATGTGCAGGGGGCTGTGTAATGTAAAGGGGACCAGAGATGCAGGGTGCTGTGTAATGTAAAGGGGACCAGAGGTGCAGAGTGCTGTGTAATGTAAAGGGGACCAGAGGTGCAGGGTGCTGTGTAATGTAAAGGGGTGCAGAGGTGCAGGGTGCTGTGTAATGTAAAGGGGTGCAGAGGTGCAGGGTGCTGTGTAATGTAAAGGGGTGCAGAGGTGCAGGGTACTGTGTAATGTAAAAGGGTGCAGAGGTGCAGGGTGCTGTGTAATGTAAAGGGGACCAGAGGTGCAGGGTGCTGTGTAATGTAAATGGGTCCAGAGGTGCAGGGTGCTGTGTAATGTAAAGGGGTCCAGAGGTGCAGGGTGCTGTGTAATGTAAAGGGGTCCAGAGGTGCAAGGTGTTGTGTAATGTAAAGGGGACCAGAGGTGCAGGGTGCTGTGTAATGTAAAGGGGTCCAGAGGTGCAAGGTGTTGTGTAATGTAAAGGGGACCAGAGGTGCAGGGTGCTGTGTAATGTAAAGGGGACCAGAGGTGCAGGGTGCTGTGTAATGTAAAGGGGTGCAGAGGTGCAGGGTGCTGTGTAATTTAAAGGGGTGCAGAGGTGCAGGGTGCTGTGTAATGTAAAGGGGTGCAGAGGTGCAGGGTGCTGTGTAATGTAAAGGGGTGCAGAGGTGCAGGGTGCTGTGTAATGTAAAGGGGTGCAGAGGTGCAGGGTGCTGTGTAATGTAAAGTGGACCATATGTGCAGGGTGCTGTGTAATCTAAAGGGGTCCAGAGGTGCAGGGTGCTGTGTAATGTAAAGGGGACCAGAGATGCAGGGTGATGTGTAATGTAAAGGGGTCCAGAGGTGCAGGGTGATGTGTAATGTAAAGGGGTGCAGAGGTGCAGGGTGCTGTGTAATGTAAAGGGGACCAGAGGTGCAAGGTGCTGTGTAATGTAAAGGGGTCCAGAGGTGCAAGGTGCTGTGTAATGTAAAGGGGACCAGAGGTGCAGGGTGTTGTGTAATGTAAAGGGGTGCAGAGGTGCAGGGTGCTGTGTAATGTAAAGGGGTGCAGAGGTGCAGGGTGCTGTGTAATGTAAAGGGGACCAGAGGTGCAGGGTGCTGTGTAATTTAAAGGGGTCCAGAGGTGCAGGGTGCTGTGTAATGTAAAGGGAAACCATATGTGCAGGGTGATGTGTAATGTAAAGGGGTCCAGAGGTGCAAGGTTATGTGTAATGTAAAGGGGTCCAGGGTGCTATGTAATGTAAAGGGGACCAGAGGTGCAGGGTGCTGTGTAATGTAAAGGGGTACAGAGGTGCAGTTGTGGAGAGGGGGTGCACAGTAGTGACAAAGAGATATTGAAGGATGCAGAGGTATGCATGGGGCACAGTGGGGTGTTTTTTTATTTTAATGTGGGGGGGGGGGGTGCCAGATATAGGATCCGCCCCGGGTGCCAAATGCTCTAGGCACGCCCTTGCCTTTTACATCAGAATCCACAGAGTTCCCCTTTTACATCTGAATCCACTGAGTTACCCTTTTACTTTTGAACTCGCAGAGTTCCCTTTCACTGTAAGGGGGGACTCTGCAGACTCTGATGTAAGGGAGAACTCTGGGGCCTCTAACACAAGTGATGCTCTGGGAACCCTGATTTAAGGGGGAACACTGAGAACTCTGATGTACGGAGAAGACTCTGATGTAAGGGGGAACACTGTGGCCTCTGGTGTAAAGGGGAACTCCGATGTAAGGGGTGCTCTGAGAACCCTGATATGCCTTAGTGTATTCACTCAGAGGCAGGAGAGAGAAGGGGAAAGACTTCAGTCACAGACAGGGATGGATGGTGAGCTCAATCACCCCTTGACAGTCAGCACCTCTCATCCAGATGTATCTGAGGCTGCTGGACTTTATATTTCTGGCCCAAACTTTCCTTTTCTAAAGGCACAGCACCGGTATTGGAGTGTGGGCAGACACAGAGGGGTAGGGTGGGGGGAAGAGGTGCAGGTCGAGCCCTCTCTCCTCTCCCGTCTGTGTGTGTGTTTGGGGGGGTTGGTTAGTGCTGACTTTGGGCAGTGTGAAGGAGTGTAACAGACACTCTCAGTTTATACCCTGTACACACGGTCGGAATTTCCAATGAAAAGCTCACATCGGACTTTTGCTGGCGGAAAATCCGACCGTGTGTACAGGGCATAAGATAACTGCAGCCAGAAACCCTGCTTGGAAGCCATAGTCAATTCTGAATAATGTGTCCGGGTTTCAGGCAGTCTGAAACCCGGACGCATGTTTCCAAACCCGAACTGTCCGCGTGAATCCTGGACAGGTGGCAACCCTATGTTCACAGCTGTTTCGTGGGAGACTTGAGATGTCTGTAAAAGCACCTACCACAGTACAGTAAAACACTGGTCAGGCACACAGTTAACTATTTGATCGCCCCTGATGTTAACCCTTTCCCAGCCAGTGTCATTAGTACAGTGATAGTGCATATTTTTTATCACTGTATTAGTGTCACTATTCCCCAAAAAGTGTCAGTTAGTGTCTGAATGTTCCCCGCAATATTGCAGTCCCACTATAAGTCGCTGATCGCTGCCGTTACTAATGTAGCGGCCTCACTCTCTCTCTCTCTTGTATTGGTTGTTTGTGGCTGTTGTCTAGGGGTACTCTGGAGGAGAGAGTGCAGGACACTACGCCAAGCTCTCACTCTCTGTGTATGTGAGGTTTGCGCAAAGTCTTTTCTGAATTACCTTCGGGTCTGCATCCTGCATATGGAGCCTCCGCTTCTTCCGTGGAGGTGTATCTGCCAGTAATATAGCCCCACACCATTCAAAGTTCAACACTCCTTTATTTCTTCAATGCCAGAATGAACATAATCAGTTGAACTTCCATAACAGACAGACAGGGGTGTGGATACGAGTAGACCCAGGCACAACGAACTCTCCCATCCCTTTCTCGTGCGGACAGGCCTGGCGCACGGTCTCCACCACCGACCGTAGAACCGTTAGCCGCCACCCACCGGGCGAACTGCTGGAGCCCCTGCCACGGGCCCAAGTAACGGTCTTTGTCACGACCCTAGAGTAACGGTCTCTGCCACCGACCTTAGAGTAAAGGTCTCTGCCACCGACCTTAGAACATGGACCACCTTCCGTGTGAATATGGCCCCTGTTTGGCGAGGACATCCATCCCGACGGTCTCCGGAGGCCCTATCCTGGCACTGGCAACCTGCTGCACCAGATCTACGGTAAGGTCAGCTGCGCGGTCCCTTACGCCTGGATTCAGACACCCGATTCTGTGGGTGTCTTAGGATGGTTCCTCCCAGGCGGATCCCAGTGGAAGAAGCTGGGCCCCAGGCCTGAACGATGCACCTCACCCCAGACTGAGGGTGTCTGGGGTGACTCCCGAACTCCACGTGTCCAGGCCTAGGCCACCTGGACACCGACCGCTGGACAGCAGCTCAGGCTAAAGGTGCCTGGGACTCGGAGCTCGTGGCGAAGATGTCCGCCCCCTTTATAGCCTCTCCCAGCTAGCACAGCGGGTTCCCTGCCCCGCCGTACAACCGCTGCGAGAGACCAAAAAGGGCACGGCACTCCAGCGATGGTTCAACCCCGGGCCAAAGTGACAGCGCCACCTGCTGGGCCGCAGGGAACTGGACACCACTGATGTCTCCACCCGAATGAACATACTGAAAAGTACCTACCCGCTACACTAATAAAAATAAATAAATAAAAATATCCCATAGTTTTGCGTTAACCAATCAATATACACTTATTGGGTATTTTTTTTTTCTTTTTTCCTAAAGACATGTAGCAGAATACATATTGCCCTAATTTTATGAAGAAAATCAGATTTTTTTTTTCAATTTATTGTCTGCCTTTTTTTTTTTTCATAGCGCAAAAAATAAAAACGCTGAGATGATCAAATACCACCAAAAGAAAGCATTATTTGTAAGGAAAAAAAAGGACATAAATTTTATTTGGGTATGACTGCACAATTGTCAGTTAAAGTAACGCAGTGCAGTATCGTAAAAATGGCCTGGTCAGGAAAGGGGGTAAATCTTATTTGAACATATGAAGAACCTATTCAGAGGAAGCTTTAACATGTTGGGTTTTGTTTGTTTTTATTATATATATAGAGATATATATCTCTATAGATATGTATATTATGTCTATGTAGCCCTCATTTCCTCTTCAAGTTCCACAATCATGGACTCTCAGTCACTGCTCTTTCCTCATGCTATGTCACGGCTTCTAAAAAATGGCGGCCATATTTCCCGGCTCTCTGGAGCTCTAGCGTTTTGTTTTTGCACATGCTCAGTTGCGCTCCCACCAGCCATTTTTGTTTGGTTCTTTTAATGCCGTGTACTGCTGATGACGTCGCCCTCAGGCCCGACAGTGAATGGTGTATAAAGGTGCAGGTATGTTTATTATTGCTATATACTCCGCTCGTGTTTTCTGTTGATTGGCAATACCCTCGGTACAGTATTATGATGGCACAAGGTTCTTTGTTTATGTCTGTTATCAGTTCCTTGTCTGGCTCACCGTTTGTATGTACACAATTGTCAGGAAGGGTTGTGAGGATTCCCTATTGGAGTCAGTGGGCATTGTCTGATGGGGGATGGCTGTTGTTGTATGGAGTGTTTTGTGTCAGACCTCTGAATAATATCTTTATTTTTTATAGATGACATCCCAATCACAATTTCATATCATCTTCATTATGTCATTTTTAATTTAAAATTCAATTCCATTCTCAATCTTTTTAAATTTGTAGCTTTTAATAAGACAATTCCTGCTGATCCTGCCATTTTGTTCAGGCATATCTGGTTATAGCGTGACAACGCATCGCCCCTGTCTCCCAATTGCCCCCTTGTGTTGTCACATGCGTGTGCTGACCCTCATCAATGCCAATATTCCCATTACACACCTTGGTTTAGTAGATAGGCTTAAGAGAAGTATAATTATACTTAGGTGGGTGCAGCATTGACCCGATGCAGCATTTTTCCCCCCCCTGCCGGCTCTGCACTGAGAACCGAGCGATCAAACACAGCCGATCGCTCAGTTCTTAGCATTCTGTGGGACTGTCAGCCTCACTGGAGCGCTGGGCTGTGGAGGGAGCGGGAGGGACTGGCTCAGGCTCTCAGAAGATCACTGAGGGGCGGAGCCAGCTGTCAGTCCAGGCTTCTGGGCGGATCCCAACCCCCTCCATCGACTCTGTGGCATCAGATGATTTATTTTATTTTTTTCATTCAAGCAGCAAGTTGATCGAAAAAAAAAAAAAAAAAAAAAATGAACCAATTCCCCCATCCACACATTTGATGTAGATGGGGGGGGATCTTTCCGCTCTGCAGTTGTATTCTTCCCGCCAGCTGAATACATTGATCGTTGTTGCCGGTGTTCTATCGAATAGGGCCCTCCGCCGAAAAGTGCCCACGCATGCGCAGTACAGAAGGCCACTCCAGCTGATTTTCCGATCAGCTGGAGTGAGGTAACCATAGCGCATGCGCACATCGTAGGAGGCATTTTTCGACGGAATATACCATTTGATGGGCAGAATTAAAAGCTACGCAAACAGCGGAGAGAGACTGTAGATGTCAGATTGTGCCTCGCTGTTGTGGGTGTGTTGAAGGGCGGGTTTTGTCTGTGTTGCAACCCACCCTTAGACACAGGGAAAACCTGCCCTGCAACATGGCAAACCCGGCCTGCAACACAGACAAAACCCGGCCTTGAGCACACTGTAAACTCGCCCCACAACAGCGAGGCACAATCTGACATCTACGATCTCCCTCCGCTGTTTGCAAAGCTTTTAATTCTGCCCGTCAAATGGTATCTCCCGTTGAAAAATGCCTTCTGCGATGTGTGCATGCGCTATGGTGATGTCATGCCAGCTGATTGGGAAATCAGCTGGAGTGGCCTTTCGTACTGCGCATGCGTGGGCACTTTTTGATGGAGTGCCCTATTCGACGGGAAGAATACAACTGCAGAGCGGAAAGATACCCTCCATCTACATCAAATGTGTGGATGAGGGAATTGGTTCATTTTTTTTTTTTTTTTTTTCGTTCACCTTGCTGCTTAAATGAAAAAATAAATAAAAATAAAAACCAACAGGCTGGTTGTACATAAGTTGATCGATAAATTGACTTGTGTACCACCAGCTTGTTCATACATGGATGGATGTTCGGTCTGTTCCTGCTGAACCAGCTAAGTTTCGGTCCATGTATGGCCGAGCTAAGGATAGCGGGTGCTGCAGCAACTTCCAGCAGAAGACTGGAACCTTCACAGATCAATGTACACATTTGGCTGCACACCAGAGATTTTCAAAAAATGTCCAAAAATTGTATTCAAAGTCATCACATTACAACAGAGTGCAATGTTTTGGGGCCGTGCAGAACCCCTTCCTCAGGCATGTGATGCTTGAGGAAAAGGTCCTGCGTGGCAATAAAACATTGAAAGATAGAAGCTGATTGGTTGCTATGGCAATACCACTAATTGAGATCGAACTTGTCACAGACACTTTTTATTCCTACTCAGAGTATAAACAAGGGAAACCTTGGGCAAACAGGCCCACCCTCAGCCCATGGATGCCTATGTTTGCCTACTGGAGCCCTCAGTGTGATCCCTATGTAAGCTCTGTGTTGGAGCTTACACTGGGTTAATGACCTTCTCTGGTCCACCATTCTGGTTTGGTGATTGGCCACTCAGGCCCAAGCACTCTATCCAGGGAGGTCATATTCTCTCCTCCTATTCCAAAGGTGTAGGTATGTCCAAGAGTTCCTACCTACAGACATGGGTCAGCATGGCAAAGGTGAGTATTGGTGGAAGGAGGGGTGGGCCAGCAAATGTGCCCTAAATAGGTACTTTTGTTTTCAGTGACAGCCATACCAGTTGCACATATTCAACTTTCCTTTACTTTCCCTACCTCTTCATTTGGAGCGAAGAGAAATACCAGATACCCATAGGAATTAGGGTGACTACATTTCCAATCTATCATTCAGGGACACCCCCCTTCCCAAAAATCAGCATGTGCTGTAACGAATCACAGCACAGTGATTGGACACAAGAGGCAGGATTTATGATTTCTCCAATCACAAGCAGGGGGCGGGATTGTGCTCCTCCAGGCATTCCTGGCCAGGACAAGTACTGTCAGTGAGTAAAGCGGTGATGTGGTGGCCTTTTTTGGGGGCATCAGATTGGCCTGGGGGGTGGCTGTGTCAGTTTCATTCCGGGACACTGTATTGTCCTTGAATGAATGTGCCCGGGACAGACCTGCAAAAAGGGGGACTGTCCCGGGCAATTTGGGACACGTGGTCACCCTAATAGGAATGACTTATTGTGACTCCCTTTCTTCCCATGTGACATTGCTTATGCTTGAGAAAAGATGTATCCATTCTTTACACAAGCCTCTTGCCTCCAAACTTCCGGAGTGCATGGCCAGTGGTGGCAGTGGTAGAGACTCGGTATGAAGGAAGCCCAGCAATCCATGTAGGGTATAACTCTTTTGTGCAAACAACAATCACCAACACACATTTTGAGGGTAGGCATTTTTTGAAGGCCTTGACAAAAAGGACCTACATGCACATTGAAGCTTGATGTTTGTAGTAAAAGAGCTATATCTTACATAGTGCTGACCTTCCTTCATGCTGAGTACTTGTGCTTAGTGGCTCAAGCACTCAGTGCTGTCACATGTAGTGGCAAAAGCCCTTTGAGAGTTCCACAGGAATTTAAAGCTTGCACAGGGCTGTCTTTGCCCCCAGCAACCAAATGGTGTGGTGCAGGAGAGAAAGGCAAGTATGTGTAACTTGGGAAGTCACCATTAAAGTCAACCTGTTGCCGTGCAATTTTGGTAGGCACTAGGGGTTGAAGTTGGTAAAATATTAACCCCGCTTTGGCTGTTAGGTTGTTGTTACTCAATATTATTCATTCATTATTATTCTGTCATTTCTGTTTTACAGGGCCCTATAGCTGGATAATTTATAAGGGAAACGCCTATAAAGTTCCTGTTCCATTGCTGTGTTTTTCTAAGTGAACACAATGCCTCCAAAATTTAAGCGGCACCTCAAGGATGAAGAAGTTACAGGTTCAGTCACAAGTGAAAGAGTAAGTTCTTGTTTCTACTATGTGTATATTTGTTTCATATGTCAACAGGATAATGACAAAATAGACTAGGTAAGAGCCCATTCACACAGGGACGACTTTGGATCCGACTTCTAGTCGCCTCAAGTCGCGCTGCATGAGAAAATCAATGTAAGTGAATGAGAGCCGTCTTAATGTACACTACTGCAGTTGCTCCGACTTCAAAAAAGGTTCCTGTACTACTTCAATCCGACTTCTAGGCGACTTGTACCCATTGATTTCAATGGAAGTCGCCTCAAAAGTCGGATCACTGTCTTAACAGAAGCAACTTTCCAGGAAGAGAACAAACATTTCTCAGGCAAACCTCTCCCTCCCACAGAGCTGATTCTTGTTTGATTGGCCACTGGAAAGCCTCCTGTCCTGGAGACGACTTCAGTCGTGTTGTAAGTCGTGCTGAAGTCGCCCCAAGTCGCGCTGTGATTCAAACTCAAGTCGTGTCCAAGTTGCCTCCCAAAGTCGCGCTGGAAGTCGTGTTGCCCCTGTGTGAATGGGGTCTTGCATATATAATTGTGGTTATTTGTATATCACTTACACTTTTGTGGCTGTCTGTGTAACATCAGATTCCATATAATCTGTAGGCAATAACACTCGGAAAGCTTTATGCAATACATAGGGGGCTATTTACGAAAGGCAAATCCACTTTGCACTACAAGTGCAAAGTGCACTTGGAAATGCAGTCGTTGTAGATTCGAGGGGGACATGCAAGGAAAATAAAAAAAACAGCATTTTAGCTTGCACGTGATTGGATAATAAAATCGGCAGAGCTTCCCCTCATTTCAGATCTTCCCTTCAGATTTACAGCAAATGCACTTCCAAGTGTGTTCCTTGGCCTTCATGATGCTGTTTGTTCACTAAGGGCCCTTTCACGTGGGCTGTCCGATCAGGTCTACTGTGCGCTGACATCCACCGCTATCCAATCTGATCCTGTCCGCAAAATCCAGATAAACGGTGGTCCTATTTTTCATCTATCTGGCGGATCGGATATGATTGGATGAGAACGGACAGGTAATCAGTTTTCACCTGATTTTCACAGAGGAGAGCGGGACTGTGTCCGTCTCCACTCTGCACAGTGAGCGGAGACAGACCTGTCATCTGCCTGCTCAGCAGGGATCAGCAGAGCGATCCCCAGCTGAGCAAGCGGAGTCCGCCAAACTGAGGCGCCCGTGTGTAAAGGGCCTAAGGTTTTGTAACAAACCTCCTGAGGGCTTCACAGAACAGATTAAATTACACACATGTGGACTTTATTTAATAATTAGGTGACTTCTGAAGGCAATTTGTTCCACTAGATTTTAGATAGGGGTATCAGAGTAAAGGGGACTGAATACAACTGCACGCCACACTTTTCTGATATTTATTTGTAAAAAAAAATTGAAAACCATTTATCATTTTCCTTTCACGTCACTACTGGTATTATGTGCCACTTTGTGTTGGTCTATCACATAGAATACCAATAAAATACATTTACGTTTTTGGTTGTAACTTAACAAAATTTTAAGGGGTATACTATGAATACTTTTTCAGGGTACAGTACTGTATGCATAGATTCATCTGAACGCAGATATTTCACTTCCACTTTAAATGATGACACTTCGTAATCTCTTCCTTCTTTTAATGTTCAGGCACTTTCCCACTGGTTCGCTTCAAAACTGCCAGTAAAACGCCTCTGCATTAATGGAGCATTGTTGCTGTACTTTTGCAGCATTTGTGATGCAGTTTTTAACCACTTAAGCCCCGGACCATTTTGTAGCTAAAGGACCAGAGCTGTTTTCAGAATTTTGCACTGCGCTGCTTTAACTGTAAGGCCCCATGCACACGAGACGCTGTTATTTGCTGTTAAACGCGCGTTCAGAGGCAGTTGGACACTTTTTTCAACTGCTCCTGAACCCATTCAATGTTATCCTATGTGTCCATGCACACAGTCTCGTTTATTGCCGTTTTTAGGCAGTTGCGTTTAACCTCGTTTTTCCAGAAGCAAAAAAATGGGTTCAGACGCAAAAGTTTTCCACGTTTCAGACGCAAAACGCCGCTAAACGCGGCAAAACGCGGTACCGGCGTTTTGCCGCGATTTCGTTTATTAGCGTTTTTAAAGGTGACCTATTTTTTTACATTAGAAATCTCAAAAATGATGGCAAATGATGAAAAACCATCAAAAAAAATGAAAAAAAAACTGTAATTGCTTGCATTGCACTGTAGACAATCCACAACTTGTGGCAGGTGACGTGACAAGTGGACAATCCACAACTTGTGGCAGGTGATGTTGCCAGGTGACGTGGCAGGTGGAAATCCACAAATTGTGGCAGGTGACGTGGCAAGTGGACAATGCACAACTTGTGGCAGGTGACGTGGCAGGTGACGTGGCCAGGTGACGTGGCCAGGTGATGTGGCAAGTGGACAATCCACAACTTGTGGCCAGGTGACGTGGCAGGTGACGTGGCAAGTGGACAATTCACAACTTGTGGCAGGTGACGTGGCCAGGTGACGTGGCAAGTGGACAATGCACAACTTGTGGCAGGTGACGTGGCCAGGTGACGTGGCCAGGTGACGTGGCAGGTGACGTGGCAAGTAGACAATCCACAACTTGTGGCGTGTGAGGTGGCCAGGTGACGTGGCATGTGACGTGGCCAGGTGACATGGCAGGTGATGTGGCAGGTGACGTGGCAAGTGGACAATCCACAACTTGTGGCAGGTGACGTGGCCAGGTGACATGGCAGGTGACGTGGCCAGGTGATGTGACGTGGCCAGGTGACATGGCAGGTGATGTGGCAAGTGGACAATCCACAACTTGTGGCCAGGTGATGTGGCAGGTGGAAATCCACAAATGGTGGCAGGTGACGTGGCCAGGTGACGTGGCAGGTGATGTGGCCAGGTGACGTGGCAAGTGGACAATGCACAACTTGTGCCAGGTGACGTGGCCAAGTGACGTGGCAGGTGACGTGGCAAGTGAACATTCCACAACTTGCTGCAGGTGACGTGGCAGGTGACGTGGCCAGGTGATGTGGCAAGTGGACAATCCACAACTTGTGGCCAGGTGACGTGGCAGGTGACGTGGCAAGTGGACAATTCACAACTTGTGGCAGGTGACGTGGCCAGGTGACGTGGCAGGTGACGTGGCAAGTAGACAATCCACAACTTGTGGCGTGTGACGTGGCCAGGTGACGTGGCGTGTGACGTGGCCAGGTGACGTGGCGTGTGACGTGGCCAGGTGACGTGGCAAGTGGACAATCCACAACTTGTGGCCAGGTGACGTGGCAGGTGGAAATCCACAAATTGTGCCAGGTGACGTGGCCAGGTGACGTGGCAGGTGACGTGGCCAGGTGACGTGGCAAGTGGACAATGCACAACTTGTGGCAGGTGACGTGGCCAGGTGACGTGGCAGGTGACGTGGCAAGTGAACATTCCACAACTTGTGGCAGGTGACGTGGCCAGGTGACGTGGCCAGGTGACGTGGCCAGGTGACGTGGCAAGTGGACAATCCACAACTTGTGGCCAGGTGACGTGGCAGGTGACATGGCAAGTGGACAATTCACAACTTGTGGCAGGTGATGTGGCCAGGTGACGTATCAGGTGACGTGGCAAGTGGACAATCCACAGCTTGTGGCAGATGATGTGGCAAGTGATACGCTAAATACAAGTACACTGCTGCTCTCTCAGCTGCTGGTCTCCCAAAATGGCTGAAATGGTTAAATAATAATGTTTTTTGAGCTTAGGGAGGGTCTTATGATGTTTCTTAACTAAACGCCTATAGACGCAAACGCGATAAAACGCCGCTAAAATCGCGGCAAAACGGGCGTTTTTAAATGCCGCTTTTAGCCTTTAAAAACGTGTGTTCAGCAGAGTTTGCACCGGCGTCTCGTGTGCATGGGGCCTAAATTGTGCGGACATGCAATGTTGTACCGAAACGAAATTTGCGTCCTTTTCTTCCCACAAATAGAGCTTTCTTTTAATGGTATTTGATTGCCTCTGCGATTTTTATTTTTTGCGATATATAAATGGAAAAAGACCGAAAATGTTGAAAAAAAATGATATTTTCGACTTTTTGTTATAAGAAAAATCGAATAAACTCAATTTTAGTCATACATTTAGGCCAAAATGTATTCAGCCACATGTCTTTAGTAAAAAAAATGTCAATAAGCGTATATTTATTGGTTTGCGCAAAAGTTATAGCGTCTACAAACTAGGGTACATTTTCGGGAATTTACACAGCTTTTAATTTATGACTGCCTATCTCATTTCTTGAGGTGCTAAAATGGCAGGGCAGTACAAAACCCCCCCAAATGACCCAATTTTGGAAAGTAGACACCCCAAGGAAATTGCTGAGAGTCATGTTGAGCCCATTGAATTTTTTTTTTTTTGTCTCAAGTGATTTGAATAATGACTAAAAAAAATAAAAATAAAAAAAATTACAAAAAGTTGTCACTAAATGATATATTGCTCACACATGCCATGGTTATATGTGGAATTGCACCCCAAAATACATTCTGTTGCTTCTCCTGAGTACGGGGATACCACATGTGTGGGACTTTTTGGGAGCCTAGCCGCGTACGGGACCCCGAAACCAATCACCGCCTTCAGGATTTCTAGGCACAAATTTTTTGATTTCACTCCTCACTACCTATCACAGTTTTGAAGGCCATAAAATGCCAAAATAGCACAAAACCCCCCCAAATGACCCCATTTTGGAAAGTAGACACCCCAAGCTATTTAAGAAAAAATATATAGTCGCGCTAACTTATGAGTATAAACATAAGCCCACCACTGAATGATTGAAAAATTTCAAAATCACCACAGTGATAAATTATGTAAGTGCTCAGTGAAGAACAATAACTAAACAGTGTAAACAAAACATATGAAATAATACAAACTTAATTAATAATATTATTACATGCTTGAATAGGACCCTTAAATAATCAAGTCTAAAGTCCATACAAAAAAACACCCGTGATCAAGTGTCCATAATAAATGAAAAAAGAAAAAAGAAAAAAGAAAACAAAACAAAAACGATTCCAAATCTTCTTGTATTCGTGACTTTCACCACCACCAGTAAGAATTCCTGCTTACCAAAAAGCGATGGTCCCCTATGACGGAGGACCCCAAACAGCCTCAATTGATAATCAATAGGACTCCAAACTTCAGTGTATGTTGAGCCTCAATTTTTTTGGTAGCCAAAACGCTCATATACCATCATGCAGTACTCGATACGGAACATGGAAGGAAGGGAGGACACTAGATAGTGTAAAATCCTTGGTGGATGTTTATTTAAAAGAAGAAAACATACTTACAAAAATGCAGTTTAAAAAACAGCCTTAAAAGTATGACAGCGCCGACCGGTCAAAGGCGCTAGTCACATGCATACGTCCGTGGAAGTCGAGCAGTGGAGGGTGACGTCAGCACAAAGCTCGTATCCTGCCCTACGCGTTTCGTGAAAATTCACGTCGTCTCGGGGCACGGGCGATGGGCTGCGTCACCCCCTCTTTATAGGGAACACAGGAACTCAAGGGTCCAACCCGAGGGAGGCGCGCGCGCGCGCGCGCACCTCGCGCCGCGAGGTAACCACGCCTCGCTGTCGCATCCGCCAAACAGCATCCGCGCGCGCGCATCACTCCCCACGAGGAAACCAAGCCTCGTTTACAAATACATACCATGCGCGTCATCACGCCAAGCGGGATGACGAAAACATGGTGGGGAGTATGCCGCACATACGCGTGTCCATGGCAACAATGGCCACGACCGCAATACGTGCGCCACCCAAGGGGGAGGAGCCTCCAGGTGTGTCACAGGAGGCAGTAAGACCCACAACCTCCGCCGCAACCGTAATGTGCGGCGAACATAATGGGACATTGAACTGCTCCAAATTTAACAACCTAACTATAGAGGACATATACATACATGAATAAAATATAAATGTCATACCAATATCTAAAGCCATACATGTTTAAAATATACGGAGATAGATTGCCTCATAGTAGTTAATAGTCCCTGAATGATAATGAAATCACCAAGGTTACAACAGTTACCATCTAATCTCGTCCCTCTTACACCCCCGCTTAACATGGTCAAATGTCCATTACAAAAACGGGAAAAGGAGACGGAAGTAAACGGTTAAAATTAAACAGAAGAAAGGAAGTGTACATACAACACGATCTACATCTCCCAAAAACTATAATCCAATATAATTCGATAGTCCACCCAAAACAGCCATTATAAAAACACAATTAACTGATTGGCTAGATTGATTCAAGAATTGTTAATAAAAGCGTTGACATCGGTGTCCACGTTGAGTCCGTGCGGAACATAAGTTCTCAACCTGTACACCCATGCCATTTCCTGCTTGGAGATTTCTCTCACAAGCGAGCTGCCTCTCCAGTGGGGTCTATATTTGTCAATAGCGATGAATAGTGTACCAGACGGGTCTCTCTTGTGAACTTGATCGTAGTGCCTGGATACAGAGTGTTTATCGAAACCTTTGCGTATGTTCGTTAAGTCTCACCCTTACTGCCCTTTTGGTCCTCCCCACATATTGGAGACCGCAAGGGCATTGTATGAGGTAAATAACCCCCAAAGATGAACAAGTAATAAAGGGTTCGATTTCATAGGAACGGCCCGTGCTCGTTGAGGAAAAATGACTAATCTTCCTATCCCTGCAGCTATTCAAGCTGCACACTTGGCATTTTTTGCATCTATAGTATCCTGTCAAGTTCTCTAGAAATGTTCTATTAGCCCGTGGGGGGTCCTGGACACTTGGGGCCACCCTACTAGACAGTGTAGACGCCCCCCTAAATACAATAGCTGGTCTCTCTGGAAGGGACGGTGCCAACACTAAATCACTGGTTAACACATGCCAGTGCTTACGTATCAGACTTTTGATGGTCTGATGCTGTACGGAGTAGGTGGTAATAAATGGAAGAGAAAACTTACCATCCCTAACCACCCTCTCCCTGTCAGCCAATAATGATCCTCGATCGATCTCACTGATAGATTGTATCAATTGAGACAGATCACTCTGTTGATAACCTTTATCAACAAATCTCTTAGAGAGAATCTCGGCCTGGCATTTGAAAGCCTCTAAGTCTGTACAGTTACGTCTCAATCTGGTGAATTGTCCCTGAGGGACGGCCTTCAACCAAGGGGCATGATGACAGCTGTCAAGCGGAATATATGAGTTCCTGTCAGTTGGTTTGAAATAAGTGGTCGTAACAAATTTGCTATCAACCACTGAAATTTTCAAATCCAGATAGTGTACTGACTCCTGACTGGCCTCAAAAGAGAATCTAATACCTCTGTTGTTATCGTTTAGGGACTGCATATAATCCCGCAAAGCGGGTTCGCTGCCGTCCCATAGGAGGAGGACGTCGTCGATGTACCTAACCCAGAGAGCAACCTCTGGTCTCCGGCAAACATCGACGACATCCTCCTCCCACTTGGCCATGAACAAGTTGGCCAGGCTAGGGGCGTACTTCGCCCCCATCGCCACACCTCGATCTTGGCGGAAGAATTGATTATCACACCAAAAATAATTGTGACCTGCTGCATATTTCAGTAGGGTCATAATAAAGTTAATTTGCCGCGATGGTAGATCTGATCCTCTCACTAAATACATCTCAACAGCCTCAAAGCCACGCTCATGGGGGATGATGGTATAGAGCGAGGTCACGTCTGCCGTGACCATCCATATACCATTTGTGGGAGTGAGATCCTTGAGTAAATTGATAACGTGTTTAGTGTCCCTTATGTAAGAAGGGATCTGCTGAACCAAAGGCTGCAGGAAAAAATCGATATACTTCCCGACCCGGGACGTGATAGAGTCTATCCCACTTACAATGGGTCGTCCCGGGGGGGAAGTAAGGCTTTTGTGGATCTTCGGGAGGTAATATATAACGGGAGTCCGGGGGGCACAGGGTATCAAAAACAATCTCTCCCTGTCACTAAGGATGCCCTCCCGGTGTCCCTCATCCACAATAATCTCCAGGTCTCTTTTGTATTTGGCAACGGGGTCCCTATTCAGAGGGGTATAGGTTTCGGTGTCATCAACGATCCTGTGTAACTCTTTCAAGTAGTCACACCTATCGAGAATGACTATCCCTCCCCCTTTGTCTGCAGGTCTGATGACCAGGGACTTGTTGGAACAAAGGGACTCAAGCCCGTTCTCCAGATTCCTTTGCATCTTGACCTTTTTTACCTTGATCTTTTCAAGATCTTTGAGAACCACATCCCTAAAAACTTTAATACTCGGGGCCAATGAACCAGGGGGATTGAACAGTGAAGCATTGGCCAACCCAGTATGTTTGTACTCAGGTAAGGGACTCACTCTATCCACTGCAGGATTAGACAGAAAATGCCTCTTAATATTGAGCTTTCTTGCAAACTTGTGGACGTCCATAAAAGTTTGAAATTTGCTCAAGCTCCTAGGCGGAGCAAATTTCAAACCCTTATCCAACAGGCGCTGCTCAGTCTCTGACAAGGCCTGTTGGCTCAAATTGAAAATACCCACACCTAGATTCTTTTTCTTTTTGAGCAACTGGGCCCTCCTCCCCCCTCTGACCCCTCTCTTCGTTCTGATGGGCCGAACCGGCCCTGATGGCCCATGGGAAAACCCCAACTGGGGTTCGGTCTAAAATCATATTGACCTGGGGGATAGGAGGGTCTAGAATAATCATAACCCCTGTCAAAATGATTAGACTGAGGAAATTGGCCATTCCCGTCCAGATTATTAAATCCATATCGCCTTTCCATAGGTTCACGGCCTAATGGCCCAAATGAGTCTGTTAAGGGAAAAAACCGATTATGGGTGGGGATATTAAAATCCCGCATACCATTGGACTCAAAGCTGGTTCTTGGAAATCCCTGATTATGTCCCACATCATGATGGATGGGTCCAAATGAGGGATGCTCCCATCCTCTCAGGGATTCATCCTGATAATGCTGGAACTGTACATCAGACCTATGAGATTTCACATTTTTAGGCATTTTAGATGAAAACTTGCCCTGTTTGGACCCGTTCTTAGTCTTGACCTTAATGTTACCTTGAGCTGGGATGGGAGTGGGGGGGTTAGAAACCCCTCTCCTACCAGTCATGGGAGGGTTGGCAATCGGGCCGGATGGCACCGCACCCTGAGGGGCAGTGTCCATCACTACCTCATTTATCTCATCTGCTGCCAACTTTTTCTGCCACAGAAAAACAAGGCCGGACTGGTAATCCTCAAAATCTCTAAGGTATTTTTTCTTCTTTTTTGTTTTTTGATCCTTTTCTTCCCTCTCTAAGGTTTTTTGGAGAGAGTTAGAACACTCCCTATATTCCTCTCCATTTTTGAAAGAGGTCAGCAGATCTCTAACCGTTTTGATTTCGGTATCAAGTCTCTGCAGCTTCTCGCTTTTTCTTTGGGCCAAAAATCGCAAAAAAGAAACTCCAGCATCATTGAAATATTTAGCCCAAACCTCCAAATCAGGCTCACCTTTTTGTGGGCTTACCTCCCAACGGAGGCTTCTTGGGACCATGGCGTTCCGAATATAGTTCTCAAGGAACGCTATGTCCCACTGAGTGTGTATCTCAGTTGTCATGATGTTCTTTAGTCGCATAAAGAGACCACTGACATCAGAGCTACCAGAGGCCGGGGTGGAGTCAAACACCCCGGTCGTGTTGACTGTCCGTTTCGCTCGGAAGTCGAAAATATCCATTGTGGTCGAATTAATGACCACTCACTGAGCAGCACTCACTGAGCAGCAATTAGCCCACGGGCTAATAGAACATTTCTAGAGAACTTGACAGGATACTATAGATGCAAAAAATGCCAAGTGTGCAGCTTGAATAGCTGCAGGGATAGGAAGATTAGTCATTTTTCCTCAACGAGCACGGGCCGTTCCTATGAAATCGAACCCTTTATTACTTGTTCATCTTTGGGGGTTATTTACCTCATACAATGCCCTTGCGGTCTCCAATATGTGGGGAGGACCAAAAGGGCAGTAAGGGTGAGACTTAACGAACATATAGCGAACATACGCAAAGGTTTCGATAAACACTCTGTATCCAGGCACTACGATCAAGTTCACAAGAGAGACCCGTCTGGTACACTATTCATCGCTATTGACAAATATAGACCCCACTGGAGAGGCAGCTCGCTTGTGAGAGAAATCTCCAAGCAGGAAATGGCATGGGTGTACAGGTTGAGAACTTATGTTCCGCACGGACTCAACGTGGACACCGATGTCAACGCTTTTATTAACAATTCTTGAATCAATCTAGCCAATCAGTTAATTGTGTTTTTATAATGGCTGTTTTGGGTGGACTATCGAATTATATTGGATTATAGTTTTTGGGAGATGTAGATCGTGTTGTATGTACACTTCCTTTCTTCCCCTTTTTTCTTTTTTCTGTTTAATTTTAACCGTTTACTTCCGTCTCTTTTTCCCGTTTTTGTAATGGACATTTGACCATGTTAAGCGGGGGTGTAAGAGGGACGAGATTAGATGGTAACTGTTGTAACCTTGGTGATTTCATTATCATTCAGGGACTATTAACTACTATGAGGCAATCTATCTCCGTATATTTTAAACATGTATGGCTTTAGATATTGGTATGACATTTATATTTTATTCATGTATGTATATGTCCTCTATAGTTAGGTTGTTAAATTTGGAGCAGTTCAATGTCCCATTATGTTCGCCGCACATTACGGTTGCGGCGGAGGTTGTGGGTCTTACTGCCTCCTGTGACACACCTGGAGGCTCCTCCCCCTTGGGTGGCGCGCGTATTGCGGTCGTGGCCATTGTTGCCATGGACACGCGTATGTGCGGCATACTCCCCACCATGTTTTTGTCATCCCGCTTGGCGTGATGACGCGCATGGTATGTATTTGTAAACGAGGCTTGGTTTCCTCGTGGGGAGTGATGCGCGCGCGGATGCTGTTTGGCGGATGCGACAGCGAGGCGTGGTTACCTCGCGGCGCGAGGTGCGCGCAGCGCGCGCCCTCCCTCGGGTTGGACCCTTGAGTTCCTGTGTTCCCTATAAAGAGGGGGTGACGCAGCCCATCGCCCGTGCCCCGAGACGACGTGAATTTTCACGAAACGCGTAGGGAAGGATACGAGCTTTGTGCTGACGTCACCCTCCACTGCTCGACTTCCACGGACGTATGCGTGTGACTAGCGCCTTTGACCGGTCGGCGCTGTCATACTTTTAAGGCTGTTTTTTAAACTGCATTTTTGTAAGTATGTTTTCTTCTTTTAAATAAACATCCACCAAGGATTTTACACTATCTAGTGTCCTCCCTTCCTTCCATGTTCCGTATCGAGTACTGCATGATGGTATATGAGCGTTTTGGCTACCAAAAAAATTGAGGCTCAACATACACTGAAGTTTGGAGTCCTATTGATTATCAATTGAGGCTGTTTGGGGTCCTCCGTCATAGGGGACCATCGCTTTTTGGTAAGCAGGAATTCTTACTGGTGGTGGTGAAAGTCACGAATACAAGAAGATTTGGAATCGTTTTTGTTTTGTTTTCTTTTTTCTTTTTTCTTTTTTCATTTATTATGGACACTTGATCACGGGTGTTTTTTTGTATGGACTTTAGACTTGATTATTTAAGGGTCCTATTCAAGCATGTAATAATATTATTAATTAAGTTTGTATTATTTCATATGTTTTGTTTACACTGTTTAGTTATTGTTCTTCACTGAGCACTTACATAATTTATCACTGTGGTGATTTTGAAATTTTTCAATCATTCAGTGGTGGGCTTATGTTTATACTCATAAGTTAGCGCGACTATATATTTTTTCTTATTTGTATGCACTGTTAGTTTTCAGAATAGTTGCTGCTTTTTCCCCTTGTTTGTTTCTAGGCATTTGATATATCTGCCTAGTTTCACACCTGTAGCGCAGTTTCTTTTTTACTTTCTAACCCCAAGCTATTTGCTGAGAGGCATGGTGAGTATTTTACAGCTCTCATTTGTTTTTGAAAATGAAGAAAGAAAATATATATATATATATATATATATATATATATATATATATATATATATATATATATATATATTTATTTATTTATTTATTTATTTTTAATTTTCAAAACTTTGTGACAAAAAGCAAGATCTGCAAAATACTCACAATACCTCTCAGCAAATAGCTTGGGGTGTCTACTTTCCAAAATGGGGTCATTTGGGGGGGGGGGGGGTTTGTGCCATCTGGGCATTCCATGGCCTCCGAAACTGTGATAGGCAGTGAGAAGTGAAATCAAAAATTGACACCCTTAGAAAGCCTGAAGGCGGTGATTGGTTTTTGGGGTCCCGTACGTGGCTAGGCTCCCAAAAAGTCTCACACATGTGGTATCCCCGTACTCAGGAGAAGCAACAGAATGTATTTTGGGGTGTAATTCCACATATGCCCATGACATGTTTGAGCAATATATCATTTAGTGACAACTTTGTGCAAAAAAAAAATAAAAAAATTTCTTTTTTTCCGCAACTTGTGTCAACATATAAAATATTCCATGGACTCGACATGCCTCTCGGTATATAGCTTGGGGTGTCTACTTTCCAAAATGGGGTCATTTGGGGGGGTTTTGAACTGTTCTGGCATTTTATACACAACATCAGGAAGCTTACATCCACTCTTCTAACCACTTGAAGACAAAGCCCTTTTTGACACTTTTTGTTTACATGAAAACATATTTTTTTTTTTTGCAAGAAAATTATGTTGAACCCCCAAACATTATATATATTTTTAAAGCAAAGGCCCTACAGATTAAAATGGTGGGTGTTGCATTTTTTTTTCTACACAGTATTTGCGCAGCGATTTTTCAAACGCATTTTTTGGGGGAAAAAATGCACTTTTTAAAATTTTAATGCACTAAAACACACTATATTGCCCAAATGTTTGATGAAATAAAAAGATGATCTTAGGCCGAGTACATAGATACCAAACACGACAAGCTTTAAAATTTCGCACAAACGCGCATTGGCGACAAACTACATACATTTTTAAAAGCCTTTACAGGTTACGCCGTTAGATTTACAGAGGTGGTCTACTGCTAAAATTACTGCCCTCGATCTGACCTTCGCGGTGATACCTCACATGCATGGTGCAATTGCTGTTTACATATGACGCCAGACCGACGCTTGCGTTTGCCATTGGGCGAGAGCAGGGGTGCGTTTTTTTTTTTTTTTTATTATTATTAATTTTGCTTTTTTATTTTATTTTTAAACTGTTGCTTCCATATATTTTTTTTTGTTGTTATCTCAGGGAATGTAAATATCCCCTATGATAGCAATAGGTAGTGACAGCAGTGGCGGCTGGTGCTCAAATTTTTTGGGGGGGCGCAAACAAACTGAAAAAAAAAAATCATCAATTGCCGCCACTGTGCCCATTAAACGCAGCCACTGTGCCCAAACGCCACTAGTTTCCCCCCCATATGCAGCCAGTTTCCCCCCCATATGCAGCCAGTTTCCCCCCCATATGCAGCCAGTTTCCCCCCATATGCAGCCAGTTTCCCCCCCATATGCAGCCAGTTTCCCCCCCCCATATGCAGCCAGTTTCCCCCCCCCATATGCAGCCAGTTTCCCCCCCCCATATGCAGCCAGTTTCCCCCCCCCATATGCAGCCAGTTTCCCCCCCCCATATGCAGCCAGTTTCCCCCCCCCATATGCAGCCAGTTTCCCCCCCCCATATGCAGCCAGTTTCCCCCCCCCCATATGCAGCCAGTTCCCCCCCCCATATGCAGCCAGTTCCCCCCCCCCATATGCAGCCAGTTCCCCCCCCCCCATATGCAGCCAGTTTTCCCCCCCATATGCAGCCAGTTTTCCCCCCCATATGCAGCCAGTTTTCCCCCCCATATGCAGCCAGTTTTCCCCCCCATATGCAGCCAGTTTTCCCCCCCATATGCAGCCAGTTTTCCCCCCCCATATGCAGCCAGTTTTCCCCCCCATATGCAGCCAGTTTTCCCCCCCATATGCAGCCAGTTTTCCCCCCCATATGCAGCCAGTTTTCCCCCCCATATGCAGCCAGTTTTCCCCCCCCATATGCAGCCAGTTTTCCCCCCATAATGCAGCCAGTTTTCCCCCCATAATGCAGCCAGTTTTCCCCCCATAATGCAGCCAGTTTTCCCCCCATAATGCAGCCAGTTTTCCCCCCATAATGCAGCCAGTTTTCCCCCCATAATGCAGCCAGTTTTCCCCCCATAATGCAGCCAGTTTTCCCCCCATAGTGCAGCCAGTTTTCCCCCCATAGTGCAGCCAGTTTTCCCCCCATAGTGCAGCCAGTTTTCCCCCCATAGTGCAGCCAGTTTTCCCCCCATAGTGCAGCCAGTTTTCCCCCCATAGTGCAGCCAGTTTTCCCCCCATAGTGCAGCCAGTTTTTCCCCCCATAATGCAGCCAGTTTTCCCCCCATAATGCAGCCAGTTTTCCCCCCATAATGCAGCCAGTTTTCCCCCCATAATGCAGCCAGTTTTCCCCCCATAATGCAGCCAGTTTTCCCCCCATAATGCAGCCAGTTTTCCCCCCATAATGCAGCCAGTTTTCCCCCCATAATGCAGCCAGTTTTCCCCCCATAATGCAGCCAGTTTTCCCCCCATAATGCAGCCAGTTTTCCCCCCATAATGCAGCCAGTTTTCCCCCCATAATGCAGCCAGTTTTCCCCCCATAATGCAGCCAGTTTTCCCCCCATAATGCAGCCAGTTTTCCCCCCATAATGCAGCCAGTTTCTCCCCCATAATACAGCAAGTTTGTCCCCCCCCAGCCCTGCACTTACCTTCCTCGAGTCAGCGCCGTCCTTCTTCCGTCCTCGATGTCTTCTCCCGCCCTCTATGTCACTTTAGCCAATCAGGTTACCGGTAACCAGACCCGGTGAACCTGATTGGCCAGGGAACGCACCCCTGTGCGTCCTCTCATTAGGTATTTAGAAGCAGATTACAGCCCTCAGGCTGTAGTCGGGAAGCTTATCAGAGCCTGCTGGCTCTGATAGGCACTTCTAGAGGCCAATCAGACGCTGTGACTCAGATGGCCGGCGCTCAAGGGGCCGGCCATCTGAATAGTGGGCGGCAGCAATACATAGGTTCATGCAATGCATGAACCTATGTATTGTTGTGGTGAGTGACGGCCGGGCACAGAAGCGAGCGGTAGCGGCGCTTCTGCGCCCACTATGGTCAAGCCGCCATGTGTAAAAAAAAAAAAGACAGGGCCCGTTTTTTTTTTTTGGTGACCACAGGAGGGGGGGGGGGGGGCGGCGCCCGGGCACCCCCTATGGACGGGCCGCCACTGAGTGACAGGTACTCCTTTCTTTTTTAAAAACTGGGGTCTATTGGACCCTAGATCTTTCCTCTGCCCTCAAAGCATCTGACCACACCAAGATCGGTGTGATAAAATGTTTTCCCAATTTCCCAATGGCGCTTTTTATATCCAGGGGGGGACATTCCCTCCCACTGCTTGTAAAAGCAGTCCAGAGGCTAATTAGCCACTAGGATTGCTTTTACATGAAAGCCGGCCGCTGGCTGAAAAGAATGATACCAAGATGATACCTAAACCCGCAGGCATCATTCTGGTATAAACATTCAAAGTCCAGCAACATACCAGTACGTTGCTGGTCCTTGTTGGACATGTATTGTAATCTTTTTTTTTCATGCAGCCTGTTGGCTAAACGAAAAAAAAAGCTTGATCGGTGGGTATGCCCACCATTAGAATACCTCCCTTCATCCACCCACTTCTAATAATGGGCATACATGCACCATTTATATATGCCGAAGCATGGGGGCATCTTCCCGCAAAAGTTATGCCGCGTACACACGGTCGGACTTTTCCACGGGAAAGCCTCCGTCGGAATTTCGACCGTATGTACGTGGCATTAGGAGCAAAATCGCTCCTCCGCTCCTCCGCCCCTGCTGCCCCAATGCTTCGGCATATATGCTTTTTTTTTTTTTTTTAACTGTGGTGGTGAAATCACCTCCTACAGCACTGGAGTCGCAGAGATCAGGCCTGTCTCTGCGAACGCTGCAGTTATGTGTGTTGTGTTTTGCAAGTGACAGTGATCGATCGATACTGCACTTGGGTGGCCTGGGCTGGACGGAGGGGCAAAACGCAGGTGCTAGCAGGTATCTGGGCTGATCCCGCTAACACTGCATTTTTGGGAACCCTAATATGCTGGGGATGCTAGTATAGATCTGATCAGATCAGATATTGATCTGTTCAGATACTATACCACTAAGTGGGGTGTATGCTTCACGCATGGGTGTTAGCGTTACTGGCACTAACCTGACGCTGCCTGGGGTGTGACACAGACCCTCTCTTACGCTAAAACCTAATTGATATCACCCGCCGGGCGATCAGGGGGTTAAACCTTTATTGGGTTATATATACGGCGGGTGCCCTGACACTATAAAAAGCAAACTAAGTAACCAGCGTCACCCGTAACACTTATATGGTGATTACTGGTGAAAGGGTTAACTAGGGGCAATTAGGGGGTTAAAACCTTTATTAGGTAATATATGGGGGTACCTGACGCTATATAAAAACCTGACGGCGAACCTAAAAAAAAATTACTGGCTACCTATTGGCATCACCGACCCTAAGACAGCGATCAGAAAAATGATCGCTTAGTGACAGTGGTGATAGGGGGTGAAAGGGTTACCTGGGGCGCGATCAAGGGGGTTAAACCTGTATTAGATAATATATGGGGGTACCTGACGCTATAAAAACCTGCGGCGAACCTAAAAAAAAATTACTGGCTACCGATCGGCATCACCAACACTAAGACAGCGATCAGAAAAACGATCGCTTAGCGACAGTGGTGATAGGGGGTGAAAGGGTTATCTGGGGGGCGATCAGGGGGTTAAACCTTTATTAGGGGGGGTTAGGGGGCTACACTGGACCTAAAACTAACACTAGTGACACTTTTACAGTCACAAATGTCACTGATTGCAGTGATCAGTAAATAAATGGTCACTGCAATCAGTGACACTGTGACTGGGGGCTGGGGGGTGATCTGGGGGGGGGGCGATTTATGTGCCTATGTGTCCTGGTGTCAGTGTAGTGTTTTGTGCACTAACCTGCATCTTCTCCTGTACGGCGCTCGATATATGTGAGCGCCGCAGGAGAGATGACATCACTTCCTCTGCCTGTGTAAACATTACACAGGCAGGGAAGCTCTCTCATTCGCCAGGAGCGATCGAGAGGGGGTGGCCGGAATCGAACGGCTGTCCCCTCATCCCTGATCACTCCCAAATGAATAACGGCCGCTCACTGTAAAGAAGGGGGGTCCGATCGGACCCCCCAACTATACAAAGGCAGTCACGTAGATATACGTGATTCTGCCTGTCGGTGCCATTCTGCCGACGTATATTTACAGTGGGCGGTCGTTAAGTGGTTAAAGGACATGTGACTTAAAAACTGCACCATAAACGCTTAGTGGGGGCGTTTTTGAGGCTTATTTAAAGCGGAGGTCCGCCCCCCCCCCCAAAGAAAAAAAAAATCAAAACCCAGCAGCTACACAAACTGCAGCTGCTGACTTTTAATAATAGGACACTTGCCTGTCCTGGAGTCCAGCAATGTCGGCACCCGCAGCTGATGTTTCCATCAGCTGTCGGGTGCTGCCGCCGCCATTACGGGTAAGGGAACCCACAATGTAGCCTTTCGGCTTCACTCCGGGAACCCTACTGCGCATGCGCGAGGCCCGCTTCTCTCTCCTACTGGCTCGGCGACAGGGGGAGGAGGAGGAGGGAGCCCCAGCCGTGACGTCAATACCCGCAGCTGAGGCTCCCGGAAGTGGGAAAGGATACCTGTCAAAGACAGAGGGGAAGGAATCAGATGAGCGGAAGTTTCACTTTTGGGTGAATTCCGCTTTAAGCATTTTTGATGCGGTTCCCATTCATTTCAATGGGGAGGAGCGTTTTTGGAGTGTTTGTTTTTTTTTTTTTTTTTTTTAAATCCCCAAACGTGCTCTAAAAATGCTGCAAGCTTTTCAGGTGCTTATTTATTTTTAACGCAAAAGTGCTTGGAAAACTCCTCAGTGTGAAAGCAGTCTTATACATTATACAAAATAAAATTCTAGTATAATAAAGTGACACCTAGTGCTCTTATTTGAGACGCTATACAGGATATGCTTTGTTCATGTTTCATGTCTGAGATTTACAACCACTTTAGCCCAAATTATATCATCCTGATCTCACTTCATTGTGACAGAGTTTAACAAGTGGGGGTTATTTACGAAAGGCAAATCCACTTTGCACTACAATTGCACTTGAAAGTGCACCTAGAAGTGCAGTCGCTGTAGATCTGAGGGGGACATGCAAGGAAAACAAAAAACAGCATTTGAGCTTGCACATGATTGGATGATAAAATCAGCAGAGCTTCCCCTGATTTCAGAGCTTCCCCTCAGATCTACAGCGACTGCACTTACAAGTACACTTGCTGTGTACTTGTAGTGCAAAGTGGATTTGCCTTTAGTAAATATTTGCCAGATTTAACCATAAAGAAGCTAACAATTTTGTGAACTTTTTGTGCATTCAGCTGGTAATAGCAAGCAGCTTATTAAAAAATGAATAAAGGGATTTTTATAACAGCTTACCTGTAAAATCCTTTTCTTGGAGTACATCACGGGACACAGAGCGACTTAGTCATTACTAATGGGTTATATAGATTACCTTCAGGTGTTGGCACTGGCCAATTCCAAACCGGAAGTACCCTCCCCTATATAAGCCCCTCCCATCCGGGAGCACCTCAGTTTTGTAGCCAAGCAATAAGTGTCCCAAAAAGAGGGGTGGGAGCTCTGTGTCCCGTGATGTACTCCAAGAAAAGGATTTTACAGGTAAGCTGTTATAAAAATCCCTTTTTCTTTTTCGTACATCACGGGACACAGAGCGACTTAGTCATTACTAATGGGACGTCCCAAAGCAATGCCAAATGAGGGGAGGGATACATAAGCTGGGCGCCATCAGGCATGAGGATCTTTTGCGGCCTGCAACACACTGCGCCCAAAGGCGACATCCTCCTGACTTCTAACGTCTACCTGGTAGAATCTAGTAAACGTGTGTACCGAAGACCATGTTGCGGCCTTACATACTTGAGCCAGGGAGGCCTGGTGATGCACTGCCCATGAAGTTCCAACTGCTCTTGTGGAGTGCGCCCTAACTTTGAACGGAGGCGGTCTCTTTCTCAAGCCATAGGCTTGTATTATGACCTGTCGAATCCACTTGGCTAAAGTGGATTTTGATGCTGCCTGACCCTTTTTAGGGCCTTCCGGCAGAATAAACAAAGTATCCGTTCTGCGAATCTGAGCAGTGGCTTTTAGATAAGCTTTAACTGCTCTTACTACATCCAAGGAATGTAATAACTTTTCCTCTACCAAGCTAGGTTTGGGGAAAAAAGAAGGAAGAACCACATCTTGGTTCAAATGAAACCTCGATACCACCTTAGGAAGAAAGGCTGGATGAGGACGTAATACTACTCTGTCCTTATGGACAACCAGATATGGCTCCTTACAGGACAAGGCGGCTAATTCCGATACTCTTTTAGCCGAACAAACGGCTACTAAGAAAATCAATTTCCTGGTGAGAAGAACCAAGGAAATGTGTTGCAATGGTTCAAACGGTTGTTTCTGTAGAACTGACAGAACCAGGTTTAAGTCCCAAGGACATATGGGAATACTAACCGGAGGGCTAATACGCATCACTCCTTGTATGAAAGCTTTGACTAGTGAATGCGAAGCCAAGGGCCTTTGAAAAAATATTGACAAGGCCGAAATCTGACCCTTGATAGTACTCAAGGCCAGCTTCCTATCTACAGCCCACTGTAGGAAGTCCAAAATCCTCCCTATCACGTACTTACGTGGATGCCATTTCTTGGCCTCACACCACTTAATGTACGCTTTCCAGATCCTATAATAGATCTGCCTGGATACCGGCTTCCTGGCATTGATCATGGTAGATACCACAGAATTAGAGAGCCCTCTCTTTTTCAGAATGTGGGCTTCAATAGCCAGGCCGTCAAACCTAGGGCTGGTAAGGAAGGGTGGTATATCGGTCCCTGCGACAGCAGGTCCGGACGATGTGGGAGGGTCCAAGGACTCCTCACTGACATTTTTACAATCTCCGCGTACCATGCCCTTCGGGGCCACGCTGGAGCCACCAGAATCACTGGTTTCTTTTCTACCCTGATTCTGCGGAGTAATCGCGGTAACAATTGTGGCGGTGGGAATGCATATATCAGCTTGAACTGATCCCAAGGGAACACTAGGGCATCCGAGCCGCAAGCTAGGGGATCCCTTGTGCGAGACACAAATCTGTCCACCTTTGCGTTGAATCTGGATGCTAGCAGATCTACATCCGGTGTTCCCCACCGCTGGCATATTGCCTGGAAAACCTCGGGGTGAAGAGACCATTCCCCCGGGCATAATTGTTGGCGACTTAAAAAGTCCGCTCTCCAATTTTCCACTCCTGGGATGAAAACCGCGGATATGGCTGGGACATATTTTTCTGCCCACTCCAGGATGCAATTTGCTTCCCTCTGGGCTGCACGACTCCTGGTGCAACCCTGGTGATTGATATATGCCACTGCTGTGGCATTGTCTGATTGAATTCTGACAGGGGACCCTTGGAGTTTGGATGTCCATGCTACTAGGGCATACCGGGCTGCTCGTATCTCTAAGAGATTGATGGGCAGGGCCTTTTCTGCTTCTGACCACTTTCCCTGGAGAGACCATTGCTCCAGTACTGCCCCCCAGCCTATGAGGCTGGCATCTGTAGTGACTACCTTCCAAGAAACCGGACTGAAGGGTTTCCCTTTTTCCAGATTCTGGGGCACCAACCACCAATGGAGGCTCTTGCGAACGGAAGGGGACAGGGACATTGGTAAGTCTAAAGCCTGAACTTTTTTGTTCCAGGCTGACAGTATGGCCCTTTGCAAATTCCTTGAATGGAATTGACCGTAGGGTACCGCTTCGAATGAAGCCACCATTTTTCCCAGCAGCCTCATGCAGAGGCGTATGGATGGTTTTCTTTTTGTACCCACTAAGTGGGTCAAATCTTTTAAAGACGACACCTTCTCTGGAGGTAAGAAAATCTTTCTCTGATTTGAATCCAGCCTTAGCCCTAAGTATTCCAGACTTTTGACTGGTTTTAGAGCTGACTTGTCCCGGTTGATAATCCAACCGTGATATTCCAGATACTTGATTGTCTTGTGAATAGCTACTTCCAGCTTTTCCACTGAGTGGTCTATTAGTAGCAGGTCGTCTAGATATGCCATTATCGTTACACCCTGTGTTCTTAGATTGGCCAATAATGGGGCCAGAATTTTTGTGAACACTCGTGGTGCTGTGGCCAGACCGAAAGGTAAGGCTCTGAACTGAAAATGGCGCCCTTCTACTGCAAAGCGTAGAAATTTCTGGTGGGCCGGAAAGATGGGAATATGCAGATAAGCATCCTTTATGTCGATCGAGGCTAACCATTCCTGCCCTTGTAGGGCGGTGGCCACCGATCGGATCGACTCCATCCGAAAAGTCCTGATATTTAGGAACTTGTTTAGCCCTTTTAGATTTAATATGGGCCTCACGTCCCCATTTGGTTTGGGGACTGTGAAAAGGTTCGAGTAAAACCCGAATCCGATTTCTTCCAGGGGAACCTTCATGATTACACCTTGGAGCAATAGTTGTTCTAGTGCCAGAAGGAGGGATCCTCTCTTCTGGGGATCTCTTGGCACGTTTGACCTCATAAATTGGGCAGGAGGAGTGCCTTTTAACTCCAGCTTGTATCCCAGACTTACTGCGGAGAGCACCCATCTGTCTCTGATGGTGTCCCGCCAGGTCTCTGTGAACAACTGAAGTCTTCCCCCACCCGATTTGAGTGGGGGCAACGCTTCATGCCTTGGGGGGAGGTTTTGTACCTCTCTTGACCCAGGGCTTCTTGTTACCCTGTGATTGTCCCTGATTTCTGCCCCCTGAATTTGACCGCGGAGGCCGTCGGAACTGCTTCACAGCCGATGTGCCCGGGACTGGAGAAGTAGGCCTCTTAAAAGAAGGACTTCTACCCTTGTTCTTAACCGGTAAGAGTGAACTTTTACCGGCAGAAATTTTCTGGATATATTTGTCCAGATCTTCTCCAAATAAGCGTTCTCCATGAAATGGGAAGCTAACCAGCAGTTTTTTACAGGGAGCTTCAGCAGACCAGTTTTTGAGCCACAGAAGCCTACGCATATGTACTATAGACAGCGTAAAGCGGGAGGCCTGTTGGATTGTATCCTTTATGGCGTCCACCGCAAAACACAAGGCTCTAGGCAGGTCAGCTAGGGCAAGAGCCTGCTGATCTGGTAAGTCCCTTAAGACTTGTTTCAACTGATCTTTCACTGCTTGGCAGACTCCAATCGCTGCTACCGCAGGTTGTGTCACCATGCTTGCTGTAGAGAAAGCAGATTTTAGTGAAGACTCCAATTTTTTATCTATTGGGTCTTTGAACATTGGAACATTATCTACTGGACATGTCAGTGATTTGTTAACAGAAGAGATGGCTGCGTCCACTGTAGGGACCCTCCATTTTTTTATGAACTTATCCTCCATGGGATAGATCACCGGAAATCTCTTGGGGGGAGCAAATATTTTATCAGGATGCTCCCAATCCTGGTAAATAAGCCCTTCTAATAAAGGGTGGATTGGGAAGGAACAGACAGCCTGGGGAGCTTTTAGCGACCCCAGCGAGGAAACCGTAGTGGATGGTGGTTCCGCCAGAGGCATTTTAAATGCTGATCGGACCATGTTAGTCAGAGACTGAACCCATAATCTTTCAGCCTGAGATGCTGAGAAAGGTTCTTCCACTGTTGATTCCTCCATAACTGAATCAACCTCATCCTGATCCCCTTCAGGTAGGTCGATCTCTGTGTGGGGCTGTTCCTCCACTAACAGGCACTCTGAAGGAGGAGACGGAGATCGGACGCGCTTTTCCTGTGACAGGGAAGCAGCGATCAATGCTGTTAATCTCTCTTCCAATCCTCCCAGAGTTGAGGATAAAACCTCCTCTGTTATATATACAGGAGCAGGTGGACTGGGGACAGCCGCAGCACCAGGCATTCCTGCGGGGTTTCTACGGCTACTGACCTCTGAATTCTCAGGGGAGATTGGTGCAGTACAAGCATGCCCAATATCCTCAGAGCCCGATGGAGACCCCTTTGGCTTCCTGGAAGACCTATTTCCGGAGCGTCTGGACGACATATCCTTTAAGCACAAAGCTGAGGTATTACCGTCGTCATACACCAATTTTTGCTGGTAATAGTCTAACACAGTTGCTGCTATATACCAGCTGGTGTCCACTAAAGTGCCTTTCTATGGGGATGCCTGCATCAACCGCCTCTGTGTGCCACTGTTTGTTGCTAGCTCTGTTTGCATCCAGCTGACACTTGTACTGTGTCTTTTAACCATGCTGGGACGCCTGCACATGCGCAGAAGCGCCGCGGCGCGCATCGAGCGTCATCCACCCGCCCCGCCCCTTTTTTTTCATAGGAGGCGCGTGCACGCCCGTGCGCCATTGGCGCCCTTTTCGAAATCAAACAGGGACTAGGAGCCAGGGCCCTTTTTGCCGGAGGGCCTGTGCGGTGGATGAGCGCAGCAACAGGGCAGAGGAAGTGGATTCCCACAGAGAAACTTACCAACTGCCTGGATCTTTTGACTTGAGAAAACCAAAGATCCACATGACAAGAAAAATGGACTACAGCGGCCTCTAGTGGTTTAACACAGGTACCGCGGTCACTTTTTTTTTTTTTCTTGACTACTATTTAAAATTTTACATTTTCAGTAGTTACAGGCAAACACAGATATTTAGCGGGAATACCGTTAGGTAACAGACAGACAAATTAGGCTTGGGGGTCCCCCAATAGAACCAAGTTCCTGGGGGCCCCCACTTACCTGATCCCCGCCGCAGGACTTTGTTTGGTCCACAGAAGTCCAAACTTCACCTATCACGGCAGGCATTGTAATTAAACCTTCAGGGACCGGGTTCCCAAGGATTCCACTCCCCTGGACCTGTATAGCACCCTGCACAGACAACATCTTGGTCGTGGGTATGACCAGAGCTCTGGATCCCAGGGTCCAGCCCTCCTAAGAGAGGCATTACAGGCAAAACCTTGCTCTTCTGCTGCAAGGCCCGGGTACCGACCGTTTAGCTATGAAGCTTTTTTGGTGGGATCCGGAACAGCTTACTAAGGCCCAAAAGAACCTGTACGCAAGCCCAGTGAAAACACATGTTACTCTTTGGCCAACACCTTAGACACTGGCAAAAAACTGAGGTGCTCCCGGATGGGAGGGGCTTATATAGGGGAGGGTACTTCCGGTTTGGAATTGGCCAGTGCCAACACCTGAAGGTAATCTATATAACCCATTAGTAATGACTAAGTCGCTCTGTGTCCCGTGATGTACGAAAAATAAATATATATTTTATTTTCATGCTAGTAGAACATTTCTCCCTTCCATGGCTGGTCATATCTGATGAACCAGCTAGTCAGCCGACCTGAAAAATGTACTGTTGAAAGTTCTGAACCTTCTGCATTGCTATCCTATGTTTTTCACAGGATTGTAGACAGTATGTTTACTTTGCTAGTTAGTACTGGATTGTACAAGCTGGATGACCTGTGAAATAATCTGTTTACCAAGTAAAGTAGCACACTTATAATAATTTCCATGAAGCTTTGTCCCAGATGGGGAAGTCATTTTTTTTTGTTTTTAATGCATATTCATTTTGGTGGCTAGAATTGGCAAATACAGCTGTGTTTTGGGTGGTGGCAACTCAACATAAAAGCAATTTATATTAGTAATGTTATCCAGTTCATATTTTAGGTGTGTTTAACTGGGGATTTTAGGAACTTATTATGGCTGTTCTTTAACTCCTTTGTCTAGGATGTCTTTGGCTTTGCAGCAGGTAGAGATGGAACAGCCTATAGACCAGCCTCTTTCTACCTTTTTTAACACAATTGGGGTATTGTTCAGGTCCCAGGGATCCCCTGTCACTAATTACTAAATCTGCAACTCACAGGAAAATTAGCATGGTGATCAGTGGGAAGAATGCTCCCCTTACATTGGTTGTCAGCGGGAAGAATGCTCCCCTTACATTGGTGGTCAGTGGGAAGAATGCTCCCCTTACATTGGTGGTCAGTGGGAAGAATGCTCCCCATACATTGGTGGTCAGTGGGAAGAATGCTCCCCATACATTGGTGGTTAGCGGGAAGAATGCTCCCCATACATTGGTGGTCAGCGGGAAGAATGCTCCCCTTACATTGGTGGTCAGTGGGAAGAATGCTCCCCATACATTGGTGGTCAGTGGGAAGAATGCTCCCCATACATTGGTGGTCAGCGGGAAGAATGCTCCCCTTACATTGGTGGTCAGCGGGAAGAATGCTCCCCTTACATTGGTGGTCAGCGGGAAGAATGCTCCCCTTACATTGGTGGTCAGCGGGAAGAATGCTCCCCTTACATTGGTGGTCAGCGGGAAGAATGCTCCCCCTTACATTGGTGGTCAGCGGGAAGAATGCTCCCCCTTACATTGGTGGTCAGCGGGAAGAATGCTCCCCCTTACATTGGTGGTCAGCGGGAAGAATGCTCCCCCTTACATTGGTGGTCAGCGGGAAGAATGCTCCCCTTACATTGGTGGTCAGCGGGAAGAATGCTCCCCTTACATTGGTGGTCAGCGGGAAGAATGCTCTCCTTACATTGGTGGTCAGCGGGAAGAATGCTCTCCTTACATTGGTGGTCAGCGGGAAGAATGCTCTCCTTACATTGGTGGTCAGCGGGAAGAATGCTCCCCTTACATTGGTGGTCAGCGGGAAGAATGCTCCCCTTACATTGGTGGTCAGCGGGAAGAATGCTCTCCTTACATTGGTGGTCGGTGGGAAGAATTTCCCAGATAGCAAAAAGATCATTAGTGTGAGTGCTTACCTTTTTTGAGAGGCAGAAATGGTTCATACCTCAAGGAACCTCTAGCAACAACTGAAAGAACCCTAGGTTTCCATAGAACCATGGTTGAGAAAGAGTGCTGAAAACAAGGGATCTGATCTCCAAACTGCGGCTTGTGGGCCAAATGCAGCCCTTTGCTTTTTTTTCTATGCAGCCCTTGGTGTACTGTTTCTCCCACTGATGTGAGGCACTCTTCTTCTTCTTCTTACTGACACCAATGATGGGGCACTATTCCTACCACTGACGCTAAAAACTGGGCCTTATATCTTCAACTGACACCAACGATAGGGCCCTACTGCTCCCGCAGACGCCAGCCACGGGGCCCTACTGCTCCCGCAGACGCCAGCCACGGGGCCCTATGAAATCTTTTTACTCCATTTACATTGGGTATGTTTGTCTCCCACTGACCACAGTCTGGCCCCCCTAAAGTCTGAGGAACAGTAAACTGGCCATTTGTTTAGAAAGTTTAGAGACCCCTGCCTTAGACAATCAAACCCAAGGAATATTCACTGCTGTTTATGGTAGTTGTACTGAAGATTTGTCAATAGCAATTGATCAGATACTTGCTGATATCGGGCATAACCTAAAACAAGAAATTATACATCTTGCTGATTGTTGAGAAAACTACTTGTTTCTTCCAAATTTTAAGTTAATAGTAGCACTTGCACTTAGCAACAATTTAGAATGTATCTTTCATTGCCCTGGCTACAGTGTACAGACATTTATTTTCTGTGGGTCACCTACACACTGTTAAAGTGGAAGTCCATGCAAACTCTAAAATCCCTTCATCTATAAACACCAGGGATCTAACACTAACCTCTCTATCCCTGTATAGAAAAGATTATACATACCTTTTTGGAAGCCGATCTGACCCGATCTCCAGCGGCGGAAGCTCTGCAGAGGACACAGAGGACAATGGCTGTGAAATGGTTTAGAGTTACTATGGGTCTTCTGTTGGCTCCCTTTTGGACCCAGCGTCCTGAGGAGATTTTTACTTTTTATTATTTTATTTTTGAGAATCTTCTATCAACTGCAGGCTGGGCATGACAGGCAGGATATTATAGATCCTTGTCTCCCCAGTCCGGCCAGCGAGCACGTTGCAGTCCCTTGCAAATAGGCGTCAGGTCTGTCACGACATACCCCATGGCTCCAGGGGTGGCCGGTGAGCTATTGCTCCAGGGTTCACATATGACCGAGCGGCTTGCTGTCTCAGTCACAGTGGACCGGGCCGACAGCTACTCCGTACCGCTCGGTTGTAGGTCTGTCAGGAACGCACCAGCTGGCGCCTATGCCTTGCATTGGTTTCTCCATTGGCGGCCATTTTGCCGTGGTCACACCATGCTACTGGCGGGCGGCCGACCATTTTCTTGTGGGCTGCGCGCTTTATCTGAGGTACCCGGCGGCCATTTTGGAGGGGGTTTTGGCCTCTAGTACTGACTGGCTTCCTCCCTGACTTCCTGAACGGCGCGAATCGCGCCATTCCCCCCAACACAGTCTTCTCAGTCACACGCGGTGTGAGGATGGAGAGCGGGCAGCGACGCTAGGCGGTCCTTGGCTGGCAGTGAGTCCCCTGGGTATTCCCCCCCCCCCTCGGTCAGTGCAGCTAGGAGGGTGGACAAGTTATGTGTCGGGTAACTGACTAGGTCCCTAAGGGTGGTCAGTGGGAGATCTGGAGCTAGAGGCTGGCGTTTTTTCCCTCAGACATTCCAGCGGCAGCATCTGGTGCTCTGCACCTGCGGTTCCCATAGGCACTGTTTAGGCAGTCCTGGAGTCCTTATTGCCACGGTGGAAGAGGCATGCGAGCGTAGGAAGAGGGTTGCTAAGCGCCCCCCCCCCCCCGCCATCGTCTGGGAAATTGCTCTGACTCAGACCTGGTTCTGATATGTCAGAATAGGGGGACAAGGACCTTCCCTGTGTGGAGGACCCCTCGTCCGGGCCACCTCGAGACAGCATCACTGCTGTGTGTGACACTCTCAAGCTGGAAGATACAACTGGGACTTCCACAGCAGAGTCTGTCCTTTTTCTTTGGGTCGCACAAACCGACCCGCTATGTTTAAGGTTTTCCTTACATAGCTACAGACCGGTCGCAGAGGCCCCTTGCGGTCCCTAAGCGCACCCCGGTCTCTCGGTTATAATAAGTAACCTCTATCCCGGTGGAGGGGACCCCTGTTTTTACTGACCCCACTGATAGGAGGTCTGAAGCGGCGTGCTGCTCCGTGTTCTCCATGCTGGAGCATTGCGGCCTCTGGGGCTGCTACCTGGGTGTCCCTGACACTCTCGGAGTGGGCAAGTAATGTGGCACCGCAGGGCAGCACAACGGTGTAGTGGTTGGCACTCTCACCTAGCAGCAAACATCTGCCTGGAGTTTGCTTGTTCTCCCTGTGTCTGCGTGGGTTTCCTCCGGGTACTCCGGTTTCCTCACACCAAAGTCATGTTAACTGGGGTGGAGATTCGGGGGTGCAGTCCCTTTAAGATCTCCAGGACTGCCGTATCTGCGGTGGTATGGCACCCCTAATATGGGAAAAATGCTGGTCTGCTGACTAAGTTTCTAGGAAAACTCTGGCAGTTTTACCTTTCTATGGTGGGAGGCCTTTTGGTGCCTCACTGGACAACATCATGTAGGGGGTCGCTGGGGGTAGGAGCACGCTTCTCCCTCGAATCCCCTACAGGGAAAGAGCCACGCCGTGAGCCGGGGGCCCTTCTTTCCCAAGCTGAGAGAGGTGTTTTGTCAGTCGGGAGACCCTCCCTAGCGGAAGAGGTCTTGCTGAGGGACTGAAGCATCCCTGGGTGTGCAAGTCCACCTAACCTGCACTCGAGCCTGCTACGCATGGTAGTGCCCTTAGTCTAGCGGTTAGTACGTCGGATTGGCAATGCTTAATAATCACAGGTTCAGATCCCCATGGGTATACTGCCTAATCTGCTGCCAGCGTGCGTGCGCGCGCAGCCAGCCCCCTCCCGGCTTCAGGGTGGGGGGACGGCTTCGCAGGGTTGCAGCTCGGTGGCCTTCCCTGCTCCCCGACCAGTGGGTCTGCGAGGTGTTCACCTCGGGGTACAAGATAGAGTTCCTTTCTTGTTCACCATACAGATTTTTTCCATCACAAGCTGCCTCTTTTTCCAGCTCGTTGGGCTGCCATGCGGGGTGATCTTACCCGTACCATTGCAGGACAGGTTTCAGGGTTTCTACTCAAATCTGTTTGTGGTCCCAAAAAGGGATGGAGTCCGTCCAATCTTGGACCTCAGGCCCTCAATGTCTTTTTCTGGATTCAAAAGGTTCCGGATGGACTCAATTCATTTAGGTAAGGGCTGCGCTTCATTCGGGGGACTTCCTGCGTCCGTGGATGTCAGGGACGCACACGTGCATGTCCCCATCTGTGTCAGGCATCGGGTTCCTGCGCTTTGCGGTTGGAAACGACCACTATCACTTGTGGCTTCGGCAACAAGCGTTTTCCTCCAAGGTGCTTGCCCCGATCCTAGCATTGCTGAGACGGCGCGGCATTGCCATCGTGGGCTACTTGGACGACTTTTGTTTTTTTTTCTGAGAGCTGCTTCTAACTCAGAATTAGAGGAGGGCATGTCTATAGCCAGTCAGACTCTTTGGGAGTTTGGTGGATACTGAGCCTCCAGAAGTCAGTGTTTGGTACCGACCCTGGAGTTGATCCTAGACTCCTCAGAGGCCAGAGTCTTTCTTTCTTCCTTTGGGGAAGTTGCAGGCACTCCAGTCTGTGGTGAGGTTGTTGACATCCCGCAAATGGTTGTCTCTCCGTTTTTTTTGCAGCACTCGGGTCTTGCAGACGGAGATTTTCAAAACATGAAACGCATCTCCGTTGTCTCTGGATCATCAGATTCAGATAAATCATTTTGTCAGGTCCTCTCTGAGTTGGTGGCTGAGATTCCCAGCTCTTCGGTCCGGGAAGTCGTTCCTTCCTTGTCATGGACTGTGATCACGACGGACGCCTGTCTGACACGTTGGGGGGGGGGGGGGGGAATCCATCCGAATCCCGACTGCCGATCAATGTTCCGGAACTCCGGGCGATCAGGCTGTGCCTTTCCAGGTGGTCTCAGACTATGAGGGCCTCCAGTCAGGCAACGCCATGGCTGTGGCATACGTCATTCGTCAAGGTGGAACGAGAAGCTTGGCTGCAACGTCGGAGGTCACTCACATCCTGGTGGGCGGACAGGAACGTGCCAGCCCTGTCGGCAGTTTACACTCCGGCATAGGACACGGACGGGCGGACTATGGAGTCGCCAGATGCTGGACCGCGGGGAATGGTCATTACAGCCGGAGGGTTTTTTTTTCAACACCTTTATCGGAGATGGGACACGCAAGACGTGGATCTCCTGATCTCTCGACTCAATCGCAAGTGTCGAGGTTTGTGGCCAGGTCCAGAGATCCCTAGGCAGTCGCGTCAGACGCGTTGGTGGCCCCGTGGGGTCAGCTCGGCTACTTTATGCCTTTCAACCACTGAAGTTGCTTCCTCGTCTACTTCGCAGAGTAGAGTCCGAAGGAATTCTGGTGATTTTTTAATCACCCCAGGTTGGCCCAGGCGTCCCTGGTCGCCGACCTCGTGTCTCTGGTGGTGGATATGCCTTGGCGTCTGCCAATGGGGCGGGACATTATCACGCATGGTCCCATTCTTCATCCTGCTTTGCAGTCGCTGGCTTTAGCGGCATGGCTGTTGGAAGCCAGGTACTGAGGGGCCGAGACATATCTGATTTGGTCATTTCAACCATGTTGAGAGCACGGAAATCTTCTTCTATGAAGATCTACCATCGCACTTGGTGAGCCTACTTATTCGGTTTTCAGGATCCTGCTGTTTTTTACAGCATGGTGAGGCTCAAACTGGCCTTAAGCACCATTCAGGGGCAGTTTTCAGCCTTGGCTGTTTTCTTTCAGCGACCCCTGGTGTCTCTTTAACGAGTAAGTACGTTTGCGCAATGGGTCCGACATGTGGCTCCTCCGCTACCTCCGTGGGTTTTGAATCCGGTGCTCTCGGCGCTGCAGAAACCTCCTTTTGAGGACATTAGGGAAATTCCTCTTTTGTCACTTTCTCAGAAGGTGGCCTTCCGGGTAGCCATCACATCTGTCAGGAGGGTTTCTGACTTGGCGGCCTTGTCTTGCAAGTCCCCATATTTGGTCCTCCAATGGGACAAAGCGGTGCTACGACCGCAGCCTTCTTTTCTTCAGAAGGTGGTTTCGGCCTTTCGCCTGAATGAGGACATGGTACTTCCACGTTGTGTCCTCGGCCATCGTATTCCAAGGAGATTGCGCTACTTTCTTTAGATGTGGTACGTGCTCTGCGGGTGTACCTGTCTGTATCGGCTCCGTTCCGGAGGTCTGGTCCGCAGAAGGGCCTGGCGGTCTCGTCGGCCACCATTTTTCAGTGGATCAGGCGGACCGTCATCCAGGCCTATAACCTTGAATGAAGGGCAGGCGCCTCTCTTCCCGTTACGGCGCATTCGACCTGGGCTTTTGGTGCCTCTTGGGCTTTCCGACATCAAGCATCTGTATCACAGATGTGTAAGGCGGCGACCTGGTCGTCCGTTCACATTTTTTCACAATTTTTCAAGGTTGATGTGAATGCATCTTCGGATGCTAGTTTCGGCCGCACAGTTTTGCAGGCGGCTGTTTGAGGTTGCATCTCCTCCATTGAGGAGCTCTGCTTGTTTGGGGTGAAAATGGTTTTTGTTTGCTGTTCCCACCCCTCGTTTTTTTGATACTGCTTTGGGATGTCCCAACTGTCAAGAATTAAGGAGCTGTGTCCGTCCATGGACGAAAAGAGAAAATAGGATTTTTGTACTCATTGTAAAATCCTTTTCTCTGTCGTCCATGGATGGACACAGCACCCACCCCTCCTTTTTTAGTTTTGTACTGCTTTACTACGAACTGAGGCTGCTAACTGCAGGTAGGAGGGTTATGTACAGAGGGACCGCCCCCTGGGCGGGGCTGTTCAACTCTGTTAAAGTTGCATGTTTTAAGATAACTAACATGTTCTGCCTAGTCCTCTCCTATGAACAGGAACATAACCCAACTGTCAAGAATTAAGGAGCTGTGTCCGTCCATGGATGACAGAGAAAAGGATTTTACGGTGAGTACAAAAATCCTATTATCCTTTTTGGCTTTAGTGTCCTTCTGCAGGAATTTAATGACCAGTGGCATTTTTGCTGAATTAATCCTAGCTTTACCAAAATACCTTTTGATACCAGTTGTCTGTGGGAGCCCGAATTGTGTCATATAGAGCTAAAAAATAAATAAAGGGTGTAATGTGCCAGGCCATCTGGTTCCATTATGAACTTCATAGGCTGTTTGATCTATTGCTATGTTGTGTGAAATGGTGTGTTTGTGATGCAATGGTTTTGCTTTTGGCATTTCATTTGCTTTACAGTAATATCTATATACACACATACACACACACACACACACACACACACACACACACACACACACACACACAGTCAGGTCCATAAATATTGGGACATCAACACAATTCTAATCTTTTTGGCTCTATACACCACCACAATGGATTTGAAACGAACAAGATGTCTTTTAATTGCAGACTTTCAGCTTTAATTTGAGGGTATTTGCATCCAAATCAGGTGAACGTTGTAGGGATTACAACAGTTTGTATATGTGCCTCACACTTTTTAAGGGACCAAAAGTAATGGGACAGATTAACAATCATAAATCAAACTTTCACTTTTTAATACTTGGTTGCAAATCCTTTGCAGTCAATTACAGCCTGAAGTCTGGAACGCATAGACATCACCAGACGCTGGGTTTCATCCCTGGTGATGCTCTGCCAGGCCTCTACTGCAACTGTCTTCAGTTCCTGCTTGTTCTTGGGGCATTTTCCCTTCAGTTTTGTCTTCAGCAAGTGAAATGCATGCTCAATCAGATTCAGGTCAGGTGATTGACTTGGCCATTGCAGAACATTCCACTTCTTTCCCTTAAAAAACTCTTTGGTTGCTTTCGCAGTATGCTTCGGGTCATTCAAAATTATTTACAACACTGGCGCTTAAAAGGTTAAAAAGACAATGCATATATATATTTTACCAAAGAAGTCCTTTGAGCTGTGTAAGAAGCTCGAGTGTGAGTATTGACAGCCCTGGGATACAAGCGGGTGGCCTTAATGGGGGAGCCGAAGCCAGACTCCAAACATATGAAACAGAGAAAAAACAATACAGGCGCCACTTAGTAAAACTGTTTGCTTTAGTGCTATTGTAACATTAAAGTCTCTCACTCTTAGGTAAACTTTAACAGGCATATGAGCGGGCCAGCCCTCCTCCTGGTTCCTTGAGAGACTATCCGGATACACGTCTATGGACATCATGCCGGCTTTTCGCTCGGCACACAGGGATGTCTCTTCTCATTGAGAACACTTGGAGTACGATCGTGGACCGGACCACTCATATGCCTGTTAAAGTTTACCTAAGAGTGAGTGCTTTAGTGCTATTGTAACATTAAAGTCTAACAGTTTTACTAAGTGGCGCCTGTATTGTTTTTTTCTGTTGCTTCGGGTCATTGTCCATCTGCACTGTGAACTGCCGTCCAATGAGTTCTGAAGCATTTGGCTGAATATGAGCAGATAATATTGCCCGAAACTTAAGAATTCATCCTGCTGCTTTTGTCAGCAGTCACATCATCAATAAATACAAGAGAACCAGCTCCATTGGCAGCCATACATGCCCACGCCATGACACTACCACCACCATGCTTCACTGATGAGGTGGTATGCTTTGGATCATGAGCAGTTCCTTTCCTTCTCCATACTCTTCTCTTCCCATCACTCTGGTACAAGTTGATCTTGGTCTCATCTGTCCATAGGATGTCTTTCCAGAACTGTGAAGGCTTTTTTAGATGTTGTTTGGCAAACTCTAATCTGGCCTTCCTGTTTTTGAGGCTCACCAATGATTTACATCTTGTGTTGATCCCTCTGTATTCACTCTGGTGAAGTCTTCTCTTGATTGTTGACTTAGACACACATACACCTACCTCCTGGAGAGTGTTCTTTATCTGGCCAACTGTTGTGAAGGGTGTTTTCTTCACCAGGGAAAGAATTCTTCGGTCATCCACCACAGTTGTTTTCCGTGGTCTTTTGGGTCTTTTGGTGTTGCTGAGCTCACCGGTGCGTTCTTTCTTTTTAAGGATGTTCCAAACAGTTTATTTGGCCACACCTAATGTTTTTGCTATCTCTCTGATGGGTTTGTTTTGTTTTTTCAGCCTAATGATGGCTTGCTTCACTGATAATGACAGCTCTTTGGATCTCATATCGAGAGTTGTCAGTAACAGATTCCAAATGCAAATAGCACACTTGAAATGAACTCTGGACCTTATATCTGCTCCTTGTAAATGGGATAATGAGGGAATTACGCACACCTGGCCATGGAACAGCTGAGCAGCCAATTGTCCCATTACTTTTGGTCCCTTAAAAAGTGGGAGGCATTACAAACTGTTGTAATTCCTACACCGTTCACCTGATTTGGATGTAAATACCCTCAAATTAAAGCTGAAAGTCTGCAGTTAAAAGACATCTTGTGTAGTTTCAAATCCATTGTGGTGGTGTATAGAGCCAAAAAGATTAGAATTGTGTCGATGTCCCAATATTTGTGGACCTGACTGTATATACATACCCCACTTTTAAGTACACAATGGGGTTTATTTACTAAAGCTGGAAAGCGCAAAATCAGGCTCACTTCTGCATAGAAACCAATGAGCTTCTAACCCCAGCTTGTTCAATTAAGCTTTGGTAATAAAACCTGGAAGCTCATTTGGTTTTTATGCAGAAGTGAGCCTGATTTTGCGCTTTCCAGCGTTAGTAAATAAACCCCATTGTGTACTTAAAAGTGGGGTGTGTGTGTGCGTGCGTTTTATATGTACCGGTATGTGTAATAAAAAAAATAAAAAAAAATTATATATATATATATATATATATATATATATATATATATATATATATATATATATATATATATATATATAGCGATATTGTACACAATGAGCATGGAAATAGTTTGCTAATAAATAGATATAAAATAGACTATTTTGACATTAAAGATGGAGAACAGATAATAAAATAACCTTTCTTTCTCGTACATCACGGGACACAGAGCGACATAGTCATTACTAATGGGTTATATAGTTACCGTCAGGTGCTGGCACTGGCAACTTCCAAAACCGGAAGTACCCTCCCCTATATAAGCCCCTCCCATCCGGGAGCACCTCAGTTTTTTGCCAGTGTCTAAGGTGTTGGCCAAGAAGAAACATGTGTTTTTCACTGAGCTTGCGTACAGGTTCTTTTGGGCCTCAGTAAGCTATTCCGGATCCGACCAAAAAAGCTTCATAGCTAAACGGTCGGTACCCGGGCCTTGCAGAGAAGAGCAAGGTTCTGCCTGTAATGCTTCTCTTAGGAGAGCTGGACCCTGGGATCCAGAGCTCTGGTCATACCCACGACCAAGATGTTTTCTGTGCAGGGTGCTATACAGGTCCAGGGGAGTGGAATCCTTGGGAACCCGGTCCCTGAAGGTTTGATTACAATGCCTGCCGTGATAGGTGAAGTTTGGGCTTTTGTGGACCAAACAAAGTCCTGCGGCGGGGAACAGGTAAGTGGGGGCCCCCAGGAACTTGGTTCTATTGGGGGACCCCCAAGCCTAATTTGTCTTTCTGTCTGTTACCTAACGGTATTCCCGCTAATATCTGTGCATGCCTGTAACTACTAAAAAAAAATGTAATAATTTTTAATGGTGGTCAAGAAAAAAAAAAAAAAAGAATGTTTTTTTATATATGTTTAGTATATTAAACTGCGGTACCTGTGTTTGTCCACTAGAGGCCGCTGTGGAATGTTTTTCTTGTCATATGGACTAGTTTCTTCTCAGAGAGCAAAGTCCAGGCAGCTGGTGAGTTCTCCTACAGGAAACTGTTTCCTCTGCCATGTTGTAGTGTTCGTCTATCCCCCGGCCTGCGGCAAAGGGGGCCCTGGCTCCTGTCCCTGGTTTCCATGTTTGAAAATTAGCGCCGAGGCGCACGTGGCCGCGCGCGTGCGCGTGCACGCGCCTCTATATATAGAGGTGGCCGGAAAAAGGGGCGGGGCCTGGGGGATGACGCTCTGTGCGCGCCGCAGCGCTTCTGCGCATGTGCGGGCGTCCCAGCAGGTTTTTAAAAAGCCACATTATTGCAGTAAGCTGGCTATGAAGTACAGAGACAGAGCTGGCAACATTTAAAGGCATACAGCAAGCGGTTGATACAGGCATCCCCTAGAAAGGCACATTAGTAGACACCAACTGTTTATTATAGCAGCATTTATGCTAGACTATTATCAGTAACTGGTGTATTTTCGGCTGGAATACCTCAGCTTTGTGGCTTAGGAATATGCCGTCTAAAAACTCCGGGACTAGAAATTCCAGGAGGAATAGGGGGTCTCCATCGGGCTCTGAGGATCTTGGGCATGCTTTGGCTGCACCAGTCTCCCCTGAAGAATCAGAGGTTAGTGACCGTAGGGCACCCCCAGGAGTACCTGGTACTGTGGCTGTCCCCAGTTCACCTGCTCCTGTGTATGTAACAGAGGAGGTTTTTTCCTCAGCTCTGGGAGGGCTGGAAGAGAGATTGTCAGCATTAATTGCTGCTTCCCTGTCACAGGAGAAAAGCGCTCGATCTCCGTCTCCTCCCTCAGAGTGCCTGTTAACAGAGCAACAGTCCCATACAGAGAACGACCTACCTGAGGGGGATCAGGATGAGGTTGATTCAGTTGTAGAGGAATCAACAGTGGAGGAGCCGTTCTCAGCATCACATGCTGAGAGGTTATGGGTGCAGTCCCTGACTAATATGGTCCGATCAGCATTTAAAATGCCACTTGCGGAGCCATCCTCCTCTTCTGTCTCCTCGTTGGGGTCGCTAAAAGCTCCCCAGACTGTTTGTTCTTTTCCGATCCATCCTTTACTGGAGGGGCTCATTTACCAGGATTGGGAGCATCCTGACAAAATATTTACTCCCCCCAAGAGATTTCCGGTGGTCTATCCTATGGAGGATAAGTTCGTCAGAAAATGGAAGGTCCCTACAGTGGACGCAGCCATCTCTTGTGTGAATAAATCACTGACATGTCCGGTGGAAAATGTCCAAATGTTCAAGGACCCAATAGATAAAAAATTGGAGTCCTTATTGAAATCTGCTTTTTCTACAGCAGGATTGGTGACACAACCAGCAGTGGCAGCTATAGGGGTCTGCCAAGCAGTGAAGGATCAGTTGAAACAGGTCTTAAGGGACGTGCCAGATCAGCAGGCTCTTGCTCTAGCTGATCTACCTAGAGCCTTATGCTTTGCGGTGGACGCTATAAAGGATTCAATCCATCAGGCCTCCCGCCTTACGCTGTCTGTAGTACATATGCGCAGGCTTCTATGGCTCAAAAACTGGTCTGCTGAAGCTCCCTGTAAAAAATTGCTGGTCAGCTTCCCATTTCATGGGGAGCGCTTATTCGGGGAAGACCTGGACAAGTATATCCAGAGAATTTCCAGCGGTAAAAGTACACTCTTGCCGGTCAAAAATAGAGTTAGAGGTCCCTCTTTTAAGAGGCCGGCTTCTCCAGTCCCTAGGACATCGGCTGTGAAACAGTTCCGACGGCCTCCCCGGTCAAATCCCGGAGGTAAAAATCAGGGACAGTTGCAGGGTAACAAGAAGCCCTGGAGCAGGAGAGGTACAAAACCTCCCCCAAAGTCAAATGCATGAAGGGTTGCCCCCACCCAATCGGGTGGGGGGAAGACTTCAGTTGTTCACTGAAACCTGGCGGGACACGATCCGAGACAGATGGGTGCTCTCCGCAGTAAATCTGGGATACAAATTGGAGTTAAAAAACTCCCCTCCTTCCCGCTTTATAAGGTCGAACGTGCCAAGGGATCCCCAGAAGAGAGGATCCCTCCTGTTGGCACTGGAACAATTATTGCTTCAAGCAGTAATTATAGAGGTCCCCCTGGAAGAATGGGGGTTCGGGTTTTACTCAAACCTCTTTACAGTTCCGAAGCCAAACGGGGACGTGAGGCCCATATTAAATCTAAAAGGGCTAAACAAATTCCTACATATCAGGACTTTCCGGATGGAGTCGATCCGATCGGTAGCCACTGCCCTACAAGGGGAGGAATGGTTAGCCTCGATCGACATCAAAGATGCGTATTTGCACATCCCCATCTTTCCAGCCCACCAAAAATGTCTACGCTTTGCGATAGAAGGGCGCCATTTTCAGTTCAGAGCCTTACCCTTCGGTCTGGCCACAGCACCAAGAGTGTTCACAAAAATTCTGGCCCCATTATTGGCCAATCTAAGAACACGAGGTGTAACGATAATGGCATATCTAGACGACTTGTTGCTGATAGACCACTCAGTGGAAAAACTAGAAGTGGTTGTTCACGAGACAATCAAGTATCTGGAATATCACGGTTGGATTATCAACCGAGACAAGTCAGCCCTAAAACCAGTCAAAAGTCTGGAATACTTGGGGCTAAGGCTGGATTCAGACCAGAGAAAAATTTACTTGCCTCGAGAAAAGGGGTCGTCTTTGAGAGATTTGATCCACTTAGTGGGTTCAAAAAGACAGCCATCCATACGCCTGTGCATGAGGCTGCTGGGAAAAATGGTGGCATCATTCGAAGCAGTACCCTACGGTCAATTCCATTCAAGGAAGTTGCAAAGGGCCATACTGTCAGCCTGGAACAAAAAAGTTCAGGCTCTGGACGTACCAATGTCCTTGTCCCCTTCCATTCGCAGAAGCCTCCGTTGGTGGTTGGTTCCCCGGAATTTGGAAAAAGGGAAATCCTTCAGTCCGATTTCTTGGAAGGTGGTCACTACAGATGCCAGCCTTTTAGGCTGGGGAGCAGTACTGGAGCAATGGTCTCTCCAGGGCAGATGGTCGGATGCGGAAAAGGCCCTGCCCATCAATCTCTTAGAGATACGAGCAGCCCGGTATGCCCTAGTAGCATGGACATCCAAACTCCAAGGGTCCCCTGTCAGAGTTCAGTCAGACAATGCCACAGCAGTGGCATATATCAATCGTCAGGGGGGCACCAGGAGTCGTGCAGCCCAAAGGGAAGTAAATTACATCCTGAGATGGGCAGAAAGATATGTCCCAGCCATATCTGCGGTATTCATTCCAGGGGTGGAGAATTGGAAGGCGGACTTTCTAAGTCGCCAACAATTATGCCCAGGGGAATGGTCCCTTCATCCCGAGGTTTTCCGGACAATATGTCAGCGGTGGGGAACACCGGATGTAGATCTGCTAGCATCCAGGTTCAACACGAAAGTGGACAGGTTTGTCTCTTGGACAAGGGATCCCCTAGCGTGCGGCTCGGATGCCCTAGTGTTCCCTTGGGATCAGTTCAAGCTGATATATGCATTCCCACCGCCACAATTGTTACCTCGATTACTCCGCAGAATCAGGGTAGAAAAGAAACCAGTGATTCTGGTGGCTCCAGCGTGGCCCCGAAGAGCATGGTACGCGGAGATTGTAAAAATGTCTGTGGGGAGTCCTTGGACCCTCCCACATCGTCCGGACCTGCTTTCGCAGGGACCGATATACCACCCTTCCTTACCAGCCCTAGGTTTGACGGCCTGGCTATTGAAGCCCACATTCTAAAAAGGAGAGGGCTCTCTAATGCTGTGGTGTCTACCATGATCAATGCCAGGAAACCGGTATCCAGGCAGATCTACTATAGAATCTGGAAGGCGTACATCGCCTGGTGTGAGGCCAGGAAATGGCATCCACGTAAATACGTAATAGGTAGAATTCTGGACTTCCTACAATGGGCTGTAGATAGGAAGCTTGCCTTGAGTACTATCAAAGGTCAGATTTCGGCCTTGTCAATATTTTTTCAAAGGCCCTTGGCTTCGCATTCACTAGTCAAAGCCTTTATACAAGGAGTGATGCGTATTAGTCCTCCGGTTAATATTCCCATATGTCCATGGGATCTAAACTTGGTTCTGTCGGTTCTACAGAAACAACCATTTGAACCATTACAGCATATTTCCTTAGTGCTTCTCACCAGGAAATTGATTTTTCTAGTAGCCATTTGTTCGGCTAAAAGAGTATCGGAATTAGCAGCTATGTCCTGTAAGGAGCCATATCTGGTTATCCATAAGGACAGAGTAGTGTTACGTCCTCATCCAGCCTTTCTTCCTAAGGTGGTATCGAGTTTTCATTTGAACCAAGATGTGGTTCTTCCTCCTTTTTTCCCCAAGCCTACTTCGGTAGAGGAAAAGTTATTGCATTCTTTGGATGTAGTAAGAGCAGTTAAAGCTTATCTAAAAGCCACTGCTCAGATTCGCAGAACGGATACTTTGTTTATTCTGCCGGAAGGCCCCAGAAAGGGTCAGGCAGCGTCAAAATCTACTTTAGCCAAGTGGATTCGACAGGTCATAATACAAGCCTATAGCTTGAGAAGTAGACCGCCTCCGTTCAAAGTTAGGGCGCACTCCACGAGAGCAGTTGGAACTTCATGGGCAGTGCATCACCAGGCCTCCCTGGCTCAAGTCTGTAAGGCCGCAACATGGTCTTCCGTACACACGTTTACTAGGTTCTACCAGGTGGACGTTAGAAGTCAGGAGGATGTCGCCTTTGGGCGCAGTGTGTTGCAGGCCGCAAAAGATCCTCATGTCTGATAGCGCTCAGCTTATATATGGTGTATCCCCCCCCTCATTTGGCATTGCTTTAGGACATCCCATTAGTAATGACTATGTCGCTCTGTGTCCCGTGATGTACGAGAAAGAAAATAGGATTTTTATAACAGCTTACCTGTAAAATCCTTTTCTTGGAGTACATCACGGGACACAGAGCTCCCGCCCCTCTTTGGGGACACTTATTGCTTTGCTACAAAACTGAGGTGCTCCCGGATGGGAGGGGCTTATATAGGGGAGGGTACTTCCGGTTTTGGAAGTTGCCAGTGCCAGCACCTGACGGTAACTATATAACCCATTAGTAATGACTATGTCGCTCTGTGTCCCGTGATGTACTCCAAGAAAAGGATTTTACAGGTAAGCTGTTATAAAAATCCTATTATTGGCAATTGATGTACTTTGCAGCAAGCAGTGCTGACAGCACAAAGGAATCACCATTTGTATTGGCTTTATCTTGAACTGGCAGCATTTACAGAAGCAGTTTTGTAGAATATACAGAAGCCTGACTACAGATGAAGTGAAATATTCCGATACTGAAAGTCGTAGAGCCAGAAAGTGAATAATGATGAAGATGAAGCCTTGGAAGTATTTGGAACAGGGTGTGGAGGGGAAATACATTTTGTTAACTTGTATATCACGTTGAGGATTTTGTGGTCTCCAAGTGACATTTGTACCATTAATTCCTGGCTGACCTTTGATGTTTTCTTTTTACACGTATATACCAGGGGTCTCCAAACTTTGTAAACAAAGGGCCAGTTTACTATCCTTCAGACTTTAGGGGGGCCAGACCATGGCCATTGAGAGAGGAAAAGGTCTTGATGTCGGTGGGAAAAAACAATACCCCATTGTTTGTGTCACTGGGAGGAATTTTGTCCCAATATTGATGTCATTGGAAGGAATTGTGCCCCTTTATTGGCAATATATGGAAATCCAATATATGGAGTACCCGGAGGAAACCCAGGCAAGCATAGGGAGAACATACAAGTTTAATGCAGATAGTGTCCGGGCTGGGATGTGAACTGCTGACCACTAAGCCACTGTGTATAACACCTATGCTGCTACAACCGTTTATTTCAGCATTGTTCGGTCCAGTCCTTGTACAGTCTGATCCAGGAGTCTCTTCTTTCCTATCATCTTCTTGGGTCCCTGGTGCCTACTGTCCCTTTTCTGATGCAGATCCCTAAATGTCTACGTGACCCAATTCATAGACTCAAAATCTCCATGTACCCACCTTCTGAATGTTTGTTTTAAAGATAGTTTCTTTGCTTTCTTAGCTTATTCTAATCATTATTCTTTTCCTTTTTTCCCACAGCGGAATTTGTTAGAAGAGGACTCCGATGAAGAAGAAGATTTTTTTCTGTAAGTCAGTGGTAAAATCATAGAATGAATTATCTTTTAGCCACTTTCTAGTTGTGTGGATGACAAAATTATTGTTTGTTCTCAAAAGATTTAAAGCCTAACTCTATATTTATTGTCCCTCTAAATCATTTGTTTGGACCAGGCAGGCCCAGATGAACTGCACTAACAGTTGCGCTTGCTGGATACGCTGTATTAACTGTATAGTCTCAGCTACCTAGATTATATAGCGCTGTGTTTCGGCAGTGGGATGAGAACTTCACATCCTTTGCCGGAACAAAATAAAGTCAGGCTGAGCACTGCTTTGTATTCTGTAAAGGAATACAAAGCTGATTGGCTGAGACGAAGAGGCAGGTGGATGACGTCACAAACTCCTACACGGCCAATCAGAGGGAGCTTTGTATTTGTTCACAGAATACAAAGCTTCCTGTGAATGGTTAAGCAGCGCTCAGCACAAGTCTATTTTTTCCGGGAGTGAGAAGGGAAGTCCCAATGCTGGAACACAGCGATGTATACTGTATATACAGCTCAGGCTTTATACAGTTAATACAGACCACCCAGCAAGCACAACTGCAGTAAATAGATTGAGCCAAATGTAGAGTTAGGCTTTAAATTGATTCTGTTTTTACATAAACAGTTTCTGTAAAAATTTTAAGAAACTTCTCATACTTACCTGCCCTGCTGACCATATTGCTGGTCTTCTCAAAAATGGACTACCATTGTTGAAGAATTTTCGCATCAAGTGCATTTCTGATTGTGTTGTGCCTGGTTCCCCCTGTGCACTGGCATTCCCTGCATTAAGGTATAAAACATTTTGCCACTTGCTGTGCCCCCCCCACCTAAATCCTTACCTGAGTCCTGTTTTGATCCAGTGCTGTGCCCATCTGCCGGTCTTCTCTTCTCTGGGAGCCATTGGCGGCTGCTGCTGCTGTCAGTCAAATGCTGTGAGCGGGAGGTGGGTTTGAGCCGTGCTGTGTGTGTTGATGCACACAGCCCAGCTCAGGATTGTGACTACACGTCTGACCCCAAAGTGCTTGCTATGAGGGCAGATACAGAAGGAGGAACCAAGAGCGCTGGCTGGGAACCCCAGAAGAAGAGGTTTGGGGCTGCTCTGTGCAATACCACTGCACAGAGAAGGTAAGTATAACGTGTTTTTTTAATTAAAAAAAATGCCTTTAAAACTGCATTGAAGAGAACCAAAAGTGTTATCAAGCCCTTGCACACCAGCAGCCATGCTGAGCACATGGCCACTGGTTGTGTGTTGGAAGAATACAGTGCCGATGTGCTGATTCAAATGCATTGCACTGTTTAATTAATTTGTTTTGTTAAAACTGTATTGAAATGACACAAGTGCCATTTCATTCAGTTCTTTTGCCCGCAGTGCTGTGAATGCAGTCATCCCATTTTTGGATTGGGCTTGGTATTTTTGTTGTTTGGTTTGTATACAATTTAATGATACTCCTTTTTTACTTCGGAGATCACAGCACCCATATGACCAGTATGGTTATGTTTTAAAGTGTTAGCTTCTGGGCATGTGATTGCATATTCAGTCCTATGTTGTGTTTGGTTGTATCTAGTATGATTCTATGCATGAAGGTAAAAAGCCTTCTGGGTGTAGCACCCCCTTTTACTTACCTGAGCCTCATCTTGATCCAGCGATGTGCATGAGAGCAGCGGTTCCCCCGGGTCTCTCTCTCTCTTCATTGTCTCCTGCTACTGTCAATCGCAGTCGGTGAGCCAATGAGGAGAGCTTGGGGGGGGGGCGCCGAGCCGATTTCTGTGTTTTGAATGGATAATGTCCATTCACAGGAGCGTGGCTTGGGAGCAAGCCTGCTCGACTGGCCCCATTGCAAGAACTATAAATTTTTAATCCGTAACAATCGTCCATGTCTGTAAATATGGGGGGGGGGAATAATAATATATATATATATATATATATATATATATATATATATATACACCGTATTTATCGGCGTATAACACGCACTTTTTTTCCCCTGAAAATCAGGGGAAAATCGTGGGTGCGTGTTATACGCCGATACTGACATCCCTGAGCTGTCTCCGCTGACTGTGAGCGGAGCGAGATACACATAGCCGAATGTACTCGGCTATACTCGGCTTTTCTCGGCTCCGCTCACAGTCACGCCCAGTCCCGCCATTGGACCTGTGTTATGTCCATCATAGGGCGGGACTCGGCGTGACTGTGAGCGGAGCCGAGAAAAGCCGAGTATAGCCGAGTACACTCGGCTATGTGTATCTCGGCGGCGGCTCCGCCCAGTCCCTGCGTCCCCGGCGTTCTCGGCGGCGTCCGCACAGTCTCGGCGCCAATTTTAAAATGATGCACGGCGACTCTGGGGCAAGGCTGCACGGCGACTCTGGGGCAAGGCTGAAATGGACTCTGGGGCAAGGCTGCAATGGACACTGACAAGGCTGCACTGTGACAAGGCTGCAATGGACACTGACAAGGCTGCATTTAAATGTAAGTTATTTTTCCTTAAACTTCCCTGCTAAAAGTTTTTTCCCCTAAAATTTCCTCCTAAACTTGGGGTGCGTGTTATACGCCGGTGCGTGTTATACGCCGATAAATACGGTATATATTGTGAGGGGGTTAGCTCGGCAGCGGGTGTGTGTGACCCCTGGGATGGGCTCCCCACACAAAACAGGCCCAGCAAACGGAGGTTGTGGTTTTCAAAATCAAAAAGGTGCGGTTTATTTTCTATTTACAGTGACAAAACACAGCAAAGCAAAAGAAACATAAACAAAATAAATCCTGGTCAACTTGACCTCTGACTAAACATACAGGTTTCCTAACTAACAACTGGGATCAGCCTAGTGCTGTCCTAGTCCCTAAGTCCCTGGTTTTAAATGTCCAAGCAAATAGCCACACAGGCTTTGTCTCACCGCACAGGGGTTCACTCTCCCTAGACAGTCCACACAGGTCTGGTTCCAGGCATGAGCTAACACCTAATGAATCTGGGAGTTCTTATAGAGGCCTAAATGAGCTGACAAGCTTCAGCTGGTCTCATCAACTCCCTGTCTGCACGACGCCCCACACTCTCCCTAGAGGTATGAGTCATCCATGAGCCCACTAGCCTCAGCTGGGCTTATACAACTCTCCACCTAGTTGTATAAGTCGGCGTAAAGCCTGAATCTGGGCGAAATATATCTACCCCCCTGGATGCAACCAGGTGACTTTACCTTCCTGCTGTCACATACCCGCCCCTCTTGTTTTAACCTCGGGGTTGGAACACCAGCAATCAGGCATTCATGTACTCGAGACAAAGCATCCACATTCCCCATTTGAACGCCAGGGCGATGCTTTACTGTGAAGTTGAATTCCTGGAGGGCCAGGAACCACCTATTCACTCTTCTATTTGTTTCCTTGTTTTGAGCCATCCACTTTAACGGAGCGTGATCCGTAACCATGTCAAAGTGCCTACCTAGCAGGTAGTACCGAAGGGAATCTAGAGCCCACTTCACCGCTAAACACTCCTTTTCAACGGTGGCGTAATTTACCTCATGGGACTTCAACTTCCTGCTGAGGTAAATGACTGGGTGCTCTTCCCCGTTCCAGACCTGGGACAATACTGCTCCTAACCCCACATCTGACGCATCACTTTGTACGACAAAGTCTTTAGAGAAGTCGGGTGAGTACAACACTGGCTGGCTACATAAGGCTTGTTTCAAGAATTGGAATGCTGCCTCAGCCTCGGGGGTCCATTTAATCATGACCGACCCTTTCCCCTTCGTCAGGTTGGTTAGGGGCACAGCCTTAGAAGCAAAGTGGGGAATGAATCGCCGATAATACCCAGCGATTCCCAGAAAGGCTCGTACCTGCTTCTTGCTGTTGGGACGTGGCCAACTCTGGATGGCCTCGACTTTGTTGAGTTGGGGTTTTATTACTCCCCTCCCAATGGTGTACCCAAGATATTTGGCCTCCTCCTGCCCAATGGTACACTTCTTGGGGTTAGCCGTAAACCCCGCTTCCCGAACAGAGTCCAGGACTGCTTGCACTTTTGGCAGATGTGAGGCCCAATCTGTGCTATGGACAATTACGTCATCCAGGTAAGCCGCAGCATACTTCCGATGGGGCCTCAGCATCTGGTCCATTTTCCGCTGGAATGTGGCCGGCGCATTCTGTAACCCGAACGGCATTCTTTTATATTGGAACGCCCCGTCTGGGGTTACAAATGCGGTTTTCTCTTTGGCCGACTTGGCCAGGGGGATTTGCCAATACCCTTTTGTGAGGTCAAGAGTCGTCATGTATCGGGCTGTTCCCAGCCGGTCGATCAACTCATCTATACGTGGCATGGGGTAGGTGTCAAATTTTGTAACTTTGTTCAACTGACGAAAATCGTTACAAAATCGCCAGCTCCCATCCGGTTTAGGCACCAACACAATGGGACTAGACCAATCACTTTGGGACTCCTCTATCACCCCTAAGTTCAGCATTTTCTGTACTTCCTCCCGTATTGCCTCCCGTCGGGCCTCTGGGATCCGATAGGGTTTTAACTTCACCCTTTCACCGGGCGGGGTAATGATGTCATGCTCTACCCCAAATGTTTGTCCCGGCAGCTCAGAGAATACCTCCTTGTTGCGAAGCACAAACTCTTTAACCTCCTGTTGTTGGGGTTGTGACAAGGTGGCTGCTATTCCAACCTCAGGAATCACGCAACCAGTTTGAGCTGGTGACCAAGTGTCTGCGACTAGGGACTCTCTATCCCTCCAGGCTTTCAACAGATTAACGTGATAGATCTGTTCGGGCTTTCGCCTTCCTGGTTGTCTGACCTTGTAATTCACTTCGCTCACTTTTTCCATTATCTCATAGGGGCCTTGCCATTTGGCAAGGAATTTACTTTCAACCGTAGGGACAAGTACCAGTATCCTATCCCCCGGGGAAAAGGTACGGGTCTTGGCTCCACGGTTGTACACTCTCTGCTGTGCTAACTGCGCTTGGGCCAAATGTTCCTTCACGATGGGCATTACCTGTGCAATTCGGTCTTGCATCAGGGCGACATGCTCAATCACACTCCTGTGGGGAGAACTCTCACTTTCCCAAGTTTCCTTGGCAATATCCAACAGCCCTCTTGGGTGTCTCCCATACAGTAACTCAAAGGGGGAGAATCCCGTAGAGGATTGGGGCACCTCCCTAATAGCAAACATCAGATAAGGAAGTAGACAGTCCCAATCCTTTCCATCTCTATCCACCACTTTCTTCAACATTTGTTTTAGGGTTTTGTTGAATCTTTCAACCAGCCCATCGGTTTGGGGGTGATACACAGATGTACGTAATTGCGTCACTTTGAACAATTTACACAGCTCCTTCATAACCCGGGACATAAAGGGTGTACCTTGGTCCGTAAGCAGTTCTTTACAAATACCCACCCGGCTAAACACAAGAGATAGCTCTTTGGCTATGGTTTTGGCCGAGGTATTTCGGAGAGGGATCGCTTCTGGATAACGGGTGGCATAGTCCATTATAACTAATATGTACTGGTGCCCCCTAGCGGACTTGATTATAGGACCTACCAAATCCATGGCGATCCTCTCAAACGGGACCTCAATGATGGGTAGAGGGACCAGCGGGCTACGGAAATGTGGCATCGGGGCCGACCTCTGACACACAGGGCAGGAGGAACAATAATTTTCTATGTCCTTCATCACCCCCGGCCAATAGAATCTCTGTAATACCCTCTCTCGGGTTTTCTCTGTCCCCAGATGACCTCCAAGAATGTGCCCATGGGCCAACTCCAACACCAACTTCCTGTAAGGTTTGGGCACCACAAGCTGCTCAACGGTTTCTTCTGCCCTTTTTGCCACCCGATACAGTAGGTCCTTCTCTACGCTGAAGTATGGGTAAGTGCAGGTATTATCTGGGTTCACTAACTCGCCATCTATTTTCACTACGTTTTCCCGTGCCTTTATTAGGGCGGGGTCTTTCAACTGTTCTGTGGCAAAGTTTTCCCTGTGAACCTCAAGATCAGAAAACTCCACAGACGGTAGGTTTTCGTCTGAGGAGGTGGGCTCCTCTCCAGTTTCTTGAGTCTCCCCTGCCAATACTGATAAGGGAAATTCCGGAGAGTCCTCACCACTCTCAGGGGAGTTCTGGCTATCACATTCCTGGTACATAGGGGCACCAGTGGGGGGCTCAGGATCATCCCACAGTTCCCAGAACTTCGGAAAATCCCTTCCCACAATGGCGTCATGCGGTAACTGAGATACTAAGCCCACTGGATGAGAGAGGGTACCTTTGGGGGTCTCGAAACACACTGTAGTCACTGGATACTCTCGGGTGTCCCCATGCACACAAATAACAGCTACCTTGCTATTCCCAAAGACCTCTGTTTTAACTAACTCAGCCTTTATCAGGGTCACAAGGCTACCTGAATCCAGCAATACCACAACATTTCTACCATTAACACACATTTTGCATAAATGTTTCTCAGTTCCTCGAATGGCAGTGCATGCGACTGTCGCACACAGCGACTGACGTCTGCCCGTCAGAAAGTCACACTGCATGGGTTCCTCCACCACCGGGCAATTGGCTGCAATATGTCCCGCTTGCCGGCAGCGGTAGCAAACGATCCTTCTTGCCGCCTCTTGAGCCGCTGATTTCCCAGGCTGTTCTCGCCAAACTTGGGGTAGAGCTCCCACCCTCTCACTCTCTCCACCCTCACCCCTTGGAATCCTCTTATCCGCCCCTGGGGATGGTCTGGTCTTAGGGTGGAAAGTCCGAGTGTCTCTGGAAGAGGCCGTCAGGTTCTCTGTAGCCAAGTATTTCTCCACACGATCCACAAGACCATCGGCCGTCTCTGGGTCTCCATGGCTTACCCACTTTTGGATGGCAGTAGGAAGAGCTCTCAAAAACCGATCCATTACAACACGTTCCACAATCTTTGGTGCGGACAAAGTCTCTGGCTGTAGCCACTTTCTGCTCAGGTGAATGAGATCATACATTTGAGACCTGGGGGGTTTTCCAAGCTGGAAAGTCCAGTTATGCACACGCTGAGCCCGGACAGCCTGGGTGACACCCAGCCTTGCCAAAATTTCAGCTTTTAGCATCACATAGTCTTTTGCTTGGTTAGGCTCTAGGTCATAGTAAGCTTTCTGCGATTCACCAGTTAACAGAGGAGCCACCAGTCCAGCCCACTGCTCCTCAGGCCACTTTTCTCTTTCAGCGGTCCTTTCAAATGTGGTCAAAAATACCTCTGGATCATCCTCTCCAGTCATTTTTGTCAATAAACGACTCACCCCAAAGGACGCGGTATTAGTGGGACGGCTTTCCTCACTGGTCTGCGGACGTTGCTGCATTACTGCTTCCATTTGTTGTAGTCTCTGCTCTTGCTTCTGTAACAGGTCTATGAAGCGGGCCTCAGATTGCTGCTGGGCTTGTTGCTGAGCTTCCAGACTCTGTTGGTGAGCTTGCTGCTGGGCTGCAAGGCTCTGTTGATGAGCTTGCTGCTGGGCTGCAAGGCTCCTTTGCAAACCTGCATTTGTCTGCTGTTGATTGGCATTTGCTAGAGCCAGCTGTTTCAGTATCTCCTCCATGCTGGCTTAAAAAAAACTGCCACTGGTTCTCCACCAACTGTGAGGGGGTTAGCTCGGCAGCGGGTGTGTGTGACCCCCGGGATGGGCTCCCCACACAAAACAGGCCCAGCAAACGGAGGTTGTGGTTTTCAAAATCAAAAAGGTGCGGTTTATTTTCTATTTACAGTGACAAAACACAGCAAAGCAAAAGAAACATAAACAAAATAAATCCTGGTCAACTTGACCTCTGACTAAACATACAGGTTTCCTAACTAACAACTGGGATCAGCCTAGTGCTGTCCTAGTCCCTAAGTCCCTGGTTTTAAATGTCCAAGCAAATAGCCACACAGGCTTTGTCTCACCGCACAGGGGTTCACTCTCCCTAGACATTCCACACAGGTCTGGTTCCAGGCGTGAGCTAACACCTAATGAATCTGGGAGTTCTTATAGAGGCCTAAATGAGCTGACAAGCTTCAGCTGGTCTCATCAACTCCCTGTCTGCACGACGCCCCACACTCTCCCTAGAGGTATGAGTCATCCATGAGCCCACTAGCCTCAGCTGGGCTTATACAACTCTCCACCTAGTTGTATAAGTCGGCGTAAAGCCTGAATCTGGGCGAAATATATCTACCCCCCTGGATGCAACCAGGTGACTTTACCTTCCTGCTGTCACAATATATATATATATATATATATATATATATATATATAATATATATAATTTATTCTAGTTCACGGGGTCCAGCATTGCCTTCCTTGCAGCTCATAGTTCTCCTTCGCTAGTCTCTCCTCTCGCGCTGTGGACCTGCATATGTGTGAGATGTTCCTCTGAAACACTGATAAGCTAAGTTTACGCTTGTGGTTAGGGGATGGTAAAACAGCGGTTTTCACTGTCCTGAAGCTGCAAAGGCAGCTGGACAGGGTTGTATGCATGCCACAGCCACGATGAGGCTTCACTTTGTGGCCTCTGCGTTTGACGGGCTGTACCGTCCACCAAATGTGACCTATTCAAGCGGATAGGGCTGCTCCACACCTGCCCTGCAACCGCATGCATTGGTTGCGGCATGGTGCTGCAGTCTTTTAGAGATTAAAACAAGTGGTAAGAAAGCAAAATAATGCCTCTCAAACGTCCTCTGGATGTCTTCCCTGGTTTGGTCTTATGTGTATCAGGGGTTCAGCTGAAAACATTCAAGCAAAAATGAAGACTGAGATTCTACTCTGATGGCTGTATAGCCAAGTTGTGTTTCCAGATACTCGTGGAAAAACTGATCAACCTCACTTTCCTGAACTCCTCATTAAGAAAATTATTTTACCATTTAAATGTTCCACTTCCACTATGTTCTGCCTGGTTTTATTATTGTCACCTCAAACAAATGAGGAGCTGTCACTGTGCTGCCAATTTCTTCTTCTAGTTGGACATTACACATGCAGCTGTCACTGCCGCAGTCCTCAGAGGTGTAGAACAGGCAGTGATGAGGCGGTATATCGCATCCTCACCAACTTATTTAAGCCTGTGAATGTCACACACCACACTTGGCTATGAAGCATTTGCGGCACGACCCCATTGGCTTAAATGGGTTGCGTTTGGCGTGTAGTAGTGGCTGCTGAACTTAACAGCAGGAATCATTTTTGCCATGGCCCCAAAGCAAAGCACCGTGACTGCAGCTTATGTACACCCCTTTCTACTGCCTCTGCAGTTTAAAGGGGGCAGTAACAACATGGCGCAACTGCATGTTTTTACTGCAAGTGCAAAGGAACTCTTCTTCTTCTTTTTTTTTTTTTTTTTTTTTTTTTAGTTTTGGATAGAGATGGGAAGGACTAGAAACTTTATTGCTGTTTGTGTCACAGACTAATATGGTGCTTTTTTTTTAGTAGAGTGGTAAAGAGTAAGAACATCAATTTATATAGCTGTTTGTGTCCTCCTTATAATAATTCATCTTATTTCCTGTACTAGTGGTCTTCAGGAACAGAAATTACAGTCACCTCGTGTAATCCCCCAAAATCATCCATACAGATCAACTATTTAATGGCCCTGTAATCTATTTTTCATGAAATTGTTCTTAACCATTTTTCCACCTTTTTGTATGTCCTCCATTAGCTCCTGAACCTCTCCTTTTCCCTCTCTCTTCTATGGGTTTGGAATGAGCAGTACACATTAGTAGTGTTGTGCACTGCTCTATGCACACTACATATCTCATAGTCTATAGTGCCCAGTCCATCTCAGGAGTCAACAAGAGAGGGTAGCTACATCCCTACATACAGTGAGACCATGGAAGCCTCCCTCTAATAGGAAGGCAGATCAAAGCAAAAAAAAAGACATTTTGAGATTTGGAGGAGGCTGAGAGCAATAGAATATTCTCTTTGAGTTGAGAATACATACTGGAATAGATTTTATTTATTTATTTTTTAACCAGAGTGCAATTTATGGATAATAAGGACATAACCCTTGGTTATACTTGATATCTTACTTGATATCTTTCAAGAGCAACAGCAAATTGTTCCGTTGTTGTCGGAAAGTCAGATTCGTGTGTATGAGGCTTTAGGGCGACAACAGTGCTCAGTATGGTTGTCACCCTTGGACAGGAAGTCCAGTGGATCCTTGTATTACGAGCATAATCCGTTCCAGGAAAATACTTGTAATCCAAAGCACTTGCATATCAAAGCATGTTTCCCCATAGAAGTCAATGGAAACTAAAATAATTTGTTCCACATTGACTTCTATGGCATGCAATACCGCATGTGGCCAGAGGTGGGGGGGGGGCGCCGGAGAGACTCGGAGACCATTCGGCTGCATTCGGAAAGGCTCAGGAACGGAGTATTTCCCAATGGCTCCGATCGGCTCCTGCGCCCCCGCACCTTAGGCCAAATGCGGTACTGCACACTGCAGAGGCTTGAATCCTGCTCGTTTTGCGAGACAACACTCGCAAACCGAGTCAGGATTTTAAAAAAATTGCTCGTATTGCGAAACGCTCATTAACCGCGTTATTCGCAATCTTAGGTTCCACTGTATATGAATATTTTTTTTTTTAACATGGTGGATGCAGCATTGGTCCGATACTGCATCTGTCCCCCCGCTGATGACTCAGTTCTCACAGCTCCCTTAGCAGAGAGCTGGTGATTGTCAGTCACCGCTGTCTGCTATGCCCCCCGTGCTCTCTGGAGCTCTGGGCTGTGGAGGGGGCAGGAGCGGCCAGCTCAGGCTCTCAGCGGGTCGATGAGAGGCTGAGGCGGGTGACTGTCCAGGGATGTGGGTTGATCCCAACTTTATTGTTGCGATCTTGCCTGAGCCTGGACCGGTTTGGGGACATCAGCCGACAGCGGGATTTAGCCTGCTGTTTGCTGAAAACAGGTCACAGGAGTGCAGAACAAAACATATTATAGCGCACAGATTCAAGAATCACATTTATCCTGCAAGGCTAGTTAAAAACACCTGAACATATAAATAAAAATATATACGGGGGTTTGGTCACACTATATGGTCATATAGTGCTAAGCCCAAAAACTGCGACAAAGTACCTCGAATTTCGTGGGTCCTACCCTAGTAATAGAATGAAAGCACCTGCGTCTCAACCATGGGAGCCGAACTCCTCTATGTGGGAGAACTGAATGGATTCCTCCTATGAACTGGTGGCCACTAATAACAGGTGATGAGGAGTGCAGAACAAACCGCTTTGGCTGTAATTCTCCTTTAATGACAAGATTACCAGTTCACACTGTAGCGATGCTGGAACCAGTGCGATTCCAGCGCCGGTTCCCGCATCGCATCTTTCCTGCAGGCAGTTCACACTTCCCTCTGCGAACCGCTGTGCGTGTCAATACAATGTGAATGATTCCCCCAGAACGGTTCACAGATCTCTGTTCGAACTGTGGATTTGGACAGGAATCAGATCGCATGGGTGAGAACATCCATGTGATCTGATTCCAGTGCGGGGGGTGGGGGGAAAACTCCATGCACCTTCTTTTTTTTTTTTTTTTTGAAAATCCAATGTTGGTTCAGCCATTCAACTGTATGGCTGAACTCGCATTGCACAGACATCGCATTTGATCAGCACCGCAGTGCGGGTGTGAATCATATGCAATGTCTGTGTTCCCTATAGTGTGAACCCGGGCTTACACTAAAAGAAAAATGTGTGAGCAGAAGAAAAGGAATGCAGCCACCACATCTAAGGCTGGATTTCCACCTATGCATTTTTAGTGCTTTTTGCATTTTGTAGATTTGCACTACAGTCCATTTTACATGGTTTCCTATGGAACACGATCTGTAGTGCAAATCTGCAAAATGCAAAAAGCTCTACAAATGCATAGGTGGAAATCCAGCCCTCAATATAGGTTTTCTGTGCACAGCATCTGACATGTTAACATTTTGGTTGTTGCATCCAGGTATGTTTATTTGAACTGTTAGTTGTAGGTACAGTAGCGTTGTTTTATAGCATTAAATGACTGTATTCTCTATTATAGCAGGACAGCAGCCAGAATTTTAAATGATGGTTGCTTTGGATACACGACAAATAGAAGTTCTTTCTCTTCAGAATTATTTTTTATTTAATCATGCAAGCACACTTGGAAGAAAATTAACACAACTTCTATGAAAATGGATACTTGCCTAGGCCAGGGGTCTCCAAACTATGGCCCTCCCAGTTTTTCAGGAACTACAACTCCCATCATGCCTAGTCATATCTGTGAATGTCAGAGTTTTACAATGCCTCATGGGACATGTAGTTCTGCAACGGCTGTGGGGGCATCGTTTGGAGATCCCTGACCTAGACAATCATGTATTTAGGCTGGTAATATTTTCTATAAATATAGTTTCATAAACTTTTACCACTAAGAGGAGATCTAGATCTTGATCACATAAGCTATTATTAGTTATACGAAACTAATTGGTGAGGTGGAAGTAGGAATAATTGAAGCCTAAGGAATCCGTGCATTGAACCCGCACAAATGTACACTTTTTGATATGCACGTGGAGATCAATGCAGGTCTGTGCAGCGGGCTGCCTCTCATTTATTTTACCAGGCTGTCTGCTCGGGTCTACGCGGAAAACACCTGTGCATCCGCATGGGTGATGACGACCCCTTCGCAGTCCAAGATTCAGGATCATCTTTGTAAAACATAGGACACGTTTGTGGTTGCTGTGATTTTACTGCCCCCAAATGCCTCCATCCCCCCCAAAAGCTGTAAAGGTCAAGCAAATGGGGCTGCACCACATCTGCCCCAGAATTCACATACAATGCACTGCTGCGGTGGTGCAGCATTTACAGGGTTAAAATTGGTGACATGTCACCACCTGTCAAACTCCTCTGAAAAGCCATCTGCCGCTAGTATGACCCTAACAACCTAGCCTTGACAGTGGTGCATGCTGATGTCAAATTTAGTATGTTACATGTTTGGCTATTACTTACATGTAATGAGTTTGCAATTCATGATCTCTACAAGCACTGGTGACATAGCCCTGGCTTCACAGCTGTGCCATGGGAAGGCTACATTACCAATGCCTTTTATAATGACCTGTGAGCTCTACGAAGAAAAAAAAGAATGATTGGGCTTTTTCCAGAGATCTCAGAAGATTTCTTGAAATGCACCTAACTTCTGCAGTGTTATAGCCCCTGTCAGTTTTTTTTTTTGCCATCTGTGCCTTCTTGTGGGGAGATTTCCCTTTGCATCCTGTCCCATAGTTAAAACAGGAAGTGAGAGCAAGTCCCCCCAAAGTGAGGGAATCCCTGGCTGTCATCAGAACTGGTGTCCTCACTGGAAGTTTTCCCATCTATTACTATTCTAGGGACAACCCAAAACTTGGGTTTTTCTTTCACTTGGTGATAATGATAAACAGGACCAATAGAGAGGGTAAATCTACCTGAATGAGGGAATAGACAGCAATACAAACCTGACAGAGGTTCTAACCCCCTCTCTACTCTATCCAAACTTAAAAAAAAAAGGTTTTGGCTGCAGCTTCGTTTTTAAAGCGGAGGTAAACCCATTGATTTAACAGTTTCAAAAACAGTTGTATTCCCGGTGTTCGGTCGATAAGTGCCTGGAATGGCACTCCAGCTGATTTCCAGATCAGCTGGAGTGACGTCACCATTGTGCATACCTTATGAGCTTTTTTCGACGGGAGACACCATTTCTTGGGCACAATTGAATGCTATGCAACCAGCAGAGGGACTCCGTATTTGTCATATTGTGACTCGCTGTTGCGCCTCGGGTTTACAGCAAGGCACAATCTGACATCTACGGTGTCCCTCCGCTCATTGCATAGCTTTCAATTGTGGCCGTGAAAGTTATCTCCCGTAGAAAAAAACCTCCTACGATGTGCGCATGCGCTATGGGGATGTCACTCCGGCTGATTGGCAAATCAGCTGGAGTGCCCTTCCGTTCTGCGCATGCACGGACACTTTCCGACGGAGGGCACAAATCGATAGAACACCGGCATGCTGGGAAGGCTAACTGCCACATTGGTTATGCTTTCAACCAAACTGTCAAACCATCCCATGGCTGGTGTCATAACTGATCATATGCAGCACCATGGCAGTTGAAGGTTAAACAGAGGCCAAGATGGCAGCTTCCTTGGCTGAAAACGATAGGAGGGTTTACTTCCACTTTAAGACAGTAAATCTTGGACATTAAATGGACTTTCACCGAAAATGGAAAGCACTGCTCTTTCTCCCTTCCTTCTTTTTTTTTTTTGATAGGTACCCATTCCTATTTCTTTAATTTTCAGCAAAAGTGACAAATTTCAATCTATATCCAGCTTAAAGTGGTTGTAAACCCACTTTTTCAACTTGCACCTACAGGTAAGCCTAGATTAAGGCTTACCTGTAGGTGCAAGAAATATCTCCTAAACCTACACGGTTTAGGAGATATTTACTAAAAATGACAGGCGCCGCTGTCTACGGCGCATGCGCGCCATAGACAACGGCGCATTCATGGGGTTAATCCCATTCACAAAATCGGCTACTTCCCAGCAATCGCTGGGCGTAGCCGAATGTGACAGCTCCCGCGCGCATTCGCGGAGTCACGTCTTCGCCGCTCCGGCCAATCACAGCGCTGGAGCGGCGCTGTGATTGGCTGGTGCGGCGATACCCGGAAGTAACATTCCGGCTATCGCCGCAGTGATGTCTGCGTCTGGACAGAGGAACGCGGACTGCTTCGGGGGACCCGATCTAAGGTAAGTGGTACATAATGAGCTAGTATGCTAGTCATACTAGCTCATTATGCCTTCCTCTTGCAGGTTGGCTAAAAAGTAAAAAAACTTTTAGTGGGTTTACAACCACTTTAACCACTTCAATACCAGGCACTTTTGCCCCTTCCTGCCCAGGACAATTTTCAGCTTTCAGTGCTGTTGCTGAAAGCTGACACTTTGAATGACAATTGCGCAGTCATGCAACACTGTAACCAAACTAAATTTTTATAATTTTTTGTTCCCACAAATAGGGCTTTCTTTATCGTACACCACGGGACACAGAGCTAGTCATTACATAATGGGTTAAGGGTCACCAGCGGTGATTGGACACTGGCACAACCAATGGAAGACAGTTCCCCTCCATATAACCCCTCCCATCAGGGAAGTACCTCAGTTTTTTCGCCAGTGTCGAAAGGTGTTGGACGCGTTAGGAGGTGCTAAAGGAAAGCTCTACCAAAGAGACCCTCTGGGGGTAAAAGAGCTATGCTTTCGGATCCATCCAAGACGCCTACAAATGAGCTGAATCTGGATGGGATCCGGGCCTCATCCATGAGGCGTCGCCTGTAATGTCTCTCTTCGGAGGACTGGGCTCTAAGATCCAGCACTTTCGCTATTTCGCTATAAAGTCCTGGTAAGAGTCTTGTACAAGGCCCAGGGGAGAGGTATCCTTTAAATAGGAACCCATATCCCTGAAGGTTGGCACACATAGCCCACCGTGAAGGGTGAAGTTTGGTATCTGTCTGAAAACTTTCAGCAGAAAAACCTGCGGCGTGGATAAGGTGAGATTAGAAGGTCCATAACTAGGTTGGGACCTTTTTCAAAAAGTGGATGTCTTCTTTTTTTCCACCACTGGGGGGAGTAAAGAGCTGAATATACTCACCTCACTCTGTTCAGTGTCGGCTTCGGCGAAGTACACTGCTCGTCACCTCCGCTGCTGAGCTTGCTGGGGCACCCCGATCCTCCTTTCGGTGGCCGACCAGACACCTGTGGGAACAAGGGCTGATGAGAGTCCTCTCTCACTATGGCCACCGCCATAGCGCTAAGGGCCGCGCGCGCGGGAGCGCGCTTTATCGGAGGGGGGGGGCGAAGGCGTGCGCGGGCACGTGGCGCGCGCAGGCACAGAAACGGCGCCAAATTGAAAAGACTGTCAGTGTGAGAAGCACTGCAGCAGCAAGCAAGCTCGTTAGTTCTCTTATTCCTGGCAGAGAAACACAGCAGCTATACAGGGACGTAAGACTCCATGTGGTTGGATTGGGTACTTCCTAGAAGACATCCATGTTATGCATAGTTATGTGTTAAAAGTTGCATACTTAATGTATTTGCTAAACTAAACACGGTAGTATATGCATTTAGGTACCTTGTATTTTGTCTAAACAGTAAGCCTTCCAGGGGAAGTAATACGGACAAAAAGAGATAAGAAAGCACCACCGCCTGAGAGGAGGCTCTAACTGTGCTGACTCTGTACCTTTCTCTCCTGTGTTGCTAAATGCACCTGTTCAGGATGAGCCATTACCTCTGTCAGGTATGGCGGCTTCCCCAGTGAAGCCTGGGCCTGTATATGTCACTGAGGACACTTTATCAGCTGCCCTAAACAATCTGGAGGAAAAAATTTCTACCTTAATCGCTAAGTCCTCTAAAAAGGGACAATAAGCGAAGCAGGTCTCTTCCAGTATTGGACCTCCCTTCAGAAGTACCTGAGGGAGGAGGATGAGGAGGAGGAGGCTACATCAGCAGAGGATGAGGAGCCAGATTTTAAGGTCACAGGTACAATGCTATAGCAGTGCATTTAAGTTAACCTCTGCGGAGGTAACAGAATTACCTGTCTCCTCCCTAGGGTCATTAAGATCCCTGCAAGGTGCATGCTCCTTCCCGGTTCATCCGTTACTAGAGGATCTAATATACGCAAACTGGCAACATCCAGATAAGCGTTTCTCACCTCCAAAAAGGTTTAACATTCTTTATCCTATGGGGGAAATTTTTTTTTTTTAAAGAAATGGAGCCTGCCTGCGGTAGTTGCGGCTATTTCTTGTGTAAATAAAAACCTGACATGTCCGGTGGATAATGTACAAGGGTTTAAAAGATCCTTCTGAGAGGAAGTTGAAATCCTCCTTCCTTTTGGCCGGCTCAATTACCCAACCTGCAGTAGCAGCAGTCGGTATGGGTCAGGTCATCAGCCAACAGGTAAAGCAGGGGCTGAAGGAACTGCCTTCAGAGCAGGCTAGAAATTGGGAAAATTTGCCTAAAGCCTTATGCTTCACAGTGGATGCCATGAGAGATTCTATCATACAGGCATCACGCCTTACACTCCAGCTGGTACAGATGCGCAGAGTACTTTGGCTTAAGCATTGGTCAGCGGAGACCCCATGCAAAAAGCTGTTGGCAAGTTCCCGTTCCATGGCGAACGCCTATTTGGGGAAGATTTAGAAAAATATATACAGAAGATCAAGTGGTAAAACGACTTTTACCTGAGAGAAAGAAAAACAAGAGATCTTGTTTTAAACGCTCTCTCCCCAGCTCCCGGGAAATCTGACTCCAACCAGTGGCGGCGGCCTGTTTTAGCCGCCCACAAAAGCCAAGGGGCAAGCTCAGAAGAACAAGAAGCCGTGGGGTGCAAGAGCTAATAAGCAAGCCCCCAAAGCCTCTCAGTGAAGGGGCGCCCCCGCTCGGCCTAGTGGGAGGAAGGCTTTGTCAGTTCTGAGCAACTTGGTGGTCAGAAATCCAGGACAATTGGGTAGTATCCACAATATCCTCAGGGTACAAACTGGAATTTCGAGAGATCCCATCTTCTCAATTGCGAGGTTCAAGACTCTCCAAGGATCCACAAAAAAGAGAATCCTTCTTCAAAGGTTTGAATCACTTAATGGCTCAAGGGGTAGTTACAGACGTACCCCAAAAAGAGCGAGGTTCAGGTTTTTACTCAAACCTCTTTGTGATTCCAAAGCCAAATGGAGATGTCAGACCCATCCTGGATCTAAAATCCCTAAATCGGTTCCTGAGCGATCGCCATTTTCGAATGGAAACGATCCGATCCGTGGCTGCCACTTTAAAGGGCGGAAAATTCATGGCGCCCATAGATATCAAGGACGCACATTTACACATACCCATCCTCCCCGCTCACCAAAGATTCCTAAGGTTTGCGGTAGAAGATCGCCACTTTCAATTTGTGGCTCTGCCGTTTGGTGTAGCCACCGCGCCCATAGTATTCACAAAGGTGCTAGCTCCTCTGTTAGCAAACCTAAGAACACGGGGCATTGCGGTAACAGCCTATCTGGACGATCTACTAGTAATAGATCAGTCAAAGGACGGATTGGGTCACGCTGTACACACTACAGTAGGATACCTGGAGCATTTAGGATGGATTATAAATTTACAAAAATCCTCTCTCCAGGCCCAAAGAAGGCTAGGGTACCTGGGCATGATCATAGATACAGCCCAAAACGGGGTATACCTGCCAGAACCGAAGATACAGTCTCTGAAAGACCTGATCCACAAGGTCAAAGCAAACAAGAGGCCGTCTATTCGCCTTTGCATGAGACTATTGGGAAAGATGGTAGCCTCCTTCGAGGCGGTCCCTTACGCCCAGTTTCATTCGAGACTACTTCAAGGCAATATTTTAGCTTCCTGGAACAGGAAGAGCCAAGCTCTGGATATACCCATGCGCCTGTCCTCACAAGTACGCCACAGCTTCGATTGGTGGCTAGAAGCCAGGAATTTACGGAAGGGAAAGTCCTTCCTCCCAGTGGCCTGAAAGGTGGTATCTAGGGATGCCAGCCTATCGGACTGGGGTGCAGTATTCGAGGAGGCTTCTACCCAGGGAACCTGGGCCAAGACTCAGGGGATCCTGCCCATCAATGTGCTAGAGATCCGGGCGGTATATCTAGCCCTCAAAACCTGGACATACAGGTTACAGGGCTACCCAGTTCGGGTTCAATCCGACAATGCTACTGCAGTAGCTTACATCAATCACCAAGGAGGCACCCGCAGTCGGGCAGCCCAAAGAGAGGTGAACCGGATCCTGGCATGGGCAGAAGAGCATGTACCTTGCCTTTCTGCAATCTTCATTCCAGGGATGGAAAATTGGCAAGCAGACTACCTGAGTCGTCAGCAGCTGCTACCAGGGAGTGGTCTCTTCACCCCGAGATCTTTCAGGCCATATGTCTGAGATGGGGAAACCCAGATGTAGACCTGCTAGCTGCCAGGTTCAACAAGAAATTGGACAACTTTGTGTCCAGAACGAGAGATCCTCTAGCCTACGGGACAGACGCTCTAATAATACAGACTCTCTAATAACTCCATGGAATCAGTTCTCACTGATCTAGGCATTCCCTCCGATCCCTCTTCTGCAAAGACTGCTTCGCAGGATCAAGGAGGAGGGAATACCAGTAATCCTAGTGGCCCCAAACTGGCCCAGGAGGCCTTGGTACGCCGAGATTGTAAAAACGGCGATAGGAAGGCCCTGGAAGTTTCCACTCCGACACGACCTGCTGTCACAGGGTCCAGTATTCCACCCTTCCTTACAAAGGCTAAAGTTGACGGCCTGGCTGCTGAGACCCACATTTTTAAAAAGAGAGGGGTCTCTGGTCCGGCTCTTTCTACGCTCATTAATGCTAGAAAGCCAGCCTCCAGACTCATCTATCAGAGAGTCTGGAGAGCATACGTTTCCTGGTGTGAATCCAGATGTTGGAATCCTCAGAAGTATGAAATAAGTAGGATTCTTGCTTTTTGCCAGTTAGGAGTGGATATGAATTTAGCCCTTAGCACCATCAAAGGGCAAATATCGGCTCTATCAGTCTTCTTTCAGAGACCATTGGCATCTCACTCCCTAGTTCGGACATTCATTAAGGGGGTACTGAGGATAAATCCTCCAGTTAGGACTCCCTTGTGTCCATGGGATTTGAATTTGGTATTGTCAGTGTTGCAAAAGCAACCTTTTGAACCTATTCGCCATATTCCTTTAATTATATTAAGTAGGAAGTTGGCCTTTCTGATTGCTATAGCTTCTGCTAGGAGAGTATCAGAGCTAGCAGCTCTTTCTTGTAAAGAGCCTTATCTAATTTGTCACAAGGACAAGATCGTACTACGACCCCATCCGGCTTTTCTACCTAAGGTGGTGTCGGCTTTTCACTTGAATCAAGACATTGTTCTGCCTTCCTTTTTTCCAAACCCGCGGACGGCGGGGGAAAAATTATTACACTCTCTAGATCCAGTGAGAGCGGTAAAGGTGTATCTGCAAGCAACCGCTCAGATACGTAAAACAGATGTTTTGTTTATTTTACCAGATGGGCCCAAGAAGGGCCAAGCGGTATCAAAATCCACCATTTCCAGGTGGATTAGACAAGTAATTATTCAAGCTTATGGTTTAAAAAACAGGACTCCTCCTTTTCCTGTTAAGGCGCACTCTACCAGGGCGATAGGTGCTTCATGGGCAGTGCACCACCAGGCTTCGATGGCTCAGATCTGTAAAGCTGCAACTTGGTCTTCAGTCCATACATTTTCCAAATTCTATCAAATAGATGTGAAAGGACATGAGGATTCCGCCTTTGGGCGAAGTGTGCTGCAGGCAGCAGTATAGGGCTTCTGGTCCGCAAGCGGCCTGTTTTGATCTGTGTCTCCCCCCCTTCATATGAGCATTGCTCTGGGACGTCCCATTATGTAATGACTAGCTCTGTGTCCCGTGGTGTACGATAAAGAAAATAGGATTTTTATAACAGCTTACCTGTAAAATCCTTTTCTTGGAGTACACCACGGGACACAGAGGTCCCCCCCCTTCTTATGGGAACCTTACTGCTTTGCTACAAAACTGAGGTACTTCCCTGATGGGAGGGGTTATATGGAGGGGAACTGTCTTCCATTGGTTGTGCCAGTGTCCAATCACCGCTGGTGACCCTTAACCCATTATGTAATGACTAGCTCTGTGTCCCGTGGTGTACTCCAAGAAAAGGATTTTACAGGTAAGCTGTTATAAAAATCCTATTTTCTTTTGGTGGCATTTGATCACCTCCTGGGGTTTTTATTTTTTTCCTAAACAAACTAAAAAAGACCACATTTTTTTGAAAAAAAATAAGTTTTTCTTAGTTTGTCATAAAATGTTGTTTTCTCCTTCACTGACTGGCACTGATGAGGCAGGACTGATGGGCACTGATGAGGAGGCACTGATATGTAGAATTGATGGGCACGGCTAGATGGCACTGATGGGCACGGTCAGGTGGCACTGATGAGCACTGACAGGCGACACAGATGGACACTAATAGATGGCACTGATGGGCAGCACTGATGAGGTACTGACAGGTGTTGCTGCTGGCCACTGATTGGCACTGTTGTGGGCACTGGTTGGCACTGTTGTAGGCACTGACAGGCGTTTTTGATGGGGCACAGACTGGTAGCTTATGGGCACTGATTGGCAGCTGATGGGCACATCTGATGGGGGCTGTGCTGATAATCAATGTCCTTATTATCAGCACAAAAAACGAAGGCAGGCGCCGCTGAATTAAAACTGTGTGATTTTAATATAGCAGTAACATTAAAACACTCAGCTTTAAGCTTGAAAAAGGTGAGCGTAGTGTGTTCCTCCTCCTCACTGCGCATGCACCGAAATGCATTGCATCTTGGTCCTGTGACACCACCCCGCCCCACGCTGCGCCTCAGCACTCAGCACAGACGAGCAGCTTGCACTCCAGGCCTCCATTCGGCCGCCGCACGAGACCCGGAAAACTCTCCACAGGATTGAACACCGGCTCCACTGCACTGGGCTTGAACATTGCTGGCACGAGTGGAGGTGCACATCCCACAGGACCCCCACATGCCAATCTAAAGACACCTTAACGTGAGTGTTTTTAATGTTACTGCTATATTAAAATCACACAGTTTTTTACTTCAGCGGCGCCTGCCTTTGTTTTTTATCTCTTTACATGCTCTGGAGTACAGCTTCTGCTCCAGCCTAGAAGTGCAAAAAGACTAATGCCTCACCACAAAGCAAACTGCTTAAAGGACTTCTTTGGACCTAGTGTCCCATGCTATATTTCAGTGAGCGCCACTAACCAGGTACCTTTTTTCTATGACCTGATTATCAGCACAGACCCCCCCCCCCCCCCTTGAATGGGAGAGCCGCCGATTTGCTCTCCCTGTCAGCGCGAACCGATGAATGCCGTTTATCGCCACTTCCTGGTTCACGCGATGATCAGCTGTGATTGGTCACAGCTGATCATGTGGTAAGAAGCCTCTGTCGGAGGCTCCTTACTACGATCGGAGATGCAGTGTGTCAGACTCACACACAGCACCTCCGATCGCCGTGCTGCATGCCCCCACGGGCGCACGCTGGCTTGTTATCCTGCGACGACATATGACGCCCAGTCAGGATAACAGAGAACCACCGCCCAGACGTCAATCTGCTATTGGCTTGAATACTGCTCGTTTTGCAAAACAACACTCGCAAACCAAGTCAGGATTAAAAAAAAAAAAAGTTGTTCGTCTTTCAAAACGTTCGTTAACCACGTTGCTCGTTAACCAAGGTTCCACTGTATTTTTTTATCAAGTTGTTATGGGTTAAGTTTCACTTTAAGTAAAATCCACAAATTCTATCCAGAGAGAACTGCCACTAGCTACTAAATTAGAAAGTCCAATAAATTCCTTTTAAATAGTTATTATTGCTGGGACAAAGGCAGCAAGAGTTGGGCTTTAATCGGTTCCCGACCGCCCCCACCCCCCCCCCCAGGTGAAATCCCGTATGGGTACATCCTTCTCTTTTCCTGCAACCAGAGGGCACGCACGCCCGCTGCACGGCGGGGAACCCGGTGCACGTGGCTGGTGGGTACGTGCCTCCTCTTCTAGTCACTCCCATCCGCACACAGAACACACTGAGGGAACACATTTAACCCCTTGATCGCCCCTAGTGTTAACCCCTTCTTTGCCAGAGACATTTACACAATAACCAGTGCATTTTTATAGCACTGATCGCTGTATAATTGTCAATGGTCCAAAAAAAGTGTCAGATCTGTCCCTCACAATGTCGCAGTACCGCTAAAAATCGCTGATCACCGCCATTACTAGTAAAAAAAAAAAAGCCATAAATCTTTCCTATAGTTTGTAGATGCTATAACTTTTGCGCAAACTAATCAAAAATATGTAGAAGAATATATATTGGCCTAAACTGATAAAGAATTTTTTATTTTTTTTTTATTTGGAGATATTTATTATAGCAAAAAGAATAGTTTTTTTTTTTTTTTTTTAGTTTTTTTTTAATTGTCGCTCTTTTTTTGTTTATAGCGCAAAAAATAAAAACCACAGAGGTGATCAAATGCCACCAAAAGAAAGCTCTATTTGTGTGAAAAAAAGGACGCAAATTTTGTTTGGGTACACCATTGCACGACCGCGCAATTGTCAAAGCGACGCAGTGCCAAATTGTAAAAAAGTGCTCTGGTCAGGCAGGGGGTAAAATCTTCCGGGGCTGAAGTGGTTAAAGTGTAGCTGTACTTTTATGTTAAATTCCAACAAAGCCTTCTCCCTGTACTATTTGGGAACACAATACTATCTGGCACTTTTCAGGACAGGGCAATGCCACCCAGCCTGGATTTAACGACTGTGTCACTATTTACAAAATCGAAAAATGACCCCCATGCTACACCCTATGGAGTTTACAAAACAAAAAAGTGTACAACTTATTAGGTTGGCCATACATTATACAATTTTCCTTTAGATTTACCAAAACCTTATAATATGAGGTCAATTTGTATGCAGTCAGGCAGGCCCTTGCTCTATATAGTTGAAGGTAAGGCCCCTTTCACACTGAGGCGTTGAAAAAACGCAAAAAAATTATGAAATTTTTTACAGCGTTCGTGGTAAAAATGGCGCGAACGCGGTAAAACCGCAAACGCGTTAGCGTTATTTTTTAAAATAACGCTTATGCCTATGCATTTTTACCGCGGTTCCCATTCATTTCAATGGGGATAGGCGTTTTTACAGCGCTATTTTATGCGCCCTAAAGTTGCTCTAAAAAAGCTGTTTGCAGGATTTTTTTCAACGCCTAGCCAGCACAACGCCTCAATGTGAAAGCCCTCAGAGATTTCACATTGAGAATGCTGGGGCAGGATTATTTCAGGCGTTATTACAGCGCTATTTTTACCGCGATAACGTGGTAAAAACGCCTCAGTGTGAAAGGGGCCTAAATCTAAAGGAAATTTTATTTAAAAATTGTATAATGTATGACCAGCCTAAATGTGTCAAGAGCTGCTAACTCTAATATATGTTATCACTCCACATAAAAATAGACAATAGTGAGGTCCTCAAGATGAACCTCAAAAATCACAATATCAATAGTGTCCTTAAAGTGGTTGTAAACCCTAGAAAAAACAAACAAAAAACAAAACCCTGCAAGACAAAGGAATAATGAGCTAGTATGCATAACATACTAGCTAATTATGAATTACTTGCCTTACATCGAAGCCCCCGCAGTGGTCCTCGTAGCCCCCTCCGGCCGGCGACATCTCTCCCGGGGGTTAGCTCCGGCGCTGTGATTGGCCGGAGCCGCAATGACGTCACTCCCGCGCATGCGTGCGGGAGCTGCCAGTAGCGGCACACTCACTGAAGCAACGGCACATACATGCCATTGCTTCAGTTTGCTCCAGTGCACATGTGCCAATGACAATGGCACATGCAGGGGATATCTCCTAAACGGTGCAGGTTTAGGAGATATCCTGGGTAGCCTTATTATAGGCTTACCTGTAACATTAAAGTGGTCTGTAAGGGTTTACAACCACTTTAAAGGAGAAGTGCAGCCTGAGCTCATTTGGCTGGGCTTCTCCTAAGGCAATTAATTTTGTACTCCTGTGACCCGTTTTCAGCAGAGAGCTGTCTGAATTCCGCTCTCTGCTGACGTCACCAAGATCAGTCCAGGCAGCGCATCATCCCGGCTTTGGAAGTCTGGATCTGCCAGGTGCCTGGACTGATGGCAGTCTCAGCTCCCCGCTGAGACGGACGCTCCCCACCCCTCCACAGCTCAGCACTCCAATGAGTGTGGAGGAGCAGAGCAGGAGAGCTGCTGATTTACAGTCAACAACTCTCCACTCGGGGAGCCGAGAGAACCGAGCCATTGGTGGTGTTCAATCGCTCAGTTCTCAGTGAAGAGGTGCCAGGGGGACCGATGCTGCATCCACCTAGATAAGTATGAATCTGCAAAAAACAGGATTCCCATACTTCTTTTAACAGTGAATAAATCACTTGTGACATGCGTTTACATACCAACCATACGTTTACCTCAAAATAGTATATCCTGTCTAAACTTCTTAAAACATTTGTATGGAAGGGCAAAAGAGCCAGATGCTCCTATGCCCAACTAGTAAAACAGAAGTGTGGGGGGTATCGGAATGGTAGACATAAGGGACTATGTTATTGCTGCTTGCCAGGATCAATTGAGATGTCGGTTTACGGGCGCGTCTGATGTACTTTGGGAGATAAATTCATTTTTTTCCAGAGTGTCAGATGTAAGTACATTGCTGTTGGCTGATTTGTGGAAGCGAGGTGAGACAAAGTTGTTACCTCCGATGTTTCGGGCATCGCTAGAGGAATGGAGGGCCCTTCTCAGCCCATCTGTTTGTGATTCACACAACACGGAAGTGTCAATTTCTATTTCAGTCCTTGTGGCCTTGATACCAATGATTTCTATTTGACCCCTGATTCGTTGTGGCCGGCAATCAGTGGAAGGTTTCTTCCAAGGCGGTCAGCTAAAATCTCCAGAACATTTAATAAAAGGGTTCACATTACCAGTGTCTGCCCATTTCTTTCTCGTACATCACGGGACACAGAGCGACATAGTCATTACTAATGGGTTATATAGATACCTTCAGGTGCTGGCACTGGCAACTTCCAAAACCGGAAGTACCCTCCCCTATATAAGCCCCTCCCATCCGGGAGCACCTCAGTTTTTTGCCAGTGTCTAAGGTGTTGGCCAAGAAGAAACATGTGTTTTTCACTGAGCTTGCGTACAGGTTCTTTTGGGCCTCAGTAAGCTATTCCGGATCCGACCAAAAAAGCTTCATAGCTAAACAGTCGGTACCTGGGCCTTGCAGAGAAGAGCAAGGTTTTGCCTGTAATGCTTCTCTTAGGAGAGCTGGACCCTGGGATCCAGAGCTCTGGTCATACCCATGACCAAGATGTTTTCTGTGCAGGGTGCTATACAGGTCCAGGGGAGTGGAATCCTTGGGAACCCGGTCCCTGAAGGTTTAATTACAATGCCTGCCGTGATAGGTGAAGTTTGGGCTTCTGTGGACCAAACAAAGTCCTGCGGCGGGGAACAGGTAAGTGGGGGCCCCCAGGAACTTGGTTCTATTGGGGGACCCCCAAGCCTAATTTGTCTTTCTGTCTGTTACCTAACGGTATTCCCGCTAATATCTGTGCATGCCTGTAACTACTAAAAAATGTAATAATTTTAATAGTGGTCAAGAAAAAAAAAAAATATATATATATATATATTTGATATATTAGACTGCGGTACCTGTGTTAATCCACTAGAGGCCGCTGTGGAACGTTTCTTGTCATGTGGACTAGTTTCTCTTTATCAGAGCAAGTCCAGGCAGATGGTGAGTTCTCTTGTGGGAAACTGCTTCCTCTGCCATGTTGCAATGCTCGTCCATCCCCCGGCCTGCGGCAAAAGGGGCCCTGGCTCTTGTCCCTGGTTTCCTTTTCAAAATTAGCGCCGAAGGCGCACGTGACCGTGCGCGTGCATGCGCCTCTATATATAGAGGTGAGCCGGGAAAGGGGGCGGAGCTTGGGGGATGACGCTCTGTGCGCGCCGCAGCGCTTCTGCGCATGTGCGGGCGTCCCAGCATGTTAAAAACCACAATTATGTGTTGTGAGCTGGCTATGGAGTGCAGAGACGGAGCTGGCAACATTTAAAAAAGGCATACAGCAAGCGGTTGATGCAGGCATCCCCATAGAAAGGCACATTAGTAGACACCAACTGTTTTTATAGCAGCATTTGTGCTAGACTATTGTCAGTAAGTGGTGTATTTCGGCTGGAATACCTCAGCTTTGGGCTTAGGAATAATGCCGTCTAAAAGCTCCGGGACTAAAAATTCCAGGAAGCATAGGGGGTCTCTATCGGGCTCTGAGGATCTTGGGCATGCTTCGGCTGCACCAGTCTCCCCTGAAGAATCAGAGGTTAGTGACCGTAGAGCACCCTCAGGAGTACCTGGTACTGTGGCTGTCCTCAGTTCACCTGCTCCTGTGTATGTAACAGAGGAGGTTTTTTCCTCAGCTCTGGGAGGGCTGGAAGAGAGATTGTCAGCATTGATCGCTGCTTCCCTGTCACAGGAAAAAAGCGCTCGATCTCCGTCTCCTCCCTCAGAGTGCCTGTTAGCAGAGCAACAGTCCCATACAGGGATCGACCTGCCTGAAGGGGATCAGGATGAGGTCGATTCTGTTGTAGAGGAATCAACAGTGGAAGAGCCATTCTCAGCATCACATGCTGAAAGGTTATGGGTTCAGTCCCTGACTAATATGGTCCGATCAGCATTTAAAATGCCCCTTGCGGAGCCATCATCCACTTCTGTCTCCTCGTTGGGGTCGCTAAAAGCTCCCCAGACTGTTTGTTCCTTTCCGATCCATCCTTTACTGGAAGGGCTCATTTACCAGGATTGGGAGCATCCTGATAAAATATTTACTCCTCCCAAGAGATTTCAAGTGGTCTATCCCATGGAGGATAAGTTCATCAAAAAATGGAGGGTCCCTACAGTGGACGCAGCCATCTCTTGTGTGAATAAATCACTGACATGTCCAGTGGATAATGTCCAAATGTTCAAGGACCCAATAGATAAAAAATTAGAGTCCTTATTAAAATCTGCTTTTTCTACAGCAGGATTGGTGACACAACCAGCAGTGGCAGCTATTGGGATCTGCCAAGCAGTGAAGGATCAGTTGAAACAGGTCTTAAGGGACTTGCCAGATCAGCAGGCTCTTGCCCTAGCTGATCTACCTAGAGCCTTATGCTTTGCGGTGGACGCTATAAAGGATTCAATCCATCAGGCCTCCCGCCTTACGCTGTCTGTAGTACATATGCGCAGGCTTTTATGGCTCAAAAACTGGTCTGCTGAAGCTCCCTGTAAAAAATTGCTGGTCAGCTTCCCATTTCATGGTGAACGCTTATTCGGGGAAGACCTGGACAAATATATCCAGAGAATTTCCAGCGGTAAAAGTACACTTTTGCCGGTTAAAAACAGAGTTAGAGGTCCCTCTTTTAAGAGGCCTGCTTCTCCAGTCCCTAGGACATCGGCTGTGAAACAGTTCCGACGGCCTCCTCGGTCAAATCCCGGGGGTAAAAATCAGGGACAATTGCAGGGTAACAAGAAGCCCTGGAGCAGGAGAAGTACAAAACCTCCCCCAAAGTCAAATGCATGAAGGGTTGCCCCCACTCAATCGGGTGGGGGGAAGACTTCAGTTGTTCACAGAGACCTGGCGGGACACGATCAGAGACAGATGGGTGCTCTCCGCAGTAAATCTGGGATACAAATTGGAGTTAAAAGACTCCCCTCCTTCCCACTTTATAAGGTCAAACGTGCCAAGGGATCCCCAGAGGAGAGGATCCCTCCTGTTGGCACTAGAACAATTATTGCTCCAAGCAGTAATTATAGAGGTTCCCCTGGAAGAATGGGGGTTCGGGTTTTACTCAAACCTCTTTACAGTCCCGAAGCCAAACGGGGACGTGAGGCCCATATTAAATCTAAAAGGGCTAAACAAATTCCTACATATCAGGACTTTCCGGATGGAGTCGATCCGGTCGGTGGCCACTGCCCTACAAGGGGAGGAATGGTTAGCCTCGATCGACATCAAAGATGCTTATTTGCACATTCCCATCTTTCCAGCCCACCAAAAATGTCTACGCTTTGCGGAAGAAGGGCGCCATTTTCAGTTCAGAGCCTTACCCTTCGGTCTGGCCACAGCACCACGAGTGTTCACAAAAATTCTGGCCCCATTATTGGCCAATCTAAGAACACGAGGTGTAACGATAATGGCATATCTAGACGACTTGTTGCTGATAGACCACTCAGTGGAAAAACTAGAAGTGGTTGTTCACGAGACAATCAAGTATCTGGAATATCACGGTTGGATTATCAACCGAGACAAGTCAGCCCTAAAACCAGTCAAAAGTCTGGAATACTTGGGGCTAAGGCTGGATTCAGACCAGAGAAAAATTTTCTTGCCTCAAGAAAAGGGGTCGTCTTTGAGAGATTTGATCCACTTAGTGGGTTCAAAAAGACAGCCATCCATACGCCTGTGCATGAGGCTGCTGGGAAAAATGGTGGCATCATTCGAAGCAGTACCCTACGGTCAATTCCATTCAAGGAATTTGCAAAGGGCCATACTGTCAGCCTGGAACAAAAAAGTTCAGGCTCTGGACTTACCAATGTCCTTGTCCCCTTCCGTTCGCAAAAGCCTCCGCTGGTGGTTGGTTCCCCAGAATCTGGAAAGAGGGAAATCCTTCAGTCCGATTTCTTGGAAGGTGGTCACTACAGATGCCAGCCTTATAGGCTGGGGAGCAGTACTGGAGCAATGGTCTCTCCAGGGCAGATGGTCGTATGCGGAAAAGGCCCTGCCCATCAATCTCTTAGAGATACGAGCAGCCCGGTATGCCCTAGTAGCATGGACATCCAAACTCCAAGGGTCCCCTGTCAGAATTCAATCAGACAATGCCACAGCAGTGGCATATATCAATCATCAGGGGGGCACCAGGAGTCGTGCAGCCCAGAGGGAAGTAAATTACATCCTGAGATGGGCAGAAAGATATGTCCCAGCCATATCTGCGGTATTCATTCCAGGAGTGGAGAATTGGAAGGCAGACTTTCTAAGTCGCCAACAATTATGCCCAGGGGAATGGTCCCTTCATCCCAAGGTTTTCCGGACAATATGTCAGCGGTGGGGAACACCGGATGTAGATCTGCTAGCATCCAGATTCAACGCAAAAGTGGACAGGTTTGTCTCTTGGACAAGGGATCCCCTAGCTTGCGGCTCGGATGCCCTAGTGTTCCCTTGGGATCAGTTCAAGCTGATATATGCATTCCCACCGCCACAATTGTTACCTCGATTACTCCGCAGAATCAGGGTAGAAAAGAAACCAGTGATTCTGGTGGCTCCAGCGTGGCCCCGAAGAGCATGGTACGCGGAGATTGTAAAGATGTCTGTGGGGAGTCCTTGGACCCTCCCACATCGTCCGGACCTGCTTTCGCAAGGACCGATACACCACCCTTCCTTACCAGCCCTAGGTTTGGCGGCCTGGCTATTGAAGCCCACATTCTAAAAAAGAGAGGGCTCTCTAATGCTGTGGTATCTACCATGATCAATGCCAGGAAGCCGGTATCCAGGCAGATCTACTATAGAATCTGGAAGGCGTACATCGCCTGGTGTGAGGCCAAGAAATGGCATCCACGTAAATACGTAATAGGTAGGATTCTGGACTTCCTACAATGGGCTGTAGATAGGAAGCTTGCCTTGAGTACTATCAAGGGTCAGATTTTGGCCTTGTCAATATTTTTTCAAAGGCCCTTGGCTTCGCATTCACTAGTCAAAGCCTTTATACAAGGAGTGATGCGTATTAGTCCTCCAGTTAATATTCCCATATGTCCATGGGATCTAAACTTGGTTCTGTCGGTTCTACGGAAACAACCATTTGAACCATTACAGCATATTTCTTTGGTTCTTCTCACCAGGAAATTGATTTTTCTAGTAGCCATTTGTTCGGCTAAAAGAGTGTCGGAATTAGCAGCTATGTCCTGTAGGGAGCCATATCTGGTTATCCATAAGGACAGAGTAGTGTTACGTCCTCATCCAGCCTTTCTTCCTAAGGTGGTATCGAGGTTTCATTTGAACCAAGATGTGGTTCTTCCTTTTTTTTCCCCAAACCTACTTCGGTAGAGGAAAAGTTATTGCATTCTTTGGATGTAGTAAGAGCAGTTAAAGCTTATCTAAAAGCCACTGCTCAGATTCGCAGAACGGATACTTTGTTTATTCTGCCGGAAGGCCCCAGAAGGGGTCAGGCAGCGTCAAAATCTACTTTAGCCAAGTGGATTCGACAGGTCATAATGCAAGCCTATGGCTTGAGAAGGAGACCGCCTCCGTTCAAAGTTAGGGCGCACTCCACGAGAGCAGTTGGAACTTCATGGGCAGTGCATCACCAGGCCTCCCTGGCTCAAATCTGTAAGGCCGCAACATGGTCTTCAGTACACACGTTTACTAGGTTCTACCAGGTGGACGTTAGAAGTCAGGAGGATGTCGCCTTTGGGCGCAGTGTGTTGCAGGCCGCAAAAGATCCTCATGTCTGATAGCGCTCAGCTTATGTATGGTGTATCCCCCCCCCCCCGTCGTTGGGCATTGCTTTAGGACATCCCATTAGTAATGACTATGTCGCTCTGTGTCCCGTGATGTACGAGAAAGAAAATAGGATTTTTATAACAGCTTACCTGTAAAATCCTTTTCTTGGAGTACATCACGGGACACAGAGCTCCCACCCCTCTTTGGGGACACTTATTGCTTTGCTACAAAACTGAGGTGCTCCCGGATGGGAGGGGCTTATATAGGGGAGGGTACTTCCGGTTTTGGAAGTTGCCAGTGCCAGCACCTGAAGGTATCTATATAACCCATTAGTAATGACTATGTCGCTCTGTGTCCCGTGATGTACTCCAAGAAAAGGATTTTACAGGTAAGCTGTTATAAAAATCCAATTTTTACGTGTATTCGCTTTCTGAATTTCCTGCAAAATTACCCTGTACCCAAGGTCAATATTTATCCTAAAGCGTGGCATTTTTTATAACGGTCACAGATCTGCCGCTAAAGGCATAACTCTGTTCTACGGCCTTCTGCAAGCCAAAATCTCATTTGCTAAACCCTCCTCCATGCAGAAGTGGGAGGCAGACTTTAATACTCAATTTCTCCCTTCGCAATGGCTAGCAGCTTTTCGTTCTATTCAGAAATCTACTCATTGCGTCAATCCCTTGGAACTAGCTTCCAAGATCTTTAGCAGACGGTACCTTACCCCCTCACAGGACTGCTAATCCCCCCCCCCCCCCAATTCCCTATTATGTTGGCAAGACTGCAAGCAATTAGGTGATCTTCTGCAAATACTGTGGTCATGCCCCAATCTCAAAAGCTTCCAGCGTAAAATCTTCTCTGAGGGCAAAGGTGACGGAAATTCTTGTCGCCCCTAATCCAGCCTTGGCAATCTTTGAGCTTTGGAATTTATAGATTTCCCCCAGTCATAGATCGGTATTCTCACATTTTATTGGCAGCACGTGTCTTCATATCAAGGCACTGGAAATCTAACGTGGCCCCAAACCTGTCGGAGGTGGTAGCTTTGGTCCAGCAGAACAGAGAGAGAGAGAGAGACTGACTCACCTTATACCATACACCCCACTATTTGTATAAACAGGAGGTCAAACTGTCCTTCAGTATAGTAAACGTGGTCTCCAGATACTCCTATCAGGGCTCTTGGTAACCTCGCTGGAAGGGCTGATAACATCCACCTTTTCTTTACAGATACCTCTGTTGCAGAGAAAAAACACTTCATTTTAATTTTTATTAAAAAAAGGTTAAAAATACACTTATGAATATAGTCCGATGGACTTTTCTCATCGGACAAACCGATCGTGTATGGGCCCCATCGGTCTTTTTTCCATCGGTGAGAAAAAATAGAACATGTTTTAAATTTATCCGATGGGAAAAAAACAATAGCAAATTCCGATCGTCTGTGTGGAACTCTATCGGACAAAAAACCCACGCATGCTCAGAAGCATTGAACTTCATTTCTCTTATCATCCATGGACCGACACGGCGTGTCTTACACTTTACACGTGGGTATATGTCCCTGCTTGCAGGAGAAGACCTAGGCAGAATGTTAAATGTTAAAACATTCCAGAGCTGAACAGCCCCGCCCAGGGGGGGGGGGGGTCCCTCCGGACATTACCCTCACACCTGCAGCTAGCAGGCCTCAGTTTTTTTCTGCCTAGCAGAAGGAGAAGACGTGGCTCTCAGGAGCCAGTCTCCTGGAAGATTTTACTTTTAATTTTTATTCCTTTGGGAATTTTATTATTTTATTTTTGAGACCTTCAATCAACTGTCGGCTGGGCAACAGGTTGGGTACACTAGTATCCTCGTAGTCTTCCCTGTCCGACCATCGAGCGTGCTGATCCTCGCCTTGTGTGCGTGAGACTCAGTTCACGACATACCCCATGGCTCCAGGGGTGGCCGGGTTGCTTTCATGCTCCCGCGGTCCTCTCAAGATCGAACAGTACCTACTGTATCTTTCGCGGTGGACCGGGCCGACAGCTACGCAGTACGACTCTGTGATAGGTCTGTCTGAAACAAGCCAGTGGGTCCCTCTATTGGCACCGGGGGTATTCTCCAAGGTGCTTGCGGGACGGGTAAGTAGTCTATCCTGCTGCAAGGTGAGTACATGCTGGCTGTGTTTCTGTGTGTGGGGGGTTCTCCCTGTCTCCCCCCTGTTATGCTGCTCTCTGCACCCTGTTGTGCTGTGTGGGGATGCTTTGGGGGTCACTCTGCCCTGGGGGGGCCGCGCCATGACTGTTATTTGGTTTGGGAAGTGTTCTGGGGGACAGGCTGTGTTTTCTGTGCGCCATTCGCGCAGTGTTTTTTTTTTTAAAAGTGCGCCATTGGCGCCCATTTTGGCTGGGGCTTAATGCATAGTTATACTGGTGCCCGGCGGCCATTTTCTTGTAGCCGCGGCACTTTCACTTTCGTTTTCGGCCTCTAGCAGCGCTGCTGTACGGCGCGAAATACACACATCCTCACAGATTCTTCACCTCAGGCTGCACCAGCGCTACAGCGCGACTCATACAGCACTACAGCGCGGCTCATACAGCGGTACCGAGCGGTCCCTAGGGGTGGTGAGTACTCCAGGTATCCCCTCCTCAGCCCCAGCACAGCCTGTGGGTGGGCTGTATTATTCACTGTAATGGTGAATAAGGTCTCAGAGCGTGGCAATATTGGAGTCTGGTTCACCTGTTTCTTTACACTGTTAGAGACAACTGGCAGTGCTCCTGCACCTGCGGTCCTTAGGGACCAGTTGTCGGCAGTCCTGGTATCATTAATCTGACCGGGAGGAAGCAGTGTGTGAGCGCAAGGGAGCAAAAAAGCCCCTATCCCCACTTTTTTTCCACAAAAAAAAAAAAAGGGGGGGTGTGCGCTGATTCAGATATGGGCCTAGCCACTACCGCTCAGGACCCTAGCTCTGAATATATATTTGATGGTTTTGAACAGGACATTCCTTGCAAGGAAAACTCCAGTTCTGTGTCAGTAAATGACAGGGTGCTTGTTTTGTGAACTCATTGATGCAGTGAGGGACACTCACAAGCTAAATGCTGCGGATGCAGAACCTCAGGCGGACGGTCTCCTCTGGTTCCTTAGGGCCTGGCCTTCTAAAAAGTGTTTTTTTCAATATGTACCTTACTTTGACCAGGTCACTGACAAGGTCTGGGGAAAAAGGCGCAGAAGACTTTTATGGTCCCGCAAGGTTTGCCTATAGATACCCCTTTGAAAATGCCCTACTTAAAACGTGGGCTTCTCCCCCAGTGGTCGACCCTCCAGTCGCCCGGTTGCACAAGGCCACCATTCTCCCGGTGGAGGGGACTCCTGCATTAAAGGACCCCACTCACAGGAGGTCAGAAGTGGTGAGTAGAGCTATGTTTGCCTTGTTGGGGTCCGCCCTACGGCTTGTGGTAGCGGCGACCCTTGTGTCTCCAACACTTGCGGGATGGGCAACTAATACAGGAGCATGATCTTCCTCCAGACACTATTGCTCTGGCCCACAAATGGTGCAGGGCCTGGTTTATGTGGCGATGCCACGTTTGACGCGGCCCCTTATAACTCAGGGTATTGCATTGTCTGATCTGGTTGAAATGCTGGTCTGCTGACCTAGCTTCTAAAAAGCCTCCGAAGGGTTTACCATTGAAAGGTGGTAGGCTTTCCGGTGCTGCGCTGGATGACATCATCAAGGATGTCACGGGAGGTAAAAGCACTGTTCTTCCTCAGGCTGGCAAGGAGGCCTCTATAAGCAGGGTCCTTCCTTTCCAGAAAAAAAGGTTTTTTTTTTTTTCGTCAATCAACGGGGAGGCCCTCCCAGACTGACAGCGGTACGGCTGGTGGACACGAGCGCCCCTGGGTGCATATGCCGAACAAGCCGGCTCCCTAGCCCGCCTCCGCATGAAGTCTTGCCCCCTCCCGACTCTGGGGTAGGGGGGACGACTTTGCAGGTCCACGGATCAATGGACCTCCCGGATCTCCTACTGGTGGGTGTGCGAAGTGATCACCTCAGGTTACAGGATAGGTTCCGTTCCTAATTCCAGACAGATTCTTCCCTCAAATCTTTCTCTCCTTCCTGCCCGTCGGGTGGCCCTATGGGGCCTATTCAGGTTTGAGGTCCGGAGTGATTGTGCCGGTTCCGTCACAGGAGAGGTTTCAGGGATTCTACTCGAATTGTTTGTCGGCCCAAAAAAGGGACGGGTTCAGCCTATCTTGGACCTCCAGGTCCTGAATGCCTTCGTGAAGGTGCAAAAGTTCCTCATGGAATCCATTCGCACGGTGGTCAGTACACTCCGTCAAGGGGATTTTCTGGCGACCTTGGAAATCAAGGACGCCTACTTGTATGTTCCGATCTGCGCTTGCGATCGGCGAAGTCCACTATCAATTTGTGGCTCTTCCTTTCGGCCTAGCCCCGGCACAAGGGTGTTCACCAAGGTGCTTGTGCCGGTTCTAGCTTGCTGGGACAGCAAGGCAGAAGGGCTGGGGTGTAGTTTGCTGTCGTGGGCTATCTGGAATCTCGGTCTGATTCTGGACTCCTTGGAGGCAAAAGGTATTCCTACCTCCGGGGAAGCTACTGACACTTCAGTCTGCAGTGCGGATGCTGACATCCCAAAGAATGGTCGTCAATCCGTTTTTGCATGGGAGTCCTGGGACTCATGGTGATCTCTTTCGAGGCCATTCCGTATGCCCAATCACACACCAGGGCATTGCAGAAGGAGATCTTGTTCCCTTGGGACAAATCCGCGTTGTCTTTGGATTTTCTGATCCAGGTGAGCCACCTGGTCAGGGCGTCCCTGACATGGTGTTTGGGTCCCCGGCTCTTCGGTCCGGGAAGTCGTTCCTCCCCGTCCAATGGACGGTGTTCACTACGGACGCCAGCCTGAAGGGCTGGGGTGTAGTCTGGGGAGTCCTGTTGGCCCAAGGGCTTGGACTCCGGACGAAGCCCGTTTGCCGATCAATGTTCTGGAAATACGGGCCATCAGACTGTGCCTATCCTCGTGGTCTGAGAGATTGCAGGATCGTTCCATTAGGATCCTGTCGGACAAGTCACGGTGATGGCGTATGTCGATCATCAAGGGGGGACTCGGAGCTCAGCTGCGGCTTCCGAGGTCCCCCGTACCCTGAAGGGGGCTAAAAGAAGCGTGCCAGCTCTGTCAGCCGCTGACATTCCGGGCATAGAACTGGCGGACTATTGAGTCGCCAGATGTTGGACCAGGGAGAGTGGTCCTTGCACCCGGAGGTATTTCAACTCCTTTGCCACACAGACGGTGGGACACGCCGGAGGTGGACCCGATGGCCTCTCGACTCCATTGCAAGTTGTCGAGATTTGTGGCCAGATCCAGGGATCCTTGGGCGGATGCCTCAGAGGCGTCAGTGGCCCATGGGGTCATGATCACCTGATACACGTTTATCCTCCGCTGCAGTTGCTTCCTCGCCTGCTGCGCAGGGTGGTGACCGAGGGAATTCCGGTGATCCTCATTGCTCCGGATTGACCTCGGCTTCACTGGTACGCCGATCTGGTACGTCTCGTCGCGGCCGTTCCCTGATGGTTGTCAATAAGGGAGGACTTTCTGTCTCAAAGTCATATATTTCACCTGCTTTTACAGTCTCTGGCCTTAACGGCATGGTTGTTTAAAGCCAGGTGTTGAGAGACCGAGGTCTCTCGGACTTGGTCATTTCGTCCATATTAAGGACACGGAAGTCTTCCTCCAGAACTATCTCTGTACCTGGAAAAGCTTACATCGCCATGTGCGAAGAGCTGGACTGACATCCTCGGACATATTCCGTCCTTAGAATCCTGCGTTTCCTACAGCATGGCGTGGCCCAAAGGCTCGCTTTGAGTATCATTAAGGGTCAGTTTCGGCCTTGGCCGTCTTCTTTCGGTGACCACTAGCGGGTCATTCCTTGGTTGGCACCCTTGTGCAGGGGGTTCGCCATGGGCTCCCTCCTGTCAAGTCTCCTCTCCCCCCGTGGGATCGGAATTGGTACTCTCGGTTCTCCAGGAACCTCCCTTTTGAGAATATCAGGGATATTCCCCTCTTCACTTTGTCTCAGAGGGTGGCCCTTTTAGTGGCAATCACTTCTGTTAGACGAGTATCTGAATTGGCGACCTTGTACTGCAAGTCGCCATGTTTAGTCATCCATAAGGATAAGGCGGTGTTGCATCCGCGACTTTCTCTTTTGTCAAGGGTGATCTCGACCTTTCACCTAAAATGAGGACATTGTCCTCCCGTCCTAGAGTCCTCGCCCATCGCATCCCAGAGAGTGTGCGCGGCACACTTTGAATGTGGTACGAGCCTTGCGGGTGTGCCTGTCTGCTGCTTCTATTCGGAAGTCTACTCTCTGGTTGACTATATCTGGTCAGAAACAGGGTCAAGCGGCTTCGTCTGCCACCTTTTTCTAGGTGGATCGGACAAACCGGCTTTCAAGCCTATGCTCTCATGGGGCGGGCGCCTCCCTTCCCGGTTACGGCGCATTCCACCAGGGCAATTAGTGCTTCCTGGGTTTTCCGACATCAAGCGTCGGTTGCACAAGTGTGCAAGGCGGCGACCTGGTCGTCTGTTCATACCCTTTCTAAGTTTTTTATAGGGTTGATGTGGCTGCATCTCCGGATGCTTCCTTCGGCCGAAAGGGGTTGCAGGCCGCTGTTTAAAGTGGCAACTCCTCCATTGAGGAGCTCTGCCTTGTTTGGAGTGAAGTTTTTTTGGTTTTTCCATTTATACTGCTCCCATCCTTCTTGACACTGCTTTGGGACATCCCACGTGTAAAGTGTAAGACACGCCGTGTCGGTCCATGGATGATAAGAGAAAATAGGATTTTTGTACTCACCGTAAAATCCATTTCTCTGACGTCCATGGACTGACACAGCACCCACCCTTCCTTTAAGTTTGTGCTGCTTTGTTACGAACTGAGGCCTGCTAGCTGCAGGTGTGAGGGTAATGTCCGGAGGGACCGCCCCCCTGGGCGGGGCTGTTCAGCTCTGGTTTGTTCTGGAATGTTTTAACATTTAACATTCTGCCTAGGTCTTCTCCTGCAAGCAGGGACATATACCCACGTGTAAAGTGTAAGACATGCCGTGTCGGTCCATGGATGTCAGAGAAATGGATTTTACGGTGAGTACAAAAATCCTATTTTTTCTCGGCTTGTCGGAGTGTTTTACGTCACGGCGTTTGGGGCGGTCGGATTTTTGACTGAGCAAGCTTTAGCTTCATCGGATTTCGGATGGAAAAATCCATCGGATTAGAATCCATAGGAAATCCGATCGTGTGTACAGGGCTTTACAATCTTCAATAGGGATTGAAAACCAAGATGGCACCTCAGGTGTTTCTGACATGAGGAATGTCTCAGCGGCTCCTCCCACCTGACGCTCTGCATCCTCCTGAACTTTAGCACACTTAAGAGAGCCAAGGCACAGATGATCACCATGTTTATTTGTTGCCATGGCAATCAGCTGTGCCTCGGCTCTCTTAAGCATGGCTCTCCTGACCTTTGAGAAAGTGTGGGAGGACGCAATGCCTCAGATGGTAGATCCGCTGTGACGTCATCACGCTGGTAAACACGCCATCTTGGATTTTCATCACTATCGAATCCCTGATGTCCATTTATCTAGTAAAGACTAAGTGTATTTTTAACCAAATTTTTTATAAAAAAAAAAAGTTTTTTACACTATGGAGTTTTTCACTGGTTTGGAGGTATCTGTAAAGAAAAGGTGAATATTAACCACCCTTTGACCTCCTGTTTATACGAATAGTGGGGTCCATCGTGATGGTATGTGCAGTGCATGGAAGATTATTTAAAGGCACAGTGAAGAGTGTCAGGCATCTTTTGAATGCATAGAAGGAGGGTGTGCGGGCCTAGTGCATTATCCAACAAATATTTATTAAAAAATGGGACAACCATTAGTAGTTTGGCTCTGAAGAAGGACTTTCCTTCGAAACGCGTCAGCTGCAGGAATCAAGGCTAGGTTCCCTCCTACACTGGTGGTTCCAGGCAGTCTGGGAGTATTCAGCCACACATTGTGGCTGGAAGAGCGCATTTATCACCTGTTTGAGTAGATTTTGATTGTTTACATTTTTTTTATAAATATTTGTTGAATAATGGCACTAGGCCAGTGCGCCCTCCTCCTTTTTTTTTTTTTTTTTTTATTCATTCCTGTAGTGCTGTAAGGACAACCCCAGTCCTAGAGAGCAGCAAGGCTATCGAGGAACATCCACACAGACATGGTGGAACAGTTTCTATTGGGCCCATTCACGTATGCGCAGGAGTATTGCTGTTTGTATATTTTGAATGCAAAAATAGGATTTTTATAACAGCTTACCTGTAAAATCCTTTTCTTGGAGTACATCACGGGACACAGAGCGACATAGTCATTACTAATGGGTTATATAGATACCGTCAGGTGCTGGCACTGGCAACTTCCAAAATCGGAAGTACCCTCCCCTATATAAGCCCCTCCCATCCGGGAGCACCTCAGTTTTGTAGCAAAGCAATAAGTGTCCCCAAAGAGGGGCGGGAGCTCTGTGTCCCGTGATGTACTCCTAAGAAAAGGATTTTACAGGTAAGCTGTTATAAAAATCCTATTTTCTTTCTCGTACATCACGGGACACAGAGTGACATAGTCATTACTAATGGGATGTCCTAAAGCAATGCCCAATGAGGGGGGGGGGGATACACCATATATAAGCTGAGCGCTATCAGACAGGATCTTTTGCGGCCTGCAACACACTGCGCCCAAAGGCGACATCCTCCTGACTTCTAACGTCCACCTGGTAGAACCTAGTAAACGTGTGAACTGAAGACCATGTTGCGGCCTTACAGATTTGAGCCAGGGAGGCCTGGTGATGCACTGCCCATGAAGTTCCAACTGCTCTCGTGGAGTGCGCTCTAACTTTGAACGGAGGCGGTCTCCTTCTCAAGCCATAGGCTTGTATTATGACCTGTCGAATCCACTTGGCTAAAGTAGATTTTGACGCTGCCTGACCCTTTCTGGGGCCTTCCGGCAGAATAAACAAAGTATCCGTTCTGCGAATCTGAGCAGTGGCTTTTAGATAAGCTTTAACTGCTCTTACTACATCCAAAGAATGCAATAACTTTTCCTCTACCGAAGTAGGTTTGGGGAAAAAAGAAGGAAGAACCACATCTTGGTTCAAATGAAACCTCGGTACCACCCTAGGAAGAAAGGCTGGATGAGGACGTAATACTACTCTATCCTTATGGATAACCAGATATGGCTCCTTACAGGACATAGCTGCTAATTCCGACACTCTTTTAGCCGAACAAATGGCTACTAGAAAAATCAATTTCCTGGTGAGAAGCACCAAAGAAATATGCTGTAATGGTTCAAATGGTTGTTTCTGTAGAACCGACAGAACCAAGTTTAGATCCCATGGACATATGGGAATATTAACCGGAGGACTAATACGCATCACTCCTTGTATAAAGGCTTTGACTAGTGAATGCGAAGCCAAGGGCCTTTGAAAAAATATTGACAAGGCCGAAATCTGACCCTTGATAGTACTCAAGGCAAGCTTCCTATCTACAGCCCATTGTAGGAAGTCCAGAATCCTACCTATTACGTACTTATGTGGATGCCATTTCTTGGGCTCACACCACGCGATGTACGCCTTCCAGATTCTATATTAGATCTGCCTGGATACCGGCTTCCTGGCATTGATCATGGTAGATACCACAGGATTAGAGAGCCCTCTCTTTTTTAGAATGTGGGCTTCCATAGCCAGGCCGTCAAACCTAGGGCTGGTAAGGAAGGGTGGTATATCGGTCCTTGCGAAAGCAGGTCCGGACGACGTGGGAGAGTCCAAGGACTCCCCACTGAAATTTTACAATCTCCGCGTACCACGCTCTTCGGGGCCACGCTGGAGCCACCGGAATCACTGGTTTCTTTTCTACCCTGATTCTGCGGAGTAATCGAGGTAACCATTGTGGCGGTGTGAATGCATATATCAGCTTGAACTGATCCCAAGGGAACACTAGGGCATCCGAGCCGCAAGCTAGGGGATCCCTTGTCCGAGAGACAAACCTGTCCCCCTTTGCGTTGAATCTGGATGCTAGAAGATCTACATCCGATGTTCCCCACCGCTGACATATTGTCCAGAAAAACTCGGGGTGAAGGGACCCTTCCTCTGGGCCTAATTGCTGGCGACTTAGAAAGTCCGCCTTCCAATTCTCCACTCCTGGAATGAATACCGCAGATATGGCTGGGACATATTTTTTGCCCATTTCAGGATGTAATTTACTTCCCTCTGGGCTGCACGACTCCTGGTGCCCCCCTGATGATTGAATTCTGACAGGGGACCCTTGGAGTTTGGATGTCCATGCTACTAGGGCATACCGGGCTGCTCGTATCTCTAAGAGATTGATGGGCAGGGCCTTTTCTGCATCCGACCATCTGCCCTGGAGAGACTATTGCTCCAGTACTGCTCCCCAGCCTATAAGGCTGGCATCTGTAGTGACCACCTTCCAAGAAATCAGACTGAAGGATTTCCCTTTTTCCAGATTCTGGGGAACCAACCACTAACGGAGGCTCTTGCGAACGGAAGGGGACAAGGACATTGTAAGTCTAGGGCCTGAACTTTTTTGTTCCAGGCTGACAGTATGGCCCCCTGCAAATTCCTTGAATGGAATTGACCGTAGGGTACTGCTTCGAATGATGCCACCATTTTTCCCAGCAGCCTTATGCACAGGCGTATGGACGGCTGTCTTTTTTGTACCCACTAAGTGTATCAAATCTTTCAAAGACAACACCTTTCCTCGAGGCAAGAATATTTTTCTCTGGCCTGAATCCAACCTTAGCCCCAAGTATTCCAGACTTTTGACTGGTTTTTAGGGCTAACTTGTCTCGGTTGATAATCCAACCGTGAGATTCCAGATACTTGATTGTCTTGTGAACGACCACGTCTAGTTTTTTCACTGAGTGGTCTATCAGCAACAAGTCATCTAGATATGCCATTATCATTACACCTTGTGTTCTTAGATTGGCCAATAAAGGGCCAGAATTTTTGTGAACACGCGTGGTGCTGTGGCCAGACCGAAGGGTAAGGCTCTGAACTGAAAATGGCGCCCTTCTACTGCAAAGCGTAGAAATTTTTGGTGGACTGGAAAGATGGGAATGTGCAAATAAGCATCTTTGATGTCGATCGCGGCTAACCAATCCTCCCCTTGTAGGGCAGTGGCCACCGATCGGATCGACTCCATCGGAAAGTCCTGATATACAGGAATTTGTATAGCCCTTTTTAGAATTAATATGGGCCTCCCGTCCGCGTTTGCTTCGGGACTGTAAAGAGGTTTGAGTAAAACCCAAACCCTCATTCTTACAGGGGAACCTCCATAATTACTCCTTGGAGCAATAGTTGTTCTAGTGCCAACAAGAGGGACTCTATCTTCCGGGGATCCCTTGGCACGTTTGACCTCAAAAATGGGAAGGAGGAGAGTCTTTTAACTCCAAACTGTATCCCAAACATACTGCGGAGAGCACCTATCTGTCTTGATCGTGTCCCGCCAGGTCTCTTGCGAACAACTGGAGTCCTCCCCCCACCTGACTGAGTGGGGGCAACCCTTCAATGAATTTAACTTTGGGGGAGGTTTTGTACCTCCCCTGACCCAGGGTTTCTCATTACCCTGCTATTGTCCCTGTTTTTTACCCCCGGGAATTGACCAAGGAGGCCGTCGGAACTGTTACACAGCCGATGCCCCAGGGACTGGAGAAGCAGGCCTCTTAAAGAGGGACCTCTAACTCTGTTTTTAACCGGCAAGAGCGTATTTTTACCGCTGGAAATTTTCTGGATATATTTGTCCAGGTTTTCCCTGAATAAGCGTTCACCATGAAATGGGACGCTAACCAGCCATTCTTTACAGGGAGCTTCAGCAGACCAGTTTTTGAGCCATAGAAGCCTACGCATATGTACTATAGACAGCGTAAGGCGGGAGGCCTGATGGACTGAATCCTTATGGCGTCAACCGCAAAGCCTAAGGCTCTAGGTAGATCAGCTAGGGCAAAGCCTGCTGATCTGTCAAGTCCCTCAAGACCTGTTTCAACTGATCCTTCACTGCTTAGTAGACCCCAATAGCTGCTACTGCTGGTTGTGTCACCAAGCTTGCTGTAGAAAGAAGCAGACTTTCATAAGGACTCCAATCTTTTATCTATTGGGTTCTTGAACATTTGGACATTATCCACTGGACATGTCAGTGATTTATACATACAAGAGATGGCTGCGTCCACTGTAGGGACCTTCCATTTTTTTTTTTCTGATGAACTTATCCTCCATGGGATAGACCACCGGAAATCTCTTGGGGGAATAAATATTTTCTCAGGACGTTCCCAATCCTGGTAAATAAGCCCTTTCAGTAAAGGGTGAAGTGGAAAAGAACAGACAGTCTGGGGGCTTCTAGCGACCCCAACGAGGATACAGTAGTGGTTGATGGTTCCGCAAGGTGCATTTTTAAATGCTGATCGGACCATGTTAGTCAGAGACTGAACCCATAATCTTTCAGCTTGAGATGCTGAGAAAAGGTTCCCCCACTGTTGACTCCTCTATAACAGAATCAACCTTATCCTGATCCCCTTCAGGCAGGTCGATCCCTGTATGGGACTGTTGCTCTGCTAACAGGCACTCAGAAGGAGGAGACGGAGATCGGGCGTGCTTTCCCTGACAGGGAGGCAGCGATCAATGTTGACAATCTCTCTCTAATCCTCCCAAAGCTGAGGAAAAAACCTCCTCTCCATACACAGGAGCAGGTGAACTGAGGACAGCCACAGTACCAAGTACCCCTGCGGGGTCTCTACGGTCACTTACCTCTGAACTTCAGGGGAGACTGGTGCAGCAGAAGCATGCCCAAGATCCTCAGAGCCCGATGAGACCCCCTTCGCTTCCTGGAAGATTCAGTTCCGGAGCTTCTGGACGGCATATTCCTAAGCCTAAAGCTGAGGTATTCCAGCCGTAATACACCACTTTTACTGAGAATAGTCTAGCACAATTGCTGCTATATCACAGTTGGTGTCTACTAAAGTGCCTTTCTAGGGGATGCCTGCATCAACCGCCTCTATGTGCCTTTATATTGTTGCTAGCTCTGTCTGTGCACTTCAACAGCCAGCTATAATGTGCTTCAAAACACGCTGGACGCCCGCACATGCGCAGTAGCGCCGCGGCGCACACCTGAGCGTCATCCACCCGCTCCGCCCCTTTTTCCAGATCGCCTCTATGCGTGCCTTTTTTGAAAACAACAAGGAGCTAGATGGGAGCCAGGGTCCCTTTGCCGCAGGGCCCGGGGATGGATGAGCGCAGCAACAGGGCAGAGGAGACGGCTTCCCAGCAGAGAACATACCAACTGCCTGGATTTGATTCTGGAAGAAAAAAATCCACATTACAAGAAAAAGAACCATAGCGGCCTCTAGTGTCTAACACAGGTACCGCGGTCTTACATTTTTTTTTTTTTTTTTTTTTTCTTGCCTACTATTAAAATTTTTACATTTTCTCAGTAGTAACAGGCATACACAGAATATTAGCGGGAATACCGTTAGGTAACAGACAGAAAGACAAATTAGGCTTGGGGGTCCCCCAATAGAACCAAGTTCCTGGGGGCCCCCACTTACCTGTTCCCCGCCGCAGGACTTTGTTTGGTCCACAAAAGCCCAAACTTCACCTATCACGGCAGGCATTGTAATCAAACCTTCAGGGACCGGGTTCCCAAGGATTCCACTCCCCTGGACCTGTATAGCACCCTGCACAGAAAACATCTTGGTCGTGGGTATGACCAGAGCTCTGGATCCCAGGGTCCAGCTCTCCTAAGAGAAGCATTACAGGCAAAACCTTGCTCTTCTCTGCAAGGCCCGGGTACCGACCGTTTAGCTATGAAGCTTTTTTGGTCGGATCCGGAATAGCTTACTGAGGCCCAAAAGAACCTGTACGCAAGCTCAGTGAAAAACACATGTTTCTTCTTGGCCAACACCTTAGACACTGGCAAAAAACTGAGGTGCTCCCGGATGGGAGGGGCTTATATAGGGGAGGGTACTTCCGGTTTTGGAAGTTGCCAGTGCCAGCACCTGACGGTATCTATATAACCCATTAGTAATGACTATGTCGCTCTGTGTCCCGTGATGTACGAGAAAGAAAAGGACTTTTGTGTTCTTAAACCAGTATTTTGGACACTATATGTTCATTTGTGGGTTGTGATTGTTTGTTTATTTTTGTATAAAATAAAAATTCTGCTTCTGTCTTTTTTTTTTTTTGATGGTGTGTGTGTGTGTGTGTGTGAGGGAGGCCTAACTGGCTTTCAACCAAACTATAGCTTGTACTATGAACGTAAGCTGCTTTGCGTTTTTCTGTAAAGTACTGCACAATATCTTGGTGATAACTAAATACCGGCCAAAAAAATAAAAGAAATCCCAGATTATTATTATTATTATTATTATTATGTATTTGCGTGCGGTTTCCCTGCACTGCAATGCAATTGCTGTGGTCGTTAGGAGATGCAGTCACATGATATATCACTGACTCAATATTCTTTCTTGCCAGGAGGGGACCTTCTGCACCTAAGTTTGGACCAAGGAATGACAAGATCAGACAGTAAGTCTGCGGGTGACAGCTGGAAAGTGAAGTATACAAGTCCCAGTGCTACTGAGTTATATTTAACGTTGTTCTGAGACTGTTTACGACTTTGTGTTTCTCTAGAGGGGTCCCTGTATCTTGTACATCCTATGGCATGTTTATTGCACCTTTTGTATGTTATGATTTACAGGGGAGAAGAAGATGGCATAAAATACTTTAGCATGCCGTACAATTTTACTGATAGTATATGAAAAAAAAATCAGATTTCAGTGCAAATATTACTGGGCAAAAGCTCAAAATATTGGTATGTAATGTGCCATACTTCTTAAGATATTTGGAACTTATCCCCAATCTTTAATAAAAGCTGGCACGCCAGGTTAGAAGAAGAATTGCGGTTTTGCATGCTGAAATCACTTGGTGAATACACGCAGTATAAGCTTGTGTTATCCATGTGTTCTGAGACATACTGATTTGCCATTAGGCAGGCTGGAGTATTTTGAGTAATCAAAAAAAAAACAAGCTCCTACTACACTTACACGTGGTTCCTTATTGTCGCAGGCACTTATTTCTACACTCCCATCCTGGCTTGCACAGATATGCCACGCTTCGTGCCTTCTCAAGCCTGGGGTAATCTGGACAAACTGAAACCATAGAGCAAACGGGGTGCACCAGCCTAGTGCATTATCCTCAAAAATCCTTTATCAGCATTAAAAAGTAATAAGTGATATACTCACAAACCAGCAAAAGTACAAGTATGTCAAAAAAAACTTCCAGCCTCAAACCTCCAGTACGTCGCATCACGCAGAGGGACAACCTGGGTCCAAAAGGCTAATGCGTTTTGAAGGACTTGCCCTCTTCCTTGGAGCCAGAGGACCTATACCTTCAAGAAGCACTTAAGTGCTGAAAGCTTGAGGCAGGAAGTTTTTTTTTTTCCGACAAGCTTGTATTTACACTATATTACCAAAAGTATTGGGACACCTGCCTTTACACGCATATGAGCTTTAATGGCATCCCAGTCTTAGTCCGTAGGGTTCAATATTGAGTTGGCCCACCCTTTGCAGCTATAACAGCTTCAACTCTTCTGGGAAGGCTGTCCACAAGGTTTAGGAGTAAGTCTATGGGAATGTTTGACCATAGACGCAAAGCGCATTTGTGAGGTCAGGCACTGATGTGGAAAAGAAGGCCTGGCTTGCAGTGTCTGCTTCAATTCATCCAAAAAGTGTTCTATCCGATCGGGTTGAGGTCAGGACTCTGTGCACGTCAGTCAAGTTCCTCCATCCCAAACTCGCTCATCTATGTCTTTATGGACCTTGGTTTGTGCACTGGTCCAAATCATTTGGTGGAGGGGGGATTATGGTGTGGGATTGTTTTTTCAGGGGTTGAGCTTGGCACCTTGGTTCCAGTAAATGGAACTCTTAAGGCGTCGGCATCATACTAAGACATTTTGGACAATTTTATGCACCCAACTTTGTGGGAACATTTTGGAGATGGCCTCTACCTGTTCCAACATGACTGCGCACCAGTGCACAAAGCAAGGTCTATAAAGAAGACATGGATGAGCGAGTTTGGGGTAGAGGAACTTGACTGGCCTGCACAGAGTCCTGACCTTACCCGATAGAACTACTTTGGCATGAATTAGATCGGGTTTAGGTCAGGACTCTGTGCAGGCAAGTCAAGTTCCTCTACCCCAAACTCGCTCATTCATGTCTTTATGGACCTTGCTTTGTGCAGTCATGTTGGAACAGCAAGCTCAACTCAACTCCAATATTGAACCCTACGGACTATGATTGGGATTCCATTAGTTCATGTAAAGGCAGGCGTCCCAATACTTTTGGTAATATAGTGTATGTTGGTTTGTGAGTATATTATGCATTACCTTTTTTATACTAATAATGAATTTTTGAGGATAATGCACAAGACTGGTGTGCCCCTCTGTTTGTTCTATGGTTGGAGTATTTTGGGGTCTATGTATAAAGATTTAAGGGCGCAGATTATGCACAGGTGCCAGGAAAGATCACCTGTGAATTGTCAGACTCTGCTCATCCTCAACCCGACCATCACTTATTTATTTTTTTATTATTATTTATTTATTTTTTAGAAATGCCTCCATCCTGCCTCACACATACACACAGTACTGCCTTTATTTTTTTTATTTTTTTATGATTTCTGTTTCAATGGTCCCTTTATAGGGTATTGTATTTCTTACTTTAGCTGTGTAAACAGGGATAGAGGAGATGATGGTGATGATATTATGAAAATATGCTCTATTCTCCCTGGGTTTTTGCATGCAGCTACAGTATCTCACAAAAGTGAGTACACCCCTCACGTTTTTGTAAATATTTTATTATATCTTTTCATGTGACAACACTGAAGAAATTACACATTGCTACAATGTAAAGTAGTGAGTGTACAGCTTATATATCAGTGTAAATTTGCTGTCCCCTCAAAATAACTCAACACACAGCCATTAATGTCTAAACCGCTAGCAACAAAAGTGAGCACACCCCTAAGTGAAAATGTCCAAACTGGGCCTATCACATAAAATCCCAATAAAATACATAACAGAGTGAAAAATTTAAGGGGGTCTGAACACTTTCCGTACCCACTGTATATATGTCAGCTTTATAGGGCTGTACAATCACTAACCCCAAAAAGCAGTGCTTGGGTCACATTTTTAAACAAAGAAGTAGTGTTATAACTCTTGATTATTGTAACTGTTTATTATTGTTGTGCTACATTCCTAGAAGGCAATTACATGCTTCACTAGGCTCATAATAATTATATTTTGCCTCTGTAGTTTCAGCTTCCTCTGTAATTCTGTGCCTCTCCATGAGCTAGTACTGGAATGCAATCATTTTATTTACATTTTGAAAAAGGAATTTCCAGTGATTGTTACTCCAGATGAAGTTACCATAGAAATGAAAACTGGTTTACTCGTTTCCGTTTTTTGTTTTCGTAGTAGATCCATTAGTATAGCCTTAGGTGGCCGATTACAGATCAATACAGACAAATGAAGAAACATGTCTATTATATATGCAACAAATATTGCCATCATATGTAGCCCCTCCACAAACAATCAATGTATTGTTGCTTTTAAATACAGTTGTGTATAATGTGCTTTAGTGCCCTTTCAGAGGGGCACACTCCGCTATGTTCAGCAGTGGATCCGTCAGCAGATTCCCTGCTGAACTAAAGCAAATTGGGAAAGATGTCCTACTTGTGACATCCATGCTCGTTCAGTCTTTCGACAGACCCACGTTGGATCTATAGACTGTCAGATGTAAACGGTGTCCATTTACATCAGGCTACCTCCGTTCCACCATCTTTAGTTTTGGAAAAGCGGAATAGGACCCAATCTTTTTCTATGTGTGTGTGTGTGTGTGTTTGTTTTTTGTTTTTTTATGGACTTGGACGGAATTGGAACTAGGCGGTTGTAAAAGGGCACAAGTCTGTGTACGGTCTGGGGTGTGGTGGTAGATTGTGGACCAAGGGATCCTGAGGAGCAGGCCAGGGGTTTCTGGTAAAGTTCAAATTTTCCACTGAAAAAAAGGAGGAGGCGGGAGAGCCTTTATAATTGTATCACTTCAAGAGTTGAAGCACAAGGAAGACCTAATGGTGATAAACGAATGGCGGTATACCCAGTTGTCCCACTTTGTCAAGAAACAACCTCAACCAATTGGATCAGGAGAAGAGCTTACCCCGTTGGAACAGCTATGTATAGAGGATAGTACAAAAAGTAGTATATCAAGGATATATAAACTATTGTTAAACATGGACAAACTGGATATCCCGCCATACATAAAAAAAATGGGAAAGGTAACTGGGGTCACAAAGGTATAAAACCACCATAGGAAAAATGTTGAAATGAACCCATACTTCTGCTGTAGATATTAGAACTGCAGAAATGAACTACAAATGTCTAACAGGGTGGTACGCAACCCTCGATAAAACTAGTAAATTTCAATTGGGCAAATCGGCGGACTGTTGGAGAGGTTGTAAAGCAGTAGGAATGATGGCTCACCTGTGGTGGGTTTGCCCCAAAATTAAAAAATATTGGGAGAAAATATTTCACCTGAAAAAGGATATCACCAAAAAAATAATAATAAAAGACCCATGGGTAGATTTATTCCATGGAGGGGAGGGAGCGGTAAAACAATATAAAGAGTCATTGATACCACACTTGCTAAATGCAGCAAAAAGACTCATACCCAAAAAATGGCAAGAGATTGAAAGCCCCTCAATCTGGGAATGGATTGATTCGGTAGAAGAAACATACACCATTGAAGGCTTAAAATATAGAATAGAGAAGAAAAACACAGGGTCTAATGATAAATGGAACTGCTGGAAAGAGTTAAAAAAAACATGGAGCTATGCTGAGGACCTAATGCCGCATACACACAACCGTTTTTTCATGACGAGAAAAATGCAATTTTTTAATTTGGTCATTAAAAACGATCGTGTGTAGGCTCCAGAGCATTTTTTGCGACGTGAAAAATGGCCATTAAAAATTTAGACCCTGCTCTATTTTTTTCTCGTTTTTCATGTCATCGTTTTTCTCATCATGAAAAACGGCCCCGTGTAGGCTTTAACGACGTGAAAAAAACACGCATGCTCAGAAGCAAGTTATGAGACAGGAGCGCTCGTTCTGGTAAAACTAGCGTTTGTAATGGAGATAGCACATTCGTCACGCTGTAACTGACTGAAGAGCACGAGGCTGAAAAGGGCGAATCGTCTCTCACCAAACTTTACTAACACAAGGATCAGCAAAAGCAGCCCAAAGGGTGGCGCCATCCGAATGGAACTTCCCCTTTATAGTGCCGTCGTACGTTTCGTACGTCAACCCTCTTTTATAAAATAGGGAATTTATCTCAAGGTTCCTTATTTTACAGGATACCTGTGAAATTACCTTCTGACTGAGAGAGTTCCAAATCATGTTTATTTGTTACGCAATTACATTACATAATTACGGAGAGCACACATGCATAAGGCCATCAGATTATGCTCTGAATTCAAGACAGCTTGATATCCCCTTTTATAGGGTGCCTTATTAGCAAGTCACCCAAACCCAGCTGCAGAAACTACAGAGGTAGAGCCGGTTCACACAGGGGCGACTCGTCAGGCGACTCAGCTGCCTGACAAGTCGCGCTCCGCTCTCTTCAATGGAACCATTCTAATAGGAGCGACGCAAGTCGCTCTTACTTAGAAAAAGGTTCTTGTACAACTTTGGGGGCGACTCGGGGCGACTTGCATTGACTTCAATACAGAAGTCATTTTGCAAGTCGCCTCTGAAGTCGTCTTCAGATCGCCTTGCCGAGTCGCCCCCCAAAGTCGTGCCGCCTGTGTGTGAACTGGCTCTGAGAGTACAATGCTCATCTGCGCTCTTTGGTATGTTTTCACAAACATGTTTTCTTGAGATAAGTACATGGCAGCACGGTATTCTCAAACAAATTCACAATCGCCATTTTAGTTTCTATCTTGTTTAACTACACTTTATATATAATGTTCATAACTAGCATTATTATTATTATTATTATTATTATTATGTGTTTTACATAGAACGCTGACCATATACATTTTTTGCACTAAGATGTATGATCCTGTAAAGATCATCTTCTTATCCTTCTTACAGGTGGACAGTATTATCCCTTATTAGTCTGGATTTTCTTTCCTCCATAAACTAATAGCGAAACGCTTAGAGAGCACATTCACTCAGTTCATATGTTAAATTATTGCTTTAGTTTTAGCCTGTTTCTTAAGATCAGGAAACACTTTTTTTCGATCTTTTAAATAATTTTTCTTTAAAATTCTGATCATCTTGCAAGCGTTGTCCTAGCTTTTATTTATTTTTTTAACCACTAGCTGCCCCAGCCAATTTTGTCCATCTGTCAAGATTGGTTTGATCTGCTTCACAAGCTGGCAATGGCTTGTAAGCAAACAAACCAAAACCAGACGTGACAAAATCTTTGTCGTTTCCGAGTTCTGACATCATACAGTGGAAGCAACAACATCAGTTCCTCTCACTGTATGTGGGGGAGCCGATGCCACCGGTCGCATCCTTACCTTAGAAATAATAAAAAAATACAATTTGAAATCTGTGTATTCTTTTACATTTTGCCTGTAGATACCCTTTAATCACTTATAAATAAACTTGGCAAAATATTACTGCAGAATTGGGTAACACTGAGACTGGATGAAATGCAATCATTTCTCCAATCTTTATGATGCCATACCTAAGGGTACTGGTGCCACGCAAGACTTTTACTGTTGATTTGGTTTATTTAACCAAGCGTTCAGGTGTGAATTGTAGAAAGCTAAATATTTTTAAGTCTTAATATATTTAAATGCTGTTTTCTTTGGGATGCGCAGCTTAGATGCTCTTCATCCACCGGCAAGATTTCTTTATCCTGAACCAAGCCAGAACTGAGCATGCTATTCTGTTACAAATTCCTTCTTACAATCCTCTACGTGTGTCTTTTGGAAGAGGTACATGGAATGCAAATAAAACCCATTCTGTGACTAAGTCAAAGCAGGATGTTTTTACAATTACAGAGCTGTGAAAAATTCACTTCTTCAAAACATCTGTGCCACCCTTAACCTGTATTCTCATGCACCATAATATTTTCTCTATTTTCTCTTAAAGTGGACTTCTGGGTATAGAACAGCTTTGGCACTGAAAAGCAAGCACCCCTGATCTCTTGCAGAGTGCCCCAGGACTCTTGAACCCCAGGGCTGTCTAATCTATAAAACAACATTCTTGGTCACTGGCTCTGGGCTAGCTCTTTGGCCTTGTGTGTGTTTGGCATATTACTATGATGAACAGTCTGACTAACCAGTAGTAGGGTGTATGAGTTGGTAAAGTCCGTGGCATGGGGTCATGGAAACTTGTTGGTAGGTGCCTTTGAGAACAATTTTGCAAATATGGGTAGTTTCCAGAAACTTCATTTGCAGCGAGAAATCTTTTGAAACTTAAAGTGGTTGTAGACCTTCAGGTGTTGTTTTTTTTTTTTTAAATAAACAAAACGAACATGCCTATACTTGCCTGCTCTGTGCATTAGTTTTGCACAGAGCAGCTCTGGTCCTCCTTCTTTTTGAGGTCTTCAAGCCTCTCCTCTTCATCAGATGCCCCCACGGAAAGCCGCTTTTCCTGGGGGGCACCCATGCGGGCTTGCTACCTAGTCCCCCTGCTGCGTCCATTGACACAGACAGCAGGACTTTGCCCCGCCCTGCCCCCTGCTTCCGTGTCACAAGATTTGATTGACAGCAGCGGGAGCCAATGGCTCTTGGTTCTATCAATCTGTCCAATGAGGAGAGAGACAGCTTCTCTCGTGCACATGGCTTGACCGGATTTGGCTGCAGCACAGAAGGTTTTTCACCTTAATGCATAGAATGCATTAAGGTGAAAAACCTTAAAGTGATTGTAAAGTCTTGTTTTATTTTTCAATAGAAATAACAAACCTGTTATACTTACCTGCCCCGTGCAGTGGATTTGCACAGAGCAGCCCAGATCCTCCTCTTCTCGGGTCCCTCTTCTGTGCTCCTGGCCCCTCCCCCTGGCAAGTGCACCCACAGCTAGCAGCTGGCTATGGGGGCACCCGAGCAGAGTCACAGCTCCCTGTGTCCATTCAGACACGGAGCTGTGGCCCAGCCTGGCACCGCCCCTCTCTCTTCTGATTGGCTGACTGGCTTTGACAGCAGCAGGAGCCAATGGCGCTGCTGCTGTGTCTCAGCTAATCGGGAGGGAGAGTCTCGGGCGGGCCATGACACTCGTGGGCAGAGATGGGCGCAGGCAAGTTTTAGAGGGCTGTGGGTGGCCGCTGCACACAGAAGGCTTTTTATCTTAATGCATAAAGATAAAAAAAACTTCTGACTTTACAACTCCTTTTAAGGCTTTAGAACCACTTTTTAAAGCGGTATTAAATCCAAAACAAAAAATGTATTATATTGCAGCTTACCAATCATTAGATGTGGTGGCTGTGTCAGTTTTCTTTTCTTTGGCTTTTTTCTCTTTTGTTTTTACCTGTTGATCTGGCTAGTTTGTTACTAGTATTAGGGAGACAACTCTGGAATAAAGAGAACAGGAGGCACAGCAGACACAAGCATTGTCAGTCGGGGGGAGGTAGTGTTTAAATGTATTAGCAGATTTTAACCGCTTCAGCCCCAGAAGATTTTACCCCCTTCCTGACCAGAGCACTTTTTACAATTTGGCACTGCGTCGCTTTAACTGACAATTGCGTGGTCGTGCGACGCTGTACCCAAACAAAATTTGTGTCCTTTTTTTCCCCACAAATAGCGCTTTCTTTTGGTGGTATTTGATCGCCCCTCCTTTTTTTTTTTTTTTTTTTCCGCTTTTAAACAAAAGAACAGCGACAATTTTGAAAAAAACACAATATCTGTTACGTTTTGCTATAATAAATATCCCAATTTTTTTTTCCCAATTTTTTTTTTTTTTCCTCTGTTTAGGCCAATATATATGTATTCTTCTACATATTTTTGGTAAAATAAATCGCAATAAGCGTATATTGATTGGTTTGCGCAAAAGTAATAGCATCTACAAAATAGGGGATATAATTATAACATATTTATTATTATTTTTTTTACTGGTAATTGCAATTTTATCGGGACTGCGACATTATGGCGGACAGATCGGACACTTTTGGCTCATTTTTGGGACCATTGACAATTTTACAGAGATCTGTGCTATAAAAATGCACTGATTACTGTAAAAATGTCACTGGCAGAGAAGGGGTTAACACGGGGGGGGATCAAGGGGTTAACTGTGTTCCCTCTGCATTTTCTAACGGAAGGGGGGCTGGGACTTACTAGGGGAAATTACAGATCGCTGTTCATACTTTCTCCCCTGAAAGAACTGGGAGCTGTGTATTTATACACACAGCTCCCAGTTCTCGCTCTGTCACGAACAATCGTGGGTGCCCGGCGGCCATCGCGCCTGCTAGGCACTCGAATCGGCTCCGGGGGCGAGCAGCGGGCGTGTGCCCCTAGTGGCCACAGGGCGAAGCAACGTAACTGCAGCGGCTGCTCGGCAAGTACCGGTAGTTAAATACGCAAAATAAATGGAAACCAAACTCCAGCTCACACTTTATAATCAGTTTTCATTTTGGGATAAAGATTTTACATGAATAAATAAAAGCTGATTATTTTAATCACACCTGTCAGTGTTACGTGGTTTGTCTCACCCATGTAAACTGATACATTCTGTTGGAGAGCTTTTGCTTGTGAAAAACAGCAGACCTGCTTGCTAGATTACCAGATGAAAATAGAAGAAAGAAAGCCTAAAAAGGAAACCGATGCAGCCATCACATCTAAGAATTGGTAAGCTGCAATATAATGTATGCATTATACGTTTTTGTAGTTTTGTATATAGATTTGTGTTTTGTAGATCCAATATTCTATTGTGCTTGGCAAAAAAAAGCTTGCATTTTCAATCCAGTGAGTTGGTTAGTAATCTGTATCACTTTCTGCTTTCATCTATGGCCAACACAGTTCATTTAACTGCAGTTACTTAGGTATGTAGTAGTAGCTATTTGATATTTGAGTCATGCGTAACAGTTGGTGTTTAAAGGAAACGGTGAAGGGTATGAATCAAGGATCAGGATCTCCCCACTTTCCTTTTATTTAATGCTGGTATTTGACTTCTGACCCCTTGGTCACAAAAACGTGTCTTCCAGCTCTGAGCCAGGGAACTGCAAATATTTCCTAACCTGGATGAACGTGATCTACTTGACAAAAATAGCATGCAGCATACATAACTCTTTGTTTTGTTTAACCACTTCAGGACTAGGGCAATTTTTTAATTTATCGCAAACACATTAAAATATGATTTTATTTTTAATTTTTGGGCCTGAAAATCACTTAATGCGGAGTTCCACCCAGAAATGGAACTTGCGCTGTCTGGATTACCCCAAGCCCCGCCCCCCCCTCCGGTGTCACATTTGGCACTTTTCAAGGGGGAGCAGATACCTGTCTAATCCAGGTATTTGCTTCCACTTCCGGCGAAAGATCGCCGCAGTATCCGTGGTGATCTACACCATGTACATCCCCTCCTCCGCCCCCCCCCCCCGCTGTTTTCTGGGAGACATAGGTTCCAGAATACAGCAGGGATCACTCAGAACGCGCAGCATGACTTGCGCATGCACAGTAGGAAACCAGGCTGTGAAACCGCAAGACTTCACTTCCTGATTCCCTTACTTAAGATGCCGGCGCCTCCATCCGGAGCTGAGGGACGTGTCGGCTTCGAGCGAGGACATCGCGGGCGCCCAGGACAGGTAAGTGTCCTTATTTTAAAAGTCAGCAGCTGCTGTATTTGTAGCTGCTAACCTTTTTAATTAATTAATTTTTTTTTTTTTTTTTTTTTTCAGGCAGAACTCCGCTTTAAAACTAACAATTACCGTATATACTCGAGTATAAGCCGACCCGAATATATGCCGAGGGACCCAATTTTACCACAAAAACTGGGAAAACTTATTGACTCGAGTATAAGCCTAGGGTGTGCCTCACTTTGCCTCACTGTGTCCATGCCTCACTGTGTCCATGACTAGACTGACGTTTAACATGGGAGTCTAAAGAAGGGGTGCCCGGCTTTGAAAAATCGGTGCTCCCCGGCCGTAAGTCCTCCGGACAAGAAACTTTGCAAACTTGTAGGGGAAGAGTGGGGCTACATGTGTGCCAAGTATGGGGTCCAGAGGACCTACGACCGGCCGGTACTGGGTCCCCAAAGTCACCAGAGAAATGACCTCTTAACATGGGAGTCTATGGAAGGGGTACCCAGTTTTGAAAAATCGTTGCTCCCCGGCCGTAGGTCCCCCGGACAAGAAACTTGGCACACTTGTAGAGGAAGAGTGGGGCTATGTGTGTGCCAAGTTTGGGGTCCAGGAGACCTACGGCCGGCCGGTATCGGCTCCCCAAATTCCGGGAGATCAGGCGCAAAAAGGTGACTCGAGTATAAGCCGAGGGGGGCATTTTCAGCACAAAAAACTGTGCTTAAAAACTCGGCTTATACTCGAGTATATACGGTATATATTATTTGAAGTAGAATGTAGAATAAAAAATGGTAGTTGCAATATTCTATATTCCACAGAATTTGCTTAAAGTGTTACTAAACCCAGGACCCTGCATTCACTATATCTGGTCTCCCACAGTACACGGAACATGGAAATGCAATTATTTTAGTAAATATAAACTGCTAAATACCTTTCCTCATCAGCAGTATATAGCAGTCTTGTAAACTCAGTGTCTGGTTACAACTTGTAGGAGAAGTTTTTAGTCTACTCTGACTGTCCTACAAGACTGCAGGACCCCTGGCCCTTTGTCTGGACAGTGCTGATTGGCCCTGTGCTGATCATATGCTCCCTCCCAAGAAAAAAAATTCTAGCAATGCACACCAAACTGAGCATGTGCAGAGTGATTTAAAAAGCTCTGTACTATCAGGAGATGGATTGGGGACAGTGGAAGAAGAGGGGGATCACAGAAGACAGGTTCAAACAGCATTTTTACACAATTTGGAGGATTACCCCTTAGGTTCCACAGTGAGTATAACAAGCATGCTTTACTTCATATACAGACAGACTGACTGATTTTACTGTTGTGAGTTTAGTAACACTTTAAATCAGGGGTCTCAAACTGGCAGCCCTCCAGCTGTTGGGAAGCTACAAGTCCCATGAGGCATTGCTGACAGTTACAAGCATGACTCCCACAGGCAAAGGCATGATGGGACTTGTAGTGTCGCAACAGCTGGAGGGCAACCAGTTTGAGACCCCTGCTTTAAATATTTATTAAAATGGAACTGAATTCTCTCAATGAACATTACTCGTTTTAATCCTTCTACTGCTAGCATTAGTAAATAGATAGGAAGGGATATTATACTTACTGTATATACTGGAGTATAAGCCAAATTTTTAGCACATTTTTTATGCTGAAAAAGCCCCCCCCCCCCCCCCCCTCGGCTCATACTCGAGTGATGGTCTGTCATGCAGTCTTAACTGTTCGGCGGCCATCCACTGTAACAAAGCCCTGCCTCCTCATCCGTGATAGACGGAACACTGATTCAGTTTTCCAGCATTGTATCAGTGTTCCATCACGGACGAGGAGGAGGCGGGGCTTTGTTACAGTGGGGGCCGCCGAACAGTTAAGACTGCATGACACAGCGGGAGACCGTGATCAAAGGTACATGAGGCTGCAAATGGGCACTGATGATACAGATGGGCACAGTGAGGCTGCATGTGGGCATTGTTTACCAGTAGCTGGTGCATTTCCCACCCTATGCTTATACTCGAGTCAATACGTTTTCCCAGTTTTTTGTGGTAAAATTAGGTGCCTCGGCTTATATTCGGGTCGGCTTATACTCGAGTATATGCGGTACTTATTTCAAACTTTATTTCTCTTATCGTCCATGGACTGACACAGCTCTCATACTGTTTATGTGTGGTATATGTCCCTGCTTGCAGGAGAAGACCTAGGCAGAATGTTAGATGTTAGAAACATTCTAGAACAAAACCAAAGCTGAACAGCCCCGCCCAGGGGGGCGGTCCCTCTGGACATTACCCTCCCACTTGCAGCTAGCAGCCTCAGTTTTTTTCTGCCTAGCAGAAGGAGAAGACGTGGCTCTCTCAGGAGCCAGTCTCCTGGAAGATTTTACTTGGAATTTTTATTCCTTTGGGAATTTTATTATTTTATTTTTGAGACCTTCAATCAACTGTCGGCTGGGCAACAGGTTGGGTACACTGGTATCCTCGTAGTCTTCCCTGTCCGACCATCGTGCGTGCTGATCCTCACCTTGTGTGCGTGAGACTCCGTTCACGACATGCCCCATGACTCCAGGGATGGCCGGGTTGCTTTTAGCTCCCGCGGTCCTCTCAAGATTGAACAGTAGCTGTCTGTATCTTTCGCGGTGGACCGGGCCGACAGCTATGCAGTACTGCTCTGTGATAGGTCTGTCTGAAACAAGCCAGTGGGTCCCTCTGGGATGGGTAAGTAGTCTCTCCTGCTACAGGTGAGTACATGCTGGCTGTGTTTCTTTATATGAGGGGTTTCTCCCTGTCCCCCCCCCCTGTTATGCTGCTCTCTGCACCCTGTACTGGTGCTGTGCTGTGTGGGGGTGCTTGGGGGTCACTCTGGCCTGGCTGGGGGCGCTCATGTCTGTTTTAATGGCCCTGGGAGAGGTGCAGTGTTCTGGTGTGTGAGTGTTGTGCATTACTGTGTGTGCCATTAGCGCTGTGAGGTGATTTGAAAACCGCCATCTTGCCGTGGATAGATGGCGCAGTAATGTATGCGGCCGGCGGCCATTTTCTTGAAGCTGCTGCGGTTTTGCTTTCGGTTTTGGTCTCTATCGGCCGCTGCTGCGGCGCGAATCTCACAGTCTCCTCACTCTCCCCAGGCTTCACCCGCGCGGCAGCGCGGTTTCATACAGCGGAATAAGCGGTTCTTACAAGGGTTGGTGAGTACTCTGGGTATCCCCTCCTCAGCTTCAGCATAGCCAGTGGGTGGACTGTGTTACTCACTATAATAGTGTTTAAAAGTCTCAGAGGGTGGCAGTATGGAGTCTAGTTCACCTGCTTCTCCACACTTGTCTGAGGCAACTGGTAGTGCTCCTGCACCTGCGGTCCCTAGCGACTAGTTGTCGGCAGTCCTGGAATCATCCTTGTAAAGCGCCCCCTCCCCGCACATCCTCCTGTAGGGAAGTGCTCTGTCTCAGATATGGGCCTAGCTATTGCTGCTCAGGACCCTAGCTCTGAGGATTTTCATGTTTTTAAACAGGATATTCCCTGTGAGGAAGACCCCAGTTCTGAAAAACTGACAGGGTGTTTGTAAGTGAACTCATTGATGCTGTGAGGAACACTCTCAAGCTGAATGTTGAGGCTAAGGAAACTCAGGTAGAAGCTGTCTCCTTTGGTTTCTTTAAAGCCGTTTATTCAAAAAGGTTTTTCCATATGTGCCTTTTTTTGATACATTCATTGACTAAGTCTGGGATAAGCCGCAGAAGACTTTGACGGTCCCGTGGCGCCTAGCCATGAGGTACCCCTTTTAAGGAGGACCTGGTTAAGAAGTGGGCTCTCCCCCCAGGGGTCGACCCCCCCCCCGGTCGCGCGTTTTGAATAAGGCTACCACGCTCCCAATGGAAGGGACTCCTGCATTTAAGGATCCCACTGACAAGAGGTCAGAAGTGGTGAGTAGAACTATGTCTACCTTATTGGGGTCTGCCTTACGGCCTATAGGGGCGGCGACACTTGTGTCTCAAGACACTCACAGGATGGGCAAAGATTTTGCACCAGACGGTTCAGGAGCATAATCTCCCTCCTGAGACCATTACCCTGGCTCACCAACTGGCGCAGGGTTTAGTCTCTGTGTGCGATGCCACTTTGGATGCGTCCCCTTTAATTTCTGGGGCCTCTATCTGCTGTGGTGCTGCATCGCCTTATCTGGCTGAAATGCTGGTCGGCCGACCTAGCTTCCAAATAGCCCCTGGCTGACTTGCCCTTTAAGGGCGGTAGACTGTTTGGGGCCGCCCTGGATGCCATTATTATGGATGTCACAAGGGGTAAAAGCACCTTCCTTCCTCAGTCTGTTACAGAAAAAGGAGCCCCACCGTAGGCCGGGCCCTTCCTTTCCGGCAAAGAAGAATGATTTTTTTTCGTCAGTCAGAATCCACGGGTAAGCCCTCCCAGACTGGAAAAAGTGCGGCTGGGGGACATAAGCGTCCCTGGGTGCGTAAGCCTACCAAGCAAGCTCCCAAGCCCGCCGCCGCATGAAGTCTTGCCCCTGCCCGACTCTGGGGTGGGGGGACGTCCTTGCAGGTTCACGGTTCTGTGGAACTCCCGGATCTCCGACCGGTGGGTGTGCAAGGTGGTCACCTCAGGATACAGAATAGAATTCCGTTCCTGGCCCCCAGACAGATTCTTTCCCTCAATTCTCCCTCTCCTTCCTGCCTGTCGGGCGGCCCTCTTAAGGGCCGTACAGGATTGATCAGGTCCGGAGTGATTGTGCCGGTTCCGTCACAGGAGAGGTTGTTCAGGGTTTCTACTTGAATTTGTTTGTAGTCCCAAAAAGTGGACCGGGGTTCGGCCAATCCTGGGCCTCAAGGCCTGAATGCCTTTGTGATGGTGCAAAAGTTACGCATGGAATCCATTCACGCGGTGTTCGCTACACTCCATCAAGGGGATTTTCTGGCATCCTTGGACATCAAGGACGCCTACTTGCATGTTCCGATCTGCGCACGTCAACAGTAGTTTCTGCGCTTTGCGATCGGCGAAGTCCACTATCAATTGTGGCTCTTCCCTTCGGCCTAGCCTCGGCACCAAAGATTTTTTACCAAGGTGCTTGCTCCGGTTCTAGCCTTGCTGAGACAGCGAGGCATTGCTATTATGGGTTATCTGGACGATCTTCTTCTAAGAGCAGACAATGGCTCAGAATTAGAAGAAGTGTGACTATTGTCAGTCAGACCCTTCGGGAGCCACCCGAAGTCCCTAACATTCAGAAGTCGGTCCTGGTCCCGGCTCAGCATTTTGGAGTATCTCGGTCTGATCCTGGACTCCATGGAGGCGTAGGTATTCCTAACCCTGGATAAGTTACTGACTTTTCAGTCTGTAGTGCGGGTCCTGACGTCTCGGAAATGGTCGTCAACCCGTTTTTTGCATGAGAGTCCTGGGACTCATGAGGGCCTCGTTCGAGGCTGTTCCGTATGCCCAATCACACACACGGGCATTACAGTAAGAGATCCTGTCCACTTGGGACAAATCCCCTGTTGTCCTTGGATCTTCAGATCCAGATGAGTCAGCCACTCAGGGCGTCCCTGGCGTGGTGGTTGGGGTCCCCGGCTCTTCGCTCCGGGAAGTCGTTCCTCCCCATCCAGTGGACGGTGTTCATGACGGACGCCAGCCTGGCGGTCTGGGGTGGAGTTTGGGGAGTCCTGTCAGCCCCAGGGCTTTGGACTCCGGACGAAGCCTGTTTACAGATCAATGTTCTGGAAATACGGGCAATCAGAATATGCCTCCCCACGTGGTCTCTATCGGCCGTCTACATTCAAGCGTAGACAATTGGCAGGCGGACTATCGGAGTCACCAGACGCAGGACCAGGAAGAATGGTCCTTACACCTGGACATGTCGGATGTGGACCTGAGGGCCTCTCGACTCAATCGTAAGGTGTCAAGGTTTGTGGCAAGGTCCAGGGATCCTTGGGCGGATGCCTCGGATCCGTTGGTGGGCCCCATGGGGTCATTATCACCTGATATCTGTTATCCTCCGCTGCAGCTGGTTCCTCCCCTGCTGCGCAGGGTTGTGGCCGAAGGGATTCCGGTGATCCGCTTTGCGCCGGGTGGGTCTCGGCGTCATTGGTACGCTGATCTGGTACGTCTCATCGCGGACGTTCCTTGGCGGTTGCCAATAAGGGAGGACCTTCTGTTTCAAGGTCCTATTTTTCATCCTGTTTTACAGTCTCTGACTTAACTGAATAGCTATTGAAAGCCAGGTGCTGAGAGTCCAAGGTCTCTCGGATTCGGTCATTTCGACCATGTTCAGGGCACGGAAGTCTTCCGCTTGAAAGATATATCACCGTACCTGGGAAGCTTACATCGCTATGTGCAAAGAGCTGGACTAGCGTCCACGGACGTATTCCGTCCCCAGTATCCTGCGGTCCTTGCAGCGTGGTATGACCCAAATGCTTGCTTTGAGTACCATTAGGGGTCAGTTTTCGGCCTTGGCTGTCTTCCTTCAGCAACCGCTAGCGGGTCATTCCTTGGTAGCACCTTTGTGCAGGGGGTTCGCCATGTGCTCCCTCTTGTTGAAACCTCCTCTCTCTCCTCGGGATTTGAATTTGGTGCTCTCGGTTCTCCAGGAACCTCCCTTTGAAAATATCAGAGATATTCCCCTCTTGATCTTGTCTCGTGGCCATTACTTCTGTCACACGGGTGTCTGAGTTGGCGGCCTTGTCCTGCAAGTCGCCCTATTTGGTCATCCATAAGGATAAGGTGGTGTTGCGTCCGCGACCTTCCTTTTGCAAAAGGTGGTCTCGGCTTTTCACCTACATGTGGACATTGTCCTCCCGTCCTTGTGTCCTCACACATCGCAATCCAGAGGGTTTGCGCTTCACACATTTTATGTGGTACGTGATATGACTCACTAGTTGTGTCTGTCTCTGGTCCGAAACAGGGCCGAGCGGTGTCATCTGCCACCTTTTCTAGATGGATCAGACAGACTGTTATACAGGCCTACAGTATGCCATTAAGGGGGTGGCCCCTCCCTTTCAGGTTACAGCGCATGCCACCAGGGCAATTGGTGCTTCCTGGGCTTTCCGACATCAAGCGTCGGTTGCACAAGTGTGCAAGGCGGTGACCTGGTTGTCCGTTCATGCCTTTTCAAAATTCTATAAGGTTGATGTGGCTGCATCTTCGGGTGCTTCCTTCGGCCTCAAAGTGTTGCAGGCCGCTGTCTAATGTTGCAACTCCTCCGTTGAGGAGCTCTGCTGGTTTGGAGTGAAGTTTTGGTTGTTCCTTTACTATTTGCTCCCACCCTTTTATTATACTGCTTTGGGACGTCCCACATGTAATCAGTATGAGAGCTGTGTCAGTCCATGGACGATAAGAGAAAATAGGATTTTTGTACTCACCGTAAAATCCGTTTCTCTGACGTCCATGGACTGACACAGCACCCACCCTTCCTTTTTAAGGTTTGTACTGCTTTGTTACGAACTGAGGCTGCTAGCTGCAGGTGGGAGGGTAATGTCCGGAGGGACCGCCCCCTGGGCGGGGCTGTTCAGCTCTGGTTTTGTTCTAGAATGTTTCTAACATCTAACATTCTGCCTAGGTCTTCTCCTGCAAGCAGGGACATATACCACACGTAAACAGTATGAGAGCTGTGTCAGTCCATGGACGTCAGAGAAACGGATTTTACGGTGAGTACAAAAATCCTATTTTTTTTACATTTCTTCAGATGCTTCCTGGTTTCTGGCCTAGGCCAAAATGACGTCATACATCCCAGGAGTGTTATTCTTTTTCATCTGGAGAAAGGGAGGAGGGGCTTTCTCTGCTAAGCACCCCCTCATGCCTGCATGTTTTGAGCTAAGTGCAGATGGATTCCAGAAAGGAAATTCTACATGAATAATCTGCCGTTATTAAAGATGACCGTGGCTAGAAATGCTAGGGGCTGTTTTTCAAAGTGATTTCTCTGACATATTTCCAAAGCTACTTCGATACAGTTTTATGGTACCCAGCATAAATGTTTTTTACTTTCTCAGATTGTAATAAGGAAGGACATGCATGAGTGAGAGAAGGGAATCTACTAAAGTTCTCTCTGGATCTTTTTGTTGATCTGTGCGATCTGACAGTCATTTGTTTTTCATTATCTAAGCAATTTCTGTAATAATTTTTTTTTACCTTATGGGACTTGCATGAATGTTTTTTTTAATCAATATATACATTTATTAAATCATTTTATGTTGACTGTTCTGTTTAGGATGGATAGCTTTATGTTGTTTCAGAAAGACCATATAAATCAAAACACATGGAAACAACCTATACTTTAATAAAAAACAGATTATTTTGCAATGCAAAGTCTCTAACGTGGATATGATTTGTGTTCATCTGATGAAAACTGTATATTGGCATTGTACCTTGTGTTGTACTGGATTTTCTTGGAATCTTATCACTGGTTTGTTGTATGGTTGTATGGTTGTATGTGTTTTAGAGCTGCCACGACACGTCAACGTAATCGATTACGTCGACTACGGAAATACGTTGACATGCATGAAAGGCGTTGATGCGTCACACGTTGCGAGTTGCAGGTCAATACACCCCCACCGCGGCTTTCAGTGCGGTGCTTCTCTCCCACACACGATCACCGCTGACTGTCACCTATCCTCCAGTCCCCATCTGTCCTTCTCCATGCTGCTGTCCCCTTCCATGCTGCTCCCTCTCTCCTCCGTGCATCTGTCACCCTCTCTTCTCCGTGTCCCCCTCCATGCTGCTGTCCCCCTCCATGCTGCTCCGTGTCTCCCTCTCTCCTCCGTTCATCTGTCCCCCTCTCTTCTCTGTATCCCCCTCCATGCTGCTGTCCCCCTCCATGCTGCTGTCCCCCTCTCTATTCTCTGTGTCCCCCTCTCTTCTCCCCCTCCGTGCTGCCGTCCCCCTCGGTATCTCAGGATGGAGAGCGGAGGTAGGAGCCGGTAAACCCGGCTCCTTAGTTTTCTGAATGGACAGAGTCAGTGATCACTGACTCTGTCCATTCACATAACTGAAACATTGTAACCTCCTGTGATTATGATGTCTCCGTTAATGAATGAAGAGAAGCCGTTGTCTTCTCTCCATTCATTATCAGTGCAACTGAGGCTGCTGAGCAAGGGACTGGGGAATCTGTGTCCCTAGTCCCTTTCCCTGTCTCAAATGGGAGATGTCAGAGGTCTGTTAAGACCCCTTATATCTCACCATAGTCCCCCAACAGGGATGATAAAAAAATTGCAATAAATAATAAATAAACATTTTTTTGTAAATAATAATAATAAAAAAAAAAACACACTGACACTGTCCCCACATCCCCCCCCCCCCTTAAAAAAAGAAAGCATTGTAAAAAATAAAAATAAATTATAAACATTCATTAACTTCTGAACAACTACTTCTGAAAAGAAAAACAGAACATAAAAAAAAGGTAAGATAAAAGAATATAACTACATACACACACATATATATATATATATATATATATATATATATATATATATATATACAGGTCCTTCTCAAAAAATTAGCATATTGTGATAAAGTTCATTATTTTCTGTAATGTACTGATAAACATTAGACTTTCATATATTTTAGATTCATTACACACAACTGAAGTAGTTCAAGCCTTTTCTTGTTTTAATATTGATGATTTTGGCATACAGCTCATGACAACCCAAAATTCCTATCTCAAAAAATTAGCATATCATGAAAAGGTTCTCTAAACGAGCTATTAACCTAATCATCTGAATCAACTAATTAACTCTAAACACCTGCAAAAGATTCCTGAGGCTTTTAAAAACTCCCAGCCTGGTTCATTACTCAAAACCGCAATCATGGGTAAGACTGCCGACCTGACTGCTGTCCAGAAGGCCATCATTGACACCCTCAAGCAAGAGGGTAAGACACAGAAAGAAATTTCTGAACGAATAGGCTTTTCCCAGAGTGCTGTATCAAGGCACCTCAGTGGGAAGTCTGTGGGAAGGAAAAAGTGTGGCAGAAAACGCTGCACAACGAGAAGAGGTGACCGGACCCTGAAGAAGATTGTGGAGAAGGACCGATTCCAGACCTTGGAGGACCTGCGGAAGCAGTGGACTGAGTCTGGAGTAGAAACATCCAGAGCCACCGTGAACAGGCGTGTGCAGGAAATGGGCTACAGGTGCCGTATTCCCCAGGTCAAGCCACTTTTGAACCAGAAACAGCGGCAGAAGCACCTGACCTGGGCTACAGAGAAGCAGCACTGGACTGTTGCTCAGTGGTCCAAAGTACTTTTTCTTTCTCGTACATCACGGGACACTGAGCGACATAGTCATTACTATGTGGGTTATATAGATACCTTCAGGTGCTGGCACTGGCAACTTCCAAAACCGGAAGTACCCTCCCCTATATAAGCCCCTCCCATCCGGGAGTACCTCAGTTTTTTGCCAGTGTCTAAGGTGTTGGCCAAGAAGTAACATGTGTTTTTCACTGAGCTTGCGTACAGGTTCTTTTGGGCCTCAGTAAGCTATTCCGGATCCGACCAAAAAAGCTTCATAGCTAAACGGTCGGTACCCGGGCCTTGCAAGAGAAGAGCAAGGTTTTGCCTGTAATGCCTCTCTTAGGAGGGCTGGACCCTGGGATCCAGAGCTCTGGTCATACCCACGACCAAGATGTTTTCTGTGCAGGGTGCTATACAGGTCCAGGGGAGTGGAATCCTTGGGAACCCGGTCCCTGAAGGTTTGATTACAATGCCTGCCGTGATAGGTGAAGTTTGGGCTTCTGTGGACCAAACAGAGTCCTGCGGCAAGGAAAAGGTAAGTGGGGGCCCTCAGGAACTTGGTTCTATTGGGGGACCCCAAGCCTATTTTGTCTTTCTGCCTGTTACCTAAGGTATTCCCGCTAAATATTCTGTGCATGCCTGTTACTACTGAGAAAATGTAAATTTTTTTATAGTAGGCAAGAAAAAAAAAAAAAAAAGTAAGACCGCGGTACCTGTGTTAAACACTAGAGGCCGCTATGGTTCTTTTTTCTTGTAATGTGGATTTTTTTCTTCCGAAGTCAAATCCAGGCAGTTGGTAAGTTCTCTGCTGGGAAGCTGTCTCCTCTGCCCTGTTGCTGCGCTCATCCATCCCCGGGCCCTGCGGCAGGGACCCTGGCTCCCATCTAGCTCCTTGTTTTTTCAAAAAAGGCGCCGAAGGCGCACGTGCCCGCGCCTCTCTATATAGAGGCGATCTGGAAAAAGGGGTGGAGCGGGTGGATGACGCTCGGTGTGTGCCGCGGCGCTACTGCGCATGTGCGGGCGTCCAGCATGTTTAAAGGCAATCAAGCTGGCTATTGAAGTGCACAGACAGAGCTAGCAACAGTAAAAAGGCACACAGAGGCGGTTGATGCAGGCATCCCCTAGAAAGGCACTTTAGTAGACACCAACTGATATATAGCAGCAATTGTGCTAGACTATTCTCAGTAAAAGGGGTGTATTACGGCTGGAATACCTCAGCTTTGGGCTTAGGAATATGCCGTCCAGAAGCTCCGGAACTAAATCTTCCAGGAAGCGAAAGGGGTCTCCATCGGGCTCTGAAGATCTTGGGCATGCTTCTGCTGCACCAGTCTCCCCTGAAAATTCAGAGGTTAGTGACCGTAGAGACCCTGCAGGAGTACCTGGTACTGTGGCTGTCCTCAGTTCACCTGCTCCTGTGTATGTAACAGAGGAGGTTTTTTCCTCAGCTCTGGGAGGATTAGAAGAGAGATTGTCAACATTAATCGCTGCCTCCCTGTCACAGGGAAAGCACGCCCGATCTCCGTCTCCTCCTTCAGAGTACCTGTTAGCGGAACAACAGTCCCATACAGGGATCGACCTGCCTAAAGGGGATCAGGAGGAGGTTGATTCTGTTCTAGAGGAATCGACTGTGGAGGAACCTTTCTCAGCATCTCAAGCTGAAAGATTATGGGTTCAGTCTTTGACTAACATGGTCCGATCAGCATTTAAAATGCACCTTGCGGAACCATCAACCACTGCGGGTCTCCTCGCTGGGGTCGCTAAAAGCTCCCCAGACTGTCTGTTCCTTTCCACTTCACCCTTTATTGGAAGGGCTCATGTACCAGGATTGGGAACATCCTGATAAAATATTTACTCCCCCCAAGAGATTTCCGGTGGTCTATCCCATGGAGGATAAGTTCATCAAAAAATGGAGGGTCCCTACAGTGGACGCAGCCATCTCTTGTGTGAATAAATCACTGACATGTCCAGTGGATAATGTCCAAATGTTCAAGGACCCAATAGATAAAAAATTGGAGTCCTTATTAAAATCTGCTTTTTCTACAGCAGGCTTGGTGACACAACCAGCAGTGGCAGCTATTGGGGTCTGCCAAGCAGTGAAGGATCAGTTGAAACAAGTCTTAAGGGACTTGCCAGATCAGCAGGCCCTTGCCCTAGCTGATCTACCTAGAGCCTTATGCTTTGCGGTTGACGCCATAAAGGATTCAATCCATCAGGCCTCCCGCCTTACGCTGTCTGTAGTACATATGCGCAGGCTTCTATGGCTCAAAAACTGGTCTGCTGAAGCTCCCTGTAAAAAATTGCTGGTTAGCTTCCCATTTCATGGTGAACGCTTATTTGGGGAAGACCTGGACAAATTTATCCAGAAAATTTCCAACGGTAAAAGTACACTCTTGCGGTTAAAAACAGAATTAGAGGTCCCTCTTTTAAGAGGCCTGCTTCTCCAGTCCCTGGGGCATCGGCTGTGAAACAGTTCCGACGGCCTCCTCGGTCAAATCCCGGGGGTAAAAATCAGGGACAATCACAGGGTAATAAAAAACCCTGGGTCAGGAGAGGTACAAAACCTCCCCCAAAGTCAAATGCATGAAGGGTTGCCCCCACTCAATCGGGTGGGGGGAAGACTCCAGTTGTTCGCAGAGACCTGGCGGGACACGATCAGAGACAGATGGGTGCTCTCCGCAGTAAGTCTGGGATACAAATTGGAGTTAAAAGACCCTCCTCCTTCCCATTTTATGAGGTCAAACGTGCCAAGGGATCCCCGGAAGAGAGAGTCCCTCCTGTTGGCACTAGAACAACTATTGCTCCAAGGAGTAATTATGGAGGTTCCCCTGGAAGAATGGGGGTTCGGGTTTTACTCAAACCTCTTTACAGTCCCGAAGCCAAACGGGGACTTGAGGCCCATATTAAATCTAAAAGGGCTAAACAAATTCCTGCATATCAGGACTTTCCGGATGGAGTCGATCCGATCGGTGGCCACTGCCCTACAAGGGGAGGAATGGTTAGCCTCGATCGACATCAAAGATGCCTATTTGCACATTCCCATCTTTCCAGTCCACCAAAAATTTCTACGCTTTGCAGTAGAAGGGCGCCATTTTCAGTTCAGAGCCTTACCCTTCGGTCTGGCCACAGCACCACGAGTGTTCACAAAAATTCTGGCCCCATTATTGGCCAATCTAAGAACGCAAGGTGTAACGATAATGGCATATCTAGACGACTTGTTGCTGATAGACCACTCAGTGAAAAAACTAGAAGTGGTCGTTCACAAGACAATCAAGTATCTGGAATCTCACGGTTGGATTATCAACCGAGACAAGTCGGGCCTAAAACCAGTCAAAAGTCTGGAATACTTGGGGCTAAGGCTAGATTCAGGCCAGAAGAAAATATTCTTGCCTCGAAAAAAGGTGTTGTCTTTGAGAGATTTGATCCACTTAGTGGGTACAAAAAGACAGCCGTCCATACGCCTGTGCATGAGGCTGCTGGGAAAAATGGTGGCATCATTCGAAGCAGTACCCTACGGTCAATTCCATTCAAGGAATTTGCAAAGGGCCATACTGTCAGCCTGGAACAAGAAAGTTCAGGCCCTAGACTTACCAATGTCCTTGTCCCCTTCCGTTCGCAAGAGCCTCCGTTGGTGGTTGGTTCCCCAGAATCTGGAAAAAGGGAAATCCTTCAGTCCGATTTCTTGGAAGGTGGTCACTACAGATGCCAGCCTTATAGGCTGGGGAGCAGTACTGGAGCAATGGTCTCTCCAGGGCAGATGGTCGGATGCGGAAAAGGCCCTGCCCATCAATCTCTTAGAGATACGAGCAGCCCGGTATGCCCTAGTAGCATGGACATCCAAACTCCAAGGGTCCCCTGTCAGAATTCAATCAGACAATGCCACGGCAGTGGCATATATCAATCATCAGGGTGGCACCAGGAGTCGTGCAGCCCAGAGGGAAGTAAATTGCATCCTGAAATGGGCAGAAAGATATGTCCCAGCCATATCCGCGGTATTCATTCCAGGAGTGGAGAATTGGAAGGCAGACTTTCTAAGTCGCCAACAATTATGCCCAGGGGAATGGTCCCTTCACCCCGAGGTTTTTCGGACAATATGTCAGCGGTGGGGAACACCGGATGTAGATCTGCTAGCATCCAGATTCAACGCAAAGGTGGACAGGTTTGTCTCTTGGACAAGGGATCCCCTAGCTTGCGGCTCGGATGCCCTAGTGTTCCCTTGGGATCAGTTCAAGCTGATATATGCATTCCCACCGCCACAATTGTTACCTCGATTACTCCGCAGAATCAGGGTAGAAAAGAAACCAGTGATTCTGGTGGCTCCAGCGTGGCCCCGAAGAGCATGGTACGCGGAGATTGTAAAAATGTCAGTGGGGAGTCCTTGGACTCTCCCACATCGTCCGGACCTGCTTTCGCAAGGACCGATATACCACCCTTCCTTACCAGCCCTAGGTTTGACGGCCTGGCTATTGAAGCCCACATTCTAAAAAAGAGAGGGCTCTCTAATCCTGTGGTATCTACCATGATCAATGCCAGGAAGCCGGTATCCAGGCAGATCTACTATAGAATCTGGAAGGCGTACATCGCGTGGTGTGAGCCCAAGAAATGGCATCCACGTAAGTACGTAATAGGTAGGATTCTGGACTTCCTACAGTGGGCTGTAGATAGGAAGCTTGCCTTGAGTACTATCAAGGGTCAGATTTCGGCCTTGTCAATATTTTTTCAAAGGCCCTTGGCTTCGCATTCACTAGTCAAAGCCTTTATACAAGGAGTGATGCGCATTAGTCCTCCGGTTAATATTCCCATATGTCCATGGGATCTAAACCTGGTTCTGTCGGTTCTACAGAAACAACCATTTGAACCATTACAGCATATTTCCTTGGTTCTTCTCACCAGGAAATTGATTTTTCTAGTAGCCATTTGTTCGGCTAAAAGAGTGTCGGAATTAGCAGCTATGTCCTGTAAAGAGCCATATCTGGTTATCCATAAGGACAGAGTAGTGTTACGTCCTCATCCAGCCTTTCTTCCTAAGGTGGTATCGAGGTTTCATTTGAACCAAGATGTGGTTCTTCCTTCGTTTTTTCCCAAACCTAGTTCGGTAGAGGAAAAGTTATTACATTCTTTGGATGTAGTAAGAGCAGTTAAAGCTTATCTAAAAGCCACTGCTCAGATTCGCAGAACGGATACTTTGTTTATTCTGCCGGAAGGCCCCAGAAAGGGTCAGGCAGCGTCAAAATCTACTTTAGCCAAGTGGATTCGACAGGTCATAATGCAAGCCTATGGCTTGAGAAGGAGACCGCCTCCGTTCAAAGTTAGAGCGCACTCCACGAGAGCAGTTGGAACTTCATGGGCAGTGCATTACCAGGCCTCCCTGGCTCAAATCTGTAAGGCCGCAACATGGTCTTCAGTACACACGTTTACTAGGTTCTACCAGGTGGACGTTAGAAGTCAGGAGGATGTCGCCTTTGGGCGCAGTGTGTTGCAGGCCGCAAAAGATCCTCATGTCTGATAGCGCTCAGCTTATGTATGGTGTATCCCCCCCCCCTCATTGGGCATTGCTTTAGGACATCCCACATAGTAATGACTATGTCGCTCTGTGTCCCGTGATGTACGAGAAAGAAAATAGGATTTTTATAACAGCTTACCTGTAAAATCCTTTTCTTGGAGTACATCACGGGACACAGAGCTCCCACCCCTCTTTTGGGGACACTTATTGCTTTGCTACAAAACTGAGGTACTCCCGGATGGGAGGGGCTTATATAGGGGAGGGTACTTCCGGTTTTGGAAGTTGCCAGTGCCAGCACCTGAAGGTATCTATATAACCCACATAGTAATGACTATGTCGCTCTGTGTCCCGTGATGTACTCCAAGAAAAGGATTTTACAGGTAAGCTGTTATAAAAATCCTATTTTTCGGATGAAAGCAAATTTTGCATGTCATTCGGAAATCAAGGTGCCAGAGTCTGGAGGAAGACTGGGGAGAGGGAAATGCCAAAATGCCTGAAGTCCAGTGTCAAGTACCCACAGTCAGTGATGGTCTGGGGTGCCATGTCAGCTGCTGGTGTTGGTCCACTGTGTTTTATCAAGGGCAGGGTCAATGCAGCTAGCTATCAGGAGATTTTGGAGCACTTCATGCTTCCATCTGCTGAAAAGCTTTATGGAGATGAAGATTTCATTTTTCAGCACGACCTGGCACCTGCTCACAGTGCCAAAACCACTGGTAAATGGTTTACTGACCATGGTATTACTGTGCTCAATTGGCCTGCCAACTCTCCTGACCTGAACCCCATAGAGAATCTGTGGGATATTGGGAAGAGAAAGTTGAGAGATGCAAGACCCAACACTCTGGATGAGCTTAAGGCCGCTATCGAAGCATCCTGGGCCTCCATAACACCTCAGCAGTGCCACAGGCTGGTTGCCTCCATGCCACGCCGCATTGAAGCAGTCATTTCTGCAAAAGGATTCCCGACCAAGTATTGAGTGCATAACTGAACATAATTATTTGAAGGTTGACTTTTTTTGTATTAAAAACACTTTTCTTTTATTGGTCGGATGAAATATGCTAATTTTTTGAGATAGGATTTTTGGGTTTTCATGAGCTGTATGCCAAAATCATCAATATTAAAACAAGAAAAGGCTTGAACTACTTCAGTTGTGTGTAATGAATCTAAAATATATGAAAGTCTAATGTTTATCAGTACATTACAGAAAATAATGAACTTTATCACAATATGCAAATTTTTTGAGAAGGACCTGTATATTATATTATATTATATTTTATATATATATGTGTGTGTGTGTGTGTGTGTATGTATGTAGTTATATTCTTTTATCTTACCTTTTTTTTTTTTTATGTACTTATCATTTTTTGTAAATATATCCAAAGGATTAATTAGCTAACCAAAAAAAATAACACTAGATTAAGTAAATAAATAAAATAAAAATAATCGTTATAGTCGATGACTAATCGAAAAAATATTCGCTAGATTAGTCGACAGACAAAATAATCGTTAGTTGCAGCTCTAATGTGTTTTATTTCTTAAGACTTAATAAACATTATCTCTGATTTAAAAAAAGAAAACTGTGTATATTTGCAGTGCACAGAACCAGGTGGATGAAGTGATTGGTGTTATGCAAGAGAACATCACCAAGGTGATAGAACGAGGAGAGAGGCTGGATGAACTACAAGACAAGTCAGGTGAGAATTAATGTGAAATATTAACTGCTATCTAGTAATTTTTTAAAATGTTTTTTTCTTTAAAGTGGTAGTAACCTGAAAACAAATGCTCCTGTCCCTTTTTAAAGCATGATATATAGCATATATATAACCCTATTTGAACTGACCACGCTAGTCATGACTGCTGATCCATGTTAGCGTGGTCAAACGGTCTCCTCTCTGTCCCTCCCCTCCTGCCTTGAGTAAAACTATTTTGCTGCTGCTCCAGTGATTGTAAGGTAACATTGATTAATTACTTTTGTCCCCTCTGTTTTAGGTCCATGTTAAGTGCATGTTCTTCTTTTAAAAAAAAAAAAAAAAAAAGGACCTAAATACCTTTTTTGCGCTGCTCTGCTGTGCGGTCAAGTTTTCCCTCCACTATCTTGCATACGTCCGAAGGGAATCTCAGCCCCTCCCACTGTTCTCCCTTAGATTGGGAAGGAGAGCGGAGAGAGCACATGTGACCACACAACAGCGCTGTACAAAGAAGGTATTTAGGATTAGAATAAAAAAAGAAACACACACATTACACTAAACATGGACCTAAAACAGATAGGATGAATGTAATTAATAGATTTGACTTTACAACCACTTGCCAACTCACGGCCGTACATAAACTGCGATGCAGTGGCTCCTACAGGCATGGTGTACCCATACATCGCTGGCAGTTCCCAGTTACTCCACCTGTTTCCACCGTTACTAGTATATATAAAAAAAAAAAAAAAAAAAGAATTAATAAATAAAAATTCCAGTATATACCATAGTTTGTAGAGGCTATAATATTCATGCAAACCAATTTAAAACGGAGTTCCGCCCACCGCTGCAAAGATTAAAAGCCAGCAGCTGCTGACTTTTAATAGTAGGACACTTGCCTGTCCTGGAGTCCAGCGATTTTCTGCACTCGCAGCTGATGTTTCCATCAGCTGTCGGGTTCTACCGCCGCCATTGCGGGTAAGGGAACCTGGCAGTGTAGCCTTACGGCTTCACGCCGGGAACCCTAATGGGCATGCACGAGGCTCCACTTCTCTCTCCTATCGGCCCGGCGGCAGGGGAAGGAGGAGGGAGCTGAGCGTTGACGTCAAGGGCCAGGGCGCAGGCTCCCGGAAGTGGGGACAGGATACCTGTGAAAGATAGGTATCCTCTCCCCCCGAAAGGTGCCAAATGTGGCACCGGAGGGGGGAGGAATCAAATGAGCGGAAGTTCCACTTTTGGGTGGAACTCCACTTTAATATATACTTATTGTGATGATTTTTTTTTTTTTTTACCAAAGACATGTAGCAGAATACCTATATGGCCTAAATGTATATATACATTTTTTTTTATTATTATTGAATATGTTTTATAGCAGAAAGTAAAAAGTATTGTTTTGGTGTTTTTTTTATTTAGATAAAAAAAAAATAGTGGTGATCAAATATCCCCAAAAGAAAGCTTTATTTGTGTGAAAAAAATGATATACGTTTAATTTGCGTAGTGTTGCTAGCTGCGCAATTACCACTTAAAGAAGCGCAGTGCCGAATAGCAAAAAATGGCTTGGTCATTAAGGGGGTAAAACCTTCCAGAGCTCGGCTACAAATGCATATGAATGAAGTACATACAAATCAATTTGCATTACATATTGAGTAATTTATTTCAGCCAGTCTTGTGATACAGACACTGCAAACTTTTCCTTAACTTCTACTACAGCAGCACACTATAGTTATTAACATAACCCCCCCTTATCTGCTGATTATACAATGAAGTAGAAGCACCGTTCTAATGTCATAATTAAGTTATCTCATGCTATCAGCATGTTCATTATTGGCACATTCAAGTGGCAGATCCTAATTAGTGTCTGAGGCAGGTTCTATCTCTCTCGTTCTGAGTGCTGGTGGTCAAGAAATTACAGAAGTTTGATACTAAGAAAAATTCAAGCCCTTATACTAGTTGCCTTTTAAGTAAAATTCAAGCTTACACATAACTTTCCTTCAAACTGTCTCCTCCCTCCCCCTTAACACCTATGCTAACTAAGCTGTGTACAACCCCAATTCCAACAAAGTTGGGACGCTGTATAAAATCGACATTAAAACAGAATGCCATGATTTGCAAAACTCATATTTTATTCACAATTAAAGGAACAAAAACACATCAGATCTCAATGGGGAAAAATATCATGCTGGATATCTATACTGGTATGGACTGGGTAATGTGTTGGGAACAAAAGGATGCCACATGGTTTGATGGAAATGAAAATTAATAATCTACAGAGGGCTGAATTCAAAGACACCCCAAAAAAAGTGAAAAAATTAGGCTAGTTTTGTGTTGAAATTTTATTGTAGCAACTCAAAATGGTACTCCGTAATTTGTACGGCCCCCATGTGCTTGTATGCATGCCTGACAATGTCAAGTCATGCTCCTAATGAGACGACGGATGGTGTCCTGGGGTATTTCCTCCCAGATCTGAACCAGGGCATTACTGAGCTCCTGAACAGACTGAGCTGCAGCCTGGCGACGTCGGATGGACCGATGAAACATAACAAACATGTCCCAGAGGTGTTCTATTGGATTTAGTTTAGGCGAGCATGGGGGCCATTCAATGGTATCAATTCCTTCATCCTCCAGGAACTGACTGCATGCTCTCACCACATGAGGCCGGGCATTTTCGTGCACCAGGAGGAACCCAGGACCCACTGCACCAGCGTAGGGTTTGACAATGGGTCCAAGGATTTCATCCCGATACCTAATGGCAGTCAGGGTGCCATTGTCTAGCCTGTAGAGGTCTGTGCGTCCCTCCATGGATATGCATTACTAAACCACTACCAAACCGGTCACGCTGAACAATGTTACAGGCAGCATAACATTCTCCACAGCTTCTCCAGACCCTTTCGTGTCTGTCACATGTGCTTAAGGTGAACTTGCTCTCGTGTGAAAAACACAGGGACCTGCCAATTCTAGTGTTTAATGGCAATTAAGCTCCATGGTGCCAGGCAGTGAGCACAGGGCCCACTAGAGGACATTGAGCCCTCAGGCCACCCTCATGAAGTCTGTTTCTGATTGTTTGGTCAGAGACATTCACACCAGTGGCCTGCTGGAGGTCATTTTGTAGGGCTCTGGCAGTGCTCATCCTGTTTCTCCTTGCACAAAGGAGCAGATACTGGTCCTGCTGATGAGTTGAGGACCAAATGCAAAACTAGTGAAAACCAGTCAGAAAATATGAATGGGGGAAAAAAAATGTCAGTGGCCTCCACCTGTAAATTCCTGTTTTGGAGGGCGTCTCATTGTTGCCTATCTAGTGCACATGTTAATTTCATCAACTTCAGCCCCGGAAGAATTGACTGCCCAATGACCGGGCCATTTTCTCTTGTCATCCATGGACTGACACAGCGTGTCTTTACACCTTTACACGTGGGTTATGTCCCTGCCTGCAGGAGAAGACCTAGGCAGAATGTGAGATGTTATACATACATTCTAAACAGCCAGAGCTGAATAGCCCCACCCAGGGTGGCGGTCCCTCCGGACATAACCCTCCCACTGCAGTCAGCAGACCTCAGTTTTTTTCTGCCTAGCAGAAGGAGAAGACGTGGCTCTCTCAGGAGCCAGTCTCCTGACCTATTTTTATTCCTTTTGGAATTTTTTTCTTATTTTATTTTTTGAGATCTTCTATCAACTGTCGGCTGGGCAACAGGTTGGGTACAAGATATCCTCGTAGTCTTCCCTGTCCGACCATCGAGCGTGCTGATCCTCGCCTTGTGTGCGTGAGACTCAGTTCACGACATGCCCCACGACTCCAGGGGTGGCCGGTGGGCTTCCAGCTCCGCGGTCCTCTCAAGATTGAACAGTCCGGCTGTATCTTTCGCGGTGGACCGGGCCGACAGCTACTCAGTACCGCACTGGGATAGTTCTGTCAGAAACACACCAGTGGGTCCCTCAGGGGACGGGTAAGTAGTCTCTCCTGGCTGCAGGTGAGTACATGCTGTGTGTTTCTTGTGTGGGGGATTTCCCTGTCTCCCCCTGTGTTTTTTAATGTCACTCTCTGTGCACTTCGCTGGCGCTGTACTGTGTGGGGTGCCTGGGGGCCATACTGTCCTGGGGGGGGGCTCATGCTCCTCTGCATTTCGCTGGGGCTGTTTATTTGAGAGTGAGGGGCCTGGGCGCCGTTCGGCGCCATGTTTGGTGACTGTGCTGTTTTTTACATTGGCGGCCATCTTGCCGTGGTCCGCCAGAGCACATTGCGGAGGCCATTTTCTTGTAGCCGCACTTTTTTCTAGCTCTAGTTTGGCCTCTAGCGCCGCTCAGGAACGGCGCGAATCTCCTCACAGTCTCTCTCCTCTCAGCTCACTCACGCTGAGCAGCGCGGCGCGGAGAGACAGGGCAGCGTAACCGAGTGGTCCTGGTCAGGTTGGTGGGTCCCCTGGGCATTCCCCTACTTCAGTCAGCACAGCCTGTGGGTGGTTTCAGAGGGGGACATTATGGAGTCAGAGTCACCAGCTTCCCCTAACATGCCAGAGGCAGCAGCCAGTGCTCCAGCACCTGCGGTCCCTATGGACCAGTTGTCGGCAGTCCTGGAACCATTTTTGACCAGGATGGAAGCTGTGTGTGAGCACGAGGGAGCAAAAAAGCGCCCTCTCCCCACTTTATCTCCACAAGGGGAGTGCTCTGATTCAGATATGGGCCTAGCTGCTGCTGCTCAGGACCCTAACTCTGAATATTTAGATGGTTTTGAACAGGACATTCCTTGTGAGGAAGACTCCAGTTCTGAGTCAGTAAATGACAGGGCGCTTGTTAGTGAACTCATTGATGCAGTGAGGGACACTCTCAAGCTGAATGCTGCGGCTGCAGAACCTCAGGCGGAGGCAGTCGCCTTTGGTTCTTTTAAGACCAAGCCTTCTAAAAAGGTTTTTCCATATGTACCCTTCTTTGACCAGCTCATTGACCAGGTCTGGGAAAAGCCGCAGAAGACTTTCATGGTCCCGCGGCGTTTGTCTATTAGATACCCCTTTGAAGACGCCCTGCTTAAAAAGTGGGCTTCTCCCCCGGTGGTCGACCCTCCAGTCGCCCGTTTAAACAAGGCCACCACTCTCCCGATGGAGGGGACTCCTGCGTTTAAGGACCCCACTGACAGGAGGTCAGAAGTGGTGAGTAGAGCCATGTTCGACTTGTTGGGATCCGCCCTACGGCCCGTAGTAACGGCGACCCTTGTGTCTCAGACACTCACGGAATGGGCAAAAATTTTGCACCAAACTGTGCAGGAGCATAACCTTCCTCCAGACACTATTGCCCTGGCCCACCAGATGGTGCAGGGTCTGATATATGTGTGCGACGCCACGTTGGACGCGGCCCCCTTAATATCCAGGGCCTCTGTCTCGGCGGTGGTATTGCGTCGTCTTATCTGGTTAAAATGCTGGTCTGCTGACCTAGCCTCTAAGAAGCTCCTGACGGATCTACCTTTTAAGGGTGGTAGGCTTTTTGGTGCTGCTCTGGATGACATCATCAAAGATGTCACGGGAGGTAAAAGCACTCTCCTTCCTCAAACTTTCAAGGGTAAGGAGGCTCGACGTAAACCGGGTCCTTCCTTTCCAGCAAAAAAGGTTTTTTTTCGTCCGTCAGTCCACGGGTAAGCCATCCCAGACTGACAACAGTGCGGCTGGTGGGCACAAGCGCCCCTGGGTGTGTAAGCCGGCTCCCAAGCCCGCCTCCGCGTGAAGTCTTGCCCCCGCCCGTCTCTGGGGTGGGGGGACGACTTCGCAGGTTCACGGATCGGTGGACATCCCGGATCTCCGACCGGTGGGTGTGCGAGGTAGTCACCTCAGGATACAGAATACAGTTCCGCTCCTGGCCCCCAGACAGATTCTTTCCCTCAAATCTCCCTCTCCTTCCTGCCCGTCGGGCAGCCCTCTTGGGGGCTGTACAGGATTTGATCGGGTCCGGAGTGATTGTGCCGGTTCCGTCCCAGGAGAGGTTTCAGGGGTTCTACTCGAATCTGGTTGTTGTTCCAAAAAAGGACGGGGTTCGGCCAATCCTGGACCTCAAGGCCCTGAATGCCTTCGTGAATGTGAAAAAATTCCGCATGGAATCCATTCGCACTGTGATCGCTACACTCCACCAAGGGGATTTTCTAGCGTCCTTGGATATCAGGGACGCCTATTGGCATGTTCCGATCTGCACAAGCCACCGGAAGTTTCTGCGCTTTGCGGTCGGCGAAGTCCACTATCAATTTGTGGCTCTTCCCTTCGGCCTAGCCTCGGCACCAAGGGTGTTCACCAATGTGCTTGCTCCGGTCCTAGCTTTGCTGAGACAGCGAGGCATTGCTATCGTGGGCTATCTGGACGATCTTCTTCTAAGAGCAGACAGTGGCTCAGAGTTGGAAGAAAGTATGACTATCGTCAGTCAGACCCTCAGGGACTTCGGGTGGCTCCTGAACGTTCAGAAGTCGGTTCTGGTCCCGACTCAGCGTCTGGAGTATCTAGGTCTGATTCTGGACTCCTTGGAGGCAAAAGTCTTTCTACCTCCAGACAAATTGCTGACACTTCAGTCGGCAGTACGGGTGCTGACGTCCCGAAAATGGTCATCAATCCGCTTTTGCATGAGAGTCTTGGGACTCATGGTGGCCTCCTTCGAGGCCGTTCCTTATGCCCAAGCGCACAACAGGGTTTTACAGAAAGAGATCTTGTCCACTTGGGACAAATCCCCATTGTCCTTTGGATCTTCAGATCCAGGTGAGTCACCTGGTCAGGGCGTCCCTGACGTGGTGGTTGAGGTCCCCGGCCCTTCGGTCCGGGAAGTCGTTCCTCCCCATCCAATGGACGGTGATCACGATGGACGCCAGCCTGTCGGGCTGGGGGGGAGTCTGGGGAGTCCTGTCGGCCCAAGGGCTTTGGACTCCGGACGAAGCCCTCTTACCGATCAATGTGCTTGAGATACGGGCAATCAGACTGTGCCTCTCCTCATGGTCGGAGAAATTACAGGGTCACTCCATCAGGATCCAATCGGACAACGCCACAGCGGTGGCATATGTCAACCATCAAGGGGGGACTCGGAGCTCGGCTGCGGCTTCCGAGGTCGCCCGCATCCTGAGGTGGGCCGAAAGAAGCGTGCTGGCTCTGTCGGCCGTCTACATTCCGGGCGTAGACAATTGGCAGGCGGACTATCTAAGTCGCCAGACGCTGGACCAGGGAGAGTGGTCCTTGCACCCGGAGGTCTTTCAACTCCTTTGCAGACAGTGGGGCACGCCGGATGTGGACCTGATGGCCTCTCGACTCAATCGCAAGGTGTCGAGGTTTGTGGCCAGATCCAGGGATGCCACGGATGCGTTGGTGGCCCCATGGGGTCAGTATCACCTGATATACGTTTATCCTCCGCTGCAGTTGCTCCCTCGCCTGCTGCGCAGGGTAGCGACCGAGGGAATTCCGGTGATCCTCATTGCTTCGGATTGGCCTCGGCGTCACTGGTACGCCGATCTGGTACATCTCGTCGCGGACGTTCCCTGGCGGTTACCAATACGGGGGGACCTTCTGTCTCAAGGTCCTATATTTCATCCTGCTTTACAGTCTCTGGCTTTAACGGCATGGTTATTGAAAGCCAGGTGCTGAGAGACCGAGGTCTCTCGGATTCGGTCATTTCGACCATGTTAAGGGCACGGAAGTCTTCCTCCAGAAAGATCTATCACCGTACTTGGAGAGCTTACATCGCCATGTGCGAAGAGCTGGACTGGCGCCCACGAACGTATTCCGTTCCCAGAATCCTGCATTTTCTGCAGCGTGGCGTGACCCAAAAGCTCGCTTTGGGTACCATTAAGGGTCAGATTTCGGCCTTGGCCATCTTCTTTCAGCGACCGCTGGCGGGTCATCCCTTGGTTAGCACCTTCGTGCAGGGGGTTCGCCATGTGCTCCCCCCTGTCAAGCCTCCTCTCCCCCCGTCGGATCTGAATTTGGTGCTCTCGGTTCTCCAGGAACCTCCCTTTGAAAATATTAGAGATATTCCCCTCCTGACTTTGTCTCAGAAGGTGGCCTTCTTGGTGGCCATTACTTCCGTTAGACGAGTGTCTGAGTTGGCGGCCTTGTCCTGCAAGTCGCCCTTTTTGGTCATCCATAAGGATAAGGCGGTGTTACGTCCGCGACCTTCTTTTCTGCCAAAGGTGGTCTCGGCCTTCCACTTAAATGAGGACATTGTCCTCCCGTCCTTGTGTCCTCACCCATCGCATCCCAGAGAGTTTGCGCTTCACACTTTGGATGTGGTACGAGCCTTGCGGGTGTACCTGTCTGCTACTGCTTCTATTCAGAAGTCTGACTCACTGTTTGTGGCTGTCTCTGGTCCAAAACAGGGCCAAGCGGTTTCGTCTGCCACCATTTCTAGGTGGATCAGACAAACCGTCATTCAAGCTTATGCTCTCAAGGGGCGGGCGCCTCCCTTTCCGGTTACGGCACATTCCACCAGGGCAATTGGTGCTTCCTGGGCTTTCCGACATCAAGCGTCGGTTGCACAAGTGTGCAAGGCGGCGACCTGGTCGTCTGTTCATACCTTTTCTAAGTTTTATAAGGTTGATGTGGCTGCATCTTCGGATGCTTCCTTCGGCCGCAAGGTGTTGCAGGCCGCTGTTTGAAGATGCAACTCCTCCGTTGAGGAGCTCTGCCTTGTTTGGAGTGAAGTTTTTGGTTTTCCATTTATACTGCTCCCACCCCTCTTGACACTGCTTTGGGACATCCCACGTGTAAAGGTGTAAAGACACGCTGTGTCAGTCCATGGATGCCAGAGAAACGGATTTTACGGTGAGTACAAAAACCCTATTTCTCTGACGTCCATGGACCGACGCAGCTCTCATACTGATTACATGTGGGTATATGTCCCTGCTCGCAGGAGAAGACCTAGGCAGAATGTTAGAGGTTAAAACATTCTAGAACAAGCCAGAGCTGAACAGCCCCGCCCAGGGAGGCGGTCCCTCCGGACATTACCCTTCCACCTGCAGCTAATCAGCCTCAGTTTTTTTCTGCCTAGCAGAAGGAGAAGACGTGGCTCTCAGGAGCCAGTCTCCTGGAAGATTTTACTTTTTGATTTTTATTCCTTTGGGAATTTTATTATTTTATTTTTGAGACCTTCAATCAACTGTCGGCTGGGCAACAGGTTGGGTACACTAGTATCCTCGTAGTCTTCCCTGTCCGACCATCGAGCGTGCTGATCCTCGCCTTGTGTGCGTGAGACTCAGTTCACGACATGCCCCATGACTCCAGGGGTGGCCGGGTTGCTTTCATGCTCCCGCGGTCCTCTCAAGATTGAACAGTACTTGACTGACTGTATCTCTCGCGGTGGACCGGGCCGACAGCTACGCAATACGACTCTGTGATAGGTCTGTCTGAAACAAGCCAGTGGGTCCCTGAAAGGGACGGGTAAGTAGTCTCTCCTACTGCAGGTGAGTACATGCTGGCTGTGTTTCTGTGTGTGGGGGTTTCTCCCTGTCCCCCCCCTGTTATGCTGCTCTCTGCACCCTGTACTGGTGCTGTGCTGTGGGGTGCTTGGGGGTCACTCTGGCATGGTTGGGCGCTCATGTCTGCAGTTTTTTCTGGTGTGTGAGGTGATTATTGCGTGCACCATTGGCGCTGTTTGAGGTGGTTATTGCGTGCGCCATTGGCGCGCATTAGAGCTTTGAATTTTGCGCTCGGCGGCCATCTTGGCGTTCAGTGGCACAGTTATAGCTGCGGACGGCGCCCATTTTCTTGTGGCCGCCGCGCATTTATTTCTGGCGGCGGCGCGAATCCCCTCACAATCTCCTCAGACTGAGCTGTCCTTAAGGGTTGGTGGGCCCTCCTGGGTATCCCCTCCTCAGCGTAGCCAGTGGGTGGACTGTATATTCACTGTATAGTGTATAAGGTCTCAGAGGGTGGCGTTATGGAGTCTGATACACCTGCTCTCCACATTGCCTGGGGCAACTGGCAGTGCTGCACAGTTAAACATGTTCATATGTTTCCTGCACCTGCGGTCCTTATGGACCAGTTGTCAGTCCTGGAATCATTCCTGTCAGAATGGAAGCGGTGTGCGAGCAAAAGGAGCTATAAGCCCCCTCCCCCCCCACAAAAATCTTTAGTGAATGAGTGCTCTGAGTCAGATATGGGCCTAGCTACTATGCTCAGGACCCTACCTCTGGATATTTAATGTTTATGAACAGGACATTCCCTTGTGAGGAAGACTCCAGTTCTGTGTCAGTGAATGACAGGGCGCTTGTAAGTGATCTCATTGATGATGTGAGGAACACTCTCAGGCTGAAATTGCTGTGACAAGCTTTTCTTTTACAGTTTCCTCACTGTTTTCCTCACACGCTGCCTCAAGAGCAGCATGGATGAGGGAGGACTTTATTCATTTATGTCTCTAATCCCTGTGAGCCTTGTGTGTGATACCTGAGGTAACATTTCCCGCCATTTCCTGGGGAATGATTTGAGCTCTGACAGACACACGGTCTGAGGATCAGAGGTTACCTGTTACCTGCATGCTGCTTCAGCAGCACAGTCAAGCAGGTTGGAATGATACAGAGAAGATTATGCGCCTCTGCGCCATAATTTAAACTCATCCTATACCTCTACACTGCATACATTCACAGTGTATGTATGTGTTATTGGTCTCTGTGTCTGCGTGGCTGTCCCCACGTTCCAATGCTGTGTTTCAGTGCCATACATGATATAAACGTACAAAATATGTTTATGCACGACTCCAGATACATTCACAGTATATGTATGTATCATACTCTCTGGGCTGGCGGGGGCTCCGGTGTCCTCCCGCACTCTCATGGTATGTGCGCTTCGGCTCTCTGCACAGTATAGACATGTTCAATATGTTTATTGCACATATTATACATGTTTACAGTATGGGTATACTGTTTGCGTGGGGTTCCTCCGGGTACTCCGGTTTCCCTCCACTCTCCAATGGAAATGCACAGCATAAACATGTGCAATATTATGTTGATTCACATGCTATCATTCCTACACGGTATCTGTGTGCTGTCTGCGTGGAGTTCTTCCGAGTGGGCGCTTCGGCGCTATGCACAGTCTAAATTTGTGCGATTGGACCTACCCGGTATGTCTTGGCAGTCTGCGTGGGTTTCCGCCCACGCTACATGACATGCATGCCTTTGGTGCAATACACAATGTAAACATACACATTATGTTTATACACTACACTAAATACATTCACAGTAGTTGTAGGTATTGCATTCTCTGAGTATGCGTGGGGTACTTCGGTTCCTCCCACGCGCCAACGGTGTACGCGCCTTCGGTGCTATGCACACATGAGCTTGTGCAAAAGGTTTAGCACACACACTATAATACCTATACGGTATGCGTATGCAGTCTGCGTGGTTTTCTGCCCATGCTACATGACATGCATGCCTTTGGTGCAATACACGGTGTAAACAAACACATTATGTCTATAAACTAAATACATTTACAGTAGTTGTAGGTATTGCATTCTCTGAGTATGCGTGGGGTACTTCGGTTCCTCACACGCGCCAACGGTGTGCGCGCCTTCGGTGCTTTGCACACATGAGCTTGTGCAAAAGGTTTAGCACACACACTATAATACCTACACGGTATGCGTATGCAGTCTGCGTGGGTTTCTGCCCATGCTACATGACATGCATGCCTTTGGTGCAATACACGGTGTAAACATATACATTATGTCTATACACTACACTAAATACATTTACAGTAGCTGTAGGTATTGCATTCTCTGAGTATGCGTGGGGTACTTCGGTTCCTCCCACGCGCCAACAGTGTGCGCGCCTTCGGTGCTATGCACACATGGGCTTGTGCAAAATGTTTAGCACACATACTATAATACCATACACGGTATGCGTATGCAGTCTGCATGGGTTTCATCCGGGTGCTCAGGTTTCTCCCCTGCGTTCCAATGGTGTGCGCATTCTCAGCGCTATGCACAGTATAAACATGTGCAATTTGTTTATTCGCAGGCTAACATACCTACACGGTTGTGTACGCAATCTGTGTGGCTGGTTTACGTCCAGGCCCCGATGATGTGCACGCCTTCGTCGCTGGCACAGTATATACGCGTTTAATAGGTTTATCCACAAATACTAAACTACATACGCCGTATGTGGTGGTATTATGCTCTTTGTGGCTGGGTGGGTTTCCTCCCACTCTCCATTTGTGCGTTTGACGCAATACATAGTATAAACTATGTGTTTGCACAATCAGCACCTATCCATGGGTAGCTGCTGGATGGAGCATTGTCACAAGGATCCCTGGTTTCAGGGGTATCACTTTCCACCTGCTTTCAGTGGTGATCAGAAGCGCTGGCTTGGACTGTGTTCGCCAGGCTGGGGTTGGCGTTGCGCCCGTTAGTGGCTGCGTCTCTGGCATTTTTTGTAGCTCAATGACTGGGCAAAAGCCTCTGCTTCATTCATCAGTCGTCTAGCAGGTGCACTACAACTGCTTTAGCCTTTAGGGTCTCTGTGCCCGGGGTGGGTTTGCGCCACCTGTGGAGGCTGAGGTACTAGTCCTCTGACCGAGTTTCTAGGGAAGTTCCGTCAAGTTGCCTTTTTATTGGCCAACATTTGAGGCACCCTGTACACTGGGGCCTCCCTTCTCCGATACATTGCGGAGTCTCTTTGGGATTTTCATACGTCTCGCTGCAAGACGGTCCTGTCGGCCGTGTGCATTGCAGGCGAAGGGTCCTTGCATCCGGAGGTGTTTCCACCTTCTTTACCAGAGGTGGGGCACCGGAAGTGGACCTTGTGGCCTCTCGACTCACTTGCAAGGTGGCAAGATCGTGGTCAGGTCCAGGGACCCCTGGGCGGATGCGTTAGACGCGTTGGAAGCCGTGGGGGCAGTATCGCCTGATATATGCTTACCCTCTGCTACTGTTGTTGCCTCGCCGGCTTCGCAGAGCATACTTCATCCTGCTTTACAGTCCTTGGCTTTAATGGCATGGCTGTTTAAAGCCAGGTGCTAAAGGACCGAGTTCTCTCGTATTCGGTCATCTCTTCTATGTTGTTGACACGGGACTCTTCCTCCAGAAAGATATCTCACCGTACCTGGAAGGCTTACATTGCTATGTGCGAGGAACTTGAGTGGCATCCTCGGATGTTTTCCGTTCCCAGGATTTTGCTGTTCTTACAGCGTGGTGTGACCCAAAAGCTGGCCTTGCATACCTTTTTTTTTTTGAGGGTCGGATTTCGGCCCGGACTGTCTTTTTCAACGACCGCTGCCGGGCCATTCCTTGATTAGCACCTTTTGGGCAGGGGGTTCGCCATGTGGTCCCCCCTGTCAAGCCTCCTCTCCCTACTTGGGATCTGATTTTGATGCATCTCGGTTCTCCAAGAACATCCCTTTGAGAATATCAGAGAGATTCCTCTCTTGACCTTGTCCCGGAAGTTGGCCTTATTGGCCATTGCTTCGGTTAGACGGGTGTCTGAGTTGGCAGCCTTGTCTGGCAAGTCGCCTTACTTGGTCCTCCATAAGGATATGTTGGTGTTGCGCCCACGACCATCCTTCTTTTCTAAGGATGGTCTTGGTCTTTCACCTTAAGAAGGACATTGTTCTTCCGTCCTTGTCCTCACCCATCACTTCCCTGAGAGTTTGCGCTTCATGCATTAAGATGGGTACAAGCCTTACGAGTGTACCTGTCTGCTACTGTTTCCATTCGGAAATCTGTGTCTGGTCCAAAACAGGGCCGAGCGGTGTCGTCTGCCACCGTCTTTAGGTGGATCAGGCAGACCGTCATACAGGCCTATGCCCTTAAGGGGCGGGCGCCTCCCTTTCCGGTTGCGGCACATTCCACCAAGGCAATTGGTGCTTCCCGGGCCTTCCGACATCAAGCGTCGGTTGCACAAGTGTGCAAGGCGACGACCTGGTCCTCCGTTCATACCTTTTCAAAGTTCTACAAGGTTGATGTGGCTGCATCTTCGGATGCTTCCTTCGGCCGCAAAGTGTTGCAGGCCGCTGTCTAATGTTGCAACTCCTCCGTTGAGGGGCTCTGCTGGTTTGGAGTGAAGTTTTGGTTGTTCCTTACTTTTTTTGCTCCCACCCTTTTCTTATACTGCTTTGGGACGTCCCACATGTAATCAGTATGAGAGCTGCGTCGGTCCATGGACGATAAGAGAAAATAGGATTTTTGTACTCACCGTAAAATCCGTTTCTCTGACGTCCATGGACCGACGCAGCACCCACCCTTCCTTTTAAGTTTGTACTGCTTTGTTACGAACTGAGGCTGATTAGCTGCAGGTGGAAGGGTAATGTCCGGAGGGACCGCCTCCCTGGGCGGGGCTGTTCAGCTCTGGCTTGTTCTAGAATGTTTTAACCTCTAACATTCTGCCTAGGTCTTCTCCTGCGAGCAGGGACATATACCCACATGTAATCAGAATGAGAGCTGCGTCGGTCCATGGACGTCAGAGAAACGGATTTTACGGTGAGTACAAAAATCCTATTTTTTTGCAATTCGGCACTGCGTCGTTTTAACTGACAATTGCGCGGTCGTGCGACGTTGCAACCAAACAAAATTGACGTCCTTTTTTTCCCCCACAAATGGAGCTTTCTTTTGGTGGTATTTGATTACCTCTGCGATTTTTATTTTTTGAGCTATAAACAAAAAAAAAGCGTCAATTTCGAAAAAAAAAAAGCAAGATTTTTTACTTTTTGCTATAATTAATATCCCCAAAAAATGTCTCTCAGTTTAGGCCGATATGTATTTTTGGTAAAAAAAACCCGCAATAAGCGTATATTGATTGGTTTGCGCAAAAGTTATAGCATCTACAAAATAGGGGATAGTTTTATGGCATTTTTATTATCATTTTTTTTTTATTAGTAATAGTGACGATCAGCGATTTTTATTATGGCGGACACTTTTGACACTGATTTTGGGACCATTGTCATTTATACAGCGATCAGTGCTATAAAATGCACTGATTACTGTGTAAATGACACTGGCAGGGAAGGGGTTAAACACTAGGGGGCGATGAAGGGGTTAAGTGTGTCCTAGGGAGTAATTTTACCTGTGGGGGGGGCTGGGCTACAAGTGACACGACAGTGATCGCTGCTCCCAATGACAGGGAGCAGTAGAGCACTGTCCTGTCACTAGGCAGAACAGGGAAATGCCTTGTTTATTGATTGATTGATATGTAAATTTATATCGCGCCAAATACTGTCTTGGAGGACTGCAACTAAGCGCGCTACATATGCATCATCACGTTCTGCAGCTCCATAACACGATCGCGGGACATCGAGTCCACGGGTCCCGCGGGCATGGTCACGGAGCTCGCAAATTCAAAGCAACGTACAGGTACGTCGCTTTGCGCAGCTGTGCCATTCTAACGGCGTATATCGGCGTTAGCCGGTCGGCAAGTGGTTAAAAAGTGTTGCAAAGGCAGAAGATTTTTTTTTTTTTTATCTTTTATGTATTCTATGCATGAAGGTAAAAAAAACACCTGCATGCAGCTCCCGCCCCCCCCCCCCCCCCCTTATACTTGCCTGAGACCGATTTTTGATCCTGCGATGTGCACGAGAGCATAGGCTCTCTCCCTCTTCATTGGCTCAGACACAGCTGCGGAAGCCATTGGCTCCCGCTGCTATCAATCACAGGCAGTGAGGGGAGATAGGGCCAAGCTGTGCTCTGTGTGTTTTATATACACACAGTCGGCTTAGGAGGGACCATGCAGGTGTGCCACGGAGAGGAGGAACCAGGAGCACCTGCTGGAGATCCAAGCAGAAGAGGAAGATCAGGGTTGCTCTGTGCAAAACCACTGCACAGAGCAGGTAAGTATTGACACGTTTATTTAAAAAAAAATGAAAAAATCTGCCAGTACAGTCACTTTAGGAATTGTACATTTACTGCGGACAGGTGGCACGGGCAGGCTGGATCATGTACATGATTCAGCTTGTTCCGAGTTAGGGGCATGCTGCGTGCCACTGCTGTGTCCACTGTGTCTACCAGACACAGTGAATCACAATTACCAGTTATGTGATCGCTATGATTGGTCATAGCGATCACATGATACCAATTTAAACAAACTGTCATGAAGAATGTATTTTCATTCATGAATAGCTTGCTTACAGTAGTGATTTGTGATTGCCCCACAGCAATCACATGGTACCTGGCTATACCTGTACCATGTGATTAGCTCTAGCCAATTACAGATCACAACCATAAGCAAGCTATTCATGAATGTTAAGCCATCCATGACAGCTAAAACTATTGTTTATACAGTGATCATCGCTATATATGCAAAAACAGTGTAAAAAAAATCCATGATCACCTTCAAAACCGGTGGAGTTGAGTAAAATGACAATTGATCAAGAGTCTAAATGCTTTACAGGGCACTGAATTAAAATAACTTTGAAAGATAACAAAAGCCAATAATATGTCTTAATTTAACCACTTCCTTACTGGGCACATAAACCCCCTTCCTGCCCAGGCGAAATTTCAGCTTTCGGCACTGTCACGCTTTGAATGACAATTGCGCGGTCGTGCGACATGGCTCCCAAAAAAAGTTGACGTCCTTTTTTTCCCACAAATAGAGCTTTCTTTTTCGTACATCACGGGACACAGAGCGACTTAGTCATTACTAATGGGTTATATAGATTACCTTCAGGTGCTGGCACTGGCCACTTCCAAACCGGAAGTACCCTCCCCTATATAAGCCCCTCCCATCCGGGAGCACCTCAGTTTTTTGCCAGTGTCTAAGGTGTTGGCCAAAGAGTAACATGTGTTTTCACTGGGCTTGCGAACAGGTTCTTTTGGGCCTTAGTAAGCTGTTCCGGATCCCACCAAAAAAGCTTCATAGCTAAACGGTCGGTACCCGGGCCTTGCAGCAGAAGAGCAAGGTTTTGCCTGTAATGCCTCTCTTAGGAGGGCTGGACCCTGGGATCCAGAGCTCTGGTCATACCCACGACCAAGATGTTGTCTGTGCAGGGTGCTATACAGGTCCAGGGGAGTGGAATCCTTGGGAACCCGGTCCCTGAAGGTTTAATTACAATGCCTGCCGTGATAGGTGAAGTTTGGGCTTCTGTGGACCAAACAGAGTCCTGCGGCGGGGAACAGGTAAGTGGGGGCCCCCAGGAACTTGGTTCTATTGGGGGACCCCCAAGCCTAATTTGTCTTTCTGTCTGTTACCTAACGGTATTCCCGCTAATATCTGTGTATGCCTGTAACTACTGAAAATGTAAAATTTTAATAGTAGTCAAGAAAAAAAAAAAAAAAAGAGGACCGCGGTACCTGTGTTAAACCACTAGAGGCCGCTGTAGTCCATTTTTCTTGTCATGTGGATCTTTGGTTTTCTCAAGTCAAAAGATCCAGGCAGTTGGTAAGTTTCTCTGTGGGAATCCACTTCCTCTGCCCTGTTGCTGCGCTCATCCACCGCACAGGCCCTCCGGCAAAAAGGGCCCTGGCTCCTAGTCCCTGTTTGATTTCGAAAAGGGCGCCAATGGCGCACGGGCGCGCGCGGGCGCGTGCACGCGCCTCCTATGAAAAAAAAGGGGCGGGGCGGGTGGATGACGCTCGATGCGCGCCACGGCGCTTCTGCGCATGTGCAGGCGTCCCAGCTTGTATAAAGACACAGTACAAGTGTCAGCTGGATGCAAACAGAGCTAGCAACAAACAGTGGCACACAGAGGCGGTTGATGCAGGCATCCCCATAGAAAGGCACTTTAGTGGACACCAGCTGGTATATAGCAGCAACTGTGTTAGACTATTACCAGCAAAATTGGTGTATGACGACGGGAATACCTCAGCTTTGTGCTTAAAGGATATGTCGTCCAGACGCTCCGGAAATAGGTCTTCCAGGAAGCCAAAGGGGTCTCCATCGGGCTCTGAGGATATTGGGCATGCTTGTACTGCACCAATCTCCCCTGAGAATTCAGAGGTCAGTAGCCGTAGAAACCCCGCAGGAGTGCCTGGTGCTGCGGCTGTCCCCAGTCCACCTGCTCCTGTATATATAACAGAGGAGGTTTTATCCTCAACTCTGGGAGGATTGGAAGAGAGATTAACAGCATTGATCGCTGCTTCCCTGTCACAGGGAAAGCGCGTCCGATCTCCGTCTCCTCCTTCAGAGTGCCTGTTAGTGGAGGAACAGCCCCACACAGGGATCGACCTACCTGAAGGGGATCAGGATGAGGTTGATTCAGTTATGGCGGAATCGACAGTGGAAGAACCTTTCTCAGCATCTCAGGCTGAAAGATTATGGGTTCAGTCTCTGACTAACATGGTCCGATCAGCATTTAAAATGCCTCTGGTGGAACCACCATCCACTACGGTTTCCTCGCTGGGGTCGCTAAAAGCTCCCCAGGCTGTCTGTTCCTTCCCAATCCACCCTTTATTAGAAGGGCTTATTTACCAGGATTGGGAGCATCCTGATAAAATATTTGCTCCCCCCAAGAGATTTCCGGTGATCTATCCCATGGAGGATAAGTTCATAAAAAAATGGAGGGTCCCTACAGTGGACGCAGCCATCTCTTCTGTGAACAAATCACTGACATGTCCAGTAGATAATGTTCCAATGTTCAAAGACCCAATAGATAAAAAATTGGAGTCTTTACTAAAATCTGCTTTCTCTACAGCAAGCATGGTGACACAACCTGCGGTAGCAGCGATTGGAGTCTGCCAAGCAGTGAAAGATCAGTTGAAACAAGTCTTAAGGGACTTACCAGATCAGCAGGCTCTTGCCCTAGCTGACCTGCCTAGAGCCTTGTGTTTTGCGGTGGACGCCATAAAGGATACAATCCAACAGGCCTCCCGCTTTACGCTGTCTATAGTACATATGCGTAGGCTTCTGTGGCTCAAAAACTGGTCTGCTGAAGCTCCCTGTAAGAAACTGCTGGTTAGCTTCCCATTTCATGGAGAACGCTTATTTGGAGAAGATCTGGACAAATATATCCAGAAAATTTCTGCCGGTAAAAGTTCACTCTTACCGGTTAAGAACAAGAGTAGAAGTCCTTCTTTTAAGAGGCCTACTTCTCCAGTCCCGGGCACATCGGCTGTGAAGCAGTTCCGACGGCCTCCGCGGTCAAATTCAGGGGGCAGAAATCAGGGACAATCACAGGGTAACAAGAAGCCCTGGATCAAGAGAGGTACAAAACCTCCCCCCAAGTCATGAAGCGTTGCCCCCACTCAATCGGGTGGGGGGAAGGCTTCAGTTGTTCACAGAGACCTGGCGGGACACCATCAGAGACAGATGGGTGCTCTCCGCAGTAAGTCTGGGATACAAGCTGGAGTTAAAAGGCACTCCTCCTGCCCAATTTATGAGGTCAAACGTGCCAAGAGATCCCCAGAAGAGAGGATCCCTCCTTCTGGCACTAGAACAACTATTGCTCCAAGGTGTAATCATGAAGGTTCCCCTGGAAGAAAGCGGATTCGGGTTTTACTCGAACCTTTTCACAGTCCCCAAACCAAATGGGGACGTGAGGCCCATATTAAATCTAAAAGGGCTAAACAAGTTCCTAAATATCAGGACTTTTCGGATGGAGTCGATCCGATCGGTGGCCACCGCCCTACAAGGGCAGGAATGGTTAGCCTCGATCGACATAAGGGATGCTTATCTGCATATTCCCATCTTTCCGGCCCACCAGAAATTTCTACGCTTTGCAGTAGAAGGGCGCCATTTTCAGTTCAGAGCCTTACCTTTCGGTCTGGTCACAGCACCACGAGTGTTCACAAAAATTCTGGCCCCATTATTGGCCAATCTAAGAACACAAGGTGTAACGATAATGGCATATCTAGACGACCTGCTACTAATAGACCACTCAGTGGAAAAGCTGGAAGTAGCTATTCACAAGACAATCAAGTATCTGGAATATCACGGTTGGATTATCAACCGGGAAAAGTCAGCTCTAAGACCAGTCAAAAGTCTGGAATACTTAGGGCTAAGGCTGGATTCAAATCAGAGAAAGATTTTCTTACCTCCAGAGAAGGTGTCGTCTTTAAAAGATTTGACCCACTTAGTGGGTACAAAAAGAAAACCATCCATACGCCTGTGCATGAGGCTGCTGGGAAAAATGGTGGCTTCATTCGAAGCGGTACCCTACGGTCAATTCCATTCAAGGAATTTGCAAAGGGCCATACTGTCAGCCTGGAACAAAAAAGTTCAGGCTTTAGACTTACCAATGTCCCTGTCCCCTTCCGTTCGCAAGAGCCTCCATTGGTGGTTGGTGCCCCAGAATCTGGAAAAAGGAAAACCCTTCAGTCCGGTTTCTTGGAAGGTGGTCACTACAGATGCCAGCCTCATAGGCTGGGGGGCAGTACTGGAGCAATGGTCTCTCTAGGGCAAGTGGTCAGAAGCAGAAAAGGCCCTGCCCATCAATCTCTTAGAGATACGAGCAGCCCGGTATGCCCTAGTAGCATGGACATCCAAACTCCAAGGGTCCCCTGTCAGAATTCAATCAGACAATGCCACAGCAGTGGCATATATCAATCACCAGGGTGGCACCAGGAGTCGTGCAGCCCAGAGGGAAGCAAATTGCATCCTGGAGTGGGCAGAAAAATATGTCCCAGCCATATCCGCGGTTTTCATCCCAGGAGTGGAAAATTGGAGAGCGGACTTTTTAAGTCGCCAACAATTATGCCCGGGGGAATGGTCTCTTCACCCCGAGGTTTTCCAGGCAATATGCCAGCGGTGGGGAACACCGGATGTAGATCTGCTAGCATCCAGATTCAACGCAAAGGTGGACAGATTTGTGTCTCGCACAAGGGATCCCCTAGCTTGCGGCTCGGATGCCCTAGTGTTCCCTTGGGATCAGTTCAAGCTGATATATGCATTCCCACCGCCACAATTGTTACCGCGATTACTCCGCAGAATCAGGGTAGAAAAGAAACCAGTGATTCTGGTGGCTCCAGCGTGGCCCCGAAGGGCATGGTACGCGGAGATTGTAAAAATGTCAGTGAGGAGTCCTTGGACCCTCCCACATCGTCCGGACCTGCTGTCGCAAGGACCGATATACCACCCTTCCTTACCAGCCCTAGGTTTGACGGCCTGGCTATTGAAGCCCAGATTCTGAAAAAGAGAGGGCTCTCTAATTCTGTGGTATCTACCATGATCAATGCCAGGAAGCCGGTATCCAGGCAGATCTATTATAGGATCTGGAAGGCGTACATTACGTGGTGTGAGGCCAAGAAATGGCATCCACGTAAGTACGTGATAGGTAGGATTTTGGACTTCCTACAGTGGGCTGTAGATAGGAAGCTGGCCTTGAGTACTATCAAGGGTCAGATTTCGGCCTTGTCAATATTTTTTCAAAGGCCCTTGGCTTCGCATTCACTAGCCAAAGCCTTTATACAAGGAGTGATGCGTATTAGCCCTCCGGTTAATATTCCCATATGTCCATGGGACTTAAACCTGGTTCTGTCGGTTCTACAGAAACAACCGTTTGAACCATTGCAACACATTTCGTTGGTTCTTCTCACCAGGAAATTGATTTTCTTAGTAGCCATTTGTTCGGCTAAAAGAGTATCGGAATTAGCCGCCTTGTCCTGTAGGGAGCCATATCTGGTTGTCCATAAGGACAGAGTAGTATTACGTCCTCATCCAGCCTTTCTTCCCAAGGTGGTATCGAGGTTTCATTTGAACCAAGATGTGGTTCTTCCTTCTTTTTTCCCCAAACCTAGCTCGGTAGAGGAAAAGTTATTACATTCTTTGGATGTAGTAAGAGCAGTTAAAGCTTATCTAAAAGCCACTGCTCAGATTCGCAGAACGGATACTTTGTTTATTCTGCCGGAAGGCCCTAGAAAGGGTCAGGCAGCATCAAAATCTACTTTAGCCAAGTGGATTCGACAGGTCATAATACAAGCCTATGGCTTGAGAAAGAGACCGCCTCCGTTCAAAGTTAGGGCGCACTCCACAAGAGCAGTTGGAACTTCATGGGCAGTGCATCACCAGGCCTCCCTGGCTCAAGTATGTAAGGCCGCAACATGGTCTTCGGTACACACGTTTACTAGATTCTACCAGGTAGACGTTAGAAGTCAGGAGGATGTCGCCTTTGGGCGCAGTGTGTTGCAGGCCGCAAAAGATCCTCATGCCTGATGGCGCCCAGCTTATGTATCCCTCCCCTCATTTGGTATTGCTTTGGGACGTCCCATTAGTAATGACTAAGTCGCTCTGTGTCCCGTGATGTACGAAAAAGAAAAAGGGATTTTTGTAACAGCTTACCTGTAAAATCCTTTTCTTGGAGTACATCACGGGACACAGAGCTCCCACCCCTCTTTTTGGGACACTTATTGCTTTGCTACAAAACTGAGGTGCTCCCGGATGGGAGGGGCTTATATAGGGGAGGGTACTTCCGGTTTGGATGTGGCCAGTGCCAGCACCTGAAGGTAATCTATATAACCCATTAGTAATGACTAAGTCGCTCTGTGTCCCGTGATGTACTCCAAGAAAAGGATTTTACAGGTAAGCTGTTACAAAAATCCCTTTTTCTTTTGGTGGCGTTTGATCACCTCTGCGGTTTTTATTTTTTGCGCTACAAACAAAGAAATAGCGACAATTTTGAAAAAAACACAATATTTTTAGATTTTTGCTATAATAAATATCCCAATTTTTAAAAAAAAAAATATATTTTTTTCCTCAATTTAGGCCGATACGTATTCTTTTACATATTTTTCGTAAAAAAAACGCAATCGGCGTTTATTGACTGGTTTGCGCAAAAGTTATAGCGTTTACAAAATAGGGGATAGATTTATGGAATTTTTATAAAAAATCATTTTTTTATTAGTAATGGCGGCGATCAGTGATTTTTTTCGTGACTGCGACATTATGGCGGACACATCGGACATTTTTGACACATTTTTGGGACCATTCACATTTATACAGCGAACAGTGCTATAAATATGCACTGATTACTGTATAAATGTGACTGGCAGGGAAGGGGTTAACACTAGGGGGCGAGGAAGGGGTTAAATGTATTCCCTATTGGTGATTCTTACTGTGGGGGGAGGGGAGTGACTGGGGGAGGTGACCGATCTGTGTCCCTATGTACAAGGGACACAGCATCGGTCTCCTCTCCCTGACAGGACATGGATCTGTGTGTTTACACATGCAGATCCATGTCCTTGTCTGTGTAACCGCCGATCGCGGGTGCCTGGCGGACATCGCGGCCGCCAGGCACGCGCATCGGCATCACAGTGACGCGTCGGGCACGCGCCGCCTGTGGCGCTCGCGCGCCCCCCAGTTGCCAAAGAAGCAGAGGCCGTAAAAAGACGGCCTCCCGGATTTGTAGAGCCATCTTGCGGCCGTATATAGTCGTACGGCCGGCGCGAGGTGGTTAAAAACATACTCCCTTGAAATGCACTTTATAACATATAGAGGTGTTGCATTAAACCTTTTATTTCAGAATTCGTTGTTATAATAATTTTTTGTGGGATTTCTATTTTTGTTATGTCATATAGAAAGTTTGTCAGATAACGCCACAGCTTTCAGTAGCAGAGCAAGACAACTCAGAAGACAAATGTGGTGGCGGGAATGTAAGGTGAGCATTTATTTATTCAAAATATATAACAACAAAAGCTTCGCTGTTACCTAATATGAAGGTATAAAATAATATGTCACCCCAGCATTTTATATTCATGATATTTGTCTGTTGTACTTTGTACTGTTAAAAAGTGTCCTGTTCTCTTTGTATGGCTTCCTTTGTGTGACATACCTGATGTTCCTGCCAGTCCCCCTGCTTTCAAAATGACCACGATAGCTATCAGAGCACACCCACCCCAGTGTGGTCAGTTTTCTGGCTTTGCTGGGAGAGCAGCCTACCTGTCTGTCCTCCAGTGATCAGACTTGTGCTGACAAGCCCCCTCCCCTGCACAGTAATTCAGAAAGATCAGCTGTTTTTCAACCCCCATCTTTCTATGCAGCTGTGATCAGAGGTCATGTGATCACTTTAGAAGAAACACACACACAGTGTGTATGTATGTGTATATATTGTCTTTCATTTACATTTTTCTATCTTTCTAATAATAATGTGGATTGCCCCATTTTTTTAAACTCATTACAATCCCATTACTAACTTCAGATATCCTCCCATACATTTACTGTGTGTTTGACGTTTACATACATGCCATATAATCTTTATTCCTTTTATCTTTATGTAAAATAAGATTCAAATTGACAAAAAAAAAACACTCCTGGTCTCCTGTCAGTTTTTCAGGTGGACCTGATCAGATGGTCCATCTACCCCTATGGACAGGCAGGTGTGAATGGACTTGTGTCTGCTTACACCCTTCTACCTCCGGGTCCGATCAGGCTCGCCAAAAAAAACAAGGGAATTCGTCCTCTTCTGTTTAGGCGAATCGAAGGGCATTCGCGTCTAAATGGACAGGGGAGATTAATTTACACCTGACCTCACATAGAGCAGAGTGGGCTTTGTTCGTGTCTGCTCTGCAGAATCCAAGCTGACATTGACCTGTCATCTGCCCGCTCTGCTTTAAACCGCAAGGGATGCGAGTGGAGCAAGCCTCGTCTGAAAGGGGCCTAAACCTTTTTTCTAGTTTGCCAAAAGTTAGCAAAACTGTAGCTGCCTCCTTAGTGCTTTGAGACCAATTCTGCACATTAAACTATATAGATTTTAAAGCTATATGGTATGAAAAATTAATTTTATTAAGTAAAAAGTGTTTGTGTGCTTTGTTCTTTTAGATGAAAGCCATAGTGGCCTTGGTTTTCATTCTCATCCTGCTAGTGATTATTGGTAAGTACCAAGTATAAAGTTTTTTTTTTATTATTTTCTTATTTGACGGTATTTGATGTAACTGAAATCTGATGGCTCGGTTTTGGTCAATCCATAATTTCCACAACAAATAGCCCAATGAACACCCCACTGTTATTTAAATCTTCTGTATGGGATGCTGTCAACTGAGTGAAATCATGACATATTCAACAAGCTCCATTTAGTGGGAAAATTACAGAAAAAATACTGACCAAGAATGATGATTTTTCAAATTTTTTATTTATTTTTTGCTCAAAAATACGCAGGGCTTGTTTACTCGCCTGTTTGAACAGGCACATTGTAAACAATGGGCTGCAGTTAAGATCGGTAAAAAAAAAAAAAACGCTGTACTGAGTTTTTTCAAGCTGCAGTGTGCAAGAGGCCCAAGTCATGTAGCATCAAAATAGAAAACATCCTCTAAGCTGGCTATTCAGAAAGTCAAATCAATATTGAGCTCCAAGAAAATTCCAGCAAGACAGACTGATTTCTTTAAAAAACATGAAAACCCTGGCTGGGCCAACATGTTGACTCACAACATATTAACATGAAATGTGCAACGTAACCCTCAGTACATATAAGAAGTTTACAGGAAGGTGACATTGAATACGATGTATAGGCAAACTGTGGTGAACATATTAGTCCGCGAACTAAGGTACAATACAAATAGCAAACCATTAATCAGGAGAGATCAGTGCTAAGAGTACATATTGATAACCCAATGAGGGCATGACTAGACAAGTAACAGTCGCCATGATGCAGCTGCGGGCTAAGGCGAAAAAGATGAGCTCTTTGTGATGCCGTGACTTACTTAAACATACTAAAAAGAGGCATTAGGAGAAACGGGAAAGCGAGAAAGAGTAGGGCAGGGAGGGGGGGGCTCTACAGACAAGCAGAAATGCAGTTACTAAGAGCCAAATAGATAAGTCAGGGAAGTGGTAGGGAGTCATCGAAATGGAAGGGGGGGGGGAGTGTACCCAGGGTTGTCAAAATTTAGCATAATATTCAACCCCATCTTGAAAGATCGCATCAAGTTTGGCACGGATCATAGCCTTAGTAATCCTGTGTTTGGTCTCTACAACATTAGGAGAGTTAGTCTTCCAAATGTTTGCGAGTGTTTGCTTAGCGGCCATGGTCACTTGGAGGAATAATTAAAATTCAGTCTGGGACAGATGGGAGGGTCACAAGTTAAGCCTGGAAAGAAGGAGAGGTAAAAGCTGGGTAGAATGACAGGTTTTTGAGGAAAGACTGTAGCAGGTTATGGGGCGATTGGAGCGCAAAGGGGCTCTTAAGAGGATCCCAAAGAGAAAGGGAATGCGCTGAGATAAGTATGGTGAGGCCTTTCTGGTCAGAGGAGCTAAGCCACAAGAGATTGGCGAGTCTAGTAAGTAGTAATGTACGATTGGGAAGGTGGGGCTTTCCCAGATATAGTGAGAAATTGAACATTGGAGAAAGCGCATAAAAATGTGTCGGGACTGAATTAAGTAGCAGCAGAATAGGCAAAGTATTTTGGTAAGATAGTCAGTAATTTTTACCGCATTAACCCTGCCAATCCATAAGATTGACAAAGGAGGACCAGCCAGAGAAAAGGGAAGTAGGATAGGATAACATGGGGGGGGTAATTAAGCTCATACATACTGTATCGTCCATGGTTCGTGGGAGTTTAATACCCAAGTATGAAAGACACTGTGGAGCCCAGGTAAATGGAAAAGTTGCTGCAATAATAATCACTTAAAGCGGTAGTAAACCTATCTGTTCATATTTTCGCCATATCAAGCATTCCAAACTAGTGAACTGATTGCTCTGTGTACACCGCTTCCTACATTCTTCCTTTCTGTGTAATCCGTCCCTTTCATCGGTGCATGCGCACTCGGTCACATTTTTCCAGCAAGCTCTTTGTGCCGTAAGTCCTGTGTTTACATGCTGTCATTTCCTTTGCCCAGCTCCGAGATCCCACGAGACTAATGTCCCATTCACAAGCAGAGTCTTAACCCCATGTGACTCGCTACGTCACAGGGGTTGTAGAGGGGGCGAGCACAATACAGGAGTGAGCCAGAGGGAGCAGTACTGAATAGGAGAGCTGTACAAGCATCTGCGCATGCGTGAGATTACAGACATGGAGAGGGAGAAAGGGCAGAAGGGAGAAACGTTTTGGATGCGGAAGACAGGAGTCAGCATGGCGGGGACTGCATCCAAAAAAAAAAAATAATAATTTTTTTTTATACACACACACACACACACACACACACACACACACACGAATCGTTCAATTCGGGTTCAATATGTGGCACATTGCTATAAAATAAAATACACTTCATTCTTTTGTAATTTCTGATAGAAGTCTGTGGGTTTACTACCGCTTTAATCTGGGTACACACTAGTAGATTTTGGAATGAATGTTCACAACAATATTCGCCTGAACATTTATATGGAAATTCTCAGTATATTTGTTGGCCTGACAAATGTCATTTGAAATTTTGGTTTGCTTTTAACATTTGATTTAGGAATGAATTGACTTTGCCAAATAAAAACTACATTCATTATTAGTAATTCTTTTGAGAAAAAGTTTTCATTTTCAGCCTGTTCCTTTTGAATTTTCTCGTCACTGTGGTCAAAAAAAAAGTCGATTTGACCCCACTAATGATTAGAAAATCACACAAACCTTCCTTAAAACAAAAATTTTTGAAAGGAAATTAATTCGTGTTTACCCAGCTTTTAGCCCTTTCCTGCTGGCTCACTAGTGATAAGATATTAAACAGTTCCAAGGACCCCCACAAGATAGTCAGCAGGGGCATAGACTTGTGTACCATTTTTGTGTTTGAAACTAATGAGTAAAACGTGGCCCTATAGGACTGAAGGCTTTATCCCATCCAAAGCCTCTGCACTCCAGGACACAGAAGGAAATGTATTTCTTCATAAGAGGCACAAATCCTGGAGCCCCTTTACCATGTTTTGGTGAGAAACCTAGGTGACCCATATTTACTCTCCATATGCCAGTGTCTCACAATATATAAAAAATATATGTTTTTGGTTAATTTTGCATTATTAATACTTAATTTACACACTAATTTTCTTTTTAATGATCACCTTTTAAAAGGTTCAAGTAATTTTATGTGACAATCTGTGCCTCATTTATTTTTTGCTAACTTACAGTGCCCATCATCCTGAAGTATCGGTCCTAACCAGCTGGATCCAAACCATGGTTCAGAGGGATACCTGGAACTTCTGATCTTGGGATCACCTGTACAGAACTGTATTATTTTTCTTTCCTTTAACTGCTTACTTGTACATCCCTCTTCTCCAAACAAAAGGACCAGTTATCATTCCTATCGGACATTCTTAGCAGATCTAACTTGTTGTAAATGACAAACAGTTGGAGACCTTATAAGCTTCTAACTTATTTATTGTATTTTTAGTTACCGTAATTCATGTTTACATTGAATTAGAATATGTTCTATTAGAATGCACATTTGCCTGGGTGCACCAGTTTTCCTCTTTGACCTTTCTAATGTACAGTATGTAAAGTGTAAAACCATGATGGCGCTAAGCGAGAAGCTTTATTTTCACTTTAATTTATGGGAAATTTTTCAACTACATTGAAATTCACAGAGATAACAAATCCTTGCAGTTCACTTTGTCCCACTATGCTGCCAGCAAATGGAGTACCTATGACCTACCTTTTATATACCGCCAATTTTCTGTTGCATTTTCTGGAACGTTGCAGTTATTTGACACGTTAGCCTGTGATTAGCCTTTAGCTGTTCGTTTCTTGTGTAAATTGTTTATTAACTTACTTTGTCAGACAGTAATTCTAAATTAAAAAAAAATAGAGAATATTGCAGACAACCAAAATTGTCCATTTAGCATATATTAATATACTAGGTTCTTTTCAACCAGGTGAGCAAGTTCAGTCACTGGTTTTTACATCTTGGAGAAATGCCAGCATCACAACGTTCTGGCCTTTCACCCTGGCTGCAGTAAGGTGTTGCTCACTCTTTTCCAACAGGAGGCATTTTTGTCCTGTTGCAAGTGCAGTGATATATGAAAAATCGACCAGGGAGTGTAAGGAACATTTGCCACAGTAGATGTGCAGAGCTGAGAACTGGTGAGGATATCTTGTTGTGGAGGCTTTGTGCTGCTAAGGAGCTGTGTGATTAACACTCGTCACGTACCTAAAATTGAATTGCCAGGCTGGGGTTGACTAACACTATAAAAAAAAAAAAAAATCTAAAAGGGAAGTAAATACAATGCTACACTGTAGTGGCCCTGCTGAATATTTTTTTTTTTTTGTCATGGTCACAGAATGCAAGTAGTCTGCTATTAATAAATACTAATTCTTTTTCCTCAAACTTTTCATTGAAGGCTTAACATATTTGCCTCTGGGAAATTTACATAACTGCCACAAGGAAATTCATAACCCCAAACGGGATTTTATAGCATCCAATAGAGACATAAACATAGCAATTACTAACTTTTTAATATAGTCGGAATGCTTTTAAGAAGTTTATGAAATTACTATGCGAGGTCAGAGGACATAACAAATGCCAGTAGTTTCCAAAGGATTTGCTCAATCCTACAGACCTTTTTTTCATATACTGTTATTGCTTTAGCCAGTGAAGGCTGCATTGGGGGTATAGAGAAGGCTTTGTACATACATAACCATATATAACTCTCAAGCCTCGTACACACGGCCGAGAATCTCGTTAGGAAAAAACACATAGTTTTTCCTGACGAGATTCTTGGAACAAAAATCTTGTCCCGGCCGAGTGTACACACTTACGATTCAAAAGAACCGCCGTTCTTTTGAATGGCACGACGCGGTGACATCGACTACGACGAGCGTGCGCTCGTCACATTCGATGTCGCCGCCATCTTGCTACACCCTACCTATGCCTAGGAAGCTACCGCACATGCGTCAGTCATTTCGAGCATGCACGGGTTTCCACGGCGACAGGTAAGTGTACACACACTCGGGTTTCTCGTCGGGAAACAGGCCGACGAGAATCCCGACGAGAAAATAGAGAGCAGGTTCTCTATTTTTCTCGTCAAGATTCTGGCCAGTTTTTCTCGGCAAGAAAGCTCTCCCGGCAGTTTTCTTGTCGTTTCTTGACGAGAAAACCGGCCGTGTGTACGAGGCTTCAGGCAGATGCACATAGCCTGGTATTGGCAACCGATGCTGCGGTTTCAAGCATTGTTTAAGACATTCAGAACATAACCACTCCTGTGTAGGTACTTTTTATGTTTTGCAGAAATTTTCCATTGCTTGAACAGAGACTTAACTTTTTTATTAGAGATGTGTTTCAGCAAGTCTCAGCAAATGTCCATTCTTGCTTACCACCAGAGATAATTTTTTGTTATTTTCAAAAGGTTTAGTGAATGATAGCATGTCTATACTATAGTTCCTCTATTCACAGCTCGCTTATGTGGATGGAGCAATATGTTAGCCAGTGGGCTGAACGAAAAAAAATTATAGCCGTCTGTGGACAGCTGTTACCAAGCCATTGGGCTATTGTGGTACATAAGGTGGTTATTGTGCATGCACCTCTAAAAAGTGTTGCCAAACATCAGTAAATTTATTAGAGAGCTTGTAAAAAAATTAAAAAACACCCTGATTTCTCCCATCCATAAATGTCTGTACAGGAGAAATCTGTCCATAAAAATACAGAGGTCGGCTGACTTTCACCCTGTAGTTTAATCGGCAGCCTATTTTGACTATTTTTACCCTTTGCACTGCCTGTCGGGAGACCCATGGGTGAAGGAACGGAAATTGCATAATGTATGGCCAGCCTTAGTCACCCTCTTATTTTTGTAAAGCTGAAATTTTAATTGTAAAGCAAGGCAGATTACTTGTGTTGGGGATTGTTAATGTTTACATATTGTTTAAATGTCGATTGTGTTCGTTTTTAATAGTTTGTTAAATTTTGGGTTTGTAAGTAAAAAATGCGGTACATTTTCTAGGTTTTGTCCGTAAAAAAAAAGTTGTGAGGGATTGGCAATACTGCCTTTTAACCACTAAATGATCACCTTTATTCTAGCTGGAAACAGCTAGCCCAACCCATACATTTCAAAGAGCAAACATTCTGATCTGGCATCATTTATACTACAGGTTCTTTCACATCAAGCGCAATAAAAAAAAGTGCATGTGGCATTGTGTGTGCATTTTTAAAGGTCTCTGTAAAGCAGATGTTAATGTTAAACTGAAGCATAATACACTTAAACTTTGCAAAATGCACTCAGGTGTTAACATTGTACTCATACACATCTGATGTGAATGAGTCCTAACTGAAAACAAAGGTATGGTGCAGAGTAATAGTTCATTTTTGTGTTATTTCATAATAGTGGCTCCATTTTTCATTAGTCACCTCCAAAAGTTAAGAGCGGTATGGCCAAAGCTTTTATGCCATACAGTGAGGGAAAAAATATTTGATCCCCTGCCGATTTTGTGCATTTGCCCACTGACAAAGAAATGATCAGTCTATAATTTTAATGGTAGGTTTATTTTAACAGTGACAGACAGAATAACAACAACAAAAATCCAGAAAAACGCATTTCAAAAAAAGTTATAAATTTATTTGCATTTTAATGAGTGAAAAAAGTATTTGACCCCTTTGCAAACTTGGTACTTGGTGGCAAAACCCTTGTTGGTAATCACAGAGGTCAGACGTTTATTGTAGTTGGCCACCAGGTTGGCCCACATCTCAGGAGGGAGTTTGTCCCACTCCTCTTTGCAGATCCTCTCCAAGTTATTAAGGTTTTGAGGCTGATGTTTGGTAACTCGAACCTTCAGCTCCTTCTTCATATTTTCTATGGGATTAAGGTCTGGAGGTTGGCTAGGCCACTCCAGGACCTTAATGTGCTTCTTCTTGAGCCGCTCCTCTGTTGCCTTTGCCGTGTGTTTTGGTCTATTTTCAATGCTCTAGCTGATGGAAGGAGGTTCTCACCCACAATTTGACAGTACATGGCCCCGTCCATCGTCCCTTTGATGCAGTGAAGTTGTCCTGTCCTCTTAGCACAGTGGTTCTCAACTCCTGTCCTCGGGACCCACTAACAGGACAGATTTTAAGTATTACCTTGGGGAGATGCAGGCTAGAATACCGCAATCACTGAGCAGCAAAGGATATCACCTGTGATGTATTTCAGTTATCTTGCAAACCTGGCCTGTTAGTGGGCCCTGAGGACCGGAGTTGAGAACCACTGTCTTAGCAGAAAAATTCCCCCAAAGCATGTTTTCACCTCCATGTTTGACGGTAAAGATGGTGTTCTTGGGGTCATATGCAGCATTCCTCCTCCTCCTCCAAACACGGCAAGCTGAGTTGATGCCAAAGAGCTCAATTTTGGTCTCATCTAACCACAACACTTTCACCCAGTTCTCCTCTGAATCATTCAGTTGTTCATTAACAAACTTCAGACGGGCCTTTACTTGTGCTTTCTTGAGCAGGGGGACCCTTTGGGCACTGCAGGATTTCAGTCCTTCATGGCGTAGTGTTTTACCAATTGTTGTCTTGGTGACTATGGTCCCAGCTGCCTTGAGATCATTGACCAGATTCTCCCGTGTAGTTCTGGGCTGATTCCTTACCGTTCTCATGATCATTGAAACTCTACGAGGTCAGATCTTGCATGGAGCCCCAGACCGAGGGAAGATTGACAGTTATTTTGTGTTTCTTCTATTTGTGAATAATCGCACCAACTGTTGTCACCCTCTCATCAAGCTGCTTGGCGATGGTCTTGTAGCCCATTCCAGCCTTGTGTAGGTCTACAATCTTGTCCCTGACATCTTTGGACAGCTCTTTGGTCTTGGCTATGGTGGAGAGATTGAGAGTGCTCCTAATCTCAGCTCGTTGCCTGTATTGAAGACACCTGGGAGCCAGAAATCTTGCTGATTGATAGGGGATAAAATACTTATTTTACTCATTAAAATGCAATTCAATTTATACCTTTTTTGAAATATGTTTTTCTGGATATTTTTGTTGTTGTTCTGTCTCTCACTGTTAAAATAAACCTACCATTAAAATTATAGACTGATCATTTCTTTGTCCGTGGGAAAACGTACAAAATCAGCAGGGGATCAAATACTTTTTTCCTTTTCTGGGTCACATGAGTGCACCTTACTTATGCTCTTCTGTGACAATTAACCACTAGCCCTGCAGTAAGCTCTGGAGGGGCCGAGCAGAAAGCGGTGACTGTCAGTCACTATCCTCCACTCCGAGAGGGCTAAGAAGTCAGCGGTCATGTGATTGCTCAGTTCTCGGGCTTAGCCAGCGAGTGATACAGCATGGAAGTGTGTGTGTGTGTGTGTGTTTTCTATAACCTCATACATTTAATTTAATATTTTATCCTTTTTGTTTTTCTAGACTATTTTCTTAATAAACTTCTGTAAAGATGTGAGTTTTACTAAATTGACAGGCTAGTTTGGCATTTTATTTTCTTCCTGACTTGCTTGACCCTTACTATGGGTGGGATAGAGACAATCACTTTAAAGGGTAATTCCACTTTCATGGGGAAAAAAAATAGCAAATTAAAAAAATAATATAACATATACCGTACAATTGCGACACAAGTATTATTGTAATTGAATGTTATTAAAAATGTTCTTTCCTTTTAAATCTGCAGCCGCTGTAATTTTCTGTAAAATGCAATATGGCTACCTGGAGGCGTTCTGTACACCGATTGTGTACAGAACGCCCACCAAAAACATAATTTCCTGCTTGTGTGATTGGCTCACTGTTTTTCCCAGAAGTCTACACTAAGATACAAGTCAGATTTTTGGCATCGCCTGCAAAAAAAAATTAGGTTTTAGTAACACTCCCAATAGGAAATCATGGCTAAAGGGATGCAGACTCAGCAGTTTTCCTCCTCGGTGCCCTACAGCTGCAGCAGCTGGTTGATAATTATGAAGCCACTTAGATTCACTTTCCCACATGGACACACAGGGTTAAAAACCTTGCAATGTACATATCACCCAGAGAAGAATGTTTTTTACTCCAGAAAAGTGGAGTTACGCTTTAAAGTTGGCAGACTTTTATAGAAGAACTGTAATGTAAAAGTATAGACTGGTAACTTCTTAAAATCCAGGTTCGTGGCTATGATTTTCAATCAATAGTCACTGACTTGGAATTGGTATGTGAATAAGCTTTCTGACTTTCCTGATCTGCGTACTTGTCCCAGTCCAACGAGTTGGTAATTGTTGACGTCAGAGACAACTAGAAAATTGGCATTGGCAGGAGGATGTTAGCAAGGATATTCTCTGTAAATTCCAAATACAGGTTTACTTTTAAAATGAGACATTCCACCTGTTAATGTGGATAGAACTGCATCCTTTATATTTGAATCGCCACTGTGCAGTTTTTGGCAGGGAAAAGTTTAGGATACAAATGTGAATCTATTGAATTCCATTATTTTGCTCAATGCACTGTAGATGTCTGCCACTTTGTTTATTCAGCAAGTTATGCACATGAGGCCTTATATGTGAAATTATAGAATAGGTTGGAGTTGTTGCAAATAGTAGCCAGTTATATGTTTTTGTTTTATTGCTTTAACATGACCTTTAAAATCTTCATTTGGAATACTAACTGCACTGTTCTATCTCACACTGTGTATACATATGCGATAGATAATCCTGTCCTTAGAGTTATGACAGTACCACAGTTGTATATTCTTTTATTGACAGCCATTGACAATTACTGTAGACTGTGTAAGATATAGTGACAGTTCTATTTTGTGCAGAAGGTGATGAATGGTCGTCAGGGGTCATGTAATTACACACTAGTACACACTCAGTAATATGCATTGCTGTACATTCCTATGTGTAGCATCATAAACGCACTAAAATACATCTCATATAGTAATTTTTGACTGACATAGCTTAAACTACACCATCTATGCTGCCAAGTGCCAAGACATCAGAAAAAGACAAATCTACTAAGTTAAGCCATTTGTTAAAGACTTCTGCTTTCCCTTCTTGGGTTTCTACCATTTATGTGTTTTTCAAAATGTTATTTGTATATATGGGTTTCCTATGTTAATAATGCTGTATGTTGTCTATTTATATAATTTATCTCTTTAATTATACCATTCACATTTCTGCAATATGTTTTTGAGTGGTTCTTATTTAATCAATATATAATTCGGAACGGTGTTATCTGATTAGTGAGAGCAATAATTACAGGGCCAATATTCACAGTTTTAAGCCTCGTACACGCGACCGGTTTTCTCTGCAAGAAACGACAAGAAAACTGCTGGGAGAGCTTTCTTGTCGAGAAAACCGTTTGTGTGCATGGTTTCTTGTCGAAAACTGCCGGCAATCTCGACGAGAAAAATAGAGAACCTGCTCTCTATTTTCTCGTCAGGATTCTCGTTTTTCTCGTCGGGATTCTCGTTGGCCTGTTTCCCGACGAGAAAACCGGTCGTGTGTATGCTTTTCCGAGTCTTAAAAAAAGTGCATGCTCAGAATCAAGTATGAGACGGGAGCGCTCCTTCTGGTAAAACTAACGTTCGTAATGGAGATGGCACATTCGTCACGCTGTAACAAACTGAAAGCACGAAGACTGAAAAGCGCGAATCGTCTCTCTCCAAACTTTTACTAACACGCGGTAACACAAGATCAGCAAAAGCAGCCCAAGGGGTGGCGCCATTGGAATCGAACTTCCCCTTTATACTGCCGTTGTACGTGTTGTACGTCACCGCGCTTTACAACAACAAGATTTTTAATTGACAGTGTGTATGCAAGGAAAGCTTGACAAGAATCTCATCGAGAAAAACAACGTTTTTTTTACGATGGGATTCTTGGCCGTGTGTACGAGGCTTTACTGTATATGCAGTAAAGCATGCTTGTTATAAATCACTGTGGAACCTAAGGGGTTAATCCTCTGCATTGTGTAAAAAGGCTGTTTGATCCTGTCTTCTCTGATCCTTCCCTTCTTCCACTGGCTCCTACTAATTTCCAGATAACCCAGAGTCTAAGAAGTCAGGCTCCACATGCTCAGTTTGGTGTGTATTGCTAGAGAGGTTTTTTTTTTCTTGGGAGGATGCATGTGATTAGCACAAGGCCAATCGGCACTGTCCAGACCGAGGGTCAGGGGTCTTGCAGTCTCATAGGACAGTCAGAAAACTTCTCCTACAAGCTTTAACCAGTGCTTGGCTGGACACAGAGCAGTCTTGTGACTTCTATCAATCTGCTGATGAGAAAAGGTATTTAGCAGTTTATATTTACTAAAATATTTGCATTTCCGTGTTCTGTGTACTGTGAGAGACTAGATATTGCGAATGCAGGGTCCTGGGTTTAGTAACACTTAAACTGATGACCTGTAAGAGCTTTTAAAGCATAAAAAGCCTACGAACCATCTTGGGTAGGGTTGCACCAATACCGTTTCTTTTTTCCCAGCGAGTACAAGTACCAATACTTTTGGTCAAGTAATATACCAAAATCCACAAGAAATGTGATCCTGGGAGTGCAGGTAGGTTACAGTGCCTAAACCCTAAAAATGGGAAAATGCATCCAAAAATCCTGCATAACAAAAAACACCATTAAAGGATAAAGCATCTACCAATGCTACGGCATACCTTTTTTATTGAAAATGAGACACATACTCATACATAAAACATGCCCGTGATGATATCCCCAAAAAACATAGGTCATCTCCCTCCCCTTCTTCGTTCCCCACCCCAGAACTCCCACCTGTCCCCATTCTCCCCCAAACACCCAACAACTATCCAACTGCTAGCTCTGTAACCCCACCCCCTCCCCTAAACCCTGAGCCCCTCTCCCCCTCTAAGAGGTAATTGCTGGAGTCCTATCAGAGTCCCTCTGGGTAAAAGCCATGCAAAATCCCTATCTGTGCTGCACAAGTCTATCTATATCGGTGTGTAACTCCTGTCGCTTGAACCAGGTGCTCACAAGGCTGGAGGAGATGTATAGGCGGTATTTCCCCAAGCTGACATTACGTCCGCCCTATACCCATGAGTGCGCTCCAAGCTGGTTTACAGGGGTCCCGGAACTTCCTACATCTCCTCCAGCCCTGTGAGCATCACAAGCAGCCGTGTTTTTTTTTTTTTATCATCGGCGGGACGTGGACACATGCATATTTGGATTTGATGAGAATATGTACTTTAATGTAAGTTACTATAACATTGTCTTATTAACCTGTTTGCCCATTGCTGCACTAGATGGCCCTTCTTTGTCTTTCTATACTGAGTTCACACAGGATCGGTGGGGGAAACCGCACGTGATTTGGACAGGAATCGCACTGCATTCCTGTTCAAATCGCATGCGATTCTGTACTGTGTAATTTGAGCCCATTCATTTTGTAAGGGCTAAAATCACACCGCAAAGGTATCCGTTTTCGATTATCGGGAGCAATAGTACGAGTACTCGTGCAAATACTCAGTATTGGTGCAACACTAATCTTAGGTACAAACCTCATATTTTATAATTTACCCAAAAATTTAGGCAATACAGTATATTGCATTTGTACACACTGAATTTAACTTGCATTTTTTTGCTGAAATATGGGTTTAATAAACGTGAGCTAATGGAAGGTGACATAATGAATTACAACTACAATTGTTTATTCCTAAAGGGACTCTGCTTTCAGAAAATATATAATGTTCGATGGTTTGAGCTACACATTTTAACATTTAAAGAGACAAATAGCGCAAATCTATAAAAAAATCCACAATTGCATGAACCATTCTTAAAATCAACAAACATGGACTCCTAATTATTTATATATATATACAGTGCCTTGCGAAAGTATTCGGCCCCCTTGAACTTTTCATCCTTTTGCCACATTTCAGGCTTCAAACATAAAGATATAAAATTTTAATTTTTTTGTGAAGAATCACCAACAAGTGGGGCACAATTGTGAAGTGGAATGAAATCTATTGGATTTTTGAAACTTTTTTAACTAAGAAAAAAATGAAAAGTGGGGCGTGCAAAATTATTCGGCCCCCTTGCGTTAATACTTTGTAGAGCCACCTTTTGCTGCGATTTACAGCTGCAAGTCGCTTGGGGTATGTCTCTATCAGTTTTGCACATCGAGAGACTGAAATTCCTGCCCATTCTTCCTTGCAAAACAGCTCGAGCTCAGTGAGGTTGGATGGAGAGCGTTTGTGAACAGCAGTTTTCAGCTCTTTCCACAGATTCTCGATTGGATTCAGGTCTGGACTTTGACTTGGCCATTCTAACACCTGGATACGTTTATTTGTGAACCATTCCTTTGTAGATTTTGCTGTATGTTTGGGATCATTGTCTTGTTGGAAGATAAATCTCCGTCCCAGTCTCAGGTCTTTTGCAGACTCCAACAGGTTTTCATCCGGAATGGTCCTGTATTTGGCTGCATCCATCTTCCCCTCAATTTTACCATCTTCCCTGTCCCTGCTGAAGAAAAGCAGGCCCAAACCATGATGCTGCCACCACCATGTTTGACAGTGGGGATGGTGTGCTGAGGGTGATGAGCTGTGTTGCTTTTACGCCAAACATATCGTTTTGCATTGTGGCCAAAAAGTTCGATTTTGGTTTCATCGGACCAGAGCACCTTCTTCCACATGTTTGGTGTGTCTCCCAGGTGGCTTGTGGCAAACTTTAGACGAGACTTTTTATGGATATCTTTGAGAAATGGCTTTCTTCTTGCCACTCTTCCATAAAGGCCAGATTTGTGCAGTGTACGACTGATTGTTGTCCTGTGGACAGACTCTCCCACCTCAGCTGTAGTTCTCTGAAGTTCATCCAGAGTGATCATGGGCCTCTTGGCTGCATCTCTGATCAGTCTTCTCCTTGTCTGAGCTGAAAGTTTAGAGGGACAGCCAGGTCTTGGTAGATTTGCAGTGGTCTGATACTCCTTCCATTTCAAAATGATCGCTTGCACAGTGCTCCTTGGGATGTTTAAAGCTTGGGAAATCTTTTTGTATCCAAATCCGGCTTTAAACTTCTCCACAACAGTATTACGGACCTGCCTGGTGTGTTCCTTGGTCTTCATGATGCTCTCTGCGCTTTCAACAGAACCCTGAGACTATCACAGAGCAGGTGCATTTATACAGAGACTTGATTACACACAGGTGGATTCTATTTATCACCATCAGTCATTTAGGACAACATTGGATCATTAAGAGATCCTCGCTGAACTTCTGGAGTCAGTTTGCTGCACTGAAAGTAAAGGGGGCCGAATAATTTTGCACGCACCACTTTTCAGTTTTTTATTTGCTAAAAAAGTTTAAAATATCCAATAGATTTCATTCCACTTCACAATTGTGTCCCACTTGTTGGTGATTCTTCACAAAAAATTAAAATGTTATATCTTTATGTTTGAAGCCTGAAATGTGGCAAAAGGATGAAAAGTTCAAGGGGGCCGAATACTTTCGCAAGGCACTGTGTATGTATATATATATATATATATATATATATATATATATATATATATACATACATACACACACACAGTGGGGAGAACAAGTATTTAATACACTGCTGATTTTGCAGGTTTTCCTACTTACAAAGCATGTAGAGGTCTGTAATCTTTATCATAGGTACTCTTCAACTGTGAGAGACGGAATGTAAGAAAATCCCATTGTATGATTTTTAAGTAATTAATTTGCATTTTATTGCATGACATAAGTATTTGATACATCAGAAAAGCAGAACTCAATATTTGGTACAGAAACCTTTGTTTGCAATTACAGAGATCATACGTTTCCTGTAGTTCTTGACCAGGTTTGCACACACTGCAGCAGGGATTTTGTCCCACTCCTCCATACAGAGCTTCTCCAGATCCTTCAGGTTTCGGTGCTGTCACTGGGCAATACGGACTTTAGCTCCCTCCCAAAGATTTTCTATTGGGTTCAGGGCTGGAGACTGGCTAGACCACTCCAGGACCTTGAGCCACTCCTTAGTTGCCCTGGCTGTGTGTTTCTGTTGGTTGTCATGCTGGAAGATCTAGCCACGACCCATCTTCAATGCTCTTACTGAGGGAAGGAGGTTGTTGGCCAAGATCTCACAATACATGGCCCCATCCATCCTCCCCTCAATACGGTGTAGTCGTCCTGTCCCCTTTGCAGAAAAGCATCCCCAAAGAATGATGTTTCTACCTCCATGCTTTACGGATGGGAGGGTGTTCTTGGGGTTGTACTCCTCCTTCTTCCTCCAAACACAGCAAGTGGAGTTTAGACCAAAAGACCACATGACCTTCTCCCATTCCTCCTCTGGATCATCCAGATGGTCATTGGCAAACTTCAGACAGGCCTGGACATGCGCTGGCTTGAGCAGGGGGACCTTGCATGCACTGCAGGATTTTTAATCCATGACGGCGTAGTGTGTTACTAAGGATTTTCTTTGAGACTGTGGTGCCAGCTCTCTTCAGGTCATTGACCAGGTCCTGCCGTGTAGTTCTGGGCTGATCCCTCACCTTCCTCATGATCATTGATGCCCCACGAGGTGATATCTTGCATGGAGCCCCAGACCAAGGGAGATTGACCGTCATCTTGAACTTCTTCCATTTTCTAATAATTGTGCTAACAGTTGTTGCCTTTTCACCAAGCTGCTTGTCTGGTATCCTGTAGCCCATCCCAGCCTTGTGCCGGTCTACAATTTTATCCCTAATGTTCCTACACAGCTCTCTGGTCTTGGCCATTGTGGAGAGGTTTGATTGAGTGTGTGGACAGCTGTCTTTTATACAGGTAATGAGTTCAAACAGGTGCAGTTAATACAGGTAATAAGTGGCGAACAGGAGGGGTTCTTAAAGAAAAAATAACAGGTCTGTGAGAGCCGGAATTCTTACTGGTTGGTAGGTGATCAAATACTTATGTCATGCAATAAAATGCAAATTAATTATTTAAAAATCATACAATGTGATTTTCTGGATTTTCGTTTTAGATTCAGTATCTCATGCCGCGTACACACGATCATTTTTCACGTTGTGAAAAATGACATTTTTTGTTTTCAACAAGAAAAACGACCGTGTGTGGTCTTTTTGTAATTTTTCACGACGTGAAAAACGGCATTAAAAACTACGAGAAAAATTAGAACATGTTCTAATTTTTCTCGTCGTTTTTCCTGACATTTCTTCCGCGGCAGTGTTTCCCATAGGGAAACACTGCCGCGGAGCCCATAGACGATCGTTTTTCTCGTCATTTTAAAAAATGACGAGAAAAATGACCGTGTGTGGGGAACAAGCTGTTCCCTCGTTTAAAATGTCATTATTCACGGCGGTTTTTTAACCGCCGTGAATAATGATCGTGTGTACGCGGCATTACAGTTGAAGAGTACCTATGATAAAAATGACAGACCTCTACATGCTTTGTAAGTAGGAAAACCTGAAAAATCGTCAGTGTATCAAATACTTGTTCTCCCCACTGTGTGTGTGTGTGTGTGTGTGTGTGTGTGTGTGTGTGTGTATATATGTATGTATACACACACACACACACACACACACACACACACACAGTGGGTACGGAAAGTATTCAGACCCCCTTAAATTTTTCACTCTTTGTTATATTGCAGCCATTTGCTAAAATCATTTAAGTTCGTTTTTTTCCCCTCATTAATGCACACACAGCACCCCATATTGACAGAAAAATACAGAATTGTTGACATTTTTGCAGATTTATTAAAAAAGAAAAACTGAAATATCACATGGTGCTAAGTATTCAGACCCTTTGTTCAGTATTTAGTATTTGCACCCTTTTGATCTAATACAGCCATGAGTTTTTTTTGGAAAGATGCAACAAGTTTTTCACACCTGGATTTGGGGATCCTCTGCCATTCCTCCTTGCAGATCCTCTCCAGTTCTGTCAGGTTGGATGGTAAACGTTGGTGGGCAGTCATTTTTAGGTCTCTCCAGAGATGCTCAATTGGGTTTAAGTCAGGGCTCTGGCTGGGCCATTCAAGAACAGTCACTGAGTTGTTGTGAAGCCACTCCTTCGTTTCTTTAGCTGTGTGCTTAGGGTCATTGTCTTGTTGGAAGGTAAACCTTCGGCCCAGTCTGAGGTCCTGAGCACTCTGGAGAAGGTTTTCGTCCAGGATATCCCTGTACTTGGCCGCATTCATCTTTCCCTCGATTGCAACCAGTCGTCCTGTCCCTGCAGCTGAAAAACACCCCCACAGCATGATGCTGCCACCACCATGCTTCACTGTTGGGACTGTATTGGACAGGTGATGAGCAGTGCCTGGTTTTCTCCACACATACCGCTTAGAATTAAGGCCAAAAAGTTCTATCTTGGTCTCATCAGACCAGAGAATCTTATTTCTCACCCTCTTGGAGTCCTTCAGGTGTTTTTTTTTTTGGCAAACTCCATGAGGGCTTTCATGTGTCTTGCACTGAGGAGAGGCTTCCGTCGGGCCACTCTGCCATAAAGCCCCGACTGGTGGAGGGCTGCAGTGATGGTTCACTTTCTACAACTTTCTCCCATCTCCTGACTGCATCTCTGGAGCTCAGCCACAGTGATCTTTGGGTTCTTCTTTACCTCTCTCACCAAGGCTCTTCTCCCCGATAGCTCAGTTTGGCCAGACGGCCAGCTCTAGGAAGGGTTCTGGTCGTCCCAAACGTCTTCCATTTAAGGATTATGGAGGCCACTGTGCTCTTAAGTGCAGCAGAATTTTTTTTGTAACCTTGGCCAGATCTGTGCCTTGCCACAATTCTGTCTCTGAGCTCTTCAGGCAGTTCCTTTGACCTCATGATTCTCATTTGCTCTGACATGCACTGTGATCTGTAAGGTCTTATATAGACAGGTGTGTGGCTTTCCTAATCAAGCCCAATCAGTATAATCAAACACAGCTGGACTCAAATGAAGGCGTAGAACCATCTCAAGGATGATCAGAAGAAATGGACAGCACCTGAGTTAAATATATGAGTGTCACAGCAAAGGGTCTGAATACTTAGAAAAACTGAAATATCACATGGTCCTTTTTTAATGAATCTGCAAAAATGTAAACAATTCTGTGTTTTTCTGTCAATATGGGGTGCTGTGTGTACATTAATGAGGAAACAAAATGAACTTAAAAAAAGATTTTAGCAAATGGCTGCAATATAACAAAGAGTGAAAAATTTAAGGGGGTCTGAATACTTTCCGTACCCACTGTATGTGTGTATATGTGTGTGTGTATATATTTATATATATATATATATACACACACACACACACACACACACACACACACACACACACACACACACACACACACACACACACACACACACCAGCACCTTCCTATCAATATTCTACCTCTATTAAATATTTATAAGTGCATATGGTGATTAGATGCAAGTACTAGCACACTATATATGTGTATATAAACATAAAGTGCAAGTGTGATTATACTATGTGTGTCAATCTATATATGTGTCACCACAATATGCAATACAACGTTTTATTTACAAAGGAACTCTAATAACTGCAACTAACTGCTAATCAGTGCTCACAAAAAAGTGCATATGTGAACATATTTTCAAAACAGAAAAAAAAAAGTGTCCCACATTACAAAAGGAAAAAAACAGAAAAAAATTAAATCTCCAAATGCATGCCACCAAACAAAATCCGAATTTCAATCTTAAACGAAATAAACCGTGATCCAACAATTCATGTGTTCAAATATCTGATGTCCTCTTTCATCAATAAAGTCCTAAAATGACTCGCCAAAGACTGTGGCTGGTCAGACTATAAACCAGCAATAACGTGGTGTCTGTATAATTGGGAAGATCCACTTTCCACTATGCTGATTTCCACCGTATCCACCCATCAGTTTCTCTCCCGTGTTGAACAGCAGATAATTATGGGGATGAAAGAAGAGAGATCTCCATAACATAATCTCGTTTTTTTTAGAAAGGTTTTTTTTGTGTAAAACTCCGTTAAAATACACTCACATTTCTTGAGTGTCAGCCCGACACTAGGGAACAATTGTGTGTTACAATATATCTCTCTGCTCCTGGCTGTAATCAAAAGCTAGGAGCCTTATCTTTTCAAGAACTTGATGGTGTCAGTGTCCTTAGCCCCGCTTTACTAGTTTTGATGTGTAACTTCCTCACGGAGCGGCAGGTTTTTTCCTTTTGTGAACATTTTAATGTGTGCACAAAACATAAAAAAAAAATGGCTCTGGCATTGAAGTGGAACTCTGCTCGGCTCTCCTCGCTCCCTCACCAGCGCTGACAACTTTGCCCATTTTTCATTTCACTTTGGCCTTTTGCAATTCTTTATGGTAGAAGAGACATAGTATAGTTCAAAATTTATGCAATAGAAGTCTGGCAGTTCACCAATTTTCAGTTTCTAAAGTTCAATTTTAATAAGCATTATTGAAACAGGGAATGAAGACCTAAAAGTTTGCTAGAGGTATAAATCCCTTTTAACTACCAGTGTATGTTCTACCTACCTATGTTCGTAGTATAGTAATAGACACTTATGGATGTTTGGGCAATAGACGTGTTCAAAACTCAGTCTACGTAAATGGTTGCAAAATACAAACCATCTGCAATATGTATCAAATGTCATTTGAAATTTTAAAGATGTGCACAACGTTCTGATTCTTATCTGTTTTTTGCTTCATTTATATTTGCATGCAGTTAAATCATTTGTTGATGTTTCGGCACAAGACTGCTGAAAATCTTCTAGTCTTACTGATTATTTTTAAAGGTGGAAAATAGTCGTATTAGAGGGAGAGAAAATCTTATTTAGAAATTTTAAGAGAACAAAAGATCTTTTTTCCTTTATTGCAAATCATGTGCTCGGCAACATTCCATAAAATACAAAAGACTGAATTGGAAGTTTGATAAAATCTGCTCCACGAGACAATTTGATTAAACAGACAAAAATAATAGTGATGTCATTCATAACAACCAGTCAGGTTCCCTGGACTAAAATGTATACTACTGTATATTGCCAAAGGTTTGGACACTTGACCATTATGCCTTTAATTTGAGATGTTAGTCATCTCATTCCAAAATCATGGAAAGTTTTTTGGAGTTGCCCCTCCAACCCCCTTTGTCACTACAACAGCCTCCACTTTTCTAGGAAGACCTGTGAGGTCAGGCGATGTCATCCATAGCAACCAGTCAGGTTTACTCAACTAAAATGTATACTATATAGCCAAAGGTTTGGAGACTTGACCATTACTCCTATTAATGGAAATGGTGGACATCTCATTCCAGAATCATGGAAAGCTATATGAAGTTGCCCCTCCAACCCCATTAGTCACTATAACAGCCTCCACTCTTTTGGGAAGGCTTTCAAGAAGGATGTGGAGTCAAGTATATCTTGGGATTTGTCCCCATTTGACAAGGGGATTTGTCCCCATTAAGCCTAAAGAACATTTCTGATGTCAGGTGCTGGTGTTGGATAAGAAGAACTTTTATTAGGGTTGAGGTCAGGGCTCTGTGGAGGCCACTAGAGTTCTCCCAGGCCAAACTCGTCAAACCATTTCTTTATGGGATCAATAATTTGGAAGTGTGTCCATATACTTTTGCTCAATTGGGATGTTTAATGAGATTTTTAAGGTGAATTGTCTCAGAAAATTTCAACAGACTTTACCCTAAACAGCAGGTTGATTATGTTAAAAACATCAATGGTATGAAATCACAAATGAACAGAACCCCTTAAAGTGGTAGTAAAGTCCCTCTGAGCATGTCTACTTAGAGGTAAGCCTATAATAAAGTTTACCTGTAGGTACAAGGAATATCGCCTAAATGTGCACTGTTGGGGAGATATTCAGTGTCTGCATACCTGTGCCTTTCCTGAAGAGCCCTGTGCTGTAAACAGTGACTCCAGCAGGCATGGGTCGTGAGTCCATTCAAGGGACTGGAGCCTGCGAAACTCAGAAGGAAGACTGGGTGAAGATGGAAATCCTGTCAGCGGTGACAGCGTGCCGCTGTAGGGCTTTGTTTCAACGTAAGTCTTTCATAATGTGCCAGTTTGAGATTTAAACTAGCACATTATGGCTTTACCTTGCAGGGAGATTTTTTTATTTGTTTTTTCAATCAACTACTTCCACTTTAAGATGCTAGCGCAATCACAGCATGCACAGAAATAAAGATCATGTCGCCGTTCATCCAGGTGCCTGCCAAAGGCCAAAGTAAGATGTTCTGGACATGGACCAAAAATAAGAATACTAATACTGTGATCTTCAAGGTAAATTTTCAAGCAACATATTGACATGTGAATCAAAAGAAAAATGAATAGTACATAATGAGTGATGAATACGGCCAGATTCTGCCAGTAAATGTGTGCGAGCACTCCAAACTCATAAAAGGCATACCAAAATACATTACTTTATTGTAATGTCATCTTCCTGATCAACATTAAAAACATCAATAATGATAAAAAAAAAAAAACTTGAGGAGAAAAGAAAACTGAGATTCAACAAAACCAAAAACTATAATACAGATAAAAATACAGAAAATACAAAATACCTACACTTTAGGCCAACCAAGTGGCCATAGGTGAAAAATAGCCAAAGAGGAAGGGGTAGGATGACAAAAAGAGTGGGTCACCCATAAAGATCAGTAGGTCCAATCAAACTTAAGGAAAGCATATAAGATCCTCAGAATTGGCCTGAAAGGTCATAGAAATATAATTATTTAAAAAAGTATTTTATTGGTTTTAAGTATTTGGATCCAGCGGGTCTCCAACTGGGCAAGTTTCCTATCCACATCACACCCCTATCATTAGGAAGTACTGTAGGATTACTCTCGCATTGTTCAAGGGAATCCTTTTAGAAGTCCATATACAAGAAGGCATTTCGAAGAGCCCAAGGGAAGTCCAGGGACTCTCTTGTATACGGGACTACTGCAAGGATTTCCTCAAACAATATAAGGATAATCCTACGGTACTCTAAACAACACTCACAGTTCGCACGTATTCTGGAAAAACACTGGCACCTGTTTACAAGCGACCCTTTAATATATAGTTTCAAAGCCCAAAATAATGTTTACATGGGCAAAATCAATCAGGGACCATATTACGAGCAGCCACTTTATGGATGGAAATGAAGGGTAAGACTTCCCATGTGGAAATTGTGAGCAGGGCCAAAACTAAGAGGGGGGGTACAGAGGAGGCCCCTGGACTGGGAGAGGGGGGGTTAGAGAAGGCCTAGACTGGGGGGTGCAGTGGGGGGTGCGGAGGAGGCTTTGGGCTGGGGGGTGCAGAGGAGGCCCTGGCCTGGGGGGGGTGCAAAGGAGACCCTGGACTAGGAGGGGAGTACACTGGAGGCCCTGGTTTATGTGGTGTAGAGGAGGCCCTGGACTTGAAATGTGGGGTTGATAAAGAACCTGGATTCTGAGAGCAGGGTGCAGAGGAGGATCTTAACTTGGGGTGGGCTGCAAAGGAGGCCTTGGACTGGGAGAGGAGTGCAGAGGAGGCCCTGGACTAGGGGGGTGGGTGCAGAGGAGGCCATTGACTAGGAAATGGTTGGTGTGGCAAAGGCCCCTGGATGGGGGGTACAATGGAGATACTGGACTAGGTGAGGGGATGCCTGGAGGTCCCAGATTAGGAGAGGGGGTGGCTGGAGGCCCTGGACTATGCGAGGGTGATCGTGGAGGCCTTCTGGACTAGGAAAAAGGGTGCCTGGGGGACCTTCCAGCTTCTGGGAGACAGAGCCTAGATTTAAAGCCTGGGCTGAGGAAGAGCCTGCCTGGGCCGAGGAAGAGCCTGCCTGGGCCTTGGAGGGTGAGTTCACAACATAAATGTGGACATATTTTAATTGTTGCAAGTAATGCAAAACAGGAACAGAGAGACAGGTCCTGTGATAGATTTATTAAAGGAGAAGTACAGCCAAAGTCTGTTTGGTTGCACTTCTCTTGTTGATCACATCAGCGCAGATTGTTTTGCACTCCTGTGACCCATTTTCAGATGACAGCGGCAGGTGTCACAGAGTCGGTCCAGACTGGGGAAAGTTTGAGACCATATGGTTGGGATCCGATCACATGCATGGACCTGCACCCAGCTCAGCCTCTCAGCGAGCTTCTGAGAGCCTGAGCTGGCCACAGCCCAGTGTTTCGGTGAGCATCGGGGTGGAAGGGGGGCAGAGACTGACCATGTCCAGCCCTGGGTGCCAGATGTTCTAGCTACGCCACTGATTGTATTGTCACTGGATACAGGAGGGAAGATACTGTATATCCAACTGCCAAATGGTCTCCCCGGTACAGAATTGACTGTCAGACAGTGGAGGTTGTGTATGTTATGATGTAATAATTGCAGCGATTCAATATATACAAATTATATAACGTGATGCAATATAGTCCCACTTTTTTATATAGCAGTTCAAAAAGTGCAAGTATATAGTTCACATCAACCACCAAAGTAGAATATCTGCACCGAAGTTTGTGTGAATCTCCTTCCACCAAATGGACCAAATGCATACTCACTGCAAGGATTTGCTGCTAGATGATAAGCAGCAAACTTATATGGGCATCAATCACAGTTTCCACGGGACTGGTCACCTCCATATTTTTTCCTCCACTGAGAACAGCACTCCGTACTTAAGAAACAACACCATGAATAAAATAAACCAGACTGCAACGCCATCTTGTTTTTGGCAGTTGTGTCTGGCTGGATAACAGGTGCTGTTTCTGGAGCAGCGACCGTACATGCCCAGTGGCAATTCACATCACCCTCCATCTTTCTTTCCCTCCAGGGTGTGGAATAGGACAGCTGGGGGGGGGGGTGGAGTGGAATCAGAAGGCACAGGATCTTCACTATATGCAGGTTAATTGTTTTGCTTGCTGTTCGCCCCCAAGCCTTGGGTAATATTTGGGCAGTACGAAATGCCATCTTGGTACTTTATTGTTTTATTACATCATTTAATCGATTTCATGGATTTGGAAGACATCTGTGGGTCTATCCTTTTTGGAGGTTGCGTCTCCCCACATAGTCTCTTTGCCATTTGGGTATGTTTAGTGTTTTTTCGACTGATATATGGCCCTCAAATTAGTTTACTTTTTGAGGTTGGACATCTTTTTTTCTATATATTACGTGTATACATAGCGTCCACCTTTTTGTGGGTGCACTATGTTTTTTTCTGTGACTTTTTTCCCATTTTGGCTGATCTTGTTATGTATGTGTGTGTGTGTATATTATTTAATTGTTTTGCTTTTTTAAAGAATTTGCTATGGTGCCTATGTCTGCTACACTTCCACTCCTCCCATGTGCCAATGATATGGTGCCTTCCGTGTGACTGATTTGGATTAATTATCTTGGGATATCTCATTGGTAAATACATTGACTTTGATAGCAACTCTCTGTCGGGAGTAAATTACATTTACACGGCCAATCATACCAGACCATATTATGTTTGCATTTTGACATCCTATATGTATTATGCTCCTTTTTCTTTAGTCTTCAGAACACCCTCCTGAAGAAGCACTTCTGTGAAACGCATTGAGATATTAGAACTCCTCTAAAGCTTTTAATCTCTACTTTGTTGTAATATATTATGTACTATACTGTATATGCTAACTTTATATCTTGGTGGCCCAGCTTATGGCCTTTCCACAAGTAGACAAATGTGATCTATATGTGTATGCTGTGGTTGAGTCAGCATCTTAAAAGGGGTTTTGCTCATTTGCAATTTCATACAATTGATGTTTTTATCACTTTTTTCCAAACCCTTGGCAAACCTCATTATTGTCTCATGACAGTCACTTTAAAAATAAAGGGATTTTTATAACAGCTTACCTGTAAAATCCTTTTCTTGGAGTACATCACGGGACACAGAGCGACTTAGTCATTACTAATGGGTTATATAGATACCTTCAGGTGCTGGCACTGGCAACTTCCAAAACCGGAAGTACCCTCCCCTATATAAGCCCCTCCCATCCGGGAGCACCTCAGTTTTGTAGCAAAGCAATAAGTGTCCCAAAAAGAGGGGTGGGAGCTCTGTGTCCCGTGATGTACTCCAAGAAAAGGATTTTACAGGTAAGCTGTTATAAAAATCCCTTTTTCTTTTTCGTACATCACGGGACACAGAGCGACTTAGTCATTACTAATGGGACGTCCCAAAGCAATGCCAAATGAGGGGAGGGATACACTTTACATAAGCTGGGCGCCATCAGGCATGAGGCTCTTTTGCAGCCTGCAACACACTGCGCCCAAAGGCGACATCCTCCTGACTTCTAACGTCTACCTGGTAGAATCTAGTAAACGTGTGTACTAAGGACCATGTTGTGGCCTTACAGACTTGAGCCAGGGAGGCTTGGTGATGCACTGCCCATGAAGTTCCAACTGCTCTTGTGGAGTACGCCCTAACTTTGAATGGAGGCGGTCTCCTTTTCAAGCCATAGGCTTGTATTATGACCTGTCGAATCCACTTGGCTAAAGTAGATTTTTGATGCTGCCTGACCCTTTCTGGGGCCTTCCGGCAGAACAAACAAAGTATCCGTTCTGCGAATCTGAGCAGTGGCTTTTAGATAAGCTTTAACTGCTCTTACTACATCCAAAGAATGCAATAACTTTTCCTCTACCGAGCTAGGTTTGGGGAAAAAGGAAGGAAGAACCACATCTTGGTTCAAATGGAACCTCGATACCACCTTAGGAAGAAAAGCTGGATAAGGACGTAATACTTCTCTGTCCTTATGGCCAACCAGATATGGCTCCTTACAGGACAAGGCGGCTAATTCCGATACTCTTTTAGCCGAACAAATGGCTACTAAGAAAAATCAATTACCATGTGAGAAGAACCAAGGAAACGTGCCGCAATGGTTCAAATGGTTGTTTCCGTAGAACCGACAGAACCAGGTTTAAGTCCCATGGACATATGGGAATACTAACCGGAGGGCTAATACGCATCACTCCTTGTATGAAAGCTTTGACTAATGAATGCAAAGCCAAGGGCCTTTGAAAAAATATTGACAAGGCCGTCTGACCCTTGATAGTACTCAAGGCAAGCTTCCTATGTACAGCCCACTGTAGGAAGTCCAGAATCCTACCTATTACGTACTTACGAGGATGCCATTTCTTGGCCTCACACCACGTGATGTACGCCTTCTAGATCCTATAATAGATCTGCCTGGATACCGGCTTCCTGGCATTGATCATGGTAGATACCACAGGATTAGAGAGCCCTCTCTTTTTTAGAATGTGGGCTTCAATAGCCAGGCCGTCAACCTAGGGCTGGTAAGGAAGGGTAGTATATCGGTCCTTGCGAAAGCAGGTCCGGACGACGTGGGAGGGTCCCAGGACTTCCCACTGACATTTTTACAATCTCCGCGTACCATACCCTTCGGGGCCACGCTGGAGCCACCAGAATTACTGGTTTCTTTTCTACCCTGATCATGCGGATTAATCGCGGTGGGAATGCATATATCAGCTTGAACTGATCCCAAGGGAACACTCGGGCATCCGAACCGCAAGCTAGGGGATCCCTTGTGCGAGACACAAATCTGTCCACCTTTGCGTTGAATCTGGATGCTAGCAGATCTACATCCGGTGTTCCCCACCGCTGGCATATTGCCTGGAAAACCTCGGGGTGAAGAGACCATTCCCCCGGGCATAATTGCTGGCGACTTAATAAGTCCGCTCTCCAATTTTCCACTCCTGGGATGAAAACCGCGGATATGGCTGGGACATATCTTTCTGCCCATTCCAGGATGCAATTCGCTTCCCTCTGGGCTGCACGACTCCTGGTGCCACCCTGGTGATTGATATATGCCACTGCTGTGGCATTGTCTGATTGAATTCTGACAGGGGACCCTTGGAGTTTGGATGTCCATGCTACTAGGGCATACCGGGCTGCTCGTATCTCTAAGAGATTGATGGGCAGGGCCTTCTCTGCTTCTGACCACTTGCCCTGGAGAGACCATTGCTCCAGTACTGCCCCCCAGCCTATGAGGCTGGCATCTGTAGTGACCACCTTCCAAGAAACCGGACTGAAGGGTTTCCCTTTTTCCAGATTCTGGGGCACTAACCACCAATGGAGGCTCTTGCGAACGGAAGGGGACAGGGACATTGGTAAGTCTAAAGCCTGAACTTTTTTGTTCCAGGCTGACAGTATGGCCCTCTGCAAGTTCCTTGAATGGAATTGACCGTAGGGTACTGCTTCGAATGAAGCCACCATTTTTCCCAGCAGCCTCATACACAGGCATATGGATGGTTTTCTTTTTTGTACCCACTAAGTGGGTCAAATCTTTCAAAGACGACACCTTCTCTGGAGGTAAGAAAATCTTTCTCTGATTTGAATCCAGTCTTAGCCCCCAAGTATTCCAGACTTTTGACTGGTTTTAGGGCTGACTTGTCTTGGTTGATAATGCAACCGTGAGATTCCAGATACTTGATTGTCTTGTGAACGACCACCTCTAGTTTTTTTCACTGAGTGGTCTATCAGCAACAAGTCCTCCTAGATATGCCATTATCGTTACACCTTGTGTTCCTAGTTTGGCCAATCGTAGGGCCAGAATTTTTGTGAACACTCGTGGTGCTGTGGCCAGACCGAAAGGTAAGGCTCTGAACTGAAAATGGCGCCCTTCTACTGCAAAGCGTAGAAATTTCTGGTGGGCCGGACAGATGGGAATATGCAAATAAGCATCCCTTATGTCGATCGAGGCTAACCATTCCTGCCCTTGTAGGACGGTGGCCACCGATCGGATCGACTCCATCCGAAAAAGTCCTGATATGTAGGAACTTGTTTAGCCCTTTTATATTTAATATGGGCCTCACGTCCCTATTTGGTTTGGGGACTGTGACAAGGTTTGAGTAAAACCCGAACCCGCTTTCTTCCAAGGGAACCTCATGATTACCCTTGGAGCAATAGTTGTTCTAGTGCCAGAAGGAGGGATCCTCTCTGGGGATCGCTTGGCACGTTTGACCTCATAAAATGGGCAGGAGGAATGTCTTTTAACTCCAGCCTGTATCCCAGACTTACTGCGGAGATCACCCATCTGTCTCTGATGGTGTCCCGCCATGGTCTCTGTGAACAACTGAAGTCTTCCCCTCACCCGATTGAGTGGGGGCAACCCTTCATGACTTGGGGGGAGGTTTTGTACCTCTCTTGACCCAGGGTTTCTTGTTACCCTGTGATTGTCCCTGATTTCTGCCCCCTGGATTTGACCGCGGAGGCCGTCGGAACTGTTTCACAGCCGATGTGCCAGGGACTGGAGAAGTAGGCCTCTTAAAAGAAGGACTTCTACCCTTGTTCTTAACCGGCAAGAGTGTACTTTTACCGGCAAAAGTTTTCTGGATATATTTGTCCAGATCTTCTCCAGATAAGCGTTCTCCATGAAATGGGAAGCTAATCAGCAATTTCTTACAGGGAGCTTCAGCAGACCAGTTTTTGAGCCATAGAAGCCTACGCATATGTCTACAGACAGCGTAAAGCGGGAGGCCTGTTGGATTGTATCCTTTATGGCGTCCACCGCAACACAAGGCTCTAGGTAGGTCAGCTAGGGCAAGAGCCTGCTGATCTGGTAAGTCCCTTAAGACTTGTTTCAACTGATCTTTCATTGCTTGGCAGACTCCAATCGCTGCTACTGCAGGTTGTGTCACCATGCTTGCTGTAGAGAAAGCAGATTTTAGTAAAGACTCCAATTTTTTATCTATTGGGTCTTTGAACATTGGAACATTATCTACTGGACATGTCAGTGATTTATTTACACAAGAGATGGCTGTGTCCACTGTACGGACCCTCCATTTTTTTATGAACTTATCCTCCATGGGATAGATCACTGGAAATCTCTTGGGGGGAGTAAATATTTTAACAGGATGCTCCCAATCCTGGTAAATAAGCCCTTCCAATAAAGGGTGGATTGGGAAGGAACAGACAGTCTGGGGAGCTTTCAGCGACCCCAGGCGAGGAAACAGTAGTGGTTGATGGTTCCGCCAGAGGCATTTAAAATGCTGCTCGGACCATGTTAGTCAGAGACTGAACCCATAATCTTTCAGCCTGAGATGCTGAGAAAGGTTCTTCCACTGTTGATTCCTCTATAACTGAATCAACCTCACCTGATCCCCTTCAGGTAGGTCGATCTCTGGGACTGTTCCTCCACTAACAGGCACTCTGCAGGAGGAGACGGAGATCGGACGCGCTTTCCCTGTGACAGGGAAGCAGCGATCAATGCTGTTAATCTCTCTTCCAATCCTCCCAGAGTTGAGGATAAAACCTCCTCTGTTATATATACAGGAGCAGGTGGACTGGGGACAGCCGCAGTACCAGGTACTCCTGCGGGGTTTCCTACGGCTACTGACCTCTGAAATTTCAGGGGAGATTGGCGCAGTACAGCATGCCCAAAATCCTCAGAGCCCGATGGAGACCCCTTTCGCTTCTTGGAAGACTTATTTCCAGAGCGTCTGGACGACATATCCTATAAGCACAAAGCTGAGGTATTCCCGTCGTCATACACCAATTTTGCTGGTAATAGTCTAACACAGTTGCTGCTATATACCAGCTGGTGTCCACTAAAGTGTCTTTCTATGGGGATGCCTGCATCAACCGCCTCTGTGTGCCACCGTTTTGTTGCTAGCTCTGCTTGCATCCAGCTGACACTTGTACTGTGTCTTTTACACATGCTGGGACGCCTGCACATGCGCAGAAGCGCCGCGGCGCGCATCGAGCGTCATCCACCCGCCCCGCCCCTTTTTTTTCATAGGAGGCGCGTGCACGCGCCCGCGCGCCATTGGCGCCCTTTTCGAAACCAAGCAGGGACTAGGAGCCAGGGCCCTTTTTGCCGGAGGGCCTGTGCGGTGGATGAGCGCAGCAACAGGGCAGAGGAAGTGGATTCCCACAGAGAACTTACCAACTGCCTGGATCTTTTGACTTGAAAAAACCAAAGATCCACATGACAAGAAAAAATGGACCACAGCGGCCTCTAGTGGTTTAACACAGGTACCGCGGTCCTCTTTTTTTTTTTTTTTTCTTTACTACTATTAAAATTTTACATTTTCCAGTAGTTACAGGCATACACAGATATTAGCGGGAATACCGTTAGGTAACAGACAGAAAGACAAATTAGGCTTGGGGGTCCTCCCAATAGAACCAAGTTCCTGGGGGCCCCCACTTACCTGTTCCCCGCCGCAGGACTCTGTTTGGTCCACAGAAGCCCAAACTTCACCTATCACGGCAGGCATTGTAATTAAACCTTCAGGGACCGGGTTCCCAAGGATTCCACTCCCCTGGACCTGTATAGCACCCTGCACAGAAAACATCTTGGTCGTGGGTATGACCAGAGCTCTGGATCCCAGGGTCCAGCCCTCCTAAGAGAGGCATTACAGGCAAAACCTTGCTCTTCTGCTGCAAGGCCCGGGTACCGACCGTTTAGCTATGAAGCTTTTTTGGTGGGATCCGGAACAGCTTACTAAGGCCCGTAAAAGAACCTGGACGCAAGCCCAGTGAAAACACATGTTACTCTTTGGCCAACACCTTAGACACTGGCAAAAAACTGAGGTGCTCCCGGATGGGAGGGGCTTATATAGGGGAGGGTCCTTCCGGTTTTGGAAGTTGCCAGTGCCAGCACCTGAAGGTATCTATATAACCCATTAGTAATGACTAAGTCGCTCTGTGTCCCGTGATGTACGAAAAAGAAATTACATTTACAGTATGTATGTATGTATATATATATATATATATTGTTTAAAGAATAAATGCACTTTCATAAAAGGGCTTTAAAGCATGACTCAACCTTCCTGAGATACTTGCCATATACTGTACTGTATACTCCAGATGCAGACATACCCTGATATGACAGCCATGCTTTATATACATCCTTTTATTACATTTACTGATTGTTCCTGTGCAGTAACCTGCCATGGAGTTGAGTGGGACCAGGATGCAGTCCTGTCCAGATTATGGGTGCACATGGGTGTAATCTATTTGACATGTTTAGGAAACCTTCAGAGGTCGCTTAAAGTGGTTGTAAACCCTTACAGACCACTTTTACTGTAGGTGCAAGAAATATATCCTTAACCTACACGGTTTAGGAGATATTTTCAAAAAAGACAGCACTGATGTCTATGGCTCATGCACGCCTTAGACAACAGCGCAGGCGCACTGAGCATGCCATTTCTAAATGGGACCGTGCTGTCACTGGATGCTCTCGCGCGCATGGGCAGGAGTGACGTCATCGCGGCTCCGACCAGTCACAGCGCCGGAGCCGCGATACCCGGAAGTCACTCCGGGAGACGTGGCGGCGACGAAGGAGGGGGACGAGGACTGCTGCGGGGGCTGAGGACTGCTGCGGGGGCTTCGATCTCAGGTAAGTAATTCATAATGAGCTAGTATGCTATGCATACTAGCTCATTATGCCTTTGTCTTGCAGGGTGTATTTTTTTTTTTTTCAGAGGGTTTACTTCCTCTTTAATGCCCCTTATACACTTATTGTTTAGCTGGTTTGTGACCACAGTCTGCATATTAATGTTCATCAGCATGAATTTTGATGTTCTGTTATCATATAATAAATCTTGCATGGTGATTATTAAAACATTGACAAAAAAATGAACTAAAAGCATTATATGTTCTTAAAACCTGTAAAAAAAATAGGTAGGCAAGTTAATTATAGAATTATGGCTTCTATTCACTAGTGTTGGTCCTCTGAAGAGCAATCCATGGTAGAGGATGGTATTTTAGCAGACAGTGCGGAGGCACCTCGTCACCACCTGTTTGGCGCACCCCCTCGCCACAATCACATACGTTGCACTCAGTTGCAGGATGGCTGCAGTACAGGATCCCTTATTTTTGGTAAAGTGGTTGTAAACCTTAGAAATAAAATATGAACAAAGCATATCCATTTATAGTGTTAACTTCTCTCTATCCATAGCACTAAATTTAATTTCTGTATGCTATCAGCATGTCATTTCTGACAAGTTTTCCAGACACCATGAGAAAAAAGGTGACAGGGGAGGGAGCTCCAGCACACATCTTGTAAAGTTGTAGTTTTTCAATAAAAATACTTCCAGCACACATCCTGTGATTGACAGCTTCAGCTTTGTTCATGTGTGCTACATCAAGGAGCTCTGCATTCAGCTCTCAGAGCTTTCCTAACTGAGCTCTGCAGTGTGTAATTTCAGCTCTCCCCCACCTGTTTTCTGACAGTTCAGACAAGCTTTAAAAATTCTGAACTTTGAACAACTTATGTAGGAGGATTTGTTTAATCTCCGTGTATCCCCCTAACGCCAGTTACTTCACTGGTTATACAGTACATCCGAAAAGTGTTTACAGCGCTTTATTTTTTTCCACATTTTGTTATGTTACAGCCTTATTCCAAAATGGAATAAATTCATTATTTTCCTTAAAATTCTCCAAACAATACCCCATAATGACAACATGAAATAAGTTGGTTTGAAATCTTTGCAAATTTATTAAAAATAAAACAAAAAAAATCACATATACTGTACATAAGTATTCACAGCCTTTGCTCAATACTTTGTTGAAGCACCTTTGGCACCAATTACAGCCTCAAGCCTTTTTGAGTATGATGCTAAAAGCTTGGCACACCTATTTTTGGCAGTTTCTCCCATTCTTCTTTGCAGGACCTCTCAGACTCCATCAGGTTGGATGGGGAGTGTCTGTGCACAGCCATTTTCAGATCTCTCCAGAGATGTTCAATCAGGTTCAAGTCTGGGCTCTGGCTGGGCCACTCAAGGACATTCACAGAGTTGTCCCGTAGCCACTCCTTTGTTCTCTTGGCTGTGTACTTAGGGTCGTTGTCCTGTTGGAAGAGGAACCTTTGCCCCAGTCTGAGATCCAGAGCACTCCGGAGCAGGTTTTCATCAAAGATGTTTCTTTACATTACTGCATTCATCTTTTCCTCGATCCTGACTAGTCTCCCAAGTTCCTGCTGCTGAAAAACATCCCCACACTATGATGCTGCCACCACCATGCTTCACTATAGGGATGGTATTGGCCAGGTGATGAGCGGTGCCTAGTTTTCTCCAGACATGACACTTGCCCTTCAGGTCAAAGAGTTCAATCTTTGTGTCATCAGACCAGAGAATTTTTTTTCTCATGGTCTGAGAGTCCTTCAGGTGCCTTTTGGCAAACTCCAGGCTGTCATGTGCCTTTTACTGAGGAGTGGCTTCCGTCTGGCCACTCTACCATACAGGCCTGATTGATGGAGTGCTGCAGAGATGGTTGTTCTCCTGGAAGGTTCTCCTCTCTCCAGAGAAATGCTGGAGCTCTGTCAGAGTAACCATCGGGTTCTTGGTCACCTCCCTGACTAAGCCCCTTCTCCCCCCATCGCTCAGTCTGGCCAAGCGACCCACTCTGGGAGGAGTCCTGGTGGTTTCAAACTTCTTCCATTTACTGTGCTCATTGGGACCTTCAATGTTCCAGACATTTTTCTGTACCCTTCCCCAGATCTGTGCCTCGATACAATCTGGTCTATGGGCAATTCCTTGGACTTCATGGCTTGGTTTGACATGCACTGTTAACTGTGGGACCTTAGATAGACAGGTTTGTGCCTTTCCAACTGAATTTACCACAGGTGGACTCCAATCAAAATGTAGAAACATCTCACGGATGATCAGTGGAAACAGGATGCACCTGAGCTCAATTTTGTGTGTCATGGCAAAGGCTGTGAATACTTATGTACATGTAAGTTTTTTTTTTTTTGTTTTACATTTCACATTGTCATTATGGGGTATTGTTTGTAGAATTTTGAGGAAAATAATGAATGTAATCCATTTTGGAATAAGGCTGTAACATAACAAAATGTGGAAAAAGTGAACTGCTATGAATACTTTCTGGATGCACTGTATGGAAGTGTTTACAACCAATTAAAGTTAACCAAGGCATACTGACACTGCTATATTTGATCTGGCCATTCATCATCAAACACCTAGTCATGGAAGGGTTGTCATGAAGAAAATACCAGGGTTGGGCTGTCACTGCTAATTACCTGGCTGTTAAGTGGACTCATTAGTTTCAGTTCTCTAGGAGTTTCTGGCCTGGAACAAGCATGCAGATCAAGAAAGTCATATAAATTACAATTCCTAATCTGCACACTGGCTCCATTAAGGTAATTTACTCAAGCTATGGAAGAAAGAGGGTCGGCATGACAGCCAGACATTTATGATTTTCAGAAATAGAGATTCAGCAATGGCAGCCTCCATTTTCTGTCACGATAATCTACCTTTAAGAAAATAGTGATGGAAAGAAAAGTAAGACAATGCATTCTCTGTACTGCAGTAGTTCAACCGTCATTTTATCAGGGGAAATCTCTGTTCTGTTCATGTGCCATGTAGAATTTGTTTCATCAGCTGGAATCTCTTGGTTACATCATACCTTAATTACTTTAATATATATGTGTGCTTTTCTGGAGCCACTTACTGAGGCTTCTTCCAAGACAAAAACATGTTTGCTCAAACATTCTGGGGATTATTAATTGAAAGCAGCACTGGCTGTCTGTCTCAGAGGGAAATCCACAAAAAACAGAAAGTTTAAAGTGTACCCATTAGGATGGCTGTTATATGTTTTCCTTCCAGTGCAGAAGGATGCCATTGCTTGAAAAAGGAATGCAAGACCCAGGGATGGCATGCCACTGAGCATGAGGCTCCACAGGTGTGTGCTCTGTCCTAGAACTAGCAGTGCTACGGAGTTGGGAACGTATGTCCAAAAAAACTCTGGAGTAGAACATCAGCCCTAGCATATAAAAGTCATTCCAACCGTATTTTTTAAAATGCTGCCACTATCCCTAAGGACCTTGAGTCCCAATTCACACTAGTAACCAGTGCGATTCCTGTGTGGGTTCCCGCATCGCCTCTCACTTGTAGGCAGTTTACATGGCTCTCTGCAAACCAGTGTCAATGTTAAATTAATGACATCCCCAAATCGGTTCGCAGATCGCAGTGTGAATTACAAAATAGGGCAGGAATTGGATTGTATATGTGTGAACACCCATGCAATCCAATTCCAGTGCAGACCAAAAAAAAGGGTCCTGCACCATTATGGTGTGAATGGGATTTCAGGGGGTCATGTGTAAGTTCACCTTACAGATTTTCGATACAGTTCCCCATAAACGCTTAATCTACAAGCTGAGGTCTGCAGGCATGCACCATAAGGTTTGTTCTTGGATAGAAAACTAGTTACATAGGCGTGTCCAAAGGGTGGTGATAAATAACATGTACTCAGACTGGTCTAGAGTGGTAAGTGGGATACTCCAAGGCTCTTTCCTGGGACCAATTCTGTTTAATTTATTCATAAATGATATAGAGGATGGGATAAATAGCTCAATCTCAGTTTTTGTGGATGACGCAAAAATATGCAGGGCAATAACTTCACATCAGGATATAGAAAGTTTACAAAAAGACCAGAACAAAATAATGGAGTGACATGGCAAATGAGGTTTAAGATGGAGAAATGTAAGGTAATGCACTTAGGGGCTAAAAACATAAATTAAAACTACTCACTAGGGGGAGAACCTCTAGGGGAATCAAGATCTGGGGGTCCTAGTAGATGACAGACTATGCAATATCAAGCGGCAGCTACCAAAGCCGGCAAAAATATTAGCATGCATAAAAAAGGGGATATACTCCAGAGATAAAACTATAATCCAGCCACTTTATAAATCTCTGGGCAGGCTACATCTGGAGTATTCTGTCCAGTTCTGGTCACCAGTCCTCAGAAGGGATGTGCTGGAGCTGGAGAGAGTCCAAGGGCAACTAAATTATTAAGGGGACTGGAGGACCTTGATTACGAGGAACGACTACAAGCACAACATTTATTCTCGCTGGAGAAGAGACGCTTGAGAGGGGACATGATAGCGATTTACAAAAACCTCAGCGGTGATTAGGGATGAGCTTCATGTTCGAGTCGAACATGAGTTAGACTCAAACATCGGCTGTTCGCTCGTTCGCCGAATTTCGAACATTATGGGCCGTTCGCGCCCCAATTCGAGTGGCACCTCACGGCCCATAATTCACTGCGTCATCGCAGTGCATTGCTGGCTGATGATTGGCCAAGCATGCACTATGACCCGCATTCTTTGGCCAATCACAGCGCCGTCAGCACAGAGAGCCATAATTGGCCAAAGGAAGGGTACATTTTGCCAATCATGGCTCAGGGGAGTAGGTACACGCCCCACACTATATAAGGCCGCCTGCGTGTCGGCCTTGTGTATTGTGTGTTGCGGTGTTGTGAGAGTCTGAGAGAGATAGAGAGAGAGTCAGTGTCATTTTCATTTCAGTTAGAGCAGGCAGGCGATTCATGTAGCTGCAGTCAGTGTATTTACAGTAGTATATATGTATATGCATCCCAGGAGTTGTGTGTGTGTGTGTGTATATATGTATGTGTATATATATATATATATATATATATAATGTAGCGATACCCCCAGTTAAGAGGGCTGCCTGTATGATTTTTTGGCCCTGTAGTGCACCGCTGTCAACCCCTGGCAATCGGCTCTAACCTCCCTTGGCACAGTTAGTAGGGGATGATAGGATTGTGAGGCCTGTAACTCACAGCGGCACAATCCTATGGCAAGGACACACAGTGAAACTTTAAAACTTTCCTTTACCTATCTCTTCCGTAAAGTAAAGAACACAGACACCAATATACTTAACCCTTGTATGTTTACTTATATTAATGGGTAAGCAGTAAAACAGGTGGGTACAAGTCATATGCAGAGCCCTGCAATAAACAGTGTTAAAACAAACAGACAGCTATTCAATGCTATGCAACTCTAACAGTCCCCTTTGCAGCTACTTCCCCTCGTGGACAATATGGCACCCAGGAATGTCTGCGCTACCCAGTCAGGCCTGACTGAACTAAATGGAAGTTCTGTAGGGAAATCTTTGCTAGCAATGGTGGTGCACTTGAAGAACAGAATTTGTAATCCACCAAGGCAACAAAGGTACTGTGTCTGTCTATGAGCAGGTGCTCTCTCACCCAACCAGACCAGTCCGCGTCCGTTTCTTCCGCTGCGGTGTCTAAGTACATCAATCCATCGACATCCGGGTCTTTGGTCCTCCTGACAAAGGTGCAGTATTAAGAAGAGACGTCCCTCAGACTCTTCGGTGCGCGTGGAAGGCTCTTTGGAGAAAAGGGCCCAGGCTTCTGGCCTAAAGTCACAGGAACTCAAGCAGCAGTTCAGTTTCCTCGGCGGGCGGTGTCCAAAGAGAAAGAGCTGGGTTCCGCCTCTCCCTTATAAAGTCCACCCCAGCAGTCCTTGCGCGGGGCAAGGCACCCTGGGTGCCTAAAAGTGTACTGGGTAATGTAGTCTCTGAGGGATTTAAAAGGTAATACCCCGCTACACATATATATACACACACTGTATTCAGTTTAGCTAGATCTCACTTCAGAGTGTTCCTGTTATTCTCGCTGCAGTATATTAAGTCAGTGTAGTGTATGCTGGGCTCAGTGTGCAGGTAAAGCTGACTGCAGAACATCCCTGTTCTCTTCCTAATAATATAGGCAGGCAGTTGATTGAGCTAAGCTGCAGTATATTAAGTCAGTGTACTGTATACTGGCCACAGTATGCACGTAAAGACACTGTAGACTATTCCTTTCTATTACTGATAATACAGGCAGTTGATTGAGCTAACCTGCAGAATATTAAGTATATACTCGAGTATAAGCCGACCCGAATATAAGCCGAGGCACCTAATTTTACCACAAAAAACTAGGAAAACGTATTGACTCGAATATAAGCCTAGGGTGTCCATCTGCATGCCTCACTGTGCCTCACTTTGCCTCACTGTGTCCATGTGCATGCCTCACTGTGTCCATGCCTCACTGTGCCCATGCCTCACTGTGCCCATGCCTCACTGTGTCCATGCCTCACTGTGCCTCACTGTGCCCATGCCTCACTGTGTCCATGACTAGACTTACGTTTAACATGGGAGTATATGGAAGGGGATCCTGGGTTCGAAAAATCGGTGCTCCCCGGCCGTAGGTCCCCCAGAATGCAAACTTTGCACACTTGTAGAGGAGAACAGCGTCTACAAGTATACCAAGTTTTGGGTCCAGGGGACCTACAGCCGGCCAGTACCAAAGTTACCGGAGAAATGACTGTTTAACATTTGAGTCTATGGAAGGGTTGCCCGGTTTTGAAAAATTGGTGCTCCCCGGCCGTAGGTTCCGTGGACAACAAACTTTGCACACTTGTAGAGAAAGAGTGGGGCTATATGTGTGCCAGGATTGGGGTCCAGGGGACCTACGGACGGCCGGTACCGGGTCCCCAAAGTCCGGGAGATCAGGTGCAAAAAGGTGACTCGAGTATAAGCCGAGGGGGGCATTTTCAGCACAAATAAATGGGCTGAAAAACTTGGCTTATACTCGAGTATGTAAGGTAAGTCCGTGTACTGTATACTGGGCTCAGTGTGCACGTAAAGCTGACTGCAGACTATTCCTTTTCTATTACTGATAATACAGGCAGTTGATTGAGCTAACCTGCAGTATATTAAGTCAGTGTACTGTATACTGGCCACGGTGTGCACGTAAAGCTGACTGCAGACTATTCCTTTTCTATTACTGATAATACAGGCAGTTGATTGAGCTAACCTGCAGTATATTAAGTCAGTGTACTGTATACTGGCCACAGTGTGCACATAAAGCTGACTGCAGACAATTCCTTGTGTATAGTATGTCTGGAAGGCCAACAAGGAGAGGCAGACACTCACAGGCCAATAAAAGAGGGCAAGCAGGCTCTGTGTCTAGAGGCAACAGTGCTGGTCGTGGACATGGTGCATCCTCATCGGCACGTGGCCGTGGGGCACGCTTGTCTTTTTTTTTCAGCAGCTGGCCGCGTTGAGCTGCAACATGCCGAAGACTTGGTAGAGTGAATGACCAAGCCGTCCTCATCCTCTCTCGCCCAGGCTCAGGGTACTTTGTCTGCCAAGGCAGCTGCCAAAGTGGCCTCTTCCCTCGGCTCAATGGCATCAGTCACTCCTTCCCTAGCCCCACCATGTCCTGAGGAGTCCCCCGAACTGTTTGACCACAGTGTTGGGTACATGCTCCAGCGTTTTGAAGGCTCCGCTGATGGTACCCAGCTTGAGGAAGGCAGTAACGTGAGCCCAGAGAGAGGGGGTGCCCAAGAAGGACAGCAAACTGGCAGTAATGTTCCTCCAGCTGCAGCATACTGCCAGGTTTTCTCCAGTGACGAGGAGGGGGGGATGATGAGGTCACTTACTCTATGTGGGCGCCTGATAGGAGAGAGGAGGAGGAGGAGAAGGCACATCTCCAACGAGACAAGATGCCCTCCAGGAGGATGCCCAGCGTTTCGAAGGGTCTGATGATGATACCCAGCTAGAGGAAGGCAGTAGCATGAGAGCAGAGAGAGGGGATGCTCAAGAAGGACAGAAATCTGGCAGTCATGTTCCAGAAGCTGCAGCATACTGCCAGATTGGCTCCAGTGATGAGAAGGGAGGGGATGATGAGGTCACTGACTCCACGTGGGTGCCTGATAGGAGAGAGGAGGAGGAGGAGGATGAGGAGGAGGCACATCTCCAACGAGGCAGGATGCCTTCGTGGGGCCAGATTAAGGGCAGCCAACCAACTGCATCACACCGCAGAGCTCCGCATGTGCAGGGCGCTGCTGTTTCTGCATGTTATTCCAAAAGTTCTTTGGTGTGGGCCTTTTTTGAGACGTGTGCAGCATATCGCACTGTTGCTATTTGCAACATATGTCTGAAGCATATCTTGCGTGGCCAAAACAGCAGCCGCTTGGGCACCACATGCTTGACCAGACATGTGTTGAAGTTACATGCAGTCCATTGGCAAGCGCACTTAAAAGACCCACACCAAAGAAAAAGGCGGACCTCTCCTTGCTCCTCATCAGCTGGGATCTCCAACCCCACTATACCTTCAGTCATCTCAGAAACCTGCACTGAGAGGCATGAAGGTGTAGAATTAGGTGTGTCACTGCCAAGCACTTGCGGGCAATCTGCTATCGGTACACCAACGTCCGATTGTACCAGGCAAATTTCCCTGCCCCAGCTGCTGCACCGCCAAAAGAAATTCGCTCCCATCCATCCACATGCCCAGCGGTTGAATGCTAGCTTGGCTAAATTGCTAGCACTTAAACTGCTGCCTTTTCAGTTGGTAGACTCTGTCCCCTTCCGTGAGTTTGTGGAATGTTCGGTACCTCAGTGGCAGGTTCCCAAATGCGATTCCGGCTCTCTACCGGCATGTGGAAGGCAATATCTTGGCCTCGCTAGACAGGGCGGTCAGTGGTAAGGTGCATTTTACCGCTGACTCATGGTCCATTAGGCATGTACAGGGACGTTACCTATCTTTCACGGCCCACTGGGTGACTCTGCTGGCAGCTGGGAAGGATGCAGGACAGGGTGCAGTAGTGTTTGAGGTTGTCCCGCCACCACGCCTCCAAAATGCTACAAGTGGTGATTAACACACCTCTCTCCTCCACCCCCTCCTATTCTTCTTCCTCCAGGGCCTCTTCCTGTGCTGATTTGTCCTCGGAACCAGCGGTGCTCCGTAGGCGTTCAAGGGGCTACGCAGGCAAAAATATGCCATGCGATGCTTGAGCTGGTGTGCTTGGGAGACAGGAGCCACACTGGGGCAGAGATTCTGTCAGCTCTGCAGGGGCAGGCTCAGAGGTGGTTGACGCCATGCCAGATTAAGCCAGGAATGGTGGTTTGCGACAATGGCACCAACCTCCTCTCCGCCCTCCGACAGGGACAGCTGACCCATGTGCCCTGTTTGGCTCACGTCCTTAATTTGGTGGTGCAGCGGTTCTTGGGCAGGTACCCCGGCTTACAGGATGTCCTGAGGCAGGCCAGGAAAGTCTGTGTGCATTTCCACCGGTCATATAATGCCAGTGCTCGGCTGGCTGACCTCCAAAAGGAATCCAACCTGCCCAAGAACCGCCTAATCTATGACATGCCCACCAGGTGGAACACAACGTTGGCCATGCTTCAGCGGCTGCACACGCAGCAGAGGGCCATCAATGAGTACCTGTGCGACTATGGCACCAGGACAGGGTCAGGGGAGCTTGTTTTTTTTTTTGCCACGCCAGTGGGTCATGATCAGGGATGCATGCACTGTCCTGTCACCATTTGAGGAGGCCACGAGGATGGTGAGCAGTGACAGTGCATGCATCAGTGACACTGTCCCTCTTGTCCACCTGTTGGAGCACATGCTGCGTGGAATAATGGACAGGGCACTTGAGGAAGAACAGAGGGAGGAAGAGGAGGACTTCCTTACCTCTCAAGGCCCCCTTTATCCAGACAGTGTTCCTGCTGGCCCACCAATCACACAGGAAGAGGAGGAGGAGGATTGTGTCAGCATGGAGGTGGAGCCTAGCACTCCGCATCAGCAGCAGTCTTCAAGGGATCATTTACAGTCCCAAGAAACCCATGGACTTGTACGTGGCTGGGAGGAGGTGGCTGCAGATCATGTCGTCCTTAGTGACCCAGAGGACTCCGGACCGAATGCCTCAGCAAACCTACGCTGCATGGCCTCCCTGATCCTGCAAAGCCTGCAAAAGGATCCTCGTATTCGTGCTATCAAGGAGAGGGATCATTACTGGCTGGCAACCCTCCTTGATCCACATTACAAGGGAAAGGTTGCAGACCTTATCCTGCCGTTGCAGAGGGAGCAGAGGATAAAACATCTTCGGGAGGCCTTGCAGAAAGGTTTGTGCAACGCGTTTCCAGAGCCTGGGATGTTACAAATTCCTAGTGCTGGACAACGTGTTGCTGAGGCTTTGGTCAGTCACAGAAGGAGCGGTGGAGAAGGTGGCCACCTGACTGATGCGTTCAGACAATTTTTTAGTCCGCAACCCCAAGATATGATCGGTTCCAGCAACCATCGCCAGCGTCTGATTCACATGGTGCAGGAATACCTAGGGGCAAGATCAGACTTGGACACCTTTCCCACCGAAAATCCTCTGGGTTACTGGGTCTTGAGGATGGATCACTGGCCAGAGCTTGCACAGTATGCAATTGAGGTACTAGCCTGTCCTGCATCCAGCGTTCTTTTGGAACGCACATTCAGTGCTGCTGGAGGCTTTGTAACCGATCACAGGGTGCGCCTGTTCACCGACTCGTCGATCGGCTGACCTTCATAAAAATGAATCAGTCTTGGATTACCAGCTACCAAGCACCTGATGCAACCGAATAATTTTTTTTGAATGTGAGATCCCTTCAAGACTGCCTATGCTGATGCTGAGTGACTATCCTCTTCCTCCTCAATGTTCATGTTGATAGCTTGTAAGAACATTTTTGGTTCTGGGCACCGCCACCAGTGGCTAAGGCCCAATTTTTCTGCCCCTGTTTAACAGGGGCGTGTAATTAAAATTTTTGCTGTAATACTTTGCAGCAGGGCTCATTCCTGCGCTCCAACTAGAGTATCTGTGAGGGGTTGCAGTGTTGTGGCAGGTAATTACAATTCTTGATCTAATATTTCACAGCAGGGCCTGTTCCAGCGCCCACCAAGAGTAACTGTGAGGACTTACAGTGTTGTGGCACCAGCACCACCATCACCAAAGGCACAATTTTTCTGCCACTGTTCAACAATGGTATGTAATTACAATTCTTGATATAATAGTTCACAGCAGGGCGTTCCAGTGCCCACCAAGAGTAACTGTGAGGGCTTACAGTGTTGTCTGTTTCCTACTGCGCATGCGCGAGCCGCGCAGCGCTTTGTGAATGGGCCGGCTGCTCTCTGGGATACACACAGTTCCCAGAAGGCAACGCGAGTAGGAATGAGGAAGAAGACCAGCCACGGACAATGAAGAGGCAGATTAGGGACGCATAGCAACCGCTATTTCTGGTAAGTAAAATATAATTTTTTTTATATTTTTTGGGGGATTTTTGGTAAAAAAAAAAATTCAGGGTGGAGCTCCACTTTAAGAACAAACCTACAGTCCCTGTCTTGTTTGCAATGCCTGTATACTGCTGTTCAGAGTATATAGGGCCTGGGGGCCCCACGCCCTTCCTTTTTTTAATTTGGGTGCAGGGTTTCCCTTAATATCCATACAAGACCCAAAGAGCCTGGTAATGGGCTGGGGGGAAGAGGGGGGGGGGTACCCATGCCGTTTTTCTCAATGATTTTCATCCATATTGCGGGACCAGACATTACATTAAAGCTGCAAGCAGTTTTAAATTACTTTTATTCCTTTAGAAATGTCCTTTTGTGCAGGGACAGTTATAAACACAGGAAACACGCGCCACTTTACAGGCATACTATAGACAACCCCCAGGCACAATATTTAAAGGAATATTTCACTTTTATTTTTTCACTTTAACCACTTAAGGACCGCCTCACGCCGATATACGTCGGCAGAATGGCATGGCTGGGCACATCAACGTACAGGTACGTTGCCCTTTAAGAGCCCAGCCGTGGGTCGCGCCCGCTCGCGACCCGGTCCCGAGCTCCGTTACTACGCCCGCGGGACCCGCGGACCCGATCGCCGACGGTGTCCCGCGATCGGGTCACAGAGCTTAAGAATGGGGAGAGGTGAGTGTAAACAAACCTTTCCCCGTTCTTCTCCGTGGCATGTCAGTGATCGTCTGTTCCCTGTCATCGGAACAGACGATCAGTGACGTGTAACGTGTAGCCACGCCCCCCTTCAGTAAGAATCACTTCTTAGGGTACACTTAACCCCTACAGCGCCACCTAGTGGTTAACCCTTTCACTGCCAGTGTAATTTTCACAGTAACCAGTGCATTTTTATGTGAAAATGACAATGGTCCCAAAAATGTGTCAAAAGTGTCCGATATGTCCGTCATAATGTCGCAGTCACGAAAAAAAATCACTGATCGCCGCCATTACTAGTAAAAAAAAAAATTTTTATAAAAAAAAAAAAATTATAAAAATGCCATAAAACGACCTCCTATTTTGTAAACGCTATTTTGCGCAAACCAAAAATATGTAGAAGAATACGTATCGGCCTAAACTGAGGAATTATATTTTTGGGGGATATTTATTATAGCAAAAAGTAAAAAATATTGATTTTTTTTTCAAAATTGTCGCTCTATTTTTGTTTATAGTGCAATAAATAAAAACAGAAGAGGTGATCAAATACCACCAAAAGAAAGCTCTATTTGTAGGAAAAAAAGGACGCCAATTTTGTTTGGGAGCCACGTCGCACGACCGCACAATTGTCAGTTAAAGCGACGCAGTGCCGAATCGTAAAATGGGGCCTGGTCCTTTAGCTGCATATTGGTCCGGGGTTTAAGTGGTTAAGCATCATTAAAATCACTGCTCCTGAAAAAACTTCAGTTTTTTTTTTAAATTTTGCATTAATACATGTACCCTGGGGCAGGACCCGGGTCCCCAAACCCTTTTTAGAAAAATAACTTGCATATTAGCCTTTAAAATTCACACTTTTGATTTCTCACGTTCGAGTCCCATAGACTTTAATGGGGTTCGAAAGTTCACGCAAACTATGGATGCGAACCGAACCGGGGGGGGGTGTTCGGCTCATCCCTAGTGGTGATCCCAGCATAGGAAAATGATTCAGTCTCAGGGAGTATGAGGACACGTGGCCACACAATGAGATTGGAGGAGAAGAAGCTGCACAGGGGGTTATTCACTGTCAGGGCAATAAGGATGTGGAACTCTCTTCCACAATTGGTGGTGTCAGCAGGGAGTATTGATATGTTTAAGAGACTCTTGGATGTGCATCTTAATGAACACAACATACAGGGATATGGGAAATGATTATAGACACTGACACACATAAAATTCACAGGTTGAACTGGATGGACTATTGTCTTTATTCAGCCTTACCTTCAATGTAACTATGAGCCCTGGATGCGATGGTTTGGCCCTCACAGAGCCCTGATCTCAACATCATCAAGTCTGTCTGGCATTACACAAAGAGACAGAAGGATATGAGGTAGCCTACATCCATAGAAGATCGATGGTTGGTTCTCCAAGATGTTTGGAACAACCTACCTGCAGAGTTCCTTTAAAAAAAGCTGTGTGCAAGTGTACCTAGAAAAATTTTGAAAGAAAACGGTGGTAACACCAAATTTGGATTTGGATTTATCTTCTATTCATTTACTTTCCATTTTGTTGATTAATAAAAAATAAACTATTACCACTTCCATTTCTGAAATCATTCTTAATTCACAGCATTTGTTTCACACCTGCCTAAAACTTTTTGCACAGTAGTGTACACTGTATCTCTACTACTTGGCATTAAATAGATGTATGATGTTTGTATGATACATATTGATGTATGTAGCAATAAATGGTAGGCCTAAAAAGAATATATTGTACATAAATGCAACATATGATGTCACTTGTCCTTTCACCTACAGTATGTGTGATCACTAAAGCATTGCTAACAGGGACTTCGGGAGGGCCTCCCAGTGATTTTTCACTTGGGATCTAATGCCTTTTGCTATGCTAGTAAATTTTAGGCAATTCCATGCTAAATAAACTTATAGCCCTTTAAACTAACAGGCGTCCTTTCTTGTCAAAGAACATGCATACAGAGCACAAACTGTCATTCAGTTTGTTATAAAATGGCACATATGGCACATATGCAAGAGACAAAGAACAAGGCACTAACCTAATAACATAGTACAGAGGCCAATCATTTGCATGTACATACAGTAAGTAATAATTTTTTACCCAATCTATACATAAATAAATGTTATGGGTGGCGAGTTCTCCTCATTGCCATCATTATCCAGGGACTTAAGTGATGGTAGTGAATGATCAATCAGTGGTGGTAGAGATTTTCCAACAAGTTGGAAAAACTCTGTGGATAATAACAAGAATATCTAAAACTTCTGCATGCTCATCATTACTGTACAGTGCTTTTTAAGGACAGTTTGCCTGCACAATAATTATTATTGAGTAATTTTTAACAAGGATATCTTTAAGATACAAGGTAATCTATATGACACAGTCTATAATATAAAACTTATTCACAGAGACCTATGATCATAAAAAATTGTTACATTTAT